>JARDYJ010000004.1:52481825-55069325 GCA_029215755.1 Spea hammondii | reverse complement strand
TGTGGCTAACATTCCCTTACAACAAAAAAAGCTTATCTCTAAAACACTGACCATCTTAACTGATGGAAATAAAACATATTTCACAAGACATCAATTTGGTACACTACAGCCTAAAATAAATTGTACTTAGGAATGCGTCATGTCTTCAGCTACCTTACCTCCGTCAAAGCTTGAAAAGGGCGATTGCGCCAACATCCAAGATGATGAGCATAAACTTGCTCTTACCCACCTCTTGGGAGTGATGGTCATCATCGGAATATGCCCACAGTATGCATGCTGCCACACACGGGTTGCTGAGGCGGGGGGAATGGCCTGGCTCCTACCTCTATATAGACAGGGTATTAGCATTGCTAGGGAGATGCCATAGTAATGCAGCAACAAATCAATTAAAGAGACCTTCTCCACGTGGTACCTGCCCTGATGCCTGTATACAGCCGTGCCTCCTTTTCTTAGTTTTAAGCTACCTTCGGTGTACCTGTTGTTCCTAAAGTTCCCAGTTGTCGTTATATTAATTATTTATGCTACCTTGTTTCCTTGATCTAGAATCTTAGTTGCCAGTCCTGATCTCTGCTTTCATTTTTACCATCCTCTTCTATTAAATTTTTTAAGGAATTATCGCCCGTGTGCACCCATTCACTTTCACTGCAGTCATTCCAATCTCCAACTTCATGGAGCAATGTCTCTGTTTCCATGTACATACGGCTATCTCTGCGCTAAGAGACTCTGACGTTACAAAATGCTTGAAATAAAATCTTGATCGGCTGTACTTTGGTGGCATCCTGAAAAAGAGCTTTCAGAAGATTTTAGAGGTGTGGGCTTTAAAATACCTTTAAGAGTGTACTTGATAATAGAGGACTGCATTGGGATGAGGGTCACGCGGGTCCCGCCAAAAAACTTGCGGGCATGGGCGGTCTTGCTGGTGTTGCGGGCGTGAGCGGGCGGTCAGACACTGTACCTGCGGGTTCCGGTAATCCTACAAGGCTGCCTTCGCGCTGCTCTCTCACAGTGTCTCTTCTTTTGCTCCACCCAGGAACACAGCGGAGTCACGTGATATTACATCACTTCCTGTGACTCCGCTGTGTTGCTGGGCAGAACAAGAGAAGAGACGCTGTGAGGGAGCAACACGAAGGCAGCCTTGCGGGACTGCACAGGAAATCTGCAGATCAGGTAAAGGGGTGGGCAGGATTGACCACATATGTGGCGGGGGCGGGTGGCATTGACCACATATGTGGCGGGAGCTGGCGGGATTGGACACACATGTTGCAGGAGCAGGCGGGAGTCGAACACACACATTCCGGGAGCGGGCTGGATTGGACAAAAAAATCTACGGGAGCGGGATTAAAAAAGCAGTCCCGCGCAGGGCTCTACTTGACAATCAAACTGTATTTAATATAATATCTTTGTTATAATACATGTAGTTACCTTTCAATTTCTATAAGTCTACAGTAGTTGTGTGCACCACTATATTTTACTGTCACTCTTACAGCAATGTGTATATACCGTATTGGCTCGGATATAGGCTGCCCCCGTATATAGGCCGCACCCTAAAAGTTTGGTGCTTTTTTAAAGAAACATGCTGCCACTCTGTCTCCCCCCCGAGATATGCTGCCACTCTGTCTCTCCCCCCCCGAGATATGCTGCCACTGTCCTCCTCCCCCCTCGAGATATGCTGCCACTGTCCTCCCCCCCCGAGATATGCTGCCACTCTGCCCCCCCCGACTTACCAGAGGAGACTCCCGGGTGTCTTGCGGGGCCGGCGGGGGACATCTACGCAATACGCGTATACAACTTCCGGTGCTGGCACTCAGATGATGTGATGCCCCGCAAGACACCCGGGAGTCTGCTCTGGTAAGTCTTGGGGGCAGAGGTAAAACGTATCGTGCGGATGGTCACCGGCTGCGGCGATGTGGGTAAACAACCTCCGCAGCCGGTGACCATCCGCACGTTGCGCTTAGACAACCTCCCGTGCCGGCACCCCCCCAGTGGGAAGTGCTGGCAGGGGAGGCTGTCTGAGCGTATCGGGGAGTAGGATGCAGGTCCCCTGCACCGCTGCGGGGGATCTGTATCCTAACCCCGCTGCCTGCCCGGCGCCCGGGACTGCATGTCCCGGGCGTCGGGCGCTAGACCCCGAATATAGGCCGCACCCCCACTTTAAAGACTTAAAGTGGGGGGAAAAAGTGCGGCCTATATTCGAGCCAATACGGTATATATTTATTTTTAACTTCACCCCTTTGCATGATTCCTCACAAAGAAAAAATGGAAAATTTATGTACTTATGCTGGTAAATAAAATAGGACCATTCGGATCATCCAGTCTGCCCTTTTTCATGATAAAAAGACTCAAGCCTTAATCGGCCCTAGGTCTTGATTTAGGATCATTATAGCCATATGCCAATCCCCCACTGTATTATTCTCTACCACTTCTGCTTGAAGGCTGTTTCACTTATCTACCTACCTCTCAGTAGGTTGTTGGCCTGACTTGTCATTAACATCAACATAAAATGCCTACCTTGTCTTAATATGTTTCTCCTATATAAATCCCCATCAATGTCCACAGATTATAACTGTATTGTATTGTTAAGATACAAAGCTGTGACTAAATACTGTAATAGTACTTGTATGTTAATACAATTATACCACTTTTAATTGAATATATAGTGTAAGTTAGAATCCATTAAACTCAGCCCCTTCACTGTGAATTGAACGAGTAAAAAGCATTCCATTAATTCAAAGTGACTGTGCCAAGTATCAGTTACTGAGATACTCCTTCAAGCTTTTACTTAATATTCAATATTTCTAAAGCATTACAATCAATAACTGACTTTCAGGAATACAAAGTAAATTATTTAGTGTCCATCGACATTTCAAAGTTTTCATCAGATTTAAACAACAGGTGTTGGGTTTGGTAAAAGTGCTAAAAATATTTACTGCAGAATGTGAGAATTTCACACAGTCTGTTGCTACAGCATATATTTAATACTCCTGAAAACTACATCTAATTTTATTTTTATAAAAAACCTTGTTCTTCCACTAGCCAAAGCAGTAAACCTTGTTTAATCCTGGCTGGGGAGTGGTTGACATCCAGCTGATTTCTCCTTTTCTTGCTCAAAGCTAATGTGCAAGAGAGAAATATATGTCATGGTAGGCACGTAATCTTTCTGGGAGCTGACTAGATGTTAGACATTTGCTATGACAGGCTGCAGAACTTGTTTATGTAGTAAGAATATGTATTTATTTATATACATACATACACACACACTATTTGAACAAAAGTACTGGGACACCTGACCATACACCAACAGGGAGTTTGATGACATTGCATTCTAACTACATAGACACTAATATGCAGTTGGATCCCACTTTGCAGCTATAACAGTTTAACAGTATAACAGACTTGTGGAACAGCTTCTCAGCAGAAGTAACATGATGTCAGGTCCCCACCGCGGTACTCACCTCCGTCCCACGCCGCATCCTCCTTCCGACCCGTGCCGCCGATATGGCGACGCACGAAGAGGGGTCCAACGTGGCAGACCCGCTCACTCCCCGGCGTTGACTGTGCCGTGATCTTCTTCCCGGCACCGTGATCTTCAGGACGGCCGGAACACAACTGCAGGGCCGTCCCAACAGAGACGGAGAACACGTTCCGTCTCCCGCACACCCTCTAGTGGCACGCGCTCATACAAATCCTCTTCTTAAAGGCACAGTCAGCATCATTCTCAGGTGTATGAAATTAGGTTAATCTTGACATCAGAGGGAGTACCCCTCCCTCCTTCCTATAAATCTGTGTCCTTCAATTTACTCAGTGCTCAGATATACTGTGCGCTATACGTATACACGGCAGTGCTGCATTATCATTGTTTCATTGGATATTGACCCTTCGGTGCCTGAACCAACCTCTAACATAGTAACATAGTTCATAAGGTTGAAAAAAGACATAAAGTCCATCAAGTTCAACCTATATACATATTGTGTCCCTACTGTGTTGATCCAGAGGAAGGCAAAAAAAACCCTTATGAAGCAGATGCCAATTGCCCCATACCAGGGGGAAAATTCCTTCCCGACTCCAAATATGGAGAATAATCCCTGGATCAATGTTCTGTCCCTATTAATCTAATATCCATAACTTGTAATATTATTGCTTTCAAGAAACACGTCCTAACCTCTGCTAACCCTGACTTTGTCTACGTCTCATCCCTATCGGTACCTCGCTTTTGATTCACCCACGTCTCCAGTATTGCATACTGGGCTCCGACTACTAAACCCGACACATTAGGTTCACGGAACCCTTGAGATTTATATGTTTCCTTTCCTCATCTTTGGATCCTCTCTATTATAAGTTGGTGTTTGGTTAAGATTTTTAAAGATCTTATTAATAAGTTTATTTTTAGAGCGATCAGAGGATTTTTTTATATAGATATGTCTGGCATTACAATGGTTAACTATAGCCCTTTTTCCTTTTGCATCATATAACCTTTTGTGCTTGATGGTTTCTTGTGCAGTTTGCATTTGATAATACTTAATAGGCAGCACCTGTTGCCTCTAAACACCTCACAGTATACCCACTTTGACCCTTGACTACATTTTCTGACAATGCTGCAAAAAATGCTAATCATAGCTTGTTTAAGCCTGCCTGACCTCAGAAAAAGTAACATTTTGTAATTAATGTCAACCGTCCTAGAAAATGTGTGAGGAGACATGACTCATCTGTAGTAGGCAAACGAAGGAACAGAACTTAACGAAATGTTGGCAGTTTTTGCAGTTTTCGTTTCAAATGCACAGAATAGACAAGTCTCATACATATACATATACAGTGCTGTGAAAAAGTATTCTTCCTTTCCCAATTTATTCTGTCTTTGCTTATTTATCACAATTAAATGTTTCAGATCATCCAAGAAAAAAAATGTGAGTAAACACAAAATGGTATTAATTTCTTAAAGGTAAAGAGTTAATCAAAACCCATGTCACTCATGTGAAAAAGTAACTGCCCCTTTAAACCTAATAAATGGTTGTGCCACCCATGGCAGCAACAACTGCAATCAAACAGTAGGGATAACCAACAATAAGTCATTTTAATACAGCCACATTGGAGCCAAAACCTCCATTTTGTTTCTTTTGAGCCATTCAGAGGTGGACTTGTGTGGTTAGGATCACTGTTCTGCTGAATTACCCAACTAACCATTGAGTGTTAGGTCATGAAGTAATGACCGGAGATTCTTCATTGGGCTTTTTTGATTCAATGATAATGCCATGTTGCCCAGGTCCCGAAGCAGGAAAGTAGCCCCGCACTATCATATCATCACCACAGTGTGGAATGTTGTGTTAGCTTTTTGTCAGAAGTAACTGGACCTATGTCTGCCAAAAAAGTTTCACTTTGAAATTACTTTGTAGCCTTTCCCAGACTGATAATGTCAACTTTGTTTCTCATCTGTTTTGGAATTTATGTTATGCTTTTTTGAGACATTTTAGCCCACTTCAGTAATCATGCCTGGGCATTTCTAGTGAAACTGAACCCAAGTTTCAATGATATTTGGTAAATAGGTTGATTAAGTAAATTAGGGGAAAATTACTTTTTCACATTTTATTAAGTGTGACAAATATGCAAAAAAAGAAGAAATCAGGAAGAGGCAAATACTTTTTCACAGCAGTTCTTCCATTGCTCCATGGTCCAGTTCTTATGTTCATGTGCACTTTCTACAGTGTACAGGGGTCAGCATAGGCACCCTGACTGTGCTACATATGCTACAAACTGTGATGCACTTTGTTTTCTGTAGCCTTTAGATCAGAATCAGCATTAACTTTTTCAGCAATTTGAGCTACAGTTACTCATCTGTAGGACTTGACCACATAGGCCAGCCTTTGCCACCCATAACCTTGTGGCCGATTCACCGCCTTTCCTTCCCTGGACCACATTTGAATGCACTGACCACTTCAGAATGGGAAAACCCCACAAGAGCTGCAGTTTTCCTGCTTCTAACACATCAACTTTGAGGACAAAATTTTGCTTGCTGCCTAATATATCCCACCCACTGACAGGTGCCATGATAATAAGATTATTATTCACTTTACCTGTCAGTGGCCATAATGGCTGATCGGTGTATATATCCCTCTAGTCGGCTCAACAGGCATATGACGTCATCCCTGCACTTTGCAACAATAGCGGGCTTGTAGTGATAAGGGAGTAGTAAAGCGAGATCCGAAGTGACAGACCTTGAGCTCCCACCACAGGATGCAGGATACAAAATGGAGGCAGAAGGAAGGATGGTGGAAGACGTAAGAGGTAAGAGATGGGGAGAAATGGGTGTAAAGGCAGTGTATGTATGTGTTTGTAAGCTTGTGTGTGTGTGTGTATGGGCCGGTGTGTGTAAGAGCAGTATAGGTATTTGTTAGCTGGTGTGTAAGGGCAGTATATGTGTGTGTATGGGCAGTGTACATGTATGTGTGTGTAAGGGCAGTGTACATGTATATGTGTGTGTGTGTAAGGACAGTGTACATGTACATGTGTGTGTAAGGGCAGTCTACATGTATATGTGTGTGTAAGGGCAGTGTACATGTATATGTGTGTCTAAAGGCAGTATACGTGTATATGCGTCTCTCTAAGGGCAGTGTACACGTATATGTGTGTGTCTAAGGCAGGCCCGGACTGGCCATCGGGCACACCGGGCATTTGCCCGGTGGGCCGGGCCACGGCAGGGCCGCATTGACTTAGGGGCTGATGGAGCTGCAGCTCCAGGCCCCTATCCTACCTACGGCCGCATTAACGCAGGGCATAAGGGGCACCTGCCCCTTAAGCCCGCCGCAACTGCGACCGGGTCCGCCACTCTAAGGGGCCGGGAAGTCCCCACCAAGGCCGGCCTTACGGGTCTGCGGCCGCACAGGGTTTAAATTAAAACATCTGGGTTTTTTAAACTTTATTTAACATCCTCCATGTTAAATAAAGTTTTTTTTAACTTTATTTAACATGGAGGATGTTAAATAAAGTTGAAAAAAAACCCCGATGTTTTAATTTAAACCCTGTCCGGCCGCAAACCCCTAAGGCCGGCCCTGGTGGGGGCTTCCCGGCCCCTTAGAGCAGGACCGGCCTTTGGGGTGTGCGACCGCACAGGGCGTCACACTCTAGGGGGCGGTCCGCACCGGGTGCCGCTCATCAGCGGGTGCCAACTTGCGGCACCCGGCACCCCTCCAGAGACGGACAGTAATGGAGGAGCAGGCTCGCAAGGGAGCGGTATCGGAGGTCTTTAACAGACCTCCAGTTCCCTTGAGTGATTTTAAGCCGGGTTCAACCCGGCTTAAAATCACTCAAGGGAGCCGGAGGTCTGCTAAAGACCTCCGATACCGCTCCCTTGTGATCCGCGCGGCAACAGCTGCTGTGCGCCGGGGTTTGTTGTTAGATCCCGGCGCACAACACTGAAGCCGCGCCCACCGCTGTCCCTGCCCTCTGAACCGGAAGAAGACAGAGAAGACAGAAGAACTGAAGAAGAGGAGCGAAGAGGAGGAAAAGGAGCTGTAAGGAGAAAAGAGGAAAGGTAGGAAAATATTCAGTGAGAGTGGATTAGTATATATGTGTGGATTGGTATATATGTGTGGATTGGTATATATGTGTGGATTGGTATATATGTGTGGATTGGTGTATGTGTGGATTGGTATATATGTGTGGATTGGTATATATGTGTGGATTGGTATATATGTGTGGATTGGTATATATGTGTGGATTAGTGTATATGTGTGGATTGGTATATATGTGTGGATTGGTATATATGTGTGGATTGGTATATATGTGTGGATTGGTGTATGTGTGGATTGGTATATACGTGTGGATTGGTGTATGTGTGGATTGGTATATACGTGTGGATTGGTATATACGTGTGGATTGGTATATACGTGTGGATTGGTATATACGTGTGGATTGGTGTATAGGTGTGGATTGGTGTATAGGTGTGGATTGGTATATATGTGTGGATTGGTATATATGTGTGGATTGGTATATATGTGTGGATTGGTAAGTGTGTGAGAGTGATGGGTGTTATGCTGTACCATTTCCAATGTCTTTTTCATGATCTAATTATGCTCTAAAAGTACATCATAACTCCCATCACTCTATACTGTTCCATACAGTGGCAGAGCTGGGAGGCAGAGGCCTTGCACCCTCACCGCAGGACTCCTGAAAGGTAAGTGAACTTCAAAGAGGGAGAGGGTAGATAGTTAGGAGGGGGTAGATAGGGAGAAGGGCGTGAGACGGGGGAAAGGGGGTAGATAGGGGGAAAGGGGGTAGATAGGGGAGAAGGGAGTGAGAAGGGGTAGATGGGGCAGAAGGGAGTGAGAAGGGGTAGATAGGGCAATCATACTCCTATCATGCCAAGTCTGCGAGTACATCCTGGAATCTGGGTATGCCTCGGCATGATAGGAATGTGATTGCTGTTAACAATCATATATATATACATATAATATTGTTTTTTAATTGTTTTGTCCTATTTTGGTGTGTTACTTACTTTAAATAAGTTTTTTTATGGTGTGGGGAGGTCATATTCGGTTTCGGACAGGTAAATGTTGCATTTTCGGTTTCAGTCCAGAATTCGTTTCGGTGCATCCCTACTACTAAGCCAGACAATGAAGTGGTAGGCCTACACCACAACAATGTTTGGCGTAGTATATAGTGATTGGGGTTATGCTGCACTATTGTCAATGTCTGGCTCAATGTATAGTGATAGGGATTACGCTGTACCACTGTCAATGTGTGCCTCAGTATATAGTGATAGGTGTTATGCTGTACCACCGTCATTGTCTGCCTCAGTATATAGTGGTAGGTGTTATGCTGTACCACCGTCAATTTCTGCCTCAGTATATAGTGATAAGTATTATGCTGTACCACCGTCAATGTCTGCCTCAGTATATAATGATAACAGTGAGAAGAGGCAGAGGTGGTAGATAGTGATACAGGGGGATAGATAGTGAGAAAGGGGAGTTTTGTTACAAGTTTTTATTCCTTTCTTTTTTTGGGATGGAGGGGCACCAGAGGAGTAGTCCGCACAGGGCGCCAGAACACCTAAGGCCGGCTCTGCCTTAGAGTGGCGGACCCGGTTGCAGTTGCGGCGGGCTTAAGGGGCTCTGCCTTAATGCGGCCATATAGGCCCAGTCAGTCCGGTCCTGACTGGGCCTATTTTAAGGTAGGAGCCTGGAGCTGCAGCTCCATCAGCCCCTAAGTCAATCCTGCCCTGCCACAGGTGCGGTCGCAGTTGCTGCTTGCTCTGGCAACAAGGTAAATAGGGTGAGGGAAGGGGCTGCAGTGAGAAGGGGCAGAGGGGGGTTAGGTAGTGAGAAAGGGGGAGAGGGGATAGATAGAGGCGGTACATATTGAGAAGTGGGGAAGGGGGTTACATAGTGAAAAGGGGGAACATAGTGAGAAGGGGCAGATAAGATGATGAGAGGGGGTAGTGTGAATGCGTATGAGAATGAATGAATAAATGTGTGGATGAATTGTGTGAATGCGTATGACAATTAATGAATTCATGTGTGGATGAATTGCTTGAATGATTTGTGAGACTGCATTAATGAATGTGTTAATGATTTGTGTGAATGATTAAATGCAAAGATGGTACATGAAGGGTGGGCTTTAACAATAAATAAATAAATATGGGCTGCTCAGGCTTAAATGCCCGGGCCTATTTTTTGTCCCAGTCCGGGCCTGGTCTAAGGGCAGTGTACGTGTATATGTGTGTGTAAAGGCAGTGTATGTGTATATGTGTGTAAGGACAGTGTATGTGTGTGTGTGTGTGTGTGTGTGTGTGTGTGTGTAAGGGCAGGGTGCGCGTATATGTGTGTGTAAGGGCAGTGAATGTGTATATATGTGTGTGTGTGTAAGGGCAGTGTATGTGTATATGTGTATGGGCAGTGTACGTGTATATGTGTGTGTGTGTAAGGGCAGTGTACATGTATAGGTGTGTGTAAGGGCAGTGTACATGTATATGCAACTTTACTGTTGCTGCACTTCTCATGATGCTCAGCCAGCATCATGGGAATTCAATTCAATGTGTTGGTTATTTTTAATATGCATAACTGTGCTGACAAAAACGAAGCGTGTTTTAAGTGGCGATGTAAGCGCGACATTGTAAAGTGCAATTGCTTGTACTGGTGAGTTCCACGAGAGTTTTAAAAAAAAAAAAGTGTCCCTCTTTCACATTTTGAAATGTTGGGAGAATACCTTACTCACTCAGTTGATATGGATGAGAAACAGTATATAATAAACTATGTTGGTTCTATCCCTGGTTGTTCTGCCTCTTAGACTCAAAGTGGTAGGATAAGACTGCCAGATGGTGAGGTTTAAAATATCTTGAAACCCCGACACATTTTACATATATCAGGAAAGTATGTCCAGTGTCAGCATCACATTTTGGGCTAGAGGTGCTCTCATTAAAATGTTATACAGGCCAGAGAAATCATAGAGTACAGTCTAGAGAAGGGGTGTCAAATACTAGGCCTCCATGGATATAAAAACACAAAGATTTCTATATATTAGACTTGGGCACCAGGAGGCTCTTCGTGTTCGTCTACGGGGGGGGGAACCTTCGTATTCCGCGAATATTCGCCTGTTCCTGTCTTCTTTTCGGGCAAATATTCGTGGCCATTCTTCGTGCTCGTTTCATCTTCGTTTTCTCCCAGCTGCGTAGCAGGGGTTAATACGGGGTTAAGAACACATCGGAGCAGCAGCAGCAGCAGATGCGTTCGCGCTGTGAAGGTACGTGTGTACGACTCTATTGGTCGCCGGAAGGGGGCTGGTCTGGCATCAACAAATGATTTGCAGAACTGCAGAATGCACTTCATTCGTTGATGGCAGGTGAGCCCCCTGCCGAAATGACCAATAGAGTTGCACACACGTACCGAGGTGTACACAATACACATTGCCCGAAACTGAGGGCCAAGTTCCTCCGAGCAGTTGTCTTGTCTGAGACCTAGACAAATGCTCCAAGGAACTTGGCCTCCTTTTTATCATACACAGTCACACATCCATAGATGTTTAATAAAAGAATACGGATTATTTTACATTTTTAAATCGATTTTTGGCCACTTTTAAATACATGCCTAACACTTGCTACCTATTTACAATGGCATACTTTGCAACAACCCAACTTTTACTGGACAGGACTGGAAAAAAGCAGGACTGTCCACGAAAATGTTGGGTGTGTTGGCAGGTATGCGAATGGAAAAATGTTGGACAAGAACTAAAAAATAGCTTAGGGTTAATGTACGGTTATGTGCAAGATTATTAGCAGTGCACTGTTTTGGTTAAAGATGTATTATGTCTAAATAATAATTTAATTTTAATGGGTGTTAAAAAAAATAAATAGGGGTTTATTTAATTTTATTTTAAAAGTATATTTATTATTTACTTTATTATATTTATTTAATGTTGTAGTGCTACCCTACCCAGCTATACCTATGTGCACTAGCATACCTAGTTTAGCTAAATTTGATGGGACAGGAAAAAAGCAGGTGAAGTGTGAGTTATAGCGTTAATTCTAGTGAGTGTAGAAAAAATGAAGGCCAGGGCAAATAACAGGAGGAAAGGTCCTTGTGATTTGTGAATTGTACGTGTGTGTGTTATGTGTGTGTGTTATGTGTGTTATGTGTTATGTCACTGTGTTATATGTGTTATGTGTTATGTCACTGTGTTATATGTGTTATTGTGTGTGTTATGTTTGGTAGGTTGTATATCAGACGGAAAAAAATGAAATGGAAATGGAAAAGGAAATGGAAAAGGCGAATGAGTGGGCAATTGGCGACCCACTCACCTGTTTCACCCCAGGGCAAAGCATCCAAAAAAATGTCAGTCCTAGACGTTTGGCAGTGGACTTCCAGAGCTCAGACACAAGGCCCTAGCGTAAGCTGGCTACTCCGGCGGAGGTAGCAGGCGTTGCCACACCGCAAACAGACGCAGCAAGGGGGGAGAAACTACCCTTACCATTAGGGACATTTTGGGCATGACTCTAGCCAGGAAGCGAACTGGCAGAGAAGAGACGCTGGCGGCACCACCACCAGCAGCACTGAAAAATGGAAAAGGCGAATGAGTGGGCAATTGGCGACCCACTCACCTGTTTCACCCCAGGGCAAAGCATCCAAACAACTGTCAGTCCTAGACGTTTGGCAGCGGACTTCCAGAGCTCAGACACAAGGCCCTACCGTAAGCTGGCTACTCCGGCGGAGGTAGCTGGCGTTGCCACACCGCAAACAGACTCAGCCAGGGGGGAGAAACTACTCATTACTATTAGGGACATTTTGGGCATGACTCTAGCCAGGAAGCGAATTGGCAGATAAGAGACACTGGCACCACCACTAGAAGCATTGAAAAATGGAAAAGGCGAATGAGTGGGCAATTGGCGACCCACTCACCTGTTTCACCCCAGGGCAAAGCATCCAAACAACTGTCAGTCCTAGACGTTTGGCAGCAGACTTCCAGAGCTCAGACACAAGGCCCTAGCGTAAGCTGGCTACTCCGGCGGAGGTAGCAGGCATTGCCACACAGCAAACAGACGCAGCCAAGGGGGAGAAACTACCCTTACCATTAGGGACATTTTGGGCATGACACTAGCCAGTTAGCGAACTGGCAGAGAAGAGACGCTGGCACCACCACCAGCAGCAGCAGCATTGGGAAAGGCGAATGAGTGGGCAATTGGCGACCCGCTCACCTGTTTCACCCCAGAGCAAAGCATCCAAACACTGTCAGTCCTTGGCGTTTGGGAGCGGACTTCCAGAGCTCAGACACAAGGCCCTAGCGTAAGATGGCTACACTGGCGGAGGTAGCACACATTACCACACCGCAAACAGATGCAGCCAGGGGGAGAAACTACCCTTACCATTAGGGACATTTGAGGCATGACACTAGCCAGGAAGCGAACTGGCAGAGAAGAGACGCTGGCACCACCACCAGCAGCATTGGGAAAGGCGAATGAGTGGGCAATTGGCGACCCGCTCACCTGTTTCACCCCAGAGCAAAGCATCCAAACACTGTCAGTTCTTGGCGTTTGGGAGCGGACTTCCAGAGCTCAGACACAAGGCCCTAGCGTAAGCTGGCTACACTGGCGGAGGTAACACACGTTACCACACCACAAACAGACGCAGCCAGGGGGAGAAACTACCCTTACCATTAGGGACATTTGAGGGATGACACTAGCCAGGAAGCGAACTGGCAGAGAAGAGACGCTGGCACCACCACCAGCAACAGCAGCATTGGGAAAGGCGAATGAGTGGGCAATTGGCGACCCGCTCACCTGTTTCACCCCAGAGCAAAGCATCCAAACACTGTCAGTCCTTGGCGTTTGGGAGCGGACTTACAAAGCTCAGACACTAGGCTCTAGCGTAATTTGGCTACACCGGCGGAGGTAGCAGGCGTTGCCACACCGCAAACAGACGCAGCCAGGGGGAGAAACTACCCTTACCATTAGGGACATTTGAGGCATGACACTAGCCAGGAAGCGAACTGGCAAAAGATGCTGGCACCACCACCAGCGTTGGAAACGGAAAAAGGTGAATGAGTGGGCAATTGGCGACCCGCTCACCTGTTTCACCCCAGGGCAAAGCATCCAAAGACTATCAGTCCTTGGCGTTTGGGAGCGAACTCAGACACAAGGCCCTAGCGTAAATTGGCTACACCGGCGGAGGTAGCAGGCATTGCCACACCGCAAACAAGTGCAACCAGGGGGAGAAACTACCTTGAAAATTTTGGACATTTGAGGCATGACTTTATCCAGGAAGCGAACTGGCAAAAGATGCTGGCACCACCACCAGCAGCAGCATTGGGAAAGGTGAATGAGTGGGCAATTGACGACCCGCTCACCTGTTTCATCCCAGGGCAAAGCATCCAAAGCAGACTTACAGAACTCAGACACTAGACCCTAGCGTAAATTGGCTACACCGGCGGAGGTAGCAGACGTTGCCACACCGCAAACACGTGCAACCAGGGTGAGAAACTACCTTGAACATTAGAGAAAGAAAATTAACTTTCCAAGCTAAGAGCTGGGTAACCCAACTTGGGCAGATGTAATTTAAGAAAGGCAATCTGCTCTATCAGATGAGGTGTCATGCGTGAGCGCTGTGGACTCAGTATGTTTCCAGTCATAGAAAACACGCGCTCACTTTGAACAGTGGTTGGCGGACATGATAGTAGCTGCTGCGCAACCCATGAGAGTGCAGGCCACACACTGTTCTTTTCATCCCAGTAGCTAAGAGGATCAACATTAGATGCAGAAGGAACTTCACAGAGGTAAAGTTTGACCATTTCAGCAGCACTACTCTCCTTTCTGCTGCTAGCTCTGTCAGATGGTCCAACTATACTCCCAAGTGCCTCTTCCCAAAACGCAGCTGCTCCACTCAGCTGTGTTGTGATGCTTGTGGCACTGCTGCTGATGCTGCTGCTAGGAGTAGCAGACCACATAATCTCTTCCTCCTCCTGCACCTCTCCCTCCTCGGACAGCATTCCCATTTTACGTTGCCAGTCACGCACCTTGTTAACCAATTGCTCCCGGTAGCTACTTAGAACATTGAATTTCATTGCTAGCTTTCCCTTAATTCTTGGATCACAAAGGCACGCTAGCATCATTTCGGGACTCTCTTCCATGCGTTTGCGAAGGTGTACTTTTAGCAGATCCTTCAGCTTCCTGACTATGGCTGCTACGTCAGGATGTAGAGTGCCACCTTGAACAGCCTCACGGTTTTAAAGGAACACATCCATCTTGTTGCCTAGATGGGAGAACACTGGGATTACCTGGGCCAGACTGGCAGTGTTTGAGTTTAAATTTTCAGTGGCATCCCTGAATGGTTTAAGGACTGCCACTAGCTGGGCGATCACTGTCCAATCCTCCCTATTCAATGGAGATGTAACCCCAATATTATGCTCTGAGGCAAGATTATGGATTGCCCTCTGCTTCTCCAAAATCCTCTCCAGCATCTCTAAAGTGGAGTTCCACCACGTACTGACATCCTGTCGTAGGCAGTGTACGGGAAGACCTGACCTCTCCTGCTCTTCCCTCAAAAGTTGGCTAGCCTTAACACTATGGTGAAAGTGCCCAGCGATCTTTCTTCAGCGGGACAGAACTACTGCTGCTACATTAGTTCCTTCTGACATTGCTGCCTTCACTAACGCACACCAACAATATGACCATCTCGCAGCGCTTTCACCATATTGGCACCTTCGTCAGTTACCACAAAACCAACTTCAACATTGGTGCCCGCCTCTGCTCCCACCCAAAGGCTAAACATTGTCATCATTGCATGCAGGAGAAAATTGTGCACTAGTCATTTGTACACTGCTCCCTGAGGAATCTGATTCCTGACCACTCATCTCCTCTACTTCCTCTGGCTCATAGTCTAGTTCTTCATTAGCCAGATCAAATGGAATTCCTGCTAGGCTGGAGCTACGACTGATATCGTGACTAGTAGTAGTGCGAGCAGGAAGAACAGACTCTGCACCTGGCCTCTCAGTCTCAGGCTCCTCTGCTACCTCGCTAGGTGGAGTTCCACTATGTGTAGCCCTCTCTCTAACTGTCTTTACAAAAATATTGTAAGGACTTGGTGGCTTGCTAGAGGTACTAGGAGGACATGGCGTGGCGGTACCGGTGGGAGGCGGTAGAGGTGGTCGTGGTGGTGGTTTTCCCTACGAAGGAATGAGATCGCTTTGGTTTGGGAAAACCCCTCTGAGTCTTGCTGCTAATTTGGCTCTGCTTGGTACCTTGCATGCTGCTTGTGGATGGGGAAGATGCTGCTTGGGGCAAAAGGCACTTCTTTTTACTCACTGGGCTAGTAGAAGTACTAGTTGTGCTACCCTTTAACTTTGAACGTGCTTCTGGTGCTTTAAGTTTTTTCTGTCTGCTTTTGGTGCCTTTCCTTTACTTGATGATCCTTCAAGCAATGCTTCCCCAAATGATAAGCGAGAGCTTGGCCTACTTGGCCGACTAGACGGACGCAAAGGCTGCATCTTAGAACTGGTGGTGGTGCTGGTGGTGCTGGTGATGGTGGTGGTAGATGGAGCTTGTCCCTCCTTAGTCCCAAAAGGAGGATCCATTTCAAATTTTGTGTTGTGTGTGTAGTGTAGTGTTTAAAAAAAACTATAAAAAAAAAAAAAAAAAAAGGAAAAAAAAATTAAAGACAAAAAAATTTGAGGAAGTTCTCTTCAGTGCTACTGCTGAAAAAGTAAAACTATGCACAACTGCACTGTGCTGTTGTGTGCAATCTGCCAAAGTGCTCAAGTTATTTAAATTATTAACTCAAGATTAACTATTTATATTAACTAGCAGTATTTTATTTTTAATTTGAATTTACACGGGCCTAAGAGCCTAGCCTACTACTATGCTAAGCCTAAAGCTATATTCCTTACTATTCTAAGTCTAACTCTAGGCAGACGCTCTCAAGCCCACTGAGCTAAAGTGAGGTTAAATCAGATTCAGTATATGATTTATTAATTAATATTAAATTATATAATATTATTAATAATTAGAATTACTTATATTATGGATTATATATAGAATATAGATTATGAATTAGAAAGAATTACTTATATATATTATAGATTATGAATTAGAATTACTTATATTATGGATTATAGATAGAAGAATATAGATTATGAGTTAGAATTTAGAATTACTTATATTATAGATTATGGATTAAAATTTATATTATATTATGTTATATAATATATTATAGATTAAGATTAAAGATTAGAATTATTTTAGTATTACAGCTAGTACCTTGAAGCTTTGCTTAGTACAGTTGTTGTCATCACACAGTCAATCTTTCTTGAAAAGAAATTAGAAAATAAAATGTCACAGCAAAACAGTTAGCTTCACTGCTTGCTGAACAAAAACACACAGCACTTATGCGGCTGCACTCACTAGCCCAACAAGTTCACTTCACTGATGGACTGAGGTGAGCAAAACACTAAGGGTACTTTTAATAAAATTAAAATAAAATGTAAAATGAGAAAATCTTTGCAAAACAGTTAACGTCACTGCTTGCTGATCAAAAAAGAACACAGCACTTATGCGGCTGCACTCACTAGCCCAACAAGTTCACTTCACTGATGGACTGAGGTAAGCAAAACACTAAGGGTACTTTTAATAAAATTAAAATAAAATGTAAAATGAGAAAATCTTTGCAAAACAGTTAACGTCACTGCTTGCTGATCAAAAAGAACACAGCACTTATGCGGCTGCACTCACTAGCCCAACAAGTTCACTTCACTGATGGACTGAGGTGAGCAAAACAAATGAAATAAAATTAAATATTATTAATTAAGAAAAATTGACTTGGTCAAAAACAAAGCACAAACTAAAGAGCTGCCGCACCAGTACTAATAAGATTAGCTGAACTATAAGCTAGTAGTAATTATTAATTTTATTTATAGCTAATTAATTATTAAGCTAGCTAAAATGAATTATATAATATTACTATAATGATTTTAGATTAGACACTAGTAGATGTCTTGAATGTCTACAGTACACTCTACACTAGTATACTATAGTATATATATACTATACTATATGCACAAGTCTACTATATATCCTTGCTTAAATGTAATCAAAGATTTCGATTGAGCGCTGTGTGTTCATGCTAGGATTTCTAAACGTTGCAGCCAATTTTTGACTATAAATAATTTGAAGTGATTTTCTCTACAAGTCAGGTCTAAGTGAGAGCAGTGATTTCATCTTAGTTGCATTCCCTCACAATAGAATTCTACCCCTTGAATGCCTCTTTCCAGTCATACATCTACTGACATTGGAAAATACAGTTCAGAAAAATATAATATGGACTTTATAAAATCTTTCTAATTAAAATGCATCACAACTTCAGAGAATGAATGTATTGATTAAAAAGTTCAGTGCACCACAGGTTTGACAGTCTTAACTAGAAACGCTACTGGATTTAAGCACAGTGTGTGTTCTCGGAATAGAAAAAGCATTGATTGACGTTTGGTAGCAAGTCTGTTATAAGGTCGGGAGAGTTTTCTTTGACTCCCGTAGTATGAGAATTTATAGAATTTCTATAAACCTCTGACAGTAAATTATGGATTAAATTGTAAATTATACATAACAAGGGTTTAATAAAGCCACAATTCACTTTGCATTCTATAGTAGAAGTATTGAAATAAAGTATTTTTGCCCTGGTTAGGGAGAGCAAGATGTTCTTTAACCCCTTCGCGACCTTTGCCGGTTCAGGACCGTCATAACAAGAAGGTCACTAAATGACCTTTGACGGTCCTGAACCGTCAAAAAATTAAATAAGCTTAGAAAGTGATCAAGGATCACTTTCTTGGCTTAAACGGCCTTGCTGCAATGCCTCGATGTCGAGGCATTCAGCAAGGCCGAGATCGGCATCGGGGGCCATGTCTGGCCCCTCCCCGGGGCGTCAACAGCCGCCATACATTGTATGGCGGCGGACGCCCGTTTTAAAAGCGTTTAGGAGGCGATCAACGATCGCCTCCTAAACTTAAATGGTGTCGCTGGAATGCCTCGATCAGGAGGCATCCAGCGACACCAAACACTTACCTCTGGGTGGGCTGTGACCGCTCCGGAGAGCGGTCACAGCCGCCGCTGCCGGTGATCTTCGCCATCAAGCAAGATGGCGGCGGCCCGGGAAATAAAACAATAAAGACGAAAAAGTTCGCTAGAGGGTCTCCAGACCCTCTAGAGAACTGGCTCCACTTGCTGGTTGAATACAGGTACTGCATTCAACCATGCAAGTCAATGGAGCCCAGCTTTCTAATCACTATGTGATTAGTAAAATATTAAAAAAAAATAAAAATAAATAAAAAATGGAAAAAAAAATTAAAAAAAAATGTGCTAACATTTAAAAATAATTATGCAGTGATGTCACTAGATGAACCATCCAGTACCAGCAAAATGTGTAAAAAAAATAAAATATAAAAAAAGTATTAAAAAAATAAAATAAAATTAAAAAATAAAGTTTATTATTTTGAGCAAGTTCTAAAATTTCTCAAAAATCTCAACAAAGAGTTAAAATAAAAGCACTTCAAATACCCAAGGGGTGTCTAATATATAAAAAAAATGGCTGATGGGGTAAATTGGAGTGGCCGAGCTCAAAGATAGGGCATAGGTACAGACTGACCAAAATGGAGAAAAAAAGCGCACTTCCCAAATGTGGCATTTTAAATCTGAAACAACCCGACAAACCCATGCATGTCGGGTATCACTGCACTCAGGAGATGTTCCTGAACACACATTGGCGTGTTGTTTGACAGTGGCATATACCAGGACCTGTATATCTATAACTAAAGTACAATTTGTGTGAAAAAAAAATAAAAAAAATTACTATTACAAAGTTTGACAAAGTGTAGTTCTATAATTGGTGCATGGAAAGGGTTAAAATAACAGCAGTTGGAATACCCTGGGGTGTCTAGTTTTCAAAAATATATGGTTTGAATGGGTTAAATTGAGTTAACCGGCTTCAAAGATATTCCAAAGAGGAGAGGGAGGCACAATGACCAAATGACCACCTGAATTACGCATGCCCCAAAAGTAGCCTTTTACCAGCCAAACTATCTGACGAACCCATGCATGTGGGGTATCGCTGTACTCAGGAGATGTTGCTGAACACATATTGGGGTGTTGTTTGACAGTAACATATACCAGCACCTGTATATCTATAACTAAAGTACAATTTGTGTGGAAAAAAAAATAAAAAAAATTACTATTACAAAGTTTGACAAGTTAAATTGAGTTAACCGGCTTCAAAGATGTTCCAAAGAGGAGATGGAGGCAGACTGACCAGATTTGTTAAAAAAGATTTGGAAATCATAAAACGCTGCTTGTACTTATTGCCCTATAACTTACAAAAAACAGCAAAAAAACATAAAAACATTGGGTATTTCTAAACTCAGGACAAGTAGTAGAATCTATTTAGCTAGTTTTTTTACTTGCTTTTTTAGGTGAGTAAAAGATTTTTCAAATAAAAGTCATAAAATGTGTTTTTTTTTCAATTTTTCACCAGGTTTTTTTAATTTTTTTTATAGTAAATAAGATGATACGATCAAAATAATGGTATCTGAAGAAAGCCCATCTTGTCCTGAAAAAAACAATATATAACTTATGTGGGTACACTAAATGGGTGAGGAGAAAATTACAGCTGAACACAAGCACCACAAAAGTGTCAAAACAGCCTCGGTCCCACAGGGTACAAAACGAAAAATGAGCCCGGTCCTTAAGGGGTTAAGTACAACCTTGAAAAATACTATGTATTAAAAGCACTCATATAGCTGGAGAATGCATTTCAACTACATGCAGGTGCCCTGCTATTCATCATAAGAGAATGCTCGGTCTGTGGCACACTAATTAACTGTTCCTTTCATCAAAAGTAGTACTGTATCACAAATAAAGCAAATAAAAAGAACTTACAAAAATAAGACACAAATGTGGTGGGTGAATCAGAGATCAGCACAAAAGAAGACTGCAAGACAGGCTATTCATAAATGAATTCAAGTAATATGATAATTATAGTTTTTCAATTCCCTTTGATTTAGAATTGTAGAACTTGATTTGGCTAGATGCACTTGAAAAAACTGCTGCTCCTTACCTTTTGCTTCAAGGCATAAATATCAGGGACATTATATATATATATATATATATATATATATATGAAACTTTGGACTTTCTCACTGTGTATTGCAGCAGAAATTTGGCATCCTTCCTGCATCACTTTTAATTTGATCTTGTGCATTGGGCACATAGTCTGTCAAATATGTTTTCTTTCATTATATCACTGGGCCCTCGGTAGACCTAGCCGTGTTTGAAAGTTACTGTCCCTCTCCTGAAGGTCAGTTATCCATTCCCTTAGATGTGCCATAGATCTGCTCCATTCTTTGAATGAATCGAGCACTAATTTTATAATATCCTTGGAATTTTTAATTTTCCCAATTATAATTGGCTTTCCCTGAGCAACCAGCACTATTTTTAGATAGTAATCCAGTCTCTGTCATTCACTGCTTATGCAGCGAGCAAGTTGATTCAACCATTTATTGATACACAGGATGTCAATTAAGGTGCCTATTGATTTATATGTACGGGCAAGCTTCTTCTATAACCCTTGGGTGTTCTTATTTTTCTTTCATTCTCTATCTTGTACTCTATTCTCTTTTTGCACCAAAGCAGATACCGTACTTATGCTCAAAATGTCAAAAATGGTTATTAAAAATAAATAAATTACCGGTATATATATATATATATATATAATGCATACATGAGGACAGCGCTAATGAACGGGCAGCCTCCCCCAAAACACACATCCAACAACCCAAGACATATGGTTAATCCTACTTGTGACTCTTTCGGAGAAACCCCTAGTATGTAAGACTAGCTCTGAGAGTTAACTTAGGCGCAGGAGGTGCTATTTCTTGCCAAATACCCCAATGAGGTCTTCTGTGGTAGCAGACCAGCAGTACCCCTATTTAGAGGTGAAAGCACAAGTGTGCAAAATAAGGGTTGAGCAATAGTGGTAATCAAGAACAGTCCAAATGGTCAAGGCCAGGGCCGGCCCAAGGCAAAATGCCGCCGGGGGCGAATTTTAAAATGCCGCCCCCCCCCTTTTTTACCCTTCCTCTCCCTCCGTCCCTGCCGCCCCCCCCATTATCTACCCCCCCCCTTGTACTTACGTTTCAGCAGTCCTAAGGCGAATCTCCCTGTTCAGTCTCGGTGCCGGAAATCTTCCGGCACTCAGCATTACAAGCCCGCACCGAGACTGAACAGGAAGACTCGCCGCAGAGGAGAGAGAGAGGGGCGCCGGAGCGGGTACTGACAGCTTGGTAAGCGAAAACCACTCGGTGCCCCTTTCTCTCTCTTTCGCTTTAGAAAGAAAGAAAAAAAAAAGGGCTTGGGGCGGTGAAGTGCCGCCCCTTCAAAAGTGCCGCCTGGAGCGGCTGCCCCACTCGGCTCCATTGTCGGGCCGGCCCTGGTCAAGGCAGGCGGCAATCGATCGAGAAGAGTATGTCAAGCAGAGGTCAAGGGCAAAAGCAAATAGGGAAATCCAAGTGGCAAGCAAGTGGTCAAATACCAGGTAATCCAAAAGATATACTATAGTACAGCAGAGGGTACACAGGAACCTAAGTCTGGGACACTGGAGCAATGTGGAATGAGGGGTTTTTAATAGTGCTGCAGGTACATACTCTTCCTCCCGGTGTGCCAGTGGGGCCCTGACATCAGCTAAGAATAGGCAATGCTAAATGGCTAGACTTTCCCCACTAAGATACTTATGTCAGAAATGTAATTGGTTGAGAATGAGGCTCCTTTCTGTTTTCTGATCCATTGTTCTAATGTATAGAATACATCAAGCATAAGCTCTTATTTCCCTAAAATAAATGTATTCTCAGATTTATCTGGAAGTTCTCCTATAAACTTTTTTTAAGGATTTACAATAACAATACCCTTGGATAAAATAATAAAATCAAACCAATAAACAATAATAACAAAACAGGAAAAAAGTGTTACTAAAGTTAATTTCAGTGCAAAATCTAAAAATAAGGTTAAATTTACCACCTTAAAATTTGTTTCAATAAAGGTGGTAAATATTACCTCAATTTTAGATTTTGTACTAAAGCACACTTTAGTAGCCATACATTTTTTATTGTTTTGTCATTATTGTATGTATATGGGTAAGACACACACTAATAGTTGCTGCAAGAGAAATAGTGAGGCCCTGGGATATAATCACTTTTTCCTGATGAATAACAAAATACCTTTGAAAGCCTTTATGCATACGTAAACGTATTTCAGATTCTGGTTCCTGTCATATATTTTGTTCTTTCCTCAATTTCAATCAATTGGAAGTAAAAATGCAATACCAGGACATTTCGATCTTGCATAAAATTGCTGCAGATGACCTGACAAAAGACAAGAAGTATGATGATGCAGAGCGGAAACGTAGGAGAGCGTAGAGCCGTATTTCATTATGGAGTGTCAAAAGAAGTCAGCTAATGTTTTGAGAAAATAACTTAAAAATATTTATAATCTCTGAATTTGCAAGTTATGTTCAATAGAATGTACTTATTTACTTAACCGTGAGACTGACGCCATAAACATTCCAAATAACCCATAAATACAAAGTAATAAAAAGTATCTTGAATAAAAAAAAACAAGGAAATGCATAATAATAAACCTGAATGCTGTATAAGAGCCTCTGTGGCAAGATTATAATTTTGTGAATGGCATAAAAGCTTTCGTTTTATTATCCTATTTTTCCATAAAATGTTTAAAAGGCAATCTGTGCAATCTGTATTTGTACAATTTAGAAACATATTTAAATATTCTGAAGCCCATTTATATAGCAAAGCAATTTGCAATGAGGTAAAACATACCTTGGTATCACATAATCACACTAATGGTATCTCTGTATGACACTAATAAAAATATTCCATCAATCGTGTTATATAATGCAATGGTACAAGAGTTGATTAAATCTCTGCAGGTAAGTATGTATATGGACCAAGTATATATAATATATATAATAAATATATTGGGGCTAAGTTTCCTTTTTTAATATCCATCTCAAGATCTGCAATTGTAAAGTTAACATTTTCTCAGGGTGACCTTGAGGTTGAATAAGCAGTCATGGCTGACCGGGATTACCATACCTCTGGAAGGATAGCCTATTCAAACTGGAACTAACCTGGTATTTTCATGACTTACTTAGTGTCAGTACTTAGCTGTCTTTTTCAAATAATGAACAAGCATTGACAAAAGCCCAGACACAATGAAAATGTCTGTGTCGACACACTTAACAAATTGTAAACATTAAAACAGATTTGCTTTTAAATATTCAAAACTGAATTAAAATTACATGAATGTGTCTCTGCTTAGCACTGACACACAGTTTTAAGACAATCACAAATTCATCACTTATTATATCACATATTACCTAAATATAAAAGAAATGGTTTTGTTGATATTAACAAAAAATACAGAAAGGGAAGAACACCCTAAAATTTACATTCCTATTCAAAGTTACATAGGACGGGCTAAGCAATATATGACCCCAGGATTTATCCTTCAAATAGAAGCTTTTAAATAGTATTTGCTGGGTATATGCCGATTGCTTTGCTGTGTGTACATACATGTTGGCCATTTCAATGTCACCCCAGAACATTAATTTATATGCTTTTAAGGATGTGATTCCTTACTTTTTGGGTATATTTGCAGGTTCAGACCAAATCTTAGAGTTAAGCACCCCAACAACCATACAGGTGCCTCATTAATGATGTCCAGAGAGGGCTTAACATTGTATGACAGTTTCAGTGGGTTAAAAGACTTTGCAGTCCCACTGATTCAGCTCCATGGTAAGCAATATAGGCATGTGAAATTAGATAGGATCACCCAAATTGGGATACCTTGAAGTAATGGTGGGCTAAGCAATATATGACCATATTGTGAAGGAATACCCAATATTTATTTGGATAGATCCATTTGATAGAAGATTTGAAATAGTATTGGCAGGGTGTGCTGCGATTTCTTGCTTTGTTATATTAACAAATTGTACAGTAAAACAGCATGGCTGCCACCTGCTTCTGTATATTGGTACCTGTATTTAACAAAAATCATTAAGATAATTTAATAATAAACAAATGTGTAATAACAGTGGAAGTTTAAATGTTTTGTGTATCCTATAATATAAAGGGTCCTTCTAAAGCAATTGTAATGGCAAGCACAATAAAAGCCAATGTAAACTCATTAGACAGCATCCCTGGTCTATAGAATGGCAGACAGTGTTGGTTGTATTTGTACTTTTAAACCACCTATTATGGGTGTTAACAAGATAATTTAATCTTATTATGGACATATTGGTAAAATTACCCCTGTCCATCAATCAACATTTACCTTTAAAGGGATATGATGGCTTAATACATAAATCCCACAGCTTTGTTATTAACCAAAGTCTGAATTACAGGTTAGTTGAATCCCTGCCAAATCTAACTATATAGCCTAATGCTTCTAGTTATGCAATTGTCGGCTGTGATCACAGTACAGATTTAGAAAAGCTAAAATTCTGCATTTTTATATAGATTGTATTTAAAGTTCTAACATTCTTGCTCTTTTAAAATAAAAATCAATAAAGAAAGTGTACACAAGAGTACCATTACTGAAGCTTTTATTACACGACAAAATGAAAATCCTTTGGTACTTCACCTTGAAATTTTCTTTATAGTGATATAGTCAAACATCATAAAATAATGGAACACATTTCAGTTGATGTTGTTTATGTGCACAGTATCTGCCTTGCATACATCAGCCTTTCAAACATTTTTGCCTTAAAGCAAATCTGCCACATTTCCCAAAGACTACATTTCCAGTTCTCCACAAGAAATAAACCCAGATAAGTGTGCTTAGAGATTAAAATAAGCAAGGACGTACTGGACATCTACTTTTTGCGTCTACCACAATATCTTAACATTATTTTCAAAGGATCTGCAAGATTCTCTCTCGACTATTGTTAAATTGCAGATTGTTATTCATTGGCTCAGACAGAACCTGAATCTTATACTCATTGCATACGGCTTGTGTTTAAAATGCTTTCAGATCCATATATTCTTATATCCCATACATGGTCACATGCAAAGTAAATCTTTACTTGCCCTAGATTGTTTGAATATTGGGGCATCAATTCACTTATCTGTATATGGGAAACATTAACAAGAATAATTTGAAATAATTTTGCTAAGCTGTTTCTCCTGATTATATGAAATGTTTTGAAGTCTGTATTATAAATATCCATAACAAAAGTTATGGTGGGTAAAGGTGATGGAAAGCCCTTCCACCTAAAATTAAGGGGTACCCTTATCAATATCCATGCATAGTGTTTGTTCAAGATACTAAAAAGTTTTGGGGTTTCATATAAAACCTGATTCCTCCAACCCTGTGTAAACCCATATTCTTCTTCTAGAATAGGGAACCCATTGCCATATGATGAAAACAAACACTTTGCCCAGTGTTTCCCTATCAAAAAGAGAACGTTAAACAGTAATTGCAATCTGATACAATAGAAGTGAAACATCTCATAGCCCTTACTTAAGATACCCTCACAATATTCCACCTACATGTCGCCTCCTCTCCTGATGAACTTTGATAACACCTATTAATTTCAAGTACCTTTTTTCTTCCATCCCTTCTCTTTTTATTTTATATTCTCTGTCTCTTTCTACTCAAGAGTAATGTGTTGTTGCTGATAATGTAATTGAAAGTTTACCAAATATACTAACTAGGCTGTAGTGGAATTTAAACCACAATCTCTTTAGACAGTGAAGTAAAAAAAATATATTCATGTATTTTCTTTTTTAGCAAAGTACAAAAATAACGTAAAAAAATGAAAAAAAACACAACTTGAGTGTTTAACATTCAAAGTAAATCCACATTTTATTGATTTTATTGGTGTAATATGGGCATTAGACAATATGTTACAGCATGTCTCACATGCTGTTATATAGTGAATCTTTTCCAGTATAATCTTGTTTTAATTGGATTAAAGCAAAAATAAGTATAAATAATGTATTTTAAGAATGTCAAGCTGCAAAAGAATTCTCTTTCTTTCTTTCGTTCTTTCTTTCATCACCTTATGTTTAGCTTTGAATTTTACAGTAAGTCACTTAGGTTTAAATTACTTGAATGGCGATAAAATAACCTCTCTCATATGTTGGCGTGGGTGAGGGAATTACAATCTACATTCCTGCTGGAGGCTGAGGAGGCTATGAGGGGTGTCTCGCATTGCTCAAACCATATTGAACTCCAGAAAAAATTGTATGTTGGTGGTATCTTACCCTGAAGAGATTGTCACATATGTTTACTGCCTGCTCATCTTATGTTGGAAAGGCTGTCACAATGAGGGCACGATGCTAAATGTCTGGTGGTCCTGCCCCTCAATTTTTGAGGTCTGGAAGAGGGTGTTTAACTTACTTGAAGATATACCGCACGTTCATCTCCCTCTCGCCACAACTGGCACTGCTTCATATGTTTGCAGATGACATCCATTCCCACACAAGGTAATTGATTTTACACTTTTTTCTACTCATGAAATTGTGAATTGCTCTGAATTGGAAATCTGCTGAGATCCCACAGTCGCCCAACATATTACACCACTTAGAGCGTAACTGTATCTTAGAGAAAATGTCCTTTCAGAATCGGCAGCTAGCATCAATATAATAAAATATGGGCCCCTTGGGCTTGCGTTTTGGAGGGCTGGTTTCTGTGCTCCGTCTTCAGTGCTTACTATATCTTGAAGTAGTCCTCATGGCAAAGGTTTCTCCTTTACATGAATGATGGAGAAAATGAGGAAACAATGTTACTGCCGATTTAATTTGCACATGGCAGACTACAGCTGTGGTTCTTATAGCTACAAAGAAACAAAGGCATGTACTAAAGGAGGGGATTGCTTAACTGCACTTCTTCAATTACCACACAACCACCTCTTGCAAACCAGTATATAGATATACTCTTGCATATATAAATATAAAGATATGTTTGTATGTTCTTAATTCGTGCTATAAGTGCTGTTTATAGGACAGTCACTTTATTATACTTTGGTAAAAACATAGTAATGTACTGTTGATAGCTATTTATATTTGTAAAATAAATTATTAATGTTATTTAGAAAGGGTATAGGAGGTTGTTGTGAATCCTGCCGACTACGCCAATTGTTGTGAATCCTGCCGACTACGCCAATTGTTGTGGTTGTGGCCTGATTCTAACTTTAAATTATTTAATTAAGGTAATCAGGGAACCTTAATAACAACAATAAATTTTATTAAATCTATATACACTCTGTATCTTGATATACAAATGGTATATAATATGAGGTATTCCAGTCGATCATACGGTGAGAAATACTTAAATACTGTGGTGAATGGTAATTATACTTTAATGATAAGCAGAATTAAAATCACACACCAGTCTTAACAGATTGCAATAACATAACAATAATACTTAGCTTCGGTAGATGGTCAGCTTACAGAGATGATGAAGAAACCCAGCAAAACAATATCAAGTGGAACTCCGTTGGTCATAACGACTACTTGATGAAACGTGGGAAGGATTCCGGTCTATAACCCAGGGCGCTTACAAACAGGTGAAGCCCTCTGGATCCAGGCACCGTCAAGCCCTGGATTGAAGTTCCACTAGCACATGGTGTATGGTTCTTTTTAAGGTGTTTTTTACTATAGTATTGATAGGTTGCTATGTAAATAGCAACCGTATCAATGGTAAACTAGTAACAGTTTTTTCGGTTGAAAGGTGCACAATATTTCGGTTGTAACCATGCACACCGGAATCACTAACACATCCTATACCTACACACATGTGAATAAAACAAAATGTGCCTCTGCCTATGTGTAACTAAGCAACACCAATAACACAAGAACTGGCTGTTATCGCCTCAGGCTAGGAAAGGTTGTATAGCAACTTTGTTGTTGTTGTTGTTGGGATCCTAGGACAACTATTGACCAGTAGGTCAATAGTTCAGCCTTTATATTAAATTAATTCTGCTGTCATTCTGCTGTCTATGACGTAAATCACAAATTAGGAAAATCATTTTCATAACAGAGGTAATGGGATGTGGAAGGGTATAGGGTATAAAATCACAAAGTACAGAGCAAGAGGTAGTGTCAGGGTCGGCACTATAGGCAAGACAGGCGACGGCTTAGGGTGCAGATAAGTTAGGGGCGCCTTCTGGATTGTCCACCACTGGAGGAGCAGGGCTGGTTGGGGAGATCATAGATCTCCCTCTAACCGGCTGTGTGCCCGACCTCACTGCTGCTCAGTATTATTTGCTGGCTGCATCCCAAAGTAGCAGTGACACCACTCTCCTGCTGCTGCCAGCAATTAATGCTGAGCACAGGGGTATGGTGTAATAGCCCAGCACTCAGCCTCGAGGTGGGATGTCCCACGATATAGCCATCATTGGAATGCTGAAAGAGATGAAGATAAGTGAGAGATAGATATAGAATAGATGGTAAAAAAATGGAGAAATATATGAGGGAGCAATAGAGAATGGGAAAATAATGAGAAATAAGAGAAACATACCTAGACACACACGCCAACATACCCAAAGACATGGCAGACTATGCATCAATCAGCCTTGCCACAGGAGGCTCTGATCTTTGGCTTAGACTGTGACTATTTGAGATGGAGCCTAGAAATAAGCCTAAAACTGTTGCAGACAATGCCATGAAAGTCCAGGAGCCAAAAAACCCGCTGTCAGGTCTGCCAAGAACTCAGGGATATATCTACATCCATTAACTGTGTTGGCACCTCTCAATGTTGCTCAGCCACACAACAGCCAGTCCAGAGGCCCGCTCTCCACTAAGGAATAGGCTAGAGCTAGACAGATAAACTAGGGATAAACTACAGATGTGTAGGGGCAAGTGCAAAAAATGCTTCTATATTTATGCGTTTCTGTGCAGGTGTTTGTATCAGGGATAGGCACAGTGTCCGTACAAGTGTCCGTGGCAAGGGTTGTGAAGGTTCACAGAACATTATTAATTTGTCCACCACAGACCCCCGTAAATGTTCACCATGAGCAATGTTGGTGCCTCCCCCTGGTTTCAAAGGGTAATGTATGAATTCTATGATTCACCACGGGGTCCCTAGAATGTGAGGTTCTTGAGCAACTGCCCAATGTGCCTATGCGTTTTGATGGCTACCTTAATGTTGGGCTGGTAAGGGAGATCTGTGCGCCCCCTCGCAGCTGCGCCCGAGGCGAGTTCCTCTCTAGCCTCACCCTTCCTATACCTGTAAGGCTGGGTTGATGTTTTGTTCAGTTACTCTATACCTGCAATATTAGGTTTGCATGAGTTATTTATTTAATCTATACCTGCAAGTATAGGTTTTGTATGTTTTATTCAGTTGATATACTGTATTTGCTCAATTATAAGATGACCATGATTATAAGACAACCCCCCAAAATTTGAATATTAATTTAGAAAAAATAATAAGACTACCCTATAAGCAAAAAGTTTTATTAGTAAATATTAATTCACATGTAAACAATCATAGTTTAATAAAACTATGATTGAGAAAAATGCATTGTTTGTGTTTTTATTTTCTTTTATTTGCCAACCTGCTACCCAGTTATGCACATCTGCCTCCCTACATGCACTTACAGATGTCTAGTTGGGGGTGGACAACCTCCGCTGCTACCTGGGACTTCTATAACTGAGCACTGGAAGGTCACGTCACGCTGGTGCTCCATCATAGAAAACGGAAATCTCGGTTAGCAGCAGAGGTTGTCTGCACGCATAGCGCAGATGTTCACCGGATGCCAGAGAGGAGGATCCACGTCCCCTACACTGTTGCTGGACGGTACTTCCGCCATGGGTTCTATGGAGGAGCACCGTAAGGCCATGTCACGCTGGCAGTCAGTCATAGAAGCCCCGGCAGAAGTGTCAGCAGCAGCAAAGGTCGTCTGCGCACATGGTGCAGACGTCCACCGGCTTCCAGAAAGGAGGATGCAGGTCCCCTGCAGCGCTACGGGGATCTGGATCTTAGTCTTACGGTCCGATGTCTATTTGAGGTCTTATTATAAGACGACCTCGAACATAGGACGAGGGGTTTTTTTTTCAGAGCATTTGCTCTGAAAAAATACCTTGTTTCATAATAGAGCAAATACGGTATATCTACAATGCTGTGTTTCCATGTGGGGTTTATTTGGGGTTTATTTGATGTACTACATGGGGAGAAGGCATTGCACTGTGAAGGAAAGAACAAAGGGTGCCGTCAACGTGGGGGTAATGGGTCTTGTGAATGATGTGCTGCGGTCTACTTTTTTCCGCTCATGCAGCGTGCGGAAGGGCATATCTAGCCACTGGCTGCACACTGCAGCATGCAGTCTGGTGAGCATAGGGTGATGTCAGCCAGCCTTGTGTGCCAGATGGCCAGTCGGCGCCTGCCTGTAGGCATGCAAATGAACAGGTGATTAGGTTGGAGCATAAAGATCGAATGGAGAGGGGATCTGTATGTTAACATGATTTTAAAATGAATTCTTGAAGGAGCCAGTGGAAGGCTTGACAAACAGCATTTCATACAGCAAATGAGTCTGCCAGACTTAAAAATCTCACTACGACCTAGCTACTTAAAAAAACAATGTTTTAAACTGTATAGCTTGCTCATAGCTTCTCAATGCATTCAAATTTGTGGAAACGCAAATAGTAATATTTTTAACTAAAATAACAATGTTTTGACTCAAATGGACAATTATATATTATTGCAACTTGTCTCTATAGGTTGCAGCACTCATGACAGATGTTTCTTGCATAGGATGGGATTGTGGTTTATTAATAATCTATAACTGAAAATGTTCTTTTTCTCTTACAAAATGGTCTACTATTTTATTTTACAATAACTGGCCCTTCCGTCATATCCTTGAACTCTGTTCTTTATAATATAATTCAGACAGAGATGTATCTCATTTGGCATATTGAATTGATAATTTTACTCTTTTTTGTTTCAGTACTATATCCAATAAAATGAGTCATTACAGTCCTTCTGGGGTGACTTAAGGAACAATTTGTATTTTGTCCAGAACTGAAAATAGGTATTTAATTGTTGAGAGAGGGAACAAATTACCATACAATAAAATGCCTACAAAAGTATCATAAATGACAACAGATGGTGAGGTCAGCTTGTTAGCTACAGTTATCTAATTAGAAATTTTTTCCATATTGTCAGGTAGAGCAGCTGTCAAATTTTCTCTAGTTCTTAACAGATCTTCTTAATAAACCTGTCATTCTGAAGATTGCCAAAAACCTTTGCTATGATCAGATAATCTTAGCTAATTAGTAAACTAAATAGACTATCAGAGTGGAATACTATAGACAAAAATAAACCACAATATATTAGGAAACATAATGCAATGACATTTTGTCGGTAGTGATATTTAAACCATTTTTGGCTTTATTATTTTTAAATGCCAATAGCTGACGGGAATAAAATATGCTAACATATTCTAAAACATAAAATTAAAAAGGTCCCCAAGACAATAGTTATGTATATTTGAACTGTACACATTTTTTAACTAATTTATTACTTTCAGGTCACTCTGCTTAAATATATGAAATTAGGCCTGTCTTTTTCAATGGAATAAATTTAATCAGATATACAGTGGGGCAAAAAAGTATTTAGTCAGCCACCAATTGTGCAAGTTCTCCCACTTAAAAAGATGAAAGAGGTCTGTAATTTTCATTATAGGTACACTTCAACTATAAGAGACAGAATGGGGGGAAAGAATACAGGAAATCACATTGTAGGATTTCTAATGAATTCATTGGTAAATTTCTCGGTAAAATAAGTATTTGGTCACCTACAAATATGCAAGATATCTGGCTCTCACAGACCTATAACATCTTCTTTAAGAGTCTCCTCTGTCCTCCACTCGTTACCTGTATTAATGGCACCTGTTTGAACTTGTTATCAGTATAAAAGACACCTGTCCACAACCTCAAACAGTCACACTCCAAATCCCACTATGGCCAAGACCGAAGAGCTGTCGAAGGACACCAGAAACAAAATTGTAGACCTGCACCAGGCTGGGAAGACTGAATCTACAATAGGCAAGCAGCTTGGTGTGAAGAAATCAACTGTGGGAGCAATTATTTGAAAATGGAAGACATACAGGACCACTGAAAATCTCCCTCGATCTGGGGCTCCACGCAAGATCTCACCCCGTGGTGTCAAAATGATCACAAGAACGGTGAGCAAACATCTCAGAACCACACGGGGGGGCCTTGTGAATGACCTGCAGAGAGCTGGGACCAAAGTAACAAAGGCTACCACACTACGCCGCCAGGGACTCAAATCATGCAGTGCCAGACGTTTCCCCCTGCTTAAGCCAGTACATGGCCGGGCACGTCTGAAGTTTGCTAGAGAGCATTTGGATTATCCAGAAGAGGATTGGGCGAATGTCATATGGTCAGATGAAACCAAGGTAGAACTTTTTGGTAGAAACTCAACTCATCGTGTTTGGAGGAGAAAGAATGCTGAGTTGCATCCAAAGAACACCATACCTACGGTGAAGCATGGGGGTGGAAACATCATGCTTTGGGGCTGTTTTTCTGCAAAGGGACCAAGACGACTGATCCGTGTAAAGGAAAGAATGAATGGGGCCATGTATCGTGAGATTTTGAGTGAGAACCTCCTTCCATCAGCAAGGGATTGAAGATGAAACGTGGCTGAGTCTTTCAGCATGACAATGATCCCAAACACACCACAACTGGGCAACGAAGGAGTGGCTTCATAAGAAGCATTTCAAGGTCCTGGAGTGGCCTAGCCAGTCTCCAGATCTCAACCCCATGGAAAACCTTTGGAGGGAGTTGAAAGTCTGTGTTGCCCAGCGACAGCCCCAAAACATCACTGCTCTAGAGGAGCTCTGCATGGAGGAATGGTCCAAAATACCAGCAACAGTGTGTGAAAACCTTGTGAAGACTTACAGAAAACGTTTGACCTCTGTCATTGCCAACAAAGGTATACAACAAAGTATTGATATGAACTTTTGTTATTGATCAAATACTTATTTTCCACCATAATTTGCAAATAAATTCTTTAAAAATCGGACAATGTGATTTATGGACTTTGTTGTCTCATTCTGTCTCTCATAGTTGAAGTGTACCTATGGTAAAAATTACAGGCCTCTCTCATCTTTTTAAGTGGGAGAACTTGCACAATTGGTGGCTGACTAAATACTTTTTTGCCCCACTGTATGTAACACGGCAAAGCCACAAAACCCTCCAACTACGGACAGCACCAATAGGTTCCAGCCTAAGGAAACATCAATCCAAATAAAGCTTTCATAAACAAGCCAAGAGACCCACTGCCAAAATGACTCCTTCATCAACTATAAATATAAAGGAATACAAAAAAGATCAGACCTGTGATAAAGCCAATATTTAGAAAAAAAGATTCCAAAGGCATTCAGCAGAAATAATTTAGTGGTTACACCTTACCAACACCAATTGGATAGGTGTTATTGGATAAGAAGTCCCCAGTCACAAGCATATCTACTGCTTTGAAATAGAGCAAATTAAAGGGAATCTCCAGTCATTATAGGCACTTTAATACATATGATAGGTAAGGTCCGTTTAAGTATTCACGATGTCTCCTTTTGCAAATGCATTGGGGGATTCTTGAATGTTCTCCTTTCTCCACGGCAAGCCGTTTCCTGTGCAGTAAACATGTTCAGCTGAACACATCTCCTGTCATGTAATATACTTACCACTAGTAATCTCCAGCTTCAGTTAAAATGTTGTTGCTGACGGTCACAAGTGCCACTTCGAGAGATTTTGCCTCTTCCAAGATGGTGGCATTATTTAAAAAAAAAAAACAAGTTTCCAAGAGGATCTCTCCTGACCCTCCCGAGAACCCTGGAACCCAGCTTTTTTATCACAATGTGATTAGTAAAAAAAAAGTTTAAAAAAAAAGAAAAGTTAAAAAAAATAGTTTGTAAAAATAATTATCCACTAATGTCACCATACAACATGTAAAAAAAAGGTCCAAAAATATACATACATATATATATATATATATATATATATATATATATATATATACCATTACATAAGTTATGGTAGGTAAAAGGTGATGGAAACCTTTCCACTTAAATTTAAGAGGTAGTAGAAGTATTATTAAACACTCATCTACAGACACCAGACAAGCCAGAAGGCTTGTTTTTCCATGAGTGGTGATCTGGCTATTGTACCTCTTCCCGAGTTTTGTCTAAAGGCTGTCTTGTACAGCAGGCAATTACTTTCAAGGGATCCATGTATAAAGTGGATATAGAGGCAAAGGTGATAATTGTTAACCTTATTTGCATGCGCCTACCCAGAATCCCTTGTGGTTGTCGATGCACCATGAGATTTCTGAGGGAAAAACAAGCCTTCTGGCTTGTCTGGTGTCTGTAGATGAGTATTTAATAATACTTCTACTACCCCTTTTATATATATATATATATATATATATATATATATATATATATATATATATAAATTAGCGCTATATCTTCACAAACATTTTCGCATGTTAAATGCCCATGGGGTGTCTAGTTTTAAAAATGTATGATTTTATGGGATAAATCTAATTGGCCAGGTTCAATGATGGTCTAAAAATAGGACATGGGCACAGACTGACCAGATGTCCAAATTCTAAAAAAAATGTACACCTTGCAAATGTGGCCTTTAACCTCCCAAATTACCCAACAAACCCATGCATGGGTGGCATCACTGCACTTTGGAGATGTTGCTGAACACATATTGTGGTGTTGTTTGGCTGTAGCATATACCAGGAGCTGTAAATTGATACCTGAAGTAAAATGTGTCTTGAAAAAAAACTGCAGAAATTATTAGGCTGGTGGTAGAATTAGTGCACGCAAAGAGTTAAAATACTAGCATTTGAAATACCTCAAGAATATATGGTGTGACAGAATGACCTGTCATACAGGGCCCCCAAGGTACTAAGAGATGGCTCCAGCCTGGCTGTCAAACAATGATAGCACAGGTAGGAACTCCATTGATAAACTAATCCCATTGATAGGATTGCTGCCAGGGGAATTAAAGGTTGGGTTCTATACATGTATCTGTTAATTTATGTTAATGCAGTTCTGTGGATATACGAGTCTATGTTTTGCAATAATAAAGCGTTCATTCTTGCTGTACTCAATTCAAGGAAGTTGTGTCTACTTATTGGTGTCACAGTCCCGGGTCCCGGCAAGCACGGGCAAGCTAATGCCCGTGCGCGACGGGCACCACAAGGTGGAGACCCCCAGAGACAAGTACTTACCCGATCTCGGCACATCCATGGTTCCTGAGTAGAAGACGGGGGCGTGGTCTTGATGACAGGCTGAAGCTGCATCAGTGATGTCATCCAGTGGGCGGAGCTTAGGTCTGGCGCATGATTTAAAAATCCGGAAATCCTCCTCCCAGTTACCCTGTTGTGGTCTTTGCTGTGTGCACCGTGCTGTTTAGTCTCCCTGCTGATTTTGTACTGCTACCTTCTCTGATTTGGCTACCGATTTGGCTCGTCTGACTACCCTCTCTGGATTTTGACCCCGGCTTGTTCGACTACCCTCTCTGGATTTTGACCACGGCTTGTATGACTACCCGATTTTCGTGCTCTGACCCAGCTTTCCTGACTACCATTTTGGCATCATCTCCACCCTGCGGGATCCTTTACCAGATCCTTCTACACTTTACCAATACCTTGTTGATCCAACTCCGTTCCAGTATTACCTACCTCTACCTGGCCTCCTTACTGTTGGGATCCTCTAAATCCTGGGGTGCTGCTGCCGGGGGCTTCTCCTTCAGCAGTAGTACTTTGGGTAGAAAAACTTCTGCGGTAAGTGCCAGTGTGGTGGTGGTCGTGACAATTGGGTTGTAACAAGGTGCGGGGTGTTGTTGTGGAAGGGGTATACATTCCCCCGCGATTTTGCAGGGTTTTATATGACATATAGGGCAGGCTGGTGCTCCACCCCGTAGTTTACATGCACCTGGACTGACACAGGATCCAGGCCAGGAGTTTAAGCTGACTCCAATGCACTGGTCAGCTGCAAGTAATGAGCTGCAATATAACCTGACCTGTTGGACAGAGGAAGAGAGAGTTTGGAAGCAGCAGGGCTGGCTATGCACAAAAGAGACCATCAAAAAGGTTGGTGGGATTATGTTTTGTTTTAGTTTAGACCCTTAGTAGTGAGGGAGTTATATGTTAGTAAGTGCTCAGACGAGCTAGGCTTTTGTTTGTAGGGAATTTGTGTACTATGTAATCCTGTAAATATCTTCATACGTGGACTACAAATAAATCGTGGTTGATTATCTAACTGAAATGTGGCGTTAATACCCTAGAGGACCGTGCTGTTTGGTACCCTGTGTGGGTGCAGGATCACAGGTACACATAGCAGGGTTCCAAGGTGTGCATGCTGACTGGTGCTGGAAGTGATTTCGGGGACAACAGGAGGATACATCTGGGTGATGTCTGGGAGTTACTACAGCTTTCTTGGTGAACCCGTTACATATGGTTTGATGGGGGTAAATTTAATTGGCCGGCTTCAAAGATGTCCCAGATAGAATATGGGGGCAGAATGGCCAGATTTGAAAACCAAATGGTTTTGAAACAGCAAAACACTACTTGTACTTATTGCCCTATAACTTGCAATAAAAACATAAAAACATTGGGTATTTCTAAACTCAGCACAAATAGTGGAATCTATTTAGCAGGGTTTTTTTAATTAGCTTTTGTAGATGCGTACAAGACTTTCCAAGTAAAGATCAGAAAACTAAATTTTTTACTATATTTTATACTTTTTTATAGTAATATGATGTGTATATATGATACAATCAAAATAATGGCATGTAAAGAAAGCCCTTCCTGTCCTGAAAAATATATAACTTGTGTGGGTAGATTAAAAGAGAAAGAAGAAACTTACAGCTAAACCTGAGCACCGCAGACATGTTAAAACAGTAAAGTAAGCCATTGTGAAGCGGTTAATGAATGCATATGAAAGTACTTACAAAGGCAATTGCCCCCCCTAGATTATTCCTTGACCCCCCCCACCGAATTTGGAGCCCTCCCCAGCTGCAGGACCTAATAGCACAGTGCCATCTAAACGCATGGGCACACTGGGGGCCCCATGGTGAATCACATTGTTGCCAGCAATGTGATTCACCACAATGCCCCTAAAACAGCGTGTCTACAGGAGAGGGGGCAAGCAGAGACACCGGTCTTCAGGGTCACACCGAGGCACGTATAAGATTGTGATCTCCCCAATAAGCAAGGCTAGTTGGGGAGATCACAATCCCCCTCGAAGCGGCTCGACCTCGGCGCTCCCTAATCACTATGCGCTCGCAATTGATACAAAGCGCTGGGATATGAGGGGATGTTGTTCCTAGAGTTGCCACTGAAGACGCTGGAGTGTCACTTTAATGAATAAATCCACTCACATCCATTGAGAGAGGTAAGTGCAGAATAATAACAGATTACAACAAGAGTAACACTAATAGGGATGCTTCCTTGTAGCAAGAAAATGAAGAACAATAAAGATCATTGAGTGAATTGTTGAAGATACTCAGAAGTGGCTATAGGCTTATAGGGCCAGGGCCGGCCCGACAATGGAGCCAAGTGGGGCAACCGCTCCAGGCGGCACTTTTGAAGGGGCGGCACTTTGCCGCCCCAAGCCCTTTTTTTTTTTTTTTTTTAAAAAAGCTAAAGAGAGAAAGGGGTGCCAAGTGGTTTTCGCTTACCAAGCTGTCAGTACCCGCTCGGCGCCCCTCTCTCTCTCCTCTGCGGCGAGTCTCCCTGTTCGGTCTCGGTGCCGGCTTGTAATGCTGAGTGCCGGAAGATTTCCGGCGCTCAGCATTACAAGCCGGCACCGAGACCGAACAGGGAGACTCGCCGCAGGACTGCTGAAAGGTAAGTACAAGGGGGGGGACGGAGGGAGAGGAAGGGTAGATAATGGGGGGGGCGGCATTTTAAAATTTGCCCCAGGCGCCATTTTGCCTTGGGCCGGCCCTGTATAGGGCCCTAAACCAAAAAAAATATTGGGGCCTCCTTTTTAACACAGGTAAGAATAGTTACACAAACACAAAGGAAAATGGTACTTACAAAGTCAGAAAAAAAAGCATTATAGAAAAATACAATTTTTCTTTTTTGTTCCAGTAAAATTCATTTTCAGGAATCTATCACTTTATAAGTGTATTTCAGCCAAACTGTAAAGGGGCCCCTTGTACTACTGGGGGCCTTAAACAGCTGCTTAATCTGTTTATATGGTAGTGCCACCAATATTGCTACCATTGATCTTTTTAATTAGAACAAACATGTAAACATAGGTGGTATATTTATTAGGTTCTATGAAATGGCTTTCTTAAACCCCCACAGTGCTCAAGGAAAACAGATAAGGGAAAATAATGGATTTTAGTAAAGTGGCTGGTTCTGCCATCCACATCTAGGGCAGACTTCAAAAGGACCAACCTTATCAGAGGTTACACAATTCTTCTGTGTGATAATAGTATCTTCAACGTTTGGCATTTCCATTCTAGTTCCTATTGGCGGAATTTTGAAGAGGCTTTTCCATCAAGGTAAAATGTTTGTTGAGTGCTCCAGCATTTTATATAAATCATATTAAGAAGAATTGTCATTTTATTGTTTCCAAATATAGTTCTAAATACAGTTTGCTCTTCTGCTGAGCAGATACTATATACTAATATACAACTCTTCTATCTCTTAAACCCTTTAAAAATATTATTCCAAGTGTTTTAAACAGATTAGAAAATGTAGGCCTCGGAATATAATTACTTTTACAAAATGTAGTTTGAGCTCATTTATAAAACCGCTGAAAAAAGCTATGGGGTAATGTTGAAAATTGTAAGATCCAATTAGGTTTTTTCTTAATCTATGAAAATTAAGCCATTACAGCAACGCCGTTTAAGTGAAGAAATAAATCTTTGATCACTTTCTAAGCTTGTTTAATGCCATGACGTGTAAGGCACGTCATTGGTCATCAGCTGACTATTTTTGGTTGACGTGCCTGGTAATTCACTCGTCGTTAAGGGGCTAAAGGAAAGCTCTGTTGTTACTTCATGGAGCCCACTACTTTTCGGCTTTCGACATGTGCCATGCAGGGCTTGTGTGGTTTCCTTTAAGAAGAGAGATAAAAGCATTGTACTTGAAGGACATTATTGTTTTTCAGTAACATACAGTAGTTACCAAAAGGGCAGCCCTACTACGTCTAACCCACAGCAGCAACCCTTGCCTCCTCAGATCATCTCATGTTCCTTGCATTGAGCAAGAAGAGGAAGCCCAGCACAAAAGCTAATGAATTGCCTTAACTAGCACTCTGAGCTGGGGCCTAGCAGAGAGCGAGATGCAGTAGTCCAAGTCGGCTTAGGCCAGAATACGTCACTACTGTTTTCCCTCCAACCCAAACTGCATTATACTTTAGCAAGTTGGAAACAGTAACCTAAGCAATGCTGACTGGCCAAAATCACACACTGTTTTAAAAAATGACCCCTGGTACACATTCTATTTTCCAATTGTGCTCTTCAAGTAACTGTGCAGTATTTCGCATTCAATATTGTTGCCTTAACCTTCTGCATACTAACATACTTTTCTGTTCAGAATCTAAAATCATATTTACTAGCACACAGTGGAGCAAATTTACATACATGAGGATCAGTGGTTAATGTGATTTTCAAATTATCCCACAAACAGATGTATTAACATCACAGGCTGTGCCATTTATATGTAAGGTTTGGGAATTATTTCAAATGAAAAAGATAAATGGGATATATCTACAGCTGTCAAAATAACGGAACCATTATTGCTATGGTAACAGCTTCCAGGAAACACTTTAAAAGTCATCCAAGTCCAAGATTTAGTATTTGACAATTTTAGTTTCCCTGTATCTGGAGATATAAAAATGCACCTGCAATTTTGGATGTTAGATAAGTATTTTCCAATTGAACCATGCAGCATATATAAAAAGTGTGGCCTTTGCAAAAAAAAGTATTTCAAATCTGGATAAAAAAGTAAACCTTTGGAAGCCTGGTCATTGCAAGCATTGCAGTATAATGTAGGATATGGCCTCCCGTTGATTTGTGTTAAAAGCACACAGAACAAATCCGCATGCAGATCCTCTTTTTGTCTTTACTATGTTACATGTTTTATTAAATTGTCTTCTGACGGATATTACCTTGTGCTAAGTTAGTGAGCATGTTTAGTACCTACACGGTACGTATGGTCCGTATATATCTGATAACCGTTAAGTGTTCTCCAGGGCTATGAATGATAATGTGCAAAAAATATTAAACTCTCTAGGCTTGAAGCTGGAAGAAGGTTGAGGTATTTTACACAATAGAGAGTAAAAATGTTTGAAGTAGACCAGCCTCAAAAGTGTAAACATAGATTAACTAATATTACCATATACGTGTATGGCCTGACAGCAGAGGTGAAGTAGGTGGGAGGAGGGGAGTCAGTCAAAAGGGTTCCCTGAAGAAGTTCTTAACCCCTTAAAGATAAGGCTGTTTTTTTATTTGATGTACCCTTCGTGACCAAGGCTGTTTTAACACTTTTCCGGTGCTCGTGTTTAGCTGTAATTTTTTCCTCTCCTATTTTATATACCCACACAAGGTATATATTATTTCTTCACATACAATTTTATTGATCATATCATCTAATTTTCATTAACATTTTTCAAATCTACAAAAGCTAATGAAAAAACCTGCTAAATAGATTCTACTATTTGTCCTGAGTTTAGAAATACCCAATGTCTCTATGTGTTTTGCAAGTTTAAGGGCAATAAGTACAAGTAGCTTTTTGCTATTTGAAAACCATTATTCTCTGAAGCCGGCCCAATGCAATTTACCCCATCAAACCATCTATTTTTGAAGACTAGACACCCCATGGTATTTCAAATGCTGATATTCTAACCCATTACATGCACTAATTCTATTACCACTCTTTTACAAACTTTATTTTTTAAGTGTGTGCTGGTATTTTTTTTCTTCACACACAAATCATAATTCAGACAAGAATTTATAGTTCCTGGTATACGTCACTGTCAAACAACAACACAATATGTGTTAAGCAACATCTCCAGTGTACAGTGATACCAACCATGCATGGGTTTGTCAGGTTGTTTGGAAGGTAAAATGCCACATTTGGTAAATGCACATTTTTAACTTGGAACTTTGACATATGGTCCTTCTGCCATCATGTCCTATTCGGGACATCTTTGAAGTAGGCCACCTCATTTACCTCATTTAATCATATACTTTGGAAAACTAGACACCCCAGTATATTTCAAATGGCGGTACTTTAACCCTTTCCATGTACTAATTTTACCACTAGCCTTTGTCAAAATTTGTGGTAGTATTTTATTTTGGGTTTATTACAGACATTGTACTTCAGTTTTGAATTGACAGCTCCTGGTATACGTCACGGTCAAACACCCCAATATGTGTTCAGCAACATCTCCCTAGTATAGTGATACCACTCATACATGGCTTTGTCTGGTGCTAAAAGCCCACATTTGGCCAGTGCGCTTTGTTTCCATTTTGGTCAGTGTGTGCCCTATTTGGGACATCTGTGAACACGGCCTCTCCAAGTTACCACACCAAACCATTATTATTATTTATTTATTTTTTTAAGTAGGCACCCCTTGGATATTTTAAATGATAGTATTTAAACTCTTTCCATGTCACAATTTCTTTGGAGATATAGCGCTAACTTTAGCACTTGCTCATAAAAATACACTTTATTTTGTTTTTTTATATTTTTTTACTTTTTAAAATTTTGTTCAAACTGGATGGGTCCCCCGATGGTGACATCACTGCATAATTATTTTTAAATGTTACCACATTTTTATATATTTTTTTTATGTATTTTTTTTTTTTATGTTTTACTAATCACATTGTGAAAATAATCAAATGACTTAGCCTTTTTTCCTAACTGAGGTCCCTTTCCCTCATTTTCATTTGTAAAAACTGAACAGAAATATTGAGTCAGTCAGCTAGACCTTTATCCTCTACTACATACCTTCCTTCTTATGTTTTAAAATCTGCCTAATCCTTTTTCTTATTTAGCAGCTCTTATAACTTGCTTTGCTTCTTTCTTCCTAATCTTATCGATCTATCTTCATCAATTTGTGTATTTTTGTATTTACTAAAGTCAAACTTCTTGTTTTTTTTACAATTTTGGCCACTTCTGCAGAGTACCATGGGGTTTCTTTAACCTATATAAAATCTCTTATTTGGAGAACTAAACAGGGCAAAGGCTTCCTTCTGCCTGCCCAATCCCTAGTTGTGACAAGTACTCAGCTAGTCTATGTACTTAAAACATAACATGACATTGCATTCAAACACAAAAATAAAGTATATCTGCAACCTGTAGCTTCCAAATAGCATTTGCAGAGAGTTTTTTCCTCTAAGGTAACCATATTAATGCTTTCAGGGCTTCCTCTTTAAAAATTGACCTTGCTTTGTGCTTTGATACCCTGAAGGGGGTATACCAAGTCATTTTGGACAATGCTTTGCTTCCAGCTTAGTGGGAATAGTTTGGGGAAGGCCCTTTTCTATTCCAGCCTGACTGTGCCCCAGTGCACAAAGCAAGGTCCATAGTGACCTTAACCCCATCTACCACCTTTGGGATGAACTGGAACGAAGATTGCAAGCCAGGCTTTCTCGTCCAACATCAGTGCCTGACCTCACAACTGCTCTACTGGATGAATGAGCAAAAAATCCCAAATGTTTGTTTAAAGCCTTCCCAGAAGACTGGAAGCTGTAATAGCTGCAAAGGGGCATCATCTACATATTAATGTATATGTATTTAGAATGTAATGTCATAAAAGTCTCTGTTGGTGTAATGATCAGGTGTCCCAACACTTTTGTCCATATAATGTAGATAGCCAATGAAGAGATTGTTATGGAACCAAAATATATCAGCAAGAAACACTTATTGCTTTAATGAATATAAGTTGGCTTCGACCAGTATAAAGGGTCACACCCCACGCAGACATGCGGGAGACGCAAGTAGCAGTATATTAGTACATTCAATATTGGTTAACAGATATTTCATCTATGTTTTGCTAACCGCAAAGATATCCGGCTAACATCTCGCACTCAGTTACAGGAAATTACCCAACATTTGTTTCTAACGGTTTTCTGCCTATTTCCGCATAGTTTCAGGATTAACCAATTAATATGCTTCATGTAACCTGACGTCCTTTTCCGGACACTATATAACCTATAACATGAACATAATTAAACAGAGTGATTTTGGACCTGACCCAGAGTGTGTCGTGTGTCTTATTTCTCTCTCCGTGCACGTACATTTATATTTATATAATTAGGAGCAGTTCAACAATTGAAGAAAGGCTTTATTGGAAAGTATCCAAAACAGTTGGCGCCTAACGTGGGGCTCGAGGAAGCCGTACCCGTCGGAGGTCCCTCCCGGGGAGAGTTCACGCCGTGAGCTGACGATTGGACCCTGGGACTGCAGCCCAGTTACAAGGTAAGATCGTTTCTTATCTACCTTGTGTGTCACTCGTTACTCACGTGTGTATTCGGAGGAGGGAACTCAGGTGGTTGACGCACCCTCGAGAGGCAATAAAAGAACCCCATGTAAATATACTGTCGTAGTCACTTGTTGAACTGTGGTGCCTCCCTTTTCTGGCAAGCACACTGTAGTGGGAAGGAATCGGTAAAGTGTTGCAAGTCTACACTGGATCAACCCAGTTGCTCTGATCCCCAGACGGTGCCGTAAGACTAACACTAATTTGGACAGCCCAGTCGCCTGTCCCCAGTACACTGTAGTGGGAAGGAATCGGTAAAGTGTTGCAAGTCTACACCGGATCAACCCAGTTGCTCTGATCCCCAGACGGTGTCGTGAGACTGACACTAATTTGGACAGCCCAGTTGCCTGTCCCCAGTATATTATATTACTACAGTGTGTGTGTGTGTGTGCCTCGTATCTGAAGGTTTCGGAACGGTTGCGGACAAGGTTACGATATTGTTGCGAAATGGGGAACGATAACAGCGTTCCAAAAGGGTATTGTACACCCTCCCAAATAGTTGCGAATAGACGAGGGAAAAAGTACATTAAGCAGTTATCTAAGTTGGAAAAACCATACAAAATACCCAAAGGAGGAACCTTATCGATTTGCACCTGGCAAAACCTCCTAAATGAAAAGGCAGGAAAAATAAAATGACGACGGATTGAAAGATACTGTTAAAATCTGGCTAGATTGTAGCAAAGAATTTAAATCGTTAGATGGCAAAGAAACGTATGATGAAAAGCACTCAAGGTATCTGTGTAAAATTTCAGTGTCTCATACGCCACCGCCCTATAATGGTGCCGAGTTGTCGGACAAGGGATGGAACTGCACAGCCTGTAATGCAATGACGTCAGGAAGCCGTCGCTTTTGTCTGTACTGTGAGGCCCCCCGCCCCCTGTCTACTCTGGCTACCATGTCGTGTCTGGCACAGACACCAGCGCCATCTTGTGACGCACTTCACCAACTGTCTTTAGTGGAAAATCCCCACCAATTGCCTGGTCCTACCAGTACAAGTTGTGCTTAAGGATCCTAACATTCTTCCATACAAGGCCCAATATCCTTTATCAGTGGCCCAACAAGATGCAATATCCACCCAAGTAGCTGCACTTCTAGAATCAGGTGCAATAATACCTACCACTTCTCCTTGCAATACTCCGCTGTACCCAGTGAAAAAAAAACAAATAAAAGGACAACCTCCAGTGTACAAGATGGTACAAGATCTACGCGCAAGTTCAATGAAGCTACGGTTCTGGATGCCCCCATCGTGCCGAATCCACATACTCTTTTTTGTCCAGTATTCCGCCTGCGGCTTCCTGGTTCACTGTAATTGATCTTGCTAATGCCTTTTTCTCCATTCCACTGCATCCTTCGTGTCAATATTTTTTTGCATTCACCCACACTGGTCGACAGTATATCTGGACTGTGATGCCTCAAGGAGCCCAAAACAGCCCATCCAGTTTCTGCTCTATTTTCTAGCCACAGCTGGCTGCAAGGTCTCCAAATCAAAGCTACAGTTATGTCTTCAAAAAGTTGTTTTTCTGGGACATTGTATTACCAAAGGCCGCAAATATTTTACGATGGCACGAAAGAAGGCTATCCTAGAGTTGGCCCCGCCAGAAACTCTATCACTTACAGACTTTTCTGGGTCTTATTTCATACTGTCGTCCCTGGATTCCTGATGCTTCTGTCGTGATGCAGCCTCTATATAACTGTATTCCTCGAGAACTCCCAGCAATTTTCTATCTCACACAAGAAGCCCTAGTCTTTTTCTACGCTCTACAACAAATGATTGCCTTATCTCCAGTTTTGGGAATTCCGAACTATTCTCTTCCGTTCCGTCTATATGTAATGGAACGACAAGACCATGCCACAGGCGTTCTCACTCAGATGCACGGCGGTCGACATCGCCCCCTCGGATTCTACTCCAAACGTTTGGATCCAGTTGCTCGCGCAGCACTTTTCTGTGTAAGGGCTATTGATGCGGCCAGCTGTTTTCTAGATGTCACTTCAGATATTGTTCTCGGACATCCTTTGACAATTCTAGCTCCATATGATATCTCAGCTATTTTACAACAGACTCAACCCAGACATCTCACTGCTCAGCGTCATCTTCGTCTCCAATGTTACTATTCAACGATGCAATGTTCTCAATCCGGCTGCCCTCCTTCCATTTCCAAGGGGGGAGTATTCTGATATTCCGTCTACGGATTTTATTGATCTAGCCACAGAAGAAGATCTTCAAGAACAGCTATTGTGGTATACACAGTCATCTAATGTCGATTTTCCAGATGTACCTCCCGAGGACGATCCACATGACTGTCTGACCATGATACAAGCGGAAGTCGGTTCACCTCCGAATATACAGGATACCCCAATCTCGAACCCAGAATGGACCCTCTTTGTGGACGGTTCCAGATATGCCGATGACAAGGGTCGCTTCCATACGGGAATGGCGGTTACGACTGACACCACTGTACTATGTGCAAAAGCTCTACGACCGGATCAGTCGGCTCAGGAGGCTGAACTAGCTGCCCTCACCGAGGCCTGCATTATGGCCAAAGATTCTACCGCGAATATCTATACGGATTCCAGGTACGCCTTCGGAGTTGTACATGATTTTGGAGTCATCTGGAAGGCAGAGATTATATCACCGCAGCGGGGACTCCAATCCAGAACGGGAAAGCAGTAGAAGCTTTGATGACTGCGGCCCTACTCCCGAAACAAGTTGCATTGATCAAAATTAAGGCGCACTCACGGGCTGACACTATGGAAGCAAAAGGAAACGCCTTAGCAGACAGTGCAGCCAAGCAAGCAGCCCTCAATGAAGACTCAACGGTCCCTCTAATGACGGTGACCGAGGAAGCAGTAATGGAATTAGACTGGGATATTCTAATTCAATTACAACAACAAGCTTCAACCAAGTAACAAAACCAATGGATACAAGAAGGAGCAGCTAAAGATGAGTGGGGAGCCTGGGCACAAGGCCAATATCTTTGTTTACCCCGGACATTATATCCTTAAGTTGTATCGTTAGCTCACGGACCTACACATCAGTCTAAAACCATTATGAAAGAAATCATCGACAAAATCTGGATTGCTCCAGGAATCACTCCAATACTGGCACGCATCACCGAATCCTGTTTAATCTGCGCTCAGTGCAACACTGGAAGGGCGGAACCAACTCCGTCCAAATGTTTACCAAAAGCTCAATATTCTTTCCAACAGATTCAAATCGACCATATTCAAATGCCAATGTGTCAGATTTTTCAATATGTACTGGTAGTGGTAGATGTGTTTTCCGGATGGCCAGAAGCCTATCCAGTACGAAATCAAACTGCACCCACTACCGCAAAGAAACTCATTCAAGAATTTATTTGCCGTTTTGGAGTCCCTGAGATCATAGAAAGCGACCAAGGACCTGCATTTACGGCAAACATCACTCAAGAAGTGTGGAAAATTATAGGTTCATATCTCGCCTTCCACACGCCCTACCGACCTCAAAGTAGTGGGAAAGTGGAAAGACTGAACTGTATACTCAAGTCAAAAATGTTAAAAATGACTCAAGAAACTGGTCTAAATTGGGTACAATGCCTACCCATCGTGCTTTTTGCGATCAGACACACGCCAAAGGCGTCACATAAGCTTACTCCACATGAAATATTTTTTGGAAGTAGTCCCAGGCTAGGACAGTACTTCCCACAGCAGTTGCAAATGAATTATGAAACAATTGCAAAATATGTTATTGCTTTGACTACTCAGTGATCTAATATATATGCCCAAGTTTTCTCTTCTATTCCAGATCCCAATACTCTTGAAGGTACCCATTCCCTATTGCCTGGGGAGTGGGTGGTCGTGAAGAAACACGTCCGATCCACTCTGGAACCGCAATTCGAGGGCCCTTATCAAGTGCTACTTACAATTTTTATCTCAGTAAAAGTTGAAGAGAAGCCCACGTGAATACACGCATCACACTGCAAGAGAGTCAAAGGATACGATTCTCCAGCAATTAACTCCTAAAATGCATATCCTTTACAAGGGGGTGGGCATCCCATTGCTGCTATTAATCATTTTGCCGTATATGTGGGGGACACAGGTTCTACACACAGGTTCTATGGCTCAAGCTACCAGTCACCAGGGGGGTCAGGTAGCCATTACAAGAGACGCACGACAGGCAGGTCCTCCCACTTTTTGGTACAACTCCAGTAGCCACATTTTCGTTTCAACACTGTCATATTATAGATTGTGTTTCTAGAACCTACTCCAGAATATTTACGGGCAGAGAAACACAGGAAGGGATCACCATATATTCTGGTAATTATACCTGGGTTTCAAACACAAAAGGAACTGGTAAATTTTTTGATAATTTCTCAGATGGTAGTTGTGCCGAGTACAGTAATCTGACCGGTTCCCTCACACAAAATCAAGTGTATTCCCTGGGAGATATCTATTGGCTATGTGGGGACATGAAACTGCGCACCAGGTTAGAAGGTAGTTGGACTGGCGAATGTGCGCTGGCCAAAGCTATAATGCCACTACTTATAATGTCGGAAAAGCCAGAAACTATTGAAGTCCAGTCCATATTATCTCGTAAAAGACGCAGTACATCGAAGACCCCCGAAAGAAGTTTCGACCCCCATGTATATATAGATGCGATAGGAGTCCCTCGGGGGGTCCCAGATGAATACAAAGCCCGAGACCAAGTTGCTGCTGGTTTTGAATCTATTTGGCCAATTATTACTGTGAATAAAAATGTTGACTGGCTTAACTATATCTATTATAATCAGCAGAGATTTGTCAACTACACCTCAATTGGAGGCCGCAACCCAGATGATTTTTCAGAATCACATGGCACAGATATGATTCTGGCAGAAAAAGGCAGAGTCTGTCAAATAATTGGAGAAACTTGTTGTATAATACAGATAATACAGGCCCCGACGGAAAAGTGACCATGGTTATTAAAAAGTTAAATTCTCTAGGAGACGAATTAAAGTGCAACTCCGGAATCGATCATCCATGGGCCGAATGGTTTGGATGGCTCAAAGGATGGAAGCAAGCCCTGGTCCTGCTGGGAATAATTTTACTGATTATTGTTGCTTTTATGCTATTATGTGTAGTCCCTTGCTTTCGACGCCTATGTGATAAGATGCTTGCAGTAGGCGAGACTACCCTATTAATGTTTATGTACAATGAGACGATGCCAAGCCTTGCACCTTCCTATGAAACACCATTCAGTTCGATAGTTCCCCCTGACGGTAGTCCCCGCCCTGTGTAGGGACATATAGATCCGAGGGACATGACCAAGACCTGAAACCGGGATTTTATCCAGTAGGGATAATTTGTCGCCACTGCAGGTGAAGAGGATGCGGGATCATGTCCGGTAGGATCTGTCAGGAATAGGGACAGTCGGCCATCATATATTCAAGGGGGGACTGTTATGGAACCAAAATATATCAGCAAGAAACACTTATTGCTTTAATGAATATAAGTTGGCTTCGACCAGTATAAAGGGTCACACCCCACGCAGACATGCGGGAGACGCAAGTAGCAGTATATTAGTACATTCAATATTGGTTAACAGATATTTCATCTATGTTTTGCTAACCGCAAAGATATCCGGCTAACATCTCGCACTCAGTTACAGGAAATTACCCAACATTTGTTTCTAACGGTTTTCTGCCTATTTCCGCATAGTTTCAGGATTAACCAATTAATATGCTTCATGTAACCTGACGTCCTTTTCCGGACACTATATAACCTATAACATGAACATAATTAAACAGAGTGATTTTGGACCTGACCCAGAGTGTGTCGTGTGTCTTATTTCTCTCTCCGTGCACGTACATTTATATTTATATAATTAGGAGCAGTTCAACAATTGAAGAAAGGCTTTATTGGAAAGTATCCAAAACAAGATTGACAGAGAAGAAGTGTTAGTAGCATCATGGTTAAGGAAGATAAGCCTGGCAGTAGCATTCATGATAGATTATTAGAGGACAATATAACTATGAGGGAGATCAACTTGGACTCAGTCACGGTAGTCAAGTTGGTAGATGAGTGCAAGAACAAGACCTTTAGTCTTATCTTGTGTTATGAGCAAGATCAGGCAATGTTTTTAAGATATAGGTAGTCGATCTTTGAGTAGAGAAAAGGTTGGAGTCAATGGTGACACAGAGGCAGTGAGTGTGTGGGGTGGGTATGATGCTTTCATTATTGACGTGGAGAGAAAGGAATGTTAGCTTTGGGATGAAGGCAACATAAGAAGTTCAGTTTTAGAGAGATGAGGTTTTAGTGCAGACACCTACTTAGAAACAGAGGCAAAAGAATAAAGGGGGAGGAGGCAGGGTGGATGAGCTTCTAGATAAAAAGACACTGCATGTACAATCAGAAAGGTAGGATGAGAACCAGGTAAGAACAGTGTCACAGAAACAAAATCTGTGAAAAGCTTGTAAAAGAAGAGGATGGTCCATAGTGGTAAAAGTGGCAGAAGGGTATGCCTATTATATCATATTGGTTAGTATATGCTATTGCCTCTAGTTCTCCCATTTTGCTATTTAGGCTCCTTGCATTGGCAAGCATACATTTAATATTACCCTGAGTCTCTTGAATTTTATGAGAATTTTTATTAATACATACCTCCTCTGTTCTGATCTTGCCCCTCCCCCATCTCCACCCCCTTGTTCTGATCTGAAGCCCCTCTCCTTTCTGCGCTATCTCCATTTTCAAGATCTCTGTGTCCCTCCCCCCTACCACTAGTTTAAAAACCCCTCCAGCCTTCTAGCCATCCTCTCCCCTAGCAAAGCAGACCCTCTTCCGTTTAGGTGCAATCCATCACCGCTATAAAGATTGTACCCAAGCACAAAAGCAGCCCAGTGCTCTAGAAAGCCAAAACCCTCCTTCCTACACCATGACTTTAGCCACGTAGATGACACTAAACTAGGTAAAGTAATACAGGGCGAGCGGGATATTACAGTGCTGCAGAGGGATCTAGATAGACTGGGGGAATGGGCACACAAATGGCAGATGAAATTCAATGTAGATAAATGTAAAGTTATGCACTTCGGGGTACGGAACGCACAAGCAACCTACACCCTAAACGGTAGTGAATTAGGGGTAACGACAAATGAGAAGGATTTGGGAATTGTTACAGACAACAAACTAGGCAACAATGTACGTCAGTCTGCGGTTGCTAAGGCCAGTAAGGTATTGTCGTGTATAAAAAGGGGCATCAAGTCACGGGATAAAAATATAATTTTGCCTCTGTATAAGTCAATGGTAAGGCCGCACCTTGAATATGCTGTGCAATTTTGGGCACCTATTCTAAAGAAGGATATCATAGCACTAGAAAGGGTGCAGAGGCGGGCTACAAAATTAATTAAAGGGATGGAGCACCATAGTTATGAAGAAAGGTTAATTAATTTAAATCTGTTTAGTTTAGAAAAACGGCGCCTCAGAGGGGATATGATAGCATTATATAAATATATTCGGGGCCGATACAAACCATTGTGTGGAAATCTGTTCATAAACAGGACTATGCATAGGACACGTGGTCATGCGTTCAGACTGGAAGAAAGGAAATTTAGTCTAAGGCAGAGGAAAGGGTTTTTTACAGTAAGGACAATAAGGATGTGGAATTCTCTGCCTGCAGAGGTAGTTTTATCGGAGTCTGTACAGACGTTTAAACAGCAACTAGATGGATACTTGGAAAAACATAATATTCAGGGATATAATCTTTAAGTTATGGGGAAACAGCTTATTGATCCAAGGAGAAATCTGACTGCCATTTTGGGGTCAAGAAGGAATTTTTTTCCCTGGTTAGTGCAAAATTGGAAAGTGGGGGTTTTTTTTGCCTTCTTTTGGATCAACAGCAACAAATTAACAGATATAGGAAAGGCTGAACTTGATGGACGCATGTCTTTTTTTCAGCCTATGTAACTAAGGGTACCAAATGATTAGCAAAGAGTAACAACACTTAAATTTAGCATCATCGGTCACATTGGCAAGAACGACCGTAGAGAGTGTAAACCAGATTGACAACGGTCAAGTAAACAGTCGGAATCCAGAGATCAAGTTAGTCAGGTATATATATAAGCCAAGAAGATTGGGTCTCCTTGGACCATACCGGTCTGTAGTTTGACAGACCAGTATGGCCTAGGGAGGGCTTTTTTCAGGTGGGAGTTATAGTGGCATGCTTCAAGGAGTATGGGAATAATCCAGCGGGGAAGGAGAACTTGAGGATATTAGAATGGAGCCAAGAGTGGGCAAGAGACCCAATAAGGTGAGACAGGATTGGATTAGACACGTGGTTGGGCAAGAAGAAAGTGGAGTGGAAAACCTCACTTGACTGGAGAAGACTTGCTTAATTTAACAAGGAAGGATAGTCATGGGGAAAGTGAGAGGAGTAGGGAGACTGTAGCAGAGATCTTGTATCTAATTGTCTCACTTTTCTCACGTTTAATGTTCTCGCAAAATACTCTGAAGGTTAACCAAAGATTCAGATATTTTGAGAAACCTATCAATGCCACCATAATATTGACAATCCCCAAACCAAAATACAACCATGTTGTATTTTAGCAATGTAAATTTTGTCTTTATGATGCCATTATGTTGGCATCATAAGGCTAGATTACAATAGTTGTTTTTTGCAGAAGATGCTTATGGAAGAAAAGGTTTCGTCAGCTGTGACAAGCTTCTTTCCTAACTTTGGGCTGCTGTCTTATCTTAAATTCGTAACAAAAGCTAGTCACAATAAACTTACAGTAAAGTATCATGCAGATAACAGTCCCACACAAAAGCAGTGATGACAAAAAAGAAACTCAAAACAAACATAACATGTTTCATAAAAAGAGCAAGGGTACAGTTAACACTTTCTAGGGTTAATCAAAGTTTCTTTATTTTTATTTTTGACATTTCAAAGTAAAGGGAACAGAAGAACAACACTTTCTAAGCATTCTTGCTTAGAAAAGCTTAGAATAGGTAAATCAGCATTAATATCTATCTCTTGGCACTGCCATTTTTTTAAAAAAATATTTTTGTTTTATATTTAATTTCCATATTTTTTGGTGCCATTTTATCTCCCACAGCGAAACATGAAAGATTGTCAGCTAAACTTTCCTAAGTGATCAGTATGAACAGCAACTTCCAATTCCTCTGAAGAACATAACAGCATTTTGCTGAAATGTACGATTCAAATTTTATTGGAAGACTTCAGGCTCAAGTTGTATTATTGCCAGTACAAGAATCAGCTTTAGAATGGTATACAATCTAATTATCTTGTTTTCTACTATGTCCATGTTAACATATATAAAACAATGCAAAATATAGCACCAGTCAGATGGGCATAATAGCCCCAAAGAAATAAACATAATTTATCTACTTCACAAAACAACATATTTTCAGATCCTATTGTAGGAGTTTATTTGAAAATTAAAAAAAAACCAATATTAATAATTCATATAATTTATTCTTGAAACCTCAGACAAGACGTAAACGGACAATGCGATAAAGTGTTTAAAAATACACTATATGGGCAAAAGTATCGGGACACCTGACTATTACGCCAACAGGGACTTTTATGACTTCACATTCTAAATACAAAGATATTAGTAGGTACCTGGTCCCGAAGTTTGCAGCTATAACAGATTTCACTCTTCTGGGAAGACTTTCCACAAGATGTTTTTTCAGTGGGAATTTTTGCCCATTTGTCCAGTAGAGCATTCATCCAGTAGAGGCCAGGCATTGATGTTGGACAAGAAGGCCTGGCTTGCAATCTCCGTTCTAGTCATCCCAAAGGATTATCATGGACCTTACTTTGTTCACTGAGGCGCAGTCATGCTTTCAAGGGCCTTCCCCAAACTGTTCCTACAAAGTTGGAAGCATAGCATATTCCAAAATGTCTTGCTATGTCCCCTTTCACTTTATTAAAAAGGTGAAAGAGAAGTGGAACAGTCTTCCAGCGTATGTGGTAGACTAATATAGTGAAATATTTAAACATGCAATGGATAGGCATAAAGCTGCCCATCTGCTGTCAAAGTTTAATGCTGCCTTTTTTTTCTGTTATAAAACAAAGTATTCACGTTTATTAATCAAACATGCCAAAGACCCAGGAGCAATAGCTTAGATTCTGACCTGTCTAGAGCATATTCTAATGAATTAGTCAAAGGCAGGTATGTTGCAAATTCATTAGGTATTTTAAGCCCTTGTCCATCATCTAGTTCATAATTTGTTTTTTTGGAGGACAATCTTGTTTTTTGGGTACTATCCCGCATAGCTGCACCTCTGTCCAATTCTTGCAAGTAGTGCTGACCATGGGCTGGTTGGGAAGATCGTGTGAACAGGAAGCTGTAAAATCAATATAGGTCTGGGCTGTTGCAGCCAAAATGTTTATTGCTGCTCCCACATGGCCACCTTGTAATGCTATGTAGCTTAGTGGCACAATGTGGCTCTTTGGGTATGGTATGCGACCATGCCCTCCCAAGGCCAGTCAACCCACCTCTTAACACAGACGTCTGATTTTAAAACCTGATATGTTGGGATATAGGGTTAACTGAATTGCTGAAATATGAAAAGACACAATCAAATATAACAGCAATTTAAAAAAATCATAAAATACATGTAGAAAAGCTCAAAATGTAGTCTTATTTTTATGTAACAAATGCATGCAGGTTCTTTTGTAAATAGTTTGATGAGATGAAATGTTAGAGTTTATGCAGGATTTAGTAAAATGCCTTTATCTTGTTTTCCTAGACTGATCACAGTATTTTGTGAGAACAAGTACATCAAAGCCAAAACAGGTATTTGAGGGTTGAGAGATTGAAATAGCATTGCTCCAAACGCTTGGGCATTCACACAGGCTCATTATAATCCATGGGCCTTTTGTGTAAAGTTCTTCAATCCTGATAATGCTGTTTTCCATCTGCCTTTATCTCTGTGCTACATAATGTAAACTTGCATGTACTCTGACCTGCAATGAACATGAGGTTGACTTTCCAGCCATTCTAGACTATATTATCATTCCAAGTGGTTTAAAAAAAAAACAAAAAAAAAAACACGACTAATGGAAGTAAAGTCATTGCAACAACAACAACAACAACAACAACAACAAAAAAAAAGTTTAACAAGAAAAGTATAGCAATGGAAGATACAAATAACAAAAATGTTCTGGCAATAAATATAGCAAAGGTCAATTCTCTGGTTCATGCTTTTGAGTTAATGGCGTAAAAATTAAATATGTGCTTCACAAAATGAATGGCTGAGACTGCATTTACAGTTATGAGATGGGATGCACTATGTGTACATAGATGAATTTCATGAGTGCAATGCATCTTTGAAAGGGTTTGTTGTCATTCCAGAGATGTTCTTTCAAAAGGCAAAGAGCATTCACCTTGGTTGCTGGGATACAGTCTTGATTTCTAAATGTAAAGTTCAGAAACATCTTACAACCTCATATTAAGAAGATGCTTAAGTGGAAAAAGGAATAATAAAATTTAATGTCAGTTCTTACTTCGGATCTGATTTATCAGCCTTGGCTAAGCAAAGCTTCAGCTGAACTCGTTGGGGACTCAATTACTTCAATGGGAACTTGTAGGCGAAATACCCTTCAGTTGAGATCATGTAGCAACCAAGATTGGGAAATGTGCTTTTGTGCACATCAATTGTAAGGAGATTATCATTACAATTTATACATTTCCTGAAATACAATAAAGCACTTCATACCAACGAGGGCCTTTGACAATAGGAAATAGGAATATCAGTAACTGGCAGACAGATTTTTTAATTAACCTATCTCCTGTTCAGGTGAAGCAGATAAGGAAAATAGTGATTCTTTTAATTTAAATTTTTTGGTCAATGGGTAAATTATTAATGATTTATATAGCACCATCATATCCCACAGAGCAGTGCTGTACATACTTGTATACACCTCAAATGTAATAATTGTACTATAGCTCTCTGTTTTTGGGAACAATACAAACATATGTTGGGGTAAATACAAAGTATGTATATTTGTAATTAATATGTGCTTGATTAAGTTTATGTGTGTATATATGTATGTATGATAGCTGCAAGCCACTTAGGGGGGAAGTAACAGGAAAGACAGCTGTAAGAAGATATCACACCTACATACTATGTAGAGAAGGAAGGAAATGCATCACCTGGAGATAAGCATGGGAAACATAGCAAGTCAATAACATCACATGGTGGGGTCTTGGGAACAGAGGACAGGGACCTCATTTACACATCAATAGAGAAATCCCTTAAAAAGACATTGTAGAAACACATAGAAAAAAGACTGGATTGGTGAGTCTCACCTTTGGCACATCACCCACACAGCATACACACTTAGCAGCAGATATTAGATAGATGGGATGTTTGTGAGTGGTATGAATGATTGTCATCTGTATATCACTGTAACTCTGGTTTTGTCTTTGCTGTAACATTAATCTGGGTAGATTCTAATTAAAGCTCTCTCTCTGGTAAGAATCTTGGGTTGGCTGTTTTATTGTAATATCAGGTAGAAAACCTTAGTAGAACTAGACATATATATTATCTGGAAAAGGGGATACGGTTATATGTAGTTCTTGGAGGAGGTAACAAGGGTATTACATTTATCATTAATACACAACGCAGAACGGATTATTCTCCACGCATATCAATTGGTGGTATTGGTTTGAGAGAGGAGAAGTATATACAACAACATACTGTATATATGTTTTAATTTTTTAAAGCTATCACTGCATAGAAAGATTTTCCTGGACTCACCAGGTATCTTGACACTCCATTGATCTGAACAGGAGCCTGTCGGCACCTCTTCCTTGGGCTGCAGGTACAAGCTGTTAGTTCAGGGAACAATGCGAAAAAGGACCGCTGCTTTATACCTTCCTTCCTTTTTTTTTTCTTTTCTTTACTTTATCAGCAGGTGTTATAGCTATGTTCTCTATCTCATCTGTTTTCCACTCAGATAACCTTGCCTTCTCAAGATGCATTACCTCAATCAGGCCCAAACTTGCCATCTGGCAAATGCATGGTGGGCCATTGGCTGACAGTGGCCCATACTCGCCCACTTTGCTGTGCCGGGGCCAACTCACCAGTCCGCCCTGATCTTAACACTTCTTTCTAAAAGTTTGATAGTATTTGAGATGCCACATGAGAGGTGTATGTAATGACAAGAGTATACAGTCAAGTAGTATGTTCAAAAATAATATTTATTGCTCAAGCAATGTTTTGTCTAAGAGGAATTCATTTTTTCAAAAAGGTTTGTAAACGCAGACTGCATGGCTGGGCACTTGATTTTATACACCTGTGGCAATAATTAGGTGTCCATATAGAGCAGGGGCGTCCAACATGTGACCTCGAGGTGCGGCCCGCGTGAGATCGGCAGCCAGGATCACAAGAGTCCTGCTGCTTACTTGTGGGAGGGTCTATTCTCTGCTCCAGTCCTGCCTCCTCTGTGGGGAGAACGAGGGAGGCCGCGCCCCCTGCTGAAGTCTGTGAGCGGCATCGAGAGCTGTAGAGCAGGTAAGGGGGTGGGGGAGGTTGTGTGAATGAGTATGCCTGATTGTCAGTGATTGAGGGAATGAATCTGTGAATGAATGAATTTGTGTGTGTGTGTGATAGCATGGATGTGTAAGTGCTGGAACCTAGGCATGATGGGACTGTGATTGCTGTTAGCAATCACACTCCTATCATGCCAAGTCAGCCAGTACACGTTGAAACCTGGCTAGCTGCCCCCCTTGTGTATCGATGCAGCCAGCAGTATGGGGTCTGCACTTACAGCCACCCTGTACCAGCATGTACTGGCTGACTTGGGATGATAGTGTGATTGCTAACAGCTAACAGCAATCACAGTCCCATCATGCCTAGGTTCCAGCATTTACTGGTTGCCTGGGTATAAAAAGTGTGTTTGCTGTTAGCAATCACACTCCTATCATGCCAAGTCAGCCGGTACATGCTGAAACCTGGCTAGCTGCCCCCCTTGTGTATCGATGCAGCCAGCAGTATGGGGTCTGCACTTACAGCCACCCTGTACCAGCATGTACTGGCTGACTTGGGATGATAGGAGTGTGATAGCTAACAGCAATCACAGTCCCATCATGCCTAGGTTCCAGCATTTACTGGTTGCCTGGGTATAAAAAGTGTTTGCTGTTAGCAATCACACTCCTATCATGCCAAGTCATATTGTTGATTTTTTTTTGTCCAATTGTCGTGTGTTACTTTTAATAAAAGCGTGGTTACACACTAAAATTGGACAAAAAATTACCGGTACAATGCCCAGCCAACCAGTACATGCTGGAATCTGGGTATGCCTGAGATTGCTGTTAACAATCATAATATATAATTTTTTGTACAATTTTGGTGTGTAACTTACTTTTATTAAAAGTGTGTGGGGTGGTCATTTTCAGTTTCGGCTAAGTGAACCCTGAATTTTTGGTTTTGGTCCAGAATTTTCATTTTAGTGCATCCCTAAAATAAATAGAACTATTTTATTTTTACTTATCCAGAATCCTGAATTTGTAGTCACAAAACTTTCTAGGCCCAGAAATCAGTGAGAGCAAAAGTAAAGGTTTTGTGTTATTTACTTTTTTTTTAATCTGCATATCTTATTAAAGGCCATATTTCCACGCAGTGAAAAATGAGTGCGCCCCACGCACGTATACAATTCTGATGAAGTGGCCCACTGCAGAAAAAACTTGGACGCCCCTGATATAGAGTATATGATCTATGAACAAGATAAATAGAAGTCTACAAGTTAGATAAAGGGGTTAACACAAAAAATGTGTTGCCTGTTACCAGAGTTAGGACTTTTATAAATCCTTGAACAAAATGCAAAAGCTTATAAGAGATGTCTTAATCCCGCATGTGTAATACATTTGTGGCAGATATATACTCTCCTAATATTTTCCATAATTTTAAATGATAAACCAAAATGTTTCCATCATGCTTATCTGTTATATGCCATGATTACTTTACTTTCTATTTATCTGAAGTGTATGTCTCCAAACTCTCAGCAGGCTCCACAAAAGCAGCCCCAACCATTCCTTGTAAGATTCCAGTTTGCTAAACCAGATAACTTATGGTTTCCCTTTTCAATCACATGGAGCCAGGCTCTATGGATTAAATATCACCATCTTCTGACTCTTGAACTGGGACCAAGTAGGTGCAAAGATGAGAAATAGAATTACCAGTGACGGAGGTTTATTTCACTTCCAGACATTTCTGGCAATAACGGATAATCAGAAAAACCTGGAATGGAGGTTTGAATCTGTTGTGTGGCATGTAATCAGATGAGGGAAATAGCTGCAAGCGAAGCAAATTTTTAATGATAAAATGCACACAGACAATTATTTTGCTTCCAATTGTTATCTTACTAAGAGGGATTTTTAGCTTTAAGTGACATGGTAGACCTAGAGTCTAGGCTCAGGATTAAACCCAATTGGAGCCTGCTGTGTCATTGGCACACTAGCCAGCTATATTTTGCATGGATACCTTTTTCAGCGCAAAGGGAGACCATGGGGGTAAGGACTTTATTTTCCATGTAAATGCAAACAAATAAAAAAAAATCTTTTTTTTTCTATTAATCAACTAAGATCTTTGCCATAAATACATCTCATATTCTTTACTGGAATGGACCTTGAATATTTCGCTATAAGATATCAATCTAATATTTACTAAAGCCACTAGAGCTTTGATTAATTCTGCTTATGATCACATTTAATATCTCTAAAATTAGAACTTAAACTTCCATTCCTCAGGGACAAGAAAAGTATAGGGCAGGTTGAAAACACACATGAAATGCCAGCGATTCTTTCCAAGTGTTAAGCCAGTGATTCATTTACTTGTGGATATACATACTCTCGTGGGACTCCCAGAGGACTACAATCTATAATTGAATTAATAAGTCACTGCACAGGCTCACTGGGAGCCCTCGACTATATTAATATTCATAGCATGTTTAGTACTCCAGTTGATGTAATTAAATTATAACTTATAGGACATGCAGTTAGTTCCTTAATAATGTTGCAGAACTTTATTTTCTTCACATTATTGCAAATATAATATCATGTAGTAAAGTTCACTGTCGTGTTTAAGGAATTGCGGCAAACTGAGTCAAAGAGGCAGGTATTTTTAGTAAAAATAAGAGTACCAGAACTACAGGGTGTGATTTCAAGTTAGACAGTGGACGTGAAAAAAAATTCTGCTTTACAGAGGAGGGTAGTAATGTGAACATGTTAAATGAATTAAAAAATGCTTGGGTTGTGCATAAAGTAAAAGGTGATTTCAAAAGGGCAGGCTATATAGGCCATTTGGTTGTCTTATGCTGTCATTATCAAGGTACACAAACTTTTAAGACGCAAAGTAACAGTGCCTGCTATTGTGTCATATGACAGTTAATGTCATGTGACTTTATGCAACCCCACCACTTTGTAAATGCTTTACTTCCTTACCTTACTTACTTACTTTTAAGATAAGATGTGGCACCAGAGCTGCAGCACACTCCCCACTTGGTGGTCCATTTCAATAGGATTGCTTTCTGCAGATTTTCTTCTGAGGTCTCATTAGATCTCCTGGAACTCTCCAGTCAGCAGACCCTGTAGCTAGTAAGCTGTGAGTATGTTACATGTGTGCAGCAGCAAGCAAAAGATGCGTTTGATCAAACACATCTCCATACAAGCCAAGAAGCTCGGGGGTGAGGAAAGTTAAGTGCATAGGCAGGTATTTGGCAGAACAGAATTGTGCCCTGCTCCTTAACAAAATCTAAAGAAGACAGTACAGAGACAAGATAATAGCTGATAACTCAGCATAACTTTTTTTCTTGTGACTTTTGTGTCCGCTTGATCTGACAGAGTAAGGCATTTCGAAGAAGTGTAAATGCATTTTATTTACGCTGTATAATTTCTAAGCCTACTTCCTGCTGTTTTTATACACATTATGTGTGACTGTTAGAACTGTGCTACAATGTGATACACTCATACACAGCAAATATTCTAGAAAAGAGGCATATCAGGGGATCTTGACTAATCACCAGGTCCAGATGGCATTCACCCCCGCGTTCTAAGGGAGTTAAGTAATGTAATAGACAGACCCCTATTTCTAATATTCAAGGACTCTATAGTGACAGGGTCTGTTCCCCAGGACTGGCACATAGCAAATGTTGTGCCAATATTCAAAAAGGGGACAAAAAGTGACCCGGGGAATTATAGGCCTGTTAGTTTAACTTCTGTTGTGTGTAAACTGTTTGAGGGTTTCCTAAGAGATGCTATTTTGGAGTATCTCCATGAAAATAAATGTATGACTCCATATCAGCATGGGTTTACAAGGGATCGGTCCTGTCAAACTAACCTGATCAGCTTTTATGAGGAGGTGAGCTCAAGACTGGATCGGGGTGAATCGCTGGATGTCGTATATCTTGATTTTTCCAAAGCATTTGATACGGTGCCACATAAAAGGCTGGTACATAAAATGAGAATGCTTGGGCTGGGGGAGAATGTGTGTATGTGGGTAAGTAACTGGCTCAGTGATAGGAAACAGAGGGTGGTTATTAATGGTACATACTCTGAGTGGGTGACTGTTGCTAGTGGGGTACCACAGGGGTCAGTTTTGGGTCCTATTCTTTTTAATATATTTATTAATGACCTTGTAGAGGGATTGTATAGTAAAGTATCAATCTTTGCAGACGATACTAAGCTCCGTAACGTGGTTAACACAATAGAGGACAGTGCACGGTTACAAATGGATCTGCATAGGTTGGAAGCTTGGGCTGGGATGTGGCAGATGAGGTTCAACACAGATAAATGTAAGGTTATGCACATAGGGAAGAAAAATCCAGGCTGGGAATATGTATTAAATGGGAAAACACTGGGGACGACTGACATGGAAAAGGACTTAGGAGTTTTAGTTAACAGTAAATTTACCTGTAGCGACCAGTGTCAGGCAGCTGCTGCTAAGGCAAATAAAATCATGGGGTGCATCAAAAGGGGCATAGATGCCCACGACAAGGAAATAATTCTATCACTGTACAAGTCACTAGTCAGACCACACATGGAATACTGTGTACAGTACTGGGCACCAGTGTACAAGAAAGATATAGTGGAGCTGGAGAGGGTACAAAGGGGCAACCAGAGTAATAAGGGGAATGGGAGGACTACAGTACCCAGAAAGATTATCAGAATTGGGGTTATTTAGTTTGGAAAAAAGACGGCTTAGGGAGGGACTTAATAACTATGTATAAATATATAAGGGGGCAGTACAGAGATCACTCCCAGGACCTATTTATACCCAGGACTGTATCTGTAACAAGGGGACATCCTCTACGGCTGGAGGAAAGAAGGTTTCTACACCAGCACAGACGGGGGTTCTTTACAGTAAGAGCGGTGAGATTATGGAACTCTCTGCCAGAGGAAGTGGTAATGGTAAACTCAATAAAAGAGTTCAAAAGGAGCCTGGATGTGTTTCTTGAAAGCAATAATATTACAAGTTATGGATATTAGATTTATAGGGACAGAACGTTGATCCAGGGATTTATTCTGATTGCCATATTTGGAGTCGGGAAGGAATTTTCCCCCTGGTATGGGGCAATTGGCATCTGCTTCATAAGGGTTTTTTGCCTTCCTCTGGATCAACACAGTAGGGACACAATATGTATATAGGTTGAACTTGATGGACTTTGGTCTTTTTTCAACCTTATGAACTATGTTACTATGTTACTTTCTTTGTCAAAACCCAAGACAAGAAACAACTGGAAAAATGACAACTATCAATGTTCTACAGTTTTAGGAAAAAAATAACCTCTAAATCTAGTGATATATAGGATCTGTGGTGTCCTCACCATGGGGGGGGGGAAATGCACTGAAGAATTAGGAGCAGCACACCATATGAAGCACATGTATTCATTTATATATATGGTCACAAAAATGAAACAGTGTTTAAGGTAAACACTTGGTAATAATCAACCCAGTTTTAAATGGTGGAGTTAGCAACATTCCAACATCCCTAACCCCTGTTTAGATCAGTTAAATACCCCTATGGCACATGCTGAAAACAAAACCAGATAGGAACACATTGCTTACCGTGTTGAGAATAGGATCTTTTAGCCATACCTCACCAAAGAATCCCAGGAAAGGTTAAAACATAAGCTAGAGACTTATTTAGAGTTAACTATGAGCTGGGTAAAAATGTCACTGGCAGTCATAGGTGTACTGCCTTTATTTTCTTGTTTCAAGTGATCCTTTATGAGCAGTTTTCAAGTTGTTTCTAGTATTTCTGCACATTCACTAATTCTCAATCGATATTGCGGTCTGATGATGCATTAAGGGATGTAATGGTAAAATCAAAACGAGACAAGTACAAAGGTTAAGTACTAAGCTATGGCGTCTCAGTTTAACAACACTGCATGATATGACAAATCATGTATTTTCCTTTAGCTACTGTATGGCAAATTCGATGAACTGAAGCAAGTCTGTAAGATTTCTGGGTGTTAAAAATGGACCCAGTGCAAAAAGCCTGAACCGTTGGTTGGTGTCGAGTACTGGATTTGCAGAGGGAGCGCAGCATGAGAGATGAAATCTGTGCTGGCTAAATCGGCATAAACTTTGTCCCGCTCAGCACTTTCTTTAAAGTTGGACACATTTATTGCACTGCTGCTTGGGGTGGGTGTTAAAAGATGGCAAAAATGCCACTAACAAGATGTTTGGGCACAAAGATGGCGTTGACAAGTTGTTTGGAGGCACAAATGGCACGGACATGCTGTTTGGGGACAAATTTGCCACTGATAGGCTGTTTAGGGACAAAGATGGCACTGTGGGAAGTGGGTGACATGCTACTTGGTGAAGTCTTGTACTCAGGCGTCAGTGACCCTAGGGTCGGCCTTATCTGTGACACATCAGTATTATGCATTTAAGACCTTGACCCTTTAGTTGGATGAATAATAAGCCAACTTCAGCATCATTTAGTTGTAGAGAAAACTTTAAAGGTTTTAGCTGTATATAGACGGGATGCAGCTGTGTTCAGTAGCGGGAGCATTTCTCAAAATGTGTTTCCACCTAAATAGTAGAATTTACCTCACAAATAACTGAAAATGAGGATCCTGTGATTTTTATCCTAGCCAAGAAGAAAGGCCATATGTGGTTTTAAATGAATAACAAAGTAGATTATAATCTTCCAATTACAAATATTTATAAACTTGTAACATGTATCTTTTACCCATACCTTATTGTTACATTATTTACCCCAACAAACAAATACTCTCTATATACATATATGTCAAGGACAAGTTTGTTTTCAGATTGAGTTCAGCATAATCTATGCTTTAAAAATATTTTTAACAATGAAACATGTATTCTATATAAATATATTCTTATTTTGTAAGCAATCTATAGTAATTACTCAGCTGGCTGCACCCCATGTGATAGAGAATCCTGCACAGAGATGTACTTTGCCCTAATGCCGAGAAAGGCGCGCAGCTCACGCCACTTCGCTTCCTGCTCACACTGTCACTGGCCAGGTTGTTATTGTCTTGAAGCTTCGTCATGCCCCGCCCCCTCCTTCTCAGTGCCCTATCACTCAGTAAAGACCCCCAGTATGGGGCGGGGTGACCCTGTGGAGGCACGCCTACCCTGCACATGGTAGAAGCAGCCTGGCCAGAGGGGTAAATAGGAAGACGCAAACGAGGTAATGAAATGCAAGCGCTCGTCAATAGCATGACGCGGGCTGTGCAGTTACACATAGGACACATAGACAAAGAAAGAACTGTGGCATCAAAGCATAACACGGAGCTTCACGCCAAACCTCTCCGGACAATGCCCTTTCCGCTTGCTGATAGATCTAGCTGCAGAGCTTTGGGGCAGCTCCTGGCTGTCATGTGGTTTGCAGTTGGCATGCTTTCTACACACACTTCATACCGATTGTATGTAATGGAGAGGTGTGTTTAACTCTTGCAGGTTGGGATTCTAACACCGGTAACTTTTATGTGTAGCTATTAGCCATCAAAACAAAGCAACACTTTCACACTCTCTCCTTTGCGGTGTCCTGTAACACATCTGTAACTTTAGCAGGCTTAATAATTGAGGTCATGCAACGTAGTTCATTAGGCTCTAAGATGATAGGGATTTTTTATTTTTTTTAAATAAACTAGTGTGTTTTATGCATGTAGTGGGAGGTGGGCAGCCAAGTAGGGTCAATGGGCAATCTGGGCTGCTCCAGTTTAAAGTATTTAGACCACTAACTGAACTTTATGGTAACGCTTGATCTAAGCAGAACCTGACCTGCCTTGTAGCAAACCCGGCCCCAGGCATTATAGTGCATCAGTGAATATAATTTGGATGATGATAAACTGACAGCACATTTCATCCTAGGCTTATGTTGCTAATGTTGTTTTTTTTTTTTTTAATGTTGTGAATATTGTGACTTGCATTTGTTTATAGATTTTGTTAATAAATACATTCTGTTATGTTACCAACTCAACCCTCGGGAGGTCAGTGGGTTTCTGTTTTATTATTTACTAACAGATTACATATTAATTTAACCCCTTGATGACAATTGCCGGTCCGGGCACATCACGGAAAAACATGTCGTTAACGACAAATGACGTGCCAGGACCGTCATTTGTTAAAACAGGTAAAAAAAATCGATCCGTGATCGCTTTTTTTTTTTTTCCCAAACGGCGTTGCTGTAATGCCTTGACCTCGAGGCATTCAGCAACGCCACGATCGGCATCAGGGGCCATGTCTGGCCCCTCCCCGGGGCGTCAACATCCGCCATACAATGTATGGCGGCGGACGCCCGTTTTAAAAGCGTTTAGGAGGCGATCAACGATCACCTCCTAATCTTAAATGGTGTCGCTGGAATGCCTCGATCAGGAGGCATCCAGCGACACCAAACACTTACCTTAGGATGGACTGTGACCGCTCTGGAGAGCGGTCACAGCCGCAGCTGCCGGTGATCTTCGCCATCAGCAAGATGGCGGCGGCCCGGGAAAAAAAACAATAAAGACGAAAGAGTTTGCTAGAGGGTCTCCAGACCCTCTAGAGAACTCTGGCTCCACTTGCAGGTTGAATACAGGTACTGCATTCAACCATGAAAGTCAATGGAGCCCAGCTTTCTAATCACAGTGTGATTAGTAAAAATAAATTAAAAAATAAAATTAATAATAATTAGAAAAAATAGTAAAAAAAAACAGTACAATGTAAAAATAATTTCCCTCTGATGTCACTATCAGGGGAACCTTCAAGTTGAAAAAAAAGTTAAAAATGTTTTAAAAAAGGCAAAAAAATTTAAAATATATATATAAAAAATATATTTTTGTGAGCAAGTCCTAAAATTAGCACATTAGCTTAAAACAATTCTCGCATGGAAAGAGTTAAAATACTGGCATATTAAATGCCCATGGGGTGTCTACTTTTAAAAAATGTATGATTTGATGGGGTAAATTGAATTGGCCGGATTCAACAATGTCCCAATTAACACGGGGGGGGGAAGGATGGCCACACATCTAATTTCCAATTAGAAAAATGCACACGTACCAAATGTGGCCTTTTAGTTCCCCCAAAAAATGACAAACCCATGCATGTGGGGTATCACTGTACACAGGAGATGTTGCTGAACACATATTGGGGTGTCGTGTGACAGCGGCATTTATACCAGGAGCTGTAAATTCATACATAAAGTAGGTGTGTGTGGGAAAAATACACACAAAAGAATACTACTGCAAACTTTGAAAAAATGCTGGTGGTAAAATGTGTGCATGCAAAGAGTTAAAATACCAGCATTTAAAATACCCTATGGTGTCTAGTTTTCAAAAATATATGGTTTTGTTGGGCACACTGAAATGGCCCGGCTCAAAGATGTGCCAAATAGGGCATGGGCAGTGGATCCCCAAATGCCAAAGTTCAACATTGAAAAATGTGCATGCCCCAAATGTGGCCCTTTTGCCCCCAAACAGCCAGGCAAAATCATTCATGTGGGGTATCACTGCGCTCAGAGATGTTGCTGAACACATATTGGGGTGTTTTGTGATAGTGACATATACGAGAACTTTTTAATTCATACCTGAAGTAAAATGTGTGTGACAAAACAAATGCAAAAAAATGACTACCACAAAGATTGACAAAGACTGGTGGTAGATATGGTGCATGGAAAGGGTTAAAATACTAGCATTTGGAATACCCTGGGCTGTCTAGTTTTCAAAAATATATGACTTGATGGGGTAAATTGCATTGGCCGGCTTCAAAGATACCCGAAATGGCACATGGGGGGGGAAGAATTACCAGATTTGGAAAAAATGGCTTTGAAATAGCAAAACAACATAAAAACATTGGGTATTTCTAAACTCAGGACAAATAGTAGAATCTATTTAGCAGGTTTTTTCATTACCTTTTATAGATGAGTAAAAGATTTTTCAACTAAAAGTTAGAAACAGTCATTTTTTTCTACATTTTTCACCATATTTTATACTTTTTTTAATAGTAAATAATATGATACAATCAAAACAATGTCATCTAAAGAAAGCCCTTCTTGTCCTGAAAAAAACAATATCTAATGTGTGTGGGTTCAGTAAACAGGAAAGAAGAAAATTACAACTAAACACGAGCAGCGCAGAAATGTTAAAACGGCCATTGTCACGAAGGGTACAAAAAGTAAAATCAGCCTTTGTCACGAAGGGGTTAATGGTTATAAGCCGCACAATACTTTTTATGGATGCGTACCATTTGTATGTGTTTTTTTTTTTTTTAATTGTTAATGGACATCTTAATTTCCCTGACATTCCTATTAAAGAATAACCTCTAGATTGTAAACTCGCATGCAGGGCCTTCATGCCTACCTAATGTATCGGTTTGTCGCAGTCTGTCAATTCTAGTCTTGTCATACACCCTGAATATGTATTGTAAGAGGCGCTGCGTCATTTGTTGACGATATATAAATAGATAAGTAATTCATAATAATCCCATAAAAACTTCAAATGCAAGTCCCAAAACCCATCATGAAGGTACGGAACCTTCTCGATTAACAGCTGAATTATGTTTAGAGTGAAAACTAACGTCAGAGTTTATTAGTTATTCAGATGGAGGGTAATTTAACAATATAGGATGAACGGATTCATTTCTCATTCCTGGCTGTTTTCTCTGGATTGTTAATCCGAGGCAGACTGCTTAAAATGGAAGAAATTTTAGAAAGAGCAGAATAAAGAAACTGAGACAAGTTTGCATGTAATATTTATATGTTCTGTTCCACTTGCTCTGTTAAATTTAAGACTTGTGAAACTAAACGCTGCATTACAAACATCATTCCTAGTACTGGAACTGCCCAAACCTTCTCAGGAATAATTCTCTAATAAAGTAACATTTCTAAAGTAAAAGAACATACATATTTTGTGTTTGGAAAATTATCATGTTATATTAAAGCAGGCACTGATAGGTTATTGCCGTAGAAACGAAAACAAGGCACATCTGCCTAGATTTCTTTGCTTAAGATTCTTTGGGTAAGTGGTATCGTTAAAGGACAAAAAGGTGTCACATTTGATCAAACTGATCAGATAACAATCTCTAGGATGTGAGGGAATTCCAGATGCATTTTACTTTTGGGGATGGCAAAGACCCCTTTCTGGTGTGTTTATCTTCTTCAAGGTCATGGACTTTTCTGCACTCCACTCCCTCTAATGTATCAATTATTTCCTTTAGCATGTTTTTTTGCTATACAAAAAAAACATTTGCTGTGTAACTTTTATGATGGCTTATATGTGGTTTTTTTTTACGTCCAGCGTTAAGTACCGTATTTGCTCGATTATAAGACGAGGTTTGCTCTGAAAAATACCCCTCGTCTTCTAATCGGGGCTTTCTTATAATCAGACCTCAAATAGAGGTCTGACTAAGATCCAGATCCCCCACACCGCTGCAGGGGACCTGGATCCTTCTGTCTCCCCCCCCCATTTAACACTCCCACCCTACACACACTTACCGGTGCTTCCAATTTCCTGCTGTATACCGGGGCAGCGGGTTGACATCCACGCGATCCGCATAGACAACTTACGCTGCAGCCGGAAGGAGGTGTGGCTAGCAGCGGGGGTTGTCTGCGTCCATCGCGCGGACCTTCCCCGACTGTCAGAGATCAGAGTTCCCTGTGCCGGTGCCGGTGCCGCACCGGTGCGGGGAACTCTGATCTCTGACAGCCGGGGAAGGTCTGCGCGATGGACGCAGACAACCCCTGCTGCTAGCCACACCTCCTTCCGGCTGCAGCGGGAGACAGAAGGAAGACTGCTGCCCCGGTATACAGCAGGAAATTGCAAGCCCCGGTAAGTGTGTGTGTGTGGGGGAGTTTTAAATGGGGGCATAGGGCATTTCTGGAAATCCTAAATTACCGTATTTGCTCGATTATAAGACGACCCTGATTATAAGACGACCCCCCAAAATCTGAATATTAATTTAGGGAAAAAAGACCCTGAATATAAGACGACCCTATAGGAAAAAAGTTTTACCAGTAAATGTTAATTCATGTAAACGATTACATTTTTTAATAAAAGCTATGATTGAGAAAAATATTTTTTTGTTTTTATTTCCTTGTATTTTCCAACCTGCCCCCCAGTTACGCACATCTGCCCCCAGGCTTGCCACTCCAATATGGCACTGTGCCCCATGATATGCCTTTTAACCCTCTATATGGCACTGTGCCCCATGATATGCCTTTTAACCCCCTATGTGCCACTCTGCCTCCAGAAATGCCTTATACCCCTATATGCCACTCTGGCATTTAGGGGGTTAAAAGGCATATTATGGGGCAGAGTGGCATATAGGGAGGTATAAGGCATTTCAGGAGGCAGAGTGGCGTTCAGGGGGTTAAAAGGCATTTCATAGACCACTCTGCCTCCAGAAATGCCTTATGCCCCCATTTAACACTCCCCCCCCACACTTACCGGGGCTTCCAATTTCCTGCTGTATACCGGGGCAGCAGTCTTCCTTCTGTCTCCCCCCCACCCCATCCCACACACACTTACCGGCACCGGTGCAGGGAACTCTGATCTCTGACAGTCGGGGAAGGTCTGCGCGATGGACGCAGACAACCCCCGCTGCTAGCCACACCTCCTTCCGGCTGCAGCGTAAGTTGTCTATGCGGTTCGCGTGGACGTCAACCGGCTGCCCCTGTATACAGCAGGAAATTGGAAGCACCGGTAAGTGTGTGTGGGGTGGGAGTGTTAAATGGGGGGGGGGACAGAAGGATCCAGGTCCCCTGCAGCAGTGCGGGGGATCTGGATCTTAGTCTCATAGTCAGACCTCTATTTGAGGTCTGATTATAAGACGACCCCGATTAGAAGACGAGGGGTATTTTTCAGAGTCTTATAATCGAGCAAATACGGTAATATTCAGATTTTGGGGGGTCGTCTTATAATCGAGCAAATACGGTATTTCACTAGTGAATAACTAATATAATGGGATAAATACCTCCATGAGCTCGTTTGAGCAGGGCCCTCCTCACCTGTTGTCTCAGTTAGTCAATTTGCTATGTTACATGCTATGTCTTGTCTACCCATTGTATAGCGCTACGGAATTTGATGGCGCTCTATAAAACAATAAATAATAATAATAAACCGCACAAGGTCAGGCTGGTGGGTTTGTGTTTGTGCTTCTCTTCTCCTCAGTAGAGTGGCCACAGTATGGTCCAGGTGCTCCCGCTGTGGTCTTCAGCAATCGTATCTGCCTTAATGACAGGAGGGATGGGAGTTAGGACCACTTAATTATAACTCTAATTTATGACCAATAAAATAAGCACAGCTCCCAACAAAACCACACCACAGTGTCTGTTGTTTTCAGATCTAAGCTACTGTCTGTCTCAAATGAGGAAAGAACATTGTCTATTTGTTGTTTGTGCCAGGAGGCCGGATACACAGTGTGACTCTTGAAGACATACTCACCACATCGCTCTCCAGGAGGTATTTCTGATACATATCAAGGACACCTTGCTTTAGGTTTTTCATGTCTTTCATGAATTTAACACATTCATAGAGATCAGGTTTGAATTAGTTTTTTGCATTCCAAGCCTGCAGAAGCAGAAAATGTTTAAGAAACGACAGTAGTAGATTTCTCGCTTAGGGTCCAACACTTACGTCTTAAGCATTCTAAATGTTTCTTGGGAGGATCTTGTTAAAGAGAGCTACTGCAAAATGGTGGTGGGGATTACAGAAACTTGGCCTTGCTGTCTCAGTACACAACTTCAGTGTTGTCTATAAAGTGTTTAAGGCTTGACCAGTCAAATATACACTGCCAGCTCGTTGGAGCAATAAAAGAAGCAATTTAAGGAACCAATGAGCAAAACAAAGAACACAGATGTAGTTTGTTTTGAAAAGTAATACCAGTTATTTAACTGTCTGCCTTCTTTCTCTCTTTTTTTTTTTTCTTTTTTCATTTGCTGGACTTTTGCTTTCAGCTGGAGTTTCAGCTGTGCAGTGGTGACGTGCAGCCATTTGTTTTTTCCAGTCAGTCCGCAACAACTCGCCCTCCATCTGTGGACAGAAATATTAACTATAAATGCTCTTATGTTTTTCTAGATTGTCTCTTAAGGCAATTTCTTTATGAGAACTCATCTGTCTAATACCTGCTGTAAGAAAATTAAATCTTGATCTCTGAATTGAAGTTGTATACGACTGACAGGACTCTCTGGTTGCGAAAATTATCCTATATGAAATTACATAGGCAGGGATGTTTCCATGCACACTTAAAGGGACACTCTAGTGTCCTAGGGATCCCCCTAAATAATCAATGCATATATATGGAGAAACCGCCACAATGCAGATGGAGCAGCCAATCAGTGAGAGGGAAGCAGACCTGTTGAAGTCAATGAGATTGCTTTCCAGGCATAAACACTGAAGTCTCGATAAACCATCCGTTGGAGTGTTTTGCCGATGAAACCATCTCCTTCATGGCACAAAGCTGAGAGGTTGGGAAAGGGGCAAATGCATGTTCAGGGGGAGACCACATAAATCTCAAGGGACCTCTCTGCTTTCAAATGCATTGAAGTGCATATTGTGACTGGAGTGCCACTTAAACATACTAACAGCATGTATAATTACATTACATTTATTTATAGAGCACCGGCAGATTCCGCAGGGCTGTTACAGTCAGAAGACATGTTTCAGGGCTGAAGTTATGATATGTTGGTCTGCAATCTGTAAAATTGACAGGTGTCTAGTTTTAAATGGTTGTTGAAGCAATGCTGACGTCCAAGCGTAGGTTAGGATAAAAAAACTACTGCTTCTATGAGGACCAAAACCAAATACTCTTCTCTAGGAACTTTTCTTTATTGTACTTCCTGCGTATAACCGTCCTGCTGAAAGTATTTGTTTGAAGGAAAACAATTTTATGTGAACCTGCTGAGGTGAATATTTTTTTTTGCATATGGGTTATTCCTAGTCCCAACTAGCCCATAATGAAAAGGTCTTTTTAGGCTGACGAAATCACTAAGAAATATTTGTTAATTATGCCTTTTTGTTTCCCTTTTTGATCAGGATATGGCACACCTGTACGGAAGAAGATACCTCAGAGCATTTGTCAGTGGCTTTTTTGTGGCTGTCCCAGTAACTGTAACTTTTCTTGATCGAGTGGCATGCGTGGCAAAAGTGGAAGGTGCTTCAATGCAGGTATATCTATGAAAACTATATCAGTTGTGTGGAAGTATAAAAACTTTGAGTTTCTGTCTGGGTTAGATTTAAAAATGCATCCAAATTTAAGTCTGTCTTTTATTTATGTTGATATTAGTAGATATCCTTGGCATCGGAATGAATATTAATAATCTAATGTTTTGATGAACCAGCTTCAACTGCCATCCAAAAACAGCAAATCATTTCTAAGCTTGACCCAGTGAATTGCTCCAGCTGCATAAGTTGCTCCATCCCTACTGCTGGTTGCCAGTATTATGTCATATCTTGGTGGAAACTGGAAACTTGAGATCATGTGGCATTGGTACAACACACTATGGGTGCTATGCCAGCTAGGCACAAACCTCCATAGTGTAAATGGGCCAATTGGAGAGATCAGAGTTACTCATGTAAAAGGCCTAGGGTGATGTGCCCCTGGTTTTGTGGCAAGGGGACCTGTACTTCACTGGGCATACTACCTATGATTCTGAGGCACCAACAACTTGTCTGAAATGGCATTATTTTCATTTTCCTTGTAAACCTAGAAAACATTGACAAATTAAGATTTCACATGTTTTAGCAGCCTGGGAAAGAATTTGCCAGCTTTAGTTTTTTTTACCAACTTTTGTTTTTTCTTATTCTTACTACTAGAAGTTAAGAGAGTAAACACATAGATATACCTTATTTGCTTGATTATAAGACGACCCCCCAAATCTGAATATCAGAGGATCCAGGTCCCCTGCAGCTGCGGGGGATCTGGATCTCAGTCGTCTCATAGTCAGACCTATTTGAGGTCTGATTATAAGACGACACCGATTATAAGACGAGGGGTATTTTTCAGAGCATTTGCTCTGAAAAAAACCTTGTTTTATAATCGAGCAAATACGGTATGTTTTTCCCAAAGCCCTTATAACATCTTGTGTTATTTCCATATTAAAAAGCTTGGACTCATAGTATACAATAGTGATTTTATTTTTTGTTTTATTATACTTTTTTTTGTATATTTTGCCTGGAAAATAAAATGTAATACGTTTGTTGTGCTGCGTAGACCTTATAAGAGTCTTATAAAAAATTTGGTTTGGGAATAAAATAAGAATGGGATGAAAATAAAAGGGTAATCGTTTGAGAAGGTCTGATATTACTTTCATGTCAGATAGACTAAATGTTATTATAGCTGGAAGAGACAAGTCCAGAAGATTATTCAACACACTCTCATGTATATTAGAATGATTTATGTTGAACACTTGAAAGATGTTGGGTGTGAAGGAGGGAGTGCGGTCAGCGTGTGGCCTTTTATCAATAGGCAGTGTACCACCATAGGGCACTTCATAGTCTTAACTTCAAGCTTGCTCTGTGTGATCCCTGAGAGTTTGATTTCTAATAAACCTCTTAGACTGCCAGCAGTGTTGTGCTCTCATTATCTTACCTCGTACTGTGTTTGAAATTAAAAGTTCTGTCAAAAAGAACGGGACATTTTTAGATATGTAAGTGCATCTTGTACTGGCACTTCAGTAGTAATTAGAGACTGAAACTTGGTAGTGTTCTCTGGACTTGGATAGGATAATACGAGAAAGTTTGTGGATGTCAGAACTGGCTGGTGTTTTATAAGATACACATCATGGCAACCCACAGAAAGTATTTCATTTAACTTGCTATATGCCTGTGATGTGAATCTTGTTAGCATCACTTCCCTTAATAAGATGGTATTAAATAAAAAACAATATAATATATAATATAATAATATAATAAAGAGGGAATTATGTCTGTGTAAGGTGCACTATGTGGGCAAAAGTATGTCCCCTTGAGCATACCAAGACATTTTGAACAATGCTATGCTTCAAACTTTGCAGGAAGGCCCTTTTCTATTCCAGCATGACTGTGCCCCAGAGCACAAAGCAAGGTCCATAAAGACATGGTTGGATCAGTTTGGTGTGGAAGAACTTGACTGACCCGTACCAAGCCCTGACCTTAACTCCATCAAATACCTTTGGGATGAACTTGAACGGGATTGTGAGATAGACCTTTTGGTTCAACATCAGTGTCTGACCTCACAAATACTCTACTGGAGGAATGGGCAAAAAAAATGTCCACAGAAACCAAAATCATGTAGAAAGCCTTCCCAGAAAAGTGGAAATGTCTATGTATTTAGAATGCAATGTCCTAAAAGTCCCTGTTGGCATAATGGTCAGGTGTCCCAATACTTTTGTCCATATAGTGTATATGTAAGGTACCTGTAGCGTTTTATACTGGCAATTCAACCTAAAATATTTACAAGGATTCAATATGTATTAAATGGAATGGCACTTACATTAATCCATTAAAAACCAATATTCTTGCATGCACTTGTGTTTCAAAAATGATTCACATAAATACTGGTAATAAAATGTTCTTATTTATTTTGAAAAATCTTGTGGTCATAGCCAACAATTATATATAATTTATTAGCCTATTAGAATTATTGTTTGCTATATCTTTCTTTGACATGAACTCCTATTTACATTATTGAAATCAAATTAGTTGTCCATTTACTAATTTACACAAATATCCCTCGAGGAAGTCTGAAGTTTCTGCACTATTTGTTATGTCATATGATAAACCAACAATAAAAAATAAGACTGTAAAGCTATGCCATAAACTTTTGCTTATATTATTATTGTCATTTCTTTTGAGGTGGCTCATCCTTCACATTTTAAAAAAAAGTTGGTGGTTATAGAATGAAACTTTTGGTGTTTTTCCCAGAAGGAAAGGCATGAACTTTTATTAGGAGCAAGTGGTATCAGCAGGTGCAGTAAACATATTGTTAAAGTGTTCTGACCCGGTCACTGTCCAGCACAATAATGTGTTTTCAAGCTGAAACTGGCAGCGTGTCTCATGATAGTAATCTTACAGTTAAATGGCACCTCATTCCCTGACGGCTGACATTTGCTTCAGCTTGGAACACCACTCATTTAAATTTGTTTTTTTTGTTCAGTAAGTAGCTGTGTTTCATTCACCATTGTACTATTGGCAGGGAAGCAGCTAAAGTCCCTGAACTGCCTGAGTGTCAAGAACATTAAAATGGAGTTATTTTTAAGGATTAGCTTTTATTTTAAAAGTGTTGTTAATAAATCTTCTTAAAGTATTTCTTTTGATCAACAAATTCCAAGTCCAACTTGTTCAGTCGTGAGCAGCATGATTCTATAACATAATTACCTATATATTGTGTTACTGTGCATGTGTATGTATGTATATACACACATACAGATATATATGTATATATATATATATATATATATATTATACACACATGCATACATATACAGACTTTGTTAGTTTTAGATTATTCTTATAGTGGTTTATATTCTTATAGATTAAAGAATGCAGAATCCCAATGTAAGCATCATTTGGCCAAAAAGAAACAATGTCCCCAAGATACATATTTGGTACATATACAGGAAAACATGGATTAGTAAAGTCCATTTGAGATTGAATACCTTTTAAATTCTTCCAAGGCCCTCTCTTCAGATGGTGGTTTGCAGAGGGCTTAGGATGCTTCAAGATATCTTTTTTGATTTTGGTAAGGGCCTCTCTTCAGATTGAGTTGAATGGAGCATTGCATTAATTGAGGGACGTGGAAGCATGAATGGTGGTTTCCGAGTCCCCTGCACCAAGAACCGTTGTTCACAGCGATCCAGCCTTCTTAATTTTTCTTTTAAACAACTGTACTGAGGCAGCTCATCTGTATCTGAGTGATCAGAAGTCTTACTACACATGAATGGAGCCTCACTTCATTGAGAACATGAGAGATCCATTAATCATGGTAGTCTCATGTGATTGTGGCACTGGGAGTTTTAATGGTTGGTTCTTAAAGACTGTCACAGATGCGAGGCACTCCCCTGCACCAGGAACTGCCTGGTAGCAGTGTGTACAGGACCGCACACAGCTTCTTTCTTCATGATGTTCCATGAAGGTTTTTGGGCCATGTTTTTCATAACAGCATGGAACGTCATGAAGATGTTAACAGGTTATATTACTTTAATATGCATATACTAAAGCTAATAAATACAATTAAGAGGAGAAGCTGCAGCAGAACACCTCTGTTGCCGTTGCATCACTGACTTGCAGCTTGAAACAGTTTCCATTAAAACCAGTAGGAGCTCTTTCTGCACATGGGGTCTTGTTAGACCCTTCACCCGGATCGCTCACTGAGCCAGTGCTGGAGCTGAGTGGTGGTAAGTATCATATGAGAGAATACCTGCATGCATTTGCAGGGGAAACACCACACATGTTTTAAGGCACTATCAGCTATCATTTGCATTAAAGTCCATATGATGACTGGAGAGTCCATTTAAGGGATTTAGCAATTTGTATTTTTTTTTTCAATAGTGTTATTTAAGTGAAAAAAAAAACTGTGCAGAGAAATTAGGAATTAATCTATGCAGCTGTTACCTGTTTTATCAAAATATAAAACTTTCAATCCAGATTTTTTTTTAAAAGCCAAGTGTTTGTAGTTAAGCTGCATAAGTTAATTTTTTGTGATTTGCTACAAATATTTAATGTCGCAAATAATATTTACCTTTTCTTCCTTTTTAGGGACACCCGAAAGGGCATATAATATTTAAAATAACATAATATGAAATAGTAACACATGACAGGTACACAAATCTGTATTTAAGGTTTTTATTTAACCTTAAACCCATGAAGTACATATGCGTGCATATTACCCTGAGTTTGTACAGCAACTATGCATTATACAGAGCCTAAACAAACCCTTCTTGCAAGATACTCAGACCAGGGTCAGTCCTTTTTGGTGAATTGCAGGGTTTCTCAACTATCTGTTCAATGAATACAAAACTCTTAATATGTAATATTAGTAGATCAGATCTCTAGCATTTCAATTGCAAAAAAAAAAAGAATTATGCATGATACAATTCTCTCTGTGGATATATCTCCACGGTGGCTTAAACGCTTCACAACATCTATCGGATTTTTTTGGGGTCGACACTAGCTAAATAATTGTATTCATCCTTTAGTAAGTTTTAGAGTCCCTGTGGGAAATTTGAATTGAAGCCAATGTACGTCTCCCTCTTTCACGCACAGTAATACTTCATGTTGAGAAACATATTCCTGTTCTGTCTTTTATGTATACTATAGACTAGAAGTGTGAGAAAATCAGCAGGGAAATGTTTTTTAAACATAACTGGTCTTCTTTTATTCTTAGCCTTCACTGAATCCATCTGGAAGAAGCAAATCTGATGTAGTGCTTTTGAACCGATGGACTGTTCGTAATTATGAAGTTCAACGTGGGGACATTGTCTCTTTAGTGTAAGTAGAAATGATTTAATATTCTTTTTTGGTTGTTTGTTTTTATAATCGTTTTTCTAGAGGATTTGTGGTCTCTAAGGAAGTACATAAGCATCTTTCAGGCTGTTATTGCTTCTAATCTGCTTACAGACTTCTGTTAGTTTGTTTAGCATGATTGCAAGACTATGAATCATTTTGTATGTTTTCAATGGATATTCATTTATCCCATATCATAAATACTGATGTCAGATTAAATTTTTATTGTACTAACTTCCATGATGTATTTTCATTGTTTTCTTAAAATTAGTCATATATTGGGTTTTCATATATGTGATAATAGTTGTGTGGTTGAGGTTTCCAAATGCTTGTTTTGATTGGTTGAGTTGCTTTGTTGTTAATGTTTGTTAGTCTTTTTTCGTACCATTTTCTTTGTGTTATAGTCTTTACTATTTAGATAAATAGCCAAAAGCTATTATTGAGACTTGTTTATGGTTTGAACTTTTATTTTGCTACCTGCTGTTCCTTATATAATACTACAACGGAGTTGGTATTAAGATACAAAGCTTGCATGTGTCTTGTAGATGTGTGTGGTCTAGGTGTAGGACCAAAAGATGGCACTGTTTCACAAATAATAATGAAACAAAATTAAAGGGTGAAAATGGAGACAACAGAGACAATGTCATAACATGGTCAAGTGTCAAAGATACACAAGGTCCTTCTTATTATGTAAACTTTCTAATGACATTTGATCTGTATTTGGTGTGCAAAATCTAAATTGTATCACTATAACCTTTGGAAATGTTCACTTTCCATGTTTTCTGTGCATTTTTTTTAAATGTTCAGTGATTACGCTTGATGGTAGTATTTGTGTATTCTGCTGAAACAAGATGTCTATGGAAATAGAAAAAATCTCCATAGAGATTGTCTTCTTAGCAGAGAGAATCATTTCAGTAAATATTAGACCTGTTTGACTTATTGACTGAGTGTTCTTTCTGCGAATCAGATTTAGCTCAAATGCTGTTGTCAAAACCTCAGTGTAACTGGATTATTCCCTGGAAGCTCCATTACTCTTTTGTCTTTCGTCTTACAAGGTTACTCTAACACTTAGCATGCTATTGAGCGAATACTCACTCACCTGCAATATGTGACAAGATTCATGCTGTGGCATTTTTAGATTTCTCCTTTCCTACAGCCAATCATCACAATGGAAGGGAGCTTTCCTTTATGAAAGATTATCTGCATTGGCAGAACTGGTGAAACATGACACTTCCACTGAGTATGGTCATCATCGACAACCATAGTAGGAAATGTAATGATTCATTGTAAGGACTCAAATGTAAGGAGCAATTTAAAGTAATATGGACACAGGGTTGGTGTCATTTTTATGTTTTTGGTTGGCTAAAGGGAACTTTCTGCTGACTGATAAAACTCTTAAATACAAAATGGTACAACAATAGCTTTTGTCAAGAACTGACAGCACATAAACAGGTTGCCCTATAGTAGAATGTACTGATTAAGGCATTGGCAGTCCATTGTTTCCTCTGTTAATTCCTGTTGTGCCATAACTTTGTTCTCTTTTCTTATAATGCAGTACTACATTCTTGATTTTTTTGAACACCAAGAGATATGTTTGTTTTAATTTACAGAACATTGGAATGAAGCTGTCAGGGAATTGTGTGATTGTGTGATTATTTCCCTAGTAGTGGAAACAGAAAGATTAGCCACATAATAAGTACCAAATGGTAACATACTGACTGCAAGGCTTGGTTTTTCCTGTTTCTGTCTTCCTTTTGGTGTCGTATAAGGGAACACACCTATTTCTCACATTGCTGATTAGTGCAAGTGCTGGCGTGGTTTACCTTCTGTGAGCTTATATATCCTACATACTTCAGGGCTGTACTTATAGGTGCTGATCAATAATGCAAAATATATGTGTGTCCTCGAAAAATGGCTGATGCGGTCATCCTATTGCGGAGTGTTTAGGTTTTTGTGATTAAGCCCTAAGTATACAGCTAGCAGAGAGAGAGTGTAAAACCCACTTCCATTATGTAAGTTCATTTTACAGAACTGTGATAATTTGGCATTCAATCTGTAAAATGCTAAATCACAAGGGACAAAGTTTAATGTTGAATCTCTGAAGAACTACCAAGCATGATTTATTTCCTTCCGTTGCACCAAATGGTATCAACAAATTAAAATGACAATAAACATTACACATACACCATTCCTAATTGAAATTAACATCTATTCATTGTGCTATGCAGAAGCAGATTTACTTTGCCCTTTGATTGTTAAAGAATTCCAATTGAAGAATTTAAGTGGATTATTAACGAAGATCCCTTAAGGGTGGCATTTCCATCAAGAATTAATTGCCTTTTGTATGATTACCTGTTAACACTAAGTCATATATTCTTCATATGAGGATTAGGTAATGAGCCTGAATAATGGTTTTATGTTACTCTTCATTTTACTTACATAGGATGATGAAGTAATTTGTGAGATTCTTAATCTTTATTGCATGTGCAACAGAACACTTATATAGTTCCCAATTAGTTGTCCCTGGGTTGATAAGTGATGAAAATATGTCTGTGGGAAAGATCCCAGTGTTTAAAACTTGAAAATGGATTTGTCACATTTTCCTGCATGAGATAGGCGTGCCTCCAGTCTGCAGATGAGAGTCTTATTACCTTCTGTACACAGCCAGTCATTGGCAAGAATCATCGGAGGAGGGCAGCTGCGGCTCTGCATCAGAGGAGGAAGGCAGCTGCGGCTCTTTTTTTTTTTTTTTTTTTTTTAGAAACCAATAATTATAAGCCTTACATTTTATAAATAAGTATAATAATATTGATTGGTGTTTATGCAGTGTGTATGTAAAGTGGTTTTAATTTTTATTATCTAATAATGTCTAGCAGCACTGAATGGGTTATGTTTTAAAACATTTGCAAGTGTGTTTGTATTACAGTATGTATGTGTATGTATAATATATTGTTAACTATTTACAGTAGCTGTGTAGTCAGTAGGGTACCTAGTTTGTGTGCTTAGCTAGTTTGTGCTAGATAAAGCTGCCGTTTCTTCATGGCACTCCAGTGTCTCTCCCAGCCAGACTACAAGCAAACTGGGCCAGGTCATCCTCTGATGATGCCAAATGCCCCTTGAGTGAAGTATTGCTGAATATAAGGCCAATACAATCTGTAGCATTTTCTGCAATACACATCTTGCCTATGGGACGTTGGACTTCATTTGGGCAGGGTCGTGGAAGTCCCTTTAATTATTACAAATTTTACAGGTTTTTAAGTGTATGTTTAATAAGGGATGACCAGAGACCCTGGACAGTTGGTGGTCCCTTGCAGCTGATTTAGTAACCATTGGCCTATCATCTCTCTCTCTTAGGGTGCAACCTTTCAACAGTTTGGCTTTGGCTGGATAGTTCCCTCACATGCCCAGTAGCACACACACATTGCCTGCTCCCTGCTTGTGCTGCCCCCACTAACTGACTATTAAAACTTGTGATGTAACTTTATACCACTTTAGCATTCCATTACACATGAATTCCTGTCACATTTAACAACATTATTATACCTATGTAAAATCAGTATATTTTTAATGTCTATATGTCCTGACCTTTTCCCATTGTGGGCCACTATTGCATGTATGATCATATCACCAGTGGGGTAACAGGTAATATCCATAGGATATGGGGAGCTACAAAACAGGAGACCTAAAATGTCTTCTATAGGCCTTGTTTAACGGGTAGGCCTTTGTTTCAAATCAATGGCTTAATCCTGAGTAATCATCATTTCACATCTCGGTAATTCCAATTGTGTGATAACGTTCATTCGTGGATATATTTTCCAGCTCATCTATTTCACTGAACAGACATCTTGCATAATAAAGCATACATTTTTTTTCTATTGTTTCATCAGCTTAACTCCTACAAACCCCTCCTGTGACATAAGCTATATAAAATACCCACTGTGCTGCTTACCCATTTGGTCTCTTAAATTCCATTGTTGTACATGCACTAGTATGCAGCACGTAACATTTTTCTAAACCTTGTATATTCTTTAAAACAAATGCAGTCCCACTTTGTATCTGCTCCTATAGCAAGTGCCTATCTATTTTAAATTTCTATTCATAAAAATTTGTATTGGGGTCAATGTTTTTCATAATAAATGTTGCAGCCACCTAGCCCTGAATTTATTATCTTTTTAAGAATAACTTGTATAAATAAAATAGTATGGGCTGGACATGCTGCATCATTTTTTGGCTTTGGGGTTACTTCTACGTAAAGGAACACATTTTTTTTAACTTAGCATTTCATTTTAAACACTATCTTTTGACAAATGAATTTTATAGAGGTTGTCAGGGTATAAGATGTCGCTTTTGCTGACCCAGAGATACGGGTTGTACAATTTAGGTAAGAAAAGGCTTACAGAGTGTGAAAATCTAACCCACACAGAACAAAATGACTGGTAAAAAAATCCGTGTTAGACCATAAAGATGTCGGTAATAAATAGCACGCTGAATTGGCTAAAATATGAATAACTTGACATGGGTTGTAGAACACCTTTCCAGCTGTCTGAACAATACTGAAAACCATAAATGTGTCTTCTAAGAACTTGCATGTATCTGTAAGTTTGACTTAGTATTAACCTTTTTGTCCTACTTTGTAGCCAGATAACAATGTTACTATGCATTAGACATTTCTATATCAATAATACAACATTTAAAGATATTGCTAATTATTGCAAACATGTATAACTTGCACAAAGGAAATGTGTGTTTTTTTCTTTCTATCATAAAATAATTACAAAATTGTATTTTCTTTCTTAGAACTGTTCTTTTATAAAATAATTTAAACCATTCTAACACGCATTAATATTGCTGCCCCTGGCTCAGTTTCAAGTCCTGCAGTTTGTAAAAACAATACAACATCCAAATGATGGCAACGCAATATGATTCATAGTGAGGAAGAGTAAGAAGGAGGACTGTGTAGGAAGGCATAGTAGAGAGAGCATAGGTTTATGTTTTAAGCATTGAAACTATGTGGCCTTTGACATTCTTTGAGTCATAATTTAATTTATCCTATAAAAACAAAAAACAGTTTAGAAATAGGAAACATTCTAGCTGCCAGCCTGGATTATACTAGCTAACAGGACAATGTATTTTGAGAAATTAGTAATGCAGCATTTTATCTGAACAAATGTTATTATTTCCGATCATTCAATTACTTTGAAAGTACCAAAAGTAATCTGTTGTAAGAATATTTATACAGGATATGTTGAATATTGCTGTAGGGTTTAAGATAATTTCAATAGTTTGACTAATGAGTTTTAAAGGTATGCCTACCATATCTTCTATGATGAATCTACTTAAATTACCCCAATATTAAAAACTAGCTATAAGAAGAACCTGGTTAATTTACACATTACATTGTTGTATATATAATATAGTCTACATATTGTACCTCTTTAGGATAAGAGAAAGGGAAGAAATAAGATAGAGTTAGTTTGTAAAAGTGTGAATATCATCTGAAGTGGAGGCCAGTTCTACATTTGAGCTATTTCCATATTATTTATATATATACTAAATGGAAAAATGTTTTGGGATACCTGTCCATTACACCAACAGGAATTTTTATGACATCACATTCTAAATACGTAGACATTAATATGAAGTTGACCCCCCCCCCACTATCCAGTCTTTTTGGGAAGGCTTTTGGAGTGTTTCTGTGGGAATTTTTGCCCATTCATTCAGTAGAGCATTTGTGAGTTGAGGCACTGATGTTGGGTGAGAAGGCCTGGCTCACAGTCTCTGTCCCAGTTCATCCAAAAGGTGTTCAGTAGGGTTGAGAACAGGGCTTTGTGCGGGCCAATCAAGCTCTTCAACATCAAACTTATCCAACCATGTCTGTATGGACCTTGCTTTGTGCACTGGGGCACAGTCATGCTGGAATAGAAAAACGCTTCCCCAAACTGTTCCCACAAAGTTGGAAGCATAGCATTGTCCAAGATGTCTTGTAGCTTGAAAGTGCTACAATACAAAATCTTCCACATTTAGGTGCATTCATTTTTGTATTCTTTGAGGAGCAAGTCTCTGACACATGCATTCTGAAAACATACTATCATGTCCCTTGGAAAATAGTGCGGTAAATTTGGAGGTTTCAAAGGTGTTTGATGTGGTTGAGGTCTGGGCTCTGTGCAGCCAGTCAAGTTCTTCCACACCAAACTCATCCAACCATGTCTATATGGACCTTGTTTGTGCACCATAATTATTCAGGATTTGGGCCCCTTACTTCCAGTGAGTGGAAACCTTAATGCTTCAGCATACTAAGATATTTTGGACAATGCTATGCTTTCAACTTGGGAACAGTTTGGGGAAGATCCTTACCAACATGACCATGCACCTTTAACTTAAATGATGTTATGCAAATGAATAAAAAATATGGATACAATTTTTTTTTATCAAACTGCACACTTATGTTGCGAATACTATGTGATGAAGGATGTATAATACTTTTAATGGCATAATACTTAGGTTTATAATGTCACACCTGGGCTGTTATGTACACTAGATCTCGGGTGCCCACTTTAGCTTGTATGGAGATGTTTAAGTAGAAACAAGTAAAGTAAAAAACATAGTTTCCCAAAGTAACTGCAGGCTCTGTATGATCTATTATGTTTGTATTTTCATTTTGAAACTATTGTGTACTTGTGCAATCATTTTTCAATACAGAAGGTTAATGAATCTTCCAATGAAAGTTATCTTTTGCCCTGTAGGAAATAGAAGTTGAAGTGACTATTTCTGTGCTTGTTATACTTAAAAGGAAATGTTGCCTCTTTTTTTGTTCCCCAACTGCAGTTTTTAAAGCTGCTTGAAAAAAACTAAATGAATAACGGAGAATGTCTACCTATAATGGGTGCATCAGTATGTATGTGTATGTATATATGGAGTCTGGGAGTCTGATATAACTTAGGATAGGAAGCCACATGTGGATTAATAAGCAGAAGCCTGTATTATTTGCACACACCTTGACTACCCTTGGCCTGCTTGTCTGCTTGCCAACTTAACCCCTTCCAAACAAAGTCTATACATGTACGGGCTCATGATGCAATGCATTCGTGACAATGCATGTACATGTACGGCTGCTTTAAAATGGCTGCAATCTGTGGCTTTGCAGCATCCACCCTAAAATTGTCAGCATCTACGGAAAATGGCTGCAATCGGTGGCTTTGCAGCATACTGGGAGGAAGCTGTGTGAATGACACATCTATGTTTTATAACAACCCTACAGTCTCTGCTTATATTGCCTGACTCATAAGTTGCTGCGTATTTTTGTGAATAACAATACATGACTTTTTATCTTAATTATTTTTTCTTATTTTTTTTTTCCTAACCAAAGGCAAACTTACTTAAAAGAAGAATTGACTTTATTTGTGTCCTCAATTTATTTAGTCGCCGTAGTCGATTTATTATGTAATCTGATTTTCAGTTTCTCATATTAAACAAAAAGCCCAAATAAAAATAGATTGATTATTCAATCATTGTATATGCGTAATGTCCAAGCGCTATGATGTGCATAAACAAATGAATCCTGGAGAGAACATAGACAATGTAAATTGAAAAGATGGAAACCTCTTGAAGTAAGCTTCTAATGTAGCAATTACATAACGTAGCTATTGTCTAGCTTTTCTGCCGCTGACACAAATTAAATGAGCAAAAGCACTTAGAGACAGGCTTTGTGTTTTATAAATAATTTCTCCCTTATCCAAAACAAAGATTTGAAAGCAGGGGATAATATAGCCAATATTTCAAAATATGTAACAAAAAACTGTTACGTTTAAATATTCTACCTTGCACCAGGTGCGCTGAGGATTAATAGTCCTACGCGGAGATGTTATAATTAGCAGCGCGGGACTTAAGGGAGATCCCTCTAGTGACATTATCACCTAAAATGGGGGTATTCTAGATTTACTTAGAAAAGAAACCAAAAACCTGATTTTTTTTTTTAATGATTGGTCCATTTTAGTTTTTATTTATTTATTAAGCTAGTTTGAGGAACGCTTTGCCCTTTTACTTGGGGGGGGGGGTGATCAGGACACTGTGGTTCTGGTTATTGTCTTCCTATTGCTTATATGCCCATCTTGACTTCATGTATTTATAATTCAGCTTTTAGTATTTACTTTAAAATGTTTTAACTTGTTTCATAATTGGTATAGAGAAGAAATGCGTCTAGAAAGTTAGGGTTGTATATGTTCACGTTAAATGAAACTAGCATAACAGGTTCTCTGACAAGTAGGTTAAATACCACTGAAATTACTGAACTGTTTTACAAAAATGATCGCATCTAGACAGTGTTTATGCCCGATTCATTAGTGTGATGTCTTTTTTTGTCTTGAATGGGAATTTGTGATTTCATATAACGTTTATGGTCTGAATAAATGGTCTGGGGTTGACAGTTATCAGCAGATCATACTTACCAACCCCAGAATGTGTATATCCCCTTCACCTTCTTTACGTAGCAATAAATTAGTTACAAATTTAAATAAATTTATAACTAATAATAAATATAATAATAAATAAATAAATTTAATAAATTATATTAAATAGTTTTTTTTAAATGCTGTTACTTTGCAGAATCTTGCCTAATATTTTTTTTACTCATGTAATGCAATCAAATTGAGTCTTCATCAGAACACGTAAATTTCAGCCAATCTTTAATTTAACTGCATGTAGGGAGGACAAAACACTTCATATTATTTTCTTCCAAAATTACTTGCATACATTTAACCTGGAAGATATTGCAAACTTACAGTATGGTCATGATAGTAAAATAGATGTCCATCAACCCCTCTAGCTTACTGTCCTAAGAGCCTCAGTACTAGTTGGTGGCTAAATAGATTTTGGTAGTTGAAGGGCATTGCATTAAGGGTATAACATTATGTCACAGCTCTGCAACATACCTTGGGTGTGTGTGTTGTGATGAATGCATTTTATTGAAAGGAAAGCATTTGCTTTAACATTGACACTTATACAGAAGCAGATATTGAAAAGAGTCAATCATTTTCATACATTTTCCATTTTATGAATTTATAGGAAGGAAGAGCATATAAGTTAAAAATATTCAGCAGGTGTTGTCATAGAGATTTTATGGAATGCGCTGCATGCACCATGGACTTTTACAATATAGTATAATATATTATAACATAAAGCAATATACCAATGCAAGCCTAGGGCTAGTGGGGCTAGAATTTCTTTGCAATTTTGCCAGCCCGCCCCTGCAAAGATGCCTCTGCATCTCAGGACCCTGTGTAGAAGATAGGTTTGACAATAGGTCAATGCTTGGCTTTCTTTATACTAACATATTTGAATATATAGTGGGGCTTTATACAGAATGCAATAGGTAATGCCACCTCCCTTTCTTGCCTAGACCTGTGATATGTTACCAGCTAGGAAAGCAGTTCTTATAGCTGGCAGGGGATTACTATGTATGGATGTCCAGAATGAAGGTGGTTAAATGATTTGTGTTCCTATCAAAAAGCTGAAGACGTGCCAGCTTGTTCTCTGAGCTCTCATTATGATAAATTACTAGTTACATCAAACTGTGCTTAATTACACACAGAAGCTTTATCATGTGTAATGATCGCTGTTGTGTCACATTTTAAAAAGATCGTTAGTCTGTTAATCTTTCATATTACAAATCTTTAGGCGTCATGTTATTCAAATATCAATAAGCAAAATATGCATGGAATAATACTCAGAAAAAGGATTGAGACATTTTCTAGTTTTGGTGGATAAAATGCAGATTATACAAACATTTTAACTGCATTTATTTATCATATTATTTATGACAAGTCTATAGGATTTACATGGTGTGCATTAAATATTTTTGATATCACCACATTAAAAGTAACTTACATATAGTCTAGTAACAAAACATGAAGTTTTGTGTCATGATATCTTATTCAGGCTCAAAGAGGACTGGTAGGACAAGGCAGTAGAGTAAATGAGAACTTTATAGTTAGAGGCCCAGATATCTTCACTTTCCTTAAAGGTGGACAATCCATTGTAGACTTTAGCCTGGCTTGTCATTAGGGGAGGAATATTAGCCAGCTAAAATGCCTTCACATATTTGTGTCCTTATCCGGAATTAATTTTGGCTTCTAGTCTCGTCCAGGGTTTCACTTGACCCTGTCTTAGTTTTTTCCTTAGTGCTCACAATCTTCTGGTTTTCACTTGTAGAAAACCTAAGAACCCAATAACGTTAAACTCTGGGACCACAGCTTATTTTAACATTCGACCACTTCTTATATTACTGGTAGAAGGATACATTATAGATACATTGGATCATGAACAATGCATGTTATGATGAGGATAGCTAAAGGTACTTTTTGACAGTGGCAAAAATATTAGTAAAGGTAAAGTGCTGCTTTCTGGTCAAGCAGGATATCAATGTCTCACCATATTGTGCCTCCATCAAGCCTGTGTCTGTCTTTTACTGCCCCCTCACATCATCCGTGCATCCAATAGAGCCTGAGACTTCCTAATGCTGCCTAGTTCTGCCCCTTACCAGCTGCTCTATAAAGATGAGCCAAGCTCTAAGGAAGCATTCCTGGAACAATTTCATGTATGAGTACATCATATACAGAACATTGAATAAATGTCCTTCCCTGTCCTCTTGTATGAATCCTGGTTGTCGGTCTCTAGCAGGTTGGGAGCGTAGAGCAGTGTGGCCCAGCAGGAGGGTAGGAACAAAAGACAAAAGTCCAAGAGCAAATCCGAGTCAGCGCAGGCAGCGAAGGTGCAACAACGGGAGACCCGCCGGGTCAGGATAGGAGAGAAACACGAAGTCCAGAAAACAATACCGAGGTCAGGTGCCGGGAGGTCAATCAAATAGCAAGGGCTGAATACACAAAGGAACGGGTCAGAGCAGGGCTAAGGGAACCATAGAGCTCAATAACTAAGCACAGACTGAAGGGTGTGCAGGGTTTTTATAACTCACAGGTGACTCCTCATCGGTGAGGTTATGAAATCCCCCTAAGGGATTACCAGCCTCTCTCTCTCCGTCTCCCCCATCTCCACCAATGGGATAGGGTCCACGGAGATCAGGACACTCCCTCCTGTTATCCCCACCATGGGGGTGTGTGTGGGTCGCGCTACGCGACAGCACGCCACGCGACGGTTGAAAACATGTAGCATTCCTTTTTGGGCTACAACTGATACCTTTAATTATGTATTTCAAATTATCGTGAAGCACCTAGATCCCATAAATGATGTATAGATAAATGTTCTTGGCAAAATTGCTTTTCTACTGTGACATATGGAAATAAACGTGTTCACTTGCTGAAAAAGTCATCTTCTCACATTAATTTTCTTTATCATACTTGTCTTAAAAAGTACATACACCAGATGGGAAAAGGTTATAGTCATTTTACATCATGCTGTGTCTGTAAAGTACCTAGTCACACTGTTGCAATGAACACTTTCCTCTGACTGATTAACTATTTTCTTGTCCTTGTAATGTATGCAACAATTATGTTTTTTGGGGGTTTTTTTTTAGCAAGGAAGACATCTTTTTTTTTACCATTTGAATCCTTTTGTGTAATTATACATCATACAATACTGTGCAAAAGTTTTAGGCAGCAAAAAAAAAAAAAAAAAAAGACGTTAATTTTTTTTATTTTTAGCATTTAATAAAATGCAAAGTAAGTAAACAGAAAAAAATCTAAATTGAATCAAAAGGGTAAAAGAAGGCCTTGCTCACAAGTTTACAACATTTGGTATACTTGATATTTTACTTCTGAGGATGAACATAAGAATATATAATCTGCAAGGTAGAGCCTGGTATACAGTTCTACTCCAGCATGAGCCTTGATGAGTGTGATCCTTGAGTACTTAATTCCCAAATAGCCTCAATGGTGGCTTTAATCACACTCCATTCATACAACACTTTCTCTACCTCCTTCTTTCTCTGTCTTCTCAGGTGGTGCTCTTGTTCCAGCTCTCCACGGTTATTAAGGCCTGCTGTGGTAGTTTTGCGTCAGGGCGGCACCTTGGCGCACACTCATACCCCAGATTGAAGGAATGGGGAGGCTGTTGTGCACCGAGGCTCCACCCTGTGGCGGAAGTATTACAGTACTGCAATGCAGACGGATCTGCAGAGAGGCATTTCTACACTTCCTTCTCTGTGGATCAGTCTGCATTATTCTGACTCGTCTAGTATATTCTCTATTTGCGCCTCTGAGGTGGGCTTGTTATACTATGGCGACTGCACTTCGGTATTAATAATGTTACTGATATACCTTGAGTAGTGTTTGGTACCTTAGGCTAATCAGGGAATGAAAATAATATTAAATTAACAATAATGTTAAGAGTAGTCTAATGAGCTGTGCTTTATTATGGAACTCCATTAATATGCACAATTACATCTTCTCAGGTTATTGAAACGTTGCCTTTTCAGATTGTGGCTCCTCAATTATTGTCCTCTTGAATCACCTTCTGACCTGCCATCTGAACACTACGTCTATGCAAAGCTCATTAGCCACTTACTCCACACTCCCTGATTGTTTTATTAACCAAATTTTAACTGAAGATAAGGGGTGAGGGGGCTGGCAAGGCAGGTATAGCAGAGTGGCCACCCCTTAATTTACACACTAGCGCACTCACTATAACACATACACACATTAACCAAAACATACCCACTGCATCATACTCCACTCTGGCTCTCATATGTGGCTCACTTGTTTCACACCTCACTCATCACACCTTTACCTTACCTCCCTGGAGTCTTTTTCTAATAGCTGCGCACATGCTCTTGCATTGCATTAACACCCCCCCGCCTCTGAGAGTGAGCCAGTCCCATTTGAGCAATAATTGATGGCCCATGGGGGAATAGCCCCCTGTCCCCCAGGCCACTCCATCCCATCTGAAGATAAATTAACAGTTAACCCGGCAGGATTTGAGTTTCCCTAATGAAGCTAACACTCTGTTAGCAAGACGTTTAGACTCAATATTCCACACACTTTGAAAATAGGAGTTACAAACCTGGGCCTGATTGGTAAAAAATGTCTTCTCTATGGATAGACTGGGTTGGAATCTAGTGAGGTACCTGGGAACTGATGGAGGATATTTTAAACTCTTACTTTAACTTGTATATCTCATATATGGTTCTTCTAGGTGTTCAAAAGCGATAAGTTGCTTTTTCCTTCTGTAGGCCTATTTAAATGCATATACTCATGGTGTGATGAGCTGGATGCCATTTTTTGCCATTTTTTTTTCTTTTTATTTTTTTTTTACTCATTATAAGAATCTGGGCTCGGTGAACCATGACTTTTGTTTATTTGCTGAAAAATAGTAAATGAAAAGTGCAATGACAAGTTAAAATGTTTACCTTGTTGTATGAGGTGTTGCTACAAACTAATTGCTGTCTGCAATATACATGACCTGCTTGAACCCTAGGCTTTCATGTGAAGGTTTATTTGAATAAGAGTTTGAAATGTTAGCAATAACAAAGTGTCTCTTTCAGCTATAGCTTGCTTGACCGAAGGTCAGCTGATTAAATTTCCAGTAATGTGAAGCTCTGTCTGTTCCGATAGGTCTCTGGTGGTGCTGACATTATTTCTCTAAGAAAATGTAGAAGGAATGTGTATAATAATTGGGCCTAAGTCTGACAAGGTAATTAGTCGAGTAGGATTATGAAGATACTGACTTTAGTTTGACATGTGGCAAATAAACAGCAAACACATGAATTCACCAAATACCATGCAAGAAAAGTCGGAAAGAGATCGTAGTTGAAAACTAAAAAGATTGTTACATTATATATACAATATACATATATACAATACTGTGTGTAATATATACCGTATTTGCTCGATTATAAGACGAGGTTTTTTCAGAGCAAATGCAAATAGGTCTGACTATGAGCCGACTAAGATCCAGATCCCCCGCAGCTGCAGGGGACCTGGATCCTCCTGTCTCCCCCCGCCCGCCCCACTTAGCGGTACTTCTGAGTCCCCGGTGTGTAGCTGGGGCAGCGTGTAGAGCTCTACGCGATTCGCGTAGACAACTTCCGCTGCAGCGGAGTTGTCTGCGTCCATCGCGCAGACCTTCCCCGGCACCGGTGCGGGCAACTCTGATCTCTGACAGTCGGGGAAGGTCTGCACGATGGACGCAGACAACCCCGCTGCTAGCCACGCCTCCTTCCGGCTGCAGCGTAAGTGCGTGGGATCTACACGCTACCCCGGCTACATGACAGGGAAGTCAGAAGCACCGGTAAGTTTGGGGGGGGGAGTGTAAAATGGGGGCATAAGGCATTTCTGGAGGCAGAGTGCTCTGTGAAATGCCTTTTAACCCCCTATATGCCACTCTTCCCCATAATATGCCTTTTAACCCTCTAAATGCCAGAGTGGCATATAGGGGTATAAGGCATTTCTGGAGGCAGAGTGGCACATAGGGGGTCAAAAGGCATATCATGGGGCACAGTGGCATATAGGGTTAAAAGGCATATCATGGGGCACAATGGTATATAGGGGGTATAAGGCATTTCTGGGACAGATGTGCATAACTGGGCGGCAGGTTGGAAAATAGAAGGAAATAAAACCAAAATATTTTTCTCAATCATAGCTGTTATTTAAAAAAATAGTTTACATGAATTAACATTTACTGGTAAAACTTTTTTCCTATAGGGTCGTCTTATATTCAGGTTTTTTTCCTAAATTAATATTCAGATTTGGGGGGTCGTCTTATAATCGAGCAAATACGGTATATACATACATATATATACAATACTGTGTATATATACACTATATATATATATATATATATATATATATATATATATATATATATACAATACTGTTACATTATTGTTGCAAAGGTAATTAATATTATCATATTATCACCAAATAGATTCTTGCGGTAGCAATGTAAAAGATGTCATGCATTAAACATACCAAGTTTTTTTCTTCTCCAGGAAATCCCCGCCAGTGTGGTTTTTCATGTAATTCTCACATGAACACAAGTGGAGTAATTCAATCCATGCTTCAGTCACTTTGACAGTTCTACTGGTACCATTGGGGCTTCCAGGCTTAATGCCTGTTGTTTGAATCTATTGTGGGGCAGTTTACTTAAAATTGACATGTAGCTTGACTCAAAAATGCTCCATCAATAGCAAGATTCAGGAAATGGCCTATAAATTATTGACAATGTGGTGCAGATTCCTGACAGATCGTGGCCGTATCTTTCCTGATTTCGGAGATGGATGCTGGAGGTGTTTGGGTGGGCCAGGGACGTATATACATATTTGGTGGTCCTGCCCTAAACTGAAAAAAGCTCTGGACATCAGTCTTCAGGGTGATCTATAAGATAGCAGACCCAAGTTTTATAGTTCCCCCAGCTGTGGTATTGTTGCACCATACGAGCATGTCGATCTCAAAATAACATTAAAAACATTGACCTTACATTTACTGAATGTGTCAAAATCCTTAATTCCATTAAGATGGAAATCTTACATCCATGCCACATAAGTGGAATGGATAAATAAGATACCGTTTATCCGCATGATGGAGGAAATGGTTCTTGCCGCCAATGATAATGAGGCACAGTGCAAATTAAACTGGATGACCTGGGCAGACCACCTGAGGCCTGGTCTTTATGAAACCCTCTCGACATTATGGATTGCAGTGACACCTTGGACCCTTGACTAAAAATGATGCCAAGGTCTGGTAAAATTATTTAAGGTGGCCCTGACCAAGTGGCTGAACAGCCCTTATGCCCCCTAACATAATTTCCTCTCTTCTCTTTCTAAGTCCTCGTTGATTTGGCAGTAATGTACGTCATGTAGATGGCATGTCTCATCAGTATGTGTATTTGAATGTTAACTGATAATAATTATATATTGAATTTCTGGGGGTAGTAATAAGGGCAGAGAGAATATGCATTCAATATACCAGACCTGCCCAGAATAGAGATGTTTTTGTTCAGATGGTTCCTAACTGCATCTATATTCTATATTACTATGTGAAAAGAGCTGTCATAATAGCATCATACTTGCATTGAAAAAGTACTCATGGTCAGAGCACCTGTAGCAAATGCATGTGATGGTTGTCATCAGTCCATTCATGGCCTTATAATTACAGTGTTCTATGCTGCTGTCCTTGCCTCACATTTTAATGAGCATTACGCAAAATAGGCTCCTGGAAAAGGAGAGTTTGAAGTCAGCCCTGCTTTGTGTATCATGTCAACTGACAGGCATGACTGAGCGGATCATTCTCCTGCAGCTGATGTATTGCTCTTAACCTGAGCCTGGCTGTAAATTATAAATAATGTAAACTGCCTTTGGACTGCGTAGTAGCTCCCACTGACATCATCACCATCTTAGTGCAATTCCTTTTGAATGCATTTGTGATGTTGATTACTCTGTGTACTCCTGGGGCCCATACATCAATTTTTTATTATCTTTTTACTATGACCACTGAGCATTAGAAATTTTCACATGTGCAAATGTTATTGAATGTGTCATACTTGGCTATTAGCAGCTATGTTCAGTTACCTACAGACACAAAATTGGAATCATGCACTTCCCTGGAAAATGAATGAATGGTTGATGTATGTAGGACTTTACACTGTGGGGGGAAAAAAATAAAATAAATAATAATATATATATACCGTGTATATTCATGTGTGTGTATATATGTATATATATATATATATATATATATATATATATATATATATATATTCAAGGCTTGACAGTTCTTTACCACTGGTAAACTGCATAGACCTCCATTGATTGGGCTGGCTGTGGGAGATCAGAGGATCTCCCAAGCCGATCCATGCTTCCAACTCTCTGCAGAAACAGGACAGAGTCAGAAAATAAGAACTGTCCTTTAAAACCCGCGGAGTGTTGGGAGGTATGTATTGAGGTCCAAACTTAGCTACTATGACGTTCTTCATTGTACATAGGAAATTTGTTTTAGCAAGTTTGCTTTTAACCTGCTCTTGGAGTTAGCAGAATCACTAGTAAATGTAAAATTCAAAATATTTCATTGTGTGAATAAATTCCTCCAAAGACATCATCATGGGCATGGTTCAGCATTGCATGACTTTCTGTACAGTTGTTCTAAAAGGCATAATCAGATAAATCCAAGTGTCAATGTCAGCAAAGGGGTGGTGATTCATTTTTTGGATGGTTGCCATATAGCCAAATACTGCAGCTGTGTGACTAAGCCCGCTGGTTTGAAAGTTTCCAAGGGACTTCTTTGTAGTCCACTTTGCTTTGGAGCAGGCTTGCTTTTGTGAGGAAACACCTAGTGGTCTGCAGGGGTAGCATTTTTATATTAAATAAAAGCAACACTTGATTTGGACTAAACTCTTGGAATACGGTACATTGTATATGTTATATTTATAGGGCTGTTAGTTGGATATGTTTGGGCATGCTGTAGCTTGCTACCACTATTCTGTTAAACTTTTAGGATGCATAAAAACTATGATAATTCATCACCTAATTACCAAAGTGCGTTTTAATATTATTGCTGCCTTGTCTATACTTTTGGCCGTCTATCATAATGCCTAAAAATGAGGATTCATTAACGGTTGTGTACGGGGAAAATTAAAAACTTGCTGACTCTTTGGAGAGAGAAAAAAAAAAAACAATCTTGCAGTTATTTGTAAATTTGATTTATGCTCTTATTTAAAATGGCCTGAAATTACTGATGAGAAGTAAAACAGAGAGTTTTGTATACAGCTGGAAGAGTAATGTTTTGTTTCTTTGCCCTGTAATGTGTTGTGAGGAATGACTACTCAGACAAAATAATTAAATGGAAGGTGAGTTTAACAAGCTTTGTGCTCCTCCGGGTGCCTGGATTTACTCTGCTAGCTTCCAGAGATAATTCTGCGTATGACTGTGTTGCAAATAATAACAAATTGTTTCCTCAGTCTTAAGTCGGTGTGTTTGGCAAATGTATAATTAATGTGGAAGAGCAATATTCTGTAATAAGGGAGACATCTGTATGGCAAGATAATGCTTGTTATCAATGGAAGGAATCTGACAGCAAAGGGTGTTCAAGGGTATGCGAGATAACCTCTAATCTAGTCTATCTTTAGATCAATGGCAATTGTATGAAATGCATTTCCTCCCCTCCCTTCGTTGCTGCCAGGCAATGAAGCAGGACATTTTCTGATTCCCTGTGTTGCACTCAGGGAGTTTAACATGACTTATTAGATCCCTAATCATAAATGTCTCAACCGGCTTTTTAAAATTAGTGCCGTTTCACTGTGACTTTGTGACACTGCAATATATAGACACTCAAACATATCGCAGAGAATAAAGTTAAAAGCGTGAAATATATGTTATTATGCATGGCCCGTGGAGAAACAACCATGACAGACACCATTATTTGGAAGTGGTTTTTTTACAACACGCTTTTCATCAAGTGCCTTTCCTAGGGAATCATCCATTGATGCTACAAGCAGCTAGCACATGACCTTTTCAGAGGCATGCATAAAGTTTCATAGTGAACTTCATTAGGCTACATAATGATTTTTTCTCCGTGCGCTATTGATTTCTTTCCCTTTGTTGACTGTGCCACAAACTTTATAACGTTACCGATGTCTGCTTTTGGATCCAGGCTAATGAGATAGCATTGGGTTATATGTTATGACAGATGCCAGAGGGGTAGCTTAACAGACAACACTCTAACTGAACTAAACGTAGCGTGGCTGGCTGAACGTCATGAGGATTGTAGTTTCACGACAGTTGTTTTTGTAAGCCCCATGAATCCATCTGAGGAAGAGAACTCTGAGGTCCAGAAAGCCAGCCTCAGACTGGCCATCTGTTATAAGAGTTGTCGGCTGGATATGCATGACCATGTGCTGCTCAAGTATAAATGTGTACCTTGTGGCCGCTTGTCCATCCTTAGTCTTGGACTGTGATTTTTTTACTATATTTAAATATAAGGTATCAACGATGGTTTCTATTTCAATTTTCCTTGAGTTTTGTTATTTTTATTACTCGCTTTATAGCAAAGAAAATCTGTTGGTTTTTTCTCTCTTTAATGAAATAGATCTGTTGTAGAGAATTGTATAATGCCTACAGTTTTAACTTTATTAAAGGATAGCTGGCTAATTGGAAGATGATCTGTATCCTGTCATAACACCAAATTCAGCACATGCATCAAAAGTAAGAGTAAATTGGATTAACAAATTTGAAAGTTCTTTCACATAGTTTGAAGAAAAAAAAGTGATCAATGCACAGGGGAATTAAAATTCTGTTCAGCAAATTGTTGGTGATGGTGGGAGGCTAACAAAAGCAATATTAAAAGAAACAGCTCTTAAAGAAAATATTTTAGGGGTTTTGTACCTTTTTACATCCAATCCGTTCAAGAGCATTTAAATGTTAGTTTATCATTGTTCTGAAACTGCCCTATAGTTTCCTACCCAATTCTGCTGCAACTAAATAAATGTCTCCTTGAAAGGGGAGATAAGCAGAACGGTTTATGATACCACATTCAAAACCTGTAGTTTAAACTGATGGATAGGATCGTGGTTCCTTAAATTTATGGAATGTAAGTTTTCGTCAATGAAAGAATGAAGTCAGTAGTTGACAAAAAAAATCTGTCCCTCTATAGTTTTTAGCATTGGTACAGCAGTTTATAAAGTAAAACTATAGAAATTATAACTATGTGGTTATAATCCAATGGAAGTTTTCACCTCCCTCTTTTTTTTACAAGACAGGAAGCTGTCAGTAGGAGAAAAAGTAGAGAAAAACTGCAAGGAGGTAAGCTAAACTAGAAATAGAGTAGGTGGTGCAGGACACGATCCTCCGCTACCAATATCCTGAGATGAAATGGCTACCCACAGACCCCGCAACCTGCTTCCTTACCTGAAGCGAAGATATATGGTTCCTAGGTCTGCTGTTGAAGTGAGATATTGTATATGTATGTACCCTGTATGACCAAATGTATGTGGACACCCCTCGTAATTGTTCAGTTTAGGTGTTTCAGTTATACCCATTGCTAATAGGTACATGAAATCAACCACATAGGCATGCGATCTCCATAGGCAAATACTGGGTGTAGAATGTGTCTTACTGAAGAGCACAGTGACTTTAAACATGTCCCTGTTATAGGACACCACCTTTGCCACAAGTTCAGGAAATTGCTGCCCTGCTAGATCTGCCCTGGCCCATTGTAAGTGATATTATTTTATAGTAGAAGCATCTAGGAGTAACAGCTCAGCTATGAAGTGATGGACCATGCAAAGAACGGGGCTGCTAAGTGCTGAAGCTTGTAAAAGTTGTCTGCCGACTGTAGCATCGCTCACCACGATAATATAATAGTGTGATGGTTCGGTATCCACATACTTTTAGTGATGTAGTATATCATATATACTACATATAGTATATATATATATATATATATATATGTGAGTATATGATAATCTTTGTAATGCTTATATGCATGTTTATCATGCATTTTTATTACTATCATAGCAATTTGATATTCCTCTCTTTAATATCACTTACTAATTAAACAATGCTGAGGGGAAAATGTCAGGTTAATAATAATAAAAAAAGCTTTACCTTGATATAATCCACATATTCAGCATGTCGTTTATTACATCTATACACACACCATGTTTTGTTAACTACTTTGGACACTTTAATGCCCTGTAAATGTGTTCTGTCTTTTTAGTTAGGAACCTTTCTATTTAAATGTCATCCCTTGTGCCCAAAGCACTGCAATGCCACTTATTTAGGTCACTGATTTCTGATAGCCTCAAATGTCACAACAACAAAAGGTGTAGTATTTGAATGAAGAAATCGTATGTCATTTCTAAGCTTGTGATAGCTGACATAGTAATTAAAACACTTGAGGCTGTACCTGGCATTGTAGTTTGAAGAAAACTTGGTTTAACTAATGGCCGTCTTAAGTGTACTGCACGCACATTCATTGTGTTGACAATAAGTCAAAGTTCTGTTGAAAATTGTCGTAAGCTTATTCAGCTTTAACAGGATCTGATTTAAATGTTTTTCCTATATTACCAGCTTAATTGTTAGACATGCGTTTGGTTGAAAATACCCTAAATGGTAATTTGCAAGGCTTCGGTAAAGAGCTGATATACTTTTGTTAAAAATGCATCGCCTTCTGGATGCTTGTTCTGATTTTGATAGACTAACTCACACAATTCCCGATATTTTATCTGACAAACTTTTTGCTCCAAAAGCACAGCAGAACTTTTTTTTCTGTGTGACCTAACGTGTTATTTGGAATAATGTGGCTGATGTGTGCATTACGTAAAAATAAATGATAAATCCAGCAGAATACACATAGGAATAACATTATTTCTAATGGTTGTGTCTTTTAATTCTCTGTTTTGCAACATTTTGAAGCAGAGGAGCATTAAAGAAAATATGAAAAGTAAATCAGTTAACAAGCCTCAAAAATATGGAAGAACAAAACAGAAAAAAGGGGCAATAGCGCTATAACAGCAGATGAAAATAGAAATCAGTGATGTAGGAGAGGACTGTACATCCGGGGATCTACAATATTCTGGTTAAAATTAGAGGTCTGAAGTAAACTGCATCTGTAATGTGATTATTTGTTTTACAATTAATAAAAGTATTTTTGAAAGTGTGCATGGTTTACTAATGTTGCAGCTCATATGGACCATAATCAGATACATGGGTGGGTTCATATATTTATAGTGAGTGAGGGGCTAAGGGAGTATGTGAGCATGGATGTCTTTGTGTGAGAGGGAGTATGTGTTAATATAATTAAACTATTTTTAACACTAAATGTCATGTTTTGGTTTTTTTTGTTTTTGTTTTTTTACAAATTTTGGGATAAAAAAATTTATGTTTTGCAGAGCCCATCTGTTAAAACATAAAAAAACAAGTACTTCACCCAGGAGCAAAGTCAAAGTGATTTAACATAGTTCAGCAGAATTAACCTTTTTTTCTTCTTCAAGTTTTGTTCTTATAAGACATGGCATAAAGGGGCATAAACACAGAAATTATTATTTACAGATCTTTTTTTTATTTCTTGCTTTCCATGTTTTGAATGCATAGCAGTGGCTGTGGTGACCTTGTAGGGTAATTAGCTGCTGTTCTAAGGGCTATTAAATCAGGTAAATTACACTTCAATGTTTACCCTGACTCTTTGCTCTCTGCAACACTGAATTGGTATTTTTGTTTCTTCTTTTTTTAGGCAATCTTTCCTTAAAAAAAGGAAATATGCCAAGTGGACAAGACATGTAACATTGAGTTATTTTAATACAGATGTCTCCTTACTTAGTTTTTTTTAGTAAATGTACCTTTTTATATTACTTGGGAAACCCCCATATGAGGCATGAATATATTCCCAATACTGTCTCCTTGGTTCTCCAGCATTAAAAAAACAAAACATGTTTAATTCCAACAGCAGTAAGAAACACAACACGTTTAGCAATCTATCACTGAAATATTAATTATGTGAGTACTGTTATATCTCTTATTTTCATTACAATTATGACATTTATATGTTCTCCCTTTTATACAAGTGAAATGTGAACATAGTTCTGCACACATAAACATAGCTGCCATTGTGCAATGGATGCTTTAAAAATTATTGCTTACCTAGGGAAAGGAAAATACTACAATTATTCACCAGACATCCGTTTTCATTATTCAACCGTTACATATAACCACCAAGGATAGGATTCTTATCGGGTTAGGGGAAGGATTTGAAAGAATCTTTTGTTTGCTGTTACAAAGCCAGATACTCTAGATGAATTCTGAACTTCCTGTGTTACCCACTGACAAATACTGTGCATAAGAAACTCGGATTACTGTAGGTCACTGAATTCATTTTTAAAATGCCAATTGACATTATTTCTCGGGAGAATTGTAGATCGCGGTCTAGCATAGCACAAATGTGGAAATACGTGCTCTAGAAAAAAAGAATCTAATATTTAATGCAGACAGCCTAACATAAAATAGGTTTAGTCTTTATTGCATTCAAATTTTGCTAAGTGGTATTAGCAGACAACAACCATTTTTTTGTGTGTTCAATGCCTTGTTTGCATTGAATGGCAAGGATGAGGATGAATTTTCCTGGTACAGGTGCTTGATAGCTGCATTTATTTTTCACAAGAAGTACTAATAATTCGCTTGTTAGTTCTTCTCTTGTGAATAACAGATGAAGTGCTGTATGTCATACCCTTTGAATGTATGTACTGTGTAAATTGTTGGTGCTATAAAAATAAAAAAGTTAATAATTATACAAAAAATAGGATCGGTAAAAACATAATTTGGCATCTGAAGGGATAACAATTACTGAATAAATGCATGTGCAGTTTACATTGAGTTCAAATATTAATTATAAAAGCAATTTGGTTTTTTTTGTCACTATTTTTAATGATAAATTCATTGGAATATCTTTCACTATCTACAGAAATATAACTTTGGGCCAATTTTATATACGTAAATAAATATCTGATTGTATTGGATTAAATATACATTTTAGAAGCCTGCTCACAATCATAAATTATAAGTAAAGATTCAGTTGCAGTCCAAGAAAACCCCGTTAAAATATATTAAAATAGAATCTGAAATGTCTTCCTTAAACACAAATTCAAAACGAAACTCTGCCTTGAGAATACAACAACCTGTTAAGAAAAAATATACAGACAGCCTTCAAAGGGATATTCTATTATGGTTTTTTTTCTTTTTTCTTCTTTCTGGTGCGATAATGATTTAGTCTTGGTATTTGCCAGCCTGTTGATGTTGCATTTTTACTGCAATCACTCTCCCATTTGACAAACTGATATTATGCAAAGTCAAATTTATACACTAACCTTTTTAAACTATTCCCCTTCAAAATGTACTGATAAAGTGTCCAGATAAGTGTGTGGTGAACAGTTTAGTATGCAGCACATGGAACTCAATGAAGGTTACAATCTGTATGCTATGCCAAAAGATTATTTTCTAAATTAATCAGATTTTAGTCCTTTTGAGCTTGTTTTATATAATATACCAGCAGTTTATGCCCAGTAGTAGGGTTTCTAAAGTGGTGTCTTGTATTCTTGAATCTGGTTTTTATTTACAACAGGTGCATAAATCATGTGAAGTCCTTTCTTCGTAAACTAATAAGCTCATAAAAATCTCTGATAAGACAGGGAAAACCGTATCTGAGGAGACCTTACTATCCTTAAGGGGAACACTTACAAGTCACTGCATTTCTCTACTGCTCCTTACATGCATATACTTCTATAATTGAATATTTGTACTTATTTGTAGGGTTGCCACATTTTCTCCCAAACATAAATTTATGCCATGTTGTGGTGTCAGCTTGTGTGTAGTGATGTAACAAATTAATAAAACCAGAACTTTTCTTCAGACGACCATGATCTGGTTAGCACTTTGTGCTCTTTAGACTTATCATCAACAATATTTAGTGAATGTAAACATGCAAGTAGTTATGGAAGGTCACCCATGTGGCTCCTATGTGCAGCTTCACTATAAGACACTGGTAGGATCTGGGCAGAGCTTTTCATATTGGGCACTATACTTTCTAGTCCCTGTTGTACTCTCTTTGAATGGCCTTTTTATAGTATGGATATTGCTTATTAGATAATGGAAACGTGCCAATGAGATGCAGGCATATTACACCAGTTTACATTGTGTGTAATGTTACAATTTTTTCCCCACTGTCACATGGTACCTAATTTTAGATAAATTGTCTACTTAAATTAGGTATACTATTTATTTTAATAACAATATGAGTTGAATATAAAGCAAATTACGAATACTGAAAACTCTTGGCCATGCATTGGTTAAATTATGCAGTATTCTAGTATTTCAAGAAAAAAGGATCTTGTGGCAGCAGGAATGATGTAAAACATATATCTGCTTATATTTCTTATTTTGTGTTTCTTTAGGGAATTTTCTGACATTCCATTGGTTTGTTATGGAACACACAATATTAAATAATGCGTTGGGTACTGTCAGGTTTTTAGAGCTAAATATGAAACTAGCTTTTGCTCAGTACTGTACAATTTTTATTTTTCAAGGGTCAAAGTAACATTAATTATTCAATTTTCCTGATGACCATGAAGTTAATGGTCCAATGTAGATGTTGAACAAAGCTGTGGCAGCAGTTTACAGTTTAATGAATTTTGGAGAAGACTATTCTTGTAACCTAGTTAAATTTACTAGGTCAAACTTCCTATACTCTAGTTTTTTTCCATTACATTTTTTCTCCCTGGCTAGTAAGGCTCTGACTTTATATGAGTTTGTAATTAAAGCATACACAGCTTGGGGAAAAAAGGGGGAAATCACATTGACTCTTTCGTTTTTTATGTAAAAACCACAATTGCTTAAAAATGCCTTGCTGAGGAAATGTCCATTTATTTACCACTGAGTATAAGGTTGTGGCTTGACCTGTGCAAACCTTTATGTGGGATATTTACGTTTATGAATATTTTACATAATAAGACATAGGTTAAGCACGTATGTTAACAGAAGCCAAGTCTACTTTTACTTTGTCAACACATAGAGTAAGTTACATTAGTACATTAATACATTGTACATTAATAATAGCAGTAACTATTGACATATAATTTATCAGAAAGACTAAATAATCTCAATATGTATAGCTTGGAGGAAAGGATAGAGAGAATATATATAAATGTTTAAATACATACAGTACCAAGGAAGTTTATTTCAGTGGAGAAATGTTAGAACAAGACGTCATAATAAGCTCCATATTTTTTTTCTTTAAAGGCCTAGCACTTTTTTGTTGGAGGCCACTCTAGAAGATAAATCACATTATACGTTTGCATCATCTGCATCAATTCTCATGTTTCAGGTAATTGTTTTTGTTGGAACCATTTCAAATTTACTGCATTTCAAATGGTTTTTAATAGTTAAAACTCTGTGGCCATGTTTAATTTTGCCTTTACTTTAGCTTAAAACCGTTAGACGTTGAGCTCTTGAAATATATACCGTAGAATCACAGATGAAATCACGTACCTCCAGCTGGTTAGCAGTGAAGAAGTAGGCAGTATACACCATGTGTTCTCAGAAACCTTGTGACATGTTAAAAATGCCTTTGGCTTTTCTTGTGTATAATATTTAGTTGCAACTTAGATCTACCTGTTGGAGAAAAGGCTAGCTGCACCATGACTTTAATAGTGAAGTCGTAGTTTCCTGTTTATTAGGTAAAACAAACATTCCAAGCAGAGACTGATTTTTATTTCTGGCAACATAATTGATTCTTCTGTATAGAGGCAAAACAAGATTCTCTGGGGACAGTTCTCTTGAAGAAGAATAAAATCCAAAATCACTTCACATCCTTAATCCCATATGTCAGATAAAAAGAATGGGATCTCCCGTGGCTATGATCATTTTATTAATATGGTTATATATGTCACATTGTTAGCTCTAGGCATGTGGCTATAACTTGTGCGATTAATGTAATTGTATAATATATGTCATATTCATTTCATAGAACGCCATGCTTTAAAAGTTTAGCTTAATATTCATCAATACTTAATTGTGAAATCCCATGATAATGATCCTCTCTAGAGAGATTACTAGCCTGTCACACATTCTCATAAAACTTTAAATGTAAAATAATGTGTGTGGAAAGTCAAGAAAAGAAAGGGCTAGAAAATAAAGTAATTAAAGTGAACCAATGTTCCATCAAATATGCAGATGGCATAGCAAATATCTTTCAATAACAATATATCTTAAAGTACAGATGTGCCAGTAATTTGACTAGGGTGAATAGTAGTTCAGACAGATGTGCTAAATAGAGTTTTTGAATGGTTTTAAGTTTTCACTGCAAATAGTATATATATATATATATATATATATATATATATATATATATATATATATATATATATATATATATAACATTGTTAATATATTAAAAACCTACATTTATAACAATATAAAACCCATTATTGTCTGTTGGTAATTCTGAGGAAAAGGCTGTTGGTCACTGTATTTGTTTTGTATAGGTTACTGCTATAAATGTGACGTTTCATTTCTTTGTGCTCCTCTGTAAGACTGGCGGTTGAATGACTGTCTTGTAGTTTATTCCTGGTCAGCGTTTGGATGTTCTCCTGGAATAGGACCTCTTCCTCATAATTTCCCTTTGCACAGCTGGGGCCCTGTCTACTTAAAACACAGAGTGCTTGGCATTCTTTTGACTTGGTCATGCCTGGCTATCCTACCTTGTGAGAATCTGCTCTTTGTTGTGTACAGAGTCAGTTTATGTACTTCTGACTGTAATGCAGTCGCCATAGCATATAATAACCAAGGTTGACCATATGTAATTTATTGTTGTGCATGAAGCCATGTCCAACAGCCAGTATTTAGGTTCATATTGTGAACAAGGAACAAGACCATTACCAACAGCTGGCAAGAAGGTTCTTGTTGGGAACAAAACCATTGCCAGGATTATTTTCATTATAACAAATAGTAACTATTTGTCCAGGGGCTTTGGAACACTACATTGGCCTGTGTTTACTGTGTTTAACTACACAACCCAACTTTCTCCCAAAGATATTGATACCTATTCAACAGTTCAATAGCTGTAAAATGTCTATTCCCGCCACACATTTATAACTCTATTAATAACACGTTATCAAATGAAAAAGGAGTAAGGAGTAAAGATCGGTTATTTCTTGTAGTGGTGTGGCAATACATAGTATTAATGTAGTTCTTCCTTTCCCCTCTTTCACAAAGCAGTGGCCCATGTTGGAACTGTATAACATGCTTTTTTAAGATTACTTTGGTTGGTTAGGCCCAAAAGAGAAAAAAAAGGTTATGCTATCTTTATTGAAAAAGGGAGCATGATGGTTTCTTTTTATACAGATTTATTCTTTGCAAGGACTGGTTTAACAAATATTTTTTTAGGAGAAACAGACCCTTTAATCTTAATCCTTGTGACAGTGTACGGATCAGTGACGCAATATACTTCAGGCCAGCAAAATTAGAGAACATGACAGGCTGTCACTGTGACACAAGGCTGTTGTAAAACCTATTTTGTGCCAGAATGAGCAATAAGGCAATGATGCCTCCAAATCCATAATAAGTTGTTGTGATTAAGCCTTCTGGCATGAAGAAACCTTTGCTTGTACTGCATTTAGACGTCCGTTTTTTTAGCTGGCATTGAGGAAAAGAAAGGTGTATGACCTACAGTTTAACCCCTAACATTCTAAAGCAGACACATAGATTTGTATGACATTGTACTGTGCCTGAAAGTTTTTTGATAGGATTGCCTTATCAAGGGCAAATATAGTTTTTACCACTACTACCACCACCTGTTATTGCACAGCCAAAAAGGTGTGCTCTATACGTCCCTCAGCACATCAGTAAATTCCCTTTCAATCTGAGACGTGAGGTTAAGAAGCTGCATGAGGGTTAAATGATGGGTGAGCAGTTAAGAAGCTGTAGTAAATTAAGAGTAAATATGCTTTGAAGGATGATATTAAATGTGAGATGGTGGGGTTTATGAATCATGGTACATAAAACTGGGTGAGTTCATGTACAATATAGCTACACATTTGCTCATGAGATATGTACATTTGTTTTTAAAGAGGAACACCCACCATGTTTTATTACTAGTATCAGATTAAAAGAAGTGTGTTCTTGCATAATGTGTACATTTTACAGAGCTAAAGATTAGCGGACTTAAATGTATTTTGAAGCTTTGCTAATTATGTTGAATGACGTTAAACAAGTATCGTTTCCCTTCTTTATCAACATCATCCTACTAGTGAGCTGTATCAAACTGACTATCAAGGTTAGTAACAAATGCTGCATCGTTTGCTTTCTGTTGTCACATTGTATCTTATTTTTCATGGAACTGCTAAAGTTAATGGATGCTGTATTTCCAATATTATTCTAAACCTAATATTAGTCAGGTATTTTGTTTAGCATATTGCTAATGATTAATGCTTGATTCACTTTAATAATGACATGAATTGTTTGTTCTATTTGCATTATGAGAAATGGTCATTTTATATCGGTCGCAAACTTTACAATAAAACGTTGCATATCTTTTAGATCATTTAAATAGATACAAACAATACAAAGTTATAAGAGGAGCTTTACATAAGAAATCAAATGCACATTGTGTAAAGGATTGCTTGATTGCATACAGTGTAGCCTATAATTACAATCACCTCGTTTATTGATAACATTTTGTTTAATATATAAAAACATGATTTTTGCAGGTCTTTCTTGAAGACCAGGGACTTAGAGATCGTCTTCTATTGAGACAAAACATTAATTGTACCCACTAGCATGTTACCCAAACAAATCTTAGCAGATCTTTCGTATTGTTATTTGCTCTGAAATGGAAAAAGCTGCACAGACACTGTTCCTTGTTTTGCATCGCATGACACATGTTCCTGGGGTAAAAAGGTGAATGAGCCAAAATTTTGACATGCTTAAAGACTTTTTTGGAATATTTTTGGCTTTCCCAAAATGCATTTGCTGCTTTCCCCACTGACTGCTATTTTCCACGCAGGAGATGTTTTTGATCGAGCACATCTCCCTGCACGTGATATGGTCACCTCCATTGCTGGCTCGGGGAAGAGTGTGTGGAAAGCACTTGTTGGTTTTCCCTTTTCCCACACCCAGCTATTTGCCATCCATATGGTGTGTTTGGCTGAATAAATCTCCGCTCACCTGCTCAACTGCTGGCACAGGAAATCCGGATGGAATCTGTTCAGGCCCCTGCGCACCTGTACTGAGAGCACTCCCATTGATTTCAATTGCAGCGCTTTCCTGCAGCCAATCAGTGAAAAGAATGAGCGAAAGATGCCGTCTCACCAAATTGATGTAATATAAAAACAAAATCCTTTATTGCAGACTAAATAAAATACGTAAATCCACGGCAGATATCCAGTGGGGTGTAAAAGAAACATTTTGTGCATCCTCGCACTTAGTTGTGACTTCAGTGAATCACCGCATGTACTTTGGGCTCCTGGATTTTCCCGGTTTGACTTTGCATTGTAAGTTTGTTTAAGAGCACGTTAGAACCATCCACAATATTTTCCTTCCTTGAAAAGAATCACCGGACCACAGAGAAGGACTCCTGTAGGTAGGGTAAAGTATTAACACATCAATTTGGGCCAATGAATGTTCCAAGTGGAAGTTTAAACTTAAGAGACTAATGATATGTGGATTAAGTATGCAGATGTTTTAGAAAAGCAAATAAAAGAATAAATCAAGAACACGTTCTACTCTAGACTGTATAGTTTATCATGTTCGAGTCTCTTAAAATAAACTTGCTGCTGTTTTATTGTTTACAGAGTAATATATGTTTGTGTTGGGAAATGTATCATTTATCATATTAATGTACATTTAAGTAGTTTGGGATGTAATTCATTTAGTGGTCCTATGGCATGTTCGCGAAAGTTTGTCAAATTAACGTTTCTCTTTTCCATCCTTAATAATATATATTATCTCCTCTGAGACATGCATGTAGGATGGGATATCTGATTTATACTATGCACTGGAAGATCTCATTAAGCAGCTTTAGTTAATGATCTTTAAGGTAGAATGACTGAATTAGGTCATAGTTGTTTATAATCTTATCTTCTAAGCCTAGATAGATGATCAGCTGATGATAAAAGAAACCTATATCTGTTCGGGGAGTATTTTTCGAATAGCGGGGGTACTTATTTAACTAAATCAGCGCAATGTCAGTTGGCACCTGTGTGCAAATGGGCCAGAAACAATTTGGACACATTTTATGGTTTGTTTTTGGGCAACAAATTACATTCCCTGCCCGTTTGGTTCGTATGAAAGTTGGCTGCTATTTTGCCCTAAGGAGAACTTTTACAAAATAAATACCAAAGACATCATGAGGAGTTAATTCTCCCCCTCTTTAAATACGAATCAAGGCTTAGAAGTTTGGATGAAAGGGGGGGGGGGCTAATGTATATCACAGATATTAAAGGCTAGATTTATTTTTTAAAAACTATGAATTATCAGGTGTGTAAATTTTTTTTAATTATTATATCGGGGAGATAGTGTTTTAGTGCTTCAGACTTTTAGCTGTTGTAGGCAGGGGTTCATAATGCCCCTAAATGATCAGTGAAGTTATCAGGTCATCTTAACATTGTAGCATTACTTATTAAAATTTAAAAATGAAGGGGTTTTTCTTTTAATTTTCCTCACCTGCATTTGCTTAATTTATATGATGAAACTCCTGGTTTTGATTAATGCAAATATATTTGGTTTGCAAAGTAACATAACCATGTTGATATTTTAATGGTATCCTAAAGTTTTTTTAATTCTTTAGTTAATGTGGTGTTCACCCAAAGTATCACATGACTGACAGCAACGGCAGCCTCCGTGTCTGCAAATAAATGAGGTTTATTGGAACGAAATGATAAGATAATCAGTTGTTTTTTTTTACAGCTCTAACCTACATTGCTGCATAAAATATAAATATTTTTTCCATAGGACTACTTTAAGTCTTTGAGTTAAAAAAAAAAACAACAACAAAAAAACCTCAAACCAGTGATTATTATCTTTTCTGGACTTATTGTTAAAAGAAAAAATTGAATAGTTCTTAGAATAGAATGCAGAATCTTTGAAACATTAGATTTTGGGTACAAGTATGGCATTTTTGGGTTAGTGCATGTCTTCATAAAATTCTGTTCAAGAAACAAACAGCCTAGTTTTACCATCTCAGGATTTCATGGTCTCGTGCTGTTCATGTTGTATTAAGTTTAATTGCCTTTTGCTGTCAATTACATATTTTTTACTTAGCTTCCAAAATGGTTTCATGTTTTTAAGCTTATTCATGTTGATTGATACAAATAGAAAAGAGCAAAACTAGAATAGAAAGAAATTAGCAACCTCATTGAAAGGTTAATATATTCTGCCTCAGACGTGATATGCATATTTCTTTAGATTTCTTTAGATTTCATTTTTGTCTATTATAGTGTGTGTTGTGTAATATATAATATCATAAACATATTTTTGTGTATGTGTGTGTATTCATTTATACATTTCAACTCTTGGACATATATGTAATCTAAAACATTCTTGCAGCTTGTGGATATAGAACAGAATATATATTTACATGGACACTAGTAAAAAAAAATGTAAAAATAGAGGGTTTTGTATATGCATTCTAATATGAACCATGAATTTAGTATTACATTACTTTTTTGTAGATTTTCTATATATTTATGCTATGAAACACATACATATTAAATGTATCACAAAGTATCTAAATAACAAACCTGTTACCACCCACTGAAGTCTCAATGTACAATAAATTTGGGTAAAACTGGACTTCTATCTCTATTAAACATGCATTTGCAGGCTGAAACACTTCTTGGTTTTAAGCATCCAAACACAATGGATTATATTTTTTGTAGAGTTGTGTCGACTTCACCATACATTATGATTGTCCAGTCCCAGTTGGCTTGTGCTTCAGGGAGATCTTGGCTGGACCTCTATAAAATTTGTGAGATTTCTTTAGACACACATTGATTTATACATTATACAGGGCCAACTTAGCCCTTCAACCAGGAAAAGTTTTTGAGCACTAACCCTTCATAATAGTGAAGTGAGTATTAAAACCAGAACAAAAAAAACTCACAAAACACAACATTCATATCAACATTGGCTGTGTATAGCACAGAGCCAAGATGAAGACTTCAATCACCAAGAGAATAGGGCAAGAAGCTAAGCAGGGTGACATGGATGAAAGTACATTAAAATTACTGTGGAATTTTATGCTAAGAATGGAAACCCTTTGGGAAGAGCTGGTCTAAAACTGTGCCAAACTATTTCAGTGGTCTAATTTAATTATTGTGCTAAAATTTTGCCTAACTCTACTAAAAATTAATTAGATCCAATGCCACATAGAGATGTAGGTTAATACACTTGACATTGTTCTGATGTCTTAAAGAATCCTGCTTACTGCAGAGAATGAATTTAGTATTGTTAATGTGACAATTAGGCATGCTTTGAGAGTGCACAAATTAGCATGTTCTTAAGTGTGTTAATGGTCATCCTCATCTGTTCTGGCTGATTTACTTTCATAATCTTTTTTGAATTGATTATTTTCTTTGTTTAGAAGAAATTTAGGAATTAGCAGCTCACTTTAAATGTACTCTGAATAGTGTATCAAAAGCAGCCCTATACATTATTTAAAAAGGTATCTTTACACCAGGTAGGGTGATCACATTAGTATATGCTTCTTCTATTCACACATGAAACAGTTGTGCACTAAATAAATATTGCAGTTTTTAAGTGACAAGTGAATTATTGATTTTACACCTATATGGTTAATTAACAGGTAATCACACACAAACATTTTGAACACAGATAGTGACTTAATAGCCTGACTTACGGTGTGCCTCGCTCAGCAGTGTATCAAGTTTTAGCTCACTTGTGCTATTACAGAGGAAAAGCATATGAGTCTGATCTAGCCCACATGGAGAGTCCAGAACCAAAATGTGAGGCAAAGTTCCTCCGCACAAAGGAACCAACAGGCCCAGGTGTACATTTCCGCCTTCATGGGCTTCTTCAGTAGAGTGCGGTTGGTATCCCTCTAAGCAACAACTGAACAAAGAGCGTCCTCACCTTCACACTTGGAATGGGCCCCAAGAGATCCTAGAAGGGAGAAGTCACACATGCATTGTAGGGCAGGCTACTAAGCCACTATCCGATGCAAATTAATTCCATAGTAGGTAATATCCAGAACGCCTAAACAGCTTTATTAAAATTTAACATAGTATACAATATTGCTTCTTACCACTTATTCTTAACTTATTGCTCTACAAAGAATGCGGAATAAATTTAAAGAGATATATTGAGTGAGTGTTTGCACTTCTAAGCAACGCCAACTGCTCATTGCCTTAGTTCAGGATACTATTGTACAATTGCTCAGGTCACATTATTGCAGTTTGTGTATCAGAGCTTTTAAAGTGCCTACAAGATTCTGCTTTAAACCGTTCTTTTCAAATTGTAATTTTGACCTAATTATATTTCTGCTGGAAATCAACTTCAGACACTTAAATACATAAGTAGGTTTGGAACTATTGCCATAAAGAATACATGTATCTTTGCAATATAGAAGTATGGTGCTTCAGTATAAAATATTCAGATAATAGAGCGTTTGTCATTTTATTAAAAATCGTTTAAAGAGGTACTGTGTCATCAGAGATAAAGTTGTGATTGAATCCCACGCCAAAAGCCATCTCGCCACTTTCTTACTATTTTCTTCTCAAGTTCCATTTTGTTCGTAATGAGGCTGAATAAAAGACCATTTCCTTTAGAATTACTTTCTCCAATTTGGTTATTACATCTATGTCCACGAAATAGTTATTTTTTCTCCTCTGTAACTCATGGTCCCTCAACAAATGATGGATTTAAGTACCATTATCAGCCATGGTAGTGGCCGGGCTTCCTGTACTCAAATTATTGTTTGATGATCTGTGCATAGATACCGTGAAAGGTAGAGATACAGTGTACAGTGTTTAGTTCTAGATCTTGCTGACTGTATCTTGTAGAGTTGAATGCTTAACATGTTCGATATTGATGTGTCTGAAGGCTCAGCTCATAGGAAACTTGGGCTAATTTTCTGTGAGCTACAAATGGGCACAAGTGAGACACACTGGGTTCTGAGATCCTGATAACCTCCTTAAACACTTTTGTAAATACCTTATGATGAAAATTTCCAGTTTAACTTATTGGACTAAGACAGGAAACAGACCCTAAAGTCTTCAATTAGTGTGACATGCTGTTGAAAATGAATTTGTTGAATACTTGGCAAAGAAAAAATCCTCAAAGGTAACTCTCCCTGTTCATGGCATAACCTATAAATTAAAGAATTAGTGTCCTCAAGTTAATATTTCTTACACATGAAGGAATGTTAAGACATTTACATACTTTTTAGTCTATTGCTCCATTACTTGTTTATTAAATTTGTTTTTGTACAATTTTAAAAGGTTCTTTTCAAATGATATCATGCTTGTAAAATGCTAATAAAGCATAGGTAAGTGCACATCATTCTCCAGTGAAGTGGCAGGCTAATCATAATCCTGTGATATTTTAATAAATCACATGCCAAAGACTGAGCAGTGAGCTGAGCAGATGTCTTCCGATATGCAGAACAAAGTAAGTCACAAGTGATGTGTACTTGATATGAGCCACAATAGTGATAAAATTGAGATGGACAGCTTGTCATCCTCCCTTTCTTTAAAATATGCACACTAAATTTTACTATGCCACTGATAAAATACAGCATGATAAAGCTGCAATGATAAATTCCTGTAACACACATTAATTCCATGTGACAAGCCTGCTATGGAAAAGCTTAACATTCTAAATATGTCATCAGACTCTTCTAATGATGTGGAGTTGACCTGAATGTTTGCACATCCTTGGCATAAAATAGTTTACATGACCACTTAAGGAACATTGTGAAAAAGTATGGTACTCATGCAAGTATAAGCTCAGCACTTGCAATTTCTGGAATTTCGTGGGGCACTTATATACAAAAAATATAGAATTCCTCATTGTGTAGTATATAGGGTAAAATGAAGTGGTGATGAAAGGTGGCCTATAGAAAAAGTGCATGTGTGCAGCTGGAGTAAAATAACAGGACACAAAACCCTAATAACAACACATACATACAACTATAACAACAAATAGGGCAAAATAACTGTTGTCTATGCATTTGTAGATAGAGTGTGTTAGGGCGTTCCACATCTGATTTTGTGTCTGAATTATATATATGTGTGTGTGTGTATATACCGTATTTGCTCGATTATAAGACGAGGTTTTTTTCAGAGCAAATGCTCTGAAAAATACCCCTCGTCTTCTAATCGGGGTCGTCTTCTAATCAGACCTCAAATAGAGGTCTGATTATGAGACTAAGATCCAGATCCCCCGCACCGCTGCAGGGGACCTGGATCCTCCTGTCTCCACCCCCACACACACACACTTACCGGTGCTTCCTGCTGTATTGCCGGGGCAGCGGGTTGACGTCTACGCGTAGACAACGTCCGCTGCAGCCGGAAGGAGGTGTGGCTAGCAGCGGGGGTTGTCTGCGTGTCTGCGACGGACGCAGACAAACCCCCGCTGCCAACTCCACCTCCTTCCGGCTGCAGCGGAAGGAGACGTCAACCCGCTGCCCCGGCAATACAGCAGGAAATTGGAAGTACCGGTAAGTGTGCGTGTGCGTGTGTGTGTTAAATGGGGGCATAGGGCATTTCTGAAATGCCTTATACCCCTATATGCCACTCTGGCACTTAGGGGGTTAAAAGGCATATTATGGGGCAGAGTGGCATATTGGGAGGTATAAGGCATTTCAGGAGGCAGAGTGGCGTTAAGGGGGCATTTAATGGAGCACTCTGCCTCCTGAAATGCCTTATACCTCCCTATATGCCACTCTGCCCCATAATATGCCTTTTAACCCCCTAAATGCCAGAGTGGCATATAGGGGTATAAGGCATTTCTGGAGGCAGAGTGCTCTATACAATGCCTTTTAACTCCCTTAATGCCACTCTGCCTCCTGGAATGCCTTATACCTCCCTATATGCCACTCTGCCCCATAATATGCATTTTAACCCCCTAAATGCCAGAATGGGATATATATGGGTATAAGGCATTTCTGGAGGCAGAGTGGCACATAGGGGGTCAAAAGGCATACCATGGGGCACAGTGGCATATAGAGGGTTAAAAGGCATATCATGGGCCACAGTGCCATATTGGTGTGGCAAGCCTGGGGGCAGATGTGCGTAACTGGGGGACAGGTTGGAAAATACAAGGAAATAAAAACAAAAAAAATATTTTTCTCAATCATAGCTTTTATTTAAAAAAATAGTTTACATGAATTAACATTTACTGGTAAAACTTTTTTCCTTTAGGGTCGTCTTATATTCAAGCTATTTCTTTTTTTCCTAAGTTAATATTCAGATTTTGGGGGGTCGTCTTATAATCGAGCAAATACGGTATATATATATATATATATATATATATATATATAATGCATGTATAGAATGTGTTTGTATGTATAATGGTTTATGACGATCTCCTTCAAAAGCTTTTTTACAGATTGTCTTGGTCTATGTCTTGATTGGCTTGAACTATGATCTAGAAGTATATTGATTGCACTTAACTGTATTCACTTTGTTTTTTGTTAAGGAAGCCTTTGAAGGTATGAATTGAAATCCAATGAATTTTCCATGCTGCATAGCACTACCTTGATAATGAGGGCCAGAAATATGTCATTCATCAGGTTATGTCTATGATTTACATGTGCCAACACTGACTACATGAATATTTCAAGGTTTAAATGTGGTCATAAGGAAGTAATGTTCTGCAAAGCCCCCAAGACGTACAAATTGCTATGATTAGAAAAGGGCAGAATCAAGCAGCTGTTTACAGAACTGCAAAAATAACAATGTAAAGATATATTGAAACACAAATCCAATATGTTTATATTGTGTGTTTCATTTATGCAATAGTTTCTTATCCTCAAATATATATCACATAGTTATTACATAAAATTATCTTCTGTACATCCCTCTGTTTACAGGGCTAAAGAAAGAGAGTCAATGTTATATTTTCTGCATTACAAATGGCTTAGTCCTTACTGTCTTTGTTGTAAGAACAGTTACAAAGTTCCCTTGTGTTTTGTACCCAAGTGGACTTGTGATTTGTAGCAAATAAATGTTAACTTAAACTCTAATGTAAGACTATGATATCAAGGTACTGCCCTCACTTCACAATGGACCATATATTTAAACTAAACAATTAAAAATTGAATCCACAAGTAGTCTTATGAATTTCATCTAGTTCTATGGAGTAAAAAACATGATAGTCTGACTGGGAGTTTCACATCCCCTTGATCCACACTTCTTGCAAATTTTAATGGGCGCCAAAAAGTGCTTTAATGGTACATCCTTGTAAGACAGTACATTCTGTTGGCTCTTTTTGTATGTACGTTTGACTAAGTTTATCCACTGTGTGCCTTTCCCACAACACCAGGTGCACTGTTTAGTCATTTACATATTTTCCATTGCACTTTTCTAAATAACATGAGCTGTCAGAGCCGCTGCCACAAACTTGAGGACAATGCAGTTTGGAATCCATACCCAATCTCTTGCTGATTCTTTGAAGCAAGTGGCGCCATGTTCTTTGACTTTGCTCTCTTATTGTGTCAAGGATGCTAAAACATGATGTCATTTACTGTAACTGTGAAGTCACACTAACAAACAAAAGTAATTAGGGGCCCAGATTTAACTGCCAGCGTGGGTCTCAGGAATTATAGATTCAACACCTAAATTGTGGTTGAACAATTTAGGTGTTGAATCTATAATTCCTGAGACCCACGGTGGCAGTTTAATCTGGGCCCCTAATGACTTTTGTTTGTTCGTGTGACTTCACAGTTACAGTAAATTATTGCTGTTTTTTTAATTATTGGTGTTAATTGGTACATTTAAAAAAAATAAGAAATAACTCCAGAAAATATAAAAATTGTATCTCTGGTCCCGCATCTTTAATTTTGACGATAGACGAGCGATAGATTGTGGATCTGGATCTCTCTCTGTTGACTTGGGCTTTTCCATGATTTCACCCTCACCCATGCCTACGATCATTTTAATGATGAACACATAAGCTAGTTTTGCACTATTGTCATTTACTCGCAAATGTATAGTTGTGTATTACAAAACGTTTATACTTAATTAAAGACTTTTAATGCAGTAGTTATGTTATTATTAATAATTTAGATAGCTACATAAGTTCTCTCCTGGGAGACAAATGATTTCATTATATCTATTTTTGGCAAGCATTCAACTGAGTTTCAGTGTGTAAACTGTTAAATGAAAAGAAAAAAACTGGTGGTTTGTAAAGGTGTTATTACAGCCACTTTCTTTAGACACATCATTGTTCGTCTGACACAGGCAAGATGTACTTTATGCCCAATGTACCACTGTTGATTGGTATATGTTCAGTCCACATTATTTCATTTGCATTCCAGATAATGTCTAGAAATGTTGCAGTACGTTTTGACATTTTAAATATTCCCAAAGATGTTTCAATGGGGTTGAGATCAGGTGACTTCACTGGGAAAGCCATGCAAATGAGTGCTACTTGCTTTTTTTTTTAAGACTTAATATACACCAGGCACAGGTTATGTGTGTGCTTTGCACTGTGTTGTCAGCCTCTCATGCAGTCATCTCCTCCAATGAACTCTAAAATTGTAACCAAAAAAACCCAAATTTCTTAGTAAACAGGGTGTTTTTTAAGAAACCAGTGGCTTCCTGTGTGGTGTGTTGCCATGGACTCCATGCCTGTTCAATATTTTGGGTATGTAGACTCATGATCAGAGATGATAACAACTTTCGATGATCCCTTCGAGCCTTTGGCTGTTTTCACAGTCTAGGGTTTGCTTACTGTTGCTTTTGTTGAAGTCATAAGCCTTGGTGTTCACATACTTTTTTTCAACCCACACTGTGAATGTTTGAATGATGTATTCAATATGCATAAGAACAATACAATAATGTGTGTGTTATTAGTTAAAGCAGATTGTGTTTTTAGATGAAGATCAGACCATAGTTTTAGACACAATTGTACATAAATGCTGGTAATTTCCAAAGGTTCAATTACTTTTTCTTGCCACTGTATATTAATGTGTTTGATATCTAAAGTACCATTCAGTTTTTGCGCTTACTGTAAATGAGCTCATAGTTATTATTTATTACACCATCTTCTACGTTCCAAGGCTACCTCAATTTAGTTTAGTATTTGTAGAGATTAAGCCTCAGGTTCAGCTCCCTGTGCTCCGTTTTTCACTTGACAAAGAATTATTCACATCAGAAATACTGACCAGACTAGTGACTGCTAATTGAGTTCAGTATCCATCTAAATGAAATGTCAATAAAATAGGTCTGTAAAGTAAGCATTCCCTGCTTTTCCAGGGATCAGTGAAGGGAAAACAAGATTTGTTCCACTGCCACAGTTTTGCTAATAGGTGGATGAAAACAGCATTTCCATATGAAATTCTATTATAACCCTTTCCTTCTGGCTTCGTTCTGATGTTACTGGGACATTGAGCAGTACCTGCTGGTGACTATACCAGACCAGCAGCCGCATATAGTAAGTGAATAATAAAGTATTTTATTTTTTATGCTATTTCTGGTGTAAAAAAATCTGCCACAACAAATGTCAACTATTGAACTGAGAAGGAAAACTTAAACAGAACATAGCTAGAAGACTAGGCGATTGGGTTTGGAAATATTGAATAATGCGCTGCAGCTGTAGATTGACTGATTCAATTGCCCTTATAAAAGTGAGTTGTCCCCAGCTGTAAGTGACATATAAATAAAATCAAATGCACAAACATGGATCATATGTGATAAAATTAGACGCCTATACATTTTTGCGGCTTTAAAATTACTCAAGTGTTTATATCTGCTCTTTTCTTATCTGTTTTCCCTTTTATGTACACCTCATATAACAAAATAAATAACAACACATTTAATTTACAATATTAAACCAGCAATGTCATTAAATGAAAAAGAGGAGGTCCCTTGGCGTAGCAGAAAGAGGTAATTAACTGTAAAATGATGTTGCTAATTTTAAACAAGCACATAAAGAAAATAAATGTTTCTCCTCTCATTTTCTTTATTTTTTTTGAAGTCAGGCTGAATGTTACAGCTAGAGGAAGCTTCATTTGACAAACAGAACAATATTACTATCCCTGTTTATCTGTCTCCAACATTGAAAGTACTTAGTCTTTCTTTGTATTGCATTATATTTTACTTTGAACTAGTGGGAAATATTAGTCATTGTTGTGCTGATATGCTATAAGAAGCTTTGCACAATGACACATCTATACCTCCTAAACATGGCGATTTCTGCTTTGTGTTGTGTTTGCACCTCCTGGTCTATACAGCCAAAGACCCATGTAGGTTTGGAAACACAATGTATGAAATATTATCTGCAAAGTATTTCACTGCATTCTTTAATGGCATATTCTTTGTAATAGTCATGAGTTCGAAGCGGTATTTCCCTGTAGTCGTCCATGTTGTGTTAGTGAAAGCTGGAAGCATCTGATTGGCTATACTGAGATTTGTTTTTGATCTTTTGTCATTGTCAGTCTTACTTGTTCACCAAGTAAATGAAAATATTCATGGTGTTTCTTTTTATGCCCCTTCTTTTCCAAAGCAAAGGGCTGTAAATTGCAAGCTGCTTTTCTATACCAGCAAAAAATGTGTTTGGCTTGATTATTCCTCTTCCTATATTAACATTAATACGAATTTACAAAATAGCAGAAGCAAAACACCCTTAAATTAGTATTTATTGTTTTTTTCTGTTTTATTTTTTTTATTGTGGAGTCCCTTCAACAGGTCTTTCTGCAAGTTTTACAAAATGTTTGCAAAATCCGAATTTGGAATTGGCATAGGACACAACACAAACCCTGGTGCATAGTCACTGTTATCTGAATCCCATAATCTACACTTTTGTGGGTGATACATTTAAAAAAGTATTTGTTCTTGAAGTTTAGCAAAACTCTGATATACAGGAAAATCTCCAGGATATGGAGAATCGTTAATTTATTACACATCATTTGCAAGCAAAGAAACAAGAAATTCCTCCTTTATTCAAGAGGTTATATAAATTTACCATGACAGCCTCTAAAAATTGAGACACTCTTGTTGCTAAACAACTTACTTTCTCTCTCTCTCTTTTCTTTTAAATGGTTAGAACCACAAAACACATTGCTTAAAGAAAGAACCTCAGGTACCACAAACCATTAGAGTGAAATATACATGACTATATAAACTCTCATTGCTAAAAGATTGGGTTTTTTTCTAGCCTGACATTGGGCTGACCTCTGCATTTGAGGTGCCTGGAGAAAGCAGAGTTTGTGGTGTCTCTTTTTGAGAGGTTTGAGCAGGACTAATATCTTTCTGTCTGTTGTATGTTAGAGATGGTGGTTAATGGGATGAGGCTTAGCATTGAACCCCTTACTGGGGTATGTGAGGCATTACTATGAAGTATATGGATAGCAGTATCATTGTGTTTTGGGGGATCTTGAGTAAACATTGTGTAATTTAATCTATTAATCTAAGTGTGTGAATATGAGGACCTGCTCTGCCAATGATTTCATAGCTCATACTGTGTTACATTATATTTTAATACAGTGCTTTAATTCCTATAAACTGCAAAATGTAGGTATATGTGTAACACTGCTAAGAACGCCTAACAAAGACTTTGTTAATGACGTGTATGCCTTGTGCATTGGAGTGTTGAGCTTGAAAGTACTGGAGTGCGTTTCACAAAACATCTGTAAAATGTTGCATGAGAACTGCAATAGCCTCTACTGTCTGTTCCCCTGCCACACAACGTCTGAGTAAGGAAATTGGGTCTATGTTATCTGTACTGGCCAGGCTGTCAGAGCCCACAATTCCACATACTGCCTAAGGGAAGAATATCATGGTTACCAACCTACTTATTACTGAATGCTCATAATTTGCCAGAGGGAAAAGTCAGCATTTCCATGGTCCTGCAACATATGTAGAAAGCGATAAGATGAAGTAGCACAGGTTATAGTCGTAGCTGTGTTAAACTAATTATTGCTTCAAACGTTTGGTGACAACATGTATATCTCAGACTAATACAGATTTCTTTAGATCAAATATTTTAATTTTTTTTGTCGATTGAATTGTCTGCCTATGGTGCTGTTGAAGAATGCTAGGTTTCCTGTGTACAATTTGTTCCTTGCTCTTACATCTCTTTGCTCACTTGTGTGAAATAGGCCTGTTTAGTATTGTATGGAAGTTGAACATCAAATACATAATGTCTGGTTTTCAGATATTTGATGGATTGTATAGATTGTGTTGAACTAAAGGCAATGTTATGTACCGTATTTGCTCGATTACAAGACGAGGTTGATTTCCAGAGCAAATGCTCTGAAAAATACCCCTCGTCTTATAATCGGGGTCGTCTTATAATCAGATCTGAAATAGGTCTGACTATGAGACTAAGATCCAGATCCCCGCAGCGATGCAGGGGACCTGTATCCTCCTGTGTTATGCCCCCCCCCAACTTACTGTGCTTCTGAGTCCCCGGTGCTTAGTCTGGGCAGCATGTAGAGCTCTACGCGATTCGCGCAGACAACTTCCGCTGTAGCCGGGAGGAGGTGCGGTTAGCAGCGGGGGTTGTCTGCGTCCATCGCGCAGACCTTCCCCGACTGTCAGAGATCAGAGTTCCCCGTGATCTCTGACAGCTGGGGAAGGTCTGCGCGATGGCGGAAGTTGTCTATGCGAATCGCGTAGAGCTCTACACGCTGCCCGGACTACGCACCGGTTACTCAGAAGCACCGGTAAGTTTGGAGGAGGGAGGGGGAGGGAGCGTTAAATGGGGGGCATAAGGCATTTCTGGAGGAAGAGTGCTCTGTGAAATGCCTTTTAACCCCCTTAATGCCACTCTGCCTCCAGAAATGCCTTTTAACCCTCTATGCGCCACTCTGCCTCCTGAAATGCCTTAAACCTCCCTATATGCCACTCTGCCCCATAATATGGCACATAGGGGGTCAAAAGGCATATCATGGGGCACAGTGGCATATAGAGGGTTAAAAGGCATATCATGGGGCACAGTGGCATTTAGAGGGTTAAAAGGCATATCATGGGGCACAGTGGCATATAGGGGGTATAAGGCATTTTTGGGGCAGATGTGCATAACTGGGGGGGGGGCAGGTTGAAAAAAAAAGGAAATAAGACAATATTTTTCTCAATCATAGCTTTTATTAAAAAAAAATTGTTCACATAGTTTACATGAATTAACATTTACTGGTAAAACTTTTTTCCTATAGAGTCGTCTTATATTCAGGCTTTTTCTTTTTTTCCTAAATTTATATTCAGATTTTGGGAGGTCGTCTTATAATCAAGCAAATACGGTATTTATTTTAGTTTTGAACTTATTCTCTGTCAAATTATTGCAGCCTCTATTGCTTTATGCAAAATGTGTTAGAAGCACTGAACCCAACCATGGAGGTTGGGAGTTGGAAGCTGTAGAAAGTCTCCCTTGTGATATTTGTAGACTGTCTACATAGTGTTTTATGTGGTTTTGTCTTTGTGTGTTACATACCCAGTGCTGCTATAATTAAGCCAATTTGTATTGTGTGTGTCTGTCATCACCACTACCAGTCAAGGTGTAATCTGGGTACAGCCTACGTGGCAGTACTCTGCTGAACTGAGTGTTGGGAAAGATTTGGTTATGTGCCCTCTCGTCAGTAGTAATGACCCTCAGATCTCTTTCAAATCTTTCAGCCTCTGTTGCTATGGGATTGTCAGATGTTGTGTGAAATAGGAAAAAGGTGATTCTTTATACATAACTGTTCATTTACATCCTTTAATGTATCCAAATGTATCTTAACATATCATTTGCAAATCCTTGATTGAGCTATAACCTTATATTGTGAAAAAAATGGGCACCATACCACAGGGTGTTTCACTAACATAGCTTGTTTACAATGAATTTCATAGCTGAGTATGGCTATTTCTTTAAGATTTAATTTTTTTAATATGTACAAGAAAAAGCCAACTGCTGCTCTATAATTTATGCATTACGTTTTAGTTTTAAAAAGGAAGAAATGCTTTGGGAGGACTCAGAAGTGCTGTGAAACTGCTTTTTCTTCATTTGCATATAGCTTGTCTTGTGCACAAGAACAGGAATAGCCTATTGAATATTACCAACAGAAAATTTACATACACTTCACTTTGGCATATCCCCTGTCACCGTTCTTTAGCAAATCCGACCAATGGTGGAATTCATTTATATTCAGGTTTCTGTTTAGCTGATCAGAGAAACATCTTAGCTTCCTTTTCTTAGCAGCAGAAATAGAGAAAAACAAACTTAACATAATTGAATTGTGAGTAATACATTCATCACAACGTTTTTTAAACTCATTATCCTTACCCATTTTCCCTTTTTATGTTTGGAAGGAAGATATTTGTACTGTAGTTATGTATATGTTTTCTAAACAATGGATGGTAATACCTGCACAGAAACAGCTACCCTATACACAATGTCACAGTTAATGAATTTAATTGATTAGCCTAGGGCGCCTACTCAGAGGGGGTGCCAGCAGCCGCACAGCCTGCAGTCGCGAACCCCTGGCCACGGTCATTCATTAGACGCGCGGACGCAGCTCCCGGTCACTTGATGGGAGGCGTGCAGGCTGCAGCCGCGAGCCGCTGGCTGCGGTCATTCAGTAAGCGCGGCTCCTGGTCACTATGCCAAAAGGAGAGGGGCTTGTGGGGGTGGAGCCAGGGGGTGGCAAAATTATGTTTTGCCTAGGGTGGCAAAAATCCTTGCACCAGCCCTGAGAAAGACACATGGTAACATACTGTACAAAGGTTCCTTACTCAGCAAAGACCTCCAGAGTGCAAAGGAGATCAAAGCTATGCCTTTTAACCACCAGTTTATTTTAGTGACCTAGTGGGCCTATGCCAGTACAGCTGCTGGAGTCAACCAGGCAAACCTGTCAAGTCGCATCCAGCATGTGGATTGTGTCAGCCTCAGGTTCAGTTGAACAAGCTGAAAGAGTCCTTCATATAAAGTTCAATGGAGGTCTGGATGAGTCCTCAATACCCTTGGCTAACACAATCTGTGACTCTTAGGGCTTTAATCAGTAGAACCTAGTTGACCCAAGAATAGATCTGAGATGGAACATTGCATCATAAACGTAATTACTCTGGGATTAATACATTCACACCATTCACACCAAAAAAAGCAAAGACAGAATTCATTAACAATAACTTTTCAGTGTTGAGTGTTCAAAGTGGGAGAACAAGTTACTCTTTGCAAAATAAATATTTTTATTTCATACATCAGGTAGAAAGTATTAATCAAACATTACATTTTTGATTCTGCTACCCTGTTTTTTCAGTTTAAAAAAAAACATTTTTAGAATGTACCTTTTTGGTTCTACCCGATGTGAAACCAAATTTCTGTCATTTAATTCAGCAATGTTTCTTGAAGGTAATGGAATTATATTTTACAGAGGCAGAGAATAATTGTGTTAGCAGTTTCCTCTGGGGTAAGTATTTCTGTAATAACTCACTTAAAAAAAACAAAAAACCCTCTATGTACAAGAAGACTTGCAAGGGGGTAATGCATTCAGTATCCCATCATTATGCATTAGTTCCTAATTCATCAACAAAGTGCTGATCCTAATGAGCCATTTGGAATTTATCACGATTAGTTTTAATGAATCCATACCTAAGGTAGCAGAAATGTAATTTACATTGTTCCACCAAAATTAAAATTATAGTTACTCAACCAAAGAATTTCTAATGTCTAAAGAAGGTCATATGTGGAACTGTTGTAATTCTACATGGACGCACGCTTGGAACAGGGTAAATGCAATTATTTTTTATAACTTTCCAATAAACAATTCAGGTACACAGATGTACTGTTACTGTTTTTAACTAGGAGCCTCTAACAAAAGCTGGATTTCAGAATTTTCCTTTAACTGGTCCTGTACTTTAAAAACTGTAGTACTGAGCAAATAATAATGACCTTTGCCCCTAGTTCATTGTTGGTTGAACCATTTTCAAAATCATTACGTAAATAAAGGTAAACCACGTAAATTGAAGAAATGTTCTTGACATGGAGAAAGCTAGCCATCCCTTGTGAATCACTGTCTGTTGTACTTTTTCATTGTTGTGGTGATGTAATTTTTAGTAAGACTCCTAGTTGATGGGAACCTCTGGATTACTTCTGGCATTATTGTATGTTCTTCTAATGTTTGTTTTCTGTTTTGTAAAGGACAGGTCCCAAAACACAACATTGTTTAACCTGACTTAGAAATGTTTAGAATCACTTAGGAGCTTCTTTTGCTTGTTGCATTCCAACATGCAGGGCCGGCCCGACAATGGAGCCGAGTGGGGCAACCGCTCCAAGTGGCACTTTTGAAGGGGCGGCACTTTGCTGCCCCAAGCCCTTTTTTTTTTAAAGGCGAGAAGAGAGAAAGAGGGCGCAGAGCGGTTTTCGCTTACCAAGTTGTCAGTACCCGCTCGGCGCCCCTCTCTCCTCTGCGAGCCCTCTAGCTCGGTTTCGGTGCCGGCTTGTAATGTTGAGCGCCGGAAGATGATGCCATTTCCGGCGCTCAGCATTACAAGCCGGCACCGAGACCGAGCAGGGAGACTCACCGCAGGACTACTGAAAGGTAAGTACGGGGGGGGGAGAGGAAGGGTAGATAATGGGGGGGCAGCAGGGAGAGGAAGGGTAGATAATGGGGGGGCGGCATGGAGAGGAAGGGTAGATAATGGGGAGGCAGCATTTTAAACTTCGCCCCAGGTGGCATTTTGTCTTGGGCCGGCCCTGCCAACATGGAGGTTAACTCATGACTTTTTAACTTTCAAGTAGTTCTTTTGGTTGTGACCAGGAGACCCAATCATCCATTGATACACTATTGTTATGCTGGCTGTGGGTTGTAATTCCTGGAGATCTACCTCTTGCCATCCCCTATTTTTGTGAAAGCCCAGAGATTAGACAAGGCAAGATGACTATGTTTGAAATCCAGACAGGCAGAAATGATTACAACGTTACTAAAAACAAGCATAGAAACACAGAACATTTGATAGCAGATAAGACCATCTAGTGTGCCCATTTTTCCTGATTTACAGACTCAAATTTTAATCAGACTCTGGTCTTGTATTATATTAAGGATATATTAATGTCTATCCAATTTCATGTTCGAATTCCTTCACTGTATTAGCCTCTCCCTCCTTGCACCCACTTTAGATGATGGTTTAACATTTCTACTCTTTGGAAATAAACATCCCTCCTACACATTGTTAAATCCCTTTAAGCAAATTCATCATATTAGAGAATTAATCCACTCTTTTAACCAAATCTTACACACTACTCGCCAAAGTCATTATAATGATTCGCCAAAGTCATTATATAATAAAACATAAAGAGTTGAAATTGACATAGTGGGCAAATAATAGGGACAAAATAGCAGATACGTGTCACGGCATGTGGAGAACACTAAGCATGCCAGTAAAGAAACTCTGCAGCAGGCAAGTGGAAATGTATTATTGAAATATGTTAAAAACTGACAGTTTGCTAAATATGTCAACCTAAATATCATTCTTTCATGCTGCAGTGGTAAATGGAAAGTTAAAAAATAAACAAAATATATTTATGTATTTTTGGTGACGGATTATCATTAAGTAATTTATTGAGCGTTAAACCAGGGATATTTTCTTATTTGAGCACATACCGACGAGCTAAATTAATATGCTAGTACATGTCCTTTTTACAGCAGAATGGACAGAATGTATTCCTTTATGCCCTCCTATCAGACTTTTGCAACATTTCTCTCCATGATGCATGATTGTGCATCATGACAGATGTTATTCGTTCACTGAAAGCAGGTCACAAATCCTGCACATTACATTTTAGTGCTAAATGACCTATCTCCCGAACTGCCATAATTTACACAGAGTAATTGTTAATACCGTAGCGCAAAGAGATCTTTACGCTGCTCTGAAGTCAAGCCAAATAATTTTGTAAATGCGGCATCTTGAAGGATTGGCAGATGAGAACATTTGGGTTTGTGGCCTTTGTTTTTGTGAGCAGTGCCAAAAAACAGAATGTGCGATGTGCTCATTGTGAATCCCTCATATACTAATTAATTTACTACAAAATGCTTCTGGTTCTTTAGTGAATGTTGCTTGGTATAAGTGTAATTAGCAATACTAATTTCTTTGTTATATGGGACTGTATGGTAATTTGCTTATGCATACAAATGTCATAAATCAGTGCATATATAGCAGCATTGTTTCCAAATAAAAGCTGTTCGGCTCAAAATAATGTTAGGAGAATAGGTGGAAATGTGCAAATTAGAATGACACTGCAAATGTTACAGGCTGCCTTTTTAAAGGATTTTATTCCATCGTAAAGAAGCAGTTCTCATATGCCAGTTTCCATGTGTTAAGGATGTTTCTGGTAAGACCAGTAAAAATGAACAAGCGCTTGCCAAAATATACATTAACTCAGAGAAATATGCATAACCTGCATTGATGTATGCTCATGGAAAGTGAAGAGTAGAGAGAGGGAAAGGGATTGGCTCTGGGAAGAGAGAAAGCTGTTTCAGATGAATCAGTATAAATGTGGTCTAAAGCTCAATGTACAGATGAGACATGCATTTTAAGAGATCAGTATATACACTACCTTTCAAAAGTTCGGGGTCACTTTTACAAAGAAAAGCAAATTTTGTTTTTTAAAATACCATCAAACGGATCTGTGTAGATGTAAATGACTATTGTAGCTGGAAATGGATGATTTTTAATGTGATACATCATCACAGCTAAAAGAAAAAGGCCATTTCCCACTACCTCACTCCAGGCTTTTGTCAGACAGTTGGCCGCCCCCTCCTCCTTCAAACCTTTGACGCTCATGGCATTCATGACACAGCTCTTTCCTGGCTCAAATCCCACTTCTCTGACTGTACCTTTAGTGTCTCCTTCACTGGAAATTGTACCTCTCCTCTAACGCTATCTATTGGTATTTCCTAGGGCTCAGTCCTTGGGTTTCTACTCTTCTCAATTTACACCTCTTCCCTTGAATAACTCATATCTTTCTTTGGCTTGAAATACCACCTATACACCCATGACACTCTAATCTACATTTCCTCTTCTGACCTTTATGTGCATAACAGGGGACAGGTTTGCAAATAAAAAGAAATAAAAACAAAAAAATCTTTTTTCTCAATCATAGTTTTTATTAAATATGAAAAAATAGTTTACATGAAATAATATTTACTAGTAAAACATTTTTTCTTATAGGGTAGTCTTATATTCAGGCTTTTTCCTTTTTTTCCTCTAAATTAATATTCACATTTTGGGGGGTTGTCTTATAATCAGGGTCGTCTTAATCGAGCAAATGCGGTATTTCAGTGCCTCCAAATTGGTACACGCTTCGGAGACGGTCAGACAGCACCTTAATTGCACTAGCAAGGTTCCACCCAACACTCTGAAATGTAGAAAAGAATCACAAGGTTTTTTTGTCTGCATGTATGTTCCTCTCCCTTTGTTCCTCTAAATCTCACTGAGGGTTTTTTGCCAATCTCTCTGCATTTCTGTCACTCTCTGATCATTTTTTTATTGGTAAAGCCAGTTGGATACCCTGACCAGCTCGGTACGGAGAAGGCTGTGTTCTAACTGCGTGGTCTTACATCTCATGCTAGAAGCCAGCATAGTTGGCGCCTTACAGTCAAAAACATCTTAACAGTGCTCATATTTACACCCCTTCTGTCCACAGAATGTAGCTGATACATTGAAAATACTTTTGGCACAGCAAAGCACTAAACTCTGCCTTCTCTGTACAACCCTACCTGTCAACCTATAGCTGCCTATATAGCCTTGGTTATTGCTTAAGACCAGGCTCAGAGCCACGTACTTGTACAAATTGAAGGTTACTAAAGAGCGCAACATCTAACATAAAGGTTGTATTTATCACCCTAAATTTTGTTGTATACCAGCAATATATAAAATAAAAAGAAAAAAATGAAAAATATAATAGTCTAACGTCTCAATTCAAGCCACACACTTACCTGGTCTGCTGCTGTAGTGCGTGGCCAGCAGCTGGTTGTGCCCGGCTAACTAAGCATAAGAACATCTCCAGTCCGGTCTTTCTTATGAAAAAGCAAATATTTAAAGTAACCAGTTAAATGGTGATTGTTGTCTACTATTTCCCATCTTTATTGTTCTTGTTATTCTACTGTGTCATGCTGCAATTAAAATGGCAATATGCAAGTAGAACATTCTGTCAAATATGTGGGGGTGCTTCTGAAATAATGCTTCTGTAATAGCTTTCAACTTTTCACTGGCTAACCAGTAAGTTTATGCTATACTCTTCATTCCCATCTTCAAACTAAACATGCTACAATCTGATTTGCTTTGATACTTTGATATTTGCTTAAAATCAGTATTCTGTGCTCAGTGGAAAATAAGTCCGAAGAAATTTTGAAGAGCAAAAAAGAATATACGATGAAAAAGAATTTTTGAATTACAACATGTTATCTGTCAAAAATGTATTTAGATCTAGATAACCAATGCTTTTTTTTGTAAATATCCATCTTTTCCAGCCTGTGGGAGAGACCTAGGGGTGGTGAAAACATTGATATCCTCTGCCAAAGCCACAGTGTACCGATAACCTGCATGTTTATATGCTTTATCAGAGGATATCATATGTTTTCACCACCTCTGGGTCTCTCCCGCATCAGAGAGCATATTATAATCTTAACTGGAACGCTGCACGTAACATCAAACAAACTATAATAAAATCAAGCTGTGTCTTTAACGTCATATGCGATTTGTTGGGTTTACTGTTAACCTGCATGTCTATATGCTTTGTTTGCACTTGAACAGTGCATTTTTATTTGCGATTGAAGCAGGGATTCTGCTACTTTTGTACTATAAAGTGCTATGCTAAGTTCCTTTCTCTTTGCCCCCTATGTATACATCCTGGTCTCTGAGGAGATAGTAACACCTTCAGTCCCAGGGTGTTTCTTGGTACCTTAGGTCTTGTAGCTATTTTATCAATTTTTATCATATTTAGGTTTCATTAAGATTCCCTATTTCCGTGTTTGGTGTACACACACAAATTACTCATCCCTTTTTTTCAGAACGAATAGGGCTTTCATTTGAAACCATAGAAACATGCAAAAAATTGTAATTCTAAGTGCTAGTATGTTAAAAACCTGAAATTTCATTTGAACTTCTTCTACACTTTTGGTGCCCCTGGGACCAAATTTATGTTCAGCGACTTCCCCTGATTAGAGACACAACCCACATAAGTAGTTTTTTTTATGTTATAGAGGGCCCCATCCAAGCCTTGCATAGTACACTATGGTGTAGTATTTTTAATAGTTTTGGCTTAGGGGGTTTGGGGGTAGTGAACGAGGGCGGGGGGGCTATAGCTTTTACATGTAGAAAAAGGGCAATGCAAGGTTTTTTAATGTGTGCAGGATGAATAGGGATCCCTCTAGGGACCTATCCTACATGTTATTATGCCAGTGATGTCACAATGACATCACTTAGCTCACTTTATTGATATTTTTGAATTTTATTATCTTTCGTGACTTTTTAAATATGAAAGCAATAATACTTTTTCCACTTGTGGGAAGAGGGAGAAAAATTATTTCTTACTGTCTTCCCTCCTATCCCCCTGCACTGATCCCACTGTGATCACCAAGCAAGTCTCCAAAAGTTTTCCTTTAGGATTGCAATGTGTGTTATTTGATATACCAGCAGGGTCTAGACAGACCCTGCACGGGATATCCTGTCCTCCAATGAGCTTTCAGTTGACGTCAGCAGTCATTTGACGTCTCCCGGAAGGTAATGCCCAATACCGTGATCAGGCATTTCTTATGTAACAGTTTACCGGTGCTCACACCGGCAGCCATTACAAACAATAGGTCAACAGGAAAACCGTGATACTGGCTTCTGCTGAGAGGGTGAAGTTCTAGTCATAGGTAATATTTCTTTTTTTTTTTTACTTGTTATTTAACCCGAAGAACAGCACAATGAGCAAAAAAATCAGAAGTGGTCATCTTCGAAGATGAAAATTTGTATTGGATCAAAGTTATTAAGCTATCAATGATATTAGATTGTGTGCGTCTTAAAATGTATTCATACTGATGTGTTCTTAACAGTTATGTATTGATGTGCTTAGATAGTAGATATGTATACAGTCTGAATTAATTCATCAATAACAGGAAACATTACAGGCGGTAAGATGTTTTATCAAGATTCATATCTGTCTGTCACTAAATGGTTTTGCTGAGTTTATTTACATAATTTTGCATGCAGAGCCTATTTGCTGCACAAAGAGAACAAATTTGTCAACATTTAATTGTGAGGGTTTCAAGAAGCAATGTATTACATTTAAAGCATTGCAAGTGAGGAACTGGGCTAATGTTTATCTATTGAGAACCAATTCAAACTGGAATAGAAGTGCATGAATAGCAGTGAATAATAAAACAAAAAAAAATGTATATTGCTGCAGAATTCACTATATAAACAATGGTGGAGCCCTGGTCATTAGATCTTAAAATCTGAAGATTGCTCTGAACTTCTTTTAGAAAGATATTGGATCCCAAAAAACATGTCATCTTCAGACGTTAAAACAAACGTAAAAACAGGATATTGATTATGTTTTAATTTATACATTAATATTAAAACTGGTGTATGTACCCCTTTTATTTTGTGTCTTTCTTGTACACAAATACATACCCACTATGTTGTACAGAAAAGCTACTATATTAGTTGCTTAGGGCCTCCATATAAATTGTACAATTTGAACCACCATAGTCCATTTTAACTGCTTTGTGACCTTAGGACATACTATTGCCGGTCTTAGAAACCTAATAGTTCAAAGCTAGGGATCTTTCCATATCCCTGCATGGGAGATCAAGCAGCCTAATGATTGCAGAAGCCAGCATCACTTGCATCACTTGCATTGGTGCAAGTGCTGGTTACATTTCGATGCCGTGTGAATGCCTGTATTCCTGTTCAGTCGCTGGTGAGATATTTTGGAACCCCATTTACATCACCATGACATCATAGTGCATACTGCTAGTTAAGAGAAAAAAACCTTGAGGTCTATAAGGACCCTAATAGGGATCTTAAGTAATAAAAAAAAAAAAAAAAAAAAAAGAAACCGGTATTTTAAAAAAATGTCCATTTAAAAAAGTAATGTCCAAAAAAGTGACTACACACCATTTACCTCTAGAAAAAATTGCAGTATAAGGGTAGTATAGCTTTTAGTTAAAAAAAAAAAATACAATACTTAAATTGCGTGGCTCCACTAAACATAAAAAGGGGAATCATTGAACATGTATATGGTAGAAAAGAAAAAAAGGCTTGGTCACTAGAAAGTGAAAAACTACTGCCCTGGGTATGTTTGTAAAAGACTCCTTAAAGGTTACAATGTATCCTACCCTCCCCAAATACACACAAATGTTGTTTCAATATTTTACTGTTTAACTCCAAATGGCCTGTCCTAACATGCCATACATACTCATGAACATGTCCTCATTGTATCTGAAATAATATTCCATAACCAATTTATTGAAATAAAGCGTATGATTTTTTTTAGAAAATGTTTTTTTTTAATATATATTTTTTCATCAGTACAGAACACAAGCTATTTTAGGTGATGTCACACAGTGACAAGTTAATTATCATCAGCGTGCGAAGCCTATTATTCTCCAATTTTTTTTAAACTTAAGCACCCAAAAACCTAACATTTCAGAGTGAAGTTCTCAAGAAGTTTGTTTGGTTTACACATACAACCCTTGAATAGTTGCCGTAGTTACGGCTTTTCTTGCCTAATTTTTATTTTTAGTATCGATGATACAAAACTATGTCTGTGCAAGCTATAGTAGAAATCAGATTATAATATTATTATTGCCAATAGTATTATTTTATATGTTTTATAAACATTCTATTATAACATAGATTTCTTTTTTTAATTAAATGTTTGGGTTATATTCTTGAGGTATCTCTAATAAATGCATTAAAATGTCTGCATTCCATTTTCAGTATTTTTGAACAGCTGTTTCATGATAAAGCTTGACTTACACACTTTACAAAAGGTTAGTAATAGATGATAAAATGACTCGCACTTTCCTTAGTCATTAGGGTGTACTTTTTAACCAAAGAACATATGGGCAGCAACATGAGCTGAATGATATTAGAGGGTGGCAGCAATAATTAGCTCCTCACAAATTGCTCATTCAACTGTATCCAAGCAAAATGGTCATTCATTAAAACTGTGTTTCTCACATTACAAAGGAAATATATGAATCCACTGGGGATCATATTAAATTAATGGCTGTCATTTAACCGCTTGGTTAGGTCTGTGTCATGATGCCATAGAAGCGCAAGAGCTTGAATTTAAATTTTTGACATTTGATGCTGAAGAGTTGAGCTATCTACCAAAGAAATATAAGAATGAATTAAAATCTTTAATTTGCACACTTTTGTTAACATTGTGTGTCTTGTATGTGCCAGTTTGTATGTATAGTGTGTACATCTGTCCTGCTAAAGAAGTATTGTGCAGCCTTGTGCACATGGGCTGAAAATGATTCAATTTAATTTTTATTTCCCTTTTGAACCATTCATTTTCAGAAAATAAATTTGGTTTCCTACCCTTTCGGTTCGGAAAAAATTGTAAGGGCTTTTTTTTTTTTTTTTTTTTTTTTTACTCACACTCGCTCACTCACACCTTTTCCAACAACTGTTTCCCTGTCTTTCTCCGTCTCCGCTGCTTCTTCTCTACTCTTGAGAGTACACAACCGAGCACAGCACTCACCAGAGTTCCAACCTACATGTCCCAGTGTAGTAGGCGGGGGTTCCATCAGAATTGGAGACTGAGGAGTGGAGATAGGAAGTGGAGACACTGATGTGGTTGTAGGAGAAGATGGTGAGAGAGTGTGAGGAAAAAATAGACAAATTTCAAACTAAATTTCAGAGCTCTCTCCTTCATTCTCATTTGTTTTGTTGGGTCCCTCCTCATTTCCAGACATTCATATACAATGTAAAGAAATAGTATGGGTATGTAAATGTAAAGAAATAGTATGGGTAATTGAAACAGAGGGGTGAAAAGATGAAGTAGTAGCTCTGTCGTAGCAGTAATTTGGGGTGATTAGTTTCAGGAGTGCTTGTGTCAAGATGGTGACTTGCAGAGGGGTGGTGGTGGTTCAGGATAGCTACAAGAGGGGAAAGAGTAGTTATGACTGTAGGAGGCTGGAGGGGGTGTAGGAAGGGAGTAATATTTAAAAAGGTAAACATCAAAAATAAACAATATCTCCAAAAGTCCTATTTTGTATGTATACATGGAAAAAATGCATACTATGACAAAATATGAATTAATAAACTTGCATACAGATCTGCCAACATAGTCCAAATTAGGTTAATTACCTTTAATGAATCTACAAGGAGCCTGGAATATGTATCTGAATGTGCAAGCCTAGTATCCAGCACTTTTAAGTATAGAAACGCTTCTCTTTTGCTGTGGATCCATCTGCATTATTCTGGTGTAGTACGTATGCAATCAGGACTGAGCCTCAGTGCGCAACACATGTGCACAACACATGGACAGCCTCTCCACCATTCCCCCATTTCTCCAGAGAAAGGCAAACAGAAAATTCAGAGCCCTCTGCTTCGTTCTTGTTTGTATTGTTGGGACCCCTCCTTGTTTTCAGATATTAATATGAATTGACGAATTTAACAAAATTTGTTAAAACAAATTTGTATAACTTTATATGAACAAGTCTACTCATTATCCCCTGTCTAGCCCTAGTATTGGATACCAAATCTAAGTCTTCAAAAAGTAATAATGAACACATCTTTTGATAGTTATAGCAGATGCCACAGTACACATTTTTAATATATTGTGCAAGTTAGAAAATCACTAAGGATTTACATTTCAGGCAACTTAATTATTGAATTCAGGTGTTTCAATCAGACCCATTGCCAAATGTGTATTAAATCAAGCATTTGTGAAAAAATGGGTCGTTCCGAAGAGCTCAGTAAACTTAAGCGTGGTACTGTTGATAGGATGTCCACTTTATAATAAGACAATTCATGAAATTAATGTGTGGCCATGGGATACATGCTGTCACAGTCTTTGGGAGTTTGTTTTATCACTGATTTTCATACCTAGTCTAGTATTGCAGTTATGTTTTAATAGGCCACATCTGCTCGTGTGAAATGAAACTGAAAACAAGTTCTGTGGGAGGTACTGTAGTTAGGAACTGGAGCTAAGAAACACAGAAATACATTGGTCATAATTAAATTGTTTCAGCAATTATTTGAATGAATAAAGTAAGTCATAGTTCAGCTTCTGGGATTCATTAGTGTGAAGTAGGTTGCTAAATTCTCTTTAAAATCTCCTAATGTTTTCTAGTAATTAGGCTTACATTGCTTAAAACATTTTTGCTGCCCGTGTCATTTATATCGTGAACTAAATTTCCAGATGCCAGGGAATGTCCTTTATTGTTTAAATTTAATTAGCTTAAATTAAGGTTGTTGTAGAAAGTGCTCAAATATTCCAAATAATTACTAAGAGTTGCATTGTTTTTAAAGTTCCTTTAGTTTACATTGAACCTATGTCCACAAAGTTTCTTAGCCCTTAACAAAAAGTTCACTTTTTTAATCAAGGCCTATTGGTTATTAAACAATACATGTGGCTAACATATAATGGAAACTGATCTTTGCTTTTTCTTCACACTAAGAACAAAATTACAACTACCCATGGGACATGTCACACTGTATAATTCAGGTAACCAGAAGAAGTGTGAATTATGTTCTAATAAATTCAGAAGGTACTTGTCTGCTAATGAAACAATAGTACATTGAATTCCATCACGGTGGTGACCTAACTTCCCTTTTTATACATAAAGAGTGGTTGAATAAAACATATAATTTAACATTATAGCAATTAAACCCACCTTGTTCAAGAAGATATATATACACACATACACTGTATATATACAATCCAAAAATATAGTGGTGCTACCTTACAAACAACATGTTTTTCTCCAGCTACTAAACTATTAATGCACCGATGGTCTAGTTTATGAACTATTGTTCATTTGAATCCCTATTAACCCTAAATATACATATATTTCAATACGATTTTGATTTTTTTGCTTTGCATGACATAAAAGTTATCATAGCATAGATGCTTCCCCAGCACAATATAGATTTGATGGTGTGGAAGTGGGCTTATTGTACAGTCGACTAATTGTGTGAATGAGACAGCAAAATAAAAACAATAATCAAGAGTCCATCTAGGGCCCAGGGCAATAAAAAGTCATGGGCCCCCTGTAGCGATGTTTCCCCTTTAATAAATGTGTGCTTTTCACACACCACAAGAAATATAATTCTTATTAAATAATATGAAATAGAATAATAATAATTGAAAAATACAACAAAAGTTGCCACATAATGTAAAAACAAATACAGAAACTCAATCTGAAAAATATTACAGTGAATATATTTACTATTACTGTAAACAAGAACTAAAAGAGAAAGTACACATGCTCATTGTGAAAGCATTTTAAGATTTTGACACAAACTATTTTTTTTCAAATTGAAAAGTTTTACCAAATATGAATTCAAAAACTATTATAAACATGAAGGCTTACCCTAAAACATACAGAGAAGAACAGTAGGTCAGCATGTCTAATGCTTTGATGTACAACTAACATAGGGAGCAAAAGAGTTCATAGGGTAAGAGGGATCAGTTGTCCTCAATAGGGTGAATATCTGCATGTTAACAGGATGGTCATGAAAGGATGATGAGTCCTAGAGTGCTGACACTCCAGACCTCTTTAAGGTCCTGTGACAGGCAATCATATCCTGGTGCTCTGTGTCAGTAGCTGGCACTCATCGCAAGGAAACAGGATATGGATATCCCACTCCCTTTATTTTGAGCCGGTTAGACCTAACTGGCTCTGCTCCTTCAGTAGCGGGCAGTATAGACTGTCTCTGGAGGGGCACACGATGAGTGGCATCCAGTGAACTGAGGGCAATACAGCAGTGCATGCATTGACATCACCCGCCGGTCCCCCCATTAGGGAAGAGGATGTCACTGCAAGCGCCACTATTGCCTTCAGGTGAACTGAGGGTAATACAGGGGGCTGCGGTGATGTCATCTCCCCCGATTGGACCCCCGAGAGGACCTCACCGCAAGTGACGTCATATTGCCCTCAGTTGGTGGTTTTGATGACGTCCTCTTCCTGGATTTGGGAGGATGCTCTAGGGCAATAAGGCTCCAGAACTGCATTATTGAAAAGTGATTTTTTTATTTGTAATTGAACAAATACCACCCTGCCAGACCCAGCTAATCCAGGCCTCACTAGGCATCACACAAGTAATGCTGAGAGAGTCTTCTTCCTCTTCCTGATACTGTTGCTCAAAATCTTGGACAAGAATACAAGCGTTTGTCTGCTGCTGTACTGATTGTGTTTGACATTTTACTTTGGAACTCACCTGCAGAATTTGTTTCTTTTCTGGAGAGAAAAGCAAACCAATGGTGCTGTATAAAGTAGCTCACATTGGACCAGCATTCAATTTGTTGTTCATTAGCAAGACTACACAGCTTGCACGCTGCCAAATTCACATGGGGCTATGTATCAAATAGACTGTAGTAATGCTCTACAGTATGTAATACTTTACAATTCTGTCCTTTTAGTGTTTGTGTCAAATGTCACAATTCATTTGTTCCCTCTTTTAATACTTTTGCCATCAGTGCTATATGCAGACAATGAAAAAACAGGATTAACCCCTTAAGGACAATGTATATGTATGGAAATTGTCATAAAGGGGTTAAAATGTGTCAGGTGTGGGGAAAATAGGCTAAAATGGCTAAATCGAGGTATAAGAAAACTTATTTGATATGTATCTTTTCATATAAACATATCATGTTTGGCAGCACTGTACAATTTGGATTTTCAGAAACAAAATGTGAGCATAAAATAAGCATAAAATCTAGAAAGTGGTGCGGTGATACTACACGGGGTAAAAGTCCAAATGTTTGAGGATGACAGCCATACAACTGTATGTTAATGTCAACAGAGTTAGAAGTTGGTTGCATAAGACTGCCAGATGATAGGCATGCCTAAGAAACAAGTCTTGAGAGACTTTTTGAAAGATTGGAGACTACAGGAGGGTCTCATAAACTGGAGTAGGGCAGCCTAGATAATATAGAAGTCCTGCATAGAAGCATGATGAGGAAACGACAAAGCAAAGATCATCGTATGAGCAGTGAAACTAGGTAGCTGTATATTTGAAAAAAAGAAAGGAGATATTGGTAGAGAAACTTCTATGACATGCTTTGTAGGTATGATCAGGATTATAAATTCAAGCTTCATACATACAGGAAACCAGTGAAGAGGACAGAGGAGATATGTATTAGAGAGATTGGTAAGAAACAGAAGCCTGGCAGCAGCATTCATGATGGGTTGTAGGGGGAATTACAGCTAAGGCTGAATTGCAATAGTTAAGACAGGAAATAATGAGTGCATAGTCAAGATGTTTAGTGGCAACATAGATGTAGGTAGCAATTTAAATAGACTAAATGCTAGGAATGAAAAATAACTTGGAGTTAGTTGTGACACCGAGGCAACAAGTGCATGGGGTAGTGATGATGGTAGCATCATTGAGATTGAGTGAGACTGTTGAAGCAATGTTAGCAATGAATGGAGGAAAGGTAAGGAGTTCAGTTTTGGAGAGATTTACTTTTTAGGAAGCATGCAGACATCCTGTTATAAACAGAGGCAAGACAATAAGTGACATTATCAAAGAGCAAAGCAGAGAGATTGTGTGCCGAAAGTAAGATGGTACGATGGCTTGACAAAGGCCCTGTTTGGCTGAAACGTTGCTTTTGTTTGCTCTTGCTTAATAAAGTGTCCTAGAGACTGGAAGCTGTTTGGAGTGCTGGGATTCATTTTCTTTGTTTGGGTACTGTAAGCCAAATGACAAAATAACTATTCAAAGAAAAGCTACAGCATGTAAAGTGAGAACAGAAGAGGTCCTAGAACTGAGGCTAAGGATATATCTAGTGAAGAGGGCTACATTGACATAGTGGCTGTTAGCGCTAAAGCTCAAAGCCCATGTCTCATTAGTAGGCCCATTGTCACAACAGTTGCCCACAACTTTTTTTCCAAATAAAATATTACCAATACTTCATAGTTGTAGGATGTTGGAAGGTAGAAGGTACCGGATATCACTTGGCAGACTGGCACCTCTTAGTGTTCCTTCTTGAGGCCATCTGCTGATTGTATTGTGTATAGACCCCCTTCATCTTAGACATTACAAATGCCATGTTCCAATGGTGAGTTTGGGATGAGTATTAGCTGAACACTGATAGTAGTTTATATCATTTTCTTGGTAAACTCCATAATAGTAGAACTTAAGAAAGAGGCTTGTGCCTCCATAGACATAAAGAGAATGCAGTAGTGCATTACAGAACCAGATCTGCTGACCTGCTAGGTATGATGGCCTGGATTTTTTTTCTCCATTTGGATGCAGGCAGAAAATGCCATTGTACTGTTAAAGCCATGGCTAGACTGTAGTAGGCAAGGGATGCACTGAACAAAACAAGACCTGAACCCCTAGATCAAAGGACTGCCCATAGGCTTGTAACTCAGTTGCCTTTGGCTTAGATCTGGTAAGTACCCAGGTAAGCTAATCTTTGGATAGAGTTACCTATACTTTAAGTGGTTATAATTAAGTGCTAGTAATGAGATTTTACTGGGAAATCCTGTATAACAGGTTAATTAAAACAAGGCCAATAAAAATGGATACTTTCACTCAATAAAGGTCTTAGTTATGGGTTATCTATCGATTGTGTGCTTCCTCCAGAAAGTATTTTTCTCATGTATTAATGCACAAGGTTCTATATCATACTAAATAGACGTTGTCATAGCATTGTCATAACCATCCATTACTCATTTGCTGTAATTTAGTAGCAAGCAATAGTCATAAGGAAAAAGTGGAGCTGACCTTTCTGCATCATCTGCAAATACTTGTTAAAACGATGCTGTTAAAATATATCCTCCCTTCTTAGTCATTGAACATATATCTGAATTTAAATATACATTAGACTTGTGGATCTGGATTTGTAAAAAAAAATATTTTGATGAAATTTCAATAATTTCTACGAATTTCTAACAGCATCATCTCCTTTTCCACAGCTCAGGTTCTTGTTCTTTGCTTCGTTCTACACATTTTCATTCTTCTTTCTTCTCAGCTTCTTCTGGTGATCCGCTGCATCCACCGGCCTCCTAAAGCATTTCCACATGTGGTGGTTAATACAGTGAAGACATTTAAGCAAGCATGGGATAGGCATAAGGCTAAACTATTCAGCGGTTGGGCAGACTGGATGGGCCGAATGGTTCTTATCTGCCATCACTTTCTATGTTTCTATAGTCCGTACAGAGGCTCCGCCTTGATGCAGATGTGCTCCAGGAGGCAAGGATTATGCAGATGGATCAGTATAATGAAAAATTTTCTTGACTATTACAATATTTTCAGCAAGATATCTTTTTGCTCGGCTGTAAGTACAGCATTCTAATTAATGTCTCATTAGCTAATATAATATCAGAGATGTCTTAATTAAGACACAGGAGCAAAGAAATGTTGTTTTTGCAGGAAGCAATGTTACGAAAATTGTGAATTAGAGTTGTTTTCTTAAGCTACAAATCTTACAATTAAACATAACATACAAAACAACAACTGTGAACTGAATTAAACAATTTTAATAACTCTTACCTACAGTCTAATAGATAAGTGTCTTTGTTTTTATATTGTTCTATATACACGTGTTTTTTCTATTATATTTTAATGCATACCAAGCAACGGGGTAATGGTAATGTCTGTTACGCCGCTGGACTTCTACAAGCCCAAGGTAAGTGAACTTCAAAGGGGGGGGGAGGAGGGTAGAGAGTGAAAAGAGGTAGATAGGAAGTGAGAAGAGGTAGATAGGGATACATTGGGAGGGAGAGAGGGGGTAGATAGGATAGATTGGGAGGGAGAGGGGGTAGTTAGGATAGATTGGGAGGGAGAGGGGTAGTTAGGATAGATTGGGAGGGAGAGGGGGTAGTTAGGATAGATTGGGAGGGAGAGGGGGTAGTTAGGATAGATTGGGAGGGAGAGGGGGTAGTTAGGATAGTTTGGGAGGGAGAGGGAGATATTAACATATATTGGCAGCAGGGGCTAATATTAATATTAATTGGCAGCAGGGTCTAGTATTTATATTCATATTGGCAGCAGGGTCTAGTATTTATATATATATCGGCAGCAGGGGCTAATATTAATATATATTGGCTGCAGGGGCTAAGTTTATATATATATTGGCTGCAGGGACTAATAATATATATTGGCAGTAGGGGCTAATATTAATATATACTGGTAGCAGGGTCAAATATTAATATATATCGGCAGCAGGGTATAATTTTTATGTATATCGGCAGCAGGGTATAATATAAGTATATATCCGCAGCAGGGGCTAATATCAATATATATCCGCAGCAGGGGTTAATATTAATATATATCAGAAGCAGGGTGTAATATTTCTATATATTGTCATCAGCAGGGGCTAATATTACAGAATGAGAAATAACTGCCTAACGTGTGTGTGTATATGTGTGTATATATATATATATATATATATATATATATATATATATATATAGTGTATATGTACCGTTTTATAATTGGCCCCCATACTTTGGTTCCTGGCCCCCCATGTGCCCCCCCTAAATATGAAAGCTGGAGACGCCACTGTGAGAGAGAGATCAGAGATCTTCAGCACTACCTTGATAGTATCTTTACCTATAGCCACACATCCTTCATAGGTAGAAAGCAGTGATCTGATGTAATTTCCCAGTGCTCGACAGAGAGTACAGCAGCCTTGGATGTAAGCTGTGTTAGATGGCTGGGGACGCTGCCCTGGATGACGCTTAGGACATCACTCAAACTAAATGCATTACTGGAGATGTCAAGTTTTTGTTTTGTTGTGTTTTTTATATACTTTGTTAGGAGACTTGCTTTTTTCTTATTATTTTTTCTCTATGCATGGCATTTTCAGTGCTTGTATTACTGAAACTGAATTGATTAAAAGAATATAGACATACTGTTTTCCACAAGAGCCCCGTTTTTTTGCATGCTTAAAGTACATATTTCAGATTCAATAAAATTACATGTTGTCTTCAGGGCATAGTGCTTTGACAAAACCGGAATTTAATCAAGAGGTCCCCATGTTCTCTCATTGAATACTGCTTATAGTGCTGTTGACTCACTACTGCTGTTCTGCTACTCTTGAACCTTGCTAAAGATCAAGTGATGAACAGTTTACTTGTTCTCAAGGGTAAGTTTAATCAAACTTTCAGTCACATTTAGTATTTTGCAAGTTCACATTACAACAAAGCATTTAGCGCTGGAAAGACATTTCTTAGATGTTTTATTATGGCAGTGAAACCCTTAATCGGCTACACAGCTATTGATAATAATTATCTTTTTCCCAGGTGTTTTGTGGCTTCTAGCATTCTTTTGTGGCCAATAATGCCTGCTACCAGTGGCTTTATTGACTAATTTAAATTTTCACTATTTAATAATACATTATAATTTAAGCTCTGTTTGCCATTTTTAAGGATCATATACTCCTAGCTGTTAATGCTTTCATAACTGCTGTGAAATCACTAGAAAACACATTATCCTTCTTGAATTTGAATATTTTTATTCGCTTTTATCTTTTGTTTTAAATGGATCTTTGTTAATGCAAGGTATATTTTGTTTCATATTTTTTTACAACATTGGCTTACTTTTTAGTTATTATTATTGTTATCTTTTATTTATATAGCACCAACAATTTACACAGCACTTTATACAATAGATATATTCAAGGGTTATGACAAGACTAGAATTGACAGACTAAGACAAACCGATACATCAGGTGGAGAGATCCCTGCTCGCAAGCTTACAATCCTGAGGGAATTCGGTGAGGACAAACTTAAGGAACAGAGAGGCAGTGTGGTGGTTGTATCAGTGACAAGGAAGTTCTAGCAGCTAAGATGGTATGCTTCTCTGAAGACGTGGGTTTTGGTTTTTTTTGTTTGAGGGCAGAAGTGTATGGAGGAGCAGTGTTAAGGAGGACCTTTAATGTTAGTACCAGGATTTTTAATTCTTAAGGTAATAGGGAGCCAGTGGAGGATTTCACAGAATGGGGAAGCAGAAGAGGAGCGGCGTGCAAGAAATATAAGCCTAGCAGCAGTGTTTTGGACAGATTGTAGAGGAAAGAGTCGAGACAGTGGAATGACCAGAAGTATTGCAGTGGTCAAGAAGGGAAATAAGTGAAGGAACCAGAGTTTTTGTGGATTCTTGGGTGAGGAATGGGCGGATGCGAGAGATGTTTTTAAGGTGCAAGCGGCAGAATCTTGCTAGGGACTGAATGTTAGGGATGAAGGAGAGGTTTGAGTCAAGGATGACCCCCAAGGCATCGGATCTGGTTAGTAGGAGAGATAGTCGTGTTGTTAATGGTGATAGTGAATTCAGGTAGTGGAGTGGAAATGGAAGGAGGGAAGATAATGAGTTCAGTTTTAGACAGATTAGGTTTCAGGTAGCGTTGTGACATCCATGAAGAAATAGCAGACAAGCAGTTGGTAATACGGGACATGAGAGACGGAGAGAGATCAGGAGAAGACAGGTAGATTTGGTTGTCATTTGCATATAGAAGATACTGGAGGCCAAATGAGTTGACTAGTTTGCCAAGAGATGAAGTATAAAGAGTGAACAGCACAGGGCCAAGGACTGAACCTTGGGGGACGCCAAGTGAAAGTGGAAGGGGTGAGGATGTCTGGCCAGAGAAGGTAGTTACAAAACCTATTTTGTACCTTCATATAAGAGTGATAATTTCTTATATATTTCATTCTTGAAATGCTATAGTTATTAGCGTTATGATTATTAATAATGAATCTATAGTCTAGTTATATTATGCAGGTTTTTCTGGGTATGTTAGTCTGTATCTGGGTATATTGGTGTGGGGGTATTTTAGTGTGTGAACATGTTTGGGTATGTTAGTGTGGGTGCCTGGGTATATCAGTATGTGAATATGTGAATGTGTCTTTTGGTATGTTAGTGTGTATGTCTGGTATGTGAGTTGGTGTGGATATTTTTGTGCGTTAACATATGTCTTTGGGTGAGTGTTTGTTGGTATGTTAGTGTGTGGGTATTTTTGTGAAAGCGTGTATGCCTAGGTATGTTAGTGTGTGAAGGTGTGCCTTGGGGTATGTTAGCGCGTGTGGGTATGTTAGTGTGTGAACATTTATTTGAGTATGTTAATTTGTGTATCTGGGTATGTTAGCATGTGTGGTTATATTAGTACTGTATCTGTGTGTGTGGGTATGTCTGAGTCTGTGTAGGGGTATTTTAGTGTGTGAACATGTATCTTTGTATATGTTAGTGTGAGTGTGCATGTGTGTTAGTGTTGAGTGTGTGTTAGTCTCAGTGTCTTGGTGTGTGTTGAAAATCTAGTTGTGTTGGTGCAAGTGGCTGGGTGTGAGTGTGAGTGGCCCTCCTGAGGTCAGACTCTGGATCTGCCCATGCACTAAACCTGCCTTCCATATAATAGTTGCCAGTGTTCTGTCCTCGGTTAGGATGCCCACTACTGTGTAGCCTTTTATATATAGAATTTACCTCTTTGACACATGATCCATTTTGTAATTAATAACAGGGAGACAGTGTCCTTCTAGTATTACTTTTGACTTTACAGGATTTTAAGGCAACTGTATATTGCCAGTACCCACACTGGTAGTTTTATTACATTTTACATTGATTTCTAAAGTGAGACACTAGCTCTCATTCATCTGCATGTCAGGATTCTAAAAAAAATTCCCATTCATATCTGTAGGCAGTTCATTCAGTTTGGAGATACTGGGTTTACATTGAGTTAAGATGTTCTTAATGAATTTATAGTAAGGACATTGCCTTTTTTATATCTATGTTATTGTCTGCAAGTGGTTTGCAACCTTTGATTTTAGAAGCAGAGATAATGGCTTAAAAGGCATGAGGAATAGTTGGTGTGCTACTCCAATGAAATAACAAAAGCCCAGGCAATATTTCTGTTTCATACCCGTTTTGATTCCTTCATAAGAAAACATTTTAACCCATTCCAAACTATATTATATTATATATCTACTTAATTTGCCTCCACAACCCTCTCTCAGTTGGGAATATATTAATAATAATTGTTGTAAGAGTAATTGACCAAAATATAATTTAGCAAGCTATGCAAATATTACAGTATCTAAGAGAAAAAAAAAAGAAATCTGAATTTGACATAGTGAATGTAACCAAGGTTTTAGGAATAATTAATTCATAATTCCATAATAGAATATTAATTATTACACTCAAGAAATCTGTTATTTCTCTAGTGGTACCAAGACTTCTAATGAAAAGCTAATGTAACCAATTAAAATTGCTTTACACCATGAACAAACCTAAAATTAATTTCATTATCTTAAGCCGTCATGAATCAAGGCAAAAAAAAACAACTTAGAACAAGGTAGAGCATATGTTTTTCTTATTCTTTTATAAAATATATTTTAAAAGGCTCTAAAACTAAAATTAGGGATGCACAAAGATGGATTAACATGATCACTATTTAGAATCATAACAAATGTCCAGTTTTCCAAAGTAAAGGTTTACTTTATAAAACACTTGTCTCTATTGGTGGTAGTATTTTTATTACTCACATTAATTTTTTCTTTGGCTCTTAATAAAACAAACAAGCAAACATTAAAAGTAAGTTTATCTGCCAATGTTTATTACCACCTGCAAGTCCACTGCAGCAAAGATCAGGGACACAACAGCAGGTAAGTAAACCGTTTCCTCCTAAACTCTTAAGGAAAAAGACTACACACCATATAGTAAAAGTACGGTTTACTTAATCATTTTCCTAAAAGCAAAACAAAATAATAATAATAATGAAAATTATGCATTCTAAAACTTAAGTAGCACTTTAGTGTTAAAAATGTGTTTTAGTGTAAATATAAAATCTGCTGCCAGATGTTTTGAAATAATTTATATATCTAATCGCACCTATACTGAATTTAAATAATGTAACGCACCAGACATAACTTCTGCGTGTATTTTTGGGGTTAAGGATTTTTTCTGTAAATGGTTAGTTTGAAGTCAAATTTTTGTCAATTAAAGAGTACAAAAACTATTGTGCTTTTGGCATTTATGTGTATTGATGTACACATACTATAGTATTTTATGTTTGCGTATAAGCAGAGAAAATTAGTGGCGGTTAATCATAATACCTACTAATTTCCACTCTTAATTTTTTTATTTTTATAATTATTAGATTTTGTTTCCAGAATGCCAGTAGATTCCATAGTGCTGTTCCAATAAATAATTAAACAGTAATCATGTCATGTCATTTCTGGTACAGAAACAGAAGGGAGCTCTGATCTTGGAAGCATAAGATTTATTAGGTGCTTTACAGTGGTAAACAGAGGTTTAATGGGTCTACTTTTGATAGCGGTGAAGAACATGTGAATAAGATGGTGGCTTGGAAATATTGCCACATCCAGGGTAGATGTGGCCGGAAGAGATGAGACAGTAAGGAATGGTATGAATTAATTGGTGGTACAGCTTTTTAGATGGAACTATATTAATCTCATTGTGTACATCTGTATCTATTAAGGACCGAAATCTATCAAATGAAAAAAATATCTATTTGCTTTGTGTATCCATATTTTTGAATGGACTATAGTCTGTTTCACTTACTAGGGATACCCCACAAGTCTCACATACGCAACCAGAGTATCCAAGCTAAGGTATGCGTCTTAGTACAGTAGTCATGTGTATGCATTCAGCAGATCCAGACACCTACACGTGGCTGCTAAAATGCAGATGCCAAGGCATATGTTGTAGATATATAAGACTACTATTTTCCAACAAAAAAGCCTGAAGGGAGTTGTACCATTCTAGTGCTGTTAGTATAAAGACTTGGTGTACCCTGTGCGTTGAGCTTTAATTTTGGACAATGGCTTGCTTCTTGGACTTTTCTGTTTTTCGTAGCCCTGACAATTGGCTGGGCTTTTTGGATCTTGGTGGTTGGACCTTGCCAGTCCTGACAATCACATGCATAAATAAAACCTACCCCCAGTCCTGATACTGATATACAGGTTATAGCTGATTAAATAACATCAGAGCCTTAAACCTTAAGCTTCAACGTGCTCTATACAAGTAATAATTGGTATATTTCAGACTTTATTCTCAGTAACATCCTACAATCAAAATAAAGTTAAATGTCAAAATGCACCACACTAAAAACATTACCAGCAACAAAATAAGTTAAACTGGAAAATAGCCAGACGTGTACTTGTCAGGACATTGAATACCCCTGGAACAAGGGCTCCAATTATAAAGACTAAAACTCAACAAATCATCACATACCACATTGTCACTGATAATCAACAATAAAGCCCCCATCAAACTATTTTGAGCTACTGATTACAAACGTAAAGCAATGATGCAAAGGTTGCTTAAAAGGTGCCGTGTGATGTTATCAGCTTTATCAACGTTATCAATCCGCTCACTCAGACAAGACCAATGCACCTGGTATGAAAATTTACATTGCGAGCAGAATGGCGGAAATGAGAAACACAAGCAACAGTGCAAGCAGCCACACAGATAGTATCTGCAAGTGCTTATTGTAGGTTTTAGTTTAATGGGTTTAGGCTTTTTTGAAAAGGTGAAATTTTAAGAAGCTTGTTTAAACTTAATAGAAATTGACAAACCTGAAGGTCATCAAAACTGAGATAAGAAGATGTGAGGCCGCATGAAAACTCTTCTAGGAGTGCAAAAAATGCTGTGGCTTGACAACAATAAGTGGCCAATAAAATCTATTTTTTTAAACATATATTAAAAAGATAATATACTAAATAAAAAAGAAACAACTAATATGTAATAAAAAAAATAAATAAAATGAAACTGACGTTGAGCATGATAAAATGCATGTTGGGCGCTCTTCTCTTTTTATTTGCAATGAAGATCTTGATCTTGACTCCAGTCTACTATTTGGTGACTTGTTAGGGTGATTGCATTTACGATCCTCTTTTTTGTTTCAAAGAGTCTATAAGTGTGTTGATTTCCTTTTATCTCCACTGGTCTTTATTGGGTTAATTTTATTTTTGTCTCTTAAGCACCAACAGGCTACCCCTTTCTATGCATGTTTATCAGTGCTGAAATCATAGATCCCCTTTATTTATTGTCATTAAATGGAGGTTAAATGTCTGTATTAAGCAAGAACATTTGGAACCATTGTACTTTTAATCTTATTGTTGATTCAGCATCTTCATTACATATTAGTTACTTTTAATATGTATTTAATAAAAGTAATTGTTTATAGCCCATTTACTGTACATCACTGTTTTGGATTAAATATATTTGATTACCTCCTGTTTTGCTTCCTCTGTTTACTTCCTGACGTTTACATGGCGGCAGGACTGCCTGGTTATCCTCAGTCTGACCCTGCAAGGATTAACCACCCAAAACTCAGAAAGTATGCTACTTTGACCACCAATAAGCAAGTTAATCTGTAGTTTCTAATTAATTAAATTGCCTTTTTTCATTGCAAATTTCAAAGTTGGTAGAATTTGGAAGAATGTGATAGATCCAGTTTAAGTGTTTGTTGGTACAGGACCACCTCTGCATCCTGTCAATAACAATTTTGGTTGAGAAGAAATAATTTAACTTTGATAGTGTTTCTGTATCGTTTGGTAGAGTCCTCAGAGTATTAAACTGTTTAATATGTCCCTTAATATACAAGTTTTTTTTGTTGTTGCTCTTTAAAAACTCTTTAATGCTGCGAGTTGCTGTACTCACTAATATCATGGTCTGACCCTACTGAGTACTCGCATGCCAGATTCATTAGCCTGGTCCGTGTGGCTGCTGCCAAGGTGCATCTGGAGCGGTGGCCAGATTATCCACATGGGTCTACAATATCTAGGGTTCCTAGCATGCCTAAAGCATTGTCCATCTCTGCACCACCCAATCATATATTCCCGCACTGTGTCTGAAATGTATCATTGCATTGTAATTTGGAGTCTTTAGTTGAAGTTGATATCTTTTATTGGTCCAATACAGAAAGACGTACAGTTACCTAAGCTTTTTATAACTCAAAGGTCTCCTCTTCAAAGAAGATGGTCTGTTCTTTGTATGTTAAGTGGAATAAGATCTTGCTCATATAAATACATTTAAATGTATTAACTTTGACTAAACAATCTCCTTATTTATTGTAACACTATATTTTACATTTTGTAAATTACATGTCATATAATTGTGCCTGTTTTCTTTCTTTAAGAATCCGAATTTATCTACATTAGCCTTCTAATAAACCAGCCCATTTTTAATATTGTGTCTAGGTGGAATGAACAAAAACTGTCATATTTGTCCTTTGTGCTAATTCTTTACCCTTGTTAAATGCCATCATTTTTGTGAAATGAAGCTTTTGACACTTTTCCTAATGCTGCAAATGGAAATGTATCTTCTTCCTCCTTCATCATTATGCACAGCTACATTAATGACACTGTTCCTTCATCTGAATATACACATCTCGCTTTAAATTAAGCACAAGATGATAGGGCAGAAATGTTCACTTCATTACTATCTCCATTTTTCACTTAAATAATATTTTCAATTAACATGCATTCGTTGCCAATATCTGCATTGCTAGAAAGATGAATGGTATGTTCTGGTGGTGCAGTGAAATACTCACTAATGCATTTTCAACAAATTCTTCTTTATTTAGCTTGTGTCTTTTTATAGAACAACATAAACCGGCTTGAAATTGGAGTTATTTATCCACCTTCTTATTATTCACTTGAAATGAAAGACATTGCTCCAACCTAAGTACTTGCTGGAAACATACTGACCAATTATTGTCCGGAAGGGTAAAGTATTCAGTGATATCAGGCAGAGTAGTATACCAGAATGCAAAAAAAAACCCCAAAACCTTTACATCAAATGGGAGAGTTAAGCTGAAATATCTTCTTGGCCAAAGGTGGAAACTGCTTGTAATTGAAGTTTGTAAGTCCAGTTATAAGAAGCTTACTCTGCTTAATATTCTGACCTCAGGGGAATCAAATATTATGGGGTAAGACGATTATCAGTTACTAAAAATCCAGTTAACATGTAAAAGGGATTTTGGTGCATCTCAGTATTATTTAATTATTCCCATCCTAGATTCTAAGATGTGGCAAGAGGTGTGTTTAATTTTAGCATGTTATTTAACACAAAATGCATTCACAAAAAAGAATAGTACCTATAATTCCCTGATTAAATAGAGTACATTGCCCATGTATTTAACCATTTAGCTAGTCTGGGACTTCTATGGATCGGGATTATGATGCAGCAGATCTAGTCCTTCCCAACCTTACCTTTATATATTATTTGGTAAGAATTCAATGAATCCAAACATAGCTTGTCTTTGCAGGTTGACACCTGCCTTGCTGGAGCACTCTTTTTTGTTCTGGATGCTGATTTATAGTGGCTGACTCTGCTTGAAGACATATTTCACCGTCAGCTGCATCAGCAGCACAATTGCTTGTTTCCTTGCTATATATTTTGAGGAACCAGTGATTTGTTTCCCAGTTTTCCAAGTGGTGTTTATTTGCTAATTGAGTCAGTTTGGGAGGAACGGTCATGAGTTAAATTATTTCATTTCACTGCGTTAACTATGTATTATGAATGGTCAGCATGAGATTTTTGGCAGGATAATTTCACCAGTGCTAGATGAATAAACCCCAAGCAGTGCTTTCAATAGATTTCCTGGGTTAATGTTTTTTTTCTACTAAATGTAGCTTCGGAAGCATTATTCCTAGTGCTGTTGGATGACAAAAGACGTTCTACAAATATGTATATTTTTTCTTGATTTATAATTTTTCAAGGAATGTATAATTGCCATGTGATAAAAAACAAGCTCTGAGAAGTGACTTTCATACGAAACAATCTGTTTTCATAGGAAACAATCTGCCAAGGTGTATTATCTTAACATACTAGAATGGTCAATTAATGCATTTTCTAAGTGGTAAAGCACCATTGGGTTTATGCATTGTTCCTGGCTTTTAGTTTTATATAGTATCTTATAGCTGTTTAACACATGAAAACACCAACTCATGCATGTTTAATAACAATTATTTTAGTAAAATTGTTGTGCTAGATGTTTTTCCATTTTATGTTGATAGTGAGATGCTGCAGATGTTGGAAGTTGGATGTTGTCCATGGATGCTCTTTGTTATAGGGCTTCACTTAGTACCATAGTGGAAAAGTCTGAGCCACATCTATAATAGCAACATCTTTAAGGCTTATAAATACTCCTCCTTTTGCCCCGTGTGTTATTAAAAATCGTGTACATTGCAGACCACTTACGTTAACATTCCATGTGCAGTTTTAGATGTAATTTGCTGCCTTTCAGTTTTATTTGCAATTTTTTGCACTATGCTGTCTCAAATAATACCTGTAGACTATTTTCGAACATAATGATCAGACAGTTTCTGGATGCATTCACTTCTTCTTCCCTTTAGTGCTAACTTGCTGTACAGTCAAATAGGCTCCGGAGAGCTTCTTTGTCCAAATATCTTTCAAATAGATGTAATATTTTCCTGTTCTGTTTGCATTTCCACAGTGTTTCCCTCATGAATACGTAGGAAATGATAAGGTTTCTGTGATAAAGCCTTGATAGAATCCCAGTAGGTTTTCAAAACCAGAGCTTTATTTTTAGCAGAGCGGGATAGCAAATTTGAGCTCTCTGTAGGCTTTAGCCCTTGTGCTGCGTTTAGCCATCACTGTTTTATATTCTGGAACGTTTACATATTCAAATTAATTTAGTAGATGTATGAATTTTAATATTAAACAGATATTTGATCCATAGTTTTTCTATGTTTATTTCTCTCTTAAAAGATAATATAGGATTTAGAAATTCTTCCAGCTACATAGAGGTCAAAAATGCAGTACAACTGCAAACATTTATGCCTCTTGTATCGTCTATCCAATTTGTTGACTTGCTAATAATGAGACACCTGCGTTGCAAAGAAGCCATTGGGCATGTGGACAAGGTCTATTTACATAACAACATGGGGTCTGGATGTTTCTTTGGAAGACTACAGTGTGATCACACCTGCCTATTTCGAACTGCAAAGAGAAGAGACAAAACGTATAAATGATACACTTGGGACATTAAAATCCCAAGGCAGAATATAGCACTGGTGGCACTGTTCTGTCTGTGAAAGTATTTAACCCCTTTATACCCCTTTGGGCTTGCAGGTACATCCACAAAAAAATGTGACAGGATGCCCCTTAGGAGGTACCGGTGCCTCGTGACTTTTTTTGCAGATTTTTGAGATGTCTCTGTCGCTTGGGAGATTAGGCTGTTTAATGAATCGGGTAATGTTGCCGAACATAAATTGGGTCATTGTTCAGCAGCGGCACCACATATTTTGAGGGAATCCTAAGCAAAATAGCAAAAACATTTTTCCTGTTTTAGTTTTTTTTACATATTAGCACTAATAATTATTAAAATAAGGCCCTACTTTTTCTGAACACAACAATGTATAACTTTTGTGAGTCCACCAAATATGGACAAGGGAAATCATGGTTTACCGACATTTAGTTAAAAACTAAACAACAGGTTCTGTGTTGTATAGAGACATTAGCTGCAGGAAGATGGATTTGGTTATGCCACGTTGCACATCTTTTGGCAGACCTTACTTGCATTGCATACAATTTTGGAGACCTCCATCTACAGGGCTTCTATAATGGTGAATGAGCACAGACTAAGGGATCTCAATTTGTATAGCTTGAATGAAATTAAATAGAGGGATGGAAACATTGGGCTTATTTACAAAATGCTATGTTTAACGGTCCATGGATCCACTGCCCATAATAGGCAAGACAAAGGTGGACTCAATATGTCTTATAATCCAGCCGAAAAGACGGGCATATGTGATTGACAGAATCACAGAGGCCTTTAAAAGGACAAAATACTGCAACTATTGTTCTCAAATTCTATTATGTGCCCATGCACCTTGGTGTGCTCAGCTGAAGTTCTTCACAAGGTGGCCATGTGAGCATTGTTGAGGTTTGTGATGAAAAAACACAAAGCACAATTTCACAACTTGCTGGATCACTCGGTCTGAGAACTCCCCAACTGGACCAAAATTTTCAGATCAAGGCCCATGATTTTTAGATCTTTTCACATTTAACAACCATTGCAACTAATGTAAAGGTTTATTTAGGATGGATGTTCTATTGGTTGCCATGGTGATAAAACGACTTTTGCAATTTTTTATCAGAATGGCTTTTTATACGAAACCCCCAATGATTTTGAACAGGTTCGTAACAAGAGAAAAGTTAACCTATATATAGTCTCACAACTGTGCATAGCATGATATTTATAATCAACTGGATAAGAGTCTAGTATCATGAATGCAATGAGATAGTACTGGCGTTTAAGAAGTTATGCTGTTGTGTAACTGCCTAGCAAAAAGGCAACCATTGCAATAAAAAAATAATAGGTGACAAGATTCATTCTGCATTAAATATATTATATGGTAATTTTCACTAAAATTGCATTGTTTTATCTGAGTCTCAATAGGTCATGCTATCTAGTTTTTATTCGGTTTTGTTTTTTACTAGGCTTAATGGAAAAAATTATTGTCTTTTTAATAAATTCTATTACAGATTTCACATAAGCAATGTTTCAGGTAGTTGTGTATGTGTTTAATACAAACCAAATACATTAAACACACTCTTATCACACTACATAGTACGTTCTACATACATTCAGCCTCACCTCTGGGACTACCCGACTTATGGTTGTCTGTAGGGGAAATAGCTTCTATAGGAGTAGAGAATGCCACTGAAATATTCAACACAGCATCAAGTTCTACATAAAAATAAGGTTTATCAATAAAATATATCAAGCAATTTTGCACTATATTACTGCATTTAATCCACTACAAAATATTTAAATTTCCATGGGACTTTGCCATATGCACTCTTATGTCTGAAGGTGTCTCATAATGAACATGCTGCACTATCCCATAACTTTCTCTGAATATATATGTATATATATATATATATATATATATATATATATATATATATATATGTATATATATATATATATATATATATATATATATATATATATATATATATATAATATATATACCAGTCATATACCTCCCTATGAGATACCAATGAGGGCCATTTGTTTTATGAGGTATGGTAAGATGTGTGGTTAGGGGGTAGAGATTGACTCATTCTTTTTTTGTTCCAATGGTATTTCTTTAAAAAAAAAAAAATGTATAAATAATGACATTACTTACAGAGTTATACAAAGAAACGTGGATAAACCTAAAATCACGTGCTGTGTAATACAGTGAAAAGTAAATACAAATAATACTTCCCAAATAGGACCGCAGCAACCCAAAAACGAACACTCTTCCTCAGGGTGTAGAAATTCAGACAAACCAAAAAATTATGGGGCGCAGGTACATATAAGGGAAAAAAACAAAACCAATATTGTGTAGAATGTAAAACCAATTTATGTGTGGTTAAAGTGTTGCACTCACAAGTGAAATAGATGATTCGGACTAGGGCTGCAACTAACGATTATTTTAATAATCGATTAGTTGGCCGATTAATCGGATAAAAAAATAAAAAAAAAATTCAATTTAAAATAATGTAATAAAAAACGTACAATTTACACTTTCATCTCTTTATTGCAATGGCCTCTCTCTATTCACCTTCTTATTTTACTGACATAATAATAAAAGCTACAAGAACCCAAACACTGTGTTTCTCAAACTAGGTTTTAATACAAAGTTATTAGTAAATATTAATTCATATGTTAACCAAACTGCCCCCGGTTATGCACATCTGACCCCCAGCTTGCCACTCTGCCCCCATATATGCCTTATACCTCTTATATGCCAGTGATATGCAACTGAGCCCCCTGATATACCTTTTACCCCAGATATGTTTTATGCCCCCCTGATATGCCTAATATTGATATGCCTTATACCCCCTATATGCCACTGAGCCCTCTGATATACATTTTACCCCCAGATATGTTTTATGCCCCCCTGATATGCCTAATATCGATATGCCTTATACCCCCTATATGCCCTGAAATTCATAATACCCCCCATACACCACTATAACTCACCCATACACCACTCTGGCCCCTCCCATACACCACTCTGGCTCCTCCCCCTCCCATCACCACTCTGGCCCCTCCCCCTCCCATCCACCACTCTGGCTCCTCCCTCTCCCATACTCCACTCTGGCTCCTCCCCCTCCCATACACCACTGGCTCCTCCCCCCTCCCATACACCACTCTGGCTCCTGCCCCTCCCATACACCACTCTGGCTCCTCCCTCCTCCCATACACCACTCTGGCTCCTCCCCCCTCCCATACACCACTCTGGCTCCTCCCCCCTCCCATACACCACTCTGCCTCCTCCCCCTCCCATACATCACTTTGGCTCCTCCCCCTACCATACTCCACTCTGCCTCCTCCCCCCTCCCATACTCCACTCTGCCTCCTGTCAGCCACGGAGGTTCACAAGACACCAGGGAGCCGGGTAGAGAGGCAGAGTGGCGTATGGGAGGGGGAGGAGCCAGAGTGGTGTATGGGAGGGTGGCTCCCATACATCCCTCTGACTCCTCCCCCCTCCCATACACCGCTCTGCCTCTCTACCCGGCTCCGTTACTGACAGGAACTTTCACTGCAGCTTCATAGAAGCCTCAGCGTAAGTGAAGGTGAGTAACGGAGGCTGTCTGTGCGATGCAGACCCCCACCGGCTGACAGAGAGGATGATCCTCTGTCAGCCGGTGGGGGTCTAAACGATGCGCACAGACAGCCTCCGTTACTGCCCTTCACTTACGCTGAGGCTTCTATGAAGTCAGTAACGGAGCCGGGTAGAGAGGCAGAGTGATGTATGGGAGGGGGGAGGAGTCAGAGGGGTGTATGGGAGGGGGAGAGAGACGGAAGTGAGAGACCGGCCGACAGTGAGGGGAATCCAGGTCCCCTGCAGCGTTGCAGGGGATCTGGATTCTAGTGTTATAATCCGATCTCGGTTTGAGGTCGGATTATAATTTTTATAATCGATAAAAATGGATTCGATTAATCGATAATGAAAATTGTTGACAACGATTTTCATTATCGATTATTATCGATTTTATCGATTAGTTGTTTCAGCCCTAATTCGGACCCATCTAAGTTGAATGCAATAATATCTTTAATAATCTTCGTTGGCTCTAAAAAATAAACTTAAAATAGTGCAATATCCGAGTAAAGGATTAATGTCACCAGTAAAGAATGCACTCACGTTTAGTCCGTGCACCCAAAGTGCTTGGGGAGTATAAATGAAAAGTCCACCAGTTTTGTGACTTAGATGGGTCCGAATCATCTATTTCACTTGTGAGTGCAACACTTTATCCACACATAAATTGGTTTTACATTCTACACTATATTGGTTTTGGTTTTTTTCCCTTATATGTACCTGCGCCCCATAATTGTTTGGTTTGTCTGAATTGCTTACAGAGTTGAAACATATCTGGCTGAGCTAATACAAATAAGAATTGAATACAACTCCACATACAATCATATAAAGCCATCTCCTCCCAAACAAGTGCGGGGCACACTCCTTTCCACTTACATTGCCAACATATTTCCAAGACAGTACAAACGCAATAAAAAATAGAAAGAAGACCGCAAAACAAGTGTGTTAACAAAAAAACCAATGGCCTTAAATTTGAGGTTGGCTATAGTAGCCTAATCATTGGGTAACCTGGGCATGGGCAACTCTCAGAGCTGTCTTCTCCTAGAGTTCTTCCCTCATTATATTCGACACATACTTTTTATGTGATTTTTTATTATGATCAATTGTTAGCTATTAATGTAACTGAACAAGGTATTTAGAAGAATAATAATTTACAAACACATTTTGTGTTATGTATAAACACATTAATTAAGGGCTGTGATACACTCCTACTCATTCTCAGTCAAACATTCTGTGTGTGCAGACAAAAAGAGACATCAGTGGAGTAGAGAGGATTTGGGTCCCCAAGAGGGACTGTCTCACCTAAAGAAAGGCACAAGGGAGGTATACAGTCTGCCTCTCTTTCATAGTGTATATAAATGCTCTATATGGTTTATTCACATCCAGAAGTCCAGGTCCTGTAAAAAATATTACAGTATGAAAAAAATTTCTAAATCACTTTTCAAGTACAGATTCCTAATGGCATGTAAATCAGAATCTGCACATATTTACCTTATAAATCAAATGTTAAATGGCACATACATTATATTAAAAAAAAAACCCCATTGTTTTGAAGAGATTTTCTCCGGTGTTTATATCACCTCTACGTTTTAGCAAAAACACTAGCGATGTATTAAAGGGCAGATTTATTTTTCAAAATAGCTGCATTAAAGTGCATGATGTTGGTCTGATACAATTCTAGACTTTTAACCTGCAAATTTGACTTTTTGTAAATGCTAGCAGTTTAACATTTTCTTTCAGATACTGCAAATCTTTACTCACATTTTTTTTTTTTCACATCATATTTTCATGCTCTACAAATCAATTTTTAAATTATTTACACATTCAGTGTTCCCAGTCTAAAAACCTGCTGTTAAAAACACTGCGGAAGTGTGTTAAATTATTCATTAACATACACCTTTAAAGTGAAATTATAGCTGAAAAGTGATTTAACATTAATTACCATTATACCAAATAGTGTGCCTACTGTCTTTACCTTTTTCAATTTGTATAGTTGCTCTCTTCCGAGTTCTATACAAAGCATTTAAATCAAATCAAACCACTCTACTATTGTATGTTGGCCAAAGCACAAAAGCTTGCCTGTCACTCCAGGACATCCTGTATGAGAAGAGGACATTATAAGTAAGAGCATACACAGCATGGCTAGATATCCAAACCAACTGGATCTTTATTGAAAATTTGGAGGGCTTTATAGACCTGACCCATTTAACCCTTTAAATAGACAGCTCAGATGATTTCTCCAAATGTGCATGAAATTCTTGATGGCAGTCCTAATAAACAAGTAGTTTGTTGCGACAGCTGACATTTAGAACATAAGCCATGTAGCCTGGACTGTTGACAGCCAGAACTGGCCATCTGGCATGCTGGGCAAATGCCCTGTGGGTGACTGGCCGACAACGCCATACACACACACCTAATCTGCCACTCTAGCGGCAGATCAGGTGCTGCGGTGTGCAGCCAACAACTGGATATGCCCAGTCCTGTCTGTCCTGCCCTATTGACAGGTATGAAATGTAGCAATTTAAACTGCAAATGTCATGGTTGTAAATTTGGGTATTGAGGATTAAAACAAGGTTGGATTTTGCCTGTGTTCAATTGTCCATTGTTAGGACAATTAAACACATGCAATTTTTTTATTTTTTTATTTTAAGTCACTCTTATATACACATATATATATACTGCATATACATTATATTTTATCTGTAATATGTATCATATCAAAAGAATATTTCTCTCTTGATAAAAGTCCAAGATTGACTAAAATGTTGAGCTATATAGATATAGATATATATAGATATAAATATATTCACTGCACTACATGTACCATTGTTTTCAAGATGGCTGTTCCCTATATTTTTTCTTGTTATCCTAATATTAGATGATTGAAGGAAATTACTGTATGCACTATTTTTCATCTTGGCAATAATTTCACTCTAAAGAGCTTTTTTCATGTCTAGCATGGTTCTTTTAATGCAGTAATGCTTAACATGACTTGTTTATTGGTTTTCATGTTTTACTTAAACAGTATAGTATATGATTAGGCACATGTAACTTTAGTATTCTTTATTACTTGTGCATAGTTTACACTTGTCAAAGAGGTTAACGGAATATATCAGACTAATTGTGCTCTTTGCATTGGTTGGGTTTCAGCGTGATTTGCCTGGGGACTGATATTTAATATGAAACCTTTCTCCAAGAAACCACTCAACCAGTTAGGAAATGAAAACCTGCTTGTCAATTCAGCTTATTAAACCTGATACTTAAATTAAAAATAGAAACAAGGTATACTTTGATTAAAAAGCCGAGGTTGGATAGCTGTGTAAATAAAATTATATTTATTTGCATATTTATATAATTTCCATGTACACCAGACATTATTTTTTATAGTCCCTAAACACCAAGAATAAAGCCATTCTTTTGACCGGATTTATATCTCTTACAGGATAAAAATCCTTTGATAAAATATTTAAAACCATAAATTGGTTTTATCTGCACCAAAATTAATTCAGCTTTAATTCTCCAATGGCACTATGTAAGTAGATATTACCCACAGTGTTATCTCTGTGCCTTACCCTCTGGAGGGTAATCTCAAAGTTACCTGATGCTCTTTGTCAATGCTTCATACATTTACAGATATATAAAATAATTATATTTTGTGGTATGAATCTGCTTTTTCATCTCATGTAGTGGACACAAGCGCTTTGTGTTATGTAAGGAAATTATTCACTATGAATTCACATAGTGAATTATTCATTCACTATGACACAATAGTAAGGCTACTATTTAAATAATAATAAAATCAGTTGTTAAAATGCAAAACAAAAAGGTATCTTTATCCATTTTGGTAACTAATCAGCGCCGTCTCTCTAAACAATGTTCTTTAATGCTAAAGAAAAAGTTCTTAAGCTTTAACTTTCTTTCAAAAATGTTTTTTTTTTTATGATAGGCCACTAAAATATTCATCCTTACAACACCCTAGCAAAGTTGTAACTTAGTAACTCACTCTAGCAAAGTCTCAAAATAATAGTACGTTGGAAAAAGTGATTCTGTCAGACAGGGCAGATCAGCCCCGATTTAATGCCAGAGATAATTATTTCACAAGTAATCAAACAGCAATCCTTATATGGACTTCAAAAGAAAAATTAGTATAATGTGATTTATAAAGCGCCAAAATTCCAAATTCAAGTTGGAGTGGGGCTTAGCCAATTTGATGACTTTCTGGATGCCTGGCTTAGTCCAAACATATTTAGATTTCTTAAAAACAAACTACCTTGATTGTGATTGTAACCAATCATTTAATTTCCAACAACAGTTGACTGACAATACTGACTTAAAAATATCGTTAATGAAACTTAAAAGGCAATATACACAACTGCTCAGATGTGTAAAATGTTTAAGCACAACTGGGAGTACATGTTTAGCTGTGGAACATTCAGATATGATTATGCAATATATAAATGTAGTCTTTAACATATCCATTTTAAAAAAACTCAAAATATATTTTTTTCAATAGCCAAAATTGACATCAGATATTACTTTATACATTTTCAATGCGGGTATATGTGTTATCTTTATAAAAAAACATAGAAATCGTTTACAGCAATGAAGTATCTTAAAGTTTCCCAATGGATGATTTCTTTCAGTGTATAGATTTGTTTTGTGTTTCTAAAATGTGATTTATTGTGCGTCTCTTGGGAATGTTGAGAGGTATATTATTTGTTTTCAAAGATTTTGAGTATTTCAAATCTCCCAAAGGTTACAAAGGTTTTGTAATTAGTAAAGAAAATGTACTATTCATTTGACTTCTGCCTTTACTCACTGGACTGTTTAATATTGCAGATGACCTTTTATTATGATTATTGAAAAAAACAAATTTTAAAGAAAATGTTTGATAAAACTTTATTATTCCCAAAAGCCATTATTCAATATAGTTTTAAATCTCTTTTTTTATCTGGCAAACAAGCAAGGCCATATTAAGGAGCTTTAATACAGGCCCCCAAAATATTTATTCCTTCTGTTCTGCTCTTTCCTCCTTCTTTGGCAATTTCTTTTGACCTATCTCTTTTTTTCCATCTCATTTGCTGACATCTTCTCCTCCTTTTTTTTTCTTCTTTCCATATTGTTTAAATTATCTTGCTTGTCTGCATGGACTCCTCTAGACCTTGCTGTGTGGTATCTGGCACCAAGACGTTAATAGCAGATCCATTAAGTCCTGTGAGTTGTGAGGTGGGACCTCCATGGATCGGACTTGTTCGTCCAGCACATCCCTCGATTGGATTGAGATCTGGTGAATTTGAAGGCCATAGCTAATCAGTGTTATTCACTTCACCTGTCAGTGGTTATAATCTTATGGCTGATTGCTGTGTGTATCTATCTAATCTATCTATCTATCTATCTATCTATCTATCTATCTAATAACAGATGAAATAATACCTTTTTTATTGGACTAACAGAATTTTGTGTATATAGATATATAGGCACAGTGTACATATACACACATCGCATATATACATATGCAAACACACACACTTACATATACACACAAATATATACATAAACAGTACTTATTACATCCTTTCTCTTGTGTATGTTGCGATGTGCGGCAATTATCCCTCCTTACTGACACTGCACGCAGAGAAGTGATGTCATTTCCTGCAGCGCAGTGTCAATGATGGAGGAGGACCCGATTGGATCGGCAATTCGTGGGACAGGTGAGCCAGGGCCCTGGAGCAATAGGTGCAGAGCCCCTCAGGATACACATGCGCAATTGCTTTGTGTGCTCTGTCATTAATCTGACCCTGCAAGTATATGACAACCTAAAGAAAACATTATGCAGAGAATAAACAATAAATTACCAATGTATTGATCCAGGGGAAAGCAGAATTCTTGGCAGTCCCTCACCTTCCATAAATTGTTGATAATATTTGAAGCAATTGATGTTGGGAAGATAGATGATGAATAACTAGATAGCCGAGCAGATTCAGTGCTTGCCTTTTTTGTGTATGGTATGCTACTGTTCCATCAGGTAGTGAGATCACACAGAATATAGACTCACAATAACACTTACTGTGGGTGCCACATGAGAAGACATATTTCTATGTGACAGAGCTGTGGTCCCATCAGCTTTTCTCTTCTATAGTTAAGAGATGTATTTCATTTGCCACAGAAATAATTGAATTTGTTTTGCAGTGATTAAAATACCTTTGACATTCTATGTACATATACTCATTCCTTTAATTAATATCATCTATTGTGCTCACGTTTTTTTTTGTTTTTTTTTTAATTAGTATTGTTTTCATTTTGTTTACTTATGACTAACCTTTTACAATAGAACTGACACTTTTCTTTGTGACTTAAAATGAATATAGTCTTCAAATGCAAAATGAATTCACATTTGTTTGCGCCAAATATAACAAAAAAATGCAATAAATGAAAAAATCATTATTTTCTTGAGTGTGTTTGCTATGTTACCATTCTTTAATAATTTCTTACTGGTATATATTTCCCCTTATTTGGGATTGTACAGACTGTACTAAGCAGGCAATGAATACCCAGTTCCTTATACATCCCATGACATTACCTACATAATTTCTTTTCTAAACTCTGTCCTTCTAAAGGCAAGCAATCCATTCTGGGTTTTGTGGAATTCCATGATGCATGGGATGGGTGATGCCCAATATTATGTACACTAAATGAGATATTAAAATTAATTATAAGATAGCATGTTTTTTTAAAACATTTGTTGACTCAAGACCCATTAATGTAATCTTGATTTGTGCTAATATAAATCCTGACCAGGTTCGAATATTATCTATATATATTTTTCCGATTCAAGTAAAATGTCTAAATGGTAATATCGACAGTACCTGGACTTGTAATGATAAGCTTTGTAATTGAAAGCAACGGCATATAATTCTGAAACAAATTAGATTCAATGTCTGTTTTTATTCACTGAAAACAAATGACAACGTTAATTTAATGATACTTATTTTTCTTTAGGCCAGATTGCATGAACTTTTCTGAACTCCTCCTTTCTTCGGTAGAATCTCCCTATGTTTGTCTCCAGGCAGCTTTAGTACATGATAAATGACCCTTTAACTGATTAGGTAAATACCATTATTTTCAAAGTCTACCTTATTTCAAGAATGATGAGGACTGCCTTACAGTTGTATGTGTTGGCAGACGTAATTAAATGATGCATGCAAAACCCTCAGCACAATGCTGCTGTTTATTTTGAGTATTGTTCTAGTCTGGTGGGCAGTAATGGGCCATTGTTAACACTAGTTTTTATTTATTAAGGATCAATACCATCTGGCTAAAACACCTTTACATACTGTATACAGATATTACACACCCAAGTCTTACACATGACTATTGTTTTAGTTTTGTACCATTGAGCATCTGAGTACTGTGTGTATACTTTTTCAGTAGTGATAAATAGCTTGAGTCTTAAATCACTTTGAGCAGGAAACCATACAGAACAGTCATTGAAACAAAATGGTATTGTGAAGGCAGGTATCAAAACCTGCTTAATTTCTTATTGCAAAGTATTTGATAAAGCAAAGGGGAAAGGATCAGGACTTTACTTGTGCTGCCTTATATCTCTGGAATTTACTTCCACCGAACCTTCAGCTTTCGCCCTCCCTCCTATCGGTTTGTCTTAGTCTGTCAATTATAGTATTGTCATACCCGTTGAATATATGTATTGTATAAAGCGCTGCGTAAATTGTTGGCGCTATATAAATAAGATAATAATAATAAACAATAATCAGGTAGCTGGAGTTAGAAGCCTGTTGTCAGTAGCCACCCAGTGGGAGCTTGCTAAATATACTGTGTTACCCATGTTTGCATATTTGTCATCTGAAGGATCTGTGAGGCCAAGCAAAAGAAACAAAATATTATTTTTAAGTTCTTAGCTTAGTGAAAGCCGTGGCTGCTTCAAGTGTATAGAAAAATTGTTTTAAGTTGCATCACAAAGACGTTCACCAGGGAATCTTCTGATCCTCAAGAAATCTTCTATGAACAAAACTGTGGACCTTTTATACCAGATTTTATACGGATCAACAATGTTCTTTGTTAGTTCTACTATACATTTCTAAATCACTGTAGTTATTTGATATTTTTCTTCATAGCGAAATATATTATATTGCTTCTTTACACTGCTAAGCAATGTTTAAGAGCAAAAATACTGACACGCTATATATTGCAGATGTACCAAAGGTCTATCATAATAAATAAATACCTTTTATAAACCAAAATAGTTAAAATGGACGCGGCATGATTAAAACCTAAGGCCGCTTTAGAAGATTGAGCAGCTCCATTATTGACTCACAGGTTGAATGAATGCCTGGTAGCTTTTGTCGGTCACTGAATCAAAGTACATTAAAAATGAATATATCAGTGTGATTCTAGACCAATGTTGTATGAATAATTGTGTCCAAACCAGCAGCTATAAACAATGGCTTATATCTGAATGTGCAAATGCGGGTGAAAAGTTGTTTAAAGTAGCATTAGCATGTTTAGAAAGTGAAAAAATGTTTAATTAAGCAGCAGATAAAATCAACCTTCTCTGTGAAGAAACAAAGCATTATATTTTAATGCTGTGTATTGGCGTCATATCTGTTATTCATGCAAGGATAAGAATCATTTTATTATGTTTCATGTACAGAGTTAATTACTCGTTGTTCCACATTTTCAATATGCCTTTTATGTCTAGTGGATCAGTGATTCTTCTCAACAAGCATCAAAATTGGTAGATGCCTCAAATGCAAAAACATTGTTTTGTTTTTGCTGTTTCAGATCAACACCCCAGACCCTATTTGGTCCAAAAATACACATTGGACTCCATTTTGAATGTATCCAGGTACCAGTGACGTATTTTATCAGGTTGTTGCCCTAGGCCTGACCCAAGCCAGCTCCCCAGCTTAACTAACAATTACCATCCTTTATGCTGAGCCTCGTAGTCCTATGTGATGTTGCTGCATTTTAAAGACACGCAGAGTAAGTTTGCTATGGCGCATGATCTCTATAGTGTATATGAGCCAGTTACAAGGGAGATCTCTCCAACTGACCCATGTGCAGTAGTGGTGTGCCAGGGAGCCAGATCGCCAAATAGAGTGATCTGCAACAACAGAGGAATTTCCATCCCTGAAACTGATACTGTAGGTATGCTATTGCCCAGTGCATTTAAACATGCTGCAAAATGGAATGTAAAATGCATTTTATACTCAAAGGACCTGTAGTGGTCTTTTAAAAAGTTAAAGCAAAATTGCTTACCAAATTAAATTAATCAAATTTTAAAAAAAATGTACTATTTTATTTAGTGTATGCATGAGTTTGATACTAAAGCTCAATGGGACCCAATAAGCAGGGATGTTCAAGGATTATTCCATGATCGTTAGCTTAAAATTGTTGTCCAACTAAGGTAAGGTCAATAAATAAATGCCATGTTTCCAGCATATTCCCTATATAGCCATAATGGACCATCACATTCAAATTGGAAGCATTGCAGTAAAGTAAAAGTTAGATTTTTTTTTTCTTAAAAGCTTTTGACAATTATTTAAACATCAGTCATTTGTGTCATTGGATGTCATTAAGATGAGCAAAACTAAAAGTAAAATGTTCTGGGGGGGGAATAAAAACAGACAAATTTGTAGTCAATGCAGTCAGTTTCTAATGAATGCCATTCAGTATTTCACTAAGGCTGGCATATATATTTTATAATTTAATCAAATTCAGATTTTTCTACAGCGGTCAATCTGCATATAAGATTTAAACCCCCACCCAATATATTTCAGTATTTGATACATAAGGAACCCCAGGGTCACTTTAACACAAGGACCGATGGAGTGGAAGCTCCAGGAACATGTCTGTTCGTCCAACAGCCGCCACACTAACACAGACAGACACCGTCCCATTATCAGGAAAACTGACCCATGTCACAGGCAATCTGGTCCTAAGACAATGCACTGTGGTATACATTCTGACCTTCTAACGCTCCCATTGAGAGAATGTCCAACATTTTACATTTGCTGTGTACAATCAACTGCGTTTAAATGTTGGGATTTTATTCTATGTAACATCTTTCTGTATATGCTGTATTGATGCCAGCGATAGCGTTTAAGAGTCCTTCGCTGTATATTAAAATGACAGTGCTGAATTACTGTTGTTGAGTTGGTTACAAACATTTTAAAAGTGCTGTTCATTGGGCATTTAATTAAATGTGTTTATCTGCCACCTGAAGTACTCTGATTTATGCAAATAACTGTAAAACTTGATTAAATGAGGAAGGAAAGTAAATTGCATATATATTTTGCAATTCATTTTTTTGGCTACCCTGTCTAGGACTCAAGTCAGAACGATAGATGTATAGATAAGTTTTAAATATAGCTGTAAATTATTTGTCATTATATTACAAACAGCTGTAAGCTAAAAGTAAATTTTTTTTACTGCTGCAGTATTTGCATAGGATATTCACCAGGGGAGGGCTGCCTTCGTTTAGCTTGGGGGAACCCAGCTAAGAGTCCCATTGAATTAAATTAATCATATTTGGATACAATTCACTCAGTTTCCAGTTCTGACCACCATAAATTTACATAAAGAGGGCTGCAAAAAAATATTCACCTTTCCTAGCCCTGGATAGTCGCTAGGTCACTCAACTGCATCGTCCTCTTGGACCCATTGCATTGTCCCAGCGCTCATCCGTTTGACTATTTTAATAAACACTTGTGATATCCTTAAATGTCTACTGGGTTGATTTAAGTTTGAGCTAAATTCAAGAGCTTTGCTAAAGCCCAATGCATGCTCAAGGTATGGAAAAGGAGAGATTTGTGGGGCAATAAGGAGATATTTTGGGTAGATAGGCAGAGTAAGACCTTTTCTAGAAAATAAGTATTTCACACCAGCCATCATATTTTAATAGTAGATAGCAGTTTATTCTTGTTAAATAGTGGGTTACCTTTAATTAGCCTGATTACTTCTCCCATACGTGGTACGTTACACTCCTCACTATTGTGCAAGTGAGGAAGATCTCATACAAGGCTAGCTAAATATCTAGTGGACTGTCATTAGTCAACAGATACTTGGTGTATAAGAACAAGCTACATGTTTTTGGTAAAGTATATTAATTAAGTTTCTTTAAGTACTTTGCTTTAGGAAATAACACATTTGTATTCTGACCCCTTTTATTTGGTTCAGTAGAGATGGATTTGTTTAGAGAAAGGAGGATATTGTTTGCAGCATTCTCTCAAAGTAGGTTTTCTTCTGTTTCAGAATTGATTTACTGTGCCCTGTAGCTTCCGGAGGGATAACATTTCTTCCGGATTTTATTGCAGGGAGCTGGCTAATCTATAGTTTGCAATAGTGTTTTGCAATATACAGATAAACCACTTCTCTACTTAAAACCTCACTTTAAGAGTCATTTGTCTAAATGTGGCTCGATTGGTGTATAAATGAACTGTATCTGTTGTGATACATTTTTTTTTTTCCAACTTGTTTTTCTGGGCTTTTTGTATGAGTGCGGGATTCATTTATTGTTTAGATGAAATGGAATGACTGCAATTCTGCAAACAAATTGGGCTCCAGTTAGCTGCTCTTTGTCATAAATTATTGTGGAGGAGATTGGATTTTGGAAATTTATTGCCGAGTTAAATGATGGCTGTGCTGCACACACCTGTCCTTGTCCTGCTTTGTTATAACTATCTCCATTTCCTAAAGCACACCCTAAAGAAACTGCTGTTTATGATTTCTCTGTTCTGTTCCTGATTTCCTTTTAGGAGACAAGTTATTTTAAAGTCTGCATTTCCTGTGGTCAGGTCAGATCAGCCACATTTTTATAGTTATCAGAGACTGATTTATTTTTAAAAGTTTTTTTTTTTAGCCTGATATCTTATATATAAGAACTCTAATACATTCAAAGACACAGCTTTTGCGGTTCAAAATCCTGGAGGAATATATGATTCTACTTTGTTCTGAAAGATTGATCCGTCAATAGCCATAGCCAAAAAACAATACAATATGATTAGACTTGACTAATAATACCTTATGTTTATGTGAGGTGTGAGTGTTTATGTGTGTGTCTATATAAATATATAACCAAAAATACCTATAATGGAATATAATTAGATAAAATGTTCCCTATGCTTTGCATCACATATCTTTGTATAGCTTGTTTAGCAACAGTTATGCTCCTGTGCCATATGCATTGCAGTGTGTACCTATGACTGAGGCAGTATGGCCCTCAATAGGTAGAAACAGACCTGATACATATGTAATATCCCCCACCTTAGATCAGAGGTAAAATTGGCTCTCACGTTCCTATACAAATGATTTTCTGTAATCATTGTTTATTTTGTTAAGACTAAGACAAAGGGATGAAAAGGCCATATCAGCCCAAAGGGTAACTGTTTTGTAAATGTGCAAAAACCAAGTACTAGTCAAGCTGGGACTTATATCTGAAAAAAAATGTATATTGCATTTTGGTCCAAGACAAGATAGATTCTGTAGTTGTTACAGTTGACTAGCATATTCACAGAGTGTTATGTGTCACTTGCACTTACAATATCTCAGATGTCCTATCTAAAGAAGGTCCCTTAGAGATCTTGAAAGCTGAAGCAACTCTCGCACAGATCAAAGGAAAAGATCCCCTCCCCCCAATTTCTCAGAACACAGACATCAAAACAGCTAGTACAGGTTGAGTATCCCTTATCCATAATAATCTGAAATCCAAAGCATTTCCCAAGCATAGTCCAAGCATTTCCAGTAACGGATACTCAACTTGTACAAGCACAACTGTGATATGTTTACTCACAGCATAGTGGTCTATGAAGATTTTACTGTGTTTAGTTCTAAGGGGTCTAAGAAGATTTCAGTAGTACGATAATTATTTCCCCCCACTGATGCACAGGACAGCAACCTGTCCCTTTATGAATAACCTGTCAACGTTTTTAACTTTTCCCCCCCTAACCAACATTGTTAATCACTGAACAATGTGACTGTAGCCTTTATGGAAAACCTTATGGAGTATTAGGTATTATGTATTTTGTATATGGACTATTAGCAGTACCCATATGGAATAAACACAAATGTGAGTAGATTGAGTGAATATGCTTGTAAATAACCATAATAATATGACTTGGAACTTCAGCCCACTCATTGCTTTCATTTTACTTGTAGTAAATTGCACACTCTTATACTGGATGTATCAATCAGCAGCAGCCATGCTAATGAGGCAAGTCAGCAGTGGCAAGGTAATGCTGATTATGGGAATGTAATGCTGATTATGTAACTCTTATCCATTTGTCATGTCAAGCTGATCTGCTTCATTCTTTTCATGGGCAAGTGGCAATACATCAAGATTGTAGATTCCATTAAGTTAACCCTATCTACGCCACTTAAACAGCTAATGTAATGTTTCATTTTGTATTGAAATATGCATGAGTTCATGCATGAGGACATACTAGAATAGGATATTTACTACCACAAATATAACGGTAAGCTATGCTTAGGTTTGCAAGTCTTTTGGGTATATTCACTGAAGACCAACACCAGTGGCTTTCTCCTGTAAGAAGTGCTTGGCTGGACCAGTATAGTGCATAGTTTAGTCAATGGGGGTTCTTCAAGTTCACCCCAGTGATAGAACTAAGGGGCAACTTAGCTCTTTTGTTAGAAAATAATGCATACTGAAATATGTCAGTTGAGTCCTCACAATCCTGTTAATGCCCTTTAGTTAATAAACCCATTTGTATCATCTACTTCTTGTACTAGATAAACAAAAACTGTACCATATTTGTTTTATGGACATGGTACAATCTTTTAACACACGCAGACTATATCTATATTGTAGAAATTGTCAGGACGTACATTAAATGATCCTGACATATTCAATGCATATATTTGATCATTTATCATTTGATAAGCTTGTTCAAGTACAGTCAAATTTGCAATCCATACACAGTGGTATAGTTGATAACTGTTTTCTTCTGTTTGGGACAATATAGAGTCAGTATGGGGTGGCAGGGCACTAGTTGCATCTTGGAACTGGTCAAAGTACAGATGGAAGGTTCATTTTTATATAATATTTATTAAGGCGCAAACATTTCCAAAAGGGTTAACTATAAATCTAAGGTCGTTTTATATACATTTAACTTTCAAATGGCTTCTCCAATATTTGAATGTGCTAATTGCTTCATATAGCAGTCCCCCTGGCAAAATTAAAATGTATTACAAATTGAAAACAGTTTTGTGTGAAATAAGAAGCCTAAAATAAAAGAACTCAAATGGAATTCCATTTTAATGATCAATATATATTTTTGAAATGATTCAGAATTGACATTTTTAAACATAACCCAAACTTAAATATAGCTGCATCATGATTAGCTTTATACAAATAGTGAAATATATGCAAACAAAATGTGCTTCCATAAATCAAGGCTGAAGACTACTGTGATGCTACGTACACATTGGATGCCTTTTTTATAATTGTCCTGACAAGATTAAATTGGTTTTCTGTACAACAGAATTTAGCAAAATATAATTTAACATGGCACTAATATAAATCAAATTGATAGGATAAGTGGTTTTATAAAAGTGGGTGGCTTGCAGAGCTCTTGGAAATAAATAAAATACCCAAAAATATCTTATCAGTTTCTGATTTCTTTTTATTTCATTACGCCAGCTGTACAATAACATTTTTATTTTATTTATTTAGTTTAATGATGCTCATATTCCAGAGTATGTGAGTAGAATTGGAAACAATCTCTGATAAATTAAAAGAAACACGTCTTTCAGAGAACTGAGCTTAATTGGAAGGACAGGAACAGCTATATATAATTTACATATATTCTGGAATGCACATGGCGGAGGTGATTAAAGAGGTCTATTGATCTGTTAATTTGCTACCCCACTTTGCTAGTGCTAGTTATGGGTCTTTATATAATATTTAATTTTTTTACAGGGTGTTTAAGTCTTCCTGTCTCCAAATTGGGGCTACACATGGTACTGAGAGTGGGTCTGACTGGTAGATGGTGTAACAGTTTATTCTATATAGCATCTGAAATCATGTGTACGGTAGTTTCTACAAATGTATTCCCAGGTTCAATATCCAGTCTGGCTTCATTAAGTAAGCATAGCAGTGATCATTAGAATTACAGAATTCTTTAGAGGTACTCCCATGTTATGTCTTTCTTTCGGCTCCTTAAATAAAGATGTTCTAAACAAGACAGTTTTGTCTTTGATTACTGAACCATTTATTCAGAGGGAAAAGGAGCAGCGTTCATGTGTATTTAACATAAATGACTAAAACAAGTTATGTAATACACTTTGTGTTGAGGATCAGGCACCATGATGACATTTATAATACAGAATTCCCCCTAGCAGTCTAGCTTGTTTTGTTCTTTGGCATTAATAGTTTTCTACATGTAGAGTATGTGTGCCAGAGGCGATGCACTCAAGCTTCCAACCCTCACGGTTGCGAAACTAGAACATAAAGACTGTCGGTACTGTGCATCAACTTTTACACATCCACATGCCATTCATAGTAGCAGCCTAGATGGTATATGTTTTGATAAATTGCATGTTATTAAAGTATATGTTCATCCTACAGAAAGATCAGTCTTGGATTTTGTAGCATGAGACAAGCAATATTTACTTTATTTGACAATCTGAAAAATAAACACAAAAGAAAAATGGAAGTAGTATCTATGAAATTGGCGTTTCTTTTAAAAGGAACATTTACTTTACAGCTGCTAACCCCAAACAATGTTAATTTAAAGCCTGTGGGAATTTGGATTTGGTGACTTGTTATGCTAACAAGTGTGCAGGGAAATATACTAACAACCACATGTTAAACATTATTTTTGATTGTATAATTTTTAGGTACCATATTATAGGCTGTTAAAAGTTTGGTAGTGCTGCACACGTTTTGTTTTGTACTATTACAACATTACATGAATATGTTCTTATCCTTTAGTGTTAGAAAAGTTTAATACCTTGCATGGAAATAATGTATCTTATGAAACTTTCAATGAGCAACACAGGGTATACAGTAAGACAAATTATGATTACTATGCTTTTTGTTTGTACATAATGTCCTCTGGCATCATGTTAACACATTCACATAACAGAGTTATAAAACAATAAGCTTCTGGGTAAGCAGACCTGATCAGGCTTGCTATATGCTTAGTGTCCCCTCTTTATAGGCTAAGGTGACACACAAAGTGTGTGTATATGTGTATGCATACTCTCTACCTCAGGCTGTTTCACAATTTGTCCTAGGAGCAATACTGACACCACAGATAAACATATAACGGACAGCTGGAAGTATACTTGAGAAACTGAAAAAAAAATCTCAAGCTGTTTCTGGCTTTGTTACAGTTACGTTGTAGGACTAAGCATAACATGGTAAACCACAAAATAATAAATCATATCCAGGGAAAAGAAAAATGTTGGTGCGCTAAGCTAGTTCCAGGCTCAAATAATACAAACTAAAACGGTCTGCACTTCTCACCCTAATAAAGTTGGCAACAAATATATATTTGGGTAAGAAGTGCAGACAGTTTTTGTTTTTTGAATAAATTATATCTACTTTAGTTTATTATATGCGTTGTTATGGGAAAGCTGGACCTTCAACCCAGGGGGCATTCGCATCCGAAGGTCCCAGGACTATAGCAGCCCAACAATTGGAACTCAGTAGGAGCACATAAATAATCTAATCATTATATAAATGCATTATTATATAAAGCATGCAGATGCCCGTATGAAATTTCTAGTAACAGAAAAAAAGGATATAAAATACTTTTAGTAGTGTATATATATATATATAAGTCAAAACAGTCCCACACCAGACCAAGATGTATATATGTCATTGCAAACCATCTATCCCTCACTGGGTTTTTCTGTTACTGTGCAATTAAGACATTAAATATTCCTTAGTAGGAACACATTGTAATTTAGCTTGATTGTAGGAAATACTATGAAAAGTATTACTGCCCAAAAAAAAATCCCACATGCAGTTATCTATGAATAGCGTACACATAAGAAAATCAGGGAAAATACACACTCTGGTTGTACACCGCATTCCATACTAGTCTTAAAGCTGCAATTAATCTATCAAGAATTTAAGCACCAGTAAAAGCGTCATTGTCAGGTCAGGTTGGGGATCTTAGTGCAGGGTGGAGAAGTAGGAGGCCAAAGTCTAAAGTGAAGTCCGGGTGGCAAACCAGGATCAGGGTAGGTGGCAATGGTGCAACAACGAGTAATGAGCCGGGTCAGGATAGGGGAGAAACACGAAGTCCAGAAAAGCGATGCCAAAGTCGGTTGCCAGGAAGTCTGTCAAGTAGCGTAGGCTGGTCACGGGAGGCACTGGGTCTGAGCAGAGCAAAGCCAGCTAGAGGGCTCAATAACTAAGCACTTAATAAGGGTGTGCAGGGTTTTTATATGTACTATCAACTAAAGCCCCTCCCTCTAGCTTTAGAGTACTCCCGCCCTCTCCTATTGTAATATGCAATTCCCCTAAGGGATTGCCAGCCTCTCTCCACGCTTCCTGCCAATGAGATAGGGTTCACTGATGTGGGGACACGCTGTTGTATATACTTTGTATTTACCCCAACACACGCCACCCCTGCTGTCACCAGCAATGAGGCGCTCGTGGATCACGGCACACGATCACCGAGAGAACGGGGATGCGGCCTACACCACGACGTAGAGGCAGCGCGGCATAAGACGCAGGAAGAACTGGAGGCCCGGGACGCGGCCAACCCTGCGATGGAGCAGCGGCGTGGCGGATGCTGCAGGTAGGGAGCATCATGAAGCAGGCCAAGGAGCCTGACAATCATGTACTCTAGAGCATAGTTAGACTATTTTCAATAAGTGAGCCTCTCAGGTACACAGTGTATGCATAGAAATACAGAACTTGATGGAAGAAAAGAGCCTTTTGGCTCTGTTAGTCTGCCTGTTTTTCCTGATGTAAGAACTCAAACCTTAATCCAGGGGCGTACCTAGAGTATTTGGCACCCGGGGCGGATCCTGTAAGTGGCACCCCCCCCCAAATGTAAAGACATCTACAAAATTATGTTGGCAAGAATATTTATTGCGCAAATTTGTAAACTGTATGTCAACTGTAAACAACAAGAAATCTGAAAAAATAAATTAATAACTTATAAGTAAAATAAATATGTTTAAATAACATATACTGAACATATAATAGTGCTTTCTTTAATAACCCCCCAAAAAACAACAAACACAGGTCCAAAGTGACTACTCGATTTTGCAAAGGGAAATGGATTTACATCCTGTTCCTTCGAGCCTTCATTTCTGCAAACTGATCAATGACATAGTCAAAGCTAATCTTCATTGCATATTCATGTTCAATTGAAAGTATGGCAAGATTTGTCAACCTTGTCTCACTCATGGTGGAACGGAAGAAATTTTTTATCAATTTTAATTTCGAAAAACTTCTTTCACATGAAGCAATGGATACACAGAGAGTCAAAAAGAATCGTAGACACAGGGACAAGTTTGGCAGAGATTCACAAAAATCCCATTTCACAATGAACTCTAGGAACTGCAATGTTGTCCATTTCGTTGCTTCTTCAAAGCTGATTTTGGCAGCTTCCAAATGCCTCCGAAGGCGTTCAATTTCCACATAGATGTCTTCATCTGAAAATTCGTCAAAAATCTCACTCAATTTTGGAGTATAATTCCGAGGATCCTTTTCTGTTGTAACAACCAAAGAGTTTGGCTGAATAATCCCAAAGATTGAAAGGATTTTTTCCATTGCCTTAGAACGAATTATCAACTCCTGATGAAACCTATCAAGGCACTCAAACATAGCTCTTTTAATTTCCTCTGGCAATGTGAGACCAGCATCTTTTGCCTTCTCGCCTGGCATTGTTTTCCTGAGCTTTACTCTCCCTCTTCTCTCCATAGAAATGTTCATTTCCTCACACATTGTAGTTGCATAACAAATGGCCCTCTCCACAATTTCATTTCTTTGATTTGCAAGAAACAATTTCAGTGCTTGTAGCTTCACAACTGACTTTTCAAGAGTAATTCCCACTGTTTGTAAATACTTTTGTGTGATATTAATTTCTTCCAGAACTTCACACCAGAAAGAAAGGTAACACAAAAATGAAAAATCACATACAGCAGCCAGCAACATCTGAGCTGATCCTCTTGTGTCCACATTTTCTTGGGGATTACACAGGATTTCAAGGGCTGAAGTCAATTTTTCAAAATTTGCCCTCACAGGTTTCACAGCATCATAATGTGCACACCATCTTGTCTGGGAAAGTCTTTTCACTGTCATGCCTAAATTCTCCATCAGCAGTTCCCAACGATGAGTGGAAAATGAAAAGAAGGAATACAATCTCTCCAATGTTCCAAAAAAAGTCACACAGGAAGCAACACTTCCAAATGAGTGCACCCCACAAAGGTTCAGATAATGGTTTGCACAAGGCACAAACAAAGCCTTTGGATTAATCTCTTTTATCTTTGCCTGAACACCACCATGAATTCCTGCCATAGTTGCAGCATTGTCGTATCCTTGACCACGGCAAAGGCTTATGTCCAATCCATCTTTCTCCAGATGTTTTAGGATATTTTCTGTGAGGTCAGCAGCAGTTTTTCCAGCAATAGGGAAGAAGCCCAAGAAAGATTCCTTTACTTCAACATGGTCACCTTCAATGTGGACATATCTAATCACCTCACACATCTGATCAGTGTGGGACACATCAGGGGTGCTGTCAAAAAGAATCCCAAAGTACTTTGCTTTCTTGATGTCAGCCACTATTTTCTCTTTCACGTGATTCCCCAGGAGACAAATGAATTCGTTCTGAATTTTTGGAGACAAATAGGAGTACATTCTCTTCCCAGATGTAATAGAATGTTTAAGTCTTATGAAATGTTCTTTTAAAACTGGATCATAATTTGAGAGCAAGCCTACCAATTCCAGGAAGTTTCCTTTGTTTGCTGATGCCATGGTTTCTCTATGACCACGAAAAGGTAGATTCTGGCGAGCCAGAAACAAAGTTACATCCAAGAGGCGATGCAAAATATCCCTCCATGTCTTTTTCATTTTGTCCATAGTTGTTTGATGGACTTGATCAATGCATTTATGTAGCTTCAATCCTGCTCTCAAGGTCTTCCATTTCTCCAAGTATGTAAGATGCAGTTCAGAAGCCTCATGATCAGGCACCCTTGGGTTCAGTTTCCACCACACTTGAAACCCAGTGACAAAACTGGAAGTTCTGGTTGTGTCTTCATTAACAGCAAAAAGTCTGCAGCAAAAATAAAACAAACTTTCTTTTGAAGGAGAGTACACCATCCACGTTCTAAGAACTTTCTCTCCATTTGGCAGAGCTTTATAGAACCATGATGTGGTCAGCTGTCGACTCGTCCCTTTTGATTTCTCTCCTTGCCTTTGAACCACACTGAAAGGCCCATCCCTATTTTGGAAAGGTTCACTTCCCCTTTTAATGAGGTCCAGTTTTAAGTCATCTGGAACTGGGACTGGCCAAGCAGCAATATCAGAATAAACTGATGGTTTACCAGTCTCCTCTTCCTGTTCTTCCTCTTCCTCTTCAGAAAAGTCTTCCTGGTGCAAACTTTTGCTGGCATCTCCCTCCTCCTCCTCCTCTTCTTCTTCCTCTTCAACAAAGTCTTCCTGGTGCAAACTTTTGCTGGCATCTCCCTCCTCCAATTATTGTATATTTTTATATAAACCTTGAGAAGATACTTCTGGTGTTTCACTAGATTGAATGTCTTCAGTATCTTCTCCTACTTCAGTAGATGTTGAGGGTACCACATATTTTAAAATTGATCCAGACATTGCCTCAGCCGACTTTTCTCTCGCCTTCTTCATTTTTCGTTGCTGAAACCCACTTGGTCGATTTCTCTTCATATTGGTATTTTCTGAAAAAAAATCATAATATATTTCTGTTGTAGGGTCATTCAAGGGGATCTGTCCTATATTTCTCCTACATAGATTCATTTTAACTGATAAAGTTTCTAAGAAGACCTAACAAAGGAGTGACAAACATTACAAATTAAGTACTGGCTAAGCAGCTAAAGACACTATAAACTAAAAAAAATTCTGATATTATAATCAGGAGTCACCATAACATTGTTCTCTTTTCATTTAAGCATTTGCATATATAGTGGTGTTGCCATGTCTACTCATGATTATATATACACCATATGAACCAGACACTGACTGTGGTATAGCATGACACCTATCACTATATACTGAGCCAGGCAGTGACGGTGGTACAGCATAATGCCTATCACTCTATACTGAGACAGACATTGACGGTGGTGCAGCTTAAGTAATTTCATTATATATTGAGGCAAACATTACAGTGAAACAGCATAACTCCTATCACTATACACTGAGCCAGATACTACAGTGGGACAGCATAACACCTATCACTATAACTGAGCCAGATATTGATGGTGGTACAGCATAACCGCTATATATACTGAGCTAGACACTTATAGTAGTACAACATAACACTGAGGCAGACATTGACAGTTGTGCAGCACAACTGCTATCATTATATACTGAGGCACGCACTGACAGTAGTACAACATAACTGTTTACATTATATACTGAGGCACGCGCTGACGGTGGTACAACATAACTGTTATTATATACTGAGGCCCACATTGCCGGTGATACAGGATAACACCTATCACTTTATACTGAGCACACATTGACGGTGGGGCAGCGTAATCCATATCACTATACATTGAGCCTGACATTTACAATAATGCAGCATAACCCATATCACTATATACAAAGCCAAACATTGATATGGTGTAGGCCTACCACTTCAGTGTCTGGCTTAGTATATAGTGGTAGGGGTTATGCTGCATTATTGTAAATGCCTGGATCGATGTATAGTGATAGGGATTATGCTGTACTGCCCTCAACTGCAGATCAGGGGAAGACTGTGAGAGTCAGTACAGCCTTCCTTTCTTCTGACTGCACCGTGACATTGGGAGGTCCTCTCCCCATAATCATCCCCAAAGTCCCTTTGTCCCCTACGTCACTAAACCACAACTCTCTTTTAATTACTCCCTGTAGTTCAGGTATAGATCAAATAAACAACACATGGAAACAGCACGTGCAACTGAATAAGACATAAATATCCTGTATTTACAGGTATACATAAATAATGTATGGAAACATAGCATTGCAGGTATAAATCAACAGAACACACAAACCCAGCATTGCAGGTATAGATCAACTGGAAATCACATGTACACTCAGCACTGAAGGTATAGATCAAATAAACAACACATGGAAACAGCACCCCAGGTATTGATCAACTGAATAAGACATACAAATCCTGTATTTGCTGGTAAACATAAATAATGTATAGAAACATAGCATAGCAGATATAGACCAACACATTAACACACAAACCCAGCTTTGCAGGTATTGATCAATTGGAATTCACATAAAAACTCAAAGTTATAGATAAAACACCCTAAATTACAGGCATAGATCACAGATTGCACACCCCAAAGCCAGCGTCCACATTGCCCACATAGAACCTGACCAGCACAAACAGCCCAGCATGAGTCAGCAGTGTTCCCAAACAGCCGAGTGTACGCCATCTTTGTCCCATAAACACGCTACCTGTGCCATCTTTGTCCCATAAGCACCCTGCCGTTGCCATTTTTGTCCCATAAACACCCTGCTTATACCATCTTTGCCTTTTTGACAAATCAACTATACACCTATGATTAACACAAACACTTTTACAGTCACTCACTAATTCACTTTCATTCACACAATCATTTATTCTTTCACACAAATTATTTACACATATTCATTGATGCATTCTCACAAATTCATTAATTCTCACTCATTCACACAATTCATCACAAATCACTCAAGGGAGCCGGAGGTCTGTTAAAGACCTCCGATGCCTGCTCCTCCAGCGACGGACATTACTGTCCGTCTCTGGAGGGGTGCCGGCAAGTTGGCACCCCCCTGATGAGCGGCACCCGGTGCGGACCGCCCCCCCCGCCCCCCGCTAGGTACGCTACTGCCTTAATCAGTACCTGGTCTTGTCTTAGGTCCAGCACATGCAACATTGTTTTCCATGAACATATATAGTCATTGATTCTCTTCTGTAAGTTTATGTACCCCACATACTGAAGGGCAGTACTTTACTAGTATCTGGAAAAAATGGCAAATGAGATCTCCCTAGTCTGCATTTTATGCACACAAGAATGCTTTGGGAACCTTGTGAATCGGTTTCAGCCTCAATGCGCTTAAGGGTACCAGGAATGGCAAATAGAGTAGGGTTGGACTGCCACTGACAGGCAAGGGAAATTAGGAGGTGACAGGAGGGAAGAGCCAAGTACTTAGATTCTTTAGTGCTTCTCTAGTCTTTAGTATGTGTTACTTTTCACAAGGGTAGTTGAGGAGAATCAAAGGTCTCTGGGAAAGGCCCAGGGTGAACATCTATTGTGAGAAGTCTGAAAGTGAAGCTGGAACCTCAGCCTATCCTCTCTAGCTTCACCCTAGCAAGTTTTATCATTTTGTAATGTAAAGTATACTTTAAATCAAGTCTCTGTCATTAAGTTAGACATTAGTAAAATGGGTGATGTGCAAAAATGAATTGGACTCGAGTCTGGCTCATGGAGCTAAGTATCAGCAGATTCATGTTCCTATAGGTTTGTCCAGATGGACTTCAAGATGGTCCACTGTGGGAAGTAGTTCTTCCAGCTCATTATGCCCTGATTATCTTTTCCTTCTAATGTTGAGCTATAGCAGCCTAAGTATACAAGATGATACATGAGGTTGTGTTCCTTTTATATGTTATTGATGGTATAATAACTATATGTTGTGCTAGTGAGCTTGTGTTCAGTACCATGCTGCACTAGATTAATTGTAATAACTTCACAGTCAATTCAATCCTTTTCTTTGTTTTACATAATACTGTTTCATTACTTGGTGGCAGGCGAAAGTCTGTTGGAGCCTACATCCACATACATACCTTGAGTGCCAGGCCTTCTCTAGTGAATTTAGTGGCAAGCAATCACTTAGCATTGTTCTATACATCATAAAGAAACTGTTGGAACTGGGTTAAATATTAATTATAGGTAATACATTATCAGAAACGGGCAAACACAATATCCTTTCCTATTCATAAACACTAATAAAGCTCTGTTCCACATGCCAAGTCTGTTTCATAGGTATTATGGTCCTGTGTCCCTCATTAGTGGTAGGTGTTCAACATGAATAATGGTTTTATTCTGTAATGTATAGGATGGTAAAATAAACACAGTTTATAGCATGAGTTCAGAAAATGGGTCATTTTTAACAAGACCTGTTTTTACCAAGCCATTCTATGAAGAATTTAATTTTCTGCTCTTGAAAATACCAGTTTACAAAAAACAATTCCTAGAGAAATGTTTAAGAAAGCAATTACTAAAGTTAACCTTTAGGAAAAAGAATGAGCTCAGAAGAGCCGTGTCCATTTTATTAATGTGAAAAGAGCCGTAATCAGCTATTCTGCAAAACATCCATTAATTTACCACTACTGCGGTTTCCTGGCGTTATAAGAATGTTTTTTTATTGTTTTATAAGTGAAGACAATTTTATTTTTGCTATGTAAATAAATTGAAACCCAAAGAAGATTTTTAATTGAGATAGGGGAGTGAATCATTGTGCGTTGGTAAAGTGAAGTATTGACCTATGCATTACTGGGCTAAGGTTCACCATTCCACAAAACTCTTTCCACAAAATAAGATTATTGTTATAATTTAATATACTATATGCAGTTACTAGTTTCTTTCCTGAACTCAATCTAAAACAATAGATACAAAGAGTATACATGCAGGGGGAGCCTCTGGCAATTTATATTTTCATGTTCGAGGAAGAGTCCTGTACAATAAAATTGCATGACCATTCCTTTTATAAATCTGTTAAAGGACATGGTTTGTTTTATGATATGGGTTGACAGGACAATTAGACTGTTTAGTAGCGCTACACATTGTTTTATCACTGGAAACTCTTTAAGTGCGTTCATTAAGATTCCAGAGAGCCACATTGTGTCTGTGAAACCAAGGACACATTTTGTACATAATGACTGAATAAAAGAAATTTCTATAAATTTAGTTTCATATACTGAAGTGTATAAATGAAGTGTATAAATCTGGACTAGGTGGATTAATGGATATTGTAATATAAAAGTTAATAAAACAGTTCTGAGACAAGAAGACAAATGGGCGTTTCCCCCTTAGAACATTAACGAACCATCATACTTCTCATTTATTCATGACGGGAAGTTATATGGAATGCAGGGATATTAATGCCATGAATCTGTTAGGCCATGGCAGGACACTATTGCAAGTTTCATAATCCTTGATTAACTGGACATATTAATGAAGTGCTCTGGGCAGACCAAGTATTTTAGTCCAAGTGATAGATGAATGTCCATTAAGCTCTTGGGATCTATTAAATCAAAATATATCTTGCTGGAGTAACTTTGAATCTCAGACCCTGGAGATTAGGAATGGGATTTGATAGCGTCAGCCTGTTATGTCCCAGGGAGCATCTTTGTTAATGATTATTTAAAATGTTGTGAGTCTTGTTTTTAATAGGAAAGGCTGACATTTTAAACTGAAGGTGCATTTGTGAGGGGTTTTACCAGCTCTAATATAGCATTTGTTGTGAATCATTTAGACTCATATACTGGTATGGTAGCAGACTCTAGTGAAACAACAAAGTAATAATGATCGAGTGGCATGGACACGTCCGTATGCAACAACAGCTGGATAGTATTGATTCAAACTCTACCTTGATGATATAGATATTGTCTTTCACCCAGCCATAGTCTGTGGGGAATGATTTTATCTTCAGTTTAAATTTCATCTTTCTTATATTCTTGTATTCAAAAAGCTGGCAGTTTTTTGGGGCAGTTATTTGTATTTAAGATTAATTTTATTAATGCAAATTGTTGTTAACATGTTCCTTATGTATATTAAAGGAAGTGTTGTTGCAGTGCATACATACATTTAGGAATCATTTTTAGCAGCTGCGATTCATGTATCTTAAAAGACCATCAAAGACCAAGTCTAATGTAGTTGCTTTTGTAAAAGAACCCTTTAGTATTCTCAATAAATCATAATCAAGGAAAAGATTAGTCGCAATGGTTCTCCTTTTTAACCCCTTGATGACAATTGCCGGTCCGGGCACGTCACGGAAATTCATGTCGATAACGACAAATGACGTGCCAGGACCGGCACGTCATTAAACGGGTGCAGAAAGCGATCTATTTTCGCTTTCTGCACCGAAACGGCGTTGCTGTAATGCCTCGACCTCGAGGCATTCAGCAACGCCATTATCGGCACAAAGGGGCCATCTCTGGCCCCTCCCCGGGGCGTCAACATCCGCCATACTTTGTATGGCGGCGGACGCCCGTTTTAAAAGCGTTTAGGAGGCGATCAACGATCGCCTCCTAAACTTAAATGGTGTCGCTGGAATGCCTCGATCAGGAGGCATCCAGCGACACCAAACACTTACCTTTGGGTGGGCTGTGACCGCTCCGGAGAGCGGTCACAGCCGCAGCTGCCGGTGATCTTCGCCATCTGCAAGATGGCGGCGGTCCGGGAAAATTCAATACAGAAACAATAAAGTCTAAAAAGTTCGCTAGACGGTCTCCAGACCCTCTAGAGAACTCTGGCTCCACTTGCAGGTTGAATATAGGTACTGCATTCAACCATGCAAGTCAATGGAGCTCAGCTTTCTAATCACAGTGTGATTAGAAAAAATAAATTAAAAATAAAATAAAATTAATAATAATTAGAAAAAAAATAGTAAAAAAACAGTAAAATGTAAAAATAATTTCCCACTGATGTCACTATCAGGGGAACCTTCAAGTTGAAAAAAAATGTTAAAAAAAAAAAAATAAAAGGCAAAAAAAAAAAAATATATATAAAAAATATATTTTTGTGAGCAAGTCCTAAAATTAGCATATTAGCTTAAAACAATTCTCGCATGGAAAGAGTTAAAATACTGGCATATTAAATGCCCATGGGGTGTCTACTTTTAAAAAATGTATGATTTGATGGGGTAAATTGAATTGGCCGGGTTCAACAAGGTCCCAATTAACACGGGGGGAAGGATGGCCACACATCTAATTTCCAATTAGAAAAATGCACACGTACCAAATGTGGCCTTTTAGTTCCCCCCAAAAATGACAAACCCATGCATGTGGGGTATCACTGTACTCAGGAGATGTTGCTGAACACATATTGGGGTGTCGTGTGACAGCGGCATATACCAGGAGCTGTAAATTCATACATAAAGTAGGTGTGTGTGGGAAAAATACACACACAAAAATACTACTGCAAACTTTAAAAAAATGCTGGTGGTAAAATGTGTGCATGCAAAGAGTTAAAATACCAGCATTTAAAATACCCTGGGGTGTCTAGTTTTCAAAAATATATGGTTTTGTTGGGCATACTGAAATGGCCCGGCTCAAAGATGTACCAAATAGGGCACGGGCAGTGGATCCCCAAATGCCAAAGTTCAACATTGAAAAATGTGCATGCCCCAAATGTGGCTCTTTTGCCCCCGAACAGCCAGGCAAAATCATTCATGTGGGGTATCACTGCGCTCAGGAGATGTTGCTGAACACATATTGGGGTGTTTTGTGATAGTGACATATACGAGAACTTTTTAATTCATACCTGAAGTAAAATGTGTGTGACAAAACAAATGGAAAAAAATGACTATCACAAAGTTTGACAAAGACTGGTGGTAGATATGGTGCATGGAAAGAGTTAAAATACTAGCATTTGAAATACCCTGGGGTGTCTAGTTTTCAAAAATATATAGCTTTATTGGGCACACTGAAATGGCCCGGCTCAAAGATGTACCAAATAGGGCATGGGCAGTGGATCCCCAAATGCCAAAGTGCAACATTGAAAAATGTGCATGCCCCAAATGTGGCCCTTTTGCCCCCAAACAGCCAGGCAAAATCATTCATGTGAGGTATCGCTGTACTCAGGAGATGTTGCTAAACACATATTGGGGTGTTTTTTGATAGTGACATATACCAGAACCTGTTTATTTATACCTAAAGTAAAATGTGTGTGAAAAAACAAATGCAAAAAAATTACTACCATAAAGTTTGACAAAGGCTGATGGTAGAATAAGTGCTTGGAAAGGGTTAAAATACCAGCATTTGGAATACCCTGGGCTGTCTAGTTTTCAAAAATATATGACTTGATGGGGTAAATTGCATTGGCCGGCTTCAAAGATACCCGAAATGGCACATGGGGGGAAGAATTACCAGATTTGGAAAAAATGGCTTTGAAATAGCAAAACGGTACCTGTACTTATTGCTCCATAACGTGCAGAAAAAAGCAAAAAAACATAAAAACATTGGGTATTTCTAAACTCAGGACAAATAGTAGAATCTATTTAGCAGGTTTTTTTATTACCTTTTATAGATGAGTAAAAGATTTTTCAACTAAAAGTTAGAAACAGTCATTTTTTTCAAAATTTTTCACCATATTTTATACTTTTTTTAATAGTAAATAATATGATACAATCAAAACAATGTCATCTAAAGAAAGCCCTTCTTGTCCTGAAAAAAACAATATCTAATGTGTGTGGGTTCAGTAAACGGGAAAGAAGAAAATTACAGCTAAACACGAGCAGCGCAGAAATGTTAAAACGGCCATTGTCACGAAGGGTACAAAAAGTAAAATCAGCCTTTGTCACGAAGGGGTTAAACTCTATCATTAATGAAAAATGTAACTTAAGTAGTATTACCAATACTCCAAGAATATGGATCTTAAGCAACAATATAGGGAAACAATGGATTTCAAGCAAACTGTGCATTTTTATTTACAAGTGGACACAAGTAAAATAATTATTAGACTACTAGGACTGGAGTTGTGCAGTCTTAGCGTGCATTTTTATGTTATATTCTTTTGAAAGCAATTCACCCTGGATAATAGATCTGTGTCATATTAAAGAGACCTGCGCCTAAAACATGTGAGTCATCTTCTGACACTGTCTGAGATGAAGTGTTGTAAAAGAAAATTTTTTCTCCAGGAGAAAAATAAGTTAGTATTACAGTGTATGAAATTACTTTTTTTTTTTTAAATAATGCAGAGTTAGAGATTCACTGTTTACTGCCAGAGAATCCAAGGTGATTCATATTATTTATTCAATAAACAGCATAATGAAATTGTCTCACTGCTCAGGTTCCTTTATTGGAGGAATGAATACATCTCGTGCATCTGTAGTTTTCACATATTAGGAAAGGAAAAATGCTATTGTTTTAAATGTAAACACAAAGTATACCATGTTTATAGTTATTTGTTATGTATGATTCATGTTGTTTTTTTTACAACATGAGAAGTAAGTGGGTTTTTTTATTACATTGGTTATATTTTCTTTTTTATGCAAAGTGTTTGTAAACATTTTTACTGGTATATATTTGCATATACATACGTGGTCAAGACAACTTGCTGAAGTTCCAACCGAGCATCAGAATGGGGAAGAAAGGGGATTTAAGAGACTTTGATCATGGCATGGTTGTTGGTGCTAGAGGGGCTGGTCTGAGTATTTCTGAAACTGCCAATCTACTGGGATTTTCGCGCAAAACCATCTCTGGGGTTTTCAGAGAATGGTCCAAAAAACAGAATATATCCAGTGAGCTTCACCTGTGTGGACGAAAATACCTTATTGATGTCAGAGGTCAGATGAGAATGGGCAGACTGGGCAGTAACGCAAATAATCTCTAGTTATAACCAAGGTATGCAGAATAGCATCTCTGAACGCACAATACGTCGAACCTTGAAGCAGATGGGCTACAGCAGAAGGCCACACCAGGTGCCACTCCGGTCAGCTAAGAACTGGAAACTGAGGCTACAATTCGCTCACAAAAGAACTTTGCCTGGTCTGATGAGTCTCAATTCCAGCTGCGACATTCAGATGGCAGGGTTAGACTTTGGAGTAAACAACATGAAAGCATGGATCTATCCTGCCTTGTATCAACGGTTTAGGCTGGTGGTGGTGGTGTAATGGTGTGGGCGACATTTTCTTGGCACACTTTGGGCACTTAGTACCAATTCAGCATTGTTTAAATGTGGCATCCTCCCTGTGTATTGTTGCTGACCATGTGCATCCCTTTATGACCACAGTGTACCCATCTTCTGATGGCTACTTCCAGCAGCATAATGCACCATGTCACAAAGCTCACATAATCTCAAACTGGTTTCTAAAACATGGCAATGAGTTCACTGTACTCCAATGGCCTCCACAGTTACCAGATCCCAATCCAATAGAGCACCTTTGGGATGTTGTGCAACGTGAGATTCACATCATGGATATGTAGCCGATAAACCTGCATCAACTGCTTGATGCCATCATGTCCATATGGACTAACTTCTCTGATGAATGTTTCCAGCACCTTGTAGAAAGTATGCCACAAAGAATGAAGGCAAAAGTGGGTCCTACCCGGTACTAGTAAGGTGTACCTGATAAAGTGACCAGTGAGTGTAAATACCTACACCATTTGTTTCCACCAAAGTCTGACCCTGCCATCTGAATGTCGCAGCTGGAATCGAGACTCGTCAGACCAGACAACGTTCTGTCCAATTTTGGTGAGCCTTTGCGAATTGTAGCCTCAGTTTCCTGTTCTTAGCTGACATACCTAAATGCATTGAGTTGCTGCCATGTGCTTGGCCGATTAGCTATTTGTCTTAACAAGCAATTGAACAGGTGTACCTAATAAAGTGGTCAGTGAGTATATATATATATTGTGATGGGACCGAGTCTGGCTTAGCTGGGTCTGGCTGGGAGGTCGAGTTAGTGGGTAATTAGGCTGGTCAGTCTGGACCAGCATGGTTTAGTTAGAGAGGGCTCCAACTGGGAGCTAGGTTTTTTTTTAATGATTTGGTCTTGGGGTTTGAGCAGTTAAAAAATAAATAAATAAAGCGCTGTTTTGTTACAGGCTGGTGTTCCTGACCCTGATTGCCCTAGAGGACTGTGCTTAGGACCCCTAAATGAGACATTTATGCCCCTCATGCTACAGGGTTTGTCACAATATATATATATATATATATATATATATATATATATAGACGGAACCCTCCATCACTGGGGCACATAACTTGTAGTTCTGTCTTGTTCTTCCTAAGACCATGCATCTGCACACCACTGCTGAGTTTTGGATCCAGTGTGACAGGTTTGGTACGTTATGTTACACTGTTCAAACCTGAAGCTACCTTCTGGCAATGTGAACCTTGATCCACAACACAGCAGATGCAAGGATGCTTGCTGCAAGATGTAAGGAACATCAAGTCCTTAATGAAAATGTAGGTTACATAAGAATAAGGACAAAAATACGTAGGAAATCACATAGTGTTTAAAATCCTTTATTCTTTTCCTCAGATATCACTTTCTTTTGTTTCATGCTTGAAACATTCTGTACTTTTTTTCTGAATGACACATAAACATGTAAGAAAAGCTTTTTTTCTTTTGCAGAATTTTTCTGGTTTGGGTATATGATACATGATAAGCTATTTGTGTTTTACATTATTACTGCCCATTTTTAGTTGCTCATTTTCTGCTGTCATTGTGCCCTTGGCCCTGTTAAGTGGGTCCAAATAATAGCATCATGCTATATAAAAGCAATAATGATGTGTATCACTGCTCATCTGTCATGGCAGAGTGACATAAATAGCCATAGCACAAAGGTAGTTTAGTGAAAAGTGACAGAAACACAGCTTATTTCAGTAATATATGGAGCTTGTAGAAGCATGTAAAGTCTTTTAACATTTGCAATAAATCTCAAAGACCTCATCTAGGAATAAATGGATACTGTATTCATCACAGAGCATTTTGTTTAAAATGTCCCTCCATATATTATTTGCACAATGGCCTGTTGACTTTATGATGTGTATATACATTTTCACAAGATCCTCATTTATAGCGAATACCCTTATTGCCCCCATCTACAAATATCAAGTGCAATTATTGTAGAGTGCTATTCTGAGTGCGCGCGTTGACATCTTGATAAATTATAATATGCACTCAAAATTTTATCATGCCTGGGGGTATCTGGTGACTCGAGAAAACATTGTTTCCTTAAAATCTTTTCATGAGAAGAACCATAAACACGGGTATTACATGTTTGGCATATTCTTTAGTGGTTGATTCCTGTAATTGTAATGCAATGTAAAATTCAACATTGCTTATAAATAATTACATTGTCTTACATAGTTACATAGCTGTGGCTCTTTCTAATTTTGCACAAGCTAGGGGAAAAAAATTCCTTCTTGACCCCAGAATGTCAGACTCTCCTTGGATGAAGAAGCTGTTTCCTTATAATTTAAACATTATATCCCTGAATATTATGTTTTTGCAAGTATTTATCCAATTGTTGTTTACATGCCTGTACAGACTCTGATAAAACTACCTCTGCAGGCAGAGAATTCTACATCCTTATTGTCAGGGGCGTAACTAGACGCCTCAGGGCCCGGGTGCGAGAATCTGTTAAGGGCCCCCCCACCCCCTCACACCCCCCAAAAAAACATGATTTTTACCCAACAATTTTTTTTCAACTAATTCAACAAATTCAATTTACATATTGAATCATATCTGTAAAAAAATCAAAGAAAAAGGGGCGCATGTACAAAGGGCATAATCCAGGGGTGTCCAAGTTTTTTCTGCAGTGGGCCACTTCATCAGAATTGTATACGTGCGCGGGCCGCACTCATTTTTCACTGTGACAAAAAATATGGCCTTTAATAAAATATGCAGATTAAAATAAAGTAAAATGACACAAAACCTTTACTCTTCCTCTCACTGATTTCTGGGCCTTGAAAGTTTTGCGACTACAAATTCAGGATTCCCTAGATTTATTCTAGGGATGAACTAAAATGAAAATTCTGGACCAAAACATTCAGGGTTCACTTAGCCAAAACTGAAAATGACCCCCACCTTTAAAAATAATAATAAAAACTCACATGTTTAATAAAAGTAGGTAACACACAATTGGACAAAATTAGCAATATGACTTGGCATGATAGGAGTGTGATTGCTAACAGCAATCACACTCCTATCATACCCAGGCAACCAGTAAATGCTGGTACCTAGGCATGATGGGACTGTGCTCGCTGTGATTGCTGTTAGCAATCACACTCCTATCATGCCAAGTCAGCCAGTACATGCTGGTACAGGGTGGCTGTAAGTGATGTGCAGACCCCATACTGCTGGCAGTATCACTACACAAGGGGGGCAGCTAGCTAGGTTTCAGCATGTACTGGCTGACTTGGCATGATAGGAGTGTGATTGCTAACAGTAGTCACAGTCCCATCATGCCTAGGTTCCAGCACTTACACATCCATCCAGTAAATGCTGGAACCTAGGCATGATGGGACTGTGATTGCTATTAGCAATCACACTCCTATCATGCCAAGTCAGCCAATACACGCTGGTACAGGATGGCTGTAAGTGATGTGCAGACCCCATACTGCTGGCAGCATCAATACACAAGGGGGGCAGCTAGCCAGGTTTCAGCATGTACTGGCTGACTTGGCATGATAGGAGTGTGATTGCTAACAGCAATCACAGTCCCATCATGCCTAGGTTCCAGCACTTACACATCCATCCAGTAAATGCTGGAACCTAGGCATTATGGGACTGTGATTGCTGTTAGCAATCACACTCCTATCATGCCAAGTCAGCCAGTACATGCTGGTACAGGGTGGCTGTAAGTGCAGACCCCATACTGCTGGCAGCATCACTACACAAGGGGGGCAGCTAGCCAGGTTTCAGCATGTACTGGCTGACTTGGCATGATAGGAGTGTGATTGCTAACAGCAATCACAGTCCCATCATGCCTAGGTTCCAGCACTTACACATCCATGCTATCACACACACACACACACACTCATTTATTCATATAATCATTAATTCACAGATTCATTCCCTCAATCACACACACTCATTCAAACACCCTCCCCACCCCCTTACCTGCACTGCATCTCCCTTCGATGCCGCTCACAGACTTCAGCAGGGGGCGTGGCCTCCCTCTGCCTTCTCTGCTAAAGCACAGAGGAAGTAGGATGTCATGTGAACTCCGCTTCCTCTGTGCTGTCCAGAAGACCCTCCCACAAGTAAGTAGCAGGGCTTGAGGTGCGGCTCGTGTACGATCGGTTGCCCTGGCTGCCGATCTTACGCGGGCCGCACCTCGAGGGCCCGCGGGCCGCATGTTGGACGCCCCTGCCTTATTTAAAAAAAAAAAAAAAAAACTTAAAAAAGATTTCGGGCGGCCCCTTGGCTTGGGCCCCCCTGCCGCCAGGGCCCGGTCGCAGTCGCGACCCCTGCGACCCCGGTAGATCCGCCACTGCTTATTGTCCTTACTGTAAAAACCCTTTCCTTTGCCTTAGACTAAATCTCCTTTCTTCCATTCTAAATGCATGACCACGTGTCCTATGCATACTCCTGTTTATGAATAGATTTCCACATAATGAGGTGCCATTTTTCTAAACTAAACAGATTTAAATGAATTAACCTTTCTTCATAACTAAAGTGTTCCATTCCTTTTATTAATTTTGTAGCCCGCCTCTGCACCTTTTCCAGTGCTATGATATCCTTCTTTAGAATAGGTGCCCAAAATTGCACAGCGTATTCAAGGTGTGGTCTTACCATTGATTTATACAGAGGCAAAATTATATTTTTATCTTGTGAATTGGTGCCCTTTTTATACACAACAATACCTTACTGGCTTTAGTAACTGTTGACTGACATTGCACATTTTTTCCTGGTTTGTTGTCTATAACAATTCCCAAATCCTTCTCATTTGTCGTTACCCCTAATTCACTACCGTTTAGGGTGTAGGTTGCTTGTGCATTCCTTACCCCGAAGTGCATAACTTTGCATTTATCTACATTAAATTTCATCTGCCATTTGTGTGCCCAGTCCCCAGTCCATCTAAATCCCTCTGCAGCACAGTAATATCCCGCTCGCACTGTAATACTTTACAGAGTTTAATGTCATCTGCAAATACAGAAACACGACTTTCAACGCCTATTGCAAGGTCATTTCTAAATATGTTGAATAAAATTGGTCCCAGAACAGAACCCTAAGAAACAGCATTTACCACTTTTGTCCAGCTTGAAGATTTACCATTTTTAACAACTCTCTGTACTCTATCACCAAGCCAATGTTCAACCCAAGAACAAGAATTAGCATCTAGACCAATTTCTTTCAGTTTGAATACTAACCTCTTGTGTGGAACCGTGTCAAACGCCTTGGCAAAATCCAAGTAGATTACATCCACTGCAACACCCTGATCTATACTTCTACTTACTTCTTCACAGAATGCAATTAAATTAGTTTGACATGATCTGTTTCATAAAACCATGCTGATTTTTACTAAGAACACTGTTCTTCCTAATGAATTCCTGAATATTATCCCTTATGAGCCCTTCAACAATTCCCTATTCAATTTTGATTCTGAAATATTATGGATGAACAGATTAGATGAGTTTTATCTTTTAGGTTGTCCACCTTTTCAGAGAAACATTTATTCTACCCTCCTAATACCTTTAACCTGCATCCTGAAGAAACCATCAGTCTTCCCCAACTTCAAGATCTTCATGCTACAACACATCACCCTCATTACAAATATGCCATCCTAACCCAAGCAACCATCTAAGGCTCTCCTCTCTTTCTTTACCAGTATGTCTCAACATGTGTTAATGCTATTAATTTATATATTGTTAATTTTCACTATAGTATTGTGATGTAAAGTGAGGAAATAGTGTACTATTTCCTCCGTAGAATACTAACATATCAACATTCCTTACAAATATCCTTCCCACAGCTGTGTCTTAACTCACACAGAATTTATTTTATGGGTTTAGAAAAGAAGCATGGTTATAACCATTCTATTTCATTGTTTAAAAAAAAAAAGTCTAAATCAAACCAGTTATGTGTTTTTATTTCCCTAGACATAGCACAGATGCAGGTATCTCAAGAACCATAGCCAGAAGGGTACTGACTTAATTTCAGTAATTAAATAAAAAACCCTGAGTCAGTAGGATTCCTGCTTATAGACTCTGACAACAAACACGCAACATCAGCCGCCAACTAATCCACGGCATAGATATATATAAAAAATGATATATCAGGTATTTGTTTATGTTTTTATAATGGAAATAATTGCTTTCACTGAAATTTGTAGCACAAGAGTCCAATTAAAACGTCGATTATTTTATATGTTTGCTAGGAGTCGCCTCAAGGTTTGATTCGTTTTCTCATAATTCTGCAGCTGCTACATTAGTTTATAAAATGCGTGTTGATCCAGTGCAGTCCAGAGTACAAACATTTTTACCCACTATGAAAAAACCTGGAATTAATTTTATAAGAACTTTTTAACCACTATTCAGATGAGGCATGTGAATCATGGCTGCTATAAGTGAAAGTTAAAAATAAATCCAGCTGGACACAAAGTGCATATAAGAATAATTGGTACTACAAGACAAGATTATTAATTAGAAATTTATTATAAAAAACCACCTGCGCTCTGAACATGATAAAGCATTCGTTTTACTCTGTCCATGATTTGTACCACATGACTGCTAAACAATAACTGATGATAAAGATCAGCAGCTTCTCAAAGCTAAAAATAAAAAAAATTAAAAAAATTACATTCAGTCACTGCCTTTAGGTGCAAGCAGCCTATTATAGCTGTAATGTGATGATTCTACAATCAAAAGTACAAAAACAGTTGACACACTTGTGGAATAAATTTTTTTTACTTAATTACAAAAGGGTTTTCTAGTGATCAGTAAGCCTTTTAAACTTAACAAAGACAGTTCCAAGTGACCCTAAACATACCTGGGTACTCTCCGGGGAGAACCTGAGAAGCAGACCCGAATCCTCTGGTTCGCGGGAGCAGGGTCTTGACTTGCTCCGTTCCCCGCCCATTTTTCCTTTAAACGGGGGTGCTTCCCACCCACCGACGTCAGCGGAACCACCCGCTGACATCAGTGTGCAGTCCTGGCCGAGTCCCGCAAGGGAAGGCTCCGGGTAGCCGGAGCCCAGAAGTTCCCAGGTATGACCCTAAACCTTTGAACAGTAGTTTATATATGTGTATGTGTTTATGTATGTGTATATGTGAGCATGTGTATGTGCATGTGGGAGGGAAAAATAGAAGCTAGCCAAATGCAAAAGTGCAAAATGTAAAAGGCAGACAAGCAACATAAAAGCAAAAAAGGGAAAAAAGATAAATGTGTAGCGATGTGAGGTGCAACATTAATTGCCAAAGAGGGAGAAAAGATTAGAACAGAAGGAAAAAGACCACAAGATACAGAAAACATGGGCTAAAATCTAGAGGAGGTGCCCCTCCTGCAACATTGCTCCATGGCCCAAAGATTCTTAATCTACTGTGACTGCCAGTATATGTTTCCATTCATTGATGGTGCCACAGTAAAAGACAACTCTATAATCCTCTGTCGATAGCACATTTGATTTTAAAATCAGATATGGTATTCATTCCTATATATATATACCTATCTCTCCCTTACAGTTTCTTTAAAAGGAGTGTTAACATGTATTTCTCAACTTGTTTTTGTTGGTTTTAGATCTGTAAAAGAAAGAGAATGATAAAGTATTGTTTAAGGAAACACTTCAAGCCTAATATATGTGTGAACACTTTTGCAGTATATAGATAAACTTGTTTGTTTCTGAAACCTTGCCTTAAGCATTCCTTGTCTACCCCCAAGGAACATGTAATATTAATGTTTAGCTGAATGTGTTGCTGTTTTGTATATAAAGTTCCCCAAATTGAGTGAGACTTGGCTTAAGATTCTTTATCAAATTTTGTTAAAATCTAGAACAAATTTACCAAAGTTGGTTTATCTTTTAACCTGATATGAAATCCAGAGCATCTCTTATATTTTAGTCTAATTAAGACATAATTAGAATTGTGATTAAAGTAGGTTTTATGTATAGAAGATATTAGGTCACCAAAACCATATGGTGGATGTCAGCAGTATCCCAAGCAATTGCCTGGCTACTTTTACATTGGGGGAAAAGCTTCTATCATGTAGTTTCAATAGAGTAGAATATAATTTTTTTCCTTTTAAAACTTGTAAACCCAATCAGAGCCATCATGTCCACAGGGCAGAAAGGGCTCAGTCAAGGACCCAACCAAATACAAAAGCCTACAGAGGCCCATTTGCCCAGTCTTGATTTGTTGGCTAGGAAAGGAAAAGGGTAAAAATGTCTTTGCCTACCATAAACATCAGGTTGCCAATGTACAGTAATCTCCACTGAAAGTTTTAAAGAGCACTGAAGCAGAGGTTTGTCCAGAGCATTTTATGTTGAAATAGAACTGTGAATATGATATATAGAAAGGGACCTTGAGCTTATAACACTGATCTACCGTCCGCTTCCCCTGGAGCATTTCCTGGTACCAGAATACATTGACTGGAATTTGCATATGGTTGCAAATAATGTTGCTGTTATGACTTAGCATAATTTCTGACTATAAAGCACTTTTAAGTAGACTTGTGCATTCGTCTTCGGGTGAACATGAAAACAAACATGAAGAGAAGACAGCGGCGGTAAAACGTAGGCGAAGACGAAGACACACACCACGAAGATCTTCGTGATCGTCTTCGTCTTCGTCTACCACTCTCCCCGGTCCCTTCCCCTTCTAACTTACCTTGGCATCGCGGCATCGCGGCAGTTCACGGAAGTGGAAATCCGCAGGTTCGCCGTCACGGGTTACAGGGCAGTGCGAATGAGCCTATTGGTCGCCTACAGGGACCTCCTCTGGCATCAACCAATTGGTTGATGCCAGAGGAAGACCCTGCAGGTGACCAATAGGCTCACTCGCACGGCCCCTTAACTCCTTAAGGTGCAACAAGTGCACCAGGAGCCTAAAAGTCTGTACGAGCGACCAACAGAGTCGCTTGTACAGACTTTTAAAACCCCAATGCTGCAACTTACCCGGCACATCCCACTGGTCTCCCTGTTCTATCAGTTAATAAACGATAGAACAGGGAGACCAATGGTATCTGCCGGACAAGTTACGGCACCAGGAGTTTAACAGTCTGTACGAGCGGCCCTATTGGTCGCCAGCAGGGGATTCGTCTACCATCAACCAATGGCAGACGAGTCCCCTGCTGACAACCAATAGAGTTGCTCATACGGACATTTAAACTCCTGGCGCCAGAGCTGCTGCGGTACGCGTTAACCCCGTATTAACCCCTTAACCGGAAAAAACGAAGAAAAACCGAACACGAAGAATGTCCACGAATATTCGCCTGAAGAGAAGACAGGAACAGGCGAATATTTGCGGAATACGAAGATTTTTTTTCCCCCCGAAGACGAGCACGAAGACGAACACGAAGAGCCCCCTGGTGCCCAAGTCTACTTTTAAGGTTGTTGTTTTAGTCATAGGATAAGTGTAATACCTTCTGTCCAATTAATGTTCATAGAGTGAGATCTTGAGAGCCTATGTGACTCTACTTATTGGGGGACCCTTCTTCAGGTGTGGTCACCCCCTGAGGTCTTGACTATTTTTGGGACTCTGCATCTTATGTTATGTCCGTTGTTCCTGTAAAGCTTTTCCAAACGTCTTAGGATTGTCTTGTCAGGAACCAGTATGCCTATCTCAATTTTTATGTTGTAATATTCATGCCCATTTGCTTATATGTTCAAAGATGTAATACTAAAGATGTGTTAATCATCTATATTAGATGAATATTTTCATTTTTGGTCTGCCAAAAATCATCCAATAACTGCTTTAAATGCTACCAGGCCAGGTTCTGCTCCCCATTTGGGTTGCCAAATGGTAACACAAATTAGTGGACAGGGATGGCGGGATTTTGGCGTACATAACTGATTATATACCCCATACGTACTATTAGTTATGTTGCCATGGATGAGAACAGCTCAGGATCACTGTGCATCATAAACTCCAAAAATTTTATTAGGCTAATGCTGAAAGTCCAAGTAAAGTACTATTTAAAAAAAAAAACAGCCTTTGTCATGTATTAAAGGAGATTAAAACCCATTTGAGACCATCTCTTCACTGGCAGACTGGCACCTCACTATTAAAATTCAATTAAGAATTACATAGCAATAAAACTTGAAAGACATAGAGAAATGTATTTTTACACTGTAGGACCTCCAGTTCCTTTGATTACTTCCATTGTTTTCCTTCTTTCTTTTAATTAATAAATAATCACACATTAATACTGTGATTCTGCTGGTATAAACAGATTCCTTACTAGGTCCTTGTTCATAAATAAACATTGTTGATGCATTAATGACAGGAAATTACCATTTCTTGTTCTGCATATAAAATTAGGCACTAGTTTCTTTTTTTTGTGTTTTTTTTCATGTACTGCTGGACAAATAAAACGTTCTTTATCAGTTGTGAAGAATTCTCTGTTGAAAGTTTTATTTTTCATTTCTTTCATTAAATGATATACTATGCACACAGACTGCGCTTGAATCACCAAGGCAATGAATGTTTAAAGGATTTTTACATCCTGCTGCCTCTCAGGATAATTAGAAGAATATAATGACACTTGCTTATAGATAGCTAATTACAAAAAAATCTATGGCTCCCAAGACTAATTATTTGAATAATGATAACATATTAGCTATTTCTAAATTTTAGTTAGAGTGGACCATATAAACTGTCAAAATGCAAAAATGTTTGCCAAGCACTCTGTGTCTGCTTCTTTTGCTAGGGGTGTTGTGTACCAGCAACGCATGTTGACACGATGTACTGAAAAATTTTGCTTAGAATATAACTCGACTTCAGTACCTTTGTTATTAGTGGAGGACACATGGGGTTTGTAGGTGTACCGGATTCCTCTAGAAATTCTGACCTCTAGCTGAGATAAATATGGATACACTCAACAGTATGTTGTGTTCCTCCTCTAAACTTTCTACATCTTCATGACCTTTGTCAGTTGTGTATGCTTAAAATATATTTATGTATTTCTTAAAAATACATATTTCACGCTGTTTGAGCTGGGAACTAAACTTATGATTGTAGTGTACGTTTGTGTTGTGTATGTTGACAGAAAAGAGCCAACTGGCCCATCTACTCAACCCCCTTTTGAATTACTTTATGTCCTATTTTTATTGAAACAAACAAAGGTTCAATTTTGGACTTGATTTAACCCTTTGATTCTGTAGAATCCCCTCATATGCATGTGCCCCTTTCACCACCCCAAGCTAATTGGCTTGTAGAAGATCTGCTTTGCTGAATGCTCCTGCTGCCTTCACCAACATTATATACTAATTGCCAGTCAGTCTTAAAACTGGCTTTTGTTATGTTATTTATTTTTTCTTTGTGGAGTTCACAATAAAAATGTCAGGTTCCTCCTTCCTCCATCCTCCTTCCTCCATCCTCCTTAAAGGCACACTGCTCCTCCTCTTCCCCCTCCAATATTTGCCTCTCCAGAACAAATCGGCAAAGGCCGCAACTTCGTATTCTCTCCATATGTTCTCTAAACATTGAAGGCTCAACATCCTGCCCTCTGAGGATGCTGCTTTTGAACATAAAGTCTTGCAGGAAGTGGTGAAGCATTCTAATCCCCCTAAGCTTGGAGGGAGAGATTTTCCTTCCCGTAAATCTAATTTCCTCATCTCCAAGTGGCAGCACTTGATTCCCCCTTTAATAAAATTATTTTTGCTTTGTACGTGTGTTGGTTTTTTACTTTCTGGAGGGATCTGTGGGTTAGTGCAGGCTTTATAGCCTGTAGGAGGGGGAAGAAGATGAGCAGTGTGCCTTTTACACTATTTTCAGATCCCGTCCATACAAATGGATTCAGGATAGAACCCTATGATTTGCTGCCACTAGGAGTCATGAAAGTGAAATTTAAAGTTTTCGGTTCTTTTGGAATAAGAGCTAAACAATATTTCCTGTTCATAGGACATCCTATGTTTCCCTTTTTCATTGCAAGATGTAGGAACATTTTAAGGGGGGGCTGGCTGGGGGTAATACACATGGCAGTGGGGGCATCAATAGACAAGAGGGTGGTTGGGCATCGCATTAGCCAATACAAAAAGGGTGGGGGCATCAATACACAAGGGAGGGGATTGGCTGGGGCATCACATACATCAATATACAAGGGTTTGGGGGCATAAATGCACAAATTGCCGGTCTGGGGCATCAATACACAAGGGAGCAAAAATACAAAAAGGGCAGTTAATGACAAAGCAGTGTAGAAAATACATTGTTTATGCTTCAGCGCGGCAGAGTGTGTCCTGGTGTGTGTTTGGGTGTTGGTGTGGCAGAGCCTGGCCCGGTGTGTGTGTATTTGGGTTCGGTGTGGCAAGCCTGTCCTGGTGTGTGTGTGTGTTTGGGTGTCAGTGTGGAAGAGCCTGTCCTGGTGTGTGTGTTTGGGTGTCAGTGTGGCAGATCCTGTCTTGGTGTGTGTGTGTTTGGGTGTCGGTGTGGAAGAGCCTGTCCTGGTGTGTGTGTTAGGGTGTCAGTGTGGCAGAGCCTGTCTTGGTGTGTGTGTGTTTGGGTGTCGGTGTGGAAGAGCCTGTCCTGGTGTGTGTTTAGGTGTCGGTGTGACAGAGCCTGTCCTGGTGTGTGTGTGTTTGGGTGTCGGTGTGGCAGAGCCTGTCCTGGTGTGTGTGTGTGTGTTTGGGTGTCGGTGTATGTGTGTTTGGGTGTCGGTGTGGTAGAGCCTGTCCTGGTGTGTGTGTGTGTTTGGGTGTCAGTTTGACAGAGCCTGTCTTGGTGTGTGTGTTTGGGTGTCAGTGTGGCAGAGCCAGTCCTGATGTGTTTCTTTGGGTGTCAGTGTGGCAGAGCCTGTCCTGGTTTGTGTGTTTGGATGTCGGTGTGGCAGAGTTGATCAAAAAATCTTTCCACTGCTTTTTTCATTATTGCCAAATTAACTTTGTATTAATATGCATTATAAAGCTAAAAGGCCAGATTTTCTCTCAGTGAAAAGTGTGTGCAGCCCACGCACACATACGTTTCTGATGAAGTTGCCCATTGCAGAACAAACTTGGACACCCCTGCCTTATGCAATAAGCTTTGATTAGAAGGTTACATTTACTCTAATTCTAAAATTTAGCTACAATGTTCAAAGACAACTATGTTTTTGATATGCTGAAGAGTATGAGTATGTAAAAAAAAAAAAAAGCACAGCATGCTTACGCCTGTTTGGTAGGCCTCGTATTATACATTTGTATTATTTGAGCCTGAGACTAGCTTAGTGCACCAACATTTTTTCTTTTCCCAGGATGAGTTTTTGAAATGACAAGCATTACTAGCATGATGCTGTATAGCAAGATTTGTAGCTAAAAAGACTAGCATAAGGTCAGCGTGTATCCATGGAAACTGATGAAGGCATTATAATAGATGGTATACCTTTTAATAATGAAAGACAATTATAATTAATCGTACTTACAAAGTAGACTTTTTTGTGCATTTAAGGGTTTTTAATGGCATTACAAATATCTATAGGAAACCAGTGAGTTCATTGATGTAGTTTAAATAACATTTATTTAGATTTATAGTAATTTAACTATTACAGCTGTATTATTTTTAGAACAATTTCAGCATGAATACATTCTCACACGATTCTTTCCTGGCACCTATTACATTGTAAACTTGCCATCTCTTGACCATCTCAGTGATCGATCATTCTCATAACTATACAGTTCGATATGCAGAATACTATATGAAATCAGTGTGCAGCAAATGTAATATGAGAGAAAATGTAATCTTTATTCTGAGGGTGTGTTGCAAATGCTTGGTCATCAAATCATAAAGTCCCACTCCTAGAAGTCGTACTTTAGGAAATCTGTGTCCAAGTTTCGCTGTGGTTGGTTTTATGCTTGAAGGGTAAAAACCAATTAAGTTTTTATACAATGAGACCTTTCTGCAAGTGTTTCATTGTATTTTTTGATCAATGCTTTCCATACTTACAGCGTATATGTGCTGCCAAAGCATACACTTTGACATCACAACCAAAATTCACTTTATAACTTATACTTGTCTTGGTAAACTAATCCTTTCACTCCAGTATTAGTAAATCGCCGTAGGTTGGTCTCACATGGCTTGTACGTATTTGGCTTGTAACATCCAAAATATTTCTTTAGGGGTGTTGTTTATCAAGCAGTTTAAAAAAAACGCCATCATTGTGATTTATTGTTACCTAATATGTTAATCTGGATCTGTTATGAGGAGGACCCAAAACACTGCAATTCATCTACAACTTGCTGCTTAGTGGATAAACCCCAGAGTGCATTTTATGGCAAATCCACGCATATCAGCATTTGTACCAAAATAGCAATACAATTATTACATTTTCTGTTTTAAGAAGACTAAATGCGCAATCAATCTTCCACCTGCACACATTAGCTATAGGATTCCAAGCTGCTGTAGAGATAGATTGTCTTCTGTTATCAGAAGGCAATGTTGGTACAGTGTGTGCAGCTGGGATGTTGTTAGGTGGAAGACATAGGAACCAGGTGCAGCCTGAACTGTTGAATGGTGAAGATTTTTTAAATAAAATAATTCAACAATGTGTAATAACTGGATACAAAGACATGGTGATTCCATGCTGCGTGCAGTATGGTTTTTAATGAAATACCAATTATATGTGCTAGAGAACACAAGTGTTTTATGGTTTGGTGAAAATACTTATGAAAAAGGTGCAGGTGAGAGGATCTAAACTCTGAACTCAGAAGGTACATTCAGGGGTAACTCAGAGCATAATCATATGCTAATTTGGTCATTTGATTTGCATCCTTATCCTAGGCATTGCTGCATTTTGCACCCTAGGCATGATAAAAACATTAATATAGGTCCTAGGCATGCAACGCAGGCATGACTGGAATGAAGTGAAGAGCTAGTTGTCTCTTTCTACTCCTCGAAAGAGAAAAGGTAACTGGATGGATACTTGGAAAAGCATAATATTCAGGGATATAATCTTAAATTATGGGGAAACAGTTTATTGATCCAAGGAGAAATCTGACAGATATAGGAAAGGCTGAACTTGATGGATGCATGTCTTTTTTCAGCCTATATAACTATGTAACTATGTAATCCATGTGGGGGTTACAGGAGCAGCAGTTGCTCCAGGGACCCAGTGTTCTGATGGGCCCATACCTCTTACCTATCCCATGATGTCTTCTTCCTTGGATCTCCAGCAATTATCCTCCCTCACTGATACTGCTCGCCGAGTTATGCCTTTTCTGGGCCAGCAGCACAGCGATAGAGCTACAAGCCCCAAGGAACCTACAGGAGGGAAATTGAGGATATGGGAAGTACTGTGTGTGTGTGTGTGTGTGTGTGTGTGTGCGCTTGTATGTATGTATGTGTGTGTGTGCTTGTGCATCGGTGTGTGTGTGTATATATGTATGTGTAAATGCAAGTGTAGCAGGATACATAACTGCAACATGAACTTTTTTCTTGTTACTACTGTTTTTCTGTTCTCAAAAAGGCTGTATATCCACCAAAGAAGAAAGTCATACCACAAGGATTACACCTGAAATATGCTACTAATATGACACAATATATGTGTCTCAAGTTTACTTTAATTCACGCACATCAAATGAAACTATCAATGCTTAATTTTTGTTCAACAACGAAGTGGGTATATATGGTGCTCAGCTCATATCCAAGTACACATATTTACATGTGCTATCTGATTAAAGTACATATTTATCATTAACTATGGAGAGGTGGCTTCAGCTGCAGTAAGGACCATAGACCAAATCCTTAGCAACAACTATGCAAATGAACATCAAATGCAATTTTTGTATGGCTGGCAAGTTGGGAGGTGGTCATACAGTGCAGAAGCTTCAAAATAATGCACACAGTTAAAAAAGCTTCTCAAGCCTACAATCTCTATTGGGTAACCCATTGTGTAATGCTTTTTCACCTGTCATTGAATTTGAAAGCAGATATAAAACATACATGGGAACTTTATAGCTCCAGCTACTTTATCAAACTCTTTATTTTGGGAGGCTGTTCCACCTCTCTATCGGGAAAATTAATAACATTCCTAATTGTTATTATGTCAGTGTATTTTACACCATGTAAGATGTGTAACCTGTATTTAGCAGTTATGTTGGATCTTGTTTTAAATTGCATCACTGAGATTGCACCAGCCCCATTAGGCAAATCAAGGAAATGTTATATGAATGTGTTTGTTTTGAGAGTTAGTTGATGGTTTCCTGTTTGCTTGGAGGAATTATGTGATTATATTATAATATGCATACTGCCAACCAGTCTACGGAAACAAATGCTTGAAAAGAAGTTCAAGTATAAATTCTACTAAAAGTGGAATTTTTATTACATTTAATAATGTGTAGTCTTTATTGCCATCAGCCTTGTTATTGGTGTCACTTATTTCTGTTTATACAGCTATTTGCAAGATCTGCTCTCACAAAACTAAAACACAGCTCCCATGGATTCTATTTTTGAGATTATTTATTAATACAGATCACTAGATTATACAGCACATACAATTAAGAATGATGGCAGGTAGAAGCAACTACTATTGAAATGGTCCATGTAAAGTACTAGAGGCAAAAGTAAGTTAGGTGGCCCCACATACATTGCAGTTTTCTTGGTGAAAAAAAACCCACAAAAAAACGCAAAGTATTTTGTTGAGCTAATGTAAATCATGCTACCTGACAGCCTGAGCAGAGTTATCTTCATATGTTATCTGTTACATAGCAACATAGAATTAAATGACAGTCTGGCCAAAATGTCTAATCTAAAGAACAGAATGTTGTTTTCAAAATGTATAGATGCATAGTGAGTCTATGCATGGTGCACAGTGTCCTGATGACTATAGTTTTTTAGGCATGCAAACCTATTTTACGTAGCTATATGTTGAGATTGTAGCATTGCTGGGTTAGGAAAGGTTGTATATTGATTTACCCATAGGTGATAAAAATTAAAATCATGCTTATGTGATTAAGCTGATTTTGGATTATATATTCATGTACAGCCCGTTTAAGTTCCAGTCTTTTAGATTCAGTTGGGTGCCCATATGCCATATGTTTCCTATGCCACTAAGCTTCCCATCAGTCTTGAAGCTAAACTAACCTTTCTCTGCCACCGCTCCTCATCTGCGGCTCCACTGTGCCATTGGCTCCACATACCCTCCAGAATCAAATTCAAACTTCTGAACCAGACCTACAGAACCCTAAACAACTCTGCACACCTTACATCTCTACCTTCTTATACAAATACACCCCTAGCTGTCATCTTCACTCCTCTCATGACCTGCATCACTCTTCTATCATCATCATTACCTCTCAATTCCCTGGCTCCATCCATCAGACTTTCTCCCTCATACGCAAATTTCAAAAGCTCTCTGAAAACTCACCTTTTTCGAGAAGTATACAAGCTTTTTTCTAACACTCAGCATTCTAATCAAGTCATCTGAATGGCCAACAATCTCTAAAAATCATCCTGACTAGACCAACGCATCCCTACAGATCATCCTGACTAGATAAACGCATCCTTATCCAAGCAGTTCTCCCCTACTGTTTCACTCGCCCTCTACCACTGACTAGATTGTTAAGCTCACAAGAGCAGGACCTTCTTCTCCTTTTTTTTACTAGTTAATTATTGTTTGTATAATGCAATGTAAGCCTGTAATAGTGGGCTACATGTGCTCAGACCATATGTCATTTTCTGGCCCCATTCAAGAAAGAGCTTGCATACCTTTTAGATATTGAGGGTATGTGTTGTTTCATAATGTATTATGTGAATTTGACCTACGTCTTACCAATCCCTAGATTAATTTTATTTATTTTTATTTTCCTCACATACTTACTAGTGTAATAAAAATGATAAACTGTACCTACCAGATGAAAAAGCTGTGCCCTATATTATACACAACACACATAACAAAACTGACATAATAAATCAGCTCCCAAGCCTGAAGGAGTGAAAAAAAACTGTTAAGCAGTTAATTTCAGGAGGCTAGATAAAAAAATCTATCCCTTAGTAAAAATATAAAAGAAGCAGCTAACCACAAGGGGAAAAGGTTAATGATTTAATGTTTAGTCATAATGACATGATTCCTAATCTTCATTCAATCCCCGTGGAACAGGCAATACAGCCTTTTTATTCTCAGTGATCTTTGTTTTTCATACTTGATACCTCTATGTTGAGCCAAGTTAACATTATGACCAAACCTCCTGTAATGGTGTGCCACATAAGTCGATGTAACAATGGTTAAAGCTAAGCCTATGAAATCTTTATGTCCCCCTATCCATTTTTAATAGATCTGGTAATCTTCAGTGACATTTTAAATGTCTATAATGAAGCAGGTTTCACAGGTAAAATATTGTTTGACCCTGAACTCTGTTGAGTCTTGTAGGATTATGAAATTTCTCCAATTCACTTGTGTTCAGAATATGACAACTGTGCATTATAATGTTTTTTAATGTCCTTTCTGATGAAAGAATGGATTGTGCCCCAATTTGGATTAACCCTGTCATATTAACCCTGTCACATTAGCCCTGTCATAATAAACATACTATAAATGTCTGATTGTGTTTGTGATCCCTTTATAAATAATGTAATCACATTATCATTTCTCTAGTCATATGGCACTACATAACACGGTATAAAGTCCTTGAATAATAAAAGTAAGGACTTTACAATAACCTCACAAAACTCCTGAGGAACCATCGTCCTTTGATACCTTCTTTCGTTTCCCACTGAAAATGTTTAGACTGTTTTGTGAATGGTCAATCAGTGAAACTTCATTATTTTTCGTTACCCATTAATTCTTACCTACCTGACCCTGAAAGGGTCCATATTTTATGTCACCCATATGATTTGTTGCGTCTCATGATTCTCAAAAGCATTTATGGGCCATCCTGTTTAAAGTAACCTTTACGTAAACAATAAGGAGCTTGTTAATCTCGTAAGAGGCAGTCTTTGTGACCAAATGTTAAATGAAATCGTATTATGTTCACTGATCCCCAAATTTGGACAATAACTATTATCTCTAGATCATTAAAAACACAAGGTCCAGTAAGGCCTTACCCCTAGTTAGCTCCATCACTGTCTGAGACATGAGATTAACTTTTAAAATGCTCAAAATCTATTGCCTTTAGCTGTTTCACATAACAATTCTAAACAGCTGTTTATTCTATTATTGTCATTAATTTCTACAAATTCCGTTTTTTAATGCAAAACAATAATTCTCTGTGACAATAAATGTTCTCCCTACAGCTATTTTAATGTAATATAAACCTAGCAGACACATTTTAAGTAGAAAATACATGATTTTGTATGGATTTTGATTACCTCCAGTTTAATGTGTCTGACAGACTTCTTCTTCAATAGTTACCAAGTGAAAATAAATGCTGAAGAACAAGTATGTGTCATAAGAAAGAGAAATGGATGCCAGTTATTTGTGGGAATGATGCTGAATTACATTGTCCCACTATAATTAATTTTTTGTTTATTCTGAATGCCATAGTTGTGGTATATTAAATGCTTCAACTCTGTTTCCATGTTCTCTGGAGTTTTATTCAATTGATAAAATTAGAATAAACACAAATAATAATTTAATAAAAATGAAAATACAAAATGTCTTCACTAGCCATTTTCATAGTGATATGGTTAAATGATATGGCCTTAGGATAATTTTACCCTGTTGTATACACATGTACATTTTTACTTTTATAATGAAAAAGGCAAAATTGTTACTTTTTTCCCAACATACAGTGGCAGTACGATGGGTACTGTTCTTTTCTCGGGACAAGATGCATCTAAAGATAAACAAACAATTAAGTGCCCCGGGACCCCTCCTCCTTACCCATAAAAACCGGGGCCGAACCGGAGGTAGACAGTTCTTTTCTGGTCCCTTTCAGGGACGGACAGGGTGTATCGTCGGTCCGGACAGGAGTTCGGCATCTCGTCAGCTGGTGAGGCGCACGGGTTGCTGCCTGGGGGTCTTCGTTGCCTCCGATTGCTCCCCGGGTGGTGAGCAGAGAGAGGCTTCCCTCCGTAGCGGTCCTCGTTACGGAGGATGTAATGGTGTTCTTCCTTTTCTGAGCAAGGAAGTGGGAGCATGCGCAGTTTAGGTGGAACGCACGCCCGGGTGGCGTAGCGTTCCACTGAAGATCCGATCGCGCTACTGAGCATGCGCGAATCGGATCTTCCGGAGGGCGGCAATTTTAAAAATTGCATTTAAGCGCTTTGCCTGTCTGACTGCTGGAGCTTTCGTCAGTACAGTGCAGCCGTGTCACCAGCCCCCCCACACGGTTCAGAGGAGGTTAGGGTAAGATATTTTCTTTATCTTGGCTCTCTCCTATCCTCTTCCCTCCTAAAAAAAAAAATAAAAAAAAAAATTGTTTTCTTTTAATATACATTTTTTTCTTTTTATTAGATGTCTACTCCGTTACCATCAGAAAATCCGGATAAGGATAAAAGACCTGCTTCCGCTCCCAAAAAGGCCACTTCCAAAGCTAAGCATTTGTCATGTGCTGAATGTGCTACTCCACTGCCGGATGGCTGCAGGAAAAAGGTGTGCAACGCCTGCTCTGCTGCCCAGCTTGCTGCTGAGAAGCGCAAAGACCTTCAATCTTTCCTTGGGTGGTTCCAGGAAAATTTGGCGCAAACTTTTGAAGCATTTCAATTTTCGGCAGCTCAATCTCAGGAGAGAGTCAAGTTGGATTCCACACACAAGCGCAAGAGATCCAGGTCTTCCTCTCATTCAGACCTTTCCTCGGGTGAGGTCTCCCGGTCCTCTAGTTCTTCTAGTGATAGTTCGGAGGAAGAGATGGTTTTCCCCTCCCAGGATCTCCGTAAATTCACCAAGGAGGTGACTCGTATGCTCCTAGTGGGTGATGTGGGGAAGGTTAAAGGTTTTCCTGTACTCCCTAAAGTGGATGACCTTATCGCCAGGGAATGGAAGCACCCTGAAAAAAGAGCCTTCATTTCTAAACGCTTTAAGCAGTTGTTCAGGCTTCAGGGGGAATATTCTTGGGAAGATCCCCCCAAAGTGGACATACAAGTGGCCCAGCTCTCCAAAAAGACTACTCTCCCTATCGGTGAAGTGTCCGGGCTCAAAGACCCTATGGACAGGAGATCAGAGACTTCATGCAGGCGTGTGTTCCAAGCGGCAGGAGCTCAATGCAAGGTGGCGGTGTCTAGTGCGGCAGTGGCTAGGGCCCAGCACATGTGGCTTCAACTTTTGCAAGATCGTCTTGCGGATGATGCTGATTCTGAGATTAATAGACTGTTGAAGAATTTAAAGCTTTCCAACGATTTTTTTGTGGATTCAGCTCAGGAGTCCCTTAAGCTCTCGGCCAAGAACATGGCCTTGTCGTCTGTGTCACGCAGAGCCCTTTGGTTACGTTCCTGGACGGCGGATTCTGCTTCTAAATCTGCTCTTTGTGACTTACCTTTAGAGAGTAAGAAGTTGTTTGGTGCTCCGTTGGAGGATCTTATTAAGCAGATTTCGGATACAAAAAGAGCTTTGCCTCAGGATCGAAGGCCAAGGTGGAACCGCAGATATCCTTATAGGAACCCGAGACCCGTTTTCCAATCCTCCAGATCTCAGAATTTTCGTGGGCCATTTGGAGATAAAAAATTCCAAGATCGGCCGAAAAAGCAGGATAAAAGAAAGTTCTGACTGCAAGGTGGGAGGACGCCTACGACACTTCAGCCTATCCTGGGAACAGACCACACAAGATCCGTGGGTTCGTCAGATTATTTCGGAGGGTTACAGGATAGAGTTCGTTCAGCCTCCGGTCCGCCAGTTCCTGATTTCGTCCTACCCTTTGGAAAGGAAAAATTGGACTCTTTTTTCCGAAAGCATGAAGCTTCTGGGAAAAGCGGTGATAGAGAAGGTTCCTGTTCGCCAAAGATTTCAAGGAGTATATTCCCGGTTGTTTCTGGTACCAAAGCCGGATGGCTCCTTGCGTCCGGTTCTGGACCTGAAGTCAGTAAACCGCTGTATCCCCTACCAGCATTTCCGGATGGAGAGTATCACCTCAGTCACTCAGGTGCTAAAAAAGGGAGATTTGATGGTCACCTTAGACCTGAAAGACGCTCATCTTCATGTACCTATAGCCGAAGCGTCCAGAAAGTTTCTGAGGTTTGCTTTGCGCATCAATCACAGGGTGCATCATTTCCAGTTCAAGGCCCTTCCATTCGGTCTGGCATCAGCCCCAAGGGTTTTTACAAAGATCCTTTGTCCTTTGACAGCTCATCTCAGAGAACGAGATATCTCGATAATTCCTTACCTGGACGATTGGCTGATCATGGCGGCCTCCCGGGAGAAACTTTTGTCAGACCTTTCCGCAACTATGAAGTTCCTAGAACTCCACGGCTGGTTAATCAACAAGAAAAAATCTTGCCTCATTCCCGCTTCCAGGACTCTTTTTCTGGGGGTTTTTGTGGACTCAATGTCCCTTTGCATTTATCTTCCGCGTTCCAAACGCCTCAAGATAAAACAAGAGATCTCGTCGCTGCAAAGAAATCCAATTTGCTCGGTCAGGAAGGCTATGAGCATTCTGGGTCTTCTCACCGCTGCCATCCCGGCGGTTCCTTGGGCAAGGTGTCAGCTTCGTCCCTTGCAATGGCAGATCCTCTCGAACTGGTCCAGGCAAGAAGAAGATCTGGAAACATCCTTCGCTATAAGTGGCCAGGTTCTCTCCCAGTTGAATTGGTGGAAGCAGTCGTCCCATCTCGCCAGAGGACTCTCTTTCCGTCCCAGAAGTTGGATTGTTATCACCACGGATGCCTCCGGCCGAGGATGGGGAGCCCATTTGGGCTCCCTTTTTCGAAGGGGAGATTGGGCTCCAGTAGATGCTGTCCGCTCGTCCAATTTCCTAGAGCTAAAAGCAATTCTTCTGGCTCTCCTGGCCTTCAGGTCATTGATAGAGGGTCAAGCTGTCAAGATCCAATCAGACAACGCAGCGGCCGTCGCATATATCAACAAGCAGGGCGGCACGCGGATCCGGAGTCTTCAGATCCTGTGCGCAGTTATTATGGAGTGGTCCCAACTTCATTTGACGGATATTTCAGCGACGCACATCAGAGGCCGCTACAATTTAATCGCGGACGATTTAAGCAGAGCGAAATGGTCACAGACAGAAGGGTCTTTGACCCCGCAAACCTTCTCCACTCTGGTGTCACTCTTCGGTCTTCCAGAAGTGGATTTGATGGCGACTCGCAAGAACCGCAAGGTCCCGGTGTTTGCGTCCCTCAACCGATGGGATCTTCCTCGATTTTTGGACGGTCTTTCCATGGTGTGGAATTTCCGGTTGGCCTACATCTTCCCGCCAGTGGCATTGATTCCTCGCATTCTGCTGAAAATCCGAAACGACAAGGCCAGGGTCTTGGCCATCCTTCCATACTGGCCCAACAGGGGTTGGTTTGTCCTCCTCCGGCAGTTGACCGTCACCTTTTGGGAGCTTCCTATTTCTCCACATCTTCTCGAGAACATCGACCTTCGTCCGGAACTTCTCAAGATGTTCCGTTTGACAGCCTGGCTGTTGCAAGGCTGATCTTGAGTGACCGGGGTTTGAACGAAGACGTCGCAGACTTTTTGTTGACTTCAGTCAGGAGTTCAACGTCCAAAATTTATTTTCGGGTATGGACCAAGTTCCTCCGATGGTGCACCGCTAGGCACCTTCCCATTTTTCCTCCTGCCATCAATTCCGTCATTTGTTTCTTACGGGAAGGTCTGACTTTGGGCCTTAGTGTCTCGACCCTTAAAGGGCAGATCTCGGCCCTTAGTCATTTTTTTCTTTTAGATCTGGCCTCTCACGTACTTATTAGACGTTTTTTCAAGGCCGCTACTATTCGCCGTCCTCCTAGGAGGTCCTTGTTTCCATCATGGGATCTTGCCATTGTGCTTCGAGCCTTGTGTTCAGCTCCTTTTGAACCTCTGGAGGAGGTTTCCATGAAGTTTCTTTCGCTGAAAACTGTTTTTTTAGTGGCTATTACCTCGGCTAGGAGAGTTGGGGAAATCCAGGCGCTGTCGTCCTCTCCGGCGTTCACGATTTTTCATGACGATAAAGTTGTTCTCCATGTTAAACCTTCTTTTCTCCCTAAGGTCATTTCCCGGTCCAGTCTTAGTCAGCCCTTGGTTCTTCCTACTTTTTTTCCGTGTCCTTCTTCTCCTGATGAATTGATTTGGCACACGTTAGATGTCAAGAGGGCTTTGGAAATTTATATTGCTCGTACCTCCTCCATCCGTTCTTCAGACCAGCTCTTTATCAAATTTTTTGGGCGGTCGGCCGGGACGGGAGTTTCCAAAGCTTCCATTTCTCGTTGGCTGGTGGACGCCATCCGCATGGCTTACCACTCTAGTGGTCTCACTCTACAATGGCCCATCAGGGCACATTCCACTCGGGCTATGGCGGCCTCCTGGGCTGAAAAAGCTGCAGCTTCTCCTGAGGACATTTGTACGGCTGCTACCTGGTCCTCATTTTCCACTTTCGTGCACCATTATCGGCTAGACATCTTTTCCTCCTCTGCGGCGGATTTTGGGCGTAAGGTGCTCCAGGCGGTGGTCTCCTGATATGGCCCCCCCATTTCTGGGATCTTGCTACATCCCATCGTACTGCCACTGTATGTTGGGAAAAACGGAAATTTTTACTCACCGTAAATTCCTTTTTCCTTAATACAGTGGCAGTACCAGTTTCCCTCCCTTATGTAATAAATTATGTTTGGCAAGCTATTTGGTGTCTGTCTTGTTACTTACTGTCTACCTCCGGTTCGGCCCCGGTTTTTATGGGTAAGGAGGAGGGGTCCCGGGGCACTTAATTGTTTGTTTATCTTTAGATGCATCTTGTCCCGAGAAAAGAACAGTACCCATCATACTGCCACTGTATTAAGGAAAAAGGAATTTACGGTGAGTAAAAATTTCCGTTTTTTAGCATTCAACATTCAATGAAGTTCATACTGTAGTGCAATAAGATACTTGTTTTGATTTTTTTCTTTTGCAGACTAATTTATGAAAGAAAGTGTACAGTTTGCCCTTCCCAATATTAGCTATAACTGTGGTTTTCCTGAGATGGTCCAGGACTTTATGGGGAAAGGCAGGGGCGTAACTAGACGCCTCAGGGCCCGGGTGCGAGAATCTGTTAAGGGCCCCCTCACCCCCCCAAAAAAACCATGATTTTTACCCAACAATTTTTTTTCAACAAATTCAACAAATTCAATTTACATATTGAATCATATCTGTAAAAAAATCAAAGAAAAAGGGGCGCATGTACAAAGGGCATAATCCAGGGGTGTCCAAGTTTTTTCTGCAGTGGGCCACTTCATCAGAATTGTATACGTGCGCGGGCCGCACTCATTTTTCACTGTGACAAAAAATATTACCTTTAATAAAATATGCAGATTAAAATAAAGTAAAATGACACAAAACCTTTACTCTTCCTCTCACTGATTTCTGGGCCTTGAAAGTTTTGCAAATACAAATTCAGGATTCCCTAGATTTATTCTAGGGATGAACTAAAATGAAAATTCTGGACCAAAACATTCAGGGTTCACTTAGCCAAAACCGAAAATGACCCCCACCTTTAAAAATAATAATAAAAACTCACATGTTTAATAAAAGTAGGTAACACACAATTGGACAAAATTAGCAATATGACTTGGCATGATAGGAGTGTGATTGCTAACAGCAATCACACTCCTATCATACCCAGGCAACCAGTAAATGCTGGTACCTAGGCATGATGGGACTGTGCTCGCTGTGATTGCTGTTAGCAATCACACTCCTATCATGCCAAGTCAGCCAATATACGCTGGTACAGGGTGGCTGTAAGTGATGTGCAGACCCCATACTGCTGGCAGCATCAATACACAAGGGGGGCAGCTAGCCAGGTTTCAGCATGTACTAGCTGACTTGGCATGATAGGAGTGTGATTGCTAACAGCAATCACAGTCCCATCATGCCTAGGTTCCAGCACTTACACATCCATCCAGTAAATGCTGGAACCTAGGCATTATGGGACTGTGATTGCTGTTAGCAATCACACTCCTATCATGCCAACTCAGCCAGTACATGCTGGTACAGGGTGGCTGTAAGTGCAGACCCCATACTGCTGGCAGCATCACTACACAAGGGGGGCAGCTGGCCAGGTTTCAGCATGTACTGGCTGTCTTGGCATGATAGGAGTGTGATTGCTAACAGCAATCACAGTCCCATCATGCCTAGGTTCCAGCACTTACACATCCATGCTATCACACACACACACACACACACACACACACTCATTTATTCATATAATCATTCATTCACAGATTCATTCCCTCAATCACACACACTCATTCAAACACCCTCCCCACCCCCTTACCTGCACTGCAGCTCCTCGATGCCGCTCACAGACTTCAGCAGGGGGCGCGGCCTCCCTCTGCCTTCTCTGCTAAAGCACAGAGGAAGTAGGATGTCACGTGAACTCCGCTTCCTCTGTGCAGTCCAGAAGACCCTCCCACAAGTAAGTAGCAGGGCTTGAGGTGCGGCTCGCGTAAGATCGGTTGCCCTGGCCGCACCTCGAGGTCTCATTTGGCCCGCGGGACGCATGTTGGACGCCCCTGCCTTATTTTAAAAAAAAAAAAAGATTTCGGGCGGCCCCTTGGCTTGGGCCCCCCTGCCGCCGGGGCCCGGTCGCAGTCGCGACCCCTGCGACCCCGGTAGTTCCGCCACTGGGGAAAGGAGCATTTATAGTGTCTTTGTGGGGATCAAATGTTTATTTCCTGCATGTTAGTGAATGATTACCACGGCTATACATCTATACTCTAGGATAAGCTTCCTATCGGCATCATTCACTCTTCCCAGAACTGAGCTCCTTACACTTAGATGTGAGGCATCCATTTTTAATGATCTCTCTTGTGTACACTTAAACACACAACAATTCTTCCAGGGTAGGCAAGGAAATGCTACCATACTACACTACAGAAACACCCCAGGGAATGCCACCATTTTGTTGTTTGTAGCCGACACTATAAAAGTTATACTTGCCTCTGTTCCAGTTTAGGTGGTTAACTGAAAATCGATTTGCTTGTTCCTACTACTTGTTCCTTACAGATATGATTTGATCAGTTTTCCGGTAGTTACTATGATTGGTATTACTTTTCCTGATATCTATCCGCGATCTCTGGCTTAAGTTTAACTCCCCAGGCTTTGTTACTTTGACTTCTTTGGGAGTCCAACCATGTCCTGATTTATTGTTTTTTTTTTAACCTAGATCCTTGACTAAATCAATTGCTTACTAAAGTTGATCTGTTGGCCTTGGGCTGTATACTGATTTAGTTTCATTTTCTGTTAAAGCATTGTCTTCAATCAGGGGGCATGATTGTCTACCTACTGTTCCTGGGCTTCTGCTCCAAACCCCCATAATTACCAATTGTACCATGAGTTGTCATTTTGGCACATAGCCAACAAGCAGAGGGCTGGTACATTTTAGTCTTTAGGTTAAGTATAGATTAAGGGCCTACTTCTGTTAATACACAATCCCACCAAATGCTTTCTTCAGTTCGGCATTATTACAGACCCCAGGTTGTTTACATTGTACAAATCTCCATACAGAACAAGTACATAAAAATATATGGAATTCTGGAAGTCCTTTTGAGGGCATGAACTACAATCACGCAAATTGAAATAAGTCAAAGCATAGTAAAATGTTGGGGTGTCATAGATCATAATATATGCTACACCTCAGTAAAAGCAGAAGTATGTTATATCATGAGCTATGATAGATGAGCTTTAGATAGATATAAAAAGAAAATGTCAGTTGATGGAGCATGATGAGATACTGTTTTACAATGTATAAAGCAATATAGTAACCCACCCCCCCTTCTTACAAGACAAAGTTATAGTTATGTGAGGTAACTGTCAGAAAAGGTATAGAGCCTCCCTGGATTTCACCAATCTGGAACTTTTGCATTGGAGTTACCTTTAACCCCCCCCCCTCAAAAAACAGATGGCAGAAGGCCTGGCAGTGCAGGAGCCATCGTGTTGGGCTAAACGAGGTGTGTGGACAGAAACAAGGTGCTCCAGGTGACCGAGTAAGGCCAAGAACAGCAATGGTTAATGGTCATTAGCAATAGTTCATAATCAAAGTCAGAAATAGGTTAATGGTTCAAGACCAACAATTCATAAATAGAGTCAGAGGCAGGCCAAGGGCAGCAATAGGTTATTGGTGCGGTAACATCGTTTCATAAGCAGAGTCAGAGGCAGGCCAAAGTCAGCAGCAGGTTAATGGTTCAAGCAAATGTACCACAAGAGAGTGTAGTCGCAACCAGGCCAATAGCCAAAAAAACGGATTCTGGGAGGGAAGGAACTTGGGCAAAACCTGGGAACAATAACACGCTGAGACAATCAGGCACATAACCGGAGGTGTTAGGGTCTTAAATAGAATCCCAGAGACCCTAGGAATTGGCTCAATTCTGATCTTTACAGTAACATTACGTGACCCCACTGAGCACTCTCCTCCTGGGACCAGCCTCGCAGAAGGAATTCTCTCTGCCCTCCATAACTAGTTGATTCTCTATTTGATAGAGTGGTATTGAAAATCAACCTTTTTTTTTTTTGTAGCAAAGAACGAACACCCAATAGTGTCATTTATAATTCAAATTTGGGCCCACACGTTTGTTAGAAACAGCAACATCGTTTTTTGTACAATGCAATATTTCTGTCGATTTACACAAAATCTATTGTGGGACTGCACTAAGCTGTTAAATTAGGCATCTTTAAATTGCTCTGATAACAAGATTGCAGCTACGGAGGTTTTGCTTTCTTTTGTTAAAGCCGCATTTAGAAAAGAAAACAGAATGTACAGTCATTTTTTTCTATGGACAAAATGGCCTTAACTATGTACAAGAAAACAAACAAATGTAATGTTACTTCCAGTGCTTATTTACAGTTTATTGTGAAGTGTAGAACAGAGGACCATTGGAGGTCATTGTGAAGAATTTTGCTAAATTTAGAAATAAAGATGTTAAATCTACTCTTATTCAACGCCGTAAAAATGCCTTGGTGTCCTCCTGTAGGAAGAATGTAAAATGTATTCTAGCATGTCATTTTGATTCTTTGGAGCCTTGACAATCAGCCCGTGAAACAACAATTTCAGGTCACTCTAGATTTTCTAAGTTGTGCGTCGTCATCAGATGTTGCCATAAAGCAGACTGGGTTTTTTATTTTATTTAAGAAAGAAACACTGGTGCATGCAGTTTTTTAATATAGCATCATTAATTTATCTTTTACTGTTGCTTTAAACAAAGCAATATAATCTCCAGTAAACAGATGTGAGGGGAGACCTTGAAATCGAGCGTTTGTTAAAACGTCAACAACACTAATATATAAGTCAAAATAAATCTCCTGCTTGAAAGACTAAACTCTATTGTTAAACAAAGTATTCAAATAAATAATATGCCCGTAAAGTTCATCAGGAATAATGTGCCAATATTCATAAAAATACATGTTTTTATTAGCTGAATTAATGAGATGTATAAATTATAGCTGTGTCACTAAAATAAATAGTGGTACATTAATGCAACTATTTTATACTCATAAAACTGTAACTGGTAATTATTGTAGCAACTCTATTGTAAAGTATGGTCCTCAAATCTGTTGTTAAAATATGCATTTGTTTCTTTTGTGTGGTTTAGTAGTTTCGTTGCCATGGAAACTAGTGCAGGAGATGCTGTGGCTTTGATTCTACCATACAGGTACCGAGTCACCAGGTCTGCATTGTACACAATGCTCTTGCAAAGAAAATTGTGAATATGGTTAAAACACTGCAAACTAAATTGTTTTATTTGTAGAAAAAAGTATATTTACCTGCATTGCTTCCATATGCTAATTTACTCGAAAGCCATTGTGTAAGTAATGCTTCCCATAACTACATCAACCTGTAATAAAGCACCTGTCTATAATAAGGCATCTACTGTAGTAATATGTTCTTTCACTGGAGGAAGCAATGCTTGGACATCTTTCGCCCACTGCTGATGGAATTCATTACATTTTCTTAACAATGTAATGCTACGAATAATTACATGAGACCAAAATTCTCCCCCTCTCCTTTTAGGAGCTTAAAATGCTTCTTGAGTAGGAATGTATCACATAGTTACCTTCCAAAAGTGCTGTTTCCCATAGTTTTTTGGTCTCTATCCCACCAAGCATTCCTACTGCTTTGTTATTTTGCTAGAATCATTGACTCTTTATTATGTTGTCTTGTGATAAACAACAGAATGGCTCAGTCACTCACAAGGAACGTCTGAAAGTCTTGAAAGGAATGGACTTCATTGTAAAGTAGATCTTCTTAACACTGCTATGTAGAATCAGCTCACTGTGGTGCTTGATCATGAAAAACCACACTAAATAAGAAATGACATTTCTCTTGGTTTTTCAGGGTCTAATTACACTTTTCTAATTTCATATCACTAGACTATTATTGGGTCTGGTTTACTGAGGTCTGGTGGTTTTCCAAACTGCCTGGGGCCCTGGGCAATATACACCAGTGGATGATTTGTTTCTTTTTGTGACATATACCATTGATGCACAGTGTTGAGTAGCGACTGTTATATAGATACTTGCAGCTAGGACCTTAGGGAACACAATTATAAACATCATACTTGGACGATTTAATGAGATTTTAGACAACGTAAAAGTGGTTCTTCATTGTGTGCATCATGCTGCTTAATGTGTAAAAAAAAAAATTCTTCTAAAAGAACCACCCAAAAGTGAAATTAAATTCTTCTCCGGCTTACTATAAAACAATGAACTGCTGATCAGAATGCCTTAAGCTTTAACATTATTAATGGTTCAGATTGATTTCACATTCTTTTTTATTAGTAGTAAATTATGCATCACTCAGAATAGAACACTCATTGTTTTACATTTGAAGCCATAAATACACGGCCCATGACTTTTTTTTTCTTTTCTAGATGTGGTCCAGGTATTTGTTATGTTAGGTTTACAACCCTACACTTGTGATTAAACTCCAAGGCAGGAAACACTTCAAGTATATATCTCCTAATCTGCTTTACTGAGGCTATGGCACTTAAATAAATTTGTTGGTCACCGAGATTGTGGTGCTGGCAGTTCATTGATTTACAACCCCACACATACAGAAAACTATGCACAACTAATATATTAGCTAATGAGTCATAGACTGTATTATTGAGTGTGTCCCTGTCAAGTACATTGGTAGTCCTGAACCAGGGTTTTGTTTCCAACTGTTTTTTCTGCTATACTGTCACAAAAAAAAATGTCAATTATGTCTTTCGGGTTTGGTTACTACACTTCTAGTTTAGCTGATGGTAAACTGGTTTGATGTGATACATTGTAAGTAGAGAGCACTTGGAAGTTTACCAGTGACTAAGCAATGTTAGACTTTAGAAGATTCACTTTTTATTTGAAAGTAGGACTCACAAGAAAACCTAAAGTTAACACAAATGGCTATTTACCTAATATTCTTCAACAAGGTGTCACATGAATAATATGTTTATAGGGACATATCATTATAAAGCAACGTTTTCAAAATTTCGCACACAAAATGGGTACTCGGTACCGAAAAATTCCCCATGCTCAAAGGGTTGGGAACGCAAACCGTGAATGCAATCCTCTCATTAACACCTAGACCATGCACTTACTGATAAATACTCACTGTTGTAGAAGTGAGTTTGTTCAGCAAGCACGGTCTCCGGTAAATAGCACAACTGGTCGAAACCTATCCTTGGGGGACACACGCAAAAATGTTCTTTTATTTGATATATCATTAGTTTGGGCTATATTTATTTAGACACAACTGTCTCCATGTTATCACTAAGCCATGTGTAGATATTAGCATGCAAATTCAGTATATTTTTTTTATCTCAGTGACTGATCATTTAGTGCTGTATGTATAATTTATACAAGTGTCATTAAGATGAACATGCTCTGTGCTAGGATGTGGAGTTGATGGGTTGCATATCGGTGCCCAAGTCATAAACTGGAGGTGAAATTAAAGGCTGAGTAGAAACGTTGGTAGTGCATAGTATATAGGTAAAATAGATCTTTACAGTATTGTTTTTTTTCTTGTTATTTTTGGATTTGTCTTCTAGAAGCTATGTGCATATTTTTCATTTTATGCAAACTGTATTAAGACTTCCACAAATAGCACTAATGTTTCACATGCTGTAACATGCTGGGTTTTTTAAGACAGATTTAGGATATATATTTTTGCGTATGCAAAGATACTTCAATGGTTGACAGAAAATGTATTACATTAATACAGCAAGTCAAAGCGTGTCTGACCCACTCTGGATCTCATGAATAATTTGCACATATGTAATTTTTACTTGTCCAGAAAGCAATATGCCTATTCCCAATCCGTGCCTTTAGTTAATTGTCATAATTTAGGAGACTATTAAATTAATTGTAGAAAAAAAAAAAAACAACTATGGAAACCAAATCTTCAAAAGAAGAAAAGATACCACTGATAATTAACCTTTTCAGTCCCAGGGGTTTTTAGTACCTCAAAACCCCGGAGCAATTTTGCCATTTTTGCAGAATGTCGGTTCAGCGAATATTCCCCTTTCCTGTGAATAGTGTACCCATGCAAACTATAGATTGTTTTTTCAAGGAAAAGGGGGGCCTTCTTTTGATACCATAGTTAGATGGATCTGTGCGATTCAGACCCCCGCTGCTGCCGGCAGTTCCGCCGGGGCTTCTATGAAGGAGTGACGGCATTACATGAACTTCCGGTGCTCCACCATAGAAGCCCCAGCGGAAGTGCCGCCAGCAGCGGGGGTTGTCTGAGCGCAGACTTCTCCCGGCTGCCAGAGATGAGGATCCCCCGCAGCGCTGCAAGGGACCTCTATCCTCCTCTCTGGAAGCCGGTTTACGTCTGCATTATGCACGCCATCACTTCTGCCAGGGCTTCTATGATGGAGCGCCGGCATAGAAGCCCCGGTGGATGTGACGAGCAGCAGCAGATGTTGTCTATGCACATGGCGCAGACGTAAACCGGCTGCCCCCACTAGGCACCAGGGAGTCTGGGGATGTATTGGTAAGTCGGGGGGGGGTGTCAGAGTGGCATATCAGGGGAGCAGAGTGGCATATCTAAGGGGCAGAGTGGCATATCAGGGGGGCATTGAGCATATCAGTGGAGCAGAGTGGCATATAAGGGGGACAGATTGGCATATCTAAGGGACATAAAGCATATCAGGGGAGCATAGTGGCATATCTAGGGGGGCAGTGTTTAAAATAGCACCAACCTTTAAGGGTGCGGCTTATAATCGAGCCAATATGGTATAATGGTAGTTAGCATTAATTAATGGTAATTAAAAGTATGCACTGGTGCTTTTTAGATTAATTGTGATTTTTTTTTGTTATTTGACTCTGGTATTACACTAATAATTTGCTTATTTTTTTTTTTCCTTAGTATTAATAAAATAAACAAAAATAATAAAATAAACATTTATTATTAATGTTAAATGTATAAAATGTATATATATTATAAATATATAATGTTTGTTATTAATATAATGGTAATTAGCATTAATTAATGGTAATTAAAAGTATGCACTGGTGCATTTTAGATTGATTGATATTTTTTTATATGACAAATGCAATTGATAAAACATCAAAAGAGGCATTATAGATATGTACAAAAATATATACTTTATGAAAAAGGGTGAAAACAGCATATACCTATTTGAGTCAAATTGTTTCTTGATGTACATTTTCACCTTGTTTCCAAGAAGTAAATTAAAAAAAAAACAATGTTTAGTGGTCTGTGTATGAGAGAGACTACCCGAGTCTCTGTGTGTGTGTGAGAGTGACTGCCTGAGTCTATGTGTGTGTGAGAGAGACTGCCTGCGTCTGTGTGAGACTGCCTGAGTCTGTGTGTGTGTGAGAGAGACTGCCTGAGTCTGTATGTGTGTGTGAGAGAGAGACTGCCCAAGTATCTGTGTGTGTGTGAGACTTCCTGAGTGTGTGTCTGACAGACTACCCGAGTCTGTGTGTGTGTGTGTGTGTGTGTGTGTGTGTGTGTGGTGGAAAGACTGCCAGAGTCTCTGTGTGTGTGAGAGACTGCCTGAGTCTGTGTGTGTGTGTGTGTGTGGCTTTAATTTTTTACTAAGAAAGTTCGGAAGTGGTTACTAATAAATTGGATTTCCACTACTGCCTATAGGGTAGTATTTTTTATACTTATGGCTTAACGGGTTTGGGGGTTGTGAATGGGGCAGGTGGGTTATACCTTTAAGATATTGTGTTAGGGCAGTGAGATGTAAGGTTTTTTCTTTTTTTATAAATTTAATTTTTATTTTACTGTATTTATTTAGTATGGTTAGAGGTCCTCTTAGGGACCTCTTGAACATGTTATTAATGACAGATATGTCACAATGACATCACTTAGCTCACTTGTTTTTTGTTTATTGTTATTTATTGTATTATATTAGTGATTTTTTTTATTGTTAAAAAATCACTAACACTTTTTTTATTCATATTTGAGCATGTGAGAAGAGTGACAAACATTTCTCACTCTCCTCCCTGCACCGATCACACTGTGATCTCCATGCAAGTCCCCATAGACTTGAAAAGAGATCACAGTGTCTGTGATCAGTGCCTCATCTGAGCGATCGGACCCTGCTGGGGATAACCTGTCCTCCGTTGACCTTCTGGGTGATGTCAGGGAAGTCTTAAGTAATTGTGACTTTTCGGACAAAATCATACCATTAAAACATATGACATGCATGAAGCATGGTATGCGTCAGACCTCTACCGTACTTGCATGACAGCACCTTCTAGCTAAAATGGTTAATTTACTGAAACAATATCATCAGAAAGCTGCTACTGGTAATCAAGAGAGGCCTGTTAACATTCAGCCCAGGGAGTAGAATGACTTTGAGTGGAAGACTTTTATCTGACATGCTGTAATGATACTGCTGTAAGCAGGTTTTGGAGTCCAGCAGCCAAGGTCTTCTGCCAGAAGTAACCACTTGTTACCCAGGTGGTTGAGCCCCTTAGCTTCGAGTGGCAATCTGGTGTTTAGCAGAGCTGAGAGGCTGGGACAAAATGCAGAAGCGTAGTCAGGTAAGCCGAGGTCAGTAGTCAGGGAGCGTAGTCAGGCAGTCCAGATCATTCCGGTAAGTAGAGATCAGAAGCAGGTTTGATATGACGCAGGAAGGATATAGCGACAAGTGTCTTATAGGCAGGGAGTGAAAGAGGCAAATACATTTGCAATGGGTTACTGTGAGAATTTAAAGAAACCCATCCGTTAAAGTACATGGCTGTTGTGTCCTCTAATGCTGAGTCCAGAGTGAATTTCCCGGACAATCATATTATACTGGTCATCTTCATTTTTCATTGTGTCAGACTGTGGTTTTAGACACATGCTTATCCTTTTCAGTAGTTTTAAATTCAATTATTCTGGTGAGGAGTTGTTCATTTATGCCCATCATTGAGTCACAAAAATATTAAGATTTGTTTCTTTGGGTCCTATAATGTATTCTATGAAGATCAAAGAAGATTGGATCTTTGAAGATGATTTAACATTTAACTTAATGTACCTTTTCCACTTGCTGGAAGGGGTGTAAATCTTTTATGGCTCTTATGGGTAGTGCAAGGTTGGTTATATAAGAAAGGAGGCTGTTACAAGGTCCAGTTGGTATAAAAGATCTTATCTCTTTTATTGTAATTTTAGCATCTGATTGTTTTAAAAAGTTGTATTAATCCTTCACAGAGCTAAACCCATGATTCAATTTTTATTTCCTCTGCATAATTGTATTGCTATAAAATTATTACTATTATAACTCCTAGCATTATTATTCTCAGATATTCACTTTTCCACCCGCAAGTTAACAGGAAGCTTAAGTCTAATAAGAGGCATGCACATTGACTACATTTCGGTCGCCATCATTTATTTGTGTCTCTGCCATGTTGAAAACCATTTTATTAAAAATAATAAAGATGTTTCCTAAAAAATATCTTTATATATTGCATTTTGCACTTTACAGTACTATTAAATCTAGCACTTAAAGTAATATAGAATCCCAACCACACAAATATCATTGTGAATACCACTGTACGGTTAATGTACTGCAGCCAAAACACACTAGTACTCACATTACTAATTAAGCACTTGGAAAGAGAGAGTGCACAGTGAAATTAAGTGGGGGAAAAAAAAACCACATGAAAGTATCCCAGTGGGTATAACGCCCACTGCCCTCTTGCCAGCTGTTCCTACACTAGAGAATGGTTTGCTTGCATCTCATTCCATTGATGTTGGTATTTTCCTTTTAATGATTACTTTAGTCTTATATATTTGTAATAAACAAATACCATCTTGCTTCCTATGAACTGCACAGCACAGGGATCATTGATAAAACAAATTGGAATTACCGGAAATGTTCTGTATCATGTCTCCACACTGGTTTCTGTAAAGCCAGTTTGCATCATATCTGCAATGACAGATAAGCCATCTGGAAGCACTCAAGATATGGGCTTTATGAAGTAATCAATAACGCTGATACAAATGAACAGACAGAGGTTTGGTGCTGTTCTTTCTCAAGAAACATTTTAAGATTTGATTAATACAAGCACACTATTATCCTTGCTTATGTCATGGAATTAAGAATGACTGTATCATTTAGAGTTGGTCCTTTATGTTATGTTCATGTGAAATGCGCATATCGTTGCGTTTGAGTGAATTGTTCCTGCACCTTTTGCTTAAAAATGATTAACCACTTGTACATCGAACATGTAAAGTGTAATTCAAGGGCGGTTACAGAAGAAATCATTATATTACAGGTAACAAAGGTTTTGATTTTACACTGGTAGGTTTTGATTTGCACTAACTTTTATGTTATGCAAACCCTCTCTAATATGGGCAGATCGCATTAGTCCACATCTGTAAGAGCCAGACACAAGGTATAACTATATATATATATATATATATATATATATATATATATATATATATATATATTATTATTATATTATAAATATAGGTTTTCAAAAGTGGTGACTATTGATATCCCTGATGGTAAAGAGGTGCAGCTAACCGAATGGAAAATATTCAGTTGCGGACATATGGAAATTGTGTGTAAGAGGCTGAAGGGGTTATCACATTAAAACACCAGGAGAAATCTATTTACGCCTATAGGTTTGTACTGAAAGAAAGTAGTATTATTAGTGGCTGAAAAGTTAGTGTTATTTTATAGGGGGCCATCTTGGCACTGACGATGTTCTGCGTATTTTGTGGTCGACCACAAAATAGGAAGATGGTGCAGTGTTGGACAAACCAACCAATCAACATTTCCTTTTTTTTTTTTTTACTTTTACCTGCATAGCATTAGAAATTGTGTTAAATATATATATATTCTTCCTAGTAACTTAAGTATAGTCTTGATATTAATGATTTTTCCCATTACTGTTGTCATTGTCAGGAAAGCCTTCATTTTATTAAGTTAACGGATATTTTAATATTTTTCCCATATGCATCCATAAAAAACTACAGTCCCAGTAACTATTCACAATCATAGATTTTCTGCTGAAAATGCCATTAAGCTATTTCATTAGGACGTCCCTTAGTCAGTGACAAGGTGTAAAAGTTCATTGATTTTATTCTCTTGCCCCACTTTAACAGCTTCTTAGAGATGTATCAAAAAAATGAAATGGCTGACAGGTGGTTCTGAATAAATGGATAGCCTGAGAAGATCATACTCAGTGTAAAGAATTATGACATGTGGTGGGTACAGAAAGGGACAAGAGGGATGAATCAAAGCCAAGTGAATTCATATTAAATTCCTTCTTTTCCAGGCAAGCTATAGTGAAATGCAAAAAGCTTAGAAAAAATTCTCGTGTGTTAAGGGTATTTTTTCTTTGCGAGTTTCAAACAAGCAGATAATGGCAATATATCTTATTGATGATTTGCCATCTTGTGGCTGTGTGCAATTCATCTATTGATCAGTCGTAAGGATGCTTTTTCCAGCTGTTTTATGGCAGATCAACAAATGCACTATAAATGATCACTGTTATAATTTATATAGAAATCTTTACTGGTGTGCATTAACGAAATAGGTAATAATCTTATTCAGGCATCCTATAGATATTTCTCGGCATTTATGACCTTTTGCTTTTGAATGCCAATGCAGTTATCAAATTGGGATGAAAATTCTCAGCTTGTAATAAATGGTGGGATACTGTGAATGTCACAGCATTCAATCTTTCAGTATTTGTGTTTTACTGGCATGATTGCACTGATCATTAAATTTTATAATGGACAAGGACACAGGTGACGCAGGTAACCCAGCTAACTAAAAGTGTCACTCAATAGGGAACATGGCTTACATTTCTTAAGCAATAAGTCATTAGAATTCTAATGGAAGTGGAAACCAGAGCTTTTTAATATGGTTGTGAAGGCAACAATATTGCAAATATAAGAATACGAAAGGTTCTGTTTTTTTTTTCTTTGTTACACAAGGATAAATATATAGCGGCTGCATTTTGGGGAAATCCAATGTGCTGAAGGATCTGGGGGTACTTTTTGATACCTGAATTTACACCAGTATGCAATCTCCCAGAGTTGCTGAAGTGGTCACCTTGTATTAAATAAGGAACTAGTGTACAGTATGAGAACATAATATTCTCTCTTTATACTTAGTAATAGTACTTGGTAATATTACATCTTGAGAATACAGTAGAGTTTTGGGCACCAGACAACAAATGAAAAAATAAATGCCTGAGACATAAAGATATCACTCAACATTTCCCCATATAGTTTTTATGAAGAGGGTTAGCGTAAGCTTTTATCAAGATAAATTATTTTTGTAAGCTTACATGTACACAAACATGAACATCTGAATAATCCACTAATGAACTTTATCTATGGGTTATGTTTGTGTTTTTATAGTTTAAGACTTTTTTGCGTAGCTTTGTAGATATATGTAAGTCACTCTTATGTGTAATTTTTTAATTGTTATAATCTTTAAAATACACTATACCAACAATAAATATAAAAGGACGTGCAAACCACAAAAAAAATATCTAAATACTAAAACACAAGCCCAACTGATACTGTGAAATTGTGAACCAACTAAAATTTAATATGATCAGACTTTGCATCAAAATTATGTTTATTCTCAAATGCATGCAATCCAAAAACTCACTACCCAACCTTACGTAACATATATACACTGGCTAATGGTAAACTTAATAATATGCACTTACTTGATTATAAACAAAATGTGTTCAAACCGATTTTAGTTTCCAAACAGTTTGCTACAAAGTCCTACATCACACTGCAATTTAGGATGACTTGTGCCCCTGTCTCTGATTTATCAAGTGATGACATAAACGAAGGGCGCTCAAGCTGTATTTAACATGCCCATGATTCAGGTATCTTCTGGGTGTGTGTGGTGAACACCTTCAGAAGACATTGAAGGGGGTTACATTCATCATATGGTAAACAGTTAATATAGGGTTATGTCATCAGGAGGCTTCCCTGAGCACAGGTAAAAGAATACTGGTAGATTTTGCTGCCAAGTGAGCGCTTAATGGTTCAATACTGAAAATCTCTACTGGGTAGTACTAGAATTAGTTTTAATGGTCCCTTCGCAAGACCATGGCACACGGTCCCAAGTTACATACAATAACTGCATGACATGTCTGGGATGGTTCATTTGCCAGCTGTGGAACAACAATATATAAAGATAGGAAAAAATACAAGGTAAAACATGACAGTCTAGATTGTAAACTTGCCAACATGGTCTTCTTTACTTAATCTATCGGTTTATCTTAGTCTGTAAATTCTAGTTTTGTCTTTTTCTTACCTTTCAAATGTATGTACTGTATGTACCAACACTTGTTGGTGCTGTATACATAAAAGATAATAATAATTAATCATAGGGTATTTAAGGTAATGGTACCTTAAAAAGTGTGCATTAGTAGACTTCTCATAGTTCATGCTTTTGACAGTTAGCAAAACACAGATACTTGTGACCTAGCTAATTGGTACAGTTTACTTATATTTATTAATAAATATATAATCTTGCCTGTCAGTGCTCTTTTGAAACGTCATTCCTGAAATCTGAATAGCTGAGAAATTGTCATAGAGGTGAAAATGTACAACTCCCAGAATCAAGCTTAGTCTCTAATAACCATGGAAACCTCAAATACTTATGATTATAAAAAGATGCTTAAATTCTTATTTTTTTCTAGTTCCTCGTGTTTCTTTGTGTATATCTTAAAAACATCACCCAAGCTGGCACTGACATGGTCTTTAATTTTACATATTGTTCACTGGCAAGTGATGTCTATAAATTGCAAGGTGTAGCTGCACGTAAAAGGAATATCTAGTATAGTGTTCAGTCATTAGTGTTCTAGGGGTACGCAGGAGGCTGTCAAATAGTAAAGTCACTGCAAGTGTTACTTCAAGAGCAAGTTGAAGTTCATACTCAGAATAGAAGAGCCACAGGTGAGTTAAGTTACATGGCAGATTTTTAGTGCCACATACGTTTTCTGGCCCAGATATTTGTATCTAATTATTGTATATTTAATTACTTCTTTTGTTTGAGTCTTGTCAGCTACAGATCATTCCTTAGTAACACAACTTATCATCACAGGAGTTCAGCTCAATAACACGGAATTGTTAAAAACGATCTGTGTGAATGTATAAAGATGGTTCATTGTTTCTCTGGTTTTAATGAAAGAAAGATCATTTTAATGTATTTGCTGACAAAGGATAGATCCGGCTAACCTCTATGTAGTAATGCAAACAAGAATTGATTAAATCCATTTAGATGTATAACTCTAGCTTTGCATGGTGGCTTAATGCATATCAAATTATTTGAAATACCCAGTTGCCTAATTCTTCTGCTTCTTTTAAAATATTTAATACATCTGATGGAACCCCCATACTTAGCCAGAATCCTACTTTACCAAAAGTCAGACATAAAACAGTTGTGCAATTGACCTTAAATTCAATGGGGCTCAATGTCCTGTTGTATAACCTCATACACTCTGGCTTATGTCTTACTTGTATATGTTTCCACTTCATATCCAGTCCAGACAGGAAAGGTAGCAGAGGTGCCTCGTCATCCTCATATGATGATGCTGTGATTGCCACATACACATATGGAGTTGTGCTGGAACAGCATTGCTTCTTCCCTTAACCAGTTTCCATCATCATGGCCAGTGTTTACTAGTCTAATTTATCCAGCCTTCTGTGTTCCTTCTCAATGGCCTAACAAGTAGACACGTGCAAACAGGCCAAGAATGATTCATTTTTGGCACACTAGTTTTGGTACAACAAATTCAGTTTCCTCCCGCTTCGTTACCGGTGAAAATTCGGGAGCCATTTTAGATTCAAATTTGTTGTCCGGCCGCCACATTTACTTTGACTTTCACTCTCTTGTGCTCTCATTTTCGTCCCGTCTCTCTCATGGGGTTGAGGAAGACAAGGAAGAAGAAGTGTTCAGCAGAGAAGGTTGGGAGACATTCAGAGAGTGTGTGTGAGAGTGGAAATGAAAGAACAGGGTGAATTTCAGACGACAATTCAGAGCTTTGTGCTTAGTTTTTGTCCTTTCGTGGAGGAGTCTGGACTAGTTTAGGAGATTCTTACGAATTGACGAAGTCGGCAAATTTATGAAACCGAATGCACAAATCTACTAACAAGTATTATTGTATGACTACACTGAGCATTGTTTGACAGTTCTTTTAACATGGAGTAATGTGGTCATATTTATTATGTATTTGTCATTTGAAAGATTTTTTGAGTACAGAAAATTATGGATTTGCATAAAAAGAATTTAATGTCAAAAGGTGCTGTAACTATGCACATTGTGTTCATGAGACGTTCAAAGGATCTGTGAAATCTGGAAATTTGTGTATGGGGCTTGTATCATGATGACTAGTGTTTTTTTGCTTACACTCATGTTCATTTGTCTTGGTGGTCATATGAAGTTAGTGCAGTTTTATATCACCTGTATATGGTGTCCTAACATATTTTGTCGATTGTGGCGTTTTGATCATCTACAAAGTACAGTGGAAAAGGTATCAAGATATCACTGAATATGCAGCTGTTTTTTTAAATTATTATTTAATCAAGCATAATTGTAATAATCATTGCCTGCACTGACTGAAAACATATAAAATGTATACATTTTAACATATTAATTGTGAAAAAGAGATAACCAAATCTCACTTCTGATCATTGTTCAGCTATAAGTCTCTTGTTTCTAGGAAACAAAAAAGCCAGCAGTTTATTCTCTTCGCAAAACACACATCATAAATGCTAGCACAGCTTCATTTTGCTTTATTTTTTAACACTTTGGAATTCAGTGTATTAGCATCAATGTACCCAATGTTAATGTGTCCAATAGCTACAAATTAAAAAAACAGAAAAACAAATGGACAAGACATTTGTAATGCTTTATAAAATCTGGTTGTGGCATTCAATTCATTATGCAACAGTCAATGTGCAGAACTAAAAAAATGACATTTTAAACAAGACCTATCATAGTAGTCTGTCTGGTTGCAGAAATACTGGAAAATATGTTCTTTTTATGACTTGCTTTGAATAAAGTTTAAGTATAGTTTTGCTCCTGTAGCATACTTTGCCTTTGTGAATGAGGCTTGTAACAAGAGATTTTGGAGCAATTTAGTTCAGTTCAGACTGGATTCTGTGTATTTTGAACTATGTATTGGAAAAAATGCAGTCTATTACCGTATTGGCTCGAATATAGGCCGCACTTTCCCCCCCACACTTTAAGTCTTTAAAGTGGGGGTGCGGCTTATATTCGGGGTCTAGCGCCCGACGCCTGGGACATGCAGTCCCAGGCAGGCAGCAGGGTTAGGATACAGATCCCCCGCAGCGGTGCAGGGGACCCGTATCCTACTCTCCGATACGCTCAGACAGCCTCCCCTGCCAGCACTTCCCACGGGTGGAGTGCAGGCACGGGAGATTGTCTAAGGGCATCGTGCAGACGTTCACCGGCAGCGGCAATGCGCGTAAACAGCCTCCGCTGCCGGCATGTCTGCACGTTGTGCTTTAACAATCTCCCTTGCCGGGAATTCCCACGGGGGGAGTCCCAGCAAGGGAGATTTTTAAAGCACATCTTCCAGACGTGCCGGCAGCGGAGGTTGTTTCTGCTCGCATCGCCTCTGCCGGTGAACGTCTGCGCGAACAATCTTCCTTGCCGGTACTTCCCACGGCGGAAGTGCCGGCACCGGAAGTTGAATAGGTGTTATGTGTAGATGTCCCCCGCCGGCCCCGCAAGACCCCGTGGAGTCTTGCGGCAGCATATCTCGGGGGGGTAGAGTGGCAGCATATCTCGGGGGGGTAGAGTGGCAGCATATCTCGGGGGAGATTGAGTGGCAGCATATCTCGGGGGGGCAGAAACTTTTTTCATTAAAAATTACCTAACTTTTAGGGTGCGGCCTATATTCGGGTGCGGCCTATATCCGAGCCAATACGGTATATTGAGGTTTTTGCTATATGTGTGATACATAAAACCAATAAAATACAATAAGGATATTAACATTTGGAATGACTACACATTCAGAACTAGGCTGACTTCCTTTCCATCACCCATGCATGCCTGGTTTTCATCTACTGTAGTTGTGTGTGTTACTGTCAAATCCATACAGAATGGGGTCACATATATTTGGCACATGTTTTATACTGAAATGCACTGTTTTTGCACCAACCTCAGGATCCTAGACTTAGCAAGTAGATTGCCAGAGGAAAACAGGCTGGAAAAAACACATATTAAAATAAGTCTCACAGTGGCACTATGCATAGATCTAGAACAAACTAAAATCCTTACTTTATGGTAAAGAAATCACAAAGTCTCTACAGAGAAGGCAAGTCACAACAGAGTATTAGTGGTAATATTTTATTAACACACCTGGAAACTCCCCAAATTTCACCTGTAAGCTCCCCAAATTTCACCTGTAAGCTCCAAGTAGCAGCTAATGCCTCGGAGGCAGTCCTGAAATGTTAAGGTGCCAACTACTCATGGGGCAGCTGAAGAAATGTTCCTGCGCCAGCCCCACAGAAGAGTTGCTTAACACTCGACTCCTCTACCTAGCTTTACTTCATCCTGGCTCCCATATCGAGAAGGAAGATTAGATCTCCATGTAGCATGCAGGAGAGGTTCCACCAATTACCATGACTGATCACATAAAAAGGTTTATATGTCTTAATTAATTATTGTGCCTCTATATTGATATTTGAAATATTTTACTTAGTTAATTTGTTATAACAAAATGTAAAAAGGACTAGTTGTTAAATCCGAATAAATATGTAAAACCACATAAAACAGTCCTTTCTTAATCTGCATATGAGCTTTTAGCGTCTTGACTAAAGGGTTTGTAGCTTAAACTCCTGATGATTGGGTAACGTTAGAAGTGTAAATAGAGTTTTGACTTCACAAAGTAGGCTTGTATAAAGATTTTGTTTGAAAGTAAAATGGACACATTTCTTATGCAGCATCAAGAGACTGTGGAAGCTGTCTGATCAGGGCAATGAAATCTCTCCTGATAATGAATGTCCTTGATTCAGTTTGCCAGTCTTTCAAGCAAACCACTATGTAATATTGCTGGGCCGTAAGCTTGTCTAAAAGGTAATCCACTAAATTTATTGCAGTCTGCGAAAGAATGGAGAGAGCATTAATTCACTGTTTTTACTAGATTGTTCAGTCTGTATGGACATATTATCCAAGAACATTGTTTTTTTTTCCCATTTGGTTCTATAGATTTGAAGGTGACATAGTGTATAGAAAAGATAGGATTCTTCAAGCTAAATGCTTGTAATTTGTACATTTTAGACCCTGAAACCTTATGCCAATAAAAGTATGTATGTATATATGCATTGTGCATATTTCATTATGAAAGCAAGGCAAAATAAGTATATTTTATATAAGTAACAAGTACAAACTAGTCCGTGCATGTAACATATTTAATTTTAAAAATACATTGTTTTTTGTCAGATGTGAAAAATGCTGTAAAGTAAGAATGCTTTTAAAAATAGACATGTTAATATTTTATCATTTAACAAAATGTAAGTTACCAGTAGCAAACAAATTTAAATCAAATAAATATTTGATATACAGCAGTATTCTTATCATAGTTCTGTGGATTTAGGCAGCCTAAATTGCTTCTCTCTCTTTATGTAATCTCAGACAGATTTGATGATGTTGAGATCAGGGCTCTGAGAGGATCATACCATCACTTCCAGGAATATAGTCGTTTTTAATGGCTTTGGCCTTAGTCATGTTGCAGAAATTTTTTTGGGGCCAATCCACTTTGTGCCAGCCAACACCAGACCAAAAAAGGATACAGGTCCGTAGAATAAACAAAACATTTCTAAAGTCCTTGAACAGATAATGTAACACTGCACACAATCAAATACAGGACACAAGCTTAAACACTAGATGTGTTTTGCATTAAGTGTGCTTAATTATTACATTTATAGTTGTGTATTTATGTTTCCATTCTGCAGCAACTATAGCAAAACATAGTAGCTTGGTCCTCTAATATAGGGCAACTAGATGGTCGCCCTGGGTAATGATGCCCCTTCCTTAGTTGGTAAGCAAGTGCATGCCCGGGTATGCTTATACTATGTACCGGACATATTAGTGCATGCTTTTCTAATTGTATAATATATTTGCTTCTGTAAATATAGTCTCAAAAGTTGTGTGCACTGATGGGTGTATGGATGGATGGATAGATAGATGATAGATAGATGAGGTGCATTCTCCTAAACAGTGTAATAGGTAACAGAGAGCTCTACTGAATACTCTATGATGAGTTTTGTGAAAAGTTTATAATGTGTTCTGTGTAACAATTTAATCCTGTTATAAACTCTTAATCTCATTAAAAAAGAACACAAAATAGAAAGAAGCTGCCAAACATTTAATGTTACAGCTTGTTCTGTTATTCAGCAAAGCCGTAAATTACTTAAGAGCTTTCAATATGCTCAAGGCTCAAACACACACTCGGTGTAATAAAAATACTTAAAGGTACATCACCCCTATTTAGGAGGTTGTGTGCATGTATGTGTGTATGTGCATAATGGGGCACAGATAAAGCTCATGGAAGGGCATCATCATTCTTAGGTATGCTTCTGGTTTGCCCCAAAACTGTGAAACTCACTACTGAGTGCTTGCCTCACTTTGCACCAGAAAGTTCTGGTGCAGAAAGCCCAATTTTGCTTCCACTATTTAATTTCATAAATTGTAAGTGTGTTATTTGTCAAGCAAATGCCACTTTTCTAACTGGCTAAATAAACTGCTTGTAAATTGTATTCATATGATTGTCATACAATGATTGGTATTTTCTGATTTGCACGTAATGGTGTGTAAAATTAATAGACCCAGTTTTTTTGGGGGGGGGATTTTTAGTGCACTTTATTAATGGTTATTTACAAATGTTACATGTAGAGTGGTCTGTATTACTGGCAGTACACATTATTTTTGCATAATATGCATATTGATTTATCACACAGAAAGGAGAACCCTTTATTCCAAATGTAAAAATGTGTTCAGGCATTTACAAACTGCATATTATGTATTTTCATATGGTCGGTTATCATACATGAAATCATTTTTACATGAATCAGTCTTGTACATTAAAACAAATTTAACAGGAAATGAATTCTAAACTTTTATACCTGATAATATTGTACTGCCTTGGAAAACGTAAAACCATGCATCCAGGGGAGGACTAGGAGCTTTTAGCACAGCAGACATGCCTAGCCAACTGGGCCAGTAAATGCTCTCGAGTATTTAAGTAGTCTTATGCCCAATACACATGAATGAAAAGACTGCAGAGAGAACACAAAAACAACCTGGTTAGGGTGTAGTTGCCCCCTTACCAACCTTACAAGCCTTTGCAAATCAAGGTTGTGTGGCAAGCTGTAGGGGAAAAATAATTTCTCTGATGTAGGCAATGGGAAATAAACTTGCGTCTCAGATTGTGGTGTCAAACAAGTCCTGTATCCCCGTTTACTTTATAAAACACACAAGGCCTAATGAAGCGGTCTGCAGCATATTTTCCTTCAGTGTTCTCACTTGACAATCAGAGTAGCAGCAACACAATGTGAAAATGAGAGTAACTCTGCCCCACAAAGTGAGAGGCAATAGTATGTAGGAAGATGTTTCACAGAATGACATATTCACAGACCTCTGTCTCTGATTATTGTCACACTATAGGTATAAATATGGTAAATGAAACCAGGCCATGGCATACTAAACACAAAATATTATTGGTGTTGAGGGAATTGAGGAATCCAGTGGCTGGTGTAAAGCAGGGTGGTATATTAACAATTTAGAAAGTGCTATCACACAGATGAGTTATGTGGGGTCTGGAACTAGTGGGGTATATTGGTTGTGATATTTCCAGAAACTATGTTTGTTCTACAGAACATGTGTGTCACTGTCAACCAATGTTATCTACTATTTTAACTGGAGCTGCTATGGATAATAACAATAAAATATATATGAGATTGCATTTTACATACAGCTTTACATTTAAACTCAAAGTTTAAAACTCAAAGTCCCCCCCAGGCCCTTGAATTACCTGTAATATTTTCTCAGTGCATTAAAGGGTCATTATAATGCAAAAATATGTAAATAAACAACAGAAAATATTTATTAAATTGTATAACAGAGCCAGCCCTTGCATGGGCCAGTGGCTCCATGAGACCTAGATGGCAATTTGCAGCCCCAAAGGTATATTCCTTCAGGAACAGAGAAGCGTTCCTGCATCTCTCTTGCTCGACAAATCTACAGTATCTATATTATTCTGGCCTCTCTGAGTACTTCCATAAAAGAGCAGAGCCACGGGGACAGCCTCTCCACCATTTGTCCAATTGAGGTAGAGGGTGTGCATAGAAGCTCCCCCTTTTTGTAGAAGTGCACCCAGAGGGGAGGTTCACAGAATATCGAGTGTGAGTGAGAGTGTGATAGAATATTTCTGAGGTGTATGACAGGGAAATTCTGCCATCTTAAAATCATTTGTAGATCTACTGTCGTTTGGTAGGTAGGCAGGATGTCCTTATCCTCCAGGTCTGTTTCTAGGCTTTGTGGACTAAACAGATCCAACCAGAGCTGCACTATGTAGAATGCATATTTTTTAAAACAAGTAATATGTAAAACACTGCATAAGTTGATCTATACAAATAAATGGTTATATTAGGTAACTGGTACGTTGGAAGGGGAGTCAGAAGCATGAGGTGTTTTTGTATCTACCTGCCTCTGCCCCCCCATGTGAAAGAGAGCGCGAGAGAGTGAATTTATTAATCATTAAATAACATAATGGATGTGAGTATGGTTTTAGTTGGAGGGGCAGCATTAACTCCTTGGGCCAGCCCTGTTGTGAAACTATAAGTCTTCTTGTAAATACATAAGCTACATAAACAGCTATCAATAGGCAAAAGGTATTTGTGCTCTTTAGCCACACATTTTAATGTATCTAAATCTAGCAAAAGTGGTCATTTCAAATGTGAAATTCTTATTTATATTTCCTTATGGCTTTTGTTGGGTAGTATCCAAGATCACTGCTTCCCTCAAAACTGTCTCTTATCTGCCTTAAAAAAAATCAAGAACCTTCATAAAAAATGGTACATAACATACAAATATGTATGTGAGACACAATGATATTAAGGTACTGTAGAAAAAGTACTGTTTTTAAAAAATAACCTTTCCCTTTGGGAATATTGTTACATATTCCCAATCTTATCATTTCTGTCCACTTCTTGTTCTCTTTTTTAACATTAACACAAGCAAATACCTTTTTGTAAGTACTCCAGGAGTGAATTTTCTGTGTGTTAGCTTGTGGAAATGTCAAGCTGTTTTTGCTGTAGAAGTGTGGCTACTTTGAATACAAGGAGCAGATGGTCTACACATGCTTTATGATTTCAGTATTTGGCTTGGATTACTACTGCGGAATACCACTTTTACACCTTCTCATCGGGTGTCTTCTATACTGGATGTTTAGCTCTAATTGTAAAATATCATGTGGTTATATGTGATTAGCACTTTTTGCTATTTGCTTTTAGATTGACAGTTTCTGTCAAAAGGATTTTTTTCCAAAAAATAATCTCTTTGTGGGGTTATAATAAAGATTATACACCTACTTCTTCATGTTACCAATGTTTTGAATCTCTTGTATAGCTTAACCCCTTAAGGACCGGGCTCATTTTTCGTTTTGTACCCTGTGGGACCGAGGCTGTTTTGACACTTTTGTGGTGCTTGTGTTCAGCTGTAATTTTCTCCTCACCCATTTAGTGTACCCACATAAGTTATATATTGTTTTTTTCAGGACAAGATGGGCTTTCTTCAGATACCATTATTTTGATCGTATCATCTTATTTACTATAAAAAAAATAAAAAAAACATGGTGCAAAATTGAAAAAAAAACACATTTTATGACTTTTATTTGAAAAATCTTTTACTCACCTAAAAAAGCAAGTAAAAAAACTAGCTAAATAGATTCTACTACTTGTCCTGAGTTTAGAAATACCCAATGTTTTTATGTTTTTTTGCTGTTTTTTGTAAGTTATAGGGCAATAAGTACAAGCAGCGTTTTATGATTTCCAAATCTTTTTTAACAAATCTGGTCAGTCTGCCTCCATCTCCTCTTTGGAACATCTTTGAAGCCGGTTAACTCAATTTAACCCATTCAAACCATATATTTTTGAAAACTAGACACCCCAGGGTATTCCAAATGCTGTTATTTTAACCCTTTCCATGCACCAATTATAGAACTACACTTTGTCAAACTTTGTAATAGTAATTTTTTTTATTTTTTTTTCACACAAATTGTACTTTAGTTATAGATATACAGGTCCTGGTATATGCCACTGTCAAACAACACGCCAATGTGTGTTCAGGAACATCTCCTGAGTGCAGAGATTTTTGAGAAATTTTAGCACTTGCTCAAAATAATAAACTTTATTTTTTAATTTTATTTTATTTTTTTAATACTTTTTTTATATTTTTTTTACACATTTTGCTGGTACTGGATGGTTCATCTAGTGACATCACTGCATAATTATTTTTAAATGTTAGCACATTTTTTTTAAAATTTTTTTTTTCCATTTTTTATTTATTTTTATTTTTTTTAATATTTTACTAATCACATAGTGATTAGAAAGCTGGGCTCCATTGACTTGCATGGTTGAATGCAGTACCTGTATTCAACCAGCAAGTGGAGCCAGTTCTCTAGAGGGTCTGGAGACCCTCTAGCAAACTTTTTCGTCTTTATTGTTTTATTTCCCGGGCCGCCGCCATCTTGCTTGATGGCGAAGATCACCGGCAGCGGCGGCTGTGACCGCTCTCCGGAGCGGTCACAGCCCACCCAGAGGTAAGTGTTTGGTGTCGCTGGATGCCTCCTGATCGAGGCATTCCAGCGACACCATTTAAGTTTAGGAGGTGATCGTTGATCGCCTCCTAAACGCTTTTAAAACGGGCGTCCGTTTGTTGACGCCCCGGGGAGGGGCCAGACATGGCCCCCGATGCCGATCTCGGCCTTGCTGAATGCCTCGACATCGAGGCATTGCAGCAAGGCCGTTTAAGCGAAGAAAGTGATCCTTGATCACTTTCTAAGCGTATTTAATTTTTTGACGGTTCAGGACCGTCAAAGGTCATTTAGTGACCTTCTTGTTATGACGGTCCTGAACCGGCAAAGGTCGCGAAGGGGTTAAAGAACTATGCATAGAATCTACTGCGCATACACACACCATACAGAAACATTATAGTGCATTGATATATACTTGACATGGGCCAATAATTGCTATAAGTGGGCAACAAGTTTTAAAATGATGATTATCACATTGATGAATTATTCTAATTCTATCACACTTTCATTTATACTTGGGTTAACAGCTCACATAGACAGTATATGGCTGCAGCAAAATCGAACTGCAGATTTTCATTTCTGTAGAGTTCTTTCCAATCATTACCTGCAAATGTTGTACATTATACTTTTTATATGCTCTTAATTAGTTTTTTTTTGTTTTAAATATAAATTTTATCTTAAATAACCATTTAAGCAAAATCCTCATGGAATATGATTTATTACAACAAGTAAACCATGCCTACAAAAAACTTACCATGTGATATTGACCATGTTGTGAATGGTAATTGACAGAAAAATGTATACGCAGTGAACATAAAATAACATTGGAAAATCTGCTGGCCTTTTCCTCAATAACCTATTTGAAACATTTCACTGCATTGTTAGGGAAAATCATTGGTAAGTAATACGATAATAATTCATGCTTTCCAGACGTAAAGTGTTATTTAGAGAACAATTGATTTTTTTCTCACTTAAAAGAAAATGTACTGGCACTCATGGAGGATTTGTATTCTATTTCTGTAATACAGAAACTTTGTATTGTTCTTCCCAAAAATGAACTTTATTTATGAACCAGTATACCTATTTTCATTTGCTATAAATGCATCGCATTTGAAAATATGTAGGCCATTAAAAACTGTAAACTTGATATGTAATGAAATTCTATGAGAATTTTGCTTGGAGAAAGGATTAAATTGCATATACAATACAAACTTTGTAACATACTCAGACCAAGATAAAGCATACCATACTATTTGATAATGAATAGAAATACTTGGTTCTAGTATTGGAATTATAAAAAACAAAACAAAAAAAACATGTAGGTATATAGACTTTCCAGTTATACAAAGTCATAAGGTTTGTTAGATATGAGATTTTGTTGAAAAGTTAGGATTAGATTAGCATTCAGACATAAATTCTCTAAATTTAGAATTCTCTAAAGTCATTTTTCTCTGATAGAAAAATAAATGCCTCTGAGCATGGGTAGTAAAGATTTGTGAAAGGTTAAAACTGCCTTGTGTATGTTCTGTAACCTTCGTGTTGGAGTTGGTTACAAGTGAATTGATCGCATAGCATTGTCTGCCTCTATTGCCCCTAACTTGCTTTTCATTCTAAATAAATATTGGAGAAACTGCAATCTGCTTAGTGAAGCTTGGAAATATGTATTTCCAAAAGACTTAATACATGCTTAGATTTATACTAGAAAGTGACAAGAAAAGCATAACCAAGAAAATTGAATCTTAAGAATCAAAAGTATTAAGTTATGTATTCACTTGAATAAGCTTTAAAATAGTGAGCACCAGTTGTTAAATCCATATATTCCTAACTAATCTGTTAGTAAACTCTACCAAAAAGAATTAATTACCTTTTTGTTTTTAAAAAAAAATGTTTAGTAAGTATAATAAGTGCCAATGTTATGACTCCATCCTTCAGATGTAAAATCTTTTAACTGGTCATCAAAATTCCAAATGAGACCGATTCAACAAACGATCTCATAATGTGCTTTTAGAAGTCCTTCATTCTCATTGCAATCTTGAACTTTCTAGACTAATAAAGCCGACCACTGTTTAATGTAACATTTTGAATGCCAGTTTTACTTTAATACTATCTTCTTAACAAAAAAACATATCTTTCAGTTTTATGAGCTGTTTTATTTGATTCATTGAAAGGAATCATTCTGATCTACAAATTATTTTCTTTGCAAAGGAACCTTGACTGCAGGATACAACCTTTGCACAGTGTATGTAGTGTAGGATAAGAATTGAGAAGGCAATAATTGACATGATTGGTGTGGCTCTAGGTGGGAGTGGGTGCGATAGTAGGCAAGTGTGGTTGTGGTTGGATGCATGGCTGGAGTGGAGGAGTGCTGGGAGCTGGAGTGGAGGTCTGCTCTCCAACAGTACAGACCTCTATACATTTTACAGCTCCCTGGGATAGTCAAGTGAGATCATAAAATCTCTCCAACTGGCCCATAATCTCCTCTGCCTGCAAAAGCAGGGCAATAAGCCAGCTATCCAAGACAGCAGGACTGTGCCTGAAAATTGAAGCTGTTCTTCAAAAACTGGGACTTTTGGGTTGATGTGTACCATAAAACATATTATACAAACTTGTGTTTTGTTCTGTTTTAAATTTAAAACAATTGAAAAATAAAATAACCCTAACACATTTGTTCAGATTGTTTGAAAAGCTATAATTAAAGTTCTGAATAACCCAATGTTACAAATTTACATTTTGACCCCACAATAAAACGTGACGTTTCCTGTACTATGAAAAAGTTACCCATGGCAATTATTTTCCTGTATTTTTTTTCTTATTATTTCTGCTGTTCTCCTTGCCACAGAGGAAGGATGTTTTACTCTATAATCTGTGAATGACCTCGCTATCAGCTAAGTGTAGAAACCAAAAAGTAATTAGGTTTCTGGCAGGATTCTGCTACATAGATTTATGTTTAATTTTTGTTTAGAAGAACATGATTCTATAAAGAGCAGCACTGGAATGATTTCATTTAAAGTAGTTAAATATAAGCTCAGTGACAGTTCTGTACATTATAAAATCATTATTATTATTGATTTTGGGAAATCAAATAATATGGATCAGATTTGTTGTCATTTGACCAAGATGATGGTACGATGTCTCTGGTTGTATTCAACTTTTTAAAATGATTAAATAGGTTTTAGTGCGGCCAATTTCCACTACTGATTTTGCACAGCTTTTTAAAATTGTTGTTTTAAAACACTATCATGACACATGCTTTGATCCAGATGATAGAGAAAAAATACATTTTATCTAATTAATAGTATAAAATAAAGAATAAGTACATGACCAAGTGTTATGCATATGACACCTTGCCAAAAGGAGAGAGTTATAGAAGCAAAGGAGTGTAAGTATGTAATGCCATATAACACATTTTTTTAGTTTTATAGACATCATAGAAAGTAGGGAAATAAATTATTATTGCTGCTTTTTGTGGTTATGTGAACTATGGTTCCACATTAGAGTTCAGCCCTTTACAAAACAACATGGATCTGGACCGGTAAGACTGGGGGACACAGGGTGACCATGTTTTATGTTTGGAAATCAGGTACAATGTAGCTTGTGGCTTCAATTTAAGGGAGCACACAGTCACACTGACTAATGCACTACCCAAACTGCAGCATGCCCCTCAACATTCTAGATGTCCTAACTGGGTCATGTGTTTCTGGTGTGGCAAGGAATTATTTTAAAAACAATCATAAAAAAAAATATGATAACCTCAACCCATCCTAATGATAACATGTTAACAAGCTGTATGACCTCTGTAACCAATACCCCACAACTCCACCATTTTAAGAGGAACAGCCCCAGTTTTCAGGCACTGTCCCATAGTCATGCCAAGTTTCCCCACTGTGCTGCTTGAACTCCTTCCACTTAAGACCTAGGAACCCTGTCACCTCTACCAACTCCTCTATCAAAGAACCGCTACACTGCCATACACGATACTGGTGGTGACACCCTGTTCATAGGCCCATGTACTTTCCACTTTCCAGTGCATCATTGCTTCAGAAAATACTGGTGGTTCTAAATTGACGTAATGTAACATTGATTCTACAATTCCATCGGTACTGTAGGTTTTCTGTTTCATCTCATTTGAGTACAGTTGGTTCTTGTTCACTGGTTTGAGAACCACTGATCTAAAATTCACAGATGAAAAAATCCATCTGTGTATAGTGAAATATACCATTGTGCATGGTGCCAACATGTGCATACATACATATATCTCCACTTTAAGCATGCCATTGGAAGGTTTTGAAAAGCAGGTTTCTCAAAAATAAACTTCACAGGATTGGGGCGCAAGGACAGTAAAAGTACACTTAATAGTGTGGATGTATAGTGCATGTAGAGTTTACCTTGTATTGAACATTTATGAGGAGTGTTTTTCTTTTGGGAGCTGCAGAACGTGTAGGAGAAATATATATATATATATTTTTAGATTCTTTACACTTTATATTTATTTCACTCTGGTTCACGAAACTGGTGATTATTAGCTGTATATTATTCATTTTTTTCTCAAAAATAAGCATTAGGTCACCAAGGCCAGGAAAGAATAAAGCCATGAAATGCAATTAAGAATATACCTATTATGTTCTTATGCAATTCCATTTAAATTTGTAGCAGTTTTGCACATAAAGTTATTACATATACCACAACCATAAAGTGTTTTTAAAACTGATCTCCAACTTTCTATAATTTTACAAACTTTATATACCTATTGCAGACCTGGATAAAGTCTTTACAAGATTACATACCAGACAAAATTTCAGGTGTCCAAATGGGGAGACCTGTGTTGTGGAGTGTACAACTGTAACTTAGCATAATTCGAGGGGCAGTCTATAAATGCTTTTAGAAAAACAAGAGATGTGGGCAAATTTCCTAAGTAGGCCAAATATATGTAATGAAAGGCAAAGGGGGCATTTCCTGACCGCAAATGTGTTGACCCTGCTTTCTCCTCCTGGCCCCCCAGGTAGCCCCCAGGTAGAGGTAGGCAAAGACTATTGAGTCACACAAATCTAAATCCTCTGGGATAGTCTTGTGACGACAAAGGACGGTATTGTGTATTATCATCTGAATGTGTGTCATTCTGCGACTTAAAGACAGAATTTTCTATGAGCCAAAATGGTATAGTATGGAAAACGCAACTGGTAAGGTGCCAAGCAGAGAGCCTTATTAATATGCAAGCCTTTTGTCTTATTTTTGTTCTGCAAACATAACGGAAGCATGTGGAGCTTCAGTACTGTATATGGAGCGTTCTGTTTTCTTTTCTAAATAACAGAAAATCATAACAGTGAGTATTCCTCTGTCATTGCTTTCAAAAACTAAGAGAACATGACCTTAGGAGAAATCCTGAAGCATACACTGAATATGTAATTTCTAAAAACAACAGATATGTCTGTGACCATGTCTGTAAGGCTGCTGTTAAACACTGTGTTTAAAGATAAACATGACCTTTACAGTCTTATTAAGCAGAAGTACCAGACTACAAGATATGGTGAAGCCCAGCAGGACACATTTATTGACACTTAAAGCCAAGTGGTTTTCTACATTTTAGAGCATTAACTGGAGAACACATATATCGTTGTATGTTGAGTTTAATGGAAAATATTCAAATGTTCCAAAGTATTCTTCTTCTAAAATGTTTAAGGAAAATACAAGTGAGTTGAAAATATTAAGTTTAATTTTCATTAGATATTGTCCCTGAATTATAATGCAGAAAAATCCCCCAAATATAAATTTTGGCCTCTTATTATAGCAAGATAAATGGCACATTGCTTTGCACATGTATTTTTAATATATAATATTCAAGTGTCTTTGCTTTGTACATTGTTTCACTCCAGTATATGCACAAGCTACTAGAGAACTTCTGGCCTCGCTGTGTTCTTTTATAGAAGATTGAGCTGAGGGTATAGGAAGAATAATCCACTCCTCCCAGGATCTTCTCATTTCCCATTACAATACCCAATACAGTATTGCTGTATTACAATAAGGAAAGTAATTTCATTTATTTTATAGCCATAAAGTAAGTTTATTAATCTATAAAAACCATTGCATAAGCTTATTTAGAAAACGCATTTGGTAAAGATGATACCTTTATTGGCTTACATATAATGGATTTCAAGTTTCAAGGCTATCTAGGTCTCTATCTAGGTCTCGTATATTATACCATATAATATGCTCCACAAAGAGAGATAGATGGTTGTAAAATAAGTCCCAAGTAGGACATGGACTGACATAGAGCCTTAGGGGAAAGATTGGTGATACAGCCACAGTACAGCACAGTGTAAAACACTATAGCACCAGGGATAGTTACACCACTAACTATACCACTGATGACAGTGTTTCCAAAACACCTTATTATGTTTTATGTGATATGATAGACATGAGGCTACAAAGCTATTTTTACTTTGCATGCTTTCTCTGTTCAATGAGGCATACATTTTCTTGTCACTGTGATCTTGAGATAGGGGTTGAATTTAGATAAAATCTACATGTGTTTTTTATGTTTATGGCAACCAGAAGATATAGAAAGTTGTGCGTATGTGTCATTTGAAAGGAGAAGATGAATGAATACAAAAACAGAGTATTCTGCTAATATAGGTAAACGTAGGCATTAAAATACTAAAAAATAAAATTTTCAGGTTTGGAGATATGTAGGAGAGGTGAGATATAATGGAAACATTGAAGTGCACAAATTGACACACCAAACACGTTTTTTGTCAGTGTCAAGCTCTCAGAATAAGAGCATAAAAACATATGGACAACATTAAGAAGACATTGTGTATCACAACATCAATACACTTTGCAATATGCTTTCAGTTACAAATGTAGGAGATACATTTTAGGATGGTCTTTGGTGGGATAGATGGTTTAAACCAGAGATGCGGTGAGCTGTTCAGGGCATTTGCCACAGTTCTGAATGGTTTCCTTGCTGTTGTTTTCTACATTTAAACAGGCCTAGGTCATCCATCTGATAAAACTCATATTTGCCCAGTGGGCCATTGCCTTTTGTGCTTCAAATTGCCTTTTTGTACCACTTTGTAGAAGTCTGAGTGGTTGATGAAAGAGTACAGCACATTATTTGCCAGATGTGACTCTCCGTTTAATGCTAATACAATCATTAACTTTCACATTATTTCTATAGAAAAAGAAGAAGAAAAAACAGATCCAGATTTTATGAGGTATTAATTGTGAAGTCTGTTTCTTGAGCCAAAGAAAATAATGCTCAACCTATGTAAAACACTAAGAAGTCAAAGTGATGCTTGTTTTACATTTCCCATGTGCAGGAAAAAATCATTAAACCATTGAAACGTTGATTCCATTTGCAAAATGCAGGCTGAAATAATGCAGTGAGCATTTGCTATGCGAAGACTGACTAAGAGGGTCACTGGATAAAGCTAGCCTTTAGCTCTCTGGCCATCTGAATTGCTACCTTGTTTACCTTCCCGCTGTATCACCAATATTGTAACAATTTTTCTACATAACAACACTGTCTATTTAATAGCCTGTTTTGACCATATTTATTTTTGAAAAAGTTTTCTTAATGTGTTATATTTTCTTGTGTTCTTTTGTTTAAATTGTGGGTACTGGTTTTAGAAGCGAGGTGCACTGGTGACCTCACAATCCCTAATCCCTGCATGGTAGCAAGGATCTGTATTTTATTTTACCAGCATCCCAGCTGGCAAGCACTTTAATTCACTCCCAGCATGCTCCAAAGAATATATTTTTAGTTTTTTTTTTTTTATTATTAAAATAAATAGAAAAGCTACTGGTCATTACAGTATAAGCACAGCTTAACCCTTTAAACAGGGTTATGGGATGTGTGCCAAATACACCGAAATGTACCCTAGCTCTAAAATTAATTTTAAGGAAAATGTCTTGGTCACAAATCGCTTGTTAGCTAAGTTGCTTGATAAGATAAATAAATAAAATGTATATTTACTCCTTATAGAATTCCACTATGATGTCAATGTTCTTACGATCAGACATTTGTTAAATATTCATGTGAATGAAAGAATAAATATCCTAGATTTGAATTCTCTCTGTTGGGAGAAAGCAATTTTTCATATTTCTGGGCCTTCGGGTAATTTATGAAACATTCCCCACATTCACCTGCATAAATTCAAAATGAACATTTTGGAAATGCATTTTGTATTGCTTCAGGGAGAGTATATAGTACTGACCCCCTCCCCCCGAATCATCATATAATACAGTGTGTCTAGCAGAAAACTCATAAAATTGAATTTTGATCACCATTAAAGCAAAATAGTCTCAAGTTTGATTAATTTCAATCAAACCCAAGCGCTATATATACTGATTAGATAGGAATATATTTTATGTTGATGTTACCAGTATTAGATTTGGCAATGTGGCTTCTGCTCATGTTTAGAGGTTGTGTGAAGAAGTGAAAGGTTGTGAAAAACCAGTCTCAGACCGTATATTAAGTGTATAAGAAGAACTAAATAAATAAATAAACAGAGAGAGGACTTTTTTATTCCAGTACTTTTATTAACACTGAATACTGGTTTTTAGATTTATTTATTTTTATTTTTGGACCAAACGGACTGACTTCTAAATATTTATCTATTTATTGTAGCGATATTTATTTATTTATTTCGAAAATCATGTACCTGTAGTCCATTGGAACATTTATATAGGGCTTTGCCCTCAAATAAATTTTTCTTTCATTAACTACCTGGTTGGCCACTAATTTATGGTAGTTCCTGATATTGATTATATTTTTGGGGAAGATCTACTAAGACCAATACGAAACTGCAGACAAACATAAAGGAGGAATTGATCAGGAGAGACCTTCTGGAAAATCCAACGCTGAACATTCTCTACATAAGAGTAAGTGCATCCACCACCTTATGGTGTTCTCTCCCTGAAAGATACCATCCCATGTTTGTTTGGTTTTGTGTTTTGTCCACATATTCAAGCGGACAGACAGGTCTATAGAGGACTTCTTTTTCACTTTGAAACATCACGTACACTTGTGAGTGCATACAGTATATCTATCCGTCAAGTTTACTGTCTATACGTCTACACTATTATTTTTTTCATATTATTTTATTTTATCGGTTAACACGAGCGCACCTGGTTGGATTGTTTTATGTTTAGAGGTTGTCCAGGAGAAATACTTTTGGTGACATTTTAAAATTATATTTCCTATGTAACTTCTATTTTTCCCAATATTGTATAACCAGTCTATACGATTTCAGATTTCAATGATTATTGAAATGGTACCTTCCAATGTTTTTGTGGTATTAATGAATAACCTGTACACAAAAAAAGCAAAAATCATCATGTCTTTGTCTCAACATCAGTTTTTGGGTTTGAGGATCTGTATTGAATTGCACTGGTGGCAGTTTTGATTGTCTACAAACCAAAAGAGGTAGCTAGTTCAGGAGCTGCAAGTAATTATTAACAGTACAGATCAGCCTACCTCCAAAGAAATTGATCTTGGACTAAAAAATGACCAAGGACTGAAAGAAAGGGGAATTAGATGCATGTTGGTAGGCATAAGAAGACCTCAATGAAACATTATTGATAATGCTTAAAAGATCCTCAACGGTTTTAAACATAAACATTCAGACATTTTATGCTTTTATTGATGTATAGCTTTTTTTAGACAACATGTCTGTTTTAAAGCTGATACAGCTTTTTTTGTCCTATAAAGCTATTCAATCCATGAGATAAATTATTCCTCTGAGAAGTCCTCATGTTGACCTTTAATATATATTTACATAATAATAATATTTTGCAGAAACCTCCCTCCAGAGTGAAGAAAAAATGTGGCTTGACACATTTTTCTTGACACCGCATTTTTTGTTTAATTTGTTTTGTCGGCATTTTGTGCTTTTTCTAAATTTGTACTATTGTGCTTCCTATTATAGTGCACACCCTATAAATACACTTGTTCTTACCTTGCTTATTTGGCATTGACTTCCCCACAGTTTTTTTTGTAGTACGGGTTAAGCACATGTACAATCTGGCAGTTATTTCCTTTCTTCTAATGTCTATATACCTTTCAGACCAGTTAAAAGATAATTCACTTTGATGACATCTACTGTAATTTTAACACCATTTATTGCATACTCTGTCCCAGAATTTCTGAATTCCCATTACCTAATACGGTATCAATACAAGTTACTATTATGTTTCGGTACATGATAGAGTGCAGTTGGACACATAAACAGCAGGAAAACATCTTCTCTTATTCACTTTATTTAGAGATTTTGCTTTTAAGAGATTAAAGCTAATCTCATATTGATTTGTCTTGATGTGTGCTAATCGTATTGCGAATTTTGTATGTTGTTATTATCAATGTTTTTTTTTTACACTCCTCTATTATAATACAGTATACAGCACGATAGAAACTGATGGCACTCTCTCTATAAAACGCAATTTCGTTTGCTTAGCGTCATACCAGTTTTGACAATGGATTCTTCTTAGTTATAATAGTATTATTATTATTATTGATTTATATAGCCTATATAATCAATAAACAGGACATAACAAGTAGCACATAGCAAAACAAGTTGAACTAACAGAAACAAATGGTAAGGTGTGTGTTATGTGGAAAGAATTGTTGTTGTGCTAAGTGTTACAATTACAATGATATCAGACAGAATGTTCACTTTAATGTTTCACCTGTACAGCTCTGCACCATGGGTTTTTGTTTTTGTTTGTGTTTTTTTTGTTTTTTGTTTCTTTACATATTGTGACCTCAGTGGTGCCCATGTCTGTAGACCATGCCCTCAACAATGGGTTGTATGTTAGGAAGCAGTATAAACATGGCCAGTGTCAATAGTTTTAATTTGATTGGCCCATATACGTTATGCAAGAATAAAATGTAGCTTGTTGCATACATAGGCATGTGGGTGATATTTATTTTTATTGTCTGCATGGTGCGCAATTGTGACAAGAAACTCAGACTGGAAAAGTTGTTGCTGCTTTAGTTGCTTAAATTAGATGGAACCGTGTAATATGAGCAGCCAGCACTGTAATAAAATCATTCATTTCCGTTACCTTGTTTAACTTACTTGAGCAGGGAATATAACTTTAGTGGCAAGATCCTAATGTCTCTTTGATTATGAGCAAACATGTATGTGGCATTAGAGGTTTTATAAAACTGTTTTGCTTACAGATAAAGGTGTTAATTGGTTACGTTTTCTTATCTAGTAAATAATCTTTGCTGATTATGTCTATATATATATATATATATATATATATATATATATATATATATAAGTTATGGTGGGTAAAAGGTGATGGAAACCCTTCCACTTAAATTTAAGGGGTAGTAGAAGTATTATTAAACACTCACCTACAGACACCAGACAAGCCAGAAGGCTTGTTTTTCCCTCAGAAATCTCATGCTGCTTTCACAACTACAAGGGATTCTGGGTAGGCACATGCAAATAAGGTTCACAATTATCACCTTTGCCTCTATATCCACTTTATACAACCTCATGCTGACGAGTCCCATGAAGGACGAAACAGCTGTCCATGAGTGGTGATCTGGCTATTGTACCTCTTCCCGAGTTTTGTCTAAAGGCTGTCTTGTACAGCGGGCAATTACTTTCAAGGGATCCATGTATAAAGTGGATATAGAGGCAAAGGTGATAATTGTGAACCTTATTTGCATGTGCCTACCCAGAATCCCTTGTAGTTGTGAAAGCACCATGAGATTTCTGAGGGAAAAACAAGCCTTCTGGCTTGTCTGGTGTCTGTAGATGAGTGTTTAATAATACTTCTACTACCCCTTATATATATATATATATATTTCATACTACTCTTGGTGATTTATAAATAGCGGGAAGACCATTAGCTTTGTATACTGCTAGACAGCTGGAGAATAATGCACTACATAAATTACCATTCTTTTTATGTTGCTCCCTTTTATCATGGATATAAACAATGGAGTATACTTGGACCAAAATAGCATTTTCAAATAGGTCTCTTGTTCCTCTATAAGCGCTGTTTATTCAGAGTTTTGTCTTGGAATATGAGTCGTTTTTGTACACACAAAGCAAATCCAGACTTTTGATCAATATAAAGAAAAACTGAAAACTGTTCTGTCCGTAAGTATCTGTTACAATATATAAGAGCAGTTACAAGAAACATCATATAATTGTAATTCTTAGTATGTCTGTTTCTCATCATTTGCTTGTACCTTGTATTATCTATTACAAGCTAATATATCTTCAGTAATACAGTTTAGTGATACATGATTGTATCTTAATGTGGTTACTTACATTAAGTGTAATTTTCTTACACAAATGAAAAAAATGTGCCTTGGTTAGTATTATTTAGAATGACAAAAGGGAGTCTTGCATGTCTTCAAAAGGTGAAATATTTATTATCTAACAACAAAGGAAAAAAGGCTAAATAACAGAAAACATATACAGTCCACACCTGTGCAATGCCGATAGTAGGCTAAGAGAGAAGAATGAAGTGTCAGATTATCAATGTTTGGTAACACCTCCTCTGACCTGGATCAGATCCTTATCTTGATGGGTGCTATCAGTAAAATGTCAGAGTATCAGGTACTTTAGTCGGCTCTCCATTTACTAGTGCATTTGGTAAATGAAAGGTACAAATACCTTTGTTATTTTGCTTGTTCTTTTGTTAATACATACTATACCCCTTAGACAACGCTTCATCCACTTAACTGTGTTAATGGAGAAGGACATGCTTTACTAGAATAAAAGAAACGTAAATGCAAACAGGAATGAATCACACATGAGATACGTACATACTGTTCTGAAGGAATATAAATGTAGTAAATCGTAGCATTAACAGAATGCCATGTATCATTCATTTAATGTATTCAAGAGGCACTTGTGGTTACTCCTAATGTTCTTTTCTTTGTGCATATATAGCCTTTCTTAAAATGTATCCCTGAGAGATTATACACGTTATTTTATATTCTGCAAGTTGTGGTGTCACATGGCTTGACTAAAATACGTTGACTTATCCTGTTTAAATGGCATCAAGTACAAAATATTAAATGTGTTTGGAAATAGAAATTGAAACATTCAAGACATATGAACAGATTTTGCTGACCTATACAGTACCTGCAATGCAATAGGTCGTATTTCACCCCTTTTGTTTCTGACAAATAGCTTAGAATGAAAAGCTGTGTCCATGGTACTGAAATATTTCATGATTGATGAATGTGTCTAGCTGATAAATTCTAATGTCACTACGTGCACAGCAGTGATTCATCAACTATGTTAAAATTGTGTTCTTGGAATAAGGGAAATTCTAAGAGATTTAAATGTTAAGTGTTGAATATTAGCTTTAGGCATTATATATGTAAGCCTTATTGGTTGGTGTCTTGCTGGAAAGACCAATAAATGGATGAATTATAACGTGCTTAATATAGCATTAAAACATAGACCATTTTGTTGCAGAGATATAAAGTAATATTGATTTATTTAAAAACAGTAAGAAGACACATGATAGCATGACAAAAATATGACCTGGAACTAAAGCTAATTTTCTTCTCCTAAAAGAAACAGAATGGATTGTTATTATGAATGGTCAACATCTACAAGCCATACCCAGCATATAAAAAGGAACTTGTATTATTCTAAACTGTTTTCTTTTAAAGAGATATACGAGTAAAATCTTCAAAGCAAGAGAGTATAATGTTTCAGTTATTAGGGGTTACTTTTATATATTTTATGTTTAAATATGTTTCCTTATACGTGATAGTATTACAGAAGATGTTTGCACGGGCCTGTCTGTGCCAATGCAAAGAAACTTCAGGAAAGGATAGGTAAAACAAAGGATAGGTATACATTCCACCTCTACCTCTGGGTTAATTGCTTTTTTTTTGTTTCAATGTACTCAATCTTTCAAGACTGGGCATGGATTGCTTGCTGTGACAGAGTATGTCTGTTTCTCAGTTACCGTAATGGCGAAGCTCCATACCATAGTTTGCAGCTTACCCCTGGTATGGCTACAGATGCAAGTGAGTGAAGAATGATTAGTTCTTTATGGAGTTGTTGCAAAGAATCTGAGACTCAGCCTGTAACCTGTGCACAGAAAATATCTCACAGTTAACCACCTTCTTTTTTTTTTATTCTTTCATTTAAGCTTTTTGTCTACCTAGGTATAGGCATTTAGAAACCCCAGCATCTCTTACATATATTGATATATATATATATGTGGGCCATTATGGACCTGTTGTAGAGCCCTGCGCGGGACTGCTTTTTTAATCCCGCTCCTGCTGATTTTCTGCCCAATCCCGCCCGCTCCAGCAATGTGGGTGTTCCGCTCCTGCCACATTTGTGGCCAATCAAGCCCACCTCCTTACCTGAACTGCAGATTTCCCGCGCAGTCCCGCAAGGCTGCCCTCGAGTTGCTCCCTCACAGCGTCTCTTGTCTTGCTCCGCCCAGAAACAAGGCAGAGTCACGGGAAGTGACATCACATCACGTGACTGGGCGGAGCAAGAGAGGAGACACTGTAAGGGAGCAGCGAGATTGCAGCCTTTTGGGACTGCGCGGGATTACTGGGACCCACAGGTACAGTGCCTGACCGCCCGCTCCCGCCTGCAACCCCAGCAAGACCGGCAAGTTGGAGGACTGCCCATGTATCGGCTGTTCAAGTGTGTAACATGTACAACTATGTACAGTATGTATGTGTATATATATATATATATATTAGGCATAAGACAATGGTTTGCCAAGTACCTTTAGACAGTGCTGTATTTTTGTTTTCAAAATTAAAATTAAACTTAATTATCATGTATCTTTGCAATCATATATTATAAATGTTTACCTGCATTGAAATGTTAACCACATGGTCAATTATGACAAAGCATTCTTTTATTTGTACTACGGGCAGGCCCAGTCAGGTGATCTTGCCACACACTCACCCAATCTGCCGCAACGTGCGGCCAGAGGCTGCGTATGCCTTAAAGTGCCAGGACTGCCAGGTCATCGACGGTCCAGCCCTGACCATGGGTACTGTAGGGTACTGCACACTGAATAGGAGGACTAGGAGGTGTAAAATGTTATTTAGCTGTAGTCTAAGTTGCCACACACACATACGCACACATATATATATATATATATATATATATATATATATATATATTTATCACTTCTTAATTAAATATATTCCCCCGTTTTTATCCAGTTTAATGCTAGATATGTTCATGTGCATTGATTAAATATATTCATTTAAGATAAGCATGGTCTCTGCAGGATATTAACATATTTTTTCTTAATTTGTTTTTTCATTTATGATTTTTGTAAGAAAGCAAATGTAACTAATATTGTTGTTTTCCAAAGTATAAAAACCTAATATATAATATCTAATTTTTATTATTATGTCAAATGTATAAATCAGTTGGAAATGTTCTATGTGCATAACATGTCTTGGTAATAAAACCACCCTGACATTTAACATAATTTATGTTTATGTTATAAATAATAATTCATCATTTAATTACTTAAACAAAATGGGGATTATATACAAAAAGTGATTTTGGCACAATGTTTAAAATGAGGCTATATCACTATAGCAAAGAATTGTATGGATCATTTAGCAAAATTTGTTGCTATGGTAATAGGACCAATTTTTAAATTTGCACTAGGATTGTTTTGCATGCATAAGCCCTCATTTGGTTTTCATGTAAAAATGGAGCAATTATTATGTTGGACAAGTTTTTAATATATTCAAATATAACCATTCAATATTTCACTTATTGCTTACCAACGGATAAAGAATGAAAAACTTATTTTGCCAGTTTTATGTTCTGCCAGCAGACACAGATATTGTCTGGAAATTTTTGTGTTACTAACTTGTGCACAAATTAAAATCTTTTTATTTTTTGGTTTTAATACATTGTAGGTATACCCAAATTCAAAAAAGTAATACATTTAATAGGTATGCCCCCCTCCAAGTAACACAATTACTTTTTTCTCCCTTTCTTCAGAGTGCAATTTTATAATCTTACTTCTTAACAAAATAGTCATGGGACAAGAAAAAAATTATTTTAATCAAAAAATGTATTTTTTTTTCCATAAAAAAGGATTTACATATTTACTGCTTCTACTACATAGATATGTCCATTTTGTAAGATCACATGTCAAATCTAGTTCCTCATCACTTCAAAACTCTTGGCTAAAATGTGTAATACATCACAGGAGGAGGTATTGCTCAGTTAAACTATAGTATGTGTAAAAAAAAATAAAATAAAACAAAACAACAAATCAAAAACAATAAAATACATAAAAGAAAGCTATTTCTTCTTATTGTTTTTTTGTCAAATGAAGTCCATTTTCCTTTTTAGGGCTGTACTTTCCCCCAACGTTATATTTATTGAAACTCTTAGTTAATTTAACATTACTACTGTAAAGCCAGTTCCTTAAAATGTTTTAAGCTGATCCCATGTGGAGTTGTTTTCACTTTTTTCTCAGAGCAGCAGCGAAGTCACACTGTTTATTAAAAAAACATCTTCCTGCTGATAAAGTAGCACAACTAGAACCTTGTGCTTGTTTGTATTCCATAAATTAAGCTCTGTCAGAATGATGTTTTATGGCATGTTAGATGGTACTTTTATAACAGTGGCTTTCACTTCAAGAGCTGTGCTTTCATTGTCTGTGTTCCAAAGACTTAATAGAGAAGGATAAAGGTCATTGTAAGCAAATGCTGGTGTCTGTAATGTATTCCCAATAAGCTTTCCATCCAAATTACGTTTCAAGTATACAGACGTATAATTGAAAAAACAGACCACTGTGATAATTCCAAAAAGACCTCCCAAAATTATAATCAAAGTTGTAGTATTGATGTATTCATTGTGTTTCATTATTCTATCAATCCCTTTGGTGGTGAAGTTAATGCATTGCTTTTCAATGTGTTGGTAGATGTTTGGAGCATCAATACAAATTTTGTATTCAGTCAGTGGGCTGAGACGTGTCAAGTTGTATTGTTTGACGTATGATGGCATTCGAACGCTGTGAGCAATTCTGTTCAATTCATCATTACGAAAAGTGGTCCACCTCACATTAGATTTGAGAATTTTGGATTCAGATTTCCAAGACACCATGACTGAATTGGTTTGTATTTCTTTAATATCAATTTCCAGAGAGCCATTAATATTCCCGGTAAATGACCCATCTACAGTGATCATAATCGTTTTTAAATCTGCCCCAACCAAGTTTTTAGCCACACAGGTATAAAGCCCCGCTTCTAAAACACTTATATTGCTGATTTCCAGTGTTCCTTCTGAGTGGACATAAAATAAACCAGAAGCTGTGTTGGGTAAAAGTTTGGACCCCGATGGTGTGATCCAATAGATATCTGGTTCTGGTTCTCCTGTTGCTCTGCAATGTAAGAAAATTGAGCTACCAGACTTTAAATCCACATCAGATGGAAAGCTCTGAGGCGCAATTAATGGAAGGCATATTTCCATCATTTCTCTGAAATGAATTTGCCTGACGTTCTGACCTTGAAGCTCTGGAGGATCAGCACAGAACAATGAATCTGGTTCCATAAAACGAATATTTGTTTTATTCATATTAATCCAACGAACTACACAGTCACACCTGATGGGATTGCTATGTATACTTATTTCTTTAAGATTTGGCAAAGCTTCTATTGTACTCCTGTATAGGGCACTCAGTGAATTGCTGTTAAGCATGAGTGTTTCTAGTTTAGGGAGTCTGTAGAATGCATTGGGATGAATATATGCCAGTTTGGGGTTATTGGTTGCTTCTATTTTTCTGAGGTCTGGCAAATTTTCAATGGCCAGGCTATCTACGGAAACCAGCTCAGGCATGTTATTAATTCCCAGCTCTTTTAAGTGTATCATATTTCTAAAATCTCCTCTTTGTATTCGCCTAATAGGATTTTTATTTAGATCCAAAAATTTGAGCTTCAGAACCTTTTGAAGAGTAACTGCAGGGACTTCAACAAATTTGTTGTCGTACAAAGAAATGCTTTCCAAATTGTCAAGTCCTATGAAGGAATCATCCGGTATTTGCGTAAGATTTATTCCTGCTAAAACCAGACTGCGCAGGTTGATAAGGGGTTTAAAATTCCTGTCTTCAATTTTCATTATTGGATTATCACCAATCATGAGAATCTCTAAATTTGACATTGCTTCAAACCATTTACTATTAATCACTTGCAATCTGTTTGAATTAAGATGAAGTCTGAGTAGATTACCCGCCCCGATAAACGCGCTTGGTGAAATTGAAGATATGAAATTATGATTGATATAGAGTTCTTGCAAATTTTTTAACCCAGAAAAGCAGCCCTCGGTCAACTCGACAAGCTTGTTTTCTTCCATGTACACTGAAAGTATTTGATGTGCATTGGAGAAATTGATATTGACCATCGAAGATAAATTATTTTGAGATAAATCCAATCCCGTGAGGTTCACGGGGAAATTATCTGTGTTTTTAATTTCTTCAATGTTGTTGGCTTGTAAAAGTAGGACTTGCGTGTTTGCAGGTAGCCTGTCTGGGATGTTGTACAGTTCTAATGCATTGCAATCCACTGTGAGAGCCTCAATATAAATGGATTTTGGTGTAAACCAGGGTCTGATTTCACATGTGCACGACTGTGGACAGTCTACTTTCTTCTGTGTATTCTGCACCACTGCAGCAGTAGCAAGTCCAAGCAGGAAGTTTATTCTTAGCAACATTGCTCTTATCATTGTTAAATTGTAAAGTCTTTGAGCTATACAAAATCAAGGTTTTTTTCTTGTTGTTTTTTTCTTGTTATAAGGAAATAGTCACTTTATGAAAAGCTGCTTGTGTTTAGTAATCACGCAAAAAGGTAGTGTTTTTCTTCCACGTTGGTAGCACATGCTTTATAATTTATTCCAATATATAAAAGGTTTTTTAGTAGGTAGACAGCGAAGGCTTAATGTAAATTCCCATATTTGCAAGGTCACTGGTCCAAGCAGAGTTATCTGAAACAGGAAAATAGACAGATTAGTTTTAAAATTATGTTTAGGAATATGAAACAAGAGCTTGAACTGTGCATGCTCAACGCTAATAAAATAAATGATTAAACCAATTGAAGAACAGTCAACATTTAAGTTAGGTCTGTTTTCTTCTTTTCATTGTCACATGGAGTTAAACAAATAAATATTTTGTTCTTGGTGCCAAAAAGGGATTTTAGTGATTTGACAAAAAGTCTTTGAATAGCAAATGTCTCTAATTATTTCAATTATTTTTAATAATGCCAAATTGCTACCAAAATTATATTTTGACACATGTTCTTGCAAAACATAATTGTGGAATTACTTTACATTTGTGGGTAAATGAACCATTGGGATAAAATTCAGAAAAAATGTAAACGTCAAGGGCTCATAGGGCTAGTGCTCATACACATAGGGACATAGTATATATACTCTCCCATGATGAACAAGATATCCTTTAAACAAGTTATTGTAACAGTTAAATGTAATATATATAATACCAAAACAAACTTCTCAAGCAGTAGACGTGTTCACATCATATTTATATAAAAATGTAAACTAGAGGTGTCGTTATTGATGACTAATTGGGCTACAGGGAATAATGCATTGAGAGTTTGGATACATAGTGTTGCTGTCTGACTGGTATCAGCAGTCGGAGTGTCTGGATGAAACCCAGAGAGTTCCCAGGTATGCTCATAACAGGTAAAACTAGAAATAAAAGTAAAGCGCAATTAAAGAATTATATTGCAACTTTTCTCTTATTTCTACAAGGTTGTCCAGTTCATAACACACAGCACTTGACCTCTTGAGTTTGAGAGGGAACAATCATGGTAAAACAGTTATATCAGTGCTTCATTTTGCATTATACCAGATGGTTTCTTGATAGTTGCTTTATCCTGTTCAACATGCTGCCTGGAAATAATACTTTATGTGAATACAAACACATAGGAATGCAAGAGTAAGGCATATACATACTGTGAAACATGTTTTAACAATCCTTTGTACTTTGTAAATCAATTACTTGCTTTTTTTTTTTTTTTTAATAAACAAAGCCAACCTGCAGAGTGGTTTCTCAAGAGAACATGAAAAAGTCCTCTTTTGGATTAAGAGCATTAGTCCAATTATTAAATGTTGTACATACCACATGTTGTGAAAGTAAAAGGTAAAACCGGCAGATAATTCACCGTAATTAGAGAATGTTTGGCAGAAATTACTTTACACCTGGAAAAAAACCCCTCTGTTTCTGCTTTGTCCTAATCATTCTATTGCAACTAAGGATAAATCTAATGTATTATTTTTATGTAGTTCTAAATATCTTGAAAGTGTAGCAGGTAAGGGATAACTAATGATTCTGCCAGTAGTGGATAAAGATTATTTAGGCGCTGAACTTTACACCAAATGGTGAATTTAGCACACCATAAAATGCAATTGTTATAGAGCCTGCAGTTCAATTACAAGTGAAATTCACCCATGTGATGCCAAGGACAAAGCATTGTACATTTGTGTAGTACATTTTATTCAATGAGACAGAGACACTGCGTTTCTCCTCTCTCCTGATTGCGAATACACATCTCCCTCTATGCATATAAAAGCTTTGTCACCATGGCAATTGTCAGTTTTGCTGGGTGGGAATTAATACAAAGTGCAGTATGATTGGACCAGTGCGTGGCTGAGAATTGACAGCAAGGCTCTTCTGGATAGCGCAGTGTGCAGAGAGGGCTGCCCGATTATGTTGTGCGCAGAAAAGAGAGATGCTGGTGGTGCTGTGTGCAGTGAGTAGAGGGGCTACTCAAAGGTGTTATGTGCAGGAGGGGTGGAGCAGTGACAATGTTGTTTGCATGTGGTGAGGCGCTGCTACACAGTGTTTTTGTGTGTTTTGAGGTGTGAAAATAAAGAAAAAAAAGAGACAGAGAAGGAGAGGGGGCGGTGAAAGAGAGAAAAAGGTCATGTTATTTTAATGATGGGCATATATACTTATATAATATATATTGTACAATTATTTTATTGGCCTGTATGCGAGCACAGAAACTTGCATTTACAATTATATAGTTATGTGTGGTTACAGTATTATCTAACATTGTTGCCCTAATACGCATATGTATTTGCAGAAGAAAAGCTTGAAAGAACAGATATTGTTTAAATAGCTGCTGTTACTTTACATTATCATTATCTTCATGTGAAGGTATTTATTACTGTCTGTACCTTTATATGTACATATATTTCCTTTCACACATGCCATAACCTGATCAAATGGTAAAACAACAGAATCTTACCAGTTTAACGTTTTCTATAAATGTAAATTATACCTTCCAAACATACTGTATAGAACAAGAAGAAGAACCACATTATTAGTCATAAGAAGTAATCAGAAGAGACCTCTAAATTCTTTAAAACCAATGTAAGATGGAAAAAATATCTAAATCTGCTAACATTAGCAGCAAACATGTGGCAGTGTCATGCAATTTTGCATGATCCCACAAAGGAATTACCCACTCCTCGGGTTGAGATCTGGGTTGGCTCATCTATATTAAAAGTGCCATTGTCTTTGTGAAAATTACACACCATGTGTTTATGTGCAGACATACAGTATTTAATTATAACATCTAAGAGGATCTGTAAATGTATTTTTCAAAATAAAAATTTTCAAAAATATGTTGCACTCCGAAGCAGAAAATTATATTTTGTGAACAGAGCTGGTTGTATTCCTAACAATGATATACTCTAGGAAGCCTGTATCCCATATGCAAAATCCCCGAAAAATGTTTTATTCTAATAATAATGAAGATATTCATATCTGTGAAATTTCTGTGATGAAGGGATTCAGACGAACTGCAACAAGGTAAAGTGTACAAAAAATGATGACATTTTGTGCAAAAACATATACTCCATACCAATAGTAGAAGTGGTCAGCAGCACAAAAACCTCAACAGGTGCATGAGCCGGGCTCCACCAGGACCCTTAATAACAAATAAACCAAGGAAGGCTCAGCACTTCAAGTTGTGAGATGTCCACACACAAACAGTGGTAACTTTCTGACTCTTGAGATCTTTATCATACCATACCAAGACATTTGTGAAGGTCTGTGCATGGAGTAGTATTGTAGGAAATATTTTTTTTAGGATTTTGCTTGTTTGGTTTCTACAGCTTTTAGCCAACTTCTGATAGTCCCTGCTTACTCAACTAGAACACTCTAAAATACTGGCTTTTTGTCATTGATCGATGTATACTGCTGCAGTGCTTCAAAACCAGAAATAATGTTATATGTTATGATACAGATAGATGTAGTGAAGAAATGAGTCCATTAACCTCCAGAAACACAATTCTCAGGTAAATGGATTAATTTTAACATTGTGTGCTATTGACCTCATCTTGCATCAGCGGTGCATAATGAAGACTAGCTGTTAATTGGACACTGTTTACTAAGTATAGTATGCAACACAATAAGATTAGCCACTGTTTGAATTGCATTTTCTCACTATGGATGTGGCGTGGGATTCTCTCATATACATTTGACATCATCAGTTAATGAAAATGTTAAATTTAGCATTCCTTACATCAGTATTTAATTCGGATTAAACTGTGTATGGACTGATGACGTAAAGTCTAAATCTGATTCCTCACCAAAAATAACAAATAAGCATTCATGGTGTTATAACACCATAAATCAAATAAATTAGTGATCGCGCATAGTAATCATGGCTAGCAAAGGGTAAATAATTTTATTGTAATGTTATACTACATATATTTTAATATAGCAGCCTGCGATATACGAAAGCAGCAAAAATCGATCAATCCAAATCTATAAATAGTTGTTCACTTACCCTCTTAATTCACACACAAACGTAAATATATATATATTTAGAGCACAGATCGGCGACAGGCTACTGCTGCCCACCTGCTGCAGAAATTGGAACTATTGTAGAGACCCATCATGAAGACAGATTTGCTGCAGCAAACTCTACAAGCAAGTGCAGCTACCTCCATTGTGGATAGGGGTACCACATGTATGTTATTGACTTTTTGCATAAAAAGGCAGATGATGTTGAGGACTACCTCATCTTGACAGGATTGCTGGCAGAGAAGGATGGTCGATTGAGCAGCGGCCTCGCTTGTTGGCCCCTTGTCTAAGTGGGAATCTCAAAAAGACTGTTACGACTAAGCCCACTCAAGCCCAGGACTATAACCGATTAAAGGCATAAATACTAACATGCCACAGAGTAACACCTGTAATTTGTGCCCAGTGGTGTTTTGTTTTGTTTAGTAAAATCCTACCTGCTTGTTGTGACTTATGAAATGTCAAAATAAAAATGTACAACCTTATTAGAAGCTCTGGACTGTGGAGTGTACTCTAGAGGACTGTACTTTCGGAAGTCTAAGTATGCTTGACGCATGTTCGCTGCACGGGGTCACATGACACGTGCAAGCACCTAGGATATAACAGAGAACAGATGTTCGTTCAGGTTATTTCTATTATGTTTAATGATATACCAGTGCATTACCAACTTTATTTATTGGACATTAAACCAATTTTCCCCAGTTTATAATTTAGCAATTTAATATGTATCAATTATTTAAATTAATTTACCAATAATGTAATATGTTAATTTATTATCTTATTAAATGGATTAATGTTTCTCACTAGTTATTTCTTTATTAAATGAATTATCATTATTACATATTTGACAAATATTTAATGTATTGATCAATGTATTTATAAAAAAACGGTTTCTATTATTTATTACATATATTTTGTGTATATTTTCATTCTTTAAAATGCAAGATATTTCTTCCTTATGAAATACATTTAATATGAAGAGGACATATGATGGTGGAGCCTTAGAAGACAAAAGGGACAGGGGGACATACGACAATATAAACAGCGCAGGACAATTTGTTAGTGCTTAATATATCAAAGGTAATAATAATATGACCGAAACTTTAAATATGTGAAAAAAACATGATTGGAAAAACAAATTCCTGGCTCTTAGATGCAAACCAAATTTGTTGACCCCTGTCTTCTGAAAACAATTGTACAAATTAGGTCCTATTAATAAACCAATTTGCAAAGTACAACACATACAGAGGTCTATTCATGAAAAAGGTAGATTTATCACACATTGCCTTAACACACAAGAAGATCTTTCCCTTTATAATGAATACTTATATCAGTAAGGAGAGTTTTAAAAAGCTCCCATAATACATATGAATTTTGCAGGACCATCTCTGATATCTTGCAGGACACATTTACTGGGGTTTGACCTTGATCATCCATAGTGGCACCAAGGAGCTAAAATGTTCAAACTCCTTTTGCAGCCTCTCTTTAGTGAATATTCCCCACAAGCAATTTGACAGGTATTTCCTGATATTTTTTTATACATTCACATTAATTTGTTATTGGTGCTTGACATCTAGAGACTATAGACTGCCAATGTCACATGTCATATTAAAACTAATCTTTATTAATCTTCCATTTTATTAAAGTGACCAAAGGCATCACACTTTAAAAAAGTACTGGTCCTTAAGCAGCCTTTGCAGATGGGGATGAAACCAGTCTGTCAGTGCAGATATTATGCCTTTGTTTACATATATGCATGAGTTATGCTGAGGATAAGTACATATAAAGTGAATGTCTAACACGCATATCATTTTTTAACAAATGTATTGATACCCAGAGAAGGATATGGCAGAGCATGAAGGCCATTATTAAGAAAATACCATATTGGCCAGAATATAGGACCCTTTAGGTCTTTAAAGTGGGGGTGCAACCTATCTTCAGGGTTTAGCGCAGGGATGCACAGTTCGTGTTGCCCGACGTCCGGGACATGTAGTTCCGGGCGCCGGGAGGGTGTTATTTTTCTTTTTCATTTATCCCTGCTGCAGGTAAGCAGCAGGGTTAGGATCCAGATACCCCACAGCACTGCAGGGGACCTGGATCCTCCTCTCCTGCAGCCGTGGACGTCTGCGCGATGCGCTTAGACAACCTCCGCTGACGCCCTGGCGTGACATGACCTTCCGGTGCTACACCATAGAAGCCCTGGCGGAAGTGCCGGTAGCGGAGGTTGTCTACGCGCATCGCACAGAGGTTCACCGGCTGCGGTGATGCGCGTAGACATCCACTGCTGCTGGCACCTCGGCCGGTGCTTCTTCGTCATAGAAGCCCCGGCGGAAGTGCCGGCAGCGAAGTTTGCCTGCACGCATTGTGCAGATGTCCACCGGCTGGCCGCGCTAGACACTAGGGAGCCTGGGGGTGGATTGGTAAGTCGGGGGGGGGGGGCACTTCTAGGAAGTAAGAGTGGTATTTCTGGGGGACAGAGTGGCACTGCTAGGGGGCATAAAGCATATCTGTGGCACAGAGTAGTATATCAGGGGGCAGAGGGGCATATCTATAAGTAAGGTGCATTATGAATTAAGGGGGGGGCCTTAAAATGGCTATTGGTTTTCTATCTGTATATAAAATTTTCTGACAAATGTATTCCTGTTCATTAGATAAAATACTGTTTTACCATTCCACTAATTTGTATTTTTTCTTTAAAAAATATTTTTTTCTTTAAAATAGCACCAACCTTTAAGGGTGCGGTCTATATTAGAGCCAATACAGTACTACTGATATAATGTAACCTTAGTATACCTCTTTAAGATTTCATCCTATCTCAGTGTTGCATTTCCTACCATGCAATATTCTTATCATATACAATAAAGTGATAATTTCCCTTTAATTTCAAACCCAAGAGAAGACTTCATTTTCTTTGAGGATAACAATTGTAATTGTTTATTGCATGAGAGCTTTTGTTTGCTTCTACAGGGTCCACGAGAGTCTATATATTTAAAATGCATTTATGTTCTATAACACATTTTTTTTTCATAACAGATGAAAAAACAATGAAATGTCTGAGCCCATTAGACCCTGTGAGGGCTAATTATTCCTGTTATGGGGGATGGTTGGTTTGCCTTAATTAGCTGTGTTTCATTGATGGCTTACACATCAGTTGACAAGAGGCCGTCACTTGTATTTATAACGAAAGACATTCAGGGCACGAATTGCTGTTTATTGTTTCTCGTCACTGGAGCAACAGACATCTAAGAGCCAAGTCACACTGGGCAAAATGGGGAAAGAAGCACATCATTGCTTGGCAATCTATCTTTTTCCACTTCAATAGAGAGACAGAGCTTAAAAAATGAAAATAAAATTGCAGCAGTTGCACTGCAATGAGCCAAGCTGGAAATAAGGCAAATAGTTCATTTCATGAGGATCAATTTAGAGGTGACAAACACTATCACAACACAGCTGTTCTCACAAAGGTGTCTTTTGAAAACATACAAAGAGCGAGCCCTCCCTCTTCAGTTTCTGCCATCAAAATCATTTTAAGCAGCTGAACTGGACAACAGCCCTTCAGATGTTCCCTACACAAAGCCAATAAAAGGTGATCCTCTGAGTGCCCGCTTGATTTGTTTGACATTTACTAAATGAAATAGTGTTTTAAAAACCAATTCCAATAAAAGTATTGGTTCTGATTGATAGGTTGTGATATTGACCATTAGGACTTGGTGAAGCAGTCAAGCAGAGGATACTGTTAGTCCTCTCATTCATGAACAAGCACAAAAAAAGAACAGCTAGCAGACAATAAAGCTCATTCAATGCTTGTTTAAAGAATTGACTAACTACCCAGCATTTCCATCAAGCAATAAAAACAGTGGTTGTTTGAACCCAGGCAGACCACGTCAGATTATTTTTTAACTACACACCCATTGTCGACCAATATCTATCTATCTATCTATCTATCTATCTATCTATCTATCTATCTATCTATCATTTGCCTGACTTTTCTCAGTTGCAAGATATGTATTGTATGAAAGCATTTAAAGCCATTTCTGTAGTTGTTTGACTTCGGGGGTCGATTTGCAAACAGCTGATGTGATCAGATGTTTTACTTTAGTAGGTTCCCTATGGCTTTAATTCAGTTCATTTAATATTAGCTGAAGTGACAACAGAACCCTTCAAGGCTGAGGTGAAAGCAAAGGTGTTGTTCTTACTCAGCAGATCCTGTCCAGCATTAGTGGAAAATGATGGCTTAGCTATGAGTTTCACTGATATTAGTCTTCTGATGGAACTGTTCTGATAACATTTGCATTGATTTTTTTCACCTCACAAATGCACCAGTATAAGTAACCTAATCAGGTAAAAAAAACTGTGTATTTTATTGTCATTATGAACAGGTATAAAGCCAAGCAATTGTATCTTGTTGCCTAAGATGAACATTTTCAAATTAGCCCTGTGTGAAGTAAATGTCCAATGTGATACAAGATGCATAATGCAGTCCATGGTTGCGGTGAGTCGAGGTAAACAGCTGGATGGATTTACATTTGAGGCCACCCTTGGCACAACCTTGGGCAGTGCCCCCAATTGCCTTCACCTCTGTGTTTAGCATCTCCACTACAATAAAAGGCTCTGCACATTTAAGAAATGGAATGCTGGGATATGACATTATATGCTGGCGTGCCTTTCATGAAGTCTATGGAGCCTGTGCTGAGCCAGCACAGCCTCCATAAGGTAAATAGGCCAGTTGGGGTGATCAAAGGTTTCCCTTGTAACCGCTCCATTGTGCAGCATGACATCAGGGTCTTGACTGCCCAAGGGGCTGTTGCTCCCCTGGACTTGCCACCCTGGACCTAGTCACGTCACTGCAGATGCCTACTCACTGTGTCATAATATGTAAGCTCTAAAAAGAGAGCACCACATTGTGGAACAAACCATTACATGGACTCTGACAAAGCTTAGCACCAGAAGAAAACAGTAAGAGGCATCTATTCCAGTGGCATGCATTTCCAGGTCACCCACTTACTACCAACAGGTTAAATGCCCCATCCCTACACGTAATAAAAACAAATGCAAAAGGGGCTTTTAGAAAATAAAGCCAATGCATATATGTTTATGTATTCGTAACACTTTTTATAGTAATTCAATTTAAGCTGGCTGATTGTGATTAACACATTTTCAAAACTACAATTTACCATTTATTTAATAATTCCATGGTTTTTATAAATTTAAAAAGGATTTGCTGCAAAAAAAGAAAAAGAAAACAATAATTCAATATTAGGTCACACATTTGTCTAATACTCGAGGCTTATAAACAATCTGAAATGTAAAATCAGATAACCACAGTAAAAGGTTCCATATAACATCAATGAAGGAGACTTTTTGCTATTAAAATACGATTTCCAGTCAAACATGCCTTTGGAAATGAATTCTATTCCCATTTGACATTTGGCTTACTTGGTTTGTTTCATGAAGGCTTTTTTTCCCCGCCGAGATACTGCAATTATTCATCCATTCATTTATTCATCAAGACCTTGTACAGTGATCTGCCATTCTTCAAATTCAATTTGTATCGTGTGGTAATTTATATAACCAAGCCTGATCACTTTATGGCTACATTCCGTTCCTACCACTTGCTCTAAAATATTCATTATGGCGGTTGTTATTCATATCTCAAATCCATCAAAAGCATTAAGTTCTCGTTTTGACAAGTCATTTGTAATTGTTATTTTTAATAATTGTTAGTAAAAGAAAACGGTGTATGGAGGAAGGAGGAGGAAGTAAAATTCAGAAAGAAATGATCCATACATTTTTCAATATCTGAATCACAAGTTAATATGCAATAATTTCTGTTATTTTTCATACAACTACATATTCCAAAAACTAAATTGCTTTAAAATATGATTTGATTTCCATTGGAACTCAACAGTCTCTTTCTATTTATTTTGTCCTGCACTATGTCTATCTTTTAGTTCCCATTCATATGGCATTTTGACATCTAATTCATTGGTAAGAATTGATCCCTGTGAATTGACAGGTATCTAAACAGCCACCACGTTCCATGGTTAGCTCTTAAAGCCCTTCTTTGGGATACATAATGACATTTAGTGTGCAATTCAAGCACTTTACAAATATAGAAACAGACATATAAATTAAGAGTTCCTGATGGTCAGATAAGCTGACTGAATACTTGACAAAAAGAGGTGGGTCTTTAGCTTTTTTTTTTAAAGGTTTGTAATGATAACCCCCTTTATGCCACTATTTTTAATCCCCTATATGCCACTCTGCCTCCTGAAATGCATTATACCCCTGTATATGCCACTGTGCCCCATTATATGCCTTTTATTTCTGGAGGCAGAGTGGCATATAGGGGGTTAAAAGGCATATCATGGGGGACAGTGGCATATAGGAGGGTAAAAGACATTTCTGGAGGTAGGGAGGCATATAGGGGTGTATAAGGCATTTCTGGGGGCAGAGTGGCAAGCCTGGGGCAGATGTGCATAAATGGGGGGCAGGTTGGCAAACAAAACTTTTCCTATAGGGTAGTCTTATATTCAGGCTTTTTCTTGTTTTTTCCTAAATTAAAATCCAGATTTTGGGGGGTCGTTTTATAATCGAGCAAATGCGATATTATTATTATTTTTGTATTATGTCAATAACAACATCGTATGCAATGCATGTGTATTTGTTACTTTTGCTCATTCAGATATGTTATTTCTCACTCTCCCTCCTTTTTTCTGTACCCCATCAGTACCCCATGACCAAATATATCAATAAAAAATCATGTTTGGGGAAATAAATACTATTAGTAGTGTTATTACAAACCTAGATTTAATATTACAGTCCCTGGTACAATGTCACGGTTATTCAGCTGAATACAAGAACATAAAGGAAATAATATTAAAATCCTCTTTGTCTAGACATCCTGGACATTTCCTCATTCAATATTGTTATTAAACTGAAATCTGCAGTGCGGCTTACATCATAATTTTTTGCTGTGCTAATACAAGAAACCAAGGTTTTTTGGGAACCATGGGACATTGCCATTTGAACATGCTGTGTGACTGTTTTGACACAAACACACAAAAGAAAGCCCTGCGCTCAAACTCCCATCATTCTTGGGCGGCAGCAACGGCTATAGTATTCATCAGCCCAAAATACATAGAACAAACACCGAAAAATAGTTACCTGCGCACTATCCCAAACACTTGTGCTTATTTAGACAAATTTAGGTTTTTAGTTTCACTCCAATGGCCATTAAAATGGAAGCTCGCCTGCCACGGCACGGCAAACCTCTTAGGCGAGTCCTACACTATACAATTCACCTCGCTGCTGTGAGCTAAAGGTAAAAATCTCTAATGAGACAAAGAGGGGTATTCTCTAAACTTCCATTTTAATGGCCATTGGAGTGAAACTAAAAACCTCCATTTGTCTATATAAGCACAGGTGTTTGGGATAGTGCGCAGGTAACTATTTTCCGGTGTTTGTTCTATGTATTTTGGGATGATGAATACTATAGCCGTTGCTGCCGGCCAAGAATGATGGGAGTTTGAGCGCAGTGCTTTCTTTTGTGTGTTTATGTCTCAATTTTGTATCTCACAGCCAGGTTGCTATTGCTGCCGCCCACCCCATGTGGTCCATATTTAGGGCTAATAAATGTGTAGGGATTTAGAGAATACTCCTCTTTGTCTCATTAGAGATTTTTACCTTTAGCTCACAGCAGCGAGGTGAATTGTATAGTGTAGGACTCGCCTAAGAGGTTTGCCGTGACGTGGCAGGCGAGCTTCCATTTTACTGGCCATTGGAGTGAAACTAAAAACCTCCATTTGTCTAAATAAGCACAGGTGTTAGGGATAGTGCGCAGGTAACTATTTTTCGGTGTTTGTGTGACTGTTTTGCCTAATTTCTATGCCCCTTGTTTATTAGTATAAATAACTGATTTATATGGTACCATTCTATTTAGCAGTATTCTACAATGGCGAAACAGGACAGTGTATGACAATTTCACTTCAGAGGAAAACATTTAATGAGGGCACTGCTCAAGTTAGAGCTTACAATCTATAGTGGAGGTATATTACACAAGGTGGGAAAGTGCAAATATTTGAGGTACAACCTGACCACACAACTGTATATTAATGTCAACATTACTTAAGTAAATGGAATACTAGACATACATATAGACTGACTAAAGAGTAAGAACGGAGACATCTCACAGCAGGAGTCAGTCTAGGAAACTAGGTGGTAGGAGGATAGGTGTCTGAAGACAAGAAAGGAGGGAGTCAGTGGAAGATAAGTAAGGGCATAACGGAATGTCCTAAAGGGCTTTCCTTGATGCTTTTTTAGGATGTACATGTACGTCCATAGGGGATTGAAAGGGTTAAAAAGTAGGGGAAAAAGAATAAATGCAAGAGATTAATCAGAGGTCAGAGTCAATGGTAATACCAAGGGACAGAATGACTGTCTAGGGGAGGGCTAACGATGAAAGGATATTTGGTACAGATTTAAAAATAATAGAAATCATAAAATGTGTGAAGGCATATAGGGAAACTTAAAATGACCCAACAAAACATATATGCAGTGTCATCTGGTTTTCTACAATAAAGGCATTAGGTCATTGAAGGTAAACAAAATCAGGTGTGTACATACAAGAGCCCCTAGAATGTTAGAAAAATAGTAAAGTACCAAGAGGTTAAAGCAATGAAAATATCACCTGTCTGGGCCTGGCAATTGTTTGAATCAGCAATCCACTAATGAAACAATCTTTGCCTCCAGTGCACTTTTCATTATTAGATTAATTTAAGATGATGCCATTAGCCATAATGGGTTATAATTTGCGCTTCATAGACAAAGTGCTTTAAAATGTAATAAGGTAAAATCCACTATGCTTTATATCATCATCTCTTACTCAAACTAGTATTAGCAACTAAAATAGTTTATAAATAGAATTTGACTTTAGGTAAGTACCATTCGGCCCATCTTGCAATGGCGTATTTATGCCAGGTGCTGCCCCAGACCTGTCACAGGGCAGCACCCACTGCCGTAGAGGCTGTTCTTCCTTAGTTATGGGATATGATGTCATCTCCAGTTGCTATTCTGAAAAGGAAGCACAAAGCCAAGTGCTACGGAGGGTGTGCTGGCATGGAACATTCTCTATAGTGTAAATGGAGCTCTCTCTTTAATTTTAGTGGTCTGGTGAAGGTTTGTACCTTTGTTGGTACAAATCCATATACTATATGTAAGTTAAAACACAAGCATCAAATTAAACTGAAACAGCTGTTTAGGAGAAACAGCCAAACTCACTAACAAGGTGAGGTTGCTAAAGACAAGTTCAATGTTAAAAGTCGAATACCATGGCAAGACAAGACAAATTTCCAGACACACAGGGGTTTAAAGATGTTCCGTCCAATCTCTTTTAAAGAAGAACAAACAGGCAATGTTGAGAAACGTAGATGTATTGCTTGGCCAAGGAAACTTAGTGCAGGAGATGCAAGACACATCATGCTTACTTCCCTTTGTGATTAAAAGATGTCCAACAGTGCTATTTGCTATCATGCTGAGCTATCTGCTCAACATAGGCAAAAACAGTGGCCCCTGAAATACTGATCTGCGAAGTAATGTCAAAAGTGGTCTTCATGAAAGACTTGTGGCCAAAAATCCCTCTGACATTCAAATAAGGCCAAGCAACTTTTCATGAAAACAGAGGAAGCGTGATACAGAAAATGGCAGCGGGTTTTCTTGCCTGTAGCAGGAGGCAGTTTGTTTGCTGAAGGACTGTAGAACAACAAAAGAATGATTGTTTATAGGCAACGGTGAAGCATGGTGGAGGTTCATTGCAGGTTTGGGGCTACATTTCTGCAAATGGAGTTGGGGATTTGGTTGGAGATTTGGTCAGAATTTATGGTCTCCCTAATGATGAGAAGTACAGGCAGATATTATCCATCAGGGGGGCATCTGATTGGATCCAAATTTATTCTGCAGCATGACAGTAACCCCAAACATATAGCCAAAGCCATTAAGAACTATCTTCAGCATAAAGAAGAACAAGAAGTCCTGGAAATGATGGTATAGCCACAGAGCCCTGATCTTAACATCATTGAGCCACCTAGCTGCCTAAATCCACAGAAGAACTATGGCTAGTTTCTTAAAAACTGTGTGCAAGCATACCTATTTTGATAAATGATACAAATAAACTATTAACATGTCTATATTTAAAATAATTTTAACTTTATTGCATTTTTTCCACACTGCCTAAAACTTTAGCATAGTACTATTTTTTATATACATATCTATGGTATTTAATACCTTTGTGGTGGTTTCCTTGTGGCTTAGTCCACAAAAGTAGCCTGGGGACACAGAATTAACTGTACCCTAATAACAATAAAATGTATCAATGGGTAAATACACTTTATATAAGTAACAGTGTGTGAGCTTTTCCAAACAAAAATGTTTAACTTCAATTTAGTTTAACTACAAGAAGTTATAATTAATTGGGTATGTTAAGCTTTTTTGTAAATTAAAATAATACCCGCAAAGAAATGTATGAAAACGGAAATTTTGCTTAAACGTTTGCCTTTATGTTTTATATAAATACATCTTGCTAGAGTGGCTTAAAGGTGCTTTTCCAGTTAATTCCCTCTCCCCCAACAATAATTAAATTATATTGCATTTTATTTATAGAGCACGAGGAGATTCTGTAGCACTAATTACTTTAACATTTTAACTTTGTATTGTGTGTGCAATTTGAAGCCTAGATTTAAACTAGTCCTGCTGTGCCTTTCACAATAATGTTAAACAAAAGGCCTCTAGTACATGTCACTGTGTGATACCTGCAACAAGTCTCTGCTACTGTATCCCATTAATTATTACTCCTGGCATATTGGCAGCTATTCTTGTGTGAGATTGCAAATGCTTCCGGAGATGATTCTGTCAATATGGAGAAAGAGACCATACTTTCTCCATCATTTCACATGGCCAGACAGACAGACAGACAGACAGACACATTTATCTACTTATTTTAAGGAGTACTACCTAATATCAACTTTAAGTTGATGTTATTACATACTAGGTCTGTAATTAAGTCAGAAAAGGGTCTCAGTGAGTTAGCTTTAAAGAAAGCTGCTGGTTCTTTCTGGAGAACACTGGAAAAACTTGTCTCATTGACCTAATTAATTCCCACTTTAAACAAACTAATTTTTTCATAGATTTGCTGTAGAACTGTGAAACTGTGGGATTCTGATACAATCGTAGCCACCAAACATTCTGAGCTAAAGAAGTATGGGAAGAACCTATAGTTTTTTTTTTAAAACCATAACCCCACCGCAGAAAATCTCACCCACATGACATAGCCTTTCGCCGCCTAAATATTGTTGTTGTTATTTGATTTATATACCTCCATCATATTCTTCAGTGGTGAACAATGGGTAAAAAGGACATAACAAGAAGTGCAGCACTTAACTATTTGGATAAAAACAAAAGGTGGGGTGCTCTGCTGAAACAAGCTCACTGTCTAGAAAGTACTGGCTAAAATAAGCCTTTTTCATATTTCAAAAAAATGTCAAATTCCAAAGATTTTTGCCTTTCTGGTTTTAAATCCACTCCTGAATAAATCATGTTTTAGCATGCCACAGTTGCGAGAGTTTTGCATGGGGGAAAAAAAACGCTTTGACTTTTCATTAGTTTGTTCTCATCCTTTAACACTCATAGCATAATTAGCATTGTTAATGTGACAGGGGTTAATAAGTTTAATTTCTTATTTAATGGGACTTATGAAGTGGCATGATATTTAAATCACATTTTTATAAACACTATTTTGTGTTAACTCATGCACATTAAGTTGAAAAAAATAACATATTCGGCAGTCATTTAGAACTACCCATCTGTAAAATGAACTGTGAATAATATTTGCATACTCAAAAAATTAACCTGTACCATCTGTGTCTAGATCTGTTTTCCCCTCTATAACACAGAGAAGCCGCCTCCTATCAGTGTGTCTATATTTTCACATAGTGTTTTACTTCTACTTCTGAAAGTTTTATACCTCTTATGAATAATTTATAAAATATAATTATAAGAAATACTTCCATCCTACACAGATTTATTTTCTAGCACACACATGGTGCAGTGTATGTGAAGGTGTAAATTCCTGGTATACATAATTCTTGAAGACTTCTAATGAAACAGTTTTAACGATATCATTGTATCTGTGAAGAGATAACAACTGGTACTTCAGCTGTTATGGACTACCAGTCCATCACGCCAGTGACTATGTTTAGAATGACTGTTAATGATTTGTTAAGGCTTAGTAAGTGGTTTTGACCCACTAAATAGACCCATGATGTCATCAGCCTCCGAGAGAGTAGCTAACAGAATCTCTCATAAAATACTAATCAATTCTTAGTGAAAGCTGTGTTCCTGATGGTTCTTTGAAGAATACATTTGTTCATATTTATTAAGGAAATATTTTAAATGTTTGGGACCAAAATATTAATTGTGGGTCAGTCACCTAAATTTCTTGACAAATCATATAAATTGATACTAAGCTAAGGATACTAGTGAGCTAAGGGTCCTAATGTAAGGTAGCTTATATAAGTAGCTACAACTAAAGATACAAAAGCTTTTGTATTTTTTTTTACATCAATAAACATATAACATAAAACATTCTAGGTTCTATTCACTTAGCAAAAGATTTGTGAGAATTTCAAGGGATGTGCAACAGAATTGCCAAATTGAGGCAAAACTAGCTAAATTGGAATAACAACTGAATTTGAGATTTTCCCAAATCAGCTATTTTGGGCTCTATTTTTTTTAATCTTTTTATTTTTATTAACCCTCTTTTACTACTTCTGCTATCTTTTTTCCCTCCCAACTTACTTTGTCTTAATTTATTTGTTATATTAAAAACACTTTTTCTTACTTCCTTTTGTTGTATTTTTATACCCCTGCTTTATGTCCCCCCTATCAGGAGGGGGCAGTCCACCAGCTGGTGAGAGCTCTCTCTTTGTTCTCTTCAGTTCTCACAAGCTGCATCACTGAAACTGATGTCATATCCTGACGCTCAGACTCAGTGAGGCAGTGGCCTATCAGTATGCATGGTATAAAGGGTTGTGGTGCCGGCATTGGGGCCCACACTTGAGAGGCCCTCAATGCAGGGGTCTCCATTATGCTAATGAGGCCAGTGAATGGCGGTACTATGATCCCCCTTGAGGTATACTAAGGGAGTGGTCACATGAAAAATGTTTGCATTCTGGTGAAGAAGGGTTTAAGGCATTTTAAAACTAGGATATCTCCCTTTATTTTCATTAAAAGAAACTGTAAAGAGTACCAAATAATTTGTTGTCATATTATGAAAAGCATGTCATTGTAGCAGTAGTGATCCTGTTCACTTTATCTAACCAGATGATTTCTGTTGTTTTTTTAGTATGTGAGAACACCCTGCAGTCTCATTTATTTAATAAACCAGATACAAATCAGTTTAAAGAACAGGAGATTTGTTTTTCCTTCCTTCTTGACCCCGAACAATGAGTTATATTATCAACATCTATTTTACAAATCCTTTTTTCCGAATGTAGATTGAACTATTTGTCCTTCTTATCAGGACTGTTCATAATATCTGAAATTTGTGGCTTTGACTCAATATCGCTGTGGTTTAGTAATGTATGTGGGTCACATTCATCTTATGTACTCATTTTAACAATACAGCGCGAAATTGAGTCAATATGACCCATACCATGCCCTTAACTCCACCACTGCCAGAAGAACCAAATACATTGCCATGTATGCAGATTTTTTTTATATATATATATTCTGCTGTATATACCTCCTTAAGTATATCTCTATTGCTCTTTACAAAAGCTTGATTTTGTTCTGGTAGCCTTTGCAAGGGTTGGGAATGAGAGGTATGAGAAAAGAACTGAGATGCTAGACCTATTTTTTTTTACAGATCCCAGATTCCATTAAATAGTCCCTAACATTTAAACCAAATATATATTGAAAATAATTACATTGGTTAACACAAAGCACAAACTGTAGCTATGAACAATAACTTATGTATAGTTCTGAAAGTGATACTTCCGCTTTTAAGCTTAGCAAAACATAAGTAGCAATTATTTACCCTGGGTTTGCAGGATTTGCCTTTATAAGCACTCTAGAAATAGATCAGATAGATTACTGCTTTAAAATTGAATGCAGAGGCTGCTGGGATTGAACACTGGGTGATTCATCCTGCATTTTGAATTCTTTATTGTGTTTGGCCCCATGAACCATCTTCTTGCCACATGCTGCTTGGGAAAGCAGCAGGTCCTGACTGCCTGCTTAACCCAGCAAAGGAGCCACTTACTGTAATATTGTTCTAGAACTACAAGCTCTCTCTCTCTCTCTCCCTCTCCCTCTCTCTCCCTCTCATAAAGGTACTTTAATTATTGTGCATTTATTTAACACTGAGAATATGAACACTTTACGTCCGCGTTGGGACATCTTTGTGCATTATAAATACCTTTATGATGGTAACAATGATCCGTCATTATATCAAAGTGATATTTCCCTTGCCATACCCTGCATCTGAGGTTAATATTTCATGAACCGGAATGAAATATTTCCCAATGTATATTTTTGACACAATATGTGGTATTTTTTTCTGTCGATGAAAGTAAAAAAATATGCCAGTGTCTGATAAGTTTCTTGACGTTAATAAAAATATTATGGAAGATACAGGTTGTGCGGAATGCTCCTCTTGCTTTGAATGCAAGTTCTCGAGAGAGAACATTCTCGAGAAAGGTCTGCCATGTGTGTTAGCCTTGATTGTGGTGTCTATATTGTTTCTAGGTATTATATTTGCAGGAGAGTACATAATACCTGAACTAATCTAGTGGAGACCAATAATACTCCAGGGATGTACAAATAGGAAAATATATTTAACCTAACATAATAAACATTGTTATAATCGTAGTGTCCAAGAGTTTCTCTTAATAAAAAAAAAAGCATTTCACGCCTTGGTTTACCAGGTCACAGCACGTAGCGTAGCAAGACATGTATAATATATATCTTTGCATTAATCATTTTTAACATTACAGGCTTCAGGTCATGATTGTTCATAGTTCTGAGTCTTACTGGACCTCTTGTTTTCATTATATTTTTTTAGATTAAGTTATAAACAGTATTGCTGGTAACTGGCCACTGATGTAAAGCTGTTGATGCATTAAATTACTAATGGCTAGCTGTAAAAACATCATGACTTTTAATACTAAGGAGACATTTATCAATTTGTGGGTCTGTTTTTATTTTACAGTTGGATATGGATTTATTCCTATGAATGTGTAAACAGGTAATGCTGATAAGTTAAACAGAATATATTTTCACTTATTAAAGGAAATAGCTGGGTCCCATAGGTGTAAGTATGTGTAGGAGGTGGTGATATTTTTTTCTGTGTTTCTTGTTATTCCACATAACCACTTTTGGGGCTAGGAACTATCAAATAACCTTTCCTCTTTATTATACATGATCTAGAAATGTTGGTAGCATGTAAATCATTTGAGGACTCCCAGTCCAGACAGAATTTTAGAATTACTTTAGCTTTGCTATGTAAATTCACAAGAAGGCATTAATTCCTTACAATGTTTCCTAGGGCCAGGGTTCTTGGTAGGGATCCAGCCTTCATATAGATCAGTTGTCCAAAAAACACATACGACAAACAGAATTGAACATTGGCATGTTTATATATATATATATATATATATATATATATATATTACATCTTATAATTTTTAGACCTTTGGTAACCTACCAACTATAAGTGGGCATGAGCACCTCCAACCAAGTCAACGTTAAAGGTTAAAAAAAAGATTTGCTGGTACCTTTTACCTGATAAACCTTTATGAGAAAGTGAGTATGATTAAGGACCTCCTTTCATGGGTGCTAAACATTGTTCCCCAAATGACCCATTTCTCTTTTTCGGGGTTTTCATACATTAATGATCTTTAGCTATCTGCTTTCATGGAAATTATTTTATATTTTTTTTTTTACCGTTGTGCTCTGGGCACTTGAAGAATACAAATAGGTTAGCATAATAAATGGGTTTGGTTTTTAAACTGACCTTTCAACATCACTATGGATATTTTTTACTGCTATTAGCATGACATCGTCTAGAGGCAGCTTTGAATAATGAAGTATAGAATGTGATGTCTGAGGAATTTGGGGATGAGAATAATGTTTCTATTTTCATTTTGAGGCTATTTGAAATAATGTTACAGACATTTTGATATGTACCAAGAAACAAATGCCTTAATTAGATACTTTGCATGTATGTAAGAACCTATGTATAGCTAGTTGCATGTGTGCATATAGGTGATGTGTCTATATAAGTTTGGATGCAAAACCCATAGCTTTTATCAGTAGATGACGAACACAAATTATTAATTGTGCCCTAGTGTATTATATTCAGGTACATTTAAAAAAAATCCAGTAAGCTTATTTTCATAAAAACTTCTTTCGATAAAGTAAGATAAACTCTCTTTAAGGTACTTCAATTTGCTGTTTATGATGATATACAGGTAGTTACCAAAATGAAAGATAAATATCTTGCCTGCCAAAGATCAATCAGTGATGATAACTGGCACCTTCTCAATAATAGAGATTTAAAAAAACGCTACTACTTGGTACTTTTATTTCGAGCTGATTTAAGTGGAAATTCAGATTTTTATAATTCAGATTTATATAAAATAAAGGAATTTACTGGGAAAATGACCAATCAACGTATGGTAAATGGACAAAACATTGCCTAGGTAATAAAGAGAGCTTGTGTCTTTTAAAGAAGTCTAAAAATTAACAATAGTACCACAGCTGCAGACCTGACTCCAACAGCAGCTTAAAGCTATTTTATATGTATTTCAGTTGATCTTTACCATAAATGTGAATGAATACACGGTGAGTGGCTTTAACAGCTTAGCATAAAACTCTAAAGAAAATGGTAATAAGGCATACATATTATAAAGTATGTTCAAAGCAGCTGTCTTAGACTTTCATAAGTGATTTGTGGATGACTGGTTCCAAGGAAAGGGAAAAATAACAGACTACTTAAGATTTGGGTCTATAATATATCAAGAAGGTACAAGGGATTTGATTTCTTGCATAGTAATGAGAATAAGGTCCATTTCATTCTATCCGTAATGAAGAACGGTGGTAACTGAGGATTATATACAGGTTAATTGAGCATCAGTCTATGGTGTTTTCATATAGACCTGTTCTTGGAATGTACGGTTTCACATCATGGGTTGTTTTGTAAATTGAAGAAAAATCTCTGTTTCTGGGATGTGAGGTTACATGTTTATTTTTATACATGACTAAATAAATAAGTAAATAATTTCCTTCCAGTGCCAGTATATCACAGCATTACAGTCATGATTTAGTATGCTCATGCAGACGGTGTGAGAGCCCTGCTTCATTAGTAAAATGCATTCTTGTACAGGGTCTGATCAATACATAAACAAGAAAAAAATACACCTATGATTGTTTGTAGTAGACTTATGAAGTAGAGCAGAGGTCCCCAACATCGTTAAACCCCAACAGTTATGGTTTTCTGTATCTCTTGGGCACTGCAGGCCCTTCATGGATTTTTGCTTAAGAAACATGTTTTGCTTTCAAAATCCTTTTGTCTGCTGCATGCCACCATGAGGGTCTTCCTCACAAGTGGCCCAAAAGGCAAATGCCTCTTTTTCCCATAACTAATCCAATTTTAAACACAGCAATGGAAATATATCAACTTCATTTCCGGCTGCACATCATTTGCTCTTTGGATTATTTCAAATTGAGCCACAAGTGCCATGTTTTTGAGAACTCCATTTTAGAGAAAAAAACTCAACCTTTAACTATTCCTGACATATTCCTATGTCACAAAACATACATTGAGCTTTTTTGGACTACTTTAGGAACAGCATGACAAACAGATGACAACATGGTAGGTAATGCCAGGGAACATATAGAAGACATTATTTTGTTCTTAATATTTCTAAGAAGTATGAGTCACAGATGTTAATAATATTGCCAAATTGTAGACTCAACTTTAGGCTCCTATAGAACTGACTATGAATCACAGTATTGACATAAGATTTGCTCTCAACGTTCAGCAGCTGCCACCTCTATGTCAGTTTAATCCCACTCACTTCAGTGTTCCTTTACATGATTACTTTTATAAAATGAAGTATTCTAGGCTTTCTTTGCATTTTTCCTTCTTTTTGGGTTTAGTTTAACCTTCAGAACTTTGGGAAAGCAGACATGTCTGTCTAGATAGAAATATTATAATTTTTTTATTGTAATCACCATATAGATTGCCCTATTTATATCTAATACGGTATGTGGTATAGATAACTAAGTAGTATTTCATTTAAATGCAGTCTAGAGAATGTGAGTGTTTATCCAGTGTGAACATCTGTTGTGCTTTGGCTACACAAAACAATAACTTGAAAAAAATTTATTTGTATTGCGGGTAATAATAAGAAAATCTACATGAATTATCTGTTACGCTCATCTTACTGTGGCGGAGTATTTGTCTATCTTAGTACTTTTCCTTCCCTAAACACTTCTGCTAGGTCTCTAGCCATTCTCTGGTTCTAAGGTCTTAGGAGGAATTAATAGTGCCCTATGCTAATTGGAACAAAGTGTAGAGCAGTTTTTATCTATAATTTTGATTACCGATCATTATCTAGACTTCAAATTTGAACAAACCAAAGATCATCTTTGTTTTAGGTTACTTTTATTCAATGCCTGTTTTGCTGCAGTTATTTTTTGTCTAACATTGGTATTGGTACAGCATTATTCTTATGGAAAAAGATAAACTAAATAAAACTAAACTTTTACATGAACAGACCATTAATGTTCATATTGGTTAACATTTTTCACACAGCTTATGCCCAAGTACTTATTGAATGTAAAATGTTTTAGATAGATGGCCATATGAACAGTGATCCCTTTTTATTTTGCTTTGATTTTTACATTTTTAAATGAAGGTGAAGGGTTAAACGGCATACATTACGGTGTTCTGTGCAGGCCATCCATTGAATTCCGTTAACATTTCTAATTCTACATCTTACCAAATATTAAAACACCAGGTAGTCTTCATTATGTACACCCCTTTGCTGTCTCTCTTCCCCACCTGGACAGAGACACAGTTTGCAGACTGCAGACACAAGGTAGTTTCATTTCATTGCACCTAGGGTCAGTTAATTCTCCAGCCCCCATGACTTTCAGCCAGGCTGGTATGTTAAGCATCTGCAAAAGTGAGTACTCAACAACTGGAGTGCCATAGGTTAGTTTTTAGATATTTATGGATTGGCACTGCAGCTGGTGGTTGGTTTAACATCATGAAAAATGTAGTAACAGCACTTTGAGTGTCAAATGTTACAACAACTGCCGGAAAACGACCACGTGTGCTACTTTGGTTCCAAGCCTTTATGCTCCTTTTTGTAATACCTCAGAATGGCACTTTACACAACACAACATAAACCTTTCTTGACTGCTCCCCTTGATGATGAATCAGCAATAGTAGGAATAGAAGATGGTAAATGTAGATTGAGCTCCGGGGAGGCGGCTACAATAAGTCTTCAGTACAAATACTAACTTTTGCATTTGTAGACTGCATCTACAATAATATTCACCAGACATATTACTGGCTGAACTTTATGGGAATTATAGTTATAGACTGGGTTTGTGGTAGTCTACTCTACAAACTAACTTTGCTGTTGACTGCCGCTCCCATGAAATACAGTCAGCCATTACTGGCTGAACACCAGAGGAATTATAGGCTGGGGTAGTTGTGGGTAATCTTTACCACACCAGCTATTGTAAAATAAAGATGGATGGATATTTTGCACCCCCTCCACCTGGAAAATATTTTGGGGACACCCATGGATTTAGGCATTTATTAAGCACCAAAATATCTGTTAGGTTATAAAACCATGTTTAATTGTCTATTTACACAATGTATGATTGATGTGAACAAAATGTACTAATCATAATTATTAGAATGCTGCTAATGTTTTAAATGTATACAAATATTAATCAGTGTTTACATCATGTGTGTTTATGAATCAGCTGCATTTCTAGTTTTAGAGGATATTTGCACATTTAAATTGAGTGGCGTTCTTAATTGAGTAGAGTTTTACATTACTTTCCTATTGTCTTTGCAAAATTGCAAAACAAGGTATAAAATAAAATACACATTCATAAACGGGAAGATGTTTACAAGCAGTGTAACTGTTTTAATCAAATAACTGATTTATACCTCACTTGGTGGCTGGTTCATTGAGCCTTTTGTATTGCAAATACACACATACAGAAACCAGATACACATATAAAATATTATTATAAAAAAACAAAAATACATATGTAGTAATTTAATGGTTCTAACTTTAACGCTTATTCATACTCAATTTTTAAGTTTTGTGATAACCTATAGGAAACATCCTAAGATGTCCAAATACAATATCCAATTTTTAACCATAACCTTTCTCTGTGATCTATGGCATTGAATAAAACTCTTTAGCAAGAAACATCATGATTCCTGATATGAAGGTCTCAGACTGACCTTTAAAATGACACCTTTGACCTAAGACAATAAAAATGACCCACTGAGGGCTAAGGGGTCAGCTGATAAAATGGCATAAGGTTCATAGGGGTGACTAGCTCTCAAGTGATATGGATTCTTTTTGATTAGATATTTAAAGAAATTCAGTGAGAACCAATTAGAATCTAAAGTGGTTTTATCTACTAAAATGAGAATGAGATTTAACAGGTATGCTGTTTTTTGCATTTCTTGCTTGCTAGGTTGTTGATGACACTGATTTAATTACATGGATGATTGTGAACACATGCAAATTCTCCACTGAAACTAAACAGCATCTTGATGTTGCACGTTAACAGTTCTTCAACATTTTTGATGACACTTATTCAACATTTGTGACGCATTAAAACCCCAGTTATTGACTACTTAAGCACCATTAAATCAATATCTTGGAGAAATTGTTCCATTGCCTCAATAACCGTATTGTTTCATTTTGCTTATTTTCACCTCATTTTAGTTAGGCTTGGATAGCTACTTTGTATTCAATCATTAATGAACATCTGCAACCATCTGGTATCTGCAACTCAATGAAGTTGTCATTTGATATACTCTTGCTATCATCACTTTAAGATATAAAAATGTGTCTGCATACAACATTAAGGATCCACCAGTCAAAGCAAGGTATGATGTTAAATTTGGAGCTGTAAATCAAGTATTTTGCCCCACAATATCATCGATTATTTCAAGCATGCTTTCAGAAGTATTCTACTGAGAAAAAAAACCACAACGCCATAATCTTAGAACATGCAGCTGTACTTGAAATAAAAAGATATACAATTCCTTAAGTCCCAGAGACCGAACAATGTATTGTACTCTAAGTGAGTTAATCACTTTTATACTACTGATATAGAAAAGCATGCCTCTTAATTTCTCGCCCTTTTGTTCTGTGTTCTAAACTAAATACTATTGTGAAATTCACACCGGAAATTACATTAAAAGACGTAATGACAAATACAATAAAGTCATATTTGTGTTCGATATACACTAATATCTCTTTGTGGTAACATTGACATTGCCAGCTTGACTCTACCATGTTAACGGCTTGCAATAAACTCACATGTAAAGCCAGCTAGTATTTTTTGTTTATTTTTTTACATTTATTTTGCACCCTCGCACATAAAAATGAAGGATTTCCCACTATTGCCGGTTGTCACAAGTCATAATTCTAATTTCGAGTCTTGGAACTCTAGCTAATCCAGAGGAGGCCTGCAGTGGCTCTTGTTAGCTACCATACAATACAGCTCTCCATATATATTTCCAATATTTTACTTCTTGACTATATTGATAAGACAATATACATGTACTGTATATCTAACAGAAGCTCAGTACCATTGATATACTGTAGATCCAAAAGCACAAGGCATATCCTTCCCTAGGAGCACTTCTGCTTGCTCAGGGTACTAGATACGGATATGCAACATAATTCTTACACAGCTCTCCATCTGGAAAATGTCCAGAATCTGATTAAATTGTGTCATCTAATCCTGACTAAATCAATAAACTAACATATATCACCTTCATAGTTGCCTGGTTCCAGAGTGGAGTGAAATCACTCAAGGCAAATGTTGTTTACCTGGGTGGATGTGTCAACAGTCCCCTGACTTTCTGCAAATTTCTAAACTAATACTTTGGTTTGGTTGTTTAGATTAAGGTGCCATAGACATCTGGGTAATGTGTTTTACACTGCAAAATAGCTATGAGTGTATTTAGATACACTAGGCATACAATGTATATGTATTTTTCAAAGATTTAAGGCCGTACCCAACTGAAATTTTTTTTTTCTTATTTTATTTATTATAACCAAATCTAACATCAGTTTCTTGGCAAATGTAAGTCAAGTTGAACCATACTGCTAATGCAAGCATCACAGGAGAAGACAACCAAAAAAATGTGTACATTGCACAGAACACCAGAAGCTTTGTATCTAGGTTACGAGTATTTTAAAAGCGTAACATTTTATTATACCATCTTTCGATTTGCTGCTGCTAGAACATTAACCGCTCAAGTCTCTGCTGTGGGATGGAAGGCACTGCTATTCCTTCTGGACCTTATTGGGTTAAAGTGCAGATTGCCAGGAGGGGGGCGACTACCTTATACGGTTAATTATATGACATTTGAAGCCTCAGAGCTTGCTCATTAGCCATGTACAACAAGGTTCTCCTGCACTAGCTGGAAATTGTATGCTTTTGCATATGATTAGATGCAAACATCAGCTGCATTGTTCTGTCCATGCACACAGTATGCATTCACACGCTAATAGATTTGTGATTGTGTTAGAGAGACTTCTTTTTATATATTGCATTAGTTAGCAGGGTTATTGTATGAGTAATAACTTCTAATAGAAGCTGTAGAAACAAGATCTTGATGTCTTACAGGAGGATATAGCTGACTTCCATAAAGACAGGGAAGGGAAGACATGCACTATTTTTTTTTATGGCAGGAAAAAAATGCTTTTAATAACCTTGTTCTGGGCAAATGTTTAGTCCCACAGAAAACAAACTCTAGGCTTTGATCTTAATGTTTCTTTTTAGCAGATACATTTAGAGTCTAATATAAACATACTCTTAAGTACATCTATATGTCTTTATATATTATTTTGTATAACCAAATTATTCCTGTAAAAGGAGAGAATGAAAACCAACATTCATAAGCATTTTGATTACATCTACTCTTCTTTATCCTCTTGGTGCTCCTGGTGTTAAGGGTCATGTGTTGGGTTCTGATGGGAATCTGTAAATGTCCCATGAAAGAAGAGAAGTAGTTTCCCTAAATGTTTTAATCAGGGTTATGGTAGATAACTTTTGCTAAACACACACACACAGTATGATGATAACAGTTTGTTTATAAGGGGCATTGCCTATTTGTAAACCGTTGAAAATGCTTGAAGAAAATCAGTTAATATAAATAAATGTCTTTGTCTCTAACATACATCAATTGCAACTGTATTAGAAAATAGCCATGTACAGTGTCTCCCCAGACTGGCAAGAGGATATGTTTTAGGAGAAGTCGTTTACCACCATCCCTATGATGTAGCCTGGCAGAAATCCAATCACTGTGTGTGATCAGCTCATTCAGACTGATCTCTGAAATTGTATCCTTGAATACACCAAAAATTATCTAAACATCCACTCTTTGTTCATTATTTGATTGGTTACAGATCAACCATCATCTATTTATTTTACCATAGGAAAGAGAAGACTGTTACTCTTCATCAGTAGTGCTTTAGAGGCTACAATATGATAAAACACACACACAGTTCACTTGAACAATTGTGTATTAGAAAATGCAAGCAGTTAAACTGAGGATATATGAGAATAAATGAGAGAGAGAGAATAAAAACAAGCAAGGAGTATACAGGTAAAATACGCAACTTACCCACCATCAGCTTTAATGTCCCAGTATCTTCTATCAGTATCCTTAGTTCTGGCTACAGTACACTTGCATTAAAACCAGGATGTGAGCAGATACATTAAGAGTTTTTTCTTTCCCTGTGAATGCACACATCCTACAGCATGAATGGAGCTGCTTGCCCATTAAAATCATTTCTATCTGCCAGTGCTTTGTTTCTCTCTGGCTGCTGCTGCTGCTGACAATCCAGTACAGAGAAGCTGCTTGTGTAGCCTGTTTCTCTTCCTGTCTATGGTGGTACTGGTGGTTAGTGCTGCATCATTCACCAGATCAGTTGTCACACTGACATGGTACTGCCTGCTCAGTGATCATTAATAACTGAACACCCTCCACTCCCCAGAGAGGAGCCAATAGCTACACAGTGCCAAGATACAGTACTCACAGCTGTGCTAGTCTGGTTGGCTGAAACAACATGCCTATTATATGACATTACTGCTTAGGTGCACATAGATAAAATAAGCATTCCCCCCATTTCTAGGTAACATTTCAGTTTGGAGGGTAGCAAAGTCCCATATCAGATGCTATTGTTTTTGTTTATTCTGTTACAGAAACCATGAAATGCACAAAGAAACTGCATGAAATGAATTTGGTACTTGTAGAGATGATCTGCTTTGTTTGTGGCAATTTCCTGATTAACAAATGTGCCTATTAAACAAAAAATACTATGTCAAATATTTTTAATAAAATATCACTAAATAAATTGTTACACTATTATAAATATAACATTCTATTTCTTCTACCCTCTCAATCTTACCTTATGACTAAACATATGCAATTTTCCCCCCTGCCTTTCACGATTTACCCTTATCCTATTTTCTTAAAGGGGGCATTATAGTTAACTGCAATTTAATGGCCTCATAGCAGACAAAGGCACCTACAGGAAGACAGAGAAGAACACACAATAAAAGACGAAGCTTGTGACTCAAACAGTTCAGCTAAGTGCAACACAATTCCATTTCAGTTACAGCTTTACTCCCACAAACTGTGAGGTCATCAAAATCTTTTTTTTTTATTTATTTAATTTTTTAAAAACAGAATACATTACCCTGCTACTTTAGAGCCGCTTTTCGTTTGCTCAATAAAATAAGCCAATTAGTATGATAATTTACATATATGGAATTTTGAAGAACATTGCCTTTAAACATCATTAAAATTTTACCTCATTCCTTATCAATACATTATTCCCAGTCATTGTGATATTCCATTAATTTTTCTAGTTGTTTTTTCTTGCCTTCATTTTTTTTCACTTCTGCCTTATTTTTCTTAGTTTTTCTTCCTGCGCCATTGTACCTTCAACTTGCTCTTTCCCAAACAAACATGGAATATGACATCAGTTAAAAAAAATCATACGTCTTTTTGCTCATAGATTGAATCCATTGTATCTGGATAATTAACCAAGTGAATTATTTTGTTTTCTCTTTCTTGGTCGGAATACTTAACCGGTCTACTGGAAAGAAATGGACTAAAGGTCGTCAGCTCTGGTATGAAAATGTTTCTCGGTATGCTGGGCACTGTTTACCTCTAGCAATCCCACTGAATGCACTAAAAGGTCATTGAGCAGAAATAACTGGAAAAGACTTGTGTACCAGCTTAGTATTCTACCACCACCTAATTACCCTTAGTTTGCTTGCCTTGTATGTTTGTCCCTTCTCCTCGATGTCAGTGTAAACTCATGTAGTCAAAGGATGTTGGTAGAATACAGTTGCCTTCATTGAACTAATACATAACTATCACACCTGAGAGGTCCCTGGGTTTGACCTGGAGTTTCCAGGTGAAGCGCTGTTTCATTGGATTTCTGGGCCATTTTCTCCAGTCAGGTGATGGGTGCATGATGATGCCCACTTCTGCCCACTTTCCATCCTCATTTATTTCATGTAAGGCAGCTTAGGGTTGGCTTCACAGATATACATAGCTAGCTCCACCCCATGCATATACTGTGTGCCCCTATAAAACAAAAAAATGATATATTCACATTTACTGTAGATACTCTTATTTGTACTATGATCTTTTATTTATTAGTGTGCCTGCATATACAGCAGCGGGGGCCATCCATATTTCCACAGAAAGAGAGAGTATGGGGGAACCACAGACAGAGCTTACATTCTAAAGAGGAACCTTACATCACATTGTGTGCCTAAGCTACACATCAACAACATTATTGTTCATATAAGGCAATTATAATGTATAAATTGTGTCAACTATTCACAAACTACTATATACAGTGCGTAGTGAAAGAAAAAGTCACGTTGAAAAAAACAATGTCTATGGATCATTGATTTAGCTTTTATTGCTACTGCCCCTGATAAAGTGATGGCATTCCCAGTTATAGCAATTGAAGCATATGCTATTTTAAACCTCAGTACAAATGAGCAGTAATGAATAAAGATATCAGCATTAATTATGTGCTTCTGAAAGCAGATACTTTTTTCCCCACCATGAATTATGAACAATAATGCATTTTCTGCCTATTTATTGAAGGTGGTGCAATGAATTAAAAAAAAATATATATACTTTTAGTGAACATATTCTATAACTTCATTTTCACAATAAAGATATTTATAAAGCTGCGTTATCTCCCCCTTGTGGATTGATCAGTAATCTAACTATATATATATATATATATATATATATATATATATATATATATATATATATTGTGAGATAGGTCTGGGATCGCCCCTCGCTGAGGTCAAGGGACAAGCGCCCATCTTCATTCAAACCAGGCAAACAGCAGTAAGTTCGTGCAATCTGACACAGGGTCAGGTTTTTTAGAAAGGTTGCAAAGACAAAAGAAATGTAACACAGCAACAAAAGAAATACCTTGCCTGTCCAGCACTTACTATACAAGGGATGTCCCTCACTACCAGCTGGAGAGCTTCTTTCTGCCAACTTAACATAATATGTCCAGCAACCTTTACTCACATGTCTCTCCCACAGACAGGCTTTCTGTGTCCTCAGCCAGAGAGCTACCTGCCCTCCTGGCTTCCCTTTTATATCCGCCCTCTCATTCACCTAAATTAATCACCTAGCAGGTGGAAGACTCAGGTGTTACTTCACATAGGAAAGGAATCTAGGAGAAACATACCTCCCTTCCACCACCAATCCTACATGAATGTCACAATACACATACACACACACACACACACACACACACACACACACACACACACACACACACACACACACACACACACACACACACACACACACACACACACACACACACACACACACACACACACACACACACACCAGTGGTCTTAATGTTAAAATGTTAAACATACACAATTATAAGGTGCCAGTTGTACTGTTGTATATGTCATTAATACATCTTACTGAAAACGAAATCATTCTACACAGCAGGGAATGAAAACTTCTCTGCAAACAATTGTGTCATTTCACTTTTTGTTATAATAAGCTTTTGGCACCTTTGTATCATCTAGTTTGAACAACATCAAATATGAGATTTGCTAAATAAAACCCAAGGAGTTTCACACATTTGAATCATATAATCATAGCTCGATGAGGTGTTTTACTAGAAATAAGCAAAAACAAAAATCTATTTCTGGGTTCTCTGTATGAGATATTGTTACATATTTGCTATAACTGCCTGTACCCTTCTGGAATAAGGGTAATAGGGGTTATTCACCTTCCAAATTAATTTTTGACCTCCACAGACATGGTGTTGAAAATGGATTTCCAAGTAGTTACAATTTTGTAGCAGAAAAATTGCACCTTATTATTCTACGTAAGAAATAATAGAATTTTATTGTTTCACAAAAAAATGTGCAATTTGGTGTTTGCAACGTTCGTGGAATGGAACTCAATTGGACATTACATACTGTAAAGGATTGAGCTTCTGCGAGTTATATACTTTAGCCAGGATTGTAACTGTAGGGAGCAAGGACAACCAGAGAGCAACAATTTTATGTCATATGTATTTTTAAATTCATGAGGATTTGGACAAAAGCTGAATAGAGTATTTAGCAGGTGTGCTGCTTCAGTTGGCTTGGAAAGTAAAAAGGAAACAGCTCGCAATGTTGGTAGTTGTTATTACTGAATCTGCCCAAATCAGTATGCAACCAACTTATGTAAAGCGAGCTCCCCTAGATGTGAATATCCTCATCGTTGCTGTGTTCGGAATTCTCTGGTATCTTCACAATCTCGTACTGTTATATGTGGGCATCATGGAAAATATTGGTGGTGTTGTGCAGGAGGAATGTATAATTTATCTAATTAAGACTCAGCTATTCAGTGGAATGAAATGTATTACGAAAAGTATATGAAATGTGTTGGTTAAAAATGCAAGGTAATGAAAGCAAAAGAGCTTTATCTTACATTTTATATTCCGGAACGAGACGTATGAGAAGATGTATTCTGTGGTTCCATGGTGGGAGGGGGAGAAGCAGCTAGAAAATCCCATTCTTCAGCTTTTGCTAATAAGGAATAGCTGCCACATCCTCCCACACAGTGTCTAATTTGTTAGCAATTCCTTTCTTCCTCCTCTCTCTTACTCAGGCCTATTCCCAGGTTTCTTGTAGTGATATGATAAAACATAATTATCAAACTCTTCGTGACTATTACATGTCCAGAAATGTTGCTTTAGCACATAATCACACATGGAGACATACTCAAGGGCCTGGGTAGCAAAACATATAATGTATACGTCTTCATACATCTATTCAACTTGTGGGTGCCTGTGTTCTCTGGTTGGGAGCTCAAAGGGTTAGTGCTGTCTGTGGTATACCTCTGCTTTTTTAAAAGCTGCCTGGGTTAGAAGCATGTGGCCTGAAAACTTACAAGCAGCTTTTGAGTGGGTTTGCTGGCCAAGCCTTTCACATCATTTTTTATGTTTAAAAAGCTGTGCTATGTAGCAGGAGAAAGGCTCAAAGAGATCTGTGGCTAATTGCTATGCCCATGTATAATCTGTTAATAAGCAAGTAAATTAACTTCAGATTCTCGGGGCTGGCAATTTCACAACTTTTGTTCACAGTTTTCTTTTTTTTCAAAAACAGGACATCTGGTTCTTACAAATGATTCATAAAACATATTAAGGCTAAATAAGTTTTAAAATGGATAGAACAGAGAGATTGTGGACAGAGTTGCACTACAGTGAAAGGGCATCTCTGGTTTCTTTGTCATGTACCATCAGTGGCGGAACATCCAGGGTCACGACTGCGACCGGGCCCTGGAGTTCTGCCAGTGAGGGGGGCCCAAGGGGTGGCGAGCGGTAATTTTCAGCAACCGCTCGGTGTCCTTCAGGCCTCCTCTGCTGCCTGCCACCACCCGACTGCAGTGGTGGGAGCGTGAGGCATAGATAGTGAGAAGGGAGGGGGTAGATAGTGAGAAGGGGGGTAGGGAGAGTGTAGATAGTGAGAAGGGGGGTAGGGAGAGGGTAGATAGTGAGAAGGGAGGGGTAGGGAGAGGGGTAGATAGTGTGAGAAGGGGGAGAGGGGTAGATAGTGTGAGAAGGGGGAGAGGGTTTAGATAGTGTGAGAAGGGAGGAGAGGGTTTAGATAGTGTGAGAAGGGGGGAGAGGGTTTAGATAGTGTGAGAAGGGGGGAGAAGGGGTAGATAGTATGAGAAAAAAAAATCATGGTTTTTTGGGGGGGGGCTTAACAGATTCTCGCACCGGGGCCCTGAGGTTTCTAGTTACGCCCTTGTGTACTAATATATTTCCATCTTGAAAAGTGATTAGGTAAGACAAGAGCTAAAAGTGTCACATTTTCACACAGATATACAGGAGAGGGCTGGTATCTTTTGACCTGGGGGCTATGTAGTGCCAAGTTCCTCCCCACCCACCAACTTACACACATTCTTGAGTGATCCAGTCCTGCAACATAGACTGGATCACTCACCTCGCATAGAACTTGATCTTTTCTTTTGAGCTGCCACACTACTACCAAGTACTACTATTTCAATCCTCTATACTTTTAAGGCGTAAGAATCTCCCAAGCTCTTAATTGATACCTTATTTGTTCTGATGCTGCCTCAATCGTTTCTCCTTCAAGGATAAAAGATTAAAGTGTGTTGACATCAATAGTCTATAACAAAAAAAAAACATAGGACTTTTTTTGAATGGTGAATAGCTTGTGCATCGACTATTCTTTATTAAGCACAATTTAATTACAAGTACCGTCTTTAATATTGGATTAAAGGCTTATTTTAGATGATTGCAGCAGCTGCCACCATAGTCAAGGTAGATATCTGTGAAACTGCTGGCACAAACCTCTCCATGGTTAGTTTGTTAGGAGCCAGACTTACCTGTGCAGCAGGTCGGCCGTGCACCCACTAATTGAAGATCCATCCTGCTGTGTGGCACATCGTGCATTGCACAAGCAGAGGAGTCTCTTAAAGGCGTTGCGTCCTAGTAATTTATATGACCCTTAAAAGTTGGATTATCTTCTGGTTTGCTAATTGTCTGACCTTGTTTTTTGTATATGTGTCACACCTGCCTAGGGACACTTGCTTAAACTACAAATAAACCAATCCCGTTCCCGGGATCAAAAAATACCCTTATTATAACCCCATCCTAAAACATAACTTTTATTAATATGTTTATTAAAAGGTATAACCAAAAAAAGATTTTTAAAAACACCAGTGTCACCAGTCCTACCATAAAAGGTATACATCACTGTAACATAAACTGTGTAACACTAATATTAGGTCATACATACTGTTGATGGCTGCAGTCCTAACAACAGAAATAATTCAATTATGACCAGTGACAGAGGCTAATTAAAAACTCAGACAGGTAGCCCCCCTGACATGTTTCGCTCCTCAGAGCTTCATCAGAGGTCGGGGCTAATGGCTTCCAAAATGGAGACTGTTTGGCCTTATATCTCCTTTGTTAGTGACATCATGGATTCGGGGAGGGAACAATCATATCCAAAGGTTACCGATGTATTAGATGTGTTGCCAGATCCAGCCATATGGATATTGCCCATATCCAAAATATATGGATTTGGACCCTGGACCCCAGTGCTGCAGGGCAACGGTATAGGCCACTGAGCCACTGTGCTGCCCAGCAATTTGCATTGGTGAACCGGGTGTAATGTGAATAATAAGAATTACAATGGGTAGGAGATCTAGTAATAGGAGTGGTTCTGAGTGGAAAGGAACATCAATGGTTGGTGAGAATGTCATGCTTAGTCACCTTTAAAGCAATTGGCTGGATCTGGCAACACATCTAATACATCGGTAACCATTGGATATGATTGTTCCCTCCCCGAATCCGCGATGTCACTAACAAAGGAGATATAAGGCCAAACAGTCTCCATTTTGGAAGCCATTAGCCCAGACCTCTGATGAAGCTCTGAGGAGCGAAACATGTCAGGGGGGCTACTTGTCTGAGTTTTTAATTAGCCTCTGTCACTGGTCATAATTGAATTATTTATGTTGTTAGGACTGCAGCCATCAACAGCATGTATGACCTAATATTAGTGTTACACAGCTTATGTTACAGTGAGGTATACCTTTCATAGTAGGACTGGTGACACTGGTGTTTTTAAAAATCTTTTTTTTGGTTATACCTTTTAATAAACATATTAATAAAAGTTATTTTTTAGGGTGGGGTTATAATAAGGGTATTTTTTGATCCCGGGAACGGGATTGGTTTATTTGCAGTTGTAACTTACCCTTGGCATTATTTTGGAATTGCTTAAACTACCTGCCTAAGCCACTGCCTGGAGACTTCTGCCTAAGCCACTTTCCAAGAAGCTTCTACCTAGTCACCACTCTAAAGTTTCAGCCTTGCAACCTGACCCGAGTCTTCAGCATTTCTGTCTTTACTGAGAATCCTCTTTGCTCATATCCTGCCCTATTTTTAGCAAATATGTGGAGAACTCTTTTGTAATCATTTTTCAAGTCTAGCAACAATGTCTTGAATCTCTGATAAGCCAAACGAGTATAGCCTAATTGCTCCAAGGGTAGGGGGAGTCTTTAGTAAATGATACCTTTTATAGGGTGAATGTAGAAGAAGATGTAGTGCCCCAGAGGTCTTCTCCAGATGAAATGATGCAGCATTCTACTTGAACCTCTGGAGTTCCCAAAAGCTTATGTGATTCTACATTGTTTTTCTTTATTGGCCTACTAAAAGGCATAACCTTTGACTAAAGATGATCTCCGGTAATTACTGGAGATCAAAAATGCCGACTGCAATTGACTCCTAGGTCCATAGACTTTATAAGGACAGTCATGTCCTGGTAGAATTTATTGTATTATTTTTTTGGTGTACTGATTGACTGTATTTATCTCATTACTTAGTGTATTACATAAGACGACATGCAAGTCATGTACCTTTACCAACCTTAGCAAAAGGTAACAGATAAATTAAAGTAATTAAATAATTAAGTGGAGCCTAAAGCTTAAACATAGTGACGGGCCAAGGTTATGTATGCATAGGATCCCAGGGGTCTTCCTCTGTATCTTAACTACTGAGCCATAGGCTTTGTGTTATTAGACCTAATGATTAGTATACATCTAACAAATATTTAGATATACATATTTACTAAATATTAATATCAGTATATATATATATATATATATATATATATATATACCATTTACATTTTCTACAGTTTTACATTATTATTACAAACAAAATGTACTTAAGCTAAAGAAAAAGTAATTTAATTAAAATTGTTAAGAAGGATTATATTAAGCTGATATTAAAATGCTGACAAATTCTTCCATAAAAAATAGCCTTTATAATTCAAACCATTGTGCAACACGATTATAGTTTCAGAGAGATACTTGTTTACAGATCTGTTATATTCTAGGAGGAACGGGAAAGTTTGTTTATGCATTCTAATGCGCTTTGATTCAATGTGACCTATTTTTAATTTGAAAGTGTTCTGCTTAAAAACAATGGAAATTACATTCACACATCCATATGTAATTATAGCAAAAGATACATATTATTTTTAGAGAAAGAATAATGTTATTGTGATGGCTATGACATTAATATACCCTTGTATCACTAGGAGCATACTGAATATTTATACATAGTGACCATGGAACCAGTTGATCTCATTACATCTTTACACAAATTAATTTCATACCCTGCAGTCATGTGACGTAATGACGTAAAGACTGGGTAAATCTTAAGAGCTTTTCTCCAAGCCCACTGGCAGTTAACAGTTTAACTGCATGCCCCTGGGTGTCCATTTCTTGACTGCAAACACTATAACTGACTAAGCATTTTGGCTGGGTGCTGCCCTCGACCTGACCTAGAGCAAAATCCCAGCCACCTCTCAGCAGTTACCTCTTCAGCTGCTGTCATTTCTGCTGAATCCCAGAATGTGACATAATTTTAAGACGCAAGACATAAGAATAAGTTCCTAGTTCATAGTGTATATTGGCCAGTTTCAAGGGAGACCAGAGCCCTGATGGCTTTTAACAAGATTAATGACAGCATGAATACCAAAATTCTACATTATATTGGTTGAATTGAACTACCATTTATTTCTTTCAGGCTGGCTTTTTGGCGTTACTTGGTAGTAAGTCACAATATCCTACTAAAACAATGAAAACACTTACACTTGGCATTTATAACTGGATTTTCTTAAATCAACCCACACAGAACAATCAAATGGATTTAATGTGAGCCGGAAATGTTATTTCCTTATGTCTCTAATCTTGGTGAATTCCATTTCTAAGACGTGTACAAGTATTTTCCTTAAAAATACATTGTCAACCACCTTTCTCTAATACAAAGATATTATTTTGTCTAAGTCAAGTTTTATATTTGTAAATGTAATAGTGTTTTTGCACAGCCATCTATAGTGTTAGCATTTTAGGAATTATAATGGCTGTAGCAATCTCCTAAATATGTACATTTACATCAGAAATTGGTATTATGTTTCACAGCAGGGAGATTTTCCTGGCAACAAACTCCATTTTATGCGCAAATGTGTTTTGGTCACTGTCAGGGTCTGCGTACCAGACCCCGACAAAGTCAGATTGACAATGTAACATTCTGCTGTGACGTGGAATAATTTTTCAGAAAATTCTTCCATGAGAGAGTGAGGAATGAGAATACCAACACCAGTGAACAACATCATAGTATACATGCTCCCACAAAGAAATCCACCAAAAAGAGAACCCAGGAAGACTCATAATTTCAGGAACTGGTACAATTGCAGATAATATCTTTGGCTGGATAGAAAAACTTTGAAATCACTGGTTAAACAAATAAATAGCTTCCTTCAAGACACCATAGATCTCATAAACAAACTAGTAGACCTGGGTCCACTTTCAAAGAAAGACCTCCTGATCACCATGGATGTTGACTCCCTGTACACTAACATTGCCCACACAGATGCCATGCCAGCATGCCAGGAATACTTGAAATTTCAGATTTAAGCAGGACCTCTACCTCCAGAAAATGGGGACTGCAATGGGTACATGAATAGCACCACAATACGCAAATCTTTTTATGACAGAACTAGAAGAAGACCTCCTGTCCAATTTCTTTTCTGGCAACGAACTTTGTTCCCTGCTTATTCGGTGTGGCTGAAAATCTCTGGCATTTTTAATTCTGGAACGAAATTTTTGCTTGGTGCTCACATTCACTCTCGCTCTCTCTCACGCTGTCACTCACACTCATTCTAGTTCACTCTCTCACACACTCTAAATTTCTCCCTACCTTCTCTGCCGACCACTTCCACTTCAGCAAGTCACAGCAAGCGCCTCAGTTGGGACTTTCGGTAATGTCCTCTTCCCCAATTGGAGGCACAATTATATATTTTTTTATTTTTTCCTATTGGAAAAATACTTACAAATGTGTGATATTCATCACTAAAAGCTTTGCTATTTCTTGAAAATATAAAATGGTACTTTTCTACTGCTGAAACAGTATATCCAAGTGTAGTCGTAACTGATGCATATGTTACAATTTCCTTGCTGGTAATGAGAGATTCTTAACAATATCTTTCAGTAGAGTGTTCCAGTCAATATGTTGATTTATGCCCTTATTAAACCTCAGTACCGCATCAATACATGTAGAAATGATGAGACAAATGCAACCGGGAGTTTTTAAACATAAAGAGTGGTGGAACTTTATTTCAGATGACAGATGGCAGTTTAGTACAATAAATACTTTGTAGGAGTGCTCTCTTAGGAAACTGTAAAGTTCATTGGCATCCATATACACAAGTGATGATCTTTGTAATGCAAATAGGTGTATGACCTTTTAACAGTGCTTTCCTACAGAATTCAGATGCAGTCTTCTCTGCAATTCCAAATAACTCATCTATCTTCTCCCATGAACTGATATTTCTTTATGTGTCTGGTAAAGGTGTAGAATATGTAGCTTTTTTGATCTTGCCATGGGACTAAAAATCCACTGATCCTCAGCTAGGGATATCAGCTGTGCTACTTAGGGTCTGCTATAGATAAAAACTGGCAGGTATAACAAAACTTCTCCCCATAGGGAAGACAATGGAGCAGAACTACTTCAAGGGCATATATGTATATCCCTGCTATCACTACATAATAGTATGTTGATGTATCTCCTAGTGACATAATATCCCAAATTTCACCAAAGCATGTATTCCTTGAGAGAATGTAGAATTTCATCAAAGATATGAGGTCCATGTGCACCAAGAGGGTATGTGACATACCTAGTACATCATGAAAATAAAATGCCCCCCCCCCCGAGCCTTTGATCGCTCCTATAAGAGGGTGCTGGATTTAAGAATGCTTTAAACAAGCTGATAAATGAGAAACACAAACAGATTTTAGGGTCAGAGATGAGAAAGGATAATAAAGTGGCCACTTGTGTCTGTGATCTTGGATGTGTAATTGGGTGAGATGGAGTGTGTATACATATGCTGGAAGGGAGGGCAAGGGGCAAAGAAGGCACAGACCAGCTGTTGAAGTTGGGGGGCCCTGGACATTTTTTTGGACATATCAGTTTGTTGCATCCAGGTCTCATTTGAGACACAGTAGAGGTCCCATATTTCATTTTAACCTAGACAGCTCAAGGAATCTAGTTAGGGGCATATTGGACTATCCTATGGCTCTGGGTGGCTGTGTTGGTCTGCCCGGACACCTGGGCAGACAGCAGCAGTGGCCCGCAATCACCAGGATTTTTGCGACATGGGGGCATTTTTTTTTCATGAGGTACCAGGTACGTCACAGAACCAGTGAGCCCACTTGGGCATGAAGTACTTGGTACGTCACCAGACGTGAAGGGATTAAAGTTGCATAATCTCCACGTGTGCATGTTAATTAAAGGGAACTTGTATCCATTGTTCCCATATGGCCTGAAATGTAGGCATCTTATCATGCAGTCCGGCAGTAAGTTTCTCAATAACAAAAATATGCCATATGTTAGTAATGTCGGCAATCATCCTTTTCACCTATGCATCAGATGGTTTTGTAATTTCGTCAAGGGGATTCACTGTGTTCAGGAAAAGCAGCACCACCTTGGGTGATAGAGCTACTAGGCAGCCTAGAATTTTAGATATAATTGTAAACATGAGTCTCTAGGTCATGACCGCCCTGTATGACCACCAGGAATGAAAGTAATCCATGAGCTGTCCGCAGCCTAGCCAAAAAGACCCGTCTGCATTGGGAGACCAGAGCTGGAGCTGGTGAGGATCCACGTACCAGCTCCAGCGTGGAAACCACTTTGATTGTCTACTGCAGGCACTGTGTAGTTCACAAAGTGTCTAATTTTGAGGTACTGAAAAAGCTCTGTCTCTAATCTGGAAACCGTGTATGGATCTTGGAGTGCCTAATACAGAAGCACATTAATTGGTCAATGTCGGAAGACGTGTCTTTCTATGTCCACCCGGCATACTTTCTGTGATTTTGAAGGTAGCTACACCTCTGTATGGCTAGTCCCAGACAAGCCCCCAGCTTTGGTTGCTACAGTGTGACTAGCTCATTGTAGCATCTCCTTCATAACAATGCTTCCACTAGTTCTTATTCTACCTCTTGCACTGGGCTGTTCAATCAATGGCATCACCCAGGCTCGTTCCATGATAGGCAGATTTTTTTCTTGTTTTAGATTTACACTATTATGTTGTTGTCTACTACCTCAGCTGTATGTATTTAGAGGAGAGTATAAATCCAAGAACCATGTGGCATTGAGCTAGTGGGACTTCTAATAATCACCCATGAGGTACACAGGATGGAACCCAAATTATTTTTTTAGCAGTCCAAGGTAGGCCTTGTTATGTAGTGTATTCTACACTAGGAGACAGCACATGTGACCGAACCACTATAATACGAAAATCATTATATAACAACATAATCAGTACAGTGGTAACTGTGATCTTTGGAATATTCTTGCCAAACTACAGAAAAAAAATCCTATGTGTATGTATACATATTCCATTGTTAGAACTAGCAGTGATAGAAGAACAATTGTAACCTAAAGAAAGGCATCTGCATTTTCTACACAAATATTAGTTACATGCTTAGAAAATAATGCAAGATTTTTGTACTCTAATATTTTTAACAGCAGGAAGATGCCCTTCATGACACAAATCACACTTTCTGTGAGATTGATTTTTTTCTTTTTGTGAACGGAACTGGGTGTTCATTGTTTCCAAGAGGTAAAAACGAAAATGTTTTATTTAACGGTATATCAAAAATGCATTAGAGGTTGTCACATCTTGCAACTAATCATAAGAATGTTATAGGCAAGATACAATTATAGGCTACTTTCATCGAGGCAGTATCAACTAAAAGGCCCCAAATCCTACTGACAAATGTATTAAACCAATTATCTGCATAATTATTGTTTTTACGTTTTATGAATAATATTGTTAAAGTGGGAATATGGAAAGATATTATGCATTTCTAGGGAGCAAGATAAATTGATCTTTTAAAGGATTCTCCTGGTGTTTTGCAGTATTTATGCAGATGTGATGAAACCACAGACTTTATAAAGTAGAATTAAATGTTATACAATGACACAATTGCTAGTAGAACTTGAAAAGATAGCTTAAACTCAATGTCTGGCTCAGCCCATGTAGCAGGTGTTTGTGTGCGTGGTATTGCATTAGCCAAGGCAGCTAAAAAGCTTTATCCCCTTAATGTCACTAATAAGTGGGCCCAGCTCACTTGTAAGGCCCAGAGGTATGGCTTGTCCCTCACTATGGCAAGCTTGCTTGCCTATTCTTGCCCAAAGAAGTTCGTAATATGAGACATGAGAGAAAGAGAGAGAACAGGGGAGGGTAGTCAGAATTGATTATCATTTGCATATAGCTGATACTAGACGCAAATGAATCTGTTTTCCAAGGGATGAAGTGTAAAGAGAAAAAGAGCAGAAGGCCTATGATTGCTTCTTGGGGATATCAACAGAAAGTGGTGAAGATATCTGGTCAGAGAAAATGACTGAGAAAGAACGATTAAAAAGATATGAGTTGATCCACAAAAGAATCCCCAGTCTGGCCCTGCAATGTAAATTATGTGGTCATCCTATTGTAGGAGCATATAATGGGCAGCTGCCAAACCAGATAATCTATACTGACCCCAGAAAATATTTTTATACTGTTTGATGCAGCCATGTGGATTTGTAACTAAAATAAATTTCAATTTATCATTTTCAATAACTTACTATTATTCCCTAGTACATTTTATTTTATGTGTTGTGTAGATTATTACTTTTGTACACTCATATTTTTATTGATCTTTTGAGGAACTATAAAGAAACTAGAACTTTTGCGTTTCAGAAATGCAGCTGTCATTTTATAGCCCCTTTCTTTGTTAAAGAAATTAAATATTTTATAGTATAGTGTCAATTTATTCATTAAATGCAGAAATGTTTCAATCATAATGTCCTGGTAGTCAGGGACCAACAAAGACATGTTTTACTTGTATTTCAAAAGCAAGGCAAGTGCATTAACTAAACATATTAATGTGCATTTAGTACTTTTTCTCGTACAATCGTATCAGCATGTGAGAAAGACTTTGTATCTAGAAGAAAATCACAGGTAGTGTCAAGGACATATCTTGGAACATGTTGGTTGGGTTCTAAAGAAGGGCAGAACTTGGTTACCAGAGCTATATGTCACTTTTCTTTCCAACAGAGAACAAAGGACTGCCATGGAAGCAATTGTCCTACTCAAGTCTTAAATGGCTGACCCATCGAGTTCTTGGGTATGAGGATGTGCTATAATCTTATGGTATATGTTTTCTGCTTACAAGCAAAAATGAAATGCCCACACAAATTGTACCTTATTATGCAGGGTCTGAGCTTGCAAATATTAAGTTCTGCTTATCCTTCCATACAGTAGTTGGGTGAGTTAGCAGTAGTGGACTCATACCCTGGTTCTCCAAGTTTGGACATGAGCTGAACTAACTCGCCTCCTAACAAAGACCAAATGATCATGGATGCAAGTTCGAGTTCCCTCTGGCTTACCCAGTTTTACCAAACAGATAGGACTACTACTAATATGCACCTTACACACAGCAAGGCTTCTGGGCTTAATGCCATCATTTGTCACCAGTCATAAAATATACAAGAAAACAGTACAAGTTCTTTTAGGTAAAACTGGAGAACCTGGTATAAAAATGAAACACATTATTCTTCTTTGTCTGAGTCTTTTATTGATTTGATCATTCACATTTTGTTGGTGTCTTCTACGCCTCTTAAAATGTTTATGTTGAAATTCTGTGTTTTAACATGCTTGACCGTCTTTTTACAAAACTAGTGTTGTAGGTTATTCAGCAATATCCTCTTTCTATCAAATAGACTACCTTAAAGTGGAATGCCTACCATTTTTATTACTAGCATACGTTTACAAATACATTTTCACAAATATTGTGCTGGTTTATTTTTAAAAACATTTCTATTTTTTATACATAATATTATGTTTATAGACATCCTTGTATTAACCATTTATATGTTCTAGCTCTGTTAAGTTTACCCAGTCTTCTAGATAAACACCCGGGCTCCTAATCCTACTGCCTAGGGTGACCACATCAGCCATGTTTTCCAGGACACATAGAATTTTTACTTATACAGATAAAGTCCTGCTCTGCAGTATGTGGGATGTATAGACTCATGGAAGAGAATCAATTAGCAAGATATACATCGCCTTACTGCAGCGCAGCACTTTATTTGTGCTAATCAGCAATATGTAAAAAATATATCTGTCCTGGAAAATTTGGCTGATGTGGTCACTCTACAACTGGTTGTGGTAACAATACAATGGCACATTGTTAATCACCCAACTGGACATTCTGACTAATAAAAGTCTATGAACAATCTGCTTAGTGTGGTGATTGCACAGAGAAGGTCACCCAAAATATCACATAAAATTTACCAACAACAAAAAGGGATACCAGGTTTGTTACAATGCTAATCTACATTGGGGCTCCTATTTAAAGGATATCTATCTATCTATCTATCTATCTATCTATCTATCGATCTATCGATCGATCTATCTACCTACAGTCAGGGCCGGCCCGACAATGGAGCCGAGTGGGGCAACCGCTCCAGGCGGCACTTTTTTTTTAAAGCGAAAGAGAGAGAAAGGGGCGCAGAGTGGTTTTCGCTTACCAAGCTGTCAGTACCCGCTCGGCGCCCCTCTCTCTTTCTCCTCTGCGGCGAGTCTTCCTGTTCGGTCTCGGTGCCGGCTTGTAATGCTGAGTGCCGGAAGATTTCCGGCGCTCAGCATTACAACCCGGCACCGAGACCGAACAGGGAGACTCGCCGCAGGACTGCTGAAAGGTAAGTACGAGGGGGGGCAGCAGGGGGGGGGAGGAAGGGTAGATAAGGGGGGGGCGGCATTTTAAAATTCGCCCCAGGCGTCATTTTGCCTTGGGCCGGCCCTGCCTACAGTACTGTTTTACTGTGAAAAACACTGTAAAGTAAGAAAGCTTTAAAAATAGACATGTTAATCATTTATTTTTTGTAACACTTAATAAAAAGCAAAATTAGTGAATGGAAATAAAATAAAATTAAATCAAAATTTGTTGTGACTGCCCTTTGCTTTCAAAATACCATTAAATCTTCTAGGTACACTTACACAGTATTTTAAGGAACTCGACAGGTAGCTTGTTTCACACATCTTGGAGAATTAACCACAGTTATGGGGATTTAGGCAGAGTCTATGATGTTGAGATCCCATCACTTCCAGGTCTCATTCATTGTCTCTATGCTGACATTTTTCTGCACTCCAGTTCCTATGTTTTTGTGAATTGTTGAGTTGCTTGGCACTGTTTTCCTGCCAGACGTATAGCTTTTTGGCCGCAAGTCTCCCATCAAGTCCACTTCTGACCATACCTCTCTGCACAGTTGATGGGTATACCCAGGTCCTACTGTTTTCTGCCAATGCTGAGCTGATGGCACTGTTGGTCCTCCATATTGCCTGTTTCTTTGTGCTTTTCAAAAGAGGCTGGGCAGAACATCTGGAAACCCTTGTCTGCCTTTAAATTTGTACCTTGGAGAGACCTTACCAATGCATATAACTACATTATGTTTTGTTGCTGTGCTCAGTCTTGTCACAGTGTATGTTAGTTCCTTACTCAGTTTTACTCCTCCTACGTAGCTGTTTATGTTTCAGTTATTGATTGCATTCCAATCTACATATTAAATTGATGATCATTAGCACCTGTTTGGTAAAATTGTTTTATCATCACCTAGCTATGTGCAATAGTACCTAGAAAAATTGATCAAGTTTGGAAGGCAAAGAGTGGTCACAATTTGTATTTTGTTAAATAAGAAAAATAAATATATAAAATCATCTATCTTTTTGAACTGAATAAAAGTGGCTTTGAGGTGACAAGGCACATTAATCTGCTTGCTCTATTTGAGAACATCACAATTTTTGTTGAGGAAGCTAAAGTGTCAGGCACAGCAAAATATTGTTGTACTGAGCTGTAACCCATCTGTCAGGACCGCAAGATTCTGTGTATCTGCATATACCTGTGTGTTTCTGACATATCTGCATACGTCACAGGCTTTGAGTTGTGATAAGAGAAAACATTTCATGTCACCTATATGCTTACGCTTCCCATAACAGAGACTCAACCAGGGTTGACTCTTCACCATGCATAGTTAATAAGGTCTGTTTCTTAACTACATACTATTTGCGTCTCAAAGGGGAGATCTCGCTGTTTTTTCAGTAACTTTCAACTGTCAACGTAGAAATTCCACAATGGCAGCGTCCTGTCATGTTAGACATCATGGAAATATGAATTTGTTTTCAAAATGATTAGATTTGAATATATAAGGTAACCGCAGGAATGTGAAAAAAAGACACTCAACAGAGTAACATTTTTACCACCAAACATCACAGAATCTTTAGCAACTCTAAAAATTGTTTTTCATTGATAATTCAGTTAATTATATGGCTGAATTAAGTAGAACTCAAAATGTAGAGATGTATCGTCTTCAGAATTAAAACGGCGAACTATAATGGACAAAAGCCCTTATCTTGTATTTCATTTATTATTCATTCTCTGTATCTATATACCTCTTATACAACACTTCAGAATATGATGAAGCTTTATTGTCATAGTATCTCTGTATTCATATTGAAATATTTTGGCATATTAGAGACACTATGTGCAGAAACCTAATATAAGCTACTGTGGAAATAATAAAAATCTAATGTGTTGATAAAAAAAATAAAGGAGGTACTGTCCTTGCACATCAATAATGTATTAATTTTCAGATAAGTACTGTATGGGAAGTATTCTATCGTTTTAAGTGAGGCATCTGTCTCAGTCTCTGGTGTAGTCCTGCCTTGATGTTTATATTGTCCTGGACCCCACCAACACACAAGCTAATGCAACAGAAAGCAGGGAAGCATCTAGCATGACCGGTTCAATTGCATTCTGCCTGCGTCTCGGCCTATGCATCTTTATCTGCACATTAGCCTTACATTTGCACTCTGTTTCTTTGGCATTAGATATTGTTTTCCAGACATGCAGTCACTTTCTTCTTGTCTTATTGAAAACACTGTTTTACAAACAGAAGCAAATTATCCAAGACGAAAAAGGAACAAAAAAAATGCCAAGACAAATTATTATCATGCCCGTCCACACTAAGATGACAAGATGGCAATACACCTACATCTATCCTGCTAGCTGCTCATTTTCTATGCAATTGCACAAGAAGGTTCAGATGACATTGATCTCACCCTGATGCCTGACAAAGAAAACACCATGCATTTTTGTTGTCATTATAAGAGACAGAGGCAGTGCAAAGTTGTTACTTTAAGATAGAGTAGCGAGAAACATTGAGGAAAATAATTGTTCCCTGACAATCTATGGCCATCTATTGCTTTGTCCACCACTACATGAATATACCCCAGTTTTGATGAGTCATTTCTTAACCCTAACATGTCTGTGTTGCTTACTTTGGAGCTGAAACCAATGATACTGTATTCCTTTTAAATCCACTGAGACTAGGGTCGCCAAATTCAAAAAGTAAAAAAATGGCTTCAGCACAGAATATTAGGAACTGTACCCCAGTGCCCCATTATTACAGTATTTGCTCGATTAGAAGACGACTCCCCAAACTTTGAATATTAATTTAGAAAAAAAAGACTGAATATAAGACTTCCCTATAGGAAAAAAGTTTTACTAGTAAATATTATTACATGTAAACTATTTTTTCATATTTAATAAAACCTATGATTGAGAAAAATGGCGCCCCCAGTTATGCACGTCTGCCCCCAGGCTTGCTACTCTGCCCCCACATATGCCTTATTCCCTCTATATGCCACTCTGCCCCCAATATGCCTTATACCCCTACCCTTATATGCCCCTCCCCCAACTTACCGATGCATCTCTAGACCTGTCCCTGGTGCTTCAGACTCCCTGGTGTCAAGTGGGGGCAGCCGGTGGACGTCTGCGCGATGCACGCAGACAACGTCTGCTGCTACTCGGCACTTCTGCCGGGGCTTCTATAGCTGCGCACCGGAAGGTCTACAAAGGAACCCCGGCAGAAGTGTTCAGTAGCAGCGGAGGTTGTCTGCCCGCATCACACAGACGTCCACTGGCTGCCAAACAGGAGGATCCGGGTTCCCTGCAGCGCTGCGGGGGATCTGGATCTTAGGCTTTTAGTCAGACCTCTATTTGAGGTCTGATAATAAGATGACCTAGAATATAAGACATTGGGTATTTTTCAGAGCATTTGCTCTAAAAAAAAAAAAAACAAAACCAAAAAACCCCTCATCTTATAATCGAACAAATACGGTACACCAAATCGCAACCATGGGTCGACATACACATCATTAAATTTGGCATATTTAAAAAACATTCCTTCAAACTCACAAAGGTTTTTAATAAAGTGCTTAGGAGGTTATATGTGGATGTTGTACACTCCAGCAATTAAGAGGTTAACTACATGTGCAAGTTTTGCACTTCAGCTTTTTATGGATTTATTTTGTATTTTTATTGTACTTCAACAGTGCAGAGGGTAAGTATACACATAAACGTTTTGCATTTTAACATCAAAAAGGTTAACTACACATACAGAGTGAAACTTAGTTGTGCTCCAAGCATTAGTTAAAATGTTTTCCCTACATTGTATCTGCCTTCTTACAATCATGCTTTCTGCTCCCTGCATTCTATTTAAATGTAATCTGTGGGCACTGTTACGTTTTATCTATCAGTGAGGTGCCAGCAGCCACAAAGGGGAAACCAGACCCTAAGAATACATACAGTATAAGGGGCCTCTTCACTAATGGAGAGTTATCAGGAAAGCTGTGTTTAAGCGCCTTCACTATACAATATGAATGAAGGTTCACCCTCAGTGAGTTTCTGCTGGAGGAAGAGCTTGGTCAGTTATTTACTGAATTATGTATACCACAGGGTCAGCTTAGCATTTTCTTCCTGGAGAGACCTGCCAGTGATGTCCTTTCATCATAATGAATAATGAAGTCAAGGAGTTGAAACACCCTTTACTGGATAAAATAATATGCATCAATTGCTAGTCCTGCCAGACTGACCTAAAGGGACCATTTTATTATCATGGTCTGAATCTCAGAACTGGCCCTAACTTTTGGTGTACAAGTTTCTTCATTGGTAGCATATGCCCCAACTAGATGTTTTCTGACTTATTATTTATTTTATTGAACCTGAAAAACCTATAGGGCTAATAACAGCATATCTTTGGACATATTTCTTTAATAATAATAAATACACAAAACAAAGCAAGAATTCAGGGCATATCCAGCAAATAAAATGTAAAAAACATCTACCTATAGCATATATATTGAGATTTCATCACACTATATGGACATATGTTGTTTAGCCCGCAACCGCATCAAAGTACCCCAAGTTTGACAGGGGTTATCTAAATTTTCATGGATATATTGCTCATTATTATTCTAGCATCAACCCAGGAATCTGAATGTGTATGCCTTTTATGCTTTTAAGATTGTGTGCTCCCCTATTTTTTATGTTTTTTGCTGTGAATACTAAATCAATGTTACGCAAGCTACTTTCTCATTAAAATATTCATTTAGCATGTAAATATCTCTGTTATAAAACAAAAAAAGACAAGCATTTGGATGATATATTGTTATTTGAGACAGTTGACATATTATGTTTTCAGAGTATTGACATTAATAATGTACCATAAAACCTCTGTAACGTGAAAATATACATGTGCTAGGAAGAAACCAATAGTCCAAAACGTATTCCCGTAATATCAAGTTTTAATGGGCTGTAGATTGGACATCATTTCTGACAAGATTGGACCTTGTACAGGCTTTACTAACCACTTATTGACTTTGGAAAACAACTAAAAGACTAGTGCTAAAAGGGCATTCTAAAATCACAAGGTCATGTTTTCTTCTGTAATTTAGTATTTCACCTTTTTGAAGAAAGATCAGTGACTAATGCTTTCAAGTGACAGTAATTGAATAAAGATATGAAATAGGTTTATGAAAATATATCCTACAGAAAAAATGACTGCCACTAAAATATGATTCCATATTAATAGCTTCTATATATTAAAGGCATGGGCTGAATTCAAGACCAGAGATACATCTATAACAAGTAATTTAATGAAAAAAATGCATATCGCAGTCTTAGTCCAAGAGAAGATGCAGTCTAGAAAATAATGTAAAGTTACATACGTTTTTGGGACCTCAAACTGGTCTACAAATGGATTTACCGTAGATCCTTATACATATTAGACAGGGGACCTTATTTTATTATTATTATTATTATTTCACTTATTTATTTACTGTGCAATTCGTTATAAAAGATAGCACCCTGACAAATATTTCAGCAAACTGACCATACAGTGCATTATTCTTTTTAGTGATGCCACTAAAGCATATAGGTTATATGGGAAAACTAATTGTAACATTTTTACTGAGGTTTGCCCATTGGCAATAAATATTAAAGCCAGGGAGCAAATATGTCCCACTTTCCTGCAAACTCATTGCTGTTTTCCACCATTAGTGTTTTGTCAGTAGTATTGGGATCTTAGCTAGCCTGTATTTCTATTTTCCAGTATTCTACCAGGATTAAGGCAGTTTAACAAGAGACTAGAAAACTGGCAATCCATTGGTTTTTTTTATGGTCAGGGGCAAAGACCTGAAGAAGAATAAGGACATTACAGGAGAAATCATTATGTCTATCTTAGGTGAATCCATGTATGGGCACTTATATGCAACAAAACAAGAGCAATGATTCATAATTCTGTCCAGGAAAAAATACCTGGAAACGTTTGTACTGTGGATTAGTGTAAAACCAGATTAAGATTTCAGGGTATTAAGTAAGGGTCCTTATATTTGCTCTTTAATCATAAAATACCAGTTAAAACATGGGCTCCAGGCAGTAGCCTAGGTGGATGTGTTGTTAATCCTACATGTCTTTTCTTGATAAGAAAGACAGAGAAGAGTGACAATGAAAAAGAGGATGATCAGAAGAAGTGGGAGATCACGGGGATTTGCAGTGGTTCCGCAAGATAAAGCTGCCAATTAACAAAGGGGAGTTTTGTGACAGAGAAAATATTTATATGAAGATGAAAGTGACAAAATGAATCAAACTGAAAAACAGATGAAATATTAGAGAAAAAAGGAAAACCATGTATAAATGACTGGTAAACAGAAATGAAGGAAGTAGGAAAGAGCAGTCAGGGGTATTGAAAAATAGGCAGGAACGCTATAATGTAATTGTATCTGTCACAATTCAGAGAGATTTATGGAAGTTATTTAACATAAGCTTTTTGCATTGGTAATTCTATTGGTGTTTATAATAAGATCTTGTTTGTCTGCAGTTTGGTTAAGTATGCACAAGGGAGGTAGCATCAGTATGCACTAAACCACACTGAAAGTGTCCTCCTGAGGTTGCTAACACAAAGATGCCCTCCCACCATAGCTAATTAGAAATTGATGTCCTCCTACCTTCCTGCAGGCACACTGTGGCTCTAATTATATTCAAGTATCTGCAGGTTAAAATGCCTGGAAGACCTGACCTCCAATTTGCAGCTACAGTTTTCCTATTAAAAAAAACAAACATGGTTTTGTCAGCACCAAAATGCAATACCCGGATTGCTCTTCCGGTTTCTTTTCCGGTTGAAAGTTTGATTGAAACCCTGAGAAATCGTTCCAAGGCAAGTTCTCCATATGAGATTTACATATGAAAAAGCAAAGATTGGCTTTATATCTCAGGGCATATCAGTGATAAATGTGGGCTCAAGAGAATGGTTTTATTCTCATTAAATAAATTTATTTTATTTTACCTTTTTTGAATTGTTTTCTTGAGAAGACACACTGGTCACTTGCTTTTCCTCCTTTGCATCCATGATGCAATCTGTTAAGTGGAAGTAGATGAGCATGGTAGCATGACAGTATTTATTTTTATTTCTTTTAGCATATTCTAAAGGCCACATTCACGCCTGGACAAAATAGGCAACTGTACCAGTTTTTGCATTCAACTAAAGCCCACATAGTCAACCTACATCATTAGCAGTCACTATGTTTTTGTTTTGGGTGAACCCTGCCTGTTGAAGAGTAAGATAGTGGTTAAGATGCAGGAAAAATGTAAGAGCTACAGATCTATGGTAAAGCATATGGAGGAAAGCAAAGGTGAAAGAGACAAACATACAGTATATATGATTCAGGTCCATTAGAGAAAAAAGGAGACCAAGGTTCTAAAGAAAAAAGGTTTGAATGTATTCAACATTTACTGGTAAGACACATAGGGGTACTGTAATATACTACATTATCCACCATGCTTACATATATAACACTGGTGTCACTCCTTATCTCATTTATCACTTCAGCAACACTCGTTCTGTAATGCCTCTGGTTATTCAAGGTCAATAAGGAATTGCAAAAATGCAATTTATATGCCTACTCTGTCCTTGAGTAGAATGACCAAGGATTCTACTGAGATTAATGCTAATGTTAATAGAGAGTGGCCTCTGTTATATATTAAATATAATTTATATAACGTTGAAAATGGCCGTAGCAGCCACCAAATAAACAGGGAACATAATAAACTTTTGTATTTGTACAAAAACAAAATAATTGTACAAAGTAGCTAGTTTAATGGGATTTAACCTGCATTAAGACAAATGTACTGTTATTAGGGTATGTTTGGAAGGACAAACTTGGTATTTAATGCCATATATATATATTACGAATTACAAATATTGAAAATGACAACCTACATTGTGTATTTGAAGAAACAAAAATACTACTAATTTAGAATATGTTCACATTAATGTGTGTGGTCTCAATTACCTCGGCTTTTGTAAATTTCATGATCTAGACAAGCTTTGCACCAAATCAGATTTTGAAGTCTTTATAAAGTTAAATTCACTTGGTGTTCCCTTTTCAGGATACATCTCCCTGATTGCATATCTTCCAGCACTCCCAATCAGCGCATGATCTATGTCTTGATGTTAAGGCACTGCCCCCCCCTCCAGCTTTTTGCGGGCAGTTGTGATCATGGGCCAGTTGGGAAGATCCTCGGAGGAAGTTGTGAAATCAGTGGCGGTCTGTTCTGTTGGAGCAAAGACCTCCATTCCAGCTCCCATGTGATCACTTTGCGATGTTCTGATGCTGAGTGCACAGTGGCTCTTCATGTAAAGCAGAGTGTAAACTAAAATCGTGCACCTCTTTAAATATATGGAAAAATTATATAAAGTAAACACAAATGTAAAGGCTATTTAGTGGAATGCATCCTGCTTTAATGTATGCAGTACATCCTGCATCCTGGAAGTGAGTTCAGAAGGGCTTTTTGTGACCTCGCTCTGTGAAGCACTATCTGTGTTACATTGTTATTAAAATGTACCGTATTTTTCGCTCCATAAGACGCAGTTTTTTTCCTCCCAAAGTAGGATGAAAAATCAGCCGCGTCTTATGGAGCGAAGATGCAGGCAGGGAGGGGGGGGGGGCAACGATATACCGTATTGGCTCGAATATAGGCCGCACTTTTTCCCCCCACTTTAAGACTTTAAAGTGGGGGTGCGGCCTATATTCGGGGTCTAGCACCCGACGCCCGGGACATGCAGTCCCGGGCGCCGGGCAGGCAGCGGGGTTAGGATACAGATCCCCCGCAGCGGTGCAGGAGACCTGCATCCTACTCCCCGATACGCTCAGACAGCCTCCCCTGCCAGCACTTCCCACGGGGGGGGGGGGTGCCGGCACGGGAGGTTGTCTAAGCGCATCGTGCGGATGCGTTTTACCTCTGCACCCCCCGCGGACTTACCGGAGCAGACTCCCGGGTGTCTTGCGGGGTCGGCGGGGGACGTCTACGCAATACAACTTCCGGTGCCGGATGTGCCGCACCGGAAGTTGTATTGCGTAGATGTCCCCCGCCGGCCCCGCAAGACACCCGGGAGTCTGCTCCGGTAAGTTGGGGAGGGGGGGGCAGAGGGGGACAGTGGCAGCGTATCTCGGGGAGGGAGGACAGTGGTAGCATATCTCGGGGAGGGAGGACAGTGGCAGCGTATCTCGGGGAGGGAGGACAGTGGCAGCGTATCTCGGGGAGGGAGGACAGTGGCAGCGTATCTCGGGGAGGGAGGACAGTGGTAGCATATCTCGGGGGGCGGGGGGGGCAGAGTGGCAGTATGTTTTTTGGTGCTTTTTTAAAGAAAAAAAGTTTTTCTTTAAAAAAGCACCAAACTTTTAGGGTGCGGCCTATATACGGGGGCGGCCTATATCCGAGCCAATACGGTACTCACCAAAAGTGTCCCGGACAGTCTCTGTCTCGCTTCGCCGTCCAGGGGAGGTCTTCATCTGGAGACCGCCGCCTCTGTCGCCGCCTCTCCTCTTCTCTGGTCCGTTGCGACGGCTAAGGGCGGACTGGATGGAGAGGACGGGGGGATTTGACGCAAGCGCCGTGTCACGTATGGCGCCGGCGCATGCGCAGTATGGCGCTTGTAGTCCAACTACACTTCCCATCATGTCTGACCAGCTTTTTTCTGTGCAGGCATGACGGGAGGATGATGTCCTTTTTTTATAGCCCATTTTTTAGCTCAAAATATTTTTTCCTTTTTTTTCTCCTCTAAAATCTAGGTGCGTCTTATCAGCAGGTGCGTCTTATAGAGCGAAAAATACGGTATTTTCCTTATCGCCTACGCTAGACATTGTTTTTCTTTGCCCACTATCCCTACCTAGGTGGTGTTTTTAAGTCACACCTCTGACCTCTTTAGGAGCTCTGGCTCGGGTTAGAAACCTACAATTCCTTTATTAACAACACGCATACAATTTGGAGTTTTAATCACAATCCCTAAGGACCGGACTTTTTTTTCTTTTTGTACTCTTCGTGACCAAGGCTGTTTTAACACTTTCGCAGTACTTGTGTTTAGCTGTAATTTTCATCTCTCCCATTTAGTCTACCCATACGTGGATCTTAGATCACTTTCTAAGCTTGTTAAAAGCCATGACTTCCAAAAACCTGACGTGTGTATGGACATGCCCCAACCGAACCACAGATTTGTGACTGAGACTTGGTTAGTAAAACAGTAACAAATTGTTCTTTACAACTTACAGTTGGTTTGGGAAAAATATTTCTGCGACAATATTTTCCAGGGGTGGAGTCTGCATATAAGAATAGTTAGATCCAGAATACAGGCTTTTAACTGGCATAAGAGGAATGGTTGTAATTCCCTTACAGTTTTTCTTAATAACTACTTTTTTGCAGGTACTGAGTAGTACTCTATTGATTTTTATTTGTCACTTGTATTCCAGAAGGACCTTTCTTTGTGTCTTGGTAACTCGCAAGTACCTGATTTTCTAATCAACCTTTATAACCCTTGATTCTGAACTCTCTTTTTAGTATTTTATTCTTGTCTAAGCATTAGCTTTTATACTCTTGAGTCAGGTTAACTGATGTCTAAATAGAATGGGATGCTGTGCCATGTACAGCCCACTTGATCTGGAATCTCTTTGATTTTTGGGGTGTGTTGCTAAAGTAGGTTCTTTTACTTTATTCTGTTTAAATAATAATTGTACAATATACTGTGTGGTTTTCATCTCTCAAATGAATAATAGTCAGAGAATTCTTTATTGTTTGTGGGAATTATAGATTAATAAAAAGAATCTGTAGGACCTTATTCACTGTTCACAGCTTGTGTAAAAAAAGGTCTACGTTGTTTCCTTGGAAACCTTTATCAACATGCGGGCTTGTGATAAAACAAATATGTTTTTAATGATCACTTTCAATATTTTCTACTTAAGAGAAGAAAAATGAATACTCAAATTGAAATGCAATAAAAAAATAAAAAGAGCCAAAGGTTTGGCAACATTATTCATTATGGTCTCCAGTTATATTGGCAGCAGTTTTAAGTAGCAGTTTAATCTATAATGTTGTGGTGTTTGAGAATGAATACACATGTATCCATTTAAGCTAAAGTGTATATTAATCCCTGTATAATGTATATGTTAAATTACATGTTAAATTCCACCTTTTCTATAAAAATATTGTGGATTCAGACTTACTGTATGTCAATGTAACCAGCCCTATCATAGGTCAGTGGGTGAGCCCAGTAAGCCGCTGGCTGTGTCACGCTCACACTGGCGGCAGATATGGTGCCACAGCTTGCAGCCAGTGGCTAGATATACCTGGTTGGACATTATGTGAGCATAACAACTTAAAGAGCGGAGGCTGGCCCTGACTAGCGTAAACCAATCAAACAGATGTCAGCTAAATGTAACTATAGCCAAATTATGAAAATATGGTCAGGATACAACTTTGCTAATGGGGCTCCATGCCAGACATTCTAAGGGTTAAGGATATATCAGTCTGCCTACCTCCATCCCTCCATCCCTCCCTCCCTCCCTCCCACACTTGCATAAGTCAAAATACTTGTTTACAATATTAAATTAGCAGGGATGAGATTAATAGAGAGAACATTTTAATCAGAGCTTGCATACTGACATACATGGATGTGGGGCTAGCCAAAGATAGCCTTAATTGTGTGTGGAGTGGGAGTGGCAAAACATTGCTCACGTTTCTGGAGAAAGTTACTGGAACTAAGGCTTTGCCCAGAGACTCAGTTTACAGTTATATTGAAGTTTTTATGTGTAATAAAGATCTTCATTACAAATATAGTTGTTAGTGCTGCTGAATGCCCAAACTCTTCCTAAACGTAATTCCGTAGTGAAGAAAAAAAATTCGACAAGATTCTGTGAGACAAAACAGGAAGTTATAGGTTATAGTTATCAAACTTTTGTAAGCACAACACGGTTTTATAAGAAAAGAAAAAAAAGGAAAAATGTTAAATACACGTGTAGAACAATAATTGCCACCTCTATGAATTAAGATGAGAAAAATATATTTGAAGTATATTCCCACTGATATTTAAAATTTTAGTACACCTGGGTACTAGGAACAGGAAATTGTTTAACCATGCCTTCCTGTTTCATAGGAATATACATATTAGGTAACACATAGGCCAAGTTCCCTTAGTTATTCATCACAATGAGTAAGACCAAGAAACATAACTCAGATGTATGGAAAAGGTTGTTGAGCTTCACAGAATGGGTATAAGAAAATAGCAAAAGCGTGGAAAATGCCCATTCTACCAAAAGGACAAAAATTAAGAAGTTCCAGTCAACTGAAAATGTTATGAATCAATGTGGAACAAAATCTCCAAGTATCACAGCTGAAGAATCACAGAAGTTAGTTGTATCTTGTGGTTAGAACATCTCTGAAACTACAATCCAAGGTCACCTACATCACTACAAATTTCAAGAAAAAAGCCTTTACTCTTATCCAGCCATCTTCAGTTTGCCAGACATTATTAGAACTTCAAATTGGATCAGGTTCTATAGTTAAAATAGAGCTTTAGGGAAAAAACACCAGAGGCCGGTTGTTTTTCTTTTTTTGGACATTTTTATTAGGATACATGGCATTATGAACTCTATCAAATATCAGCAGATATTAAATGCATACCTGACTGCCTTTGACAGAAGCAGGGCAATGATGCAAAACGTACATCAAAATTTACACAAAAATGTCCCCTGACTTGAACCCCATAGAAAACCTGTGGGGTGAACAAAAGAGGAGAGACCACCTTGAAATTTGAAGGATCTGGTGAAATTCTGTATTGAGGAATGGTCTCAGATCCCTTGTTGTACTTCTCTTTATTATTAGACTGAAAAGGTGGCAACCCTGTGTAAAATACTGATTACATCCAGTATTTTAGGAGTTAAAACAAAGAATCCAGCCCATATTTAAGTAATGGTTTTTAAAAACCAGTATTACAGTAGATTGTGGTGGTGACCATAAATGGAAGGAAAATTCACTTGTTACTATACACACTAGACATTCTGTTTTTATTGACATATATTTCTTCATTTGCTGTCATATAGTTTTGTAATTGGAGTTGTTATTATTCTGTCCTTCCCCATCATGTTTTATCCTATCATGTATACCATTTATCTGTTATAAATTTAGTAGACTTGATATTAAAAATAGAGAAACTCTATTAGGACAGTTTAGTTTCTATTTTTTGTGTGTGAGATATGTTCAGATAATGCTGCTTTACGTAAAATATGATATGCCTTCTCCTTTCTTCTTCACTGCCAGGGTGATGAAATTTCTAACAACTGACAGCTGTTTTCTCTCATGTACAGTATGTCTAAAGTCTGATAAAACTATGTGACAATCTTTCGTTAAAACCCTTTTCCTTTTTGTATTTGCAAATAATTTGGTTCAGTATCCAGGAAAATGTTATGTGCTCTATGTAATAATGAAGTCAGCATCTTAAATTGCAGTATTATTAAGAGACACTTTAAAACAGGTGATCATAAACAAAGGAGATCAGATAATTATACCAATTCATTTTAATATTTTGCTATGCAATATTTAAGTTATATAACATGGCTCCGTAGCTTTATCCCCGCATGGAAAAGGTTAAAATACTGGCATTATAAATGCCCATAGGGTGCCTAGTTTAAAAAAAATGTATGATTTGATGGGGTAAGTTGTATTGGCCGGCTTCAAAGATACCTGAAATAGGATATGTGGGCAGACTTTTTGACATGTCAAAATTCCAATCTGAAAAATGCACACCTCAGAAAGGGCCTTTTAGTCCCTGTAAAAACCCATGCATGTGGGGTATCACTGATGGGGTAAATTGCATTGGCCGGCTTCAAAGGTACCTGTAATAGCACATGGGGCAGAATGACCAGCTTTGGGGAAAATTGTTTTGAAATAGCAAAACGCTACTGGTACTTATTACCCCATAACATGCAGAAAAAAACAAAAAAACATGCAAACATTGAGTATTTCTAAACTCAGGACAAATAGTGGAATCTAGCTAGCAGGTTTTTTTATTAGTTTTTGCAGATGAATAACTTTTTTTAACAAAAAATCACCATATTTTATAATTTTTTATAGTAAATTAGATGATATGATAAAAATAATGGTATCTACAGAAAGCCCTGTTTTTCCTGAAAAACCCCCCAATATAAAATATGTGTGGGTGTACAAAATGAGAAAGAAGGAAAATAACAGCTAAACAGCAACAGTGAAAAATGTTAAGAGCCATTGTCCCAAAATGTACTACGAGTAAGAAACAGTCTTGACATTAAGGGGTTAAACTTTTGTGTCTGTTTTGCAAATACATGGGAAGGTTTCTGCTAAATCCCCCATTTGTATTTCCTATTTCCATACTCCTGCCAGCTAAATGACTTGCATTAGATATGTTCAGCCATCCCACATGCACTTTTTGTAATGGACAACAGAAAACCACAGGACCACACAGCTATCATATGCATTAAAGTACATATAACGACTGGAGTGCCCCTTTAATATAATGAACCTGCCATATATTGTGGGATATTTTTGCAGACTACATGTCCAAAATTACCAGCATGAGCACAAAGTTCCAAAGCCTTAAATATTTTCTTTGTTCTCACACAACTTTAATAGTGAAAAATGCTCTTTTTCTTTGGGCAAGAGAACATTACTTGCAAATGATCCTACCTTATTTTCTCCTCTGCATGATTTAGTTTACTTTAAGATTTTATTTTTTCTTTAATGCTAATCATGTATCTTTAATCCCTCACTGGGGCATGATGAAGACTCGCAATATGTTTTCCTGAAGCAGGTCTTATGACAGTGGTTCCATTTTCATGATTTGCTGCAATTCCACTTTATGCATTAGGTGGAAAAATATACTAATTAATCACAGTACTAAGACAACATGTTGCTTAGCTAGTATTCAGTAATTGCAAGCTTTATGCATGTAAATTTAGTAAAAAAATAAACATAAAAGTAAGTATATTTTCTTAATTTCTTAACATACAGAATCATCTTCACTTTTAGGAACATGGCTTCATGATCACATGCTTTCCAGCTTACTCAGCATGTTACACATGTCCAATCACTTATTTAACCAAAATTAGGTGCTTTTGATCAGCCTGACATTTAGTATTTAAAATGCATGAAATAATGTAGCAAAATATTAATGTATCATCATTTTGTATGGTGGCCCAATGTAGCCATCAACTGATAGGTAGGCTGGAACTATTTCAGCCTGTCTGACATTTAGTATGTAAAGTACATGAAATAATATAGTAAAATATTAATTTATCATCATTTTGTATGTTGGCCCAATGTAGCTATCATTTGGGTAGCTATACAGGTTATACTGGGGGTGGGAACGTTATTTAGATATCTGGTACCTCTCCAGGGTTGACCCCAGAGTCTGCGGGTAAAGCCCTGCTTAACAAGTTCTCTGGGCCAGTTGCTTCTTCCTCCAGGCAGGGAAGGGGCGTTTGGTCATAACAAGTCCCTGCTGAATGTCCCCAACTCCTACTCCTGCCCACTTCCTTCCTACTCCTACCCACTTCCTTCCTACTCCTACTGCCTCTCCCACTAAATTGTAACATAATATGCATACTTTTGCATATGTTTGTGTGCATTTCCTAGGAAATGAGGGCCCATGTTAGTGGTCGAAGGCCATCTTTAGACTAGCAATGGGTATCATGGTTACCAATATGTGCTTATTTAACAGTGTGTTATTTAAGATGTTTTTATAACTGTAAACTGTAGACAAGGAGGGATTCTTAGAGTTAATGTATTGCTTTGCTTCTCAATAACTATTTGCAGTGGTGTTGTGGTATATAAACGTATTTAAACTAAGTGAAAATTCGAAGTGGAGCCATCACCTAGCTTTTCATATCACCAGAGATATTTAAACACAAAACTGCCTATACATGTTGTATTTGAGGTTTAACCCCTTCGAGACAAAGGCTGATTTTACTTTTTGTACCCTTTGTGACAATGGCCTTTTTAACATTTCTGCGCTGCTTGTGTTTAGCTGTAATTTTCTTCTTTCCCGTTTACTGAACCCACACACAATAGATATTGTTTTTTTCAGGACAAGAAGGGCTTTCTTTAGATGACATTGTTTTGATTGTATCATATTATTTACTATTAAAAAAATTATAAAATATGGTGAAAAATTTAGAAAAAAATGACTGTTTCTAACTTTTAGTTGAAAAATCTTTTACTCATCTATAAAAGGTAATGAAAAAACCTGCTAAATAGATTCTACTATTTGTCCTGAGTTTAGAAATACCCAATGTTTTTATGTTTTTTTGCTTTTTTCTACCCATTATGGGGCAATAAGTACAGGTAGCGTTTTGCTATTTCAAAGCCATTTTTTCCAAATCTGGTAATTCTTCCCCCATGTGCCATTTCGGGTATCTTTGAACCCGGCCAATGCAATTTACCCCATCAAGTCATATATTTTTGAAAACTAGACAGCCCAGGGTATTCCAAATGCTAGTATTTTAACTCTTTCCATGCACCATATCTACCACCAGTCTTTGTCAAACTTTATGGTAGTCATTTTTTTGCATTTGTTTTGTCATACACATTTTACTTCAGGTATGAATTAAAATGTTCTAGTTTATGTCACTATCACAAAACACCCCAATATGTGTTCAGCAACATCTCCTGAGCGCAGCGATACCCCACATGAATGATTTTGCCTGGCTGTTTGGGGGCAAAAGGGCCACATTTGGGGCATGCGCATTTTTCAATGTTGAACTTTGGCATTTGGGGATCCACTGCCCATGCCCTATTTGGTACATCTTTGAGCCGGGCCATTTCAGTGTGCCCAATAAACCCATATATTTTTGAAAACTAGACACCCCAGGGTATTTCAAATGCTAGTATTTTAACTCTTTCCATGCACCATATCTACCACCAGTCTTTGTCAAACTTTGTGGTAGTCATTTTTTTGCATTTGGTTTTCCACACACATTTTAATTCAGGTATGAATTAAAATGTTCTCGTATATGTCACTATCACAAAACACCCCAATATGTGTTCAGCAACATCTCCTGAGTACAGCGATACCTCACATGAATGATTTTGCCTGGCTGTTTTGGGGCAAAAGGGCCACATTTGGGGCATGCGCTTTTTTCAATGTTGAACTTTGGCATTTGGGATCCACTGCCCATGCCCTATTTGGTACATCTTTGAGCCAGGCCATTTCAGTGTGCCCAACAAAACCATATATTTTTCAAAACTAGACACCACAGGGTATTTTAAATGCTGGTATTTTAACTCTTTGCATGCACATATTTTACCACCAGCATTTTTTCAAAGTTTGCAGTAATATTTTTGTGTGTGTATTTTTCCCACACACACCTACTTTATGTATGAATTTACAGCTCCTGGTATATGCCGCTGTCACACGACACCCCATAATGTGTTCAGCAACATCTCCTGAGTGCAGTGATACCCCACATGCATGGGTGTGTCATTTTTGGGGGGAACTAAAAGGCCACATTTGGTACGTGTGCATTTTTCTAATTGGAAATTAGATGTGTGGCCATCCTTCCCCCCGTGTTAATTGGGACGTTGTTGAACCTGGCCCATTCAATTTACCCCATCAAATCATACATTTTTTAAAAGTAGACACCCCACGGGCATTTAATATGCCAGTATTTTAACTCTTTCCATGCGAGAATTGTTTTAAGCTAATATGCTAATTTTAGGACTTGCTCACAAAAATATATTTTTTATATATATATATTTTTTTTTTTTATTTTTTTTTAAAAAAAAAAAATTAACATTTTTTTTCAACTTGGAGGTTCCCCTGATAGTGTCACGAACCGAGGACACAGGTTGATAAGGAGCCCAGGTGCAGGGGATACGAGGGGCTCTGTCTGTACCCCACGATGCATTATGGTCTGGGGTTGTTACAGACAGGCGCAGGAATAAACCACAGACAACAGATCTGGATTAAGAGTTGTATTGAATGCGGTGGTACAACAATATATACAAAGAGTCACTCGACTTGGCAGGAAGCCCACTTGCGGGGCACACGGCTGGAAGCCCACTTGCGGGGCACACGGCTGGAAGCCCACTTGCGGGGCACACGGCAGATAAGCCCACTTGCGGGGCACACGGCAGATAAGCCCACTTGCGGGGCACACGGCAGATAAGCCCACTTGCGGGGCACACGGCAGATAAGCCCACTTGCGGGGCACACGGCAGATAAGCCCACTTGCGGGGCACACGGCAGATAAGCCCACTTGCGGGGCACACGGCAGATAAGCCCTCTTCCAGGGCACACGACTTGAAGCCCTCTTCCAGGGCACACGGCAGGTTGCCCACTTGCAGGGCACACGGCAGGTTGCCCACTTGCAGGGCACTCAACCAGGGTAGTCCGCTAGTGGGCAGTCATCCTGGGAGTCGCGATGCAGGGCACTCCTCTTGGGAGTCCACTTAGTGGGGCACAGGCCGCAACTCAGGAACACGGCAGGTACTGGAACAAGGCAGGTACTGGAACAAGGCAGGTACTGGAACAAGGCAGGTACTGGAACAAGGCAGGTACTGGACCAAGGCAGGTACTGACAGGTACTGAAACAAGGCAGGTACCGGAACAAGGCAGGTACCGGAACAAGGCAGGTACCGGAACAAGGCAGGTACCGGAACAAGGCAGGTACCGGAACAAGGCAGGTACCGGAACAAGGCAGGTACTGGACCAAGGCAGGTACTGGACCAAGGCAGGTACTGGACCAAGGCAGGTACTGGAACCAAACAGGTAGTCCTCCAACTTCAATGTCAAGGCCCAGACTGCAGGGCTGGGCAGGTTTATCAAGGCTGACTTGATCAGGTAAGCCACTGCAGCTGGGCCTGATAATTAGTCTGAGAGGTCCTGAATGGCCAGGGCGGCCACTAGTGGTCGGCAAATGAAAATGGAAAAACAAAGTTTGAACAAGTCCAGCTAGCGCATGGTGAAACGTGACAGATAGTGACATCAGTGGGAAATGATTTTTACATTTTACTGTTTTTTTACTATTTTTTTCTAATTATTATTAATTTTATTTTATTTTTTAATTTATTTTTACTAATCACACTGTGATTAGAAAGCTGGGCTCCATTGACTTGCATGGTGAATGCAGTACCTGTATTCAACCTGCAAGTGGAGCCAAAGTTCTCTAGATGGTCTGGACCATCTAGCGAACTTTTAAAATTTGTGGTTCCTGTTACAGGACGGCGGCCATCTTCCTTGATGGCGAAGATTGCCGGCAGCTGCGGCTGTGACCGCTCTCCGGAGCGGTCACAGCCCATCAAAAGGTTAGTGTTTGGTGTCGCTGGATGCCTCCTGATCGAGGCATTCCAGCGACACCATTTAAGTTTAGGAGGCGATCGTCGATCGCCTCCTAAACGCTTTTAAAACGGGCGTCCGCCGCCATACAAAGTATGGCGGATGTTGACGCCCCGTGGAGGGGCCAGAGATGGCCCCTTCGTGCCGATCGCGGCGTTGCTGAATGCCTCGAGGTCGAGGCATTCAGCAACGCTTTTTGGGTGCAGAAAGCGATAGTATATCGCTTTCTGCACCCGTTTAAAGACGTGCCGGTCCTGGCACGTCAATTGTCGTAAAGCACATGCTTTTCCGTGTCGTGCCAGGACCGGCAATTGTCATTAAGGGGTTAATCAAGATAATTGTTTGCGACATTAAAATTAAATACTAGTTTCTAATACACCTCTGATGAATACACACCTGATGAATTTAATTTTTGTCTATGTTGTATAACGTTTCTCTGGATTGCTTCCAATCTCCATACTTGAGCTCAAGATTGCTGCTTCCAGTCATGTACAGAGAAAGTTGGTTTAAATGTGTATTAACATTTCATTCACTCATAATTATAGTTTTCCAAAGCAGAATGTTGTATTTTGTAAATTACATGTACAGTGACGTCCTTTGGTTTACATTTCTTACAAAAAAATCACTTAAATACCTATTGTCTTCTCTACAGTTACAGCATACCTATGCATTCACTTTTGAGTGATCTAATGACACTGTTGAAATGTTAACTGCTCCACCATAAACATATCATGTTGATTCCCTTTATTTAATTGTATCTATCATATCCCCCCTGTCAGGCTATATGTGTTAAGAAAAAAAAAAAAGGACATACACAGCAGCACCACATATCTCGAGAGTCTAGAAAAAGTATTAATATACATCAAAGTGGTAGGGTTTGCACCTTATAATTACACCAAAGATGTATTATACTTAACTCTCATGTGCTGTTACTGCTTACTCCCAAACAGTAGCTCTGATAAGATAAGACATGCACCAGCAATTAAAAGGTAATATTTTGTAATTCAATATAAAAAAGAAAAATTCATACATAAATGTTTGTGTTTGCAGTGTTGCATAACCATTGAGCCATTTTGGCTTTATTTTTTTTTAATAAATCATGACAATATGTCATGTGTTGTTGTTGATCTCAGGGTGTATTTACTTAAGTTTTTGACCAGGTGATTGTTATTATGTCCTGATATGTAAAACCATAGAATTCAAAGAGGGTGCACTTTCTTTTTCACACGCCTGTATGTGTCCTATGTTCGTATCTGTACACAGATAAGGATAGCAAACATCTGTTGAGGATATCGAGTTTCAGGTTACTTGTAATCTAATACATTTTTAAGCATCTTTATATTTTGTAACAAGTTATGAGTGTGTGTCATTCATGTATATCAGTAAAATATGTAAACAGTTCTCTGTATGCTTTCTTTATCATGTGTATGTATAGCCATGTATGATTATTTTGTGGTTTCACCTAGGTAAATGATGAAGATTGTATTGATTTGTAGGACTTACTTTAATGTATTCCTTCTAAAAAAATATCTTGGTAATGCACATCTATAATTACTCATGCCTCTTGTGTTACCCTATATTATGTCACTTTATATAGGCGCAGTTTACTAAAAATGCCTGAGGATTGAATATTTGGGAGGTTTCAAGGATTTCATGCATAGAAAATGTGCTGTTTTCTTTACCAATATCGCTAGTGTTTTGTATCCAGTTTATTATGTGTTTTGTGCACTCATATTGATTTAACTTGTAGAAATATTTGCAAATAATTTTTTTAAAAAGTCTTTAAAATATACCAAAAATTGGAAATATAAATAAAGCTAATATCACTTATATTTACTAAAATAATAGATAAAAAAAAAACAATACTGCCCACAGTGCTTAATCTATAAGCATATGTGTGCTTGTAATTGATTTTATGATTTAGGCCTTTGGCTTCCAACAAATATCACCACCCTTTGTGCATCACTGCAAATACACTTCATCCCCCCAGACATCAAAACTCCCTAGCAGATTTTCGAGCAGTATGGATCACAGCTTTGACCGGCAAAGGAGTTAATTACATTAGTTCAGAAAAAGATCTTGCATTTTTCTATGCCAGATTGAATTTTTCTTTGTTGGAAATATGATGACTGAAAATTGTTTCTGACAAAAGTGACATCATGAATAATAAAGGACACAGATTTTATCTCACATGAAGCCAGCTGCATCTGTTACTTTAATATGTCTTTAGAGAGAAACAAAGGAAGACTAATTAATGTACTTATGCAAATTTGGCATATTATAGTGACTAGACAAAGCAAATCACACTTATTTTTTTGTCCTGTTACAGTTTACCAAAGCATTTTAAAGATGGACTTTGTTTTTATTATCTATTATTCTTTTATGTATTTCCCCAGGAGGTTAACAATCATGGCCACTTGTCTACTTATTTAAAGCCTCTAGGTGCAAGAAATACCCACAGCAAGCGGCACGGGGAGTGTACTCTCACACTCTCTCCTTGCACGTTGAATCTGATCTAGCGTGCAGCACATCCACTTCCTGTATGCTGGATCAGTCTGCACTCAGCATGGAGGGAGACACACCTCTCATGCAGGCACAGGCAGGCTATTTGTGGGCACTGAAAGGCTGTTTAGTGGCAAAAATGGCATGGGTAAGCTGTTTGGGGCAATAATGGCACACACTCTGTTTTGAGGCACTAGCAAGCTGTTTGGGGCACAGACGAGCTGGTTGGCTGCACTGACAAGCTGTTTGGGGACACCAAGTAGCACAGACAAGCTGTTTGGGGGAACTGATAAACTGTTTGGGAACAAAGGTGGCGCAGACAAGCTGTTTGGGGACAAATTGAATTTCTAAGACCTCTTAACCTACTTCACTTTGCAAGATAAGTTCTATTTAATTAATGTTTAAATTCAACAAGACTAGTAGTAATCAAGCCCAATTATCATTAGATTCAGTTAACTGGTTGATTTAGTAACTAGGAGGGCAACTCTTTTTTCAAATAGGGCCAGGTATTGTTGAATAACTCCTATTCTTCTATAGGTGAAATCATCGTTTGAAAACTGCATTTTGTTTTTACTTGGGTTATCTTTGCCTAATATTAAAATAAGCTGATGATCTGAAAAATGCAAATATAAAAAAATATGCAAAAATAGAAGAAATCGAGAAGCTGCAAATAAGTTTTCACATCACTGTGTATGCTGTGGTGCCCTGGTAACATGTAACATGTACCGTGGATACTGGCAAATGCCAATTTTTATTTCAAAACCTGTTTTGCCATTTCTCGTTCTCTGTCTATCTTTGTATTACTTTGTTTATACTATAACTAATTAGAGAGCAAAAGCATTGATAAGATAAGAAGCTAATCAACCTGGTCTCTAGTGCACTCAGGCAGCTTAGAATTTATCATATTTTGATCATTCTTATAATTTTTCAGCTGGTTAATGATCCTAAACGAATTGATTCTATTCCTTCACAGCTCTAGTATAGTACTACCCTTTGTATTATATTTTTGTCCATCAAATGCTGTTGGTGAGCAGTATGTATGCTTCCTGCTTTCAGCAGAGAAACAACCAGCAGGAGGAAGAAATAAGGCTAACTTAAATAGGTGTAGGTGTAAGTGCATTCATGGAAATATAGTGTAGTCTATTGTAGAGCTATCCTTCAGTCACAGTAAAAGAAACATCTGCAATTTGCCACCTGTGAAGCGATGTATGCTTGATATATTTAAAACATAAATAAATATATAAAACACCTTCCTAACTAGATGAGCTACACTTACAATCTGTTTCCACGGTTACTGGAATCCTAAGCATCTGCAATACATTGAAAGATTGGGGTGTCTGGGTCATTGGCAGTGGGTCCACCTACCTAGAAACCTAAAATGCAGGTTATGTCTCCGAACCAAGACCTTGTAGTACAACACAATAACAATTGGACTGAAAAAACAATAAAAATTTTATAAGAGCAGTTCTGCATATAACATACCACATCTAAGTCTAAACAGTTGAGTATACCATCTCTGGCATCTCAGTCCCATGAGATTTCCTTTTAGCTGCCTCCAACCCCCATAACCTAAAGTATTTGTGGTGTGTTGTGGCCCTTAGGTTTGATATGCTAGTGCTATACCTTTAATTACAGTTAAGAACAAAAACCCCTGTAAGATTCTTGCTCCCCCCCTGATTGGTGTAACAACTCGCATGTCGCAGCAGCAAGTGGAGATACAGTAAGAGGAATAGCCAGCTCCTCTATTAAAAGTCCTGGTGGTTGCTAGACAGCCCAGCTGCAGAAGAACAAGTAATGCAAACAGAAGAACTACTATGTTATGAGCATTACTTTTTGTAAAAAAAAAAGGTCAAATTCATTCCTTGGTTCAAAATGGGTCTTGGTATTAGATGGTATTAGGAGTAATTCCAGTATAGACAGAAATGTGTTAGTGCTGCTCCTTACAGTTCTCATCAGAATTTACCTTCCTATCAGATGTTTGCACCTAAGACTATAACCATGATAATGTTAGATACCACTCACTGCATACTGACTCAATTGTTGAGTTAATGTGAAATTGGGATGCTTTATAAAATGTGTACTACTTTTGCACTGTGATGGCGCTTAACATAGCCCATTAAGCAACAGAAAATTGAAGTATCACAAACTACAGCTGTAATACAAATAAAAACGTAAGCTTGCTCTTACACATGGTAAACTCACCCAATAGAAATGGTTAAGAAAGAACTTGATTGGACTAATATGAAACAAAAACACCATACAGATTTAAAGGTTGGTAAGCTGGTTAGTGGTATAGAATGAGCTAAACTGGGTGAGTTGGGACCACAGCATACTTGAGAACCTCTCGTTCTTCTGGGGGAATGTGTTTGAACAGGGGCAGGACTAGCAGCAGACAACCTTTAGTGAGTTAGGAGTAGGAGGAAAGTGGGTAAGGAACAGGCACAGAGCAAGGATTGGTCTCAGACCAACAGTGGCTGCCTTATATATATATATATATATATATATATATATATATACACACAACAAAAATACCGTATTTGATAGATTGTAAGACGAGGTTTTTTTCCGACCAAATGCTCTGAAAAATACCCCTCGTCTTCTAATCGGGGTCGTCTTCTAATCAGACCTCAAATAGAGGTCTGATTATGAGACTAAGATCCAGATCCCCCGCACCGCTGCAGGGGACCTGGATCCTCCTGTCTCCCCCCCCCCACACACTTACCGGTGCTTCCTGCTGTATTGCCGGGGCAGCGGGTTGACAACGTCCGCTGCAGCCGGAAGGAGGTGTGGCTAGCAGCGGGGGTTGTCTGCGTCCGTCGCGGATACCTTCCCCGACTGTCAGAGATCAGAGTTCCCCGCACCGGTGCGGGGAACTCTCTCTGACAGCCGGGGAAGGTATGCGCGATGGACGCAGACAAACCCCCGCTGCCAACTCCACCCCCTTCCGGCTGCAGCGGAAGGAGACGTCAACCCGCTGCCCTGGCAATACGGCAGGAAATTGGAAGCACCGGTAAGTGTGTGTGTGCGTGTGTTAAATGGGGGCATAGGGCATTTCTGGAATGCCTTATACCCCTATATGCCACTCTGGCACTTAGGGGGTTAAAAGGCATATTATGGGGCAGAGTGGCATATAGGGAGGTATAAGGCATTTCAGGAGGCAGAGTGCTCTATTAAATGCCCCCTTAATGCCACTCTGCCTCCTGAAATGCCTTATACCTCCCTATATGCCACTCTGCCCCATAATATGCCTTTTAACCCCCTAAATGCCAGAGTGGCATATAGGGATATAAGGCATTTCTGGAGGCAGAGTGCTCTATACAATGCCTTTTAACTCCCTTAATGCCACTCTGCCTCCTGGAATGCCTTATACCTCCCTATATGCCACTCTGCCCCATAATATGCATTTTAACCCCCTAAATGCCAGAATGGGATATAGTGGTATAAGGCATTTCTGGAGGCAGAGTGGCACATAGGGGGTCAAAAGGCATATCATGGGCCACAGTGCCATACTGGTGTGGCAAGCCTGGGGGCAGATGTGCGTAACTGGGGGACAGGTTGGAAAATACAAGGAAATAAAAACAAAAAAAATATTTTTCTCAATCATAGCTTTTATTTAAAAAAATAGTTTACATGAATTAACATTTACTGGTAAAACTTTTTTCCTTTAGGGTGGTCTTATATTCAGGCTTTTTCTTTTTTTCCTAAGTTAATATTCAGATTTTGGGGGGTCGTCTTATAATCAGGGTCGTCTTATAATCGAGCAAGTATGGTATATATTTTTTATATCAACTGTGTAAGACAATTTTCAAGAGGCTGTTTAGGCTCCTGTTCTTATCCTGACTTCTGCAAATACATTCAGCTTCCTAATTTCAGTGTTTTAGAGTTGGATGTCATCTATCTATAGACCAATGTGAACAGTAATTGGAGTTTTTTTTAAAGGTAACACTCACATGCTTTTATCTCTGCTTTCATCCATTATTAGAAGGAAATTATTATGTTAGGCTGGAGAATAATAATTTCAGTAATGGATAAATCTGAAATCCTTAATAGCTAGTGCTCTTTCTGCACTTCCATTTCAGTTTACTCCTGCTCTTTGATTATAGGAGGCCATGGCTCTGGCGGTCAAATGCATCTTCTTAAATTAAAGCACAGTGTGCCAAGACCCATTTTTTAATTTTATATTGTAGTTTCCAACAAATTTATATTAGTTCATATCTCACCTAAATATTAATGCATGTCTGGGGAAGCAACTACGGAATATAATATTCTAAAATGACCCTCAAGATCGCCATAAAACACTGGCACCTAATCAAGTGATCTGCGTTTAGGTTAGCAATTTTCAAATAATGTTCTAAATTGGTTCCTGAGCTTGTGACAAGTTCTGTCTCTTTGTACTTTAAGTTGCCTCACTTGTCATAATGAAGGCTGAATTAATCAAATAACTTCTGACAGAACAAAATGTTTTAAAAGATCTAATGAAGTTTAACTGAGTTTCAAAGAAAGTCTAATAATTTAGTATTCTGTCTGACATGTTAGGTTACGCCTAAATAATTTGGTTTGTCTGCACTGATTTCATTTGCATGCAAAGAGATTTATAATACATATATGCAAAAAGTGGACTATTTAAATCTTGTATGTAAAAAAATCTTCTTGGTCATCCCTGGAACTTGGTTGTTCCTGTTACTCATGTGAAACGGTATTTATAGGTTTGATACCAAATGCAACTGTACCAGTCCATTGGGCATATACCTGGTATGTGTAATGAGCATTCTAGGTCAGATATTATAGAATGGTAGGCTAGTGAGTTTGGTTTATATTTTAAGGGAACTTTTAATTTATTTATAATTGCTACAGAATGGACAAACATAATGGTTTAAGCCTTAAAGGACTAGAAATTTCATATTTAACAAAAATGTATACGCAGCTAGAAGACAGTACAAAAATAGGTTATGAGTATACTGGGAAATGTATAACGTTTAAGTTTAAGTAAAATACAGCAGGCTACATCCAGTTCCCAAGTGGAGTACTGAGTAACTTAATACTCCTTACACAATAACTGGGTATAACAAATGTGTAATTTTTACCATTTACACTCAGGCACTACCTGTGTTAATTGGGCCATTAGTAAACCCATTTCTAGTCTCTTGCTTACATAAAATCCCTATTAACGCTGTCTCTCTCCCTTTAAATAATATGTGTAAGAAATGACGTATGTCGGGTGCTTGAGTTTACAGATATGACCTCATACATCAACATGTAGTAGACATGTGCATTTGTATTCAGACGAACATGAAAACCAACAAAAAGGGTGCTCGTATGGACCTTTAACTCCTGGAGAGTTAGAGTTTTGGTGCCAGGCCGAGTTGCGGCGCTAGGATTTTAAAGGCCGTACGAGAGACTCTATTGGTCGCCGGCAGGGTGCTCGTCTGACTACAACTAATGAAGAGCAGCTGCACTTCATTGGTTGATGGCAGAGGAGGCCCCTGCCGGTGACCAATAAAGTTGCTTGTTTAAAATTCTGGCGCCGAAGCTGCTGCATACTGAGTTCACCCCGTATTAACCTTTTTTTTTTTTAAAAAAGAAGAAAAGAAAATGAATACCAAGAATGTACACAAATATTTGCCCGAACCAAACACAGGTTTTTTTCCCTACGAAGACAAACCCGAAGAGTTGGCCGACGCCCAAGTCTAGTTACTAATATATGTAATACAGTTAAGACACCCATGAACTAAGTACAGACACATTTAATATGTCACACTTATTGGAAATTGCTTTTAGACATATGCATAGGCCCATAGCAGTACACACGGTTTAGTAAAATAACAGCATGTCATTGCTAAGAAGGCATAAACAGATATATTAGAATGTGGGGACTACTAACTCATAAATGCTTATACCGCATGTATGTTGGGACTTCTGCACTACAGTAGAGTTACAGTCAGAGAAATGCACATTATGTATTTACAAAAATGTAAATAGATAAAATACATATACATGGTAAAATAGGTCTTATGGACAAAAAACAACTAATTGAAACAAAATGAAAGTCATGTTTCGCTACTAACATTTTGTATGTGCATCTCTGGTTGTCAGGCTCCATTCAGGCTGCAGAGCTGCTTCTCTCTTGTCCCCCCGTCTCGCTAGAGATTCCCCCCGTCTCGCTAGAATTTCCCCTTTGTTGTAATCCAGGAATGCTCTGTTCTGTGCTTCTGATTCCTTGATTCCGGTTTTGCTCTTTGCTTCAGCTCTGTTTCATTTATAAGATGTGCCCCACCCATGTGTTATGTTTATCTCAGTCTGCAGTCTAAAGGTATGTCCTTCTTGGTTCTGTGTTTAGGTTCAATGTTTAGTTTTAGCTTATTCGTAATTCAGTAGGCAGGGTTTAGCATCAGGACCCACCGAATATTGGAGTACTTTGGCCATATGATGTGACTGAATCTCCAATTGTTATCACATAGTCCTAGGCTAGTTCCTGTATTCATGTTTGTCTATATCTTATGTGCCTTTGCCCTCTATTCCCTGAATCACCTGAGGATCTTGGTTCCTCTCTCCTCTCCCCATGTCCCCGTTAAGATTTCCTATCCTCGCTTAAAGGAGAAGCGTCTGAGGATCTCGGCTCCTTACTTCATCCCCTGTGTGCCTTGCCTTGTTCCCTGTCCTTTGTTGTGTCTTGTACCATGTATGTCTCGTCTGGCTATGTTTCTTGCTCTGTCTTCCTGTCCCTTGCTCGTTTTGTCCCATTTGCTTGCTATGTTTCTGCTTTTACTCTGCTTAGCTTCCCTACTCCCAGCCTGCAGCATCCTGCACATTTGTCTGTTGTGCTATGTCTCATGCCTGCTCCAGGGTGCCTGCATGATATCTCCAAGATCTGCTTTGTTCTGGACAACATCCGTTGCTATTTCAGGGCTCTGGTATGTGGCTGCACACTAGACCCTAGATGCCCACCCTGGAGAGTGTAGTCGCCCTTCACCAGGCCCTATTCAACTCCGCTACGGCACACCACTCCTGAACACCATCTTTGGGCCCTCTGGGTCATCACAGTCGTCTGTATGGACCCAGTCCCTGACACTGGTATGCAAGGAACAGTAGAATATATTAAACAAATATTGACTATAAAGAATACAAAGTGAGATAAGCTAATTAAAGGACCAAAATAAAGGAGACACTAGGCATATACACACTTTATATACTGATACAACTACTGATACAACTACTGATACAATTGTACCTGTGGTGTGAGTTGGACCCACAACATAGCCATGGCCACATACTGAAGCAGAGGTTTTCTCTGCTTGTGATAAGGCTGGCTCCTACCAGGTCTTTACTGCTTTACTGGTGTGCATGGAAAAGCTTGTGGGCAAAGACAGCTAATTATCTCTAGGGGGAGTCCACTTGTTCATAGGTATAGATCATACCACATATAACACTCAGGGCTTGTTAAACATGTGTTAAGTTTTCTTTTGAGGGAACTAGGGAATTGTGTTATTAAAATATCAATCAGATGGATTAATGCTTTATCTACAGCATACCATCTAAAAGACTTATGAATGTGTTATGTGCTTAAGATTACAACTGATCCAACAACAGATACATCCAAACACATATCAATGAAATCACAATATGTATTCGGATATATCTCCTGAAGGCTAATGTGTTTTCTAGCTACAATAACTACACTTATCCAGGTGAATAGGTGTATGGGTACACTTATGAAATATGCACCGATAAACCCACCCACTGGCTTATTAAGTTATACAATCCCTGTTCTATCTCTTCTAACTTTTAAGGTTTGAACTGAAAACTTTCGCTTCTTCCAGAATGCAACAGAATATTTTGAAACAACAACAGGATATCCAAGAATCCACAATGCGGCTATGATACAACAATACAAACTTTTACTAGAACGTTCCAAATATAAAACAATACAAATAACAGTACAATAACAATAATCCCCACATTAATTGACACACTTACAACAAATACATATAAGTTCCTATTTACAATATTCAAACATGCATGTTCATAGTTACCTTCCCTGAGAGCTCCAGGTTAGTGATGTTCCTTTGTCTCTTTACTTTCTCTCCTCTTCTCTCTTTCACTACCTGTCCCTTGATATACTAGAGGGTCCCAATTGAGTCTACTGGGAGATCCCTGATTGGACCCTGTGGTTGCCGTAGTTACCCTTTGAAGTTATTCCCTTTGGCCAACACCACACCCTGGGGTCTTTACAATCATGGGCCAGTAAAACCCAAAGATCTCCTGACCTGATTCAATCTGTTTCATGAGAAAACCTGTCTTTCTTCCACACACCCTTCATCACGCATATCAGTGTTATCTATAATATTTATCATTCCCGGCCACATCCCATGCATCTTGATTTAACTAGTATTAACAGAAACCATGATAGATATATATATATATATATACACATACACATACATACCTACATATGCATATCTACACACATGTACATCCATACACCCGCATACACGTGTCCATATACATATTTATTCACACAACTGCTTATAGTGTAACACATGCTTATAGAAACAAAGAACTTGATGGCAGATAAGAACCATTTCATCCATCTACTCTGTTCCGTGTATCTACCACCCTCTCAGTAAAGTAAAATTTCCTTGCATTTCCTCTGAGGCTGTAGTTTTAGAATATGACCTCTTGTTCTAATACTTCTTCGAAATAGATTTTACTTTGTTAAATCCTCTTTTGAACTCCGCAAACTATAGCATCATAAGTAGCATGACGGGATGCTTCTGGACATATGGCTATATTTCCATGCTGTTACTGGATTGATTTGTCCTCAATATCTCAAACAGCATACAAGACTCAAAATTTATAATAGCACAACTCCGGTGATACAACACTAAGGTATAGCAGGGCTGCAACAAATATGTAACCACAGGTTACACAGCTGTGACATGTGTACTCAGAAATATGGTTATACTTGTGTATGAGTGCATACGTACATATATCATTACACTAAAGAAAATAGAGGAAAGATTGAGTTTATAAAGGAGAAATGTTTTTCTCAATTGTTTAGAGAAAGGCAGAGAAAGGGATCATACTAAGACTAGAATAATAACTGATCATTAAGAAATTACTTTCATCTCTTGAGTAAAAACAATAACCTGCTATATACTATGTAAGTAAATCATGTGAGTCTCTAATAAACTAAATCATACAATATGGAGACAGTTCTTCCTAAGACATATCTCCTTTAATACGCAAATAACATGTTTGCTTAAATTGGTACTTTTTGTGTTATTATAATGTATAACTGAAGTGAGGCATATATATATGCATTTCCTTAGGTTATGTTAATTTCACACATGCTTCACAATCAACCCAAGTGCCAGCATATGATAACACATTAACACACTCTTCAACACAAAGGCATTGAAAATTATGGTGTCTATTTCCCTCTGATAATTTACACTATTAGTGAGAAGAGAAAACCATCATTTTAATGGCAGGCTGGGAAAATATATACTTTAAACAGTGTTATTCAAAAAGGAAACTTTTGAACTCATTTTTGTAACGAAGTAGTGCCTATATCTATGATGATTGTTTTGAGATATCTGCATATTTATGTCGTACAAGGATACATAAGTAAATATATTTGAATGGTCTGAAAAATGTCACAGTTGATGAGAACTGAAAGGAATAAGATATTTTGCAGCTATAATTATGTTCGCACTTGCACGAGAAGAAGATGATGTAAACTTGCATGCCAATATTTAATAAAGTAATATTCACTTACTTTTGTAGATAAAAAAAGAAAAATCCACACACATGCACTAGATTTAGGAAAACAGACACAGTTTACATTATTCTTTGAAATGTGCTTACTTGACAATGTTGCAATTGTTTCTTTCAGTGTTTTTTGAAATTTTAATGGGTCATTGTAAACTATATTAAATAGGTTGGCGTAGGTCATTGGGAATTGCTGCTAACTTTGTTAACTACCATACTTAGTGGCAAGTTCTGGTGTAGGCCTGCTAGGCATACATCTGGAGCAGTAGTCCATCTTCTGAAAAAGCCGGAGTAGATCACCCTAATGGGCCTTCAGTCTTCACTGATGTACCGCTGATCAATGAGCTGGCCGCTAGACAGATCTCTGCTTTCCCAACTGGCCCATTTACACCATGGAGAGTGATGCATAGCACACTGTACTCAGCACCACAACTCCTTAAGTTCTGAATCCAAGCCAAGTGCAATGTAACACTGATCATTTGGATCTTAGAATCTCCAACAAACTTTCAAATGCATGGCTCAAAAAAATCAAACTAAAATCTGAGTATAGTGGAAATGTCTAGTCAAGATACAGGAAATGATTTTTTTTGTGCTTTACCAAAGATAAAAATGGAAAATATGACTAAATATTACCATGTAATAATATTGTGAAAAGTGAGACATTTATACTCTTATATATATAGCAAGCCTTAAGTATACAAACAATCTTGCAAAAAGCCAATTTTAGAAAAGACTATATGGGAATGGAAAAATAACTCCTGTCACGTCTAATGGAAGCCTGTTTCATTTCCCCACTACCCTACCAATGAAGTGAAATGTTATTACAATATAAATAAGCATATTACCCCCTAGTTTTAGAACATTTCTCCTCCAACATAATCTTCCCTCTATGTATCCTCTATTTAAATTGATAAAATATGGATGTCTGCAGCTATCACTGCTTCCTACGTAAGCAGCCCATCTGCATAATTTGACATACATTAAAATGTGGACTCATTATTCATAATTTAATATTTAGGCATCCGGCATCAAGTCACTGTTTACTATAAATGATTGTCTTTGTTGCTGTGTATGAAACACAGAGGGGAACAGATATCATGACATTACTTATACACTCAAAGATACGAATGACAATACAGAGCTGACTGCATCTGTTAAAAGTAACTAGTCATTGTGATTGTCTGGGAGCCTATTTGCAAGTCTCACTAGCTACAAAATGAGATTTTCTCTTTGTACTTAGCTTCCATAGGCTAGCAAGGGAATTATTTACCATCTCTTCTCTCTGAATATCTCTAATGTTGTATAGGGATGAATGACAAACACTATTTGCTGTCTTGGAATTATGAGCCCCTTGATAACAACAATTCAATTCCTTTATCCACATATCTTGTAGCCATAGCACATAAATCAGTTGATAAATCCCTTTGCGCTATCGTTTTACAGGCAATATCATAAAGAGAAACCAGATGTGGAATAATAAGCATTTTAGATACCAAACCGTGTTTTACCTATCTAATGATTGTGTAATTGCTATGAAAGCTTGCAAGAGCATTAATACCGTATATTTCAAAGGAAACAAATGCTGAAATCAGAATGCTCCAATGGCATAGGAGTAAAGAGGATCAAAACTATTTTCAGCCATCATAACCCTGAAGTTCTCAATTACAAACTAATCCAGACAAGTCATGTTACTTTGATGGACATTCAGCTAGTCAGCATGAGTATGCATTGCAGACAGTAATGTTTTTGCATAGTACAATATAGACAGAAATAAGTAAGGAATCTCTTAACTCAGTGCTGTCCATCATATTCTGGCTAGAGGGAAGGTAAAGCCCCCCCCCGGGATCTTGCCCCTTCTGGTAAAGTTACATGTATGCTAGCACATACACTTACATATACACACTCACTCTAACATACTCACACATGTTCACACTAATATACTCTCATTCTAAAAAATACTCACATTAAAACATCCCCACTCAATCTTAACACTTCACACCATTGCCCAGAGCTTTTCCTTATGGCTGTTCATACACACTGTGTGAGCAGTCATGATATTACCATAGGGTCGCATAATATTGTGCTACATAACCCCACTGTTCTTGCAGCTCTGGGTGGGTCGTCCAATTGAATACATTTTTAAATTGGCCTGATGAGCAATTGCCCCCAGTCCACCACTGCTGGTTGCCATGGACCGCAAATGAGCAGATATAGGATCACCCGTTAGACAACCTTGTCTTATGTTAAACAGTAAATCACAGCAGGAATTAAAGTGTCAGGCTGGACCACAAGATTGCGTTCAGGTTTTTGATTAACCTGTCCTACAACCATGTTCGGAATCAAATTAAGGACAGTGCAAAGTGTAATGCTTCAAGTAATTCTCAGCCTATATGAAATGATAATTAAAATACATATTTGTATGTAGCTTGTTTTTTTTTAATGCGATTGTTCTAGTTTATAGCAGCTAAAAAGTAGCTATTTGTTTATTAGCATCTGTTAATGTGATTGTCAGTGTCAGTCATTTAGAATCTAGATGTTTTCTACTTGAAAAGAAAAATAACAAACCAAACAAAATTGAGCTTTGAGCTGAAATATTTTTGTTTAATTCTGGCTCTGCTGCTTTCATCATATATTTCTAAATTGTATATACATTTTTTTAAACATAGCTTTGTGGTTTTTTTTAATCTTTAATCCAAATCTACATTAAACCAGTAACTATATTACTGTTTTCATAACTGTGTCTGTTTAAGATTAAATTATATTGTGATACTGTTTTGGATGTAGGCACTTAATGTAGACCACATGCGTTTGCCTATGTTTTGTTAATGGACAATTATGAAATATGACGTAAAAATGTTTTACTTGTCATTTCAACTTTAAAGAGCAGAAACAATGACCTGATCTTGACACATTCTAGGGGTTTTAGAGCATTGTTTTCAAGGTTTGCTGCTTCCCAAGTGTAACATAAAGATAGTAATATCGATGCCATATGCTTTACTTAGCAAGTCAAGCCTCCCTCAGTGATGGAATGTAATTAGAGAGAGAGAACGCTGAGCATACTATGCTGATTCTTAAAGCTGTTAAAACCTGTCTGCTAAAAGCTTGCGAACTGCACGCCCTGTTTGCACGTTCAATGCAGTGATTTTCTCCGTGTGAAAGGTTAGTTACTGGCATTTATACTGTCAGTTATGAGGCATTGCTGCAGAGTAGACAGAAAATATAAATCAATGCCAAATGTAAGTGTTTGCTGCCAATCTCATAGCACACATTTGCTTTATTATATACAGTACAACATAACTTACAGGTATATGTGTGATTCTTCAAACTATATACCGCTGTGCATAGTAAACAGAAACAGCACTTTAACAATCTGTATCTGCTTTAGAAACAAACATAATGCAGACCTCTGTCTGCAAATATATCTCAATCAATACATGAATAAATGAAAAAGAGAGAAAGAACAATAATGTATAATGTCTGGTAAGATGACTGTCAAGAGTGATTGAAACTGTAGGGCCAGGCACGGTGCTTAAAGGTTCTTCACGTGTTTAAGGTTATCTAGACATATGCAAAATAATGATTTCAGATAACCCTTGCAGTCTTTATAAAGCTTTGTTCAAGGCTTCAAATTTTAACTGCTATTTTCTATCACAATATTTACACTTTACTTTCTGATAAGACTGCCAGTAGTTTCGAAGAAATGTGTTTTGCCACTCTCTGTACTTAGGGCACCATATTACCACTGATGGATAATAGTGACAAAATGTCCTTTAGGATACCAAGTATACATTGGGGTTTATTCCCCAAAGAAAGAGTTGCCAAGACTATTTGCATAATTTATTATGAAGGGCAACACTGGCAAGTTTCTCCTTGTGGAAAAAAAACCTTTTGCCTGCCCTGTATAATGCATAAGTCAAAGGGGGAAGAAACCCCGCTGATTTAACTATGCATTATACAAGACCAGCCAAACCCTTACTGCAGCAGGAGTGTCTACCCTTCCTTATGTACAATCACTAGCCACCTTATTAGGTACACCTGTTCAATTGCTTGTTAACATAAATAGCTAATCAGCCAATCACATGGCAGCAAATCAATGCATGCAGACGTGGTCAAGACAACTTGCTGAAGTTCAAACTGAGCATCAGAATGGGGAAGAAAGGGGATTTAAGTGACTTTAAACATGGCATGGTTGTTGGTGCCGGCATTTTAGAAACTGCTGATCTGCTTGGATTTTCAATCACAATCATCTCTAGGGTTTATAGAGAATGGTCTGAAAAAGAGAAAATATCGAGTGATTGAGTTTTTTACATTGCTGTGGAGGAATGTTGTCCCACTCTTCTTGGCAGAATTGTTTTATTTCAGCAACATTGGAGGGTTTTCAAGCATGAACTGCCTTTTTAAGGCCACGCCACAGCATCAATATCAGATTCAAGCCAGACTTGCTTGTGTGCTTCAGATCATTGTGCTGCTGCTTTACCCAACTGTGCTTGGAATGTAGGTCCTGAATCAGCAAAGCAGCCCCAGACACCATCACAACTACCATTGTCTCACTCTTGGTATGATGTTCTTTTTGTGGAATGCTGTGGTAACTTTAAGCCAGATGTAATAGGACCCATGTCTTCCAACAAATACCACTTTTGACTCATCAGTCCACAGAATATCATCCTAAAAGCATTGGGTCAAGGTGTTTTTTTCAGCAAATGTGGGACAACCCTTTGCTTTCTTTTTGGTCAGCTGTGGTTTTTGCCTTGCAACTCTCTGATGGATGCTATTTTTGCATGGTCTTTTTCTTGTTGTGAACACTGACCTTAATTGAGGCAAGTGAGGTCTGGGTTCTTTTGTGCCCTCCTGGTTGAGAGTCATTGATGCACTCTTGGAGGAACTTTTGTAGGCCAGCCACTCCTGGAAAGGTTCACCACTGTTCCAAGTTTTCATCATTTGTAGATAATGGCTCTTACCATGGTTCACTGGAGTTCCATAGCCTTAGAAATGGCCTTGAAACCCTATCCAAACTGATAGATGTCAATGACAATGTATTTCATCTGTTCTTGAATATAAATATAGATATAGATTTCAGATAGATTGTTAAAGCCCTAGAGCAAGACACTCATTTCTTAACAGTATGCCTTAACTTGTATTAATATTATTGTAATTTTGTATATTGTCAGTTTTGATGTTGATTTAATATATTAAATTTAATATGGCTGTAGTACTTTATTTTGGCCAAAGCACATAAGCTCATCTGCTACATCAATGAAGAGAGCAGGGCCGGCCCGACAATGGAGCCGAGTGGGGCAACTGCTCCAGGCGGCACTTTTGAAGGGGCGGCACTTTGCCGCCCCAAGCCCTTTTTTTTTTTTTTTTTTTTTAAAGCGAAAGAGAGAGAAAGGGGCGCCGAGTGGTTTTCGCTTACCAAGGTGTCAGTACCCGCTCGGCGCCCCTCTCTCTCTCTCTCTCTCTCTCTCCTCTGCGGCGAGTCTTCCTGTTCAGTCTCGGTGCCGGCTTGTAATGCTGAGTGCCGGAAGATTTCCGGCGCTCAGCATTACAAGCCGGCACCGAGACCGAACAGGGAGACTCGCCACAGGACTGCTGAAAGGTGAGTACAAGGGGGGGGGGAGAGGAAGGGTAGATAAGGGGGGGCGGGCGGCATTTTAAAATTCGCCCCAGGCGGCATTTTGCCTTGGGCCGGCCCTGGAAGAGAGAGATATTCCTTTTCAGGAATTATGTATCGTATTGTTTGCATAGTGAAGATAGAAAAAAATCTACATGCCTTTTGGAAGAGTATTGATAACTATTATTTTTGTCATTGTGGTTCTTACTAATTATGTCACTGGATGTATCTTCTAGCAAAGCCATAAAATGGGCCATACTTCTATAACTGAAATTCATCCTCTAATAGGCAGTTATTTGTATACTCTGGTACTTGTTCATCAATCAATACTTCACTAATATTTCCACTGGGACAAGTGCTACAAGATATATAACACTTGTCCTTAAGTATTGAGGCTTTTATTCTTGTTACAATGATTGAACATGAATGACAATGTAATATTAAGTAACATTTCCAAACAATGTGGCTTATACTCTGTCCTGGTGAAAATTAGATTGTAATATACCGTATTTCCCCATGTATAAGACGCTCCCATGTATAAGGCGCACCTTAATTTTGAGGCCCGAAATTTGAAAAAAATGTATTACATAGTTATTGAACTCAAGTTTTATTTATCATAAAATTCATACTCATCATCCTCATCACTCCCATCCATTAACTGCCCCTAAGTTAACCCTAAAGACCCCATTAACTGCCCCTAAATTAACGCTAAAGATCCCATCAACCATAACTGCTCCTAAATTAACCCTTAAGACCCCATCAACCATAACTGCCCCTAAATCAACCCTAAACACCCCATTAACCATAACTGCCCCTAAATTAACCCCCACCTCCCCTAACTTTCAGCAGCCCAAATACTAATGTTTTATTTACTGTTAGATGACTTGCTTAGCCATGTGGATGCTAAAAGAAAAGGGGCGGGGCCAATCATCAGTGTAACTGCAGGGAGGGACTGTTACTCAGAAAGGGGCAGGGCCAAATGACAGTGTGACTGCAGGGAGGGACTGGGCAGTAGTAACTGCAATCTACAACCATTGTATAAGACGCACCTAGTTTTTAGACCCCAAGTTTCGAAAAAAGGTGTGTCTTATACATGGGGAAACTCTGTATATCATGAGCTCTTTTTAATCATTGTCCCTCTGGCATATGATAACCTCTGATAGAGGAATACTATACATAGATTTGTTTAAAGAAGACCAATCAACCTTCAGATACCACATTTAGTAGGCCAAAATATGTGTGACCAACAGTAATATATGTTAACTTGCTTCCATTCTGGCTTGTGGACCAAACTACTCTCAAGATAATCCCTATTAGGGTAACACATTTTTTAAAGGATAGCAGGAAAGGTTCTGCATGTTTTACTTGTTTCAACTCCACCTCATTACCAAGTGATACGTTCTAAAGTTAATTGGACACTCGAAATAATTATTATTTATATTCTCTGTAGCACAATGTTTTCTTTGTGTTGTTTGTTAAGGCAAGTACATTTTAGGACATTTCGAAATAGACTTCAGACATCTATTGGTGAAAAATAAAGCTATGTTAATTGATGAAGCATGCCATGCATGGTAGTTTTGACAAAATACTATACCAGAACTTGACAGCATATCATCAAAAGCAGCCTAGAGTAGCACAATATTACAGGTTGAGACATTTTGAGACACCAATGGAATTAAAGCTGGAAGTAAAATATAAATTTTCATTCATTTTAATGGTATGTACCTCACAGTTAGTATAGGCTTTCTGAGAAGTCCTTCATTATGAAGACATTTCAGAATAACACATTTTATGTCTCAAATAGAATGATGATTCTTTGAAAAATGAAAAAGTGTGTTTGGTTAAGAGTTTGCTTGGGCTCATTGCCTTCTAATATAAATAGCATAGGATTGATTTTTCTTCTTTCTTTTCATATTCCTTTCTGACTTTGAAAGTATACATATAATGTGAATCCTATGAACATTATAGAAAGTGATGTGCTGTGCTACATTTCCTCCAGCACTTAGAAAAGGGTATTTTACACATATTTTATTTTTAAAAGGTTTTACCTAAATGTGTATTTGTAAATCAATGACATCATCAAGAAACTCATATGACACAATGACTTAACTCTCTTTGGCTGTGTGTATCTAAAACCCATAGGTTTAGTATAAATTATTTTAATATTAGACTGTGGTGCTGAAGGCATAAATGGCACCATACAGTTTACTGTATGTAATAAGCATGCCCTTTAAAAGTTGGACATGATTGATATTGTTATCAGTGTTCATGAGATAAATTAATTCTTATCCCAGTGGTGTTAAATGATTCCACAAAAGTCATGCAGAATTGCCCTATAGATACCAATGAGTGTTTTTCATAACATCTATGTGGTGCCATAAACTTCTAATTCTGAAAAATATACAGCTTACTCAAACTTTAAACAGGTATCAGTTAATAGAAAATTACAAATTACTATGGTTTACATCTAAACATAGACACGTTGAAATATTTTTGTTGTTTATATAATGTATTGAAAGTACCCGATGCAGTTGATTGCATTTGACCTTTAAAAATTCAGTGTTGATGACAATAGGAAAAATATGTGTTTGGATATGCACGTTGAAAGAAATGACCCGAATGTTCACTTTCTACTTTCTTCACACACAAAAATTCAAGACTAAAAGCTAAATGAACAGAAGTCTAAACAGACAACAAAAAGTCAAGATGACACAAAAAGTGAAAGACTTGTTCCAGGGCTTTGCAGTGCACATTTATAATAGCACTGTATGTTTGGAATTGCATTATTTACGAGAATTTAAGATCCCAATAGCTTTATATTTTCTGTACACCAAGTTACCTTTTTAACTAATATAACAAGCTCAGAGATTTTGATCTGGTGTTTAATAAACAGCATGGTTTTCTAAAATGTATAGAAATGGTAGGAGAATATAATACCAAGAGCAAAGCTGTTTTCCCGTTCTGTAACAAAATTAGCAATTGTGCACATAATTTTTTTATATTGAGGAAGATTTGTCAGCATGAACACAAATTTAGAAATGGCGTAAATATTTTTAGAGTTTATATTGCTTGTGTCTAAATAGCTAAATCATTGCAAATATAAACGTTTAAATCAGAAACGGTTAAGTTTTCAAGATGACAACTAATGTAGAGAGGAATATTTTATAAATCCAGACTTTACTGTTAGAGATCCAGCTGTTCATAAACATAACTTTGACCATTTAGTAGTTACAGAATATTACACAAGATAATAAGTGAAGTGGGCACAAAAATACGATTGTCTACATGGACTTAGTGTAAAAAGTGTTAGAAAGAAATGACCAGTTTATAATAACCTGATTTTTCAGACGGTGGTTCTCAAATAAAAAAAAAAAAAGACAGACAGAAATCATAGTGTATACTGTGTTAAAAAGTGTGCCCTAAACTATGTTTTATGGTTGCACTCACAAATAAAGGGTGAGAAATAGCTCCTTGTAATCTCATCCAAATTTTTCAGATATATAGTCATTTTATTTTTATCTGGGTGCAAGAAAAAGGAGAAAGGAAATCATCATAGTGTACACTGTGTATTAGTATATACTTATGATATGTTTGAAATTGCACTCACAATAAAACATGTAAAAATGAGTTCATCAGGTGTTTGGTAAAGATTTTACTGTCACCACAATCCTCTCACGGGTGGTCAATCGAGAAATGTCTGTTTTGACAAGATGAGGGGATCCGTTTTCTTTAAGTTGTCACCGGTAACAGTAAAGTAGTAATCCACTAAAGCGTTTTGCCAAATGAGGTCTGTACTTTCTGTGGAAAAGATGTCTATCAATGAACTGAAGATTGAATATAACACTAGAGTTCAGGCACATGGGCACTGTAAGGAAGCACAAATACAATGCCTTCAGTACACTGGAATCTTTCACCCGTCGCAACCTCTATTGCAGACGGGTCATGTTTATGTAAAGATAAACCAAAAATGGAGAGCTGGATATATTAAACAACAAAATTGTGGAAAGAGATTTGGACGCAAGGGGAGGCGAAGTGTAAGGAGGCAGTAGGTTAGAATTGAGAGAGTGTTGGATCTCACTCTGTCTCTCTTTTATATGTTATCAGAGCCTGCATACAATTTTACATATGTAAAATATGTATTTGCTGCTGCTTTTGTTTACATAAAATGCTACAATAAATAAATGTAAAAAAATGTTGGGAATGTTATTGGTCTTTTTTCAGAAAGATTTTTTTCCAAACAGATTTGCAGTGGCATAGTATAGTATAGTTGGTTGAAAAAAAAACTTCAGTCCATCAAGTTCAACCTTTCACACATACCTACTTCTAAAGTTGATCCAAAAGAAGGCAAAAAACCCTACGTGGGGCAATTACCAATTGTGCCACAACAGGGAAATAATTCCTCCTTGATTCCATAGTAGCAATCAGATTACTCCCTGGATCAACTTGCTGAAACGACTGTCCTTTTAACAGTTGTAGCCCTTTATTTTATGCTTAACCAGAAAAGCATCCAGACTTAATCCTGAAAATATCCACGGAGTTAGATAATACAACATCCTGAGGCAGAGAATTCCATTTTCTTATTGTTCTTACTGTGAAGAACCCTTTCCTATGCTGATGCTGAAATCTCATTTCCTCAAGTCTCAACTGATGACCCCATGTCTTTTGTTAAGAGTATACATGACAAATAAAATACAAATAATAAAATGATAAAACAAATTTAACACAAGGTTAAGAAGGGATCTGTGAGGCATGTTCATGTTTGTCTTTTTCATCTACTCAGTACACAGAGACTGCAGTCCACATATACTATATCATGATTTATTTATTGCAGACACCTTTCAGGGCTGCACTAAGGTTTTTCATAACACATGTTTAATTTATACGTGTCATTTCTCCTTCTCAAGCGATGAAGCGTTCGATTTACTAGCAGGCTACACAGGCATTAGGGGCCCTCTCACACGCTTATATATTGCCAGTGGTTCATTCACACATACAGATTTTTTCACACTAGTATATATTCTGAGTCAGTTTTACACTTTCACATCATCTTGTCTCTCACATACATATCCAATTTACACTGACATTTTTTTCCAGGGAAAATGCCCATTTCTGAGGCATACAGATATACTCTTAGCTTGTATACAAACATGTATTTTTTTTATTTACACCACAAACTGCCAGTGTCCAGTAAAAATACAGCTCGAGTCAGTTTCATTCAGAATCTTGATTCTTTCAGATTCCCGCACACCATTTCATAATTTCTCATTGGAGGAGAAGTTATGTAATGGACAGATCATGATCGCTCTCTATTTTGCGAGGGGCAGCATCTTGCATGGGATGACATTACATGACTCCGCACACATTTGCAACATCACTGCTGATGTCAGTGATTGATGAGATGCTTTTTATGGAAAGTAATTCTTATTCAGTAGTATAATTACACTTTTCTTTGTCCCCCACCACCAGATCCAACCAGAAATCCTTTAAAATACTTTTTTGTCCAGCCTGTTCAGCAGCCTACCATGGTCTTGGTATGGCTGTAAATATATTCGGAGACCAGTACAAATTTTGTGCATATGTGCAGATGGACAGTACTGTTGGTTTGGAAACAATGAAAAAGTGATATTTGTAAATGAGGCACTACTTGTTTCAGAGAAAAAATGAAATAAGAGAAGCAAACATATTTCCCTCACTGATGTCTGGAAAAAGAACATAAATGCCTTCATAACATCTTCTCATCCATAATCTTTTGGGTAGGCATTGCTAAATTTCTTCTGTGGATCCAAACAGAAAACTTTACATCTACACATTTTTTTCTCTGAAGACCTTTCTCTCAATTTCACCTTTGTTTGCTAGACCTTGTCATGAAATTAATCTTATTAAATTCTAATATTTGCCCTCCCTTGTATGGCAATGTTCTTCTTACCCCCCTTTTTTTCATTTCTTCATCACAACAAAGTAATAGTATATTCAGAAGTGATGTACACATGGTATGAATACCGGCATAAAGAAATGTGAGTAATGATACAGCTACAATAAAAATAGCCCTGGAATTAAGAATTGAAGCAGGGGCTGCATGACGATGCATGTAATAGTCAATTCATATAAATAACTAGTTTTAGTGCATGCAGCTTATTGGTCAGGCTTCGATAAAAGTATATTGGTGCACAGTAGAGTAGACAGCATAGGGTGCAATTAGGAAAGTCTAGGATTGCTAGCTTATAACAGACCAGCAAGCTCCATCAAACGAGCTGCCTTACTATATCCTAATAAAGTCAGGTACATTAACAGGGCTGCTTGAATGGATGGAAATACAAAATAATAGGTACATGATAAGTGGTGTTTAGATCACAGCCCATGATTCAGCATCAAAAGGGGGGTGTTGTATTGGGCATGGAATATCATTAGCATAAACAGTGCTTAGGGCAGGAGAAACTTAACTGGGAGATGGACTGGTGAGCTGGAATCCTTGGAGGTGTATAAAAAGTAGAGCTTCACTGTATTCAGACCTCTTTGGATAAATCTGCCACAAGGATTTGTTTCCCTAACTCCCTCCCTATTTTATATGGTTGCAAATCAGGATCGGTTCTGGCATCGGTGCAGAACTTAGGTGTCTGAGGTATTTTTAGTTCGGGTGGCCCTTAAACTGGTAACTAAGTGCAGGACTCACTGTGGGCTGAATCATTGTTGATTGGCAAGTAGTGCGTTCACCGTGCTGGGGAAGTTATGTAGTCAGTTGTCTCAGGGGCTCTAGCCAATCATCAAGATAGCAAGTTTTAAGCTAACATGTTTTATCAGTTGATTCGTAGTTGATTACAGTTTGCATCTGTATCTGTTTAATTATTTCATATATATGATAGCCATGTTTACATTCCACCAGTCAAGAAATCATCTTGCTTTTGTTTCTTTTCATTTCAGCTATCTTGATTTATACTCATATTGTATACCTGTCTTGGTGTTGCCATTAATAGCACAAGAAGGAAAATAATAAAAAAAATAATTTCAAAGATGGAAAAAAATCCAAAAAAGTGAAACTTTAATGACAAAAATAATATTTATAGGAACACTAATTATGGCTTTATTTCAAACTTGTCAGTTTCCCTTTAAATATAGTATTGTAATTGTAGTCTAGTAAGTATCATTAATATAAAGTTATATGTGGCAAAAACATTTTCTGAATAAATAACATGATATGCATTTTGGAAGTAGACGCAACTGATAATAGGGACCTTCCTCAAATATAGAACTTATATAGAACTTAGAACAATAATTCAAATAAATGGCATGGTTTTAAAACAAAATTCAATAACATTAATGAAAAACACAACTATTATTGCTATATCGTGTAGAGCTTCAAAGTCTAAAATACATATTTCAAAATTATATCTGAATTATATGTGTTGGTAAAATTAAAAATGTTGTGAAATGTTAACATTTAGCTGGATATAAAATATTGAAAAAATAAAAATCTGGGACAGGAAAAAAATAGATACATATACAATATAAGTATTTTTCGGGATGCATAGATCATGAATTTTTTTCCTAGAGTATGGAAAATGTGTTCAGCTGAAAAATATATACATATCACACCTTTGACACATAAGTAAAAGTATTATAGCCAAAAATGATGCAGTGGCTTTTTTCTCAATTTTGCCCCAGCGCGAACACTTTGATAAATGACCTGCTTAGACTTTCATTTTGGGACCGGGCTCGATATACCAGTAATAATGTCATGTTTTGAATTGAGAACCATAATGTTTCTGTAAAATGAAGCTAGATAAATTGTGAAATGGCAAAATCTCTACCAATCATTACATGCAAATTAGCTGTAGTTCAACAGGCATCTGAATCTAATCTCCATTTCTCTTTTTTGCATGGTATTCTATATATAGTATGTAATTTCTAGTAGACCGTTAAAAAAAATTTCATCTTCTGCAAACATTTTGAAGTCTTGTAGCAGTTTAATGAGTGGATTCAACCAATGTGTGATGTTAATTTTTCAGGTAAATAGATAGATGTGTATAGATAGATATATAGAGATATATATACACATTATATAAACTATAGAAATCATTTAATATATCAAATAATTCTAATGCCAGATCCACATTCAAACACATTTTAATCAAGCACTATAGGGGGTCTACTTTGCAAAAACTGCAATTAGCTTTCACTAGAATTTATTGTGCATGATTATGATTTTCATGACATAGAGACAGTATTTTGCTTAATACCTGTGCTAAATGAATGAAAATTGTACTCACGGGGGTTGATCAACATCTCTTAGGCAATACATGGCACAATTAGTTTTATAGAATATCAGCATTTTATATTTTAGGATTTTGTATTGTTAGACAATAATTGCACTTTTGTAATAGGTCTAACAAGCAGTACGCTACCAACAACAGAGCATCTGCTCTGTTAAGGGAAACTAAGCAAAAATATTGTCATCTAAAGACAACAATATTTACAATACAAGTAGTCACAAATGCAGTGAAAGATGTAGTAAAAAGTGTACATACGAAGGCATTGATAAGATAAACTGCTGCTTTATTTTAGAGTCCAGCAGACACTTGCCTTTAAAGACAAACTCTTGTACCATGTCTTGAGGGATACTAAAGAAAGTGTAGGTTAACAAAACAGTTTAGAAACTCACAGTATGTGTCACTGGTGTGAGATCAGGATCTTGCCTATTATGGTGAGACAAAACTTTTGATTTTCTTTTTACTGATCTACTGATGTGATCTGCAAATTGATAAGGCATTGCTTAGTAGACTTGTGCATTCGTCTTCGGGCGAACATGAAAACGAGCACGAAGAGGCCGTTTTTTTGTTCGTTCCGAAGGAACGTAGAACAGAATACAGTGCCGGCAAACCGTAGGCGAAGACGAAGACTCACAATCACGAAGAATCGAAGATTCTTCGTGATCGTCTTCGTTTTTGCCGCGCAACCGCCAAAATTTCAAACAGGAGTGAGCTGATCCTCGTCTGTCCAATCAGCTCACTCTTGTGACGTAACGCTAAGGGTCTCGTCCAATGCCTGTGCTGCTGTTTTTTGAATTCTGAAGGCGCCTTTATAAGACCAGAGCTTGCCTGAGAGATCCATTCATTTTTCGCTGTGACTGCTTTGGCAACACTGCTGTGCTGCATCCGAGCGTTACAGAGAGAGATTGTTCTGTTCTGTGTGAGACTGGTAAGCCTTAGCCTGCCATTTCTCACTGTGTACTTCATCCTCACTTCAGTGCTACTTAATTAATATATTTAATAATAATAATTTGATTAATTTAATTTTTTTAAAATTAATTTGTCATCAACTTTAGTGTAAGTGCTGTTGAGTTGACAGTGCACCCAGTGCCTCAGTGGCACTGGGGTGCCCTTGCCCTGGGCTGGCACTAGTGCCTATTGCCTGTCCTGCTTAAATAAATTAAATAGAATTTATAAATTACAATTTAATAGAATCTATAATTTAATAGTTCATTATAATATTATATATATATATATATATTTGTCAGTCATATATATATATATATACTATAGTATACTAGTGTAGAGTGTACTGTAGACATTCATCTACTAGTGTCTAATTTAAAATCAGTAATATTAATTAATATAATTAATAATTGAATTCATTATAAAATTATATATATATTTGTCAGTTATAGTTAGTAATAGTATACTAGTGTAGAGTGTACTGTAGACATTCAGAACATCTACTAGTGTCTAATCTAAAATCAGTAATATCAATAATTCTCTAATTCTTTCTTATCTTAATAGTTAATTAAATTAGCTATAAATAAAAGTAATAATATTAATTAATTACTACTAGCGTATAGTTCAGCTAATCTTATTAGTACTGGTGCTGCAGCTCTATAGTTTGTGCTTTGTTTTAGCAACAGTAAGAGACCAAGTCAATTTTTCTTAATTAATCTTTCATTTTATTTCATTTGTTTTGCTCACCTCAGTCCATCAGTGAAGTGAACTTGTTGGGCTAGTGAGTGCAGCCGCATAAGTGCTGTGTTTTTTTTTGATCAGCAAGCAGTGACGTTAACTGTTTTGCAAAGATTTTCTCATTTATTTTACATTTTATTTCAATTTTATTAAAAGTACCCTTAGTGTTTTGCTCACCTCAGTCCATCAGTGAAGTGAACTTGTTGGGCTAGTGAGTGCAGCAAGCAGTGAAGATAACTGTTTTGCTGTGACATTTTATTTTATTTCTAATTCTTTTCAAGAAAAATTGACTGTGACGAGCTGTACTAAGCAAAGCTTCAAGCTACTAGCTGTAGTACTAAAATAATTCTAATCTTCTTTAATCTTAATCTATAATATATTATAAATAATAATATTCTAATTCATAATCTATAATATAAGTAATTCTAATTCTAAATTCTAATTCATAATCTATATTCTTCTATCTATAATACATAATATATAAGTAAATTAGTTCTAATCTATTAATATTATATAACTTAATATTAATTAATAAATCATATACTGAATCTGATTTAACCTCACTTTAGCTTAGTGGGTTTGAGAGCGTCTGCCTAGAGGTAGACTTATAGTAAGGAAATATAGCTTTAGGCTAGCATAGTGGTAGGCTAAGCTCTTAGGTCCGTGTAAATTCAAATTAAAAATAAAATACTGCTAGTTATTAAATAGTTAATCTTGAGTTAATAATTTCAATAACTTTAGGATTTTGGCAGATTGCACACAGCACAGTGCAGTAGTGCATAGTTTTACTTTTTAAGCAGTAGCACTGAAGAGAACTTCCTCTAATTTTTTTGTCTTTAATTCGTTTTTCCTTTTTTTAATTTTTATTTTTTTATTTTTTTTTTTATAGTTTTTTAAACACTACACTACACTACACTACACTACACTACACACACAACACAAAATTTGAAATGGATCCTCCTTTTGGGACTAAGGAGGGACAAGCTCCATCTACCACCACCACCACCACCACCAGCACCACCACCAGCACCACCACCAGCTCTAAGATGCAGCCTTTGCGTCAGTCTAGTCGGCCAAGTAGGCCAAGCTCTCGCTTATCATTTGGGGAAGCATTGCTTGAAGGATCATCAAGTAAAGGAAAGGCACCAAAAGCAGGCAGTAGTAGTGCGGCTAGGCCCACAAGCTCTATGGTTTTTTACGGAAAGCCTAAAGCACCAGAAGCACGTTCAAAGTTAAAGGGTAGCACAAGTAGTACCAGCCCAGTGACTAAAAAGAAGTGCCTTTTGCCCCAAGCAGCATCTTCCCCATCCACCAGCAGCATGCAAGGTACCAAGCAGAGCCAAATTAGCAGCAAGACTCAGAGGGGTCCCAAACCAAAGCGATCTCATTCCTTTGTAGGGAAAACCACCACCACCACCACCCCCGCCTCTACCACCACTAGTGCTGCGCCTACTGTTCCCACTGGTACCGCCACGCCATGTCCTCCTAGTACCTCTAGCAAGCCACCAAGTCCTTACAAAATTTTTGTAAAGACAGTTAGAGAGAGGGCTACACATAGTGGAACTCCACCTAGCGAGGTAGCAGAGGAGCCTGAGACTGAGAGGCCAAGTGCAGAGTCTATTCTTCCTGCTCGCACTACTACTAGTCACGAGTCTCACGACGATATCAGTCTTAGCTCCAGCCTAGCAGGAATTCCATTCGATCTGGCTAATGAAGAGCTAGACTATGAGCCAGAGGAAGTAGAGGAGATGAGTGGTCAGGAATCAGATTCCTCAGGGAGCAGTGTCCAAATGACTAGTGCACAATTTTCCCCTGAGCCTCCACCTTCTCCGCTACGATCATCACCATCACCACCACCAGCAGCAGCAGCAAAACCTAGCAAATCTAAAGCAATTAGCAGTCCCACTATGGCCAGTACTGTTACCACCAGTCCCACCACCACTAGTTCTGCCTCTGTTCATCCACCCCGAGCAGTAAGAGCAGCACCCAAGGCACACTCCAAGGCTATGCGCGCCCCAATTTGGGAGCACTTTGAAAATGTTGAAGAAGGGCGCTATGGAAAGTGCAAACATTGTGGGAAGCTAATAAGCAGAGGGAAAGTGTCTGGCCATTTTACCAGTGCTAGCATGAAGCATCACCTCAGCACTCAACACAACGCTGTGCTATTGGGGAAAGATGCAGAGGTAAAACTTAGTGCAGGCAGCATAGCTGGTGGCCGTGGAAAAACCCCAACAGCTTCTTCTTCTGAGCCAATAGCAGCAGCAGCAGCAGCAGCAACTAGTGCTGGCAGCCAGAGACCAAGGCAGGTTGGAGCACTGCATGCCCAGCCCACCCTGGAAGAATTTGGGGCATTCCACTCCAAGAGAACGATGCCCAAACAGCAGGCCAATAAAGTAACGCGACTTATTGGTCAGTTCATTGCTGTTGGAGGGGCATCCTTCTCCATGATTGAAGGGGAGCCTTTCAAACAATTGATGGCGGCTGTGGCTCCACAATACACAGTTCCGTCACGTTCCACTTTCAGCAGGAACATTGTCCCCTCGCTGTATCGGTCCTGTGTTGCAGCAGTGAAAGAGGAGCTTTCCAAGGCTGCTGGTCAGTGTGTTCATTTCACTACAGATTTGTGGAGTGCACCTAGCGCCCAGCATGCCTTTCTTTCTTTGACAGCACACTGGTGGCAGCCCGGTGTGTCTAAGGAAGTTGCTGCAGCAGGCTACCGATCATTCCTTCTCCATGCAGAAGTGATGGATGAAAAGCACACTTCCCAAAATATTCTGCATGCGATTAGGAAAATGTTTAGCCTTTGGGTGGGAGCAGAGGCGGGCACCAATGTTGAAGTTGGTTTTGTGGTAACTGACGGAGGTGCCAATATGGTGAAAGCGCTGCGAGATGGTCATATTGTTGGTGTGCGCTGTGCAGCCCACATCATCCATCTTGTAGTGAAGGCAGCAATGTCAGAAGGAACTAATGTGGCAGCAGTAGTTCTGTCCCGCTGCAGAAAGATCGCTGGGCACTTTCACCATAGTGTTAAGGCTAGCCAACTTTTGAGGGAAGAGCAGGCGAGGTCAGGTCTTCCCGTACACTGCCTACGTCAGGATGTCAGTACACGGTGGAACTCCACGTTAGACATGCTAGAGAGGATTTTGGAGCAGCAGAGGGCAATCCATAATCTTGCCTCAGAGCACAATATTGGGATTACCTCTCCATTGAATAGGGAGGATTGGACAGTGATCGCCCAGCTAGTGGCAGTCCTTAAACCATTCAGGGATGCCACAGAAAATTTAAGCTCAAACACTGCCAGTCTGGCCCAGGTAATCCCTGTGTTCTCCCATCTAGGCAGCAAGATGGATGTGTTCCTTGGAAACCGTGAGGCTGTTCAAGGTGGCACTCTACATCCTGACGTAGCAGCCATAGTCAGGAAGCTGAAGGATCTGCTAAAAGTACACCTTCGCAAGCGAATGGAAGAGAGTCCCGAAATGATGCTAGCGTGCCTTTGTGATCCAAGAATTAAGGGAAAGCTAGCTTTGAAATTCAATGTTCTCAGTAGCTACCGGGAGCAATTGGTCAACAAGGTGCGTGACTGGCAGCGTAAAATGGGAATGCTGTCCGAGGAGGGTGAGGTGCAGGAGGAGGAAGAGATGATGTGGTCTGCTACCCCTAGCAGCAGCATCAGCAGCAGTGCCACAAGCAGCACAACACAGCTGAGTGGAGCAGCTGCGTTTTGGGAAGAGGCACTTGGCAGTATAGTTGGACCATCTGACAGAGCTAGCAGCAGAAAGGAGAGTAGTGCTGCTGAAATGGTCAAACTTTACCTCTGTGAAGTTCCTTCTGCTCCTAATGTTGATCCTCTTAGCTACTGGGATGAAAAGAAGAGTGTGTGGCCTGCACTCTCATGGGTTGCGCAGCAGCTTCTATCATGTCCGCCAACCACTGTTCAAAGTGAGCGCGTGTTTTCTATGACTGGAAACATACTGAGTCCACAGCGCTCACGCATGGCACCTCATCTGATGGAGCAGATTGCCTTTCTTAAATTCAATCTGCCCAAATTGGGTTACCCAGCTCTTAGCTTGGAAAGTTAAATTTTTTCTCTCTAATGTTTAAGGTAGTTTCTCCCCCTGGTTGCACTTGCTGCGGTGTGGCAATGCCTGCTACCTCTGCTGGTGTAGCCAATTTACGCTAGGGCCTAGTGTCTGAGCTCTGTAAGTCCGCTCCCAAACGCCTAGGACTGACAGTCTTTGGATGCTTTGCCCTGGGGTGAAACAGGTGAGTGGGTCGTCAATTGCCCACTCATTCACCTTTTTCCGTTTCCAACGCTGCTGCTGGTGGTGGTGCCAGTATCTTTTGCCAGTTCGCTTCCTGGCTGAAATCATGCCTCAGATGTCCCTAATGGAAAGGGTAGTTTCTCCCCCCTGGTTGCACTTGCTGCGGTGTGGCAACGCCTGCTACCTCCGCCGGTGTAGCTAGCTTATGCTAGGGCCTTCTGTCTGAGTTCTGTAGGTCTGCTCCCAAACGCCAAGGACTGACAGTGCTTGGATGCTTTGCCCTGGGGTGAAACAGGTGAGCGGGTCGTCAATTGCCCACTCATTCGCCTTTCCCAATTCTGCTGCTGCTGGTGGTGGTGCCAGTGTCTCTCTTCAATGCCAGTTCGCTTCCTGGCTAGTGTCATGCCTCGAATGTCCCTGATGGTAAGGGTAGTTTCTCCCCCCTGGTTGCACTTGCTGCGGTGTGGCAACGCCTGCTACCTCCGCCGGTGTAGCCAGCTTACGCTAGGGCCTTGTGTCTGAGTTCTGTAGGTCTGCTCCCAAACGCCAAGGACTGACAGTGCTTGGATGCTTTGCCCTGGGGTGAAACAGGTGAGCGGGTCGTCAATTGCCCACTCATTCGCCTTTCCCAATTCTGCTGCTGCTGGTGGTGGTGCCAGTGTCTCTTCGATGCCAGTTCGCTTCCTGGCTAGTGTCATGAATCAAATGTCCCTAATGGTAAGGGCAGTTTCTCCCCCCTGGCTGCCTCTGTCTGCGGTGTGGCAACGCCTGCTACCTCCGCCGGAGTGGCCAGCTTACGCTAGGGCCTTGTGTCTGAGCTCTGGAAGTCTGCTGCCAAACGTCTAAGACTGACAGTGTTTGGGTGCTTTGCCCTGGGGTGAAACAGGTGAGTGGGTCGCCAATTGCCCACTCATTCGCCTTTTCAATGCTGCTGCTGGTGGTGGTGCCAGCATCTCTTCTCTGCCAGTTCGCTTCCTGGCTAGAGTCATGCCCAAAATGTCCCTAATGGTAAGGGCAGTTTCTCCCCCCTGGCTGCCTCTGTTTGCGGTGTGGCAACGCCTGCTACCTCCGCCGGAGTGGCCAGCTTACGCTAGGGCCTTGTGTCTGAGCTCTGGAAGTCTGCTGCCAAACGTCTAAGACTGACAGTGTTTGGGTGCTTTGCCCTGGGGTGAAACAGGTGAGTGGGTCGCCAATTGCCCACTCATTCGCCTTTTCAATGCTGCTGCTGGTGGTGGTGCCAGCATCTCTTCTCTGCCAGTTCGCTTCCTGGCTAGTGTCATGCCTCAAATGTCCCTAATTGTAAGGGCAGTTTCTCCCCCCTGGCTGCCTCTGTCTGCGGTGTGGCAACGCCTGCTACCTCCGCCGGAGTGGCCAGCTTACGCTAGGGCCTTGTGTCTGAGCTCTGGAAGTCTGCTGCCAAACGTCTAAGACTGACAGTGTTTGGGTGCTTTGCCCTGGGGTGAAACAGGTGAGTGGGTCGCCAATTGCCCACTCATTCGCCTTTTCAATGCTGCTGCTGGTGGTGGTGCCAGCATCTCTTCTCTGCCAGTTCGCTTCCTGGCTAGAGTCATGCCCAAAATGTCCCTAATGGTAAGGGCAGTTTCTCCCCCCTGGCTGCCTCTGTTTGCGGTGTGGCAACGCCTGCTACCTCCGCCGGAGTGGCCAGCTTACGCTAGGGCCTTGTGTCTGAGCTCTGGAAGTCTGCTGCCAAACGTCTAAGACTGACAGTGTTTGGGTGCTTTGCCCTGGGGTGAAACAGGTGAGCGGGTCGCCAATTGCCCACTCATTTGCCTTTCCCATTTCATTATTTTCCTTCTGATACACAACCAACCAAACATAACACACACAATAACACATATAACACATATAACACACAGTGACATCACACATAACACACATACACACACACTTACAATGCACAAAACACAAGGACCTTTTCCTTGTTATTTGCCCTGGCCTTCACTCACTAATAGCATTACATTAACACTATAACTCACACTTCACCCTATAACATTTTTCCATCCACATACCTGCCAACAGACCCAACTTTTTCAGGGACAGTCCTGCTTTTTTCCAGTCCTGTCCCATCTAATTTAGCTAAACTAGGTATGCAAAATGCAAATACACATAGGTAGTTATAGCTCGGTAGGTAACGCTACTATAAACATTTAATAAATATAATCAAGTACTAAATAATAAATCTAACTTTAAAATACATTTAAATAAACCCCTATTTTTTTTTTAAAAAAAACATTAAAATTAAATTATTATTATTTAGACATAATCCATCTTTAACCAAACCAGTGCACTGCTACTAATCTTAAACATAACCGTACATTAACCCTAAGCTATTTTTTAGTTCTTGTCCAACATTTTTCCATCAGCATACCTGCCAACACACCCAAGATTTTGGTGGACAGTCCTGCTATTTTCCAGTCCTGTCCAATAAGTAAGTTGGGTTGTTGCAAAGTATGCCATTGTAAATAGGTAGCAAATGTTAGGCATGTAAAGTGGTCCAAAATCAATTTAAAAATGTAAAATATTCCCTATTCTTTTATTAAACATCTATGGACAGTACACCTCGGTATGTGTGTGCAACTCTATTGGTCGTTTCGGCAGGGGGCTCGCCTGCCATTAACGAATGAAGTGCATTCTGCAGTTCTGCAATTCACTCGTTGATGCCAGACCAGCCCCCTGCCGAAACGACCAATAGAGCTGCACACACGTACCTTCACGGCAGCTGCTGCTGCTGTGATGTGTTATTAACCCCGTATTAACCCCTGCTAGGCAACCAGGAGGAAAACGAAGATTAAACGAGCACGAAGAATGTCCGCGAATATTCGCCCGAAGAGAAGACAGGAACGGGCGAATATTCGCGGAATACGAAGATTTTTTTTTCCCCGAAGACGAGCACGAAGACGAACACGAAGAGCCCCCTGGTGCCCAAGTCTATTGCTTAGTGAATTATGTCTGTACAAAGACAATGGTACATTTGTAGATGTAATTAAAACTAATGTTATTATGCTAAAGTCTTGTAAGGTCAAACGAACAGACAGTTTAATTCTTTATTGATTTATCTGGGATAACATTAGTGTACTGTGCATATTGCAAACTACTGCTAAATCATTAAATTGCTGCACTTACCAGGTACCAATAAATAAAGTAATTGATCTAGGGGAAAAAACACATTTTAAGTGTTAAAAGTATAAATCAATTGCCATTGACTAGGGCATTGAGCGCATCTTATTGGGTATTTTGCATGGAACAATAAAACCTATTCAGATATATAAGAATCTTTCGTTTTTAACATTTACATGCCCATACTATACCAAAAAGGTGTATACTTTGTTATCAAGAATATTATGTTTCAACGCAGTACTTTAAAAATCTGCAATGTGTTGTCAGAACTAACACTCTATGGAGTTTATTATCTAAAATGTGAGTTTAAGTGATCATCTTTTTAGCTTCACTATGCATTGTTAAATGGGCAACTCAAGTTATAAGGAGCAAGTCGGATTTGCATAATGCATAGTTTAACCTTTGGGTTTAATGTCAGTTTAAAGCTCATTGGAGGAAAAAAATCTTGTTCCTTATGTTTTAAGGGGACAATAACAAATATTTTTTAGCTCAATTCTACATGCAAAAATAGTATCATATAATAAATAGGGTGGTAATTAGTGTGTAAGGTTTTCACCAGAAGGCTGTGAAAATGACCCTCAGGCTCATAGTGGGTTTGATAGCAGTGATGAATGTGCTGTTTGCAATTGCCTAAAATATAAAAGTGTGAGATATTATAATGATTAACTTAAATCTTAACCCCAAGTAAGCTCACAGAGGACATGCTTCTTAATGCACTTTCTGTTTTCTTCTTATTATTTTAACTACCAGTACATATTTTCAGGATAAGGCTTTACAAAAGAAAAAAAGTATTGTTTTTGCTCTGTGAGAGAATTTGAGATAAAACCAGTGATTTTTTGATAATATAGTTTGAAGTTCAAGATATTCGGATGCCTCAGTTGACAGCAATGAGAAATGCGGTAATGCATTTGTAAAAGTTTAAAATACTTACTAAACATGTTCCAGGTTCAAGTGCAACTAATCAGGACACATTGTGAATGTACCTTCTGTATTCAGTGTCCTAGCATTATAAAGTTCTATTGTATTTGTAAGTCACATTGTTTACTGGTGATTTTTGAGTGAACTGCATGTGTATTTCATATTTTATGTGTGATGTAGAGCTGTTCTTCATTAACTTAATGTTTATATAAACCAACTTTTATTGGGCATTGGTGAGGAAGAAAATGAGATCACATAGGGGGCTGATGAAACCATTTCTCCAACCCCCCCAGGGCAAATCTGAGAATAAGCCTCTCCAGATTTATCCCAAAACGTATTGGTACGCTTCCAGGTCTGAGTATTTTATTTAGGATTGTGGCATTTGTACTACCCACTCCCTGATCAGATCTATGTAATTGCCAACATTTCAAACAGCTATCAATTACTTGCTTGAAAATGTATCACACCCCTTGCCCCAAAGCTCTGTCCACTCTTCGCAACCCATATAATTAGCATCATTTAGCTCCACTTAGTTATTATGGTGCAGAATATATCACCAACTTCCCGCCTACACTGCCATACATTATTGGTATGTGGTAGATACATTTGCAGCACAGCATCTTGAAGGACCCTATAATTTTTTTTTTACTAAATAGTGCCCTGCTCGAGGTCTGTTTCTTCACGCCTCTGCTTTAGTGCTCCTTGTGGTGTAGCTTCAGTGCTGAGTGCTGGGGTGTGACATCATATCCTGGCGCTCAACATCAATTGCTGGAAACAGTCCTTGATATAAGGAGATCCATGATCTCCCTAATGGGCCCTGTTTCTTTTTCTACTATAGTCTTGTTTAAGAGAGCAATGGTGTCTGTTATCCCAATAGGTAACTGAAGCCGCAGATTTAAATATTACTTCTGAACATGTTACTTCACTGCTTTATCCTGCTGGGACCCGAGGGCTGCTCCCTGCTTCATTTCATCCTTCTGTAGCACTTAAGCCACATTGGGCAGTGGAGAGGGAGGGTCAGAGAGCTGAATCATCTTTCCTTAATTCATAAATCACTGTATAGAAAATTACCTATCGTTAGTTGCATTTTTGCTGTGAAATATACTTTGAAAGAAAAATTTTAAGGACTTTTGCAAATGATTCATAAAAACAGAACTCATGATTCATAGCACATTTACTATAATTAACTTGAAATTAAATTAGCATACATTTTGCCTCCATTTACCTGAATTCCATATTCACTTTTTAGAGTAAAATTTGTTTTGGAATTCCCTGGCTATTTATATGTAAATAGCCTATATTTCCATATCTGCAAAAGAATAGTGTTCTAGAGCTGCTAGTAATCCAATATCAGTTGCATATTTTCTTCTACCACTCTCCATTCATTGTGGCACTTGAGGGCAAACAGTTTGATCCCTCTGTCAACATAATTTTCCTATGCAATAACCGAGAAAGAAGGAAATTTAGCTTCAAGGATTGAATGCTGCTATTTTCCAAGTCCTACAATCCCAAACATGACATAACAGCTGAGCAGAGAACAGTTGTCTCGAAAGCCAGAAAGGAAACAAAATGACAACAAATAAAGCCTGCCCTTCATATCAAGGACACAGTTTTAAATAAAAGAGAGGAAACTCACTTCTACATCTGACATTATTGGACTTTTTTTTTTTTTTTAAAGTCATGTAGCAGAAATAGTATTAATAAAAGGAAGACTGTAAGATTAGTAAAATAAATTATACGCCCGTGTGTATGAACACCCATGGAACGTGATGTCTTTGTAAGCCCCGACTGGCCATCTGATGGGTGTAGTCAAATTGTAATTCCGATTGTGTTAGATGTATTCATATCATGTGTTAATTATGATAGGTGAGATTAGGTAAATTAACTTACATGTAAATGACATTATTTTGCTCTGAGATGATATTTTTGCTGGGCATTCTAGCAATGATTTAAGATTAATCACATTGGTTGAGGTTCACAGACAATGATGGGGATTCATACATACATATTGTAGGGCATCCTCTAGTTTATGTGAATGAGCACAGCATACCTTGATCGTCTCATTCTCACTCTTGTGTCAACATCAGCAAAGATAATCCTATTAAACAGACTTTCAATTACAAAAAACAAAAAAACCCCTCTTCTTTTAATTCTAGAATTTTTTGTATTTGCTGCCAACACCAATGCCACTTTTTTGCAAATACATTATTTTGTGTATCACATTGTAATACATTGTTATTTTTAAACTGAAATATGAAATAAAAACAAAACCGCAACAGATATTGATTTTGTTTTCCCATTTGAACAAAACTAAGATTTATTGATCTATGTAATGGAGAAGAGTAAAAAAAGACAAAGCTGATGTGTTCGGAGTCACTTCTGCCTGAAAATTTTACATTTTGGTGCTTCAGAAGTGAAGAGGTTCTGGTTTTTACTCTAAATTTTAAAAGTTGCTTTCAAGTGCTACATTGTGACGATATTTAAGCAGTGAATGTATAGATATATTAAATGACGTATGGAATGGACTGTAGACCTTTTATTTAAATGTGATATTTAAAGTATTCATTGATAAAGCCACATGTTCAATAATAACTGAGTGGGTTTGTTTGGCACAAATGTTACATTATTTACTCACATGCTGTAGTAAACAAGTGGTTATTTTGCTTTGTGCCAAATACACAAACATCAGAGGAGATTCAGAAGAAATAACTCAGCCTTAGAAGTATATGCCCATAACCTTTTACAACCGAATATAAGTCTTCTGGCTCTCTAGAGTTGGCTCTGTAAAAAAGATATAATTTGACATCCTTACTTTTCTTTTCTTAAATTTATGCTGAGTTAAACTGAGTACTTGTTTTTTTATATAGCTCCTCTTTGTGGGACTCTCTGTGCAAACTATTTATAATGTAAGGCAAGAAAAAGACTAAAATGATAATTTAGCCCTCTGAGACCCAGGGGAAGTTTATGTTGAGACCCAACACTTGATTCAGTGCAGATCAGAACCCAATTGGCCCATACAGCAGTGGTGAGCCGAGGGCTCTTATGCCCAAGAGGGCACTCTGCCCCCTAGCTTTGCACAAGAGAGACTGCAACCCGCACCTGCCATCCTAGGCTTAAGATAGAATGCATTGCTGCCCTCAGATGAGAAACATCTTTTTTATGCCTGATAAAGGTTAAAGTAAAACAGTACTATAAAATGCTTTATAAAGAATTATTTGTGGCATGACTATACTTACCACAAAGTGGCAGCCAATTAGTGGCAGAAGGGTGCTTCTACTGAAATCAATGGGATCAATTTCCATGCATGTGCATTGGGGACTGAAGAGACCCTTGTCAGAAGCATTCACCGAGACAGCGCTGAAGCTGTGTGACGAGATTTGTTTGGCAGAACTAAACTCTGGCACTGGAAATAGTTTGGGGCAGGGGAAATGGCTCATGCATTTGCATAGTTAAATAAGTGCAGAGGTTCTGTCTAAGAAGATTTGAAACTGACACTTTTCTAACTCTAACACCATTTTACATATATACACACTCTCCTCCTCTCTCTCACGCTGTCTTTCCCCTTCCCAGGCTCCACTAACCCCATATGCTGACATACATACTCATGCCAACAACATACACGCACTCTAACACATATATTGACTCACATTGTACATTAACACATGCTCCAAACACCATACACATGCACTCACTCTCTTCCTTTATCTCTCCCATTCTTTTCCCCCCTCCCAGGCTCCACTAAACCCTGGCACTCTTATGCCATGTCCTGACACACACTTTTGACAAATCCAAACACTAACATACATGTAAGGGACCAAGAGCCAGACGGACACATAAAATGTAAAATATAAAGCAAGGTAATAAAATCGTGAGTCAAAAGATGTAATACAAAAAACAAGCCAGGGTCAGTAACCAAAGCGGGGTATCAGACGAAACAAGGTCGGGAGTAAGGAGACCAGCAAAGCCAGGGTACTGATGCCAGGAGGGAAGTCAGACGAAGCCAGGTCAGGCACCAGCACCTGGTATTCCCAAGACGTCTCTCATTCAAGTAAAAACCAGGCCCAATGCTGCTTAGCTTCCAAGATCAGACAAAATCAGGCATATTCAGGGAGGCATGGCAGTAGGCATTAGTTGAATAACTCTGACACATATGCTGACTATCATCATGCATTTACACACATGATACAATAACATACCACATTCACACTCACTCATTCTAACACCACACATTCACTCTCACAAGCTCTCCAGCTCTCGTAGTTCTCAGTCTAACAGCTTTCCCTGTCCCTCTTTTTTTCCTCTCTCACAGGCATTTATCTCCATATCCCATAGCTTTGTCTTTACCTCAACTGTCCCCCTCTCACAGCTCGATTCATCCTAAGCTTTTACTCTCCCCCAGCTCTTCCCTTCTCACATGCTGAAGGGGACATACTGAGACATTTTGAACAATGCTATGCTTCCATCTTTGTGGGTTTGGAGAAGGCCCTTTTCTATTCCAGCATGACTGTGCCCCAGTGCACAAAGCAAGGTCCATAAAGACATGGTTGGATGAGTTTGGTGTGGGAGAACTTGACTGGCTTTCAATTTGTCTTTTAATTTGTCTCTAGCTTCTCGATACTGCTTAGCTTTAAAACAAAATCATTGATTGAAGCAGTTTTTTAAAAATAGTACAGGGAGATGATGGAGATGCAGAAACTCTTGATGTCTTGCCATGTTGATTGCGTTACAAAGCCACACTAAAGCCGCTCATATTTGTAGGGAGAGACGATTCTTTGATCAGTTCCATTAGTGGTTTTGTAAAGGTCTCTTCCTCCTATAATAGATGCCTTTAATTAGTGAAAATGAAACTTTGAACAAAGGTATTTTAATGCATAACTTCAATGAAAAGTACATGTTGTGGCCTCCTGCTGGTTCTTTTATAGCTAAAAAGACTGTTACATTTATAAAATTAGTGCTTAGTGAAATGTCACCATTCTTATTTTGTCAGTGTCATACCGTTACCCTTTAGGTTAAAAATATAATGCCAAAAATAATGTAAATAGGCAAGAAAGATAGATTCCTCCAGGAACATCAACCCTGTTGCAAATTTTTGTGTCGTCAGCAAATAGACATACCTTTCCATCAAGACCATCTGCAATATCTCTAATAAAAATATTAAAGAGAATGGGTCCAAGTACAGATCCCTGAGGTATCCCACTGGTAACAAGACCTTGTTCTGAGTATACGCCATTGACTACAACCCTCTGTTGTCTGTCACTCAGCCAGTCCTTAACCCATTCAACAACATTGGGATCTAAACCCAGAGATTGCAGTTTATTTATAAGTCTTCTATGTGGGACAGTGTCAAGGGCCTTACTGAAATCCAGATCCAATGTCTACTGCACCACCTTGATCAATTACTTTAGTCACCCAATCAAAGAAATCAATAAGATTTGTTTGGCATGATCTTCCTGAGGAAAACCCATGTTGTTTTTGATCTTGAAACCCATGTGACTTCAGATGTTCAACAATCCTTTCCTTTAACATTGTTTCCATTAATTTCCCCACTAAGACTAACTGGCCTGTAGTTGCTCGACTCCTCCCTAACCTAAGAAGGTTAAATGAGCCCACACCTGGCATTTCCTAATAATGGGCCTCAGAGAGTAGCAGTGAGTGAACAGAGTAGATGTACAGCGCTGTGGAAAATGATGGCACCATAAAAAACAACAATAATAATAGCTGACATAAGCATGTAACATACTTCCCAACCGCCCCCAGTAGCTGCTCCACCGTCTTGTTTTTGCGGGCAGTGGGCAGCATGGGACGGCTGGGGAGATCCTCTGCTCTCCCCTAACAGATCAAGGAAAATGAAAAGTAGGAAGGTCTGTGCTGTTGCAGCTACCATGTGGTCATTTGGGCAGTTCACTATACCTGTACCCTCACCCACTTCTTAGACTCTTATTACACCACCCAACACAGATGTTCTGTTCTAGATGCCTGAAATTGTGGAGGTTATGGTGTAACCCACCCCTCTATATGTACAGATGTCCCTTGATAAAGGAGTATGATCCAGTAAATGAAAAAAATAAATGCTGCCACCCATATTCCTCCTGCTCTCCAGACATACCATTTTCTATAGGCAATAGACACCTCTTGACACACTCACAAGCAGCTCACAGGCATATGAGTATCAGACTGTATTTTGGGGGAGGGGGGTTGAAGGGAAATCACTTAAGTAAGCTTTGAGTCAAAGGTAGTGGTTATAGACAAATAACGTAGACATTGGTAAAGTTGTGTTTGTTACCAGGGCCTAACAAATAGACACACAAGATGGCTACCTAAGTGTCAAGTACCCCGCTAGGAGCACTTACAGTGTAGGAACAGGTTGGGAGCCTGTGGCAGATAATGGCCTCAACCAAACACTTGCAAATCTAGGTCTAGTGAGCGTAAGAACACTGGACTAGGTGAGCTAAGGCAGAGAAGGTACACTACAGGTGTATAGCCAGAACACATCAGGAATCCTGGAACAATAGTGATAACACAGCAAGATGCAGGTAATCCACATGATACAACAGGACAGACAGAAGGTAGCACTCTGGGAACCTAGCAACATTCAGATGGGACTGGGTGGTAAATTCAGGCATCCCAGTCAAGGAGCAGCAGAGACTTTAGTGTACTCAAGACAAGCCAACGGACAAGACCATGATCAGCCAAATAACTAAGGCAAGGTGCTGGGGAAACTGGAACAGGGACAGAGCCAATAAGTAAGCCACAGGTCAGCAACAGGTCGGACAAGGTATCAGGAATCCATGGTGAAAACAAACCAAAGGTCAGCAAAGGGAGAGCAGTTAGCAGGATCAGGGAAAACACAAGGTAACTTGGGTCTGCAGCAAAGAATACCTGGTTGCAGTGCTGGCACAAACACAACTGAGTACCTGAATACAAGTGTCACCTGTTTAATTTAAAGTCAGAGCACTTGACTTGAATTAGGTGTGGCTCCTTTAACACTTCCTTAATTTGCACTCGAGTGTGTGAATGGCTAGTTGGCCAGCTTGACTTGATTCCACATCATGATTTCTACACTGACATATGGATTCTTATTACTCTCAGGTGTGTTATGCTCATTATTTCATTATGTTGAGCACAAGTTCTTTGTTGCCAAGATGACTTACTGAAGTGTTCTGCTCATTCAAACAATATTAGATATCATGAATATAGGGATTCTCTAGAGGAACATTGTGTGAATGTTAAATGTCAAACTGATGTTCCCTTTACACGTTGACTTGCTGACTGTTAGTGTATCTTGCCTGCAGCCAATTTACTTTACTAAAGTAAAGCATTTTTCTAAATTAGAAGTTTTCTGATGATGAGCTAAACATAGTGTGCATTAAATAAGTTACTGGACTTTCTGATTTCATTGATTACTCTTGATCTACATTTATAAACAGCTGTATGTATATTTGAGTTTAAAGACCTCTGGGGTAGATAGGAGATACTAGAATTAGATTTTTTTTTTTTAGTATTTTGTATACCCTTCGTCATCTACAAAATCATTTAGCATAAAACTGCACTGATGCACTAAAAGTACTTTTAATAACATGTTCAAAACATAGCAGTTATGTATTGCAATGCAATTAACATTCACCTAAACATAACATATATTGGAATGTGATTACAGATGTTTTATTTATATAAACAGAATCTTCAGAGTCTCACCAGCTAATGATGCACATGATATCGCACAGTACAGCTAATGTAATTGGTATGCCTCAACTTCTATGATTTTAAATTTTGCAATTTATAAATGCATCAGAATCAATGAAAGTGGATCAGGGTTACACCCTTTTGGACATGTGTTCTTCTTGTACTGGATAACAATGAGCATACCTCATTCCAACATTTCAGATGTTCAAGTCGGGACCAGGGCCGGCCTTTGGGGTGTGCTACCTGTGCGACCGCACAGGGCGCCGCCGCGGGGTCCGCTGCTGCCGCCGCGGGGTCCGACACCACCGTAGCGTACCGCTGCCGCCAGCAGCGTACCTGGGGGGGGGGGGCGGTCCGCACCGGGTGCCGCTCATCATTGGTGTATGTGTGGATTGGTGTATGTGTGGATCTCCCTTGAACCCGGCTAAAAATCACTCAAGGGAGCCGGAGGTCTGTTAAAGACCTCCGATACCGCTCCCTTGTGATCCGCGCGACAACAGCTGCTGTGCGCCGGGGTTTGTTGTCAGATCCTGGCGCACAACACTGAAGCTGTGCCCACCGCTGTCCGTGCCCTCTGACCCGGAAGAAGACAGAAGAACTGAAGAAGAGGAGCGAAGAGAAGAAAAAGGAGCTGTAAGGAGAAAAGAGGAAAGGTAGGAAAGCATTCAGTGAGAGTGAGAGTGGATTGGTATATGTGTGGATTGGTATATGTGTGGATTGGTAAGTGTGGATTGGTGTATGTGTGGATTGGTGTATGTGTGGATTGGTGTATGTGTGGATTGGTGTATGTGTGGATTGGTATATGTGTAGATTGGTGTATGTGTGGATTGGTATGTGTGTGGATTGGTATGTGTGTGGATTGGTATATATGTGTGGATTGGTATATATGTGTGGATTGGTATATATGTGTGGATTAGTGTATATGTGTGGATTGGTAAATGTGGATTGGTATATATGTGTGGATTGGTATATATGTGTGGATTGGTATATATGTGTGGATTAGTGTATATGTGTGGATTGGTATACGTGTGGATTGGTATACGTGTGGATTGGTATACGAGTGGATTGGTATGTGTGTGGATTGGTATATATGTGTGGATTAGTGTATATGTGTGGATTAGTGTATACGTGTGGATTGGTATACGTGTGGATTGGTATGCGTGTGGATTAGTATATGTGTGGATTAGTATATGTGTGGATTGGTAAGTGTGTGAGAGTGATGGGTGTTATGCTGTACCATTTCCAATGTCTTTTTCATGATCTAATTATGCTCTAAAAGTACATCATAACTCCCATCATTCTATACTGTTCCATACAGAGCTGGGAGGCAGAGGCCTTGCACCCCCACCGCAGGACTCCTGAAAGGTAAGTGAACTTCAAAGAGGGAAAGGGTAGATAGTTAGGAGGGGGTAGATAGGGAGAAAGGAGTGAGACAGGGGAAAGGAGGTAGATAGGGAGAAGGGAGTGAGAAGGGGTAGATAGGGCAGAAGAGAGTGAGAAGGGGTAGATAGGGCAATCATACTCCTATCATGCCAAGTCTGCGAGTAAATCCTGGAATCTGGGTATGCCTGGGCATGATAGGAATGTGATTGCTGTTAATCATATATATATATATATATATAATATTGTTATTTAATTGTTTTGTCCTATTTTGGTGTGTTCCTTACTTTAAATAAAAGTGTTAGATTTTTTTATGGTGTGGCGGGGATCATATTCGGTTTTGGCCAGGTAAATGCTGCACTTTCGGTTTCAGTCCAGAATTCGTTTCGGTGCATCCCTACTACTAAGCCAGACAATGAAGTGGTAGGCCTACATCACATCAATGTTTGGCGTAGTATATAGTGATTGGGGTTTTCTTACAAGTTTTGTTAAAAGTTTTTATTCCTTTCTTTTTTTGGGATGGGGGGCGCCAGAGGAGTAGTCCGCACAGGGCGCCAGAACACCTAAGGCCGGCTCTGGTCGGGACACCTGTCTTTGGGGTGTGTCACAAGGCAGGAAGTGGACTGAGTGGGACCGGAAGACAGTAGGTCTGGACATGTGGCCCACCTTACCTAAAGATCTTCCTTGCAGCACTCAGCTGCAGAGTATTGTGAGCAGAGGCATATCTACCGAAAATAGCGCCTATGGCAAGCACTGAAATTGCGCCCCTGTCCAAATATCTAATCCCTCTCCCTCCCTTATCACTCCCTAACCCCTCTCCCTCCCTTATCACTCCCTAATCCCTCTCCCTCCCTTATCACTCCCTAACCCCTCTCCCCCTTTGTAGTTCTCACCTTGAGGTCCAGCGACGGGAGCACGAGGCTTCTGCCTTCTTGCACTGCCGCAGTGCCCGCTGCTTCACTGCTGAGCGCCTTAATATGACATCATATTTCGGCGCTCAGCACTGAAGCAGCGGGCACCAGCGAGCAGCTTTTAAACTCTGTCTTTTTTTTTTGATGCGGGGGTTGCTCGGCGCCCCTCTCTCTCCTCCGCATCAACAAAAAAAAAGGCGTTTAAAAGCCACTCGCTGGTGCCGGCACCGGGATGGAGGCAGAGGCCTCGTGGAGGAGAATGAGGGACGTTGAGCGGTTGCTAGGCGCCCCTCTCTCTCCTCCGCATCAAAAAAAAAAAAAAGACGGCGTTTAAAAGCCGCTCGCTGGTGCCGGCACCGGGGCGGAGGCAGAGGCCTCATGGAGGAGAATGAGGGATGCCGAGCGGTTGCTAGGCGCCCCTCTCTCTCTCTCTCCTCCGAATAAAAAAAAAAAAAGACGGCGTTTGAAAGCCGCTCACTGGCGCCCCTTTCAAATGGCGCCTATGGCAGGAGCCATAGGTACCATACCCTAGATACGCCTCTGATTGTGAGGTAATCACATGGGAGATACAGTGGAGGTTTATGCTGCAACAGCACAGATCTCCACTGATTTTAGAACTCCTGGCCCAGTCAGGGGAGATAAGAAGATCCCCCCCTTTTGGCCCATGATCTGCACTGCCTTCAAAACTTGGAAATTAGGGAAGCTACCCAGGACAGCAAGACCAAGTGTCCAAAAATCAGGACCGTCCCGCAAAAACCAAGACTATTGGGAGGTAGGATAATGTTTCTGTAGTCAAATACATACATGTGTTTTGATTTTGGTTTTCTTATGACTTTAGTACAGTATTATCATTTTCTTCCACAATAATCTTTACCTTTGTTGGCTACACTTTTAATTGATGGCAAGCACTGCTGTTTTATCTGTGTTTGGGGGAAAAACGTAGGTTAAGAATGTACTTAAATATTACCATATATGACATCTGTGAGCTATTTCTGTAATTATTGTGTACCTATAATGTCTAGCTTCATTGCATCAGGTTATGATGTATTACTCAGTAAAGCAGTGTCCTAACTGGGTTCCAATACCATCTCTGTGGTTGTCCTCCCAGACAGCGTGGTGTAGGTTGTCTGCCCTCTCCAGGAGAGCATAGCATAGGGCACGCGTGCCCATTCACATGGCTGTGACAGTGTGTACATAAGCCATCTGTTAAATCTTTAGCACTAACAGATGACACTATATAAACCTGCCAAGCACTACAAGCAGTGCTTGGTTATACCAGTGCCACAGCTAAAGCTGTCCTACCTCTGTTGCCAATGTGCCTTACCCTTGCCCTACTTGTGACCCCAGTTTGACCCTTGGAATAGTTTTCTGGATTATGTCTCCTGCTGCCTGCCTTGACCTAAGACTGTCTACTTTTATTGATTCTGAATTTAGATAACCTCTTGGTATAATATATCTTAGAAAGAAAGAGAAAAGGAACAGAGAGCACAAAATAGTGTAATATAGTCAGAGCACAATCCACTTTATAAACTTGGTATTGCACTCATATATTTCATAATACGTATGAGCTCTTCATAAATCTTTTCGTGGGATTGGTTTTCCAACTTTTGAGACCTCGCCATCCAGGATCTTCAAACTCTGTCTCCAGAGAGTCCTCCACCGATTTCAAACCTCCCGTGACGAAAGAAGGACCATACTCAAAGTAAAAATGAGAAAATATTTATTTCCAAATAAATATTAAAAGTTTAAAATCTGTGCGCACAGATCCCACGAAAAGACTTATGAAGAGCTCATACGTATTATGGAATATGTGAGTGCAATACCAAGCTCGTAACAGGGCCTGGTGCACAGGGCGACTGCACTCTCCAGGGTGTTGAGCAGCCACATACCAGCGCCCTGACATAGCAGGGGATGATGTCAGAACAGAGGAGAACTAGAATCTAGGAATCAGAGGTTCAGGACAGAACATACGAAAATCCAGAAATGGACCCCAGCGAGACAGGGAAACAAAAGACATGCAGCTCAGCAGCCTGGATGGGGCCTGACACACAGCCAATCTGCATTGGATTCCTACTTCCTTGAAGTCATGCACCAAGTAGGTCATAACACATACTACTGTTTACACTTTATGTGTGTGGTATGTGTCACGACCGGGGTACGGGTTCTGGATCTGTGCTGCAGAATCGGCGCCTCCTGGTGGAGAGAGGACGCACTGCCACCAGGGCACTGGAGATACGGGCCGTTCACCACCGAGAGCAATGAAAGGGTGCAACTCAGGAACAGAAAATAAAAAATAACAACGGTATCCGAGGGGTCAGGCAATAGAGTAGTCGGGGTCACAAGCAAAGGTCAGGGCAGGCAGCGAAACAACGAAGGTCAGGTTCAAGCAGGAGTCAATACCAGAAAGATAAATCAGGATTCAAACGCTAGTGTAGGCAAAAAGGCACTAACACAGGCAAGGGTGTAGTGCCAAATGAGGCTTTAAATATCCCTCCAACAATACAGATCCTCCTACCCTCCTAATTAGGGGGAGGAGGAAAAATGATAAATGTCACTTTAAGAGTGACATGAATATTCGTTAGCTCATGCGCGAACAGCTCTCACGACGTGGAGGCGCGCGCCCCGTCAAGATCCCTCGAACTCGCAGGGGACGCGCATCTCGGAGGAGGACGGACCCGGCGGCAGCTCACCGCGAGGCTGCGTCTCGGCGTCCCTGCCGGCGGCAATGCGACGGGAGCGGAAACAGTACCCCCCCTCTACGAGAGCCATCCTGGCGATCAGGAGCAGGCTTCTGTGGAAATCTGGAATGGAAAGAACGAATCTTGGCAGGAGCATGAACATCAGAGGCCGGAATCCAATAACTCTCCTCAGGACCGTATCCCTTCCATCTAATAAAATATTGTAATTGCCCCTGTTTCTTTCTAGAATCTAAGATAGTCTGTACTTCATATTCCTCTTCATCTTGTATCATTACTGGTTCAGGAACACGGACCGAGGAAGAGAATTGATTGGTCACCACTGGTTTAAGCAACGAGACATGAAATGCGTTATTGATACGCAAAGTTTTAGGTAGAACCAGGGAATAGGTAACTTCGTTAATTCTTGCTTTAATCTTGTACGGCCCAATATGTTTGGGTCCTAAAGTTCTGGCAGCTTGCTGTAGATGCAGATATTTAGTGGAGAGCCACACAGAGTTAGCTGTCTTCTTTTGCAGTCTTTTAGTGTGCTTTAAATGTTCAGCCAGTATTGCCCAATGATCTTGCAAAACTCAAAATTGAGCTTCCGCCGCTGGAACCCCTGTGGAACTGGTTTCCTGAGGCCATAATTGGGGTTCATATCCATGAACTGCTTTGAAAGGAGACATCCTTAAAGATTCATGAAATTAGCTATTGTAAGATGTAACAATGTAGACCAATCTGACTGGTCTTCTGAGACATACATCCTAAGATACTGTTTCAGTACTTGATTAGCTCTTTCAGCTTGTCCATTGGATTGTGGGTGGTGTGAAGAAGAAAAATGCAGTTCGATACCCATGAGCTTACACATGGCTCTCCAAAACCTGGAAATGAATTGTGATCCTCCATCGGAAATTATTCTTTGAGGTACACCGTGTAAACGTACAATCTCTTTCATGAAGATCTCGGCTAAGGTACTGGCAGACGGCAGTTTGGAGAGAGGGATAAAATGAGCTTGCTTGCTGAACAAATCAATTACAACCAGAATTGTCGTGTGGCCTTTGGAGGGAGGTAGGTCTGTAACAAAATCCATGGCTATATGTTGCCATGGTTGTTCTGGAACGGGTAGTGATGCGGGGTATTTTATTATGACCACATACGTTAAATGCCTGTACAAAGTCTACAATGTCCCGAGTCATAGAAGGCCACCAAAAATGTCTCTGAAGAAGAAATTTCACAATTCCGGATTCCCCGATGACCCGCTACTGGAGAAGCATGACCCCAAGATAAAACGGCTTTACGAAACCGTGGTTGAACATATAATCTCCCAGGAGGTGGTGTCAGTCCCTTAGGACGAGGTGTCTGTGATTTGGAGATGTGCCACATGAGGGTGTTGTGAATGGTGGCAATGATTTTGGTAGGAGGTATGATTGGTTCAACAGGGGTGTCAAAATTAGGTGCTTCGTGCTTCCTGGACAATGCATCTGCTTTACGATTCTTTGAACCCGGACGAAATGAGATAGAGAAATTAAAACGGGTAAAAAACAATGCCCATCAAGCCTGTCTGGGATTAAGTCTTTTGGCTTTTTCAATATATACCAGATTCTTGTGATTCAGAAACCCTCTACACTCATGTGGGTTTCCAGAGTATTTTTCAGGCAATGGCATCTTTGGTGCTTTAACTGAAGTGCCTATTCCAGGCGCAGGAGGTGAGGCGTCTGAAGATGCACTTTGGGAGACTGCAGCCACGTCATCCAACTTTCGTTCCAAGGATTGGAGCTGAGACGCATGAGCGGCTAAGACTTGATCTTGTCTTTCTTGATGATTGGACATCCTTGCCAACTCTGCGGGATCCATATTGCTGGCCTGTGTTAACTGTCATGACCAGGGTACGGGTTCTGGATCTGCACTGCAGAATCGGCGCCTCCTGGTGGAGAGAGGACGCGCTGCCACCAGGGCACTGGAGATACGGGCCGTTCACCACTGAGAGCAATGAAAGGGTGAAACTCAGGAACAGAAAATAAAAAATAACAACGGTATCCGAGGGGTCAGGCAATAGAGTAGTCGGGGTCACAAGCAAAGATCAGGGCAGGCAGTGAAACAACGAAGGTCAGGTTCAAGCAGGAGTCAATACCAGAAAGATATCCCTCGAACTCGCCGGGGACGCGTGTCTCGGAGGAGGACGGACCCGGCGGCAGCTCACCGCGACGGCACGAGCAGGGAGCCGACCGCGCGGGCTGCGTCTCGGCGTCCCTGCCGGCGGCAACGCGACGGGAGCAGTAACAGTATGATGGACAACTGCACTAATAACTAGGGTAATGTACATCCACATACACTTAACATGACACTCAGCGGTTGATGTCCCACATAGATCCTTCCATCATGACATCTTCCAGTAAAACATCCTGTGGAGGAAGACAGGAATGATTTTATAGAAGATCAATGTTGTTATATTGCAAATGTATGTACCAGTATCCATTTGACCAGTTGTTGAACATTATCATCTCTTTAACATCCTGTATGAAATAGCTTACCTGCAGGGTCCAGATCTCCAGTTATATAATGCTTTTGCCGCTGTTCCTTACTGTATTTTGCAGGTATTTTAAAGATGGATGGCTATATGTGCTCTGCTTACTGTGGAATTGCTTACAAGCAGTTGTATTATGTTGTATTACTATTGATTTCAGTGTAGCATTTTAGAATCCACAACCACTTGTTTCCCTTGAATAAAGGTTCCTTTTATGAACAGACTGTGGTTGACTAAAGAAAGGCTTCTCAACATGGCAATAGCATAGTAGCTTTCTGATAAAGCAATATAGTTACATATAAGGTTTGGTCTAATGACATTTCTACTTTTTTTTCTCAGTTTTCACAGTAATTAAAAAATGATGTCAAATGTATGTGCTGGATTCAATTTTAATAAACCTTTTTATCTATTCACATTTTGGACAGTCTGTTGTTCAATTGAAATTCTGTGTATGTTTCGTAACAGCAATAAATCAATGAGGAACAAATCTGCAAAGTGTGGAAAAGTGTTATCTAAAATATATACCATGGAAAACTTTAAAGAAGCCTTTAAACAGTTTACAATTTGTGTCACTTAAAGGAATATTGACACAATTTTATGTTTTTGAAATAATATATTCACTCCATGTTGTTTACCCCTTAAAATCACTGCTCATTGGCTTATACATAGATAATGAAGACTGGAAAGTTCTTAGAGAAATGGCAATAGACTAACCAATGTGATACACACTTCCACCTACACTCTGCTTCTACATTATCACTATTGTTGTTTGCTTATGCCATACAATTTTTTTTTTAGTTATTTTTTCCTTCAAAAGTTCATCATTGCAGCCTACATAGTTCTAAAATTATAGTGAATTGTAGTTGTCTAACCACTTAATGATTTGTATGATTGCGTCACATTTTGCGATTACCAACAGCCCTTCAAGCACTTGAACAATGAATAGAGCTCACGTCTATTCATAGAATTAATGTCATATTTTGGGGGGTAACACAAGTGATGTCTGGTCCGGCTATGTTAAATGCTCTATTTTTTACTCCAATTTAGCGTAGTTGATGTAGGTCAAAATTGAATGATTGCAGAGTGACTGCCTGTAACCAGAATACTATATGGTTGCCTTTCAGAAAAAGTGTATTTTAACACATAAAGTTCATTTTAAGTGTATAATAAAAATACATTTAGCTTCTTCAAAAGAACCCAAAATTAGTTTTGAAGGCTGGTTATTTTTGTTTATATACATTTTAAACATGAGAGTATACCTCCTATGAAAGCCAATATATGATACTGCTGCAGTGCATTAAATGACCATCTATATTAGGATTTACTTAGTTATCCTTCTGCTGACCTTTTTGCCAAAGGTATACTTTAATTCCCTTTAGTCAGGAAATCAATGGTCACCTAATAATAGTATTGTTATTTGTCATTTGAAAGTAGACACTAAATCTTACCACTCTTACTCAAAGCTTAACTTCTTGAACTCTAGTCTTGCACAATATTTTTCTTAGCTTGAAGCTGACAATTGCTGGTTGGGGTCAGAGGAACACACATACACACACTGCTATTTTGAACAAAACCCTCTTGTGTATGTAAAAAATAATAATAGTAACAATGTGCAGCCAGATGTATATAGGTTGAAGAAGATAAAAAGCAAAGGCCATTTGTAATGGCAGGAATAGGCACAAATTACCAAACAAGAATGAGAGGAAGGCCTATGCCATAATGAGATAAATTGTAAATTGGAAACACAGGCCGCCTGAGCACATACTCGCATGCTACTTACTTTGGGTAAAGTAAAAAAAATATATTTATATGTCTATAAGGAAGCAATATTAGTGCAGAAAATATAGCAGACATGGCTTCCAGACAGGAATATGGTGGTGTTCATAGAAAGAAAGAAAAAAACACTTTGCATTCTGGAGTGAATAATAATCAGTAAGTCCCCTTTTAGTTGTAGACATTCAGGGTGACTGTGTTAATGCCATGTAGGTAGTTGGAAAACTGTAGCCTATAGTTGACTTGGTCTGGTGGCCATCAATAGTTTTTCATTAGGCACCTAATCATGCCATTATATGTCAAATTGGAATTGATACAAATGACAACAACCATTGCCTTTCTCAAATGCCAGATTTGACTAACATGATTCTGCTCAAAACGATGGTAAGGCATTCATCACTCGGTGACATAGCACAATTCTAATGTAGACACTATAAAAACAGGCCATGATTAATATAAGCAGAAGCATGGCAGTGAAAGTGGTTTGGGTATAGATTTTTTTTTCTTTTAAAGAAACTAGTCACTGACTATTGACCTATTAAGTAAAATGATTAGTCTGCATAGACAACATATTAACCTCTGGCACCATTTTCTATAAAGTGATATTTTTTTAAATATAATTTTTAACGATTTCCAAGCCTGTATGTCTAAACCCCTGTTTGTAACCCTTGTTTGTAACCCTTGTTTGTTTTCCCTGTTTTCCACACTGTTTTTAACCTGAACCACTCATTTCCTGCTGTTACCCGTTTTCCACCAGGTATGACTATCACACCTTTCACCTGAACCCCTCACTTCCTGCGGTTACCCCTGTTTTCCACCCGGTATGACTATCACACCTTTCACCTGAACCCCTCATTTCCTGCATTTACCCCTGTTTCCACGCGGTATGTCTTTATCCTGCATGTCTCCATACCCTACTGCCCTCAAATTTGGTGCCCTCTAGTCTAGCTTAATTGCATTTGTTAGCCAAGGTGTGAAACATCTGCCTCCTGTATACAATCACCTTATCTGACCACTTGTGAGGCAGCCCTATGAATTCCTAGGCCTCACTTGGAAACAAGCTTGCTTGTAAATGTAGCTGCTGTGGCCTCTTCCCAACTGGCCTCTTCATAAGTGGGTAGTTAAGAGTTACACTGAAGTTAAACCGGAGGAAAACGACATACCAAGTACCACAGCAGAAAGCAGGATTTCACCCGCGCCGCACCCCTCATGTGGAATTCCCTTCCCATTCCTTTCAGACTTTCTGTCTCATAACCAACTTTAACCCCTTAAGGACAACGGGCGGTCCCTAAACCCATTGAAAACTATGCATTTTGAGCCCGTACATGTACAGGCTTTGTCATTAAGGGGTTAAAAACCTCTGAAAACCCACCTGTTCAGGGAAGCATACAATATTCCTTCCCAGTACTCCCAACCATCATAATCAAGCCATCTGTACAATCAACAGCTTCAACACATCATTGGAACCAGAGCAACTCATCCCCATCCTAGCAATCTTCTCCTATTGTCTCACTTCCCCCTCAACCACCTACTAGATTGTAAGCTCGCAAGAGCAGGGCCCTCTTCTCCTTTGCGCCGGTTTGTTATTGTATGTGTTTTTGTATGTGAAATTGTTCTACTGCTGTCACTTTATAAATAAATGTAATGTAAATCATTAGGCTTTTTAACTGCTGCGATCGCTGCGATTGGCGGCTTTGCAGCATCCATGGAAGCCTCACAAGTGAACCTGACCGTGGATTCGGGAGGAAAGCCCTCCCTGCAAGAAAAATGTCGCCCGGCTAAAACAGCTTAGGAAGTGATCAGAATCGCTTCTTAAGCATAAACGGTGTTGCTGACATGTAGCAACACAACCCCCCTACCCCAATAGCCGTGTGATTGCTCCGAAGAGCAACCACAAGTGCCATCATGTAAATGACGTTGCTGCCATTCACAAGATGTCAACCCAAAAACAATTTAACATGTAGAAATAGCCCACTGTCACCCAAAAAATAAACAAAAATACGTTTTTCATGAGCAAGTCCTACAATTCTATATCTTCACAAAAATTCCTGCATGGAATGTATGATTTGATGGGGTAAATTAAATTGGCTGGCTTCAAAGATGTACCGTATATTCCGGCGTATAAGACGACCCCCAACTTTTCCAGTTCAAATATAGAGTTTGGACTATACTCGCCGTATAAGACTACCCCTCTACCCAGCGTACAACAACCAGCCAATCACGGCAAGCGATGTACCTTACCGGTGATTGGCTGGTTGTTATACAGACATATACATACATACACTGCCCTTACACACACACACATATATATATATCTACACATACTAACATACGCCTGTCAATACATACACATTTATACACTGCCCTCACCACACACCCCTGCCTTTACACACACACACACACACACGTATATACATATATATATATACACACACACACATATGTGTATATATACATACACACACACATGTATACACACACATGTATATATAAATATACACACACACATGTATATACCGTATATATATATACACCAGCTTACAAACACACAAACACACTGACCATCTCACACCAACATACATACACTGCACTCACACCCCTTTCTCCCCATCTCTTACCTTTCTCATCTTCTATCTTCTATCTTCCATCCAGTCGTGGGAGCGCGAGGTCTGTCATGTCAGACCTCTGTTTACTGCTCCCTCATCACTACGCGCCGGCAATTGATGCCGAGCGCCCGGACATGACGTCATCACCACACTCGGCATCAATAGCCGGTGCGTCGTGATTAGGGAGCAGGGAAGCCGAGGTCTGAAGTGCCAGACCTCGAGCTCCCTAATGTCGGGCTAGTTAGAGGGAGGTCGTGATCTCCCCAACGAGCCCTGCTGATAAGGGCTAGTTGGGGAGATCAGGATCTTGCACCTACCTCGGCGTGGCCCTGAAGACCGGCCCAGGGGAGGCGGCTTCTCCACTCGCCCCTCCCCTAGAGATTTGTGGCTTCGTGGGACTCTCCGGCTGGGTAAGTATTCGGTACTCGGTTAGTACCCGGCGTATAAGACGACCCCCGACTTTTAAGAAGATTTTCTGGGGTTAAAAAGTCGTCTTATACGCCGGAATATACGGTACCAAATATGGGACGTGGGCACAGACTGACCAGATGTCTAAATGGCAAAAAAATACACACCTCACAAAGGTGGCCTTTTACCTCCCAAATAACCCAACAAACCCATGCATGTGGGGTGTAACTGCACTCAGGAGATGTTAATGAACACATATTGTGGTGTTGTTTGACACGAACATATACCAGGAGCGGTAAATTCATACCTGAAGTACAATGTGTGTGAAAAAAATGCAAAATAAATGTACTACCATGAAGTTTGACAAAGGTTGGTGGTAAAATTGGTGCATGAAAAGGTTTAAAACACCAGCATTTCAAATACCTTGGGGTGTCTAGTTTTCAAAAATATTTGGTTTGATGGGGTAAGTTGTATTGGCCAGCTTCAAAGATACCTGAAATAGGATATGTGGGCAGACTTTTTGACATGTCAAAATTCCAATTTGAAAAATGTACATCTCTCAAAAAGGGCCTTTTAGTCCCAGAACAATAAACCCATGCATGTGCGGAACACATATTTGGGGTGTTGTTTGGCAGTGACATATACCAGGGGCAGTAAATTTATACCTGGATTACAACATGTGTAAAAAAAAAAAATACAAAATTTACCACCATAAAGTTTGACAAAGGATGATAGTAGAACTAGTGCATGGAAATGGTTAAAATACCAGCATCTGAAATACCTTGAGGTGTCTATTTTAAAAAATATATGGTTTGATGGGGTAAATTTAATTGGCTGGCTTCATAGATACCCGAAATAGCACATGGGGCAGAATGACCAGCTTTGGGGAGAAAATGGTTTTGAAATAGCAAAACGCTACTGGTACTTATTGCCCCATAATGTGCAGAAAAAAGGCAAAAAAACCCAAAACACTGGGTATTTCTAAACTCCGGACAAATAGTAGAATATATTTAGCAGGTTTTTTAGTTTGTTTTTGCAGATGAGTAAAAGTTTTTTTTTTAAAGTGAGAAAAGGTAATTTTTTAACAAAAAATCACCATATTTTATCATTTTTTATAGTAAATTAGGTGATATGATAAAAATAATAGTATCTAAAGAAAGCCACGTTTGTCCTGAAAAACAAAACCAATATATCATATGTGTGGGAGCACGAAATGAGAAAGAAGAAAATCACAGCTAAACAGCAACATCGAAAAAATGTTAAGAGCCCATTGTCCCAAAATGTACTACGAGTAAGAAACAGTCTTGTCATTAAAGGATTAAATGTAAAGCTTTTGTCTCCTATAAACACAGCAAGTTAACTGAAGCTACTTTAATCTGATTGCTTTATCAAGTATACATCAGACACAGACATAATGTCGCCATACAGCCCAATATATATTTAATTGGCTTTTTCCCTTTTTATAAGCCTATTGTCTTTAGAGAGGAGCTTTACAGCCTTTGTGGGAAAAAAACACCAGTATCTGAAATCATTTTAGTTTCCCCCGAGCAAAGATACTGAAAATGTTATTTTTGTTCCCTCAAAAAATGTGAAGGGCCGTTTTGTTTTCTTTCGACCCAAACCATTGAGAGTTTTTCTTTTGCGACTTTCAAAGGCGATTACATCATGAACAGTTAATGGAGGTAATGTTTCAGTGACTAATAGACAATTCGTTTCAGGGAGCTCATCTTTTTAAATGTTGCATCAAGCATTACAGCAAACGGAAGCACTCAGTGGCTGGGTTGACATTTCAATAACTGGTCACTGAAAAAGAGATGTACTAATCGCGAGTCTCAGCATGCTTAGATTAAACACAGATCTGACAAGCGTAAAAACAAATTAACTTCTTCTGAGTAAAGAGCTATTTATACTCCTATGAAACCTAGTCTTGTAAGTAGTGTTTTTTAAAATTTTACAATACACAGCATTTTTAAGTAAAATTATTTTTTTTATTTGGATCAAGATGTTTAAGGCTATTTCCAAGACATTTATTAGCTCTAGTAATGTGACATGTGAGACCGAAGACTAGAATGCATTGTAGCTTCCAGCTATCTTCTCGTAACATCATCCTTTAACCATTTAAGTGACATGGGACAGTTTGAGCTGGACCTTGGGCTACTCAAAGTAGATAAACATGCAGCAGACATTGGTGTGCAAGGGTCAGACATTAGCACCTTGGCAAGCCACATGTGTTTCTGCTGGTCCTCTTGTTTACAGACTTATAAGATGCCTGTTTGCCGGAAGCTTAACAGGTTTTACAATATTATTTGTGACCTAAAAGAATTATTTTTAAGTTTAAAAATACTGAATATTTCTTAAAATTAAAGTGGCGTTGTAGTTGGTACTATGTCTGTTTTTTAACTGTACAGTAACATATTCTGATTTTTCAAGCTAGATACAGTATAATATTTTATACTTCCTTTGCGATATTGTTGTGAAGATTAATTTGGTGCTACTCTTCCATTACCTCAATAAAGAGTATATATAATAAGAATAAAGAGAGACACGCACACATCTGTGCTCACACACAGGCACATCCGTGCTCACACACACGCACATCCGTGCTCACAAACACGCACATCCGTGCTCACACACACACACACACACATCCGTGCTCACTCACACACACACACATCCATGGTCCACACACTTACACATACATGTTCACACATTTATAAAAACATGCTCAGACACAAACATACATGCATGCTCACAAGCACATTCACTCTTTCCCCCATTCCCCTCTCCTTCCTTCCCTATAGCTCAGCTGTACATTTTATTTGCTGCTCGTCACTTTACATGACCATGCACTGTTCTTTCCTCCCTGGGCCAGTCCAAAATTGTTAAAAAAGGGCTGGTCTTACCTGGAGCAGCTTAGACCAGGTTGGACTGGTCCTTTGTGATCTATTTTAGAGGGGGGCAGTTGAATGGTACCCAGGGTGGACCACCCACCTACAAATGCCACTGATGCTAAGTGCCAGGATATGGCGTTATACCCTGGCTCTCAGGATTAGCTTGGTGGCTGGTTACAGAGAGATCTATGATTTCCACAACCGGCCCATAGCCCCAAATGGAGACTTTGGCATTAAGTATGCTTTAGCCAGAAAGTCTCCATTCAGGGCTTGAGCCCTGGTAATCTCTCCCCTTAGCAATACTCCTGCATAAATTTAAAAAAAATTATTCCCCAGAGTAAGGATAGTGAGAAAGGAGCAGCAGCAGCAACGAGACACTGAGCCTGGACAGGCAGGCACTTGCAGGTGGAAGGCATATGCAGCCTCTTGGTGCAGTACTGAACTTGCCCAATATTACAGAAAATTCCACCCTGTGCCTTTCCCGTGCCCTCAGCTTCACTCTCTGGTACCAACTTGCATTTGGAATTCACTTGTTGTCTTGGGTTTTGAATTAACCTTCTGGTTTAACCCTGATCTGTTCTCTTTCCTTGTTTTTGTATTCTGCTTTACTCCTGCCTGAAACATCTGCAGTATCCTGTCTCCTGACAGTATCCAGCCATGCTGCCCACCAAGAGACTTGTACCTAAGTCACCAGTCTAGAGCCTCTACCTGACCAGAGTCATCAGCATATGTATCCCACCAGACACACCTGTTCTCTTGCCCTGTCCACTATGAGTTGTGGTCTCCACTTGTAACTCATCAGTGGGCAGCACAAGGCACGGCCCATCTGCATGGGATTCTTAATTCCTTCAACTCATGGCCCAATTATGTCATAACACATACTACTGTTTACACTATATGTGTGTGGTATGATGAACAACTGCAACAATTACTAGCGTAATGTACATCCACATGCACTTAACATGACATTCAGAGGTTTATGTCCTGCATACATCCTTCTATTATGACATCTTCCAGTAAAACATCCTGTGGAGGAAGACAGGAATGATTTATACCAAATCAATGTTGTTATATTGCAAATGTATGTAGCAGTATCCATTTGGCCAATTGTTGAGCATTATCATCTCTTTAACATCCTGTATGAAGTATTTTACCTGCAGGGTCCAGATCCTCTTATAATATGCTTTTGCCAATAATCCTTACCATTTTTATTATTTCATATGTTGATGCAGGACAGATTTTCCCCTCTATTATAGAAATGTAAAAAAATTATGAATGAGAGAGGAGGAGCAGGGAACAGGACCTGGGCAGGCAGGCATGCAACCATATCTGCATTTATAATATGCTTTCACCACTGTTCCTTATATTTCTTTTATGTTATATGTTGGTACAGGACTGAATTCTCCCAATACTACACAAGTTTAAAAAACTAGCCCCCAAGGTAAGAGAGGAGCCGCAGCAGCAGCACCAGCAGGGCAATTGGCCTAGGCAGGCAGGCACTGGCAAATAAAGTGTCCATGATAGCTTGCATTTACCCTGGCTTAAGTTCTTGGTGACATCCCTGAATGGCTTTAGGACCACCACTTGCTAGAGAACATGGAGTGAAAAGCCCACTGCTGCTCTAGGATCCGCTCCATTATGTACAGGGTGAAATTCAAGCAGTAGATGGTGGTGATGTATACCTGCCTTCTCCTGGCCCCCCAGCTGCTGGTTTTGGCATCATGCTGCAGTAATAGTTCCTGGCAATCTTAGGGCACTTTTCAGTTTTGACAGCTTACTGACTGCCTGTCAGTCAGAATAGCTGCCATTACCACCATGTGTAGTATACAGTATCTGCTGCGCAGCGCAAACTCACAAAGTCCCCATCCATAACAACTTTTACCATTGGAGGTTTGGCTGGCAAGTTAGCATAAATAGGCAATTGCCTTAATCAACTAAACTCTACTTAGGAACAGTATATATTTAATAAACAACTAAAACACAATGTGTGGAAGCACAGTCAAAAGTATGATTGTGTCAAAAATATTATGGTGTTGTATTAACCAGAAACTAGAGGTTTTGCCTCTGTTAATGTTTAAAGAGAAAAAAAGCTCTAAAATAAATGGGGAAAAATGTCTGCACACTGTACACTGCAGCTTCTCCAATTCACCATACCCTAATAACTTTTCTGCACTAAAATGAAATATTAATCAACTTGCAGGATGGTAGATGAGCAATCATCATCAATCTCACCTATGCTGTCACTGACTGCCACACACAGTCAACTCTCATCAGTCTATAACTAGTGATGTCCGGATCATGAACGAATCGTTCATTTGATCCGGTTCTTTTTAGTGATCCGGATGAATCGGTACAGTAGACTGAACGATTCATTTGTAGCGGTTCAGTCTGTGAATCATTCAGCTGTAACCTGATCCTAGAGCTGTGAGTCACCTGCAGAGCACACAGACTCTGGGGTCAGGTTACAGCTCATTAATTCACAGAGGAACGATGACTCATAGAGTCAGAGACTCGTTCAATGACTCGAATGATCCGAAGACTCGAATGATCCGAAGACTCGAATGATTCAATGATTCAAATGATTCGAATCTTACAGGGATCCGGATCTTACAAGGATCCGAATCTTACAAGGATCCGAATCTTACAGAGAATATTACTGATACCATACTTTTATAAATAAATACATTAATAATGTTCACACTGCCCCCAGGATTTAGATTCCCCTAAGTTTGCCCCCCTTTACCTATAAGTGCACCTACAGTTAACTTTATTAAATTAATTAAATTAACCCTCAGTCATCAGCATAAAATTAACCCTTATACCCCATCAACCATAACTGCCCCTGAAATTAACCGTAAAGATCCCATTAACCATAACAGCCCCTGAAATTAACCCTAAAGATTCCATTAACCATAACGGCCCCTGAAATTAACCCTAAATACTCCATTAACCATAACTGCCCCTAAATTAATTGTATGTACTCCAGATAAATTACCTAATAAATTGGTATGGTTGATGGGGTCTTTAGTGTTAATTTAGGGGCAGTTATGCTTAATGGGGTGTTTAGGGTTAATTTAGGGGCAGTTATGCTTAATGGAGTCTTTAGTGTTAATTTAGGGGCAGTTATGCTTAATGAGGTGTTTAGGGTTAATTTGGGGGCAGTTATGCTTAATGGGGTCTTTAGTGTTAATTTAGGGGCAGTTATACTTAATGAGGTGTTTAGGGTTAATTTGGGGGCAGTTATGCTTAATGGGGTGTTTAGGGTTAATTTAGGGACAGTTATGCTTAATGGGGTCTTTAGTGTTAATTTAGCGGCAGTTATGCTTAATGAGGTGTTTAGGGTTAATTTGGGGGCAGTTATGCTTAATGGGGTGTTTAGGGTTAATTTGGGGGCAGTTATGCTTAATGAGGTGTTAAGGGTTAATTTTAGGGGCAGTCATGGTTGATGGGGTGTTAAGGGTTAATTTTAGGGGCAGACATGGTTGATGGGGTGTTCAGGGTTAATTTAATGGTGAGGGTTAATTTAATTAATTTAATAAAGTTAGCTTAAGGTACAGTTGCAGGTAAAGGGGAATGTAAATCCTGGGGGCAGTGATTATTAATGTATTTATTTATAACAGTATGGTGATATTATCTGACTGATTCGAATCCCAATGAAGGCAGAGAGTCGTTCAAAGATCCGGATCTTACAGTGATCCGGATCTTACAGTGATCCGGATCTTACAGTGATCCGGATCTTACAGTGATCCGGATCACTGTAAGATTCGGATCCCTGTAAGATCCGAATCTTTGAACGACTCTCTGCCTTCATTGACATCACTGGAGGCAGGAGGGAGGATTCATAATGAAAGGGGCGGGGCCAATCGTTAGTGTGCCTGCACGGAGTTACTGGAAAACAGTAACTCCTGTGAGTCACACTGAGTGATCCGAAGATTCGGATAATGAATCGGATCATTTCAGTGAACGAATCGAAATGATCCGATTCACTTTAATGATCCGAACTTCCCATCACTATCTATAACTGCTACTGACAAGTTAAAATGGCATCTGCACATTTATATATCTAATGCCTGTCCCTTCCCCTTGTAAATGCTGATTGGCCAGAGTGAAAAAGGAAGGAGAAAACCCATAGGTTGCTAGACCCATCAATCACAGCCATAACAATCAATCAGACTATCCCCCCTTTTTTTGGGGTACTTCCACCTATCAGTCCTTTCCCACTTTACCTCACCAAGGAGCGCTAAAAGCCTTGTAATGGTGCCAAAATGGCTTGTAATGGCAGTGGTTAGAGGAATGACGAACACTTTTTTGGCACTTTTGCTATTCATTTTCGTCATTTTTTGGGGGACCCTTATGGTTATCAGAGATTTCTACGAACACATGAAACAGGCAATTTCCATTAAAAAAAAACATGTTTGTATGAATCAGAATGCACAAGTCTAATGTAAACCTACCACATTTCATTTCAACTACCAGCTTTCACCTAAAGATGCCTATTTGGTCTTGTCTTGTCCTGACACAACTTTAGTTAATGATTAAAGGGTGCGTGGCTGCTAATCTGCTCGATATAGCTCAAGTACTTTTCTATGTGTAGTGTGTAAATGAATGTGAATGACGTAGTTAAAGGTGCTGTTTCACCTAAGGGGCTTCTTAAAATATACCCAGATGTGTGCTGTATCATGTAGAGGGAAGTAAAAGAAAGCTATCTGGCATTGTGGTTTTCTCCTTAATGATCCCTTTCTCTTAAAAGCTGTGTTTAAAAGTTTGTTTCTAGGTTACTGTAATATTTCAAAAGTCATATCCCTTACGAAAAAATTACTGCATTTTTTCTGAAGTAATACTGCAGTATTTTGGACATGAAAAAACTGCAATACTGCACTTTTACTGCAGTATTACTGCACATTTACTGCACATTTACTGCAGTTTTACTGCATTTGTACTTCACTGTACTGCAGTTTTACTGCAGTTGTTTTTGTACGGAAGTACAAATGCAATACAACTGTAGGTTTGCAATATAAAAAAAAAGAGCAGTAAATGTGCAGTAACACTGCAGTACAGTGAAGTACAAATGCAGTAAAACTGCAGTAAATGTGCAGTAATACTGCAGTAAAAGTGCAGTATTGCAGTTTTTTCATGTCAAAAAAACTGCAGTATTACTTCAGAAAAACTGCAGTAATTTTTTTGTAAGGGATATGTCCCTCCGCCAAAGCCCTCTTCTATGTATTACATCACAGCAGTCTGACCACAGATGTTTTGTGTGATAGGTCTGATGGGAAGACCCTAAAGGTCACGCCCCTTTTGTGGTGTCAGAGATTGCGAGGCTGAGCATTGAAAAGAGATAGGATTCATAGGCCCTGCGGAAAGGATTTCAACAAGAAAATAGAACAAAAGGAAAAAGCTTATTTAAGATACATACCATAGTAGCACATAATAATGTTGACATCCGAAAAAGTTTCGGAAAACCTTTATGTGGAACAGCACCTTTAAATTATTTTTTTTGTAAACTTTTTTAATTGGAGATTGGAAAGTTCACTTTTATTCATTTTTAATTTTACTTTTATTTTCATTTCAATAACCTCAATTTCTTGAAAATAGTAAATTACACAATAAACCCAGTAGCACCTCGTTTTTTCCCCATTTGCACAGATGCCCATGAACTAGGCTTATGTGCCTATGTGACCAGTGTCGAGGGGATTTATTATTCTTAGGCATTATGAATAAAATTCAAATTTAGAAAAATGATATGTGCTTCTTAATATGTGTGAACCTACCCAGTTAACAGTAGAAGGTGACAGCTACTGCAAGACATTGTCAAACTGAAGCATCTAATTATTATTACTGCATCCTAGATAATAGTACTATTAAATGAGTACATAAGTCTGTTATAGGCTTTTCTTCATTATTTAGAATGCAGTATTTATCCACTATTGTAGTGCACGTGTCGCAGTATGAGCATATTAAATTCTGTGTGTGCAGGAGAATGAGGTACCTACTTTGAATTGCTAATATAGACATGACAGCTATTGCAAGACCTTGTCAGATAACAGTGCATTTGATTAACTCAAAAGTGCAGCATTGGAGTTTTTTTGTGCTGTTTCTTTTTTTCCGCCAACTGCATTCATTTTTTTATATTAGTATTCCTTTGGTTTTGTCTGAGAATAGTTCAGTTGATACCCTGTCATAGTCTCCATATTGATGCAAAACTACAAGTCTGTGGATAGATGTATACTCAAAGGATCCACTAGTTAAAATACAGAATCGTTGTATCATTGTAAATCTTGCCTGTTAAGGTGGTGACATACCTCTGGAAAAATTGTTCCCTTGATTTCATTTACCGGTATTACTGTTAGTGTGCATGACATTATTATTATTATTATTATTATTATTATTATTATTATTATTATTATTATAACTTCAACAGCTTACATAGCCTTTCTTACAGAAGATATATTCAAAGGATGTGACTAACCTTCTAAAATTGACTAAGATGAACCGTTCCTTTAGGAAAACAGGGCCCTTCATGCAAGCTTACAATCTAGAGGGAACATTCAAAAAAACCAACAAAAAAACATATACTTATATATAATAAGTATATATCTGACTTGTTTAATAACCACTGATTTACCACTACATGCTATTTTGGAATTAGGATGATTCTCCTTTTAAAAAGGAAAATTATCAACAGTGGATACCCTAAAATAAAAATTCTCATATGTGACCTTTTCTTTGTAATATTTGGCCTTTAGTAAATAGGGCTGGTAGTAGATTGTGTTCTTCGTGCATCTGTGCTAAACAACATATACATTCGGCCCACCGGTCCCTCTGTGGAGTGCACCCTAGAGAACCACTTATGTTTTATGATGTAGTGTTTCTATATCACAGATGCTTAGGACTAGCCGGGTCATAGATACTTTTCTCAGATATATTCTAAAGGTGTATATGTATCTGTTCCAGATTCTGTGTTCTGCAGCTCAATAATGGTGTAATGGTGTATACATCTTACAGTAAGCAATAATGTGTGTCATAAATAGAACTGAGCTAAAAGTGAAATGTTGTTCCCATAACATGATGACATACCCTAACTACGAAGCCTTATTATCATGCTGCAGGAACAATTGGACAATGAATTAACTACAGGCAGAGACAGCATCATGGTCCAGTTGCCTATATTTGTGTATGGTATATGAGTAGTAGTGATTTCCGCACCCTTTTGCTAAAATGCGCTACAGAACAGAAACTAGCTATTAAAATTACTTTATATTTAAACTGTTTCACCTTTTCCCTTATGTTTGTCCTTACCCCATTACCTCAAGATTATAAGTTTGCCAGCAGGACTCTCTCCACCCAATGTATCGGGTGTCAACCTGTCAACCCTGTCAACCATGTCAACCCTACCTTTTTGTGACATATGGAAGTCACACATCTGTCACATTATTTCTGATTGCAGGACAGAAAACTGATTAATATGCTAGCTTTTTCTGTTTTACCGAGGAGGAAGTCATTTCCCAAACCATTATACTTTTAGCTAGTTTTAGTGAATTAACTTTGTTGTGCTTAATGATGTGAAGGTGACAATTCTCCTCTTTTAGAGACCAAGAATACCTCGTTGAAGAACACTAATTTAATTTAACTGTTAAAGTCAATGCACTCATGTATAGGTTAGTGGTTCTAAACTCTTGTTTATTAGGTGCTAAAAACTGGCACAAGTAAATTGATTTGCAGTTCAGCTATTTACCTGACCTACTGCTTTTTACATAACGATATAACATGTTCTTTTTTTCCCTAGACCTATGGTAAAATGTCACTTTCCAGGAAATCTATATGACACAATATTCATAAAGCCAGCAAACAAAATATTCGAATGATAGCTAAAAATATACAATTTACATTCTTGTTTGACGATAGAGGTAAGGTATAATGCTGCATTATATATGCACAAAGTCACATTCTGATGGTTTCTAGTCAATGAGTGTATAATAAAACAACTTTCTTTTATGAGAGCATAAAGTTGTAAATTGTCTCTTTATATTGTGCATTTCTTTCATGCCGAGCACAAGGTTTTGTTACGGATCAACACTTTCTTTTTCATGTCTTTTATTTCTAATTTTATGATTCTGTAGCAATATAAAGAAATGAGTTGCTTGTTTTTTTCTGCTTGCTCTTGGTTGTGATATAGTATGTGATAGAGAATAATTTTAAGCGCCAATAATTGATGCCATCTCCAAATATACAATCTATTAATAATTTTAAATCTACTATGCATTTGCGTTTTGACTTTTTATCTACCACATACATATATACATACATACACAGAATAACCATTCACCAAAGTGCATACAGTAGTACATTTATTTCATTTTTTGAATGTATTTCAATAGCATCAGTTTCCTTTTATCTAGTCCAAAGCAATACTAAACAGAAAACATTGCAAATTAGACCACTAAATAAAAAACACCAAATATGGGAGAAAATGAGCAGTATGGTGTATTTTAAGCCTTTTAATAGCTAAGTAACTTCAACAAATTCACATAAAATTCTATAAATATTAGGGGCTGATAAACTATTTAAAAAGCTGGAGGATGCAGACAATTGACTAGATACTAACTAATTTTTGCGGCATACTTCTTCAGATATAGTGATCTATATTTAATGTTTGCAGAGCTTCACATTCTGAGTACAAAATATTTTAATTAAGAATCTTTAAATAATACAGCGCATTTCAATTTATTTACTCTTCAGCTAGATTTCATTTAAAATTGAAATGTGGCACTGACTCTAATTTGATTTTTTTTATTGTGTCAGTTGACAATAGAAATGCCATTGTAATTTCTTTTTAATGTTCATCTTTTAAATATTCTAATTGAAATGAGAGCTTAATATCAAAATATACTATTAGCAAATTCAAGATAGCACAGGCCTTCTGAGTTTATACTGATATCTAAAAAATATAATGAAGCACACAATGCAATAATCTATTTACATGGTATGTAAGTACAATAGTAATACATGTATTGTAAGAAATTAGATTCTTATTCTGGTGTAACTGTAATTATTGAGTCAACAATGTACTACTGAGGAATATTGGATAAAGTGAATATTTGTGATACTCTGTGGATTATATTAAATATTTCATAAAGTACAGTCATATTTGTAGATTTTAAACTCTGTTGTTTTCATGGCATGGATGTGATAATAAACTAGTCAAAAGAAAATAACAAAGTTACATTAACTCGGGGCAATTTAAGTAAATCTTATTTACATACATATTTTCTTTAATACATTTAAATAAATTATGGTTGACACTAGAAGACAAATTTAGCTATGTTCAAAAATAATGTATTAATGATTAGCCAAAAATATTTTTTTTAAATTTAAGTAGAGGTTACTGAGATAACGTTCAACAACAACAATTAATGGACTTTACAAATAGTGGTCAGACATATTAGATTGCATAAAAATAGTTTAATCATCTACACCATTATTACAAATTCATATAAAGATTTCACCCTAGAGTTGTCCCTTTAATAACAGCCCTTCATTTAGAACTTGATTAATATTAACATGAGATCATACCACAGTAAGAGTAAATAAACTTTCTTTAAAAATAATGAAAAAAGTCTTTAGTAAACTTTGTTTATTTCTAAATACACAGAAGTGAATTATATGCAGAACATATACAACTAAAAATAATTAATATTGGTAAAATATTTTCATAACTTCTTAAGAAAATCACACATTATTTTCAGTTAAAGGTTTCAGTTCCACAAACAAATTGCAAAAATGGATGTACAACAGAGACAGTGTGCCACACTACAATAAGTTCTACCACAAAATTATCCATATGACAAATAGAACAAAAAGCACCAGGTTATGTACCCAAGGAGGACCATCCTAACAGCAGACCTGCTACTCAAGGGATATCCACATAAGGAAATTGTAACCCCCCCTCGCCATCTTATCAATAAATTCAAAACATCAAATCAACAAGGAAAATATATGACAGGGCATCCACAATTTCAGAAAGGATTCCTGAGTATCCCCAATCTGTGATATGACCCCCCCACATTTGAACAATATAATCCATTGTTGTATGAGTCAATTACATGTCCAATTACAGTTTCCAGTTATCCAGTTGGAAAATTACTCTTGTTTTCCAACATCTAGCAATGCACACTTACATGATTAAACAAATATGTTGGATCCGTTTCTTAGACCATTTAGATGAACCTTGTAGTGACCGGATTAGAAGAGGCAGACAAAGATCTTTAGCAAGCAGAGTAGCAGCTGGAATGCTTGGGTCCAGAGTATTTCAATGAATGGGCATTCCCAGTCACCGAACATGAATAAAAAGCCAATGTTATATACAACATTGTCTGGTCTAAGATAATTTGTCATGCTTAATGGATTTATTGGCATAGGTACAGGTGGCTAGAAAAACTTCAAAATGTTGACAGTTAAAACAAAAAACAAAGAAGCAAAAAAGCAACATTAAGAAATATTATGTGCATTCAGATACAGTGCTGATTGTCCCAGCTTCTTGTTTCCAATTTTATGCATAGGGTTAGGGGTATCAAATGTTCTTTTGGAATAGGCATCTAGTAGGAACCAGAGTGTCAAATTTGAAACTCCTTGATGCTTACAATTTTATCTTCTAAACTATCATGTCGTAGGCATTAAAGGGTAGCTGGTCCTTCAGGTATTCTGGGTTACGGTGACTAAACATTTCAAATAATTGATATGACTTCATCACGGGACTAAACAGCAATTATCTTTTCCGAATGGCATTGCTTTTCATTAAATCTATTCATATATAATATTTATGAGAATAGAAAAATGAAAGCAATGTTCTTACAGTATGATGGAAGTTCTAAATGATTTCATAGTCCTTCTTACAATTAATTGTGTTAGTGTCAGTTATGCTATATCCGCATAAAGAAATATAAGATTGTAAAACAAAGGTGAAGTCTTATTTCAATGAACCATGACATTTCCTTTTCAGACACACTTAAAGGATTTGCTTTCAGGAGCTAAACCATACAGTCATTCCCTCACTTGTAATTTTATTTATATGAAATAGGTGATTAGAGTTAGACTTTCACCTTTTTCTCTACCTTTCCCACTGGCAATTTCAGGTGTAATAATTCACATTACATTAAGCTTCCTGTAAGTCTTGTGGCTGCTTGCAAATGTAATTAATGTTAATACCAATAAAAGTCTGTTAGCTGAGTTAACAAATTGTTCAAGCTAAAGTACCAATAATATTGATGATAAATGCATGGTTTAATATACATGTGTTATGTATCCTATGGTACTTGCCTTCGTTTTTTTAGAAGGGTATGATGAAGTGCTATGACACATTACATTGTATATTTAGTTCAGTCTCCAAGAGACAATGTGTTCAATGTACATCCAACAGAGTTTATGGTGTATGTACCAAACCCCCACATTTTATATTTACAGAACAGTTAAGGACACTATACCTTAATGGGTCTTCTCACAAACTCCTGGGTTCCTTATGTCCTGGGAGGCACACTCAAGCCAACTAACAGGTTTTTAGTGCGGTTAATCCACCATTTTACTTCTGTTGATTGTCTAAAAAGTGATCCATATGGCTTTCAATGACTGCAGAAACATTTCCATCTGGAATGGGCCAAATAGACCCCTCATATTCTTTGATAATCATGGTGCACTTCCACAAAAGCTTCCAACACACCCTTTTCCCCAATTGGATGGAATTGGACTAAATGGAAGGTAGAGGCTGCCCCCTGGCTCTGCAAGAGGCCAGAATAATGCAGAGAGATTTGTGGAGAAAGAGAGGTGCAAAGATGCTCCAATTTCTCAATGACTCTATCCCGAAAGAACATGTCTTGGGGTGGAATATTGCAGCCCCTATTAAAGTGCCTTTTGGCGCCCGTAACCCAGAGGGACCTATGTAAGGGCCGGCTCTGGTGGGTTTCCTGTTGCTGGTGGGCCCCTTGTTGCACGCTGGCCCTAGACATATGTACGCTTTGCCTTTTTTTAATGCAGACCTGGGTTAAGTACAGCCTACACTCTGTAAACTCGCCCCCCTATAAGATAACTGGCTCCACTCCTGGTTGCATGTGATGCCAGTTACAATAGTACTAGTGCATTGAACATCCACTTTCTCAAGGGTCAGAGGGGTATAAGTTCTGCTTATTAGCTCAACAATTGCATTACAGATGAGAGGAAACAAAATGGAAGGGAAAACCTGGGGTTTCCAGCTTTCTCTAGTTTTTGGCATTGATGCAGGATTACAAGATAAAAAGATGTATAGAATCATAAGTTTGCACCAAATTGGTTTATGAATGACATACAGCATTTTAGTGGAAAAAAAAAGTGGTATCAGTCTTAGAGAATTCTTATTTTTTTCCACTTAAGGATTAGCTGACAACATGTTCAAGTAAAGCAAGTAGTGTATTTATTTAGAGCTTTATTCTACAGAATGCTGGCAACACCTGAACATGTGGCTTTATCCAGTAAATCCATGCAAGCATCACTTATTTTGCATAGTTGTGCATATCTGAAAAAGACTACCAGTGTATCAGTAAGGCAGGGAAAATGTGCTTATGGAAAGCATTTTATTTGCATCTAAGATGTAAAAACCTCCCATAGCTTAGGTACCACCATGAAAATATATAATTTTGTATAGTGTGAAAAAGCTGTCGCTACTCTTACGTTTTAAATAAATCAGCCATTAAATGTTTAGCAGTTAATTTAAAACCCAAACTTATATATCCGGCCAACTATCTGGCCAAGGTTGTAGCTATTTTAATAATTGAAGTCTAGTGTCTAATCTTGCATTTGTTTAATGTATCTATCTATTTATGTATGTATGTTTGGATGGATAGATGGATGGATGGAAGATAGGGCATATGAGAGGTCCGTAAGGCAGTAGAGTGATATAAGTGGGGTCTGTAAGTAATTAGTGGCTGTGCATTGATATAAGTATGAGTGTAATAAGTCGTAGTAAAGTGATATAAGTGGGGTCTTTATGTGATACGCAGAAGAATGTACACAGATGTGACACGAACCCCAAAACACAGATATTCTTATTCATTGTCACAGTAATACTTACAGCAGGTCACACAATAGGAACAAACTCTTATTTATAATAGTAGGAATGTATCAACATGGAAATATCAATGTATGTGTGTAATAAATAATATATTTTCACTCCAGGCTACTTTAGTATTTAGGGCTAAGAGAACATTTAAATCCGCCAAAGTACATTATGTGGGTATTACCACACTGTCAGGTTACCTGTATCTGACTGAGACTGCACCTGACTATTCATTCCAGTTTTGTAGTAGATGGTGATCTCCTTGGGCTTCAATACACATCCTAGGCTTCCTCATAGTCCATCATGTTAGACACACACTTGCTATTTTGGCTGATGTTATGATCATGTAATTGTCAGCAACAAAGCATACAATATGTCCTCACACATTGGCAGTATGTCCTCATTTGGTACCTATGCAATTCCTTCACTCTAGTAATACAGCCAAAAACACTAGATTTAAGCTACCTAATCTTCAAAACCACTACATTAGATAAATGGACTGTCTCCATTGACTTTATTCACTTGTAAAACCCTTACATAGAATCATAGATTTCTTCTATACAGAAATTTTGTTCTTTGGTTTTTGTAACAAATATGTACTGGATCATTCAGGCTTAGCATCAGGCAGCAAGGATATTGAATGTCAAAACGTCTGTGTCGAGGTCACACTCATGAAGCCATGGGGTCTAGCGATGGAGCAAAAGAGGTTAAACGCATGGTTTAAGCGGAAAATAATTAATAGAGTCTCCCTGTTAACATAAAAGAGGTCAAGTACACATAAAGATAGTAGTTACATTGCCTGCATTCTAAGCAGGCTGGTAATGCATCTTCCAAGCTATGCATCTGGAAAGCTACAGTGAATTGACATTGAAATTCTGGGTGAATGATAATGATATTCTAATTATTTGTAATTTGTGTTTGAAAGAATTCTACACAAATTTAGAATATAAATATATATATTAAGGAAGATTTGTCCATTTTAACCTGAATGTTAACTAGATTATTAGAAGTTTACAGGTTATTCGTTTTTTTTAGTGGTCCTTTCTCTTCTAACATAATCTAATTATGTTAAGATGAATTATGATGAACTTTAGGGCAAATGTCCGAGATAAGGCCGAGATAGCCAGATCACCACTCATGGACAACTGTTTTATCCTTAATTGGAATGGTCAGCATGAGGTTGGATTCAGGCTTATTGCTTATGGCTTTGGGTAGTAAGTGGTTCCCACAAATAATATAAGTTATGGCGGGGAAAAAAGGTTGATGGATGTATATATACACACACACACATATATATTTATTTACTTCACTGCAAATGTGAAGGAATTAATAGCACAGGATCGATACACCTATTATGCAGTACAGTGACTCTTATTGCTGAACCTTATTAATTCAAATGTGTTAAATCTTTAATTTAACAGTTTCATTAAATTACATTGCCTAATCTTGCATTTAGCTCTTTAAAAGAACTATCATTTATATATAGGAAGGTTTCCCTGGAGGATCCTTGATAAATCAGCTTTTTAAATGTACTTTATTATAATTATTGGCAAAACTTACCATTTGGTGATTGAACATTCATTGCACAGATTTACGCTGATGCGCAGTGAAGGTCATTACAATTATTGCTGAGTGGGTGTGAATTAACACTGAGGTCAGTAATTAGCTTTCATAGTATACATACTAATCAACTAAATTTGCTTATGAATATATCTATAAAGACCCTATGAGGCAATAGCTGTGGTTAAAAAAAAGGTGTTTTTGTACAGATGACTTCAGATATTATGTTAAAAGTGCCAGAGGAGCTCAAATTATGTTAATTGTCATGAAAGCACAGGATAATGGTTAATTCAATGCATATCAGTCAAGACTTACAACATCAATTAGCTGTTTTAATTATTATGTGGTCACACCACCACCTTGATTGTGGCATTGCTATTCCAATTATGTCAATCTGGATTTGAACCCTAAAAGTTTGATTCTGCAAAATCTTGCTTATGTGCGCAAAATTGTGTATTGTTCTTTCTTTATTACACATGTTGGCATCCACAAACATGGGCGATTGCTTACCACAGTGAAACATCTATATGTAGTTTAATGGAGGCATATGAACCACTATTTCAGAGTAAATTAGTATTTATAATGGTAAGATTTTTTTTCTACTGAAACAGTCCAATGATGTCCAACGTAAACTATATCCTATGTAATTCTTATGTGTGTTTAGATCTCTTGCTCATTTAGCCAAGGGAAAATGTAACAAATAGCAACCTAAACGATGTAAGATGATGGTGATCTATTTTTTGTTTTGTACAAAAGCTTCCATTTTATCTGAGAATTCTCTGCCTGATTAACTCCAAAATTCTAATGTAAATATATTATTTCTAGTGAATACTAGAATTAGATAGAAAGAGAAAGATTTTACTTTTTTACTTTTAAAAACAACAGCATAAGCAAGTCTCTAATAATAAGATGCGTGTATGAACAAAATTAATATCAGTCAATATTCAGAATTAAAGAATTTGCGTGTTCTTTTAATTAGGCCAGTCTTTAGATTGTATATATTTAGTGTCAAACTGTGCTGGATTAGTACAATGTCAAAAGATAAAACTGATGTTTAATAGTATATTTTTTTTTCCAGATCGCCAAAGAACCCAGAACAGAAGATTATTAAAAGAGTAATTGCTCTTGAAGGAGACATTATAAAGTAAGTTACAGACAATATATGTATATGATTTCCACATAACAACTATGTAGCAAAAAGTAAATTCTTCTTTATTGAAAGTTTGTGTTGTATTAATAAGTCATATAGTATTACTATAAGTAAAGCTTTCCCATAATACAGATCATGCAAATTCAGGACAAATAATGCAATAATGTTCCTCTGGGGTTTATTAACTGAACACTAAGTTGTAGATGAGTTACATTGAGATAAACTTGTGATATCACCACATAAACTTTTTTTATAGTAAAATGATTGATTTTGACCATTGGTTTACTGCTACTGATTGGCTGTTTCAAGCAGCCAGTCAGTCATGTGAAAATGGGATCTTGGAGGGAGCTTGCACTGCGTTTCTGGATCTGGAGCTTCTCCTAAAGGCAAGTGACTATCTTTTGTGTAACAGGTTGAATAAAGCATATTAAAGTGTTGAATATGGTGAAGCTGTGTGGGACACCATTTTGTTCCTCTAAGCAAAGTATGTAAATAGAATGCATTACATGGAAATGAGTAAATGTTTTCCCATCGTTACACATTGAAATTCACTTCAATATAGTCTGTCATAATGAAACTGCAGTTCATAGTTACATAGGCTGAAAAAAGACATGCGTCCATCAAGTTCAGCCTTTCCTATATCTGTTAATTTGTTGCTGTTGATCCAAAAGAAGGCAAAAAAACCCCCGGTTTCGCTCTTTCCAATTTTGCACTAACCAGGGAAAAAAATTCCTTCTTGACCCCAAAATGGCAGTCAGATTTCTCCTTGGATCAATAAGTTGTTTCCCCATAATTAAAGATTATATCCCTGAATATTATGTTTATCCAGGTATCCATCCAGTTGCAGTTTAAACGTCTGTACAGACTCCGATAAAACTACCTCTGCAGGCAGAGAATTCAACATCCTTACTGTCCTTACTGTAAAAATCCCTTTCCTCTGCCTTAGACTAAATCTCCTTTCTTCCAGTCTGAACGCATGACCACGTGTCCTATGCATAGTCCTGTTTATGAACAGATTTCCACACGATGTTTGTATTGGCCCCGAATATATTTATATAATGTTATCATATCCCTTCTGAGGCGACGTTTTTCTAAACTAAACAGATTTAAATTAGTTAACCTTTCTTCATAACTATAGTGCTCCATTCCTTTTATTAATTTTGTAGGTAGCATAATTGTAAAAAATAGACAAACAAATAAATGCTAATATATTGAATAATTGTGATTTTTATTTCATTTACAAGACTAATAATAGCTCTGGGGATTTATTTTTTTTGTCTGCGAAGACTTGTAAATTAAATCAAAACTATGTGGTTTTAGAGCACACTTTTCAAGCTATCATATTGATTCCTACAATCAATAGAAGAAAGCTAAAATTGTATTTTTCATATCTTTCTTTTATACATCCTGACCCATAGTTTGGAATAATGAATGTTCTAAACACCCTGAGGAAGGTTTGACTTTGTACAACAGGCACCTTGAGTATTATATTCAATTAGCAATTTAGTTGATGTGTTTGGTGCCAATATGACCACATAAAAAAATCATAGTTAATTTGAGCCAGACCTCTTGCACAGTTAGCAACAATCTCTACCCAGAAATTTACCTACACGTTATGATAGAATAAAAACAATAAAGGATGTGTGTCTTATGGACTTTTAGTATGATGTACCTGAACCTACAAAATAGCTGTTTGAATCACATGGTCCTCAATAAGTGAAAAGCATGCATTTTTTCCTTTTAATACCAATTAATATGAATTAAGTTTTGAATTGTGAAAATACAGAGAAAAGGCTCACTAATTCTAGTTAATATTTTTTTCTATTGCAGAGTTTTTAGAAGCTTTATAGTGATTATATTTGAAAGATACATAGACCCCAAGTAGGGCTATGAAATCCCCCTATGTATTATATTTAACCAGATTTTAAAGCAATAAGAGTAATAAATACATACAAGACCACCCCATACAGTTTTGTGAAGCAGTGGCCATCACCCAGAATATGCTTCCCTCCCCAACAGCCCAGTCCCCTCCCAAATTGTTTTATTATTAGGCCCCCAGTTTTGAGGCACTTTTTGGGGCCTTTGTTGCAGGTAACACTACTAGAGGTGAATGCAGAAATATCTTGTACTGGGAATCAGCTGTTCTGTTCACTCAGTATCAGGGGACAGATTGCTGTATAAGTTAGACATGGGCACCAGGGGGCTCTTCGTGCTCGTCTTCGTGCTCGTCTTCGGGGGGAAAAAAATCTTCATATTCCGCGAATATTCGCCTGTTCCTGTCTTCTCTTCGGGCGAATATTCGTGGACATTCTTCGTGTTCGGTTTTTCTTCGTTTTTTCCGGTTAAGGGGTTAATACGGGGTTAACGCGCTCTGGCGCCAGGAGTTTAAATGTCCGTATGAGCAACTCTATTGATCGTCAGCAGGGGGCTCGTCTGCCAGTGGTTGATGAATGAAGTCGCTCGTACGGACATTTAACTGATAGAACAGGGAGACCAGTGGGATCTGCAGGGTAAGTTGCAGCATTGGGGTTTTAAAAGTCTGTACGAGCGACTCTGTTGGTCGCTCGTATAGACTTTTAGGCTCCTGGTGCACTTGTTGCACCTTAAGGGGTTAACCTACGGATTTCCGCTCCCGTTATCTAACGCAGCATCGAAGGGGTTAACGGGAGCGGAAATCCATAGGTTCGCTGTCAGGGGTTACAAAGGCCGTGCGAGTGAGCCTATTGGTCACCTGCAGGGTCTTCCTCTGGCATCAACCAATTGGTTGATGCCAGAGGAGGTCCGTGTAGGCGACCAATAGGCTCATTCGCACTGCCCTGTAACCCGTGACGGCGAACGTGCGGATTTCCACTTCCGTGAACTGCTGCGATGCCACGATGCCAAGGTAAGTTAGAAGGGGGGGAGAGTGGTAGACGAAGACGATCACGAAGATCTTCGTGGTGTGTGTCTTCGTCTTGGCCTACGTTTTACCACCGCTGTCTTCTCTTCGGCGTGTCTTCGGAACGAACACGAAAATGCACTCTTCGTGTTCGTTTTCATGTTCGCCCGAAGACGAATGCACAAGTCTAGTATAAGTCTTCCATGGAATCTTCTCCAGAGCAGGTACTGATCTACTGGAGCTACTTTCTGAGCTGCACAGACCTTCACTAGAAAGATGCATGCAGAAATATAGTTGTAACCAGGCAATGGGACCACACTCAAACTGAAACGAACCAGTAAGGTTTGTTCCTCAGCTTCTTTTGGATCCAACAGCCCTGAACTGGAGGTTCCCTATTGTGGAGGTTTCTCCTTGGGCACAGTGCCCCAAGAAACAAAGAGCTCATATGGAGTATCTAGTGACTATAAATCAAGAAAGAGAACAATGTATTTATTACTGTATAGGAAACAATAATATGCTTTGATCTATATTTATTTATTTTAATATAAAACATCAGTCTACTAGCATTAGATGCTGTACCTTAATAATAAAAAACTTTTTGTGTTTTTCTCTTTGTACTAGTTGTACATTTTGACTTAATGTCCATTTATTTTGTTCCATATCCTGTATATCAAAGAAATCACCAAAAACCTATATTAAACACATAGAATTCAATGGAATTGTTGACAGCTGATGAAAATCACTCCAAATCAATGTGTTTTATATGGTTATATATGGTATATATATAGAGGGATAGAGACAGGGAAATATATACATAATATATATTGGAATTAACGTATTAATTTTAGTATAACTTATTAATTGTTAAAACAAAATCATCTAATTTTCATAAACAAAACTTGAATCTGCTGCTTCTGCTGCTGCTACAGTCACTGTGAAGGGTTAATTTTGAAAAATATTACTTGGTTTTATGGCAGGAGGTGATTTCGAAATAAGAGTCCTGATGGTTCATATGAGCAGAACTAATGAGGTTTTAAAATAGCTTTCACTGGTGGTTATGAGATACAAATATGAATAAGAGTGAAAATTACTTCTCTTTTTTTTGATTATCATGAAGCTGCCTATTGTTGACACAATTTTAGTTTAGTAAATGATGTGATAGAGCTGTAATGGTTTTCAGGCATGATGGGATTTAAGTCATTAAAGAGATTTTTTTTACATGTAAGGCCCAATTTTTAAAGGCATAAACTGTTTGCTGCACATATTCTGAATCAATATACTGCGGATATAAGTAGTGTTTCAAACTTATGTTACATTGTGTCAAATAATGTCAACTCACCTAATAATGAAACAAATTATATCCAAAATAAATGCATTGCAGTTTTAAATATCCATACATGTGCAGTGCCTGGATGCCCTCAGCCGTCCATCTTTTAAGAGAGTGGGCCTTGCATATCTAAGAAAAACAAAATCAAAAGGATGCTTCATCTATCACAAACACGTAGATGCCCATGATAGCTGAGAGATCCCTTTAAATTGCCCTCCTTGCAAATGCATGAGGGATTCTGGAGGTCATATAAAGCATCTCCATAAATTAACAGTGTGACAGTTGGCCTTTATAGAAAGAAAAAACATTCAGTGTTTAATAGCCTAAGAAGCTGTGTTATCTTTCTCAGGTAAGGGACAGCCCAACATGACTCATATATGACATCATAAGATTTGTATTTTTGTATTGTATTTACTGATACATGCATGTCCCGGGTCGTCGGGCGATACAAACTGCGCATCCCTGCGCTAAACCCCGATTATAGGCGGCACCCCTACTTTAAGTGTGGCTTATATTCGGGCAAATACAGTATATATATCTTATAAAATCACATAACCTGAGATAGCACAGATAAGGTCACAATGTTTCTAATTTGTAGTTCTTTTGTTTCTGTATATGTTCTTTGGTTGTAGATACCGTATTTACTCGATTATAAGACGACCCTGTTTATAAGACAACCCCCCAAAATCGGAATATTAATTTAGGAAAAAAAGAAAAAGCCTGAATATAAGATGACCCTATAGGAAAAAAATTGTGTAGGTAACTTCTGCTGCAGACGGAAGAAGGTGTGGTTAGCAGCGGGGGTTGTTTGCGTCCATCGCGCATACACCCTCCGACTGTCAGAGAGAATTACCAGTGCGGGGAACTCTGATCTCTGACACCGGTGCAGGGAACTCTGATTTCTGACAGCTGGGGAAGATCTGCGCGATGGACGCAGACAACCCCCGCTGCTAACCGCACCTCCTTCCGGCTGCAGCGGAAGTTGTCTATGCGAATCGCGTAGACGTCTACACGCTGCCCCACATACACACCAGGGACGCAGAAGCACCGGTAAGTTGGGGGGGGGGCAGGAGGATCCAGGTCCCCTGCAGCGCTGCGGGGGATCTGGATCTTAGTCTCATAGTCAGACCTATTTGAGGTCTGATTATAAGACGACCCCAATTATAAGATGAGGGCTATTTTTCAGAGCATTTGCTCTGGGAAAACACCTCATCTTAAAATCGAGCAAATACGGTATATTGTTCAGTAACATAGTATATATACTAAAATAGTAATTAACCCCCTAACGACAATTGATGTACCTTTATGGGGGTATAACTTGTTAAAAAATAAAAATATAATAACATTTAAAAATTTAAAAGACCCCAGTGATGTCACCATGATATCATAAGGGGAATTATCCAGTTCAAAGAAAATATGTCCAAAAATGTAAAAGAAAAAATAAACTTATGAGCAAGTACAAAAATTGGTGCTTTATCTTCCCACAAATCCTGGCATGAAAAAAGTTAACCTACCAGAATTTGAATTACCATGTAAATGTCTAGTTTTCAAAAATATATTATATTAGGTAAATTAAATTGGCAGGTTTCCAATAATACATGGGGCAGAATAACCAGTTTTGAAAAAAATGGTTTTGAAATTACCATATGCTACCTGTATTATTACCATATAACTTGCTAAAAAAGTAATATCATAAAAACTAGACTTGTGCATTCGTCTTCGGGCGAACATGAAAACGAACACGAAGAGTGCGTTTTCGTGTTTGTTCCGAAGACACGCTGAAGAGAAGACGGCGGCGGTAAAACGTAGGCGAAGACGAAGACACACACCACGAAGATCTTCGTGATTGTCTTCGTCTTCGTCTACCATTCTCCCCCCCCTTCTAACTTACCTTGTCTTCGCAGCATCACGGCAGTTCCCGGAAGTGGAAATCCGCAGGTTCGCCGTCACGGGTTACAGGGCAGTGCGAATGAGCCTATTGGTCGCCTACAGGGACCTCCTCTGGCATCCACCAATTGGTTGATGCCAGAGGAAGACCCTGCAGGTGACCAATAGGCTCACTCGCACAGTCTTTGTAAGTTAACCCCTGACAGCGAACCTATGGAATTCCAGTGGCATCTGCAGGGTAAGTTGCAGCATTGGGGTTTTAAAACCCCAATGCTGCAATTTACCCGGCACATCCCACTGGTCTCCCTCCCTGTTCAATTAGTTAAATGTCCGTACGAGCGACTTTATTGGTCGCTCGTACGGACATTTAACCTGGCACAGACTAACTAATTGAACAGGGAGGGAGACCAGTGGCATCGGCAGGGTAAGTTGCAGCATTGGGGTTTTAAAAGTCTGCAAGAGCGACTCTGTTGGTCGCTCGTGCAGACTTTTAAAACCCCAATGCTGCAACTTACCCGGCACATCCCACTGGTCTCCCTGTTCTATCCGTTAAATGTCCGTACGAACGACTTTATTGGTCGCTCGTACGGACATTTAACCTGGCACAGACTAACTAATTGAACAGGGAGGGAGACCAGTGGCATCGGCAGGGTAAGTTGCAGCATTGGGGTTTTAAAAGTCTGCACGAGCGACTCTGTTGGTCGCTCGTGCAGACTTTTAAAACCCCAATGCTGCAACTTACCCGGCACATCCCACTGGTCTCCCTGTTCTATCCGTTAAATGTCCGTACGAACGACATTTAACTGATAGAACAGGGAGACCAGTGGGATGTGCCGGGTAAGTTACAGCACCAGGAGCCTAAAAGTCTGTACGAGCGACCAACAGAGTCGCTCGTACAGACTTTTAAAATCCCAATGCTGCAACTTACCCGGCAGATCCCACTGGTCTCCCTGTTCTATCAGTTAATAAATGCTAGAACAGGGAGACCAGTGGGATCTGCCGGACAAGTTACGGCACCAGGAGTTTAGCAGTCTGTATGAGCGACCCTATTGGTCGCCAGCAGGGGGCTCGTCTGCCATCAACCAATGGCAGACGAGCCCTCCTGCTGACGACGAATAGAGTTGCTCATACGGAGATTTAAACTCCTGGCGCCAGAGCGGCTTTAACCCCGTATTAACCCCTTAACCGGGGAAAATGAAGAAAAAACGAACACGAAGAATGTCCACAAATATTCGCCCGAAGAGAAGACAGGACCAGGCGATATATTCGCGGAATATGAAGGGGTTTTTTTTCCCGAAGACGAGCACGAAGACGAACACGAAGAGCCCCCTGGTGCCCAAGTCTAATAAAAACATTGGGTATTTCTAAACTTAGGACAAATAGTAGAATCTACTATATTTATCAGGGTTTTTCATTAGCTCTTATAGATGAGTAAAATACTTTTCAAATAAATTAAGGAAAAGTGATTTTTCACTATATTTTATATATCTTTTACTAGTAAATAAGATATGATTAAAATAATGGTATCTATAGATCTTATCCAGAAAAATGCTACATAGCTAAATGCGAGCGCTGCGGAAAGTTACAATAGCCATTGTCACGAAGGCTACACAAAATAAAAAAACAGCTTTGTTTTTATGTGGCTAAAGAATCTGCATATCATTTTGTGTACACTGTATTAGGGCTGAAACAACGAATCGATAAAATCGATAATAATCGATAACGGAAATCGTTGTCGACGATTTCCGTTATCGATTAATCGAGTGATCGATTCGTTGTTGGAGCACTCGGCTCCTTTTACTTACCTCCGCGAGCGTTCCCCGCTTCCGCTGCACTCTCCGCCTTCTTTTAGTTGCGTGTGGCTCCGTTCGCACAGAGCGGTTCGCTCTGTGCGAGTGGCTCCGTTCGCACAGAGCGGTTCGCTCTGTGCGAGTGGCTCCCTTCGCACAGAGCGATTCGCGGGGTGGGGTTTCAGGGGATGCAGGGCAGAGTGGGGGTGGGGGGGCAGGCCAGGGTAGGAGACTGAGTGCAGGGCAGAGTGGGGGTGGGGATGCAGGGCAGGGTGTGAGTGTGGGGGCAGGGCAGGAGACTGGGTGCAGGGCAGAGTGGGGGTGGGGGTGCAGGGCAGAGTTGGAGACTGGGTGCAGGGCAGAGTTGGAGACTGGGTGCAGGGCAGAGTGGGTGCAGGGTGTGAGTGTGGGTGCAGGGCAGAGTGGGTGCAGGGTGTGAGTGTGGGGGCAGGGCAGAATGTGGGGGCAGGGCTGGGTGCAGGGCAGAGTTGGAGACTGGGTGCAGGGGCACAGTGCAAAGTGCTGGGTGCAAAGTGCCTAGGGCTGGGTGCAAATTGCCAGGGTGCAAAGTTCTGGGTGCAAAGTGCCAGGGCTGGGTGCAAAGTGCTGGGTGCACAGTGCCAGGGCTGGGGCAAAGTGCTGAGTGCTGGGTGCAAAGTGCCGGGTGCAAAGTGCCAGGGCTGGGTGCAAAGTTCTGGGTGCAAAGTGCCAGGGCTGGGTGCAAAGTTCTGGGTGCAAAGTGCCAGGGCTGGGGCAAAGTGCTGAGTGCTGGGTGCAAAGTGCCAGGGCTGGGTGCAAAGTGCTGGGTGCAAAGTGCCAGGGGTGGGGCAAAGTGCTGGGTGCAAAGTGCCAGGGCTGGGTGCAAAGTGCTGGGTGCAAAGTGCTGGGTGCAAAGTGCCAGGGCAAAGTTTCTTGAACAGTAATAGTCCACCTCTTTTCAGAATGTTTGGTGTTATTTTGTTTCATAAATATTGTGTTTGGGTTTTTGTACTTTGAACATATTGTTTTTTTATTACATCATAACAAAATAAAAATGTTAATGTAAATTTTAAGTTGTTTTTTAACATTCAGTTCATTAAATTTTAAATAAACAAAAAATTTGCATATTGTTTTTTTTTATCCGATTAATCGATTAATCGAAAAAATAATCGGCCAACTAATCGATTATTAAAATAATCGTTAGTTGCAGCCCTACACTGTATGCTAGTAAGATGAATACAGTGTATCTTCATAATCGAGTGATTTAATTATACATGGTCTGCTTTCCAAGCATTTTATTTCTTGAAGTTATTCATTTTTAAATCTGCTATTCTAAAACTCCATGTTACCTTTCTCCAGTTTTGGTGATAACCAATTTGTACACATATTGTGAGATATGTATGTGATACAGAAAAAAGGTGTATGAGCATCAATTAAACTTATCATGAAATCTAATTGGTATTTAAAGGGGGTACGTCCTAGTATTGCCTGTATCAGTTTAAAAATACTTTTGTATTTCTTTTTTGTATAATATACTGTTACCAGGCTGTGTGTTAGCCATTTGTATGTTTTCTAGCACTGTTAGCTACTAAGCAAACGCCTTATCATACTGTCTGTGGTAATCAGTAGAATGGCTCATTGTCAATCACCCAGGCAGACACTCTGACTAATGAAAGGCAATGTAATAAAGGTCCTTGTTAACATTGTCATAATTAATCAGTTCAGTGCGGTATTGGAGCAGTGAAAGCCTCCCCAAAAATGGCACCACTCACAACAATGACAGTCTTCCATCTATAGATAAAAGGTTTATTGGAACAAAATGAGATAAAATAATTTTTTTGACAACTCTAGCCCACATTACTGTACACAGCACTGTACTAAAGGAGATTTGTCTTTTTCCATGGGTCTTCTTATTTAAACCTATATTCAAGTATCACTGAGTTTCAGGGATTAGTATAGTTTTGCCAGGATAATGTAACTCATAGCCTGGGTACTTATGTACTAATACCGTGTTTTTACAAAACACTATCCATCTCATTGGTACTCAACCTGTAAACGAAATTCAGCCTGTACATGCGGGCAGTTTACAGTTACGGAGAAATAAGCAGTATGATTATTTCAAAGCCTTTTGTTTAAAATGTAAATTTGGATTTCTGTCTGTTCTCAACATTGCTAGATATTCTTTCATTGCAAGCACAAGCTACAAATCAAGTGTCTTTGGTGCATTGTGGATGTGAATCCTCAGGAGAACTGTATGCTTAAAAGGATTAGATTTCTGTTTGAAGATTTGCGTTTTCATTTATTTTCCCCCCTCTTGCGTATATTGTGTAAAAGCTTTGCTTGGACAAATACATAGAAGCAAATACGAGAGCTGTTTAGCTCTGTTTCTCTTTATAACTTAGACAGGGCATTGTTTTTTTGCCATACATATTAGATAGGCAGGCACATAGAAAATTACCTGTTGTACTGTGTTTTGTTTAGCTATCACATAACTGTCCAACCATTGTTAAATTGAATATGCCAGTGTTGGTTGTCTATAGACTAAGGATCATATAGTTATATTTCAACATCCCCACGGATTGGCAGTAAGAATGTAGGTGATGACACAAACTACATCTCCACATTTTTTTTCTTAGCAAATAGGACTAAATTCAACACTGATCAAATATTATTATTATTATTATTATCTTTTATTTATATAGCGCCAACAGTTTACGCAGCGCTTAATACAATACATAAATTCAAGGGATATGACAAGACAAGAATTGACAGACTAAGACAAACCGATACATTTGGTGGAGAGAGCCCTGCTCGCAAGCTTACAATCTAGAGGGAAAATGGGGTGATAAACATAAGGCATAGAGAAAGGGTGAGAGGTATTGTGGGGGTATCAATGACAAGGATGTTCTAGCAGCTAAGATGGTATGCTTCTCTGAAGAAGTGGGTTTTTAGATGTTTCTTGAATGTCGGGAGGGAGGGTGAATTCTGAAGGTTCCTTGGGAGCAGATTCCAGAGATATGGGGCAGCTCGAGTGAAATCTTGTAGACGGGAAAAGGAAGAGGTGATGAGTGAGGAGGAGAGCCTTAGCCCATGGGAGGAACGTAGGGATCGAGTAGGAGAGTATTTGCTAATGAGGTCAGAAATGTACGGAGGAGTGGTATTGTGGATGGCCTTATATGTCAGTACCAGGATCTTAAATTTAATTCTAAAGGTAATCGGAAGCCAGTGGAGGGTTTCACAGAGGGGGGAAGCAGAAGAGGAGCGACGTGCAAGGAAGATGAGCCTAGCAGCGGCATTAAGGATAGACTGTAGTGGAGAGAGTCGAGACAGTGGAATGCCAACCAGAAGAGTGTTGCAGAATACATTGCTTCTATCATTCGGATTGATGAACTGGCATTGGCAGGTATCCACTTACCCTGTTCCTAAATTAATCAAGGGAAAGTGTGCCAGGAAAAATACATTTTTATTCAATTGACATCTAATCATTTTTGGATACCATCCCAAAATATTTGCATGACAGTTGACGCTATACATGAAGACAAGAGAAAAACCATTATTCATTCAGTTTTGTGAAGAACTGATATTAGGAAAATGAACATTTCTAAATTTTGATAATACAGTTGATATCAAATCTATAATTGCATTAACAATATGGCTGTGTACTATCTGAGTGTGATAACTCTGATAAGTGTGGTACATTTTTTAATTACAAAAAAATATATAATAATTGGCAGTATTTGTTTAAACACTCATTATTGCTGGATTGACTGGCATACTCATATATTTCTGGTACACAATAAAATAAAATACCTGAAATATGCATGGAGAATCAAGCATTTAGTGCTTTAGTTGTTCTGGAACTGAGACTTCTATGTTATAAGATGCATATAGAGTATGCAATACTCTAGTGCAGCTAAGCATCATGTATGCTGTATTTCTGAAACAAATAAATAGATACTTGTCAGACAGCCCCGAGGTAAGTGAATTCCATCAGCAGAGCAAGTTAGCTTTAACAGGACTCCTGTTCATAAACCAAACAAATACCCGGTGACACTTTACAAATAATCCATGGATACATCACTATCTCACACACATTGTAAAGTTTTTACATATTTAACATCTTACACAGTTTAAATGATTAGAAATTCAGCCCTTTAGCCACCCTTGATAACAAATGTGAATTCCATGATCGCTTTTACATTTGTACCAGTGGGTCTATCCACCTATAGATACACTATATGGATAGAAGTATTGGGAACCTGATCACTGCACCAACAGGGACTTTTATTATATTCTAAATACATAGACATTAATATTCCTCAATATTTTGTAATGTTTTTGTGGTAATCTTCCCCCATTCATACAGTAGAGCATCTGTGTGGTCAGGGACTTATGTTGGATGAGAAGGCCTGGCTTGCAATATCCTTTCCAGTTCATACCAAAGATATTCAGTGGGATTGAGGTCAGGGCTCTGTGCAGACCAAGTTCTTCCACACAAAACTCATCTAACTTTACATCAATTACATAAAACCCAACACAATGCACACAATATTTGCTACTCTCTTTCAAGTAATAAACTACAGAATATGCTTGCTTATTTTTGTGTTATTCATGTCTTACAAATAAAGGAGGTATACAATAAATGTGCTGTGTATGAATGATGAAGTATAGGGAAAATGAAATAAATAATGGATCTGTAAATATATGTATATTCACACTTCTGTTTCTTGCTTACATAGTAAAGGTGAGTGTGGAAAGCATTGTAGCAGAACTGTATCAAGTGTAGATGATCTGTGTTTAGATTTAGATGTGTTATTTTCAAGTGCCATTTTGTATTAGCCTCTATCTATTAATCGGTAAAATAAGTTTAAAAATAAATATTCTAGTTATATGTTGAAAAAGAAGAATTTTTCATTATTTGAGCGACATACACATCATATCACATGCATCATTGCATAATTTAATTTGTAATCAAGTGTAATTGAAGGCATGCAACATACACAAATTGAATGCAATTTATGTACCATTAGCAAAATTAAATGTAGGATACTAAAAATCCCATATCTTTTTTTTTTCCCTTCAAAATGTATATTCAATGTGTTTTTAAGCAACAAAATTAATTGCAGAAAGGAAAACATTAATTTAACCCCTTAATGACAATTGCCGGTTCTGGCACAGCACGGAAAAAACAAGTCGATTATGACAAATGACGTACCAGAACCGGCACGCCTTTAAACGGGTGCAGAAAGCGATCTACGTTCGCTTTCTGCACCCAAACGGCGTTGCTGTAATGCCTGGACCTCGAGGCATTCAGTAACGCCACGATCGGCACCAGGGGCCATGTCTGGCCCCTCCCCGGGGCGTCAACAACCGCCATACATTGTATGGCGGCGGACGCCCGTTTTAAAAGCGTTTAGGAGGCGGTCAACGATCACCTCCTAAACTTTAATGGTGTCGCTGGAATGCCTCGATCAGGAGGCATCCAGCGACACCAAACACTTACCTTTGGATGGACTGTGACCGCTCCGGAGAAAAAAACCAATAAAGGTGAAAAAGTTCGCTAGACGGTCTCCTGACCCTCTAGAGAACTCTGGCTCCACTTGCAGGTTGAATACAGGTACTGCATTCAACCATGCAAGTCAATGGAGCCCAGCTTTCTAATCACAGTGTGATTAGTAAAAATAAATAAAAAAATAAAATAAAATTAATAATAATTAGAAAAAAATAGTAAAAAAAACAGTAAAGTGTAAAAATAATTTCCCACTGATGTCACTTTTAAAAAAGGCAAAAAAAAAAAATTATATATATAAAAAATATATTTTTGTGAGCAAGTCCTAAAATTAGCACATTAGCTTAAAACAATTCTCGCATGGAAAGAGTTAAAATACTGGCATATTAAATTCCCATGGGGTGTCTACTTTGAAAAAATGTATGATTTGATGGGGTAAATTGAATTGGCCGGGTTCAACAATGTCCCAAATAACACGGGGGGAAGGATGGCCACACATCTAATTTCCAATTAGAAAAATGCACACGTACCAAATGTGGCCTTTTAGTTCCCCCCAAAAATGACAAACCCATGCATGTGGGGTATCACTGCGCTCAGGAGATGTTGCTGAACACATATTGGGGTGTCATGTGACAGCGGCATAAACCAGGAGCTGTAAATTCATACATAAAGTAGGTGTGTGGGGGAAAAATACACACAAAAAAATACTACTGCAAACTTTGAAAAAATTCTGGTGGTAAAATGTGTGCATGCAAAGAGTTAAAATACCAGCATTTAAAATACACTGGGGTGTCTAGTTTTCAAAAATATATGGCTTTATTGGCCACACTGAAATGGCCCGGCTCAAAGATGTGCCAAATAGGGCATGGGCAGTGGATCCCCAAATGCCAAAGTTCAACATTGAAAAATGCGCATGTCCCAAATGTGGCCCTTTTGCCCCCAAACAGCCAGGCAAAATCATTCATGTGAGGTATCGCTGTACTCAGGAGATGTTGCTGAACACATATTGGGTGTTTTGTGATAGTGACATATACCAGAACCTTTTAATTCATACCTGAAGTAAAATGTGTGTGGAAAAACAAATGCAAAAAAATGACTACCACAAAGTTTGACAAAGGCTGGTGGTAGATATGGTGCATGGAAAGAGTTAAAATACTAGCATTTGAAATACCCTGGGGTGTCTAGTTTTCAAAAATATATGGATTTATTGGGCACACTGAAATGGCCCGGCTCAAAGATGTGCCAAATAGGGCATGGGCAGTGGATCCCCAAATGCCAAAGTTCAACATTGAAAAATGCGCATGCCCCAAATGTGGCCCTTTTGCCCCCAAACAGCCAGGCAAAATCATTCATGTGAGGTATCGCTGTACTCAGGAGATGTTGCTAAACACATATTGGGGTGTTTTATGATAGTGACATATACCAGAACCTGTTTATTCATACCTAAAGTAAAATGTGTGTGAAAAAAACAAATGCAAAAAAAATTACTACCATAAAGTTTGACAAAGGCTGATGGTAGAATTAGTGCTTGAAAAGGGTTAAAATACTAGCATTTGGAATACCCTGGGCTGTCTAGTTTTCAAAAATATATGACTTGATGGGGTAAATTGCATTGGCCGGCTTCAAAGATACCCGAAATGGCACATGAGGGGAAGAATTACCAGATTTGGAAAAAATGGCTTTGAAATAGCAAAACGCTACCTGTACTTTTTCCCCCATAATGTGTAGAAAAAAGCAAAAAAAACAAATAGTAGAATCTATTTAGCAGGTTTTTTCATTACCTTTTATAGATGAGTAAAAGATTTTTCAACTAAAAGTTAGAAACAGTCATTTTTTTCTAAATTGTTCACCATATTTTATACTTTTTTTAATAGTAAATAATATGATACAATCAAAACAATGTCATCTAAAGAAAGCCCTTCTTGTCCTGAAAAAAACAATATATAATGTGTGTGGGTTCAGTAAACGGGAAAGAAGAAAATTACAGCTAAACACGAGCAGCGCAGAAATGTTAAAACGGCCATTGTCACGAAGGGTACAAAAAGTAAAATCAGCCTTTGTCACAAAGGGGTTAATAAATCAATCCCATGTTATGATAAAAATGAATCCTGAGCAAAAATTGCATACTGCAGACAGGGTCTCTTATTAACACACATTTACCTATCAATTTTAATTGAAAGATAAATTATTCAAACTTTAATAACTAATAAATGAATTGGTTGGTTTCTTTGTTAGCAAACATCCAAAACGTATTTATTTTATTTATGCTTGCACAAAATTACCTATTTTCTGTATTTGGATAAAAAAACAACATAGACAATGAGGCCAGTGTATAACATGGCAGGGACAAAAAATCTAAAAAATAAACAGACAATTTGGAATAATTCACAAAAGTGTCCTGCTTTGAGTGTCTGAAATCCTGAGGGTATGCAACAATTATGGGCTTACTGATTATTTCACCCTAGCTTTGTCATGTGTGCACTTGTTTGAGTACTTGTCTTGGTCACATTGTAGACTTCCAAGTATTTTTACAGTGGTGGATTTTGCACAAATATTAAATTATTCTATAATTTGAGTATAGCAGTTTACCTATTTGCACCTAATGGAGGTATTGCTTAATAATAAATTAATGCAAGCCATAAAGGGCCCCAAGTGTTTGTAGGTTTTGATAAAGTTCCGAGGTTTGTCACATTGCATATGGAATGCTAGCCAAGACTGATAAAACATATTTTGATCTTCTGGATTTTATAACTGAGTTGAATTAGTTTATTCTATAATAGACTGATTAATACTGTGCTGAGTGAGTCTGGTTACAGATTGATTACTATAAAATGAACCATAATCATGTAAATACGGCTAAAAAATTGTTTCATATTTGTAGAGGTCAACTTTCTTCTTTAGATCTCACTTGTAACTTTAATAGGTTATGATGGTTCTTCATAGCTATTTCAGTTTAATTCATTGTCATAGTAAGGTCACAAATACCTTACAAATCAATTGCTATTTATGCGCTGAAGGCTTTTAATGACAAATACTGGAAAGTCTCTTAAACAATTTTTATCTACTCATTATCTACTTTTCATCCTTTTATGTGCTAAATGAGAGAATATGCTGAGAGGTTTGTCACTGTACATCTGCTTTTTACGTTTAATTGAGGGTTATTGATGTTTCACTTTTTGTAGATTCACTGATAATTAAGGTTTTAGGATTCTTTAATCTTAGTGTCCATATCAATGAGGGTAAAATAACTCCTGACACATTTTGAATAAAATCTTTAGATCATTTGGTATAACACTGATCCAAGCTATATATGGTGTATGTATCTGTATATAAGTTTTACTTTTAATATGAGACAAAAACAATGTGTGTAAACATAAAATGCAGATTTTAAATGAAAGCTTCATTTATCGAAGGTAAAGAGTTAATCAAAACCTATATGACCCATATAAAAAATTATTGCCCCTACACCTAATAACTGGTTGTGCCACCCTTGGCAGAAACAACTGCAATCAAACTTTTACCATAACCTGCAAGTCTTTTACAAACTTCATTTTGTTCCTTTTGAGCCATTCAGAGGTGTAACTTGCTTGTGTGTTTCGGATCATTGTCCTACTGTATAACTCAACCGCACTTGAGTTTTATGTCGCAAACTGATGGCCAGACATTCTCCTTCATGACTTTATGGTAGAGAGCAAAATTCATGGTTCCATTCATTACTGCAAGTTGCCCACATCCTGAAGCAGCAAAGCTGCCCCTGATATCACACCACCTTCGTGTTTGACTGTTGGTATGATGTTCATATTGTGGAATGCTGAGTTAGCTTTACAATAGATGTAACAGGATCCATGTCTTCTGAAAAGTTGATCTTTTATTCTCAAAGTCTTGGGGGTCATCAAGATGTTTTTTTGAAAATGTGAGATGAGCATTAGTGTTCTTTTTGGTCAGCAGTGTTTTTCTTATTGTCGAATTGTGAACAGTGACCTAAACTGAGGCAAATGAGGACTGCAGTTCTTTACATGTTAGTCTGGTCTCTTTTGTAGCCTCTTGGATAAGCCATCTATACCCTGTTGGTGGAATTTTGGTAGGCCAAATGGCTTAGAAACTGCATTTTGTGTTTAACTCTGGTTATCTTTGTCTAATATTAAAATGATACAGAAATCAGTGAGCACACAACCTAAAATACATAAAAGGCATAAACATTCAGGTTCTTAGGTTGCTGCAAGAATAATAATGACCAATAAGTATATAAAACAAAGGAAGAATTTACCACATACCCAACAAATACCATTCAAAAAAACACCTATGGCATATTGGGATTCCGTCACACTATATGGCCATATATTGCTTAGACCGCCACTGTGTCAAAGTAGCCCAAGTTTGGCAAGTCCAATCTAATTTTCCATGGCTATATTGCATACCAAGGAGGTGAATCAGAGGGACTGATTTGCATTGTAACCCAAAAGAGACTATCAAGCAATTAAAAGTGTTCTCTGGCTGAGGTTGATGATCTGAAACACTTAAGTGTGACCATTATGCAAAAATAGAAGAAATTAGGAAGGAGCAAATGCTTTTTTTACAGCACTGTATATACAGATAACAGATACAGATAAACAGAGATTAACTGATATAGATGTATCAATATCAATATATTTTTCTCTACTGTGTTTGGTGTGTAAAAGATACCCAATTCTTTCACTCTTTCATAAATCTACCCCAATTTAAAGTATTACCCTAGAACTGAAACTGGGATGTTTATTAGAAAAGTTGTGATATCAGTCAATTTTTATTTCATAAGAAGGCCAGCTTTTAAAAATGATTAATGATTTGGCAGTTTCTTTTCTGACTAATAGGTTTTAACTGACCAAGGGTTTTTTGGACCACAAATGCCAAGTGATTTGATGGATTAAGCTGTGTCAGTTTGAATTGCTACATTTATCGACAAAGTAACCAGAACACAATCTAGATTAACTGTTCTTTGTTCTGGTTAAAATGGACTTCGGATCAAATTGTGCCCTTGTCTGTTAATGAAGGCAAACATAAAGCCGCTGATATTAAATAAAATGTATAACGCCGAGATATCAATAGCTTTGGCATTATTTTAGTTAAAAAAAAAAAAAAGAAAGAAAAAATTTGTTGTACCATTATTAAACTATTATAGATTCATCATACCTTGGATTTTACACACCACATAAATTAAACACATTAATTTTTTGCCTTATAATTATATGCTGATTGTGCAGCACGGAATGTGCCATTAGTTCCTGATTCACATAAATGATTAACATCGATTTTAGTATGTGTACAAATTTAGATAGGATTGTGAGTCAGTACAACTAATTAGAAAGTGTTGGATTAGCAATTTATATCCACCATCTCGACCAGGATCTAACAGCCAGCCTGCATTTGGGAATTTCCATTTTATTATTAATCTTAAATAATCCTCTCCTTTGAGACAGAAAAAGGAACCATGGAAAAAATTACAATCGATATTGTTGCAATGCTTCACTAATTCCTTAAAACTAAAATGGTGTAAGAAATTTGAAAATCAATTAAATCACAGAAACACTATCTAATATTCCAAAGCAGTGTTATATGGTACATTTACCATCACCAGAAATGCAAGTATAATTAAATGACTCTAGGAGGTACATTTTTACATTTGGAAAGGTGCAGTCTAGTTTTGTAGATTTAAGTGGCCTTCAACTTAATTGGAATGATATACGTTGTTATATAACGTGGAACTTTAGAATTTAAAATATGAGCGTATATATTCAGAGTACAACATTGCTTCATATGCTTTGGTGAAAAAATATAGTAAATTAGTAATTTAGATTCAAGAAGACCTAAGTCCATCAACTTCAACACTTCTACCTAGCCTTCCTGCTTTTGATCCAAATGAAGGCTAACCCCTCCCCCAATTAAGGGATTTCTCGAATTTTGCACTGTAAGGGAAAAATTCCATGTTGACTACAAAGGGCAATCAGATTTCTCTTTGGATTAAATATTAATGTTTATTCTGTCAGTTATATCCTGTTTTTCTATCCAGACCCTTTTGAAGGCATTTAATGTATTTTAGAGCACCACCTATCTTGGCAGTGAATTCTATACCTTTATTGCCCTTACTGTAAAGTATATCTTGCTTTGATTTCAATAAGATCTTCTCTCTTCCCGTCTCAGTGGACGACCTTTTGTTCCTTGTACATGTCTGTTAATCAACAGGTTACTGAAGAACTCTTTTTTTATACAACATTATAATATCACCTCTAAGGCCCAATTTTTATTTTTTTTGTCACTCTCCATAACTAAAATCTCCCAATCGTAATAATATATTGATGTGATTGCTTCAATGATAAAAGGGAGTAATAAACATATATAAAAGACTTAAAAACTGAATGCATATTTGATAAACATCTAAAAAATCATCAAATAAATGTATTGGCAAAATAATAAATGAAAATGTCAGTATTATTGTCCAGTGACAATAAGGGCAAATGTTGTGCACCTGACGTGTTTCGCCCGTGGCGCTTCTTCAGAGGTCACTAACAAATCACACTTGCTTCACTCTGTGTTTTGAATAGATGGGAAGAATGAAAAAGGGAGAATGAGGGACAAGAGCCAAAGGGACAAAGATGATATGGATGTATTTGTATTTGTGGAACTGCTAAAAGTCTGGATACATTTTTTGTTGTAAGTAACAATATATGATTTTGTTGCGAATAAACATATACAGGACACGTTACACGAGGAGATAATTTAGCTTTCACATGGGGATTTGTTGGTACAATGTAGACAAACAACTTATATGAGTGCATTATATAATCCAATTTAGTTGCAGAGCAGTTTACTATACAAATATAATTATGGCATTTGGATGTATAAATTGTGAAAATAAAGCACATTTTTACCAGCCTCATGGGCTTAGAATGTAAACCATACACATAGTATTATGTTATAGAGCCATAAACTGGTCAAATTAACTAATGTTTTGATATTCTGATGGAGTTTGGGGAGCAACCATAAGGACTTTATAGTAGGGGGGGCTGACTTACTGTGGATTGCAATGGGTAAACTGTGTGGAGGTGAATCGTGGGTGACAAGGGATGCTGCTGGCAGATTCCCAATTTATTGATTGTAAATGAGAGGTAAGAGAGATCGCAGCTTCTTGTAAGGTTGAAAGGAATTGGTTATCTAAAGAGGAATGTTGACAGTGAGTTCCATAATGTCCTTTTTTAAGGACTGGTGCCCAAAATTGCACCGCATATTCAAGGTGAGGTCTTATAATTGACTTATAAATAGGCAAGATGATATCCTGCTTCCATGAATAATACCCTATATATACCAATATCTTATTGGCCTTTGCAGCTGCTGATTGGCATTGCGTGCTGTTGCTATGTCTGTTGTCTACAATTATTTCTAAATCCTTCCGATTAGTAGTTTTTCCCCCCCAGGGGGACTATAATTGCCTGGCTAAGATTTTAAATCTGGGCACCACATCTGCCTTCCACCAGTCTATTAATACTATTCCTGAACTGAAACAAAATCCCTAAAACCAATGGTCTGGCCAGAATTAGCTTAGCTCCTTAAGTACCCTTGGGTATATAACATCCATCCCTGGGGCCTTATCTACCTTAACAATGTTTAATTACTTTAAGAAGTTTTTCTTGTGTCAGCCAATCCCATGTTTGTTGTAACAGTTCCCTAAAATCAGCTAGCAGTGGCTTAGCTATTGACTCTTCCTTGGTATTTAAAAAATAAAAAAAATATTTAAAATATCTGCCTTCTCTTTAATATGAGAAATTTAGTTGGTGAGGACAAAGCGCTCTCCTTGTCAATCTGTTTTTTCATTAAGCCATTTTAATCGCCTTTTTGCAAGCTTTGTTGGCATATAATATAATTGGCAATAATGCTGAGGTTCCCTCCTTTTTATAATGTTTGAATGCCATTTTCTTTCTTTTTTTTTTTTACTCTCCTATGTAACCATGTTATGGTCACTATTTCTGATGTGTTTTTGTACTTTGCTTGAGATAAGCTCCTCATTGTTAGTTTTTACCAGATCCAGATAGGCATCATTTCTAGTTGAAATCTCTGCTAATTGTGGAATTCATTTGGTGCTATATAAAAAAAAGATAATAATAATAATCAAGCAGGTTCAGAAACTTGCTGCCCTTAGCGGAATTCATTGTTCTACAATTTCAATCTATTTCTGGCTAATAAAAATACCATATTATTAAAACTTCACCCACATTTGCACCGTTTTCAACTTGTCATAAAAGCTGATCTTCCCCATCAATGCTAATGTTTGGCGGCTTTTAACATATACCTATAAGTAATGTGTGACTCTTTTTCATGTCTATGCTAATCTCCAACTAAAGTGTCTTAATTCTGTTTCTCACTTACCAATATCTCAGGCTCATCCATTTTATTTGTCAAGCTTCTTGCATTTGCTAAAAAGCATTTAAGATTACTCCTTATTTTTGGTTTATCAGTTGACATACACTTCTTGATCGTAGGTTTAACCCCTTAAGGACCAGGACATTTTTTAAACTTTCCTTAGCTGTAATTTTCTTCTTTCTCGTTTAGTGTACTCACACAAATTATATATTGTTTTCCTCTTTTACTTATCTACAAAAGCTGGAATGGAAAAAAATGCTAAATACATTGTAGTATTTGTTGAAATATTCAATGTTTTAATGTTTTTTTGCAAGCTATAGGGCAAGTAGCATATTGCTATTTCAAAACCATTTATTCAAAACCATTATTCATTATATCTTTTGAAGCCTGGCATTTCAATTTACCCCAATCAAACCATTTATTTCTGAAAAATGGTGGTATTTTAATACTGTAAATGCACTAATTCTACCACCAGCCTTCTTCAAAGTTTGTGGGACTAATTTTTGGGTTTTATTTCCACACACATTGTACTTCAGGCATGAATTTACAGCTTCTGGTATATGTCACTGCAAAACAACACTCCAATATGTGTTCAGCAACATCTCCTTATTAAAGTGATACTACCCAGGCATAAGTGTGTCAGGTTGTTTGCAGGCTGAATGGCAACATTTGGAATATGTACAATTCCATTTTTCAGCTTGGAATTTTGACATCTGGCCATTCTGTGACCATACCTTATTTGGGACATCTTTGAAGCAGGCTAATTCAAACAGCCTGTTTGAGCACAAAGACGGCACTATTTGTATGGCACAAATGGTGTATTAATGTACAGTAAAAGCGGTTTCTGTTATACAGATTATGTTCACATTATGGACTGACCACATGCTATTTCAGCCAATTTTCCTCCTCTTTGCTTATCTCCAAAGCATTCTCACACAAACTGGCAAACATGTTGGGGTGAGCTAGCTGAGAACGAGCCTTCCAAGGTCTCTGACCCCAAGTACCTCTTGCACAACTAACCCTGCTCTCTAACCTAGAAACCTCTTCTCCTCCATCTGCACCCTTCTCTCCACTGGTCCCAGTCAGTGCTTGCTCTTCAAGCAGTAAGCTCATTTGCATGAGGTCTATGTTCTTCAGTGTTGCCACTTGCCTCTTTAGATCTAGTATGTTACATTCCTATGCAGCAACCTGCTTACACTTGCAACTGTGATTTGGCACCTATGGAACTTGCTCTAAGAGTGCATACATTTTACAAGAAGTGTAGTGAGTGGCATTAACCAAAATCCCAAATATAAATCCCACAATATATTTTTTTCACTTGGGAGTTCTCACTTTGATTCACCCCTGATCCAGTAATAATGAATTAGTATTGTTTTACAAATTTAAAGTTCAATAAAAAGTCTTCTTGAAATATATAGAAGTGTATTTATAATAGGAATTATAAATGAAAGGCAGTGAAAGGGCACACTTTTGTTTACAAAAGTAGGACTGATTAAGGTTTGAGCCTTTAAAGCATGAATAAAGTAAGCCAAAAGGCATATTATTGTTATTAACACAATGTTGCTGCTAAAATGATCACATAACACGTTCATATCATTAACATTGTATGCTGCTTAGACACATAAATTAATAATCACAAGAATAGCATTTTACTAGATAGAATAACTGGTATGTAAAATATTGAATAAACATATACCTGAGAGATACAAAATCTTATTGGGTATATAAGCAAAAGCAAAATGACTGCCCCCTGCAATCTTGCACACAATGTTGTCTTGCTGGTTTACCACTTTCTGGTTAGTCATCAGTCTCACTTGTGATTTAATAAACCATATGCTATATTCATTTATGAGGAAAGTACATTAATTAATTGAAAGACAGGGTTAGATTTCATTAATTTCCCAAAATTAACAGTTCACCTTTACAAATGAATGTAATTATTTAAATTGAGATGAATTAGCTCAGACAAACCAACTAATAGCGATCACGTAGATTTGGTTAATGTTAAAGGCATTCAATAATGGAATTAACTTTTTTTGTAACATGGCTTTAAGAGCATTAGTTTGGCAAATTGAATGCAGCATATAAATATAGTTTGCAATTGCACATTATATGTATCAAATAATATAGTGCTTAGGCGGGCTTTAAGGCAAAGATGGTAAATGCAGAATAACAGCCTATATGTTAGCAGGTGTTAGGCTAACATATTGGCTGGTATGCTTTAAACCCATCAGTCCCTCATCAAATTATTGCAGTATTGCTTACATTTTCTTCTATACTGTAAGTGCCACAGCTGAACAATGACACAATTTATGTTGAGCAACATCTCCTGATTTTTGGGTTTGAGGTAATGTTTTTTTTATATATTATATGGAAGGGCAAATGTTTTTTTTTCATTTATATCTAATTTATTTATTTATTTATTTTTGGAAAGGGTAGAGACTATTTTTCTCCCTCTCTTCCTCCTAGTTCTCTGTGCTGATACACTGTGATCAGCAAGCAGGGCTCCACTGCAATGGAAGCAATGGGAGAGCCCAGCAGGGTTTAAAAATTCCCTGCTGGCTTGCTCCTGTCCTCAAGTGAACTTTTGGTGGGGTCAGCAGCAATACTTACCAGAAGGGAATGCCCAATCCCGTGATAGGGCATCTCTTGAATGAAAGTGTACTTGCTTTCACATGATGAATTGCTTGGGGTTCTAAGCAAAGTACACATTTTTTAGGTAACAAATAACTTTTTTGGTGGTAGGCTATTGAAAGTATTTAATTGGCAAAAATATCGATACCATAACACTTACAATACATTTGACTTTAAATAGAGTCAACATTTAAATGTTAGGTTTCATTCATTTGACTAGAAATAAGCTATTAAAACAATTACTTATGATTCTCATTTATAAAATCCATGTGTAAGAATCTAAATCTATAAATAAATATAAAATCATACAGTAATGGAGGCTTATGTAAATATTTCTATATATAGATTATAAAGATAAATAGGCCTGGTAGCAAAAAAAAAAAATAGACAAAGCATGCATTAAAATGTATTCTAGTATAGCAAATCTATTTAACCCTTACCTATAAAACTGTAATTGAAGCATAAACAAAAGTAGGTTCAATCCTCACAGTGGCTAATGTTCTTAAAATAATGACTCTAGTTTGAAAAGGAATTGAACATCTTTTAGCTGGAATTCCTGTCATGATTAAAAGATTGCCTGTAGCTGCAGCTTGGAAAAAAAAAGAAAACCAAGAGTGTACTTTGTAGTCCAGCTATACGCAAGGTCAGTAATAAAGTTGGTGGCAAAGCTTTGAGAATGCATGATATTCTCCGTGTATTAAAATTAAATTTGCTGTAAAGCTGACAAAATACTGGGGCCATCACTGAGGATATGCATTCTGCCTACATGATTCAGTAACCGCAAAGAGCTTTGATACTTCAAATGTGCACAACAAAAAAACAGTGGGGTTTATCAAAAAAAGAATGGTCTGTCTCAATAGAGTCAATTGAAATTCTAGAACGTTAAGATGTATATTTTGATCTATTCACCAGCAGTAGAGCATCAAATGTGCAATTTTAATGGATGTGGGAAAATACATTATCAGTTTTTCCAGATTCAATGTGATTTAAAGGATTTTAAATGATCTGTGCATTTTGCAGCGGCAGATAAAGTTAAGATAAAACCATATTTGCAAAGACTATGATTTTTTTATTGAATGTATATTTATAGTAAGCTGACAAATTAAACAAAGTTCACAAAACAATTTTATTTCTATATACTAAGGACTTACAGGAGCTCAATTTTTAAATCCCTTTTCCATTATAACCATATGGTAAATAATATCACATTAAAGCAGGGTGTCTCTGTGGGGGCATGACAACCCAACATGATGTTTGCTTCCCCCGCCAACTGTGTGGCGCTACATAGGACATGCAGTCCCCTGCTTGGACTGGTCTTTCTCCTAGCTTCCTGCTTCAATTTAGGCACTGCACTAACACTACACTAACAGGCTTAGAGTGAAGATGTATGAAACATTATTTCATATTAGCCACTTAAAACTTTGTATGCGTGCTGTACAAGGCTGGCTTCTGTGGTAGCCAGCCAAATTGGTGCCCAAACAAGAAATAATGCTAACAATGAAATCACATGCTTTCATATCTGGGACTATATGAACATCTAAAAAAAACAATAAAATACTATAAATTTGTTTTAATTACATTCTACTTTTACAATACATAAAATTACACACTGTTCTTATTTCTGGTCTTGCTTTTCTCCAAAATGGTATGTTAGGGGTGTCCTACTGGACCCTCTATGCGGACATGGGTCAGTGTCCAGATGGCGATTTTCACTACGGACAGTCCCTTTTTTTCTAGGGTTGAGCCCCAGAGCTGCACCCACCTTGAACACTTCACCAAAACCACTAGCGTATTAGAAGGTAAAACAAACTGAACACATGGGGACAGAACGGGGATACTCAGGAGCAGGGTCAAGACAAATGCCAAGGACAAATTGTTTTAATCTGTATTCTAGTGACAACAAATTACTTATCTACTACTTTTTAACTTTTGTCATTGTAAAATAAGAAAATCACATTTAATTATATTAAGAATAACCTACCATTACACATTTCTAGGTTAAAGTTTTATATCAGAATGGTCACAAAGTGTGGCTTTTAAATAACAGTGTGTATGGAATTGACATTTAATTAAATTCTATGCTTACCCATTATAGAGTTGACCATAATCAAATAATATTTTAATAGCTTTACTAAAGAAGGACAGTAAACGTTCTGGGCATTTTCTTCCTTGGTGGTGTCTGAGTGGTTCCATGTAATTTCCTGGAACAGAATAAAATGCTATTCTATCACCACTATAATGCTTACATTTTGATAGGATATCCAATTTATTTAATTGTGCTTTCAGAAGGAGCATGATTGTCTACTATAGCCTTCTTTACCACATAGGTTTCCATGGACCCTTTGTGAGTGGCTGTTGCAGTTTTATATATATGTGGAAATTAATTACCCCCAATATTAGAATGAAATAAATGGTAGATTAGTTAAATTTTAAATTATCATACATTAAAAAAAACATATGGCAGCAGCTAACATATGTATTGCTGCAATGATAGCTCACCAACTTTGGAAGTCTTTCATTTGTATGGGCTAATAATTATTAGTATATTATATTTCCTTTTTAAGTGTGAAAAGCCAGTCGAGTAAGAGAAATGTAGGATACTTGAGTGAAGAATTAGTAATTAAATGTAGTCAATAGGGGGTCATTTCAAAAAGTTTTCCTTTTCAAGAAAATAATATAACTTATTTTTTATTCTGTATAAGTACTTTTGTTTAGGACAAAGAAATATGATTTCCTGGGATTTTGATGCTTAAGAATTGGTTGTTAGAAGATGCAGAAGTCACTTTGACATAACAAATTGAAAGTAAAAGCTTCTTTCCAATACTTTTATTTCCAAGTATTCTTTTTCATTTTTTTCTTTACGAAATCATTAAATTTGAACTATCATATTCTCTTATTGTTCAACCTACCATTCCAGTTATCATTTATTTCCCTTCTTTATATGAGGTTCTTTGTAAAAACCGGAGAGAACCAGGCACATCAATCATATATACATCTTAATAAAATAGGGACAGAAATTAGTCACAAAGATAATAATGATGAACTGTCAGCAAGAAGCCCTAAGCATTAGTGAAACGCGTTGGTGTTGGTTTCCGTAACATAATGATTATTATTAGCTAAACCAGTACCAACACTAGATGTGGAGAATCCAATGTTTAATTTTAAGGACCCTAGAGGAATATATTGAGTGCCTACAAGGAGATGGGTTTCGACATACAGTGTGTGCCACTTGCTTGTTGGAGTAAATTTTCTTAATACAGCAACCTGATTAGACAAACTAGTTACACGTAGTTATGCGCTGGATACAATACATCAGTTACCACTATAGGCAAAAATTTTGAAGACATTTAATGGTGATCAGGAGTTACAAATCGAAGACTTTTTTTCATGTTTGAGGGGCTTTATTTGTGGTCCTGTGAAGCAGATGCTCTGGATGCTTATGACTAAGTGCAGTTACTGGATTGATGCTGGACTCCTGCATGTTTATTTGCTTAGCAGAGGGATTATTAAACCTTACAACCACCAGACAAGCCTTGTGACTTGTGTTTTCCATTCCCTTTATCCCACCACAACTTGTGACTTCATTCCCTTTACCCCACCACGACATATTTTGTGTGTGCTTAACATATTGTTCCAAGCCACAGCCAGTAAGCTACTATCCAAACTCATGCTGATGAGTCCCATAGGCTCTAGATGACCAAGGAAATAATAGTATGTCCTATGGTTTTTGCACCAGCGTCATCAGAACCAAGCATACGGGAGATCAGGATGTCTTCAGACAGCCTGGGGCCTCCTCTGTCAGCAAGAGCTAGCACCACTAACTTCTTACAGACTGATCCCATGTAACAACACATGCAAGAGCCGGTTACACCAGAATAACGAAGAATGCAGGTACCATGATCAGAAATGCAGGGCATTTGAGCCCTGCTTACTGATCACTCTGTGATTAGCAGCAATAGTGAAAATATGGAGAAACTGTGTTTCATCTTCTTCAAAAATCTATTTTTTAAAAACAAACCATTAAAAATATAATAAAATAGAAATAAATTAATATATAAATGGATAATATATATAAAAGAATAAATAAATGGACTCCAGTGATGTCACAATGACATCATAAGAGAATACCAACTAGTTCCAAGAGAGATCCCTTTTGATCACAGTAAAAAAAAATATTAATATTAAAACTAATAAATGGAAAACTTTTAAAAATTGGTGCCCAAACACCTCTTGCCCATCCCACTAGAAATATAAATTGAAAATAACCCCTTATTTGTCCCCAATCCAAAATTCAAATTAAGTAAAAATAATGTAGTATGTAAGAAAGCATTTTACTACCTTACAAAAAAAAAAGGATTACAGCAAAGGGGGGAACTCTAGCGAGATGGGGGGAACTCTAGCGAGACGGGGGGAACTCTAGCGAGACGGGGGAGACAAGAGAGAAGCAGCTGGGGGGCGTGGTTAGCCACGGAAGAAGATGGCTGCTTAGGTCTTATGCTCTGCTAACCCTCTCCGTGTCTTCGACGAAATAGCGTGATTTTTTTACCATTATGGGCAAGACGAACAAAGCCCCTAGCACCCCTAAGCCTCTGGGATGTAGGGATAAACCTCCACTTACCTCGGTCCGCTCCTATTTCCAAGGATCTCAGGATCAGGACTCCAGGGACTCGCTCCACAAAATGGCGCCTTCTCCCGCCAGTTCGACGGCTGAGGGCCCTGATGACTCCTGTTCCGACCTCCGAGACTATCCCTCGCTTCAGGACACTCTCCGTCTCCTGCCGACAAAAGATGAGATGGTGCCTCTTATTGAAAAAGCCACTCAAGGCATCCGCGATGCGCTAACTGAACTTAAGGCCGACGTACAGCAACTCGGAGACCGCGTGGAGGCGGTGGAGACGGACACCGCGAAGATCACCGACTCAATGGACGCACTTTCTACGCGTGTGTCTGAACACTCTCTAACCCTGCGTCTCTTGGCCCGGAAACTAGAGGATCTCGAAAACCGCGGTAGGCGCAACAATCTTCGTGTCCGCGGTATCCCTGAGGTCATAGAACACGCCGCGCTTTCTCCGACACTTCAGACTATCTTCAATACTCTCCTTCAGCGCCCTGCTGATATATCTATTGAATTCGATCGAGCACATAGGGCCCTCAGACCTAGAGGTAATGCTGACAGCCCCCCGAGAGATGTCGTCTGCCGACTTCACTATTATACCGTGAAGGAGAGCATCCTCAGAGCCTGCCGGACGAGGGGTGACCCCGTTTGGAACGGTCATACCATCACGATCTACCCGGACCTTTCCCCCACCACTTTGCAGGCCAGACGTGTTCTAAAACCATTAACGGCTGCCCTGCGGGAGGCCTCGATTCCTTACCAGTGGGGGTTCCCGTTTGCGCTCATCGCTCGCAAAGGCTCTGACACGGTCGTCCTTCGACAAGCCTCGGATGCCCCCTCTTTCTTGGAAAGCCTGAACCTGCCTCCTGTTGCTGTCCCGGATTGGGAATCGACCTTGGTTGCTCCCACCCGTCTACGAGATCCTGCTAAGGACTGGTCGCCCAGGCCTCAGAGACACAAACGCCCTAAGCTCCCGGCGACTTGAACTTGCAATGTGCCGCTGCGGCTGATTCTGCTACACTTTCCCCTTCTGGCTTACCATCTGCCGTTCGTGGTTTTTTTTTTTTTTTTTCTTTTTCTTTTTTTTTCTTCCCGTCTCTCGACCGTTTACGAGGACTCGGATTGTGCGCCCACACTGCTGTTGACCCGGCCGGTCTGCTTCCCCAAGTTCTTCTGGTTGCTCCTGTGTGACTTCTCCTCTCTTCCTGGGGCTGCTAGCCGTGTACCGTGTTGCAGCTGCTCTGGGTTGTGGCTCTTCTGCTGCTGCTGTTTCTCCTGCCGGTTCAACGCTCTGCTGAATCCAGTGTTCCCCAGGTTCCGGAGTCACGTCGGTGGTTGAACTGCTTTATCCTGCACTTGCCAGCTGATTTATTCTATCCTGGGTCGCCTCTTCGGTAACGATCCTCTGTTTGGACGCTCTGCAGCACTGGGTTCTGTTCTGGACTCAACGCTGACTTCATATGATCTACGGTTTGCCTTTCTTTTGTTTGGTTATTCTTACTTTTCCCCCCCGTGCACCCTTTCTGTTGTTGTCACTACTTGAGTTGCACGGCTCCCGTCGTCCTAGGTTCGCTCCCCTTGGGGGGTACCCAGTCGGCTTACTCCAGCCTTTGTCCCTGTTCCTCTGGCCCTTGCTGACATTTTGCTCCCCCTGCATCTATGTGATCATATGCATGCACACCAATACTATACTCTCCTTCCCTCACACACATTCACGGGCTCTCCCATTAGCTTTTACTCATGCCTCTCGGGATGCTGGGTTCCTCTCCCTGTACTCCGATGTGTATGGGGACACTCTACCCTCCGCAAGCACACGACTCCATCTACTTGTGCACATACTTTCTCTCCTCCACGCCCGCGGTCCTCTATGTCCTGATACGGCTTCTTGCCTCAGGGACGCGGACTCGCTTGCCGACGATCATTGATTGTGTGCCTTACACGATGTGGTTACCTACCTTCGCTCCTTTGATGCACTACACCACAGGTCATACATTTATTTATTTTTTTTTATTTTTTTTATTTTTTTTTCCCCATACATATATCATCTTACACTTCTACACGCTATCGCATTTACACTATCCCTCCACTTGACACGGAGAGGGTGCTCTTGCACCTTGTCTTGCCACCACCGCTCCCTATTTGACATGACACACCATTGTTCGCATTCTACCACCACCCCTACCAGAGCCTACCTGCCGTCTCCTTCGGGTTTGGGTACTAGGTCTTTGACCACTAGTATGGTCACTCGGCTCACTACTCGATGTTGTTACATCAGGGTTACGCGTTGCCCAGTTCGTTTTCGGTTTTTGGTTTTGTTTCTATGCACGTACGATACTCTGTTTTCTTCGCCGTCATATTGCATTTTTCTTGGATGCTACGGGATGACGTTATTATGTATTACGGTGCCCTGGCCCTTAATGTCCTATGGCCTCCAGTAACCTTACCTGTACGTCTCTGAATGTCAGAGGCTTGAATAAACCCCAGCAAAGGTCAAAACTGTTTCTGCTCCTCCATTCCTATAGAACCCATATAGCCTTCCTCCAAGAAACCCATCTTCTGGCTGCGCAAGAATTTAGGCTCACCCATAGACACTTCCAATCGGCGTACTTCTCTAGCTCCGCCACTACCAAGACCAAGGGCGTTGCCATTTTACTGCACAAGAGCCTCCCATTTCAACTTATTGATGTCTGGAGGGATACGGAGGGCAGGAGTCTGATTGTTAAAGGTTTTTTGGGTTCCCATAAGATCACACTGGCCACTGTCTACGCCCCCAATAGGGACCAAATCCCTTTCCTGGTGCGTTTTTTATCTAAGCTTGCGGACCTCCAGGAGGGACTGACGATTTTTGGGGGGGATCTAAATATGGTTCTGGACCCTAGACTCGACTGCTCGACTGGTACGTCCCATCTCCCATACGGTAAAATTAAGAAAGTAAAAAGGTCGCTCCTCCTTAACCAACTAGTTGACGTCTGGAGAGCCAGTCACCCTACTACCCTCGACTACACCTTCTTTTCCCCTCCACATAATAAATATACGCGTATCGACGCCTTGTTTGTGTCCCACCACCACCTCTCCTACCTCCATTCCGCTTCCATTGGGACTCCGGCGATCAGTGACCATGCCCCCGTCCATATGTCCCTCCGGCTCCCTTCTCACCCTCCTAAGGTCTGGTGCTGGCGTCTTAACCCCAACTTGATCAATGACCCCACGTTCCTCCCGGAACTCGAGGATCACCTCAAACACTACTTCGAGGACAACTCTGCCCGAGGTACCCCGGTCCCGACGGTCTGGGAGGCGCATAAGGCGGTAATGAGAGGCCGTCTTATTCAGCTTGGAGCCAAACTGAAACGTTTGGACTACCTGTCCCTTATCTCTCTCACGCGTCAAATAGCAACTCTGGAGCTCAGACATAAGCTTACTCTCTCCCATGACACCCATGTACAGCTCCAGGCTTTGCGCGCCGACCTCTCCTCCCTCCTCGACTCTAGGGTTAAGCGCAATTTCCTCCTCGCTAGGAAACATTTTTACGAACTGGGGGATAAGCCTGGGAAACTACTAGCCAGGGCCCTCCGGGCCAAGAGGTCGTCCACCTACATACCTAAGATTAGAGATGCGTCGGGCACGTTGCAACATCAAACGGGGGCTATTGCTCGCTGTTTTTCTGACTATTACTCTGAATTATACAACCTGAGCGGGGGGAGAGATCCCGACACACCGACTCTCGATTGTATGGCAGCGTATCTAGATCAACATCTCAAGCTCAGGCTCACCGCCGAAGATAGGGTCGGGCTTAACTCTCCCATTGGCTTGGAGGAGGTGGAGCGCGCGATCAAGTCCCTACCGAGGGGAAAATGTCCCGGCCCAGATGGCTTCACCCCTTTGTACTATAGCAAATTTTTCCGTACTCTGGGCCCCCAACTGGTGACCTTTTTTAACGCCTTAGCTGAAGGGTCGCCTCTTGATCCCCAAACAAATACAGCCCACATCACAGTCGTCCCTAAACCGGGTAAGGACCCCGAAATCTGTGGCAATTATCGCCCGATTTCTTTGATCAACACTGATCTTAAAATTCTGGCCAAAATTTTATCTCTTAGACTTATCCCTCTCCTTCCCAAGTGCATTCATGGTGACCAGTCGGGATTTGTGCCTGGCCATGAAGCCAGGGACAATACCCTTAAGGTCCTGAACCTCCTGGCGTTGGCCCACTCGCGCAAAACCCCCCTCCTCCTGGTGTCCATGGATGCAGAGAAGGCCTTCGATAGGGTCTCGTGGGCCTTCCTCCTTCATGTCCTCAACAAGTTAGCTGTGGGTCCCAGGTTCCTCCGACACATTTGTTCGCTGTACTCTTTGCCTTCGGCTCATGTGCGCGTTAACGGCCTCCTCTCTGATAGGATCACCTTGGTCAATGGCACCAGGCAGGGCTGCCCCCTTTCACCCTTGTTATTTCTTCTTGTGCTTGAGCCCCTGGCCAACGCTATCCGGGCCAACCCCCATATTTCGGGCCTCTCGGCGGCGGGTCAGGAATTCAAGCTGTCAATATACGCTGACGATATGCTGTGCTTCGTTACTAATCCTATGCTTTCCCTCCCACACCTTACCTCTGAGTTGCAGCAGTTCCATGATCTAGCTCAATATAAGATTAACCTGCAAAAATCTGAGATCCTGGGCGTACATGTTCCTCCCCCTATGAAATCGCAGATACAGGCCGCCTACCCCTTTCGCTGGTCGGATGCGTACCTGAGCTATCTTGGGGTGCGCATCCCGGCCGACCTGTCCACCCTGGTGGACTTGAACTTCGCCCCTCTTCTGGAGTCAGTCTCCACGGACCTGAGGAGATGGTCCTTCAGCCACATCTCCTGGTTTGGGAGGGTGAGCGTTCTGAAAATGAATGTCCTCCCTCGCATTTTATATCTCCTGCAAACTCTCCCTGTGTACTTAACTCAGTCCTTCCTTAAAAGGTGGACTAGGACCTTTACGAGATACGTTTGGTCTAACCGTTCCCCTAGACTGGCTCTCTCTTACCTGACCAGCACTAAAGAGTGTGCCGGATTGGGCCTCTTGGACATTGAGGGTTACTGGGTTGCCTCCCACCTTCGGAGGGTTATAGAATGGTCCTCTCACTCGCATAAGCACTGGGTTCAACTTGAGAACACCTTCTTTCCCACCGACATTGCTGCTGTGCCCTGGCTTTCGCGGAAGCATCGCCTCCCCGCCTTACCGCGCCACCCGACTATTATTCCGACGCTGCGGGTATTTTCTAGGACCCTCGCCAGGTACCCCATAACGTCCTGCCCTGGCCCATTGACCCCCATCTCGTCCAATCCGGACTTCCTTCCTGGTCAGTCTCATGCTGATATACAGATTTTTGTGCCTGCACGGGAAAGGGTACTTCGTGTTTCCCACCTTCACGCAGGGGACTCTCTCCGCCCCTTGTCGGACTTTGTGTCTGGTGCGCCTGTGCCCTTTGGGGCATCTTTTCTGTATCACCAGATTAAGCATTTCCTGTCCTCCCTGTCCCCCGCTTCCGACCTGACTAGACCCCTGACGGTGTTTGAGTTACTCCTTACGGACCCCTCCAGGCATTCCCACCTTCTCTCCGCATAGGAAACCGTTTTTTCTTAGTCTGTGGGAAAGGGATTTGACCCGCACGTTCGAGCGGGACGAGTGGGACAAAATGATACTGCTCACCCTTCGGGGGGTCACATCTAGCAAGTTGCAGGAGTCGGCCTACAAGCTCCTCACCAGGTGGTACAGGGTGCCTGCCGACTTGCACCGTTTTCTCCCCCACGTTTCCCCGTCCTGTTGGCGATGTGGGACTGATGAGGGCACATATTTGCACCTCTGGTGGCACTGCCCCCTGGTGCAGCCCTTCTGGTCGGCTGTGTCCGCGGTGATTAGGACAGTTGACGACCCCGACTTCCGATCCACCCCTGAGTCCATGCTGTTGCACCACATCCCCTCTGGTGTGGGTGCTTATAAGCGGTCACTCACCATTCATTTTATCGCCGCGGCCAGGGCTACCATTCCTTGCTTTTGGAGGCAGGCTAGATCCCCCCTGTCTCTGTGTGGCTTAAAAAGGTAGGCTTTATTTGCCAGATGGAGGATTTGGTAATGACTTCCAGAGGCTTTGGCTATAAAAACGGGCTAAAATGGTTGCCTTGGAGGGAGTTCCTGGCTTCTCCATCATTTCGCACTGTACTGGGCGATCTTGTCGTTGCCCCCCCTGACCCAGACACCACTTAAGTGGGCTTCCTCTCTGTGCAGTTTTGCCCCCCCGCAAGTTTCTCCGGGTTTCTCCATCGTTTTCTTTTCTCGACCCTATAGTCAGTCCGCTACATTCCTTTTTTTTTTTGTGGACGATTACAGACGGCGCTCTGCCTGCCCGTTTCGTTTCCATCCACCTTTTCAACCGCCCGAGCATCCACACATGCATTCACTGATATATTTGCAATTACGTGCTTTGTTTTGATTTGTTTTGTTTTATTTGTTTACTTTTGTTCTGTATTTGACATTCTCCGGGATGATGCTGCCTGCAGGCGGTTTCCGGTGCGTTACGCCTGTGGCATTGCTTGTGTTACTCCGATGTTGGCGTCTTGTATATTCCGCTCGTGCGGCACATCTTGCTGTATAGAATAACCACTGGTTCTATCCCTTCTCTTGGTTGTAACTTGCCTGATGTACGATGTGCTATTGTTGCATGACGCCTGATGTATCTTTTCCTCGACTGTACGCACTGTTAACATCTTATCAATAAAACGGAGATTTGAAAAAAAAAAAAAAAAAAGAGAGAAGCAGCTCCACAGCCTGAATGGAGCCTGACACAGGAAAATATTTTATGCATTGCATTCCCAATGGACAATATATATATAGTAGTAAACTTAAAAGCTAAGAGGGGAAAATATATAATACACTTATACAGTGAAATGCTTTTTGTTTTCACATAAAATATTATACTTCTTACTACTGTAGAGAAAATATCTTAATAATTAAAATCTATCATCAAACTTGCTTTGCGGCACTTGGTGCTTCCATAGTTATAAAATCTAGACATGTCTACAGTGTATATAACACCTGTGTTTAACCCCAGGGCCTATTTTCTCTACTGAACTGTATGTTCTAGTCAGTGAATCCTTGACCATAACTGAAAAAACTCCAGATAAAAGCCGTGGAGATCCATATCTTACCATTACACTGTATTTTATTTTTACCATGACTGATAGGATGCATTTCATTGTTAAAATTAATATAGTAAAACTACCTTATTTTTTTTTTTTAAAAAGGAATGATGTGCATTTGCATAACCTGAACATACATTTTAACATCATTGTGCTACTTTATTTTTTCTCTAAGTGCACGCTTTCCTTTAGGTAATTAGAGATAAAAGCACAAGGAAGATTGTGCGTAAATATACGGTAGGCATCTTGTTTTAAAAGCCTTCAATAAATTGCAAAACAAACGCATCTTAGTCTAGTGTAGAATTATCTCGCTCTAACAGATTAAAAGGACTCCACAGGCACCTTTTCACTACTTTATATGGCTCATCAATATAGTACTACATTTGTTTTGTGTTTCTAATGATCCAGTGTTAACACATCTTATTGTACTGGAATTTCTTTAAAGTAGAGCACATTTAAAAGGACAATGTTTCTTAACAATAGATTCATAATAAATGTAATATACTATCAGGGAGCTCTCCGATTTGTATGTACATTTTGCAATATTTAAAAAAATAAACGAGTTATCCAAGAGTCACAGTTGCATTTGCATACAAATAATGAGAAATTGAGAACACATTGAATTTTAGGCATCCTTCATGTTCAGTTGAAAAGACACAATCAAAAGTATAACAAACTGATCAGGGCTCCATGCTCCTGCATCTGTTTATTTGCATCTTTTTCCTTCATCTTTTAGCAACAAAATCACTCAATTCCATAATGGTGAAGTGGAGAACAGGGGGAACCGTGCCCTTGTCAGTAGAACTGGGTAGAAAAATCACCCATCTCTGAAAGTGGAAGCACCTGCAGAAAAACCTTGTTCCTCCTTCTGATGACCCGCCAGTTAATATGTGTATATGTTCCTTTATTATTTCTTTAAAAATGTGAGTAATATAAAATAATTACAAATATGTTGGCTGCTGTTTACTATAGGCATGACATAAATTACACATTGTATGTTTAAATTGAGGGTTTTGCCATATTAACCCGTTAATGACAAAGTCCGTACATGTACGGGCTCAAAATGCATTGTTTTCAATGGGTTTAGGGACCGCCCATTGTCCTTAAGGGGTTAAAAAAAAAGATCCAAAATAAGATTTATAGCTACTACTTCTCAAACATAATTGCCCTAAAACAAACTGGTTTTTCATTGCTCAGTACTACTTCTTATGTCCCTTTTTTGCCATTATACAGTGCTGCGAAATCTAATTCTATAATTAAAAAAATAATATTAGTGCCATTATTATTATTATTATTATCATTTAATATGATGGTCGTTAGAAAGAGGTGCATGCCTTCATAAACAGAATAAAGAGAAAAAAATGATAATCTTATAGGATGAGCTAATACTTAGGTTAAACTTAGGGAATAAAAATTGCTGATGCGAGGAACAGGAAACAGAATAATACTCCTACTGGACAAGAGGCTATAGACATCATACTGTACATGGAATAGTCATCTTTATAACAAGACAGACTAACAAAGTATGTAATTTTATTTAAATGGAAGAGCTCATTAACAACTTAAACAGCTTATTAAAGCTAAAGTAATGGTACAAACATGGAAACAGTTTCAACTATTGAAAACTCTTTGAAATGCATGAAAGCTTGGAGGTATTTCCAAGAAATAAAATGTACTGAGAACATGAGAACTGATGCAGAAGAAAAGGCTTTTAGAACTTTCCTATTCAAGCTAGGTAACGGGGAACTTTTTGGTGATTGGTGACTATTGAAACCTCAGAGAATTTCATTTATAATGGATTTTTTTTGTTGAAGAAATATTTGGCAGATGTACTGCTGTTCTTGGGCCATGCAATACTATGCCCAAAAAATGATGAGGCACTAAAGATAAATGAAGAGGTACTTAAATAGACTAGAAGTTGATACATTAACAAAAGTGAATTCAAAACAAGGCTGAGCGAATGGAACAGCTACAGGTTAAAAAAAGAAAAAACTATCAAATAATTTCATATATGCAGATGATCTAATGGGCAACACCAAAAGAAATACTGTTTTTATTAAATCAATTTTAGTATTGTAGTCTGTGCTCAAGCATTAATTATGATTAGAAATATGGGACTGGTGCACTGTTCTCATCATCCCAGATATTCTTTATACAAAAAAGTAAAGAAAACGATCTTATCAGAATACATGCTCTGCGCATCTGGGTGTATATATATCATAGTCCACCATAGTTTGAATGATACTGAATGTTTTGCCTTAAGGTTAAGAAGTAAGTCAACATGAGCTAAAAAATAAATCTTTCAAATAACCTCCTGAAGAAGAAAGGAGGCAATACTTTTCTGTGAAAAGTGATGCATACTGCAAAAAATTACATGCTCAGGAATAAGAAAGAAAATTACATTTATGCATAAGCTCTTTTATGAGAAGATATACATGCCGAATGTTGCATGGTTGCTGCTAAATCTATGATTGAGCTGTGCTATTTAGAAAAGATGTTACTTTTGTTCAGTGCGGTTCTTGTGTAAATCTGTAAACATGAAATAACTAACAGAGAATTATGTTGGTTGCCACGGTGATTGCTTTACCTGCTGCATTGCTCCAAAAGCATTCTTTATACATTAACCCCAATAACTGTATATTTATTTTATGGGTTACTGGCCAAATGTTTAAATGTATACATCATTCCTAAAGCTGCATTGTAGTCAGGAAGCAACACAACCAACTCTGCCTTCTGGCTTAATTATGGGAACCTATACATACATCTGTGCTCCAAAAAAGATGCCTATTCTAAAAAAAACTGTTTCCGATGGTATCCCAGCAATTTAGGCATAGCACGATTTTGTGTGTATGCATAGATACCATACTTTGAAATCCATCTAGAAAAGAACCGTGTTTATGGATCGAGAGCCAGAAATACCTAATTAGCTCCCTTTCAGCTGCAAAGGTATTGTAGCATACAAATAATATGATGCTGACAGGGGTTTTCAATCTAATGTATTTCTATTAATGCAGAGCTACAAAACACCTTCCTAAAACCATATACTTTAAAAATAGATACTCATTTCAGGAGGACACACAAATGCCCAGGAAAAGCAAAAACCTAAGGAGATAAAAGGAGTAATCAATGGGTTTATACATTTTAGAAGCATTAATAAATGTATGTAGCTATTAGACTACACAGAAGGAGATCATTTTTGTAATATTCCTTTTGAAGTAGTATATGTTGATTTTGGAGATTTTCGTCAATGCTTTTCGCTACTTTGCTGCAATATACGTATGTCCAGAGGCGTATCTAGGGTAAGGCACCTATGGCTCGTGCCATAGGCGCCATTTGAAGGGGGCGCCAGTGAGCGGCTTTCAAACGCTGTCTTTTTTTTTTTTTTTTTGATGCGGAGGAGAGAGAGGGGCGCCTAGCAACCGCTCGGCGCCCCTCATTCTCCTCCACGAGGCCTCTACCTCCGTCCCGGTCCCGGTGCCGGCGCCGGCATTTCATGCTGAGTGCCGTAATATGACATCATATTTAGGCGCCTAGCAGTGAAGCAGCGGGCACCAGCGAGCGGCTTTTAAACGCTGTCTTTTTTTTTGATGCGGAGGAGAGAGAGGGGCGCCTAGCAACCGCTCGGCGCCCCTCATTCTCCTCCACGAGGCCTCTACCTCCGTCCCGGTCCCGGTGCCGGCGCCGGCATTTCATGCTGAGTGCCGTAATATGACATCATATTTAGGCGCCTAGCAGTGAAGCAGCGGGCACCAGCGAGCGGCTTTTAAACGCTGTCTTTTTTTTTGATGCGGAGGAGAGAGAGGGGCGCCTAGCAACCGCTCGGCGCCCCTCATTCTCCTCCACAAGGCCTCTACCTCCGTCCCGGTCCCGGTGCCGGCGCCGGCATTTCATGCTGAGTGCCGTAATATGACATCATATTTAGGCGCCTAGCAGTGAAGCAGCGGGCACCAGCGAGCGGCTTTTAAACGCTGTCTTTTTTTTTGATGTGGAGGAGAGAGAGGAGCGCCTAGCAACCGCTCGGCGCCACTCGTTCTCCCCCGCATCAAAAAAAAGAAGACAGCGTTTAAAAGCCGCTCGCTGGTGCCCGCTGCTTCACTGCTGGGCACCGAAATATGACGTCATATTACGGCGCTCAGCAGTGAAGCAGCGGGCACCAGCGAGCGGTGCAGGATGACAGCAGCATCGTGCTCCCGTCGCTGGACTTCAAGGTGAGAGAACTACGGGGGGGAGGGGGTATATAGTGGGGATGGTATATAGTGGCTAGGGGGGGAGAGGGTATATAGTGGGTAGGGGGGGAGAGGATATATAGTGGGTAGGGGGGTAGAGGATATATAGTGGGTAGGGGGGAGAGGATATATAGTGGGTAGGAGGGGGGGAGAGGATATATAGTGGGTAGGGGGGGAGAGGGTATATAGTGGGTAGGGGGGAGAGGGTATATAGTGGGTAGGGGGGAGGATATATAGTGGGTAGGGGGGAGAGGGTATATAGTGGGTAGGGGGGAGAGGGTATATAGTGGGTGGGGGGGAGAGGGTATATAGTGGGTGGGGGGGAGAGGGTATATAGTGGGTGGGGGGAGAGGGTATATAGTGGGTGGGGGGAGAGGGTATATAGTGGGTAGGGGGGTATATATTCCTTCAGTGCTGAGATCACAAGTGAATTTCAATTGATCTGGGTTTGTGTGTTGATCTATACCTGCTATCGGCAGCAGGGACTAATATTTATATATATATATATATGGGCAGCAGGGGCTAGTAAATGGGTTTTAGATATTTGGACAGGGGCGCAATTTCAGTGCTTGCCATAGGCGCTATTTTCAGTAGATACGCCTCTGCGTATGTCTCATTAATGACTGAAGGCCACTAAGACATGACATGATAGAAAGAAAAGAAAGGTGCTACCCTCCAAAAAAGCTAGGATATATTTATTTCAAGATCACCTCTCGTTCTAAATGCTGTGTTAAAATGTATGGATACCATACATTCAAGCTAGCAAATATTTTGTTTAGGTAGTCTCTGCTTGTTTGTATGTTTTTTTTGTGGTTTTTTTTTATTATGTGTATTTAGACTTTATGCATATAATTTTTTCATGCTAACATTTTTTAACAGTTTTGCAGTTTAATAAAGGGGAGTTACAAAAAGTGATGGAAAAGTCTCTCTCCATAAGTGATAGAGGTTAATACACTAAGAAATTATTAGCATGCATGGGCTAGGCAGATGACCACGTATGACCATTTTAGGTCCACAAAGACAAAGGACTGATTGAAGTTTGAGTATTTACATCAGGACAAACAAACAGACAGCAAATGGCCGTACAATATGTATGAATTCATTTGGAAAGGAGGTCATTGCCCTATAGAGCTTACAGTATAAATACACAAAAACAGCTGTTCACATACTGTATAATGGCTGATAGCAATTTTAAGAGAAAATTAGTTGTTATGTGTATTACATACATATAAGGCTAGTTATAAGAGACCAAGAACAAAAATTATGTAGCCATTTGTCTGTTAAATAGTAAAATACGTATTAAGTAAATACTAGTTGATACAATCACCAGTACAAGACATAATAAATTACTAGTTTTTCATAATGTGACTTAGAAATATGTGTATTGTGATTAGGCAGCTTTGAAACTTTTATTAAAGGTAGAGGAATTAACAAATTATAGAAGGTCTTAAGTTTCTAAAGGAGATTTGTTTCAGAAAATGTAAATGTAATGACATGGCTAACTTTAGAGCACACAGAGTTATTTGAAGAAGCAATAATTACATTGATTACTCAGTCACTGATAAAAGAAAATCTGCAATAATGTTCACTAAATGTGACTGATGATGAATAGCCCATTACAACTGGGTACATGAGTCATGCGGAAATTCTTATACATTGGTAACCATTACACAGTTTCCTACATTCTGAACAGACAAGTAGCCTACGGTGTATTCCAGAACTATACATTTTTAATTTGAAAATTTGAAATGGCCATATAAAACTCAAATACAAAACAATTTGTTGAATATATGGGTGCATGCCATAACTAGCTATGGATTATCCTTCTTATTCTGCTTTAATATTTCTTCCCTATTATTTTATCTATACATCAAAATGTGGACTGACCATAAATTGGCTACATTTGGTATGAATGTGTACACAATAACACACAATGATTAAACCTTGTATCTACTTCAGTTTGAGATCAAGTATTTTATTTCCTTTACATGTATATACAAACTAGGTAGATGTTAGGGACCGGGAACCAGACGGACTAAAAAAACGTGTGCAAAACAGTCTTGTAATAACCAAGCAAACAAAGCAAAATCATCATCCAAGAGCGTACACCAAAAGACAAGCTGGGGTAAGGAACTGAGATGGGTACTCAGAGAACCTGGGGTCCGGAATACGGAGATCAGCGATGCCAGAAATAAAGAGCCGGAAGGGATGTCAAGGAAAGCCAGGCCATGCACAGATAATCAGAACACAGGAGACTGTACCTCCAGCCAGAAACAGCACAAGGGCAAGTAGGAAATGGGCCTTGCTGCTTAAATAGCCAGGAAGGAATAGGCTAATAAGAATCTGGTGAGAACCCTGGTAACAGATGAGTAAAGGCAGTTTGTTAAACATCAGCTGAGTCAGCCTAACACAGGGAAGAAAAGTCAACTGCGTGTAAAAACACAGAGCAGTTCAGCCAAACCATGACAGCAGATCTTTTAAAATAATATATAAACCCCATAGGCGTATTATGTCTAATTGTTATTACAAGTCTAATTGTGTAAAACGTAGAAATACGGTGTCTGTGTAACACTGGAGCAATTCAAAACATTCTATATTGGCTTGAGTAAAGTATCACTACGCTCATATTTCATTATATGTGTCATTATGTCATAATCATCTGTTGTTAGACATCTTGAGAAACATGATTTGGAAATATTAATGTTGCTTTAATTCAGCAGTCTTTGTTTATTTCTTAAAATTCTTCAACTCATAGCTGTAGCAATGATAATTTTCTGTGTATTGCTTTTTTTCACATCAGCGATTTTACACAAGAATGATCCTTTATCCTTTACAGTGAATTTGGATTTCAATGTCAGATCATATCTGAGGTGATTGTTCATCTGCTGGGCAATGAATGTCTGCTCTGTAATAACAGACCTCTCTCATATTGTATGTTGTGGGTGAAAGTTTCAAAACATCTCTCATTTGAAAAATGTCAAGAATAAGATGATTTATGAGTAATCTCAAATAAATACATCATAATTCAACTGTGTTTATGTAATCCTTAAAACATCAAGAGGATGTAAATATGTTGTTTCAGTATTACCTTGAGTTGTTTTCTACTGAGGTACCTTGCCCCTATAATCTTTATATTTTTTAAAACTTTTATATACATTATAATATATATTATATATATGAAATTTTGACACTGACACAAGTTTTATTTTTTTGGCTGTTTACCAAAATAAGGTTGAGTTACAGTTAAATAATAAATATGGGCTTATAGTGCAGTCTCTCAGCTTTAATATGAGGGTATTCACATCCAATTTGGTGAAAGGGTTTAGGAATTACAGCTCTTTAATATGTATTCTCCTCTGCTTTCAAGGGACCAAAAGTAATTGGACAATTGACTCAAAAGCTGTTTCATCAACAGATGTGGGCTATTTATGTGTTATTTCTTCATCAATTAAGCAGGTAAAAGGTCTGGAGTTGATTTGCGGTGTGGCGTTCGCCTTTGGCAGCTGTTGCTGTGAACCCACAACATGTGGCCAAAGGAGCTCTTGATACAAGTGAAACAGGCTTAGGCTGCCAAAAAAAAATAAATCCATCAAACAGATGGCAGGAACATTAGGAGTGGCCAAGTCAACACTTTGGTACTTTCTGAAGAAAAAACAATTGCACCGGTGAGCTCTGCAACACAAAAAGGCCTGGACACCCATAGAAGACTACAGTGGTGAATGATCATGAGATCCTTTCCATGGTTAAAAAAAAACCATTCACAACATCCAGTCAAGTGAAGAGGACTCTCCAAAAGGTAGACATCATTATTGAAGACTTCACAAAAGTAAAAGGAAGCCCAGTTGTGGAACAGCATTCTTTGGAGAGATGAAACTAAGATCAACCTGTCTGATAAAAAATATGGAGAAGGCTTGGAACGGCTCATGATCAAAAGCATACTGCATAATTTGTAAAACACAGTAAAGGTAATGTGATGGCATAGGCATCTATGGCTTCCAATGGCATTGAGTCACTAGTGTGTATTGTTGTGACAGAAGACAGAATCAACCAAATGAATTCTAAAGTGTATAGGGATATATTGTCTCCTCAGATTCAACCATATTCAGCAAAGTTTATTGGATGCTGCTTCACTTTACAGATGGTCAATAACCCAAAACATAGGGTTTCCTACAACAAAATAGGAAGAATACCAAGGGGGGGTGAATACTTCTGCAAGGCACTGTATCGATAAAGGTATACACAGTATATATATTATGATCTATGTATTTAACCTTAGCTGTGTGACTTTATTTCATAAATGGTTGCTATGCTACACTAGAGCTTTGACTAATATTTAGAAAGGCACAGTACAGCAGAGAGAGAGATACATCCTGCTATGCACTCCCATTTGTGTCACATAACTCCATAATAAGGTGCTCAACCTTTAAAATATGACTTCTCATAGACTCAAGATTATACACCAGAAAAGCTAAGGGATGGAAGCACCTCTAGATTCCCTTTGTGTATAAATCATTTTATATCAAACATTTGTAATGTTCTCATAAACACCACTATTAGATCAGTTAATTAGAGTTGTTCAAATGGGCAAAAAACGATTCAGACAAATTTTTTATTTAATTTTTGGTCTATTTTCGGACAACAAATTGTGTTCTTGTCCCTTCAGTTTAGTTGAAATGGCAGGGCTTTTTCCATTTGGAAACAAAATTTATTGTCTCATCCTTAATCATGATCTCTCATGCTCTTTCTCAAAGTCTCCCTGCCTTCTCCACAGACTGCTTCCATGTTTCTTTGTCTTCTATTCCACAGCTCAGCTTTTTTTTCTTGCCTCTTTATATAGAATGTGGTCAAATAATAAGTACAAAACATATATTACAATGTCAGCACTATTATAGCACAACTGAAAATGTTTTGTAATATTATTTTCTTAATAAGATAATAAGCTGTGTTCGCTGCTGTTCAAAAGATTATCTTATGTACTTTAATGTATATGATATCTGTGTAGTGCCTCTAAATTTTCATGGTGAAGGGCAGCTGCACATTGTATCTTTATTTTTTTATTTATTAAATGAATGCATAACTCACTTATTAGTGTATTAAAGGTCACAAAACTACTTTGTGCTTGTTTTTATAATTCCTTATCCCAAACCTCTGTTCATTTGGGGTACCTCTATTTCAAATCCTCCAAACCTTGTTATTAGACCAATGTTGTTTTAACCTTATTCCCCTTACTCACATATAGAAACAATAATCCAAACTCCCAAGTCTTCATCCATTGTAATACACCTATCAATAATTTCAAAACTTGAGCTCTTCTTCTAGTACTTTCCAAAATGGTTATATATCATGCTATACCTAGGCTCAGACCAGAACACATGTAAGTTTTAGATTTAGCTGATAACCATCTATAGTTCAATCCACCCTTATGTGGAATGTGTAAAATCACAGAAGGAAACCAATTGCTTAGTCAAGTTTACAGATTCTCCATGATGCAGAGAAGCAAATTACAGGCTGTAGTCATAAATATGTAACAATTTTATGTGTCCTGGGGAAAAAAGCTGATATGGCAAGGATACAAGGTTAGCGTGTAAGCTTACTTTAATTAGTAAGATTTGTATATTGGGATGATTTTGTCTTACTGTACTAACTGAATGTTATTTTGATGTTTATATGATAAAAAGGTTTTGTACCGTGTTAGCCGTTGAGAAAACAGGAGAAAAGTATAGTTAAAATGATACCATTTATTGGCTGAGAGTTTAATTGCGAGCTTTCGAGACCAAGTTGTTAGGTCTCTTCCTCAGGCATTAATGAAGCTAACACAGACTTTTCTAAATACAAAAGCACAATTAACAAAGACTTTAGATAAACACAATGGTATTGGGGAATTTGTTCAGCAGTAAATTAGCTGGACTAGCAGAGATCCAATGGACAGATATGGTTCAATCAAAGCATCCTTGGAGAGTTTGATGTTTATAAGCATAGGAAAATAGGACACATTTTTGTAAGAGAACACAATAAATCAATTGAATAAATCAACTTCCATATTTTCTGTCTCATATGGTTTCTGTTTTGAATTATAGATTTGTAAGATTTAAAAATAAAATGATTAAACTCAGCTTGTTCAGTTACATGTGTGTCTCTTGCGTGAATTACTTTGTATCTTCAATCTAACTGCAAGACATCCCTGTTAACGCACGCCTGTGCACCGTGTTGTTTGAATTTGCCTTCCCTGCAAAGCTTTCTTCTGCTCCCAGTGTCCTGGGAGGAATCTACTTTAGCAGTCATGATATAGCACACATATCATCAAGAGAGCTCATTTAAATTTTAATGAGCACATGCTGTGTCAGGTTGTGTGCCCAATTAAAGCATATGCCACTGGGATGGCAAGGTTTTTGTTTTTAGAGTTTACGTTTCTGAACAGTACTGTGCCCTTTATAGTGTTTCTGCTAAATCTAATCTCATGACTGTTACCTACAGACCAACAGCGTGGAAAAAGATAATAAACCAGGATTTTGAAGCTATTAACATTTTAAGTACTGGGAGTTTCATAATAAGAAAGCTGTGTTTGTTCCTTGAAGATGCAATAATCTCTGGTTGAACACCACGTTGTTGGGTTATTCTTCCTAGTTTTAACTTGTCTTTATTGTTGTAAGAGAGGAGTTTAAAGCTACTATGAAAAATACTACTTGCATAAACACACAGTTTTTATTAGTTTCTACACAATAAACGTTATCAAATTAACTATGAATTATGCCAAGGGCATGATAGAGCTTATTGCAAAAGAATCTCAATGGAGATGGTCCTTACGTATGCATACTGCCGTTGTTAAGTTGAAAGTCAACTGGAAACTATGTTCAGTGTATACACCTCAATCTCTGGGTAACCACATTGGCATTTCATATGTTGCCTTACTTGTAAATGTAACGTGCTGCTTTGAAGTGTGTGGGATGCAGTGGCGTCGGCAGGGGGGGGCCAGAGGGGGCCATGGCCCCCCCTACATCATGCTGTGCCCCCCGGTGTGCCCCCCCAATTGAAACGCCGGCTTTTTTTTTTTTTTAATAGACCCGGAGGAGAGAGTGAGAGGCGCCGAGCGGTTGCTGAGGAATACGTTCTGAGCAACCGTTCTCTCACTCTTCTCCGCGACCGCGAGGCCTCTTCCTGGTTCGCAGTGCCGGCATTTCAAGCCGAGCGCCGGTATATGTCGTCATATCCGGCGCCCAGCAGTGAAGCCGGCAGAACCAGGGATACAGAGACCTCGCGATCTCACCGCTAGACAAGCCCAAGGTAAGTGAACTTCAAAGGGGGGGTTAGAAAGTTAGGAGGGGGTTAGAGAGAAGAGGTAGATAGGAAGTGAGAAGGGGTAGATAAGGATAGATTGGGAGGGAGAGGGGGTAGATTGGGAGGGAGATGGGGGTGGATGGGATACATTGGGAGGGAGAGGGGATAGTTAGGATTGATTGGGAGGGAGAGGGGGTAGATAGGATTGATTGGGAGGGAGAGGGGGTAGATAGGATAGATTGGGAGGGAGAGGGGGGTACATAGGATAGATTGGGAGGGAGAGGGGGGTATATAGGATAGATTGGGAGGCAGATGTGGCAGATGTGGTAGATAGGGAGGGAGATGTGGTAGATAGGATAGATTGGGAGGGAGAGGGGGTAGATAGGATAGATTGGGAGGGAGAGGGGGTAGATAGGATAGATTGGGAGGGAGAGGTCTTTATGGAACAAAAACGGCGTACGTTCAGCTGTTTGGGGACAAAGTTGACATAATGTGTAACTTAGGTGCTGGTCAGGTTCTATGTGGGCAGTGTGGACGCCAGGGCTGGCTTTGGGGTGTGTGACCAGTGATCTATGCCTGTAATTTAGGGGGGTTTATCTATACCTTTAATGCAGAGTTTATATGTAATTTCCAATTGATTTATATCTGCAAAGCTGGGTTTTGTGTCATTCTGTTCATCTGTATCGGCTATATTTCCATACATTATTAATGTTTACCTGCAAATATAGGATTTGCATGTCTTATTCAGTTGATCAATACCTGGAGTGCTGTTTCCATGTGTTGATTATTTGATCTAAACCTTCAGTGCTGAGTGTACATGTGATTTCCAGTTGATCTATACCTGCAATGCTGGGTTTGTGTGTTCTGTTGGTTTATACCTGCAATGCTATGTTTCCATACATTATTTATGTATACCTGCAAATACAAGGTTTTTTTTAATCTCATTCAGTTGCATGTGCTGTTTCCATGTGTTGTTTATTTGATCTATACCTGAACTACAGGGTGTAAGTAAAAGAGCGCTATGGTTTAGTGAATGAGGGGACAAAGGGACTCTGGGGATGATTACAGGGGAGAGGACCTCTCAATGTCACGGTGCAGTCAGAAGGAGGGAACACTGCACTGACTCTCACTGTCTTCCCCTGATCTGCAGTCAGTGTGGCAAATATATTGGCAGCAGGGTCTAATATTAATATATATTGGCTGCAGGGGCTAATATTAATATATATCGGAAGCTGGGACTAATGTTTATATATATCGGCTGCAGGGCCTATTATCAATAAATATTGGCTGCAGGGGCTAATATTTATATATATTGGCTGCAGGGACTAATAATATATATCGGCAGTAGGGGCTAATATTAATATATGTTGGCAGCAGGGTATAATTTCTATGTATATCGGCAGCAGGGTATAATATAAGTATGTATCCGCAGCAGGGGCTAATATTAATATATATCCGCAGCAGGGGTTAATATTAATATATATCTGCAGCAGGGTCTAATATTTCTATATATCTGCAGCAGGGTCTAATATTTATATATATTGTCAGCAGGGGCTAATATTAAATAATGAAAAATAACTGTCACTTTAGCTGTTATTTTGAAATCATATTTTAATCACAGTCTTTACTTCAAAGAGATAAGTGCATATTATGTAGTTAAAAATGCACGTCTAACGTGTGTGTGTGTGTGTGTGTGTGTGTGTGTATATATATATATATATATATATAGTGTATATGTACCGTTTTATAATTGGCCCCCCTACTTTGGTCCCTGGCCCCCCATGTGCCCCCCCTAAATATGAAACCTGGAGACGCCACTGGTGGGATGTATAAACTCACAGAAGAAAGTTAATTAATCATTTATATATTTGGCATATTGCAATTTAATAAACCCTAGTGCTGGTTAGGAACATACGAAATGTATGTGGGCCATTGAAATGTGGGCTGATGTTGGCTGTTATCGAAACCCTATTTCTGTTCCCTTCTTTTACTAAAGAACAGTTGTAAGTTTGTTTTCTTGGTTTTATGAAATGCATAGATTATAATGAGCTACATGCATTTAGTAACAAGATTTTAATTTAATTGTATGCATCACTAGCAATGTATTTTTTAGATCAAAATAGGATAATTAAAAAAAAAATAAGATAAGATATGTTTTTTTCTTGCTTCAAGACATTTTATGTTGTATTGTTTGGAGATGTTCTAATAAGATTGCTATGTGTTATACAAAATAGGTTTCAAAAAGTACATGGGGGTTCTTGAATTACCTATAAAAACAAACCTACTTTACAAAAACCTGAAAACCAAATATATCATAAATTCCTAATTTTATATTTAAGTATCACCCTTAAACTTCATATGCAAGTGTGCTTGAAGAGAACTGTGATTTATTGTGTCATTACTGAACAAGCTATATAACATAACATGAGTTATCATAACAGGACCATATATTCAATTTGTACAGTAATAACGTTCAATATTTTTTATTTTCTAAATAGGACGATGGGACACAAAAACAGGTACATCAAAATCCCCAGAGGCCATATGTGGGTGGAAGGTGACCATTATGGACATAGTTTTGACAGCAATGCTTTTGGACCGGTAAGATTTATTAATACTTTATCATATCACATCCCTTAACTCTTTTGAGGCTGTATGAAAATAAAGGCAGCTCTATAATTAAAGTTGTTGTTTTTAAATGTGTATAAATGTTATTTTTTCTTTTGATAGTTGCTTTAACCCTACTAATAGTTAACACACGTTATGCATGTCCGTCTTCTAGCTTAGATGATAGAAAGCATTGGCAACAAATAGTTCCATTGTTATCAACCACTGATACAACAGCCAATGTTGAGGTCAACTGCAACTCTCACAAGATTGGTACAACTGCTGTTGCTGGCTGCAACTCCCATTCTGCTCACTGCAGAAAGCTGGCATAAGTCTGATGTCTGGGAGATTGAAGTTGATTATCTGTGTCACTGAAGCTGCTAATTTTCTTGGTACTTTATGATGTCAATTCTCATGTGTCTTGATGGCTGATGCTGAATTTGTGACACTGTGAACAGAACCAAGTTTTACAGGTTTCAAGCTTGGCAGTCAGCCCCCTAGCTGTTTTGGAAGTTCTATTCAGTTTCCAAATGCCCATTTAAACAATACTAAGTCATATGTTGCTTGGTGTATTGTTGCACACAATTTCAAATTAGCACATAATGGTTTGCTAATGGGGCAGTCAAATGCTGGCTGATGTTCATAAAAGTTTTATAATTTTACAAGACATTGGTACAATGTTTGTAGGGCATCCAGAAAATGTTGTAACAACAAGAACCACAGCTTGAAATGTTTTGCGTTATTTGTTTTTGCCACCCACAGTTAATATAAAACAAAATGTAATATTGTTAAATAGTAAACCTTTGTGAATTTTGAGTCATATGATTTACTGGTTTGAAATGCAACACTGTTCATTGTTAACCAAAAACGGTACAATTTATTCAAATAGGAACTGGAATTCCAAGTACAATTTGCAGGGAACTTGCTGCATCACAGTCCCTGGTACACAAATGTGTTCTAGACGCAATTATTAGGGTCTGCGTTACCTTGCACAAGGCTTGACATATAGAAGGGAGCAAAGTAAACATTGTCTCCTAAAGGGCAACAAAAACTGTTAATACCAAATGGCAAATACAGTTTTCAATTTTAACTGAAATATAGGCTTGTGGTAAACCTAGGCAATTGTGTAGGGGCTCCTGGTAAATAAAAGTGCCCTGATTGTGAATAGAACAGTGAAAAAGACTTACATGAGTGACACATTTGTGTCATAACTTAACATGTTTTATTTAACATTAATATATATATATATATATATATATATATATATATATATATATATAATGTATTTATTTAGTCCCTTGATTATGTATATTTAAACCTAGATCTGTGTATGTGCATATTAGTATGGTTCCCTTACAAAATTTAGCTTAGAGCTTCTTACAACCTACAGCATTTCCCGCAACAGATGGGTAGTATTAATTAAAATATGAATATTAAAATATTAATATTTGATTATAATTACTATTTAGTTTTATATTAATATTTAATAGCTTACAGCATTCATATTATAAATATTTAATATGTATATTTCATAATAATGATTTTACATTATTGGGTTATAGTCCTCACTCCAGGTCCATCATATGAGTATAGTACCCATTCTTGGAGGGTCTTCTGTGAAGATGAGTCTAGCTTAAACCATTTGTCATGTCCAGGTTGTTGAACACTTGTCCAGTGACCTACTATTTACAATAAAGCCAGAGTATAATGTGACCTAGAGAACAACAATATTAACCTTTACTGCAATGCACAGTATTATTATCTATTTGCTAATGCACATTAATGAGCATTAAATAATTATTGTATAATGCTTTTTTTGCCAGCATATCAAGTAAGGCAATAGTGTTTTGTAAAAATAACAATCAGTAAATTCAAGGAAGTTGGTTTGTTTCGTTCTACCCAAGCTTCTGCGGTTTTATTGTTGTTTCACTATGACAGGAGGACCTTTCTTTTAAATTCACAATATTGTTGTTATAATGTATGGTGTATTGCTGTTTTGTACAACTCCTCAAGGAGATTATTGTTTATTTCTTTAAAACGTCATAATTTGTGTTTCATTGCTTGCTAGCACAACCTGCAGGTATTGCTAACTTTTAAATTTAGGCTTGTTACTTTGATTCTAGTAGTATAGATTGATTTTCGACATAATATATTGTATTTATCTCTTGCCAAGTCAAAATGTTGGAGATATCCCCTGGCAGATAAATAATGCTAAGTATCACTTACACTAAACGTGTGTTTAAAAAATTATACATATATATATATTTATATCTTTTACATACACACGTTTAGTATATACACACACACACATTAACTTATTACATTTGTTCCTATCTATGCAGTTATGTTGGTATGTGCACTGTATTCACTGCTTGATTTCACACTTTGCATGTAAGATCTATCTTCTGTATGTTGTTCCCAGACCATGTGTAAGTCTGATGTATGGGTCTCTGGAAGGGAGGCTTGAGTGACATTACACATATTTCTTAGCTTTTTACTTTTTACTTTTAGGGATGAAATCTGAATAGCACAATTTCACACTGTCCAACATTTGAAATGTCCAAGGAGGGACAGGTTTTTTGGAATGGAGTTTTATTATTATTTGTATTTTTATTATTTATTATTATCTCATGCTCTCTAATACTCTCACTCACTTTCTCTCAACACTAACTCAAACTCTCTTACACTCTCTTACACTCTGTCACAATCTGATTCTTGTACTCTCTGTCAATGTCTTCCTTCCTTTTCTGCAGACCGTTTCCGGGTCCGTTTCCCTCAGCTTATGTCTTCATAGGGCTCCTCTGTGAAACTGGCCTCCGTGTACACTTCCTGAAACACCAACTTTTTTGCAGAAATGCACAGAGAGGCCAGAATAGATTCACGTAGAAAGAGAGGTGCAGAAATTGTTCTCTTTATCCATGAATGTATCCCAAAAGAACATATCAACCAATTAACCAAAATGTATTTCATCATTGGGATCAATTTCACTAGACACACCCAGGCATGATTACTGCTAGCTCTCTTGTCTTCCAAAGTGAAGTAGGAACAAAAAGCAGCACACTGCCACGCTCTAAAGAAATTCAAGAAGAGATGAAATTGAAATTAATCAGTCTGGAAAGGGTTACAAAGCTATCTCTTCAGTGAACCAAGGTGAGAGCCATTATCTACAAATGGAGAAAACTTGGGACAGTGGTGAACCTTCCCAGGAGTGTCCAGCTGACACATCACCAGAAGGTCACAAAAAAACCCCAGACTAACATGAACAAAACTGCAGGCCTCACTTACTGTCATGACTGCGGGTTATGTGTCAGGCAGGTTAGGCTTAGAAATCGTCATGGAGCAGGCAGATGTAGAAGTGCCAGATTGTAGCCTTGGTCTTCTTCATAGAAGCCATTCGTAAGTACCTACGTTTTGATAGGTAAGAGCAGAGTCGGCCCTTACATGTTCCCATTGGGTCTAAGGGACCCAGGCAGCACTATGACAGGGGAAAATTGCCACCCTAAGACATGTTTCTTAATGGATGGAAGAGGAAAAGTGGTTCTGCACCTCTCTTTCTTTGTGAATATATCTGACCTCGTATGCAACGCAAAAAGACGAAGCCATGGGTACAGCTTCTCCCCCATTCCTCCTATGAGGGAAGAGGATGTGCCCGGAAGCTCTGCAATTGAAGCGGTTTCAGCATTACCAGGCTTTTTTTTAAATAATGTTGTAGGTTTTCATTTCACAGAGGTAATAGGTATCACCATTTTAAAATGGTATGTCATGTATTTAAAAGATAAAACTAGGTCATTATATCACAGGGTATATTTTCATACTGCAAGCAAAGAAGATGTTAGAGCAGAAGGAATATTTTCAGCTGTTCTGCAAGGGAATTAAAGTAGATTAAAGATTTAGAGAGTACAAAGTTGTTTTCGGCTTTCTGTGGTGGTATTTTTATTAAGTAGTTTAGTGTGATTGCTAAATTATTTCATACAAGTTTTAACCATGCCTGTTCCAAATCAGAGTTATATAATGCTTGCAATATTGGTTACATTTGTTTCAAAAATAGGTTTTGCTGATTGTGATTCCATATTTCTGTCTGACATATTATAATGGTTACTTATGTATACCACAATTCCACTACATTGTTCACATAAGTAATATGAGGTGTGCAAACAGTTAAACTGTGTATTAAATTATATGTTTTGCTAATCGTCATTTGATATTCCTGTCTGAGACACTGGAATATATATAGTATATATAAGTATGTATGTACAGATATGTATATTTTTATACTTTTGTATGTGTATATAGTTTCTTTTTGACATTTAACAAAATGCAAAGTTAATGACCAGAAGAAAAATGTAAATCAAATCAATATTTGCTGTGACCAGTGGCGGAAGATCCAGGGTCGCAGGGGTCGCGACTGCCCTGGAGTTCTGGAGTTCTTCCAGTCAGGTTAGCCCAAGGGGTTTTCATCAACCGCTCGGCGTCTTTCTGTCTCCTCTTCCCCCTGCCATCACCTCCCTCAACGCAGCCCTGACTGCATCAGTGGGAGCATGAGGCGCCTGTCTTGGTGCTGGCGCTTCATGCTAAGCGCCGGCATATGATTGCGCTCCCACCACAGGACTGCACGGTAAGTGACGTACAAAGGGGGGTAGGGAGAGGGTAGATAATGAGAAGGGAGAGGGTAGATAGTGAGAAGGGGTAGGGAGAGGGTAGATAGTGAGAAGGAAGGGGGTAGGGAGAGGGTAGATAGTGAGAATGGGGGTAGGGAGAGGTTAGACTGCCTGAGAAGGGGGAGAGGCGGTAGATAGCCCTTAACAGATTCTCGTACCGGGGCCCTGAGGCTTCTAGTTACGCCCTTTGACCACCCTTTGGATTCAAAACAGCATTATTTTGGGCACACAGTTTTCTAAGGAACTTGGCAGTTAGGTTATTCCAAACATCTTGGAGAACAAAAAGCAGTTCCGTGGATTTAGGCAGCTCAGTTGCTTTTCTCTCCATTTAAGCAGAGTGTCAGGGTTTCAGTAGGAGCATAGAGCAGGAAGTACTATGTCTGCCAGGCATCCCCATCATGTGGTCTGTGGTAGTAACTGCAAAAGTAAAAGTATGAGCAGCAGACAAAATCAGGAACAGTCCAAAAGGTCAATGCAGGCGGCAATAATCCAAACAGTCAAGCAGAAGTCCAGCTCAAAGACAAACAGGGTTATCCAAAAGGCAAGCAGGAGGTCAAATGCTGGGTGTTCAATGGAACATACTGTAGCACATCCATGGCAACCTGGATGGAAGAATGAGATTTGCAAAACTGAAAATGCCTGTCGAATTTTGTTAAATATGGAGATGTTGTTGGACAAAGTTGTTGAATACGAACACAAACTTTCCCCCGGTGCCCAAGTCTAGTTCTTATTTTGCTTGGCCAACCACTACATCTACTGTCCTCATCACTGTCCGTTTCTTTGTGCTCTTTCAAAAGAGTATGGACAGAACATCTGGAAACCTCTGTATGCCTAGATATTTCTGACTGGCAGAGACCTTGTTGGTGCAGTACAATGCTGACTACCTTGTGTCTTGTTGCTGTGCTCAGACTAGCCATGTGTAAGGCTTTTGACATTAATTGGTCTTCAACAACCTCACATTGTTACACAACCGTTTCAGTTAATTATTGTGTTTTAGCCTACATATTAAATTGCTGATCATTGCCACGTGTTTGGTATAATCGTTTTTCCTATACACCTAGCTATATGCCTACAAAATCCCTGACTTTGTACAAGTGTACCTAGAACAAATGATACTATTTTGAAGTCAAATGGTGGCCTGTTCACTCGCTTTGCATTTTTTAAATGATAAAAATAAACTATTAATGTCTATTTTTGAAAGCATTCTTATTTAAAAATTTTCCCCACTACCAGATTGAATACAGGTACTGCATTCAACTATACAAGTCAATGGAGCCCAGCTTTCTAATCACAATGTGATTAGTAAAATATTTAAAAAACAATAATAAAAAAAAACCTAAAAAAAAAGTGATAACATTTAAAAATAAATATACATCATAGGAACCATCCAGTTCCAGCAAAATGTAAAAAAAAGCCCAAAAAGAATAAAATAAAAAAATAAAGTTTATTATTATGAGCAAGTACTAAAATTAGTGCTGTATCTTCCCAAAAATCTTGTCATGGAAAGCGTTAAAGGAAAAGCATTTCAAATACCGAAGGGGTGTCTGATTTAAAAAAATGAATGGTTAGATGGGGTAAATTGAAGTGGCCGGGCTCAAAGATAAGGCATAGGCACAGACTGACCAAAATGGGGGGGGGGGAGCGCACTTCACAAATGTGGCCTTTTAGCCACCAAACATCAGACAACCCAATACATGGGTGGTATCACTGTACTTGAAGAAGGTGAGAAAAAAGTAAAAAAAACAGCCTGGTCCTTAAGGGGTTAAGTATTGGATAAATGTTACCATAAACTTTTTTCATTCCAATGATGGTTTGATGGGGTAAATTGAATTAGCCGGCTTCAAAGATGGCCCTATTAGGACATGGGGCAGTAGGACCAGATGTAAAAGTTCCAAGTTAAAAAATGCGCACTTCCTAAATGTTTTACCTCCCAAACAACCCGACAAACCCATGCATGGGGGGTATTACTGTACTCTGAGAAGGTGAGAAGGGTACAAAAAGTAAAAAAAACAGCCTGGTCCTTAAGGGGTTAAGTATTGGATAAATGTTACCACAAACTTTTTTCATTCCAATGATTTCAGTTTTGAGCACCTATTTTAATCTACATGCAGCATAGTACAAATAATTATATAAAAGGTAAAACACACAGACTACAAAGAATTATACAATGGCATACTTTCAAGTGTATGGAGAAATGGCTACTTATCCCTAATGCTATTAACAAATTAGCAGCATATAAGTAAAACATGATAGATGTTTGGACATAGCAAATACACTAATATACAAAGAAACAAATAATGAACAATTTCTTAACATATAATCCTTAAATGCTTCTAATGCTAGGTGCATTATGGAAAACAGCTCTGAAATATATTTTAAATGTTAATTATATTGATTAATTTCCAAAATACAGGTTAATTCTAAGCAGTTTTTGCTTTTGCATGCATAAAATATTTTTAACTGTAGTGTAATGGAATGATAAATGCATAAAGCAATGCCAAATGCATCACTAATTGGCTCACATATTTGGCAATAGCAAAGGAAAATTTAAATGTACTAATTGTTGTACAGATGGTTTTCCTTTTTTCTTTACGTCATATGGTGTTGCCATACTCATATCCTCATTGTTTAGAATATCCTACACTTTTTCTGCTTGTCACAGTAACTGGGCAAGGAGATCATTTTGGTATCGGCTAAGAATTTATGCTTTAAGAACCTCTGTTTTAAATAAAAGCATTATAAGGTTTAGCATAATGTTTTTTATGCGATTATTTACTTTACATACCTTATCTGCATTGTTCTTGTCTCTGTAGAAAATAGCAACATGGTCCACATATTATTTAAGCATGAGTTTGAATAGGAAAGCATATTTTTGCTCATAGCTTTTGCATTACATGTGGGTTATAATGATATCATGTTAACTGTAGTTGTGGGACTTCTGGTTCAACACTTGTTGTTCAGAGCATTTGAGCTATGTATTTGGTTTGTAAAATTAGTATCAATGTTCATGAGCCCATATGGGAACTACAGGGTTGACTGTATTAAAAAATTGCGGTTGCCTTGAAAACAAATCTGTTAGTTCTATAAATGAGCATCTCTCGCTCTGCATTTTTTGTTACCAAACCTAAATGCTGCTGCCAGACTTACATTCCTTACCCATCTCTCTACTATAACATCCCCCCTGTCAGTTTATTCACTGGCTACCTGTATGCTTTTACATTCAATTTAATTTATGTTTCTCATATAAGAACGCCTTTATAGTGGTTCCCCCACATACACATTCTCATTTGTCTAATAAATACTCACCTACCCGGCTGTTCTGCTCATCTGATGATTTGTCATCTTTTTTAATACCTACGGTTCATGCTCATCTACAAGACTTCTCAAGGGCTTCGCCTATCCTTTGGAATTTCATACCCTGGCTTATCAGACTCTACAGTCGGAATGTACAGGTCAACCACCTCATCCCACTCACCACTGCTTTATATCAATAAATAATTGCTACACAGCACTTTATAGGCTCCAAGATTTTCCCGTATCACCATTTTTAACTGCAAATTGACTCAACTCTCACTGCACTAACCCCAGTGTAATATATATTCCTTTTACAGTCACGTGCAATAGTCAAAACAATAGGATAGTTTTTACATTGGCTACACTATAATAAAAATGCTTCTGGTATCTTTTGTTATATAGATACATCGTACATGACAGCTGTGTTACTGATAACCACTGATAGTGGAGCAGGGGCGTAACTAGAGGCCTCAGGGCCCCGGTGCGAGAATCTGTTAAGGGCCCCCCATCCCCAACCCAATCTACCCCCTCTCCCTCCCTTCTCACTATCTACCCTCTCCCTACCCCCCTTCTCACTATCTACCCTCTCCCTACCCCCTTCTTACTATCTACCCTCTCCCTACCCCTTCTCACTATCTACCCTCTCCCTATCCCCTTCTCACTATGTACCCTCTCCCTACCCCCTTCTCACTATCTACCCTCTCCCTACTCCCTTCTCACTATCTACCCTCTCCCTTCTCACTATCTACCCTCTCCCTAACCCCCCTTCTCACTATCTACCCTCTCCCTACCCCCTTCTCACTATCCTCTCCCTACCCCCTTTGTAGGTCACTTACAGGCCAGTCCTGTGGTGGGGCACAAGGAGACAGAAGGGCACCGAGCGGTTGCTAAAAACCACTGCTCAGCACCCCTTGGGCCCCCCTGGCTGGCAGAACTCCAGGGCCCGGTCGCAGTTGCGACCCATGCGACCCTGGTAGTTCCGCCACTGTAGTGGACTCATATTACATCTGTATCGTCGGCTTGAGAAAGACCTGTGTGTCGAAACGTTGCCTGTGTGAAATAAACGCACCTCACTATTGAAGTGCTGAGCCTCTGCTTCTTTATTCTATATATTTGAGGGACTGGTGGTACCCTGGCTCGTGCACATCTCATAACTGAATGCTGTATTCTCACCTTTTGTGTTGGTGAATCTTCTTTTTGGACTTAACTCTGAGCAGATATTTTACTGTTTCAAGCCGCTGTAGCCCCATGACGACAGTTGATGTGCCCAGCACGTGATGGGGTTATGTTCGCTCAGCTGGTGTTACGCGAATGTCTCAACATCAAGGGACTCAGCAAAGCCAATAGAAGGCTGTATGCCTTTCAAATATGGAGGTGCCCGGCGGCCCCCCAAAAAAACCTAGGAGGTGATCAATGGTAGCCTCCTAAGCTCATTTAGTGTTGCATGGAAAGAGTTAAAATATTAGGATTTGAAATATCCTGTCTAGTTTTCAAAAATATGTGTTTTGGTGGGGTAAAATTAATTGGCCGACTTCAAAGATTTCCCTAGTAAGACATGGGGGAGGATGACCAGATGCCAAAATTTAAAATTGTAAAACTAAGTTGTGCATGTCCCAAATGTGGCCTTTTAGTCCGTAAACAACTACACAAACCAATGTGTGAGTGAATAACTCCCTCACACTCTCTCTTCTGATTGAAAACTGTGGAGAGGTTTTCCCCCATGATGTGCATAGAAGCTCTGCCCTGTTGCAGAAGTACACCAAGAAGCCAGAATAATGCAGACGGATCTGCATAAAAAGAGAAGTGTTTCTGCTTTTCTCTTTCGCCACTGATCAGTCTGCATTAAAGAGTAGAAACAGAATAGCAACCAACAAAGTGTGTGGAACAAAAAGCGTTTCTTAAAATTAGGGTAACACAATTCTTGAGGAGTATGGTTGTGTCCTATATTTGCTGAGACAATAAATAATATTTTTCAGTTTACTTAAAAGATACTTATATATGCAGAACAGAAAGATTAAGAGTCATTCCTACGGGAGTTACTCATTTGCCGCTCCTGTTATATCTGTACTTATTGCGAATTAATTAATATATATATATATATATATATATATATATATATATTGTGGTAAAGTGTATGGGAGAGTGGTTGATGGGATATATGTCTCACCTGGTTACCTCAGCCAGGCCTGGTAGCAAACCCAGGTGCTCTCAGGTGAGGCTTCCTAAGCTCGTTACTGGGGAGGAGGCCTTAAAAGAAAGGGCTGTTAGGTTTTCAGAGGGAGGGAGACACTGAATGAAGGAGCAGCTACAGCCAGCGCTGCAGCCCACCAGGTATGAAGCTTTACCCCATACAAAACTGGTTACTTTGCTTTGCGTCAGACCTTAGGCTGCTAGAGAGGTATCCTGCTGTTTAGTTAGAGCCGGACAGGCTTATAGTTTGTTTTGTTTACAAGGTGCTCTGTGATTACAACATCTAAATAAACACGCTTTTACGTTGGAAACCTGTGTGAAACTGTCATTGCCGCCCCATGCGTGAGCTGTCCCCTACAATATATATAAATATTGTGACTAACTTGAACACTCAAAATACAATTTGATTTGCTTATTGTTATTTAAGTTATACTTCTAAAGAGGCAATTGCGAGATTGCATATAATAATAATGTGTTAATTGCGTTTTATGACAATTTACATAAGCAAAGGATCAATAAAGAACTTTGAACAGTTGGCTTTAAACGCATTAGTTTCTCATCTCTCTACAAGTGTTAGATTAATTAAATTAATGATGCTTCTTATACCACAGTACATAATCAGTCAAAATGTGATGATTTGGTGCAATCTGTTTTTTTATTATTAAAACTACTCCTTAATGTGTAATAAAAACAAGCAGTTGTTATTGTCGTCCTGATTTGCCACATTGTTACATTTCATCGTTGGGCGTTTGATTCATCACATTGTTACATTCTATCATGAGACATTTATAAGTTACAATAGTGCTGCTCATGTTTTCTTTTTGTGATAGTCATTCTGTGATTTTGTGTTCTTGTACTTTAGAATTGGCCGATATATTTTTCATATTAAACATTCTGAATTGTAAGCATTAGAACCATAGCAGGCTCTTCTTCTGAAACCAGATTAACCTTTTTGATGTGGAAGTGTTGCATTAGGATACAAATAGAAAAATATATTAAGTAAAATAGTTTTCCTTAACAGAGCCCAATATATTCTGTACCCTTATGGCTACTTAAACAGATGTATTTTAATGTATCCATTATGATTATTTCCCAATATGTAGATTAATTAGCTCAAATTCTATGTAGGACAGTAAGACTTTTTTGCATGAATTATGCCCGTCAATTGCACAAAATTGGTTTATAATCCATTATTTGCAGCTTAGTGATCTAGGTAGTTTAAAATCCTTGCAATATACAAATAAACATCACATTATACCACATACATGTCTTAAACTCTTTCCCCATCCCAAATGACTGTTTTCTTGGTACATACTGTAGGCTAAGTAATTCACAGCTGTTTGTGTGTTTAATGCAATGCGTAGTCTACATTCAGGTAACATCAAATAATAATTACTTTGGTAGAACAGATGTCTTGCATTTCTGCAAATGACATACATCGGAAATCTTGTGTAGATGTGTTAATTTGTTTGTAAGCTTTTATTTGTTGAGTGGTATATCTCCCATATGGGAATATCTATTTTGAGCAATATTATATCTTATTTTATGTCTTAATTACTTGGTAGAAATGTAATAAAATGTGTTTAAAGCATAACTTTCTTACAATTTACAATTTACAAAAATTGTTTAAATATTGTTTTGTTTATTTCCACAAGGTTATTCTAATTCTCATGAAGCCATTGCTTTCCTGGAAGTGATAATAAAATACAAATGTGTAAAAGAGGCAGGGAATTAGAATTTGGTGGATTTTATAATTAATAACAGCATACTTTATCTTAGCAAATTACTACCTAGAATTTTAAATGCAATTATTTTATTTAACTTGTTTTGGCTTTGAAAAAAAGTTTTCTACCTTGTAAGTTATAAGGAGGATGTAAGGTGACTCATTGACAAACATAAAATTAACGAAGAGAACAGAGGTCAATACATTTGATTCAAATCCATGAAGGAAGCAAGGAGATGCCCCCAAGGGGAACACAGGATGAGGTATATGAGTGAATAATTGGGAACTATACCCCACAAAGCACACGGCTTAAGGGAAGAGGGTGGTTGAATGTCAGAATTGCAAGGATATGCACAATCCCTTTAATGCTGTAGTCTGAAACTTAAAAATGCGCTTGCATGCTATTGAATATGTATGTTTTTTGCAATTATTTGAATACCATTTGACTTAGTAAATAGACTCAAATAGTTCTGCATATCGCTAGATCTTCTTTTCCTTATTTTCATGTTGGATGGTATTTTTGTAAATTACCTTGTTATATTGTAATCTATTTACTGTAGGTTTATCATAAATATATAAAAATTGCTATGATGATGGTATATATCCCTAATAAAAACAAACATACAGACTATGTTCACTTTTTACAAAAAGATACCTTACCAATGTGTTTAATCCTTGGGTTATGATAGGCATTTTCTAGTGCCAGCCACATAGGGGCATTTATATGTATCATGATGTCACATATTTGTCATGTTTATATAACCTAGATAAAATAGGTTTATTCCTGGGTTCATGGCTATATGGCTCTTTATTGGGTTATTGCTACAAAGGGAGTAACAATCTGGAGGAGTTGCAGCACCAGCAAATTTTGTGTTGAATTCAAGTCTGTACAAAATTAAAAGCAGCTCCTGTAAAGGTCTAAGTACTCCCAGAGATGTATTCATAAGCAATACTTTTTAATGTAATCTTGCAGTATGCATTTTCCTTAAGCACCTGTGTTTATATTGTAAAACACTAGTTCTCCAAGTTTATCACTACTTTAATTCCCACAATGCCAAACCAACCATAGACAGATGTCTGGTGTGCAAGGATGGTGGCTGCTTCTTCTATCCATGCGTAGCAAAACTGTGATTGAAATGCCTGGAATTTTTAATGTTCCATTTTGAATCTGGTAGTAAATACAGCCTTTTTTGCCCCTAGTGCATTGTACATTCATTCTACAAAGTTATTATATAGTCATGTATCACTTTATTTTATCTATACAGTGTATTATAAATGTCCATATGTGTAAGCTATAGGGGTGATGATGGATCTATACAGTGAAAAAAGCTTTAAATTACAAATCCATGTCAGTTATAATAATCAAACTTTGATCTAACAAGAACTGTGGAATCAGCTCACAGTCCAAAGACATAAATATAAGGCTTGCTAAGTGGATTTTTACATTAGAGACTCAATGTCGCAAAACATATGGCCTTTGCAAGAAAGAGTTGGCATTGATGTTCTTCTATTCTTCAACATATAAAATATTATATCATTTAAAAAACGTGCATGTTTTTGAGATATTACTGATTGGAATGTTGGTAAATGTTTTCATTGTTTCCATTTTTAAATTAAAAATGATTATATAATATATATTGATAATGTACTCCTATATGCTCATAAATACTGTATATAAATATCCATCAGCCTCTCTGTCTTATGGCACACAACACATTATCCAATGTGGCACATAGGTCTCATAGAATTATAACTCTATTATTTTACTTAATATGTAAGCAGGAGAACACCAGAAGTATTTCTGATTTTTTTTCCCACTTTTAGTAGCAGTTGTAAATTAAAGGTGATTGAAATTATTGCATTACAAAATGTTTTTACAATGCCAGTTATTTAGCTTTAACTTTACATGTGAAAAATAACACTTACTTTGATTAACTCCAAAACTCACACAATTAAATATACAGTATAATGCCAGATTTTATTAGGAAGCATTCTATTTGACAATTTATTTTACAGGGTAACATTGAATTGACTTTATTATGACTAAATAAAGATACAGCATCAGCAAAATATTATAGTGTAATATTGTCAGATCAATAATCTGTTGACAGTTCATCAAGTCAGCAACCCAGCAATGCACTACAACATTTATATATTGTGGCATGTTCTGCTTATTAAAGGGATGCACTTTGATAAATAAGGAGCACATGACTGTAAAGTGACAGTTTACAAATTACGGTTATGGAGTTATATATATATATATGGTTATACCTGCTAAAAATGATCTTGCTTATGTTAGTCAACACGTTATTAGTTAGTAGAACAAATCAGATTCACATACTTTGCTATACTTAACAAACATTTTATGTTAAATTATAAAATCTATTGATAAAAATTGTATGCCTTTGTTTTTCCAAAATAATGTTAGGTTTTCTTTTTTTTGGCGGTAAATACCCACAACCTGTTATGAATTACTTTTCATTACATATATATTTCTTTTTTATTCAACAAACCACACTTTTTTCTTAGAATCCCAAATCTTTTATGGAAGCTTTTGATGAAGATTTTTTTTCTTACGCTTTAAATCTGTAAAATACGTATTGGGCTTTAGACTATTGTATTTATTGCATTTAGATTTGTACAAATTTTAATTTGAACAAATCGAGGAGGGGCCCCAACGAAACAAACAAAGCAGAGAGCTCGGAATTTTTTTTTAATTATCTTTTTTTCTGTGATCTGCTTGTCCCGGCTGTCCACTGTGCTATCCTGTCCTGGTGTAGTACTTCCGCAACAGGTCGGAGCCTCAGCAGACAGCCTATCCACCATTCCTTCAATCAGGGAATAGGGTATGTTAGAGAAGTACACAGAAGAGTCCAGAATAATGCAGGGGACAGCTGTGAGCATCGGAAAGCCGGGAGATAAAAAAGAAGCAGGAAAATGAATAGATTAAAAAAGCATAAAAGTACATAAAAAGCATATATTCCGATACCCAGGTTGCTGCTAGAATAATAATGACCAATAAGTACACAAAGCAAAGCACAACTTTTGTGCATACCCAGCGAATACCATTCAAAAAACACAACATAAAAACAAGTCATAAATATTGGGGATTCCGTCACACTATATGGCCATATATGGCTTAGGCCACCTCTACGTCAAAGTACCCCAAGTTTATCGAGTCCTAAGTATGTAAATGGAAAAAAATGTAAAGGTAGATAATGTTGGTTTTTTATTATCTAAAACGGAAAACTTTGTTAGTGAGGACAGAGAGAAAGCTGACATCTTAAATGGCTGACGCAAGAAAAAGTGCTCAAGCAATTAAATACTGTTAATGTTAAGGTAGACAAGGTCCCTGGACCAGATGGTATACACCCAAGGCTACTTAAAGAGGTAAGCCCAATTCAGGCATAGTGCCATTAGATTGGCACAAGGCTTAGGTGGAAATGTCTCTATTTGGATCAAAAATTGGCGAAAAGATAGAATGCAGAGAGTTGTTGTGAATGGATGTTTTTCAGACTGTACACAGGTATTAACTGGAGTGCCTCAGGGGTCTGTCCTGGGTCCTCTTCTTTTTAATTTGTTTATTAGTGATCTCTCAAGCTGCATTAAGAGCCATGTCACAGGTTTTGCTCAGACTAATCTTGATGTTTCTTCTTTGCCGCAGGGTTTAGACAGAGTTGGGGACTGGGCGGGCAAATGAGGTTCAACATAGATAAATGCAAAGTTATGAATTATGGTAAAAATAATAATGCAACCTATAGTATGAATGGAATATCCCTGGGGAAAACTACCAATGAAAATGACTTAGGAATAATCGTAGACAGTGCGCAATGCCAGCAATCAGCTGCAAGCTCCAATTAAGGGGTATTGATTAAAGGGAGGAGGATATCATCTTGCCTCTTTACAGGTCAATGGTAAGACCTCACCTTGAATATGCGGTGCAATTCTGGGCACCGGTCCTTAAAAAGGACATTATGGAAAATATTAGTTAAAATTATATAACACTAGAAAAACGGTGTCTTAGAGGGGATATGATAACATTATATAAATATATGCAGGGCCAATATGAAGAGCTCTTCAGTGACCTGTTCATTAACAGAAATGTACAAAGAACAAGAGGTCACCCTCTGACACTGGAAGAGAGGAGATTTCATAGATGAAAAAGGAAGGGATTGTTTACAGTAAGGACAATAATTATCTGCCAAGGGTGTTATCAAATGCATTAGATGCCTTCAAAAGGGGTCGGATATTTTTTAGAATTTTTTTTGAGAAATCTGCCTTTGGTCGTCAAGAAGGAATTTTTCCCCTGATGGCAGAATTTGAAGTAGATTCATTAGGGTTTTTTGCCTTCTTCTGGATCAAGAGTAGGAAGGTTAGGTAGAAGGGTTGAACTTGATGGACTTAGGTGTTTTTTCAACCTTATGTACTATGTAACTATCGTCATGGCTATATTGCTAATAAGTTGCTGAATCAGTGGGACGGCACTGCATTTTCACACAAATGAGATTCTCAAGCAATTTAAAGCCTTCATTGGACACCTCTGTGGCAGGAAGGGTCTCTTCAATTGTATCAGCACCTGCAAATATGCTCAAAATAAAACAAAAGGAATAAAACACACTCTAAAAAGCACACACATTCAGATTCCAACCTGCTCATTGATAATACATTAGGTGCCCCACCTAATCTAAGGCCTGGCCAATGCACATGTGTAAACCATGTTTCACTGTAAAATAGAAGCTGTACTTTCTGTATTTTCCTCTATAAACCAGTGTACAATAGATCTCTGTGGTACACCATGTTTTCTAAATATAGCCTGGACTAACCGTTTTGGTGTAACAGCTCTTGGTGTGAGCACCAGCACACTTAATTTTTTAATGCGGATCAAATGTAGGAAGGGCTTAGTGGAGTAGTAGAGACCCAGAAGAGTCTGTCTTGTCCACAAGTCTCCTGTATAATCACCACTTGACTTGCTGCACACAAAGGTGACCAAGATTTAAAATGTAAAATTCCATCTGTCAGAATATAGCATATTTTTTATGTCATTGTAATTTAAATTGGAGACATTTAATTGGGCTTATTTACTGAGTTGTTTTAATTCTGTCTAAAATAGACATTCTTGATTAATTTGCTCACATAAGTTGCAATAGTGGCAAGGTTGTCATGAGAAGCCAGATCTATCTTTATTCTATGCAAACCTGTGTGGCAAGTGGGACAAAAAAGAATGAAATCCGACTAAACACTTGAATGTTGCAAGATGCAAAGTGGGAAGTAACTCCTGCTGTTAGTTTAATTCTGAAATGTCCTTCACTGAACTCATTCTAGCTAACAGCAATTAAAGTAAAATGCTATTAGGATGTCAGTTACAAATTTGTGTTTGACATTGAGCTTTAAAGAACACTTGTTTACTTGTTTAAGAAACTGAAAATATCCTGTTTAGCTGCTTTGTTTAGACAGCTTTTATTGTATCGCTAAAGTTTCTTTTTGGAACCTTCGTTGCAGTTGATGCTTGATTTTTACAAAAAAAAATATTGAAATTTAATACCTCATAGATGCAGACTAACAGCCACATCCCTCTAATTCACCTTAGTTTATAATTAAGCAATTAAGGTCACCAGTCTATAAGGGAGGATGCACATTTCACCACGTCACATCCAGCTGCACACGACACTGCAGAGACAGGGACACATGGGTATTAATACAGTATTTGTTTATAACCACCATTACATGCATATAAACAAAAAGGAATAGCAGAAAATGAAGATGAAACATTTTATATGCCCCACAAAGCACATCTTGCAGTGTCAAATATGTATAATTGTTGTGAAATATTAAATAAATAAAACCATGGTAGTGCTTGCAAAGATGACTTGACAAAATGTAACTACCTTTAAGCTATTTTAGCTACAAGTAGAACATATAAATCCATGGTGCTATTATTTCTTCTTGGATAGGGATTAATCACTACTCCTGTGACAGTATTGCCTTGGAAAAAAATGCAACAGTAACTTACCCTGATGATTTATTTGACTTCTATCTTACGAGATATAAAATATGTTTTCTTTTAAAAGTAATTTCCGTTGAGTATGTTACATGCCTATCTGAGTATATACAAACTTTGATTTTAATTGTTTTTTCAAAGTTCAGAATACATATTGATTTTGTTTCAAATGTTAAAAGTAAATGTCTGTGTGCTATTTATTAAATCAAATATGAAGGGTAGGGAAAAAACAGCAGATGTGTACATTTTTAAAATGTATTTTAATCTTATTGCAGACTGGGTACCACATACACTTTATCATAACGTAGTTTAATGTTGAGCATTTAAGGTGCAATCTTTTACCTTCTGTCCCCTTTAATTTTCCTATTGTAGGGGACAGCTCACGCATGGGGCGGCAATGACAGTTTCACACAGGTTTCCAACATAAAAGCGTGTTTATTTAGATGTTGTAATCACAGAGCACCTTGTAAACAAAACAAACTATAAGCCTGTCCGGCTCTAACTAAACAGCAGGATACCTCTCTAGCAGCCTAAGGTCTGACGCAAAGCAAAGTAACCAGTTTTGTATGGGGTAAAGCTTCATACCTGGTGGGCTGCAGCGCCGGCTGTAGCTGCTCCTTCATTCAGTGTCTCCCTCCCTCTGAAAACCTAACAGCCCTTTCTTTTAAGGCCTCCTCCCCAGTAACGAGCTTAGGAAGCCTCACCTGAGAGCACCTGGGTTTGCTACCAGGCCTGGCTGAGGTAACCAGGTGAGACATATATCCCATCAACCACTCTCCCATACACTTTACCACACTACGTTAATTCTAATCACAAAATAACTTTTGCATTTTTGTAAGGCTGCTCTTGACACTTTTTCCATCTTTGAAATCAAACACATTAAACTTACTTTTGTATAACTGGTCATGCATGTTAGCTTACACTACTTTCAAGTTGAATACATTGCTAGAAATAATAGACTTTTTTAAATTTAATTTTTGGTTCATTAGTTTTTGGACAGTTCATTTAGTTTTCTGTCCTTTCAGGGTCAGAGGGGTTTTTTTTGTCTTCACTCACCCTCTCTCACACTCACACGGTCACTCTCTCTTACTCAGTTTCACACTCACTCTCACACCTTCATTCACTTTATCTCCTGGTCTCTCCGTGTCTCCCTACCTTCTCCTCCAGTTGCTTCAGTGTCTGTGTCTTCTTTTCTGATTCTTCTCTTTCTGTTTGTGTTGAGATTTTTAAAGATAAATACAAAGTTTATTTTACAGTGATATTTTTCAGTGTAGATATGTCTCACATTGCAATTTTTCTCTTTTGCTGTGGGTAACTTTTTGCACCTTGATTGTTTCTTATTAAGTTTGCATTTGCAAGTACTTCATAAGTAGCTCCTGTTTATTGATTTATTTGACTCTGAATGCTTAACACATGTACACACTTTGAACCTTCACCACATTTTCTGGGACTGCTGCCAACAAATGCTAATCATAGCTAAGCCTGTATGACCCCAGAATATATGTATATATACACAGTACTGCGCAAAAGTTAAAGGCAGGTGTGAACAAAATGTCTCAATCCTTGGTGTGGCCATCCTTTGCCTTTAAAACACCATCAGTTCTTCTAGGTACACTTGCACACAGTTTTACATGCCTGTTCCACGGCGTTAAGGAGAACATGCAGGAGAACTGCAGCCCCAAACAATTTCTTGTGCTGCTCTCGACAGCCTTTTGACATTGTTCTGAACATCCAGAATGCTCAGGGACAAGTGAGATAGCCTCCCATTCAATAAGACTGTTTGTATATGAACTGGAGGAGAAGGGCTGTTTCTGTTTAAGTTAATGATTATGTTTCAACTTACATATTAAATTGTTGATTATTAGCACTTTTTTGGTATAATTGTTTAATCTTACACCTAACTATAGTGCTCTTTTGAAGGTGAAGGTTGGTCATACCAAATATTGATTTGATTTAGACTTTCACTCACTTTGTATTTTGTAAAATGCTAAAAAGTAAACTCTTGGGGGGCGTGGTTTGCTGCTCACCAAAATGGCTGCTTGAGACTCGAGCTCCGATGACCCACTGCTTTTATACTCGTGCGGATCGGTACTAAACTTCAAGATGGGCAAACATACCAGACCGTCTACCACCCCGAAAGCCTCTCAGGTAAAGGAGAAGTCCGCACCTACCTCAGTGAAAGCGTTTTTTCACAGCGTTCATGACACGGACTCCCGCGACTCCATGTTGCGGCCCTCACCACCAGAAAGCCCGCGAAGTGCGCTGTCGGAGGACGCGTTGGATGAGGGGCCATCTGCCTCGAGCCTGCGTTCAAGATCTCAGGTAGGCTCGTCTTTGCAAGCCTCTCTACACGACTTGCCGACGAAAGCGGACCTGGTCGCGATCATTACTGAGACGCATGCCCCTCTCCGGGCCGACCTGTTGGAGATAAAACGTGACTTGCATCAGATCGGTGAGCGCGTTGCTTCGTTGGAACACGATAATATTAGTACCCGATCTACAATTGATGCTCTATCGGATCAGCTTAAGCTCCAAGCTAACACTTTATCCAGCCTGTTACAGAAAGTGGAAGACCTGGACAATCGTGGAAGACGCTCCAATTTGAGGGTCCGAGGCCTTCCCGAATCTGTTCCTCCAATGGAGTTGGCGAACACTGTTCGCTCCATATTTACTAAATTGCTATCTCGACCAGCGGATGCAGAGCTTAAATTTGACCGGGCTCACCGCGCGTTACGGCCTCGTCTCTCTGAACCTCAGCCTCCACGCGATGTTGTGTGTTGTGTCCAGGACTACACCGTGAAGGAGGCCATTTTGGCGGCTTACCGGAAGGTTAGTGCCTTGGAATGGGAAGGCCATTCGATACAGCTTTTTCCTGACCTGTCCCCTGTCACTTTGCAATACAGAAGGGTATTGCGCCCGGTTACTACTGCGCTGAGGGAGGCTATGATTCCTTACCAATGGGGGTTTCCCTTCTCCCTTATCATACGGCAAGGCTCGGATCGTCACATCATCCGCCATGTTACTGATGTTCCTGCGGTACTTGATGCTTTGGGACTGCCTAACATCTTGATCCCTGACTGGGAATATTCCTGCACTCTGCCGCCTAAATTGTCGAACCCGGATTTGGCTTGGTCGTCTAGACCGCAGCGCAAAAGGCGTCCTAGGAACCCTATTCCGCCGGCTCCTTGAAGGTTACAATGGTGGTGGTGACTCTATTCTACGTTTCGATGCTTATCCTACAGTCACTGATGTTCGGAACTGCCTTTTTGACTATTGGATGGACCTTTTTATTTTTTATTTATTTTTTAATTTTTTATTTTTATGTTTATGTATCTCCTTTTTTCTTTTGCTTTATTGGATCCTGGGCATGGCTCCTGGCCCTTCCTCACCGGCCGTCTCTGCCGCCAGAGGATTTGAGTTGCCAGGGAGGTGTCACACTATTTCTCCTATCTTCTCGCCGCCATGCCTGATGATGTTCGGTGCTGCAGTGTAGGCTCCGCTCTCTTCTCGCAACTTATGTGTCGCAGGTTCCAGGACATTTTCCTTTTGTTTTTTTTTGTTTTTTGTTTTTTTTTATTTTTTTCTCCTGAGTGCTATTTGTCGCAGTGTTATGTTACGATGCTAAAAATTTTTAAGTTTTTGCGCCCCAGACATGTGACACACGTATTCAGCTGGTATACACCTTCGGATCTCCCATACATTCGCGAGTTATACATTACTTACCTGTGGCATCAAAGGTCTCATTGGTTTGTTTCACCTGCATCACACACTGATTTTTGGCCTTTTTTCGCATTTACACTGTGTTGCGTTGGTGTGTTTGGTGGGAAGGCTGACCCCTTCCTCCTGGATTGGGTCTCCTGAGGTTTTTCATTCCCTTTTTAGGTTTTTTTTATTTTGATTTTTTTTGTTTTTTTGTTTTTTGTTTTGTTTCTGGCAATTCTTATCCATCCACACAGTGCTATAAGTGATTGTGGGGCTAGCCCCTATTCTGTATGTATTTGGATATTTTTGTACCGATTTGTGCTATTTGCTTTGTTTTTTCTTGTGTTGCTATGATGTCTTTTTTATTTCCGTACTCTCTGGGATGCACCTCATCCCAGACTGTTACATATCTGCTCAAGCAGTGGGTCTCGGACCCGTGTTGGTTCTCGTGGTTTCCCTATTATGCATACTGCGCATAGGTCTTGCTCTCTTTGCATGAGTATGCGAAATTGCCCTCCGAGCCGGCCGGCCGGGCCACTTGTGGTCCTGGTTCTTGGCTTTCCCCGTTCTTCGGGTTCGATGGCTCTCCTTTTGGGACACTTGTCTCTCCCTAGGGCTAGCTTCGGCTGGTTCCTCGGGTGTTCTCGAGTTTTCAATTGTTTGAATTGTTTCCTATTTTTTTTTCTTTTGTTTTTCGGACGTGTACCGCCTCGCCGCCGACTCCTTGATCTCTCCAGGTGTTCTTCATGCACTCAACCACACTTAAACTTACTACTTTAAATGTCAGAGGGCTCAATAAGCCGGAACAACGCTCTAAACTGTTCCATTTCTTGTATACTACGAAGACTAAGATTGCTTTCCTACAGGAAACGCACTTTAAAGCGGGTTCTGAACCGAGATTCTTCTCTAAATACTATACCAATGTCTTTCTCTCTAGCTCACCTGCCTCCAAAACGAAAGGTGTTGCAATTCTATTACATAAATCTCTTCCGTTTCAACACTTGGACACCTGGAGGGATGAAGAGGGAAGATGTGTTTTTATTAAAGGGAATATTGCTACATACAAATTTACGTTGGCCTGTGTTTATGCGCCCAACCGCAATCAGACTAGTTTCCTTATTTCTGCCTTGAATAAGTTGGCTGATTTTCAGGAAGGGATTACGGTGCTGGGGGGTGATTTTAATATGATTTTGGACCCTAGGGTTGATAGTTCTTCTGGTACGTCGCACATTCCTTATTCCCGTATCGCTAAAGTTAAGCGCCAACTTCATAATTTACAATTAGCTGACGCTTGGAGAACGCAACACCCGACTACTAAGGATTTTACTTATTTTTCTCCCATGCACACTAGATACACTAGAATCGACTCAATTTTTCTTTCCCATTTTCATTTACCAATGCTCTCTACTTCTAGCATAGGAACCTCGATACTTAGTGACCATTCCCCTGTTCATGTTACGTTGTCCCTTGCCAATCTCCCTCCTAGGGCTTGGGCCTGGAGGCTTAATGACTCCCTCTTGTCCACACCCGCTAACGTTCAGATTCTGGGTAAAGAACTCACACAATATTTTGCAGACAACATCTCGCCTCATGTTCCCTTTTCCACGGTTTGGGAAGCTCATAAGGCGGTGATCAGGGGGCACCTGATTAAAATGGGTGCTAACCTTAAGAAGTTGGCCTTGGGTGAGATTCTGCTCCTGACGGCACAAATAGCAGACTGGGAAAGGTCACATAAACTTACCCTGGCCCCCCATGTTTTAACACAACTCTCTGTCCTGCGGGACAGATTAGCTGCCCTTACTAATGCTCGAGCTAAGAGACAGTTTCTGTTGACCCGTAGCTGCTTTTACGAATTTGGTGACAAGGCTGGTAAGCTCTTGGCTAGGGCCTTGCGTGCCAAACGGGCGGCCGCCTTTGTCCCCAAGATAATGGATCGGGAAGGTAACGTTCACTTTTCTACTCCTAAGATAGCGGCTTGCTTCCACCGGTACTATAGCACTCTGTATAACCTGCCTCCTGACTCGGGATCCTCTCTGTCATCTCGCCTTGACTTGCAGTCATACCTGGATAAGCATTTGGGCTCGCGTTTGAAGGGGGCGGACTCTGCTCTGTTGGAGTCGCCTATTACGTTGGACGAGGTACGGGAGACTATTCTCTCTTTACCTAATGGGAAGTGTCCTGGCCCGGATGGGCTCACAAAGCCATACTTTGTGAAATTCCTTCATATCTTAGGACCACACTTGGTTACGTTATTTAATGGCCTCGTTAAAGGGGACCATTTGGACCCACATACTAATACGGCTCATATAGCTGTGATTCAGAAACCCGGTAAGGATGGTGACCAATGTGGTAATTATCGCCCTATATCGCTTCTTAACACCAATGTTAAATTGCTGGCCAAGATTTTGGCCACTCGCCTCAAGCCTTATGTCCCATCTCTTGTCCACTTAGATCAGGTGGGCTTTGTCCCGGGTCGGGAGGCACGGGATAACACGATACGGGTGCTGGATGTGTTGTCTCATGCACATAAGTCTCATGTGTCCATGGCCCTAGTTTCTACGGACGCTGAGAAGGCCTTTGACAGGGTGGCCTGGCCTTTCCTCTTTGCGGTACTACGCCAAATAGGACTGGGCCCGACGTTCAGAGGTTGGATAGAATCACTATACTATAATCCAACTGCCAGGATTTCGGTGAATGGTTTCCTGTCCCAGCCGGTCACAGACAGGGATGCCCCTTGTCCCCACTTCTCTTCATCTTGGGTATGGAACCTCTGGCCAACGCTCTTAGGGATAACCCTGAAGTTAAGGGGATAAATATCGCTAACAAGGAGCATAAGCTCTCTTTATTCGCAGACGACATGTTGTGTCTTCTGTCTGACCCCCAGAGCTCCTTACCTCACGTTCTTGCAGAATTGGACACTTTTCGGAAGTTCTCTAATTATAAGATTAATTTGGACAAATCAGAAATCTTAGGTGTTAATTTGTCTGACCCAGCTAAATTGGCCCTACGTACTCGTTTTCCCTTTAAGTGGTGCGAGACATTCATTAAATATTTAGGTTTAAAGATCCCGAGTGACCTCTCCTTATTATTTGACTTAAACTTCCTTCCCCTGCTTCATCAGGTATCTGCGGACCTCTGTAAATGGGCGTACCCTCATGTGTCCTGGTTTGGGAGGGTGTCGGTTATAAAAATGAATGTCTTGCCTAGATTTTTATACCTTTTTCACACCCTCCCTATCTTTCTTCCACGCTCTTACTTTCGGAAGTGCCAAAGGACTTTTATTAAATATATTTGGGCCTCGGGCTCCTCCCGATTAGGCTTTCATCACCTTACCCGCCCCAAATTGAATGGGGGTCTGGGGGTTCCAGACTTGGAGCTTTACTACCATGCGGCTCATCTCCGCAGGGTGGTGGAGTGGTCGATTCTTGCCCCCAAGCAGTGGGTAGATATTGAGAATGCTGTGACACCTTACCCTATTTATGCGTACCCCTGGTTACCAGACTTACATAAGCGCGCTGCTTCTCTCAGGCATACCACTATCTCCCCTACGGTTACAATACTTAAAAAATATATGTCTCTGAAGGCACTAACGACCTCCCCCTCCCCTCTGTTCCCTTTGTCTGGCAATCCTGCGTTTCAACCGGGATGCGTACTCCGTAGGATATCACGGCTCTCCCCTTTGCCCTCTGGTGTCCTGCGTTTACACCACCTTGTTACAGCGGCCGGTGTTGCACCTCTGCAGCAGTTGCTCCGCTTGTCCCCTCCATTGGCTCACGACTCCTTTTTATATGCACAGCTCGTTCATTTCGCCACCTCCCTCCCTCGGGACATTAATTACCGTAGACCTTTAACGGACTTTGAGTCACTGTGCGCATCTGGACGGGAACCGGCCCACTTGATGTCAATCTTATATGCTATGCTACTGGCACCGCGTGTAGCGACTAAACCTTATTTTATGGCTCTGTGGGAGACGGACCTACCTGGCCTCTCCTCCGCGGAGGACTGGGACAAAGTTGTTCTTTTGATTCATAAAGGGGCAGTGGCAAGTAGGATACAGGAGGCCTCTTATAAGCTCCTAGTTAGGTGGTACCGGGTCCCGCATGACCTGCACCGCTTCTTGCCTCAGGTCCCTGACCTTTGTTGGAGGTGTCTGGCGGGTCCTGGTACGTTCCTCCATATTTGGTGGGAGTGTCCTCTCGTGGTGCCCTATTGGGCCATTATTGAACGGGTTGTTAGGGAGATTGGAGATCCGAATTACGTACTGGTCCCGGAAGCTGCTTTATTGCATCACACTGACCTCTCCCTCGCTCAGTATAAACACTCTGTGACGTTTCACGTTTTAAGTGCCGCTAAGGCGGTCATTCCGTGCTTCTGGAGACAACAGTGCACCCCTCCAATCCAGGCGTGGATTACGAGGATGCAGCGGGTTTCCTATATGGAAGAATTAATTTGGTCTTCTAGAGGCAAAGCCCCCCAATATGAGCGCCGGTGGTTTTGGTGGAAGAATTTTACTTCTTCTCCTGAATTCCCTAGAATTTTGGGCCTATCTCCATAGGACTTAGTCTTACACTTACACAATACTGTTTTGTTTTTTTTGTGGTTTTTTTTTTGTTGTTTTTTTTTTTTTTTTTCACTTTCTGTAGTCCTGATTATGACTCATTAACTGGTGGGTTGGCGGTATACGTCTCTTTGTTTATGTTTTTGTTTTGTTTTGTTTTTTTGTTTTATGTTTTAGATTCTGTGGTTATTTTCTCTTAGGATGGTACCTTTTGCTATTCTTTTTGTCCGCAATGTTCCACAGACGTCGTATGGGCTTCGGTGGGAGAAGCCTGGTACTCCTTTTGAATTGTATGCCCTTTTTGTGCCACTCTTTTAATTTAGGGGGCATCTATCTTGTGCCTCTTGTATGCGCCGGTTTTTGACATGCCTGCTTGATGTATATTTCACCATATGCAAGCATTATTTGTATTTCTGTATACCTATTAGAGTCTGTATCTCTATTGTTTATTTTCCCTGTCTGTGGACAATGTCATGCATTTATTGTACCATCAATAAACGGAATTTGAGTATAAAAAAAAAAAAAAAAAAAAGTAAACTCTTAGCATGTGTATTTGTGAAAGCATCTTTACTTTACAGCCTTTTAAACACCTGCCAAAAATTTTTGCACAGTACTGTAAATCCACTACTGTTCAAAAATTTGGGGTTACTTAGACATTTTTGAAAGAAACCAATGTTTTGTCCATAAACACCTTGATAACAAATGCATGCCAGACATGTCACAGAAATGCATCCCCTTAACAACAGTTGATGTACCTGACACGCCATGAGGTTAAAGAGGCTTACAAAGCGATCAAAGATTGCTTTCTTCCAGAAACGGTTTTGCTGTAATCTCATAAGAAACTACTACCACAAGCATTGAAAAAGGCTGGTGGTAGAATAAGTCAATGGAAAGAGTTAAAATACTAGTATTGGTTTGATAGAGTAAATTAATTTGGCTGGCCTCAAAGATGCCTCAAACAAGGCATCTGGTCATCCTGCCCCCATGTCAAGAATTCCAAATTGAAAACCAAAATGCACATATCCCAAATGTGGCCTTTTATCCCACAAACAACCTGAGAAACCCATGCAATGGGTAGTATCACTGTACTCAGGAGATGTTGCTGAATACATATTGGGGTGTTGTTCGGCAGTGACACATACCAGGAGCTGTAAATTCATACATAAATTACAATGTGTGAAAAAAAACCACAAACAAATTACTACACAAAGTTTGTCAAAGGCTGGTAGTAGAAGCCTGGGAAGAGTTTAAATATTAACATTTGAAATACCGTGGGGTGTCTAGTTTTCAAACATATTAGGTTTCATGTGGGTAACTTGAACTGACCGCCTTCAAAGATGTCCCAAATAGGACATGGGTGCAGTATGACCAGATTTGAACAAAAATGTTTTTGAAATAGCAAAATGCTACTTGTACATTTTTCCCTTTGACTTGCAAAAAAACCCCTTAAAAACATTGGGTATTTCTAAATGCAGGACACATATCAGAATCTATTTAGCACATTTTTTCATTATTTTTTGAAGATGAGTAAAGAGATTTTTCAAATATAAGTAAGAAAAGTTTTTCATTTTTTTCTCATATTTTCTTTTAAAGCAAATTGGATGATATGATCAAAATAATGGTATCTAAAGAAAACATTGAAGGGGTTAAAATAACATGAAATTGATCAGAAATACAGTGTAGACATTGTTAATGTTGTAAATAACTACTGTAGCTGAAAACGGCTGATTTTTAATAGAATATAAAATAAAAAACGCATACAGAGCCCATTTATCAGCAACCATCACTCCTGTGTTCCAGTAGCACATTGTGTTAGCTAATCAAAGTTTAAATATGTAAATATGTATGTATGTATCTATCTATCTATCTATGCAATATATATATATATATATATATATATATATATATATATATATATATATATATATAAAAACATTTACATGTTTCATTTGCAAATGCCACATCAATGAAGCCTCTTTTCAAATAAACCCCACTTTATAAAGAAAAAAAACTATATCAATATATGTAGCTATATTTCTGCATAGTGTCTGTTAAACTTTTAGATCTTTTATATTTTTCATTTATTAAATGTGATACGCTTGAGCAGTGGAGAACCCAAAATTTTTGCCTTGCTTGTCGCACTTACCACAAGCCATCTATGAATTTCAATTTGGTCTGAGGAATGTCTTAATGAAGTCAGGTCTAATCTACCAAAAGAACTTCAATGCATACTTTGTATTTAGAATTTTACTTTACAAGTTTTTTTCCACGGATTCCCACATAAAAGTAAAATCTGCAGTAGGTTTGAATATATATATATTAAAGGACACAGTGGAATAAAGCCTCCTTTGAAGGCTTACGAGAGATATTTCTTGTATCTTGACTTTAGAGTTGAATGAAGCTTTAAAGGAATGTTTGGCACAGTTTTAATGCTAATGTCTGATAGCTGCTAATTTCTCTTTTTAATTAAATACGTTTGCATACTGTTACCTTATTTAGGTTAGAGAATTTTCACCTTTAAATAGCCCACATATGTGAACCAAACAGTATTTTACAAAATAATATTTGTGCGTTTTTAGTTCTGTGTTATACTTAATAAAACATTGAGTGGTTATACAATATCAATACAATGGCAATAATGATTAGCATTTACAAGTCATGATGTGCCTTATAAATTGCTTTGGTTAGACTAGATTTATTATTAATTTTATTTATGAACCACCAGCAAACTATGTTGTGGTATCATACTCTGTGAAGATTACAACATTTACAATAACATGAACCCATGACTAATTACATGAACCCACATAATACATACTGGTACAGGAGGATAAGAGGCTCATTTCTGAGCTTGCAGTCAATTAGTAGGTTGAATGAGAAGACTTAGGCAAGCTAAGGTTACATACTGTATTCATTGCCTGGAGATTTAAGAGATGGGGAAACAAATTGGTTCTTTCCAGAATGTGGGGTATTTTAGATTCTATGCATCTCTGAACAGATTGGTTTTTAGTGATTGTTTAAAGCTAGACTAAGTAAGAGAGAGTCTAATTCTGTTCTTTCAGTCATTTCCTACTTACTCTAATTGTAACTGCTCGCTAAACACCCACCTATTCCAAAAAAGTACAATGCCCCTCCTGTGGTGTTTAAACCAAATATAAAAATATAACAATGGTTCGTCTACATTCAAAGGTATTTATTATAAGGTAACAACACAGCAAACACATTTATCTCATATACACACGCATAGCCAAACCCCACAGGACAACAACCCCCTTTTATCTCTCTCTCTGTACATATAACAATTCCCTTCAACACAATTTCAGCTCACCCACTGTTAAGCCACCAGATCCGATAATAGCTCACTGCTGGGAGCTGACTCTTACCACATCCACCATGGAGGAAAAGGAAAAGAACTGAAGGAGTTCATGTGTGGCATTATATTATATACCCTTCATTTGACATCACATCCTGTTTCATCACTTCCTTTAGTGAACTGTGGGAGGGAAGGATTCTAAGAATGCCCACCTTAATGTTTATGGGGACAAGACAAGTTACCACACTCCTAATACTCTTAACAAAGCATCCTAAAGAAGCCATCCGCCATGCTCATCTGCAAGATCGACACAAAGTTATCAATATCGCAAGTCATCCTCACCCAAGCAGCCCTTTCACACTTTTATGTGTGTTTTAACATGTGTTAATATTACTGTCATTTTTAATTTCACTGTTCCCTATTGTACCAGTACTATGAAACCCAGACACTACCTAAATAAATATGATATAATGTAAACAATTACAGAGAGTGGGTACAACATGTGTAAATCCAGGAGAGACATCTCATACGGAGTCATGTTAGGGTCAGAAAGAGGTAAGACTGCAGTGACATTTTCCTCCCAATCTCTCAGAAGGGCAAGCTGTTTTGTGGGGGGTTGGTGTCAGAGTTGAGGGTGTGATTGCATGCTAGGGAGTGAAGGGGGGTCCCAAGGAAGTGCTTGCCCAGGGTCCTAACAGTATTAAAGCTAGTCCTGATTCCATGTTCCATCTAGATGGCCCTTCATAATGCATAGTTTATGCATTAATGGGTAAGGAGGTATTGAAGAAATCTCACTGATTTAACTACACATTTTACAGGGCTACCATAGCTCTGCCTGTAGCAGATGAGGATGAGAGCTGAAACACAACTCTCCTGAAAAGGGTCCTGTCAGCTCTCCTTTTGGCAAATAGATTGAATGTGTGGTTATGGTTAGACTTGTGCATTCGTCTTCGGGCGAACATGAAAACGAGCACGAAGAGGCCGTTTTTTTGTTCGTTCCGAAGGAACGTAGAACAGAATACAGTGCCGGCAAACCGTAGGCGAAGACGAAGACTCACAATCACGAAGAATCTTCGATTCTTCGTGATCGTCTTCGTTTTTGCCGCGCAACCGCCAAAATTTCAAACAGGAGTGAGCTGATCCTCGTCTGTCCAATCAGCTCACTCTTGTGACGTAACGCTAAGGGTCTCGTCCAATGCCTGTGCTGCTGTTTTTTGAATTCTGAAGGCGCCTTTATAAAACCAGAGCTTGCCTGAGAGATCCATTCATTTTTCGCTGTGACTGCTTTGGCAACACTGCTGTGCTGCATCCGAGCGTTACAGAGAGAGATTGTTCTGTTCTGTGTGAGACTGGTAAGCCTTAGCCTGCCATTTCTCACTGTGTACTTCATCCTCACTTCAGTGCTACTTAATTAATATATTTAATAATAATAATTTGATTAATTTAATTTTTTTAAAATTAATTTGTCATCAACTTTAGTGTAAGTGCTGTTGAGTTGACAGTGCACCCAGTGCCTCAGTGGCACTGGGGTGCCCTTGCCCTGGGCTGGCACTAGTGCCTATTGCCTGTCCTGCTTAAATAAATTAAATAGAATTTATAAATTACAATTTAATAGAATCTATAATTTAATAGTTCATTATAATATTATATATATATATATATATTTGTCAGTCATATATATATATATACTATAGTATACTAGTGTAGAGTGTACTGTAGACATTCATCTACTAGTGTCTAATTTAAAATCAGTAATATTAATTAATATAATTAATAATTGAATTCATTATAAAATTATATATATATTTGTCAGTTATAGTTAGTAATAGTATACTAGTGTAGAGTGTACTGTAGACATTCAGAACATCTACTAGTGTCTAATCTAAAATCAGTAATATCAATAATTCTCTAATTCTTTCTTATCTTAATAGTTAATTAAATTAGCTATAAATAAAAGTAATAATATTAATTAATTACTACTAGCGTATAGTTCAGCTAATCTTATTAGTACTGGTGCTGCAGCTCTATAGTTTGTGCTTTGTTTTAGCAACAGCAAGAGACCAAGTCAATTTTTCTTAATTAATCTTTCATTTTATTTCATTTGTTTTGCTCACCTCAGTCCATCAGTGAAGTGAACTTGTTGGGCTAGTGAGTGCAGCCGCATAAGTGCTGTGTTTTTTTTTGATCAGCAAGCAGTGACGTTAACTGTTTTGCAAAGATTTTCTCATTTATTTTACATTTTATTTCAATTTTATTAAAAGTACCCTTAGTGTTTTGCTCACCTCAGTCCATCAGTGAAGTAAACTTGTTGGGCTAGTGAGTGCAGCAAGCAGTGAAGATAACTGTTTTGCTGTGACATTTTATTTTATTTCTAATTCTTTTCAAGAAAAATTGACTGTGACGAGCTGTACTAAGCAAAGCTTCAAGCTACTAGCTGTAGTACTAAAATAATTCTAATCTTCTTTAATCTTAATCTATAATATATTATAAATAATAATATTCTAATTCATAATCTATAATATAAGTAATTCTAATTCTAAATTCTAATTCATAATCTATATTCTTCTATCTATAATACATAATATATAAGTAAATTAGTTCTAATCTATTAATATTATATAACTTAATATTAATTAATAAATCATATACTGAATCTGATTTAACCTCACTTTAGCTTAGTGGGTTTGAGAGCGTCTGCCTAGAGGTAGACTTATAGTAAGGAAATATAGCTTTAGGCTAGCATAGTGGTAGGCTAAGCTCTTAGGCCCGTGTAAATTCAAATTAAAAATAAAATACTGCTAGTTATTAAATAGTTAATCTTGAGTTAATAATTTCAATAACTTTAGGATTTTGGCAGATTGCACACAGCACAGTGCAGTAGTGCATAGTTTTACTTTTTAAGCAGTAGCACTGAAGAGAACTTCCTCTAATTTTTTTGTCTTTAATTCGTTTTTCCTTTTTTTTATTTTTATTTTTTTATTTTTTTTTTTATAGTTTTTTAAACACTACACTACACTACACTACACTACACTACACACACAACACAAAATTTGAAATGGATCCTCCTTTTGGGACTAAGGAGGGACAAGCTCCATCTACCACCACCACCACCACCACCAGCACCACCACCAGCACCACCACCAGCTCTAAGATGCAGCCTTTGCGTCAGTCTAGTCGGCCAAGTAGGCCAAGCTCTCGCTTATCATTTGGGGAAGCATTGCTTGAAGGATCATCAAGTAAAGGAAAGGCACCAAAAGCAGGCAGTAGTAGTGCGGCTAGGCCCACAAGCTCTATGGTTTTTTACGGAAAGCCTAAAGCACCAGAAGCACGTTCAAAGTTAAAGGGTAGCACAAGTAGTACCAGCCCAGTGACTAAAAAGAAGTGCCTTTTGCCCCAAGCAGCATCTTCCCCATCCACCAGCAGCATGCAAGGTACCAAGCAGAGCCAAATTAGCAGCAAGACTCAGAGGGGTCCCAAACCAAAGCGATCTCATTCCTTTGTAGGGAAAACCACCACCACCACCACCCCCGCCTCTACCACCACTAGTGCTGCGCCTACTGTTCCCACTGGTACCGCCACGCCATGTCCTCCTAGTACCTCTAGCAAGCCACCAAGTCCTTACAAAATTTTTGTAAAGACAGTTAGAGAGAGGGCTACACATAGTGGAACTCCACCTAGCGAGGTAGCAGAGGAGCCTGAGACTGAGAGGCCAAGTGCAGAGTCTATTCTTCCTGCTCGCACTACTACTAGTCACGAGTCTCACGACGATATCAGTCTTAGCTCCAGCCTAGCAGGAATTCCATTCGATCTGGCTAATGAAGAGCTAGACTATGAGCCAGAGGAAGTAGAGGAGATGAGTGGTCAGGAATCAGATTCCTCAGGGAGCAGTGTCCAAATGACTAGTGCACAATTTTCCCCTGAGCCTCCACCTTCTCCGCTACGATCATCACCATCACCACCACCAGCAGCAGCAGCAAAACCTAGCAAATCTAAAGCAATTAGCAGTCCCACTATGGCCAGTACTGTTACCACCAGTCCCACCACCACTAGTTCTGCCTCTGTTCATCCACCCCGAGCAGTAAGAGCAGCACCCAAGGCACACTCCAAGGCTATGCGCGCCCCAATTTGGGAGCACTTTGAAAATGTTGAAGAAGGGCGCTATGGAAAGTGCAAACATTGTGGGAAGCTAATAAGCAGAGGGAAAGTGTCTGGCCATTTTACCAGTGCTAGCATGAAGCATCACCTCAGCACTCAACACAACGCTGTGCTATTGGGGAAAGATGCAGAGGTAAAACTTAGTGCAGGCAGCATAGCTGGTGGCCGTGGAAAAACCCCAACAGCTTCTTCTTCTGAGCCAATAGCAGCAGCAGCAGCAGCAGCAGCAGCAGCAACTAGTGCTGGCAGCCAGAGACCAAGGCAGGTTGGAGCACTGCATGCCCAGCCCACCCTGGAAGAATTTGGGGCATGCCCAAACAGCAGGCCAATAAAGTAACGCGACTTATTGGTCAGTTCATTGCTGTTGGAGGGGCATCCTTCTCCATGATTGAAGGGGAGCCTTTCAAACAATTGATGGCGGCTGTGGCTCCACAATACACAGTTCCGTCACGTTCCACTTTCAGCAGGAACATTGTCCCCTCGCTGTATCGGTCCTGTGTTGCAGCAGTGAAAGAGGAGCTTTCCAAGGCTGCTGGTCAGTGTGTTCATTTCACTACAGATTTGTGGAGTGCACCTAGCGCCCAGCATGCCTTTCTTTCTTTGACAGCACACTGGTGGCAGCCCGGTGTGTCTAAGGAAGTTGCTGCAGCAGGCTACCGATCATTCCTTCTCCATGCAGAAGTGATGGATGAAAAGCACACTTCCCAAAATATTCTGCATGCGATTAGGAAAATGTTTAGCCTTTGGGTGGGAGCAGAGGCGGGCACCAATGTTGAAGTTGGTTTTGTGGTAACTGACGGAGGTGCCAATATGGTGAAAGCGCTGCGAGATGGTCATATTGTTGGTGTGCGCTGTGCAGCCCACATCATCCATCTTGTAGTGAAGGCAGCAATGTCAGAAGGAACTAATGTGGCAGCAGTAGTTCTGTCCCGCTGCAGAAAGATCGCTGGGCACTTTCACCATAGTGTTAAGGCTAGCCAACTTTTGAGGGAAGAGCAAGAGAGGTCAGGTCTTCCCGTACACTGCCTACGTCAGGATGTCAGTACACGGTGGAACTCCACGTTAGACATGCTAGAGAGGATTTTGGAGCAGCAGAGGGCAATCCATAATCTTGCCTCAGAGCACAATATTGGGATTACCTCTCCATTGAATAGGGAGGATTGGACAGTGATCGCCCAGCTAGTGGCAGTCCTTAAACCATTCAGGGATGCCACAGAAAATTTAAGCTCAAACACTGCCAGTCTGGCCCAGGTAATCCCAGTGTTCTCCCATCTAGGCAGCAAGATGGATGTGTTCCTTGGAAACCGTGAGGCTGTTCAAGGTGGCACTCTACATCCTGACGTAGCAGCCATAGTCAGGAAGCTGAAGGATCTGCTAAAAGTACACCTTCGCAAGCGAATGGAAGAGAGTCCCGAAATGATGCTAGCGTGCCTTTGTGATCCAAGAATTAAGGGAAAGCTAGCTTTGAAATTCAATGTTCTCAGTAGCTACCGGGAGCAATTGGTCAACAAGGTGCGTGACTGGCAGCGTAAAATGGGAATGCTGTCCGAGGAGGGTGAGGTGCAGGAGGAGGAAGAGATGATGTGGTCTGCTACCCCTAGCAGCAGCATCAGCAGCAGTGCCACAAGCAGCACAACACAGCTGAGTGGAGCAGCTGCGTTTTGGGAAGAGGCACTTGGCAGTATAGTTGGACCATCTGACAGAGCTAGCAGCAGAAAGGAGAGTAGTGCTGCTGAAATGGTCAAACTTTACCTCTGTGAAGTTCCTTCTGCTCCTAATGTTGATCCTCTTAGCTACTGGGATGAAAAGAAGAGTGTGTGGCCTGCACTCTCATGGGTTGCGCAGCAGCTTCTATCATGTCCGCCAACCACTGTTCAAAGTGAGCGCGTGTTTTCTATGACTGGAAACATACTGAGTCCACAGCGCTCACGCATGGCACCTCATCTGATGGAGCAGATTGCCTTTCTTAAATTCAATCTGCCCAAATTGGGTTACCCAGCTCTTAGCTTGGAAAGTTAAATTTTTTCTCTCTAATGTTTAAGGTAGTTTCTCCCCCTGGTTGCACTTGCTGCGGTGTGGCAATGCCTGCTACCTCCGCCGGTGTAGCTAGCTTATGCTAGGGCCTTGTGTCTGAGTTCTGTAGGTCTGCTCCCAAACGCCAAGGACTGACAGTGCTTGGATGCTTTGCCCTGGGGTGAAACAGGTGAGCGGGTCGTCAATTGCCCACTCATTCGCCTTTCCCAATTCTGCTGCTGCTGGTGGTGGTGCCGGTGTCTCTCTTCAATGCCAGTTCGCTTCCTGGCTAGTGTCATGCCTCGAATGTCCCTGATGGTAAGGGTAGTTTCTCCCCCCTGGTTGCACTTGCTGCGGTGTGGCAACGCCTGCTACCTCCGCCGGTGTAGCCAGCTTACGCTAGGGCCTTGTGTCTGAGTTCTGTAGGTCTGCTCCCAAACGCCAAGGACTGACAGTGCTTGGATGCTTTGCCCTGGGGTGAAACAGGTGAGCGGGTCGTCAATTGCCCACTCATTCGCCTTTCCCAATTCTGCTGCTGCTGGTGGTGGTGCCAGTGTCTCTCTTCAATGCCAGTTCGCTTCCTGGCTAGTGTCATGCCTCGAATGTCCCTGATGGTAAGGGTAGTTTCTCCCCCCTGGTTGCACTTGTTGCGGTGTGGCAACGCCTGCTACCTCCGCCGGTGTAGCCAGCTTACGCTAGGGCCTTGTGTCTGAGTTCTGGAAGTCCGCTCCCAAACGCCAAGGACTGACAGTTTTTGGATGCTTTGCCCTGGGGTGAAACAGGTGAGCGGGTCGTCAATTGCCCACTCATTCGCCTTTTCCAATGCTGCTGCTGCTGCTGCTGGTGGTGGTGCCAGTGTCTCTTCTCTGCCAGTTCGCTTCCTGGCTAGTGTCATGCCTCAAATGTCCCTTATGGTAAGGGCAGTTTCTCCCCCCTGGTTGCACTTGCTGCGGTGTGGCAACGCCTGCTACCTCCGCCAATGTAGCCAGCTTACGCTAGGGCCTTGTGTCTGAGCTCTGGAAGTCCGCTCCCAAACGCCAAGGACTGACAGTGTTTGGATGCTTTGCTCTGGGGTGAAACAGGTGAGTGGGTCGCCAATTGCCCACTCATTCGCCTTTCCCAATTCTGCTGCTGCTGCTGCTGGTGGTGGTGCCAGTGTCTCTTCGATGCCAGTTCGCTTCCTGGCTAGTGTCATGAATCAAATGTCCCTAATGGTAAGGGCAGTTTCTCCCCCCTGGCTGCCTCTGTTTGCGGTGTGGCAACGCCTGCTACCTCCGCCGGAGTGGCCAGCTTACGCTAGGGCCTTGTGTCTGAGCTCTGGAAGTCTGCTGCCAAACGTCTAAGACTGACAGTGTTTGGGTGCTTTGCCCTGGGGTGAAACAGGTGAGCGGGTCGCCAATTGCCCTCTCATTCGCCTTTCCAATTTTTCAATGCTGCTGGTGGTGGTGGTGGTGGTGGTGGTGCCAGCATCTCTTCTCTGCCAGTTCGCTTCCTGGCTAGAGTCATGCCCAAAATGTCCCTAATGGTAAGGGCAGTTTCTCCCCCCTGGCTGCCTCTGTCTGCGGTGTGGCAACGCCTGCTACCTCCGCCGGAGTGGCCAGCTTACGCTAGGGCCTTGTGTCTGAGCTCTGGAAGTCTGCTGCCAAACGTCTAAGACTGACAGTGTTTGGGTGCTTTGCCCTGGGGTGAAACAGGTGAGTGGGTCGCCAATTGCCCACTCATTCGCCTTTTCAATGCTGCTGCTGGTGGTGGTGCCAGCATCTCTTCTCTGCCAGTTCGCTTCCTGGCTAGAGTCATGCCCAAAATGTCCCTAATGGTAAGGGCAGTTTCTCCCCCCTGGCTGCCTCTGTTTGCGGTGTGGCAACGCCTGCTACCTCCGCCGGAGTGGCCAGCTTACGCTAGGGCCTTGTGTCTGAGCTCTGGAAGTCTGCTGCCAAACGTCTAAGACTGACAGTGTTTGGGTGCTTTGCCCTGGGGTGAAACAGGTGAGCGGGTCGCCAATTGCCCACTCATTTGCCTTTCCCATTTCCTTTTCCATTTCATTATTTTCCTTCTGATACACAACCAACCAAACATAACACACACAATAACACATATAACACATATAACACACAGTGACATCACACATAACACACATACACACACACTTACAATGCACAAAACACAAGGACCTTTTCCTTGTTATTTGCCCTGGCCTTCACTCACTAATAGCATTACATTAACACTATAACTCACACTTCACCCTATAACATTTTTCCATCCACATACCTGCCAACAGACCCAACTTTTTCAGGGACAGTCCTGCTTTTTTCCAGTCCTGTCCCATCTAATTTAGCTAAACTAGGTATGCAAAATGCAAATACACATAGGTAGTTATAGCTCGGTAGGTAACGCTACTATAAACATTTAATAAATATAATCAAGTACTAAATAATAAATCTAACTTTAAAATACATTTAAATAAACCCCTATTTTTTTTAAAAAAAAAACATTAAAATTAAATTATTATTATTTAGACATAATCCATCTTTAACCAAACCAGTGCACTGCTACTAATCTTAAACATAACCGTACATTAACCCTAAGCTATTTTTTAGTTCTTGTCCAACATTTTTCCATCAGCATACCTGCCAACACACCCAAGATTTTGGTGGACAGTCCTGCTATTTTCCAGTCCTGTCCAATAAGTAAGTTGGGTTGTTGCAAAGTATGCCATTGTAAATAGGTAGCAAATGTTAGGCATGTAAAGTGGTCCAAAATCAATTTAAAAATGTAAAATATTCCCTATTCTTTTATTAAACATCTATGGACAGTACACCTCGGTATGTGTGTGCAACTCTATTGGTCGTTTCGGCAGGGGGCTCGCCTGCCATCAACGAATGAAGTGCATTCTGCAGTTCTGCAATTCACTCGTTGATGCCAGACCAGCCCCCTGCCGAAACGACCAATAGAGCTGCACACACGTACCTTCACGGCAGCTGCTGCTGCTGTGATGTGTTATTAACCCCGTATTAACCCCTGCTAGGCAACCAGGAGGAAAACGAAGATTAAACGAGCACGAAGAATGTCCGCGAATATTCGCCCGAAGAGAAGACAGGAACGGGCGAATATTCGCGGAATACGAAGATTTTTTTTCCCCGAAGACGAGCACGAAGACGAACACGAAGAGCCCCCTGGTGCCCAAGTCTAGTTATGGTTCTTTTCTGCTGGCTGGGCACAACAGGCATACCTGGGAACTTCCCAGTGCACAGTCTCTCACAAAAGTGAGTACACCCCTCACATTTTTGTAAATATTTTATTATATCTTTTCATGTGACAACACTGAACAAATGTAAAGTAGTAAGTGTACACCCTGTATAACAGTGTCAATTTGCTGTCCCCTCAAAATAACTCAACACATAGCCATTCATGTCTAAACCTTGGCAACAACAGTGAGTGTCATGTGACTTGTTAGTGTTACAAGGTCTCAGGTGTGAATGGGGAGCAGGTGTGTTAAATTTGGTGTTATCGCTCTCACACTCATACTCTCATACTGGTCACTGGAAGTTCAACATGGCACCTCATGGCAAAGAACTCTCTGAGGATCTGAAAAAAAGAATTGTTGCTCCACATAAAGATGGCCTAGGCTATAAGAAGATTCCCAAGACCCTGAAACTGAGCTGCAGCACGGTGGGCAAGACCATACAGCGGTTTCACAGGACAGGTTCCACTCAGAACAGGCCTCGTCATGGTCGACCAAAGAAGTTGAGTGCACGTGCTCAGCCTTCATATCCAGATGTTGCTCTTGGGAAACAGACATATGAGTGCTGCCAGCATTGCTGCAGGGGTTGAAGGGGTGGGGTGGGTCAGTCTGTCAGTACTCATACCATACGCCTCAAACTGCGTCAAATTGGTCTGCATGGCTGTCTTCCCAGAAGGAAGCCTGTTCTAAAGATAATCCACAAGAAAGCTCGCAAACAGTTTGCTGAAGACAAGCAGACTAAGGACATTGATTGCTGGAACCATGTCCTGTGGTCCGATGAGACCAAGATAAACTTATCTGGTTCAAATGGTTTCAAGCGTCTGTGGCGGCAACCAGGTGAGGAGTACAAAGACAAGTTTGTCTTGCCTACAGTCAAGCATGGTGGTGGGAGTGTCATGGTCTGGGCCTGCATTAGTGCTGTCGGCACTGGGGAGCTACAGTTCATTGAGGGAACCATAAATGCCAACATGTTCTGTGACATACTGAAGCAGAGCATAATCCCCTCCCTTCGGAGACTGGGCCACAGGACAGTATTCCAACATGATAACGACCCAAAACACACCTTCAAGACGACCTGCCTTGATAAAGAAGCTGAGGGTAAAGGTGATGACTGGCCAAGCATGTCTCCAGACCTAAACCTTAGGTCTGTGGGGCATCCTCAAATGGAAGGTGGGGGAGCACAAGGTCTCTAACATCCACCAGCTCCATGATGTCGTCATGGAGGAGTGGAAGAGGACTCCAGTGGCAACCTGTGAAGCTCTGGTGAACTCCATGCCAAAGAGGGTTAAGGCAGGAAGGCTGGAAAATAATGGTGGCCACACAAAATTTGGACATTTCTACTTAGAGGTGTACTCACTTTTGTTGCCAATGTTTAGACATTAATGGCTGTGTGTTGAGTTACTTTGAGAGGACAGCAAATTTACACTGTTATACAGGCTGTATACTCACTACTTTACATTGTAGCAGAGTGTCTTTTCTTCAGTGTTGTCACATGAAATAATATAAGAAAATATTTACAAAAATGTGAGGGGTATACTCACTTTTGTGAGATACTTTAGGTCTACCCAGAGGTCTCCCTCTGCTAGTTTAGTGACCTTTGGCTTGTGTGTAGCCACATGGCCATGGAAATCAATTTTCTGAAGCTCCTGATGCACAGTGCTTGTGCTGATGTTGTTTCCAGAGGCAATTCGGAACTCTGTAGTGAGTAATGCTACAGCGGACAAGTAATTTTTACACACTACACATTTCAGCACTTAGCGGCCCCACTCTGTGAGTGTGAGTGGGCTATTCACACTTTTTTACAAATAGAGTGGAGCGGGGCAGATCTAGCAGGGCAGAAATTTTACTGTCATAATTTAACAACGCCACACAGGGCCGACCTTAGGTGTTAAGGCGCCCTGTGCAGATTACTCCTCTGCTGGGCCCCCGGCACATAAAAAAGAAAAGAAAACAGACAACTAGTTCTTATTAGTGTTAATTAAGTGTTGATCTAAACCAAGTGTCTACTTGCGGTCCATGCAAGATGATCAGCGGCTGTGATCAGTGTGTAATGGCAGCCTGGAGGTTGTCTGTGAGAGATGTGATTGACAGCAAGCTGTGTCTGCCAGGGCCATCTTTATTAGATTGGACCCTAGGCAAGCATTTCCTTAGGCCCCCTCCATGCTCCCTAGCATGCAATCACTCCAACCGCTCCCACACGAAAATATGTACTACACTGGCTCTGCAGATTAGAGAGACTCTGTGTGAGAGTCAGTGCAGTCCTTTTAACCCTACCATGACTTTGAGAGGTCCTCTCCCCGTAATCATCCCTTGAGTCCAAGCCACACCTCTCTTTTCCTCTCTGTAGTTCAGGTTTTGATCAAATAAACAACACATGGGGACATCACTAGAGGTATACATCAAGGATATAGACATATAAACCCAGTATTAGCAGGTATACATGAATAATGTATTGAAACATAGCATAGCAGGTATGGATCAACAGAATAACACACAAACCCAGCTTTGTAGGTATAGATCAGCTGGAAATCATATATAAACTCAGCATTAAAAGTATAGATAAAAAACCCTAAATTACAGATATAGGTCGCAAGTTTCACACCCCAAAAGCCAGCGCTGGTGTCCACATTGCCCATGTAAAACCTGGCAGCACTCAGATTACACACATGACTTGCTATCTCTGTCCCCAAACAGCCTAGCATGAGCCATCTTTGTCCCCAAACAGTCAAGTGTCAGCCATTTTTATCCTCAAACAGCCCCAGTGTAAGACATATTTGTCCCTAAACAGCCCATCCTGTGCCATCTTTGTCCCATAAACACCCTGTCTGTGCCATATTGGCCCCCAAGGCTCAAACACCCTGCCTGTGCCATCTTTGCCTTTCCCCAAATCACTTATACAGCTATGATACACACAAACACTTATACAGTCACTCACTCATTCACGCTCTCATTTACATATTTCCTTCACTCAATCATTTATTTTCCCACTCATTCACACAAATCATTTACACATATCAATTAATGCATTCTCACAAATCATTTAAGCAATTTATCCACACATTAATTAATTCTCTCATTAATGCACATAATTCATCCACACATTAATTCATTTATTCTCTCATTCATTCACACAATTAATCCACATTCATTCATTCTCTCATTCTTTCACACAATTCAGCCACACATTAATTAATGCATTCTCATTCATTTGCACAATTCATCCACACATTAATCAATTCATTATCGTACTCATTAATTCATATTTTCCCACTCTTCTCCATAGAGTCTCCGCCCCCTTACCTCGCCAGTCGCCTGCAGCTTTTGGTGGACCACTCCCATGTTGTTCAAACAGATCTTCTGTCAGCGCTGCAGGGGAAGTATGAACTGTGTTGCCAGGGTCTTGTTTATCGCAAGCTCATAGGGCAGCTACTCTGGGCCCTCCGTGAATGACTGGGCGATTTGAAGGCTGCCTTGTTGATGGGACGGCCATCTGGCGCCCTTGCTGCCATGGTGCCCTGCGCGGCCGCATAGCTCGCACATCCTAAGGGCTGGCCCTGGTGCCACATTTAAAGTCACTGAGCTCAAAAGCGCAAAAAAAATACAAAGATAGAGGAGCGCACCACATGGGTTTCTACTAGAATAATAATGACCAATAAGTACACAAAACAAAGCAAGAATTCATTGAATGCCCAGTGAATACCATTCAAGAAACACCTATCTAAGGCATAAATATTGGAGATTCTGTCACGCTATTCGCCCATATATTTTTAAGCCAGCCACTACATCACAGTACCCCAAGTTTGCCGGGGTACTTACACGACCAAGAGTTTGCCAAGCCAAGGCTGGAGCTGAATAGAGGTAAATATATCACGTGCGTGAAAATAGCTGGGGTGGGGAAGGGGAAAATGCATTTGCAAAATGAACACCACGAAAATGTGAAGGGGTCACTCAACTATCATATGCATATAATAGCTGTAGTGTGCTCTTGATGTTTTTTAAAAAAAAAAACAATGAAAAAAGCCAATTTCAATTAAAATAAAATTACATTTTTATTATAAATTCTTAAGCGTGAAAGCCTTAGCAAAATATTTTGCACATGTATGGTTTCAATGTGGTTTTAATATTTACACAGTTAAATTTATTTAATTCTGATTCAAAGGCTGTTATAAAATGAATGGCCTTATGGTCTCTTGCTTCAGAGATAAAAATACATTGTGTTTAGAACAATTAAAACTGTCTATTCCAATTGAGTTAGTGAGACTGGCCTTGGATCTTATTCTAAATCTAATTAGGACATTTCAAACTGCCAGATGTATGGTTTTCTTATAATTTTTAGTTTTCAAGACTAATCATTTAGCCTCTGGTTTCTGCAGTTAAATTTGCCTTCCAGTGAAAATGTCATGCCTCAATAATGCCTGATAAGTATATTTTATAGATGTAAAATGTTAGCTTTAAAAAACACTTAAGTAGTATAAGAAATAACTAATTTTTAATTTGTTTAATTACTTGAATTTATCATTCTATTTTTAATATAGTTGCTAAACAGTTACTAAAAACTGAGACCTGATAGAATGGGGTAGGATGTAACAATGGTTTACTCCACAGTCGTTAGGTGCTAACAACAACAACCTCAAACCCTGAGAGCCTATGTTTATGCTAGTGTGATTGCTGGGTAGCGTATGTTGCCAAAGGTAAAACTGTCAATAGCAAAAAAGTTTGTAATTTAGGTTTACAGTCAATAGGGCAGACCAATCTAAAATATGGTCAACATATAGACAATGAAATACGGAAAGATTAAATATAATCAATTAGTAACTATGAGAACACAGCCTGAAGAGACAAGTCAAGCTGTAGAGCAGACAAGGGTGAATTAAAGGAGCAGGGTAACATTGTAACTTCATTTATTTTGAGGGAAAAAAACAACAATCCTATCAAGTTTAACCTTGCTGTTGATCTAGAAGAAGACAACAAAATGGTGCTATAGGTGCAATAGTTTAGTTCACATGTTAGGCCATATATCAACAATAAACCATACAATTAATGCCTACAGAAGTAGCACAGTGACATGCCACATATGCATATTGCATGAATGCTTTTTCAGATGCACAATTTGTTCCAGTTAAGAAAATTAATATCTAAATGTGAGGAATTAAATGGAGCCTAAGTCTAAATGGTTTCATCAGTGCAGTAGAGGAAACAAAACCCCAAATAAGTGTAGGACAAATGCCCTGGTGCAGATGCTGATGTGTGCAATATAAATATTAATAATTTCCTTCCAGTGAAGTCTCATCTTGCCATATCACAGTATTGCACTGTATGATATCCCAAGGTATGGCAAAAACTAAATTTATTGTAACATTTTCCAAAGAACACCTAGCACACAATACTCATTTTATGATGACCACATGCCAACAGCTACTGGTCACAGTCAAACTATTATTGGCCAGAAGAAGAATTAATTATTATATGGTTTTACACAGGATGAGGCATACTAGAAATCATTGCTGACTGTGAGAATGAAACCGTGAATCATATAAACTCAAAACTGAATATATTGGTAATAAGATGAATCTTTATATGCATGTTGTGAATAAAGGTATTGCACATTCTTTTTGCTCTTTGAATGCTTAGATTTAGACAGACAACTAAAAGATAAAATTACAGAAATAAGTGTTAGAGGGATTTTATGGTTAAAAGTGAGACAAACTGAGGGAAGTTGATAAAATGACTTGGACATTGTGAAGATAATGTGACTGAAGCAATGATAATGGGACAATCTAGAAACTGGAAGAAATGAGGACAGAATAGCTTCCTTTATGGATGAAGTACGAAGGTCAGGTAATAGCTGCTTGAACACCCCATCCTATTATGAATTACACATTTACTACAATCACATTTCACAAACTACAAAACCAATGTCTATTTTTAATATATATATATTTTTTAGTTTGAATTTCATATAGCAATGGGCAACCTATTTGTTTTGTTCTGTTAATGATTTTTTTTTATTTGGAGACATTCAACTTTCAGTTTTGAAAATCAAATACCTACCTTTTACTTGTCTTACAAAAAAATGTTAAGTGATAACCCAATTTTAAATAATATCTTATAGTTTGAATGGTTGACAAAAGCTCAATTCACAGGCACCGATCACAAGGGGATACTTTTGAATTCAATAGCTAGCATAAATTATCTTTAGGTATCTTAAATCTTTATGAATAACCTTTTTAGAATTAAGTATAACATTGTATGTGAAACATGGTATTGTAACATGAAATTGTGTTAATATTTCTAACATAATTTGTATATCTGTTTGTGAATTGTGACAATACCAAATGGTCTGCCAAATGGTAAATATTAGCTTTTGTAAAATGTTTGCTTTACATTTAAAATATGGGCTATGATGGGTGTTTGGCATACATAGAAACACAACATTCCAAGAGAAATGAGCAGAAACTATTAGTTTCCCCCTGATTTTGCAATTGTCTACATTTGTGTGGGAACTACTGTTGAAGGAGGTAAAATATATGACATCATCTGCCCATTTTCACTTTTTGTCCAACACTGTTTCTTTTATGTAACCAAGAAGAATATTGCAATTTTAATTGTAATACAAATTTTCGGTTTTGTTTGTATGCAAGTTATTTTTATTTATATATTAGGGACGCAGACAACTGTGGTACACTCATACACAGCTAATATTCTAGGATGAGGTATTTGGATCCCAGAGGGACTGTGGTGTGTATATTTGTCTACAGACAGAGAGGATGAGGGATAGAAATATAGTAGAAATAAAAAAGTGTACTGCTTTGTGAATTAAACACAAATATCAACACTGTAATGAGTATGAAATATCAATACAGTGAATAATAGCAATAGTTATTAAGTGTTTTTATCATATCATGTAAACATGTCTCCTTAGGGGTGTTGTGATAAAAACAAATCTAATCTTGCTCACGTAGACCTCATTTTTTTCCAAAGAAGTTTGACTATCTTCCCTGCTGAACTAATCCATTCAGGAGCCACCATGAATCTAGAGAAGAATTTCATTTTATTTGTACTCAGATGAGATTTCAAACAACCAGAAATACGAAACACATTCACAGGAATGGAGACATTAAAAACCTAGAACAACTGCACAGAGGGAGAAGACACAATAAGGAGAGCTACAGAATAGCAATTCTCCACTGTGATAAAAAAGTTTCTGTCTGTATCTTATATAATAGGAAACACAACAAATATTAGTTATTACTTTAACATTAAAACAAATAATACAGGCTGAATAAAATATATTTTAACCATGGCCATCTTTAATATTGATTGGACCAGTGGTGTAACTACGATGTACCCGTGCCTCTAGGAGGCCAGGGCGACCCTGCAACCACTTCTTTCTGTCTCCTCATACCCATTCAAAATTTTCCAGGTCAGAAAGGCCCTTTCTAAACTATTTTGAACCGGTAAGGGGAGATAGGAACATATCAGGGTCACATTATGTCACATCATGTCACAGTGTGTGAGCAGCTGGAAAGAAAGATGCTAAGGAGGGGAAAAGTAACTGGGGAAGGGTGGGGGGTTTATGTTTGTATATATATGTATGGGAGCATGGATGTGTAATTGCACTGACAAGCTGGGGGCAAAGATGGTAAGAATGGCACTGATAAGCTGATGTCAGATAGGAGGAGAGTGTTAGAGTCAGTGCAGTCTTCCCTCCTTCTGACCCTAGCGTGACTCCTATGTCCTCACATAACACATGCAGGGCAGGGGAGGCGCACAATACTATAGCAATAGCAAATGAATGGTGGGACTCCGGCAAGTGACCCCAAAATGAAGTGAAATTTGTGATAACGTTTCAGTCTGTTTTATTGTAGACTTTCATCAGGTCCTGATGAAAGTCTACAATAAAAAAGACTGAAAGTTGACCAGAAAATTGGAGGTTTCGTGTCATTATTTATAGAAGTCCCTGGAGTGCCGGTAACTATCATTGGATTTTATATATATATATATATATATATATATATATATATATATATATATATATATATATATATATATATATATATATATATATTTTTTTTTTTTATATATAAAATAACACCTATTGGAAATCCCATTCCAAAACCATGGGCATTAATATAGAGTTGTCCCTCCTCCTTTGCAGCTATAACAACCTCTGCTCTGCTAGCAAGGTCAGATTAAGGCTCTTCCCCCCTCCCTCAAGGTACTTACTACATCCGCTGCTTGCCTCCCGGATGTCCTTCATAGCTAGTCCTTCATAATCACTCATTGAAACTCATTGATGTAATTAATGGGCACACAGCACAGTGTCTGAGCTACAGGCCACATCCTGTAAACATTGTGGCCTGTAACTTCCTTACTGCGTTGCATGGAAATAATGTCACTTCCTAGTGTACAGTGTCAGTTAACCTGGCCCTTTCTTCTAGGAGTGCTTTCCACAAGATTATGGAATGTGTTTGTGGGAATTTGTGCCCATTCAGCCAAAAAAGCACTTGTAAAGTAAACGACTGATATTGAACGAGAAAGCCTGGCTCATAATCAGCATTACAATTCATTCCAAAAGTGTTCAATGTAGTTAAGGTCAGGGCTCCGCGCAGGCCACCCCAACTTTGTCAAACAATGTTGTTATGGACCTTGCTTTTTGTACAGTGACACAGTCATGCTGGAACAGGGAAGGGTCTTCCTCAAACTGGTGCCTTAAAGTTGGAAGCATACAATTGTCTAAAATGTCTTTGTATGCTGTAGCATACAACATTATCCTTCATTGGAACTATAGAGCCTAGCCCAAACCCTGGAAAACAACCTAACCAAACTTTATAGTAGGCACTGTGCAAACCGATAGGTAGTGTTCTACTGGCATCCACTAAACCTAGTTTAATCCACTATACTTCCGTGATAACTTTATCACTTCAGAGACAATTTTTCCATTGCCCCATACTTCAGCTGCAGTCTGCTTTACACCACAGCCAACTTTTGGCAATGTGCATGGTGATCTTTGCTTTTGTGCACCTGCTTGGACACTGACACCTATTTCATGAAGTTTCCAACGCACAGTACTTGTGCTGATGTTGCTTCCAGAGGCAGGTCTGAACTCTGTAGTAAGTGATGATACTGAACACAGGTTATTTTTTAGGTGCTACATACTTCAGCACTTGGTGGCATAACTCTGTTGTGCGTGTTCTAACCCTTTGTGGCTATTGTTATTCCTAGATGCTTCCACTCCGCAATAATAACACTTACAGTAGAGAGGAGAGCAAGCAGGGAACAAATTTCATAAACTGATACATTACATTATATGACATTTAAAGTCACTGACCCACTCTGTTCTTATTACTGAGTAGAGGAAGTTTTTAGTATATTCAAGTTAGGGGTGTACTGCTTTTAATAAATTATACAAGAATGCTAAAGTAGTTTATGTAATTAAAAATATTGTCTAATTTGGTAAAATGTTGTTTAAACTGTTTATTAGACTTGTGGACAAGGCCCAAAATCATTTCAGACAAGTAATTTGTTTTTTGGCTCATTCATTTTTCTGCCCTTTTGGTTGGGACAAAATTCGAGGGGGGGGTATTTTTATTTCAGAAATAAAATTTGTTACCTTAAAATACATCTCTCTCTCTGTGTCCCCCAGTCCTGTCTGTGCCCCCTGCACACCCCTGCCTTGTTTATACCCACCGCCTGCTCACTAATCTTCTCCAGTTGTTTTCTGGTCTCCTCTGATCTCTCTCTGCCTCTGCAGAGACCATGCCGACAGGAAGGGGGAGTAAGAGAGGGGTGGGGGATAAATGTGTGAGAGTGTATCCTGCTGCTAGGAAAAAAAAATACAGGAGGAAAGGGAGGGTCATGTAATCTACACACACAGTGCCTGCAATATAATCTGCCCTAAATTATAATATACCGTATTTTCTCGATTATAAGACGACCCCCCAAAATCTGAATATTAATTTAGGGGGAAAAAAAAGAAAAAGCCTGAATATAAGACGACCCTATAGGAAAAAAGTTTTACCAGTAAATGTTAATTCATGTAAACTATTTTTTTAAAATAAAAGCTATGATTGAGAAAAAAATTCTTTTTTGTTTTTATTTACTTGTATTTTCCAACCTGTCCCCCAGTTACGCACATCTGCCCCCAGGCTTGCCACACCAATATGGCACTGTGGCCCATGATATGCCTTTTAACCCTCTACATGCCACTGTGCCCCATGGTATGCCTTTTGACCCCCTATGTGCCACTCTGCCTCCAGAAATGCCTTATACCCCTATATCCCATTCTGGCATTTAGGGGGTTAAAATGCATATTATGGGGCAGAGTGGCATATAGGGAGGTATAAGGCATTCCAGGAGGCAGAGTGGCATTAAGGGAGTTATAAGGCATTGTATAGAGCACTCTGCCTCCAGAAATGCCTTATACCCCTATATGCCACTCTGGCATTTAGGGGGTTAAAAGGCATATTATGGGGCAGAGTGGCATATAGGGAGGTATAAGGCATTTCAGGGGGCAGAGTGCTCTATTAAATGCCCCCTTAATGCCACTCTGCCTCCTGAAATGCCTTATACCTCCCTATATGCCACTCTGCCCCATAATATGCCTTTTAACCCCCTAAGTGCCAGAGTGGCATATAGGGGTATAAGGCATTCCAGAAATGTCCTATGCCCCCATTTAACACACACACACACACACTTACCGGTGCTTCCACTTTCCTGCTGTATTGCTGGGGCAGCGGGTTGACGTCTCCTTCCGCTGCAGCCGGAAGGAGGTGGAGTTGGCAGCGGGGGTTTGTCTGCGTCCGTCGCGCATACCTTCCCCGGCTGTCAGAGATCAGAGTTCCCCGCAGACAACCCCCGCTGCTAGCCACACCTCCTTCCGGCTGCAGCGGACGTTGTCTACGCGGATCGCGTAGACGTCAACCCGCTGCCCCGGCAATACAGCAGGAAGCACCGGTAAGTGTGTGTGGGGGGGTGTTAAATGGGGGGGGGCAGGAGGATCCAGGTCCCCTGCAGTGGTGCGGGGGATCTGGATCTTAGTCTCATAATCAGACCTCTATTTGAGGTCTGATTAGAAGACGACCCCGATTAGAAGACGAGGGGTATTTTTCAGAGCATTTTAAAAGAATGCACAGCTTTCCTTATAGGCACTGAAATTATTAATTAGAATTTGCATATTATTATTAAATGTAATAAGGTTTCCCTTACGAAAAATTACTGCAGTTTTTTCTGAAGTAATACTGCAGTTTTTTGGACATGAAAAAACTGCAATACTGCACTTTTACTGCAGTATTACTGCACATGTACTGCACTTTTACGGCAGTATTACTGCACATTTACTGCAATTTTTTTTTATATTGCAAACTTACAGTTGTACTTCAAAGTACTGTAGCTTTATTGAATTTGTACTTCCGTACAAAAATAACTGCAGTACAACTGCAGTACAGTGAAGTACAAATGCAGTAAAACTGCAGTAAATGTGCAGTAATACTGCAGTAAAAGTTTCATGTCCAAAAAACTGCAGTATTACTTCAGAAAAGCTGCAGTATTTTTTTTGTAAGGGTTTGCTTAATGTAAGGAAGATATACTTTACTCCGGCGGTGGTGGGTATGTGAAACAGCTTTCCAGCAGAAGTAGCTTGAGATCCAAAGAACTTGAAAAGAACTTGAGATCCCCTGAGACTTTATTGTTTCTTTTCCTCATCTTTGCACCTCACTAAGTTAGTGTTTCGATTGATATTTTTAAAGATAAGATTAAAAGTTTAATTTTAAAATGATCCGAGGTAGGATTTTTTTTAGTATAGATATCTCTGGCATTGCAGTAGTTAACTATAGCCTTTTTTAAAGCTTTTTAGCTGTATAAAACCTCTTGCACTCTGTCATTAATTGTTTCCTGGGGAGTTTGCATTTGCTAATACTCAATAATAGAATGCTTAACACATTTACCCACTTTGAACCTTAACCACAGTTTCTGGGAACACTGCAAAAAATGCTAATCATAGCGTTTTTTAAGCCTGTCTGACCCCAGAAAAGGTAACATCCCCGAAAATGTGTGAGAGAGGGAGATGGCTATACCACCCAAAGGCAATAAATGGCACTTCATAGGTTTTGCCAGTTTGTTTTGTTTGGGACTCTCCTTCTTATTAGAGAATGCAGAAAACAGGCAATTTTTTTAAAAAAGCAAGTTACTATGAATCCACATTCACATGTCTACTATGTATTATAATGTTGAATGTTAAGCATTTGTGTCAGTGCACCCAATTCTTGCACCCAATTCTTGTAAGCCCTACTACCTTAACCATGTTGCAGTTTTGGTAATAAAGCTTTAAGTGCACCTGTGATACAACATAAAACTGACCTCTGAAAGAGAGAAAGCATGTTTAAACACCATAGTAATAGTATTTAATATATATAAACTTTTTGGTTAACATAGAATTATTCTTCTGATTGATTAAGGTTCAAGACTTTTAGATGTTTTACTTGCAAAAGTAATGTGTAACCCAAATAATGGGATTGATTAAGCAATATATCTTTATTTGTTGAAATAAACAGAGTTAACACATATATACTGGACCATTTTCAAATATTAAGACTTTATATTTCGGGTTCTGTAAATGGCAAACAGCAGGATACATGGACCTCACACGTTTTACCCAGCTATGCATCTGTGAGGTGTATGTAGTTGCACAAAAGGTATAATGTATATATTTCTATGTCCTGTTTATGGAATTTTGAATACACTAAAGTTTGTATTCTATACTTTATACTTATTTAACATGGACCTCAGTGTCCAGCACTAGATGATTATTCCTTTACCTATGATGGCTAGGAAAAAGATTTTAGTGTATTTTTAATAATATCACATTTAAAAAAATGTCTTGTAGAATGTAATGTGTTTTTTATTATTATTGCTCAAAACAGTAATAGTTAGAACAGGCACCGATTGGAGAAAAAATGTTTAAAATGTCAACAGTAAGCTTCAAACAATGCATGCACTGACATTTATTGGTTGCATACCCGAACAGGCACTCATATTAAAATTGACTTTCAGAGTTTTGAACAGTTTTATATTTCAATGTGAAAAACCTCTTAATGTTTTTCAACTTATTAAAAAAGTGACATTTCAGTTCCTAAACAGGGAAATATTACTAATGTTTAGTTACTGTGTTTCCAATTTCTCCCCACTAGGTTTAGAACAAATTATATTTATTCAAGATTTTCTTAAAAGAGTACTTTTTAAAAACAGTGATGATCGGTCATCTATTAGGAGCATGTTTGTTATTATAAACAGGACAGAAAGAGGCTATGTTTTAAGAATTCAGTTGCAATATATATAAATTTACATCGTTCTCTTTAGAGAATAATTTGCTTTAATACTGATTTATTGCGAGTTATGATACAAGATTCATTATCCTTGACCTAGGCTGCCACAAACCTGCCTATGCTCTCTAGTATATGAGATAATATACAAAAAAGTGATTACTGAACAAGAATGTTTTGCAAGGTGCTGTTGAAAATTAGAATATTTCATGGAAGGTAGTTTTATCCTTGGTAATGAAGATATGATGGGATATAACAAATTACATTCTGTAGCATAAGTACAATTATTACTTGAATAGAAGCCACACTGGCAAGTATCTTCCTTTAATTTACCTTCTTAGCATGTATCACAGTATTCCATGAATGTATAAAAAAAATAACATTATTAAATTTGTAATTTTCTACTATTTAGTTTTATTCTTAGTGCTTGGATTGTAGTACTAACAACAACAACTGTAATCTGTTGCAATGTTTAATGTTTTATCTCAAAAATGGGTACATTTATAATGTATCATATTAAAAAAAATCTGCCTTGAGTTAGAAATAGATTTTGACTTTGTTATTGATGAACACCTCTAAATAATCTTGATGGCTGTCACTACACAATTGAATGAATCACTACACTCCATTGAGTTCTATTCTCCTACTCTGTCCCAGCTGTATTAACTAGCTTAACAGTAATATTTCAAGTTGCCACTAAAAATCTATGTTTTCCCTCAAACAATCATAGATAAGCGTATTGTTAAAATAACAATAATTGTAAGAGAGATAATATTCTATGGGTATTTTTTATATAAATTATGTTAACAAACAATTGACATTACTAAATAAATAGCCACAACTGGGGCTTTGTGCTCGAACCAGCAATACTCATTTGAGAGGAATTCAGTTATAAACTGAGATCATTTTTTTTGCTGGAGTAATTGGTGGTATCAGACATTAATATCAGATCAATAGAAAATCATGGAGTATTCTAAGCTGGAGTCACTGTAAGATGCAGTAGATACCTTCTAACTCCACTTTTTCATGGGCACCAATTGTGTCAATAGTGTCATACAATAGGCATGAGCTCAGTTCATTGGTAATAGGCCACAAATGTATAACAGCAATTAATTAACAGGGAACAATAACCAGGTATCCTTAAAAGCACACTCCAGCAATCATATGCACTTTAATGCATCTAGTAGATGCATAGTCCCTTTCAGTTTTTGCAATGCACCCCATGCAAATGCATGACAGGATTCTGCAGAATCACTCCATATGCATTTACCCCTTTTTCCCTCTTCCAGCTATTTACTGTGGAGGAGATTCGCCTCCCATCAACTCCAGTGGATGGAAAGTGCTCCCATTGAGTAACACGAGTAAACATGAAATATATATAGTTTCAAGCACATACAGTTTTAACATAACATTCTATACAAAATAGGCATTACCTCTTGTTTTATATTTTGTGAATTACAATGGCTAAATTGTATCAAAAATGTATGTGTATTTGATTTATGGAATATGAAGCACTTCATCTTTTTGGTATTCATATTTGAGAATATAGTTTATATACAGTAATAATTACAGGTAATAAAACAATAGTTATAAAATTAGAAAACAGGATGTAAAGTGTTGCCAAGATTTTCTGTAAGAGAGAAAAAGTAATATGGCTGCTTACTACTGTACTGTGAGTGTCACAATAGAAAAAAAAAAGATCCCTCCTACCATGCAGGGATTATGATGCTGCAAGCGCCAACCAATAAATGCCATTAATTTCACTTCACTTTCTTTTTGTGCGGCACAGGCATGTTGGACACTGTTTATTATGATATAATAACCCAATACTCCCAGTGTCACTTACAGAGGGGCCAGATCTCTTTGCATCACACCAGACCACTAAAAACAGAACTTGCAGAGAGGTTGGATGCTAGTAAAAAAAATAAAAAAATAAACAAAACAACAAGGTTCTGCTGGTTGTTGTGTCAACTTCTAGCTGCGCAACTTGTTGTCCTTGTTTAAAAACATATTAGAAATGTATACCTGTTTTAGACAACATAAGTGTGAGTTGTAGCTTCAAGCTTTCTCAGTCAGTCAACAAAATAATTTATTATACTTTATTATATAATATATGATAGATTGTGTCTTTGTTTTCTTTACACTTTTTCTTGCTTCATATCATGGTGCAACTTCACATCAGGGTCCTGACAGTGTGCATAGTGGCCTTTTCATTAATTTCTTCAGTGAGGATGTAATGTAAAACTACTTTTTGTAAATGTTACTTTTTTCTTCATTACAATGTGTTTACAATATTGCTAAAATTAATAATGACTTAGGGGTACATATGAAAGACTTAATTATGATTATAGAAACTACTAAGAAAATAGTAATTGGACTTTTGACCTTGATGGTCGAACATATTTTCTGCCACGCATAGGCCCCTAACAGAGATAGTCCCAGACAGAGTGCCTACTGGTCTCAAGTGGTTCAATTATGTCAAGCTCTGTAACTTTCTCCATGCCATCCCTCAGCAACGCCATTTGTTCAGAGACCTTCTGACTTTTGAAACATTATGCACTGTGGACTTCATACCCACACATGGTATCGCCCTCCTGTATGGGCTCCTAGTGAAGGCCCTGAACCCAGACCTCCCTGACTTCATTAGGAAAACAGCACTGTGAATCCCCCTCACTCAGATTTTCTCAGCACTCCATTTTGTTTATTCTTTAATACTTTATATTAATTCCAATCCAACTGGCATAAGATCAAGATGTCTCATTCAGTTGTCATCAACATCTACCATGTCTCTTTGATATTGTAATGTTTCCATTGACGCCATTGTTCCTTGCAAATTTCTTCCTCCCTTTTTTGGTTCTGTACCCTGTTTATTTTACCCCTCTATCCTCTTAAAATAATACAGATTTATTTACCAAAATAATATTTAGAATCTTATTCTAAATGACCATTTTGAATTTTAAATATACCAAAGTGTCAGAATAATCCCTCTACAGTAATAACGTTCTAATCAAGTATAAAGATTCCTTAAAAGGAATTTAAAGGTGTTTTAACATTCATTATTATTATTAGACTTGCGCATTCGTCTTCGGGCGAACATGAAAACGAGCACGAAGAGGCCGTTTTTTTGTTCGTTCCGAAGACACGCCGAAGAGAATACAGTGCCGGCAAAACGTAGGAGAAGACGAAGACTCACAACCACGAAGAATCGAAGATTCTTCGTGATCGTCTTCGTTTTTGCCACGCAGCCGCCAAAATTTCAAACAGGAGTGAGCTGATCTCGTCTGTCCAATCAGCTCACTCTTGTGACGTCACGCTAAGGGTCTCGTCCAATGCCTGTGCTGCTGTTTTTTGAATTCTGAAGGCGCTTTTATAAGACCAGAGCTTGCCTGAGAGATCCATTCATTTTTCGCTGTGACTGCTTTGGCAACACTGCTGTGCTGCATCCGAGCGTTACAGAGAGAGATTGTTCTGTTCTGTGTGAGACTGGTAAGCCTTAGCCTGCCATTTCTCACAGTGTACTTCATCCTCAATTCAGTGCTACTTAATATAATTAATAATAATAATTTGATTAATTTAATTTTTTTTATTTAATTTGTCATCAACTGTAGTGTAAGTGCTGTTGAGTTGACAGTGCACCCAGTGCCTCAGTGGCACTGGGGTGCCCTTGCCCTGGGCTGGCACTAGTGCCTATTGCCTGTCCTGCTTAAATAAATTAAATAGAATTTATAAATAATAATTTAATAGAATCTATAATTTAATAGTTCATTATTATATATATATATATTTGTCAGTCATATATATATATATATTCTATAGTATACTAGTGTAGAGTGTACTGTAGACATTCATCTACTAGTGTCTAATTTAAAATCAGTAATATTAATTAATATAATTAATAATTGAATTCATTATAAAATTATATATATATTTGTCAGTTATAGTTAGTAATAGTATACTAGTGTAGAGTGTACTGTAGACATTCAAGACATCTACTAGTGTCTAATCTAAAATCAGTAATATCAATAATTCTATAATTCTTTCTTGTCTTAATAGTTAATTAAATTAGCTATAAATAAAAGTAATAATATTAAATAATTACTACTAGCGTATAGTTCAGCTAATCTTATTAGTACTGGTGCTGCAGCTCTATAGTTTGTGCTTTGTTTTAGCAACAGCAAGAGACCAAGTCAATTTTTCTTAATTAATCTTTCATTTTATTTCATTTGTTTTGCTCACCTCAGTCCATCAGTGAAGTGAACTTGTTGGGCTAGTGAGTGCAGCCGCATAAGTGCTGTGTTTTTTTTTGATCAGCAAGCAGTGACGTTAACTGTTTTGCAAAGATTTTCTCATTTATTTTACATTTTATTTCAATTTTATTAAAAGTACCCTTAGTGTTTTGCTCACCTCAGTCCATCAGTGAAGTGAACTTGTTGGGCTAGTGATTGCAGCCAGCAGTGAAGCTAACTGTTTTGCTGTGACATTTTATTTTATTTCTAATTCTTTTCAAGAAAAATTGACTGTGACGAGCTGTACTAAGCAAAGCTTCAAGCTACTAGCTGTAGTACTAAAATAATTCTAATCTTCTTTAATCTTAATCTATAATATATTATAAATAATATATAACAATATAAATTCTAATTCATAATCTATAATATAAGTAATTCTAATTCTAAATTCTAATTCATAATCTATATTCTTCTATCTATAATACATAATATATAAGTAAATTATTTCTAATCTATTAATATTATATAACTTAATATTAATTAATAAATCATATACTGAATCTGATTTAACCTCACTTTAGCTTAGTGGGTTTGAGAGCGTCTGCCTAGAGGTAGACTTATAGTAAGGAAATATAGCTTTAGGCTAGCATAGTAGTAGGCTAAGCTCTTAGGCCCGTGTAAATTCAAATTAAAAATAAAATACTGCTAGTTATTAAATAGTTAATCTTGAGTTAATAATTTAAATAACTTTGGCAGATTGCACACAGCACAGTGCAGTAGTGCATAGTTTTACTTTTTAAGCAGTAGCACTGAAGAGAACTTCCTCTAATTTTTTGTCTTTAATTCGTTTTTCCTTTTTTTTTATTTTTATTTTTTTTTATTTTTTTTATAGTTTTTTAAACAGTACACTACACTACACACACAACACAAAATTTGAAATGGATCCTCCTTTTGGGACTAAGGAGGGACAAGCTCCATCTACCACCGCCACCACCAGCACCACCACCAGCACCACCACCAGTTCTAAGATGCAGCCTTTGCGTCAGTCTAGTCGGCCAAGTAGGCCAAGCTCTCGCTTATCATTTGGGGAAGCATTGCTTGAAGGATCATCAAGTAAAGGAAAGGCACCAAAAGCAGGCAGTAGTAGTGCGGCTAGGCCCACAAGCTCTATGGTTTTTTACGGAAAGCCTAAAGCACCAGAAGCACGTTCAAAGTTAAAGGGTAGCACAAGTAGTACCAGCCCAGTGACTAAAAAGAAGTGCCTTTTGCCCCAAGCAGCATCTTCCCCATCCACCAGCAGCATGCAAGGTACCAAGCAGAGCCAAATTAGCAGCAAGACTCAGAGGGGTCCCAAACCAAAGCGATCTCATTCCTTTGTAGGGAAAACCACCACCACCACCACCCCCACCTCTACCGCCTCTACCACCACTAGTGCTGCGCCTACTGTTCCCACTGGTACCGCCACGCCATGTCCTCCTAGTACCTCTAGCAAGCCACCAAGTCCTTACAAAATTTTTGTAAAGACAGTTAGAGAGAGGGCTACACATAGTGGAACTCCACCTAGCGAGGTAGCAGAGGAGCCTGAGACTGAGAGGCCAAGTGCAGAGTCTATTCTTCCTGCTCGCACTACTACTACTAGTCACGAGTCTCACGACGATATCAGTCTTAGCTCCAGCCTAGCAGGAATTCCATTCGATCTGGCTAATGAAGAGCTAGACTATGAGCCAGAGGAAGTAGAGGAGATGAGTGGTCAGGAATCAGATTCCTCAGGGAGCAGTGTCCAAATGACTAGTGCACAATTTTCCCCTGAGCCTCCACCTTCTCCGCTACGATCATCACCACCACCACCACCACCAGCAGCAGCAGCAAAACCTAGCAAATCTAAAGCAATTAGCAGTCCCACTATGGCCAGTACTGTTACCACCAGTCCCACCACCACTAGTTCTGCCTCTGTTCATCCACCCTGAGCAGTAGGAGCAGCACCCAAGGCACACTCCAAGGCTATGCGCGCCCCAATTTGGGAGCACTTTGAAAATGTTGAAGAAGGGCGCTATGGAAAGTGCAAACATTGTGGGAAGCTAATAAGCAGAGGGAAAGTGTCTGGCCATTTTACCAGTGCTAGCATGAAGCATCACCTCAGCACTCAACACAACGCTGTGCTATTGGGGAAAGATGCAGAGGGAAAACTTAGTGCAGGCAGCATAGCTGGTGGCCGTGGAAAAACCCCAACAGCTTCTTCTTCTGAGCCAATAGCAGCAGCAGCAGCAGCAGCAACTAGTGCTGGCAGCCAGAGACCAAGGCAGGTTGGAGCACTGCATGTCCAGCCCACCCTGGAACAATTTGTGGCATTCCGATCCAAAAGGTCAATGCCCAAACAGCAGGCCAATAAAGTAACGCGACTGATTGGTCAGTTCATTGCTGTTGGAGGGGCATCCTTCTCTATGATCGAAGGGGAGCCTTTCAAACAATTGATGGCGGCTGTGGCTCCACAATATACAGTTCCGTCACGTTCCACTTTCAGCAGGAACATTGTCCCCTCATTGTATCGGTCCTGTGTTGCAGCAGTGAAAGAGGAGCTTTCCAAGGCTGCTGGTCAGTCTGTTCATTTCACTACAGATTTGTGGAGTGCACCTAGCGGCCAGCATGCCTTTCTTTCTTTGACAGCACACTGGTGGCAGCCCGGTGTGTCTAAGGAAGCTGCTGCAGCAGGCTACCGATCTTTCCTTCTCCATGCAGAAGAGATGGATGAAAAGCACACTTCCCAAAACATTCTGCATGCGATGAGGAAAATGTTTAGCCTTTGGGTGGGAGCAGAGGCGGGCACCAATGTTGAAGTTGGTTTTGTGGTAACTGACGGAGGTGCCAATATGGTGAAAGCGCTGCGAGATGGTCATATTGTTGGTGTGCTCTGTGCAGCCCACATCATCCATCTTGTAGTGAAGGCAGCAATGTCAGAAGGAACTAATGTGGCAGCAGTAGTTCTGTCCCGCTGCAGAAAGATCGCTGGGCACTTTCACCAAAGTGTTAAGGCTAGCCAACTTTTGAGGGAAGAGCAAGAGAGGTCAGGTCTTCCCGTACACTGCCTACATCAGGATGTCAGTACACGGTGGAACTCCACGTTAGACATGCTCGAGAGGATTTTGGAGCAGCAGAGGGCAATCCATAATCTTGCCTCAGAGCACAATATTGGGATTACCTCTCCATTGAATAGGGAGGATTGGACAGTGATCGCCCAGCTAGTGGCAGTCCTTAAACCATTCAGGGATGCCACAGAAAATTTAAGCTCAAACACTGCCAGTCTGGCCCAGGTAATCCCAGTGTTCTCCCATCTAGGCAGCAAGATGGATGTGTTCCTTGGAAACCGTGAGGCTGTTCAAGGTGGCACTCTACATCCTGACATAGCAGCCATAGTCAGGAAGCTGAAGGATCTGCTAAAAGTACACCTTCGCAAACGAATGGAAGAGAGTCCCGAAATGATGCTAGCGTGCCTTTGCGATCCAAGAATTAAGGGAAAGCTAGCTTTGAAATTTAATGTTCTCAGTAGCTACCGGGAGCAATTGGTCAACAAGGTGCGTGACTGGCAGCGTAAAATGGGAATGCTGTCCGAGGAGGGAGAGGTGCAGGAGGAGGAAGAGATGATGTGGTCTGCTACTCCTAGCAGCAGCATCAGCAGCAGTGCCACAAGCAGCACAACACAGCTGAGTGGAGCAGCTGCGTTTTGGGAAGAGGCACTTGGGAGTATAGTTGGACCATCTGACAGAGCTAGCAGCAGAAAGGAGAGTAGTGCTGCTGAAATGGTCAAACTTTACCTCTGTGAAGTTCCTTCTGCGCCTAATGTTGATCCTCTTAGCTACTGGGATGAAAAGAAGAGTGTGTGGCCTGCACTCTCATGGGTTGCGCAGCAGCTACTATCATGTCCGCCAACCACTGTTCAAAGTGAGCGCGTGTTTTCTATGACTGGAAACATACTGAGTCCACAGCGCTCACGCATGGCACCTCATCTGATGGAGCAGATTGCCTTCCTTAAATTCAATCTGCCCAAGTTGGGTTACCCAGCTCTTAGCTTGGAAAGTTAATTTTTTTTATCTGTAATGTTTAAGGTAGTTTCTCCCCCTGGTTGCACGTGTTTGCGGTGTGGCAACGTCTGCTACCTCCGCCGGTGTAGCCAATTTACGCTAGGGCCTAGTGTCTGAGTTCTGGAAGTCCGCTCCCAAACGCCATGGACTGACAGACTTTCATGCTTTGCCCTGGGGTGAAACAGGTGAGCGGGTCGTCAATTGCCCACTCATTCACCTTTTTCCTTTTCCAACGGTGCTGCTGGTGGTGGTGCCAGCATCTTTTGCCAGTTCGCTTCCTGGCTGAAATCATGCCTCAAATGTCCCTAATGGAGAGGGTAGTTTCTCCCCCTGGTTGCACTTGCTGCGGTGTGGCAATGCCTGCTACCTCCGCCGGTGTAGCCAATTTACGCTAGGGCCTAGTGTCTGAGTTCTGGAAGTCTGCTCCCAAACGCCAAGGACTGACAGTCTTTGGATGCTTTGCCCTGGGGTGAAACAGGTGAGCGGGTCGTCAATTGCCCACTCATTCGCCTTTTCCAATGCTGCTGCTGCTGCTGCTGCTGCTGCTGGTGGTGCCAGCGTCTCTTCTCTGCCAGTTCGCTTCCTGGCTAGTGTCATGCCTTAAATGTCCCTAATGGAGAGGGTAGTTTCTCCCCCCCTGGTTGCACTTGCTGCGGTGTGGCAACGCCTGCTACCTCCGCCAATGTAGCCAGCTTACGCTAGGGCCTAGTGTCTGAGCTCTGGAAGTCTGCTGCCAAACGTCTAGGACTGACAGTGTTTGGGTGCTTTGCCCTGGGGTGAAACAGGTGAGTGGGTCGCCAATTGCCCACTCATTCGCCTTTCCCAATTCTGCTGCTGCTGCTGGTGGTGGTGCCAGCGTCTCTTCGATGCCAGTTCGCTTCCTGGCTAGTGTCATGCCTCAAATGTCCCTAATGGTAAGGGCAGTTTCTCCCCCCTGGCTGCCTCTGTCTGCGGTGTGGCAACGCCTGCTACCTCCACCGGAGTGGCCAGCTTACGCTAGGGCCTTGTGTCTGAGCTCTGGAAGTCCGCTGCCAAACGTCTAGGACTGACAGTGTTTGGGTGCTTTGCCCTGGGGTGAAACAGGTGAGTGGGTCGCCAATTGCCCACTCATTCGCCTTTCCCATTTTTCAATGCTGCTGCTGGTGGTGGTGGTGCCAGCATCTCTTCTCTGCCAGTTCGCTTCCTGGCTAGAGTCATGCCCAAAATGTCCCTAGTGGTAAGGGCAGTTTCTCCCCTCTGGCTGCGTCTGTTTGCGGTGTGGCAACGCCTGCTACCTCCGCCGGAGTGGCCAGCTTACGCTAGGGCCTTGTGTCTGAGCTCTGGAAGTCCGCTGCCAAACGTCTAGGACTGACAGTGTTTGGGTGCTTTGCCCTGGGGTGAAACAGGTGAGTGGGTCGCCAATTGCCCACTCATTCGCCTTTCCCAATTCTGCTGCTGCTGCTGGTGCCAGCGTCTCTTCGATGCCAGTACGCTTCCTGGCTAGTGTCATGCCTCAAATGTCCCTAATGGTAAGGGCAGTTTCTCCCCCCTGGCTGCGTCTGTTTGCGGTGTGGCAACGCCTGCTACCTCCGCCGGAGTGGCCAGCTTACGCTAGGGCCTTGTGTCTGAGCTCTGGAAGTCCGCTGCCAAACGTCTAGGACTGACAGTGTTTGGATGCTTTGCTCTGGGGTGAAACAGGTGAGTGGGTCGCCAATTGCCCACTCATTCGCCTTTCCCATTTCCTTTTTGTTAGAATATTCTTTGTCTTGAATATCTAAGCTTCTCCAGTGATCAAACAGCAATCAAGACCACAGCTTCTATGTCTTATTAATAAGGTTTATTCGATAACAAATTACTTAATTCATACAATACCAATGCTGGAACAAATGTTGATAAAAGGTACTGTAGGCTAAGTATCTTGGTGAGATGAAGATGAGAGCGTGGAAAGAGCGTGGAAAGAGCGTGGAAAGAGACCTTGTCCTTGTAGTCATGCCAATTTATACCCCTTTACATTTGGTTAGGGTATACGTAAAGGAATCCTATTGGAACAGTAATAGGATACACCGGCATTCCACAGAAGACCCTCTAAACTACGTCACTTAATTGATACCATATGTTCCTAGCACTCAAGTTGCATTCAGGCCTAAAATGTGCAGAACAAAATAAAAGTATAAAAATGATTTCTTACACTTCCCCCTGTTTATGGTTATGTACCATAAATAAATGTTTGCTGTCCATTCATACAACATTCGTATCACATTCGTATCACATTCAGTGAGTGCAGGAAGATATGTAAACGATAATATTATAAAAAAGAATCTGTGGAAGACTGATGCATCCTACGTCTTAAAGTTTCCCTTAATATCATCTCTCCTTGCTTTATCTTTTCTCGAATAGTTAAATATGATTTTCTTATTCTACATAATAAACATATTTGAAAAATAATACATATAAAAGACACAAATAAAACAATAATAAATGGATGTAACAAAACATTGGTGATACCGGAGCCAACAGATGATTTTGCCATAATTTCTGTTGACTTAGCAAAGTTTTTCCACCAAGATGTACCTGAGACTATTGACCATTCATGTTCTATGTTTTTGAGTTTACCTTGCTCATGTTGAAATACAATCTGTGCTTCTTTTAATTGTTTTTGCAAGACATTTAAAAATCCTACATCTTTCCTTATCTCATTTGCCCACTTTTGCCATGGAAATTCACTTACTTGTGATAAATTAAACTGTAGTGGCAAAACATTTAATTTTTGAGAATTAATTTGAGAAACATTAATCTGAGTTCCATATATATAGATTGCTATTGGATCGCCATCAATACAATACAGACCTTTCGATAATATTTCTGTATGCGTACATTTAGGAAACATTGCTTTAATCAATTCCCCATTAGACATTACCTGTACACATACTCTACCTTTCTCTATAGGCGTTACAAGATCGTTAGATGTTTTCACACTTTGAATTGTACCTGAACATGAGCTCTGGTTATGAAAACATGAATGATATATAGTTTCAGCTTGATAAGACAAACAAATAATTTTGGACACAAAATGTAAACATGCAGACAAATCTAACTGTTCCGTTTCTGACATATCTGTGGAAAAAACAAAATCAGGATACTCTAATTTATAAAATAATAATTGTGTACTACTGACAGGTACTCCCAATACTCTCATAGGAAACAATGTTTCTTCTTTATCTGCCATAGGTATTAAACATGTACCTTCACATACATTATTACTGCATCCTATTACTATACTCAATAAAGCTACTTTGTTTATGATATGTTCCCAAAACCCAAATTTATCATCTTGTGTGTAGGTCCCTTTAGTCCAACTAAATAAATGTTTAGGCCCTATCGTAACATTTAACCTCACATTACTTTGTCTAGTGACGTTAATTCTAATGTTACAAACTAATAAGTACCCTTTCATTACACCAAAACACACATGACCATTAAAATCATCAATTTCTCTTTTCTTCTTAATTATGTCTGGGAACCCTTGAGTATTGTTAAATTGTCTATAAATTGGTTGTCAAATCTGTATATCTTCTTGACTCTGTAGATCTTTCTTAGAACCATCAATCATCAGTATGGTCGCCGTCAGAACTGCGAGAAACAAAAAGGGTTGTCTCTTGTTGAATGTCAGATGTCTTTGCCATGATAGACTTTTTAATAATTTGCATTGTCCATTCGATTCTTACATACAACCTAAAAAACACAACAGATATGCAGCATCAAAATCTTAGCTGATACAAAACCTTTATTATTGTAGCACCTCACTATAAAACATGATGTAATGTTCTAATATGATTCTTAAGAAATTGTTTAAAATGATTAACATTAAAGACCGCATCATTTTATCAAATAACCAAATAGCAAATTATAACACATGAATTTGGATCATGAGATGAATTTAAGAATATGGACAATAGTAAATAATTAATACTTCAATTGATTACGGAAAAACATATTTGATCAATACAATACAATACATAGTAATCCTTTTTAGTCATGACGCAAAACCCTGTTCTCATGAACTAAATTAAGGTTTTGAATCAACCTGAGAAGCAAGAAAGGAAATATCCCTAACTTGTACTTCTGCAAATGATGGACACTATGTAGTTGCAGTTTAACATATACAACATATAACATTACAGGATCTTAACTTACAGAATAAAACAAAACACAAAACTTTAACATATAACACATCTGATGTTCATATAGTTTTTCTTATAAATAAATTAACTTATTCAAAACATCTTCATAGAAGACAGAGTGCAGGGATACAGTACGAATTAGAGTTAATTGCTATACTAGCTATACTGAATCAACATAGATCTACGTATTATAGCTCTCGCGACACTTACAACAAACATACTCCTGTGTAGTTCCTGTATTAGGTAAATCTTCTTTATTAACTTCAATCTCCCTGATTTCTCTAATGAGTGGTGCATATGGAGATTCTCTCTGTGATGTAGTGTGTACTGGATTCCTTCTATCTATTTGGTCAGACGTGTGAATAAATCCATTTGATTTCCCTTGTCCTTTACATTGCATATCATAAAAAAGTTTACGACATTGTTTTTTAATGTGACCTGGTTTGTTACAATAGAAACACTGTATAGGTTCTTTGTTCCAAATCCTTTGTCCCCTGGGAGCCAACATGTGGTTCCTTTTAAACTCCTGAGGAGGGGAAGGGGGATGAAAGGAATTAACCCTTTCCTTTCTGTGTGTGTAAAAACTTTTGTTAATAGCAGCCACATTCATTTTAACCTTTTCATTTTTGCGTTCCCTTCTGATTTTATCAATAAACGCAGCAGCAGCCTCAAGTGTTTGCATATCCGAAGCAATTGCAATACTAGTAGGATCCAAATATTTAAACTTTTTAACAAACACTTGTATCATAGAAGCAGGACATTCATCATCAGAAATTTTAAAAACTATTCTATATGCCTGCTCAAATCTTAACAAAAAAGAAAATGGATCCTCTGAAATTGTAGGTTTCAGGTTTTCTAGTATGTCAAGTGTTGGATTTTCATTTCCAGTTGTAAACTTAATCAACTGTTGGAGTCTATCCTTATCTGTTCCATGGATGATTTCATCATCCTCCACTATAGGAGTACTTATTGGAGCTACTAATCTTCTACTCATGTATGTAGGCAACCAAATTTTAAATAATCTGTTTCGTTGTTCATTAGCCAAATTATGCTTCTCTGTATTCGATTCAAATACATCTGCATTACCAAATGCATCCAAATTAGAATCATACGGCGGTATTTCATTAATTCGCTTTGTATCTGTAATTTTAATTTTGCTGCTTTATTTCTAAGCTTCTTCCTTTGCAGTTCCTGTTCTGAACTGACCTCTGGTTCATCCTCTACATTTTCTGGAATTAAGCTGTGTCTTTGTCTATCTCCCCTTGTAATTACACAAACTTGTTTCAAATCTTTCTGCAATTTTGTAATTAACAAATTCTTAATTTCTAAGCAATCCGACAAATCAGAAATCTCTTCAGTTAATAAATCACATTTAGGACATTCCTTTTCTATTGCACACACATTGTGCATCTCATTTTTAACCATGTCACTACTCTGTGAATTACTTTGACTAACATCATTATTAGTCAGATTAACACCACCATCAAGTAATGTATTAAAAATCTTAATCATTTTCATTACGTTTCTCAACTTTTGTTTCTCCTTATTCACAGAAAATATCTTTTTGTCTATCTTCTTATTTGCATCTTCACATTGACGCCATAAATCATGCCACAAAGCTGAATCACTAGCCGTATAAGGAACAAACGTAAATTCAAGTTTACTTCCGGAAGACAAAGTATTAATAAAATCCATACTTACCGTAGATCAGTTGCTTGCTCAATCTGCTCTCACTACGATACACGGTTCTGGAATGCTCTTGCTTCTCACCACGTGGTCTGGTAATGGTCTGGTAGTGTCGAATTACACTTTCTTCTGATCACACTGCTAGGTTTTTTTTTTTTTAGTCAGAGGATCTCTTTGATCTCTTCAGACAACTGCACACTATCCCCCCTTTGTCGGAAGAGGAAAAGTAAAAAACAAACGTGCAGTAAAGGCTCGCCGTAGAAAACTGACTAAAGACTGGCTGGCTCGTCAATTTGTTAGAATATTCTTTGTCTTGAATATCTAAGCTTCTCCAGTGATCAAACAGCAATCAAGACCACAGCTTCTATGTCTTATTAATAAGGTTTATTCGATAACAAATTACTTAATTCATACAATACCAATGCTGGAACAAATGTTGATAAAAGGTACTGTAGGCTAAGTATCTTGGTGAGATGAAGATGAGAGCGTGGAAAGAGCGTGGAAAGAGCGTGGAAAGAGACCTTGTCCTTGTAGTCATGCCAATTTATACCCCTTTACATTTGGTTAGGGTATACGTAAAGGAATCCTATTGGAACAGTAATAGGATACACCGGCATTCCACAGAAGACCCTCTAAACTACGTCACTTAATTGATACCATATGTTCCTAGCACTCAAGTTGCATTCAGGCCTAAAATGTGCAGAACAAAATAAAAGTATAAAAATGATTTCTTACACTTTTCCATTTCCATTTCATTATTTTCCTTCTGATACACAACCAACCAAACATAACACACACAATAACACAAATAACACAGTGACATAACACATAACACACATAACACATATAACACAGTGACAAGTGACAACACACATAACACACATAACACATACACGTACAATGCAAAAATCACAAGGACCTTTCCTCTTGTTATTTGTCCTGGCCTTCATTTCTACACTCACTAGCATTAACGCTATAACTCACACTTCATACTATAACATTTTTCCATCCACATACCTGCCAACAGACCCAACTTTTTCAGGGACAGTCCTGCTTTTTTCCAGTCCTGTCCCATCTAATTTAGCTAAACTAGGTATGCAAATACACGTTGGTAGTTATAGCTCGGTAGGTAGCACTAGTATAAACATTAAATAAATATAATAAAGTACTAAATAATAAATCTAACTTTAAAATACATTTAAATAAACCCCTAATTTTTTTTTAAAACCCATTAAAATTAAATTATTATTTAGACATAATACATCTTTAACCAAAGCAGTGCACTGCTACTAATCTTAAACAGAACCGTACATTAACCCTAAGCTATTTTTTAGTTCTTGTCCAACATTTTTCCATCCGCATACCTGCCAACACACCCAAGATTTTGGTGGACAGTCCTGCTTTTTTCCAGTCCTGTCCAGTAAAAGTTGGGTTGTTGCAAAGTATACCATTGTAAATAGGTAGCAAATGTTAGGCATGTATTACAAGTGGTCCAAAATCAATTTAAAAATGTAAAATAATCCCTATTCTTTTATTAAACATCTATGGATGTGTGATTGTGTATGATAAACGGAGGCCAAGTTCCTTGGAGCATTTGTCTCTAGGTCATTTTGTGTACAGTACACCTCAGTACGTGTGTGCAACTCTATTGGTCGTTTCGGCAGGGGGCTGGCCTGCCATCAACGAATGAAGTGCGTTCTGCAATTCACTAGTTGATGCCAGACCAGCCCCCTGCCGAAACGACCAATAGAGTTGCACACACGTTCCTTCACGGCAGCTGCTGCTGCTCCGATGTGTTGTTAACCCCGTATTAACCCCTGCAACCGGGAAGGAAACGAAGATTAAACGAGCACGAAGAATGTCCGCGAATATTCGCCCGAAGAGAAGACAGGAACGGGCGAATATTCGCGGAATACGAAGGTTTTTCCCCCCCCGAAGACGAGCACGAAGACGAACACGAAGAGCCCCCTGGTGCCCAAGTCTAATTATTATATAGATTATTTATAGTTAGCTGTGAGAAGGTGTGTTAACAATTCAACTCCTCCTATGTAGTAGTCTTTTTTTATTCCTGCAACAATTGCTCTTCAATATATTAAAAAGAATAAATGCCACATATGTGATGCTAGGTTACAAAATAGTACAAAAAACTTCTCATCTAGCGTTTTCTTATTTCTTCGCCATTCTTATTACAAATGCATTTTCATATTTGCAAAAATTCTCTTATGCTGTCAGAGTAGAAACTAACTTCTATCCTGTCTGTGATTTGTCTAATATAGTGCTCTTCCCTTTCACTTATCCTTCTCTTCAAAGACTGGCCTATTTCAGATGTTTAAAATAGGAAGAAGAAAAAAGCAAAATTCAGAACCTATTTAAAATGATATTCCATGATAATAGTCTTTGCAGAGATTTGATTAAGGGTTGAAGCCACATTATGCAGAAGAACTAACATGACTTGTCTGATTACATTTTGCAGTTAATGGAAACATTGTTCGCTAAGAGTGCTACAATTTTTTTGGTAATTTTAATATATTTGGGCACTATTAAAGTGTAACTAATATTTGTGGCTGGACTGTATTAATTAGTAATGGGGTCCTGGACAAAGAGCCCAGGTGTCTGTCTAGGGCCCAAGGTGCTTTGGGAGACCAGATATGTTTGTGTATATTTGTATATTTATCCTAATTATTGGGAACTTATGGGCACCAGCTACCCAGAGCCTACCCTTGCCGGATGCAGCTAGGTCTTCCAATTGACATTAGAGGGCGGTCTTGCTGATGTCAGTGGGCGTTCCCGCCAACGTCAGCAGCTGACATCACGGGAAACACCCACATTTAAAGGGAAAATGGGCAGGGAGTGGGACGTGTCAGTACCCTGCTCTCACGACCCCGCAGATTTTGGTGTTGAGCCGGAGAAGCGGCACTTCTCCCGGAGTTCTTCGGGGCCCCCCCAGAGAGTTCCCAGGTATGGCTGTTACTAATAGGAGTAAAAAAACAAAAACATAGCCATGCCATCTCCATAGACAAACAATGGCAGTAAAATGGGTTGGACTGAAAAGCTCAGTAACTTTAAATGTTGCACTGTCATAGGATATCACAAGATTCTGCCCTGCAAGATCTGCTCCAGTCCACTGTAAGTGCTATTATTGTGAAGTGGAAGAGTCTAAGAGTAAAGTCATAGACCATGCATTCTGACAGAGCAGGACCACAGCTATATGTGCTATGACCATATGTGCTATGTAAAACACATCTCCACTGGACACGGGAGCAGTGTAAATATATTTTTTGTAGTGATGGATCGTGGTTGGCTATCTAAAAGATAGGGAGGATGTACAAATCTAGATTTGGCAATTTCCAGGAGAACGCTACCTACCAGAATCCATAGTGCGTACTGTAAAGTTTGATGGGGAGGGATAATGATCTGTGCTTGTTTTTCAATGATTGGGCTAGGTGCCTTAGTTCCGGTGAAGTGAATGCTACAGCATACAAGAACATTTTAGACAATTGTATGTTTCCAACTTTGCAGCACCAGTTTGAGGTAGACCCTTTCCAATCCCAACATGACTATGCCCCCGTGTACAACACAAAGTCCATAATGATTTGGTTTGATGTGGAGGAACTCGAGTGACCTGCACAGAGCCCTCACCTTAAGCTCATTGAACACCTTTGGGATTAATTGGAATGGCAAATGTAAGCCCAGCCCCTTTAACCAACATCCGTGGCGGACCTCACAAATGCTATTTTGGTGGAATGGGCACAAAAATCTTGTGAAGGCTGTTATAGTCTCAAAGGAGGGGACTTCATATTAATGTCCATGGTTTGCCCAAGGGATGTCCAACACATTTATATATATTTATATAAGAGCAAGTTCTATGTATGAGTGATTCATTGACAGTGCAGGCACCTTAAATTGAAAGCAGTGGCCACAGACTCCAGTCCAACTTAAAGGAAGGGTACCACCTGATGCGGTCTTTCAGAAATATCCTACCCTGGCAATGTGCAACATTGGGAATGCTCTTAGAGAGTATGTGCCACTGGCAAGTAATCACCACCACTGGAACTGCACTGTGTGCTGCTAATGGTTCTAGAGAGGGCTTAAAAGATAACTTCTATGGGTCTCTAAAGAAGGCTTGGGCCCAGATGACATTTTGTTTATTTTAAAAAACACATTTTTAATGAGTTATATAAATGCCAAATAAGTCAAAACTTGTTCTGTTTTTTTATGCACTGAGCATCTATGAATGCTTAGTTTAGAAGACCTGCTCATGTGATGGTGAAATAATGATTAGATGCCCTTTTGTTTTTACAGCGACCATAGGTTCATACCTTTTTAAGGTAGCTTTTAAATGTACAGAGCTGAATATTACAGCTGTAATCCACATTTCTGTTTACGTGCAACTTGCATGCAGATTTTCAGCTCATTGTATTTTTATGATCAATCAAGCTTAAACTTAAAGGGATAGTTTACGTCTTACCTAATGTAGAAGCTGCCCTCCTTCTCTGTTTTCAGACAATGTAAATGTTTTCTGTGTATGAGCAGCGTTTGCTGAGCCAGTGCCCCGAGCTGACCAGCGGTAAGTGTATCACGTTCATGGATATGTGTTCTCCCGAACATATCTCTTGCGTGGAAAATAGCTGCGGACTGATGAAGGAGCAAGTGCAAATGGGGAGATTCTGGAATATCCCACATACATTTAAGGGACCAAGCGGCTATCATATGCTACTGAGCTGTTTACATTCTGAATTAACTCTTGAAAGTATTCTGCTACTTACATGCTATAAAACATGCCTGCCTCTGTTTGGAGCATCAAATAATTTTGTTAATGTGATTTATGCTTGCTGCTAGATGAGTATATATTTTCATTTATTTACTGAAAATAATTTTTCTGTGTTTGGTTCCAAGATCAAAAGGAATTGGCAGACAAATCAAAATGGGAACAAGCATTATGTAGACAGTGTGAATTTGTGTACAATACAAGAGGCAAGAATTGGCCAAATCTAACACTGCAATAAAGTATGGACTTCATTTGTAGTGCTGCTCACCACTAAACAAAGACTTTTGGCAAGCCTATAGTAATGGGAAGCCACATCCTTGCCTTACATCTATTGATAAAATCTGCAATATTCTCCTGTTGAAAATAACAGAAATCTGTGCTGTAAATTCATCATACAAAACAAATGAATTAGATTATTTTATGAGAATTTGTTTAATCAATAGTTCAACTGTTTGAGTGGTTTTTAAACTGCTGTAATCTTTTTCAGTATTATTTCCGAAAAAACAATTTGTGTTTAGCTCACTGGGAGTGAAATAAAAAATACTTATGTTAAAATTTAAAAAAAAAATTATAAGCTGCCTGTATACTTTTATCTTCCATACAGCCTACAGGCAGTGCATAAGTTAAACTTCTTGACTTCAATTATTTCAGCATCTTTATCTATTTTTAAACATAATATATTTTGATAAAGACTATTTGGGTTTTTCAGACAGTTGAATACTGAGTCTAGGAACAAAGATGGATTAAAATCAAAGATCAAAATCAGCATCATGATGTGCAATGATCAGGAAAGATAACTAGGCTTAAAAAGAATCACTTCCAGGAGTAGCCAACTTAAAGCTCCCTAGCTTTATCTCCCATGAATTCCCATGATTATCTAGCCTTTTAGATGTATTGGATACATTTAGAATTGTTACAAATATTGTTAAGGGCAACAAACATTGTTTATATTTAAATGTTTTTTTATGTTTTTAAGGGAAAATATTAACTCTTTTTGGTCTGAATAAATTATTTTTCATTACAAGATAGACTTCACAAAATTCGGGCGCAAGGACATGTGGAAAAAACAAAAACAACAATAATAGTGCAGTAAAAAATGTATACACTTAATAGTGTAGGTGTGCAGTGCACTCACAAGTGTAGCAGTATGGGAAGCTCATCAAAAAAGAGCAAGGACTTGAGTTCTTCTTATGATCTGGAAATGTATAGACAGAGACCCAAATGGTGCAATATCTTTTATCCAAGTTTTAATAATAAAGAGTAAAAGCACTTACAAAATTGGTGGCATAACTCAAATGATGTTATGCAAAACCAGCCATAAAGTGTATAAATCCCGAGATTTGAACAAAAATCAAACATCCATAGATGAATCAGGATCCGGAGATATCATAAAGATAATATAGTAGACAATAAAATAAATTAAATTCTCAACGCGTTTCGCCGTGTTAATAAACGGCTTCCTCAGGAGAAAAGTAAGATAAAACAGTCCGGGGTAAGAGTCCGTTTTTATATAATTTCCTGGTGGCGTGGTGCACTGCACTGCACACCTACACTATTAAGTGTATACATTTTTTACTGCACTATTGTAGAAAGCACCTTTAAATCCCGGAATATATAACCTTCACCTGTCTGGCTTTCCTTTAACTACTACAGATTCCTCGTCGTATGAAACTCCACTTACACCAGTGGCTTAAAACAATGGGTTTATTAAAATAACAAATACATATATATGAGTATACAGAGAAGCGTCTGAAATACAAGGCTCTATGACTCTAACTACACTATGCTAATGACTCTATGTGTGCATGTAAGGATGGGGTGTCCCTGTCACCTTGATGTTATCCTTCCTTCTTTCTTTCTGGTTCTCTCTCTTGTCTTTGTTGCTCACACAACACCTTTATAGCCACTATGCCCAAACAGTCCCAGCTAATCATCTTCTTAGTTTGTGTCCACTCATCCTTAGGAAGGCACAATCTTGTACCTGCACCAGCTGCCTGTAGAGACCGCTCTTGTCCAGGAAGTTAGATTGCCCCCACAGTGAAGTTGATGGTCCTCAGGGCAAATTCAGGGTGGGTTGATATTGTCTCCTGCAATCCTTTTGTTGTAGGAGAAACACGTGCTTGTCTCCAGCCCAGATACTATCTCCTGCAGTCCTTTTGTTGTAGGAGATTGTAGATTGTATCTCCTGTTTGTTGTTCCCACCTGGTAGAGAGATAGCCCTTTGATGTATTGTGAGTTCCTGGACATTTGGGTTTTGCCACTAGTGTAATTCCTTGAAACTGGTTTACTCAAGAGGAATCCCATTGTGTTGGGAGCCAGCTGTTGTCCTTGGAGATAGTTGACTTATGTTTATTATATCTCCCCCCTTTTGTCTCTGAATGACACACGTAAACCCAGTTTGCTGTGGCTGGAAAAACATTCAAAATGGTCAAGAATAAAATCCATAATGCAGGTCCTCTTCAGATTAGTGGTTTTGTATGTTTGGATTTCCGTGGCACCATAGTGTAGTTATACCATATCTTTTAGAGAGTCTAACTTAAATGTAAATATCTAAATTCTTTTATAGTATGTCTAGCCTTGGATGTCAGGCGCTTCAGTGATTTACAAAGAATGATTTGCACAATAAAACATATAATAGTACAAATGAACATAATAAAAACAGGATGAAACATATAATACATAAAATTCCTTTTAGAAAATGATTGTCCAAAAATATGATCCCAATGATTATTTGTGGAAATAGAATAAATGTGAGGAATTAGTTGTTCAATTTCCCCTTGGTTTGATCATCAGATTCTTTCATTTTTTTAAGTAGGCCAATGTCTGATTCTAATACTTTACTCCATTTAAATAGAATAGTAGCATCCCTGAGGTTAGGAGGTATCGCCGAAATGTTTATAGAAGGGAGGTATTCAACAGAATGTCAACTGATGAATGGAACCCTAAATAGAATGCCAGAGAAAAATAGTCAAATTATCCCCACAATAGAGTCCTCTAGACAAGTTGTAATTACCCCAGCACCCATCAGAAGAAACCCATTCAACTTGATTGATCTTCCGTAATAACGTGTAACACACCCTGCCGTATCCCATGTATGACACAATTTGAGAAGTAGGGACTGTCTCAACCCCTACTTGACACAGTGAATTATTATGCCAGCATGAAGTGTATACCTCCCTATACTGTCCCAGTGTGCAGACATATGTTTTTGTCACAGGATGTAGACCGCCAAGAGAAAGATCCATTTGTACCCATTCACCATTTTGAAATACCAGGAAATCATATCATACAAACAAAGTAATTCTTAACTATCCCCTTAACTACTGGTGTTATTATTCTGTCTTGCCAGTGCAGTTATACTATATCCAGTTTGGCCTAAACAGCTCTGGCATGCTGTATATACATAATATTCCTCTGATACAGGCTTTAGAACTATCGAACACTGACAGAGTCCCAAGATAGTCAGCATACAAGTAATTTTTCGCATTAAGGATTTGGCCTTGAGTCGATGCATCTGAAAAAAGGAATAAGAGAGAGAAAGAGAAAGGAGAAACAAAACAAGAACCAAAAGTTAATGAGGTTTTTCAAAATCATAGACCACTTGTTTGAATCAATTTACACTGATCAATATGTACCCATTTCATTGGCTGTTTTCTCTTTTTCTTGGTTTTCTGTTTGCTTTCTACTTGCATGACTGTACAGCCAAGCTTTTTATTTATTATATAGGGGCCTTCCCAGTTTGCACTCCATGGCGCTGTGGGTCCTATATTTTTTACCATGACTAACTGGCCTGGTTCAAATAGACTCGACGGGTCGCCTGTGTCACTCTTTACATGGTCTTGCCATGTTGCCTGCTGCAAATTGTAAATTTGCTCGTACTTGGTCTTGCACTGCCTTAAGAAACTGTTCTTTTGATATTGCCTCCCTGAGAGGGGTTGAAAGTGTAGGCTCATCAGGATACGAGAGGTTCATAACTCTTCCAGTCATAAGCTCATAAGGAGAAATTTTGGCAATTAACGGTTCAGGGTGAATCACTGTACCCTTTATTGCAGCCTCTTTTGCGGCTTCGTCTGCCTCACAATTACCATAAAAAAGATATTCTGTATCTTTAGAATGTGCTTTTACCTTTACAATGGCTATTTTGCCCTTATGTTTTTGGCCTAACGCTATAAGCTCTGTCAGCTGTTCAGTATGTGCAAGTGGTTTGCCAGCTGCATCAACCATACCCCTTGCGTCCCACAGTGGCAGATGTACTGTTAGAGATCTAACCATGTAGGAACTATCTGTGTAAATTGTTAAATCCTCATCTGAAAAATGTTTAATCGCCAAGTAAATGGCTTCTAATTCTGCCCTTTGAGCTGAGCAATATGATGGGAGTTTAACTAAAAGACGAAAATTCCTGGAGGGGCAGATCACCGCACAACCCGTGTAGAACTTACCATTCTTCCAGTACCGTGAACCATCTACAAAGACATGTGCAGAGTCATTAATTGTGTCAGCATGAAATATTGTTTTACATTAATTTTTCTGCAATATTTCCCTTACTGGCTCAATAGCTTCACTTGGAAACCTATACTGTCTTTGTGGGGGAGGGTCTGGCCCTTGAACCAAAATTTCACTTCCTTTGAGAACTCCACAATCATTCTTACCTTGAGTCCACACCTCTGGAAACTTGTGCACTAAGGATTTAACTACTGCCTTATCTGTAAATGACAATTGTATAGGTGCATCTTTCACGCTGTGTATAGCTGGGATTGAGGAGAGATGTTCATAATCCAAGATTACTGGTTTACGATTACGTGTGGCTTTCCATAACATACCATTACACAAATCAATAAGCATCCCCGCCTTGCGCATTATATCCACACCTAGAATAGTTTCCTCACCCTGTGAGGGGCACCACATAGGAAATACGTCACTCCAAGAGTTCAGCTGTATAGGTACAGAGGGTGCTAACACTGCTCTTGTTTGGGCTCCCCCTAATCCTATTAAGTGAGTTTGTGGCGCTAATGGTGAGACAAACAATTGTAAAGATGTTAGACTAACAGCAGCTCCTGTGTCCAGTAGTATATTTGTGTGATGGCCCCCGACCACACCTGAAACACAAGGGCGACTGTTATGGTCCTTCTGCAATTTGCAGATAGGTTCCATTTTAACAGGGGCCTGACATCCCTATGGTGAGAGTACAGTGCACCCCTCATCCCTAAGATCACTTAGAGGTGCAGTTGGAATCTCATTTACTACTTGGCTGGAAGATTTCGCATCCTCTACTGTTCTAACCTGGGTGGGATAAGAGTTATAACCTTCTTTTTCCGAAATCTGTTTAAGATGCTCTCTTGCTTGTGTGTAGGGATTATGTCGTGTGGAATGCCATGTGTTGTTTCTGGCAGTATTGTGATATACCCCTGAATGTACCTGACCCCTTCTTTCCTGATTATTTCTGCGTTGCCAACAGTGTTTTTTAATATGTCCAATTTTCCCACATGAAAAACATATGCGGCCTGTTCTTAATTTATCTAGGTGTGTATTGTTACCTTCATTTTTTGTTACTAAAGCAATATGTTGGAAGTTTGTTTTAAGTGTATGATCCTTCCTCCAGTCATGTAACATTCTTAGGAATTCATGAAAATTACGAGCTGTAGCTAATAAGTTACGATTAGTGGAATCCATACCCTTATATTTTCCTGCTAGTATACGTAACATTATTGGGTCTCCTATTTGCAAACCTGTTTTCTTATGAACCTTGCAATACACCTCATGAAATCTGGTGCAAAATGCAAAAGGGTCTTCATTGGGCTGGGGCAAAATACTATCTAAGAAGGATGTGTCCGCAGTATCTACGTTTGTAAGGGCCATAATCTGATTATTGCGCTCCTCCTTATTAGCCCAAGAGCCATACTGCTGTTGGAGTTCTAATGAATTACTATAATATGGAGGCAACCAAATTTTAAGCAGTTGGCAGGCAGTGTGGTCATCAAGGCTATACTGGGTAACAAACTGCTCAAATGTAACTAAATTGTCTACCATGTGAGCACTTGAATTAAAAGGTGTGATGAGGGTTTTAATTTCACAAGCATATTTCTTATGAGGGTCCTCTGCAAAACTAGTAAGTGTTGTGAACTTATGTGTTCGTGGCAACGTGCTTGGGGTTGTCTCAGATCTAGTAAATAGCGAATGTTGTACTGTATCGTGACCTGTTGTATTTGGTGGAGTGTGACACTGTGCTTCCTCACCTCCTGTTGCAGTATAAACAGGAAAATGTGTATTGTGCCTAGAGCGTTCCTCTTCTAGTTTCTGAGTTAGTGTTGCTATAATATGTCCCCTTTGTACAAACTGTTCCCCCAACATTTCTACATCCTCTCTACTTAATTGGCATGTAGGACAAACATCTACCCCAACAACAGAGACATTTAAAGGCATTATTTGTACATTGGTATTAGGCATGACCTTTCCTTCCATCCTTTCTAATGCACACTTATACTGTAAAACTAGTTGAGCTAAATTAGCCGCATACTTCTTTTTCTTATCTATTACAAATTTTCCTATCTTATTATTAGCCTTTTCAAACTGTAACAGTAAATCATTTAACAACTGTAAAGCATTTAACCTATCATTACATACATATTCAACAGTTGACTTATCCGCAAATTTATTAACAGCTTCCATCTTATATACTCACAATACCGAATCTCTCCGTTTTCATACGAATTCCGCCCTCCAAAATGCTCACGACGTAGTCCTGGGCCAACCGAGGAATGTCTTCAAAAATTTTACTGGAACGTTAACCTCCTGGCTGGCTCGCCAATGTAGAAAGCACCTTTAAATCCCGGGATATATAACCTTCACCCGTCTGGCTTTCCTTTAACTACTACAGATTCCTCGTCGTATGAAACTCCACTTACACCAGTGGCTTAAAACAATGGGTTTATTAAAATAACAAATACATATATATGAGTATACAGAGAAGCGTCTGAAATACAAGGCTCTATGACTCTAACTACACTATGCTAATGACTCTATGTGTGCATGTAAGGATGGAGTGTCCCTGTCACCTTGATGTTATCCTTCCTTCTTTCTTTCTGGTTCTCTCTCTTGTCTTTGTTGCTCACACAACACCTTTATAGCCACTATGCCCAAACAGTCCCAGCCAATCATCTTCTTAGTTTGTGTCCACTCATCCTTAGGAAGGCACAATCTTGTACCTGCACCAGCTGCCTGTAGAGACCGCTCTTGTCCAGGAAGTTAGATTGCCCCCACAATGAAGTTGATGGTCCTCAGGGCAAATTCAGGGTGGGTTGATATTGTCTCCTGCAATCCTTTTGTTGTAGGAGAAACATGTGCTTGTCTCCAGCCCAGATACTATCTCCTGCAGTCCTTTTGTTGTAGGAGATTGTAGATTGTATCTCCTGTTTATTGTTCCCACCTGGTAGAGAGATAGCGCTTTGATGTATTGTGAGTTCCTGGACATTTGGATTTCGCCACTAGTGTAATTCCTTGAAACTGGTTTACTCAAGAGGAATCCCATTGTGTTGGGAGCCAGCTGTTGTCCTTGGAGATTAATAGTTGACTTATATTTATTACAACTATTATTGTTGTTTTTGTTTTTTCCACATGTCCTTGCGCCCCAATTTTGTGAAGTCTATCTTGTATTGAACATTTGTGAGGAGTGTTTTTCTTTTGGGAGCTGCAGAACGTGTAGGAGAAATATTTATTTATCACTAATTTTTCACTTCTTCTTCAATTTATTTCTTCACATCTTCTTCTCACTTTGGTTCATGGAATTGGTAACTTGTTATATTGCATAAATTATTTTTCATGTTGAATTTCAGGATTTATATTTCCCAGCTATGACATTACGTATTCCTTCGCCCAGAGCTGTATTTTGGCCAAGCTCTTCATGGCTGGCGCTGCTCACAAAGATTATTGAACAGCGCCACCCACAGAAAATGAGCGGTGCAGCCCACAAAAATTATTGAGTGATTGGACTCAACTCTTCTTCGGGTGGGTAGGTGTGCTACAAAATCAGGAACTACTAGCATGGTAAGCTGGGGACAAAGTTGTCACTGGTTAGTTATTAGGGTACAGATTTGGCACTGGGTAACTGTTTTAACACAAGAGTGGCAATGGGGACAAAAGTGGCAGTCTTAAGCAGTTTGGGGGCAAAGGTGTCACTGTGAACTGTTAGGCAGTTTGAGAACAAAGGTGGCACTGGCAAGTGACTAGCTGTTTGGGGGCAAACATAGTATTCATAGTATTCACTGCTACCTATGCATAGTGCTCCGAACAAGCTTGATTGAGATTATACTATGTATGTTTACATGTCTAAACAGGCACGAATTGAGCTCCAGACTGTAGACTACAGTTCCCTTTGTGCTGAGCAAACCATTTAGTATACAATTATGCATATGTTTATATGTTTTGTACAGTAAAGGAAAACATTATTTGATCCCCTACTGATTTTGATCAGTCTATAATTTTATTTGAACAGTGAGAGACAGAATAACAACAAAAAATCCAGAATAATGCATTTCAAATAAGTAATACATTGATTTTCATTTTACTCAGTGAAATAAGTATTTGACCCCTTTGCAAAACATGACTTAGGCAAAACCCTTGTTGGCAATCAAGGAGGTCAGACATTTCTTGTAGTTGGCCACCAGGTTTGCATACATCTCAGGAGGGATTTTGTCCCGCTCCTCTTTGCAGATCCTCTCCAAGTCATTAAGGTTTCGAGGCTGACGTTTGGCAACTCAAAGATTCAGCTCACTCCACTGATTTTCTATGGGATTAAGGTGTGGAGACTGACTGGGCCACTCCAGGACCTTAATGTACTTCTTCTTGAGCCATTCCTTTGTTGCCTTGGCCGTGTGTTTTGGGTCATTGTCATGCTGGAATACCCATCCACGAACCATTTTCAATGCCCTGGCTGAGGGAAGGAGGTCCTCACCCAAGATTTGACAGTACATGGCCCCATCCATTGCGATGAATTTGTCCTGTCCTTGCATGGAACCCCAGACCGAGGAAGATTGACAATTATTTTGTGTTTCTTCCATTTGCAAATAATCGCACAAACTGTTGTCACATTCTCACCAAGCTGCTTGGCGATGGTCTTGTAGTCCATTCCAGTGTTGTGTAGGTCTACACTCTTGTCCCTGACATCCTTGGACAGCTCTTTGGTCTTGGCCATGGTGGAGGTTTGGAATCTGATTGATTGATTGCTTCTGTGGACAGGTGTCTTTTATACAGGTAACAAACTGATTAGTTTAAAATAGTGCTCCTAATCTCGGGTCACTATCTGTATAACTGACTCCTGGGAGCCACACACCTTGCTGATTGATAGGGGATCAAATACTTGAGTAAAATTCAAATCAATTGATAACTTTTTTGAAAACATACAAAATCAGCAGAGGATCAAATCATTTTTTCCTTCGCTTTATGTAGGGGGGCACATGGTGTGTGAAAATACAGCAGTTGAAGCCTTGATGTTGTGTTACTGCTCACATCATGGACTGACCATGTGTTAATTTAACCAATTTGAGTGTCTGTGATCTTTCTAGGATAGTTGACATGGGTGACAACAAGGATGGTGAAAATAGATACATTTATATTTTTCATTATTTTATGTAAAGATTCTCTAAAATAATAGATAAAACATTTGAAATGGTGCACAAAAAAACAAAATATACAAGTTTGTGCTTGGTATCCACGCTCAATATACAGAGAGGAAGAGGTGAAACTCAAAGAGAAAAGGGTGGAGGGCTGGGACTAAAAGACAAATGGGTGAATCATAAACAGGAAGATGTGTGATCTGGGCAGGAACCTAAATACACCTCTACCACTACCAAAGGACTAGCTATGGTAAATAGCTATGTTTTCATTGAAAACCTTACTTTATCACAAATAACGAGGATTGATTGTAATAATACAGATTTGCTAGTTCAAACTACCACCCTATACATTTTTTGTTTCTATAAAACACACATTCACTGATTAATTGTTGTACTCTTTACTTATTCCATCTCTAAAAGCTTTTGTTTGTTTCTTTATGAAGCTATTGTTCATCTAAAACTCCATTATTCTTTTAAGTGTACAAGTTATATCTATGTCTTAAGTATATCAGTTCCATCTATTTTCAAGTGTTTTTAGATTGTTTCAATTGTATCCAACAGTGCAAAAAGCAATTAGAATATGCTACCTGTGGTAAACATAAAACATTACATAAATCTCAATCTGATCTACATTTACTGGGACTAAAATGTAGATGAGAAGGTTCATGAAGGGCAAACATTTTCCCAATGTCAGTGCAGAAATGTAATTTGCATTATTTAGAACATAAAAGAAACCATTGAACAGGTATATGGTAGTATTTTTTAACTGCAGAACACATTTTAATAGTAACAATTCTACTACAATGTATTTACATATAATATGACTGTCAAATGAAATAAATGAACACACACTTGAATTTTCTTTTATATTTTTTTTTTTATCAATTCTCCTTTATTGAAAATATGCACTACAATAAAAACAAGAGCGTACAGAGAAGTCGTACAGGTATCGTGCACAATAAAAAACCAAACATACATAACACGCTCCAGAGACGACCTAGAGCCAAATATCGCGGTCGGTACAGAGGTAGAGAGCACCGGGTTGCGTGAAAATGTAACCGGCACACCAGGGTCGAGAAGCACACAAATAGGAAAGTGCCGCTGTATAATAGCATGGAGAAACGCGGAGAATGCTGGAGACAGTGAATAAACAAAAGTAAACCCTAACAAAGAGAGAGTGACAAAGGAAATACAAAACAAAGAGTAAAAAGTAAAAAGAAAAAAGTACACTGCACGATCGCCTCGTTAAAGACACGGCGACCCACACCAGTGTGCGGGCAGCACATAAAATATGACCAGAATCTCCATCCGAGAAGAAAAGCCCAGCCAACATCAAGGACAACACACGGCTGAGAGGACCAATTCAGGGTGGAGGCGATTGAACCAGACCCAGGACCCGCACGCGAGGGGAAGCGAGAAACATCGACCACGGTAGCCACCGAAGGGAATTCCGATACTCCTCCCCTCTGGCGGAGGCAACCATATCCTCCATCTGGGAAACCATGTTCACCCTGGAAACCCAGGCCTGGACGGGGGGAGGACCCGGGGTTTTCCAAAAACGTGGAATAATTGACTTAGCCGCTTGGATAAGGTGGAAGGTTAGGGACCGCTTGTAGGAGCCACAAGAAGCGCGATTGTGATGGAACAAGAAAGCCGCCGGAGAAGAAACGAAGTCGGGATCCGCAACTTCCCTGATCACCGCGCCCACAGTATCCCAGAATGGCCTGACGTCCCTACATTCCCACCAAAGGTGGATATAAGAGCCAACATCCACGCCACACCTCCAACATAGAGGAGAAATCTGGGGTACGTAGCGGTGGAGGTCCTGGGGGACCTTATACCAACGGGAGAGTAGCTTATAGGAGCACTCCTGAACCTTGCTTGAAATCGAGCCTTTATGTATCAGCGCTATGATCTTGTCCCATTCCACCTCAGAAAAGGGGGCAGGCAAGGCAAGATCCCTCTCCCACAGGCTAAGGAAGAACGGCTTGGTCTTACAATGTTCATCCACCAGAATATTATAGAGTTGCGAAAGGAGGTGTGAGGGCTCGCTAGTAGCCACACATAGGTTTTCAAAAGGGGAAAGAGGTCTAGTGAGATGTGCGTTCGGCAGCAGCGAGGCAATGAAATGCTTAATTTGGTGATGCAGGAAAACGCAGGAAAAGGAGGACGGAGTCTGTCGTAAGAGGACCCTGAGGGGCCGAAATTGAGAACCCTGGAGTAATTGATAAATGCGTACAAGCTTGGTACGAAGTTGCGTACAGAAACTCTGGAGACCAGCCTGGATGTTGCGATCGATAGCGGGATTATGCGAGAGGGGAAAAAGGGGGCTGGGGCACGACGAAACGAGACGACGGGAGGAGTGCCGTTTAAAAACACGTAAGGTAGCCGTGATAGTGGGATGAGAAGACACCGTCAGAGCGTGATAACGGTCCGGCAGCCACGGCACCGCCGCAATGTGATGCGCCAGGAAGGAGTTCTCCAGGGGCACCCAAAGCTTCGGGACCTCCAAGGACCACTCCACTATGCGGCGTAGGTGAGCCGCCATCCAGTACCACTCCACACACGGGACCCCTAGACCCCCCCTGTGTTTGGGTCTGATCAAATGAGCGAGGGCCAACCGGGGGCTCCGATTCCCCCAAATGTACCTACGAAACACCCTCTGGCAGGTCTTGAAATACGCCCTGGGGAGAGAGATCGGCAGGCATTGTAGCAAATATAGAAATCTGGGCAAGATGTTCATTTTCAGGACGCCAGTGCGACCAAACCAGGATATGTGCGGAACCGACCATTTACGGAGATCCGCGATAACCGCGGAGAGCAATGCATCGAAGTTCAACTGGCGGAGTTGGGACAGATCCGAGGGAAGCATCAACCCCAAATATTTAATCGCCACCGGCCGCCACTTAAAGGGGAAGGCACGTGCAAGGCGCTCCCTAAGCGGGTCCGGAACATTAATGCCCAGAATTTCGGACTTCTGAAGGTTAATTTTGTAATTCGAAAGCTCTTGGAAGGAATCGAGCTCCGCCACAATCTGAGGAAGGGAGGAGTGTGGCTGCGTGATCATGCAGAGCATGTCGTCCGCGTATATAGCGAGCTTGTGGACATGGTTGGCGACGGAGATGCCAGTAATGTCAGCGTTCTCCCGCAGGGCACATGCAAGGGGCTCCATGGTCAGGATAAACAATAACGGGGACAAGGGGCACCCCTGCCTCGTACCGTTGCGAATATGTAGGGCTTCGGAGAGGACACCATTAACCTTGATTTGAGCTGTGGGATTGGAATATAAGGCTTTGATCAGATTAAGAAAATTCCCCGACACGCCAATAGCATCCAGCGTCTGAAAGAGGAAGGGCCAAGCAACCCTATCAAACGCCTTCTCGGCGTCCATGGATACTAACGCATAGGGAAGCTTATGGGCATGGGCGTACGTCATCAAATTCAACACCCTAATGGTGTTATCCCTGGCCTCCCTCCCGGGGACAAAGCCGACCTGATCCCTGTGAATCAAGCCCGGTATATATTGTTGGAAGCGAAGCGCCATCACCTTGGCGAGCAATTTCAGATCTGCGTTGATCAAGGAGATGGGGCGGTAGTTGGAGCAACAATCCGCATCTCTACCCGGCTTGGGGATAACGACAATGTGGGCAAGGTTAGTGTGGGGATCGGGGATGCGACCGCTAGCGAGCTGGTTGAAAAATTTCGTTAGGGGGGACCCCAGAACCGGGAAAAAGCGGTTGTAGTAACCACTGGTCAGACCATCGGGGCCCGGACTTTTGCCCGAAGGGGTGAGTTTCAGCGCCGTCTTGACCTCATCACACGTAATCGGGGAGTTTAGGACAGCTAAGGCATCGACATCTAAACGCCGAGGCAAATATTTATGAAGATACTCCCCCATCCTAGCCAAGTGACGGGACGCGTCCAAGTCCGGCGGCGGCAAAGTGTATAAGGAACTATAGAAGTCACGAAAACAACGAGCAATCTCATGGGATTCAAACCGAAGCGAACCCGTAGAATCACGCACCTTAGGAATAAACGCGGCTGACCTCTTAGCTCTAAGTGCGCGAGCCAACAGCTTGCCCGGTTTGTCGCCGAGCTCATAAAATTGCTTCCTAGTCAGCAAATAAGACCGCTTCACCCTGGCGTCCAGGAGGGAGGCCAGTTGACCCCGAGCAGTCTGTAATTGCAACAACACAGACGCGTCCAACGTAGCTTTATGGGAAAGCTCCAGGCGGTGAATGCGAGCGGTCAGGGCCATAATGTCGGCTAAGCGAAGCTTCCGCAGCGTGGCACCAAGATTTATGAGGTGCCCCCGAATAAATGCTTTGTGCGCCTCCCAAACCGTGGGAAAGGGAACCACGTCCGAGTCATTATCTTTAAAATAGTTAGTGAGGTGGCCCGAAAGGTCAGCTAAGGACGAGGGATTATCCAGCAAATTTTCGTTAAGCCTCCAACTCCAGGGCCTGCGGAAGGACGGAGACAACTTAAGAGAGAGAAGGGCTGGGGAATGGTCACTGAGCGAGCGGATGCCAATGTCAGTCGAATGTAAGTGCAGTAAATGGTGATGGGAGAGAAAAAGCATGTCTATGCGGGTATAACGGTTATGAACTGCAGAGTAAAACGTATAGTCCTTCCCCTGGGGGTGCTGCGAACGCCAGACATCCACCAGCTGACAAGAATGCAGGGCCCTCCTCACTTTCTTAATATGAGTAAAGGGAATATGCGAGGAGTGCGCTGAGGAGTCCCTTAAAGGGTCGAGGGTCATATTAAAATCCCCTCCAAAAATAGCTAAACCCTCCTGAAATTCCGCAAACTTAGACAACATACGACAGAGGAATAGGTGTTGCCCGCGGTTGGGTGCATAAACATTGCCAAGAGTAATTTTACAATTACCAACCAAACCCTTCAGGAATATAGCTCTGCCATCTGCATCCCTCCAGAGATCCAACAGCCGAAAAGAAAGCGACTTATGAAGCACAATAGCCACCCCCTTAGTCTTGGAGTCGGGAGAGCTAGAGAAGAACACCTGAGTATAGCGGTGGTCTGTAAGTTTAAATTCCCGTGAAGACCTGAAATGGGTCTCCTGTAAAAACGCGATATGCGCCTTAAATAGGTGGAGACTGTGAAGCAATTTGGATCATTGCTGGGGCTTATTGAGGCCTCTGACATTAAGAGAGGCAACATTAACTAAATCAGGGACCATCTAAGGAGATCTGGAGAGAGCAGGGGAGGCCAGTGAGACTCCCGCAGTGTACAAACTGAGAAAATAAGATAAAACCAAGAAAACCGAAATTGCAAACATAAACATTTAGAGTCAAATGTAGACACAACACGGGCCACAAGAGACCCCGGGTGCCGAGGCACCAAGTAACGAGCCCAACGACCAAACAGAAGGTCAACAACCTGCACTCCACTCCGACAGGAGAGGGAGACAGGACGGCTCCGGGGGGTGGAGAAGGGAACCATAACGGATTCACATCTGAGAGGAGAGGCACACCCGGCCCTGAGACCACACGAAGGGCCTAACTGCAGGAACCAAGTGCAACAGGACACCGAAGGGGCGAACCCATGAAGCGATGTGTGCGAGAAAGGGCTACGAGGGCCATGCGCCATAGGCCGCACGACCATGTATATGTGTGAAAGAGGCAATGCCTGCGAACGAGCGTACGTGAATGAGTGCAAGTGTGAATGTGAATGAGAACGTATGGAAAAACGAACGGGTGCGAACGGAAAAATATATGTAAAAAGGCAAAATAAAATCAGAAACGAGTCGATCCGCGGCGGTAAATAAAACAAAAGAACACAAAATCGTAAGAGAGAACCTGCCCCTCCATAGCGTAGAAACGGAGAGAGCAAAGTGGACAAACGGGCAGCGCCCCGAACATAGCCATAAAAAGGACATCACAGTGCCCACAGACAGGTGCCCCCGTCCGCAACGGTCAAACGGGTAACAACCGGCACAGAGGATACTCCAGTCGGCGGGAGCCCCCATTCAACCAGTCCCCACACCCGCTGTCCCACTCACGGTTCCACGAAAAAAGTCCCGGGAAAAGACCCAGAGAGGCCGGGAGGAAGGCGACGGGAAGGATGATCGAAAAATGGCGACATCCAGCAGGTGAGGCGCACGGCGAAAATCCTCCAAAGAGCAGAACGGGGAGACGACGGCGTCCACGAGAAGCTCCACCAGAAGAATGAAGACTGCACCACTGAAGAGCGGAAAGGGTGTCATCAGGGCATGGCGTCGTCCGGGCGTCGTCGGCGCTTAGGACGCTGAGGCCTCGGGGACCACTCCCTGGCGGGGTCGGAGAGGCTGGCAGGCGGAGAGAAGGAGTACTCCCAGGCTGGAACCTCACAGTGCGGCAGACCCAAAGCTTCTGTGAGATGCGAAACATCCTCGGGTCGACGGACCACGTGCGTGGTAGAGCCCCTCCGCACGAGCAGGGCGAAGGGGAAGCCCCACTGATAGGGGATGCTCGCTGCGCGAAGAGCCTTGGTAAGTGGCTGAAGCGCACGTCGGTTCTGCAGCGTGGCGGGGGACAAGTCTTGAAAAACTGAAATGGCGTGAGAGTCCCACGTAAACGTAGGGCGAAATCTAAACGCCCGCACAATGTCCTCCTTTAAGGGGAAATCCTGCAGACAGCAAACCACATCGCGAGGAGGCAGCGAGACAGAAGGCCTCTGCCTGAGGGCCCTATGCACTCTGTCGAACCCAATCGGTGCTGCGTCCTCCCGGTTGAGGATCTTGTTAAAGATGGCCCGCAGAGTGGCAGGTAGCTCTTCCTGCGCCACCGACTCCGGCAATCCCCGTACCCGGAGATTGTTCCTGCGTCCCCTGTTATCGAGATCCTCCAACTTTCGAGACAGGTGTTGTATGAGACTGGACTGCTCTCGGAGATGTAAGGTCAGGGAGTCCACTGTCGCATGCACTCGGGGTTGGTCTTCCTCAAGTGTCGCCACGCGCTCGCCAATATGGCGGATATCAGATTGAATCGCGGTAAGACTTGAGCGTATCCCTTTGGTCGCTTGGTCAACAATATCGGCGATGTCCGCTTTCGTCGGGAGTAAATCTAACCTCTCTTTTCAGGAGAGATCCTCCGGACCCGGGGAAGGCAGCCGCGGTCTCCGGGCACTCACACCAGTCGCCACGCTATCCAGGCTTGCGGCGGGAGAAGGCGGCCTGTGATCAGAATGCCTCGAATCTCGGTCCGGGGAGGCGGCAAAGTACGAGCGGACCGAGGCAAGCCAACCCCTGTCCCTCGGTCCCGCAGTCTTCGGGGTAGAATGTGGCTTATTTGTTTTGCCCATCGTGCGTGTAGAAGCAGAATAAATGCTATAATACGGGCCGGGTGTACCAGAGCTCCGGACTCACACGTCCATCTTGTCCGCGAGCCGACCACGCCCCCCCTCTTTTATATTTTTTAACCATCTTTTGTGTGTCACAAGTCAATACTTAAAAATAAAACAATAGTCATTTGTCTCTGTCTATTAATCTATGATTTGGAGTAATATCTTTAAATTTAGATTCTGTTTCATCTTCTCAGATATAATGCTTTTCACCAAAAAAAAAATCACCTTGTATATCCTATAATTTTAGGCAAGGATGACAGGAGATACAGTCTTGCATCTATTGGTGGACCATTGAACGTCAAACCCATTAGCGATATATAAACGCTACTAAAAATGGCACCTATGCAGTAAAACATTTTACATTTTAGGTCTTCAGTGTAAAAGCTTTCAAAGCACTGCTAATATCAGTGATATTTAGACAGACAAGTCTTCAAAAGAACCATAGTATATCTGATGCATTGCATTTACAGGTGTCATTTAACACAAAGCTGCTTCTTAACCCAAACAGTTCTTCTGAATGTTTTAAATCATTATATTGACAATTCATATTTAATATAATGTATTTAACCACAGGTAGAAAGAGGTTCCTCACTGATAAAATTGTACAGATGTTCAGTGGAATTCATTCATGGTAACTTACAAAGAAACAGTTTCTGGGAAGAACATTATGTTTTGTCCACTGAGTGTGATCTACAGATCATTGCACTGCCTGGTACCTATGATCTGCTTTTATAAAGGAACTTTCAAGAATATTATCTGTCTTTTAGCATATGGCTACAAAAAATGATTTTGATAAATGCATTTACGATAAAGCCTTTCAAAAATAAAGAAAAAAACATTACAGTATACAAGTTTGATTTAAAATTACTGTAAAACTAGTAAAATAAAACAAATATCTGTCATTGCTTACTAATATGTGAGCACTACACAGTTATACAGTAATTTAGATTTAAAAAAATACACCAGTCCATCAAGGTGAACCCATATTTCGTGCAGAAGCACTAGTTTGTGATTTCACATTTATAATTCCAAATTGATTTCTCACCGAGGCAGCAAACAGGTCATCAGATGACAGTTTATATTGCTCCTATGTGTGTTTCTAAAATTTAGCATATCTTATATAAGATTAATTTATAAGATACATTTTTATTTTTACTTATATAAGAGTAAACACACTTTTCTAGTCTTTCTTCATAAATGAGGTTCTCCATTCCATTCCTGTTGTATAGCCTGCCCCTGTACATTTTCAAATCCAAGAGTGGTTTACTTGCAGCAATTCTCATAAGACAAATTTGCAGTTCAATAAGCATCCCACACTTCTGTCTGTATGCCACAAAAACCGTAACCACAAATTTCCCGTATCAATCTAAGCATTATTGCCTGCATCAAATTTCAATGCAAACATTTGTATGACTATAGGAAACTCACTATTCTGTTTATAGGTTTTACAAGGTAAATATCACACATGATTTTCTACCCCAAGGATATTCATTGAAACAACACATATAGCCTATTAATTTGTCACAGCAAGTCATTGAATTAAAATATTCCTCTTTTGGTGTTTTTAATAGCAATAAATGGCTCATTATCCTTCACTGCACAAATTTATATTCTCAATTCTGTTGGCAAACAGACTAATGAGCATCATTGCATTGAGTGGCATTTTGTAATTATAGCATCATTTTTATACAGTAGTGAGTTTGCATGCATTAGGACGACGGCTATTGTTTAAAATTGATATTGAACACATTGAAAGATGCATTGGCAAAATAGTCATTACCTGTATGGGATGATGATACATATTTACTGAACATTTACTTTTTACTGACAGCTTTTAACCCCGTCAATCCCAGGGGTTTTGGTACCTCAAGTCCTGGAGCAATATTGCCATTTTTGCGCTATGTCGGTTCAGTGATTATTCTATTTTCCTATTAATAGTGTACCCATGTAAACTATATATTGTTTTTTGAAGGAGAGCTAGAGCTTTCTTTTGATACCATGCATGATACAGCATGATCTCCTGTGCAGAAGGGCAGGTTGTACTGGTACGTCCATAGGGGATTCTTGGGATGCGCTTTTTGGACGTACCGGTACGTCCATAGGGGGCTGAAGGGGTTAAAATAGCTTCTGTTGCTAAGCTAATGCTATGAAGTCACCATACCATTCTTACATCCAATTCTTGCAAACAAAACATATTAACATGTTAAATACCTCTTTTCATCAGGATCTCAGTTTACTCATTACTCATTAATGTACTTAATTTACACATTAAGTGACTACAGGCTTTATGACATACAAACTTTTTCCGAAGCTTGCTGGAGCCTTCAGCTACAGATGTATCCCAGATAACACATTCTTTTTAATCATCAAAATTGATATTTGTGTAACAGTGAACACCTGGTTCCCAGCTAATGATGCCACCTTTTACAGACCTATTCCCTTGACAATCTTTGAAGGTTTGCTCCCAGGCTGTGAACAGGATGAGTTTGGGGTGTGTTTTTATAATTGAGAACAAAAATTATGTTTGTTATCAAGAAAGAAAGAAAGAAAAACAAGAAGAGACAGTCAAGAAAAATAGGGACATAAGAGTAAAAGGGGATGAGAGGAAATCGCAAAGAGAAAAAAAAGGGAAAGGAAAGGAGAGAATGAAAGAGAATAGACGGGTGAGAAGAGAGAAAGACAGAATAGAGAAAATTGAGGGAAGAGGCTAGTAGAGACCAATGACACAGAAAAATGTATACTAACACACCCAGACACACCCACCTCACTAACCCTACAGTGCGAGGCATCACACTAGAGGACTGCATTGGCATGCGGGTCCCGCCAAAAAACTTGCGGGCGGTCTTGCTGGTGTTGCGTGCCGGAGCGGGTGGTCAGACACTGTACCTGCGGGTCCCGGTAATCCCGTGCAGTCCCGCAAGGCTGCCTTTGCGCTGCTCCCTCACAGCTTCTCCTGCTCTGCCCAGGAACACAGCAGAGCGGGCGGGAGTGGAACACACACATTGCGGGAGCGGGCGGGATTGGACAAAAAATCAGCGGGAGGTGTTAACCAATGTGACATCATAGTACCTCATAAAAAACTTTTGAATTTCCAAAATTATAGGTACAAAGGAAATAATAAATATTTGCATTACCTGACAATTCACAGTAATAATTCTTTCATTTTGATTTTCTGACATAAAAATATGATTGTAATTTTATAACCCAAGTGCCTGAGACTTCCATATGAATCATGTTAGGTCTTATTCTTTACAAGGTTTAAAGTAGATTCTCCTTTTAAATCCATTCAAGAGCAGTGAGGATGACTTTAGAATTCTGGCAGATGTCTTTTTCTCTTTGCAAATAATAGTAAGACCCATTGTGAAAATAAAATACACTAATGTGAACTGTGCAGTAAAATCTTGGAAGTCTTAGAAGTTAATGGATTACAATTATATTTTCTGAACAGTCACATTAATGAGAGTATGAAATTTATGAGATGAATGATTTTACACAGCTTTTCAGGAATACGTATTTAACACCCACTGAGTGGGAAGTCATATATTAATAATCTGTCACTCCAGAAACTGCTTCAAATGGTTTCATTGGAACAAAACAATATGAATCACACAATCATCTTTTTTAAAGTAAATTAAGCTTTTCTAATGTTTATTGCCCTAGTGAAGTGATTTAAGTGTTGATTTTGTTTTTCTTATTAAAATGTGTTTATCAAAAGATTGAAAATAGCCCAAACCTAATGACATATAATAAGAAAAAAGCCTTAGATGAGTAATGAAACAACTCTTGGCATAACAGTGACATTTTAGAAATGTATTTTTTCTGTTCTCTCTTAAAAAGTTCATATATGAACACTTAAATCAAATATCAAATTAGATTTTGTACAATGATACACCTTGAAGGGTGACTGTCACTGTTACAATTAGTGGTAAAACTAATCCATGGAAAAAGTTAAAATACCAGTGTTTCAAACATTGTGATGTGTCTAGTTTTCAAAAATATAGGGTTTGATAGGGAAAATTGAATTGCCTCAAAGATGTCCCAAATAGGACATTGGGTTTGAACAACCAGCTTTGAAAATACCAATATGCAACTTGTTCTTATTGCCCTATAACTTGCAAAAAAGCAAACATAAAAACATTGGTTATTTCTAAACTCAAATTACCATATTTGCTCGATTATAAGACAACCCCCCAAAATTTGAATATTAATTTAGAAAAAAAAGAAAAAGCCTGAATAAGACTACCCTATAGGAAAAAAGTTTTATTAGTAAATATTAATTCACATTTATTCAAACTATTATTGAGAAAAAATGATTTTTTTTGTTTTTATTTCCTTTTATTTGCCAACCTGTCCCCCAGTTATGCACATCTGCCCAACGGCTTGTTACTCTGCCCCCCATATATGCCTTATACCTCCCTATATGCCTAATACCCTCTATATGCCACTCTGCCTCCAAAATATGCCTTATACCCCCCCTATTTGCCACTCTGCCTCCCTGATATGCCTTACACCCCCCTATTTGCCAATCTGCCCCCCTGAAATGCCTTATACCCCCTATACCCCCCCGACTTGTCCCAAATACTCCAGACTCCCTGAGACCTTTGCTGCAACCCAGGACTTCCGCCATGGCTTCTATGAGCACCAGAAGGTCACGTCAAGTGTCGGGTTGCAGTGGAGGTTGTCTACATGCATCCCACAGACATTCACTGGCTGCCAGAGAGGAGGATCCAGGTTTCCTGCAGCGTTGCGAGGGGGATCCTCCTCTCTGCCAGCTGGGGAACTTCTACGCAATGCGCATATACAACCTCGGCTGCTACTGGACGGTACTTCCGCCGGGGGGTTCTATGGTGGAGTAGCGGAAGGTCACATCACGTCGGTGCTCCGTCATAGAAGCGCCAGCAGCAACTGAGGTTGTCTGCATGCATCGTGCAGTCATTCACTGGCTAGCAGAGAGGAGGATCCAGGTCCTCTGCAGTGCTGTGGTGGATCTGCATCTTAGTCTTGTAGTCGGACCTCTATTTGAGGTCTGATCACAAGACGACCTCGAATTTCCTCTGAAAAAAACCCTTGTCTTGTAATCGAGCAAATACTGTATGATTTACGAAATTCTGAAAATATTACGATTTATTTAGCAGGTTTCAATTAGCTTTTGTAGATGATATGATCAAAAAATTGATCTAATGAAAGCCCTTCTTGTCCTGAAAAAAACAATGTATAATTTATGTGGGTACAGTAAGTGACAAAAATGAAACACAAACACTGCAAAAATGTTACAACAGCCTTTGTCACGAAGGGCACAAACAAAACAGCTCTTTTCTTTGAGGGAAGGGTTTGGGAGGATGGAGAATAAGGAGCAGTAAGAAATAGAAAATCATTTTGGTTTTTGGTAGCATAGAAATTCCTACTTTTTTATTATATTTCCCTAGGTGTTTCATGATTCATGATTTTTTATTGTTGTTTTTTTGGAATTGGTCTTTATAATCACCCTCACAGCTTGAAGGTCTGTTTTGACTGGTGCTGGTCTTTTAGATTCATCATCATCATGTTGGATGTAAACAACAATTCATGACAATGTTTTGATTTGAAATGGTTTTCTGGTGGGTTTTGATACAAAGAAGCATAAGCTTTGACAGCAGGTAATATGCATTCAGTCTGCTTTTTTCCCTTGTTGTAAGAACCTCAATCTTTTTGGTCCTCAGTCTTATATTTTATTCAGATTAACCATGTGCCTGGCCTGTGCATTTACAAATAATAATTTGTAAAGTAGTTTCTGTATAATGTTTCTCAGAAATAACAGTTGAAGTTTATATATGAAAAGAATACAAAGCAACACATTTTATGTCATCTTTTAAAAAACTGGAATAACTATTTTGTACAAGAGTCTTCTTTTTAAGTAATTTGTCTGAAAAAAAAAAAGTATAACACCAAGAAAAATCATTGTGAGATGATGACAACAGTTTCAGGCATAAAGTTGAGGAGAATATTTTAATGACTTTCTAAGGCACGCTTTGTTGTAGCTTAATGCTTCAATAAAGTGCTCATTGAACGTCTTTATGATTTATCGTGTTTAGTGACTATATTTCTGTGCCTCTGGTTAGTCATGTGAAATACAGCCTTCTAAATCAATGACTCGTTTAAGTGGAGGGAGATTATAACCACGTAATATTAAACTTTTTTCCCCCTCTAATCACACTCCCTTTAGTCATCCTCTGTTGATGATAATTACAAGTTTACACTGCTGAGTTTTTAGAATTTGGTAATTATGCATTAGAATTAGAATTCAGTCTTAAGAGGGAACACATTTAAAACAACTATGCAAATTAAATATTACCATACCATGGAAACACTGGGTTTTTCATTTTACTCAGCAGTTGAAGCAACATCAGAAAATACAAATAAACATTCCTTGATGTGTACTTAAGCTGATTTATTTTGTTGGCAGGACAACATTCATTCTCCTGAAAACACACATCTAGGATTTCGCCATGTGCCAAGTTCTATTTTTTCTGGATCAGTATGTAAACTATGTTAATGCCTGCTTTGGGTTTTAAAGTGAAATATGTTTGGTAACTGTAAACTCCTTGTCTGTCACTGAAAATACAATAGGGATATTGTTATATTTGTAACTGGGAGTACAAATACTTTCAGTTCATTGCAATTATTGTTCAATAAACAATGAGACAGGCAATGAAAATTAACTTAAAAAACTGGATAGGGTTGTTTTGTTTAAATCAGTACCTAAACGAATAGCACAATTTAACCAAGTGCCTTTTTAGCTATATTTCACAGTGTGCAGTTTAGCCTTTACCATACCTTGGAACTTCTTAGGGAAGGCTACCTAGGTCTTTTCCTTTTCTGGAGTAGAGGCTCTGTGCAAAGGGGTTTCAAAATAGCCCTTATTGGGAGGGGAGTTTAAGAGATTTAAGTATTTTAGCAGCCAGCCCTAATAAGTGGGGTTAGATATTGAGTTAGGTTGTAAGAAATCAAAGGATGTCTAATTTTATGAGCACTTAAGGCATAAGTATTCACTGAAATCAGGATAAGAGACTAGGAGAAGGACAATGTGAGCTAAATGTAGGTAAGAGGAATAAAGTTAACGTACAAGTTCTTATGTGTCTCTAAAGAAGTGGAGATGGATAACTTGGGGAAGGGCAGTCCTTTGGAAATCTTGTAAACATGCATGATAACTAGAAATCAGAGCACAGAATAGATGATCAGAGAGACCAGGTAGGAGTGTATTTGGAGATGAGTGAGGAGATGTAAGTAGGGGAACCACTGCTAAGAGCTTTCAAGCATGCAGGCAAAAAGTGAAGAGACTGGCAGAGGGAGAAGGTGTTAATATAACAATGGGGGGGGGGAATAATGGATTATAATGGGGCAAGATGGGTATCAGAGAGACCAGCTAAAACAGAGTTACAATAGTCAACATGGGAGATAACAAGGTCTTGAACAAGAGCCTTTGTTGCATCTTGTGTTGGAAGAAACAAATGCAGACAAGGTTGTTAAGATGGAGATCGCAGTTTTTGGAATGGAATGAATGTGAGCGGTGAATGAAAGGGTGACATCAAAGCAGTGAGTGTGTGAGGACAGGTTGATGAATGCACCATTGACATTGAAGGAAAGATAAGAATTTTTTTTTTCAGAGATGGAATTTTAGGAATTGTGCAGCCATCATGTTAGAAACAGAAGCACAACAGAAGTTATACACTTACCTGTTACCCGTTCCCATGCTGTACTTCCTTCCAAGATCAGGACTTATTGACTGAGAAAAAGAAAAGTGGAAGTGATGTATCGCACGGTCACCATGTTTTTGGTATCTTCTATGGGCACCACCATTTTGTGGTCAAGCAGGGTCAAAAACAAGCCAAGGTCCAAAAACAAAGATACTGCTCACTAGTACAGCGAATGAGTGCTGTTGGGTTAAAAGCCAGGAGTTTAAATACTGAAAGGGGAGATTGAGAAAAACCCACCAACAAAATGTCGGCACCCATAGAAGATACCAAAAACATGGTGACTGTGCGATATGTCACTTATGGTTTCCTTTTCTCAGTCAAGAAGTATTGATCTTGGAAGGAAGTGGAGAGTGTGAACAAGTAAAAAGTAAGTGTATAACAGGTAGTGACACAGTAAGAGGGAGGGAGGGAGATCGGGAAACGATAGGTAGATCTGAGTGTCATCAGCATACGAGTGGCACTGAAAGACAAATATTGAGATTAGTTTGCCAAGTGAGGTAGTGTAAAGTGAAAACAGAAGGGTTTGTAAAACTGAGCCTTGGTGTATACCAACTGAGAGAGGAAGGTGAGAGGAAGTGTAAGTGGAAAAGAAGACGCTAAAGATGTGATGTGAACCAGGAGCATGGAGACCAAGAGTAAAGTGTTTGAAGGAGAAGAGGGTGGTCCACAATGTCAAAAGCAGCAGAAAGGTCCAGCAGGATCAACATAGAAAAACTTAGTTAGTGTCACCCAAGAGTAGATGAGAGAGACTGGGTGAGATAAGAGGGGATAGGATCCAGGGGGCATGTGGTTGGGCAAGAGAAAGGAAGAAGAAAAATCTAATTTTCATTAACAAGAGTGAACTTGTCTAATGTAAAAGAGGATAGAGAGTTCAATGTACGAGAGGGAGGGAGGGAGGGCAAAAGGGAGATATTTCACATCTGTTTAAATTGTATTATTGAAGTAGGTGGCAAAGTAAGAGCCAGCAAGGTTGGTGGAATGGATAGTTGTGATGGGAGAAGAAAGGAACTGAAGGTACTGAAGAGGCATTTAGGCAACAAGGAAGAGATAAGGAAAGTGAAGTAGGTTCCCATAGCAAGCGTTAGAGCATAGTAGTAGGAATAGCTGTGACAATTATGTACTAACAAATGAACCAATTAATCAACTTGCTCATGAAATAAAGAAAAGTGTACATAAAATCTTATTTTAACTGATTTACGGAGTTCCTGTAGGGACAAAAACATCTGTAAGCACTAATAATTTACATTAATAATGCAATACTGGCAGCATTTATAGCTATGCTGTTATGTAGATATTAATCACAATATTTCTTCACAGGATTTTGCATTTTGTTTTATGGTTGTTTATCATATTAGCATGTTAACCAGGATATTACATTTAACGCATTTGGTCAAATCTGTGCTCACCTCAGGTGCAGCTGCGGGGGGCGCACAGCCGCACGATCAGCAGATGCAGCCTGCAGACTAGCTGGGAGATCGCAATCTCCCTCTAGTCGGCTCAACATTAGGGAGTGTGAGGTCTGTCACTTCACTTATGATGTCAGGGAGCAGTAAAGTGAGGTCTGAAGTGTATGTGTGTGTGTAAGGGCAGTGTAAGTGTATATGTGTGTGTGTAAAGGCAGTGGTGTGTGTAAAGGTATGTATAGGGGTCCTGGGAGGGAGGCTAACAGCCTTTTTTAATAAAAAAAAATAAATCTCTGCTGCTGTGGACTACTCTTCTGATTATGCTCAGTCAGCATTATGGTGGACACCTGGCTGGCTGAGAATCATGGGAATATTAGTTCACAGCTAGCATCTGCAGCTTTACTGTTGCTGCACTTCCCATGACGCTCAGGCAGCATCATGGAAGTAGTATGTCTGGCTGAGCCTCATGGGAATTCAATTCAATGTGCTGGTTATTTTTAATATGCAAGACTGTGCTGACAAAAACGAAGCGTGTTTATAGTGGCGATGCGAGCACGACATTGTAAGGTGCCATTGCCTGTATTGGTGAGTTCCGCAAGATTTTTTTTTTAAAAAATAGTGTCCCTCTTTCACATTTTGGTATGTTATAATTTTGTTTACATCATCTACTCTACTTAAGGTAAGGTGACCTGTGAAATCCGGGGACATTTTTTTTTAATTGGCAAAGAGTCAGAAAGTATTTTATAAGCACATGTTCTTAAAACTATATATGCAGTGTATTTGGTATTTTCCTCTCACTGCCACACCGGTACCCAAACACACACACCAGCACTTGCTCTGCCACACAGACACCCAAACACACACACACACACACACCAAGACAGCCTCTGCCACACTGACACCCACATCTGGAGGGGCTAAGCTACAAAAAAGTATGTTCCACCCTTGTGTATCACCCCCAGACAGCATTTATTTATGCCCCCAGCTTGCCCCTCGCTTTAGTATTGATTTATGTAATGGCTCCAGCTGCCCCTCTTGTGTATTGATGCTGCCCCCCCCAGATAAACTTTTGCCCTGCAGTATGGGGGATGCATATCTGACTAGTTGGTTCTGTTCCATAAGTCTATACATCCTCCATACTGCAGGACAGCATTTTATATGGGCTTGTCAGCAGTAAAAGTTAATGCCCCCATAGCCTTGCTTTTTTCTCTCCTTTAGTATCATGTCAGCCATGGCACCCAGATTGGAAGCATTACCTGCCCAACACCCAGATTGGAGCATAGCACTTGCCATCCTAGCCTCAAACAGCCTCCCTGTGCCATACCCCCACTTATACATCCATGCTATCATACACCAGAAAGTTATGCATATGCGCTTAAACGGGGGAGAAATCCCAACCGAATCAGGATGATGATAAACGTCCGTTATTTCTTCAATATCTAAACGCGTTTCGCCAAATAAATGTATTGGCTTCCCTAGGAGAAAAATATTTAAAATATCTAAATACCAAAAAAAAGCCAATAAAGTTCTGCAGAGTCTGTGTATCTTTAAATTGCTGTTCCGTTTTTATAGTGTTCTGCGTGGCATAAGGATACACAGACTCTGCAGAACTTTATTGGATGTTATTTTCATATTTAGATATTTTAAATATTTTTCTCCTGAGGCAGCCAATACATTTATTTGGCGAAACGTGTTTAGATATTGAAGAAATAACGGACGTTTATCACCATCCTGATTCGGTTGGGATTTCCCCCCGTTTAAGCGCATATGCATAACTTTCCTGTTATGCCAACCTTTTTGTAAGTTTTCTGTTTTTTATATTAAAGATCTACAAGAAAATATTGCACCATTTTTGGTTTCTATCTGTCTTCTAGATTTTAAAGGAAGAAATAAAGATACTTTGCCACCTTTTACCTTTCATGAGCCACTTATGATGTTTTACTTGTGAGTGTAACCTTATCACACAAACACTACCAGTATTTAAACATATTACACTATTGTATTTTTATTTTTCCCCATATGTAAATGTGCCCCATTGTTGATGTACTGAAGCAGAGGTTTTACCTGGAGACTGTGGGTTGCCACAGCAGAGTTCCCAGCTATGCATATCTCTTGCTACAATCCATGTTAAGTGTCTGTGAAAAGCTGAACCTCTCCTGGAAATAAACTCTCCACTACTTTTTATGTAGTTTGCAAACATAAAAGAATGTGACAATACAAAGCTTAACCAAAATAGTTAACATTGTCCCTACAAAATGGGCCTGGGACATTTAAAAATGTCTTGACAGTGAAATGGTTTAGGTGAACTATAAGTTCAGCATAGCAATAATTTATTGCAAGCATTATTTTACAATACTAAGGGCCATTTCTATTCTTTCCTTCAACTAACTGCACTATTTCTTATGTGTAAGGGTGTGAAAACTGTGGATATAATTAATGTAGAATGCCATTGTTACATATTTTGTACAAAACAAAGTTTAGCTATTGTCTTTAATGAGTTTAGAATTTATGAAGGCCATTAGAGCAGTTGCTGGGCTTTTATATTTGGCTCAATTTTTCTTATGCAAATACAGCTGCAACAATATTTATCAGAGAATTACAACTACGCTGAAGCAAACAGAGCTATGAGTTGTGAGATCTTTATCAAGGTGCTAGTTGTTTGCTTTTCAGTTAGTTTTAAGAAACACATAAGAAAAACTTAGTATATCATATTCCTTCACTGGGGTTAAATAAATGATCCAGATAAATGAGACTGTCAGGAGATAGCTAGTGAAGCTACCTGGATCTGGCATTTCGGAGACTTTTCTTGCAGAGTAGAAACGAGCCGAGGTCAGCAACTGGACTTTAATCCAGGTAGAAACAATACATAGAGCAAAATCAGAGGACAAGCCGAGGTCAGCAGCATAGTCAATACAATAGCCAGGTCAAAACCTTAACAGCAACCAGGAGGTGTACAGGAGGCAGGGGAGGTAGGGGCTGGGAACAATTAACTGATGCAGAACTTAGGGTAGTAAGAAGGGCAGAGACATGGAAGTCCAATTGCAGTAGCAAGCTCAAAAGATAAATGAGCACTTTACTGAAGGTGTCAGAATCTTAAACAGTGTTTGGTGGGGAATTAACCACCAAAATTGGATGTGGGAAGGTAAGTGTCAGGCCTCACAGAAATCTTTGCAAGTAGGCTGCCTAATTTATTTCTGCTCCAGCTACTCGATAGTGGTGGGTTGTTGGGTTGTGCTAGCGAATGCTGCAATGGGGTGGTAAATCAAGAGAAAAAAGGAATAGTGCAAAGCAAAAATAATGTATTTTGTCATTTTCAACAATCATTATATTTGCAATCTGCATTATGTAAATAATAGTTCTAGTTCCTAGTGTGATATTAAGATTGTAAGGTAGTTGCAATGACACCTGTAATTTAGTTCTCACAGCTATTTGCTACAGGCTTGCAGTATTTTCCTAAATGGCCTATTAGGGATGTATAGTGAAATTCATTGTCCACCTACCCAGAGGGAAAGAACAGAAAATGTTACCATTAAATGCAGATCCAATATTACAGCCCTTATTTTTAACCAGTGGGAAGGAATTGTCAAAATAATTAACAGTAAATATGGTGATTAGGTAACAAAAAATGATTGTTGGATGACAAAAATATAACTATCATAGCTTGTTGCAAAGTAGTTGGTATGCATACTCCTGACCAACAAGGGCCACCTAGTGAACAAAACAACATTTTATATAAAAGTAGTATATATTAAATATATATGTATTTTCTTGGAAAGCAGAGATTTAGCAAGAAATATACCTGAGCATGGACTTGCACACCCAGATCGAGTAAAAGAAAGAATATCAGACCCAGTAGGGAATGTAGGGAAGGGACACTGCAGGTGTACAGCTGAACACAAGAATCCATGAACACATCTGGGCAGGGGCCCAGGAATACAGGAGAGCAACAGTGTACGGCAGGACACAAGGCCGGGCAAAAGGTATTAAAACCTAATATAAAACATCTGACATGCATGTGACTTTTCTCAAAATGTATCTTTAAGCTTTTTTGGAACATGTATAAACCGCCCCTTTTTACCACTTAACAAAAAATAAAATACAGGTGACTTTTAGCACAAAACCCCTTAGTATTTTCTTTCCTTGGCATATAGTGACAATTGTGATAATTTCCTTAGTCTCCACAAAATAGATATAAGTATATGTGAGGAATAACATAGTGTGGATGTGTATAGAGCTAAATCTACCACTTGTAATAGCATATGAAGGTCATATGCTGCACATTTTTTGTATGTCTTGCTCACCACTATGTTTGTCCGTTTATGCAAGACCAGCGGAGGAGAATGAAGCCTAGCTATGTAATCGTGGTTCATTGATTTCCTCTATTAAGTACGTATACAATGCAGCAGTTTAACAATTATCATGTCTCAAACAATGAGGATCTCATAATAGAGAGAATTATTTGCTTTTAATCAATAAATTGATTCTGTACTCATTTTGCTGAATACCAGTATTTTTCTTAGAAATGGTTTCCCATCCATCCATTTCTTTTTGTACAGCAAATCTAGTTAATTCCTTATTGAGCTGGTTCATTTTTACAGTTGTCTATATTCTTACTAGTGATGGCCTTAATGACATATTACCACAGTAGCTGTTCTTTTGGAAATAAAATAATGTTCAACATTGTTAATGATTATTAAATGATAATATGACTTAAAATATTATGGGGGCAGTGACAATGTGGTTTGATTCTGCTAACTTTACTAAAGTTTTTGCATGACGATGTTAAGCTAAAATGTGGCACAATATTTTACTATAACTTACACTAAAATGTTTTCAATTATGCAGCAACCTCTGTCATGTATAGTGATTTTACTTCCACTTTATCAGTTAAATATTTGTTTGCCATATGAAAAGAGTATGAAATGCTCACCAAGAGCAGACAGCTGCTTCATAGCCTGTCCTACGATGCATCCCCCGCTTGGGAGCATTTCAAATTTTAGCTCTCTTGGGCCATTACAGAGGAAAAATATCCATCTACATAACAGTCTGTTCCTGCCCAAAAGGGCAGTCCAGAACCAAAATACCAGGGGAATTTCTTCTGCACTAAGGAACCAATAACCCCAGATGTATGTTTCAGCCTTCATTGGCCTTGTCAGTGGTGTATGGTTGGTATCCTTCTAGGCACAAGAGAGCAAAAAGGGCCACATCTGGATTCACCTTTAAACCAGGGGTGAACCCCATGAGATCTGAGATGTTCACCAAGAACAGGCAGCCACTTCATAGGTAAATCCCCACTTGGTGAGGATATCATACTCTTTTTGTTTGGCATTCAATCTTTGTTTTGCTTATATAATGTGTGTTATATTGAAACACATTTTCATAAAGAATAGGAAAGATAAAGTAGTTATAGATATAGATTATTTTTTAATGCAATATACATAGCATCACAAACAATAAACTAAGATACAATCACTCTATTCACTAAAGGAATGTGCCAAAGTGCAGACAATTTTATGCAGAAAGCATCAAATTACTTGATCACTGTAAAATTTTAATATATTACAAAATATTTTTACACAGATGAGCTATTAAATGTTAAATATGCACAAAGAATGAAACAGTCTGTGATATTCCTTTGTTATACCTTCCTAGCATTAATCTCTGTTCTAAAAAAAGTAATATTGCCACTTTTCTCACCTTCTAAAATAAGTCAGAATGTAATTATGTGCTGTTAGGTTTTCTGTTAGAGCTTGATGTTATTGTATAAATGCTAAAACTTTTTCCATTCTTCTGCTTTCTACATCATGAAGAGCTGGAGGTCTTGCTATTCCTATTGGGCCAATTTCATTTCTGACAAAAATACCGTAGAGAAATATGATAGCATTTCAGACTAAACATTCATCCCTGTGGTTTATCTACGTTTTATTTCTGTCAGTGATTGAAAGGGAAGCAAGACATAGAGCAAGATTTCCATTTATCTGTGCCGCAAGAACAAAAATGATTTATCTCCTAAAATACAACAGGAGTAAGTGTCAGAAAATATAAGTGCACATTAAATAACACATCCATTTATTAAGGATAGGGGGACAAAATACTGTTTAACCATTAAAATGAAGCACATAATTTTTTATATTTACAAGTCTAAGTCGCTAGGAGTTGTAAAAACGGAAGCAAACGAGAAATAATCATAATCCTGTGTGACGAAATGTACGCATACCTGGAAACGTCCATGCATGCCAATACCATGCATGTGGTGTGCATAACTGCACACGGGAGCAGTGTACATGGGAAGGGAGTGTCCGTCACCAGAGGAAACTGACTCAGAGACTTTGGGTCAAACCCAGAGAGTTTTGTTGGGCATAACATGTAGGATGGAAGTATGACATATTAAACATGTGTGTAAACATAGTGTTATTGTACTGAAACATGGCAGCTCCAAAAAAGATGTGGTTCTTTATGGTACTTCAGTTGTACACTACTTTATATGTTTTCAGATGTACTATTTCAAACTTAAGCTCTAGAAAAAAAAACCTCCAAATAGTTTTAGTGCAGTGAAGCCGCTCTCTTCCTCTCCTAAACATTAAGCATTTAAAATGTATTTCTTAGATGTCGATAACAAAATAAAAATGCTGATCTGTTGTGTTCCTTTCTTTGCTGAAAAAAATCTGATGCTGTGCTATTTTTTAAACTTCAGTTTTGACTTCCACCTAGTAAAAGTTGCAAATTTTGGAGCACCGGAATCAATAGACCCAACAGGAAGTTAAATAAGATTTTATTGACTCATACGTTTGCAAATGTGTGGATTGGCTTCTTACTTTTAATAATTTACAATACCTGGCATGGATATATAATGATTATTTGTTCTGTTATTTCTTGTTTCTTATGTAATTTATATTATATGTCAGTTGGGCTATATGTTGAAAAACGTGTCTATTTTTTTAAGCTTAGATAAATCTGTTCAATCCACAAGAACTTCGAATGGGCCTTATCTTGCCTTTAATGTAGTTGGTTTGGCACTATTCAACATTTAAATTACAATGCATTATTTGTTATGTTTTGTTCATCATTTTAAGATATAGAGCTTAATATTTAGCATTTTCATTCAGATATACAACAAAATAACACCAGAATGTACAATAGTGAATTGTGTTGCAGAAACTGGATCAGTGATCCCAAGGTATTTTTGTATGCCTGCCATATTGAAAAAAGAAACATTAATTTGTATCACTGTGACCTTAACACTAACCTCCAGTGACGGAAACAAAATTAATACATCTAGAGGAAGCAGAATAAATCAGAAGAGTTACTGAATTTTAATACATATTGAAAGTAAAAAACAAACAAACATTAAAAAGTCCATTTAGGTTAAATACCAAAAGACAGAATTCAGTATAAATATATTTTTGTTGTATATACTTCTCCTCTCTCAAACCAATACCACCAATTGATATGCGTGGAGAATAATCCGTTCTGCGTTGTGTATTAATGATAAATGTAATACCCTTGTTACCTCCTCCATGAACTAACATATAACCGTATCCCCTTTTCCAGATAATATATATGTCTAGTTCTACTAAGGCAGGGGTTCTCAAACTGCGGCCCTCCAGCTGCTGCAGGACTACATCTCCCATACTCCTCAGCCAGCCCCTTAGCTGAAGGAGCATTATGGGAGATGTAGTCCTGCAGCAGCTGGAGGGCCGCAGTTTGAGAACCCCTGCACTAAGGTTTTCTACCTGATATTACAACAGCCAACCCAAGATTCTTACCAGAGAGAGAGCTTTAATTAGAATCTACCCAGATTAATGTTACAGCAAAGACAAAACCAGAGTTACAGTGATATACAGATGACAATCATTCATACCACTCACAAACATCCCATCTATCTAATATCTGCTGCTAAGTGTGTATGCTGTGTGGGTGATGTGCCAAAAGTGAGACTCACCAATCCAGTCTTTTTCTATGTGTTTCTACAATGTCTTTTTAAGGGATTTCTCTATTAATGTGTAAATGAGATCCCTGTCCTGTGTTCCCAAGACCCCACCGTGTGATGTTATTGACTTGCTATTTTTCCCATGCCTATCTCCAGGTGATGCATTTCCTTCCTTCTCTACATAGTGTATAGGTGTGATATCTTCTTACAGCTGTCTTTCCTGTTACTTCCCCCCTAAGTGGCTTGCAGCTATCATACATACATATATACACACATAAACTTAATCAAGCACATATTAATTACAAATATACATACTTTGTATTTACCCCAACACTTTTAAAAGACTGTCTGTTGCCTCAAACAGCCTCACAAAATATAAATACCATATTGGCTCGAAAAAAGGCCGCACCCAATTATAGGCTACTATTTTAAAGAAAAATTTATTTTTACAGAAAAAATACACATTAGTGGAATGGTAAAACAATATTTTATCTAATGAAAAGGAATGCATGTATTGTAACATTTTTATATCTATTATGCAGTTAGTGAGCATATGTTATAGATCAACAGAAAACCCATAGCCATTTTAAGGTCCCCCCCCTTAATTCATAATGCACCTTAGTTATAGATACACCACTCTGCCTCCAGATATGCCACTCTACCTCCAGATATGTCACTCTGCTCCCCCATAAATGCTTTATGCCCCCCAGATATTCCACTCTGGCCCCAGATATGCTTTATGTCCCCCAGATATGCTAATCTGCCCCCCCAGATGCCACTCTGCTCTCTAGAAGTGCCACCCCCCCGACTTACCAATGCACCCCCCAGACTCCCTGGTGTGTAGCGGGGCCGGCCAGTGGACGTCTGCACGACAACCTCCGCTGGTGGCACTTCCACCGGGGCTTTTATGACAGAGAAGCACCGGCAGAAATTGAATTAGCCGGCTTCAAAGATGGCCCTATTAGGACATGGACTATTAGGACATGGACCTTTAGGACAGTAGGACCAGATGTAAAAGTTCCAAGTAAAAAAATGCGCACTTCCTGAATGTGGCGTTATCACTGTACTCGGGAGATGTTGCTGAACACATATTGGGGTGTTGTTTGATAGTGATGTATACCAGGAGCTGTAAATCCATACCTGAAGCTCAATTTTAGTGCTAAATACCAGCATTTGAAATACCTTGAGGTGTCTATTTTTAAAAAATATATGGTTTGATGGGGTAAATTGCATTGGCCAGCTTCAAAGATACCCGGAATAGCACATGGGGGAAGAATTACCAGATTTGGAAAAATGGTTTTGAAAAAGCAAAACGCTATTTGTACTTATTGCCCAATAACTTGCAGAAAAAAAACAAAAAAGCATAAAAAAAATTTAGCTATTTTTAAACTCAGGACAAATAGTAGAGTCTATTTAGCAGGTATTTTCATTAGCTTTTTTGGATGAGAAAAAGACTTTTCGGGTAAAAGTCAGAAAATCATTTTTTTTTTTAATTTTTCATCATATTTTACTATTTGTTTTATGGGAAATTAGATAATATGATCAAAACTATGGTATCTGAAGAAAGCCCTTCTTGAAAAAAACAATATATAACTGGTGTGGGTACAGTAAATGAGTGAGGAGAAAATTACATCTAAACACGAGCGGTCTCACTAGGTTCCCTGGCAGGGCCTTATTTATCTTCAGCACTGCCCTAGGTTTAATCCTTGGCAGCACCACCAGCTGTCCCTCTGCTGTTGTCCTGCTCAGTGCCGGGATATAACATCATATAATGCTTGGACCTTTAAGGATGCATAGCACTGAGTGGAAGTTTTGCAAACTCAGTACAGAAATGTAGAAGTTACGGCAAATAAAAACCATGTGGCCCGTCTAGTCTGACAATTTTTGTTTGGCTTGTTCGACCAAGAATGGTCTACTCTTCTACAGGTGTTTTGCATCATCTGCAAAAAAACATACCTTATCATTGAAACCTTTTGTAATATTGTTAATAAAAATAATTAATAAGTACGGGTTCCAAAACTGATTCATGGGGTACCACACTAGTAAAAATAACTTTGCCTGAATATGCATCATTAACAACAACCCTCTATCTCCCATCACTCAACCATTGCCTTATTCATTCAACTATTTTAACATCCAAACACTACAATTTATTTATAAGTCTTCTGAAATCTAGAAAGGCTATATCAACTGCTCTTCTCTGGTCTATTATTTTAGCTTCCCATTAAAAAAAAAATAAGTTTAATTAAGTGGCAAGATTTCCCTGTGATAAACCCATGCTGCTTCTGATCTTACAAACTATTTACATCCAGATATTTAAGAATATTTTCCTTTAGCATGGTTACCATTATTCCCTTCTGATGCAAGACTTACTGGTCTGTAGTTGGCCCAATCTTCCTGCTATCTTTTTTTATGACAAAGTAATACAATTACCAGCTTCCAATCTCCTGGGGACTACTGCTGTCAGTAGTGACTGGTTATATATATGCTAATAGATTTGACAGGATATTTTTAATTACTTGGGTTGTTTCCTATTGGGTGCCATTGATGCTCATCTCTAAACATAAATGCTTGACATGTTTCCATGTTTCTCCTTTCTGAGGTGCCTTCCCTTCACCTTTCTCTGTCATAACTAAACAAAAGTATGTATTTTAGCAGATGACTAGATATTTATCTTACTTTATATAACTCCCATTATTTGTGTTTACTCTAATAATTCTGTGTTTACTTTTTCCCTTCACTTATGTATTTAACAAGGTTTTATCATTCTTTTTTGTTAACCTGGCAATTTTCTCCTCTGTGTGTGTTAGTGCATCTAATAATACATCTGCCTCCTTCAGCTTACATTTATATTTGCTCTCATTTTGAATCTGCCTTGCTTTCATCCGCCTTATTTTGTAGGAAACATTATTTAATTTAATTTGCATATTTAAAGGCATAGTTAACACAGTTAGTTAGAGAACCCATTACCTTGGAATGTGGGTTGTGATTCCCCTGACAGTTAGGAAACACATAATTCTTGGTAGTATTTATACCTAGAAATTTGAAGCATGTGTGATAACTGATAGGATTTGTGAAACAGGGAGCATCTGTTTTCAAGGAAAACTGATATGACAGAATTTCTGATAGCAACAGCTTGGGGCATCTCTATGCATTCTTACCGATAATAGAAAGAAAACTGCCAATCATAAGGGCAAAAATATAAATATTACAATACATATCAATACACAACATCCAATTTATTTTGGAGTCTGTTCTTGTAGCACAGTTAACTTTATGACAAGTATATGCAGTGAATATTTAGGGTTAGCAAACAGGCTGACAGCTAATAGCAAATTAGTTTTTATGTACATAGGATAATCAGAATTTGTATAATTTAATTCACATAGAATGCTCAATGATCAGAAGAGTCAAAATCTAGTCATTGGAAATGTTATTAAACTGATTTTCTCTTACATTTCATTGCTGCATTTCTGTTCATGTAAGAACATCCGTTGCTGCATTTATGTTCATGTAACAAACATAAATAGCATTATTGGAAGCAATTGTTATTTCCAAAAGCAAAATACGTGTTTATTGTTGAAATAATATTAGTCAGAAGCAGTCTCAAATTGATTAAATGTATAACATTCTTTAAAAAAGAAAGATAAACGATTTAATGGAAAATAGACTTGTCATTGTTGAAAGAGAATTTGACCCCGGTTAAGTACTGTGACATAATAAAAAAAAATAATTTTCATAATTCTGCACCTGGACAGCCATGCCTAAAGCCTCAATCAGATGCAAATTAAACATTTAAGCAGACCTTACACCTATACACCATAGCACAAAATTGCTATTGACAAAGATATATTTCACTTTAAAATATAAACATAAAATAAATTAGAGGTTTTGGTTATATGAGTTGTCCAAAGCATAATTAAGCTCACCCGCCACGTCAAGGCACACTCTCAATAGGGTGAGAATAGGATGTTTTCTTGTAGGGCAACTGCTAACATAGAATCATATTCCAACCATTTAAAAGTAAGGGGTTGAAATACACTGTGAGGCAGAAACATGCAACCTCAGAGCTTACAACATAGGGGAGCAGGGCTTAAATAATCATGTAATGTAGCTAGTACATAACAATGAGCTTTCATTAATATACATGCTAGAAAGATTCCATCATTCTTCTGCAGTGTGTTGTGATTTCAGTGAGCTTTTCTTGTTTTTACCTTGTGCCAACCTTCATAGTTCCATAGCTGAGCAAGATAGGAGAAACACAAAGAAGCATCTTTTTTAATACCAAGAACAAATGATGCCTCCCTGGTCTATAATAAGAAGTTCTATCAATTACAGAAGTGTATTAATACAAACAGAAATAACAAAATATTGTTTACTCAGAGAGTGTCAATATTACTATTTATCATAGATAAAAAATAAGTGGCTTTTAAACTACAAGTAAATATTATTTTGTTTTCATGCTGTTTTCATTATTTGAATATCAAGATATTAGAATGAAACCACTGTTAAATCATTAAATTTTTCTCTAAAATATACCGATTAATCTCTTTGTAAAATATTCTTTATCATTTCAAACAATGATCCAAAGTTAATACTTGAAATAAGTAAATTACAGGGAAAAAAGATTATAAAGGCAGAATACATCTTGTGAAAAATCTATTTGGCCTGAAATTTTATATATACACTTTGAAATAGATGATCTCATATTTCTCATTCTCTTTCTCCCTTTGTGATAGTTCTTGATTAATCTTTCCCACTTAATTGAGCAGGCTACCTTTACATATCCATGTTAGTGCCCTTGTCTCTATTATGCAGTCCAATTATTTCAATTGTGTTATATCTAGAGCTAAGCCAAAAATAAGATTTGATCAAGTTAGTGTGAATATAACCCTTCTGATAATTTGGCAAAAAGGAGTAGTAACATCTGTTATACATTTCTACTGATTTTTTTTGGAACCTATTCTATACCTTTTGCTACCCAGTGTGCTCTAAGGGCTAGTTACCAACAATAAATGTATAGCTTGTTGTCACACTTGTTTTCCTCACAACTACCATCTGTTTGAGTTACATATGTCAAATGGAAAATATGTAATTTGAAGATTTCAATAGTATCTCTTTTATTGTCTTCCATTAGTCTTGGGAGACAATGGATATGCACCCTTGACTAATATTAATTTCATTGTACATAGTCTGTTGTGGCTAAATCCCCAAATAAGATTGGCAGCCTTTGCTGCATTTGAAGACGGTGGCAGCTGTGGCCTTGAGACTCTGTTTCCTTTCCCTTGGTGCTTGTCTTCATCATCAAGCTGTCATAAAGTATATCCCAGTTTTTAATGTCTCTGATGCTTACCTCCCGTACTTTGATCTTTGCCTTTAGTCGAGCCATATTGAAAACTCTCCCATCAGACCGTGAGTGATAAACTACCTCAGTGGAGGCACGTGTCAGCAGGAGTGTGGAAGCTATCATGAAGTGTGTAGGAGCAAGAATGCAACCTTGTTTTACGCTACTGGATTATGCTAAACAGCTTTAGTTGAACGCCAATCTTTGCCAGGATATTGAATAACTTATCTCTGCTCACAAAGTCAAAAACCGTGATCAGGTATATGAAGGCAAGGAGAAGCGGCTGTTCTCTGCATTTCTCCTGCAGCTGTCTTACACAGAAAATCCTGTCAATGGTATTCACCTGTAGTAATGACAGTCACTTCTGTCACCCTTGTTCTTATACAGGCTCATGATGTTGGCATCTCTCATGTCCTGAAGTACTGCACCTTTATCCCAGCAATAGCAGAGGAGGTCTTGAAGGTCTTCTAGCAGGACGCTACTATCACACTCGGTGACTTTTGGCTGGATGCCATCATTTTCTGGGGCTTTTTTGCGGACTAGCGCTCAGTGACCTTCTTTAGTTCTTCCGTGGTGGCCTTCACATCCAGCTTAGTTTCAATGGGAAGACCAATCATAGTGGTGAGGGTGGCTTCAGAGACAGTGTTTTGCATGGGGTACAATTCAGAATAGTGCTCCACTTATCTATCCTGCTGCTTGCTCTTATCCCGTTTGATCTCACCTGTTGGGTCCTATGGTCTTCTTGATGCCATCCTACATCTTCCTGATGTCTCCAGTGACAGCTGAAAGCTGAATCCTCTGGTAGAACTGGAGCCAGAAGTAATTTGCACACTGCCTTGTTAGCCTCTGTATTTTTCTCCTGCCAGAGCTGTACGCGTCCAGAATCCTTTGACTGGGGGGGTTGCTTGTACCCCAAGTGAGCAATTTGCTGTTATTAAGTCTAGTGGTGCTGGTCTCAAACCAATTTTGGTTCTTGTTTTGTGTATTTCTAAAGACTTTCATGGCTGCACTGTATACTGTGTCCCTGATGTGACCCCATCTCTCCTTGGAGCAGCTGCTGCGAGGAGTAGAATCCAGAAACCCAGAGACCGATTGGGTAACTTTCTCGGCCTTTTCTCAATGTGCAATCTTGCTCATATGTTAGGTTTATCCTCTGTCCTGCAGCAGGGGGTTTTCTGCCTCATCTTGTTGCACACCACGGAGAGATCAGTGTTGTAGTCAGCACAGTGGAAAGTACAAGTAACCAGGACACACTTCAAGGCAGTCCACTTGATGATAATCATGTTGAGTTGGTGCCAGTACTTAGTGAGAGGCTGCTTCTAGGAAACTTAGTGCTGAGGTTTTATTTGTACGAATGGTTTGGCGATGGTGAGATTGTGGTACAAGTAATGTTCCATGCCAGAAAAACATGTAGTCCTTTTCTCTGAGAATCCCAGTCTGACAACCAAATCTCCTGCAGTACAACAGTGTTGATTTGAACAACGTGGCTCACCTTAAAACTTAAAAAAGGACAATATAATACCTTTCAGTGTATATTTTTGTTTATAGCAATGCCCATGTAGAATAACCCAAGCTGCATAGGTTCCACATTTATCAATAGAAGTTTTTAATTTTTATAGAATAAATTTTTGAAAAATTTGCGGTTGTAATAGAGTTTTGTATTCTGTATATGCTATACTTTTCCGCCAGTTGTTTTAGTTTTTCTCATATAGAACAGAAAACTACTTTACTGAAAAGTTTCAAAATGATGCATGATGTCAAACTGCTGGTGACACAGATATTCTGCACAGTAGTTTTAAAGTATAGGGCAAGTTTGAAAAGTGTGCATGATAATTATCCCAGACGTAGTAATAGGAATAAAAGTTATCCTTTTCCTTTTGGGAAATATATAATTTAATCTTTGTAACTATTAATCCTAAAGAAACAGCTTGTCTTGACATTTGGTTAAGTAGTTCTTATGGAATATGTTTTCCTTGAATACCTTTGTGTTTTTAACTTTATGAGTACTTTTGCAATAAACAAATGTCACAGTTGCATATTACTGTAATTGTCAATATTTGTAATTCTGTATTTCTTGTGATATGCACTGGAAGGGTACATAAAGAGTGTCTACTTCATTATTTTTGCTTAATGACCTTTATAGTGCCATAATATTCTGCAGTGCTCTACAATGAGCAAATTGAACATAAACTAGTGTTCCAAAGTTTGGGCTCACTTTAGCTGTTTCCTTGGAAAACGAGGATAGTTTTAATATAATTGCAAATGTTTTCTTATGATGAATTAGCTTTTTAATCTTAACCTTGGATTAACCAATACAACATACCATTGGACCACAGGAGTGATGATTGCTGATAAAGGGCCTCTGTTCACCTATGAAGTTCACCTATGAAGTTCACCTATATTCTATTAAAAATCAGCCATTTTCAGCTACAGTATAATAGTCACTTACAACATTAACAATGTATTTCTGATCCATTTGATGTTATTCTAATGGACCAGATTTGCTTTTCTTTCAAGAACAAGGAGATTTCTAAGTGACTCTAGACTTTTGATGGTGAGTGTTATTAATTGTTACAGATACAAGAATGAGACGGGCACTGGTCAAACAAGCGAATACTTCTACCATAGGAGGGCTTTGAGGTGTGCGTTCTACATGTTCATATCTACTTTCTACATATGTACATTTTCAGATGCATTGTACAAGTACAGTTGTCTATATACCATGCACAAGTAAATGCATACTATATAATTCTGGATATGAACAAATGCTCCTATTTATTTGTGACAAGTGATATGTTGTGGAGGTAGAACATTTTTTCCTTTTTAAAAAAAAAAATTTTGGAACACATATAGGGAAATATGTTTTAACTAGCATTCTCCTACTACCTAAAATTGACCTTAACCCACATATTAAAACTATTAAAAATTAAACATACCCCCAGTTTGGTTCCAAAAAATACATCTAGCACTGTATTCTGTGGTGTACATGCAAAACAAAAATGCTTGATAAAAAAAGGTTTGTTTTTATAGTCAGTTTGTCTTCCAAATATGCCCAAAAGCACATAGATATATTACCAGTCTTAATCTCAGGGATCTTTAAAGCTTTTTTTATGTGATTAAACTTTGAGAGGGAAAAAATAAAATGAGACTTTTGCTAAGCTTTTTTTTTTTGCTTTATATTCTAGAGAGCATGAGTCATGTTATATGGAAGAAAATCCTTAATAATACATGCATATGGAATTAATATTATTTTTCATTTTTTACAGGTTTCTCTGGGTCTTCTGCATGCACAAGCTACATATATCCTTTGGCCTCCTAATAGATGGCAGAAATTGAAATCTCTACTTCCCCAGGAGAGAACGCCTGTACAAAACCATGATGACTGAATGTCAACAATAATCCATAAAATAAATCTACAACTATGATTGTTTCACTTAGACTTATATTTCAAAATGTTTCATTTAGATAAAATATGAAATGCTTACCATACATGTGATATTGACAGTAATAATCTGCAGTGTGGATAGTTGTAATCATGGGATTTGTGATTCTCTTTACTTTCTTTTTATATGGTAACTACTAATCAGTGGTGCCCAATATATACAGGGCTCATATATGTTTTGGTCAATAAAACAACAAAAGTCTCCTTAAACCCATTATAAACAATGCATTGTGAGCCCTTACATGTGTGAGCTTTGTCATGAAGGGGATAAACCTATGCTTAATTCCTGGAATCACCAAATGTTGATTCTCAATGAAGACACAAATGTATAGACAAACAGGTGCTTATTTTTGCTTTTTACATAAAAAGTAAGGCTAAATTGATTTAATTAGTTCTGGTTTATATTATTAAATATTGAGAAAGAGAAAAATAGTTTAGATAGTTTATTAGGTATATAACATGCTTTCAAATCCCTTTTTAGATTCTTTCCTACAATAGATCATTATATGACACTTCGCTGTATAATAACTAAAAAACATATATGATACAATAGTCAAGATTAGAGTAAACACGTGTAGTTTATAAACATTTTTAGACTCATCAGTTCTCAAAATATTCTGAACTGCTCATTTTATATCTTTGGACAACGGCCTAAATTGCTTGAAGGAGTACAGAAGAAAAGTCTGTTAAATCATGGGACCAAACATGACATTGAAATCCCTAACAGATGGTTCTGTTTCCATGTTTGAAGATAGTTTGCTTTGTGTTAACAATTAACATCGATAGAAAGTGAGCGTATGAGGTACTTCTTTTCCCTCTATTGGCCCTTGAGATATTAAGCTGAGAAATATATTTAATGGTATAAAATCAGAACATTTCAAGAACTATAGGCAGATGGAATGCTAACAGCTATGTAATATATAAATAGGTGCAGATTCATTTGGATAGTACATGCATGTAAACGAAAAACCTTACACAGCAGATGTTACAAGTAATAAACATAGCAGGTGTGATGCAAATTAAAGAGTATCAAGGAAGGGGAAATAAGGAGACGTACACTACATGTAAATTAGAAAAATGTACCTAAGAGAAAAACATATATACATAAATATATATATATATATAACTAAATAGAATTTCACTAAAACCAACAAGGTAACTCATCTATGACTCACTACGTACTCACCAAAGTAGTCAATGATCTTACTGTAATTACCTTTGAAATTCACATGAGAAAAGATCACTGTTTGACTGAAAAAATATATATATTTATGGAATAACACACCTGCTTTGAATAGACACCACTGCATATAAAGTGATAATTATGTTATAATTACTTTGCATATACTTTGCATCACTCTCTAAGTACAAAAGGTTTTCCATGGCTTTTTGTGTGTACCAAAATAATTATTATTCAACCATCTCAAATTTTTAAGGCAACAAACATCTGTGCTGATTTTACAGGTTTGATACTGCAAACTCATTGAAAATATAGGGAAGCTATTATATTTGCTGCTCAGTGAGCTCTGTTTGACAGGTATAATTTAGTATAAAAATGCTAAAAACATGAACCCATTTTCTATTGTCAGTGATCAATGAGGCCCCTGTAAGTATGAACAGCACAAGGGAAAAAAGTGGCAAATATACAAGAAATTAAAGGAAGGAGTCATTTACAGTATATTGGCCATAGGTAGCATATTTAATGTGCAAGTTAAATTAGCACAATTAGATCACAAATATTAACCTGAACACACCCTTAATATAACATTGTCGTGGTACAGATAAAAAAAATATTTCTCAAGAAGCAATATTTGTCAGTTGATATATTACCTTTGTTAAAAAATCCTCTACTGTTGAATGAATGTTGCTACTAATTTCTGTGTCTTGTGCATAAAGATACATCTGCTAACAATTCCTTTGTAAAATACCTATTTGGTATTCTTTAGTATGTACATTTAGTAACAATTTACTTGTGGTATTATTATGGTTGAAGTTTCCTGTTAGGAACATGAATGGTAATTCTAGCAAGACAATTATGCTACATCATAGTGTAGTGCATTTCTCTCACTGAATAAAAATGCAATGTGAAGTATTGTTCTGAAAGATAACGGCATGGTTATTTGGGGTTTGATGGGGGTTTCTTTACTTGTCTTGCAGCAATTATGTACATTTGAGGGAAATTGATGGACATCAGACCAAGTATCAACTGTGATTTCATATACTGAAACACTAAAGTTTAATGTATAGATGCTGACATGCTAAATCCATGTAAATGAGTAAAGGCTGTCATGTATATTAGACATGTGCAAATGGGCCAAAAGCGATTCAGACAAAAGTTTTGGTTTGTTTCTGGCCTATTCATTTTCAGCCAAACAAATTATGTTCCCTACCATTTGGTTCAGCCAAAAGTTTGTGGGGGTATTTTTAATTCTGGAATGAAAATCAATGCCCAGTACCAACTTTCACTCTCACTCACTCTCTCTCTCATGCTCTCTAAATGTTTCCCTACCTTCGGGAACTTCTGCCAAAATGTTGGTGCTTCTGAGAGAACATCACTGGAACCAGCGCCATAGAGGCCTAAGCTTAACTTAAGGCAAAATGACGACACTTTCGCTGATGTCCGCCCCCCCCGATTGGAATCTGAATGCACAAGTCTAATGTGTATAGTAGACCTGTGCAAATGGGCCAAAAATAATTTGGACTAATTTTTTGTTTAATTTCTGGCCCATATATTTTCAGGTGATGATTTCCATTCTCTGCCCATTTCGTTCGGCTGAAAGTTTGGGGCCTTCTTTAATTCAGAAATGAAATTTGTTGCCCCGTGCCCAGATTCACTCTCATTCACTCTAACTCACTCTCTCACACTTTAGTTCTCGTTCACTCTTTCTCTCATACTATCTAAATGTTTTCCTACCTTCTCTGCCGACCACTTCCGCTTCTGCTGACTACGTCCACTTCCGCATTTTCTTCGTCTTCTGCCTTCTTTTCTCTCTTGTCTAATCTATCTTCAGTCTTCAATCCTTCATCCTTTATCTTCATCTGCATCTCCATGGACATAACCTGGCAACTTCTGCCCGAAATGACAGCGCTGTGGTGATGCCCTCACTGATCTTCCAATCGGGGGAGAGGATGTCACTGCAAGTGCCACCATATTTTCCTTAGTTGGCGCTTTCATCCTCTTCCTCCATTGGAGGATTGGGGAGGATGCCTCTGCAGCGCCTCCATTTTGGTAGAAGTTATCAGGTTATGTCCAGGGGGATGCGAGCGAAGAAAAAAGATTAAGGATTGAAGATTGAGGATAGAAGAGAAGGGAGAAGATGAAGAGAAGAAGATGCGGCAGTTGTCGGCAGACAAGTTACGGAATTATTTAAAGCGCGAGGGAGAGAGGGAATCAGAATGAGAGTATGGGTGAATGTGGACCCACAAATGTTGGACAAAAATTCTAAGCGTTTTGATTTGTTTTCGTTCTATTCGTGGGGCTTCATTTTCGAGCCTTCATACAAGTCTTCGCCAAATATACCAAAATTCTGTAAATTTGCAATTCGTAAAAATCCGAATGCATAAATTTAGTATATACAATTTCTAATTTAGGTCCCCTGTTCCAATAATCTGAATTGTGCCCTGCATTGTTAAGCAGTACTATTTCATAGGCTGTTAATGGTATATACACAGAGTGTTTTTAGATGGGTATTCCAAAACTAATGTGAGATCTACCCCTTTAACCCTTTTCATAATGTAATACAAATATTGCTGTTTGAATATATGTTGAACTAAAGACTATTAATAATAGCAATAATACTTACTGGGCGAACATTCCACACCAGCATTTCTCTTTAAATACAAAACTGATGATGTGTGTGGATAGATGATTGTGACATTTGAAGCAAACATATACATAGCCAACCAGCACACATTAACTTGTTTTGTGCTTTATTTAAGATTTGCACTATCCTCATTCAGCACCAGCATCCACAATATCCACCCAAAAGCTTAATTTATCAAGCATCAATTGTGAAAAATGTCTCCATGCATATGAAAAGCATAAAATGTTTGCATCTATCAAGCTGCAAATGAATTGAATAAAAATGCTTAAATCTGATCGATATGTAGTACAAAGTATTTTCAAAACAATTTAATGTCATATAGGGAGCATGTATATATAGAATACCCATTACAATTTAGTGGAATATTTCCTAGATGTTATATAAAGAAAAGAAAATGTGTTCAGAACACATTGATTTATAATTTTTCTTCCACATATTAAAATTTTGAAACTCTAATGAGGTCTTGCTATATGCTTTGCTGTACTTGGGTCTGTGATCATGAGTCACTGATTTCATGTTTTAGTCTACCCACTTTGATCCTAGGAATTGAAAAATAGGGGGGTTAGTAATGGCACAGACATCTAGATCTGCTATTTTTCTTTACTTATCATTTCTGGTACCATATATTAAGCATGCACACAGTCTTTTGCATACATGCAAGCATACTTATTATTGGGGGGGGGGAGGTTGTATAGCACCAAATGTTTCCAAGACCCTGTACAGTGGGCCCCGGAGACACAAACATCAAAGAAGGGGCCGCATGATCAGGCCTGGATCATGCTAGGGGGGCATGATCACCTCATGGCTAGGTTGCCATAGGTCAAAAGTTTATGGTGGGGGTGGGGTTAAGGGTCTTTAAAAGTGGCTGTTTTCTCTGACCCTCTACCATTTTTCTTTAAACAGGAAGGAGAGGCAGTGAGAAGCGTTTCGTTCTGGTGTTCCGGCGTTCCTGTGTTCCAGTGAGGCTCTGCCACTTACCATGGCTGATTTGGAGGAGATGCTGTCCAGGATCCGGGATTCGGCCCTGCAGCTGGGGACGTCGTGGCTGGAAGAACGTCTGGAGCAGCTGACCGGAGGACCTTCGCGGCCGGAGGAAGAAGCAGCACCTGGGTCTCCCGCGGCGACGCAGAGGGCTACCAGAGCGAGGCGTGCACGACCCCCCGTGAGGCTCAGCCCAGACTGGTCCACCGGCAGGCGGCAGGGTTCCGGAGTTGCTGGTCGGGCGGACGTCAGCCCGAGAAGATCTCGTCCAGAGGAGGTGAGCGTGGTGGTGCCGGAGCCCCGTGCGGCTCGCAGGAGCACCAGAGCGGCCGTGCGGCGAGACGGCCGGGGACGGCGTGTATCGTTGTCCCCGGCTCCTAGTTCATCTCGGCGGGCGGAGGCGGAGCCTGTTTTCCGGAGGCGGGACTCCCGGCGACCCGGCAGTGCTGAACGGCGGTCTCCCTCCCGGTCACGTGACCGCTCGTCCGCCGCGGCTTCCAGGGACCGGAGCAGGAGCAGGACTCGCTCCTCACGGCGGTCCGGTTCTCGACGGGCGTCTCCTCCCCGTTCCAGTGCGGGTGGCCGTTCTGATCCGGCTGCCCCTTCATCTGTACCGGCTGCCCCTTCATCTGTACCGGCTGCTGGGCAGTCCAGCCGGGCTTCATCTTCTCAACGGCTGGCTGCCTCTCCTGACCTCTTCACCACTCCTGCCCAGGGCTCTCTGATGACTTCGGAAACGGCTGAGCAGACACCACCTGGCCAGCCTGGTGAGTCTGCAGGGGATACTGGTCCCGCAGGGGTTAATTTGGCTGCACCTTTACCATGCTCACAATCTGTGACGGGGGTTGGGGATGTGCCTGGGGTTAAGCCAGGGGCTTGGGGTTCTTTTGTGGGGGCGTTAGCTTCCCTTTTACAAACTTTCCCGGCCCCATCTCCGGGCCGTTCTGGGGTTGCGCCTGCGTCGCCGACAGTGGTGTGGGGTACTGGTACCTGTGGTACGGCGCCTGCTGCGCCTGTTGCACCCGCTGCTGTAGCTACTGCTGGGCCTGTTGCGCCTGCTGCGCCTGTCATTCCTGCTGCGACCACCGTGCCCACTGCGGCTACTGTTTCTGTGGCTTCCGTTTCACCTGAGGCTTCTGGTGCTTCTGGTGTGGTGGCGGCGGCCGCTGTGGCTGATCCAGTGCGTCCGTCTGATACGGCACAGGGGGAGGTGTACGTCTGTTTTGAGGGTCCTTTGGGGGCTCATTTAAAGCAGGAAGTGAAGGAAAAGATTTGGAAAGGGGAGTATGTTGATATTTTTACCCTTCTGCCATTGGAGCGTTTTCAATTAGACAGGTCTTCTAAGTCTGATGAGAAAAAGAAGGAGGACGAGGAAAGGCGGAGGTATCGCCTGATACCTCGAACTTTTCAGAATTGGTTGCAGGCATTTGCTATCCTAGCTAGCGTGATTGGGGAGAAAGCCTCAGACCAGTGTTCCCAGCTGTTCTGTTACATGGACAGTATTGGGGAAGCTCACAGAGTGTATGGGGGGTTAGCCTGGCTCCGCTATGATGAACAGTTTCGTCAGCGTAAGGCGGTGCGGTCGTCCATGCGATGGGACCATAAAGACATTGCGTTGTGGCTTAAGGTCACGGCCCCTGTTCGGCAGCCCTTTTCAGGGACTGCCGGCGGGGCCAGCAACTCGTCGCCGGCAGGACTCAAAAAAGGCTATTGCTGGCAGTTTAATGAAGGGCAGTGCAAGTGGGGTACCAGCTGCAGGTTTAAGCACGAGTGCTCCGGATGCTCCGGGTCCCACCCCCTGTCCAAGTGCTTTAAGAAGGGAAAGGGGGGAAAGGGGTCTGGGTCTGGCTCAAAAGGGGAAGACTCCAGTGAAGCTAAATGAAATGCTCCCTTGGTTGTCTCGTTACCCTGACAGGCCGGCTGCTGGGTTGTTGGAAGCTGGTTTTTCTGAGGGTTTTTTCATTCCGTTTACTGACGTTAGTGTTTGTGGCATTCCTAGGAATTTGAAGTCTGCCCTGTCCTTTCCTGAGGTTGTGGGGGAAAAATTGGCGAAGGAAGTTGCCCTGGGTCGGATGGCGGGCCCTTTCCCTACCCCCCCACTTGCCCATTTGCGTGTTTCGCCTTTAGGCGTGGTTCCCAAAAAGGAACCCGGGAAGTTTCGGATGATTCACCACCTTTCCTTTCCTAAAGGGGGTTCCGTGAACGACGGGATTGACAAGGAGCTGTGTACCGTTTCGTATGCCTCTTTTGACTCGGCGTTACACTGGGTTCGGCGTTGTGGGCGGGGGGCGCTGTTGGCTAAGACCGACATTGAGTCGGCCTTTCGGCTCCTTCCTGTTCATCCGGACTGTTTTCACCTTCTGGGTTGTTTGTGGGAAGGACAGTACTTCATAGATAAGTGTCTCCCTATGGGGTGTTCCATTTCCTGTTTTTACTTTGAGACCTTTAGCTGTTTTTTGGAATGGGTGGTCAGGGAAGAGGCTGGGGTTTCTTCTGTTATCCACTACTTGGATGATTTTCTGTGTGTTGGTCCCGGGGGGTCACAGGTCTGTGCCATGATTTTGTCTACGCTCCAGAGTGTCATGAGGCGTTTTGGGGTCCCCTTGGCCCCCGACAAGACGGAAGGACCGGTGACTAAGTTGAAGTTTTTGGGGATCGAAATTGATACGGTGGCCATGATTTTCCAGTTACCCCTGGATAAGGTGACAGACTTGCGTTTTTTGGTTGGTCATTTTCGTTCGGTTAGGAAGGTGACTCTGAAGCAGTTGCAGTCTCTCTTGGGAAAACTTAATTTTGCTTGTCGCATCATCCCGATGGGCCGGGTTTTTTGTCGACGGTTGGCGATGGCCTCGGCCGGGGTTAAGGCCTCCCATCACTTTATCCGGATCACGCATGCTCTGCGCGAGGATATGGCGGTTTGGGATGTGTTTTTAGGCGAATTTAATGGGAGAACTGTTTGGATGGATGAGGCCGTTTCGAATGTGGATCTGGAGTTTTACACGGACGCCGCTGGTGGCGACGGCTACGGGGCCTTTTTGGGGGGCCGGTGGAGTGCCTCTCCTTGGCCCGCGGATTGGAGGGAGTCTGGCCTTTGTCGGAATCTCGTGTTTCTCGAGCTTTTTCCGGTGGTTGTGGCTGTGGAGTTGTGGGGCGATTTGTTTCAGAATAAGCGAGTGCGTTTGCATTGTGACAATTTGGGTGTGGTGATGGCCATTAATAACGTGTCGGCCTCTTCGCCCCCGGTCGTGGCACTGTTGCGGCATCTAGTTTTGCGCTGTTTGCAACTTAATATGTTTTTGTCGGCTGTCCATATACCCGGTGTTGAGAATTCTGTTGCTGATGCTTTGTCTCGACAGCAGTGGTCGCGGTTTCGACAGCTGGCACCTACGGCCCTTCCGGTGGGCTCGCCTTGCCCGTCCTGGCTTTGGACGATGGGGGACGTCGCGCCTTGCACCTGATACGTCGGTCGCTGGCTCCCTCTACTTGGACGGCCTATCAGACGGCTTGGGCGTATTGGGATGCTTTCCTGGGGACCTGCGGAAACCCCTCCTCTACTGATGGCAAGGTGCTGGCGCTGCTGAGGTATTTAGGCGACTCGTTTGAAAACGGGATGTCGGTTTCCAAGGTAAACCAGTTAGTCTCGGCTCTCTCGTTTCGTTGTAAACTGATGGGTGAGGCGGATTTTTGTAAAGCCTTTGTGGTCCAACAGGCTTTGAGGGGTTTTCGCAAGGGTTTTCAGACGAGGGACTCTCGTCGGCCGGTTACTTTTCAGATACTGGGTGGGCTCTGCGACGGTTTGGATGCGTTTTGTAGGGACTCATATGAGGTTGTCTTATTTCGTGCTGCTTTTGTGGTGGCCTTCTTCGGGGCCTTACGCATCAGCGAATTTGTTAGTCCATCGCGTCGGGTCGGTGGTGGTGTGCGCTTGCAGGACGTGTTGCTTGGGGTTGACGTGGTGAAGTTATTTGTTCGGAGGTCCAAGACGGATCAGTTGGGTAAGGGTTTTACAGTGTCTTTGTTTCAGTTGTCCGGTTCGTCCTTGTGTCCGGTGGTGTGCTTGTCCCGTTTTTTACAGTTGCGCCCTGATGTACAGGGGCCGTTTTTTGTGCACGCTGATGGCTCATTTTTGTCGCGCTATCAGTTTGTAGCGGTTTTTCGTAAGGGGCTTGCGCGGCTGGGGCTGTCCCCTGGGGCGTTTGCGTCTCACTCGTTCCGGATTGGTGCGGCCACGGAGGCGGCCCGGTGGGGCCTTTCTGATGAGACCATTCAGCGCATCGGGAGGTGGAGATCGTCTAGGTTTCGGTCTTACGTCCGGCCTCAGCTTGTCTGATGTTGTTGTTTTCGCCCCCTCCTTTCTGTTGGTTTGTTGTTAACCGGTTTTTTTGGTTTGTTTGTTTTTGCAGATCATGCTTGCTGCCAGGTGTGGATTTTTGGCCATTCCTTTGTCTACTGGGCGGAAAGGAGGGCGGCTGTTCGGGAGCGGGGTGCTCAATTGGGCCTTTCCGTTGACGACGCTCAGGTCAGCTGGTTCGGTTTTCGGGGCAAGCCCTGGGGGGATGTGATCGCCGAATTCTACGCTAGGGCACGGTCCGGTTCTCCCCCACATGTTTTGGTATTGCATGGCGGTGGTAATGACCTTTGTGGAGTTCCGTTGAGGGTTTTAATTCGGAACATTAAATGTGATCTGTTGCGGTTGTGGACGCGGTTTCCGGGGCTGGTGGTGGTTTGGTCCCATATCACTCCTCGGCTTTTTTGGCGCGGTGCCCGGTCCTTACAGGGGGTTAACAGGGTCAGGGTTAAGGTCAACAAGGCGGTGTCTAGGTTTGTGTCCCGCTTTGGAGGTATTGTGGTGCCTCACTCTGATTTGGAGGGCGATAATGCGGCTTTGTTTCGCAGGGATGGTGTTCACCTGACCGACATTGGTTCGGATATATGGTTGCTAGACGTTAGGTGTGGCGTGGAGAAAGCGGTGTCTTTGTGGAGGAGCCAGCGCTTTCAAGTGGGGTCGAATGCGCTGGCCGTGGCGGGGAACTGAGGTTCCCGTCAGGTTTTAGGGTCGGTTTATTCATGGTACGGGGTGAAATTGTCGCGGTTTTCATCCGAGGTATGGAATCCGTGGTTATTGTGAGTTATGGTGGGCCTTTTTTCCACGGGCAGGGTCCCATGGGAAAGGGAGGGCCTTCGTTTACACCACGAGCTAGTGCAGCTTTACGGCTTGTGGTTGGTGTACGCGGCAACATGTTGGTGTGAGTTACCTGTGTTGAGGTATCGATGTTAAGCACTTAGTTGTCGCACGGTCGGTGGTTGTAACCTCCTTGATTCTAAAGGGTTAAGTCTGGCGGTTCGTACGCTAAGGTTGGAGGTTACACAAGTTTAAGAAAAATGTATGTTTTAAAGTTTGAATAAAGTTTTTTACGTGTCACAGTATTTCATAAATAAAACTGTGGCCTTTCAAAATCCAATTTGGTGTCTGTCGTTATTTATTGAACATACACTCTCCACATGACCCACAAATGTATCTAGTGCCTTGATCAAGTGGGCCCCGGAGACACAAACATCAAAGAAGGGGCCGCATGATCAGGCCTGGATCATGCTAGGGGGGCATGATCACCTCATGGCTAGGTTGCCATAGGTCAAAAGTTTATGGTGGGGGTGGGGTTAAGGGTCTTTAAAAGTGGCTGTTTTCTCTGACCCTCTACCATTTTTCTTTAAACAGGAAGGAGAGGCAGTGAGAAGCGTTTCCCTCCCACCCTCCCCTTGTGTTTTTTCTGACGGTTTTTGGTGTGGCGGGGAACTGAGGTTCCCGTCAGGTTTTATGGTCGGTTTATTCATGGTACGGGGTGAAATTGTCGCGGTTTTCATCCGAGGTATGGAATCCGTGGTTATTGTGAGTTATGGTGGGCCTTTTTTCCACGGGCAGGGTCCCATGGGAAAGGGAGGGCCTTCGTTTACACCACGAGCTAGTGCAGCTTTACGGCTTGTGGTTGGTGTACGCGGCAACATGTTGGTGTGAGTTACCTGTGTTGAGGTATCGATGTTAAGCACTTAGTTGTCGCACGGTCGGTGGTTGTAACCTCCTTGATTCTAAAGGGTTAAGTCTGGCGGTTCGTACGCTAAGGTTGGAGGTTACACAAGTTTAAGAAAAATGTATGTTTTAAAGTTTGAATAAAGTTTTTTACGTGTCACAGTATTTCATAAATAAAACTGTGGCCTTTCAAAATCCAATTTGGTGTCTGTCGTTATTTATTGAACATACACTCTCCACATGACCCACAAATGTATCTAGTGCCTTGATCATGGTGACAGGGATGCATAATGCATAGCTAATATGGGAGTTTTTTAAATGTCTCCCCATTGATTTAGCAAAGCATTATACAGGGTCGGCTTAGCTAATGGGGTTTTGCACAGTCATACCAGAGAGAATTTTTAACCTCTTTTTTTAATTTTTAATCTTAATACTAATATATTTAAGTGAAGAGACTCAAGTGTCCTTTTCCATATTGGCAATCTGTCATGGCATTTTTTGGGTAAAAAAAGTTGATCCCAGAATATAAGGTATGCTTTCTTAACTGTCAATGTTTAATTGGTGTGAGTGCTGTCTTCTCTACAAACATAAGATTGATAATTAAAATTTACATTTAATGGATGACCAACTAACCCGGGCAAAAGTAATAAAGTGTAAGAAAACAATATTTTGTACAATCAAAACACACGTTTTTTTTCCAAAAGTAACAATTCCAGTTATGTGTCTCTGTTTGTGGGCGTGTATATTACTACTACTATTACTATTCTCACTGTTATCATTAATAGTAGTGTATTTTAATCTCTGATAATGATCTCATTTAAACATATTAAAAGTGTATTAAAGTATATGTCTTCCTTTTTCTTATAAGAAAAATATAATGGTATTATGGCCTTTAGCGCATAAGCTTGTTTGAGTAGGACCCTTGTTTCTGTTATATACTACTTGCTATATCGTGTTTACCCTTTATACAGCTCTGCAGAATATGAAGGTGCTATATAAAACAATAAAAAAGAATCTGTCGCATTTCAACATATTTTACAAATGTGTATTGCTTATACTATAAACTATTCCGTGTAAAAAAATAATTCAATATCAAAGTGTTTCATATAAAACAAAAATGTAAGTCTTACTAACTATGAGAATGAGAGTGAATTGTCGTGTTCCTTAAAACAATCTTGACATAGGTCACATATACTTTGTCTGGTGTACTTGTCAAGTAAAGTGCAAATGATTAACAGAACACAAGCTGTAGGTGACCGAAGCTGGTAATTCTCTAAGGCACTAGGGACCTTGAAAAGCTGATCAATTAACTACACAGACTATGTTTCAGCTATACAAACTGCCTCAAACGCTACGGACATCAAGCCATCACTTGCGTTTGATAACATTGTAAAAGGGTACATCTTTACAAACAACTCTTGGAGAAAAAAATAAAGTAGAAATTGAAATTTCAAGGAATACTGCAGAATAATAAAATGAAAAAAGAAAGCCTGCGGTTTCAAATAAATACCTAAGCAAGAATACAAGCTGTTATATATGACAATTCATCCTGAAAATAAAATACAAGTGTACAATCTAAAAGCATACCTTAGAACCTTGTTAACATTTAGAAGCTTAGGGAATTGTTGAATTTTCATTACAAGGTGGATATTTTTCTAAGCAAAAGAAAATGTATTATTCATATTTTGAATTTATTAAGGAATAAGTATTATTTATTGTTTTATATAGCACCCTCATAGTCCATACTGTACAACAGGTAAACAGTAAATGACAAGTAGTATATAACGTAACAATTATACCATATTTGCTCGATTATAAGACAAGTTTTTTTCAGAGGTCGTCTTCTAATCAAACCTCAAATATAGGTCTGACTACAAGACTAAGATCCAGATCCCCCGCAGCACTGCAGGGGACCTGGATCTTCCTCTGTGGCAGCCGGTGGAGGTCTGTGCGATGTACGTACACTTCCTCAGCTGTTCCCAGCACTTCTGCCGGGGCTTCTATGACAGAGCACCGGCGTCACATGACCTTCAGTTGCTCATTCATAGAAGCCCTGGAAGAAGTTCTGACAGCAGCAGCGGAGGTTGTCTGTTCACCGGCTGCCATCACTACACAACAAGTAATCTTAAGCACGGGGAGAAGTCTAAGGAAGCACTGGTATGTCAGGGAGGGTAAGAGTGGCATATGGGGGGGAATAAGGGCTTTCAGGAAGCAGAGTGGCATATAGGGGGTTAAAAAGAATATCAGGGAGGGAGAGTGGCATATAGGGGGTTAAAAGGAATATCTGGGAGGCAGACTTGCATATAGGAGGTACTAAATCATGCCACTGAAAGAACTAAATACCATATTTGCTTGATTATAAGATGATCCTGATTATAAGACGACCCCCCAAATTTGCATATTAATTTAGAAAAAAAGAAAAAGCCTAAATATAAGTTTTATTAGTAAATATTCATTCACATGTAAACTATTTTTTCATATTTAATAAAAACTATGATTGAGATTTTTTTTTGTTTTTATCTCCTTTTATTTGCCAGCCTGCCCCCCAGTTATGCACATCTGCCCCACGGCTTGCGACTCTGCCCCCCAGATATGCCTTATACCCCTATATGCCACTCTGCCCCCATGAAATGCCACTCTGCCCCCGTTGATATGATTTTGACCCCGATATGCCACTCTGCTCCATCAATTTCCGGCGAGTAGTGATTAGGGAGCACAAAAGCTTAGGTCTGAAGTGACTGCCCCCCCCCCAGTTATGCACATCTGCCCCCAGGCTTGCCACTCTGCCCCCAGAAATGCCTTATACCCTCCTATATGCCACTCTCCCTCCCTGATATGCATTATACCCTTCTATATGCCACTCTGCCTCCCTGATATGCCTTTTAACCCCCTATATCCCACTCTGCCTCCATAAATGCCTTATACTCCTATCTGCCACTCAGCCTCCAGAAATGCCTTATACCCCCTGTATACCACTCTGCCTCCAGAAAAGCCTTTTAACCCTTATATGCCACTCTGCCTACAGAAATGCCTTATACCCCTATATGCCACTCTGGCATATAGGGGGTTAAAAGACATATCATGGGACATGAGTGGAATATAGGGGGTTAAAGGGAATTTCTGGAGGCAGAGTGGCATACAGGGGGTTAAAAGGCATATCATGAGGCACTGTGAAAGAAAAGAAAAGCCTTATGCCACCTAGATAACACTCCCCCCCCACTTACCAGTGCTTCTGACTCCCTGGTGTCTGGTGGGGGCAGCGGATGTTCCACCGAAATAGAGGGCAGAAGCGGAGGTTGTCTGCGCGCATTGCACAGACGCCTACCAGCTGCCAGGGAGGAGGATACTCCCTTCTGGCAGCCGGTGGGTGTGTGTGCAATGCCTGCAGACAACCACCACTACTGTCCTTTACTTCTACTGGGGCTTCTATGATGGAGCACCAGTGTCACATGACCTTCCGGTGCTCAGTCATAGAAGCTCTAGCAGCGGATGTTCACCGGCTGCCCCCACTAGACACCAGGGAGTATAGGGGGGGCATAAGGAATATAAGGGGGATGTAAGGCATATCACGGGCATAGTGGCTTATAGGGGGATATAAGGTATATAATACCCACCTATCTTTCCCGGACAGCCCCAAGCTGACCCGTTAAGGATCTAGCCGGGCGGGTCTGCCGGACTATGGGTCAGGGGGTGGATGTGATGGCCCCGGGTTAATCGGTGCCATCTGTAATAGTTATTGTTTGTGATACCTGCATTTCCCAGTATATGTTGTAATTATGGTGTGTGCTTTTGTTCTCCTCGTGTGCTACCCTGTCCAAGTGCCACATCTCCTGTCCCCCTCCCCCTTATACAGACTACAATAGAGACCCCCTACTGGGCTGAGTGCTACTACTCATAGTCATATGCAAAGGAGGGCAGGATGAAGAATCGTGTCTGTCTCTTGGATGTAATTCCCTTGTGTGGCTATTGGATGTAATTCCCTTGTGTGGCTATTGGATGAAATTCAGTCCCTTGTACTGATTAAATACCCCTGTGTCTCCAAATAAAGAGAGTTCTGTTTTAACCTCAAAGCATGAAGTCCTGTCTCATGATTGAGGGAAATGCTGGACTGTGACTGCTTTCTTCGGACAGCCACAGCGTGTCCGCTTACTGGGAAAGAAAAGGAGCTGATGGGCGGATGTGTCCAGTCTGGGGCACAGGTCGATCTGTCACATAGAGGGTATATGGCATATCAGGAGGGCACAGTGGCATATAGGAGGTATAAGGCATCCCTGGGGTCAGATGTTATTAAAACCTAGTTTGAGAAGTATTGTGTTTAGGTTCTTTTATTATTATGCCAGTAAAATAGGAAGGCAATTAGGGAAACGCCATTGTGATAGAGATAAAAGGGTTAATGACATGCTAATGTAAATTGTAAGTTTTTTTATTTTGATGTTTGTCTTTAACACCCAGTTTGTTCATTATATTATTTTAAATAAACGAAAAATTTGCCAACTAAGCGATTATGAAAATAATCATTAGTTGCAACCCTAAAAGTGTACAACACAATCCTCCATCTTTCCACAATTCTGCCCTGCCATCTGCTTTCTTACTTACACCTAATTACACCTCAGGCCATCAACTAGTTTCCATTGACTACTTTATTTCCCTTTGACTATACTTTTTGTACTACTGGACTGGGGATCAACTCCTGGAACCGCCCAGGCCAAGTTTCGGCATCAGGAGTTAAAGATCTGTATGAGCGACTCTATTGGTCGCCGGCAGGGGCCTCCACTATCATTAATCGATGAAGGACACTCGTGCTTTATTGGTTGATGCCAGAGGAGCTTAGTGCAGGCAACCAATAGAAACGCTCATACGGATCTTTAACTCCTGACGCCGAAATTTGGCATGGGGAGGTTCCAGCAGTTAAAGGTCCGTAGGAGCGACTCTATTGGTTGCCAACAGGGACGTCCTATAGCATCAAACTTTAAAGGGCAGTTTGTTGTGTATGGAGCTACGTAGACGCAGACCAGTCAGGGTGCCGTGGTGTCCACTGTCCACTGCTGAAAACACCTACAATGGGCATGTGAGCATAAGAACTGGACCATGTAGCAATGGAAGAAGGTGGCCTGGTCTGATGAATCATATTTTCTTTTTCATCACGTGGAGGGCGAACACATGGCACCAGGATGCATTATGGGAAGAAGGCAAGCTGGCAGAGGCAGCGAGATGCTTTTGGCAATGTTGTGCTGGACCTTCGGTTCTGCCAATCAAGTGGATGTTACTTTGACACGTACCACCTACCTAAGCATTGTTGCAGACCATGTACACCCTTTCATGGATGCAGTATTCCCTTATGGCATTGGCCTCTTTCAGCAGGATAATGCATCATGTCACAAAGCAGAAGTGGTTCTGGAATGGTTTGAGGAACACAACAACAAGTTCAAGGTGTTGACTTTGCCTCCAAATTCCCCAGATCTCAAACTAATCGAGTATCTGTGGGATGTGCTGGACAAACAAGTTCAACCCATGGAGGCTCCACCTCACAAGGATCTGCTGCTAACATCTTGGTGCCAGAGACCACAGCACACCTTCAGAGGTCTGGTGGAGTCCATGACTTGACTGGTCAGGGCCCTTTTTGCGGAAAAAGTGGGACCTACATAATATTAGGCAGGCGGTCATAATACTGTGGCTGATCAGTGTATATAGATTGCTGTATTATTATTATTGTTTTATATAGCGCCATCAAATTCCGTAGCGCTGTACAATGAGTATATTTAGAATACCTGATGAAATGGGTAATCTGATTTAGTACGTTATATACAAAAATAAAGCACAACATGTCAGATTATGCTTTCATATGAGTCGTTTGCTGGGCATATGCTATAGATTCATTCTTTAAAGTCATGGGAAATGTAAAAAATTAGGTCAGAAAAAACTCCAAAGGCATATGCCTGACAGCATATGGTCATAAACGAACAAAAGCAGACAACAACAAGGACCATTAAAACATTTAAGATCACTCTCAGGTGTTTTCTGTAGTTTTTTTTCTTTTATTGCATCAATCTTGTTTATGACAGTGTGGTGAGAACATTATTTTAGTATTTTGGGAAATCATATTACATTCAAGATGTTATTTTTTTGTGCCTTGTATTTCAGTTAAAACCTCTACTCTGCTCATTTACACTTTCTCAAATTATTTTATCAAATATTGGGGGGGGGATCATCCAGTTTATCCAGATATTTCAGGTCCAGAGTAGAATACCACAAGTAAAATAAATATTATTATTTATTGTTTTATATAGCTATATACATAGTAACATAGTTCATAAGGTTGAAAAAAGACCAAAGTCCATCAAGTTCAACCTATATACATATTGTGTCCCTACTGTGTTGATCCAGAGGAAGGCAAAAAAACCCTTATGAAGCAGATGCCAATTGCCCCATACCAGGGGGAAAATTCCTTCCCGACTCCAAATATGGCAATCAGAATAAATCCCTGGATCAACGTTCTGTCCCTATTAATCTAATATCCATAACTTGTAATATTATTGCTTTCAAGAAACACATCCAGGCTCCTTTTGAACTCTTTTATTGAGTTTACCATTACCACTTCCTCTGGCAGAGAGTTCCATAATCTCACCCCTCTTACTGTAAAGAACCCCAGTCTGTGCTGGTGTAGAAACCTTCTTTCCTCCAACCGTAGAGGATGTCCCCTTGTTATAGATACAGTCCTGGGTATAAATAGGTCCTGGGAGTGATCTCTGTACTGTCCCCTTATATATTTATTAAATCCCCCCCTAAGCCGTCTTTTTTCCAAACTAAATAACCCTAATTCTGATAATCTTTCTGGGTACTGTAGTCCTCCCATTCCCCTTATTACTCTGGTTGCCCGTCTTTGAACCCTCTCCAGCTCCACTATATCTTTCTTGTACACTGGTGCCCAGTACTGTACACAGTATTCCATGTGTGGTCTGACTAGTGACTTGTACAGTGGTAGAATTATTTCCTTGTCGTGGGCATCTATGCCCCTTTTGATGCACCCCATGATTTTATTTGCCTTAGCAGCAGCTGCCTGACACTGGTCGCTACAGGTAAATTTACTGTTAACTAAAACTCCTAAGTCCTTTTCCATGTCAGTCGTCCCCAGTGTTTTCCCATTTAATACATATTCCCAGCCTGGATTTTTCTTCCCCATGTGCATAACCTTACATTTATCTGTGTTGAACCTCATCTGCCACATCCCAGGCCAAGCCTCCAACCTATGCAGATCCATTTGTAATCGTGCACTGTCCTCTATTGTGTTAACCACGTTACAGAGCTTAGTATCGTCTGCAAAGATTGATACTTTACTATACAATCTTAGTTGATCAAACTTTGCCTTCCTAAAGTTCATAGTTATTGTGGCTCCTCTAAGAGTTCCCTTATTGAAGGACAAGTTATAATGTATCATATTGTGATCACTATTTCCTAGATGCCCCCTGACCTGCACATTAGTTACTCTGTCAGGTCTGTTGGTTAATATTAAGTCCAGTAGGGCGCCCCCTCTGGTTGGGTCCTGTACCATTTGGGACAGATAATTATCCTTACTTATAGTCAGAAACCGGTTTCCTTTATGAGATTCACAGGTCTCTGTTTCCCAGTTTATGTCGGGATAGTTAAAGTCCCCCATAATAACCACCTCATTGTGATTTGCTGCCTTGTTTATTTGCTTTAATAATTGATCTTCTGCTGCTTCCATTATATTTGGTGGCCTTTAGGCTGGACTTTACATAAAGGCAAACTCCTCCCCCTTTTTTTTTTTTTTTTATCCTTCCTGAATAGACTATAACCCTGTATGTTAACCGCCCAGTCATAGCTATCATCCAACCATGTCTCTGTTATACCCACTATGTCATAGTTTTCTTCAGACATTATTAACTCCAGTTCGTCAGTTTTATTGGTCAGACTTCTAGCATTAGTAAGCATACAATTTAGAGGTGTATGGTTTTTTTTCCCTATGAAGCCTATCCCTATTGACTATTCTAACCCCTCCCTCCGCTCCACCCCCAGGTACATTTATAAGCCCCAGCTTTCTATCTACACTATCTTCCCCTTCTATATTGTAGTTTCCCTCCCCCCCTTTACCTAGTTTAAACACTCCTCCACCCTTCTGGCCATCTTCTCCCCGAGCACAGCTGCACCCTCCCCATTGAGGTGCAGCCCGTCCCTACCGTAGAGCCTGTATCCGACAGAGAAGTCGGCCCAGTTCTCCATGAACCCAAACCCCTCCTTCCTACACCAGCTTCTGAGCCACTTGTTTAGCTCCCTAATCTCCCGCTGCCTCTCTGGTGTGGCACGTGGTACAGGTAATATTTCAGAAAATACTACCTTGGAGGTCCTTGCCTTAAGCTTGCTACCTAAGTCCCTGAAATCATTTTTAAGGACACTCCGCCTACCTCTCACTTTGTCATTGGTGCCAATGTGCACCATGACTGCTGGGTCTTCTCCAGCCCCTCCCAGTAATCTGTCAACCCGATCCGCGATGTGCCGAACTCGAGCGCCAGGCAGACAACACACTGTTCGGCGATCCCGGTCTTTGTGACAGATCGCCCTGTCTGTCCCCCTAATAATTGAGTCCCCCACTACCAGCACCTGTCTGGCCTGCCCTGCGCTCCTCCTTCCCTCCTTACTGGAGCAGACACCCCTCTGGTGGTCAGAGGCAGTGACTTGCTGCAGTACTGCTAACTCTGAACTAACATCCCCCTCATCTGCCAACCGGGCAAACTTGTTGGGGTGTGCTAGATCAGGACTAGCCTCCCTGGCGCTTTTCCCCCTACCCCGCCTTCTAACTGTAACCCAGCTAGCTGCCTGACTGTCCTGTACCTCCATCCCGCTATCCTCCCCCACCTCTACCCCCGAGAGAGCTTGCTCAGTGAGCAGCAGACTCCTCTCCAAGTTGTCAATAGATCTCAGTGTTGCCAGTTGCTCCTCTAGACTCAGGATTTGTGCTTCCAAATGAGCAACCCGCACACATCTCGCACAGCAATATGCACCCTCGAAGCGCTGATCAAGGATTGCATACATTGAGCAAGATGTACACCTGACCGCATTGTCAAACATGGAGGACATCTTGGCAATGGGGATAGCTCAAATAACTGGCAAAAACAGACAGTAAGGTGCAATATATATATATATAAATATATGGAATCACAAGGATTTATACTTTACCCTCCTTCTTGCTTTTTAACTCCTTCTTTGCTTGTAACTCCTCACTTAGAGATGTCACTTAGGAGATTCGCCCCAGCTCAGGATTCGCTTGTGTGTCCAAGCTAAATGCAACTTAGCATTATATAGCGTCATCAAATTCCATAGCGGTGTACAATGGGTAGACAGGACATAAAAAGTAGTATGTAACATAACAAATTGACTAACAGAGACAACAGCTAAGGAGGGCCCTGCTCAAACAAGTTTACAATCTAGAGGGATTTACGGTGTATTACACAATAGGTAAAAGTGCACTCATAAATGTTGGAGGTATAGGTACCCTATCTCTACCATGGACTCTTGTCTGAAAGTCTAAGCATAATAGACAGTGGAAATAAAAAAAAATTAGCTTGTTAGGGAAAAACCGCAGAAAACATTGCAGGGAAGCCTAAAACATATTACAGCATATATTATAGGAAGATCACAAATTGAATCACCTTTCAAGAGCAAAAAATAGGGTAAAATTGGATTATTTGGAAAAATAAATCAGCACTGAATAAAAAAAATGAAAATAAGACAATGCAATTGCTTTCTGTTAAGAATGTGAGCATATCATTTTACCCATTATCCAGATGTCCCTGGAGAGACTAAATGTGCAGAGAAGGATTTTTGAAAATGATATGCAGAATAAAGATTACTTACATTGTATAAACAGTATCCTTTGTGTTATTAGAGGCCATATATTTTAGATTGTTTTTTATTAGAATGTTGATGCTTCTTCGCACATGTATAAAAGGTAGGATGAAGTTAAAATTAGATTCATAGAACAATGATTTGTATTGATTAATTATATTGTATCTAGGCATGTCCATACTCCATAAGTAATTATTCAGGTTTTTCTGATTATTTGATAAAACAGGAAATACCAATGAATGGAGAGAAGATAATGTAGGTCTATACTAGCCTCCTAATATTTTATAGTATAATATTCATGAAAACATTTATAGATTATAAATTACTCTCAGAAAATCAATTGTAATACATTAAATATTTAATACAATACATGTAATATGAATTGATTTTTCATATATACATTAAAGAATATCATTACAGCACAATTTTATTTAAATTAGTTACCCTTTATATTTTAATTAACATATCTTCTTTGTTTATACTGGTGTACAATATCAGATCATTTTGTCTTGTTTTTTTAATAACCTAATTGTCTACTTCATAATTGTAATTATGGCTGCACTGTCCAGAAAATAGTAAATTTAAATGTCTCAAGGCATCATAACAGAAAATTCTGAACTAGCAAAGTTATTCAGTTTTTAATTTAAAAACTCACATGACCAGATGTTTGGAAGGTAATTTTACACTGTGTAGGCATAAATAATTGTTATCAGTGAGCCATTTTCAACAAAAGTTATTGTTTACTATGACCATCAGTTAAAGTTACTTGACTATAAAGTCAGGGTGGGGTAGTTGATGATGAATATCAGAGGTGAAAATTGAAACAGGAGTCACTCCCATAGGTTTATATTACAAACACAATTTATACTTTTTTTCATAAAAATAAGGCTTTCATTTGAAACCATAGAAACATGCATAAAATAAAAAGTGTGTGTTAGTACGTAATAAAGGAACAAAATGTAAAAAATCCTTTTTTTGCAATTTTATTAGAATGTCTTCTACAAAACCACTGATAAACAATGACACATCTTCTGATTACAGACTTACCTCACATACATATTTTTTTATGTTTTAGAGGGTCACATCCATCCATTACATAGTACCTTATAGGATAGTATTTTAATACTTTTGGCCCATTGTTTAAATGTAATTCTAGGACAATGGGTTGTAAGGGCTTTTAAAAATATTTTTATTAATGTTGGTCCAATATGGATAGAGATCCATTTAGGTACACCATATGTATGCCTGTGATGCCTGTGATGTGTTTTTAAAATTTATTTATTTTATCTCTCAGTTTTATTTATATTTTGTTTTGTTGTTACTTTGCAATGTGATCAGCAAGCAAGGCTTGATAGCCAGCATTTGGAAATCCCAGCAGGGCCGAGGCAGACCCTGCCAGGTATATCCTGTCCTCTAGTGACCTCACTTGGGGGTCATCAGTAGCAAAATATTGGTGCTTGCACCAAGCTCCATTACAAACAAACAATTTGTCAGGAAACCAGCCTGGTCTCCCATGTAATGGCAGGGAAATGTCCCTGCCACTGCGACAAAGTCAGGACATAGCAGTAAGCTCTACAGGGTTTCTTATTACAGCTTTTCAGCATGTACCGGTACGTCCATTTTGGTTATAAAGGGGTTAAACCTCAATTTTCATTCAGTTCTTTAATGTATCTCATTGAATACATATAAGTTACAATAGTTGTCATACATTGTGACCTTGGGACCATTTTCTCCTTTCTCCAATTTCAGTGTTGTTGTTAAGAAAAACAGTATCTATATATATTAGAACGTAAGAAAATGAAATCTTTAGTTGTGGTTCGATACTGTTTTTTGCACCGGTATAGAAAAGATATGTATAAGTTCACACCTCAGAGACCTCTTCTTCTGGGGAGAACATCACTTTTAATTTTCAACCGCTATTGTAATAGTGCTAAGTAATCAGCTAGTACTCTCTAAACAAAAAATGTAATGCAATTTCTTACTGTCTTCACAGGTGCATTCTCTTTAAGAGATGTCTAAGTGGTAGGATTTCTTCTACATGCAGTTTTCATCTGAATTATTGCTAGGTTAGATATGCAAATGCAATCAATAAAGCAGTTGTATTTTTAGTGTTTGGCGAATTCAGCACATGGGAAATCAAGCATCATTTAAGCAAGTTGAAAGATAAAATGTGTCTTACAAACACTCCAGGTTTCTTTGAAAGAATATTAGGCGTATTATTGGAAATTGATCTTGATTATATTGTATAGCTTTACAACCATGATGGTACCACTAGGTTAACTCTTATTGCACACATACTGCTGTATGTAACTAAGGCTTGCTTATAACCAAGCTATGTGCAGGGGCGTACCTAGAGTATTTGGCACCCGGGGGGATCCTGTATGTAGCACCCCCCACTTTAATACTGTCGTGCAGCATAACCCCCATCACTATATACTAAGCCAGACACTGACCTGGTAAACTTCTGCCCTTAAAACAGCTTACTGGGCCACTTCTGCCCCTGAAACAGCCTGTCAGAGTCACCTCTGCCCCTGAAACAGCCTGCCTGTGCCACCTCTGTCCCTCTAAACAGTCTGCATGTGCCACCTATGCCCCTCTAAACACAATTTAACTGGTCTGGGAGTCATCCATGAATCACTGGGATGACCTACAGCAGGGGCGTCCAACCTGCGGCTCTCCAGCTGCTGCAGGACTACATCGCCCATGATACTCTTTCAGCTAAGGGGCTGGCTGAGGAGGATGGGAGATGTAGTCCTGCAGCAGCTGGAGGGCCGCAGGTTGGACACCCCTGACCTACAGAGTTTCCTCGCACAGCGCTAAGCTGCCCTGTTAGGCAGGCATCAGGCCGCAAAGATAGGTGCTCGCTGGCCCACCAGGCACCCCCCTGATGAGTGGCACCCAGGACATACTGCCCTAACCTTAAATATGCTACTGGGTATGTTTCATGATTATGCCCTAGAATTAATTCCATATCCAGGGGAGTGCTGGCAGCCTAAGGCCTCATGACAAGTCTAGTCAAGGGACCTATTGCACCACCAAATCAGTCCACCATCCTTGTCCATCTTTTCCTGATTTTCTAACGCATATTGATGTAAAGTAATGGAATTGGGAGTGCATCTACAAAGACACCTGAAGCCACAATTTAGTGTCACTAATCATCGCTGATTTCCGGGCGTAAAGGTTTTGTACTCTGAAGTGACTACAAATTCAGGAGGGTGTTTTAATTCTAGATAAATAAAAATTAAATAGTTACATTTATTCCTATAGTAAGTAAGGTGGCGGTAAATAGATGACCAAATACACACACACACCAGGACAGGCTCTGCCACACTGACACCCAAACACACACATTGGGACAGGTTCTGCCACACCGACACCCAAACACACACACACCGGGACAGGCTCTGCCACACCAACACCGAGACACACATACCAGGACAGGATGGTAGATAAGTGTAATAGGCTCCCAGTAGAAGTGGTAGAGGCTAAAACAATGGGGTAATTCAAACATGCATGGGATAGGCATAAAGCTATCCAGAGGATGGTGATACCAAGCAGCTGATGAAGGTCTTAGTATTTACATCAAGAAAAATGGGTCTATATGCACCAAGTGGCAAGTTCCATGTCTCTGTGTAACACATCCTAATTACACTCTCATACTTTATATTATCGTGGTAGGTGGATTAATCTTGATGTGTTGTCATGTAAAAAAATATTTTATTGTTTTGCAATAGAACCTTCTAAAATAGTATACATCTGGAGCCAATTTCTGGATTCTCAGATATAGCCAAGACTGTGGCATAATTTAATGCCCAATAGAGAAGGGGGACATAATACAGAGTGACCTAAATAAACTTAAATTATTTTTTTGCTATAATATTAGCTAACTAATGAAAACCTTTGATTTTGATTTATTTCTGGTTTGTAGAACTATCCAAACAAAATATAGAAAGTTACAAAATCTATTAAAAGGTTAAATATATTGAGAACATTTGAAATATATTTTTTAATACAGTTGTTTTCACAAGATTATGTTTTCTTATGTAGAAAAGAACTTCAGCTTTTCTATTATGCATGCTTTTATTTTTAACATTGGTTTTCATACAACAAAGAACTGTCATTTTTTGTGCAAGGCTAGGCAGCAGGGTATGGACAGACTCAAGTAAAATTTTCCCTAGTTTCCCAAATATCACTCTAGCGTAAAGATCAACAGACCTATTTAGTCCTTTATTCTGTCACATACTTTAATGCTCTGTGATTTTCTTTGTAATATAAAATATTTCCGTAGCCGAGAACTTATATACATTTAAAATTGATTTTATATGCCAAAGAAAATGTAAAACGTGCATTGCTCAAGCAGACTGTGTTATATTTGGATTTAGTACAAAACTGGAAAATTTTGATTCAATGAACCATTATAAGGCTAATTATAAAATGCATAGCTACACCAAACTTTAATTAGTGGAAAAGGTAGCAGAGCTTTAAATATCTTGCAGAAATTGAATGCTACCATACTGTATTTTTAAGTACTGCGAATATTCTGGCATTCCAAAAGCATCTTATTAAGGAAGCGTTTCCACAGCTAAGCATTAAAAGACATAAAGCTTTCACACTTCCTTAAATTTTATCTCAATTTACATTAGTGAAATGATAATTGCAGTTTAAATTGTACCAGCAGCGGACTGATAACTGCAAACAAGGCCTCCTCATATTAAATGTATCCAAATTAATTTGTTTACTACACCCAGATGTAAATAATAATATTACCTAGGTTCGCATTCATTTTTGTTACAATAAAATATATTTGTGCAGTCATCTCATGTTGTGCAGAAATTAAATGTACTTTGCAGAACAATTTAATATTTTGTTTAAATGGGAAGAAAGAATCAATATTCAGTGGCAGACATGCGTCTTCAGTATCTGCCGACAAAAGTTTGTTCATTGGGTGTATATAAGGCAGTTGGTTCTTCTATTGCAATTTCATTAAGATTGATTTACTGTATTTAACTTTGAAATGTAAGTAGGCAGCTGGACTTCCTTATCCCTTTTAAATTGCCTAGTTGGGTTGGTAGGAGTAGGCAAAATGTATATATAAGTAAGACAATGGCTGTGATAAGTAATGAATAAAAATAATATTATGTCGTAATACTATAAGTAAGCTCAACATGTTTTAGCCAAGTAATCATGTTTTAATAATGCCTTGTTAGGGTACAATCTGTTGTTTTTTTATCTAGATATTTTGCTGTTATTTGAACGGAATACCCAATGTCACAGGATTTCCCATTTACCGTTTTAAATATTGATGAAGGCCATCTCTTCAACATGGTTTATTGTTCCAAATCTACTTATTCCCTCCCTCTCCAGATGAGCAGCTGTTGGAAAAAACACATCTCTTTCATCCACAATATCTGATACTTAATGCTTATTGAAACTAATGATTCTCTCTCCTGCTGTTGTAGAGTGAATTAAATTGCAGTCATGAGTGTAGTAGGCTGCTCTGGCTAATTCCTCACTATGTTTAAGCTGCTAATAAACATCAGTTTACGTTTTGTCTGTGTTGAGCAGAATATACAGAGTAAAACTACTGTATGTTTTAAATTAATTGTTAATGCACCAGTACCAATAAAAATACTGATGCAAACTATTACAGAAGCAGAAGGTAATATGTATAAAGAGTAATTATTTTACAAATTACTTAAGAACAGCTAGAAGATTTTATTGCTTCTGTGGTTATTGATAAATATTTCCTTCTTTGTCCCAAATTTCACAGACTTCTTTATGAATGCGGTCCAGAACATTCTAACCACTTCCTGGTGTCTAGGAAAATTGGTTAATGCATAAATTATATAAAAATAACTAGTATAGTTAGTAAAAATAATAGTTTAGAGGTGCCCCATTTGTTCAAACAAGTGCTGTTTTATTTTTGCAAAACAAAACAAAAACATAATAACTTAATAACGTATGACTGGCGATTACCTAGTGTCACACAACTTAAGAAACCAGATCCAAAAATGTAATTATACAAGCCAGTACTATGAAAAAGCATATTATTTTTTTTTATTTCTGGGAGTATATGCATTCAAGTTATTCTGATATAGGCAAGTAAGATAATTTGGACCCTTGAGTATTTGTAGTAAAGCGTGTGTATGATTAAAAAAACCTCATTTTTTTAAGAAATCTGAAATCACATATTATATACCTATGAAGTGCATTAATACATATGTTCTATGAAGGCTATTAGAGATTGTGGTAGAATTTTTTTTATACATTGTTACTGTTTTCTTTTTGGGGGGTCTAGATTCATATACTTAGTGGCAGAAGTCCATTTTTCTACGTATCTCTAGTATTTCTTTTGGCTTGCAATATATATGGTGTCATTTCTCAGTTATTAATTGCAGAAATAGCATTTACAGCTCCCTCTGCTAACTGTGTTAATATGGAATGCCATTTGTGCTTATTTTAACTTGTAGCGTATACAGGCAATTATTATTTTTAGTATATTTACTGTTTTTTGCACTCATTTTAGCTTTATATTATTTCTTAAAATACTTATTTTTTAAAATAAAACATAGGTTCTAATTACCGTATTGGCCCGAATATATAGGCCACACTTTTTCCCCCACTTTAAATCTTTAAAGTGGGGGTGCGGCCTATATTCGGGGTCTAGCGCCCGACGCCCGGGACATGCAGTTCCGGGCGCCGGGCAGGCAGCAGGGTTAGGATACAGATCCCCCGCGCAGCAGCCTCCCCTGCCAGCACTTTCCACGGAGGGAGTGCCAGCATGGGAGATTGTCTAAGCGCATCGCACAGACGTTCACCGGCTGTGGCGATGCACGCGTAAACAACCTCCGCTGCCGGCACGTCTGCACGGTGTGCTTTAACAATCTCCCTTGCCGGGAATTCCCACGAGTGGAGTCCCGGCAAGGGAGAGTGTTAAAGCACATCGCAGCCGGTAAACGTCCGCACGATGCGTTTTACCTCTGTCCCCATGACTTATCAGAGCAGACTCCCGGGTGTCTTGCGCTTATACGCGTATACAACTTCCGGTGCTGGCACATCCGCTGAGTGCCGGCACCGGAAGTTGTATTGCGTAGATGTCCCCCGCCGGCCCCGCAAGACACTCGGGAGTCTGCTCTGGTAAGTAGGGGGGGGGCAGTGGCAGCATATCTCAGGGGGGGGAAAGGAGGACAGTGGCAGCATATCTCGGGGGGGACAGTGGCAGCATATCTCGGTGGGGAGGACAGAGTTGCAGCATATCTCGGGGGGGAGGACAGAGTGGCAGCATATCTCGGGGGGGCAGAGTGGCAGCATATCTGGGGGGGGGACAGAGTGGCAGCATATCTATTAAAAAACTTTTTCTTTAAAAAAGCACCAAACCTTTAGGGTGCGGCCTATATTCGGGTGCGGCCTATATCCGAGCCAATACGGTATGTGCAAATTTTCACCTTCTGCTTAAATCTGTTAATCCATACAAAACAAGGACTTCCATGCCTTTGATAATATGTAAAGCCCCCATCCCTTCCAGTTCAATGTATGACAACTTGTATGTGTTAATATCAAAAACAACTCACTTTCATAGGCTGTAGTAGCTTAGATATTGTTCTGCATGCTGACAAGCAGATTGGCTGTACATTTCATTGCAAAAAGCAATCAAAAGGGAAAGAGAGGAGATGGCCATCACGTATGGGTAAGGTGGTTGCTCTCCAGGGTTTAGTTGGTCAAACAATGTATCCCATGTTTGACTGACATTCTAAGGGTTAAAAATGTATGAGATCAAAACCATAAGGAGGATATTTTGCAAGGCTATGGCGAGGGAAACCTCTTTGAACCCTCTTCACACTTCTGTCCTTTCTACAGGGCGTCTGGGTATGATATCATATCCTGGTGCTCCACTTTGCAGGAAACTATGGAGGACTGTGACAATTCTGTGTTCATGAGCTGGTTGAGGAGATCAGTAATCTCCCTTTAAACCATGTAAATAGTGGGCCAGTAGTTGGATCAAGCTCCTTGTTACAGACCTGAAGCCCTAGGTCTGACCTGTGTCTGTAGTGGTTACATTGTTGTGGTTACATACACAATATAATCACAGTTAATGTAAAAACGTGTCTTGAAGCATTTTATCGCATTGTTTACTAGTAACTCCACTAAAGGTGTATTAGGCTTATGTGTAGATATCTCGCAAGCTCTATAGTACAAACTGATTTACATAATCATAAGTTTTTTGTTAAACAAGAACACCGTCCTTTTGTTTTGTTTTGTTTGGCTACATATCTATTTTTACTCATATTAAGCCAATTAGTTACAAAAATAAGATTGCGTATAAAATCTATGTTCATAGTACTGTGTGAAATAGAATCATTAATATAAGTAGAGGTGAAACATGGATACATTAAAATTATACCCTTTTGTAGTTCCTGTCGTCTTTGTTTATTACTGCTGCAAATATTATTGTACTAGATGCCATGTACCAGGATGGGAAAGATTACATATGATATAAAAATCAAAACATTATATGACAAACAACAAAAAGGCCCTCATCATTTCAATGTTATCACGTAAATGTGTAGAGGTTTTTTTTTTATAGAGTATGTGAATGTGACATAAAAACATTCTGAACACAAAGTACATCAGTAAAGTGAAATATGTTTTATAATAACATTTTTATTTTACAGAACAATGGAAATATCAGAACAAGATTTTATTATCGTTCTTACAGAATACCAATGATGACAGGAAACAGTATAATTGTATGTAGAGCAGAACATATAAATAGTTGTAGATTAGACTAGCAGAGCTTCAAGAAAATGTATAGACAAAAGGAAAAACGTTTTAAAATTGCTGCCTAGATTTATAGGCCATATGCCTCTTGGTATAAAGGCTAAAACAAATTTGGCAAGATCAAAAGCAAGGTGGAAATCGTTAATTTCTAACGATAATTTGTTTTCCCTTAGTCCTAACGGCAGCACAAGAGGGGTATTACTGCCCCTGTGAACAATTAGGACACGTGGAAAATTAATGATTTACACAAATAAACAATTAACCCCCATACCCCCCCCTATAAAGGGAACTCCACCCCTAACCACAGTGTGCTATAACAATAATTAATAAAAAAAATATAAGAGGGAGGGAAATTAGTGTGCTGCCGTTAGGACTAAGGGAAAACAAATTATCGTTAGAAATTAACGATTCCCTTATGTCCTAACTGGCAGCACAAGAGGGGAAGTAGCTAGAAGATTACCTATGAGGGAGGGTCTTCCGGCTGAACGACGTTCAGAACAGACCGCCCAAAGGCAGTGTCTTCCGAACGTCTTAAATTTAGCCTATAATGTCTTATAAAAGTGGAGTTAGAACTCCAGGAGGCTGCAGCACAAATATGTTGAAGAGGGATGAGGCCCCTCTCAGCAGCCGAGGTAGCTACCGCTCTGGTAGAGTGAGCGCGGACAAAGGCGGGAGGAGGCAAGCCTTGAGCTGAGAAGGATTCTCTGATGGCTTCCATTATCTACCTGCTCAGGGATGGTTTAGAAGGTTTAGATCCTTTGTTCCTGCCAAAAAACTGTAGAAAGAGATTGTCATCTTTCCTGAAGACACCGGATCTTTGTAGATAGATCTGCAGACATCTAGAGACGTCAAGAGTATGTAGAAGAGATTCTTCTTCTGTTGAAGGATCCGGGTGAAAAACAGGTAGAGAAATGACCTGATTAATGTTCTGAAACGAAGGAACCTTCGGTAAGAAAAGTGGCAGGAACCTTAGGAGAACCCTATCAGGCAGGAATAGGGTGTAAGGCTCAAAGGCACAGAGAGCTTGCAACTCACCAATTCTCTTGGCAGAGATGATCGCAACTAGGAAGGCAGCCTTCCAAGAAAGGTACTTCATGTCCACGCTTTCCAGTGGCTCGAAGGGGGGAGAGCATAACCCCCTGAGCACAACAGAAAGGTCCCATTGAGGGACTGGTCTCAGGATCTTAGGTTTTAACCTTTCGGCTCCTTTAAGGAACCTCCTGATAAGGGGTTCTTGGGACAGGGGTTTTCCTAGAAAAGCCGATATGGCTGAGGTGTGCACTCTTAGTGTAGAGGGAGCTAGGCCTTTATCCAGACCATCCTGGAGGAACTGTAATATGGAAGAAATGGGGGGATCTAAGAAACCCACTTTGTTCTTCGCACACCATAGTGAAAAAATACGCCTAATCCAGTTGTAAGCTCTATTAGTAGACTCCGCTCTCGAATGAGACAAAGTCCTCAAGACCCCAGAAGAAAGTCCACTATCCTTCAATAGGGAGCTGTCAATCTCCAGGCTGTCAGATTGAGAATTCTCAGATCTAGGCGAGACCCTGTGCCCAGAAACACAGGGTTCTCTGATATTGGAAGCTGCCAGTACAGAACCTGACTCATCCCCATGAGTTGGGTGAACCATGACCTCTTCGGCCAGAATGGAATTATCGCAATAATCGAGGTCTGGTCCTGTCTGATCTTCATCAATACCCTTGGTATCATGGAAATTGGAGGGAAGATGTAAGCCAGCCTGAACCTCCAAGGGATGGACAGAGCATCTATCGCCCAAGGATTGTCCTCCCTGTATAGGCAGCAGAAGATCTTCACCTTGGCGTTGAACCTCGTAGCCATTAAGTCGATTTCTGGCATTCCCCACCGAAGAGTAATTTGATGAAATACTTCCTGGTTTAGTGACCACTCGCCTGGAACACTGAGACCCCGATTCAGACGGTCCGCTACCACATTGAGAGATCCCCGAATGTGGACTGCAGAGAGGTGGGAGAGGTTCTGCTCTGCCCATGATAGGATCATTCCCACTTCCTTGAGGAGAGGTTGAGATCTTGTGCCACCCTGTTTGTTGATGTAATAAACCGCCGTCATGTTGTCTGAACGAACTCTCACCACTTTGCCGCGGATTTGCGGAGCAAAATGAAGGAGCGCCAATCTGATTGCTCTGAGCTCTCTGAAGTTCGAAGACATAAGGCTCTCTGGACGGGACCAAGTACCTCGTACTGGAATGTCCTCTAGATGGGCTCCCCAACCTAGAAGGGATGCGTCCGTGGTCAACAGAATCCAGGCTGGCTGAATCAAGGACCTCCCATCTTTCAGATGCTCCCACCAACTGAGGGAGCGACGGACTTGAGGAGACAAGGTGCACATTTTGTTCAACCCTAGAGGGTTGCGATTCCAAATGCCCAAAACTTCCGATTGGAGAGGGCGTAGGTGCCAAAGGGCCCAAGGAACTGCATCCGCAGTCGCTGACATGTGCCCTAACATCTTCATAAGCGTTCTGATGGACACCGACTGAGGGGTCCTTAGAGAACTGGCGGCTCTGACAACTCGATTGTGTCTGTCGAGAGACAGAGAGAGAGTCATCCGTTTCGAGTCGATTATGAACCCCAGAAACTTCCTGGAAGTGGATGGAACCAACTCGGACTTTTGGTAGTTTACTATCCACCCTAACTGGTGGAGAAAAACCAAAGCCTGCTGAAGATGAGAATGCAGAATTTCTGCAGAAGCGGCTTTTAGAAGCCAATCGTCTAAATATGGGACGATTTCTAGGCCTTCTAGTCTCAAGATTGCTACCACGGCAACAACAACCTTGGTAAAGGTATGCGGAGCAGAGGAGATTCCGAAGGGAAGGGCAGCAAACTGAAGGTGTTTCACTACGCCACAAAGGGATACAGCCACCCGCAGATATTTAGGCTTCAAGTTTATTGAGACCATCACGTCTCCCGGCTGTAAGATATTTATTACAGAGCGTATGGACTCCATGCGGAATTTCTTTCTCGCTATGAACTTGTTCAAATAGCGTAGATCTAAGATCATCCGCCAGTCTCCTGTGATCTTGGGCACTAGGAAGACTGGCGAATAGACGCCGAATCCACGCTCTTCTGGAGGAACTTCCTCCAAAGCCTTCTTCTGTATATAGGTGTGGATAGATTCTTCTAGGACTCTTTGCCTCTCGCGCGAGAGAATCCTTGTCAGAACAAAATTTGGAGGAGGTAGGTAAACAAAATTTATTTTGTAGCCTGATCGGACTACATCTAACACCCAGAGGTCTGGTATGGACCTCTCCCAAGCCTCCAGAAAAAAAGATAGACGACCTCCCACCGGGGGGTCTAGTACTGGAGGAGGGGTTACCTCCGGACTCTCTGGTGCCAGACTCTCAGCGTCAAAGGTCCTTTCTCTTCTCATAGGACCCGCGGGAGCGACCTGCTCCTCTCTGCTGAGTCCCCTGACGCCATTGGGATCTAGAAGGTCCCTGGGACCTGGATCCTCTGGACAGTCTGCCCCTCCCTCTGGAAACCTGCTGGGGGAGGGATTTGCTTTCTTGTCCGAAAGGCCCTCCATGATCTTGTCCAGCTCACTGCCAAACAGCTTGCCAGGTTCATAAGGCAACCCACAAAGCGAAAATTTGGAGGCGTTGTCCGCTTTCCAGGGTTTTAACCATAGGTGTCTCCTTGCAGCAGCAGATAGCGCCATAGATTTGGAGGCTAGCTTCAGATGTTGAGGCGCAGCATCCGAAAGGAATTCCACAGCCAGTTGAGCTGTCTTGAACTGCTTCAAGATATCGTCTCTTGGAACACCTGCATCAATATCCGACTGGATTTGAAACATTCTGGTGCGCAGAAAATTAGTAACCTCAGTAGAGGCTATAGCCACAGTAGCAGAGGCATAATTGCGGCGCAAGGAACACTCTATGCGCCTATCCATAGGATCCTGTAAAGAAGATCCATCATCCCCGGGTACCACGGTCCTCTTGGACATCTTGGCGATGGCCATATCGACTTTAGGGGGAGGACCCCAAGGGCGCTGCTGGTCTACATTAAGCGGAAACATAGATTTGAACCGCTTGGTGATAACCGGTCCTTTTTCCGGGAGTTTCCATTCAGTCTCCATTAACTTAATGAGAGACTCATCCACTTTGAAGGCCCTTGGCCCTCTAGAGGTGGTCTCTGGAGCTTCCTTAGAGTCAACATCCTGGTCCCCCGACCGGATGGACTTTAGTAACCGTTGGGTTTTCTCAATGGGAAGCTAGAACGATGAAGCAGGTTCTTCTTCAGAAGAAGAGTCAAGCTCATCTACAGTGAGATAAGCGTCTTCAGACATAGGGACCACCCTTGCAGGGGACTGGGCCCTAGGTCTCTTTATCTGGAGTGTATCCTCAAATCTCTTGATAGAGGATCCAACAAAATCTTTAACCCAAATCATCATATCCCGTATGTTGGGTTCTGCCTCAGGGGAATCTCTGCAACTTGGGCAGCGACTATAAGGGTAAGCATCCTCTAAGGGTGTATCACACCCACTGCAGGTAAAATGCTTGCGCTTGGCAGTGGACTTGCGGCCCTCAGGAGCAGGATCCTCTGGAGTAAGGAAGACATCTGCAAAAGAGATGACCAAAATAATATAAAGAGATTTATTTAAACATAAAAATCTTATTAGTTATACCTACCCTGAGATTGAAAATGCAAGGGAAGGATAACACACAAAGCCAAAGCTAGACAGCAGATTCTAGGAAGGCTACTAATAGCTGTACCAAGAGACAGCCTAAAGGACACTAACAGGTTAATATACACTGGCAGAGCGCCAAAACGGGAAGCCACGCCCCCGGAAGTGACGTCAGACGCCACAAAAGAAATCAGGAATCCAAGTAAGAACATAATCTCTAATGGATACTACTGCTGCTGAAAGAAATGGAATCCTCCCCCTCAGCAGCTCAAACGAGTACAGCAGACATGAAGATAAGCAGCTGGGAGGAGACATCCAAACCAGTCAGGTATAGATCCAGAAAAAACGAAGCCTTTAACACCCAAAACACGTGTGGAAATCAATGTGTGGAGAAAACAATCGTAAAGAGTACTTCCCCAATGTATAACTGCCGCAGCCCAACAACAACGCTCCTCTCAGCGTTCAGATACGAAAACCAATAGAAATCGGGGCGCATATGTACATGGGAAGAGAAAATATATATAATAGTGTAGTACGATCTAAAAAATAGAAATATGTAAATGTGTAAAATGCACTCACAAACGGTGCCAGCACAGGGAGCTCTTCTGAAAAAACTGTTCTTTATTCTTTAAAAGCTCTATAAGTATAAAGCAGAGACAACAACCATATGGTGCAGTATTTTCCTAGGTGATGTATGCGCAAGTAAGACAACACTTACAGAATGGTTGAGTTCAAACGGGTCAAATATTTAAAATGAAGAGTCCAACGAAGTGGATCAGAAACATGCAGATCAAATCCTCTATATCTCTACGCGTTTCGCCGTTATCACGGCTTCCTCAGGAGAAATAAAGTTGAAAATCGGTGTAATCCACAGTGGTAATCCGTAAACGTGGAGGCACCGTTTGTGAGTGCATTTTACACATTTACATATTTCTATTTTTTAGATCATACTACACTATTATAGGTATAGATCCAAACAGGAGAACACCTGAAAGAAAATAAATAAAATAAAGGTTAGCAAGCTAACACAAGGTCTCAAAGAGAGACTACACCTGTCCCAATATGTCCAAAGCACACTGTGGTTAGGGGTGGACAGGGGCGGGCTGGGCCGGGTGGCCGGGGGGCAATTGCCCCCCAGGCCGCCTTGAATCCGGGCCGGCAGGCTGGCCGGGCGGCCGGCAGACGACCATTCATGGCAGCTGCGAAGTTAAAAACTAAGCGGCTGCCACCGGGCAACTGTGGCTGTGCGTCGGGACTTGATGTCAAATCCCGGCGCACAACACTGAAGCCACGCCCACCGTCTTCCGCACACCGGAAGGACAGGACACAGAAGAGGAAGAAGAAGAGGAAGAATGAAGAGGAGGAGGAAAAGTGACAGTGCCAGAGGAAAGGTAGGAAAATATTAGTAAGTGTGTGAGAGTGATGGGTGTTATGCTGTAGTTTATGATGAATGTTTGTGAATGAGGGTTTCAGATTGCATGGAAGTGTGGGGGGATAGCATGGCATAGGGAGGCTGTCTAGGCATGATAGGAGTGTGATTGCTGTTATCAATTTTTTATTTTTTTCCGTCCAATAATTCAATAACAGTATTAATAGATATATATGGTTGCAAACAGCAATCACACGCCTATCATGCTAAGTCAGCCAGTACATGCTAGAACCTGGGCATGATAGGATTGTGATTGCTGTTAATTATATGTGTATATATATATATATATATATGTATATATATATATATATTAATATTGTTATTGATTTTTTTTTTGTCTAATTTTGGTGTGTTACTTTTAATAAAGTATTTTAAACGGGGTTTTTTTCGGTTTTGGCCAAATGAATGCTGAATTTTCAGTTTAGGTCCAGAATTTTAATTTCGGTGCATCCCTACTATATACTAAGCCAGTCACTGAAGTGGTAGGCCTACACCACATCAATGTTTGGCTTAGTATATAGTGATAGGGGTTGTACTGGAGTATTGTCAGTGTCTGGCTCAATGTATAGGCACACATTGACAGTGGTACAGCGTAATCCCTAAGTATATAATGATAACAGTTATGCTGTACCACCGTCAATGTGTGCCTCAGTATATAATGATAACAATTTTGCTGTACCCCTGTCAATGTTTGCCTAACCATTGAAACTATGCAGTTTTAAAGTGTGTGTGTGTGGGGGGGGGGTGCCACATACTCTAGGTACGCCCCTGCATCATGCAGCAGTCAGACCCAATGGCCATTCCTCAGCTCTTCGTCCCACGTCTTAAAAGGGGTGGGATAAAGAGCTGAGGCACGGCTATTGGGCGGCGCGGTGCGTGCACGCCAGCCGCTTTAATTTCATTAGGTGGAGTGACTGCTATCAATGTCGCTCGCAGCCGATTTGGTGGCGCAATGGGCCACTTGACTAGACTTGCCCCCCAGGCTTTAGGCTGCCAGCCCTCCCCTGGGGGTGGAGTTCCCTTTATAGGGGGGGGTATGGGGGTTAATTGTTTATTTAATTGTGTAAATCATTAATTTTCCACCTGTCCTAATTGTTCACAGGGGCAGTAATACCCCTCTTGTGCTGCCAGTTAGGACGTAAGGGAATGGGTGGTATGTGAGAGGTTACCATTAAATCATACCCCTAACCTTCATTGTGATGAATGATGTTACTTGTGGTCCTTTTTTTAATAACAAAAATATGTCAATAAATTTGCATGTGTTTGTATTTATACATTTCTTTTTTACTTTTTTTATTAGGGAGTGGGTTAAAGTTGGGGGATTGCCTATGCATGTTACCAGGTATCAGTTTTCCAGCATATTTGCCAGCTAGTCTCACAAAAATTAGAACAGGATTTTACTATTTTACTTTTATGTGGTTGATTCGATCTGTTCCCTTGACTCCCTTGAGGGGAAGCCTCCTCTTGTGAGCCTAAATAAGATATTTTCCTCATAAATGGAAGTCTAGAATGTGCAGTTAAACATGTAATACCTCTGCTCTCAGGTGGAAGATGGTGGCAGATGTGCTCAGTCCCCTACATATTGGGCAGAAAGCACGGTCCACATGGGTATAACACACAGTCCACAGCTTTTAAGAAAGTCGTGAAGGTTTATTTTCATAAATTAAAGTCAGCAGGTAGTATTTTACAAAGTTAAAATAACAAATCTACAATCAAAAACATACTTCAATGCTGACCTTACATATAGCAGATCCCCTGACTACTTCAGGGTAATAAACTATTAAAATTACCACAGGTTTCAAACAATGTTCAGTTGTGTTGTATTGCTCTACCTGTCCTGCTCTCTGGAAATCAAACTCCATTCTGCCCCATGCTTTCAACAGCACTGGATATACAGGTTGTTGAACCTGCTATTTGAGAAAAGTTATACTTTCCTTCTATAACCCTCCCATAAACCCTGTCACAATACATGTGCAGTATCTCACAAAAGTGAGTACACCCCTCACATTTTTGTAAATATTTTATTATATCTTTTCATGTGACAACACTAGTAGTGAGTGTACAGCCTGTATAACAGTGTAAATTTGCTGTCCCTTTAAAAGAACTCCAGTGTGAGAGAGTGTCACACCTGCTTCCCATTCACATGTGAGACCTTGTAACACTAACGAGTCACATGACACCAGAGAGGGGAAACGGCTAATTTGTCCCAATTTGCACAATTCCACTTAGGGTGTACTCACTTTTGTTGCCAAGGTTTAGATATTAATTGCTGTGTGTTGAGTTATTTTGAGGGGACAGCAAACATCAGAAAATAAGGAAAGCCTCCACCTGCAATGGACTGCTACCATGTTCTTCTGACCTCAGGTACTGCAACAGCTAAGATCTGGTAGAAAGGCTAGTTGATATTCAGACTGGAGATGGAGAATGTTCTTCACTTGCTTGCCATTAGATGTTATCACACCAAAACCAATAAGAAAAGTAAGGAATATGTTTTAGTTGATGGGCACTTTTCTTCCTACTTGTCCTTGAAGAACCTCTTACTGCTGATGTGTCCTTTGTGCTTGTTAATTAAAAGGTACATAATGGGCTAAATACCACCTTGCCCATATTGAACAACTGTTCTTCAAAGTGTTTGGGTGATATGATGCATTTTCTACACTATTATGATGAATGTCATCTGAATTGAAATTATCTCAGTTTTATATTTGATTTGAAAGCTAATTGTTCTTTTAGATTGCATTGTCAGATGTAAAAAAGAGCTTGAATATTGTTGTGTATAAAAAGTATGTTTAAAAGCAGGCTGAACCATTTTGATCATTTATTGCTAATTGAAAGTGAGGTACAAAGGCAAAGGTTGGAGAGGCAGCGGTCAAGCAAGGTCAAATACTAGCCAAGGTCAAAATTACAGAGAAATCACCCAAACAAAAAATACCACAAACAGGCTCAACAATTGTGTACCATTGGGTTGAAATAGAGTGTCTGAGACATCATACAAGAATCCACCAACAAAATAGCGGTGCTCATAGAAGGTAGTAAAAGCATGGTGGTTGCGCGATACATCACTTCTGGTTCGGCTGTCTCATCCAAGTAGTTGGCTGAGAACTGGCGCATTGCGCGGCAAACCTGACAGTGGGAGGATGTGCAGCGTGGGAACAGGTTCAAGGTAAGTGTATAACAAAGAGACTCTTTATACCCCTCTGCTCATTAGAGGATGATACATATTGGTGGTGATGAATCAAAGCTCATTCTACTGAATAGATGTGGAGAGTTAGTATGAAGAAGCCAGCTAAAAAGTTTAGAAATGTTACCATACATATGTGATAAACTTTATAAAACATTGTAAATGATGCCTTGAAACAGCACGACGGTTTTAAAATATTTTACAGCTCAAGAGTAATTTGACCTTTTTTTCTCATTAAAGTAATGAATTTCATATCGACCACAAAATAAAAAAAATAAAAGTTAACTATTCTGGTCACTTTGAACACAGCTAATTTATTAATGATATTGAACTGCAAGGGATCTAATAGACTACTATTAAACTTTCTGCAAGGCTGCCACCAATAAGAACAGCACAACTAGGAATTTAATTGATCTCCAAGAAAAGTGCAAGTCAGATGGTTTTCTAGAGTCACTCTATTAGAAGCCAATATGTTTAATGACTTCTGAATACTTTTTAAAGTATAATTGTAACAGTGTTACATTGCTTCACATGTGTATCAGCCTTTCAATTGAGTTAATTCTGTACAGAATGTAGGTAAGAACAAAGGTGTTCAGTATTACATGGTGCATTTAGCTATAGGATCAATAATGGAAAAAAAGCTAATCATCTGCCATTACTCAGATCTTCAAAGAGGAATGTAAAAGCTTAAAGATCAAAATATTGCTGTGTGATTCAGTTTTCAAATCTCTGGCAACATGAATTGTTCTAGCTGGGCTGTTATAGATGAACTGTCATAAAGACAATTCTGGCATTCACACAGGAATTTAACAGTGCAGTCCACCTAATATCAATATATACACACATATATATATATATATATATATATATATATATATTACTGTACAATGTTTTAGGCAGATGTGGAAAATGCTGTAACAAGTTAATAGTTTATTTTTATTATTTAACAAAATACAAAATAAATGAACAGAAAAAAAATCTAAATCAAATCAGTATTTGGTGTGGCCACATCAAAAGAGCATCAATCCTTCAAGGTACACTTGCACATAGCCTTTTAAGGAATGCGGCAGGTAGGTTGTTCGGCAGCCTCAGTTGCTTCTCTTCATAGCAGACAGACTTGATAATGTTGAAATCGGGGCACCTTGTTCTTCTTTACTCTAAAGATAGTTCTTAATGACTTTAGCTAAATGGTTTAGGAAGTTGGTTGAGAATACATTTGGGGCTGATGGTATTGCATGATGGATAAGTATGTGCCTGCACTCAGCATGAAGGAGACCATTCATTCTGACCGAATAACCAACTCTGCAGAAATGAAGCCCCAAACGTACAAGGAACCTCCATGCTTCACTATAGCCTGTAAACACTCATTCTTGTACTGCTTTCCAGCCCTCTGGAGAACTAACTGTCTTCTGCTATAGCCAAATATTTCAAATTTTTCTGTACTCCAGTTTTGGTGTTATTGTGAATAGCTAAGCTGATTGCCCTTTTTTTCCATGTCAGAGATATGACTTTTTGGCTGCAAGTCTTCCATGAAGATCACTTCTGACCAGACTTTTCTGGACAGTAAATGGGTGTACCAGGGTCCAACTGTTTTCTTCCTATTCTGAGCTGATGGCACTGCTGCTCTACCGATTGCTAAAGGGAGTAAACATGATGTGTCTTTTATCTGCTGTTTCCTTGACCGGCCACTGTTTCTACCATTCTCAAAATTGTCTATTTCTTTGTGCTTCTTCAAAAGAGCTTCAACGGAACATCTGGAAACCCCTGCCTGCCTTGAAATGTCTCCCTGGAAGAGCCCTTTGCTGATGCTGTATAACTACCTTGGGTTTTGTTGCTGTGCTCAGCCTTGTATGACTGTATGGTGTATGACTTTTGGCATTAAACTGTCTTTAGTAACCTCACTTTGTTAGTGGGTTTGACTGCTCCTCATCCAGTTTTATTCCTCCTACACAGCTGTTTTTATGTTTCATTCAGGTAATCAACACTTCCTTCCCCTTATAACTATATACCCTCACTTGCCTGGTAGGTAAGAGCTATCTTTAGTCTCTGAGTTTTAATTCTTGCCATTGCCTTTTCCTGAGTCCAGTTTCCAGTTCATTGCCTCGCTGTACCATTGGATCCTGAACTGTGTACCAGACCTCTGCCTTGCCTTGCCTTTCGTTCCTGCCTTATCCCTTTGTACTGACTAGTCTCCTGCTCCGGAATGCCTGACTTCAGACTGCCTTAACTAAGATTCTGCCTTGCCCTTCTGCACTCCAAAACCATGTACCAACCCTTGGCCCATCTTCCCTTCTTTCGTGAGCCCTTCCAAAGGTACAAGTACCTCTGCCTTGCGTGAAACCTGGGATGCTTTTCAATCACCCACACCTTAAAAGGGCAAATTTAAAAACAAAAAACAAATTAACTTGAACAGGGGTAAACTAGAAACCACCGGGCTATGATGCTGTGCCTTCTTTGCCCCTTGCCCCCTCTCTTTCCAACATAAAACATATGTAAACACATACTTACTCATACTGACTAACACACACTCTATCTCACCCCAGTTACACATCCATGCTCACACACACAAAAGTACACATCTATGCTTACACACAGAAGTATACATCTAGGCTCACACAGACAAAAGTACACATTCACATATCCATGCGTACACATACACACAATTACACATCCATGCTCACACACTAGCACAAGTACACATCCATGCTCACACACACAAAAGTACACATCCATGCTTATATCTATCTATCTATCTATCTATCTATCTATCTATCTATCTATCTATCTATGTATCTATATATATATATATATATAGATAGATAGATATAGATATATATATATATCTCACAAAAGTGAGTACACCCCTCACATTTTTGTAAATATTTTGTTATATATTTTCATGTGACAACACTGAAGAAATGACACTCTGCTACAATGTAAAGTAGTGTGTATACAGTTAAAAATAACTCAACACACAGCCATTAATGTCTAAACATTGGCAACAAAAATGAGTACACTCCACATTTAAAAAAAAACAAAAAACATTTTTTTGTCAGAGCATAGATAATACTGATTAGGCTGCCATCTATCACTAGTAAATGTAGTTAACTACAATATGGTTTATAGTAGACTATATAAAATGATGTTTTTAAGGCACATGGCATTTTCCTATCTAGGACATTTCTTTGTAAGATAATTTTGTGAAAATATAGACATGACATTTATAATAATGAAAAAAGGATAAAGAAGAAAAAATAGAAAAAAGTAATTGTCAGAGATGTCTTGCCATCATGCTCAGGCAGTGTTTTTCTTACATTTAGATCGCATATACTAAGAAAATCAGTAAAACCACCAGAGAACTGATCAGATACCACATTTTATTACAATACTGTATATGTCAAAATGTAAGTAAATGTTCTAGTGTAAGCACTGATTTAAAAAAAAAAAAAAAAAAAAAGCTATGGAAGCTCTTGACAAAATCGTAGATATCATTTTTCTTTAAAAATTTATAGAACTCAAATGGTGACAGGTATTGTAAATGACACAAACTGGTAGGGAGCCAGTTGATAAGCTTTGATCTCCTGCTGATTTTGTTCAGACTTAAATTTCTTCCCGTCTGTTGATGAAAATATTTTGCCAACAAAAGAAATCCAGTAGGCATGGAATGATGAGAATGACAATGGCTGGTTAAAATTAACTTTAGGAATAAATGTTTAGTTTTCATGTAAGAATTTAGACACTTTTGGGGATAATTACATCATACACTAGTGCTCTTTTTGAGTGGCTTTGAGCTCAACTCAAAAACAGATCTGAGAACACTTGATGAAACTGCTAATTATATTTTCTCTGCTGAAAAAATGAGCAATTTATAGCAAATAAAGGTTTGAGGAAAAACGGCCAGACTATTTGCCTGGAATAGTTCTTACCTGCCATCCAGTTCTGTGTTTTAATATTAACTAATTGATGTTGAAGTACAAACAAAAATAAAATTAATTTTATTTACTTAGAAAACAGTAATGCAAACTGTGTCTTTCAGTAGAATAAGCAATATATGTAAAATTTTCCCAGATATATCAGCTCATACTAGCAAAATACTATCCTACTAGTAGGATTAAGGTTCATAGAAAAACATGGGGCATATAGAACTCACACTGATGATACACTTAAGAAGTCTCCATTTCTTTCCAAAGATTACTCAAATGATATGTTTACAATGCCAATCAATTCATTATAACCTTCTAACTATACATATTGTATAACACTCAGATAGGTAATATCATCATTTTAATGACCGTCTTCAGTCTAAATTTATATGTACTGCCCAATATAATTAATAAATTCCCTGGTTGCAAATATATAGGCGAATTCTATTTGACAGTTTTGATTGCCACATACATTGACAAAATAGAAGAAGGATGATAGGTGTGTAATAGATGATACAATCATAAGGTAAGCTCCCTGCCGCAGTCTCTCATCTTTTTATGCTATCTTGACTATTGGTTGTGCGTGTCATTAGAGAACAGAAAAAATACTGAACAGTTTCTTTATTACTTTCTTTATTAAAACTGAATAAATACATACTCCCATTTAAAACATACAATACATGAAAATAACTTTTACATTTTTTAATTGCTGTGATTTCTTTACAGGGGAGGTGCTACAATGCAATTAGATTTAGCACAGTGCGTTACAGGACCCCTTAGGGGAGAAACTCATTAAAGTGTGACACAGATTCCTCAGTTACATCACTGAAGTGATTTTTTCTCCAAAAATAATTTCTAATCAAACATTCTGCATTCTGAAAATAAAATAAGCAATACATTTTATCACTTAAGAACCCCAAAAACTTAGAGCCTACCCTGATCTTTGAGACCCTGAAAGAGTCCTGAGTCTTAGCATCAGTACACAATTAGAGCGTTCTAAATAAGATTTATGAAGCTAAGATTTTACTTGATGTTGAATTCTGTTAAACTTGCTGCTTATTAAAGAATGGACCTTAGTTATTAGTGCAAGTTACAACAAAGTACAGTCACCTTGTCCAAAAAGAAACAAGGCAACTTGTCCCTATGGAAGTAATTATGTTTTTTTGAGGTAAAGTAAGGTTGCCTTAGATTAATCCCAAGTTACAGTAGAGATGCAATTAAGCATGTGTGATAAGTAAAACACATGAAGAAGAAAGCAAATTAGGTTGTTATCAAACAATGACTATTCCACATATACATATATATATATATATATATATATATATATATATATATATATATACACTGCTGAAATTTCCATGTTTTTGACAGAAAAACAAATTTTGTCCATTAAAAATAACATCAGATGGATCAGAAATACAGTGTAGATGTTGACAAAACAGCCCTTATTAGCAACCATCACTCCTGTGAGCTAATGGTGCGTTGTGTTCACTAATCCAAGTTTAAGTGTAAAAGGCTAATTGATCATTAGAAAACCATTTTGCAATTCTGTTACACAGCTAGAAATGTTCTTGTTTTCCATAAAAACAACTAAGTGACCCCAAACTTTTGAACAATAGTCTATATGCACAAACTATATACAGTTTTTTTTTCAGGACAAGAATGGTTTTCTTTAGATACCATTATTTTGATCATATCATCTAATTTACTCTAAAGAAATATGTAAAATATGGTGAAAATATTTGGGACATCTTTGGAGCTTTATCCCATCAAACCATATATTTTTGATAACTAGACTCCCCAGTCTATATCGAATGTTAGTAATTTAACTCTTTCCATGCACTAATTCTACTACCAGCCCTTGTCATAGTTTGTGGTAATATTTTTTTTTTGTATATGTGTGATCTTTTTAATCACACACATTTTACTTCAGGTATGTAGTTACAGCTCCTGGTATATGTAATTGCGAAACATCTCCTGAGTACAGAGATAATACCTATGCATTGGTTTGATGGGTTGTTTGGGGGCTAAATGGCCACATTTGGGATATGCACATTTTTCAATTTGACAGCTAGTCATCCTGCCCCCATGTGTTATGTGGGACATCTTTGAAGCCGGTCAATTCAGTTTTCCTAACCAAACCATACATTTTTGAGAACAAGACACCTTAGGGTATTTCTAGTGCTAGTATTTTAACACTTTCCATGCACTAATTTTACCACCAGCCTTTGTTAAAGCTTGTGGTAGTATTTTTTCTGTATTTTTTTACACACAGTACTTCAGGTATGAATTTAGAGCTCTTTTTATATGTCACTGTAAAATAAGACCCCAATATGTGTTCATCAAGTTCTCCTGAGCACACTCATACATGCATAGGTTTGTTTGGTTATTTTGGAAGCTAATAGCTTTTGACATCTGGTCATTTTGCATCAATGTCCTATTTGGGGCATTTTTGAAGCCGACCAATTTGGTTTACCCCATCAGACCGTATAATTTAGAAAAATAGACACCCCAGGGTATTTCAAATTGCTGGTATTTTCACTCTTTCCATGCTAGGATTTTTGGAAAATACAGTACAAATATATATATATATATCACTAACACAGCATTTATAATGTGATTATACAGACCAAAATAAAAATTAGGCCATGAGCTAGCTTTAATAATAAAAGTAATAATTCTCCATACAGGGGCATACTTTTAAATACATTTACTAATATTAGAAAGTAGTAGACAGTAGTTACTGGTTTCGAAAAAAAAAATGAACAAAAGGAACTAATGGGAAATCACTCAAGCAACCTAAAGAATCTCATAAATATTTTAGCAGTACAAGCTGTAAAAACAATTTGGAAATTGCAATAGCTTAAATGACATTTACCTTCTGTGATGTCCTTGTGCACCATGATATATAATATTGGCAGGATGACAATGCAGTTGAAGTATTAGATTCATTGTGTATATTTTCAGTATAAAGACTGTGTGCCCTGTAAAGAAAAAATGTTTTCAAAAATCCTGATTAAAAATTAAACAATTAAGTACATGTCCATATACCCAATTTAGTATATGGAAAACTTCCTTCTTGGATCAGTAGCTGATTCACTAATTGATTATCATAGAACCCTTCTAATAAGTGTTCATTTAATGAGGAAAGATTGGGCTGGGTAACATGGGGTTTACCACTGAGTATACTGCCTCAATACCTCAAAAAGCGATTCAAAATCTCAGCCAGGTAATTACAGACCTATGAGCCTTGCATCAGTGGTGGGGAAATTATTTGAAAGCGTGTAAAAGGATAATATTCATAAATATATTTCGTCCAATAACATGATTAGTAAGAGTCAACTCGATTTTATAAAGGACAAATCATGTCTTCTATGAAGATGTGAGCAAAAATATAGATAATGTTTTTTTCAGTAGATGCAATTTATTTGGATTTTTGCAACATTTTTGCACCTGGATTTAATACTGACTTAAAGGCAGAATTCAGAGAGTTGATGTTAATGGACAAAAATGGTAAATGGAGTTCCTCGGGGTTCTGGTAGGCCCATTATTATTTCATGTAATTAGATAAGGTAACATAGTCTAAACTAGATGTTACTTCCCTGCAAGGATGTTTGGTGAATTGGAAGGACTGGGCAGCAAAGTTTCAGATGACATTTAATGTTGACAAATGCAACGTCATGCCTGGGTGTGTCTACTGAAATGAAAACTAATTATCAATTACATTGGATTAGTCGGTGATTTATTAACTACGTGGGGGAATTCATTTTTCACAGGGCAAGGTAAGGTTGGATAGCTTTTTTCCTTCTACACATAAAATCATCATATAAAATCATCTGATAAACACTGCATACCGTCTTTACCTGAGTTATTTTTGCCTAATATTAAAATTGGTTTGATTATCTGAAATATTTAAGGGAAGAAATAAAGAAGGGGCAAAAATGTTTCACTACATTGTAGAGATTGATAGCTCTGCATAATGTAAGTGGAAATTTGTCTTCAAATAAAGAATAACCATATTATTATATTTATTTATACAGTGCTAACGCTTTATGCAGCACTTCATAAAACACATATATTGAAGTGGAATGAAAAATGTAGAACTGAAGGACAAATCGATACAAATCGTAAACAAGCCCCTGCTTGCAAGTTTACATTCTAGACAGGGGCGTACCTAGAGTATTTGGCACCTGGGGCGGATCCTGTATGTGGCACCCCCCCACACACACACTTTAAAACTGCATAGCTTCTACCGTTATATACCGGCGCAGACACTGAAGGTGGTACAGCATAACACTTACTGTTATCATTATATACTGAGGAAGACATTGACGGTGGTACAGCATAACACTTATCACTATATACTGAGGCAGAAATTGACGGTGGTACAGCATAACACCTATCACTATATACTGAGGCAGACATTGACGGTTGTACAGCATAACACCTACCACTATATACTGAGGCAGACAATGACGGTGGTACAACATAACACCTATCACTATATACTGAAGCACACATTGACGGTGGTACAGTGTAATCCCTATCACTATACATTGAGCCAGACATTGACAATAGTGCAGCATAACTCCTATCACTATATACTAAGCCAAACATTGATGTGGTGTAGGCCTACCACTTCATTAGTGTTGGGGTAAATACAAAGTATGTATATTTGTAATTAATATGTGCTTGATTAAGTTTATGTGTGTATATATGTATGTATGATAGCTGCAAGCCACTTAGGGGGGAATTAACAGGAAAGTCAGCTGTAAGAAGATATCACACCTATACACTATGTAGAGAAGGAAGGAAATGCATCACCTGGAGGCATGGGAAACATAGCAAGTCAATAACATCACACGGTGGGGTCTTGGGAACACAGGACAGGGATCTCATTTACACATCAATAGAGAAATCCCTTAAAAAGACATTGTAGAAACACATAGAAAAAGACCGGATTGGTGAGTCTCACCTTTGGCACATCACCCACACAGCATACACACTTAGCAGCAGATATTATATAGATGGGATGTTTGTGGTGGGTATGAATGATTGTCATCTGTATATCACTGTAACTCTGGTTTTGTCTTTGCTGTAACATTAATCTGGGTAGATTCTAATTAAAGCTCTCTCTCTGGTAAGAATCTTGGGTTGGCTGTTTTATTGTAATATCAGGTAGAAAACCTTAGTAGAACTAGACATATATATTATCTGGAAAAGGGGATACGGTTATATGTTAGTTCTTGGAGGAGGTAACAAGGGTATTACATTTATCATTAATACACAACGCAGAGCGGATTATTCTCCACGCATATCAATTGGTGGTATTGGTTTGAGAGAGGAGAAGTATATACAACAATTAGTAGTAGGGATGCACCGAAACGAATTCTGGACTGGAACCGTAAATGCAGCATTTACCTGGCCGAAACCGAATATGACCCCCCCACACCATAAAAAAAAATCTAACACTTTTATTTAAAGTAAGTAACACACCAAAATAGGACAAAACATTTAAATAACAATATTAATATATATATATATATATATATATATATATATATATATATATGATTGTTAACAGCAATCACATTCCTATCATGCCCAGGCATACCCAGATTCCAGGATGTACTCGCAGACTTGGCATGATAGGAGTATGATTGCCCTATCTACCCCTTCTCACTCCCTTTTTCCTACCTACCCCTTCTCACTCCCTTCTCCCTATCTACCCCCTATCCCCCTGTCTCACTCCCTTTTCCCTATCTACCCTCTCCCCCTTTGAAGTTTACTTACCTTTCAGGAGCCCTGCAGTGGGGGTGCAAGGCCTCTGTCTCCCAGCTCTGCCACTGTATGGAACAGTATAGAGTGATGGGAGTTATGATGTACTAGAGCATAATTATATAATGAAAAATACATTGGAAATGGTACAGCATAACACCCATCACTCTCCCACACTTACCAATCCGCACATATACCAATCCACACACATACCAATCCAGACATACACCAATCCAGACATACACCAATCCACACATATACCAATCCACACATATACCAATCCACATATATACCAATCCACACATACTAATCCACACATACACCAATCCACACACATACTAATCCACACACATACCAATCCACACACATACCAATCCACACACATACCAATCCACACACACACCAATCCAGACATATACCAATCCACACATACCAATCCACACATACCAATCCACACATACCAATCCACACATATACCAATCCACACATACCAATCCACACATATACCAATCCACACATACCAATCCACACATACCAATCCACACATACCAATCCACACATACTAATCCACACATACCAATCCACACATATATCAATCCACTCTCACTCACTGAATGCTTTCCTACCTTTCCTCTTTTCTCCTTACAGCTTCTTTTCCTCCTCTTCGCTCCTCTTCTTCAGTTCTTCTGTCTTCTTCCAGTTCAGTGGGTGCGGCTTCAGTGTTGTGCGCCGGGATCTGACAACAAATCCCGGTGCACAGCAGCTGTTGCCGCACGGATCACAAGGGAGCGATATCGGAGGTCTTTAACAGACCTCCGGCTCCCTTGAGTGATTTTAAGACCTCCGATACCGCTCCCTTGCGAGCCTGCTCTGGAGGGGTGCCGGGTGCCGGCAAGTTGGCACCCCCCTGATGAGCGACACCCGGTGCGGACTGCCCCCCCCACCCCCCGCTAGGTACGCTACTGATTCTAGACGATTATGAATTATTTTGTAATTTTTTCTAAATAGAAAAATATAAGTGGATCACTACATTAAATTAAATAACTTTTGGAATATAAATATAATTTGTATTTTACAATACAATGCACATAATTGTTGATTGGTGCAGATCACCTTGTTTTTATTTAATTTTGTACATGTGTTGTCAGTTGTTGCACTTTGTGGTTTCTGCTGCAATTTATCAATCACTTGTAGCAAGAATGGAAAATTGTGCCCCCCAGCTATTTTTTTTCCCAGAGGTTATTTTATTTACACTGTCCTTACACACGCTTACACATATACACTGCCTTTAAAACACATCTGCCCATTAACACGCATATACGCATACACTGCCCTTACACACGACTGCCCTTAAACACACATGCACACACACACTGCCTTTACACATATCTACCCATAAACACATACACATACATTGCCCTTACACGACCCTGTCTTTACACACACCAGCTTACAAACATACAAATACCTGCACTGCTCTTACACACAAACTGCGCATACACTCTGCCTTTACACACATACGTGCCCATAAACACACATATGCACATACACTGCCCTTACACAAGCCTGTCCATACACACATGTAAACACATACACTGCCCTCGCGCTCCCCTGCCTTTACAGACACACACACACACATATAGACACACTAGCTTACAAACACTGCCCATACACCAATTGGTTGATGCCAGAGGAAGACCCTGCAGGCGGCCAATAGGCTCACTCGCACTGCCCTTTAACCCCTGACAGCGAGCCTACAGATTTCCGCTTCTTAATGTCTTCAGAACAAACACGAAAACACACTCTTCGTGTTCATTTTCATGTTCATAGACCTGGGCAAGATAGGAATGTAATTACAACTTCCCTTTGCTATGCTAAGGGAGGCTGTAATCCCATTACAAGTCTAATATATAATATATATATATAGATATATATCATGGCATAGGAAGGCTGTAATCACATTCCTATCATGCCCAGGTTCCAGCATGTACTGGCTGCCTAGGCATGATAAGAGTGTGATTGCTGTTATCGACTATATTTTTTTGTCCAATTTTGGTGTGTTAACACTTTTATTAAAAGTAAATAACACACCAAAATTGGACAGAAAAATTCAATAACAGTATTAATATATATAGATATGATTGCTAACAGCAATCATACTCCTATCATGCTAAGTCAGCCAGTACATGCCAGAACCTGGGCATGATAGGATTGTGATTGCTGTTATCAATTATATATATATGTATAAATATATATATATATATATATATTAATATTGTTATTGATTTTTTTGTCTAATTTTGGTGTGTTACTTTTAAAGTATTTTTTTTTAAAAATCGGTTTTGGCCAAGTGAATGCTGAATTTTCAGTTTCAGTCCAGAATTTTCATTTCAGTGCATCCCTATATACTAGGCAAGTCACTGAAGTGGTAGGCCTACACCACATCAATGTTTGGCTTAGTATATAGTGATAGGGGTTGTACTGCAGTATTGTCAGTGTCTGTCTCAATGTATAGTGATACAGATTATGCTGTACCACCGTCAATGTGTGCCTAAGTATATAATGATAACAGTTATGCTGTACCACCGTCAATGTGTGCCTCAGTATACAGTGGTAGGTGTTATGCTGTACCACTGTCGGTGCGTGCCTCAGTATATAATGATAACAGTTATCCTGTACCACCGTCAATGTCTGCCTCAGTGTATAAAGATAACAGTTATCCTATACCACCGTCAATGTTTGCCTCAGGGTATAATGATAGGTGTTGTGCTGTACCACAGTCAATGTGTCCCTCAGTATATGATAAGAGTTAAGCTGTACCCTGTCAATGTGTGCCTCAGTATATAGTGATAGGTGTGATGCTGTACCACTGTCAGTGCGTGCCTCAGTATATTATGATAACAGTTATCCTGTACCACTGGCAATGTCTGCCTCAGTATATCATGACAACAGTTATCCTATACCACTGTAAATGTTTGCCTCAGTATATCATGATAGGTGTTCTGCTGTACCACAGTCAATGTGTGCCTCAGTATATAATGATAGCGGTTATGCTATACCACCATCTATGTCTGCCTCAGTATATGGTGATAGGTGTTATGCTGTACCCCCGTCAATGTCTTCCTCAGTATATAATGATAACAGTTATGCTGTACCACTATCAATGTCTGCCTCAGTATGTAATGATAACAATTATGCTGTACACCTGTCAATGTAAGCCTAACCATAGAAACTATGCAGTTTTAAAGTTTGTGTGTGTGGGGGGTGCAACATACAGGATCCGCCACACGGAGAACTAAGGCACGGTGCGTGCACTCTGGCCGCTTTAATTTCATTAGGCGCCAGCAGAGTGACTACCGCATGACGGCCGCTTTCAATGTCGCTCGCATCCGCTTTGGTGGCGCAATGGGCCACTTGACTAGACTTGCCCCCCAGGCTTTAGGCTGCCAACCCCTTCCCTGGCATCCACGCTGCCCACACAGAACCTGACCAGCACCCAGATAGGGCTTGCCATCGTTGTCCCCATCGTTGTCCCCATCGTTGAGATTGAGTGTGTATATTTAAGTGTGTGAGAGTTTCAGGTATGTGTAAGTGTGTGTTAGACTGAACATGTGTAAGCGTGGGATTCACTGTGGTATGAGTGTGTGTGTGTGTGTATGAGTGTGTGTTAGCATGAGTGTTTCTATGAGTGTGAATGTGTGTGTTAGCAAGAGTGTGTATAAGTGTGACTGTTTAGCGTCAAAGTATGTGTGTAAAGGTGTGTGCTGATGCGTATGTTATTTACAAGGGGGATGCAAGTAGATGATGGGACCCCTTGGCTTTACCTGTCCTTGGGCCAGATAGTGCCAGCGCTCCACTGGTCATAGTATATACTTGAAAGTGTGTGTATAAAAGAGTATTATTTATATGTTAGTGTGTAAAAAATGTCCTACCCTGGAGTAACTGAATCAGGCAGCACCACAACATCAATTTGATGCTGCAAGCATCTCACAGTTGCTTTGATGTTATGACTTATAACTCACTGGCTGATAGTACTAGCAAGACTGCAATGCCTCGACCAGAATCTGACTGCATCTATGTGCCATTTGCAGTCCCTTTCATCCATCTAGCATACTGCCTCCTAGGTTTATACTTGAACTCACGTCTGGAAGCAGGAGAGGCAGAATGTAGAATAAGATAAAGAGAGTGGAATGAGTCATTCTAATTCAGTAGAGTCCCTTGACATGCAAAATTTCCTTTCCTTCACTTTAGCTGCCTCAGATATTCTCTTGTCCTTCTGCTCACTAAGTTTCAGGTCTGAGCCATGTTGGATGCATCACTTGTCACGAACGCACTCTACTCCAAGCGTGCGCGTGACTTGGTTCTGGTGGTAAAAGGGTTAAAATTCACTATCTGTCTGCCCTAGACCGAAAATAGTGATAAAAATACAAATATCCACCCTTAATACCACCCGCGATTAACTATAATGATATAACAAATATCAAAATAACGCTGCCACCACCAAGACAATTTAGAAATGGGGTGCCTTGGTACCCCAAACGAATCAGACTAAAAAAACCCACACAGTATATTTTAACACAATAATTATGTGATTTAAAATTACCAATAGAACGGTCTCTTCAGGTAACGTGAGTCTTTACCAGACAAAGGCAGAACTTAATAAACGAATATTTATTATGAATAAAAAAATCACAGTGCATACACAAAAAGATGATAAACAGATTTACACCAACAGATAAAAATAAAAAAGGAGAAAATTACAGAAAACCTAACTACTCACTGAATGGTCAAGTAACAGTTTTTCTGTCCGTAGGGCTCCGGCAAGGAAAGATGGCGACTTACTCAAAATTAGATCTTGGCCCCTAGTAAGCACACTGACCAATCTTCTTTCACTAACTTTATACTCTTTCCCAGTTCATCTCGAGTTTCCAAGCCGGCCCAGAGGTGGTATAAGCGGAGGGAAGGTGTACCATAAGTGACCTCCCCCTTGTGTGGTGGAAACATATCAGTCCAAATAACTTATTTTCATTTTATCGTCCCTCCTGTGCTCGCCACAGTAATAATTTATGCGCTTATGAATTTCTTGTAAATTGTGAAGTCCATAGATATGTCACACTTGCTACATATGACTGAACATCATAGACTTCACAATTCCTTCCAAACCGTTTACGTTGCGCCGCCATGTTTGTACTCTTTTTGTAGGGTGCGCTTTCCCCGTTCTAGGTATGCACACAAGGAGGTATGATAATGAATATATGAGTTATTATTGATATGTGTTGGATATGACCTGGATATGAGATGGTTTTCCTGACTGCTAGTGGTCACTTAGCATTTCAAAGAATCCAGTATCTATGAGGGGATACAGGCATATGGTCGTCTACATTTGAACCTAGACAAAACGGCAGCTCCACTGCAGGACCTAACACCCTGTAGAAGGCCCCGGTTGGAGTCCGAGCTTCAAAGGACACATTTATCTCACAAGACCTTTTGGCACCACATGACTGTACAATCAAATTAACCCCTCTCATACTGAAATTGGCCATACCATCTCTACCAAGTAGCAAGTCCATGTATGCACTACACAAGTTGGTGTGACATCACTAATGTAATTATTCAAGCTGGGCCAATTAAGTACCTATGGACTTCCTTATCCACACTTAATAAGCTTTTAACAAATAATGTAATTGAGGTTATTTAACAGTTCCTACCTGGTTATATTCAGGAGAAGCCAACTGGCATGCTATGGAAGTTCTAGGTATGTTCAGCTTCCAAAGTCATAATAGGTTTTATGAAACATAAAAAAACTCACGTGTAGCATTATGCTGAGAGAATAAAATATATTTACGTGTGATGAAGTCTTTCTGGTGTTTGGCATATGTTGTAAAGCAAGTAGGCTCTGATTCCAATAACTGGTCTAATTTCAGAAGTAACATAATCTGTTGTTCTATGACTGAAGTGGCCAAAAACATAATGTTCTTGACTTGGAATGATCTCTAGAATGCAACCATTTTCTGTCATCATTCCATGTTCTTTTCGTACAAATTCACAAAACTATCCACTGCACTGTAATTGCTGATCATTTCTAGTAGACAGTTAAGCTTTCATTGATAACCAACTGTATAAGACGTGATAAATACGTAAAAAATATAAAACAGTGAATATTAGAGAAAAAATATTATTATAGAACTTTAGAATATCGTTGAGGTATTAAAGTCACATTTAAACAATGATGAATGCCGATAACATAGACCTACACACTCACTGGCCACTTTATTAGGTATAGCTGTTCAATTCCTTGTTAACAGAAATAACTAATCAGCCAATCACATGGCAGCAACTCAATGCATTTAGGCATGTAGACGTGGTCAAGACAACTTGCTTAAGTTCAAACCGAACATCAGAATGGGGAAGAAAGGGGATGTAAGTGACTTTGGATGTGGCATGGTTGTTGGTGCCAGACGGGCTGGTCAGAGTATTTCAGAAACTGCTGATATACTGGGATTTTCACGCACAGTTTAAAGAGAAAATATCCAGTGAGCAGCAGTTGTGCGGATGAAAATGCCTTGTTGACATCGGGGGTCAGAAGAAAATGGGCAGACTGATTTGAGATGGCAGAAAGGCCACACCCAACGTATGCATCTCTGAACGCACAACACGTCAAACCTTGAAGCAGATGGGCTACAGCAGCAGAAGACCACATCTGGGGCCACTCCTGTCTGCTAAGAACAGGAAACTGAGGCTACAATTCACACAGGCTCACCAAAATTGGACAATGGAAGACTGGAAAAACGTTGCCTAGTCTGATGTGTCTCAATTCCAACACCAAAAGGTAAAAAATAAACACCAGGTAGTGGATCAAAAGATAAGTGGAAAATAAGATAAAATACTTCCCGCAATACTGCAGCAGCCCAAACAACACTCCTCTCAGTGTTCAACAGAACAAGACACGGATATAGGGGCGCATGTACATGTAGGGAAAAAAAAAATAATAATAGTGCAATTATATCAAGTAAATAATATAGTGTAAATGTGTAGTGGGTGCACTCACAAAATACAGATGGTATACAGGCTCTTCAGAATAAAATGTTCTTTATTTCTTCTATTTCTAAAATGAATATTAAAGAGAGAGGCCAATGGTGCAGTATCCTCCTGTCGTGCTATAGGGAAAATGGAATACACTTACAGGATAGCAGATTTTGCCAGGCACTTCAAATCATAAAAGTCCAGGGATTAGGTAAAAATCCAAAACGCACTGCTTCTGTCAGGTAGTCCTCAGGTACTTCTCAACGCGTTTCGCCTCTCGGCTTCCTCAGGAGAAAATCAGTAGATTCAGCTTTTGCAGTAAAGATTTTGTAGTGTCCGTGGTGATTAAACGTCTATTTATAAGTCCTATTGGTGTTCCGTTTCGTCCGTTGTTTCCTCTTTGTGACTTCCGGGTATATCGTCACTACGTCGTCAGCGTCATTGTCAGGCAACCGGGACGCTTCTAAAGTTCTTCTTTGGTATGTCTCTGGCGTCTCCAGGCAACCTAGACGCTGTAGTGCTGGGTAAGTCTGTAACTCCTCCCCATAGGCATACATCAGTCTTCTCACTGATGTTAGTGTCTCGATCGTCGCGGTGATTTTCAGACGAGATCGTCAATAAAGCTTTTGGTGGTGCTCGTTTCGAGGGTATTTTTCGGGGGGAGCGAAAGAATATATCAGAGGTCTTAATGTGGGGATGTACATGAAATAAGACGTATCGGGGGAAGGTGTAAAGAGAGAAAAGAACAGACTATACTAATATATATGGTGTAGAGATGAGACAAATGTAAGGCAATGTGTATGTTGATGAAAGTATTTATAGAGAGGCATATATAGATGCAAAGGTATAATTTTTTATTTATTATTCTTTTAGTGTATTGTTACGTTTATATTAAGTTTTAGAGCTGAAAAAAGATAGCTATATTCACATACTATTATTTATACTTTATGCTATGGTTAGATAAGTATTAAATTGATCATTCTATAAATTAATTAATACTAAATTAGTTGTTGGCCACATTTGCACTCCAGTAAATATACCACATTTTTGGTGTTACAGTGAATGAAATTTTTTATTTGATATTCCTTCCCTGTGTTATTGCATTTAAAAGTTGTTATTTTCTTTTGTTGAGCATTGCATGTTTTACAAACTTTACACCTTCCACATCGGTGAAAACCAGGAGATTTATCTGTTAAAAAGTTCTGGTGATCTTTCTTTTTGTTTATGGCAGGTAAAACACTAGGAGCTAGGATGGTCTTTAAGTTGGCTAATTTTTTATAGATGATTTTAGGTCTATCCGGTAAGTGGCCCTGTAATATATCATCTTCCTTTAAGATGGGCCAACATCTATTTAGTGCTTTTTTAATTTGGGGTGCTCTATCATTGTACTGAGTGAGGAAGGAGAAATCATAGCCATCATTATTAGTTTGTTTTTTATTTTGATTCGTGAAACCTTCTCTTTTTTTACTCTGTATTGTCTGTAGACTATCTGTTAGGAGATCTTTCGGATAATTCCTTTCTCTAAATTTATTTAACAGGAGGTGACTCTGAGTCACGAAATCATCTTCATTTGTACAGTTTCTACGTACTCTAGTGATTTGTCCCTTTGGTATATTCCTAAGCCAACTTGGATTGTGGCGACTGGAGAAATCAATAAAACCATTACCATCTGTGGGCTTAAAAAAAGTTTTAGTATTTATTCTGTTGTCTTTAATAAAAAGAGTAAGATCCAAAAAGTCTATTTGTTGTTTGTTCACATAAAATGTAAAGTTAAGATTGTATTTACCGTATTTGCTCGATTATAAGATGAGGTTTTTTTCAGAGCAAATGCTCTGAAAAATACCCCTCGTCTTATAATCGGGGTCGTCTTATAATCAGACCTCAAATAGGTCTGAGTATGAGACGACTAAGATCCAGATCCCCCGCAGCTGCAGGGGACCTGGATCCTCCTGCCCCCCCCCACTTACCGGTACTTCTGAGTCCCCGGTGTGTAGCTGGGGCAGCGTGTAGATGTCTACGCGATTCGCGTAGACAACTTCCGCAGCACCCGGAAGGAGGCGTGGCTAGCAGCGGGGGTTGTCTGCGGGGGAACTCTGATCTCTGACAGTCGGGGAAGGTCTGCGCGATGGACGCAGACAACCCCCGCTGCTAGCCACGCCTCCTTCCGGCTGCAGCGGAAGTGCGTGGGATCTACACGCTGCCCCGGGTACATGACAGGGAAGTCAGAAGCACCGGTAAGTTTGGGGGGGGTGTTAAATGGGGGGCATAAGGCATTTCTGGAGGCAGAGTGCTCTGTGAAATGCCTTTTAACCCCCTTAATGCCACTCTGCCTCCAGAAATGCCTTTTTAACCCTCTATACGCCACTCTGCCTTCTGAATGCCTTAAACCTTCCCATATGCCACTCTTCCCCATAATATGCCTTTTAACCCTCTAAATGCCAGAGTGGCATATAGGGGTATAAGGCATTTCTGGAGGCAGAGTGGCACATAGGGGGTCAAAAGGCATATCATGGGGCACAGTGGCATATAGGGTTAAAAGGCATATCATGGGGCACAGTGGTATATAGGGGGTATAAGGCGTTTCTGGGGCAGATGTGCATAACTGGGGGGCAGGTTGGAAAATAGAAGGAAATAAAACCAAAATATTTTTCTCAATCATAGCTTTTATTAAAAAAAAATAGTTTAGATGAATTAACATTTACTGGTAAAACTTTTTTCCTATAGGGTCGTCTTATATTCAGGCTTTTTCTTTTTTTCCTAAATTAATATTCAGATTTGGGGGGTCGTCTTACAATCGACTTATAATCGAGCAAATACGGTATTTTGGTTATTATATACTATAAAATTCTGTAAGTCTTCAACATTTCCTTGCCATATTATGAGTACGTCATCAATGTATCTTTTCCAGAGAACCAGATTTGCGCCAAACGGGTTCTTATTCCAAATATGATTCGCTTCCCAATCCGCAACATAGAGGTTGGCATAGCTTGGCACGAATCTGGTTCCCATGGCAGTACCGCATGTCTGTAGATAAAAATTTAAAGAAAAATAATTATGTGTAAGGATAAAATGTATACAATCAGTAATAAATTTGCTCTGTAATGTGTCCATATTAGTGTCTAGAGTTAATGTACTTCTAATAGTCTCTATACCCAGTTCATGTGGGATAACTGTTTATAGTGAAGTGACATCCACTGTTGCCCATATATAGTCCATCGACCATGTAATATCTTCCAAGGTTTTTAGTATGTGTTGTATCTTTTATATACGAAGGGCTCATAGTTATGTATTTTTGAAGAAAGAAATACACATACTGTGATACATTGTTGGTTAGTGAGTCTATTCCACTTATAATTGGGCGTCCCGGAGGGCTTGTCATGTTTTTGTGTATTTTCGGCAAAAAATAAAAGATTGGTATTTTTGGATATTTTGTATCTAGGAAGTTAAATTCGTTTTTATTTAAAACTTTATTGTTGTGTCCTTCCTGTAACAGTACTCTCAATTCATTTTGGAATGATTTTGTAGGGTTGGTATGGAGTTTTTTATAAGTGTTTTCGTCATTTAGAATACGTAAGGATTCACTTAAATAATAAGTCCTATCCATAATGACCGTAGCCCCCTCCCTTGTCGGCTGCTTTAATTACTATTTGTTTATTATTTTTTAGGGCCCTCAGACTTTCTTGTTCTACTTTAGTTAGGTTGTGTTGTCTCTTGTTTTTTTGTTCTATTTCACTAAATTCTTTGAGTAACATCTGTAAATACTTCAATATGGACACTTTTATCCTGTTGAGGGAAGAATTTTGACCTAGGTTTTAAAGATGTGTGTATAAAATGATCTCCTTCTAGGGGTTTTATGTTATTAGTATGTTAATTTTTCAAAAATAATCTTTTAATTGTAAGTTTCCTTAAAAATTTCTGGGCAACTATAAATAAATGAAAGCTATTAGGTCCTCTATTTGGTGCAAATTTCAAGCCTTTGTTCAGAAGGGACAATTCCGTTTGACTTAGTTCATGCTTTGATAGGTTTACTATTTCGTTCTTTTTATGTTCTTTTTTTGCTAGTTTATTTCCCTGTCCTCTTGATCCTCTGAGTATCTTATGGCTTTTCTTTTTTTGACTGGGGAACCCATGTAGGTTGGGAAATTCCTCTCGCTGTCCTGAAATATTGGGTAGTGGGACTGATCTGTCTCCAGATGTCTTGACGTTCGGGATTGCTCCCTGTCTAAAAAATACTTCTTAAAATCATTTGATGTATGTGGTTTATTATGTTCATTCACTGTAACACCCAAAATGTGGTATATTTAGTGGAGTGCAAAAGTGGCCAACAATACATCGGCCGCACCACAAGAGAAATGAAGGTCAGAATACTAGAACATCTAGGTGGAATACGTAATGAGAATACAAAACATAGTGTACCCAGACACTGTGATACATGCAAAATGTTGTCACTACCAGAATATTGAATTCTGGGTATCGATCTGGTAACAACACACTGGAGAGGAGGCGACATAAATTCAGTTCTGTCCAAAAAAGAGACGGAATGGATTTTTAAATTCCAGACCTATAAAAAAGGAGGACTGAACGCCGATCTAAATATACTCACCTTTATGGATTGATTATTAACACTAATTAAATTTTTTAAATTCATTTTTTGAATTAATTCACATAACCTAATTATGTATTTTTAATTAATTTATATAATCCAGTTATCTGCCTACAGCAGCACTTTGCACATTTTTGCACATTTTTAAGTTTCATTTTAGGCATCTATAGTTCATTTAAATCATCATTTTAGGTCCTACATTTTAAAAAATATTTTTAAAAAATATTTTTTTTTTCAGTTTTTAATTATTTATTTGTATTCATTTTTAACCCAACATCAATTCTAAATTTATTATCTACCCTAATTTAGTATTAATTAATTTATAGAATGATCAATGTAATACTTCTCTAACCATAGCATAAAGTATAAATAATAGTATGTGAAATAGCTATCTTTTTTCAGCTCTAAAACTTAACATAAACTTAACAATACACTAAAAGAATTATAAATTAAAAATTATACATTTGCATCTATATATGTCTCTCTATAAATACTTTCATCAACATACACATTGCCTTACATTTGTCTCATCTCTACACCATATATATTTGTATAGTCTCTTCTTTTCTCTCTCTACACCTATTCATGTTTCCCCCGATACGTCTTATTTCATGTACATCCCCACATTAAGACCCCTGATATATTCTTTCTCTCCCCCCGAAAAATACCCTCGAAACGAGCACCACCAGAAGCTTTATTGACGATCTCGTCTGAAAACCACCGCAACGATTGAGACACTAACATCAGTGAGGAGGAAGACTGATGTACACCTGTGTCTCAATTCCAGCCTAGACATTCAGATGGCAGGATCAGACTTTGGCGTAAACAACATGAAAGTATGTATCCATCATGCCTTATGTCAATAGTTCAGGCCGGTGGTGGTGGTGTAATGGTGTGGGGGACATTTTCTTGGCACACTATGGGCCCCTTAGTACCAATTGAGCATCGTTTAAATGCGGCAACCTACCTGAGTACTGTTGCTGACTATGTTCATCCCTTTATGACCACAGTGTACCCATCTTCTGATGGCTACTTGCACCAGGATAAAGCACCATGTCACAAAGCTCATATCATCTCAAACTCGTTTCTTAAACAAGGCAATGAGTTAATTGTCACCAGATCTCAATCCAATAGAGCACCGTTGGGATGTGGTGGAATGGGAGAGTTGCATCATGGATGTTCAGCCAACAAATCTGCAACTGCGTGATGCCATCATGTCCATATGGACCAAAATCTCTGAGAAATGTTTCCAGCACCTTGTAGAAAGTATGCCACAAAGAATGGCAGTTCTGAAAGTAAAAGGGGGTCAAACCCGGTACTAGCAGAGTGTACCTAATAAAGTAGCCAGCAAGTGCATGGGTTGTTTCTAAAAAAAAAAACATAATGTCACCTAATCTTAATATTTCCAATTAAAATGTCTTTTCAATTCATCTTACTCATTAACATATACGATTTGCAATGTAACTTGTCCTGTATTCAAGGACTGTTTTTGGTGTTTCCCTAATGTTTTAATGCATAATTAAGTTAGGAACTTTAATCTGATAAAGCCTTAGCCATACCTATGTGATCCACAATATGACTTAATTATTCTGTCATATTGTTTGTGGAAAACATGAGTATCCCAGTTGCAGGACAGAACCACAAACTCTAGGATGTTTTAGGTCAGTGTCCTGAAAGACCAACAGCAGGGTAGTCAAAGGGCAAACCAGCTCATTGTCAGACAATTCCAGGATCGGAGCATGTGCATGTTTGCAGAGTGAGGAGCAAAGCTGGGTCAAAACCAAAAATACAATACCAAGGAGCCTAATAAATAGGTGTAGGTGAAGACGTTAGGCTGGGCTTTGTACTGAAGATTGGTGCAGAACACACAAATATGTGTCTCGGTATGCATGTATCATTAGAAGTTGTCTGTGTTGGTTTCTTTTAAGTCACATTATGCCTAGACATGAGGTGTGTGCTGCATAATAACACAGTATGTCTTCTTCTGTTGCATTGCATCTGACACCTTCCCGACAGTCCTGTCCTGATTGTCCCTTTCGCTGTTTATATTGAAAAAGCCCCCTAACCCAAATCTCCACCCATTTGAAAAACTCTTAGTAAATCTATTGATTTGCTCTTAGGGTGCCAAAATGGTAAATTATAAAAAAGAAATTCTGCTCAAAGTCCTCTTAAGTAGGACATACGTTTGAAGTGTTCTGTGCAACTACAGTTGTGGCCAAAAGTTTTGAGAATGACACAAGTATTGGTCGTCACAAAGTTTGCTGCTTCAGTGTTCTTAGATATTTTTGTCAGATGTTACTATGGTATCCTGAAGTATAATTACAAGCATTTCATAAATGTCAAAATATATATATTTATAATTGAAAAGTTTAGCAGTGTCACTTAGAGATGTCCTTCTTTTTGAAAGAAAAGTAGATGTTGTCCATTAAAATAACATCAAATAAATGACTATTGTAGCTTGAAACAGTTGATTTTTAATGGAATATCTTTCAGTGCTGGCTCTTGGGTCCAAGGATGAAATGCTGCCCTCCCTCACAACCACACCACCAAAACCACACCCATATTTTCTACCATGATTACTAAATTTACTTTCTCATGCTCTCTCACACTCTCATTCAGGCTCTTAATGCCTACCTTCCTGCTGACTGCTTCTGTGTCACTGTCTCCTTTCCTGCAGCTACACTTCTTCTCTTGCCTCTTCTTGTTATTCTGTCTTTTTCCTTTGTCCACTTCTTCCTGTGCCTTCTTCATGAACCTGGCCACCTGGATCCTATATTTACTAGGAACACCCCCTTGCCCCTAGAAACACACATACACATACTGGCACATATTTTTACACACAATGAAATTTGCACAACCTTACACACTCTCACCACCACACATGCATAAGCACATACTTCCCACATACACTTTTACCCTACATACTCATGTTAGCATATACTCATTCTCACACACATATACAGTTTTGTTCACACACGTATGTTTACACGTATACACCCATGCTCACTTACACATGCACACTTACACATACATATTCATACTAACACACACTAACATGTACACATCCTTGCTCAAAAACAAACATCCATGCTTAAGAGCATACATCCATGCTCACACACACATACAAATCCATGTTACACAAACACTTACACAAATAAACATCCATGCTCACAGAACATTTAAACATACATGCTCATACACACAGTGCTGATACACAAACACTTCCACATCCACATAAATGCTGACACATCTACCCATAAACATGTATATTTACACACACTTACACATCTGTTCTCACACCCACATACACATCCCTGTATGAATAGTCCCTAACTTACCTTAACCACAGCTTTTTCTTACCATTACCAAAGTCAGAGCAGAGGTGTGTGGTTATATAATAGGTCGGCAGCAGTGAGACGTTCATATTCCCTATATCCCCATATCCTTATTATGCACCACAAAGAAACAACTCTTTTTTTTTACTGGAAGTGGGGCAAAAAAGTATTTAGTCAGCCACCAATTGTGCAAGTTCTCCCACTTACAAAGATGAGAGATGCCTGTAATTTCCACCATAGCTACACTTCAACTATGAGAGACAGAATGAGACAACAAAGTACATAAATCACATTGTCTGATTTTTAAAGAATGTATTTGCAAATTATGGTGGAAAATAAGTATTTGGTCAATAACAAAAGTTCATATCAATACTTTGTTATATACCCTTTGTTGGCAATGACAGAGGTCAAACGTTTTCTGTAAGTCTTTACAAGGTTTGCTGGTATTTTGGACCATTCCTCCATGCAGATCTCCTCTAGAGCAGTGATGTTTTGGGGCTGTCGCTGGGCAACCCGGACTTTCAACTCCCTCCAAAGGTTTTCTATGGGGTTGAGATCTGGAGACTGGCTAGGTCACTCCAGGACCTTGAAATGCTTCCTACGAAGCCACTCCTTTGTTGCCCGGGCGGTGTGTTTGGGATCATTGTCATGCTGAAAGACCCAGCCACGGAGGTTTTCACTCAAAATCTCACGATACATGGCCCCATTCATTCTTTCCTTTACACGGATCAGTCGTCCTGGTCCCTTTGCAGAAAAACAGCCCCAAAGCATGATGTTTCCACCCCCACGCTTCACCGTAGGTATGGTGCTCTTTGGATGCAACTCAGCATTCTTTCTCCTCCAAACACGACAAGTTGAGTTTCTACCAAAAAGTTCTACCGTGGTTTCATCTGACCATATGACATTCGCCCAATACTCTTCTGGATCATCCAAATGTTCTCTAGCAAACTTCAGACGGGCCCGGCCATGTACTGGTTTAAGCAGGGGGACACGTCTGGCACTGCATGATTTGAGTCCCTGGTGGCGTAGTGTGTTACTGATGGTAGCCTTTGTTACTTTGGTCCCAGCTCTCTGCAGGTCATTAACTAGGTCCCCCTGTGTGGTTCTGGGATTTTTGCTCACCGTTCTTGTGATTATTTTGACACCACGGGGTGAGATCTTGCGTGGAGCCCCAGATCGAGGGAGATTATCAGTGGTCCTGTATGTTTTCTGTTTTCGAATAATTGCTCCCACAGTTGCTTTCTTCACACCAAGCTGCTAGCCTATTGCAGATTCAGTCTTCCCAGCCTGGTGCAGGTCTACAATTTTGTTAATGGTGTCCTTCGACAGCTCTTTGGTCTTGGCCATAGAGGGGTTTGGAGTGTGACTGTTTGAGGTTGTGGACAGTTGTCTTTTATACTGATAACAAGTTCAAACAGGTGCCATTAATACAGGTAACGAGTGGAGGACAGAGGAGACTCTTAAAGAAGATGTTACAGGTCTGTGAGACCCAGATATCTTGCTTGTTTGTAGGTGACCAAATACTTATTTTACCGAGGAATTTACCAATGAATTCATTAGAAATCCTACAATGTGATGTGAAAATTACAGGCCTCTCATCTTTTCAAGTGGGAGAACTTGCACAATTGGTGGCCGACTAAATACTTTTTTGCCCCACTGTATATCAATCAGTAAGGCACCTATGAGTGTCTAGAAGTATAATAAAATTGTACATTCAGATCTGTGCAATGCTTAATTTGAAAGAAATGTAACGCCCCCAAAAAAAATTAAAACGCAACACTTATAGTACTATTGGAGTTGGAATAAAATCAACTGGTCAATACAACAACTCCCTAATAAATAACTCTTAATTCTACACTTAAAAAGGGAAACACCAGAGAAAAAGAGGAATGCAAGGTATGTATGGCACTAGTCTAATAGTCAAGCTACAATTACTGAGGGTTTATGAGAAACTTATTAAGTAGATAGATACATTGGATGAACTGTGTTTAGACTTGGGTACCGACGGAAAGTTGGTGTTCGTTTGTTTTATTAGGGAAAACATTTTCTTCGTATTTGACGAAATTCATTCGTCTCCGCCTTCTGTTCAGGTGAAATTCGTCCAATGTTTTCGAAAAATCCCATTCGTCTATCCAGGTTGCCATGGAAACAAGAAATAAATGTGTAGAAGAAGTTGAATTAAAATAGTGAGATTCTCCTACACCTAAAATGGTGGCCGCTGTGACTAACGAATGAACAAAGATTTTCGTATTGAGCACATTCATTTTTCGTTTAGGCATGAAAATTGATTTGTACAAAAATGAATGTGCAAGTCTAGCTATGTTACTTAGTTTCTCAATTGTACTGTTACATGGTGAAGAGTATATAGAAACAGATGACTGTCCAATGGTATTAGACACTTGAAGTCTTGCTTCTGTGGCCAATGAAGCTAATGGGACATTTGGAAAGATCCTCTGATCTGATCCGTTGTACACCCAAAATGTTGAAGGGTATGTATTATACTAATAGGCTTGTGCGCTATTGTGCTAGAATGTTATGATTTAAAAGTTAATGAAATTAAACCACAAAATCACATTTTAATAAATATGAGCCTTGCTTCACTTTTTGTTTTATTTTATCCTGTATTTTAGTTTGTTTTTATCTATGGTCAAAATACATTCCAAATTACGCATTCAGTATCAATCCTGTTCATCACAGAGTAATACATTCACAAAGAATCAGCCTCTCTTTATAACATTTTTATAACATTGAGTTCATCAAAAGAAAAAATTTTGGGCATATGACACAGATAAAAAGTAATTTTATATGAGCCAGAAGCAGATCTGATGAATAACTAGTTGTGTTTTAACAAAGCTGAATGAGGTTTCTAACTTAAGATAAATTCATGGTAGATGAAGTAAATTTTATTAAAATGTTTGCATCAGTTGAACCATAAAGTCCATTGTTTAGAAAATGCTGTACAAATATAAAATATAACTCACAGACTTGAAATTATAATGTAAGCTGTTTATTTAAATTTAAAAGGAATCTACCATGAGAAAAAAATGGCAGTCTACATCATTACAAAGTGATATGCTTTGGTGTGTAGTACAAAAGTTCAAAGAGATCCTATTTAAATAAAATCCTCAAGCTGAGAATTCTTTTTTTAATAAATCTATGCATTGAATATCAATTTTTCTTGTTTTTTCCAGTACAAAAGTTGTGTTTTGCTTTGCAAAAGTAAAATAATTAGAATTTCATCAAGTTCTTGGATGGTAGGGGTAGTAATTACATCCAACTGGTCAATTACTGGTTAAAAAAATCTGGCAATAGTCGGCAATGAAAGAATCTGATATTTGCACCATTTATAATTCTGGATACCGTCTTCAAAATGATTTGAGTTTCAATAGAGGGACAACTGTAAGTGCCTTAATCCAGTCTTATGGGTAAAAAATAAAAAATATATATAACCACAGCCCACTTGCATGCCCATGAGTAACAATAAATTTCAACAATACCCCCTTTTAAGTGTTATAAATAAGAATGGAAATCTCAGACTGATTTGTATGCATGCTTTGCTAGGCAATTTTCACTAGACATGTGACCTGAAAAAAGAGACATTATCATTGCAATTTTATGCATATTCACATAATAATGTCAGAGTGGTATTGACTGTTTCCTTGGATACATCTACTCACCAAGCACCAAAATATGTAACAGTGTGTTACTCACCTGCCCTCGGCTCCCACGTTGCCGCAGCAGCCGCCACGCAGGAGAGGGAGACCCCCCTCCAATGCTCGGCCACCTCCGCAGCAGCTGCCACGCAGGAGAGGGAGACCCCCCCTACAACGCACGGCCACCTCTGCAGCAGCCGCCACGCAGGAGAGGGAGACCCCCCTCCAACGCTCGGCCACCTCCGCAGCAGCCGCCACGCAGGAGAGGGAGACCCCCCTCCAACGCACGGCCACCTCCGCAGCAGCCCCCACGCAGGAGAGGGAGACCCCCCTCCAACGCACGGCCACCTCCGCAGCAGCCCCCACACAGGAGAGGGAGACCCCCCTCCAACGCACGGCCACCTCCGCAGCAGCCGCCACGCAGGAAAGGGAGACCCCCCTCCAATGCACTGCCGCTTCCGTCGTCCGCTGAATTGCCTCGCAGGAGAGGCAGACCTCCTGGGGCACGGCGTCCTGCTTCGGCGCTCGCGAACTCCTGAACTGCAGGCATATATGATGGCCGCGATTCCCAGATACCGGAAGTGAGGTCATGACGGTTTGGCGGGAGATACGAACTTCCCCTGCGGTTCCCTATTTAAACCTCCTCAGTTCAACCAGACCTTGCCTTCTGATGGTTGTCTAAGCCTTGTGCTAGTACCCAGATAGCGTTTTGATTCTGTTTTCTCTTGTATTATCCCGGCTTGTCTGACTTCGTTGATTTCCTGTTACCTCACCTCGGCTACGTTTACGTTTATCCTGTTCTCCTGAATCCTGACCTCGGCTACGTTATATGACTATCCTGCTCTCCGGAAACCTGACCTCGGCTTGTCTGACCTGTTCTGTCCTGGAGTCCTACCTGACCATGGTGTCTCCTAACTACTTGTACGTGACACAGTGTTAATGTTTTGACAAGTGGACAATATAGTGTGTAGTTGTACCAAATACACATTGCTTTGTTGGCTTCAACAATCCAGATTTGTTTACCAGACCCTGGCATTTCCCAGACGTACCTACCTTCCAGTAGTGTGCCCTGCCAGTGGGCTTCCTAGCCATGTGCCCTGCCTGTGGGCTTCCTAGCCGTCTGCCCTGCCAGTGGGCTTCCAGTTTTCTGCCTGTTTTTATCCTGCTCTATCTGAACACCTACAGATGGCGCCCAAGAGAAAATCTAAAGCTAAAGTAGAGCACAGCCCTGAACTGGACACATCAGCCTGCCTACAGCCATGTTGTGAATCTGCCAACCTGATCCGGCACCGAGTGCCCTGACACCCTGTCTCCTTTTCCACATCCCTCCTCATTTTTTGGACATTCGTATGAATTGACAAATTTTGCTAAAATTTTAATGTGTATCCATCTGAATGCACAAGTCTTGTGTATATTATCATGGTAAAACATTTGCATTGCAATGATCGTGTCCTGTGTGGGAATGCTTTACAAATTCACAATCAATCCTACATTGAAAGCCACTTTTGTTTGAGCAAAACCATCCGCACTATTTATTTCTGTAAGCCTAAATGGATATTTGAAGCTCTATGTTACGTTATGTTATATTTATGAAAACCCTACTCACAAACCTAGATCAGGCTAAAGGATCAGGGCAGGAAGAAAATAAGTGAAGTCTGGGTGACAAGCCAAAAGCATGGGGAAGGCTTAGTTCCAGAGGAGTCCAGGTACCAAACCAAAAGGGTCAAGAATACGATCAATTCACACCCAAAAAATCAAAAACTTAATACACAGGCAACATAAAGAAGCACAACCATAGGTGAGAAAAAGATGGCCGAGCAGCCAGGGGTAAGGTTCTGGAAACCATATATACAGTTAAGTAAACGTTAAAAGATAAGGGACAGGTATTATATGGAAATGTTACACTCAGGTCAGACAGTGGATGCTTTGGCAGCTCTGCCACTTTTGGACCAGTGATGTTTGCTTGAACATTTTGGTTTATACTGTTTTGGTAGTCAAGCAGACATATGTAAGTATATGTGAATTAGATCTAATTATATCTATCTATCTATCTATCATGTAACCATAATACTAGCTTTGTGTTTGTATGTTATATGTATTCAGGGATACTTTTGCATGCTGCCATTTCTTAAACATCCATCTGTGAATTTTAACATATAGGTGTTTTGCAATACATATGTTTACGTTATGTCAAAACAAGTCAAATTTATTTTTGAAATATAGGCATTATTATTATGTACTGTCTATACTTTTATTTCAGATGTGGCTTGGTTTGGATAAATGTGCCGTAGTGAATAGGACACTAGTTTGGCTGCTGTTGAAAGAACATATTTTGGTCACTGGAAGCATCTGCCCTAATTCACAAGTTGAGAAATGTATGATTTACACCCTCGCATGAATTAATAAAAATCTATTATGGTTAAAATGGTCAGTTTTATGTGCTATCGAGTAGAATTAGAAAGATAAATATTATATATTAGCACTGTCATAAATTTGTTATGTGGCTCCTAATGAAATATCTCAGTGCTAATTGACAAGTCTTTTTATGAATACACTGAAATTATTTTTTACTGTGAGCACTTGGAAGCACTTTATTAAGTTGAATCATATCATGTATATTGGTTCATGCACAGATGTCAAATAACAGTAAACAACCTGATGTCACAATTTAATCTTTATTCATTACTGCTGGGAAGTTATGTTTCAGGTGTACTTTGCTGTTAGATAATAAATTACCCTTTTGATAGCAAGCCACAGTAAGGCAGATGAAGACATTTTTATAAAGTCTTAAGGAAGTTATATCCTTAGCATAGGCTTTTTTTATCTTTAACAAAGAAGTTGATATGTATCCTTAGGTGAGATATATTATTATTTTAGTTGTTATTGTTAAGTAATTTGCCATTGCTCAAAATTAACCCCTTAATGGAAAAGCCCGTACATATACGGGCTCAAAATGCATTGTTTTCAATAGGTTTAGGGACCGTCCATTGTCCTTAAAGGGTTAAAAGGCTACTACATGGTGTGCCCAAAATAGAGCCAGAGACCTCAAAGCCATTAAACGATTGTAACTGGTGAGGCTGCTGTAGGTCGAGAAGAAGGTAGTTTACTAGGACTGGTTTTAACAATTGTATTCAGTGATTGAAGAATATTACCTTTGGATTAGATGTTGCAGCTTGTCTCTGGAATTATAATACCTCTGAATAATTAAATGCTGAGCAATAAATGATTAAATGCTTTATAACATTTTGCTGAATGTTCTAATTTTCAGTACCTTATTGAGTAATGAATGCTGAGCAAAACTTCTTCTGAATGTATTTACCCCAATTAGAGAATCAAGAGAGCCAGATGTGTTTCTTTGGCAAAAAACACCTTTCAACTGTTTTTCACATTTTGTGATGTAAAAGCAAGATGTAAAAACCAGAATGTATAGTAGCCCATTTTGATATTTTATACATTTGATTTACACAGTACATTTAGTCTGGTAACCTCACTCACATCACCAAAGTTTGGAAGAAACAACAGAATAAATAAACAAATGATGCAATTATAACTGACAACATTCAGCTTGAAGTAAAGTATGTTGTTAAATCCAGAACATATTGCATCTGGTCTACCATTGTGCTAGAAAAATGCGTAAATCTTGCTGGCGCAATGGTTCCTGGTATCATCAGTACGAATCGGATGGCAGCTCTTGAGGCATAATATTTCACTGTTCCAGGCTCTGTAGTGTTATAGATCAATATTTCAAAATGCTTAGATAAAATGGTTTGAGCGGCAAACAGGATGACCAATATTTGGCCTAAAAAAGATAGTGTGCGTATTAGAAATAGCTAATATTGGTGGTAGGCAGTTTGTTATAAATAAGAAAAACGTGTCTGTATCTTACTGTGATTACTGAATAACATTTAATGTATGAATATATATATATATATATATATATATATACACTGTTATGCTATCAATAACCACTAACTATTGAGTGTAAAGTCAAGTCCACACTCCTTGTTTTCTGCAATTAACAATATTTATTAAGAGAGGCTAAACAAATTAACAATACATATACAAATTACTATAAGTTAGTATATGCTGTTACCAAACTATCTATTCATTGATTGAATGGAAATAACAAAGAAACAGCAGGATAAGCCTGTAAACATGTGATACAATTACCACTCCCTTGTGATCATCTCCATGCAGACTCAGAGAGAGAGAGAGAGAGAGAGAGTGTTGGCAGGACTTTATAAACACAATAAGTCCTCCTTCTGCTGGACACTCCCCTGGTAACCTATCTTCTCCAGTGACCCTTAGAGACCAAGGTGATAGAAAAGGGAAAGGACATTGCACTGGGGGAGGGAGTGGAAGGTGACCAAATGTCCTAACTGATTTGCCATGTGCTCTGCAGAGAAGAATCTCCATTAATGTTTGAGACCATTTTAAGGTCTTGTATAGAGAGGCTTTGCCCATTGGATCTCCGCATCATAACACTATTTCACTTCATTGGCATACAGTTGGTTGTCAATCATGCCTTCCTTTTTACACAGTTTATACTATGTTGGGGCAATTATTTAGCAAGGTGTTCAGCTGTAAAGAGTGTCTGGGATTTATATCTAGTTAAAATAGAAATTTTAAGAGCATCTAGCAAATTTGATCAAGGCTTCCTGGTAATCCGGTATAACAATAAAGCCTTACTGTATATGAAACAGCTATAAAATCCTTCTGGGTGGGGTTGTATTAATTTTTTTTTGGTTTGCTTTTAAGATTGTGAGTTTTCTATAATGAAAGTACATTTTCCTTTGAATTTTAGAGATTCCTTTACATTAAATGTGGTAGAATAATTGGTGTCAGAATACAATTTATATTCCAAAAAACCTCAGCTATGTTCTGTATGATTAGGTTTTGACATTGTTGGGGATGAGAAAAACTGATCCATCTTAATCTTTATTACCTGATTTCTTTGACAATTTTACCCTTTGGGAAATCTTTTGAACACATTTAGGAAATGTTCTGATGTTCAGCATGGGCAATATGATACATATATTTAATACCACATAGCAAACAGAGCCATGGAGATTTTAAAAACATATATTTGTACCTATATATCTTCACTATTTACAGTTTATGTGTATTAATGTTGACATTGCTGTTGAAAAAGAGATAGTCAGGTGAGGGGTGGGCAATTATACTGTAGTACATTAGTAAAACAGTATGTTATTGATATGACAGATATTGGTGAATTATTCAGACCAGGGGCGTCTTTAATTCTAATTGGACCCTGGGTAGGCATTTGCTTGTACCCCCTATCCCAAATTTCCAGGCATTGAAAAATTCCCTCCACTCTAAAACCAAAAATAGCCAAAAAAAACAAAAGTACCTGTACTGACTCTACAGATTAGAAGGAGATGGTGCAGTCTTCCCTCATGGGCAGGGCACAGCACAGCACGGGTCTGGCGAATAACCTGAAATGGAGTGCAGGTCATGATTACGGCTGGCTTTAGGTGCTTGGGCACCCTGTGCAGGCCAACTCGTGGTGCTCCATCCCCTGTCATCAATCCAATAGTCCTTTGCCCCCTCCTTCACTGTACCACACCTATCTTTTCCTCCCTCATGTAGTTCATCTATAGATCAAAAAACAACACATGCAAACACATCATTGCATGCATAGATCAACTGAATAAGACACAAAATCAGCAGGTATAAATCAACTCAAAAATCACAAGCAAATGCAACATTGAAGGTATAGATAAAATAAAAAATGCATGAAAACCCCAAATTGAAGACATAGATCACGGGTTGCAAACCCCAAAAGCCAACCCTGGCACCCAGATTGCACACATAGAATCTGTCCCAGCACCCAGATTGCATCTACAGGACCTGCCCAACACCTATATTAGATGCATTGGTCTGGACATCCTGTGTGTCTTCAAACAGTCTGCCTGTGCAATCTTTGTTTAGGGCAAAAATGGTACATGAAGGCTGTTTGGGGACAATCTCCCTGTACCACATTTGCCCTAAACAATCTCCCTGTGCCATCTTTGCCCCAGTCTTTGCCCCTACTTACACATCCATGCTATGACACACATACTCATTAATTCACTTATTTACAGATTCTCATTCACTAACACTCATTCATTCACTCATTTACAAATACTCATTCATTCACTCATTCACAGATACTCATTCACAAGTAACCTAATGTGACCCCGCTGCATTTCTGTTTCCCCTTGTCACTGGGGCCACCTAGAGTAGCAGGCCCAGTCCCAGTTACATCCCCTGACATCGTGGTTGCTGAATGTTCAAGGGACAGCTACTATGGACCCCCAGAAATTACTGTGCCGAGACCAACTGCCCCTTTTGCCCCATGTTAGAGATGGCACATGATCAATATGAGCAAATTGTAATTAAAGATTATTCTGAAATGAAACATTTGCTACATTGTTCATCGCTGATGAGCAGAATGCATTTCTAAAGAAATGTAATTGTTATAAAAGAAATAGCAGTTGTCATTTGTACTTCTTTTTAAGATTATCTTTTTCTAAAATATGAGATTTGAAAGTGAAAGAAACATTGAATAGGATGAAGCCAGTTGAAGTCCTTATTAACTTTCATTCTCTACTCATAGTCACTGTTCTGTATTTTAAACTGAGACCATTAAAATGGTTAGATATTACTATAATATATGGCGTGCTACTAATGTGAATATTTCACTTTAGAAGGTTCACATTGGCTTGGGAAGTTGTGCATAGTAAAAATCAACCTGTTTTAATCTGCTAGGGAGGGGTATGCCAATGATATCCCCAAAATATAAGTGTTCAAACATCTTTATAAAGTTTAAAATAAAACTCTACTACTTGTTGCTGCAAATATGGAATATAGTGATTGTTCAAAGGACTTCCGTTTTGATTCCAAAACAATCTCTATGGATAAAGATTATTGGTTCATAATTGTTGTATAATATCAAACAATTGATGAATCCTACAAAATTGCACATAACAAATCAGTAGACAGTAGCTTGTCCATTTTTATCCAATGTAAGATACTTGTCTTAGGGAAAAGAGTGTTCAGTTAATACTGTCTGAGCACACATTAAGCCTTAATAGGAAAGCCTTAAAACCATGTCACAACTCTTTACAACAAAATCAGGGGCTTCAAGTGGAATTAGTATATGAACCATATATTGTATAGTTTTTCATAAAAAGCTGAAAAAATATGTTTTCATTAACTATTTCTACAATTTAGGAAAATTAACAGGTGCCAAGAGATGGACAAGCTAGAAACAATGCAAGACTTGAGTCAGAACCTGAAGTATGGGCTATGCCTCCCTTATCAACATACATATATAAGCCCTGTCACCTTACGTGACATACCACTTCATACCCCTCTATTGTCCCTTGAGCTGGTCTGAAGATTCTACTTTAAGCTCTACTTAATGTTTTATAGGTACATAACCTATTGCCATCAGGATGTATTGAAGAAAATGAGATGGCCTTACAATGGTGACTGGTTCTCTATGCGTTGTCTTTCTATAAATATTTCTTGGACAGACAATGATCCTGGGGCTAGTGACATCTGGGTGCAGTATTTCTTCTGTGCTCCCTCCCCACTGTAAATAACACATACTAACATGCAAACTCACTCCTGTGACAAAACCCTATAGCCGAGGGTCAATAAAGACATTTTTACGGCTCTTCAGCATGGTCTAGAGCAATAAGGCTCAGAAATAGCAGTATTCTGATCAAGTGTGAAGTAAACATAACAGATATCCCCAAAACAAAATTATTAAAAAAAAGTCTAGGTCACAATTGGAGCCCTCTCTGCCCAGACATTGCTGGCCCAGACTGACCAGTCCATTTATTCACTAACTTCACCAACCCGTCAGACCTAGCTAAGCCAGGCTCTGGAAAACCTCCCCTAGACAGCACACATGGGTCTAGGCAGGTAATGCCACACTTGGGTCAGAGCTTCTCCTTGCCCTCTGACCACGTGGGAACTTCTACCTTCAACAGTCTCTCTGATTGTATTAGATGTCCAGCATTTGTACTGTTGCCGGCTTGATAGGAATCCTGGACTGGATCCTGCAGACATCTAGTCTCTTGCAAAATTTGTCATGAAAATTTAGCTGGGAGGAGAAATTAAGCATTGGACCACCATTTTCTTCAAATGCTCCATACACTTTCACTCTCCCATGGGCCAGCAAGGGCCTAGGCTCACCCTTGAGATCATATGCTGACATACACTCACGCTATACACTCAGATACCATACACTCACACTAACATACCTCCCAACACTGTGCACTTACACTAATACACGCACTAAAACATACAACTATACATACTTATATGCAAACACACACTCTCTCATCCTCACTCACCATCTCCTCATCTTTCCCTCCTACTGTCTGCAGTTCTCATTCTCTTTTGCCTTCCCGTTCTCTGTCTATCCCTAATCTCTAAAGCAGCAGGTCAGTGACAGGAAAGTGCTGTAGAATCTCTGCATGCATTTGCAAGGGGAACACCACAAAAATTAAGACAAAAAAAGCGACCATGCAGCTGCCACATGCATTAAAGTTCATATGATGACTTTAGTTTCCCTTTAACAGAGAAATGTTAAGAGAGAAATGTATTTATTTACAACATCTGCTTAACTAGTATTGTTAGATGCCATAGCATTCATTCATTAGTCTAAGTATTTCTAAATATTACCTTAATAAAAGTTGTTTTGGTTCCATTGCTTTGATAAATATGTGTAAGTATCTTTGCGTGTGTGGTTTGTACCAGATGATATTATCATTATGCTTTTTTTTTCAAATGCCTTTGCTGTAAAATCACAATAGTTTATGAACAGTATGCCAAGGAGTTGGTTGCTAGGAGACTACAACCATAAAGACAGAACATATAAAATAACCTTTCTTCCATATGTATTGATAAAATCAATTTTGTTATAGTATTATTAAAATTTAATGTGATAATTAAAATAGGAAGAAAGTCCACATTATTGCTCTACGATTAGGTAGCCTACCTTTTTATAATTTAATAACAACGTTTATATATTGTATGCCTCTTATCAAAACGTGCACCTAACAATTGGCACTGTTTTTTTTTTTGGTTTTTTTTGCCATGTCAGATCTATTTCATATACAGTTAAAGATTTGGTAATGTAGCTCAAGTGTAAGTAACACGTAAATAAGGATAATGTTTTAAAAATTTTATGTAGCCTGTATAAGATCATCTCCTAAAATGAGTATTAAATTTACATTAATTACTTGAGGCCAAAATATTGAGATTTATCTTTTTAAATGTAATCAACCAAATGCACTGACTTTGTCAATGTGCTCTAAAAAAGTTTTTTTAGATGTGCATAAAAAACCATAGTAATAAAAACATAATTAAAGGGGATCACCCAACTTGGGAAACAAACATATTAGACAAGCAATATCCACAGTAGCTATACAACCTGTTTCATAAATGTAGTTAATGTAATAATTAAGGTATTGAAATACATACTGTAAATCAGATAAACAGATTGAAAGACCTAAAATCCTTAATAAGAAGAAGTATTTTTTTCAGGCTTGGCTCCAGCCTACACTCCTTTACTACAGCTTTGCCAGCAATAATATGGGGATATATCATCATAAATCAGTGTTTAACAGATTTTTTTATGGTATAATATTCTTGTTTGGTTCCACAATAATATAAATAGTGCATTTAAGTTTGAGTTTTTGCACTTGATGGGTTAAAGATTGTAAATAATGTCAATGCTTTCAGCAAAAAATCATCTTTTATACAGTAAAAATGATATTATGCATTATATTATTATGTAGAAAGATAGCTTTGAATTCTTTTACAATACAAAAAAAGTAGTATGTTGAATTTGAAAGGTTGCTAATCCTTAATTTAGTTCCTGCGGGAACAGGGCCCTTCATTCCTCTTGTATCTGTATGTCAATTGCTGTATTGTATTTGTCATTGTCTGTAATATTTTCATCTTTGTACAGCACTGCGGAATCTGTCGCCGCTTTATAAATAAAGTATAATAATAATAATGATTTATATACAGAATTCTATGGTGAACATACACGTACATGTATATGCGTCTGTGCTTTATGCAGGATCAATGCATAAAACTCTGGGTCAAATTTTCATAGTTCTGCTATAGTTATGTTTAGGTGAGTTAAAGTTATTTAAGCTTATAAATAGTTTAGTTTTTACCTATGGAATCCTATCCTTTTAGGAAAATTCATAATTTCACAGTTTAAGGCAAATCATACATCACAACCCTTTATATTACTGTACAAATAAAAAAGGAAAACATTTCAAATATTTTACGATTTAAAATAAACAGTGCCTATATATTTACATTGAAAGCTTTGGTGCCATCCTGTCTAGCTTAAATGCAATTGTTAAGACAAAGTGTGAAATATCTGCATCCTATATACAATCACTTTATCTGCCCATTTGTGAACTAGCCCTATAAATTCATAGGCCTCACTTGGAAACAAGCTTGCTTGGAAATGTAGCTGCAGTAGCCTTGTCCCGAGTGAACTCTTTAAAGGTGGACAGATAAGAGTTACAGGGGAGGTAAACTGAAGGGAAAGTGCAAAACAATCTCCCCGTGCAATCAAGCCATCTGAATGACCAACAACCTCTACAGGTCATCCAGACCCTATCAACTACCCATCCAAGCAGTCTTAATGTTTTACTTCCCCCTCAACCACCAACTAGATTGTAAGCTTGCAATAGCAGGGCCCTCTTCCTGTTTTATATCAGTTTGTTATTGTATGTGATTTTAAACTTTAATGGTTTAAATTATTATTTGTTACAAATTTAAAAATGTTTTCACATATCTTAATGAACAAGACTAATAATTATTATATTGACTTCAATTGTATATTTAACTTACACATTTAATTTCTACTCAGGGACCTGCAAAACAGTTATCTAAATATATTGTAAATATGTAGGGTTTTAACTATATATAGAAAGGTTGAATTTATAAGATTTATTATCGAGAACATTTTTACAACTTGTTTTCGGCATCAGGAGTTAAAGGTCCGTACAAGCGACTCTATTGGTCACCGGCAGGGGCCTCCTCTGGCATCAAGCAATGAATGTCAGTTGCCGGCAACCAATCGAGTCGCTCGCATGGACCTTTAACTCCTGGAGCCTTCCCAGAACAAGTTTTGGTATCAGGAGTTAAAGGTTCATACAAGCAACTCGATTGGTCGCTTGCACTGAGCTCCTCTGGCATCAACCAATGAAGGGCAGCTGTCCCATCTGAAACCCCCCCAGGCCAAGTTTCGGTGGCAGAAGTTAAGGGTCTGTATGTGCGACTCTATTGGTCGCCAGGAGGTCCCTGCCAGCAACCAATAGAGTCGCTCATACGGATCTTTAACTCCTGGGGCCTGGAGACCAGTGGTCTCCCCAGGCCAAATTGCTCATTGTTGTACCTTGCCCTGCCCTTTGTCATGAAGACTGAAATCCCAATTCCTCCCAAGCCAAGTTGCTCAGAGTGGTTGTCTGAAGAATGACCAGATTTGGAAAAAAATTTGTTTTGAAATAGCAAAACGCTACTTGTACTTATTGCCCAATAACTTGCAGAAAAAAAGCAAAAACATAAAAACATTGAGTCTCTAAACTCAGGACAAATAGTAGTCTATTTACTAGGTTTTTTCATTAGCTTTTTGGATTAAAAAGTAAAAGATTAAAAGATTTTTCAAATAAAAGTAGAAAAAAGGGTTTACATTTTTCATCATATTTTATTATTTGTTTATAGGAAATTAGATATGATCAAAACAATCTGAAGAAAAAAACAATATATAACTTGTGTGGGTACACTTAATGGGTAAGGAGAAAATTACATCTGAATACAAGAACTGCAAAACTGTTAAAACAGCCTTGTCCCAAAGGGTGCAAAAAGTAAAAAACAGCATGGTCCTTAAGGGGTTAAAATAATACCTTAGCCTTCTTATAAGGTAAGCTGGCATATTTGGGTAGAAGGCATTTCTGGAGGCAGAGTGGCATATAGGGGGGGGTCAAAAGGCATATCATGGGGCACAGTGGCATATAGAGGGTTAAAAAGGCATATCATGGGCAGCGTTCCCTCTAAGTTGTGCGCTTGTGCGCACACGTCCAAAAATTTTGCGCACAACAGTTTTTCCCCAAAAAAGAAAAAAATAATATTTTTTTTTAAACTTTATGTGGCGCGGATATTGTGAGCACAAAATTTTTGCTCTGTGAAAGAAAAATTAGATGGAACATTGATCATGGAGCACAGTGGCATTTAGAGGGTTTAAAGGCATATCATGGGGCACAGTGGCATATAGGTATTTCCGGGGCAGAGTGGGAAGCCTGGGGGCAGATGTGCATAACTGGGGGGCAGGCTGGAAAATAAAAGGACATAAAAACAAAAAAAAATCTCAATAATAGCATTTATTAAAAAAAATAGTTTACATGAATTAACATTTACTAGTAAAACTTTTTTTCCTATAGCGTCATCTTATATTCAGGCTTTTTCTTCTTTTCCTCAATTAATATTCAGATATTTCGTCTTATAATCAGGGTCATCTTACAATCGAGCAAATACGGTATATATAGTGTGTGTATGTACCGTTTTATAATTGTCCTCCCTACTTTGGTCCCTGTCCCCCCATCTGTCCCCCCTAAATATGAAAGCTGGAGACGCCACTGCCAGTTAATAACCATCATCATTGACACTGGCTTGATTAATTGCTCAGATGCACAAGATTTTATACATACACTGGAGAATATTAAAGAGTGATCCAGTCTTGAGTGAGAAGCCTGATGATAACCCACATAATATTTATTTCAAAGCACCCAAATTAAGATTTATTCTGTCCCTTAATGTGAAGAGCAAATTTGATTTGCACAGGCTGTAAGATTGTAATATTGTCAGATATTTTTACAATATTGTAAGTCTTTGAAATCTTTCAAAAGTAAAACCATCCAAGAGGAATTTGATTTCATATGTTTAATTACTTGTAATTCAATTGGTGTTATATATCTTTTAATTTGTCTTTGTAGTCTGCAATACATGGGGAGGACTAAACAAGTATTTAAAGATAGATTGTGGGAGCACATTAACAATATAAAAAAGAGACTTACAACTAATGGCTTATCAGATCATTTTAGATTAGTACATAATAGGGGGTTTAGAATTCATGGCTATCAAGTTGGTACATACAAAGTGGAGAGGAGGTGAATTTTGTGCTTAACATTTTGAATTTGTAAATTTCAAACACTACAACAGAATGGCCTCAATATAGATTTTTAACTCAAATTTTTCTTAAAATAATGTTAGTTTTTTCAGGTTTACTGTATTTTATAGATATTTTTTATAATAAATCTATTTAGCAATTTTATGTATTTATTAAATTGATATATATTAATTTATTTATAACTTGATACATTTTAATCTCACATTACTATGTCAGGATCCACAGAGAATCAAACCAGCAACCTTTTAAATTCCAGTTGAATCACAAATCCACTACTCCACTGAGTAGAGCTTGGGATGCTTTTAGCTTCTGCCTCTCCTTGGCCATATTATTCCTGCGTGCTCTTGACAAACCTGCCCCTCATTCCGGCAATTAAGGCCCAATATAAACCAGGCGTTATCCTAGCCTCAGCATTAGAGCATTGTGTTCCTGGCCTTGTATTCTGAGCTACTGATTTTCTGCATCATATCCGTCTTCTGTATTTGATCCTTGGCATTGGACTCTTTACTCGCTCTGGTGTTTGTCCCTTGTTACTCTGCTGATTGTGATATTCTGGTTTCTGACTTTTAGGTTGGACTGCGACTATTCTTCAGATCATTCTTTGCACCGTGCATTGGTCAGCATCCACTACCGCGTGCTGCCTGTTTCCTGTTGCTCTGCTACCACCTGCCAGTCTGCTGTGGTCTGCCAGCATCCCTGCCAGAGGGCTTCCAGTCATGCACCTGCCGTGTGCTCTGCCACAGGGCTTCCAGCTGTGCTCCTGTTGTGTACCCTGTCAGAGGGCTTCCAGCCTTGTGCCCTCCCAGAGGTCTTTCAGCCGTGCTCCTGCCTTGTGCCCTGTGAGAGGGCTTCCAGCCGTGTGCCCTGCCAGAGGGCGTCCAGCTGTGCTCCTGCCATGTGCCCTGCCAGAGGGCTTCCAGCCGTGCTCCTGCCATGTGCCCTGCCAGAGGACTTCTAGCCGTGCTCCTGCCATGGGCCCTGCCAGAGGTCTTCCAGCTGTGCTCCTGCCATGTGTCCTGCCTGAAGGCTTCATGTCGTGTGCCCTGCCAGAGGGCTTTCAGTTTTTTGCCTGTACTGAGCTTGTCACCCCAAGTTTATCTTCTCTACTTACGCCTGTAACTCCATTTTTATTATCTATTATACATTATTTCAATACAGGTGGTCTGTTTGTCCTTTCACTCGAATCAAGGAAATTACTTGTTCTGAGGTGGACGATTGGACCCTAAATTGTGCAATTGTGTTGTTTTTGTGAGACTTACTTGTGAGATATATATACTGCAAATTAAGATACTATCTGAAGGTTTTGATCCGATTAAGAAAACAGTCTAATTTTATTACAACAGACTTCCAGGAATTGTATCTATCGAGGCTTACGGGATTATGGGTTTGATTTATTTATTTTAGTCATTTAATCACTCTGAATTTTTTAGTTAACACTTTTCTTATTCAATATTTCTATTTAACGTTTTCAATTATTTTGGCACTAACTTTATGTCCTTACATACCGGTATTCATTTCATTTTATTCAGTGTTATGTGAATATAGGTACCATAGGATATATTTATATCACTCACTTCTTTAGTTTAAATAATTCTCTTATGTCAAGTTTTTGGGGTTTTGTTTTACTTAAAGCACCAGCTCACATGTGAATTGGTCACATGTACCATTTCATGTTAATCAGAGGCGTAACTAGAAGCCTCAGGGCCCCGGTGCGAGAATCTGTTAAGGACCCCCCACCCCCCCCAAAAAACATGATTTTTTTTCTTACACTATCTACCCTCTCTCCCCTTCTCACACTATCTACCCCCTCTTCTCACACTATCAACCCCCTCCCCCTCTCACACTATTTACCCCCTCTTCTCACACTATCTACTCCCTCTTCTCACACTATCTACCCCTCTCCCCCTCTTCTCACACTATCTACCCCCTCTTCTCACACTATCTACCCCCTCTCCCCTCTTCTCACACTTTCTATCCCCCCTTCTCACACTATCTACCCCTCTCCCCCTTCTTACATTATCTACCCCTCTCCCCCTCTTCTCACACTATCCACCCCTTTCTCCCTCTTCTCACACTATCTACCCCCTCTTCCCTCTTCTCACACTCTCTACCTCCTTCTCACACTATCTACCCTTCTTGCCCCTTCTCACACTATCTATCCTTATCCCCCCTTCTTACACTATCTACCCCCCTTCTCACACTATCTACCCCCCTCCCCTCTTCTCATGCTATCTATCCCCCTTCTCACATTATCTACCCCTCTCCCCCTTCTCACATTATCTACCCCTCTCCCCCTTCTCACACTATCTACCCCTCTTGCCCCTTCTCACACTATCTATCCTTATCCCCCCTTCTTACACTATCTACCCCCCTTCTCACACTATCTACCCCCTCTCCCCTCTTCTCATGCTATCTATCCCCCTTCTCACATTATCTACCCCTCTCCCCCTTCTCACATTATCTACCCCTCTCCCCCTTCTCACACTATCTACCCCTCTCCCCCTTCTCACACTATCTACCCCTTTTCCCCTTCTCATACTATCTACCCCTTTCCCCCTTCTCACACTATCTATCCCCTCTCCCCCTACTCATACTATCTACCCCTTTCCCCGTCTCACACTATCTACCCCTTTCCCCCTTCTCACACTATCTATCCCTCTCCCCGCTTCTCACACTATCTACCCCTTCCCCCCTTCTCACACTATCTATTACTTCTCACCCCTTCTCACACTATCTACCCCCTTTCGTGAAGTGCCAGAACCAAGACAGATGCCTCACGCTCCTACCACTGCAGCTGGGGCAGCGCTGAGGCAGGTGGCGGCAGGGAGCAGAGGAGACAGAAGGACGCTGAGCGGTTGCTGAAAACGACCACTCGCCACCCCTTGGGCCCCCTGACTGGCAGAACTCCAGGGCCCGGTCTGTGACCCTGGATGTTCCGCCACTGATGTTAATGTTTCTTAGAAAATAGTGATCAGCTTACCTTATAAGAAGGCTAAGATACACTTAATCAGGTATCATTTTAAGCTGTAATTATTCTTGCTGAAATCTTTTTTAGGTAGGCTGCCTTTCCTGGGGCCAGTATGGAAGCCTTCTCCTCATTGATGGCTACTTCACTTTATAATTTTTTGATTTTACTTCTCAAAAATGTTCGATGCACTTGATGACATAAGTGGGGCAGATGGCTGGATATGCCAGTGCCTGATTAGAGGAAGTTAAATTAAAGGTATAAGTAGAGACAAGGATAAGGGTTAAGGAGGTTGAAAGATAGGAGAGTGTTAAAAATAGATGGTGTTAATTGGAGAGAGAGAGAGAGAGAGAATGAAACATAATAAGATAGAAAAGGATGGGAAAATACTGGGGTAGTAATGTTTAGTTTAGTTTGCCCGGTGGCTGCTTCCTGACAGTTATCTCTATGTAGTGTTGGGCATCAGGATATGGAAGAATGAAGGTTGCATGGTGTCCCTTACACACAGCTTGCTTAGGACCCAGGGATGCTACTTGCCCTGGGGGTTTCTATTGAACTAAACAAGATTTTTTCGTGAAATGTCTGCACTAAGCTTTATCAGTGCAGTAAATAATTTAGTTCAAATAGATCGCATGACTATTTGTCAAACGCCATAATCATACAATGCCATTTGAAATATCTTTTGAAAATGTTAATCTCAAACAGTTAAACAAAATATGTGCACATTAAACAACTGATTATTACCGTATTTGCTCGATTATAAGACGACCCTGATTATAAGACGACCCCCCAAAATCTGAATATTAACTTAGGAAAAAAGAAAAAGCCTGAATATAAGACGACCCTAAAGGAAAAAATTTTTACCAGTAAATGTTAATTCATGTAAACTATTTTTTTTAATAAAAGCTATGATTGAGAAAAATATTTTTTTTGTTTTTATTTCTTGTATTTTCCAGCCTGTCCCCCAGTTACGCACATCTGCCCCCAGGCTTGCCACACCAATATGGCACTGTGGCCCATGATATGCCTTTTAACCCTCTATATGCCACTGTGCCCCATGGTATGCCTTTTGACCCCCTATATGCCACTCTGCCTCCAGAAATGCCTTATACCCCTATATCCCATTCTGGCATTTAGGGGGTTAAAATGCATATTATGGGGCAGAGTGGCATATAGGGAGGTATAAGGCATTTCAGGAGGCAGAGTGGCATTAAGGGAGTTAAAAGGCATTGTATAGAGCACTCTGCCTCCAGAAATGCCTTATACCCCTATATGCCACTCTGGCATTTAAGGGGTTAAAAGGCATATTATGGGGCAGAGTGGCATATAGGGAGGTATAAGGCATTTCAGGAGGCAGAGTGCTCTATTAAATGCCCCCTTAACGCCACTCCAGAAATGCCCTATGCCCCCATTTAACTAACACACACACACACACTCTCTCCCCCCCCTCCCCTCCCCTCTCCTCTCTCCTCTCTCCCCTCTCTCCCCTCTCAGCCCTCTCTTACCGGTGCTTCCAGCCGGGGCAGCGGGTTGACGTCGCCTTCTGCTGCAGCCGGAAGGAGGTGGAGTTGGCAGCGGGGGTTTGTATGCGTCCGTCGCGTATACTTTCCACGGCTGTCAGAGATCAGAGATCTCTGACAGTCGGGGAAGGTCTACGCGACGGACGCAGACAACCCCCGCTGCTAGCCACACCTCCTTCCGGCTGCAGCGGACGTTGTCTACGCGGATCACGTAGACGTCAACCCGCTGCCCCGGCAATACAGCAGGAAGCACCGGTAAGTGTGTATGATGGGGGGGGGTGAGACAGGAGGATCCAGGTCCCCTGCAGCGGTGCGGGGGATCTGGATCTTAGTCTCCTAATCAGACTCTATTTGAGGTCTGATTAGAAGACGACCCCGATTAGAAGACGAGGGGTATTTTTCAGAGCATTTGCTCTGAAAAAAACCTCGTCTTATAATCGAGCAAATACGGTATTATTGTTATTATTATTATTTATTTCTGTATTGTTCAAAATGAACCATGCAAGCAATATCTTGCTGCTTTGGCTAAATATAATAAAAGATATACAATTATCAAAGAGTAATTCAATAAAGATTACTCCATTTATGGGAAAATTAAACTTTAAAAATCTATCAAAGATCTTAGATTATTGTAATATTCTAACCATTTTCATCCTTTGCAAAAACTCTGGGAGTTGATGTTCCTTAAAAATAGCTTTGATTTTCACTGTTTTTTTATTTGTTGTAAAATCTCTCTGTTGAATACTTTTACTTCAGCTGGAAATCTATAGATAATGCAAAAGGGCAAAACGAGTGACATCTGGTGTACCAGCCAGGCTTGCATGGTTCTGGCAGAATGCCTGTCTAAAGAAGAAACCGAAAATACTCTTGGAAGAAAAAAAAAAGCACAATGAAGCATCATTTTTTTAATCTTAAACTGTCAGTTACTTGTCAAAATAGCTTTTTTGTTGTATGTTGAATGGGCCATCACCTAAATTGGTGAATCACAGGAACTCATATAAATGTATTCTGCTGCCATGCAGAGTTTCCTGTGCAATTTACTTTACCTTTTCACCTGGATAAGTGATACATTAAACTATTCTCATTATTTATAAATTCTAAAGGTCACATTCTTCCATAGCTGTAAAATCAGAAATTAACACTTTCTTGTCTTGTCAGTTCTTAATCAATTTAATATTTTAGCATAATGATTTATTTTTTTATTGAAAATATAATGCAATTTACAGAAAATTTACTGGCAATCCTACAAACGAAGAGGAGAGCCAAAGTATATGTAAACATGTAAACAAATATTAAATAACATAAACTTTGGTCTACCCGTTTGTCGCTACCTGTACAATGTATGTCCTAAGAGAATTTCGAGTGTTTAGTGAATATAGTCCATCGTATATGTCAGGTCGGGGGCTGTCCGAGTCTGGATGTTATAATGATTAAATTTATAGTGAATCAGCATCAAGCATGTAATAGGGTATCATAATAAGTCCAGTTTAAATATTTTAAAAAGAAGGTGCACTCTCTGTCAAATAATCATCTTAACTTTTTTAATGGTCTAAGTGCAACGGCAATAGAACTGTAAAGGTATAATGTCTGATGTCTGGGCCCAAAGCAGCAATATCCAAACTTGCGGGATATGATATCATATCCTGTCTTCTGCAGGCAGGGCACAGAGTATATTCACTATGGGGCTGTGATGATTCGGTATAATGCTCCATTGTGTATACGGGCAAGTTACAAGGGGGATTGGATCTGCCCAATTAGTCCATCCAGCAGTTGTGTGCCAGGGAGCCAATAGGCCAATCTTACCTGGTTACAGAGCAAAGGGATTGCCCTTCACCTGGAACCAGGGCCGGACTGGGACTGAAAAGCAGCCCTGGAAAAATTTGGAGACCAGCCCCATATAGTTTATCTCACGGTCAAGCTCTTATACCCACAAGCACCCCTTATACATACCCGCGTCACACTATTCGCCATTCTTTTTATCTCATTATTTGTATTAAAATGCCAGAAAGCAAAAGTGTTAAAAGGCCCTAATGAATTAAATACATTACACATAATGGGATCAAAACATTTGCTACTGCGAACATTTTTAGATGAAAAAGTTCCATTTTATTCAGTGGAACAAAACACTGATTACATTATTCTTCACGATATTCTGGTAAGAAACTTTTATTTCTTTATTAATTCATGTAGACTATTTTTTCCATATTTAATAAAAGCTATGATTGAGACATGTTTGGTTTTTATTTCCTTTCATTTGACAACCTACCCCCGAGTTATGCACCTCTGCCCCCAGGCTTGCCACTCTGCCCCCCTGATATGCCTTCTAACCCCCTATATGCCACTCTGCCTCCAGAAATGCCTTAAACCCCCTATATGCCACTCTGTCCCATGATATGCCTTCTAACCCCCTATATGCCACTCTGCCAAATAGGGGGTTAAAAGGCATATCATGGGACAGAGTGGCATATAGTGGGTATAAGGCATTCTGGAGGCAGAGTGGCATAAAGGGGGTTAAAAGGCATATCATGGGGCACTCTGCCTCCAGAAAAGCCTTATGCCCCCCTATATGCCACTCTGCCTCCCCAATATGCTTTATACCCTCCTATATGCCACTCTGCCCCATAATATGCCTTTTAATACCCTATATGCCACTCTGCCTCCAGAAATGCCTTTTACTCCCTGTCACTCTGCCTCCAGAAATGCCTTATACCCCCCTATATGCCACTCTGCCTCCCTGATATGCCTCAACCCTCCTATATGCCCCTCTGCCCCGTGATATGCCTTTTAACCCCCTTTTTGCCACTCTACCTCCAGATATGCCTTTTGACCCCCTATATGTCACTCTGCATCCAGAAATGCCTTATACCCCTATATGCAACTCTGGCATATAGGGGGTTAAAAGGCATATCATGGGACAGAGTGGCATATAGGGGGGTATAAGGCATTTCTGGAGGCAGAGTGGCATATAGGGGGGGACACTTACATATTGTAAAAGATTCTAACACATTTAACATCTATTTTAACCCTAGTAATATGAAATGGACCATATATAATTATTGGTATAGGCAATAGTCAAAGATATGTAATCATTGTTCATAAATAAATGATTATTAAGATATATTAATAGGTTTCAATAATAAGCTTCAGGGTTTCCTTGACCTTAAATATAGAATGAAGGATTTGCTGAACAGGCATTCTATAGATAGGATAGAAGCTTGCTAATGCATGGTATAGTTGTAACTCTAAAAGGGCATTACAGTATACGTAGAGTGACCACCTAAAATAGGGTTTCGACGTACAAAGATCTTAGTGAGCATGTTTACCCAATTAGGTGAAGACCAATACCCTGACATCACTATCCAATCCACATATAAGCTAGGCTTTTGTAAGACATGGAGAGGCATGGGAAGAGAGGTCGAGAGAAGATGTACTTGCCATCCACGGACTCTTCACGTCCCAACACTCCCTCCCTCCATCCTCAGGAATGCATAGGACAGATGTCATGAACTAAATTCCTCTCCAAGTTTTTGTAAGACTTGTTTCGTATTTTTGTTATCTACTTTTTATATTCTTCGTCTATTTTTGTTCGTATTAAATGTTTCACCTTTGTTTGCATCTAAGTGACTCTGCCTATTTTTGACGCACATACATTTATATGTGTTCCAATTATTTGAAGTTTGTATTTGGCCCTATATACATTTTATTACATATCTGGCGAGCCAGCCAGGAGTATTTCTTCCTGACCTTTGCCCTCCAGCTTGCTCAGGGGGAAGGGCAGATATATCTGTACACTTTTTGCAAACTGTCGGGAGAAAATTAAGAAAAGGACTTTTGAGGATACAGACTTTCAGATTTTATTGGAACCACAAGTGCTAAGAGACGCTATTGACGGCAGACGCAAGACAGCCATACAGCGTGAAACAACAGCCACTCACGGAGAGTTCACTAAACAGAGTAAGTCATGGATTTTATAAAAACTTATGCTAACAAAAGTAAAATAACTTTTCAATTTGATAATTGTCCTACTAATGCACAGTTATGGGCTAGTATGTACAAACAATGTGAGCTAGAAAATATGAAATTGGATAAGAAATTGTTTTGTATTGATAAACTTAAGAAGAAACTGCAAAATGCCCTAAGCATGTTTAAAACGTTTAATGACTTGATTGTGGAGGATTTACAGCCTAGACAAAGTATTTGCATGATTAACAAAGTTGTACCAGAATCTAACCCTGATGACAGTACTGACGACTTTAACAGCTGTCCCGACTGTTTTGTTTTAGCTCAGCAATTAGAGAACTTGGAGAGGGATATGGACAGACAAACGGCTAGAATTAATTCAGAATGACTGTCACAAGCCACAAACTAATCCTACTAATTCTGAATAAGTTGATAATACTAACCAAAGGTTGATACAGAAGCTTAATTAAGTGTGACTAATCAAGCTTTACCTATAACATCTAATTCACCTGTTTGCACGATTGTAGGTTTTAGTGGTAAAGGTAATACTTCAGCAACTTTAGTTACTGGTGTTTTGTTTGAGATTCCTGGCTATTTGTGTACTGAAATTGATATCTGGCATTGTCCTAGCTCAGAAAATATCTTAGGGGCTGATGTAATGAGAGAACGAGGCTGGGTCATTGACTTAGGGAATCAAGTGATTTGGAGAAGTAATAACCTAAAAGGGCCTGTAGTAATTGATCCAAGTGACTACAGTGTAGTGGCCGTTATCAATTTAATTGAGGAGGTATCCCCAAATCATGTATGGCCACAAATGGATTGTAATGACTTGACTCTTGTAGAAATTGTGCAGAAACATCCCTCGTTATGGGCTCAATCTAAGAATGAGGTAGGGACGATGAAAGATGTTGTTGTCAAAGTGGAAGGAACAGATCCCATAGCTCAGAAACAGTACCGATTGCCTCCAGATTCAATTGAGCCTTTGTCCAAAATTATTGAAGAACTACTTCAACAAGGCGTCATACGCAAATCAAATTCGGGGACAAACTATCCGTTATGGGCAGTTAAGAAACCAGATAATTCTTATAGAATGCTTCTAGATCTGCGTATGTTTAATAAATGTACCCCAAATGTGGCACCAATTGTAGCAGATACCCCTGACATCATGTCTCGATTGAATGCTAAGGCAAAGTTTTTCTCGGTACCTCGATATCGATATCAGTAATGGTTTTTTCAGTATTCAGATAAAGGAGTTGTCAATACAAATTTGCTTTTACCTTTCTGAATGAGCAATATGTATTTTGCAGATTACCACAAGGGGCACACATGTCACCTAGTCTGTTTCATCAGGCATTGGCAAAAGTATTATCAAAATTCTCAAGGCAAGATTGTATTCTACAGTATGTTGATGATATCTTGTTGGCAACAGAGAGTAGAGAGGAACACCTCATCTTGTTAGCAGAATTGTTTGATCTGTTGTATGAGTCAGGATTGAAATTAAATCCAAGGAAGGTCCAATTACTGAAACAAGAGGTTCAGTACTTGGGAGTTTTGATAAGTCCGAATCACATGAGTGTGTTGAGATATTTCAGGGGGATTATCCATCTCTTTTTAGAAAAGAAGTAGAGGAAACTGATGAACCTGTATTTGTAGATGGTTCTAGATTTTGCTTGAAAGGACAGTATTATACCGGATATGCCATTTGGTTTCCAAAGAAAGGTCGAGCTATTCAGCATAGACTACCAGGACATTTTTTTGCCCAGAGAGCAGAAATTGAAGCTGTTAAAACAGTATTGGAAATTAATGAGAAAGAAAACAATGATCCTTTGGTAATCTATAGCGATAGTTCATATGTCGTACGTTCACTAACAGACTACTTACCTGTGTGGAAAAAACGAGGTTTTGTGGATTCATCTAACAAAATGTTAAGTCATGTTGATACATTGCAGACTATTTTTGAGCTTGCTTCTAAAAATCCTAACCGATATGCTATTGTCAAGGTACCAGGCCATAGCAGAGGGACTAGTGATTTAGCTTTGAGAAATGAGAAAGCAGATTCTCTAGTAAAGGAAGCAGCTTTGACAGAAGAGATAGTGATGGAACTAGAACGGTTGGAAGTACTACCAGTAAAGAGTAAGGAAGCAAATTTACCTTCATTCATCGATAAAGATGAAAGATGCGTTCATTATAGAATCTAAGAATAAAATAACACCTCCCTTTGTTTGTGAGAACGGAGTGGTGTGTTATGAGATGCAAGGTAATTTACTTCCAGTTGTGCCTAAACACTTGCAGACGGAATTCACCCGCTATAAGATGTAAAGATTAGGTCATGTGGGTCAGCAAAAGTTGCTGGAAAACTTCAAAGAGAAGTTTTATTGGGACAAAAAGGTGCACTCTGTACAAAATGTTGTTCAGTCATGTCTCATTTGTGCTCAAGTAAACCCTAGGCCTAAAGGACAAAAGTCTCCACTTCTAAGAATTGCACCTGCAGATGGTTCGTGGTCTATACTGCAGATTGACTACATAGGTCTCCTACTTCAGGTAACCAAGGTCTCAGGTATGCATTGGTTGTGGTAAATGTATTTTATAAGTAGGTAGAATTGTAGCCTGTCAGGAATGATGATGCTTTGTCTACGGCAAAAGCATTAAGGAATCATGTTGTACTTGGGGAATCCCAAGGATGATTGCTTCTGACAGAAGGAGCCATTTTACTGGCAAAGTCATGCAGGCTGTTTGCGCAATCCTGGGGGTACGTCAACAATTCCATGTTCCATACCATCCTCAGTCCGCAGGTATTGTAGAAAGAATGAACAGAACGATTAAGTCTAGAATTGCAAAAATGTTACTTGATAAAGGAAATACTTGGGTTGATGCAGTACCTCTGGTATTGACGAGTATTAGGGGAACAAGCTCCTCAACTACCCAGTATACACCTTTTGAATTAATGACAGGAAGGAAAATGCCATTGATCTTTCCTTATGAACAATTTTTGTCTACTCCACAGAAAGATGCCATTGCAAGAACTAAGTGGTTACAGGTACTTCAAGAGAATTTAAAAACAATTCTTCCCCATGCAGCATCTAGAATGCAGCCTATGGTACCGCCTCACTCATCTAAATTTGTGAAAGGAGCATCAGTAATGATTAAGACTTTTAGGAAGGCAGGACCTTGGGAAAGTAATTGGGAAGGACCGTTTGAAATAATCGACACAATGGGTCAAGTTATGATCCTTGTTCAAAGGACAGAAAAGACTGTGAAAAATACTCGTAGGCAGCAGAAGCTGTGGGTACATGTTGACCAGTGTAAATTATATGTTTCTAACTAAATTCTGTTCTTGTAGGAACACAGTTCTGCAAGAAAATGGAGAAACAAAGCAGTTAACTATTGAAAGGAGAACCTCCAGAGAAACAGCAATACAAGAATCGTGACATCAAGATAGCATAGTTTTTTGATAGCTGTGATGTTTGAACAGTACCAAAAGCCAATTGAAATTGATGATCCGACAAAGGATTTACCACAGGAGACATTGTTATCACATAAGATAAGAGAAGTTCGAGTGGATCGACTCCTGACATCAGACATTGATACATCAAGAGACATTGTTGGACAAATTAGATTCGGTTATGGCTCCAGAGATCAACCTTGTTTGACTATATTTTTTGAGCATACCTCAGAGATAACGGTTCATGCAACAGTAGGACCAAAAGCCAAATTCACACAGTCACAGGGGAATTATACCCATAATAATCAGACAGGTGTTTGGGAATGTCATCCTACTGAGTCCATGTGGTGGTTTATAACAATTAAGGGAGAAGAACATGCACAATGGACAGGTGATGTTACCAATGAGATGTTAACATCAGGGAAAATGGGAAGATCAAAGACAGAGATTTGGTATAAGACTCAGTCTTATGGTAAAATCTTGGATCCTTCACTGCTTTCTATATCAGCAGGGGATGATGATTGGACTAGGGTTTGGAACTTTCAGGTGGAAAGAGAAATAGCTATAGTCAAAGTATCTTTTGTATTTACGGTAACTAATTCTATAGCACCTGAAGTTAGAGTTAATCCCCATAGTGTGAAAAGCCAAGAGGAATTGGAACCTATAGAACTACAATGTGGGACAAGGTTACTATTACCCCAGGAAGCATCACTCGTTTGGTCAAAAGGGAAAACATCTTTAGGAAGTTTTACAAATAATCCAACTCGTATACTTCATAAGGGTCAAATGGGGGATGTACATTGGAATGGTATACATTTTATGCTTAGAATAGATAGTCCAACTCGTAAAGACTCTGGGATATATGAATGTTGTGTATTACTGAAAGGAGATTACAAACACTGTGACAGAGCAAATGTCAGTGTTTGGTCCCCTGAAGACAATTTGTGTACTGGTACTAGACTCAAACCATCCAATCCTTTTCAGGTTAATTACTTTCAATCTAAGCCATTGTTGAGGAATGGATCGTTTGTAACCCTAGTTTGGACTTTTAACATGTCTGATTGGAAAATATCCACTTGGTTTCCTCAATGTTTGTCACACCTTACTAACCTGGAAAAAGGTCTTGCTCAATGGTTTGGACAAAATCCATTGAGAATGGCAAGAAGTAGACGAGGTATTATTGAGGGAATCTTGGGGGGTGTTGGTTCGGTAGGAAGCTTACTTAATACTATGGATATAAATACTCTTAAATCCGATTTGGGATCCGTGAGTTATGTTGGAAGTCAGGGAGCAAAAGTACAAAAAGGGTTAAATCAGTTATTGGAAAAAATGGTTCTAAGTTCTGCTACTGTGATTGGGTCGTCTGTATCTCACTTACAGGATGCCACTTTAGACTTAATAGAGAGTCAAGAGGAGAATCAAGTGTCAAGAGCATGCCTGGAAATACAGATAGAATATTCCACTAATCTAAAGATGATTGCACAGGCTTTACAGTGTGGTATTACACCTTTGGGTTTGTTGAAAAGCTTACCTGACAAATATAGTTTTGGTCTGGGTCATATTGATTTGTGGATTAATAAATGGATGGGTTGTGATCAGGATTTTTGTATTGGGACATCTTTAATCCCAGTGGCAGGAGTTGAACAAGTAGTGGTACCAGTAACAGTTTTAGGAATTCCAGTCAGTGACACACAATTGATTCATTATAATTTAAGGTATACAGATTTTGTATTTGATGGGGAAAATCTGGAACAATTAGATGTTTCAGCTTGTCTTCATTTTGTTTCTAAAGTAATATGTCTTCCAGGGCAAGAAAAGGTCTATCATTCTTGTTTTCACAATCATTCATCATGTGAGGCCAGGATTGAAAGTGTTACATCTATGCATGAATTAATGACTCAAGTAAAGATAGGGAAAGTTTGTTTTCAAGTAATGAAGGAAGAGTCATTGGTCAGAGCATTCTTTTCAAATTGTATGCATAATGAAACTCTTCACAGAGGATTATATTGCATAGAAGGTGATTTGAAAAAGTTGGAGATAGATGGGAAAAAGTTTAATGTCTCCACTATAGGTACAGAGCGTTTAAGAACACTACCTCTGCAATTTAATCTGACACAGATAGACCATTTTCCTTGGAAAACATGGACAGAGGAAATAAAGAAAGATAAGGGATTATTGGCCATATTAAAGCAACAATTGAAAGATGCAGAAATTGTTTTCCAACATAAACAAGGTGAATTAGAACAAATTCAACATCAATGGAATGATATGTCTGGAGTTAATTGTTGGTCAAATTTTAAAAAAATCAGTAAATATGTGGTCACAATCTTCGGTAAAATCCGCAGCTGGTAATATATTGTCAAATCCGATTGTTATTATAGCTATACTTGTTTTATTATGTATTGTCTATCAAAGTTTTCTTATGTGTAGTGTATGTGTATGTGTAGTAAGATGTATAAACAAGTTAAGTATGAAGTAGATAAGGGAGATGGAATATTAAGGGAATTGATAAAAAGAGCACAATCCTCTCATTCCATAACAAATGTAGAGAAAAGGGTGTCTCATGCTAATGATTATCATATGGTCCCAAGTAAAGTGTGATGTGATGGTAGTATAAGTGTGATACGAATGTGATACGAATGGTGAGTAAATGTGTGTATTTGAAAATATATGATAAGGATATTATCCTATCATCAGGGGGAATTGTAAAAGATTCTAACACATTTAACATCTATTTTAACCCTAGTAATATGAAATGGACCATATATAATTATTGGTATAGGCAATAGTCAAAGATATGTAATCATTGTTCATAAATAAATGATTATTAAGATATATTAATAGGTTTCAATAATAAGCTTCAGGGTTTCCTTGACCTTAAATATAGAATGAAGGATTTGCTGAACAGGCATTCTATAGATAGGATAGAAGCTTGCTAATGCATGGTATAGTTGTAACTCTAAAAGGGCATTACAGTATACGTAGAGTGACCACCTAAAATAGGGTTTCGACGTACAAAGATCTTAGTGAGCATGTTTACCCAATTAGGTGAAGACCAATACCCTGACATCACTATCCAATCCACATATAAGCTAGGCTTTTGTAAGACATGGAGAGGCATGGGAAGAGAGGTCGAGAGAAGATGTACTTGCCATCCACGGACTCTTCACGTCCCAACACTCCCTCCCTCCATCCTCAGGAATGCATAGGACAGATGTCATGAACTAAATTCCTCTCCAAGTTTTTGTAAGACTTGTTTCGTATTTTTGTTATCTACTTTTTATATTCTTCGTCTATTTTTGTTCGTATTAAATGTTTCACCTTTGTTTGCATCTAAGTGACTCTGCCTATTTTTGACGCACATACATTTATATGTGTTCCAATTATTTGAAGTTTGTATTTGGCCCTATATACATTTTATTACACATACACACACATGCCGATTTTTTTTGTTTTTAACAAATACAAAAAAATATTATACAGTACAAAAAATACATTGGTTTACTGACCTTCTACTTCTCTTGACTTCCGTCCTCTGGTAGCTGCACACTGTTCTCCTCTATGCTGACAGGATGTCACTGACCTGACATCCGGTGCTGCAGCAGTCTGAGTGCGAGGGGGCGGAGCTTTCACCCCTCACGCTGCTCCCATCACTATGCAGCCATCAGACTGCTGGGAATGTAATCTAAACGGCCGGTGCGTGCTGATGCCGCCGGCCGGAGCTACTTTAACACTTTTTTTTTATTTATATAAGCTGTATCGGCTTGCCATATAAAGTAAAAAAAAAAAAGTATTAAAGCAGAGCCGGCCGGCGGCATCAGCACGCATCGGCCGTTTAGATTACATTCCCAGCAGTCTGATGGCCGCATAGTGATGGGAGCAGCGTGAGGGGTGAAAGGTCAGTGCGAGGGGGCGGAGCTTTCACCCCTCACGCTGCTCCCATCACTAGACGGCCATCGCACACCACTGCTGGGTGCTGATGCCGGCCGGCCGCATCAGCACCCAGCGGCCGCTTTGATTAGATTTCAGGCAGCCTGGGGGGCAATTGCCCCCCTGCCCAGCCCGCCCCTGGCGCCGAGGGAGGCCTTCAATGCCATTTGCAGCCACTCAGTGGCTGTCTTCAGGGTTAGTCTGCCTGCCGCCCAGCCCACGGACCTGCCGGCCCACCGGGAAATTTCCCGGTATCCCGGTGGGCCAGTCCGGCCCTGCCTGGAACTGCCACTCTTGACCTATACCAGAATAAGGCACTACAAAACAATTCCACATTAAATTAGTGTCACTAATTCAGAGATACATGAATTATTTTATTCCATATTTTCCCAATGTATCAAGTGCTGTAACAGCAAAGATTTGTAATGATTCTATACCTTTTTGGATCTTCCAAGGGAGATCAGAGTATCTCCCCAATCAGCCTATGATCCTCACCAGCTGCAAAAGCAGGGCAGTGAGGCAGCTCTGTGGGACAGAAGGACTTGCCCAGAAAATTGCACCTGTCCAGTAAAAAGATCAGTTGGGAGGTAAGTATAAAGGATTTCTCAACTGAATAATAAATGTAATTTATCTTTCTATTTGTCCTCATATTTGTTTCAATCACAAGTGATACAATTGTAGTACAGTTTCTTCTTTATGTCTTAATAGTAAATGTATTCTCAAGACATAGTTTTGCAATTGAACTTTTTATAAAAATTTATGAAATACTTTAGCGTTGTGTAGTTTTATACATATTCTTTTTTAAATACATTTACTATGGTTATTGGGGCGATAACATCAGTATTTTACAATTCAACTAATTGTAGCCTTTCAGACACTGGACTGCCTCAAACATTTGCGTGTAACTTCACTATCATTTCCTCCTGAAAAGCATATTTTGTTTGATCCAGCATTTTCAACAAGAAACTATAACGCTCCAATATTTATATTGTTATACTACTAGTGCAGCTTAAATTATTATTAACTAGTGTAATATATTAATCTACCTTTATTGCTGACTTTATTGCAGAACATAAATGTAATTGATGATTAAAATTAATTAGTCATAAGATACATTTCCTTATACAAGTTTAAGTTAATTTATTAAAAGAATAGTCATGTTCTACAATTAGTCATTGTTACAAACAAATCACAATGAATAATTCCTTTAAAACGATTCTTTTATTCATCAGACTGAGTGTTTCTATAAGCTAATAATTATCATAAATTAAAAGACATAATTAATTTGATTCAATTTAGGAAAATGTGCAGTGCGTAATAAAATGTTTTTAAATAAAACATATTAGGATTTCTATATTTGTTTGGTTGTTTATTTTTAATAATAGGGAAATTGGAGATTTCACAAACCATATTGTTGTTTAAGTGTGTTGAGTAGTATTTGATTTATTTTTATGATTATAAAAAAAGTGCACATTTTTTGCTTACAATTTGTAAAATAAAGCATTATTTCAGTATGTAGTATCCACTTTGCGGTTAACTAATAACATAATTAGGTCGTCAGGGATAAAAAGCTTAACAAATATTAATAGATATCTGTGACCATGGACATAGGGGATACATTACAAATGACTGATCCTATAGGACCAAGGAAATTTCCCCTTCATCATTATATTACATTACATTTATTTATATAGTGCCAGCAGATTCCGTAGCGCTGTTAGAATCAGTGGAATAATTTAAAATCATAAATAATAAGAAACTGGTCCAAAAGCGGAAGAGGAGCCAGCTCTTGCGAGTTTACAATCTAGTTGGTGGTTGTGGGAAAAGTGAAACAATAGGAGAGGACTGCTTGTATGGAGACCAGGGAGCTTTTGCATTGGCAGGGCTAAATCCCTGCTGGTAAATTGAAGATTAAGGTGTCAAATGACAGCTTGGTCTCCTCTCTAATTCTGGCCCTGAGCTGTCAGATTGAATGTAACAGTGCTCTAACTGACCGCCATTACATTCAATGGTGATTTAAATTCCATATGGAAGGATGGACATTTCCTTGCTGGGGAATCCCTGTCATATGGAAGGGATTTGTGGGGTCTCCTGCCACAGGAACTCACTGCAGGGGCCTAGCTTGAAGCCTCAGGGCCCCGATGCGAGAATCTGTTAAGGCCCCCCAACCCAATCTACCCCCCCTCACATCATCTACCCCTCCCACCCCTTCTCAGGCTATCTACCCTCTCCCTACCCCCCAATTCTCACTATCTACCCTCTCCCTACCTCCCTTCTCACTATCTACATTTTTGTTTTTTTTGAGGGTAAATGGCCACATTTGGGACATGCGCATTTTTTTTTCAACTTGGCATTTTTACATCTGTCCTCCTCCCCCATGTCCTATTTGGGACATCTTTGAAGCCAGTGATTATCTAGATAGTGGTCAGGCTATGATGCTTGTTTGTTTTTGTAAAACGGATGGACGTCAGATATACACAATTGGAAATATAAGTATATACCTTAATTTTTTTGTGGTTTATACACTGTGTTCACATTTTTTGGTGGATCATATATATATATCTTTTGGTGAAAATTATTCACATGGTTGTTATATAATTTTAATATTGGTTCTTGCGCAACACTTTATATATCTTCTATCTTTGAAGCCAGCCAAATAAATTTACCCCATCAAACCGTATATTTTTGAAAACTAGACATTCCAGTGTACAATATCTCCCATTAATACCACCCATACATTGTCTGAGAAGTGCGCATTTTTCAACTTTTAACATTGACATCTGGTTATCCTGCCTCCATGTCCTATTTGAGACATCTTATTTTTAAAAACTGGGCATTCCACTGTAATTCAAATATTTTTTTTTGTGGACAAAAAGGCCACATTTGGGAGGTGTTCATTTTTAAATTTAGAATTTTACCATCCTGCCCCCATGTCCTATTTGGGACATTTTGAACCCAATTCAATTTGCTCCATCAAACCATATATTTTTTTTAATCCTGGGTATTTCAAATTGTGGTATTTTAACCCTTTCCATGCACTAATTCTACCACTAGTTGTTTACAAAGTTTGTGTTTATAATTTCTTTGTTTTTGTTAACACACATTGTACTTAAGGTATGACGTATTTCTGCTTCTGCCAGGCACTTCTGCTGGGGCATCTATGACGTGTGACATGACCTTCCAGTGCTCACTGGATGGTGAACGTCTGTGTGATGCGCGCAGACAACCTCTGCTTCTGTTGGGCTCTTCCCTTGGGCTTCTTTGGTGCAGCCCCGGAAAGTCATGTTGGGCTGGCGATCGGTCATAGATGCCCCAGAGGAAGTGTCGGCAGCAGCGGCGGTTGTCTGTGCACATCACTTAGACGCTTATTGGCTGCCAGAGAGGAGGATCCCGGTCCCCTGCAGCACTGCGGAAGAACTGTATCTTAATCTTGTAGTCAGACTCCTATTTGAGGTCAGATTATAAAACAACCTCAAATATAAAATGAGGGGTATTTTGCAGGTATTTGCTCTGAAAAAACTTTGTCTTATATTCGAGCAAATACGGTATATATATATATATATATATATATATATATATATATATATATACACACTATATGGACAGAAGTATTTTGAAGCATAGTGTAACAGGTTCACCTAGAGAGCTGTAGTAACTCCTAGAGATCACCCTGATGTATCCTTCTGTTTGTCCTCAAAATCACTTCCAGCACCAGAAAGCAAACACATCTTGAAACCCTGCCATGTGTACCCAATAAGTAGACATTACTACCTTGAATTGAGTGCAGCAAGTATGAACATTTTATTGTTGTACAACATAGCCTCATATATCCACAGAACTCCATTAACATAGATAAACAGATACATGTATATAACCCAACCTTTAATTCCCCTGGCAGCAATCCTATTAATGGGATACCTGTGCTATCTTTGTTTGACAGCCAGTCTGGAGCCATCTCTGAGTACCTTGAGGCCCTGTATGACAGGTCATTCTGTCACACATAGCATTTTGGACAATGCTGTGCTTCCAATTTTGTGGTAACAGTTTGGAAAAGGCCGTTTTCTATTATTATTATTATTATTTATTGTTTATATAGCGCCATCAAATTCGGTAGTGCTGTACAATGAGTAGACAGGACATAACAAGTAGTATGTAACATAACAGTTTAACTTACAGAGACAACAGGTGAGGAGGGCCCTGTTCCAACAAGCATAACTTTCCCCAGTGCACAAAGTAAGGTACATAAAGACATGATTGGATGAGTTTGGTGTGACTCGCACAGATCCCTGAACTCAACACAACTGAACACCTTTGGGATGAACGCGAATGGAGATTGAGAGCCAGGCCTTCTTGTCCCACATCAGTGCCTGACCTCACAAATGCTCTACATGATGAATCGGCAAATATTCCCACATAAACACTCTAAAATCTTGTGGGAAACCTTCCCAGAAGAGTGGAAGCTTTTATAGCTGCAAAGAGGGGGAACAACTACAAATTAATGTCTATATATTTAGAATGCAACATCATAAAAGTCCCTGTTGGTCAGGTGTCCCAATACTTTTGTCCATATAGTGTATAGATGTAAAGAAAAGAAAGTGTCTGGGTGCGCTAAACCATTTTTGCTTTAGTAATCAAATTATAGTTACATTGATGTACCAAGGACAGCAACTTTGATAATGTGTCTTCTTATCTTACCTTTAAAAGAAGTTCACGTAATTAGTTAAAAAAATAATAATTGTGCAAAAAAATGTTATAAAAGCATATAAAAGTAAATATTATTCCAATTATATATGGAAAAAGGACTAGGTTGGGTTAGTCAGACTTATCTTAGAAGAAGAGCAATATATGAGGACTGGATCCTTAAAATAAATAATAAATAATATATATCATTAATAACAAATACCCTCGGCTAATTACTTTTTTTTTCTTTTTCTATTTGTCTTATGGCGGTTTATATGATAATAAGATAATATAGATTATTATCTATGCTTGGTATGACAAATATACTCTTATTGAATATATTGTGTAACACCTCCATATCCTCTTTTCCTTTCTGTATCCCTGTTTTTTATGGAAAAATCTATCTTTAATAAATAAAAGCATATAAAAGTAAACATTGCATATTAAGGGATACGGCATTTTATGTAATCAGTAGAAAAAGCTTATGGTTTCTTAAACAGACTTCAGAATTTATAAAAAAGACTTGCATTTAAAATATGCAGCTGACAGATAACTAGTCTCTTTTAAATTCGTTTCCTAAAAAAATCCTCATAGAATAAGCATTTCATTTTTAAAGTAATTATATCGCTAAATCACCAAGTAGACAATGGAAAAGGCCAAGTGTTGGAAAATGAATACTTTGAATTGAGATTTGCTTCATTAATTTTGTGGACATTGATGAACTGACCCATAGAACACACTTTTTTTTGCAAGGTAGCCTCAGCCTCAGACTGCAAGAAATGTTACTCAGAATGTTATAATAGGGAGTATAATTTATGTTACATTTACTAAACAGTTAACTTGACTGCAGTTTAACATATTTTGAATCATTGCATTGTATCAAAATTAATAAAACATTAATAAAACATATTTGAATAATCTGCATAACCTACATTAATGTGTTTACATTTGCACATTAAAAATAATAAAATTAGTTATTTCCAGAGATTGAAATTACTGATGCAATAGAAAATTACAATCCACAAATGGATTGAAACAATGGTATCAATATACACAGAAAAAAGAGATGCAGCAAAATGTTTGTGCTAATAAAAAGCTTTAGTAAGTAAGTATTGGCAAAACAGATAACTTGTATTATAATATTATATTTCTATAACATGGTATGTCAGTGGTTCTCCACCAACTAATATCCATGTATCTATAAGGTCAATTCACCAATGAGTAGCTGTTTTTGACTTCCATGTCCAAAAATATTTGCCAGCTGCAGTCGCAAATTCAAATTCAAATAATAATAAAAGCATTATAGGTATTATCAGCCTAAACAACCTCCTTATAATCTACTTGTTGCCCAGGTCTCTGATTTGCCTTGGTAGAGTTTAGGACATTCCAAAGTACTTCCCATGGGCTCCCTCACAATGGATGCTGAATGGCATCTGGTCTAGTTTCCATTATAGATAGAGTAGTAGAGTATTTAGGATTTGCTAGGGCTTGTGCCATGATGCAACTGTTATATTTCTCTATGTCAGATCCCAGGATGGTGCACAATGTAGAGATGGCTTCAGAAATGTTCCTCCTTAAATGGGGTAAAACATGATGATGTAATACTGGCAAACCCTACTTCTATCTTTTAGTCTGTATGTTTTGCCTTGGGTTACTTGTCCTTTGAATTCCTCAGGCCAACAACCCCTTTCTATTCCTTTCCTATGGTGGGAAATCACATTTTTAGAGCACTATATTAAACTTAATTTAGTACCTAGGGGTTTTAGGATTCAAAAAAATCCAGCTTTTGGTATGGATAATAAATTATTTATGACAAAATGGAATAATATTTTTTAGGTATCATGAGATTACTAAAAGAATTCCAACAAGAAAATCCAACAACTATTGAGAATGAGATTAGACAAGTAGAAGATGAGCTTCACCATAAATTTGATACCTCCGTTATAGAAAAAATAAAAATGAGAATCTAAAAAGTAAAATACAGAAGTTAGAAGAAGTTATAGAAATTAAAAGCAAAAAGTTAATTAAAGAGAACACATGGAACCTGGTATCATCCCCTAGAGAGGAGGATAAAGACAGAAGTTTAAGAACCGATGTAGAGTAGAACTACCCATTGTATTTCCGCAACAGAAACCAGAAATCAATTTTTTTACATTCCTACACTCTCCCATAAAAAAATGAAAGACATTCAGAGACCTAGAGAATGTAGAGGACAGGGAAATAAATCTAGACCAAGAGTAGATGGGAAGGGATCATCCATATTTCTCAAAGTCCTTTAGATACAATGGAGATACAACTTTTGCAAAAAGGTCTTAAATATGCCCCCAATAAGTGGTTTTAATTTGTTTATGGACACTCAAACATTCCTTAGAAAGATGACAGCAAAATTATTTTTTTCCAAATAAAGAACAAGCACATTTAGGAAGTGGGGGGAAAAACAGAGCTAGATCCTTTCACACATACCTCTTTAAAACCAATTTTAAAAATGTTCCCAGAACACAAAAAAGTGAACATATAGAGGTTTTTAAAATGTAAGAAAAAACAACACAATCTTTCTAAGAAGGAACAAGAAAGCTTAAAACAACTATTATATGGAAGAATCAGATCGCATTCTAGGAGATAGAAAAACTAAAGGCAGATCCAACCAAATAGTTCCAAGATGAACTGAGATTTTTATTATAGGAAGGAAAAAACAATAAGATCCTTAATAAAAACTAATTTAATTTTCTTAATATCAAATTCCCCAAAACAGCCATTTTTATTTTTTTTGCCTAAAATCCATAAAAATCCAATAACTCCACCGGGTAGACCTATTATCAGTGGGATCTATTCCCTCACAAGTAACACTTCGCAATATATAGACTCTTTTCTTCTGAAATATGCCCCTTCTTACGAACAAGACACAAAACATATCCTTAACACCTTAAAAGATATAAAGTGGTAAAACGGACCACATTTCGGCAACAATTGATGTCTCGTCACTATACACAGTGATCCCTCATGATCAGGGTATGAGAGCAATTAATGAAGTCCTTCAAAAAAGATGAAAATATGGATCCATTGCAAAGCAAATTTATATTAGACTGCATTAATTTCATTCTGAAACATAATTATTTTTTATTTAACCACAATTTTTATCTACAGTTATGCAGGACGGCCATGGGGACCAGATTTTTGGAGTTTTGGAGATCCAACAAGCAATCAACAAGAGTTGGCCTAGTTTTTAAATGCACTATAATGGGGAAGGAATATAAAATCAAACATTTCATCCATTGCAAGTCACAATTCCTCTAACTTTCTCTATGATACTAAAAGAGTTAAAAAGTTAAATAGTATCTCATGTATTATACAATCTTACCATGTTCTTCTCTTATTGCAGACACTCAAGGGAATATTTATCTCACAATGAATTATATATATATCATGATTTCTCATTTTATTATAACTCAGATATAGTTTACAGTATTTATATGTCCATTTAAATCAGGCCCGGACTGGGACACAAAATAGGGCTGGGCATTTAAGACTGAGCAGCCCATTTTTTATGAAAAAACATATATATACATTTACATACATAATACTTGGTCATTCAACATGGGAAGCCTGAAGCCACAATTTAGTGCGACTTATCCTTGAAATAAATATTATAGAGTAAATAACACAATACCTTATCTTTTCCACTAAATCATTTCAGGGCCTTGAATGTTTTGTCCCCTGAAGTCACTACAAATTCAGGAGGGTATTTTATCTCTGGATAAGTAAAAATGAAATAGTTCCTACTGTAAATTATGTGCCAGGAAACAGATAACCAAACACACACACCAACACAGGCTCTGTCACACCGACACCCAGACACACACACCAGGACAGACTCTGCCACACCGACACCCAAACACACACACCAGGACAGGCTTTTCCACACCGACACCCAGACACACACACCAGGACAGGCTCTGCCACACGGACATCCAAACACACACTCCAGTACAGGCACTGCCACACTGACACCCAAACACACACACACACACACACACACACACACACCAGGACAGGCTCTGCCACACCGACATCCAAACACATACACCAGGACAGGCTCTGCCACACCAACACCCAGACACACACACCAGGACAGGCTCTGCCACACCGACATCCAAACACACACACCAGGACAGGCTCTGTCACACCAACACCCATACACACACACCAGGACAGGCTTTGTCACACCAACACCCATACACACATACACACACCAGGACAGGCTCTGCTACACTGACACACACACCTGGACAGGCTCTGCCACACCAACACCTATAAACACACACCTGGACAGGCTCTGCTATACTGATAACCAAAAACACACAACCAGCAGGACACAATCTACAACACAGACATCTACACCAGGATGGATTTTCCACACTGCATTGTTGTTGATACCCCCTTAGTGTTTTTGTCCCTTGTGTATTGATGCTTTAGCCAGCACCTTTTTAGTATAGATTAATGTGGTGCCCCCAGACCCTTGTATGATCGCCTCCAGCCAGCATTATTTGTATTAATGCCCCCAGCAAGCCCCTCCCTTTATTATTTATTTATGTGATGGCCCCATCACATATACAAATTAGACATGCATTTTTAACTACATAATAAGTATTTATCTCTTGAAATATGATTTCGAAATAACATAGACTGATAGACTGTAGACTGATATGGATCTACAGAATAACCAAAAAACCCAGCTTTGCAGATATAGCTCAAAAAACTCAGCATTAAAGGTATAGATAAAACCCCTAAATAGATCACAGGCTGCACATCCCAAAGCCAACCCAAATTATACATATAGGACATGCCCCAAACAGCCCAGCACGAGTCAACTTTGTCCCCAAACAGCCCGGCCTGTGCCATCTTTGTCCCAAAAACACCCTGCCTTTGCCATGTCCCCATGGCTCCAACAACCCGCTTGTGCCATTTTTGCCTTTCCACAATTATACACCTGATACACACAAACACTTTTACAGTCACTCACTGTATTCTCACATACATTCACACAAATCATTTACACATATTCATTAATATATTCTGACAAATTCATTAATTATCTCCCACATTCAGACAATTCATCCACGCATTCATACTCACACTTATTTCAATATTCTTACTACCCTCTTTCTCACTATCTACCCCCTATCTCCCCCCTTTCTCACTGTCTACCCCCTCTCCTTCCCTTACACATTTTCTACCCTCTGCCCCCTTTCTATCTACCCCTACTGCCTCCCTTATCACTTTCTACCCCCTTTCCCTCCTCTACCCACTATCTACCCTCTCCCTCTCCCCCTGCCTACTATCTACCCTATCCCCCAACCCTACCCACTATCTACCCTCTCCCCTATCCCTATCCACCATCTACCCTCTCCCCCACCCACTATCTACCGTCTCCCCTACCCACTAGCTACCCTCTCCCCTACCCACTAGCTACCCTATCCACCTCCCCTTCCCACTATCTACCCTATCACCCTTCCCTACCCACTATCTACCCTCTCCCCCTCCCCTACCCATGATCTACCCTCTCCCCCCTCTGTAGTTCACTCACTTTTAAGTACTGCGGTGGGAGTACAAGGCTTCTGTCTTCCTGCTCTGCCACGGCGCGCGCTGCTTCACTGCTGAGCACCGGTATATGACTTCATATTCCGGCGCTCAGCATGAAATACCGGCACCGAGACGGAGGTAGAGGCCTCGTGGGGGAGACTGAGGGGTGCAGAGCGGTTGCTAGGTGCCCCTCTGTCTCCTCTGCTTAAAAAAAAAAAAAGAGCGTTTCTATTCTCGTTACAGCCCAATTACAGCAAATGCCCGGTGTGCCCGATGGCCAGTCCGGGCCTGATTTAAATTATGTACTAATGAATTCAGATTTTACTATTATATATTTATATGTAATTGATTTCATAAATTAATATTTTTATAGTGATGTATATTTTAATAGTGATGTATATTCTTATATTGATATATTTATTCCAATTATAATTATAATTATATATTTTTCGCTGAATGCTATACCCTCCATGTCATCACATCAAACCAGGAAGTACCCAGTCAATAAAAGCCGGCAAGACACTATACAGGAACAGATGATACATACACTGCACTTTATTTTTATCCTGCTATTCATTGGATGATACACCACAAGTCTCCTGAGGAAGCCAAATCCATACTTGATTTAGACAGAAAGTCTGGACTTTTTATCATGACCATTTGGACCTATATAATGCCTAAATACATAACATTTTGGGTTGTGCCACACTCTGTTGTAAGTGCAATTTTACATTTATTTCAATTTTCTACTATGATATTGCACCATTGGAGTTTGTTCATTTTACAAATTTTAAAGAAGCTATTAAAAGACATTGCAAGGTGGGGGTCTCCATAGATGCATACTGCTGCCATGTATACTCCAGGTAAGTGATCCACATGCACCCGGCCATCCATGCACCCGTTGCTCACGTGCTCATTGTAGGCTCTTTCAGCATTACACAGGGGTCAGCATGGGCTCCCTGGGACAACAAGCTATGCAGCCCCATACACAACAAACTGATGCACTGTGTGTTATGACACCTTTCTATCAGAACCAGCATTAACCTTTTCAGCTACTTTTACAGTAGCTCATCTGTTGGATTTGACCACACAGGCCAGCCTTCACCCTCCCCCACGCGCATCAATGAGTCTTGTCCATCCATGACCCTGTCGCCGGTTCAACGATTTTGGACTACTTTTGCAGACCGGGAAGACCCCGCAAGAGCTACATGTTTGGTTACAGTGCTCTGACCCAGTCATCTAGCCATCACAATTTGACCCTTGTCAAAGCAGCTCTGATCCTTATGCTTCCCTTTCCTGCGTTTAACACATCAACTGTGAGGATGATATGTTCACTTGCTGCCTAATATATCCCACCCACTGAAAGGTGCCATGATCAATGTTGTTCACTTCACCTATCAGTGGTCATAATGTTGATTGTGGTATATAATGTATTTTAGTGAGCTTTTGAAAATCAGTTACATTCAACTATATGATAAAAGGGCTAACTTGTAACTGACCAAATGGAAATAAAATATCCTCCAAAGAATAATCCAGAAGTAGAAGAAGAACATTTTATTTTTTTTTTTTAAATCAAAATTTTTATTGGTTTTCAAACATTTTATAACACAAAGTGAGAAGGGGAAACAGAAACCGAATGGGGAAGGGGAGGAAGACAAAAACAAACCAAAATGGACAGCGCATGACCTCAGGAGTACAGCACGAGACCCTGACGCAGCAGGGCGAAGCACAGTGACACAACCCAAACAGTAGAATCACGACAGGAATACGAGACCCCAACACCAGAAGCCCAAGGCCCCAGCTCAATTAAGGCAACAGAGATTGGGTGGAGGGATCCAGAAAGTACTGGGACCAGTAGAACCAGGTCTGCCTATGGCGCTCCCCCTGTCTATCAGAGCGGGCCACCAGCTCCTCCAAAGCGCGCACTCTCTCCACCCTTAGGATCCATTCCCTAAACGAGGGCGGGGTGACAGAGGCCCAATGCAAGGGAATCAAGGCTTTAGCCTCATCCAGCAAATGGCGAAGCACAGACCTCTTATACACCTTAACAGGCGTGGTGGTATGATGGAGCAGATAACTGGCAGGCTGAAAAGGAGGTGGAGAGTCAGTGAAATTCGGGAGGACTGCCTGGATAGCTTCCCAGTAAGGAACAATAAGGGGGCACTCCCACCATATATGAAGAATCGACCCCACCGACAGTCCACACCTCCAACACAACTCCGAATGGTCAGGGAACATGCTATGCAGGCGAGAGGGGGTACGGTACCAGCGCGTAAGCAACTTGTAAGAAAGCTCCTGAGACCTGGTGCTAAGAGAGCAACCATGTGTTAAAGAGAAAATCTTCCCCCACTGTACCGCTGTGAAGGACACCCCAAGATCCGATTCCCACTTCCCCACATAGGCCGGCAAAACCCCATCCCCCACCCTCAAGAGCAACTGATACAGCAGGGAAATCCCATGAGGAGGAAGAGCATCTTTCAAATGGAACGATTCAAAAGGCGTGGGGTCTCTAACAAGGTTGTGTTTCTGAGGAATAGACCCAACATAAGCCCTGAGTTGCAAATATTGCAGAGTCTGCAGCGCAGTCGGGTCAACACCCCCAACAATGGTCGACAGGGAGCGGAGTCGCATCCCTTGCATATAGGACCCCAACGTCGGTGCATCTCCCGGAGCCGATAGCAGAAAAGAACCCCCCGACATACCCGGGGGAAAGTCAGGGTTAAACCGCAGCGGCGTCTGCGGCGAGGGATAGGTGAGTAGCCCGGAACTACGGGACACAGAATGCAAAACCGCCAACGTAGCCAAAAGAAAGGGGTGACCCCCCGCCTGCCTCCGAGCCACAGCCGGCTCAAGCCACAGAAGCACCTGTAGCGGCACAGAGGCGGAGGCTGCTTCCAGAGCCACCCACAGCTTATGGGCAGGGCGGTAGGTCCACTCCAGGGTACGCAACAGGTGGCAAGCAAAATAGTAGCTGCGAATGCAGGGAAGGCCCAAGCCCCCCGCCTCTTTAGGTTTCTGCAACAAGGCCAGAGCCAGCCTCGGAGCCCGTCCCGCCCAGATAAAGGAGAGGAACAGCGCCCTCAAGGAGGAAAAGAAGGCACGCGGCAAAACTATCGGTAAGGCTTGGAGCAAATACAGCACCCTGGGGAGGATGTTCATTTTAAGAGTATTCACCCTGCCCACCCAGGAGACAAACAGGGAACCCCAAGACCGGAGATCTTTCCGGATCGCCTCAAGAAGAGGGGGAAAATTAAATTCATATAAGAGGGATACATCATCCGCCAACCAGACCCCCAAATGCCGCAGTTTACGCACACACCACCGGAATGGGAAGGAAGAAGCCAGAGCCTCCACTTCAGCCACAGGAAGGGAAATGTTCAAAATTTCAGATTTGGACAAGTTGATTTTCAAGTTAGAAAGACAGCCGTATCTCTTGAACTCATCCATCAGCACAGGTAAGGACACACGTGGGTTCACAAGGGAGAACAACATATCATCCGCAAAAGCCACCGTTTTATGGTGCACGCCCCCTCCCACCACACCGGTAACGTCCGGATTAACCCGAACAGCCTCCAGAAGGGGCTCCAGAGAAAGGACAAAAAGCATAGGGGACAACGGGCAACCCTGCCTAGTACCGTTAGAGATAGAGAACCGGTCCGAGAGGGCCCCATTAATACGCAACCTAGCTGACGGGCAAGTATAGAGAGCGGACACCCAACGCAGCATATGCGGGCCAAGGCCCACCGCCCCGAGGACCTCAAGCATGAAGGTCCAATCAAGCCGATCAAAGGCCTTCTCGGCATCCGTAGATAGCAAGACAGCCTTGGCGCCCGACCGCTTAATTAAATGGATCAAGTTGACCGCCCTCAGGGTCCCGTCCCTACACTCCCGACCAGGCACAAACCCCGACTGGTCTGGATGTATCAACCCAGGGAGAAAGCGCCCAACACGCATAGCGAGAACCTTGGAAAACAGCTTTAGGTCCACATTGAGAAGGGAAATAGGCCTATAATTCCCACAAAGCTCCGGATCCCGACCTTCCTTCGGAATCACAGAGATCGTAGCGGCCAAAGTGTGGGGGTGGAAGCCCGCACCATCAAGAATGGAGTTAAACACAGCTACCAACTGGGGGCTAAGGACAGAAAAGAAAACCTTGTAGTAACTTAAAGACAAACCATCCGGGCCCGGGCATTTCCCCGGTTTAGAGGACTTGAGCGCATAAGCCAATTCCTCACTGGAGATCGGAGCCTCCAGCAGCTCAGAGTCGGTCGGGGACAAACGGCGCGGCAAAAAACGCGACAAATACTGGCGAATAGCCAGTCTGTGGCCCTCAAGCGCCTCAGGGGCATCATGCGTGGGGGAATGATTATACAGGGCGGAATAGAAAGTAACAAATTCCTCAGCTATAGCCGATGGGAGATAACGCATGCGACCACCCGGGGAACGAATTCTGGGGATGTAGGACAGCTGCCTCTTCCGACGCAAAGCGCGAGCCAAGTACTTCCCAGGCTTATCCCCATGCTCATAAAAGATGGCCTTAAGCCTATCATAATGCCTCTGAGATTGACCATGAAGTATATCGGCGAGGTCCGCCCGAAGCACAAGCAAACGGTTAAAGTCACTGTCACGCAAAGTATCCTTATGAATTGCCTCCAAAGCTGCTATCTGCACAGAAAGATCACTAAGCTTCTGAGCAGAGGCCCTCTTCTTCGCAGCCCCCATCTGGATAAACCGGCCACGAGCCACGCACTTATGAGCCTCCCAAACCGTAGGAAGGGGCACATCAGGGGTAACGTTGGTCAGAAAATAGTCGCGAAGAGCCGCAGTCATCGAGTCCCGCACCTCCACATCAGACAGCAAGGACTCATTCAACCGCCACGAAGTCTGAGTGGGACGAGTCAACGGGGATGCAAGCGTCAACTTCAGAGGGGCATGGTCCGACCAGGTAATGGAACCATAGCTGGCCTCCTTCAAAAGGGACAAATGGTAGTGCGGGAGGAAAAGACAGTCAATGCGGGAGTATCGTGTATGCGGGACAGAGTAAAAGCTAAAGTCTTTGGCAGTCGGGTGGAGGGCCCTCCAACAGTCAACCAACTGGTCAGCAGTAAGTAAAGCATGAATCCTCCGCAAAACCCCAGATGGGGTCTGGGACGTCCCCGTAGAAGAGTCCAGTTTGGGGTGGAGAGCCACATTGAGGTCGCCCCCAAAAAGCAATAAACCGTCCTGAAAGGAACGGAGTATCCGCAACGTCTTAGAGAGCCACGCATGTTGTTTCACATTAGGGACGTAAACATTAGCGAAGGTATAGGCCTTCCCGGCCACTCGGCCCTTGACAAAAATAAATCTACCGTCCGGATCAACAAGGTGCACAACATCAGTAAGCGGAAAGTGTCTTGAAAACAAGATCGCCACCCCCTTCGACTTAGACTGGGTGTTATTGCTAAGGAAAGCCACAGGATAATCCCGGGACATCAAACTAGGGTGGGACGTGCCCCGAAAATGAGTCTCCTGCACAAAGGCCACCGAGACACGGTGACGCTTCAGATCACGAAATAGAGCCGACCGTTTCTCTGGCACATTAAGGCCCTTAACATTGATTGACAATATCGTGAGATCAGCAGGCCGATAAGCCATGACGGTGTCCACAAAAGACAAGGGGGGAGGAGAGAAACACTAGGAATGGGAGACGAGGAAAAGGGAAAGGAAGCAGGTACAAACCGACCCACAAACGCACAGACAAACAAACAAGAAAAAGGGAGAAGAGAGGAGAACAAAACCCTCCCTACCAAAAAAGTACCAAGGGCGTCAGCTGGAAAAGAAACACAGTAGGACCAAAAATAAAAGGACCACAGTGTACTACCAGCACGGCACGACGCCTACGGTCAGAGGCGGAGTAACGGCCGAAAAAGAAGCCGGACAAAACCAAACAAAACAAAAAAAAAACCCGCAAAAGGAACAACAAACATGAGACCACCCATCGGTCCCCGGCCTGAAAGGTAGCGTGTCGTAGCAACAGCCCCCCAAGGGGAAACGAGCGAGAGCAAGTGGAACCCCAGGCAGAAAGAGGGAGATAGCGCGGCACGCCACCCCCCACAGAGACACCAAAGCAGAGGGCAAATGGCCTCGCCGACAGCACAGCGCAAAGAAAATAAAAACGAAAACTATAAACCCCCCGAACCCTCCCCAAAAGTGCCGAACCCCCTACCAACAGAGGACCACCCCCCCGTTGAAAAAAAAAAAAAAAAAAGTGTTGCTCGTAAGGAGAAAAAAAACGAGCAGTCACCACTATCAGCACTCCCCCATAGACAGCAGATCAGAGGGCAAGCGGCAGCATCACTACAGTAGCGCAACAAAAAGGAAAAAAGAAAACATAAACCCCTCCCCGACCCCACCCCCACCCAAAAGAGCCGAACCCCCCAACCAGGACGGGAGCACGCCGAAATGCACACAGAAGTGTCACCCAAAGATAAAAAAGGAAGTGAGCAAGCGCAGAGCGCTGCACTCCCACAGAGATGGCATAACAGAGGTCAGAGGCAGAACCAAACTATCAGCGCAAAAGAAAAAAAAGAAAAAAAATACCTAACCCCCCCCGACCCAACCCCCACCCAAAAGAGCCGATTCCCTTCCCCTACCCTTACTAACCACACCTAGAGCCAGCACATGGACACCCGAGGCAGAAGCCCCGGGCCCAGATCAGCAACAGATATAGGAGCGTGCCGGCAGCGAATGTAACGTACACAATAAAAGTACACATTCACAACCCCCCCCCCCAACGTACACAAAAAGGAAAAGAAAACAAACATAGTCCCCAAAAAGTAAATAAACGTGCGCGGCGATACGGTAATAGGCTCCACACAAGGACAAAAGTGCCCAGGATCGGGATCAGGAGAGCGTCCACAAGTGCGGCATGAGGGCCCAAGAAGACCCAGCCAAAGTCACCAAACAGGTCCCGAGAAGGTAAGTCAGAAGCCCAAGACCAACACGGACGCCTGACCGCGGGCAAAACAGCAGGGACGCAGCACCTGAAGTTATTCCTCCGGGTCCGTCGCCTCCGGAAGCTGCATAGACAGCCTGCCGCGACGGGCTACACGGCCCGGCGACCGCTCCCGCCGACGGGAAGTCCCTCCAAAACTAGCTGCACGATCCGCCGGAATGGCGGGCAAGTCCCAATCCGGAATCCGAAGAGCAGGCAGGCGGAGATCCCGGAGGAAAGCAGGCAACTCCTGATGAAAGCGGAGCGAGAAAATAGAACCTCCTGAGCGCACGTTAAGGCTAAAGGGGTAGCCCCAATAATACTGAACGCCACGGCTCCGGAGTTCGGCTGTAAGGGGTCGCAGCACTCTGCGATTCTGCAGGGTGATGTCGGACAGGTCCTGGAAGAGGGTAACCCCGGCCCCCTCGAAAGCCCAGGATCCCACCTCTCTCGCACGCCTCATAAGCTGCTCCTTCAGCCGGTAGTCGGTCACGCAGCAGATAACATCCCTCGGGGGCGCCGACGGGGGACCCCTAGGCCTCAAAGCCCTATGAGCCCGATCCAGAGAGAGCACAGTCTCAGGAGGCCTCCCCAAGAGGCTGTTGAACAGGCGGACCACAACACCCCTAACATCCTCAGGGGTGTCAGAAGTGACCTCCGGAAGGCCTCGGATCCTTATGTTGTGCCGTCGGCCCCTGTTATCGAGGTCCTCCAAACGCCTCCTGTAATCGGCCAAATAATAAGCATGATGAGCTGAGGATAGCTCCAGGGCCGATGTCCTCTGGGCCTGCTGAGCCGCTTCAGTCTCCCGGAGCGTGAGGCGACGGTCCACACCGTCCAGATCTGCCCGAAGGCCCGCCACCGCGTCGGTCACGGTCTGTTTAAGCTCCGAAAGCAGCGTGCTAAAGTCCTCCCTCCACGGAGCAGAGGAGAAAAGCTGGCGAACATCCGCGGAACAGGTAGGTACACCGGCCTCTCCGGACACTGCATCTTCGCGCCTGTCCCCGGAATCGCGGGAGCTCGAGGGCGACGCTGCCTCGTGGTCTTCAGGCGCCTGCGAGGCCAGCGCCGCTGGGGTACGAAAGTACTCCCTAAGGGTTGCCACCGACGACCCGACACCCTCCCCAGGCACCGACGGGGCGGAGGACTGCCGTCTATTACGAACCATGGTTGCGATTGATAGCTAATAAAAGCTAATATTACCGGGGGACCGACGGAGCTCAGGTCTCAAGCAGCCATCTTCTCCAACGGTCGGCCACGCCTCAAGAAGAACATTTTAACTCCTTGGGGAACGGGGTATTTTATACCTTAAAGACCAGAGTTGTTTGTAACTGTTTACCATATGTTTGTTAAATTCTTCTTTTCCATATTTATTTTACCCACACAAAGTAGACATTGTTTTGTTCAGGACAAGTAGGAAAAATCATAGAAATATATAAAACATAAAACGCAATAGTGCTCATATGTGAAGGAACAAAAACTATACTAAAATAAAAGAAAAAATCCAACTTACAATTTCTTCTGCACAGTAGGTGTCCCTGCTGGACAATGACCCAATTTAAGTTTTGGCAGCATTCCCTGATTACAGTAATACGCCACTTACATAGTTTATGTTCTAGAGGGCCATATCCAACCCTTCATTTCTCTCTGTCCTCTCTTTGATCTCACCTGTGCTGTTTACACTGGCCAGCAAGCAGGGTTCTACCAAGCTGACATAGGGTGACCACATCAGCCATGTTTTCCAGGACACATATAATTCACTTTGCATGGGTTGATAAACACATTGTATTCACCTTGGATCCCTCATGATGCACCTTTTTATATACCCACTCTTTTTATATACCCACCATTGGGTCGCCTGAAGTCACAGTGAAGCTGAGCCCCAGAACATTCAGTCCAGTATTGGTGGTGGTGGTGGGGGGGTGCCTTCTCCTCTTGGGGAGATCCTAGAAGATCTGGCCCATCTAAGGCTTCTGCCTCGGTGGGAAGGAAGGGGATGCATATCCTTTCAGGAAGTGCATGCCCCAGAGGATGAAGATTGGAGACTCGGCTCCACTGTGGCTCCCACAGTTTGGAATCACCGTATCGCATATATCGTATATGGGTCTTAACGTTTAGCATCCGTTTTGGAATTTTCCCTTACTTTGCAAATTATCTCCCCCACCCCCACCCCCTATCTACCCTCTCCCCTACCCACTAGCTACCCTATCCACCTCCCCTCCCCACTATCTACCCTCTCCCCCACCCACTATCAGTGGCAAATTATGCAGTTTATAAAGTATAAACCAGATACTTTTTTGGGACTTGGGGGATTAACCATATCACTGCCCAATATAACAAGAAAAAATGAATAAACTTTCCTGCTACTTTTTATAAAATAGAAACCAATCTTGAGAAACCAAACAACCTTTTTTATTGTAAATTTTCCCACATAATGTAATAAAATATATTTAAATAAAACGCTGTCAGTGATAACATGTAACATGCAACTAATAAAGGGATCCCTGGTGTTGTAGCTGGAACTTGGCAGCATTTTTCTTATTTGTCATATTTAATGCAAGCAAACATTGTCTACTTAAGTGATTAATTATCCTGGCACATTTCGGTGGGTATGTTCACTACCTAGAAGAGACGGTAAAAATCTTGGAATTGTGCCCATATTCTCTTCAGGGATTCCATATAGATTTTTCTTACAAAGTAAAGATTTAGGCTATTGTTAAGTTTTGCAATGCATATGTAATGTTTGATAGAGAACGCATTACCAGCCATTACTGCACAGTACTTATAATTTTAAATGTTACAATAATTGTTAACAGGTACAAAACTTTAAATCACAATAATGAGATAAACTATCTACATTTGAAGGACAACTAATGTAAAACTTTCTTGGAGATGACTTCATTTTCAGAGCCATATGGCTGTTTATATCTCTGTATATTGTTTTCCATAATACAACACGTTGTTAATCTTATCAATAAAGTATTCTTTGTCTACTGCATTGTTCATCTTTCTGTTCTTGTAGAGATTTTTGCTGTATTTGAGAACACTTGTAAAAAGTAAAATAAAAGGGTAAAGTTGTTACCAATGTTCAGAAATTCAGTTATGAACAGGAATGTAGTGCTTGGCTGATTGCTTTATCTGAGGATAATAAAGAGGATTTCTGGCTAAGGAAATGTTGTAAGACATGTAATATTGGTTAATAAGTTGTCAAGAGGAGATGAACTTAAACCTTGCTGGCTAAAAATACATATTTCCTTTCTACCTTTGTCTCTCAGCTACATAAAGTAGGAGACACTTGAGAACCATGCATCCACAGGAGAAGTCCAACTTGGCTTGGCAAGGGCCAGCAAGTAAATTTAGGATTCATAATTGAATCTGTAATTACTAGTTAGACCTAGATAAGGAGAATCAGGTATTTTCTACTTTACTAGAATGTAACTATAATGCATTTATTGAACTGCTGATCAGCCACTTACAGCACACATAGCCACATATAAATGGTAGAATACGCACTTTTTAATTTCTGTATGTTTCCTTGGACTTCCTATATTTTATGTTAACTAATTAAAGTTTTTCTAAACTTACTAAAATTACCTCTCTCCACAAAAACACCATACTGCTGATACAGCAAAATGTACGTAATCAGATGAAATGAACCCAACTTTTGCCTTTATGGTAGGTAATTAGTTCAATCCAAAACCAAAATACTTCAATTGTCTAACTATGACCTCATTGAACATAATGAATTCAGAAGGCATTTAAAAAGCATTTAATTTGGCCAAAAATAATTACTTTGTTTTGCTACAATATAAAGGGAGCTGAGAAACAATTTAAAAAAGGAAAACTCTTTGTTAATATAGTACACTTAATTTTTTTAAGGAATAATCCTGGTGACAAAAATTGAAGTGGAGTCAATCTTTCTGATTATTGCTTTACATATATCCAGATGTATGCTGCTTACATTGTTGTGTTTGATAGTCTTTTGGGTATGAAAAAGAATGGTGTGTAGATATTCTAATATTTTTCCTGTTACACACAGAAACATAAATACACATATTTGCAAGTAACAAAAACATACACAAACGTACTGTCTTTTAACACTGAAGCCACATATTTTTTTAATAACAGCAATGTAGAGTTCAGAAACCTACAGAGAAACATCAGCCCTTGCTGGACCCACAAGCAGTGTGAGTGCAGGACACCAAAGGGAATCCACTAGAATCATCTTCCATGCCAAAGTGGAGAATCTTGACAAGTGAAGTTTAACCTAGTTGGCCCAAACTCCTTCAAAGTATATGAGGAGATAATGATAGAATAAAAATGATGATAAGGTATTAGCTATAAGGTTAGAGTTAGTTTACCAGTGAGCAGGGCCGGCCCAAGACAAAATGCTGCCTGGGGCGAAGGTTAAAATGCCGCCCCCCCATTATCTACCCTTCCTCTCCCTGCCACCCCCCCATTATCTACCCTTCCTCCCCCCCCCCACCGTACTTACCTTTTAGCAGTCCTGTGGTGAGTCTCCCTGTCTCGGTGCCGGCTTGTAATGCTCAACATTATAAGCCGGCACCGAGACCAAGCTAGAGGGGTCGCAGAGGAGAGAGAGAGGGGCGCAGAGCGGGTACTGACAACTTGGTAAGATAAAACCACTCGGCGCCCCTCTCTCTCTTCTCGGCTTTAAAAAGAAAAAAAAGAAAAAAAAAAAGAAGGGCTTGGGGCGGCAAAGTGGAGCGGGTCTGGAGCGGTTGCCCCACTCGGCTCCATTGTCGGGCCGGCCATGCCAGTGAGTTACCAGTGAGTTTATGAGTAGGGTTCTCTATTTGGTACATTCAGTCAATGCAGTCAATGCAGCACAGTAAAACTACATAGTCATTTACAAGGAACCTTCCAATGGTGGTTCAGGAGTGCCTGACATAAACATGCACTGAGAGCCTCTTTTGAATGCAACTATGTTCATCAGACTTGGAGAGACACTGCAACTTGCTCTACTGGGAACTCCACATCCCATGTTTTCTTGCTTCATTTGTGAAGGAGAACCAACTGGATGCAGTAAAACTGCACTTGCCCCCTGGGGTGATCAATACATTTATCAAAGCCAAGGACATTATAGAACAGATATCATGGTACGCTGATGCCACAGCACAGACTGTTTGGAATAATCTGGCACTGAGCAGGCTGACTAAAAGACACAAAGATATGGTATAGATGGACATTCAGAAAGACCTCACTCTAAATACATGCATGCTAGGAGTTGTGCCAATACATTGTGCTACACTGGTTCTGGCAGTGTAATTTTGCTGGGATCTCTGAAAAACAAACTCAAATGCACTGTCGACAGGAGGTTTATCATTTTATATTGATATTTTCCAGAAACTCACACGATGGGTGTTATTGAAGCCTGGTATCTGATATGTTGTGTTAAGGATGCATTATGGTTAAACAGGAGACGAGAATATGTCACTGTCCACACTATTGCAGACTGATCCTCATCCTGTTTAAATGTTATTCTATAGATTTGTATTGGAAACGAGACAGTGTACAGAAGCTGCTTCTTAATTTTTTTTTTTCTTGTGTGGTGTTTGGCCCTTTTTAGTCATGATAATCCTAAGTGTTCTGCTAGTCTATAAAGGATAAGGTCAGTCTTTAGTTACATTAACTTTGTAATATTGAATTTTTTCATCAACAAGAGTAGTTCCAGACAAAAATAGTTTTTGCATGGCAGCAATTTGAATTTGTTTTCTTGTCAAAATGAATGTGCCAACTGTTTTCTGTGGCAGACCTTCAATTCTCAAGTTTTCACTGTATTTTACAGGGTCTCTTTGAGAAGAGAACCTTATGGTGTGTATTAGGCTGCAGTTATGTATAGAGCAAACTGCCTCCATTAATTTATATTTGGTATTATGCACATATGTAATACTGTCATGCATAGCCAAGAAAATGAGGAATTGTTACCTGGCAGTAATTTTATTTTATTTCTTAGAGTCTCCAGAGGAACAGTGGGGGAATCTATTTAAAGCTATACCCATATGTTATGCTGCAATTCAGGATAGTCAGGAAAATAAAATCTGGCATTTTAAAATGTTTGTAGCAGGGAAATATTAATAAACAATAAGAAGTAATGAGTTATAATCTTTTTTTATATCCCTCAATTGAAAAAAATCTTTGCATTTCTCACATACTACTCCAAAAGGGTCCACACAATTCTGTGTTTAATTAAACCAAAAAATGTATGAGAATTGCTGTTTGCACTTTATTGGGATTCAGGCAACTGGATAAAAGCTAAGGTAGGGAAACATTTAGAGAATGTGTCAGAGAGTGAATGAGAATGAATGTTGGCACTGGGCAACAAATTTTGTTCCTGGATCAAAAATGCCTCTAAATTTTCGGATGAACCGAACGAACAGGGAACAAAATTGCCCGAAAACAAATGGGCCAAAACTGAAGCATTTGGCCCATTTGCACATGTCTACTACCTAGGAATAAAGATACATAGGAATATTATTAAGATCATGGACATACACTATCTGACTTTAATTAGACAAAGAAAAATATTTGATTAGACAAAAAGACAAAGCATGGAAACAGATAGAAACTACATGGTGGTCACGCACAGCAAGGTTGGAGACACCGGAGTCAGGCAGAACACAAGGGTAGCGAAAACGTCAGCAAACCTAGGTCAGGATACCAAGAATCTACACACCAAGGATACCGGAGTCAACGTAGTCAAGGAGCAAGCCGAGGTCAAACACAAGCGACAACCAAAGATGACGTGCACTGAGGACTAGCACTATGAACATAGACGACCATCAGAGGGTAATGAGTCCTGTAAACTGGAAGATTAAATAGGAGCCGGAAGGGAGGAGCGTGGTTTCAAATTTAGGAGCTGTGTTCTTCTTAAGTGTGGTGTAACAAGTTTTGTAGTTCTTCCTTGAGAAGATGTCGAATAGGAGTGCCCGGATTGCAGGTATGTAACAGTGGGGATAGATTAATATCCTTAAATCCTATAAACTTCCTAAGTGGATATACCTTTTTCAAATCCTTAAAGCACTGGCTACATAAGCACAGGGTGCTTCTGGGCACTGGGTTTCCAAGTATTTGGCAATACTGTAAAGCTAATATGATCCTCCATGTTTATATGATGCAATTAGTAACATCAAGACTGGTACAAAATTGAATCAGAAGCTTGCACAAGTAATGATTTTTACAGTGTTGCATAACATTTTAACATGATCTTCTTATTAATGGACCATAGTTTTGGAAGATCACATAGAAACAAAGGTATAAACTACATTCAAGAACAGTGAAGAAATTACATTACAAGAACTTTTGATTAGTTCTCATATTAAACCTTTTCCTCAGTTTATGCAAGAATATTAACTGCCGAATCATGAAGTATTCAACTACCTCAAGGTTAAAAACTTTTTGCAAAGACGTATGTATGCCAGAGACTGCGTAATAAAACTTTTGTTTGAGAATATTTATGAGAAACCCAATAAGGTATTGCCTAAATGCTTAGACCTAAGTAGGTGTAAAGATTATGTTCACAGTCCACCAAGTAGAAGGCAGGAAAAAGACCAATAGATCAATTGCCCTGACAGATTGTACAGATTCACAATTATTCTTTGGATGAAACTCAATTTAAAGTCCTAAACAGATGGTAATTGGTACATACTACACTAAAGAATATAAATTCTTACAGCTCCACTATATATTGACGATGTAACATCTGTGTAGGTAACCTCCCCCTAAATATACGGTGGAACTGTGAGAAAATGAAAATCTTTGGGGCTATGTCCTATGATTTATTCAGAACATTGGCCAATATTGCTCTGAATAAGAAACAGGAAGTGGCTTTACTCCACCTTGATTGGCCCTCTTTAAATAAAGCTGAGATATTTATCACTGTTCATTGCTTGGAACCAAAGTTCTATTGCCAGAAAATGGCAACAAAATGTCAACTTCACTTGGGCACAATTAAGTTCATAAGTTAAATCAAATAATTTTCCAATTTTATATTGAAAAGGTGGAGGTGTATTAACAATACATCCGATAAAATATTTGAAATATGAGATACCCAACTAAAAAAACTGGAAAAATATTCTAATAATGCTTTGTTTATTTTCCCCTCCCAGTTTAATGGGCCCCACCCCTCCCAGTATCTGTGGATTTTTTTATAATTTGTATTTTAATCTGTATTTCTTTTTATATTTGTTTAAGTTGCATTTGTCTATATTGTTTATTATTTTATTGTTTAAAAATAAAGATATTACAAAAACACATAAATCAAACTTCCTAAGTATAATAATGATCATCTAGCTGTTTACAATAATGATTCCCTTTTCAGATCAACAAAACATATTTATATGCACTTATGCATTTAAATCTCTGTCGATTATCCAAGCAGCGTAGAATAAAGCATTTAAAATTATGTGCATCATTGTACTTACAAAGGAAAAGCAAAACCATTTTATATCTATAATTTCCATTTTGCTTTTTTGTATTATGAAACATAAACATAATCCATGAATGATTAGTATTCACGTACCAATGTAGATAAATTGTATGACAACACAGCAATTTACACTTTTTCTATTAAGTGTATTGTTCTACTGATTTTGTTTATTGACAGACACTTTTCTTTGACAAATTATCCACAAAGGGCATTTCTCTGATAGTTTTTTTAAAAACAGTTAACACCAAACTATAAAAGACATATTATTTTAATTCATCTCTTTAAAGACTAAGCAGTATTTTAATTATATTTCTCAAATGGATATTTTGTTTGATTTTCTATGTTAAGATTTAAAGGAAACATTTGTTTTAGCTAATATTTATGATTCTATGCAAATTATAAATACATCCATTATAATTCAGTTGAAGGCTTATAATTTATTTATCTAAGAAATAGAAATTATTCAAATGGTTTGTTTATTTAACTATTTGACTTAAGAGCTCAAAACAACTCAAGGAAGAAAAGTATTTTATAATTGTACATTAAATATCCATACAAACAAATATATAAAGGAAGCTTTTAAAACTAAAATAAATTATAAAATTGTATGGGCTGTGGAATCGAGGGGGTTACGTTAGCAGAATACGTTTAATACGTATACGTTGTCTGTACCCCTTGAGGGGTACAGACAAGGACTAAAAATTGGTGTCTACCTTGTTTGCATCAAAGGGACCCAACTTGCAAAAACAACAAAAAAAAAACAAATGCTTTTCTTCCACTAGATTAGGGCAAATTATGGGCCCCAGAGGCTTCTTGGTGTACAAGTGCGGAGCATTTGATGCTGATGTTATATTTTAAATTATATATTATCATGCATGTGCAAACTGTTTGTTATCATATCGCTGACTTTATGTGTTCTTTAACCTAACAGTACATAATTGAGTTCACATACCTAGATATACCCAGAGCCTCCATCATTCAGATCTACAATAGGATAGATACTAGGAGAAAAATTCCCTTCAACAGCACTTGTAATGGTCCTCAACATTTTGTATCAAGCCTCTGCTTCATCGATGTTCAGCAACTTGGTCTGAATTATCCAACCAATTGGTCCAACCAAAAGAGCCATTATGAAATTGACACAACCCAATCCAAAACAAAATATGACATCCATTCATTGTTAGATTGAAAAATATATATCAGTAATAGGTAAAACTGCACTCTGTTTATCAAAGTTTAATATAATGTTCCCGGGAGTAAAAAATAATAATAACAAAAACCATGAAAATAATTAGTTCCTCCAGTATACCGAAACATATGTATCACAAAGAGGCTATATTTAAGAAGTTACACTGCAAGCACAACACAAAAGAAGGACAGATGTACATGAAATCAACAGCTAATGTTAACAATAATGTACAGATGGTGAGCAACAGTAGAGTAGAAAAAGAAAGGCTTCATGAGCCAAAAATGTGGAGAAGAAATTTAAATTAAAAAAGCAACTCACAATGAAATCTCCAAATTTAATTGTATGGATAAACTAATCTACCACATCAATCACAGTTTAAGTGCTGTTTGTTTTAAGTGTAATTGCATTTTGCGGGAACAAGGCACGAAGGTGAAATCTGATGCATTCTCATTTTCTACAAAACATTCCCCACCTCACATTTTTATTGTTATTATTTCATTTTTGCAGAGAAAACAGGAAATATTTCGGATTAAAGATCAAAATGACCCATCTGTTGTGAAAATATTTACAGGATTATAGTTATGTAGACTGTTAGAGCCTTTTGGATCAGTGTCAATTAAAGGATATGTGGAATTTATTTTCTTGCAACTATTTCTCTGTGTGGCTTCCTACGTTAATGTCAAAGAAAGTCACATATATAGATTGATGACCATATCCTCATTATTTAAAAAATATATTATTTACTACGGAACAGGACTCTGGTGACTCTGGTTGTAATTGTAATAATTATAGAAAAAATAACATAGCCACAAATAATACAGAAGCATAGATACACAGGGATTATAAATTTCCCAGGAAATAGAATTTACTAATATTATCCCATGTTCTAACTTTCTTTCCATCTATTTTAATTGCCAGCTATAGCACTGCCCAATTTACAGTATTATGTCTAATCTTCTTGATGGCATACATGTTTGCAGTAATTAGGATATGTTATAGAAAAGGCCTAACACATTTTTTCTTACAAAGAGAAATTCCGTCTCCACCTATAATTTATACAGAACTGTATACATTTTGGTTTTATATTACATTTTATTTCTAGAGCACCAGAAGATTCTGCAGCACATATACAACAGGGGAGAGTGAAAATTAACAATAGAAGTGAAACTAACAATAACATTAAAACATGTTAAGTCATATTGACACAGAAGGAAAAGAGCCAGTGAGGAAATCAGCTAGCTCTTTGCTGTATGGAAATGCAGCACTTCCAAGTTCCATACAGATATCCCAGAGGTGGGGCTTTGAACTGGAAGGCTACTTAAACTCTCAGAATACATCAGAGAGCTGCCTGTGATAGTGTTTTGTGCATTTGTGGCTCTGTATCGAGTTCTACTGAGTGTCTCGGTTTCGGCTTAGGTCTCACATTCCACTTTTCTTGCCTTCTACGTTTCACTCATGTTCCCAAGAAACGTAAGGACTGAGACCATGACTTGGGGTTCTTGCAGACTTGTATTACTGTCTGAGACTGTATATGTTACCAGACAGTAAGCTTACAAGTAGAACCGTTTTTGGACTCAAATTAGGGGGCATTTTTAATCAGGGAACAAAATTCGTTGCATGGTCCCTACACTCACTCTCACTCACTCCCTGACTCTCATTCACTCTCTCTTACGTTCTCTGAATATTTCCCTACTTTCTCTGCCGACCGCAGGTGAGCTGACGGTAAAATAAGCTGTGGTGCTTGCAGTGGCGTCCTCTTTCCCGACTGGAGGACCAAAGAGGACGTCAACGCATTGCTGGAATTTTGTCAGAAGTTGCTGCTGAGTTATGTCTCGAAGAAAGGAGATAGCAGATTGAGGATAGAATAGAGAAGAGAAGGGACAAGATAGAAGATGAGGCAGAAGAAGATGTGAAAGCAGAAGTGGTCGGCAGAATCGAAAGTGGTTGGCAGAGAAGGTAGGGAAACATTTAGAGAGTTTGTGAGAGAGCGTTTATGCTTAGTTTTCATCTAATTTGTGGGGAGTCTGGCATCATTTTCAGGGATTCGTATGAATTGCTGAATTTACCAAAATTCTGTAAATTTGCAATTTGTATAAATCCAAATGCACCAGTCTAATACACACACTCACAAAACAAACCCAGCACTATACATATACGCAAATACACACTAATTCTGACACTACAGTTTACACACACTCGCAGACTGACTCCAGCATTATACATATAGACGCATACACACTGACACTACAGTACACACTCACATACACTACTCCCCCTCTCACCTTGTGGATACCTACCATCTTCTGCTGTCGTGGATCTGGCACCCTATGCTCTCCTGCGAGGGAGCAGTGAAGTGGGTGCCATATGCCGCCCAGCACAGTCATGTAACCTATGGCACCTGCTTCACCACACCCTCAGAGGAAAGCATAAGGTGGTGGATTCACAAAGGCAGCCCTGGACGTTTTTACTCCCTTGCAAAACCCTGGGCACCATTAGATTGTTTTTAGTCAGCATGGCAACCTGGTAACATTATAACCTAGGGAAAAATTGATTTTTTGGGGGGTTTGTATCATTTGATTTACTCAACATGCCTACCCCTTTGAAGATCCAAAACCTTTTTTTATTGTGAGACAAAGAAGAAAAAAGACAAAAAAAACCTTGAGCATCCTGTTGTACAGCAATCTTAAATCTAACCACAGATCATATCACAGATTCTCAATTTAATTGATGTCTTGGCTTTGACTAGGCCATTCTAAGACATTTACATGTTTCCCCTTAAACCATTTGAGTGTTGCTTTAGCAGTATGCTTAGGGTCATTGTCCTGCTGGAAGGTGAAGCTCCGTTCCAGTCTCAAATCTCTGGAAGACTGAAACAGGTTTCCCTCAATAATTTCCCTGTATTGTATAGTATTGTATAGTGCCACCCATCATTCCTTCAATCCCAACCAGTTTCCCAGTCCCTGGGGATAAAAAACATGCTCTCACCACAATGCTTCACTGTGGAATGGTGTTCTGGGGTGATGAAAGGTGCCAGACACAGCGTTTTCCTTGTTCGCCAAAAAGCTCAATTTTAGTCTCATCTGACTAAAAGACCTTCTTCAAAATGTTTGGGGAGTCTCTCACATGCCTTTTGGTAAACAGCTTATTTTTTTCTCTAAACAATGGCTTTTTTTCAGGCCACTCTTCCGTAAAGAGTGTACAGCTTAAAGTTATCCTATGGACAGATACGCCAATCTCCACTGTGGAGCAAAGCAGTTCCTTCAAAGTTATCTTTGGTCTCTTTGTTGCCTCTTTGATTAATGTCATCCTTTCCTGGTCTATGACTTTGGTGGGCGACCCTCTGTTGGCAGGTTTGTTGTGGTGCCATATTCTTTCCATTTCCTAATAATGGATTTAATGGTGCTCCGTGGGATGTTCCCATTTTGGCTATTTTTTATAACCCAACCCTGATGTGTACTTCTCCACAAATTTGTCCCTGACATGTTTGGAGAGCTCCATGGCCTTTACAGTGGACTTTATTTAACTATTTATGTAATTTTTGAAGGTAATTGGTTGCACAAGATTTTAGGTTCCTTAAAGTTCCAGTAAGAATTCTAGAAAAATCCCATCTCTTATAGTTAGGGTCAAAATTCAGAATTGCAAAATTGCTATCATATTGTTGGAATTATTATTTTTTTCTACTTTGATTAAAAAGTTTTTATTTTAGGAAAAATATAGAGTTATTTTGGAAGCACATTAGACTGGCATAATTGACACTTAATAATTATACCTTCTTCCTGGCCTGAAAGTGTAATTTGCTTTAAATTATATTCTTATTATAAAACTAAAATTGCATAAAAGTGGCAAATAGGTGCATTGTCAAGCTTCCTTGCTTGCTTGCTTATTTAGATAATGTAACATGACAGAAGCATCAGCTCTGATTTGTCTCATGTTTACATTGATATGAAACATTTTAAGATGATAACGCTCATTAAAATCTAGATGCAGAAATCATTTACATTTTGTATCTAATCATGCGTATCTACATTTTCCTTCAAATTAGAAAAGTCAGATGCATCACTTCATAAGCAATTGTTATATGAATGAGATTTTAAACATCATAATTTTTGTAATCAGTTATTTAAATCACTTAGTCTATCTAACAACACTACTATATATAGTCTTATTGTATGTACTTATCTTTATAATGCACTGTAGTATTTATATTTAACTTTGGGAAAAAAAGCTCTTTTTAAATTGTCCATGTTGAACTTTGCTAGGCAAATAAACCTTAGGTTATCTATCATTTGATTCTTCTGTTTGAAGATTTAATCAAAGAACAACAACCATTGTTGTGCCATTTCTGTGGCAACAACCTATGTGTCAATTTGTGTGTCACATGACAATGGTTTTTGGCAAAAGTGTTACATTTGGTGGAACAACACTTTAAATAGGTTTGTGAAATGACTGATTTTAGTTTCCATTGACTTCCATAATGTTTTGCAATTTTGCCTAGATTTTTTTTATACACAGTAGGTGGCACACTTGAACAATGACCCAATATTTATTTGTCAAAATCCCCTGAATACAGTCATAACCCACACACATACACTATATGGACACAAGTATTAGGACATCTGACCATTACACAAGCAGGGACTTTGATGGCATTGAATTCATGGCATTAATATGAAGTTGGACCCCCTTTGCAGCTATAAAAGCTTCCACTCTTCTTGGAAGGCTTTATACAAGAGTTTGGAGTGTTTCTGTGGAAATTATTGCCCGTTCATCCAGTAGAGCATTTTTGAGGTCAGGCACTGATGTTGGGCCCCAATGCCTGGCTTGTAATTCCCGTTCCACTTGCAATTTCCAGTCAAGTTCTTCCACACAAATCATCCAACCATGTTTTTTATGGACCTTGCTTTGTGCACTGGGGCACAGTCATCCTGGAATAGAAAGGAGCCTTCCCCAAAGTTTTCCCACAAAGTTGTAAGCATAGCATTATCCAAAACGTCTTGGTATGCTGAAGCATTAAAATTTCCCTTCTGGCCTAGCCCAACCCCTGACAAACAGCCGCATACCATTGTCCCTCATCCACCAAACTTTGCAGTTGGCACAAAGCAGTCAGACAGGCTCGCTCATCAGAATGCCAAACAGAGAAGTATGATTTGTCACTCCAAAGAACATGTTTCCACTGTTCCAGAGTCAGGGGCGTAACTAGACGCCTCAGGGCCCGGGTGCGAGAATCTGTTAAGGGCCCCCCCACCCCCTCACCCCCCCCCCAAAAAAACATGATTTTTACCCAACAATTTTTTTTCAACTAATTCAACAAATTCAATTTACATATTGAATCATATCTGTAAAAAAAATCAAAGAAAAAGGGGCACATGTACAAAGGGCATAATCCAGGGGTGTCCAAGTTTTTTCTGCAGTGGGCCACTTCATCAGAATTGTATACGTGCGAGGGCCGCACTAATTTTTCACTGTGACAAAAAATATGGCCTTTAATAAAATATGCAGATTAAAATAAAGTAAATAACACAAAACCTTTACTCTTCCTCTCACTGATTTCTGGGCCTTGAAAGTTTTGCGACTACAAATTCAGGATTCCCTAGATTTATTCTAGGGATGAACTAAAATGAAAATTCTGGACCAAAACATTCAGGGTTCACTTAGCCAAAACCGAAAATGACCCCCACCTTTAAAAATAATAATAAAAACTCACATGTTTAATAAAAGTAGGTAACACACAATTGGACAAAATTAGCAATATGACTTGGCATGATAGGAGTGTGATTGCTAACAGCAATCACACTCCTATCATATCCAGGCAACCAGTAAATGCTGGTACCTAGGCATGATGGGACTGTGCTCGCTGTTAGCAATCACACTCCTATCATGCCAAGTCAGCCAGTACATGCTGGTACAGGGTGGCTGTAAGTGATGTGCAGACCCCATACTGCTGGCAGCATCACTACACAAGGGGGGCAGCTAGCTAGGTTTCAGCATGTACTGGCTGACTTGGCATGATAGGAGTGTGATTGCTAACAGTAGTCACAGTCCCATAATGCCTAGGTTCCAGCACTTACACATCCATCCAGTAAATGCTGGAACCTAGGCATGATGGGACTGTGATTGCTGTTAGCAATCACACTCCTATCATGCCAAGTCAGCCAATACACGCTGGTACAGGGTGGCTGTAAGTGATGTGCAGACCCCATACTGCTGGCAGCATCAATACACAAGGGGGCAGCTAGCCAGGTTTCAGCATGTACTGGCTGACTTGGCATGATAGGAGTGTGATTGCTAACAGCAATTACAGTCCCATCATGCCTAGGTTCCAGCACTTACACATCCATCCAGTAAATGCTGGAACCTAGGCATTATGGGACTGTGATTGCTGTTAGCAATCACACTCCTATCATGCCAAGTCAGCCAGTACATGCTGGTACAGGGTGGCTGTAAGTGCAGACCCCATACTGCTGGCAGCATCACTACACAAGGGGGGCAGCTAGCCAGGTTTCAGCATGTACTGGCTGATTGGCATGATAGGAGTGTGATTGCTAACAGCAATCACAGTCCCATCATGCCTAGGTTCCAGCACTTACACATCCATGCTATCACACACACACACACACACACTCATTTATTCATATAATCATTAATTCACAGATTCATTCCCTCAATCACACACACTCATTCAAACACCCTCCCCACCCCCTTACCTGCACTGCAGCTCCTCGATGCCGCTCACAGACTTCAGCAGGGGGCGCGGCCTCCCTCTGCCTTCTCTGCTAAAGCACAGAGGAAGTAGGATGTCACGTGAACTCCGCTTCCTCTGTGCTGTCCAGAAGACCCTCCCACAAGTAAGTAGCAGGGCTTGAGGTGCGGCTCGTGTAAGATCGGTTGCCCTGGCCGCATGTTGGACGCCCCTGCGCTTATTTAAAAAAAAAAACGTAAAAAAGATTTCGGGCGGCCCCTTGGCTTGGGCCCCCCTGCCGCCGGGGCCCGGTCGCAGTCGCGACCCCTGCGACCCCGGTAGTTCCGCCACTGTCCAGAGTCCAGTCTCGGCGTACTTTATACCACTCGATCCGATGCTTGGCATTGTACTTCTTCATGTGAGGCTTGCATGGTGCTACTCGGCCATGGAAACCCATTCCATAAACTTCCTGCTGGACAGTTTTCTGTGGTCATAATAATTGATAGGTATGTTCCAATACTTTTGAATATGTTCAAGAGGTTCTTTGAGATGATTTTTTAATATATATTTTTTATTAGTAATGATATGGCTATGGGATATTGGGTCACTTATATTTACAATCCAATATGTATTTTATTTTTTACTATTTTTTAAATTTATTTTTTGTACTGTTTCTAGTGTTTTGTGGATTGAGATCCCTTTGGAGATCTCTCTTATATATTTTGGATTCCAGTGATATTATTGTGACATCACAGGGCTGCCTATAAACGTTATTTATTTCCTAATATTCTAGAAGGACCCTGCTGAGTTTGTCCTGTCCTTAAGTGACACCTATCGGAAGGCAATGCCTGATCGCCGTTACATATGATTGCTCTGTAGAAAGCCAATGATGCTGACTTCTGTCTGATCGTCAATGTAGTGGCAGGGAGATTAATCATACTGTTCTTTTTCACTTATTTTACATGCTTATAGGGGTAAAGAAGATGCTATTAAGGGTAAAGTTTGTTTGGGAAAAAATGGTACATGGTTTTCAATAGACTTGGGCACCAGGGGGCTCTTCGTGTTCGTCTTCGTGCTCGTCTTCGGGGGGAAAAAAACCTTCGTATTCCGCAAATATTCGCCCGTTCCTGTCTTCTCTTCGGGCGAATATTCGCGGACATTCTTCGTGCTCGTTTAATCTTCGTTTCCTTCCCGGTTGCCTAGCAGGGGTTAATACGGGGTTAACAACACATCGGAGCAGCAAAAGCTGCCGTGAAGGAACATGTGTGCAACTCTATTGGTCGTTTCGGCAGGGGGCTGGTCTGGCATCAACGAGTGAATTGCAGAACGCACTTCATTCGTTGATGGCAGGCCAGCCCCCTGCCGAAACGACCAATAGAGTTGCACACACGTACTGAGGTGTACTGTACACAAAATGACCTAGAGACAAATGCTCCAAGGAACTTGGCCTCCGTTTATCATACACAATCACACATCCATAGATGTTTAATAAAAGAATAGGGATTATTTTACATTTTTAAATTGATTTTGGACCACTTGTAATACATGCCTAACATTTGCTACCTATTCACAATGGCATACTTTGCAACAACCCAACTTTTACTGGACAGGACTGGAAAAAAGCAGGACTGTCCACCAAAATCTTGGGTGTGTTGGCAGGTATGCGGATGGAAAAATGTTGGACAAGAACTAAAAAATAGCTTAGGGTTAATGTACGGTTATGTTTAAGATTAGTAGCAGTGCACTGGTTTGGTTAAAGATGTATTATGTCTAAATAATAATTTAATTTTAATTTTAATGGGTTTTAAAAAAAAAATTAGGGGTTTATTTAAATGTATTTTAAAGTTAGATTTATTATTTAGTACTTTATAATATTTATTTCATGTTTATACTAGTGCTACCTACCGAGCTATAACTACCAACGTGTATTTGCATACCTAGATAGCTAAATTAGATGGGACAGGACTGGAAAAAAGCAGGACTGTCCCTGAAAAAGTTGGGTCTGTTGGCAGGTATGTGGATGGAAAAATGTTATAGTATGAAGTGTGAGTTATAGCGTTAATGCTAGTGAGTGTAGAAGTGAAGGCCAGGACAAATAACAACATCATCTCTTCCTCCTCCTGCACCTCTCCCTCCTCAGACAGCATTCCCATTTTACGCTGCCAGTCACGTACCTTGTTGACCAATTGCTCCCGGTAGCTACTGAGAACATTAAATTTCAAAGCTAGCTTTCCCTTAATTCTTGGATCGCAAAGGCACGCTAGCATCATTTCGGGACTCTCTTCCATTCGTTTGCGAAGGTGTACTTTTAGCAGATCCTTCAGCTTCCTGACTATGGCTGCTACGTCAGGATGTAGAGTGCCACCTTGAACAGCCTCACGGTTTCCAAGGAACACATCCATCTTGCTGCCTAGATGGGAGAACACTGGGATTACCTGGGCCAGACTGGCAGTGTTTGAGCTTAAATTTTCTGTGGCATCATTGAATGGTTTAAGGACTGCCACTAGCTGGGCGATCACTGTCCAATCCTCCATATTCAATGGAGAGGTAATCCCAATATTGTGCTCTGAGGCAAGATTATGGATTGCCCTCTGCTGCTCCAAAATCCTCTCCACCATGTCTAACGTGGAGTTCCACCGTGTACTGACATCCTGATGTAGGCAGTGTACGGGAAGACCTGACCTCTCTTGCTCTTCCCTCAAAAGTTGGCTAGCCTTAACACTATGGTGAAAGTGCCCAGCGATCTTTCTGCAGCGGGACAGAACTACTGCTGCCACATTAGTTCCTTCTGACATTGCTGCCTTCACTACAAGATGGATGATGTGGGCTGCACAGCGCACACCAACAATACGACCATCTCGCAGCGCTTTCACCACATTGGCACCTCCGTCAGTTACCAACTTCAACATTGGTGCCCGCCTCTGCTCCCACCCAAAGGCTAAACATTTTCCTCATTGCATGCAGAATATTTTGGGAAGTGTGCTTTTCATCCATCACTTCTGCATGGAGAAGGAAAGATTGATAGCCTGCTGCAGCAGCTTCCTTAGACACACCGGGCTGCCACCAGTGTGCTGTCAAAGAAAGAAAGGCATGCTGGCCGCTAGGTGCACTCCACAAATCTGTAGTGAAATGAACAGACTGACCAGCAGCCTTGGAAAGCTCCTCTTTCACTGCTGCAACACAGGACCGATACAATGAGGGGACAATGTTCCTGCTGAAAGTGGAACGTGACGGAACTGTATATTGTGGAGCCACAGCCGCCATCAATTGTTTGAAAGGCTCCCCTTCGATCATAGAGAAGGATGCCCCTCCAACAGCAATGAACTGACCAATCAGTCGCGTTACTTTATTGGCCTGCTGTTTGGGCATTGACCTTTTGGATTGGAATGCCACAAATTGTTCCAGGGTGGGCTGGACATGCAGTGCTCCAACCTGCCTTGGTCTCTGGCTGCTAGCACTAGCTGCTGCTGCTGCTGCTATTGGCTCAGAAGAAGAAGCTGTTGGGGTTTTTCCACGGCCACCAGCTAGGCTGCCTGCACTAAGTTTTACTTCTGCATCTTTCCCCAATAGCACAGCGTTGTGTTGAGTGCTGAGGTGATGCTTCATGCTAGCACTGATAAAATGGCCAGACACTTTCCCTCTGCTTATTAGCTTCCCACAATGTTTGCACTTTCCATAGCGCCCTTCTTCAACATTTTCAAAGTGCTCCCAAATTGGGGCGCGCATAGCCTTGGAGTGTGCCTTGGGTGCTGCTCCTACTGCTCGGGGTGGATGAACAGAGGCAGAACTAGTGGTGGTGGGACTGGTGGTAACAGTACTGGCCATAGTGGGACTTCTAATTGCTTTAGATTTGCTAGGTTTTGCTGCTGGTGGTGGTGGTGATGGTGATGATCGTAGCGGAGAAGGTGGAGGCTCAGGGGAAAATTGTGCACTAGTCATTTGGACACTGCTCCCTGAGGAATCTGATTCCTGACCACTCATCTCCTCTACTTCCTCTGGCTCATAGTCTAGCTCTTCATTAGCCAGATCGAATGGAATTGCTGCTAGGCTGGAGCTAAGACTGATATCGTTGTGAGACTCGTGACTAGTAGTAGTGCGAGCAGGAAGAATAGACTCTGCACTTGGCCTCTCAGTCTCAGGCTCCTCTGCTACCTCGCTAGGTGGAGTTCCACTATGTGTAGCCCTCTCTCTAACTGTCTTTACAAAAATTTTGTAAGGATTTGGTGGCTTGCTAGAGGTACTAGGAGGACATAGCCGCACTACTACTGCCTGCTTTTGGTGCCTTTCCTTTACTTGATGATCCTTCAAGCAATGCTTCCCCAAATGATAAGCGAGAGCTTGGCCTACTTGGCCGACTAGACTGACGCAAAGGCTGCATCTTAGAACTGGTGATGGTGCTGGTGGTGGTGGTGCTGGTGGTGGTGGTGGTTATCCCTCCTTAGTCCCAAAAGGAGGATCCATTTCAAATGTTGTGTTGTGTGTGTAGTGTAGTGTAGTGTAGTGTTTAAAAAACTATAAAAAAAAAAAAAAAAGGAAAAACGAATTAAAGACAAAAAAATTAGAGGAAGTTCTCTTCAGTGCTACTGCTTAAAAAGTAAAACTATGCACTCCTGCACTGTGCTGTTGTGTGCAATCTGCCAAAGTGCTAAAGTTATTTAAATTATTAACTCAAGATTAACTATTTAATAACTAGCGGTATTTTATTTTTAATTTGAATTTACACGGGCCTAAGAGCTTAGCCTACTACTATGCTAGCCTAAAGCTATATTTCCTTACTATAAGTCTACCTCTAGGCAGACGCTCTCAAACCCACTAAGCTAAAGTGAGGTTAAATCAGATTCAGTATATGATTTATTAATTAATATTAAGTTATATAATATTAATAGATTAGAAATAATTTACTTATATATTATGTATTATAGATAGAAGAATATAGATTATGAATTAGAATTTAGAATTAGAATTACTTATATTATAGATTATGAATTAGAATTTATATTGTTATATATTATTTATAATATATTATAGATTAAGATTAAAGAAGATTAGAATTATTTTAGTACTACAGCTAGTAGCTTGAAGCTTTACTTAGTACAGCTCGTCACAGTCAATTTTTCTTGAAAAGAATTAGAAATAAAAAAAAATGTCACAGCAAAACAGTTAGCTTCACTGCTTGCTGAACAAAAACACACAGCACTTATGCGGCTGCACTCACTAGCCCAACAAGTTAACTTCACTGATGGACTGAGGTGAGCAAAACACTAAGGGTACTTTTAATAAAATTGAAATAAAATGTAAAATAAATGAGAAAATCTTTGCAAAACAGTTAACGTCACTGCTTGCTGATCAAAAAAAAACACAGCACTTATGCGGCTGCACTCACTAGCCCAACAAGTTCACTTCACTGATGGACTGAGGTGAGCAAAACAAATGAAATAAAATGAAAGATTATTAATTAAGAAAAATTGACTTGGTCTCTTGCTGTTGCTAAAACAAAGCACAAACTATAGAGCTGCAGCACCAGTACTAATAAGATTAGCTGAACTATACGCTAGTAGTAATTAATTAATATTATTACTTTTATTTATAGCTAATTTAATTAACTATTAAGATAAGAAAGAATTATAGAATTATTGATATTACTGATTTTAGATTAGACACTAGTAGATGTCTTGAATGTCTACAGTACACTCTACACTAGTATACTATTACTAACTATAACTGACAAATATATATATAATTTTATAATGAATTCAATTATTAATTATATTAATTAATATTACTGATTTTAAATTAGACACTAGTAGATGAATGTCTACAGTACACTCTACACTAGTATACTATAGTATATATATATATGACTGACAAATATATATATATATCATATTATAATGAACTATTAAATTATAGATGCTATTAAATTATTATTTATAAATTCTATTTAATTTATTTAAGCAGGACAGGCAGTAGGCACTAGTGCCAGCCCAGGGCAAGGGCACCCCAGTGCCACTGAGACACTGGGTGCACTGTCAACTCAACAGCACTTACACTACAGTTGATGACAAATTAAATAAATAAAAAATTAAATTAATCAAATTATTATTATTAATTATATTAAGTAGCACTGAAGTGAGGATGAAGTACACTGTGAGAAATGGCAGGCTAAGGCTTACCAGTCTCACACAGAACAGAACAATCTCTCTGTAACGCTCGGATGCAGCACAGCAGTGTTGCCAAAGCAGTCACAGCGAAAAATGAATGGATCTCTCAGGCAAGCTCTGGTCTTATAAAGGCGCCTTCAGAATTCAAAAAACAGCAGCACAGGCATTGGACGAGACCCTTAGCGTGACGTCACAAGAGTGAGCTGATTGGACAGACGAGATCAGCTCACTCCTGTTTGAAATTTTGGCGGCTGCGCGGCAAAAACGAAGACGATTCTTCGTGGTTGTGAGTCTTCGTCTTCGCCTACGTTTTGCCGGCACTGTATTCTCTTCGGCGTGTCTTCGGAACGAACAAAAAAACGGCCTCTTCGTGCTCGTTTTCATGTTCGCCCGAAGACGAATGCGCAAGTCTAGTTTTCAACAGTTTTACTGATTTTTTGAGGAATCATACAAGTGAGACCAAAGCATAAGTATCTACCACCATGACACCATTGCTATTTTTACTCAAACATTTTCTTAGGTTTTTAGTCCATGACAGCCCCCTTACAAATTTAGTAGAGCACTATGGAACTAACTCAAGGCATCTTGTGGTTAATCCACATGAATAAACTCTAAAATGAATATTAATTAATCCCACTAATTATAAGCAATATTAGTGTCCTAACTATTTCTACACACTCTGACACCCCTACGCACTCACTCACTCTAACACCATTACATTATCACACAGTTTATCCCTGTATGTTGACACGCACACACAGTTTAACACAAACACACATTTCTCTGCTACTTACTACAGTGCACAGACACTTCTACTTGAGGGCTGCGTCATGTCCTGCCCGGGCTGCCTGATACTAACACTAGCTCTGTATCTACCCAGCTATCTATTTCTATCTGTATACAGTCAGACGGCAACTTAACTAGTTGAAACCTGTATAAATTAATTCTTAATAAAGTAAAAATAAAAATATATTGTTCTGACTCTTATAAACTGTATAGTACCTCTCTTTGTTGTGAATGTCAGATTTGTTCATCAGGTTTAGCATTTTATTTGTTTTTGAAAACAGGAAAGAATGTCAATGTCCTGATAAAAGAGCTATGACTGAATTCACATGTTATACTTGGGATATGGGTTACCTGCTAGCAAAAACTGTTAAGTTGCTGAAACATGGTGTTACATCATTTCAGCTTACAAAGGGCATTTGTTTGCAAAGGAAAAGCAATTTACTCTGTCTTATTTGAGTCTGCAAGGGATAAAATAAAGCCAGTCAAGTTTATTGCATCTGACTACGGATCATGAGGTTTCAAGCATGTGGTGTTCCATCCCTGTAATAGACTACACTGTGTTTATGTTGATGGGTACCCAACAATCTGTTCTAATGATGTCGAAGTGCACAAAAGTAGACATTCTTCTGTGAGGCACCTACTAAGACTTTGATGGGATGAATATATTGCAGAAAGTAAGATCTGCATCTCTATTATCTTAGCTTCAATAAATCTGTCTTCCTGATCTTTATCTTATAATAACACTAACAAACTATAGTGTGTCTAATTCAGAGATTAACCCCTTAAGGACCAGGCTGTTTTTCATTTTTTGTACCCTTTGTGACCAGTTTATACACTTTTGCAGTGCTCATGTTTAGCTGTAATTTTCTCCTCTCGTATTTGGTGTACCCACACAAGATATATTGTTTTGTTCAGGACTAAAAGGGCTTTCTTTGATCACATGATCTAATTTCCTATGGAAACTTTTTCTCATTTTTATTTGAAAAATCTTTTACTTATCTACAAAAGCTAATGCAAAAAACTGCTAAATAGATTCTAATATTTGTCCTGAGTTTAGTCATACCCAATGTTTTTATGGTTTGGTGAGACCGCCTGCTGACGTCAGTGTGCAGTCCTGGCCGCGTCCCGCAAGGGAAGGCTCCGGGTAACCGGAGCCCAGAAGTTCCCAGGTATGCTTATGTAATCCTAACATGGCTGCTTCGCTTACCATGGAACTGAATCAGTTGGACTGACTTTTTTAAACCTCTAAGACTCTTGCAACTAAAGACTCTTGCAACAAGACTCTTGCAACTTCTCTGGGCACCAGTTACGAGGCCCCTGTGTGGTACATGGGTTGCCTAACCTTAATGACTTATCAGAATCTGCAAATATACATAAAATGATACAAGAAGGGAAGCACACCCAAAAAAGCATATACTTTCAGATTTTTGAGTGCTGCTGAAATGACCAATATGCACAAAATAAGTTATTCACCTTCAAAGATAAAGTTATTTTGAAAATCCTTAGTTAAATGGCCAACTTTGTGGGTTATGAAACTTATATGTTTCCAGTAACATTCCATGTCTTTATTAGCATAAATATTAAAAGCAAAATTTATTTGGAATTATTATTTTTAAAAGACAGATAGTGATTTATTTTTAATGACTTTGAAGATTTCATTATATATCATTTAGGGCACTTTCTAAACTATTTTGAACAGACATATATCGGGGGTCACATGACCCTGTGGTGTGTATGTGTGTGTGAGCACTGGCGTAACTACAGGGGCCCGCTGTGACCCCTTCAACCCTTTCTTCCTGTCTCCTCATACCGGTTCAAAATAGTTTGGATGTATGGATGTGCACTTGTGTGTGGTATGTGTGTGTGTATGTGTGTGTGTGTGAGAGAGAGCGTGGATGTGTACTTGTTTTTGTGTGAGCATGGGTGTGTACTTGTGTTTGTGTGTGTGAGAGAGAGCATGGGTGTGAACTTGTGTGTGTGTAAGAGCATGGATGTGTAATTGTGTAAGTGGGGTGAGATGGAGTGTGTGTTTGTGAGTATGAGTAAGTGTGTGTAATTTTGGTAAGTGTGTTTAAATATGTTGTATGCTGTAAAGGCCAAGGGGCAAAGAAGGCACAGACCAGTTGTGAGGGCAATGATTTCACAGGCTAGCTGTTGAAGTTGGGGGGCATGGAGCAATTGTTCGCACCAGGGACTCGTGGTTTCTTGTTACGCCCCTCTGTGTGAGCATGGATGTGTACTTTGGTTTGTGAGCATGGATATGTAAGTGTGGTGAGTTGGAGTGCGTGTTAGTGAGTATGAGCAAGTGTATGCTATTTGTATAAGTGTGTTTACGTATGTTATATGTTGGAAGGGGGGCAAGGGGCAAAAATGACACAGATTACCTGTGGTTTCTACTTATGCTCCTGCTTCCGGAACTCATATTTCAAAATACTAGTGCAATTGTATATGGAACTATTCAAGCATTAATAGTAAAAGTCATAGTATTCATTGTATTATAAATATCTATTTGTATATGTAATTATTATGTTTAGTTACTTTAATGAATAATACATTTCAAACTATACATACAAACTATGTAATATAATGAATCTGAAATTTAGCAGCACTGTTGAACTGAAGGCAATTATAGGTTATATAGGCATGCATAAACAAAGTTAATAAAATATAATGACCCAAACATTGTGAGTGCCAGAGGGTATTCTGCCAAAACTAAACAAAACACACACTTAACTGTTTTTATTTGCTTCCACACGGACACCATAAGTGTTATTAATGGATCTGATTCTGGCAGTGTCAAACTGTACTAATGTTGTATGACGCTAAACAAACATGCTTAACACACATCAATGAAGATTTTATTAAAGTATACAGCAGTGCGAATGTAAATGAATGCTGGCAGTAAAACTGCTCTTAAGGCTGTAACAAGCAATTTGACTTATATATAGATTAGTATGAACAGACCTAATTATACAGTCAAGTCCAACATTATTTGCCATCCTCTCTCTATGGCCAGAAGGATGCCAACTGGGAACATCGCTATAAAAGGATTGCAACTCAAAAACTTGCCAAGTACAAGCCCAAATAGGGGGAAACACATTTTGTGATTTTTTGGGGGGAGGAATTTTTTTTTTAGCTGCAATACATTTGAGAATATTATTTGTATTTTGTGTGGATTTTTTTGGGACTTGTTCACCATTTTTATAATTATTGTATTTATTTATCCTTCGGGGTTGGTTTCTTTACTCCATTACTACTACTAAAAGCTAGGTTTACTTTGTGGAATTCATTTTTGGGGAAACAAAGAAGACCTGCAAATGTGATTTTGAAGAGCTTTCCAATTTCTAATAATGATGACTGAAAGAAGAACATATCAGGTAGAGAGTGAAGAGCATTCCAAAGTCTCCAGTGGGCACGTAGCTAAATAAATCTGTCTAAAAGATATAGAAGCTATAGTTTTGTCTTTTCCTTTGATGAGAGACACATTTACATATACTTGAAAGAAATGATTGCTTAACATTAACACACTAATGCTAAAAGCTGACATAAGCTCCTAATAAACACACTTGTCTAGATAGACCAAAATAACTACACCAGTGATAATTGAAAGCTTTCACTGCCAACCTATGGACTGTAGTGTAAAAATGAAGCCACAATGCTATTCATACTCTGCTATAAAACATTGAATTGCAAGTAACATGGGTTTATTTATTACCACACTGTGTTCAAAGTCACTTCAATAAAGAAGGTTTCTTATTTTCACTTTCATCCCAACGTCTGACACATAAATGTAATTAAGTTTTATTCTAAATTTCAACGTGATTGATCAGTTGATACATGTTATTAGCTGCAACAAAAATTATTAACTTATCACAGAGTTAGAGAAACCTAAAAGTAAATTGGCAAACATCAAAGAACTTTCCCTACTCGCTGTACCACAGTGGCTGTAATGAGCTTCAGCTCTGGAAGTGACCACAGCAGACATAAATTTCACATTCGAGACCAACTGAGCAATGACTTCTGGGAAATTAGATTTTCGAACTCCAGTAAGTAAAGAATGTCTGCATTGATCGCATGGTACTATTGATAAGTTGCTGCATAACCCAGTTATGAGTTATTGGTATTGTAATGAAACAAACCCAGGATTGCTTCCTTGCTGATGAAATCAGAAAAATAACCTTTTTTACTAATAAGTATGTAATAACTGATATCAATCAAGAATAATTATCTTAAGCAGGATTTAAATTATTAAGCAAATTATTCACAACCCCGATTTTTAAGTATTCCAAATATCAGCACTTCTTGACCCCTTATGATTAATATGAAAATACATTCTTCTGCATACCCAATAAATTCATGAATTACCACCCCCAAATCATTTCGCTATTCTAAGGTCCAAAAACAGTAGCAAACAGAAAAAAGGGAAAATGCCCTGTACACAAAAAATCTGTCCATCACCCAGGCACCTGTAGTAAAATATGAATCATCTAAAGAAAAGGTAGATAATACACTTTGAATACAAGGTATGCAAAAACATTCCTCAAATATAAACGTAAAGCTGCTGTTCCAATTTTATGTGTAAACAAGTTAAGACAGCATCTAACTGTATTTGTGGTAAAGGTTGAATTTGAAGGGCACACTAAAAATTAATGATATTCACAAACAGGAGCCAGTAGTCTTTCAAACATGCCATAGTGTTTCCGGCAATCAGTGAATTATAACAACCCTTCTGGCCCAAGTCATTGATGGGCAGAGTGAAAAGATAGGAAGCCGTACCGTGGTTGCAATAGTCCAAAAGATTCCAAAAGACTGTTAATAAACAGTGGTGTGCAAAATTTCTAGGCAGGTGTGACAACAATGCTGTAAAATTACAATGCTTTCATAAAAAGTCATATTAATAGTTTATTTTACATTTAACAAATTGCTAAATTAATGAAGAAAGAAAAATCTAAATCAAAAACATTGTTTAATCATATGCCTATAGTTGTGATGTTGTGTCTTCATGGATGGTTTGTACTAGACTTGTGCATTCGTCTTCGGGCAAACATGAAAACGAACACGAAGAGTGCGTTTTTGTGTTTGTTCCGAAGACATGAAGAAGAGAAGGCAGTGCCGGTAAAACGTAGGCAAAGACGAAGACTCACACACGAAGAATCTTCGCCTTCGTCTACTATTCTCCCCGGTCCCTTCCCCATCTAACTTACCTTATCTTCACAGCATCGCGGGAGTTGACTGAAGTGGAAATCCGCAGGTTCGTCGTCAGGGGTTACAGGGCAGTGTGAGTGAGCCTATTGGTCACCTGCAGGGTCTTCCTCTGGCATCAACCAATTGGTTGATGCCAGAGGAAGACCCTGCAGGTGACCAATAGGGCTCACTCGCACGGCCTTTTTAACTCCTGATTTCCGCTCCCGTTAACCCCTGCGATGCTGCGTCGGATAACGGGAGCAGAAATCCGTAGGGTAAAGGGCTGTGCAAGCGACCAATAGGCTCACTCGCACGGCCCCTTACCACTAGTTGCTAGTCAGAAAAAAAATAAAGCAACCTGGGACCCTGCTGCAACAGTTAAAAGTCCGTGCCAGCGACCAACAAAGTGGCTGGTACGGACATTTAACTGACACAGCAGGGACACCAGTGGTCTCCCCGCTGTGTCAGTTAAATGTCAGTGCCAGTGACCAACAAAGTCGCCGGTACGGACATTTAACTTAGCATAAATAACTTACTATAACTTCGGACACAATGCTGCCCTCTGTTGGTTTTACATTAAGTAGCATATGCTTGAAATCCAAAGTTATTATGCTACTCAATGTAAAACCAACAGAGGGCAGCATTCTGTCCGAAGATATATTAGCCATATGTGGTAGTGTGTTTTTAATTATTTAAATAAAATATATCCCCATGATCCGCTGGTCTCTCCGCTGCAAGAGTTAAATGTCCGCACTCGTGGACATTAATTCTGTCGAACTTGCAAACTCTTTTTTTCTATTTATTTTGGGGGTTTTTTGTATTAAACTGTTAGACGAAAGGATCATGGGAATGCATTTTATTTGAATAAATGCAAATGAGCACACTGCCACATATGGCTAATATATGTTCGGACAGAATGCTGCCCTCTGTTGGTTTTACATTAAGTAGCATTGTTCCATATGCTTGAAAGAAATCCAGTTATTATGCTACTTAATGTAAAACCAACGGAGGGCAGCATTCTGTCCGAACATATATTAGCCCTTGGTTTTACATTAAGTAGCATAATAAATAACTGGATTTCATCACGATAAATAGTTACTGGCTGAAATATAGACTCTGTGCCAGCCACCACAATGGGCATTCTTAGCTATATTCATTATCCAGTGTGGGGCTGAAACAGTTTGTTTTGTGCATTGATTGCATGGCAAGTCTATGCAAAATAAGACTCCAATGTGCTTAAAAATAAACTAAAAACCCCAACAACTTTGGTAACGGATGTTCCTGTAACATATTTGCATATACAGCTAGTTTTTGTTTCTTGTATGTAATCTCACTGATTACTCTCATATAAAACCTCATTTGCAGTCCTAGTTTTTTTTGTTCTAGTTCTTTTCTTTTTCCCATTTGAAGGAACATTTATTAAACAAAAAGATCTTGCTTTAGCCATTCCTTGGGGATCTAGAGATGAATAAAGGTTTACATTAGCATTCTTTTGCATATATTGAAGGTCTGTAAATTATCACCTTCTCAGTGTTTATGATTAAATTTGTCACATATAATTTTCATCTCTTGACACTTCCAATGTACTGTAGTTTAAGGGGGGAAAAAATAGCACCAACTAACACATGTAATTGATCGGCTAGAGCTAGTTATTCACAAATTATAGTTATTTAAATACATTAATAATTAAGAGATTATTTTCTTTGAAAATATTCTGATTAAATAATGTAAATACATTTACAGATAATTGACACTTAATGGATACAGACAAAATGTAAATTGTTTTCAAACAATTTATACTTCTCTAGCCTTTTTTAATAAAAACATTGACCACTATTATTTTTATTTCCAAATGCATTTTTAACATTTTATATTAATATTAATACTGTATAATAATTATGGAATTTGAAAATTATATCCAAAATGGTGGGGTTACATGGGTGTTCTCCAGGTAAGACACACACCCTGCCATTAATGTGATGTAAAAGAAAACGTGATTCATCAGACCAGGCCACCTTCTTCCATTGCTCTGTAGTCCAGTTCTTATGCTCACGTGCCGATTGTAGGTGCTTTCGGCAGTGGACAGGGGTCACCATGAGCACCCTGACTAGTCTCCAGTGCGATTCACTGTGTGTTCTGACATCTTTCTACCAGAACCAGCATTAACCTTTTCAGCAATTTTAGCTACAGTAGCTCGTCTGTTGGATTTGACCCATGGCCGTCCATGACCCTGCCACTGGTTCAATGATTTTCCTCTCTTGGACCACTTTTTATAGGTACTGGCCACTGCAGACTGGGAACACCCCACAAGTGCTGCAGTTTTGGAGAACCTTTGAGCCAGTTGTCTAGCCATCATTATTTGGCTCTTGTCAAAGTCGCTCAGATCCTTACAGTTGCCAATTTCTCCTGCTTCTAACACATCAACTTTGCCTATGTTCACTTGCTGCCTAATATATCCCACCCACCGACAGGTGCCATGATAACAAGATTATCAGTGTTATTCACTTCACCTGTCAGTGGTCTTAATGTTATGGCTGATCGGTGTATGTATTCAGAAGTTGATCAAAATTGTTTTCAAAGTGAAGGTTTCTTTGCCACATACATAGAGCAGACAGATAGCTAACCTGAATCTGAGACGAGACCTGAGTACTGATTAAGGTTTGAGGTTGCAAAAAATGGGCAGACAAGATGGTCGAACTGTTCTTATCTGCTGTTACATTCTCTGTTTCCATGTTTAGTCCAAATTAAAATATCTCAGAAACAAAAAGTGATCATTTGCAATTAATTAAAGTAAAAAAATAAATAAAAGTATTAGCAGAAATAAGTAATAAACAGTGTTGTATGAACACATATTGTGAACTCAACTTAAAGGTACCTTCCAAAGTTTATTTCTACTATTCGTTTTGCAGGTACTGGTGGATTTTAACACCTTAATGAAAGCGTTTGGGACAAAAGCTGTTTTAACATTTTTGCAGTGTTGCTGTTTTGTTGTTTTTTTTCATAACAAACAGGGCTTTATTTAGATACCATTATGATTATTATATTATCTAATTTACTATAAAACAAATTATAAAATATGGTGAATTTTATTTGAAAAATATTTTACTCATCTGCAAAAACAAATGAAAAAACCTGCTAAATAGATTCTAATAAGTTTAGAAATACCCAATGTTTTTATGCTTTGTTTGCATCTTTTGCACGTTATTGGGTAATAAGTACAAGCAGCATATTTCTATTTAAAAACATTTTTTCAAATATGGTCATACTGCCCCATGTCTTATTTGGGACATCTTTGAAGCCAGCCACTTTAATTTACCCCATCAAGCCACGTATTTTGTGAAGACTAGACACCCCAGGGTATTTCAAAAGCTAGTAATTTAATGCTTTCCATGCACTAATTCTACCACCAACCTTTGTCAAAATGTATGACAATATAATAATAATAATGATAATAATAATACAAAACTAGGTTAGTACCATTTAATTTTAAGTTCAATAAATTGTTTAGCACTAAAGGCAATTTATTAAACGTGGACTTTAGAATATAGTATTTTCTTTCAAACACAAACAAGTTTCAACATAATTGTTTTCATATATTTGCTATTATTCCTAAAATACACAACATTTGAAAGTGAATAAGAATTGTAATTCACTAATAAATGATTTTGTCTGCAGGTTTCAATCCGGACTAAAGATAAGACATCAAAATATGAAACATCAAACAATGCTTGTTGGGATACAGTGAGAGAATATTATTTTACTCTTCCCCACATGATATTCTGGATGTGTTTTCAACAATGGAATAAAAGCCATATCTTAATTTCTCCACTATTGGGAATTGAGATTTATTCTCCATAAGTGACAGGGACGTTTTTGTAGTTTTGCTGTAGTTATAGGAAAACTGTTACACTTTATCTAGGGAAAATCTCTCTATAGGTCAGCATACCCATAGATACCTACTTTAGGGCAAACCATGCATCACATAGCACTATAGGGCTAGAGAAGCCAGCAGGTCTATCGTGAGGAGTCAAGGCAGGACAGAATAAAGCTGAAGGTCAGGATCAGGATACTATTATGGAAATGGGGCCTCTCTTCCTCATGCTCACTCTCTTACACAATATCTCATGCTTTCTGTCATTGTCTCCCTACATTCTCTGTGTCTCTGATTCTCCTTTTCTTTTACTCCTCTTCTTGTTCCACGTTTCTTCTCCTGACTTCTCTGTAGGCCAGGTGCTATAACACATGGGCATAGACAATAGGGCTTTCTCCAGGTTATGAACACAGTCACAGAAGACACTACCACATTATCCATAATGCAATCACACAATTTAATCACTATGCCCTTTAATAGCTATGCATGGTTCAGCCTACTTTTTATTGTTTTGCTGACAGGTCGTATGTTGCACATTGCAATACTAAACCTTCATTAGTCTCTTTGGTATTCATATGCTGTGTATATACATATTGTAGGGGACAGCTCACGCATGGGGCGGCAATGACAGTTTCACACAGGTTTCCAACGTAAAAGCGTGTTTATTGAGATGTTGTAATCACAGAGCACCTTGTAAATAAAACAAACTATAAGCCTGTCCGGCTCTAACTAAACAGCAGGATACCTCTCTAGCAGCCTAAGGTCTGACGCAAAGCAAAGTAACCAGTTTTGTATGGGGTAAAGCTTCATACCTGGTGGGCTGCAGCGCTGGCTGTAGCTGCTCCTTCATTCAGTGTCTCCCTCCCTCTGAAAACCTAACAGCCCTTTCTTTTAAGGCCTCCTCCCCAGTAACGAGCTTAGGAAGCCTCACCTGAGAGCACCTGGGTTTGCTACCAGGCCTGGCTGAGGTAACCAGGTGAGACATATATCCCATCAACCACTCTCCCATACACTTTACCACAATATATAATGTAAATGGGTGAAGCCGTATTAGTCCAGTAGACACAATGTCAAAAAACAGAGTATTGTAGAGTATGCGGTGATGCCTTTTTTATTGGACTAACATAATATTTAAAAGACAAGCTTTCAAGAGTTATCCTCCCTTCATCAGGTCCGAAGCAATACGACTTTTATATATATATATATATATATAAATATATATATATATATATATATATATATATACACTTATGCATATTTGACATATTTATATGAATTTATGACTTTGCACATAATTACTTATGTTGATTACTAGATCATTTTTAAAAAAATGATCAATGTCAATGTTTCTGTGTCATAATGACAAGTAATACATGACTTTTGTTGTGACAGGACCTGTATAAAATCCATTTTGTCTTTCGTATATTGCTCTCATATCTCTCATTCTCAGTTTATTTTGCTGAAAACTAAAATAAATTGACTATTATGTTAGTACAATCGATATTCATATATTATAACGCTGCACATAAAATCACATAACAAAAATGTCCACATACTTAAAATTATTAAATTAGGAATATCAATTATTTTGATGTTGAAGCACTGATATAAAATAGCTATAGATGTCATTGTTATCACCTTGTCAGGCATATATATTTTATCATTTCCTGAGGAATGACTAAACCCTTATCTCTAAAGTATCTGCTATTTTTACTAGTGGTTGCTTTATTATCGTAATGATATTGTCTGACAGACACATCTTCTTTTGTATATACGTTTGTCTTCTCTGCTGAAATATTAAATATGTGCTCTGATAAATATTATAATATGTTGTTATATAAACCCCTGTATCCATTGCAGATACACTTAGTACTTAAAGGAAATTGTTTATTTATTGCTAATTAATTAACAATAGATCCAGCTATCACATGTAATTCAATAGCAATCATTTCATAGTTTGCAATAAAAAATAAGGAAAAGAAAAATATTGGTGCACTAAGCTAGGTCCAGGCTCAAATATTTTACGATTGGCAAATTTAACAAAATTTGCCAATTTCATACAAAATCATACAAATCTACGAAAATGCCCCCCCCTTAATTTTTGTCTGTAACCAACGGAATTTGTTGTCCGTAAATGAATGGGCCAAAAATTAACCGATACATTTCCCCGAGTAGGGTTTGGCCAATTTGCACATGTTACTGTGGACCTACCTTGCCATATACTATCTATCTAAAAAACTGGTACACAACTGCACTAACCGATACTTGTATCATGATTAGCCTGGTAGGTAATTAAACCTAATGTGCATATGGAAGAGGTTTTTTGTACGAAATATAAAATAGACAAGGAACACAAAGACAAAGCATTTGTTTGTACATAAGAAATGAATGGCCTATCACATCTCCATATTTTACAGGTAGCCAGACGAACCAGAGTCAGGAATACGGAAGTCAGCAGTGTCAGGGTACAATAGCCAGGAATCAGGAGCCGGAAGGGTAGTCAGGTCATACACGAGAACGCACTTGGTAGCCAAGCAAAACTCAAGGGCGATGGAATCCTGTAGGCTTATTTAGGTCAGAGCAAGGTGGAGTTTCAAAGAACTGCCCACAACCCACAGTGAAAAGGCAGAAAGCTCACAACACTAGATAAATCTCATGTGTGGCTGTGAAACCATGATACATGAAACACTACCTAATTCTTAAAGTATAACTGTTGCCTTCCCAATTCAACATTCCTACACTGTAAATATTTGTCATGGTACCAATGAATCAGGACGGAGGCGAATAGTACTGGCGACAAAAATCTCCTCTATCTTTTTAATAGCCCATAATACCTACTCTCCATCATTATGTTACTATCATCTGTCATCGATTGTAGTGCTGTATGTATGCTACAGCACCTTGTCTAAGAAATAAACCTATGTAAAATACATACAAGTTGTAATTTCATATTTGGCCACAGAGACATTTAGATATTCTCACAAATATCTAACACCAATTTGCAAATAAAAACCACAAGCTATGGATTATTTCAATAAATGAATTTGCTCATGCTAAAATCTGTAGTTGCAATAGATTCCCAATTTACCCAAAGCTTTCAAAAATTTCCTTAGTGTCATCTTTTTTTGTTTCAATATTTCAAACTCTATTTTATATACCGGTATGTGTGTGGATATTTTAATGCAAATGTTTTATTGACAACATTTCATTAAGTTTTTATATCCTATTTCTAGATACGAAGAGCAGTCACATTAAGCTAAATCATATGCAGCTGCAAGGCTTCAGTCTATATTAACTGACAAAATATAACCTGATTTCTCTTAGGATCTTCTGTCTGTTAATAACCAGATGTGTTTCCATTGCCCTGTATTACAGAACAAATTAAGTTTGCCTGAAGACTATTACATCATTGAAAATAATTTCAAACTAAGTTTCATATTTAGCTTCTCAACTTTTTCAAATAATTTTTATTTTTTAAAACAATTTGACCCTGCTTCAATGTTGTAATTTCCTCAGAGAGTTAAAAAAATGATTTTGTTTTCAAATTATATATCATTATTAAAAGGAATTAGCATATACTTGTAGTTCAAAAACAAGGTTCAAAAGTTTTCCAAATTGTTTTATGAATTTCGAATTGCACTCTTGAATGCTAGTTTAGTAGTAGTTATAAATTTTTAACACTGTTTTTGCATAAATGAATTTGTTGTTCTGTTTGTGCATATAATCCAAAGAGGCTGTATTAATGTATAAGCAGATGTGCATTGTTCATATATATACCAGGGAACATCCAAGGGTTGGCTGCCCACAGCTTTGCCTATCCTGGGGATGTGGGTGCAGTTAGGGGCAGGGGTAGGTGTGTGCGGGAGCAAGGCTAGCCCCAGGTAGACATCAAAAGGATAGAGGAAGTAGACAGTAATGGGCAGAACCTGGGGAGAGACTAGGATTGACCAAATACCCCTGTCTGTAGACTGAAAATACCAACCTTGGAAATGCAGTTTTTATGTTAAAAAAACAAGCGAGTTCCCAGATATGTTTATATTACCAAATGTATTTCAATATGCCCTCAATCTGGAATAATTTCCCTGTAGTAGTATCTGTTTATGTCATCAAACCTCAAAAGCACCAGGCAACGGCGTCTTCCTGAACAAAGTGCTGGCATACGACATCAAATGCCATCTTTTATGCCACAAAAGTGTGCATTTCGCTTGCAACTATCCCTGAGGGTTGTGGTATTCTTTTTGCTGGTGCCAACCAGGAGAATAATGTAAGCACAAAAGACACATTTAAATGAGAAACTTGATGCTATGAAGAAGTTAGTAAACATGTAAGTCTAATTGAAAACGCACAAGAATAAATCTCAAATAGCACCCACTAAAGGAAGGAGGGAACATTTGTAATCTACCTCATAAAAAGATGAAACTAATAAATTGAAATAATTTAACTGTGGAACCCCTGTTTTTTCAAGATACTATAATAATAGAAATTAAGTACTCAATGTAAAGACTTTGACAATTAACAGACTTGCCCCTTATCTCTTCTTAACAAGTAAGAAACAAAAAACAGACAATCCAAATCTGCAAATAGGTTGCCTATAAATTCTAAAGTTGGACCAAAAGCAATAATCTTTGTTATTGTAGAAAGAATACATGTTGAAAATACTGTTGAAATGGCACATTCTTCATCTTAAACCTTTTTCAAGTTTTTCTTGGAAGGAGTCAGATTTCATTGAATTTCTGGATACAGTAATCAATAACCTATTACAATAAAATGCATGTGTTTTTTATCTTGATATGCATCATTTCCCTATAAATTATGGCCTGTTACTTCAGTGAGTAACCATTTTCTTCAGTGTTTCACTTGTTCATATTCATGTAAATATGCTTATGCTGTAAATGTATAAAATATAGCCATATATTGGATTTAACATTAAAAACACAGACACAATGCAGTATTCTCAATGCATTGGAATTTGTATGATATTGGCATAAAATAATATTCATAGTAATGGTACAGTACATTTTAAAAAGTTTCTCTTCTAAAATCGATCACTGAAGCACTCACTGTTCTAAAGAAACCCTGGAGTCATAGGCATAAGGGGAACATGACCCTGCCAGCACTACAGGACGGTGCACATGGTATTAGGGCAGGAAAGAGTTAACCCAGCAAGGGTTAGCCCGAGGAGAGAATGCACAGGGAATGAAGGAGGAAGTCACAAGGAACGTGACTGTAGGGGGAAGGGGACAGGGCTATAAAGCCCCTCTAAGCACACGTGCAGGGAGCAATTACAAAACACCACAGGAGCAGTTTCCCGCCTGCCCTCCCCTTTTGTTTTTTGGCTCTGTGTTTCCATGTTGGCTGGTGTTTTTCTTTCCCCCTTTCCCTCTTTTTTCTTTTTTTGGCCGGATACGTTTTCTTTGCTGATGGCGGAGGAGTTCCCTGGAGAAGTTTGAAGGATAATGGGAGTGGCGAGTTGATGGTTTTGGTTAGAGGTTAGAGTTAATGCCCTCCCTGTACAGGATTAAGCAAAAACTTAAGGTGGAGCTCCCTATCCGACCCGCGGTCATTTGGGCAATTGTGGTATCCGGCGGAAGGGGTAGTGTGAATCCATTGTCTGTGTTTAGGTTGGGAACCCTCAGCTGTTTGTACACAGGTGTATACAGAAGTTATTATTAAAGTGTTTTTTTACAATAATTTATAAGATGTTAAATAAAGTTATGTCGATTCATTTGTTAAATAAATGTCTCGGCCTTTTTTAAATCCAATCCTCCTGGTATCTGTCTTTTATTTCGGGTTTGGGAAATGGGGAACCTCCTGGGTATGGGCAGTGCAAGGGTCATGTAATTTGATCTTTTGCTGATTTTATAGTTGTCATAGTTTAGCAATTATGCTGCAATAGTTCTGGTATTTTCATAAAAAAAGATTCCTGATAAAAGCTTTCCATTATGTTGTACAATATTCACATCTACAAATTCCCTGGATTCCTCACAATATTTCAGAAACAACCTCTCTAGAAGTGTGTTTTTGTGAAAGTTGATATGTTAGAAATCAGCTTTATGCAAAATCTGCTATATTTTTTTGTATTGTTTCTTTAAAACAAAGAAAGGGACCTTGATAATAAATAGTGTCAAATAACGAACACCTCATCCTGAGTTTATTTTTAGTACATGACAGATGCATAGTTGCTAAGGGGCACTTAAAATAAACCAACCAAGATCCACAAACAAGACTAATAAAGACACAGAGACAGAGAAAAACATGTCCACAGCTTTAATATAAATTCTAAGAAATATTAAAAGTAATTGTCATACTTAACAGAACAATATCACATATTCACATCCCCCATCACCATACCTGGGAACTCTCTGGGTTTGACACGCCCCGCCCATTTTCCCTTTGAATGGGAGTGTTTCAAAGCGGGAACGCCCCCGACATCAGCAGGAACACCCCCAACGTCAGTGGGACCTCCAACTGACGTCACCGGGACCTCCCTCCAAGGGTTGGGGGTAGCCGGAGCCCAGAAGTTCCCAGGTATGCCCATCACATTCCTTAACAATGACAATGTCCCCACATAACCATAATTGAACATAAACAAAAACACAGCATAAAGTGACAATCACTTCCTTGAGCAAAACCGTAATACGGGTATACCCAGACACCCCTACAACCCAGGTTATAAGCCATCGACCAGCTCAACATCTACAACACCAACCTAACAACCAACGAACCTATAATTTATCTCTAACAACCACCCTCTTCAACCCAATTAACCTATCCAGCCCCACCGCTGTGACAAAATGGGAAATTAACCCTAAATAACAACTAATCAAAACAGAGATTAAAAGTGCCAGAAACAAAATAGATGCCCCTATGTATATAGACCAATGTCTTCATTAACTTAACCAATTAATTTAAATGGCACAGGGTCTTCTTTACCAGCGCCTCCACCAAACTCAAACATGTGGCCTCTGTGGCCGCCCCAATCCAAAAGAATTACATACCAAACTGTCTGGGATCCAAACGTTGCATCCCTGTACGGAGTACGCAAAAGAATTCAAAAGAAGATAATGCACAGACATCTACGTGGATCAAAAGGGGGCTGCTTCTTTGTGAATCAACTGAACACCTGACCGGATACAACTCAAACTCATGTGCTTGATGCAAATTCTTATTACACCCTTTTCCATAAATATCTGTTTTTGAGCAGCATAAGCACATCACAACCATATTGCAACTACCGATTTGAAGAAACTAATCCGGTTCTGGCTGACTAACTTCCCAATTTGAAATGCACCAAAAAAGTTTAACACAAACGGCAGTGATCATGAGCATATACTCTAGGATGCAGTTCATATGATGTATGTTATGTTGTTGCTTAGGTTGTGTTTCAAAAAATCCCAGGGCCTATCTGTGAGACCTACGATGGTGGCCCCTAATTTAATTCTACACACACATTACATACTAACATACACACACACGTACTAGCACAAAGTGAAAAGTAGATACAAATAAGGACATTAATAATATTAGAACAGATTTATAAAATATGTAATTTAGCATAAGCAACTTATTTGTGATAAATTACAATCATCACAACTTGCATACAAAATAAAGTAAGCTATATAGTATTGAAAAAGTGCTCTCAGTGATAATTTGTATACAATCTTTAAATTGAAGAATGAAAGCATTTTTCATGATAATTCCCCAGAGATGAAACCATGTTTGAATACTTAAAGAAAAAAAGAAAAAGCAATAACGTTGGGTAAATAAAGATTAATAACTATTTTATTATTTACTCATTATAGGTAAGTGACAAGTGTTCACAGAGGGTTATCTCTATGAGAAGGTACACTATATGGAGTACTGGGGCACCTGACCATTACACCAACAGGGACTTTGATGATATTGCATTCTAATACATAGACATTAATATGTAGCTGATCCTCCCATTTGTAGCTATAACAGCTTCCACTATCCTGGAAAGGCTTTCCACAATATTTTGGAGCGTTTCTATGGGGATCTTTGCAACCATGTCTTTATAGCCCGCGTTTTGTGCACTGGGGCCCAGTCATGCTAGATTACAAAAAGGGACTTCTCCAAACTGCTCCCACAAAGTTGGAAACACAGCATTGTCCAAAATGTCTCACACAAAAAAAAAGCTTACAAACACACATGGATATGTGCAAAAAAGTGAGAAAACCAGTAAGAGGAACAGAATAGTAAACAAATAAAGTAATCAGCCGTAATGACTTTCCTTTTGTGTATGGAACCACAGCTGCAGCCCTTATGCAACACTCTCCGGGTGTTGAAGAATTTCAGCAAAAAGTTCACTAGGGGGCGCTCGTGAATTCCATTCAGTATGGATGATAAATGAAAATAAAACAAAAACAAAATAAAAATAAATATAAATAGTGCAGGTGTATAAACAATATGAAGTGCCCTGCGTATCGCAGATTTCACACTCACAGTGTTTCTGTGTTTTTCAATGCGTCACAGGGATACCCTCAGGGTCCGCATAAGAAATATATACCGAAGAAGAGAACAGAAAAAGGGATCCAATAGTGTGTATTGTATATATCGCTAGAGGCGCAACGAATGAGGTTATACTTACACTAACACAAGTGTAAAGGTGCCCATAGTTCTTGGTGATGGTCTGGTCACATCCGTATACTCTTCAAATTGGTGAATCCGGTGATAAATGTCAGTGGGTATGTGGTGTATCAAACAACCACTGTCCACATGAGGAATGTGATTAAAAGATATATTTATTCCAGGATAACAATGAGCTGGATCTGTAACAGATGCAGCTTATAAAAATAAATGAATAAAATAACTAAAAGCACTAGTACGAATAAAAAGTAATAAAAGTAGTCCAAAAAGTCACTCAACGCGTTTCGCCATATAAGGCTTCATCAGGAGTATTTTCTGCTCGTGTGGAAAGGTCCGTTAGCCGTTCGGCGCCATCTGCTGTCTGTATTGTGGCGTCTGACGTCAGGACGATAATTACTTCCGGGTTCCATTCATTCGCCTGCATGTAGAGGTCGCTGTTTGGAATGTGGCCGGTAGAGGTCGTTGTTTGGAATGTGGCTGGTGTCTCAATCAGAGGATGCGTTTTATCATAGAATAGAAGGTAAGTAGAAAAAACAAAGCCAAGGGGACAGCGGTGGTACGGGACAAAAGTCCGAGCCGGCATCTATGCCGGTATGCAAAACCGGAGCAGTGTTATCCGCGCTGAAGGCGGAGCGGAGATATATCATCTCCTAACAGGAAACGATTTTAACCGGTGTTAGTGCCGGTGATGGACCCGCCGATATAAGTATACGGGAGGAAGGAGCCGAGGACTAGGGCGGCACACAGGGCTTGGGAACGGCACGGAACATAAGAAAACGCCGGCGGGGTACCGGGAGACATAAAATTGCGCAAGAATGTGCCGACGCTTAATGGCAGCGTGAAGGGGAAGGGAAACATAGAAAATGCCTAATAGTGTGTGTATAACTATAAAATGAAATAAAAATGTATGTATACATGTCTAGAATGTCATAGATGTGTGGATAGGGGGGCCAAATGAAAAAACTATTTGTATTAACTTATATCATATCTATATTCCGTCTACAATAAATGTAAATGAAATGAGATGAAATATAATAAATTATTCTTTCCGAACAATGGTGGTTATTTGCGTGATGTTCTTGGGATAAAGGAATGCTTATGTAATGTATACAATGCTGCCTAAATGTGTGCAAGAATATCCAATTCCATGTTTAGTCCCCCATTTTTAAAAGTTTTTAGTTTAAATATCCACTCTGTTTCTTTTTTTATGAGGTTCTCCGTTGTGTTGCCTCCCCTCCAATTTTTGGGGACCCAGTCTATACCAATAATTTTGAATGTGTCTTGTGAGAACAAGGGGCATGTATTGCAGTGTCTCGGGACACTGTGTTTGAGGTTTTTATTTCTTATATTGCCCAGATGTTCTAAAATTCTCTCTTTAAGGGGTCTGGTTGTCATCCCAACATATTGTAAACCACAGCCGCACTGAAGTAAATATACCACATTTTTTGTGGAACAATTGATGAAGTGCTTGATGGTGTACGTTAAACCTGTTTTGTGTCCTATAAAGTGGTTGGTCTTTCTAGGGAGTGGACCACACATTTTACAGTGTCCGCATTTGTGGAAACCGTTTGGTTTTACGCCTAAGAATGTATGTGGAGTTGTGTCTGGCTTTTGTTTAGAGAGTACACTGGGCGCAAGCATAGTTTTCAGGGAACCTGTTTTCTTAAAGATAATTTGAGGTTTATCCGGTAGGGCTTTCCCCAGGATCTCGTCATTTTTTAGTATGTGCCAATGTTTGTTAAATATTCTTTTTATCTGATTGGCGTGTGTATTATATTTTGTGAAAAAGGAAAAACTGTAGTCTTTCTTTATATTAGGTTTTTTATCCTTAGGATCAAGTAAGTTTTGCCTATTTATTCCTTGAGGCTGCTCCGTAAAGTTTCTATCGGATATTGTTTATCCATGAATTTTTGTGTTATTTCATCCGCTTTTTTCATGAAATCATCATCTTTTGCGCAGTTTCTTCTTATTCGTGTAAATTGGCCCTTAGGGATATTATTAAGCCACTGTGGGTGGTGGCAGCTGGTGTAATGAATGTAACCATTCCTATCCGTGGGTTTTGTATAGTTCCTTGATAGAATTAGGTTATTTTCCACAAACAATTCTACGTCCAAGAATTCGATTTGTGTAGCTTGTATATTGGAGGTGAATTTAAGATTAAAATTGTTGTTATTTATGTGTTTTATAAATTCTTGTAATTTGTCCTCCGTCCCCTTCCAAATGATAAGAATGTCGTCTATGTACCTTTTCCAGAGCACCAGGTCTGCACCATATGGATTATTGTTCCAAACTGATTGATCTTCCCACTCAGCTACAAATAAATTTGCGTAGCTGGGTGCAAACCTGGTGCCCATTGCTGTGCCGCATAATTGTAAATAAAATGTGTCCTCGAACCAGAAGTAGTTATATTTGAGAATATGTTCTATACACTCAAGAATAAATGATTTTTGCCTAGGGTCCATATTTCTATCCCTGGAAAGTGTGTTATCAATTGCTTCAATTCTTTGTGTGTGGTTTATAACAGTGTAAAGAGATGATACATCCATGGTGGCCCATAGCCACCCAGGGGACCACTGAATTCCTTTTAGAGTGTTGAGTAGATGTGTAGTGTCTTTTAAAAAAGCCGGGGTGTTGGGTACATATTTTTGTAAAAAATGGTCCACGTATTCGGACGTGTTACAGGTTAGGGAATCCAAACCACTAATTATAGGTCTCCCAGGAGGTTCCTTAAGATCCTTGTGTATTTTAGGCAAAAAATAGAACACCGGAATTTTTGGATGTTCTGTCTTTAGATACGAGTATTCTTTTTTGTTTAAGACTCCAAAATGTAGGCCCTCCTCTAATATGACGTACAATACTAAAATCATTTGTGGGGTCTTGGTTCAGTTTTTTTATATGTAGTGGTGTCTCCCAGTATTCTGTTTGCCTCTTTAATATAATATACTCTATCCATAACCACTATGGCGCCCCCTTTGTCCGGTTGTTTAACCACTATTTTTCCATATCCCTAAAGATCTGTTGACATTTGCTCTCATTTCCTCTGCCCCTCTGACCTCTTGTTCTTTTTGGTATTTTCTCTTTTTCCACGGGCTCCGCTCTAGAGGAATATACCGGTTTCTTAGTTCTATCGCTTCCCTCCGTGGGGGGGGGTGTCTTTTCTCTTTGTGCCACACTTTCGGGATGGCTCCCTGTCTAAAAAAGTCTGCTCTTGTTCAATGTGCCTATTTACTCTGGTGAACATTTCCTCTTGTTGTGGGGGTGCAGATGTAGTGAGGGCAGACTTATAGTCAATTTGTGATGACCGTAATCGTGTAGGTGAAGTGGGGCCTGTAGGAGCATGTGGTGATCTGAACCGTGTGTGGTTACTTGAATATATCTTGTTGGGTTCAGGTCGGGTCTTCCTATAGTATGAGGTTGTGTGGTTGTGTACAGGTCTATCCTATTTGTTTCTATTGGGCCAGTAGTGGTGGTTGTTAGTGATCCTAGGTTGGTGGATTCCATTCTCCATTTTGTCCTCATCCCTAAAGAACTTTCTTTTTTTATTGTAAATAATCTCTTCTTCAATTTTATTTAATTTCTTTTCTATGTTTGCCCTATTGGACTTAACGGTAGTGTGATCAACCTTAGTTTTTATCTCTTCTTCCAGTATGTGAATATCTTTTTCTATATGTTTTAGTTGTTCTGTCTGTTGAAATACAATAAGTTCCATCAATTTATAGGAACACTCATCTAACGTGTTGTGCCATTTTTGCATAAATTCTTGGTCGTCCTGACCAAAGGCTGGGTTTTTTTTATAATTCGTAAACCTCTGGGTATAGTTTTATTTTTAATATATTGTTCGATAAAGGTGATTTCCCACCACCTTTTGATCTCTTTCTCCATAAGTCTTTCTAAATTAATGAAGAGATTGGTGTCAGTGATGGTGTCTTTGTATTCTTGTGAAAAAATTTTGTTTCATTTTCTAAACACACATGGACCCCACTGGACACAGCCAGGGTGACTACTATGATGAATTGACGGAACCATCTAAGACTCCCGACACGTCAAACATGTTCTCACACTAACTCGTGCACACACTTAAATACTTGAATAGCATACACACACATGCACACAATAATATTCACAGACAAGCACACACAGAACAGTATACCCAGAAATATTCCCATACTAATATACCTAGACACGTGTCAACAATCACACACCTGGAAACACAATAACATACCCATAAAAACAGATGTGCACAGTAACATACCCTCAAACATAATTATCATACTCAGACACACATTCAAACTCACATTATTCACTTACCCTGCCTATCCCTAGATTTAACGTGTGGCGCTTTGTATTAGTGATGCCCAGGGTGAGCCCTAGACCAAGTGGCACCCCGGTAATATTCCCAAATGCTGTATACAGTGACACACACTCACTTTTACCAGGAATAGGCCTGGAGATATTTCATGGAAGACATTTTCACAGCTGCTAGTTAAGGAAATTTTTATTTTAATGTACAACACACCTGCCCATACACACATATAAACTACCCATACACACACACATACACTGCTCTTATGTATGCCTGCCCACAAACACACACATATACACTGCACTTGCCTGAACATACATGCTTTCCAGTACACACACATATGCGCTACCCTTATACAAGCCTGCCCACACATACATAAACTGCCCGCATGTTACAGGATCACCGTACCCAAGGCTGGGTACCCCTGTTTGAGGGCTGAGGAATCACCAGTCAGTCCCTCATACGGATAGCACTCAGCTATCCATGGATCATCCAGACCACCATTCGTAGTAAACCAAGAAGAACTCTCTTTATTACAAACACACAGAACTTATATACAATCTCAATGCAATGTGTACCGAACCCAACCCCCAATCCCATCAGCCACATCCCATCACAAATCCCATCAGTATACAGGGGATGTATCAGGTGAGGGGATTACAGAATACAATGGGTTCCCCCACCTGTGTTATCCCCCCTGTAGTGCGGGTGCCGTCTGGGCAGACAGGGCTGTGTTGGCTGATTAAGAGCCCCAGCCAGATTATAGGATTGTTTCTTTGAAGGCTGGAACTGAAGCCACATCAGTCTCTGGGCCGGTTACACAATAATACACAATATAAAATATTACCGGGTCATGGTATACGGAACCGGACAGAAAAGTGCTCCGTGACCCGGCTAAACTTCATATGACACATGAGCCAGCTAGCCTGGCCCTGTCACACCGCACACACATGCCTACCCATTTACATGCATATACACTGCCCTTGCACATGCCTACATAGACATATACACTAAAAAACGTATACACTCCTTATATACACACGTATACACTGCCCATAAACACACACATATACTGCCCTTATACATGCATATGCCCATACATACTGCTTTTATACACACCTGCCCTATACACACATATGCTTCCCCATATACATGCCTCACCATATGCATATGCACACACACATACTGGCTTTCATGTAGGCCTTAAGCAACCCTTTCCTCGTCATCTACCCACTTTCTTCCCATCAGATACCCCTTCTTCCTCCCCATCAGATACCCCTTCTTCCTCCCCATCAGATACCCACTACTTTCAACATCAGATACCCCCTTGTATTTCCACATTAAATACCCCCTTCTTTCTTCCCATCAGATACACCCTGCTTTCTCACGATCAGATACATCTTTCCTCATTATCCCCTAACCCACTTTCTCCCCATCTCTTACCTTTCTCTTCTTCCTTTCTGCTTTCCCCTCCCTCTTTTTCTCATGTCTTGATGTGTGAGTGTCACTCGTCTCTTGAGGTAGGACTGGAACACTAGGTCTGGTTTGCCGCTCGCTGTGCAGTGCGCCGGGGTCAGAATATAAGCGTCATATCCCATTGTCCAGCATCTTTTGCCGGCTCCCAGTACACAGTGAGAGGGAGCCCATTCACGCGTGCTACTTTAATGTTGTGCTGGTAAGGGAGATCTGTAATCTCCCCAACTAGTCTTGCAGGCTGCAGCTGGTGATCAAGGGGCTGTGAGCCCCCTCGCAGCTGCGCCCGAGGCTTGTGCCTCTTTCGCCTCACCTTTCCTATGGCCCTATGGTATGGGCTCGGAGGTGCTGGTGCTGTGTGGTCTCCACTGGTCAGCCCCTCCCTGTAAAGCAATGTCCATAGGTGCCCCTGTAACGCCAGTGACATTTCACATCATGACCTTATGGAGGCCTTATTAAGAGCTATTAAGTAGGCTTTTTTTTAAATCACAGCAGAGGCAGGAAGCAATTTGCTGGTATAACAATCACTTGGCTTCTTGTTCCATTGAGGGGCCTCCAACCCCTCCAGAACCCTGCAACAATTGCTCCATGTGCTGCACTTGAAGTACATACAAAGTTTACTCAATACCTAAAAAAGATAATATGGGAAAGGCATATAGTGCTTGAAATATTAACCACATGTCTTATGAATGTCACCACAAACTATATTTGTTTTAAGATTAAAATAAGGGGGTTTTAAAACAAAATATTATAAATCCTCCATACTCTATCCTCCATAACTACTGATTTAAGCGTTAAAACTGCATACAAGTCATCAGGCTATAGGTATGACTGCATAGGACAAATTTGAATAGACAGCTTCAACTCCCTATGGTTTGATGACTTGATGAAATGTGAGATATAAATTAATCCGGTTTGCTCACATTTATGTATCACCATTTAAGTTTCTTTTTATTTACTTGCATACCTTTTTAAAATGTCAGTGTTTTTGAAAAAGGTTTATGAATATTTCATTGTAAGGCAAGTATTCTGATTTAAGCTGAACTTATTCACAATATAAACCTACATCTTTTTTTTTTTTACTTATGTTAAAATATGATATCATGCTTTTAGGCCAATAAAGAATATGATTTAACAGAGCACAATTTGAATTTAATATTAGGATTAAAAATGAATTTGCATGGCTTTACTCAAATATTTTAATTTGGCAATTATATTTATAAAATGTTACAAGTATAATTCATAGTTTAGCAGCTTATCAGTTTTAGTTAGCAAAAAAAAGTGTTTGGATCAAATAAGTGATTAAAAAGTGTCAGAAAATGAATCTCAAGGCAGATGGTAGTTTGATTTTGTTTACCTATTTTAAGCTATATAAGCAGATGGTATAAAATTGATCAAATTGTGCTAAGTAGCAATTTCCAAGTGCTAGTTATTTATATAAAAAAAACCCTGCTGAATTCTCATTGTAAAAAATCATTACTCTTGCATTAGTTTACATAAACAACAACATTGAAATGTATTAATATATGGCATGTGGTAATCTTCTTTTTCTTTTTTGTTTTAGTTACACTTGAATGTCAAAAAACATGGGCAGTAAACATAAAAGGTAGAAAAAAGTAAGCATGTCCTTAGCATACAAATACACATTTTAGAATGCTTTTTTAATATTAAATATTGGGTATTTCATAACACTATGTGGCCATATATTGGTTAGCTCACCACTATGTCGGGAAAACATAATATTTGCATATACTTATGTTTATCTAATCAAAATAATTTGACATTTGTGCATGGCTATTACTCTAATATCCAACGTTAGTTAAACAATATCTTATGTCTAAAAATGAAGTAACCACAAAGAACTATAAGTGTAAGTGAAACGGCAGATGTTCTTTGAGTAATAAAATAAGAGCATTCATCACGGACATGCAAAGCTCATTTCATTGATTTTGCAAGGAAAAATCCCAATTTACTGTGACCCTAGCCTCTACTCTTATTTGCCTCTTTAGGTTGTGGAAGACCCCCTAATCCTCTTGAAGTCATCCTGATTCCACACTACGTGTATCAGTTTCTATAGCAGCAACCTATCCATGTTTGCTTTTGGGTCACATTACAATTAAGCATTTCTTGGAAAAGTATGAATAAGGCAAAGTTTTTTTGTAGGAAGTGTTTTAGCATTTAGCAGTAGCAGGAATATAAATATTCTGATGTTACTATAACAAACATGGTTGGACCCTTGGTCTGTTTCTTAACTCTAAGACCTCAGTATTAAAGAGGAACTCCACCATATATTTATCAATAGTATCAGAATAAAAAAAGTTTAAAAATATTGTACTGTTTTCTTTTTTGAAAACAGTTTAATTTGTTGAATAATATAATAGTTTCAGGCAGCTGCATGTTGGTCATTTGCCTTATCTATGCTTTATCTTTTGTGACCTTGGCCTAATGAACTAGACAAATGCCCTGACTCTTACTTCTTGGTAAACAAAACAATAGCTCAGTCTTAATCACTCAGCTGGGTGACTAATGAAAGTCTAAGCAAAATCAGACTTAATTAGCATAGCCCTAATGGATCAGATCTGTGTTGTATCTAAGCAGGAAAGGTCACCCAAAATATCCCACGACTAACAATATTTGCAGGGCCGAGCCTAGGGTCGCTGACACCTGGGTGCAATTTTTTTGGTGACCCCAGGTGGGTGTGGCAATATTGCTAACCCCTCCCCTTAACATAACCCCTCCAACCACACCCGTTTTCTACTTCACCTCTTTAGGCCTCCCAGCCTCACTATGTAAATTGTTACTAACTTCCCACAGTGCCAGCTTTGCCCCAAACACTTTGTCAGCACCACCTTTTTCCGAAACAGCTTGTCAGTGCCATGTTGGACCCAAACAGGTCATCAGTGATATATTTGCCCCCAAACAGCAGGACTTGCTCAGCACCCAAGTTGCATCCAAGCCACTTGCCTAGCACCCAGGTTGCATACACAGGACTTGCGCAGTCCCAAATTGCATCCAAACCACTTGCCTAGCACCCAAGTGGCATACACAGGATTTGCTCAGCACCCAGATTGTACTCATAGGACTTGCAGCAGCATCCATATTGCATCCATAGTACTTGCCCTGGCACCCAGATTCTATTCAAAGGAGTAACCCAGCACCCAGATTACACTCAGAGGACTTGCCCCAACACCAAGGGTGCTCTTAGAGGACTTGCCACAGCACCTAGGTTGCCCTCAGGACTTGCCCTAGCATCCTCACTATCTACATCTACCCCCTTTCTCACTATCTTCATCTACCTCTCTTTTCTCACTCATCCCATTTTCTAATTCACTTACCTGAAGTCCTGCACTGGGAGCTTGAGGCCTCTGTCTCCATCCTGGTGATCGCAGAGGCACTGCTGCACTTTAATTGCCAGGGACCTAATCTGATAATCATCCCTAACACTATATAGTACTGTAACCTAACATCTAAATGTAACTATAACTATCAACCAACACAATACTAGTGTTACCCCTTATGCTATCAGTGGCTTTGTGCTTTCAGGAAATATATCGTTTTATGGGGTTAAATTGATATATAGGACCTTTATAATGTCTTAAATGAGACATGGGACCAGTAAAGTCATCTGTCAAAATTCCAAGATTGAAAACCGAAATGTGCACATTCCAGTTTTGACTCCACGATGTCTGAGAAACATTACTTATCCATGCATGTGGGGTATTGCTGTACTCAGGGGGGGGGGGTATTGCTGTACTCAGGGGGCGGGGGGGGGTATTGCTGTACTCAGGGGGCGGGGGGGGGTGTTACTGAACACAAATGAAGACCTATTTTGTTCTTTCACATCCACTCAGAAAAATAAACATGGTGAAACTGCAAAGTTGATGTGAAAACTTTGGAAGGGTCTGGTGTGAAATGAAACATGGGACCTCTACTGTGTCTCAAATGAGACCTGGACCCAACAAACTGATCTGACAATATTCCATGTTTGAAAACTGTATTGCACATGTTCCAATTTTGAACCTGAAGTGTCCCAACATTAAATGACTTCCCGTAGAGGTAGGGCTGAAGTCTCCACAGGGCCCACACAAGAGCCAGGCAATTATTACCTATGGCAGCATAGCCCACCACCTGAGGAAGAAGTTTGTGGCTGATTACAGAAATCAATGGTAGTTAGGAACTTTCCTCTGGCCCTCCTGTCTAACTGCTTGTCCCATGTGGCATGTGGTATGTGTCAGTCTCCTGTAGGCCACACATAATCTGGTAGTGGCATCTTTTTTGGAGACTAGAATTTGCAGCTTTGTTTCTAAGATTTACAAGAGATTTACAAGAAAAAGCCTGAATGTAAGAATACCCTATAGGAAAAAAAGTTTTACTAGTAAATATTATTTCACATGTAAACTATTTTTTCATATTTAATATGAATATTTCTATGATTGAGAATTTTTTTATGTATTTCCTTTTATTTGCCACTCTGCCCCAGTTATGCACATCTGCCACCCAGATATGCCATTTAACCCCCTATTTGCCACTCTGCCTCCCAGATATGCCTTTTACACCGATATATGCCACTCTGCCCCCCTGACATGCATTTTAACCCCATATTTGCCACTATTCCCCCCAGATATGCCTTTTAACCCCCTATATGCAACTCTGACTCCAGAAAACCATTGAACTCCCATGACTTACCAGTGCATCCCTTTACTTGTTCCCTGGTGTCATAGAAGCCCCAGAGGAAGTGCAGGCAGCAGCATAGGCTGCCAGAGTGGAGTGGAGGATCCAGGTCCCCTGCAGCACTTAGTTTTGTAGTCAGACCTCGAATATAAGACGAAGGGTATTTTTCAGAGAATTTACAGTATGTCTTAAAGTGTGAAAATTGCCGATTTTAAATATTTTCCCTGTCCCATATTGTAACAGTGCTATGTAATCTGCTGCTATATAATAAAATAAAAAATATAGTGTATTTTAATGTACCTTATTTATGTTCTTTTCAATTTAAACAGAAAAGGGTAATATGAAAATATTCAGTGAAGAATAACTTTGCTTATAGTGGAATGCTACATTTATTTCAGAAAAATTCTATAGTCCACCATATATATTTGTTGATAGGGCAGTATAATATAAAACTTGTTCTTTTTATAAATTGCCAATATAAAATAGCTGACAGAATTCTCAATAATAATTTATCATTGTTATCCCATTGTATTCTATAGATAATTCTGCAGACATCTGCTGAAAAATGGAAGGTTGACCCAATTACTGACCTACTGTGTCTTAGAACCTAACATCATCTGCTGGTTTCAGAAGGTTATTTATGTTCTGAGCCAATGTTGTCCACTTAAAATTTGATTTATTGCTTTTTCGTTTTTTATGTATGTTAAGGGCATCATCTAGCCAAAACTGAACGTTTAGAAAGAACAGGCTTTGTAAATTGGTTGAATATTCTGTTACAGAGTTTTAGCTGACTTTCACGTGAACAAAAAAATCAGCATTTCAATTTTCAATGGTTTTGGGTAAGAAAACACAATAAATTATGTTTAAAAAGTTTTGTCATATTTATGTAGAGAAAACTACAATATTTGTCTTAGTTATATAATAAACTTGAAATATAAGGTACATTTTCCATAAAAATACTGGGAATGGTAATCTGATGTCTGTTGAAATGTAGAATTCAAGATTTTAACACTGCCTCCGACAGCTTGCTCAAAGTATCAAAGTACAAATTATTGAATCAAAGCCTTATTATAACATTAATGGAAATTTTTATAAATATATATATATATATATATATATATATTGTGACAGTCTAAACCTCAGGGGGGTGCTTATTTTGGCATTTGGGTACAGGTGCTATCCAGAATGTAAATATGGGTCCCTGGGGTGGAGCAATTGGAGAGCAGGTGCTGTTCCCCCATTCTGTGGAAATTCCATGCCGGCTTTTCCAGAAGGCTAGAAGTCTGCAGGATCCGGACCGGGATTCCTATGGGGCCGGCATCAGGCACAGGTGCTGGGCATTAAAAACCCCTGGAGCCTGATACTCAGAGAGACTGTTGGGGAGAGGAAGTTTCCCTGTGCTCCCAGGGCAAGGAGAGGCCCTGAACAAGACCATCCCTGAGCCAAGTGAGGCAATACCTGCCTGAACATTCTGTGTGCTGTCTGGGGGGATTTCCAGAGCCTGGCGTAGCTGGGTCTGGCTGGGAGGTTGAGTTAGTGGGTGATTAGGCTGGTTAGTCTGTTTTTTTTGTTGTTGATCTGCTAAGGTTATTTGCTGAAGGAATAACGGTAGATGCAGGGCCACAGCAGGTATGTCACACTGTCAAATTCCTACATTTTACTCTATACATTAAATTACAGTATGTAATTTTGCTAAAATAAAAGCCACTGCCAGAAGCATTGTTTTCTGTAAGTCACCTGCAGTTCCACATCTGGCCACTGGGTGTCTATAATAACAATGACGTTAGGCAACATTAACACCATTTACATTACACTTATGTATATGGCGCCAGCAGATTCCATAGAGCTCTTACAACAGGGGACAGTGAAAATATTTAAAAAAGATAATTTAAAATGAGAAAAACATTAACACATATTTAAGCACACTGGTACAGAAGGGGGAAGGGGACCTGTCCTTACGAGCCCGTATGTTTCGCTAAAGAGAGGTTTCTATTAATTTTCTTTTTGTTGTGGGCAGTAGTGGATTGTGTGCCTTGAGCATGTAGTCTACCAAATCTGTATTGACCAACTGCATTAATAGGACACTTCAATGGCTTACTTGCCACCTGGCATGAATGTTGCCAGCCTGTGTATTAGAAACCCACTGTAAATGTATACCGTGGGTTAAGCCGAGATCTCAGTTTCTTTTTCTCAGGATCTGCATGATTATTCCTCCCGAGTATGTTATCTTACCCCTGTTGTTAATCTGCTGATTGGTTTATCCAAATCAAATTAAATGGTTGTGGAAGATTAATATTTTCCATTTCAATATTGAACCATGCTGTGTTGTCATCTTTGGGTCTGTCCCATAACAGAAAATGAGTAAACATACAGGTTTCATGTAACTCTATATTAGGGAAGGATAGGCCACCTTTTTGTATACTATTAGCTGATCTTGTATAGTAAATTCTCGGGGTCCTATCTTGCCATATAAATTTTTGGATTAACTTTTGGATTTGGAGGAGAATAGAATCAGGGACTCTCAATGGAATGGCTCTTAAAGTATATAATATTTTAGGGATATAGTATGCATTTATTGCATTCAATCTCCCCAACCATGAAATTTCGAGTCCTTTCCAATCTAATAGTTTATTTCTCATTTTATTAAGTAATGTTAAATAATTATCTCTAATCATTTCTTTCAAGTTATATCTTACTTGTATTCCTAAATAGTCAAGGGAATTTTTACTCCAATCCACATTAATGTACGATCTTAGAATTTTAGCTTGTTCTTCCGTTTGGTGAATAGAAATGATTTGAGTTTTATCAATATTTAATTTATAGTTAGAGTATTTAATATATTCTTTGATCACTTCTAACACGTATTTTATTGATTTTTCAGGATAGGGGAGTGTCAAAATAATATCGTCAGCAAAGAGCGTCAGTTTATATTGATTGCCTCTCATTTTAATTCCTTCTATTTTGGATGAATTTCTAATCGCCTGAGCTAATGGTTCGATTGTTAAAATGTATAACAGTGGGGCCAAAGGGCATCCCTGTCTCGTACCATTGCTGATTTTAAAACTTTCTGAGGTGAACATGGGTCCAGTTACTAGTGCTGAAGAGTTGTTATATAATGCTTTAAAACACTAAACACTTTAAAACTGCATTGAAGGTGGTACAGCATTACTGTTATCATTATATACTGAGGCAGACGTTGACGGTGGTACAGCATAACACATAGGACTTACCATCTTTGTCCCCAAACAGCCCAGCATGTGTCAACTTTGTCCCCAAACAGCCCGGCCTGTGCCATCTTTGTCCCATAAACACCCTGTCTGTGTCATTTTGGTCCCCAAGGCTCAAACATCCTGCTTGTGCCATCTTTGCCTTTCCACAAATCAATTATACAGCTATCATACACAAACACTTTTACAGCCACTCACTAATTCACACTTTCATTCACATAATTAATTCACACAATCATTTATTCTCTCACTCATTCACACAAATACACACATTCATTTATTCTCTCACTCATTCTCACTGTTTATTTATTCCAATATACTTACTACCCTCTTTCTCACTATCTATCCCACTTTCCCTCGCTTCTCACTATCTATCCCACTCTCCCTTGCTTCTCACTATCTACCCACTCTCCCTTGCTTCTCACTATCTACCCCCTCCCTTCTCACTATCTACCCCCTCCCTCCCTTCTCACTATCTACCCCCTCCCTCCCTTCTCACTATCTGCCCCCCTCTCCCTCCCTTCTCACTATCTACCCCCCTCCCTCCCTTCTCACTATCTACCCCCCTCTCCCACCCTTCTCACTATCTACCCTCTCCCCCTTTGTAGTTAAAGGTTTTGGACTTACCATCCATAAGTCCTGTGGTGGGAGCACGACGCCTCCATCTTCCAGCACTGCCGCTGCTTTCTTGCTCTGCCGCTGCATCCTGCTCTGCCGCTGCATCCTGCTCTGCCGCTGCATCCTGCTCTGCCGCTGTGCAGCTTCAGTGATGAGCGCCGAAATATGACGTTATATTCCGGCGCTCAGCATGACATGCCGGCACTGCGACGGAGTTAGAAGCCTCTCAAAGGAGACTGAGGGGCGCCGAGCGGTTGCTAGGCACCCCTCTCTCTCCTCCGCTTAAAAAAAAAAAGTGACGAGGCTGCCAGGGATCCGGGCAATCCGAGACATGTGGTCACCCTAGCCCGTGGCACCCCCCCCCCCAAATTCAAAGACCAATAGTTAAGCTAAATTAACCATGTGGAACAGGTGACACATATCGAAGTGACATTAATGGAATTAGTGATAGGAAGCTTCTTAAAATGATAGCTGTTGTATATTTTGAAGAACTACACATAGATCTAACCATTCTATAAAACGTAAGGCTTTTAAACAAAGCTGCAATTAAGGTAAGGGGGTGATTGTGAAGCTAAGGGAGAGAGTATGTACAATATAAGTGTGTGTGTGTGAGCATGAGTACGTGTGTGAGAGTACGATTGTGTATGTACGTTTAAGTCTTTGTGTGTAAGCATAAATGTGTATTTTTTACCCTAATAAAGTTGGCAACAAATATATAAACATAATATAAATGAGAGGTTTTGGTTATATGAATTGGCCAAAGCATAATTAAGCTCACCCGCCACGTCAAGGCACACTCTCAATAGGGTGAGAACCTACGCTCACCTCCTACATAGTGGGCACACAAAGCAGTTTATACTGCTACCAAAACCTTATTGATGTGTTGGGGGAGGTGCAATTAAACCTCCTCCCTATTAACCCCTGGACAGCAAGCTGCAACCAGACTAATGAGGAGCCAACAACCTCAAATATGTGCAAACAGGGAAAAGAAAAAATGTCGGTGCGCTAAGCTAGTCACAGGCTCAAATAATACAAATGTATAATACGAGGCCTACCAAACAGGTGTAAGCATGCTGCAAAAACAGTGTATTGGCTGTACAATGTATACAAAAAACAAAAACTGTCTGCGCTTCTTACCCTAATAAAGTTGGCAACAAATATATAAACATAATATAAATGAGAGGTTTTGGTTATATGAATTGGCCAAAGCATAATTAAGCTCACCCGCCACGTCAAGGCACGCTCTCAATAGGGTGAGAACCTACGCTCACCTCCTACATAGTGGGCACACAAAGCAGTTTATACTGCTACCAAAACCTTATTAATGTGTTGGGGGAGGTGCAATTAAACCTCCTCCCTATTAACCCCTGGACAGGGGTTTTGTATACATTGTACAGCCAATACACTGTTTTTGCAGCATGCTTACACCTGTTTGGTAGGCCTCGTATTATACATTTGTATTATTTGAGCCTGTGACTAGCTTAGCGCACCGACATTTTTTCTTTTCCCTGTTTGCACATATTTTAGGTTGTTGGCTCCTCATTAGTCTGGTTGCAGCTTGCTGTCCAGGGGTTAATAGGGAGGAGGTTTAATTGCACCTCCCCCAACACATTAATAAGGTTTTGGTAGCAGTATAAACTGCTTTGTGTGCCCACTATGTAGGAGGTGAGCGTAGGTTCTCACCCTATTGAGAGTGTGCCTTGACGTGGCAGGTGAGCTTAATTATGCTTTGGCCAATTCATATAACCAAAACCTCTCATTTATATTATGTTTATATATTTGTTGCCAACTTTATTAGGGTAAGAAGCGCAGACAGTTTTTGTTTTTTGTATACATTGTACAGCCAATACACTATTTTTGCAGCATGCTTACACCTGTTTGGTAGGCCTCGTATTATACATTTGTATTATTTGAGCCTGTGACTAGCTTAGCGCACCGACATTTTTTCTTTTCCCATAAATGTGTATTTGTAAGTTTGCGTGAGCATGAATGTGTGTGTGTTAGCATGAACGTGTAAGTACTTGTGTGTTAACATGAATGTTTAAGTGTGTGAACATGGATGTGTATGTGTAAGTGTGTGTGAGCATGAATGTGTATGTGTTTAATATGAATGTATGTGTAAGGGTGTGTTAGCATGAATGTGCATTGATGTTTGTGTACATGAATGTGTACATGTAAATGTGTGAGGATGAATGTGTATGTGTAAGTGTGCAAGAGCATGAATGTGTAAGTGTGTGAGAGGGACTATGTGTTAGCATGAGTGTATAACTATGGTAGTGTGTATGTGTAAGCATGAGTGTGTATGTGTTTTAGCATGAGTCTGTGTAAATGTGAGTGTGTGTATAAATATGTGGGCTAGTGTGTATGTGAGTTACGGGGAGTGGGAGCAATGGGCCAGTGGTGCCAGTCCACCCCTGATCACGTAGATGAAAACACACTGAACATCTAAAAGAATAAAAATAATAATTCACCTCAGGGGCGTACCTAGAGTATTTGGCACCTGCGGCGGATCCTGTATGTGGCACCCCCCACAAACACTTTAAAACTGCATAGCTTCTATCGTTATATACTGGCGCAGACATTGAAGGTGGTACAGCATTACTGTTATCATTATATACTGAGGCAGACATTGACGGTGGTACAGCATTATACCTATCACTATATACTGAGGCAGACATTGACGGTTGTACAGCATAACACCTATCACTATATACTGAGGAAGACATTGACAGGGTGCAGCATTATACCTATCACTATATACTGAGGCAGACATTGACGGGGGTACAGCTGTCACGAACCGGGTACACAGGTAGAGAAGCAGCCCAGGTGCAGAGGATACTACAGACATGTACAAGACAGGACACCCCTATACAGAAACTAGCCTAGGACTATTTGATAACTATTGGAGATTCCGTCACATCTTATGGCCATAGTATGCTTAGCCCACCACTACGCCAAAGTACTCAAATGACAGTGGGTCCTAACGCTAATCCCTGCATGACAGTGGCACGGAACAAACCAAACATGTAATCCAAACACATAGCACTGAGACATACCTTTAGACTGCAGACTGAGACAAACAGAACACATGAGTGGGGCACACCTCATAAGGGAAGCAGAACTGAAGCAAAGAGCAGAACTAGAAGCAAAGTCTCTTGGCTGGAAGCCCTCGGGATGGGGCACACTCGGCAGGAAGCCCTCGGGATGGGGCACACTCGGCAGGAAGCCCCCTGGATGGGGCACACTCGGCAGGAAGCCCCCTGGATGGGGCACACTCGGCAGGAAGCCCCCTGGATGGGGCACACTCGGCAGGAAGCCCCCTGGATGGGGCACACTCGGCAGGAAGCCCCCTGGATGGGGCACACTCGGCAGGAAGCCCTCTTGCAGGGCACACGGCAGGTTGCCCACTTGCAGGGCACACGGCAGGTTGCCCACTTGCATGGTACTCATCTTGGGAGTCCGGATGCAGGGCACTCATCTTGGGAGTCCACTAGTGGGGCACTGGCCGCAACTCAGGAACAACACAGGAACCAAAACAGGAGCAGATCAGGAACCAAACAGGAGCAGATCAGGAACCAAACAGGAGCAGATCAGGAACCAAACAGGAGCAGATCAGGAACCAAACAGGCAGTCCTAAAACGTTATTCTCAAGGCCCAGACTGAAGGGCTGGGCAGGTTTATAAAGCCTGGCTTGATCAGGTGATACACTGCAGCTGGATATGATAATCACTCTGAGTGGTTCAGAGTGACCACTAGTGGTTGGAAACGGACATGACCGCGAAATAATTATGCATGGTCCAGGCTAGCAGGGTGGAATCATGACAACAGCATAACACCTATCACTATATACTGAGGCAGACATCAACGGGGGTACAGCATAACACCTAACACTATATACTGAGGCAGACATTGACGGTGGTACAGCGTAATCCCTATCACTATACATTGAGCCAGACATTGATAATAGTACAGCATAACTCCTATCACTATATACTAAGCCAAACATTGATGTGGTATAGGCCTACCACTTCATTGTCTTGCTTAGGGATGCACCGAAACGAAAATTCTGGACTGAAACCGAAAATCCCGCATTTACCTTTTGGCTTTTGCAGTTGCATTTAGCTTGGACACACAAGCGAATCCTGAGCTGGGGCGAATCTCCTAAATGACATCTCTAAGTGAGGAGTTACAAGCAAAGAAGGAGTTAAAAAGCAAGAAGGAGGGTAAAGTATAAATCCTTGTGATTCCATATATTTATATATATATATATTGCCAAGATGTCCTCCATGTTTGACAATGTGGTCAGGTGTACATCTTGCTCAATGTATGCAATCCTTGATCAGCGCTTCGAGGGTGCATATTGCTGTGCGAGATGTGTGCGGGTTGCTCATTTGGAAGCACAAATCCTGAGTCTAGAGGAGCAACTGGCAACACTGAGATCTATTGACAACTTGGAGAGGAGTCTGCTGCTCACTGAGCAAGCTCTCTCGGGGGTAGAGGTGGGGGAGGATAGCGGGATGGAGGTACAGGACAGTCGGGCAGCTAGCTGGGTTACAGTTAGAAGGCGGGATAGGGGGAAAAGCGCCAGGGAGGCTAGTCCTGATCTAGCACACCCCAACAAGTTTGCCCAGTTGGCAGATGAGGGGGATGTTAGTTCAGAGTTAGCAGTACTGCAGCAAGTCACTGCCTCTGACCACCAGAGGGGTGTCTGCTCCAGTAAGGAGGGAAGGAGGAGCGCAGGGCAGGCCAGACAGGTGCTGGTAGTGGGGGACTCAATTATTAGGGGGACAGACAGGGCGATCTGTCACAAAGACCGGGATCGCCGAACAGTGTGTTGTCTGCCTGGCGCTCGCGTTCGGCACATCGCGGATCGGGTTGACAGATTACTGGGAGGGGCTGGAGAAGACCCAGCAGTCATGGTGCACATTGGCACCAATGACAAAGTGAGAGGTAGGCGGAGTGTCCTTAAAAATGATTTCAGGGACTTAGGTAGCAAACTTAAGGCAAGGACCTCCAAGGTAGTATTTTCTGAAATATTACCTGTACCACGTGCCACACCAGAGAGGCAGCGGGAGATTAGGGAGCTAAACAAGTGGCTCAGAAGCTGGTGTAGGAAGGAGGGGTTTGGGTTCATGGAGAACTGGGCCGACTTCTCTGTCGGATACAGGCTCTACGGTAGGGACGGGCTGCACCTCAATGGGGAGGGTGCAGCTGTGCTCGGGGAGAAGATGGCCAGAAGGGTGGAGGAGTGTTTAAACTAGGTAAAGGGGGGGAAACTACAATATAGAAGGGGAAGATAGTGTAGATAGAAAGCTGGGGCTTATAAATGTACCTGGGGGTGGAGCGGAGGGAGGGGTTAGAATAGTCAATAGGGATAGGCTTCATAGGGAAAAAAACCATACACCTCTAAATTGTATGCTTACTAATGCCAGAAGTCTGACCAATAAAACTGACGAACTGGAGTTAATAATGTCTGAAGAAAACTATGACATAGTGGGTATAACAGAGACATGGTTGGATGATAGCTATGACTGGGCGGTTAACATACAGGGTTATAGTCTATTCAGGAAGGATCGAAAAAAACAAAAAGGGGGAGGAGTTTGCCTTTATGTAAAGTCCAGCCTAAAGGCCACACTGCGGGAGAATATATGTGAGGGAAATGATAATGTGGAGTCATTATGGGTAGAAATATATGGAAAGAAAAATAATAAAATACTGATCGGGGTTTGTTATAAGCCACCAAATATAATGGAAGCAGCAGAAGATCAATTATTAAAGCAAATAAACAAGGCAGCAAATCACAATGAGGTGGTTATTATGGGGGACTTTAACTATCCCGACATAAACTGGGAAACAGAGACCTGTGAATCTCATAAAGGAAACCGGTTTCTGACTATAAGTAAGGATAATTATCTGTCCCAAATGGTACAGGACCCGACCAGAGGGGGCGCCCTACTGGACTTAATATTAACCAACAGACCTGACAGAGTAACTAATGTGCAGGTCAGGGGGCATCTAGGAAATAGTGATCACAATATGATACATTATAACTTGTCCTTCAATAAGGGAACTCTTAGAGGAGCCACAAGAACCATGAACTTTAGGAAGGCAAAGTTTGATCAACTAAGAGAAGCCCTTAACACTGTAAATTGGGAAAATGTCCTCAAAAACAAGAGTACAGACACTCAATGGGAGATTTTTAAGGATATCTTAAATTCTCACTGTGAAAGGTACATACCGTATGGGAATAAAAGAATAAATGGCAAAAAAATGGCATTTAAGCTACTAAAACAGGAAGGCAGTGAGGAAGCACTAAAAAGCTATCGGGGAAAAAAAAAAAGCAGCAAAAGTGGAGACAGAAAGACTCATTGCCAAAGAGAGTAAGACAAACCCCAAAATGTTCTTTAACTATATAAATAGTAAAAAGGTTAAAAATGAAAGCGTTGGCCCCTTAAAAAGTAATGAGGGAGAAGTTATAGACGGGGATCAGGAAAAAGCTAATCTATTAAATATATTCTTCTCTGCTGTATTCACAGAGGAAAATGAAATGCCAGGTAATATACAGCAGGATGAGATAACTGCCCCAGTACATGTCGCCTGTCTAACCCAGGAAGAAGTGCAGTGCCGCCTAAAAAAAATCAAAATAGACAAATCACCAGGTCCAGATGGCATTCACCCCCGCGTTCTAAGGGAGTTAAGTAATGTAATAGACAGACCCCTATTTCTAATATTCAAGGACTCTATAGTGACAGGGTCTGTTCCCCAGGACTGGCGCATAGCAAATGTTGTGCCAATATTCAAAAAGGGGACACAAAGTGACCCGGGGAATTATAGGCCTGTTAGTTTAACTTCTGTTGTGTGTAAACTGTTTGAGGGTTTCCTAAGAGATGCTATTTTGGAGTGTCTCAATGAAAATAAGTGTATGACTCCATATCAGCATGGGTTTACAAGGGATCGGTCCTGTCAAACTAACCTGATCAGCTTTTATGAGGAGGTGAGCTCAAGATTGGATCGGGGTGAATCGCTGGATGTCGTATATCTTGATTTTTCCAAAGCATTTGATACGGTGCCACATAAAAGGCTGGTACATAAAATGAGAATGCTTGGGCTGGGGGAGAATGTGTGTATGTGGGTAAGTAACTGGCTCAGTGATAGGAAACAGAGGGTGGTTATTAATGGTACATACTCTGAGTGGGTTACTGTTGCTAGTGGGGTACCACAGGGGTCAGTTTTGGGTCCTATTCTTTTTAATATATTTATTAATGACCTTGTAGAGGGATTGTATAGTAAAGTATCAATCTTTGCAGGCGATACTAAGCTCTGTAACGTGGTTAACACAATAGAGGACAGTGCACGATTACAAATGGATCTGCATAGGTTGGAGGCTTGGGCTGGGATGTGGCAGATGAGGTTCAACACAGATAAATGTAAGGTTATGCACATGGGGAAGAAAAATCCAGGCTGGGAATATGTATTAAATGGGAAAACACTGGGGACGACTGACATGGAAAAGGACTTAGGAGTTTTAGTTAACAGTAAATTTACCTGTAACGACCAGTGTCAGGCAGCTGCTGCTAAGGCAAATAAAATCATGGGGTGCATCAAAAGGGGCATAGATGCCCACGACAAGGAAATAATTCTACCACTGTACAAGTCACTAGTCAGACCACACATGGAATACTGTGTACAGTACTGGGCACCAGTGTACAAGAAAGATATAGTGGAGCTGGAGAGGGTTCAAAGACGGGCAACCAGAGTAATAAGGGGAATGGGAGGACTACAGTACCCAGAAAGATTATCAGAATTAGGGTTATTTAGTTTGGAAAAAAGACGGTTTAGGGGGGATTTAATAACTATGTATAAATATATAAGGGGACAGTACAGAGATCACTCCCAGGACCTATTTATACCCAGGACTGTATCTATAACAAGGGGACATCCTCTACGGTTGGAGGAAAGAAGGTTTCTACACCAGCACAGACGGGGGTTCTTTACAGTAAGAGCAGTGAGATTATGGAACTCTCTGCCAGAGGGAGTGGTAATGGTAAACTCAATAAAAGAGTTCAATAGGAGCCTGGACGTGTTTCTTGAAAGCAATAATATTACAAGTTATGGATATTAGATTAATAGGGACAGAACGTTGATCCAGGGATTTATTCTGCCATATTTGGAGTCGGGAAGGAATTTTCCTGGTATGGGGCAATTGGCATCTGCTTCATAAGGGGTTTTTTGCCTTCCTCTGGATCAACACAGTAGGGACACAATATGTATATAGGTTGAACTTGATGGACTTTGGTCTTTTTTCAACCTTATGAACTATGTTACTATGTTACTATGTTACCTGTCCGAAACCGAATATGACCCCCCACCATAAAAAAACCTCACACTTTTATTTAAAGTAAGTAACACAGCAAAATAGGACAAAAAAAATTCAATAACTATATATATATATATGATTGTTAACAGCAATCACACTCCTGCCCAGGCATACCCAGATTCCAGCATGTACTAGCTGACTTGGCATGATAGGAGTGTAATTGCTAAAAGCAATCACACTCCTATCATGTCCAGGTTCTGGCATGTACTGGTTGCCTGGGCATGATAGGAGTGTGATTGCTGTTAGCAATCATATATATATATATATATATATATATATATATTAATATTGTTATTATTATTGTTCACATGTGAACTCAGCACTGGAGGCATAGAATCAGACATACAAATTCCTTATTTGCCGGTATGCAATAAAAATGTATGGAAACATAGCAAGAGATAAAACTACAGGCATAGATGATAGGTTGCACAACCCAAAGCCAGCCCTGGTGTCCACACTGCCCACATAGAACCTGACCAGCACCCAGATTACACACATAGGACTTACTATCTTTGTCCCCAAACAGCCCAGCATGAGTCAACTTTGTCCCCAAACAGCCCGGCCTGTGCCATCTTTGTCCCATAAACACCCTGCCTGTGTCAGCTTGGTCCCAAAGGCTCAAACATCCTGCTTGTGCCATCTTTGCCTTCCCACAAATCAATTATACATCTATCATACACACAAAAACTTTTGCAGTCACTCACTAATTCACACTTTCATTCACATAATTAATTCACACAATCATTTATTCTCTCACTCATTCACACAAATGCACACATTTATTAATGCATTCTCACAAACTCATTAATTTTCTCCCTCATTCAGACAATACATCCACACATTCATTTATTTTCTCACTCATTCACACAATGTATCCACAAATTAATTTATTCTCTCACTCATTCTCACTATTTATTCCAATATACTTACTACCCTCTTTCTCACTATCTACCTTTCCCCCTTTTCTACCCCCTTCTCACTATCTACCCCCTTCTCCCTCGCTTCTCACTATCTATCCCACTTTCTCTCGCTTCTCACTATCTACCTCCCTCCCTTGCTTCTCACTATCTACCCCCCTCTCCCTCCCTTCTCGCTATCTACCCCCCTCTCCCTCCCTTCTCGCTATCTACCCCCTCCCTCTCCCTTCTCACTATCTACCCCCTCCCTTCTCACTATCTACCCCCTCCCTTCTAAGTATCTACCCCCTCCCCCTCCCTTCTCACTATCTACCCCAGCTCACTATCTACCCCCTCTCCCTCCCTTCACGCTATCTACCCCCTCTCCATCCCTTCTCACTATCTACCCCACTATCTCGGGTCCTGGGCAGCCTCAATGCCTTGTCCTGGAATGAGGGGTCTGATTGACGGACTTCTCAACTCTCCTGATTGCCTGAGACTTCAGAAGCCTCTCCTGATAGGCTGAGTTCCTCCTTCACACCAACTAGAGTAAGCTGCAGCCAGCAGATATGTTTGACTGTGTTTGTCAGTTTGTCACAGTGTTTGTGTGTGTGACTGTGTTTGTCACTGTGTTTGTTTGTCACTGTGTTTGTCACTGTGTTTGTGTGACTGTGTGTGTAATGTCTGGTAATAGAGGAGTTAATTCTCTGAATCTACTCATGCCTGGTATTAGAGGGGTTAACATTCTATATCTATTATGTCTGTAATGAGTGTATGTATATCATTAAATTTTAAATCAACATGGTTTCCGAGGCTTCTTAATAATTAATATATAATAGTATATGTGAATCAGGGTGTATGTGAGATATATATATATATATATATATATATATATATATATATATATATATATATACATATATATATGTATATTTACATATATATTATATATATGTGTATATATTTATATACATATATATATATATATATGTACATATATATATATATATATATATAATATATAGAATGTATTTTATGTGTATGTGACGGTGTGCATCAGTGTATAAATATATATATATATATATATATATATATATATATACCTGTGTAATCTCATCTGGCAGAAAAAAATATGGTCACTCTATTTGGGGCCCCCTCTGCACTTTTAATCACCCACGGCGGCGGACCGCAGTCCACGGTAGTGGAAATCGAAGATGGCCACACGTCCAGTGGCCATATTCAAATAATTTTTTAAATAAAATTTGTTTGGAATTTTATAATCAACTAATTTTCCCTCAGCCCCTTTTCCCCACTATATCCTTTATCCCCCCTATACAGCACCTATTCCCTCCACTACACTACCTATCCCCCCCATTACAGCACCTGTGCCCCCAGTGGGGGGGCAGTGGCTGTAGTGGGGGTAATAGATGCTAGTAGTGGGGGGAACAGGGCTAGTGGGCCCTCCACTACAAGCCACCTGTCCCCCCCACTAAAAGCCCTGTCCCCCCACCTACAGCCCCTGTAGTCCCCGCTACAGCACCTGCCCCCCGCTACAGGAGGGGAGGGGGGCCCACTATTATATTGTTTGCCCAGGGCCCACTAGAGACTTGAATCGACCCCAGATGTAAGACTCAATATTTTGGGAAAAGACAGAGAACGCATTTCAGCTTTTCGACACGAAAACGCATACATTTTTACCAGTATGGGGGTTTTAATACTCCATTTCTTTATTAGCCTTTACAAACAACCTGGCTGCCAAATAAGAGGCAGAGAGTAAATATATGTCATCAGACTGTAAGTGTGGCATACTTAGAGATTGTATCTTTAAAAAGCAAACAGGAATATTGCTGTTATTGTAAGAGGCATCAACAGCATTTCAGTTATATATATATATATATATACCGGTATACAGGGGCAGGCTGGGCCGGGGGGCAATTGCCCCCCAGGCCACCCTGAATCCGGGCCAGCGGGCTGGCCGGGCGGCCGGTAAACGAACATTCATGGCAGCCGCAAAGTTAAAAACTAAGCGGCTGCTACCGGGACTGGCCGCCGTGCCAAAAACGATGCGCGCGGCAACTGTGGCTGTGCGTCGGGACTTGATGTCAAATCCCGGCGCACAACACTGAAGCCACGCCCACCGTCTTCCGCGCTCTCTGCACCGGAAGGACGGGACACAGAATAGGAGGAAGAAGAGGAAGAAGAAGAGGAAGAGGAGGAGGAAAAGTGACAGTTCCAGAGGAAAGGTAGGAAAATATTAGTAAGTGTGTGAGAGTGATGGGTGTTATGCTGTAGTTTATGATGAATGTTTGTGACTGAGGGTTTCAGATTGCATGGAAGTGTGGGGGGATAGCATGGCATAGGGAGGCTGTCTAGGCATGTTAGGATTGTGATTGCTGTTTTTTGGGTTTTTTTGTCCAACTGTGGTGTGCTAACAACACTTTTATTAAAAGTAAATTACATACCAAAATTGGACAGAAAAATTCAATAACAGTATTAATAGATATATAGGATTGCAAACGGCAATCACACGCCTATCATGTAAAGTCAGCCAGTACATGCTAGAACCTGGGCATGATAGGATTGTGATTGCTGTTAATTATATATATGTATATATATATGTATATATATTTATTAATATTGTTATTGATTTTTTTTTTGTCTAATTTTGGTGTGTTACTTTTAATAAAGTATTTTAAAAGGGTTTTTTTTCCGGTTTTGGCCAAACGAATGCTGAATTTTCAGTTTCGGTCCAGAATTTTCATTTCGGTGCATCCCTACTATGTACTAAGCCAGTCATTGAAGTGTTAGGCCTACACCACATCAATGTTTGGCTTAGTATATAGTGATAGGGGTTGTACTGCAGTATTGTCAGTGTCTGACTCAAAGTATAGGCACACATTGACGGTGGTACAGCGTAATCCCTAAGTATATAATATTAATAGTTATGCTGTACCACCGTCAATGTGTGCCTCAGTATATAATGATAACAGTTATGCTGTACCCCTGTCAATAATTGCCTAACCATAGAAACTATGCAGTTTTAAAGTGTGTGTGTGTGTGGGGGGGTACCACATACAGGATCTGCCACAGGTGCCAAATACTCTAGGTACACCCTTGCGTCGTGCGGCAGTCAGGCCCAATGGCCATTCCTCAGCTCTTCGTCCCACGTCTTAAAAGGGGTGGGATAAAGAGCTGAAGCACGGGTATTGGGCAGCACGGTGCGTGCACGCCGGCCGCTTTAATTTCATTAGGCGCCGGTGGAGTGACTGCCTCACGACGGCCGCTTTCAATGTCGCTCGCAGCCGCTTTGGTGGCGCAATGGGCCACTTGACTAGACTTGCCCCCCAGGCCTTAGGCTGCCAGCCCTCCTCTGCCGGTATATATATATACATATATATACTGTATATAATCTAATAAACTTGGAATAGATTGCAGTATATTGGAATAGATACTGTGGGTATAAAACATATTTTAACAAATTGATGATGGTCTCAAGCAATATTACTTTTATAATTGCTTCCTTAGCCATTATAATAACTATTAAGAAAAGCAAACAAAGTTTAAAAATCTTCATAAGACAATTCATTTTATATTATTAATTCAAGATATATCTCAAATAGCTTTGGGAGCTAAAGATTTATTTTCCCTTTTTCCAGGATCAATTTAGTGGACCAATTTTAATTCTGGATTTAAAACTCATTAATGCAAAGTACATTGAACTACTCTGTTTGAAGATTAAACTGACATTAAAATTAGCTAAATGGCTCTTTTGAAGCAAAGGTAAACACTAATCAAAATGTTTTGAAATAACTGTAATAGTAATGGTGCATATTTATGAGATTGGATATTTTCTATTTTAACTTAAAAATGAAATATCAGAAATGTTGTTTCAAGAGAGATGCTATCACAGTGTTGAATGTACTGCAACATGTTATATTTTAATTATGTTTTAATGATGTGTATATATATATATATTTATTTTTTGTATACTTAGAATTTATATATCTCTGAAAAAATGTGTAGGGTGACAGGGTCGAATACAATACATAGCATCTTCATTTTAACTTTGTTGGTAGCTGTTTAGATATAGTGGTGTTTTTTTAATTGCTAGACTAAAAATAATTGGGATCAACATTAGTTTAAAGGTGGATGCTGCTGATTTAAATATAACTTTTTATGCAGAGGTATTGCAAATGGGATGCTATCCCAAACAGATACTGTAGAAATAACTGCTTGATCAATTCATAAATGCTTCAGAAATGTATACGATTTCTGTTACCCTTTGGGTCATGAGGGAAATGGAAAACAAATTAATTTGATATAAGTATTTTATAAATGAAATAGCACAAACCATTTTAGGCTGGTGATTTAGTCAGAAATGAAAACTAGGCTAAGGAGCTGCTACAATTTCAATAAACGCAAAATATTATTTGTTTGGAAAGGTTGTCAGGAGAAAGCCTCTTCTCTCTACAAGGAACATGGCTGCACAGCTTATGTTTGCAAAGTTGCATCTAAACAAACCACAAGACTTCTGCTCCAAAATCGAGACATGAGGTCATAATGTACAGCGCCACATTTGCTGAAAACAACCATGGTCTAGGGGTGATGATTTAAGCTTGTTTAGGAGCCACAGGACCTGGGAACCTTGCAATCATTGAGCGGACCATGAGCTCCTTACATCAAAGTATTCAAGAATCAAATGTCTGCCTATCTGTCTGACAGCTAAAGCTTGGCTGAAACGGGCTCATGCAACAGTACCATGATTCTAAGCACACCATCAAATCTACAACAGAATGGTTGAAAAAGAAGTCGAGCCAGTCCAGACCTCAGCTTGATTGAAATGCTGCAACGGGACCTTAAGAGAGCTGTGCATAAACAAATGCTCCCAAATCTTAATGAACTAAAGCAATGTTGTAAAGAAGAGTGGGCCAAAATTCTTCCACAACGTGAGAGACTGATAAAGTCATACAGAAAATAATTACTTCAAGTTATTGCTGCTAAAGGTGGTTCTACAAGCTATTGAATCATAAGGTCTACTTATTTTTTCCCACATGGCTTCTCCATTTCTCTTTTTTTTTCAATTAAAAATCAACCTTATGTGGTCTTCATAGCAATTCATTCCCAATGTAGGTTCAGATAAAACTACAGTATTTGTTATACTATTTCAGTAATAGTGCAAAGTGGAAGAGCAATTTCTCCTAGAGCATATATTTCCTCTAGTGTATGTGCCTGCTCCTTAATATTATATAGGGTTAATGTAAAAGTCTCAGCTAGGTCATATTAGGAAGATGCCCCCCTCCCTTCGCAGAAGCTGTTCATAATAAATCCACAGTAAGATAACGAATGAATCCAAAGAGTTCAAGTATCCAAAATGTCCTGTCCAATTACCCAACTCACCCAATGCGTTTCACTTTTCTTGCAGGCTCCCTCAAGGTGTTTGGGAATTAAATGATGATCCCAGTATTTATTTGAGCCTTCGGTATCAGTGAGAGCGTGAATATGGAAAATTCCTGTTTATAGCAACATCCTTCTAAGTGTTGTGCGACTCTCTCAAGGGGCAACTCTAGATCCCATAGCAGCAGTGGAATACAATAAAAATGATTCTTCTTACATACGTGACAAAAATCCCAGTAAGAAGAAAAAAATACATTTGCATATAACGTAAACGAGCATCCTAAAACACTAGTATTTAATTAAACAATACTAAAAAAAGAGTGAAAGCAGAGTGAACAGAAAATTGGACTATGGAGCCTCAGAGGTCTTACCATGTACAAGGAAGTTCTGCGCAACAAGATTCTTCCCATGCTGTAATACATGGTTCAGACATGGCCTCTTTTGGTCACATTCAGTCGAGCCATTGCCAGTACAGTTTTCGCATTCATCGCCTTCGCAGTCATGTATACCCATAAACCCTTCCAAGTGTGGCAAATAAGCACCTGATATACCAACCTTGCTGAGAATATCGAACGGTAGGACCTTGAAAGAAACTACAAAATGGCATGGCAAGTAATTCCATGTCTGGCTTTTAACTTGCTCCCCCTCTGGAATGGGGAAAGTGGGATAGCTTTATCCCTTGCAACTGGCATACACCCTAGTATTTATACTACCATTCAAAAGTTTGGGGTTACACAGAAATGTCCTTGTTTTTTTTACAGAAAAGCAGATTTTAGGTGAGCATCCTCTAGTGGACTCAAGTCAGTCATTCTCTCTATAGTGCAAGATTAGTCTGTGCAGTCCCCACTTCACCAGCAATTCCCCTTTCATAGTTTTCACATTCCACAACAGGGGAATCACTTTTAAAGGGGTATATTTTGGGTGCTACACTTCCCTGGTGTCTATTGATGAGCAATGTTCCCCCTAAGCTGTGCATGTGCACACACAATTTTTTTTTTAAATGTGCACATGGCCACCAGTTGGGGAGATCTCCCTCTAACTGGCACAAAATAAAGGGAGGGTGAGGTTTAATCATAAAGACCTTGCGTTTCACTGCTACCTTATGATGCTGCTGGCAACTGAGGCTGAAAGCTGTGACGTTACATCAGTTGCTTAGCATCAATTGCAGGCAGCATCGTGAGCGAGCAGTGAAAAGCAATGACATAGCATTGTCCAAAATTTCTTGGCATGTCCCCTTAGCATACCAAGACATTTTGGACAATGCTATGCTTCCAACTTTGTGGGAACAGTATAGGGAAGGCCCTTTTCTATTCTAGCATGACTATGCCCCAGTGCACAAAGCAAGGTCCATATAGACACGGTTGGATGAATTTGATGTGGAAGAACTTGACTGGCCTGCACAAAGCCCTGTTCTCAACCCTACTGAACACCTTTCGGGTAAACTGGCCTTCTCACCCCAACATCAGTGTCTGACCTTACAGATGCTCTACTGGATGCATAGGCAAAAGATTCCACAGAAACACTCCAAAATCATGTGGAAAGCCTTCCCAAAAGAGTGGAAGCTGTTATAGCTACAGGGGCGGGGGGCAACTACATATTAATTCTATGTATCTAGAATACAATGTCATCAAAGTCCCTGTTGGTGTAATGGTCAGGTGTCCCAATACTTTTTTCCATATAGTGTACAAGGAATCGCTACGGTGGGCACTAAAGATAAACATAAATCATTGGAAGCAGCCCAATTACATTTTTAATAACATGTTTCAGGTGTATTCTTTATCATTGTATTCTATATGTTAATATTTTATATTAGCATTACACCAAGTTTTATTTTTCGAGTATAGCTTCTTAACTATGATTGACTTAAGGACATGGTTAATTATTTCACAAACCATGTTAATTTTGTTTCTATTTCATTTTAGAAGAAATTAAGTATTCATATCAGGAAGATCTAGACTTCAATAATAAAAGAAAAAATAAACGAATTACTTTTTAGAGCTCCGAATTTACCAAGGGATGAATAACCTAATAATGAAGTTGCAGATGATTATAAAGATCATAATATTTTATAGCAACTATTCAATATTTCAACACAGGCTAATTAGGTTATCATAATGTATGGACTTTAAAGTGAAATTGAACTATACTGGAAATAGGCAAAAACTGCTAAAGAACTATTACAAATTAAATAACCATGTATAATCTATGATTTATCACAGCATTATTTATTCAGTATGTTTACCATGATTAATCTGTCAAAAACAATACTAGAATTATGCATTGTTCTAGAGTGTAAATTATCTTTAACATAATTACATTTCAGAACAATTTGCTTATTATGACTAATGATGGGCCATGTGGCCTATATTCTTTTTATTTCTGATTGTGTGGTGCTCGGACAGCTAAAAAAGTAAAACATTTTATGGGATCCATTATTTAATACAAGCATTTTGCCAAAAATGAGCTAACCATGAAACGTATATATACTGTACATGTATGTATCTATATATATATATATCTATATATATATATATATATAGATATATAAATAGATATATAGATAGCTCGATAGATAGATATATAGATATATACACATACATACATACATATAACACATTATATTTTAGCAATACTGTAAGGGCACTTCTGTGCTTTGTCTAATCTAATAAGAGCAAACCTCTAAATGAAAACTAATAATTAATTACTTGCTGTAAACTCTTTATTCTTTGCTTGTGTGCTGGGGAGAAAGAGAGAGAGCGAAAGAAGGAAAGAAAGAAGGAAAGAGAAAGAAAGAAAGAAAGAAAGAAAGAAAGAAAGAAGGAGAGAAAAGGAAAGAAGCAAAGAAAGACCTATTCTGATCTATTTTTACAACACTATGAAACCTGAACATTAATTGCCAAGACAGAATTGAAAGAGATGGGTGAGGAATGTATATATTGTAAGTTTAAACTTTTGTCATATCTAAGGTGGCAACAAGAAGCAATGACCTGATTTGAGCAATATGGAGAGGAGCTTACCCCTTACTGAGCAAACATAAGCTGTGGTCAGTATTAAAGGAATTACATTCATAAATACATTTTTGTTCAACAATATCATTAGCGTCAACATGGTTTTATGAAGGACAAGTTGTGTTATACTTACGTAATTCTATTCTATGAAGAGGTGAGCGGGGATATAGATTAGGGTAACTTTAGTGGGTGCAATTTATTTAGACTTTGCAAAAGCATTTAAATAGAGTTCAATTTATTAAATTTAAAGAGTTTAAGAATAGTTGCAGACATGGTGGCAACAGTGTTTAATGTAAGATACTCTCATGTATAAAATAGGTCACTGGCACACAGGAGGAAAATATAATCTTGAAGTCAATGTCAACACCTCGAAGTGCAAGTGTGGACAGCTGTAATTAAAAATGGCACTATGGAACTGTAAAGATGAGCTATAAAATTAATAAGGAGCACAAAACACCTTAATTATAAAGAAGAGCTAGAAAAATTTGTCTTAGAGGTGATAGGATATCATTATACAAATACATAAAGGAACAATGACAACCACTGCCTGACAACATGTTCATTAATAGGACTGTACGAAGAGCAAATGTCATCCATCCACGCTTAAATTAATTTTTACAGCAAATGTAGTTATGTACAGCAAGAACAACAGACATGGGATTCAATTCCTACAACAGTTATGCTATCAAATTTAGCTGATGACTTTAAATGTGGGCTGGATGTTTTTTGTTAGCAAATCAGAATTAGCCCCATATTGCTTAGTTTCATTATTGTGAATAAGAAAGTTGGACACCTGTTTTCTCTTATCCCAACACATATGTTTATCTTTCTTAACACTGTGTAATATTGTGCTTCATGTTGGTGACAGTAGCAGACATAAATTGGGTGACTGATGACTATAATCTGAAGACAAAGATCCTTCTGCCTTCATATAACGTTATAGAAAAATCTAATCCAAGTGAATACTAAAATAGAAAGCACTATATATAGGTAACGTTTAACCATTAACCAATTCATAAAACATTTAAAATATTGTTAATTGATAAATAGGCAGGGAAGGTAGAATCCACAACCATGAAAAATAACGATAACGTTCAAAAGATCCAAGCTAGTGTCGTGGCAGTGAAATGTCTCAGCTAAATTGCAGTCCCAAAGAAAGGTTATCATAGAAAATAATGAAATATCTTATCTTTAAAAAGCGCACAAATAATTTTTTTAAATTGTATCTGAGATACTGTATCACTTTACAAACGAGAAAGCATAGAATGTTTTGCATGCACTTCAAATGAGGAGGACATGGAATTAGTGCACCATACCCTGTCTATCGATATTGCACTCTCTACTAATATACATAAATTGTGACCCCAAAAAAATAATTCTAGGACAGAAATGGACAACTGCCTTTTGTTTCGTGCTGTGATGTCATCTGGTAATGTCAGTTCTTCCTTTGGCCAGCAAAAATGAACAACTGTTTAAGTTCCTTTGATTTCATATCAATACATTTTGTTTTTTCTTTCTGTATTTCAATTGAAACTTTTCCGGATACTGATACATTTACTGGCTCTACAAATCGTAGTCAAGTCAAAAGAAACTGTAGGAAAATAAGCAAATTACAGTGCCTGACTGATCTTGTCATTTTGGGACATTGAAAAACCACTATTCTAGCATTTCTGCTGGCATTAAACTAAGAAACCTCACACTTCTGGCATTGTACCTTGCTTTGTGTGCTGGTGGTACTCGATATTTGTTTTCTTTAAGTGCAGCCTAGTTGTACTAAATATTAACAGATAATGGTTATTTTCTTTAAGATTTCATTATAAGCCTGCTTTTATTTTTTTCTTAATTCTAGAGGTGACATGTACTGAGGGGTTTTTTTGTGATTTCTGGCTATTGCTTCATATCTCTGTCACAGTTTGAACTGACTGTTTGCTGGGTATCCTGGCCTGTTATCTGGACTATATTTTAATTGATTACAATACTTGTAAGATCCTAATGTAGCATCCAAACCTATACTTCGTTCTGTTCCTGCATTCTAACTCCAAGTCCAAACAAACTGTATTCTTATTTCTGCATGTGTCCTGGAACCAAGCCTCGACTGACCATCTGGCACAATGTATTAATGCTGCAACTGCAGAGGCAGATCAGGTTCTGCCCCGTGAAGCCACGCATATCCAGCCACTGGTCACATGTACATTTGGTGCCCCTAAAAAGTCTGGTCAACTTCAGTTTGGCCCTGCCTGGAACAAATGGGTGATGTGATCACCCTACTGTGCAGTAGTAATAAATCCCACTACTAGTGAGGCAGAAAACAGATTAATTATTTTGCAGTAATCTAATATCATTTGGCAATGCAAGATGTTTGATGCTTTTTATTACATAGAAATAATAAAAACAGAAATTTATGATAATGGATGTCATTGCTAATTAACAATGTACTGACTCTGTACTCTCTAACAATATACTGACTCATAAGTTATCTGTCACTCTTGCATTAGCATTAATACTATATATTATTCTTCTTCTCATGTCTGGAACAATATCAGGACATTTCTTCACAAAGTAATAAATGTAAATGTCCAGGATGCAGTTTATTCATTTTTCTGTACATTTTTAAGTTTTCATTCTTGGATTCAGTATTGATTTGGTCTTTTGTATATCAAATATATGGTATCTTGAGGCAAATGAAAACATCATCAAAGATATTCCAAAAGGGCTAAAATAAAGCAAGCTTTAAAAAGTATACATTTAATTAGATTTCATTTTATAATATAACTGTGACAGAATGACCTGTCATACAGGGCCCCAAGGTACTCAGAGATGGCTCCAGCCTGGCTGCCAAACAGGCAGGCACTCTATTGTGTAAACTAATCCCATAACACGATTGCTACCAGGGGGAGATTCAGTAGCTAAAGGGGATTAAAGGTTGGGTTGTCTCCATGTACCTGTTTATCAATGTTAATTTATGTTAATGAAGTTCTGTGGATATATGAGTCCATGTTTTACATCAATAAACTGTTCATTCCTGCTGTACTAAGTTCAAGGTAGTTGTGTCTACTTATTGGGTACACATAGCAGGGTTCCAAGGTGCGCATGCTGGCTGGTGCTGGAAGTGATTCCTGGGACAACAGGAGGATACATGTGGGTGATCTCTGGCAGTTACTACAGCTCTCTTACAATAACCATACCCTAATGATGTTAATATTTGTTCTATATGATGTTTCAAAATGATTTTCAGGAACATTAATGCAGTACATTAATCAGATTTATTCTGAGATTATTTTCAAGCATAAATGTGCAATCGTTATATTCCAAAGTATAATAGGGGAAGTGTTGATTTATTGATACAAAGGAGAAACAAGGCTACTGTAAAACTTCATTGTACTTGCATAGCTGTGGTTACCTTAGTGTGCAGATACCGCTAATATGCAGTACAAATGGCATTTAATGATAGAGAAATGCCTTACATTATGTAGTGATTCATTCTCATAAGGTAGTGTCATCATACAAAGTTGTATAGCTCCACTTTTGGTGGCATGTATAGCACCACAGCCAGTGTTAGCCTCTCTTTGAATTATCTGGCACAATGTGGAATGTAGGAAATTTTGTACAATGTACCATGCAAATGGTGGAAAATAGTATATATTGTGTGAATGGAAAAAGTAATGTTAAAGGAATACCTCTGCCATAATTTAAACTTAATATATATGATAGTGAGTAGTCCCTTGAAATGCTTGGTTCCCCTCGTAAATGCATGGAGGGATATAGTGCAGAATTCCCCCACATGCATTTGATTCATTCCCTGACCCCTTAACTACTTGGCATCCAGGAGATGTGTTCAGCTGCACTCACTACAAGTAGCTCCAGTTCTGGCTAGGTGAGAGATTTTCAGAGACCCCATGCTCATGCAACTTCTCTTAGAGGTAGATTGAAAAATACATATTTTTTTCTGTCCCTTTGAAGAAGTAGGCTTGTTTTTTATTTTTTAATAGTGCAACCTAGGCAAATGTGCATACTTCTGTCACTTTCTAAGAGTTGCTCACAATGTTAAACTACTTTGTGTGCCCCATAAGACTTCAATTAATAACTTAAAGAGCATGCATTCTGCACACCACTAGTGATTGATTGATTTCTTAATTTTTTTTACTCATTTTATGTGTATCCCCTGTGAAAGTCGAAAAATGGTTGTCAGGTATTGTTGTCATTAACCAGCACATTCCTTGTACATTCTTCTTCTTTTAATTTAACCAAAGCATTTCTTTAATAATTAAACATCTAATAGCTATCGACTGTTCATAATTTAAAGCACATCATAATTCACCCCACTCAGCTTAATGTAGGTAATCTTTTGCACCATTGAGTCATTCATTAGCAGATCTTGTATGAAGAATAGGCATTCAAGGGCAAAGTACTTTTTATTAAATATCCATCTAGAGGGAACAGGTTTTCTTTTTTTTTTTTATTTCATTAGCAAGTCTCAGATATAGCTGTTTATATTGTTTCATATTTTAATCTTTCTACTGGAAGTTGACCTAAAATGAGTATTAAAATAAATCATAAAACTGATGATGTAATGATGTAACAGTTTAAACACCACCTTACATGTTGTAATGGCATAAACCTTAACCTATGCATAGTAAATATATCCAAAGATACAGTCTAGTGACTACATTATATATTTTAACTTGTAAATATTCATATAGAGATAAACATATAAAAAAATTTATTAAATTGGTTCTCTCAAGATACCACATGCACAACAACACTATAGGTTGGACTTTTCTATAACGTATTCATATTCTTAGTCTAGTTGTAAAGTACAGTTTTAGTAGACTTTTGATTTTTGTTTTATTAATTTTGCTCTTTAAAAATGACTTTTCATAACCCTAAGAATCTTTCTATTGTACTCTGATTTAAGATACTTCTATTTTATGTAAGCCTATCGTCATTTAGAGCTATTTACAAGGTAGCTCCAAGAGTATTAGGGCTCTAGAAGAGGTTTTCTGTTTTAGCCATTAAATGTATCAGTTTTACCAAATCTGCCAAAATGTCCATGAAGTGTTAAGCAGTGCGATTATAGTACATACCAGTTACATTGCTGCAGTCACTAAGTCACTTTATGTGTGTGTGTGAACCAATATAAATAACAATGAACAATATCATGACTTTGTAGTGTTAAAACAATACTTTTATACTTCATTTACACAGGAGAAAAATGGTTTACTGTAATTTACTCAGGCTATTCTGTGGCTCACTTTTCTTTTTCAGTAATTGTTTAAGTTAATTTTATTCTGTTTTAAGCTCCTTCCGTGAAATTAAAAATATTTAATGTGAATGATGTATTTTATTTAGATTTTGTGGGATACTTACAAATGGACAGTATCATTTTTTGTAAAGTGTTATTTATATGAATGTGTGTATTAGGCATGAAATAAAGCATAACTAATGTTATCCTTTGCACTTCAAACACTGTACAGTAATATGAGACAGACAAATCATTTACCATATGTCCCAGTCACCTGAAAGAACACAAATGGAAGGCTTACTCAGTAAAGTGGATGTTTACACGTTATTGTACAAGAGAGTTACAGCTCACTGACTTTGCTATACATTAGTAGGGCCGTCTACAGCGAACTCCTTCTGTAGGAGGTCTGCTGTTGACCTTATGCAATTATGTAGCTCATTCCTTCTCAGAGGAGAAACTTTCCACGTTTGGCCCTTCCTAATGCATAATTAAGTCATTGAGTTAAATTACAGTTCTTCTGTTTGGGCAGAATGCAACAGGGTTTAAGAACCACTAGAAAAGCATGCATTGAAAACAGGTGGGCTCCAACTGTTTGTGCATGCATGTGCATTGTAATGTAAACATTACACCACAAAAAGGTTATGCAGCAATTGCCTGTTTAAACCGGGATTTGTGAAAGTGGAAGTCTTATTTATGCATCATAGAACTGTAGAGAAATCAAAGGGTAGTAAGTAGAATAATCAGTTGCACAATTCAATCACACACCAAGAAACTGGCTGGTGAATAGTATAAAATAGCTACAATTTATATTTAAACATCAGTAATTGCCTATCCTCCATATAATTTCTTGAATTATGTGTATTTTCATATAATTTTTATTGGGCAGTCATGATATGTTACTTAAGTGGAAGTAATAACTGACAAACTCTACTAATTGGACAGTCCTCTATGATGTTCAGTATAAAATGTATTAATGGAAATTAAAGAATTGCAGCATACAGTTTGTCTGTGCATTGCTCTGGGAAACTATGCAGATAATTACAGTCTCAGCTTAATTTTATAATTGTATGCGGGGTATCTCTAACGATACAATAATAATGGTGTGACAATTCATGATAACTCTTTAATAACAGCTACAATTTACATTTTAAAATATTTATTATCATACAATGCTGTGAAAAAGTACTTGCCCTTTCCCGATTTTTCTTCCCTTTTTTATATTTGTCACACTTAAATGTTTCAGATCATTAAACCCATTTTTTTTTTTGTAAATCAAAATTTTTATTGATTTTGTCTATAAAGGGGGAAGGGAGGGATATACAGAAAAAAAAAGGGGGGGGAGCCCTGACGCAACAGGACCAGGCATAGTACAGAAGGAACAAGAAACAATAAAAGAGCAACAATAAAGTACCGGACATGGTAGAAAGTACACAGCAGGGTAGTAACATAATAAGATACCTGGCTTGGTAAGGCGCCGGATGCAATCCAGAGCTGAGCAGAAAACCTAGAAATCAATCTACACCCATTCATGTAGAGACCCCAGCCAAAAAACAAGACCAGTAGAACCATTTCTTCCCATGTTGTGCTTCTCGACCCACGTGCCCAGCCACTAACTCCTCTAGGACCCGCGTATTCTCCACTCTTGACACCCATTCCCTAAAGGAGGCCGGCGACACCTGATTCCAATACAGGGGGATCAAGGCTTTAGCCTCATTGAGTAAGTGTGGCACTAGGGATTTTTTGTATGTAGCAATCGAGGCAGAGGTATGGTGTAGCAGGTAAGACACAGGCTGAAAGGGTGGCGGGGAATCAGTGAGAAGACGGATGGTATCACTAATCTCCCTCCAAAAAGGAACAATAAGGGGACATTCCTACCAAATGTGTAAAATCAAGCCATCCGGTTGACCACAACGCCAGCACACGTTAAGGTGATCAGGAAAGATAGCTTGCAGGCAAGCCGGCGTACGGTACCACATGGTGAGAAATTTGTAGGAAAGCTCCTGTGTCTTAGTATTCATGGAGCATACATGAGTCAACTGAAAGATTTTTTCCCAGTCTGCTTTAGATAACGAGACCCCCAAATCACGTTCCCATTTCCCAGTGAACGTGGGCAAGGAGTCATCCACCACCTGAGTAAGAATCCCATATAAAAGCGAGATCCCATGTGGCGGGAGAGCATCCCGGCCATGCAGCATCTCAAAAGGTGTTAACTGTCGCGAGAGGTTGTGTTTTTGCGGGATTGAATTAACAAAATTCGGCAGTTGAAGGTATTGGAGGGAGTGTAGGGCAGATGGAGCGACCCCCTGAAACACGGCAGAGAAAGAGCGGAGTGTACACCCACTCATGTAAGCACTCAACGGCATAGATTCCTCTGGACGCAGCAATAAAAAGGTCCCACCACTCATGCCCAGGGGAAAATCTGGATTATAGCGGATGGGGGTTAGAGGCGAGGGATACGATGTCAAATGGTGTTTATGGTGTGCAACATGCAAAACCGCAAGGGAAACCAATACAAAAGGATTATCCCCAGCCGCACGTCGAGCAACACCCGGATCTAACCACGGCAGAACACGAATAGGGACGGAGGCAGCGGCTGCCTCCAGAGCTGTCCACAATTTATGGGGCGGGTGGTGACACCATTCCAACGTTCGTAGTAGATGGCAAGCAATATAGTAGGTGTGAAGACATGGCAATCCCAAACCACCCTCAACATTAGGTTTTTGTAGCAAAGAGATCGCCAACCACGGGGATTTACCCGCCCAGATGAAAGAGATAAACAGTGTCCTAAGCGACGAAAAAAAAAGCACGGGGTATCCGAATGGGTAAAGCCAGCAATAAGTACAACACTCTGGGGAGCACATTCATCTTGAGAACATTAATCCGTCCCACCCATGAAATATAAAGAGAGTTCCAAGCCAAAACATCTTTCCTTATTGCCTCAAGAAGAGGAGGAAATTTGAATGTATACAGAAGGGAAGCGTTAACAGCCAACCACACGCCCAAATGCCGCATCTTAGAAGAGCACCATCGAAACGGGAAGGCAGAAGACAGAGATTCCACTTCAACTGGTGGGAGAGAGATGTTCAACAACTCGGATTTAGAGAAGTTGATTTTCAAATTTGACAGGTGGCCGCATTTGCGAAATTCCTCCATGAGCACAGGCAAGTAAACCCTGGGGTTCGTAAGAGCAAAGAGCATGTCGTCAGCAAAGGCAACTACCTTATGGTGAACACCCCCACACTGCACTCCTGTAACATTAGGGTTATCTCTCACCGCCGCAAGAAAGGGCTCCAAAGAAAGGACGAAAAGCATAGGGGACAGGGGGCAGCCCTGCCTAGTACCATTGGTTATGGGAAACGAGGGAGAGAGCGCTCCATTGATCCTAACTCTCGCAGAGGGTACAGAGTAAAGGGAGGCAATCCACTAAAGCATATGAGGGCCAAAATCCACACCTTTAAGAACAGCGAACATGAAGGACCAGTCAAGGCGATCGAATGCCTTTTCTGCATCCGTGGAGAGAAGCACAGCCCCAGGACCCGAACGTTTGAGCAAGTGAATGAGGTTGAGGGCACGGATAGTACCATCCCTACACTCCCTAGCAGGGACAAAGCCAGATTGATCAGAATGGATCAATGTCGGCAGAAACCGACCAACCCATAAAGCCAAAATTTTTGCAAACAGTTTGAGATCCACGTTTAAAAGGGATATAGGGCGATAATTGCCGCACTGTTCAGCATCCCTCCCTTCCTTAGGAATCACTGAAATAGTGGCAGCTAGAGTATGGGGATGGAAAGACGCACCGTCCAAATAATTTTTTATAATAGACAAGGGAGAATCTGTCTGGTCCAGGGCATTTCCCCGCCTTGGAGAGCTTAAGTGCCGTCTCCAACTCAACCAACGAGATCGAGAAGTGCCAGCTTGCGGGTCAAGTGTTTTGACAGGTATTGGGCTATAACTGAGTCACGAGCACCCGCACCGGCAGGAGACTTATGCGAGGGGGAGCAGTTGTACAGGTCAGAATAATAAGAGACAAACGTTGTAGCTATATCAGGAGGGAGATGACAGGGAGTCCCGGTAGTGCCACAAATCTTAGGGATATAAGTTTGATGACAACGCGCTCGCAGAGCCCTAGCCAAAAACTTCCCTGGTTTATTACCATGCTCATGGTATATAGCCTTAAGCGTAGTATAATGCCTCCGAGCCCGGTCATTAAGGAGGGAGGCGAGTTCCCGACGTAGGACAGACAACTTGGCGAAGTCAGCATCCTGCAGCGTGTCCTTATGAATCCCTTCCAGCTGCGCTATCTGCAAGTAAAGGTCACTGAACCTACGAGCGTTGGCCCATTTCTTCTCTGAACCCAATCGAATCAAAAGCCCCCATAATACGCATTTATGGGCCTCCCAGACTGTAGGGAGAGGTACGTTTGGTGTCAAATTAGTGCTAAAATAATCCCTGAGGGTAGAATCAATGGAGTCACACACCATGGTATCAGAGAGCAAGGATTCATTTAAACGTCAAGTAAGCTGAGTAGGTCTATGGAGGGAGGAGCGAAGGGACAGCACTAGAGGGGCATGGTCCGACCAAGTGATAGAGCCATAGTGGGCCTGCACCAGGGAGGGCAGATGGTAATGCGGGAGGAACAGACAATCTATGCGGGAATAACGTGCATGAGGGATAGAGAAGTAACTGAAAGCAGGGAGTCCCCTTGGAAGGACACAAAAGCAGGGAGTCCACTTGGAAGGACACAAAAGCAGGGAGTCTACTTGGAAGGACACAAAGCAGGGAGTCCACTTGGAAGGACACAAAAGCAGGGAGTCCACTTGGAAGGACACAATAGCAGGGAGTCCACTTGGAAGGACACAATATCAGGGAACCAGGAACAGCACAGGTGCAGAGCCACAGCAGGAAGGTCCATAGACTTCAATACAAAGGCCCTGACTGAAGGGCAGGGCAGGTTCATAAAGGCAGGGTAATCCAGGTAACAAGGCCCAGCTGGATGTAGACTAGGGCTCAACCCAGGTAACAAGGCACACCTGAGTTCTGAGTGCTCCAGAGGGCGGAGGGTGGCCACTAGTGGTCACAGATGTAAATACCACAGGTATAAAAAAAGCCATGGTTCAGGCAGCGAAAACAAGTGGTTCCTGACAACAGCTCTTATCTTCTGAATCACAGAGGCCGGGGTCTGGGACAGGCCAGTAGAGGAATCCAACTTCGGGTCACCACCAAAAACCAGGACTCCTTCGTGAAAATCCCGCAAACGCCGCAAAGTGTTAGAGAGCCACACATGTTGCCTGGTATTGGGAACATAAATATTGTCGAATGTATACATAACGTCAGCCACCTTCCCCTTAACAAAAAGGAACCTCCCCTCCACGTCGGATAGGCATGCAACTTCTGACCAAGGGAAATGTTTAGACAGCAATATAGCTACCCCTTTAGACTTAGCCAAAGGGTTTGTACTGTAATATGCAAAAGGAAAATCCCGAGTGGTCAACTTCGGGTGTGAGGAACCGCAAAAATGAGTTTCTTGGAGAAATGCGACAGACACATGATGATGTTTCAAGTCTCGAAACAGTGTAGAGCGCTTCTCGGGGGCATTAAGACCCCGAGAATTGAGAGAGAACAGCACCAAATCGGCAGGACGGAAAGCCATGTCTACCAAGTCAAGGGTTCAGTGAAAAGAGAAAAAAAAAAAAAAAAAAGAGTGGGGAGGGGAGAGAGGACAACAGTCAGAAACAAAACAGGGAAAGCAGGCAAGGGAAGACAGGGTAAGGAACAGAGGGAGTAGGGAGGAGGAAAGGAAGCAAGTACCTAGGGTGTCAGCCAGGAACAAGAACGGGAGATCGGGAAATCTCCGCAACGCCGCCCTGGCGAACCAACGACACCTACGGTAAAAGGGCTACGAAAGCCCCAAAAGACCGGGCCAACTAGAGCAGTCACTCTGTGAACAAAACCGAACACACAAACAGGTAGGTCTACCCACCAGCAACCTAACATGGTAAATAAGGAAGAAAGAGCCAAATCGCATGGACTCTTCGCAGACATGAAAAATAAGAAAACAAACCCCCACCCACCCAAAGGAAACTAAAACTAACACAACATCTCACAATGAGAACATTATACCAACAATCAAACATGGTGGTGGTGGTAGTGTGATGGCCTGGGACTGCTTTGCTACTTCAGGACCTGGGCGACTTGCCATTATTGAACCATGAATTCTGCTCTCTAACAGAAACTCTGGTTGAGAATGTCTGCACATCAGTCCGCCTCTGAATGCTTGAATCAGATTGAGATATTGTAGCACAGCCTTAAAAGGCAGTTCATGTTCATAAACTCCCCAATGTTGCTGAATTAAAGCAATTATGCCAAGAAGAGAGGGTTAAAATTCCTCCACATGTGAATGACACATTCCCAGTTATTGCAAATTGTTGCCACCATGGGTGGCACAACCAGTTATTAGGTTTAACCCCTTAAGGACCAGGCTGTGTTTTACCTTTTGTACCATTGGGACCGAGGCTGTTTTAATACTTTTGCGGTGTTCGTGTTTAGATGTAATTTTCTCTTCACTCATTTAGTGAACCCACACAAATTATATGTTGTTTTTTTCAGGACAAGAAGGGCTTTCTTCAGATACCATTGTTTTAATCATATTATCTAATTTCCCATAAAAAAAGTAATAAAATATGATGAAAAATGTAAAAAAACCCCACATTTTCTGACTTTTACCCCAAAAATCTTTTACTCATCCAAAAAAGCTAATGAAAAACCCTACTAAATATATTCTACTATTTGTCCTGAGTTTAGAAATACCCAATGTTTTTATGTTTTTTTGCTTTTTTCTGCACGTTATGGAGCATTAAGTACAGGTAGCGTTTTGCTATTTCAAAACCATTTTTTCCAAATCTGGTAATTCTTCCCCCATGTGCCATTTCGGGTATCTTTGAAGCCGGCCAATGCAATTTACCCCATCAAATCATATATTTTTGAAAACTAGACACCCCAAGGTATTTCAAATGCTAGTATTTTAACCCTTTCCATGCATGAGATTCTACCACCAGCCTTTGCCACACTTTGTGTTAGTATTTTTTTGGTATTTTTTTTTACACAAATTGTACTTTGGGTATACATTTATAGCTCCAGGTATAGGTCACTATCAAACAACACCCTAATATGTGTTCAATAACATCTCTCGAGTACAGTGATACCACCCATGCATGGGTTTGACTGCTGTTTGGGGTTAAAAGGCCACATTTGGGAAGTGCGCTTTTTTTCCCCCATTTCGGTCAGTCTGTGCCTATGCCCTATCTTTGAGCCCGGCCACTCCAATTTACCCCATCAAACCATTCATTTTTTTAAATTAGACACCCCTTGGGTATTTGAAATGCTTTTATTTAAATTTTTCCACGTCAGGATTTTTGGGAAGATACAGCGCTAATTTTAGCACTTGCTCATAATAATAAACTTTATTTTTTAATTTTATTTATTTAACTCTTTTTGGACTTTTTTTTTACATTTTGCTGGAACTGGATAGTTCCTCTAAAGCATAATAATTTTTAAATGTTACCATGTTTTTTTTAAGCTTTTTCTTTTTTTCTTTTTTTTTTTTTTTTTTTTTTTTTTTTAAATATTTTACTAATCACATAGTGATTAGAAAGCTGGCCTCCATTGACTTGTATGGTTGAATGCAGTACCTGTATTCAACCAGCAAGTGGAGCCAGAGTTCTCTAGAAGGTCAGGAGACCGTCTAGCGAACTTTTTCAACTTTATTATTTTTTTTCCCGGGCCGCCGCCATCTTGCGGATGGTGAAGACTGCGTGCAGCTGCGGCTGTGACCGCTCTCCGGAGCGGTCACAGTCCATCAAGAGGTAAGTGTTTGGTGTCGCTGGATGCCTCCTGATCGAGGCATTCCAGCGACACCATTGAAGTTTAGGAGGTGATCGTTGATCGCCTCCTAAACGCTTTTAAAACGGGCGTCCGCCGCCATACAATGTATGGCGGCTGTTGACGCCCCGGGGAGGGGCCAGACATGGCCCATCATGCCGATCTCGGTGTTGCTGAATGCCTCGACATCGAGGCATTACAGCAACACCGTTTAAGCTTAGAAAGTGATCATTGATCACTTTCTAAGCTTGTTTAAGTCTGATGACGTGTCAGGCACGTCATAGGTCGTTAAGTGACCGTTTTGCATGACGTGCCTGACCCGGCAATGGACGTTAAGGGGTTAAAGGGGCAATTACTTTTTCACATGGGTGATATGGTGTTTGATTAATTAATCACACTGACTAAATGGAATGATCATTTAAAAGCTGCTGTTTACTTACATTGTCTTTGTATTATATTAAAATTAGTTGGGTGATCTGAAACATCTAAATGTGACAAATAAGCAAAAATACAAAAAATTAGGAAGGGGCAAATACTTGTTCACAGCACTGTAAATATATTTCAATTTAAGTAATGTAAAGTTCTAAGATCATTGTGGGACACCCAAAAAGATTAATGTTGCAACTCTAAGGCTTGCCCCATGTGTACTTATTGGAAGGAAAATAAACAAAACAATTAAAAAATTATGACAATGCAAAAAAGTAAACAGATACTACAACTGAGTTACGTGGTATAGTAACATTTGTAATACCACGACAATACTAAAATGTTCTTTTATACCAATGCAAATAATTTTGAAGGACTATGAATGCGAATTGATGTTGAATATGTTAGAAAATATAAAATAACTTGATTGTTATTACATCTTATTTTAGCATAGTATGTCAGTAAATTATCACATGAACCACAGCCAAATGCAAGCATTTGCAACAAAAAACTTTTTTAAAAGGATTTTTATTGGCTTCCTGTAACATTTTAAATTATACTGGTTCTAAGCATGACCTCAAAAAATCAATATTTACCTCGTTGTCATTGACAAAACATTATGTATAATAAAATCAAAGCCAAAGAGGGCAGTCACTTTAAACATTAAAATATTAATAAATGTTTCTTTTATTAGTTTTAACTAATATTACTTTTTATACACATATATTATCCACAGCAAATCCTACCCATTGTCTCAACCCATTGTGTAAGTAAACAGAGATGCATTTATTGTCTAGTTACATTTGAAACATAAAATGGTCAAAATAACATGATGAGTATTTGAAATGGACATGCCTTGTTACTGATATAGTAGCCATAAACTACTATATAGTGCAGAATTTCTGTACATTTACTGTAAATGTTACTTTATTTATCTGTATTACTTTTTTGCAAATTCATTAGTAGCAGATTAAATGCATGCGTATGGAAGTTAACTAGATACATTTACAAAGATTGTTTCTGTAAATAGAATTCCTTCTATGTCATACTTTGAAAATGTATGAAGGCATTGCTACAGATTTGCCCTCATGTTTCAAGGTGACAACATACTGCATTGATGTAGTTTGTCCTAATCTTAATACTGTGACTTCAGAGATGGATTACATTCAAATACAGCTTGTTTGAATGCAATCCAATTCTTCCATGTGTAACATTTGCACAGAAAAGCACATTTTGCAATATACAGAAAAATGTAAATTATTTTAAAGGCACTTCTTAATTTGCCTTTCTATTCCTATGTTTTGTTCTAAATTCCATTGTTATATATATTTCTTGCATACCATACTCCTGAACTCATCCATATTCTTGTATATATATCTATTTAAGTGTGTAAATATGTATGAATGGGTTGTATTTAACTTCATAGTCTTGGAGAAAAAAATCATATAACTGTCACTGACAATACAATTAAGCCAAGTGTGTTCATAGTCACAATAGCATTGCATCAATTGTGTCAGGATTAAAAACAGTATAGTGTTTTTCATGACTGCTATTATTTTGATCTTAACATCTAAGTATTATCTTACTATGACTGACAGAAAAGCTTGTGGTAGAGTTATATTTTTAACTCAAGTATAGCGGAGGTGTCCTGTATAATGCATAGTTCAATGGTGAGATCACTTGAATGCAATATCACTTATACAGGGCCAATCATGCCCTTTTTACCAATATATTTTAAGTCTAGATGATATAATAGAAAAGACAAATGAAAATTTCAATATGAGTTTAAAAAAATTATTGTATAACAGCAAAGTCAGAGTCAAGAGACTCAGGAAATGAGATATGCCATATTTTAGGGTGGGACTTTTTTTGTATTTTTAACAAGTTGACCACCTTATTGATCACAAACTGTTGAAAAAGATTTGACTTTCAGGGTCACAAATGGCAAAGACTTTAAATCATTTTAATTTTATGAATTATATGGTAATCTTTAACAAACACATTATATGGTTCTCGCAGGACAATAGTTGCCATTATATGTTTTGTAAATAGTGTGATAGTAATAAATAATAGTGGAGCATTAGGTTGGGGGATGAGGTAGGGGTTAATATAGAAATAAATAATAAATAAAAAATGGAAAAAAAAATACAATAAATTAAAATAATATATATGTATATAAGGTGGTTTCCAAACCAGGACCTAAATTATATTTTTGGTACTTATTTTAAAGTTAAATGGGGGGGGTAATGGTTGATGAGAGGCATAGCCAAAACACACAAAAATGCCACTGACCAAGGCAGCAAGTATAATGCTGCAAGTTTTTTGTGTCTTCAAATCATTTTGGTGTCAGATAATGTAAGTACTAATAGAACTAAGAAAGGCTTGAGCCTTGATACCATCGGATCAGCCTGGCTAATGACCAGAGCCAAGCTAATTAAATCTTTGCCCCACTTTAGTAGGCATATGAGATTTCCCGTATGTTAAACATGGTTTACACACAGATGAAAAAAAATTGTTGAGGTTTAGGTCATCTCATACAATTCCCTAACAGGCTTATTCGTCTCTATTGAATGAAACTGGGAATGCATAGGCAAACTTGGTGACTTCAAAAATTTGCCCCAAAGCCTCCGGGTATGGGAGTTAGTTGCTTGGCATCTGCAGCCTTTCTTTTGATCTCTAGAAGGGAGGAGAGCTGCATCCACTTCCTACCCAGGTGTGCCAGCTTTCTACCACTTTACCCACTCTCTTGAAGCTAATAAAGCCAACCGAATACAATCCTGCTTTCTGAGATCTGGGATCTTTTGTCAAAAAAACAAATTATGATAAGCCAAACAATAGTCTGACAGGCCATAGAACATAATTAGAAAATTAACAATTCAAAGAATGTTCCACTTACAGAGACAAAATGAACAGAATCATTGAATTTCAATGGATCAATTGATGAGCTGAATACAAATTTAAAAAAATACAAGTTAACTCACTTGATGGAATTAAATTGAAAGTAAAGGCTTAAACAATGCAAGATATTATTAATGCATAATAGGTGTAAATGAGCTAGAGAACAGCTAAACTGAGGCATACAACATTTAACGCCTTGATCTATGGCAAGTCCCCTGTTGAAAATATTGTTTTCCTGTTTACTAGCTAAACGATCCATGAGAATATCACTTCATTCTCTATGTTGTGTAATAAATCTACATGAGTCAGGCTGATTCCAACATTGGGTGTGATAAACAAATGAATCAGCTATGTGGTTCTGAGATCCATGTTAACTATATCTGAATGTGTAAGAAAGAACCCACAGTTGTATGTTTCTTTTATATTTCTTTGTAAATTAAGCATATTGCTGCTTACATCTTGATACATAGGACCCCTTATAACATTTGGTTACTTCTGTATAAATGCATTGTTTTCAAAATTAACCAGCCTAGGAGAGAGCCGGAGGGGGTTGGTAAGGGTCAACAGTATGTCGTCTGCAAATAGGGACAACTTGTGGGTATGAGAACGAATCTCAACACCCCCAATCCCCGGATTAAAACGAATCGCATCCCCTAAGGGTTCTATAACCAAAATAAATAGTAACAAGGACAAGGGGCACCCCTGCCTGGTACCATTAGACTGGGTTATCTGACTGGATAAAATCCCATTCAGTGCGGCATGAGCGGTCGGGGCAGTGTAAAGAACCCTGATCCAGGACAGACTGTTCTCCCCAAAGCCAATCCTCTGTAAAACCTTAAAAACAAAGGACCAGGGCACCCTATCGAATGCTTTCTCTGCGTCCATTGAAGCCACTGTAATAGGAATTCTATGTTGTTGCACATAAGATATAATATTGATAACCTTAATGTATCTGGCCTCCCTGTTCGGGACAAACCCAACCTGGTCAGAATGAATCAGGTCAGGGATGCATGGCCAAATTTTTGGCAAACAATTTCAAGTCCACATTAATTAACAAGATGGGGAGGTAGTTACTACACAAATCAGGGTTTTTCCCCAGTTTAGGGATTACCGCTATGTGAGCCTTAACTGAATGAGAGTCTAGCGGAAACCCCCGAGTAATAGAGTTAAACCAAGAGAACATCTGAAGACCCAGTGCCGGAAGAATTTTTTTATAATATTGCATGGTAAAGCCATCCGGGCTCAGGCTTTTACCTGTAGGGGTGTTTTTAACAGCCAATTCTAACTCTGGCAGAGAGATCGGTCTCTCCAACAGATCCCTATCATCCCCAGAAAGAACCTTCGAAAGGTTCCTGAGTAGATCAGACTCTGTGGCCACCTCCAACTCAGAAGGATAACCCCGAACAGGCGGTAAATTATACAGAGAAGCGTAGTAGCGTCTAAAACATTCCACAGGTGTAACTTGTTTTGATCTCTGATTCTTGTTAAGTAGCTGTTCCCTCTTTTCGCCCTCAGAGCTCTGGCAAGCAATTTACCTGGCTAATCACCGAACTCATAGAACTGGTGTCTAGTCAGTAGAAAGTTCAGTTTTGTCCTAGAATCAAGAAGGGAGGGCAACCATGTTCTGAGGGCAGAGAGTTGGGTCTGAAGGGAAGGGAGAAGGGTAAATTTATGTTGCTCCTTCAGTCTAGCAATTTGCTGAGTAAGTAAAAGGATAGTGTCCAGGTTCAATTTTTTTAACAGTCTAATCAAGTCTAATCAAGTGACCTCTTATAACGGCCTTATGGGCCTCGCAAATGATAGGAGGTGGGACATCCGGGGTATTGTTCGCTTTAAAATAATTTAAAAGGTGAGTGCATAATTCAGACACATGATGAGGGTTAGCCAGTAGGTCCTCATTTAAGCGCCAATGCCACAAAGTTTTAGGTAAATCAGCAAAGTTAAGCATCAGAAAGACTGGGGCATGATCACTAATGGTGGTCTCCCCCATTCTAGTCAAATGGACCGATGGCAAGTGAAAATGGAAAATTAAAAAGGTGTCAATGCGAGTGTACCTATTGTTACTAAACGAGAAATAGTTGTATCTCGGGATTTAGTGTTCTCCATGCATCAATTAACTGGTTAAGTCTTAAGTCAAGTCAAGCCCACCTGGAAATCTGCAAGCCTAATCAACGTAGAGGTCAGAAATGGTGGCTGGTTCTTACTGGGAACATAGAGGTTGGCTAATGTAATCTTTTGAGAACCAATATAGCCCTGTGTAAAGGTAGTGGGTACAGTGTATAGAGACTCTGACAACACCAAAAATGCCCACCTATCCTTAGATAACGGAGACACGCAAAATCTATGATGAAAACAGGCCACAGCGTTTATTAATTCACCAATAATAAAATGTTGTTCACTTTAACATAAAACATATTAATATATAATAACCCTGAATAACTCGTCCTTGCCAACCATCATGAACAATGACATAAAATAAGTATTCAGGTGCATCCCCTCCCCCCTCATCCACCCACCAATTGGCCTCCAATCCTGGCCTTACCTCCAATTAGTGCCAACCACTAGCCGGCTTTTAGCTCAGTGGGCACGGCCATTATCCAGTACCATTACCAGAGGCTAGGGGAGGGATAGCCCCATCAACTTCTGAACCACCCTGATTAGCAAGGACACCCCCACCAGCTGTGACAATAAAAATAACATTAGCATACAAAACAAACCAAGAAATAAGAGGGAGGGTGGGTGGTAAGCTGTTACCAGGCCATTGATTTCAAAGTGGCTGAGAGAAGGGTGAGGGGAGGCGACACACATATATGTCCTACTACACTGGACTCCTCCCCTCCTCACTATCACTAGCCACTAGCCACCTCCCCTCAATTCTCTATACTTCCCCCACACTCAAACCTGGGCCTTGTCCGCCTAGCTGCTCCCTACTCCCAAGGGTCCTTAACGTAGATGCATCTCTCCACTCCTCCAGTTTCTGGAATTGCAGTGATTTATGAAGAATAATGGCTACACCTTTAGTTTTAGCTGAGGGAGAGCTTGATAAAAAGGAGAGGGTATAATTCTTTTTGAGTAGCTTGTATCCCTTGCCTAATTTAAAATGGGTCTCCTGAATGAGGGCTTACTCTTCGAGGATTGGAGAAGGGCCATTAATATAGAGCTTTGTTCAGGCTTGTGTAGGCCTCTAACATTTAGAGAAATCAATTTAAGTAAATCAGAGGACATAACCCCAAGTAAAAGTAGGGAGTACGGTCAGAAAAGCCAGCACTGGGTCATGGATAGAAACAGAAAAAAAACAAGAAAACCAGAGAACTAAGAACAAAAACATAAATCACATGTAGTGAGATACATCTAGATCACTGGTGAGACCTCACTTGGAGTATTGTGTACAGTACTGGAGACTGTATTTCCTTAAGGATATAGATGTTGGATAAAGTTCAGAAAAGGGCTACTAAAACGGTTTATGGATTACAGGATAAAACTTACCAGGAAAGGTTAAAGGATCTTAACATATATAGCCTGGAAGAAAGATATGGCAGGGTGATATGATAGAAACATTTAAATACTTACAGGGAATCAACACAATAAAGGAAGAGAGTTTATTTAAAAGGAGAAATACTACCACAACAAGAGGACATAGCCTTAAGCTAGAGGGGCAAAGGTTTAAAAAATTGCCCCCTCCTTCTGACACCTATTGTGGTTGTTTGAAGCAGCCAATTACTATAAAGCACTTTGTTTCTTGCAAAAATTAGGAATGAGGCAAAATTTTACTTGATTAAATAATCATTTCTGGGAAAAGTTTGAACATTCAGCGTTAGTAAGGATGATGTCATTAATACTGCACATCAATACAAAAGATCAAATTTACCCTAATAGGTGGAGCATCACCTGAAAACAAAAAGTATAATAGGTATTAATATGAGGCCCCCAGGCAATATTACACAAATATGCATTTGGACTGAGACATATATAATTTGCTTGCTTTGCAGGGTAATAAATTGTATCATGATAGAGTGTCATGATAGAACATTTTGTAACTTAGTAAACAATTTGATTTATCTGTTCAGGAATACATCATTTGCAGGTTTAACAATACATCATTCTGTGAAATTATCAGTACCAGGTTGACCTAATGAACTGTCCCTGTCAAAGTAATGGTTTATGTGATTTACAATGTTTCATGCAAAGCATTTTGGACTATATCGGCAAAGTGCCAAAATTACTGTAACATTGTTAACCATATTATCTTATTTAAAGCATTATCAGAAATTATCTTATTTTTGTAAAAAGGTGATATAATAATGAAGAAAGAATGATACTTGTATCAAACAATTACATCATAATTTCCAACATACGTCAACATCATCAACTGCAGTAGTGGTGTTATAAAAAGTATTACAATATGAATATAGATTATTTTAAATTGTAGATGTTTTATAAAATAGTTTACAATAAGTGGGAGCAAATAGTGGCGAATTGTTCGAATATATTTAATATATAATATAGTCCTTATTTGAAAAAATATAAAATCGGAGAGTAAATTAAAAAGATAATTATGAACTCATATGGTCAGAAACGTACAGGTTCCATTGCCATACATGATGTTATGGTATATGACCTCTTGTGCTTGTTATGGTTATGCAGTCTTCCACTGCTCTGGAGAACCCACCAATATATATATGTACATTATAATTAAGTCTCACCATATGCCACATTAATCCATGTGTCCCTTACCATAACATGATCTGGTCTCGCGAATTCTTCATATTAAGTGGCCAGCTGCAAAAATGTATGATTAACTCTTGAGATGTGCTTGGTCTCTTCATTTGGAAATGCCAAAATCATTTTATTTTTAGAAAATTTTTAATGCAAAATGGAAACTGTAAAAATGTGCACCCATATTCTATTTAAACCGATACAGCAATCCATCCATTGGTTAGCTTGTTAAAGCCTGAAACCGCAAATGTAAAGAAACAAGGATACATTTTAAAGAAAATATATATATAATCGGCTCATTAGGCGCCTAACTGTCCTTTTTTATTTTCTATGTTGATATAAATCAATGCTTCAGGTTCGTGTAGTGAGCTAACGTGGGCACAAATAATGTATGATGTAGAGTGCCTGCTGAGGCTCCATGGAAGTCTATTATTGCATCAATTGACAAAGGTACAATTATCACATTAAAAACGAGATCATAATAATTAGGAAACCAATCAATCAGCTTCTTCTTAAGAGTGCATATGGTACTTTATGTTTCTGTAGAGATATTAAAAGCATCTTTTGGCAAAACCGAGTTATTTTAAATCAGAGCTGATTGTTAGATTTGTAAGGGCTTTAATATGCTTCAATCTGTTAACATTCAATTAGATTTTGAACAATTTTGGTTTCATTATGTCCACTGATAACCATAACCCGCACCTCAGGGGAAAACACTTCCATTCTTCCATTTGTTGGAAAATATGATCCTTAATTTAAAAAAAAATACATATTTAATCCCAAATTATCAATTCTGTTATTGTATATTCAGTTTTGTTTACTAATCCATACATTAATGACCAATAGTTTGCATGTCCCACGCCAATAACCTCTCTTCTGAGAGTAAAATGTGTACAACAAAGAATTAGAAGATTATTAATTCATCTTGTTATAATAAATCACCAGAGAACCAATGTAAAGAAATTTCTTCAGCAAACTTGGCTGAAAAAAAGTCCTAAATAAAAGACCCTACTTTACTTTCATCAAAATAATATATATCAGACTAAATTTCTTGCAACAAATTGGATATTTCGTATTTTTTCCATCATAAACTGTCCATATGTGTCACGGACCGGGTACACAGGTAGGGCAGGAGCCCAGGTGCAGGGGATACTACAGACGGGCGGGAAGAAACGAACAACAGACTGATTATGATAATATGGTTTGTATTGCCAAAGAGAGTATAAACATATACAGATGGTAAGTCTCTTGGTTGGAAGCCCGCTGGTGGGGCGCATGGATAGTAGCCCGACAGGAAACCCTCAAGATGGGGCGCACACGACAGGTAGCCCTCTGCATGGGATCAGGATCAGGATCAGGATCAGGATCAGGATCAGGATCAGGATCAGGATCAGGATCAGGATCAGGTAGTCCAGAAACATTAATGTCAAGGCCCATTAATGTCAAGGGCTGGGCAGGTTTATAAAGGCTGTGTAATCCAGGAAATAAGGTGCAGCTGGACATGTTAATCAGGTCTGAGTGCTTCAGAGTGGCAAGGGCGGCCACTAGTGGTTGACAAAGAAAATGAGCAGCACAGAGTTTAAACAATTCCAGACAGCGAAGGGTGGAACGTTACAATATGCTTATTCAACGTGAATATCTTATCTATATATTTTAGGTCAATACATGCAACAGGGAGAAAAGTCTTTGCTTGTAATTTATTACCTATTATGCTACTAATGTAAACTTCTGAGGATGCACAAGGATTGTGACACATCTATATTTTAAAAATAGCTTTTCCATTACAAAAACTTTAACATGGCATGTTTTCCATATGGATTTGTACCACTTACCGATTGAGCAGTCTAGTCGTATATACTATGAATTGCCAGAAAAACACTTTTAATTTAATTATTTCATCCATAGTTCATTTTTTTATTATTATAGTATAGGTTTGCTAGAAAATGTACTGCTCTGTGAAATGTTTTAAGACTGTTTCAAATATAGATTACTATAGTGTAATTGTTGACATGTTTTAAAAAATGTTTTATGTAACAGCATTAAAACTAATTTATGCTAGAAATAAATATTTACAAATTTTTTTCCAATTTTTTTTTCTTTCCATTTCAGGTGACATGATTTTGATCATCAGGTTTCAGTAGGGTAATGTTATTCCAGCAAAGCATGGAGAGGGAGAAAGATGTTTACTACTGGTTGTCATTTGATGTTTTTTTTTTCTTAATTAGTCATTTTGCTCAGTCAGACTTAGAAACAAAAACCCCCTAATAATTGAAAACAGTGTGAGGAACATAAAAGCTACCTTCATCTGTCAGCTGAGAGTCACCTATCTTTGATGCACGCATCTTGCTTTCATACTTATTACTATCATTATGTTCATCCAAAAAAGATAACATGAACTAAAGGTGATCTTTCAGAATTTGGTCAATGGAAGAAATATATTATTTTTCAGCAGGTATTATAGGTATTGTGACACCAAGAAAAAAAAAATATTAAAAACATATACTGTATGTAAAATATAAGCAGATAAGTGCTGCATCATGTGAATATAAACTTATTTTATTTTTCTCCTCACTACCCCCTATCACTAACATTAAAATGTTTTTTGGAATACCAGAGTTGCTTAGAAGCTGTCCAGTCATTCATCCAAACCCCTACTCAATGGATTACATTGCAGCAATCTGACCTCCAACCATTCCCCCGTTAATCTTCACACACCTCTTCTGTGATGTTAGATATTCAGAAATGACAGGCAGTGCATAGCAAACAAATGATACACTATTTTAAAGCATGTTATTTAACGTGTACAAGAGTAAAAAATATTTAGTTGGTAATGGTAATAAAAAATATGTATACAGTGAAAGGCATACAATCACATTAAATATATTGGGTCTCCCAGAGCCGTGTAGAATACAGGGGCGGGCTGGGCCGGGGGGCAGGGGGGCAATTGCCCCCCAAGCCGCCCTGAATCTACATTAAACGGCCGCACGGCCGCCCATTTAAGTGGCCGATTCGGCCACGCCAGGGCCGACTTTAATGCCCGCAGCATCCGTGGTGGGCCGGCCGAATTGGCCGGCACACCGAGATGCCACTGCAGCCGATGTGGCTGCGAGTCTTAAAGCGGCAGTAAGACACGCTGGCCGCTTTAAAATCATTAAGCAGCCAGCGTGCCTGCACAGTGCCGCACAGTGTCCTGTTCGATGTGACTCCGCCCCCTTGAGAGACACGTCACATTGTCAATGTGTTGGGCCGCTCAAGGGGGCGGAGTCACACGGAACAGCTCCTCGTGACAGCTAGAGGAGCATGCTGGAGGAAAGCAGCAGTGAAGGATGACAGCAAAAATTTAAGTATTAAAAAGAATAAAAAAATTGTTGGGGTAATAGGCAGAAGGGGAGCCATATTTAAAGGGGGGTCTGCATGGGTCAACAATGGGGGTGGGTGGCTGGGTTCAATATACATGGGTCATTAACAATGCAAAGGGGGGCATCAATACACAAGGGAGGGGGGATGGCTGGGGACATCACATAAATCAATACACAAGGGTGTTGGGACATAATGTACAAAGGGGGCTGGCTGGGGGTGCAAATCCACATGGGGCAATACACAAAGGGCATAATGTACAAAGTGGGGCTGGCTGGGTGCACATATCCACATGGGGCAATACACAAGGGTGTGGGGGGGAATACATTAAAACCAAGGGGCGGGGCTGGCTGGGGCATCAATACACAAGGGGCAAATACAAACAAACAGCAAACCAGTGTGGAAAGCATTTTGGACGTGGGTGTCATGTGGCAGAGCCTGTCCTGGTGTGTGTGTGTTTGGATATCGGTGTGGCAGAGCCTGTCCTGGTGTCTGTGTGTTTGGCTGTCTGTGTGGCAAAGCCTGTCCCGGTGTGTGTGTGTGTATTTGGGTGTCGGTGTGGCAGAGCCTGTTCTGGCGTCTGTGTGTTTGGCTGTCTGTGTGGCAGGGCCTGTTCTGGTGTCTGTGTGTTTGGCTGTCTGTGTGGCAGGGCCTGTTCTGGTGTGCGTGTGTGTGTGTGTGTCTGGGTGTCGGTGTGGCAGAGTCTGTCCTGTTGTGTGTGTGTTTGGGTGTCGGTGTGGCAGAGCCTGTCCTGGTGTGTGTGTTTGGGTGTCGGTGTGGCAGAGCTTGTACTGGTGTCAGGGCGGGCTGTTTGGGGACAAAATTGGCTCACGCTGGGCTATTTGGGGACAAAGTTGGCTCACTATGGACTGTAATTTGTTAATGTTATCTTGATGCTTATCTTTTTTGTTACAAAGATTAGCTGTTTTTAATGTATTAAACATAATTTTTTTTACTCCCAGTCCAATCACATTACATCAATATGCATTAGAAAATCAGGAAAAGATGGTCATGGATGGTGTCCTGATTCGGTGGCACAACGGGCCACTTGACTAGACTTGCCCCCCAGGCCTTAGGCTGCCAGCCCTCCCCTGGTAGAATACTACTTAGCCACAATGGTCTTCAAAATGGCATCAATAGTATCCAATGCTTTCATCTTTAACAAATAAGTTCTGTATATCTTTTTTCTTCTTACTAAAAAAATAGATTGTTAATGACATTCAATGGTCCTTCTCACCATCCCAGGGAAGTTTTGTGAAACTAACATATATTGTTAATTTTATTTCTTTATAGTAACATTCCATGTTATGTATAACTACTACTAGTTGTGCTACTACTACTATCATGTGACTACATTTATTGTAGCTCCCCTTTATTATATTGTTAACTGTAAAGCACTGAATTCATCTATTAACAGTAAATAAGGAAAACTATGCAAACAGTCATACACACACTCCAATTTATCGGTCACTTGTCTTAAAGTGCCAGAGCTGATTTTACGTCCCAGTTTGGTCCTGTACCAAACTTTATTCAAATTCCAAGATTATAAGTGCATAAAACTTTAGGAAAAGTAGAGTTCAAAGGAAAAGGCAGATATATATTTCTATACTGTTTTTACTGTTTTGTTAAGGAAGGAGTGGGAAATGTGCAAACATATGATATATAGGATTATCCAGTTAAAAGCTCTGTCCTATCTATCAATTTTCTAAAATCCTACAGTTTACTTTATAATGCAAAATTAACATATGTAATGATTTTCGCAAGAATACTAATCAGTAAAAAGAAACTTCAGTGGTTGTGAGTTTTATTTCTATAAAAGAAAACGATTGAGACAATAAGCATATTTCTTTTAGAAAATTGGATCTTATTTGTATTCAACTGTTGGCAAAATTAAAAAAAACCATTTATCTGGAAAATTTGTTTTTGAAACTCTTTTCATTTCAATGTTTAACTTTGTTGTTAAATTAAAATATGTTGATTTCATGTTACAGATCCACTGGTAAGATATTAAATGCACTTTAAATACATCTTTAAGCAATTGTCTGGTAGAAGAGTTTGATCAATTTAAATTTGACAGCCCTAGAGGAAAGCTTACCCTGTTTCTGTTTGAAGTGCAAAGCAGATAAATAGTCCTGAATGTGGAATCTTTGCTTTCAACCTTTATTTTGCAAACAGAAATAATTAATTCTATTAATTTCCATTCAGGTGTTAAATCACATTATCCTAATTTTGTTTACGTTTTACGAAAATATGAAAATACAATGGGTATAAAGTGCCAAGTAAGACAAAAACAAAAGCCATGTATGATGTATGATCTGAATTTTTGCATTTTAGACATTTCAATGACCAAAAGGTTTAAATTATATTTTGCTTTTCAATTTTAAACCTGTAATATATAAATATGTAAACTGCATACAAATTAGCACAGCGTCCATCAAGATATATGGCACATAATCCTTTAGATACCCTGCTTATATGAAAAACCATATTCACAGAGGACTCCAAGATGGGCCAATGAAACAGAACTTTTCATTGTTTCAGGACATCCACTTGATTCCTTCTTAATTTACAGTGCCCTTGAGTAGAGAACATGACTTCTCCTGCTTGATAAGAGGGCAATTATGATGCCAACTTGGGTTTAAGAATTTAGTAATCATCCTGTGGTATAGAAAAAAATATCTACATTTTCTCTTAGCCTAGAAGGGGTCTAATATATTTTCTACCTTATACTCATTGTTATAGCAATACTTATATTTATAGTGTATTAGTTAATGCATATGATAGCTGAGTTGTCCTTTTAAATACCCCTCGTCTTATATTCAAGGTTGTTTTATAACCTGACCTCAGATTGTGGCCTGACTATAAGACTAAGAGGTTGTTGGCTCCTCATCAGTCTGGTTGCAGCTTGCTGTCCAGGGGTTAAATGGGAGGAGGTTTAATTGCACCTCCCCCAACACATTAATCTGGTTTTGGTAGCAGTATAAACTGCCGTGTGTGCCCACTATGTAGGAGGTGAGAGTAGGTTCTCACCCTATTGAGAGGGTGCCTTGACGTGGCGGGTGAGCTTAATTATGCTTTGGCCAATTCATATAACCAAAACCTCTCATTTATATTTTGTTTATATATTTGTTGCCAACTTTATTAGGGTGAGAAGCGCATTCAGTATTTTGTTTTTTGTATACATTGTACAGCCAACACACTGTATTTGCAGCATGCTCACACTGTTTGGTAGGCCTCATATTATACATTTGTATTATTTGAGCCTGAGACTAGCTTAGCGCACTGACATTTTTTCTTTTCCCTATAAGACTAAGATCCAGATCGCCCACAGCTTCGAAGGGGACCTGGATCCTCCTCTCTGGCAGCCGGTGAACGTCTGCGCCATGCCTCCACTGCTGCCCAGCTCCGGCGCTCCGTCATAGTGACGGGCAGGAGGAGAGGTTGTCTCCGCAAATCGTGCAGACGTCCACTGGGTGCCCCCACTAGACACCAGGGAAAATGGAGCATGGGGGGTAAGTCTGGGGGAGCAGAGTGGTATATCAGGGGGCAGAGTGGCATATAGGGGCATATAAGGCATATCTGGGAGGCAGAGTGGCAAACCCGGGGGCAGATGTGCATAACTGGGGGGCAGGTTGGCAAACAAAAGGAAATAAAAACAAAAAATGCATTTTTCTGAATCATAGTTTTTATTATATATAAAAACAATAGTTTACATGTGAATTAATATATACTAGTACAACTTTTTCCTATAGGATAGTCTTATATTCAAGCTTTTTTTCCCCTAAATGAAGATTCAAGTTTGGGGGGGTCATCTTATGATCAGGGACGTCTTATAATCAAGAAAATATTGTGATATTTTTCTTGTCCCTTGCAAATACATGGGTGGATTCTATGTTCAGCCAAACATATACAGTATGTTGCTTTCTGTGCCCACAGAAAGTGCTCCCATTTATTTAAGCAACCAATTGGCAGTGTGAAAATGGGATCACGAAGGGGATGTTGCACTGCATCTCTAAAGCTGCAGCTTCTTCTTAATGTAAGGATTTTTCTCCCTTATTATGATATAATTTACCTCTAAATGAAGATGTGTAAAAAGCATTGGCAAAATCAGCTGTACACATTTTACATATATTTAGCCTGAACAGTGAACTATGATAATCTACTTTTGTATTGGTACCTCAATTACATTTCTTTAAATAAAAGAAAAGCTTTGATAGGGTGAGTTATTTTCACACCACCAAAAGTCATATGTATTACCAAAATGCTATAAACCTCAAATATAAAACAGGCCTGATATAGTGTAGTGGTGAACCACATTGTGCTTTTTTATTCCAAGATGTGAAATATACTGATCTATACGATGTCAAGCAAACTGTTATATTGCTGTTTCCCAGCCCAATAAAAGCAAAGGACATCTAGACATTTGAACAAGGTCATAAAAATCCTTGACAAGTAATCTAACTGTAATAACATTTAAGTAGTTTGAAATTTGTGTTTTTCACTTGGAATTAAATCTTCAAGGGTAATGTTTCATTTTTCTCTGTTTAATAAATGTAATGCAATAAATGTGTGTAAAACATGGGCATTGCATGTATTTCTGTTATTCAGACCTGAGTGTTTCAAGCATATTACCAACAGCCCTTTTTTTACAATAAGCGTAACAAAAAAGAATTCTGTGCATTTATTAAGGTTTGCGTTGAACAAATGTATGTTAATATAAATTGTTACATCAAATGGCATAATTATGTAAAATAAAACATACATTAGCATATAATGTTCTAAAATAATATTATGCTCAAATAGTACAGGCTTTGACAAATATTTTACCCATATACATTCATTGCACAAGATTATCACAACAACTGTGTGCAGTAGTATCTGCACACTGATGCAATTTTAAATTTTAAAGTTCAGGCAGCAAAAACCAGACCATGCGGGTGCCTTAACCCTGAGAGTGATGAAACCATAAAAGGAACCTCAACAACTTAAATTACACACTTCAAGCATAAAAAATATTTGATTCCCTGCATTATTTTTATTTATGGTGAGTTTAGCCTAAACTATATGACCAAAAGTATGTGAACATCTGATCATCACACCTATATGAACTTGTTGGGCATAAATATGCCATTTAGTGACACTCACTTTTTTACTTTGGCTAGTGTAGTGCATCAAAGTTATGTATCCATCTTGGAAATTTTTAGCACCAGTCCATGATTCAGGTCGCAGATGTGTGATCTTATGGTGCTGACGCCAAGCAATAAAGAATAACAAAATTGGCACTTTCTTATAAAAAAAAATAGCAGGACAGTTGAAAAATTTGCCTATGAGTGCAAAGACAATTTATGCTTCGTTAATGCATGTGTAATGAACAATTTAATTCAGCATAACATTATCGTGTGTGTGCAGTTACAGAAAGGATAGAGGACATGTTGGTTTACCCAAATTGGGTAGGCAAAAATATTAAATGTATATTTTAGCATAAAAAAATACATAATTTAATTTGTCCCCAGCTAGCTTAACAATGCAACCTTTTCGCCCAAATAGTTTGTCTCTGCCATATTTGTGCCCAAACAGCTTCCATCTGCCATTGTCAGGGATGGGATGAGGAACCCGGTATGCAGGATGCTCACAAGCAGAGAGAACAGGCGGGGACAGATCAGCTAAATGCAGCGGAGTCCAGTCACGATAGCCAAAGATCAGGGTTAAGAGAGCAGCGTAGTCCAATAATCAATAGCCAGGGGTCTGGATCAGAGAGAGCAGCGTAGTCAGTAATCAATAGCCAGGGGTCAGCAACATGAACCAAGTAATAGAATCAGTGAACTGATAAATCTGCCGCCAGAGGTCACCTGCCTCTGTGCATGGCGTCATCGGCGCACGTTCCCCGCCATCTCCACTCGGGAATGGATAAAGTGAAGAGGGGGCTCGCGCGCGCACTCCTGGATCTGACGGAGCAGAAGCGGGAGCAGCAGGGGGAGCAGCGGGAGCAGCGGCATGGGATCTGGTACCCGCAATTAGTGGGTACTCAGGTGAGTAGCCAGGTCGGGGTCTCTGGTGTGGACCCTGACAGCCATATATTTCCCCAAACAATTTCCCAATGCCACCTTTGCCTCAAAACAGCTTGTTACTTGCCAGTGCCATTTTTGTCTACAGACCTGTTTTTCATACTCAGTACTTACCTGCTACCTGTGTTCACGGAGGCTGTCTCACTGTTGGGATCCAAGTCCTGGATTACCGCTGTTGGGGCTTCTCCCTATACAGCGGTTTTCTGGGCAGAATAACTCCTGCGGTGAGTACCTCTAGTGATACAGACGCGACACCAAGCAGGTAACAAGTGTCATATTTATCCCCAAACAACTTAACAGTCCCATCATTGCCCACCATAATTATTGAGTGGACAGGCTCAATTCTTTTTCAGACTCACCCCAAGATACAGCTCTGCAGAGAGCTCTCACTTAAGAACAATGAATTGTCTTGATTGAGGCTGCCCAGGACCTGGGATATGAAGTCCCATTGTGCAATTCCCCCAAGCCATACAGGACATGTGGTCACCTTAGTTAGACATCCCATTCCAAAACCTTCATCATTTATATGTAGCTGCCCCTTTGCTGCTATAACAGCCTCCACTCTTTTGGAAAGATTTTCTACAAGATTTTGGAGTGTGTCTGTGGGAATGTGCCTGACTCCCAATCTGGGAAAAGAAAAAATGTCGGTTTAACTGCACCTCCCCCAACACATTAATAAGGTTTTGGTAGCAGTATAAACTGCTTTGTGTGCCCACTATGTAGGAGGTGAGAGTAGGATCTCACCCTATTGAGAGTGTGCCTTGAGTGTGCCTTGACGTGGCGGGTGAGCTTAATTATGCTTTGGCCAATTCATATAACCAAAACCTCTCATTTATATTATGTTTATATATTTGTTGCCAACTTTATTAGGGTGAGAAGCGCAGACAGTATTTTTTTTTTCTGACTCCCAATCTGCATGCCAGTTTATGCCAAAAGTTTTTAATAGGGTTAAGATCACTTGAAATCCCCTGAACTAAAATCCTCAATATTTTTGTGGGCCTTGCTTTGTGCACAGGGGCACAGTCATGCTGGAACAGGAAAGATACCCTGGAGTCATTGGCGTAAAGGGGAACATGACCCTGCCAGCACTACAGGATGGTGCACATGGTATTAGGGCAGGAAACGGTTAACCCAGCAAGGGTCAGCACGAGGAAGTCACAAGAAACGTGACTGTAGGGGGAAGGGGACAGGGCTATTAAGCCCCTCTAAGCATATATGCAGGGGGCAATTGCTGAGCACCACAGGAGCAGTTTACCACCCACCCTCCCCTCTTCCTTAATCGATGTAACGTACAACTTCCTCCATTCAAGATTCTAATAAGGGCCAATTTAAACTCAGTGTAGTCTAGCTGTAGATGTAGTGTATTATGGTTGAAAGTTATAGCCCCAGAGCAGCCAGTCAAAAGCTTTTTCAGTTTCTGATTTTACCACTGAAAAGGAGCCTTTTGGCCTATGAATAACTGAGATTAAATTAAAAAAACATCCTATTATTGTCAGGTGCCTGATGGCAAAGATATATCAAAAGTTGTTTAATAAAAAAAAAGAAGTGATGAATAACGTTTTACATGAAATATTAAAATGTGATATGTTTAATTTATCTGTGTACACAAGAAACAAAACAAATTACAACATCTATATGTTAACCTTCTAAATGGCCTGTTGTAGATTAATATGTGAGCTGCAAAAAGAGTATAAGGTAGCAAAAATAGGAGTAGACTGGAGCCCTATGACCTTGAAGTGGTGATGTTTCTAAAAGTTTAATATCTTCTTACATGTCCAAAAGGCCAGAATCATAGCAGCATGTTTGTTGACATTAATGAAAACAGTTGGTCTCCTTTGGTGACAGACCATTGCTATTGGAATATACCGCATTTGCTCACTTATAAGAAGACCCTGATTATAAGATGACACCCCCAAATTTGAATATCAATTTAGAAAAAAAAGAAAAAGCCAGAGTATAATACTATCCTATAAGAAAAACATTGTATTAGTAAATATTAATTCACATGTAAACATTTGTTTCATATTAATAAAAACTATGATTGAGAAAAATGCATTTTTTGTTTTTATTTATTCTTATTTGCCAACCTGCCCCCCCAGTTATGCACATCTGCCCCCCGGTTTTCCACTCTACCTCCCAGATATGCCTTATATGCCCCTATATGCCACTCTGCCCCCTGATATACCACTCTGCTCCCCCAGACTTACCCCCCATGCTCCATTTTCCCTGGTGTCTAGTGGGGGCACCCAGTGGACGTCTGCACGATTCGCGGAGACAACCTCTCCTCCTGCCCGTCACTAGCTGGGCAGCAGTGGAGGCATCGCGCAGACGTTCACCGGCTGCCAGAGAGGAGGATCCAGGTCCCCTTCAGAGCTGTGGGCTTGCTACTCTGCCTCACAGATATGCCTTATAACCCCCTATATGCCACTCTGCCTAACTTGATATGACTTATTCCCCCTATATTCCACTTTGCCCCCTATATGCCACTCTTCCCCCCAGATATGCCTTATACCCCCTACTTACCACTCTGCCCCCCCAGATATGCCTTATACCCCCCGACTTACCAATGCAGCCGTAGACTTGTACCTCTTGCTCCAGAATCCCTGGGGTCAAGCGTGACATGACCTTCGGGTGCTCCACCATAGAAGCCCCGGCGGAAGTATCGGCCAGCAGCAGCAGAGGTTGTCTACTCGCATCGTGCAGACATTCACCGGCTGCCAGAGAGGAGGATCCAGGTCTCCTGCAGTGCTGTGGGGATCCTCCTCTCTGGCAGCTGGCAGAGAGGAGGATCCAGGTACCATGCAGAGCTGCAGGGGACCTTGATCTTAGTCTTGTAGTCAGACCTCTATTTGAGGCCTGATTATAAGACGACCTTGAATATAAGACGACCTCTGAAAAAACTTTGTCTTATAATCGAGCAAATACGGTATTTACTGTAATAATAACCTTGTGACTTTTGAAGACTCAATTGTACCTTCTTCCACTTAGTATACAGTATGTTGCCTGACAGGAGTAATGCAGACCAGCAGACCATCATTCAGACACCTTACTTGAGAGGAACTGTATGAAATATAATAAGTCAAAATTAATAACCAACTCTGCTATCCCTCCCTACATTGTGCCTATAGTCTCTGGTTTTAACTAGATCTATAAGGAAGGAAATGCTAGTATTTGCTTGGTAAGGTGCTGGCAATATAGACCAACATCACGGTACTGTCAGCTCTGAATGTATGGATCAAATATTTATTTAAAATATCTACATTGTTACATTTACATATACAACATCTTGTCTATTTGGCATGTTTGACAAAAAATATAACAATGTCTGCCGCTCTTTTGATATAAAGTGAAAGCCTGGATACCGATTAAGCAAAAATTTGTATGAAGAGTCTAAATTGTCATATCAAAGTTTTTAACAGAAATCTCCTATTACTGTACCTGTCATCTACAACAGAAGATTCAGCCTATAAATTATATTGCATTGCAAAAGCAATAGAAAAAAAATATCAGCCATTATTTTTTCAAATTACAGCACTTCTTATCTCTCTGCAGAGAAGTTCTAGCTGTCATACCACTGTAAATTAAGTGTTAGAAACTTTTATTTCTTTTGTTTCTGATTCAAGTGAAAAAAATATTTGAACAAAAGGTCTAACCTTTTTTCAACATTCCCATGTTTGTTCCACTCTATTATTTAGCTGTAAATTGGTAACATATTTTCAATTACAAAAAAAGATTTATTTTTTTATTTAACAATCAGTAATGGGATTTCTATGTATATTTCGGAAGGTGTCAAAACAAGTTTCATATTGAGAAAATGTTGTCACATGCAAGTATTCTGTGTACGTCCATACATTTTATTCTTAAATAGCATTTTAGGGTGATCCCAACATGTGGTCCTAGTAAAGTTTATACAGGCATTTAAGCTGCTGTTGCTGTTATTTCCCAGCATTAAGCATTACTTCTTTCATTTTTCAATGAAAAATATGAAGTTCTTATTGGAACACATGATTGTTGAGTGAATGTATGTGTGTTTTAGCTCACGATCTGGGGCAGCATCACCAGACAGCCACAATCTCTCCACCACCCCTGGCCGCCATCTTCATATGATGTCACATGCTGGCGCTGTATATGTTTAAGCTGCACAGCACTTTTTACTGCAGTCTATGGAAGCTGTACAGCTGGGGCACTGATGCCCCTGGACCTGCTCCCCTAAGCAAAGATACATCATTGAGGGTGAGTGTCAGTGTAGGGGGCTAGAGTAGTGATGGCAAACTTTATTGGCCTGAGTGCCTAATTTTCCATGAACCAAGTTGCAGACCTCAAAGAGCCCACACTGCATGTTGGTGCCAACCTCTGGTGTAGTGCAGGCTTGGTTACACCTTCCACAAAAATCTGCATTATATTTAACCCTTCTTTTCTCATATTTTCAGAAAAGGGTGGTGGCAGCAGCACATGGGTTCCAAACACCTTGCACACTCACCCTATAACTCTTACCTCCCCAAATATTAAACAAAATGTTTAAACTAAAAAGACCACTCACTGTTTGCAATATATTTTCATAGTAGCTCAGATTTGTTCATTAACATAAGAAGCTCTAAATGAAAGATTGTTCAATACACAATGAAATGTGTAAAGTTTTTTTCTTTTTTCTTTGCTATTATGTGAACAGATGCAATTTGGAAAACGGTTTAATAGCTGCACATTTCTAACACATTTATAAGCATTGCATAGTCCAAAAATCTCCTCCGTCCCCTTCTACGTACACATTTTTCAGTAAATCTTCTCAAGAGCATGTTTGGATCAATCGGTGCCTCAATCATTTTGACAGATTCATCTCAGCTAATGAAAGAGCCACCTGTGCTTATTTGAAGATATCATGGGCACTGGTGGTACTGCATCCTGAGGAAGAAAATTGAGAAATTAGAGCACGGTGCTTTCAAAGACATAGCTGGTGTATAAAGGCTTATTTAATGACAGCTGTGGCCAGTCCTATTATTTTAGAACTTGCACAGAATGAACAGCTGCTTACCCTGTAATTGTGCATCTGAAAGTTATTGCTTTACAAATAACTGACATAATATTTGCATAAATATGATAAGGCAACCATTCTGAGCTTCAGATATCCACTTTGTCTGTTCTATCAATGCCACCTGCTAATGCTTTTTGCTATCTCTATGATAAAAAAATATCTTAACATTGCTGTGTGTAATAAATTGTTACTATTATTTTATTTCTTATGCTGCCAAACCATTGAACAGATTTTTTGGGAGAAAAAAAGAAATAAAATAAGTGCAACTGCTAAGAAAAAAATCCCAATAACATAAAAGACAGGTTTCCTTCTTTTACATAATGAGTAAATAAATTGTAAACTTAAACACGTCCCTGGCTGAATGCTTTACAATATTTGGTACTTTATCAAATATTATACTGTATGTCCTCATCATACAGATGCATTTGAAGAAAAAAAAAAAACAATAATGTAATGATCATGTTTATTAATCTCGCCTAAACTGGTGGAAGTAAAGGATCACAAAAACAGGATGTGAATAATAGAATCATATAATTAACTTTTTTTGCAACAACAGATTGTGTGAAATTAAATATAGATTTTATTTCATGACACTGTAAAGCAATACATTAGAATGTAGGACTTCACACCTTTCTTTCACTGTCCCTTTTAATCACATATAATTATTTATACTCTTTCCATGTATATTTGGATTCATATTGAGTTTTGAGTTGGAAACTGCTAATTACAAGAAAATACTTGAAAAGATCCAGTGGTGATATTTCAGTGTTATTATGTGTTATTTGTTCTTGATTATACTTGCATAGGCAAATGACTATCATTAGGTAATGGTCATACATCAACATACTTTACATATATTATATTCCCTGTCATGTAACCGCTACTGTCACAGTAAAACTATGTTGCCCCTGCATACATCATCAGGGCTTGACTCAGATTAAAAAAACAACTACCCTTGTACTTTAAGGCCAGCAGCCACAAAATGATGCATTTATACTCTTGCAGCCTAAAGCCACTCAGTATAGGACTTGAGTACACGTCGCTCTCAGGTACCAGCTCACCGGGCATTTGCCAGGGATGTGCCAGGTGGCCAGTACTGTGTATAGAGAATGAAAAATATAAAACTATGTATATTGGTATTATGTTTAATTAAATGTGTTACTTTGTATGCAACATGCAGATGCAGTCTTTATTGCAAGCTGTTACAGGTCATAAAATACATGGCTATACATGACATTGTGGCTTTCTATGATATATATACATATATACTTTTTTTAATATGTCAACACAATTGCTTTTGTGATCTGCAAAGCATCAGAACATTTTGGCATTTGGGCCGTAAAGTGATTGAATCTTAATTCAGCCCTTGATTTGATCTTACAATGTCACAAAAAAAGACTGAATGTCACAACATAAAATATACTATAGATTTTTCTTTGAATTCTAATACTTCATTATATTATTTCATGATAATTTTCCTTATCGTATTTTGTTTTTATAAGTCATTTTATTTAATTTAATTTTTTTAATGGAGTGACTCTACAAAGGAAGGTCATATTATGTATGTACTGAAGAAAAGTAATAATTTGGAAAATAGAGTGGTTTTAGTATTAACTAGCTTTATTTTGGATTTTTACATCTTATTTTACCAATGCATTTAAAAAAAATAGCAATGCCATTAAGCTGAACAATTATTAATTATTTCCAATGAATACAAGATTTTGTTATGTTTTGCGTATTATGTTTTAATTTGTCTGACCATATTACTGTAAGGTACTGAGCACTCAGTGTTTGTGCAAAATGAAATCTACGTATTGAATGGTCTGGGAATCAAGCCAAAATCAAATTACAGTAATACAAGTGTGGTATTATAAAAGAATGAATCAAGTTCTCAGCATCTTGCTGAGGCAGCACTCATCTTAACCTTGTTGAAAGCCTGAAAGGGAACTATGAAATCTTATCAATACGGCTGATATTGCTCTCAGAGGAAAAATGAGGGTATAAATTGCTGAAATTCATTTTGAATAAAATTGCATTGCAAGATGTCCTGCAACAGTATTCATTGTAACCAGACATTGTTTCTCTAACATAACAGAAATATAATTTAAAACCTTTGATAATTTGCCAAGAGCAAATATATATATATATATATATATATATATATATATACATACCTTTTAGTTTATATATATATATATATATATATATATATATATATATATATTCATACAAACACACACACATGTGCTGATGCCTACCCAGAATCCCTGTGGTTGAGGCAGCACCACAAGATTACTGTGGGAAAAACAAGCCTTGTTTGCTGGGTGTAGATAAATTAAATTATGTTTAATAATGCTTCCGCTACTATATATATATATATATATATATATATATATATATATATATATATATATATATATATATATATATATATATATATATATATATATATATGCACTGTTAAGCAATTATGAATAAAAAGTAATTAATTAATGTAACTTATTTTTCAAGTTGTGCAATGTTTGTATAGCATGGATATTTATTTACCTGTCTCCTCATTTTCTTTTTAATTGCCTCTCTGGAACTTAATTTAGAAGTCAATTTCTATCAAAGGGGTTTAAATAGTAATGGAGTTTGGGATAAATCATATTACAAAGTCATTGTAATTATTATTGTGTATGGATGGCCAATTACTAATGTTACTTGGGCGCCTTGTGTGATTCTTTTTTTACATAAGCCTGTATAATTGCACTAGTTTGGGTTTGTCATAAAGACATGACATGAAAATGTAATTATTATCCTTTAGAGCAGTTCTGCACAACGCCAATCCTTGAGAGAGAAAAACAGGCCAGAAATGGTAGGTATCATTGATAAAGCAAGCATTCAGTGCATAGCCACCAAATACTATGTGAAAGCACCTTTCTGAGGCATACATATTGGGAATTTCATCACACAGAGATTGCTTAGCCCGCCACTATTAATGAGGCATCTGTGTGGTAGGTGGGGTGCATAAACCTAACGTTTCAGCACATATTTGCAAGTTTTGACCAAACCTTAGGTTTAAGCACCCATTAATAGTGCCTTATTAATAATGACCGGCTAAGCAATATATGGCCATATAGTGTGACAGAATCCACCAGAATTTACATCTCAGATATGTGCTTTAAAATATTATTTGTTGTGTGTGCACTGATTTCTTGCTTTGTTGTGTGTACATGTTGGTCACTTCAGCAGCACCACGCAATCTGAATGTGTATGCTTTTAAGGGTGTGCATCCCTTTCTGTTTTTTATTTATTTTTTGCACATTTGCAGGTTCTGAACAAACCTTAGCACCCCTAGCACACAGAAAGTAGCATTTTCTGGTGCATAAGGGTGCATTATGGGTTTTTTTGTAAGAGGAGAGAAAGTACAACTGAAATAATGCCATGAAGAATACATCAACATAAATCTGAAAATAAATAAATCAAAACGAAAACGTACATTTTGATGTATGCAACTTCAATTGAAGAGTGATAAAATATTTATACGTAGTTTCATTTGAAATAATTTCCCCCACTGGGACAAATTATTTTTTCTTTTTGTCTATATAATGTAGATGTGTGTAGTCAACATGCCAGTTAGTACATAGTGTACATAGTATAACATGGCACCTCTGTGTTTCATTTTGTGACTTGAGCCCATCTCAATGTTGGATAGAGAGGAGAAACAACATATTGAAAAGCAAGGACATCACTACATATGCTATAGAGTACCTGTGGTTTTAGGATTTCTTTTTTATTTAGTGATCTAGTGATCATTGCAATCTCTGGTATGTGCTTCTATGTATCTGTGTAATATGTGGATGCTATTATGTGCAAGACCTTGGTAGGTACCGTTAAAAACTTTTATGATCCTTTTGGGAGGGTATATCTTGCTTTTATTTTATTTAGATGGTTTGCAGTAATTTTACTTTGAAGCACACTTTGCAATTCAGAAGTTATATTTTACAGACTTTGATATTTAAAGATTTAACCTTGGGTGTGCATTTCCTGTTTTATGGAAGAGACTGTAAAAAAATAATGGTATTTTATTGACAGTACAATAAAGTAAACCAATAGCTAATGTGATAAATGTTTTTCATAAGCTTTTCTATGAACCACATTTTGGATTTATGTTTGGAGACATTATATCATTTAAGGTTACTAAAATAGGGTTTCCAATTTTATTTGCACTAGATGCCTCATTTTCTGTTAAAAGGTATGCACAAAATGCACAAACTGGCCATTATTGCCAATAAGTCGCTGCTTTTCTGAATTAAATCCTTATAATAGATAGTAAGAAACAATAAACTCTGTATGAGATTATCTCAAACAAGTCATTAGTACATTCTACTACTTCAAAGATTGATGCAAAGATAAGGTAAGATTCTAAAACTCAATATAGCCAACAACTTCATATAAAGCCAAATCTCAAATTCAGCCCTAAACAAATTAATACAATACCATTGTTGGCATATGTGTGGATTAATCTGAATATCTACCTTTTGATGTAAGATAATAACTGTTCAACCCATGTAGTCTTCTCAGTAGAATCTCATCAATGTTAATGGTAGTAGGCTTTTTGCATATCACTACCAAACCAAAAATGTAGGTTTATGGAACTCGTGTCATGTATACAGTATATGCCTTGGAAAAACAAAGTATAGAATAAAATAAGGAGGGGAGTTGAACAGGTCCATTTTCAGAAAGTGGAAGTTTGCCTACTTTAAGATTAATAAATAATTGTGTTGGTTTCTGTAGTATTATGTCTTTATTTCCTTTAAAATACATAGCTAAGGTATCTGTTTTAGATCATAACATTCTTTTGGACTCTAGTACTACTATATAGCACTTGTGTAGGGAACCATTAGAGTAATAGTAAAATGTCATATTGAGGGCTGAATAATTGTGTAAGTCTAGAGACTAGGGAAAATGTGCTAAAAAATAGACTGAGCAAAGTATAGATGTTTCTATAAGTTACATAAGCTAACCAGTTTGATGTGGTGTCTCATCATCAAAACAGCTCTGCCTCTCTATCAACACCTCTAACCACAAGTCCTAAACAACAGTGTCGCTCTTTGGCCATTTCAAATGTGGGTTGATATTATGCAGTATCATCTTCACCATCTTTATCACTGTCTTTTAGGGCTTTATATACAGTAAATAATAAATGCTATCAGAATACATATATTATTCAGTGGAAAACCTCTTCCTTGGTATGCTAATTGTGTTAGGCATAATTGTCTCTGGTAATAGTTTGCCTGCTATTTATTTGTACATAGCAACATGTGTCTGCTCTGCATCAAGATAAAGTATAATTATATTTTCTTTTCGATTTTAATAATGTACTATTGGGATTCTCACTCCACACTGTATGCCAAGATTAACCATTGTCAGAGAAAGATTTGTGTAAAGTATGGCAATAGAAAAATTGATGTTCTTTATTTTTTGCATTCAGTAAAAGTAGAATAGGACGGCACTAAGAAAAATAATGCCAATAAAGTTGGATGCTGTAACCTGTGTAAGGATCTCTCCCCACAATCCAACCCAACCAGTAACTCAAAGTAAAAAAAAAAAGATCAGCACACCAATATAGCATGCAAAGTATGCTCTAAATAATATATCAATAGTATATATAAGCAAAAAAATATGTAACGAGTGCATTGAATATCACGGATATACAGTGATGGTCAACATTATTGCACCATGCACCATGTCTAGATACATTCATATGTTTCATACAAAAAGACACAACAAAAATAATAAAAAAAAGAAATTGGAAGAAAAAGTGTAAAAATTGAAACATTGCCATGACATGATTATTGGCATCCACTTAAAGAATTCAAATGTGTTTAAAAAGAAGAATTAGACTAATCTGTGAAAACTTGTCACTGCCCACGTGGCTTGAATTAACAAATCAACAATGGTTTTAATGCTTAAAAAGGTCATTTTTATTCCCTGTTCCCTTTTTCACAATGGTGAAGACAACAGAGAATTCCATAAAGTACAAGGCCCTTGTCATCCCTATGTACACAACAATTTGCTCTTGGAACTGTCAAGAACGTCCCAGGAGGAAGACTGACATAGAACAACCTAGAGTGATGGTTTTAACTCATACCACACACCGCACACTAAACCAGGAAGGGTTTTATGGGCAAAGGCCAAGGAGGATCTCACAGCTGTAAAAAAAAATATTAAAAGACTTGACTAATCTAGTAAAACCACAATCATTCTGGGAATATATTCTATGGACAGCTGAAAGAAAATTATAGTTTTTAGCATTGCAGACCAGCGATATGTTTATTCCTGTTTTATACCTGGATATTTTTAAATATTTTATCTTTATTTTACAACACATGCATGTGCAATTTCTCACTGACATGTGAGGAGGCACATGTCTCATGGTTGATAGCATACAGGCATGATGTTTTATAACAAGGACAATATGATTGATGTGTTTTGGATTTTATTTTGATTTATGACTAATCATGTTCCTATGCTATTTTCATGAATTTTGTATATTGATCTTCCTTAATATTTTTTAATCGTTTATCTTTATTACATTGGTAATACGTAATTTCTTGCTGACACTCAGGGTGGTGTGACATCATCATGGCGCGCACCTCCATGTTCATGGCAGCCACCAAATAGGATGAATTGTTCAGATATATATTGGGATATTCACTTGTCTAAGTAGATATTTCTGGTTTAGTATCTGGTTTTGTGGGTTGTGGGGTTTTTTGTGAGCTACTCTACACTGATTTTTGCATAGTCTATTAAAGTTTCAGCTGTTAAAATTCCATAATTTACAAATTGCCATTTACCATTGACCATACCTGTGCAGTAATGGTAAGACTATGTTCCTTAGAAAAATCCTACAAAGTATAGGAAAGAATATTGGAGATATCATTAATTGTTGTTCTGAGTCATAACAATAGAGGCTGGTGATGTTTTTGTGCATTTCTTTAATGCGTAAGCACAGAAGAAAAAAGATATATAATAAACTTTTTTTGGAATTCAAGCAGAGGCACAACCAATTAAAGGTTAGCAACAACTTATTATCTGATAGTGATAGTAAACCATGTTTCTCACCCTCCTCCCATGCTGAAACAGAAAAGGAAGAAAAAAAATGATTAGTGATTTAAAAAAAAATATATATATATAATAAAAAAGAAAAAACCCTTACATCCCATTGCGCTAACACAACATCTAAACAGTATAACCCTCCTGCCCCCGGTCACAACCCCCAAACCCGTTAAGCCATAAGCATATAAGCGCTGGGAAAGTATGGAAAAGCTATATAAATTGGGTATTTCTGAAATCAGGACACCTGAATTGATAAACTTGGAGAGGATTTTCCATCACCTAATTTTGTGAAGATTCAGAGGGAAAAGTTATAAAAAATGTGGTGTTTTTTTCTAATTTTCGCTAGTTTTTACTAAATTTTTCATCCTAAATTTTCAGCTAATTATCTAACTAGAAAGAAAGCTCTATCTCTCCTTGAAAAAAACAATATATAGTTTACATGGGTACACTATTCACAGGAAAAGAGAATAATCACTGAACCGACATACCGCAAAAATAGCAAAATTGCTCCGCAACTGAAGGGGTTAAAAGAAACTTACATTTTTCAGTGTGTCATACATTTTTGTTGCATCATTTTTCTTGGTTATGAAGTTTTCAACCCTAGTCAGCATCACTGCAACCATTTCTCGTATACTTAAACAGCTATATGTGAAAATTGGATTCCTATAGTTTAACTTTTCTGGTGTGGTCAGATTAACTTATTAATGATGTCTAGGAAGAGTGGATATTATTCTACCTTGTAATGATTGTTCTATACACAGAGGAGAAATTGATTTTAAGGTTGTAAAGCAAGTTGATGTTTCAGCCCTACCTTTACTCTTTCTGTCTAGCACTTCCATAAACCAGTTTTCTCAGAAATGTTTGAATTTCCTTTGCTTTTTTCACAGTTGTACACCATATGACACATTTTACTCAGCTAAGAATTTGGGTGCTGCGATAATTAGATCCCTGGAGCCTGCCTATCTGGATGTGTGCACAGAGGTATTTTCTCTCTTTTTGTCTATTTATAAAAAGGACATTGAGGTTCAGAACGGATCATGGTAAAAATGTAATTGCACAGATGAAATGAATGGAATTTCAGCTGAGATGTTAATAAACATGTTGACATGAAACAATACAACCTTTTCATTTCAAGTACTTAGAATTAGTAAAGGACATTAAGGTATTAAGTTGACAACCAGAATGAATTAAAAGTATAAAATTGTTATTACATTTTAATATTTAATTTTCTTTAAATACAACTTTTACAAATTGCTACAAAAACAATATTGATTATTACCTTTACTTATCCTATATTTCTCAAGCTCAGAACAAAAGTTGTGTTTACTCATAGGATACAGTTATCATTTGTCAAATAACCACAGCCGAGTCTTGGAAGGACCAGTTTAATAAACTGAAAAACCATAAAAAATTAAGCACTCTACACTTCCACATATTTTGGTACGCAAATTCCTATTATCGCAAGTATTCCATAAGTAAGTTTCAGAGATGTATGAATATCAGCAACCAGTACTTCTGAAATTCGACTCCCATTTGTAATTACCGATTTACACAATACTATGTTAAAAATCTTCAGAAATATTATTTTAATTTGTCCGAATACCTACTAATGTCTTTTGAAAATATTTTTTAGTGTTTCTATTAGTACCATACTCATATGATTTGTACTTCATCTCTCTTCAATTACAAATTTACATTTGTTTTGGAACTATAGCTATCAGCTATTTCATGTTCTTACAATATTCAACAGAGAAAAAAACAAAGTGCCAGATTTTGGAAAGTTTTTGTCACCATTTAGTCTGTAGCAGTGAAGAAACAGCTATTCCCTAGAGTGCTGTCAGAGTCTTTCTTGATGTCCTAACTCATAGTACTGTTTTTGCGGTGATGGAAGGCAGAACTTAAGTTTTAATGCAATGACTGAAGTAAACAAGAAGGGAGCAAGGATCTTGAAGAATAAATAAAGACAGGTTTATGCTCCAGGTTTTAAGTTCTAACATAAAGGTAACAGAATGCCGTACTTTCAACAAATGTTTACCTGATGGTAAAATGTTTTGTAACTGTATTTATCACAGACCCTTGAGAGATTTTTAATAGCAATGACATGATTGTTAGTAATTTAGCCAATATGTAGGAGATACTACAGTAAAATAAAAATGTTGTTTTAGTCTCTATGCCAAGAATGTAATGCTTTTTAAAAAAAAAATTTTTTTGCTTAAGACAAGTTTTGACAGCTCAAATAAATATCGGTTTGGATTAAAAGTGGGCAAAAAAGTTGAAACATGCATGTATGATCATTTCAATGGGTCAATGATACATTATTATTATTTATTGATTTAGATTGCGTCCTCATATTCCACAGTGCTATACAATGGGTAAACAGATTATAACAAGTAATATATAACAATTTGATCTTAAAGAAATAAGTGAGAAGAGCTTCCAGTAAAATCACAGTAAATCAGATCTCCAAGACACACAAACCATTTAATGTGGCTCCACCTAATACGTTTCACCTGTGCTACTCAGGCTAAATCATAGGCACCTATAATAATGTCCACTGTTAAATATTCTACTTCAATTCTATAGTAGTGTAACATGAGCTACATCATGTCAGTGAACATATTTGAAATCTCACTACACACCAACATCCTGATCTTTCACAAAAAAATTATACCGTACTTTTTTATTTTGAGTTTTGAAAGTATAGAAATCAGGAAACCCATTACCAATAAGCAGCACTAAACTGAGTAGCCAATACTCACCATAGAGGTGGATAAGCTAACTCCAGCACATCAATAAGCGGAGTCAGGGTGGAATCTGACCCCTGGGTTTGACTCCTTGAACCATATACAAGCCAACACAGACTTATCCATCAGACAATAAAAATCATCATCTATATCCAAACAGAAGTACACAAGGGCAAAACTAACAAAGAATAGGAGTGGTTTAGGTCAACCCCAGTTCTCACTCCTCCACATTTGACAAGTCATGTGGATTTTCCCAGTTATAGGTTCTCACATTTTATCTCTTCTAATACTCCCCACAGAAAGCATGATAATTCTGAAAATACAAAAAAAAATCACATGCTGTGTAGCATATCTACCTATGTTTACATTTTCTATTTAGATATTTTGTAACATGTTCACATACTATGACTAACAACATTGCTCCTGGTTTTGTGTTATTTTTCTAAAGTGTACTGTGCAGTAGTTTGCTAGATTTTTAGAGCAGGAACATTGATGTTTTAATGAATAGAAGACTGTTTGATCTATTAGTGTTGTACACTTATTGTACCAGCTTACTTCATATTAAGTTTGGATTTATGGTCTCCTAGGTGTTTCATTACATCACCATTTATCTGACACACACACAAACCTGCTAGATCTCATTTCATCCTTGATAATGCATCATTCTATATTACATATTCCATTACTTTTTCTCTAAAGGGCATGTGACTCTTCAGTAATATTTAACATCAAGTATACTGTATTGGACAAAAGTATTGGAACACCTGACCATTACACCAACAGGGACTTTTATGACATTGCATTCTAAATACATAGACATTAATATGAAGTTGCCTCCCTCCCTTTGGAGCTCTATTAGCTTCCACGATTCTGTGAAGTCTTTCAACAAGATTCTGGAGTGTTTCTGTGGAAACCACCCATTCATCCAGTAGAGCATTTGTGAGGTTAGGCACTGATGTTGGCCTGGTTTGCAATCTCCATTCCAGTTCATCCCAAAGGTGTTTGATGGGGTTGATGTCAGGGCTCTGTGTTGGTCAGTTAAGTTCGTCAACACCAAACTCATCTAACCATGTGTTTATGTGTTACATGGACATTGCTTTGAGCACAAGGGCACAGTCATGCTGGAATGGAAAATGGCTTTCCCCAAACTGTTCCCACAACACTGAAAGCATAGCATTGCCCAAAATATCTTGGTATGCTGAAGCATTAAGATTCACTTGAAGTGAAGGATCTAGCCCAACCTCTGAAAAGCAGCCCCATACCATGATCCCTCCTCCACCAAACTTTACAGTTGGCACAATGCAGTCAGGCAGGTAATGTTCTCTTGGCATCCGCCAAACCCAGACTTGCCCATCAGACTCCCAAATAGAGAAGCGTGATTCATCACTCCACAGAATATGTTTCCACTGCTTCAGAGTCCAGTGGTGGTGTGCTTTTCGTCACTCGATCCAATGCTTGGCATTGGGCTTGGTCATGTCAGGCTTGCTGATATTAATGCCAGTTGGAACTCTTCAGCTATGGAATCCGCAGAGCGTTGTTGACTTTCACGCACCATGGGCCTCAGCTTTTGGTGACCCCATACACTTGTGGCAATGGGTTCACCTGAATGCAATAATTCAATAAGGTGTGTGTCTCAATACTTTTGTCCATATAGTATACCTTGAGGTGTCACAATCTGTGTGCTTCTTATATTAACATAACATTTATGTATGACAAAGTTTAACATTATTGTGTTATCATGCATTTATATGTTATTTTCAACTATTTTGATGTGGAAGAACATGGTTGCAAAACATCTCATTGTATTGTTTACGATGCAATTACACTATTTATTACATTTGAAATAATATACTGTATGTGCATTTTGATTTTTTTCAGGGAGAACCCATATGTCCTCATCTAGAACTTGCAAAATGCCCCCATGCAAAATACAAAAAGTAAGCAAAGCTATTTACATTCAGGTCAATGGAGAATGCAATGCATGCTTCATCCATTTAGTGAGTCCGGTGCATTGTGGTATCTCAACACCGTCTCGTCGAACTTGATGTCTTAATCCACTGCCATTAGGTGCAGATAGGATTTTTTCACCTCATGTTAACCTCACATGAGCCAGCACTAGAGCAGGATAGTCTTAAGTAGCTGCACATACACACAGGTGAACAGGTATTGTGGAACCTATTTAGTCAAGCTACATGTTTTGAAAGCTACCGCAGTATTATGCAACCCAGTTTCCTGTATGTTTAATCCTGCATTATTTTATGTTCCTAAGTTTCTTTTATTTAACCTGTACCTCGGTTTGGTTCCTTTTTTGCTAAGGTAAGCATCTGGATTCTGTTTCCCCTCTTTTTGTTTCTGTTTTTTTAGTTTAGTGTTCGGCTAGTGATAGGTCCAAAAAGTAAACAAAACAGGCACTTTTTTAGGCCTCATGAAAATGTATTATTAGAATTTTGCAGTAAATTGAAGAGTGTACTCAAAGCCCATACAGGGTACAAAGACACTTTTCCTACCTTAATCTGAAGCTTTTTCATAAGATAATATTAGCGCCTGTTACGTTTACTTTTTGGACAATATTTCATGTGTCTTCTGGGATCACCCTAGACGGAGCACTGTCAGCTTCCAATTAAGCTGAGCCAAAACAAAATTACCTGTTGCTCCCATCTGAAGTATTTTGTATTGTATATAGTATTAGGACTTGCTTGATGTGAAGTTCCATAAAGTGGGGGCAAGTTCCATTTTATGGCAAATTGATCAACTAAATGTTTTTTTACTAGAGCTAGCCTGTATGTTTCTTTAGTATCTTTTTTTTTTTTTTTTTTTTTTCTGCTTGCCTGTATCCATGTTCTTCTCTTCGGTTTGTGATGCCTGCCTCGGCATCTGTACCATCAGACCAGGCCTGAACATGGATCCTGTCATTATAGCTTGCATTTATCGTGTTCTTGTACTGAATGACTACTGCTGCAACCCCTCTGCATAATGGGCTCCCTTTCACAGCATCAGCCCCTTGTAGGTCCTTACATATATACTGCAAATGTACAGAGATGATACTGAGGAATCCCTATGAGCATTTTTGTGCAAACAATGCATAAAATATAAGCTGAGAGTTGGCTGGATTGGCTAATTGCTGGAGTCTAATGATGTAAAATGTTCCCATATTCATAATTTTTGAGATAATTATTATTATATAAGTGTTAATGGACAGAAAAAGGCTGACTAATCAAATATCAATAGGATTCCAATGTGGTAATTACACCCTGATGCAGCACACTATAGACACTAGTAGTATAAATCATGCAAATATAAAACTTAACTTTTATTTCATATACCAATATTTAGTAGATAAAAGAATAATACTTAATAAAAATACTTAAATAAATAATACTTAATAAAAATACTTAAAACCCTTACAGTGAGTTCCAATCCTCACAGGCTACCCTCTAATTAATGGCTGACTCATATATACTAGTAATAAACTTGGAACTACAGTAAGTCAGATCCCTGTAGATGAGCTCCAAATAAGTACATTCCAGAAGTGTGTTTCTACATAGTTTGCTTATGATATCTTCAGGGGCATTTTAATTACATATGCATAACATGTTTATGTTATATTTTTAAAAACATACGTTGCAGTAGGATTTTTATCATGTTTTATTACATGAATAGTAGAACATATTTCTTATGTGATTTGTTTTCATACAGGTCACACTTACAAATGTTGTTTACGTATTAATTTCAGCATATTACTTATGAAATTTTTGCTAGTTAAATTTTCCCTACTTTTTATGTTTTTCTCATTTCATGTGTGTTATACAATCATTACATGAATCAATTATCAGCAAAGCTAGAACTTTATAATAGGCAGTGTGCTTCATAGCAACTATTGGTGATATATTCCCTCTTAATATGACTCTGAGTGGACTGATCTTATTAGCACCCTGAAATACTTTCTAACAATAACTTAAGCAATTCTGGGATCAGATTGCTTTGGATGGACAGTGTTCCAGTAGTGTTTACCTGCATATCTGAGAACTATCCTGGTTTTACCTGGAGTCTCCGGTGCTTCCCATTGTTTTATGGTTAGTTTACTTTTTCTTTGGGCAATGAAGTAGTTTTGCCCATGTCCACTCACCAACCACTATCAACCTACTATATGTCTACCTAACAAGTAAATATTAGGGTTCAATTGAGCAATGAATTAATGCATGAATAACTAAGAAAAGGGACACTAATGCAAGAAGACATTAAATAAATGCCACATTGGATGCAAGTTGCTGAGAAATATCTTTTTTTTAGAAAAAATATAGTTTTAAAAATAACCCTTGAAAAACTGCAACCTATTTAATTAATTAAATTGAAGCAACCCCTACCCACTATATACTACACTAACATGTATTGCTTTAAAACGCTGACACATTAAATTTCACCGGGAAACAAAAAGGGTTTTTTGGTGTTAAAGTGTCTTTAGACTCTGTACTGTGCTGTGTATTTTTATACAAATATATTTTATCAATGCATTAAATTAGTTCAGATTTCTATGCTTAGTTTTTGGCCATCTAGAAATTCTGACTAAATTGTATCAAGATGAAACATGTTCTAACTTTCCAAAACTTCATTGAATTATGAGTGGAAATATTTGCGCTAGCATTAACCGTAGCGGTAAGAGTCTAGACTCTACAGCTAAAAACCTCTTTTTATACAGGTCATTGAATCACTAACCATGATTTTTCCCCTCCATTAAAAGCAATTAATGTTTAGACTGCTCATTGAGTCAAATCCAATATATTTTGAAGGGCTAATGAACATACTCTACACTAGGTAGTTCCATAAAGCATTATTTTTAGAGGCCTTGTTCTAGTGAGTTTTGAGAAAATGTCCAACCGTTCTGATTCTAGCTTTATCTCTCATAATCTATTTTGTTGCGTGCAGCATTAAGCTAAAATGGATAGGAAGTAGTCCCCTGTCTACAAAACATTTTTTGTATCTTTTTGTATCTTTTTACATGTATAACTTTAGAGAACCTGTTTTGAAGTTTTTTACACAATGGTGTTTTTGCTAGAACACATCAGATAAAGGTTTTCAAATACAACACTACTATTCTAACAGAAAGACAGTAAAGTCGGGTGTATACAAGTACAAACATTGAAACGGGTATTTGTCTAAGTGTTATTTATGTATAAGTGTAAAGTGAATTTTATGGATTAATATTGGCAACATTGTAAATTGAGTTGCTGACGTAGGATCATGATTGTTTTACCACAAAAGTTTATTGCTGTGTTGTATAAGTGGGTACAGTGAGATGAATAGTGTATAAAGCACCTGTATTAAAGTTGTGTTTTTTTATGTAGTTAAAAATTGAATTAGCAAGCTTAAAGAGAAAGATATTCATCTCATCTGTTACTACACAGTATCTTTTTAAAAAAATATTTTTGTGATTTACACTATGTGTAGTCCTTATTCAACTTAGATGAAATTTGGCACTATATGACCAATGAATGTTCATTATTTTTTGTATATATAAAATATAGCTATTGGGAGGACCAGTTCAGACATTCTGTTCACTTTTTTCTGGAGTGACAAGCTTTCGGGTGGACTATTTATTCCCTTTTGAATATATGTTTATGCATTCTGATATAGCCTATTATTTCTATGGTATTGTTTCATATTCATGATGTTGCCTTGATTTCATTAGTATGTCAACCTAATGAGTATGATACATTTCAGTATCAAGAGCACAGTTATTTTACTAATATACTGTAAATACATATCTATTTTTCAATTAAGTATAAACATTTGTTTTACTTTCTCTTATTGGGAACTTGTTAAGAACTATATGCTATGATCCTTTTTTTACACTTGGAGATTTCTTATATTGGCAATATGGCTGTGGAAGCCAGAGCTTAGAAATTCCTTTTCATCCCCCCTCCCTTTATTTAGTTATAATTATGCAAAATATCATAACACGTTTCATACAATGGATTAGACTACAATGCAAGGCATCAATCTTTTATCCATATTTGTTCTACTATCAATTAACTACTTAGTGCATCACTGCCCTCTTGTGAAAAGAAAATGAACATTGCACCAAGAAACTCAAAATCATTATGTATAAATCATAATCCATAGTATTAAAAAAAAGAGATATGAAATGCTTGCGAAAATGATAAAAATGTTATATTTCCACATTTGGAAAGGTTAACAAAATGACAATAAACAGAGGCTTTATTACCCTGTTCAGAATTATAGGTTCTCAGCTTCAGAAGATTCTTCAAAAAAGAAAATCAATGATCAGATCCCAAAAATAATACAGTGCACTTATGTGGGACAACAAATGGTATTTATCTATAAATGTAATGGCACAGCGATATTGCCAAGCTTTTAAGGGACTCTATTATTATTTTGTTATCATTCTATTTATCTTGAAATACAAGTTAGCTTGTTGAAAACTGTTTCAGTAGAGCAATACCAGGCATGTCGTATGATTAGCTGACAAAGAAACAGAAAAGCTGTGACAAAAGCAGTTCCTTTTTGTGTTAATAATTCTTGTAACCTTCATTATTCTTTCTAAATGTAGGAAATCATAGTATATTTGGGCCAGTGCAAAACACCATGAGTCACAATAATCTGAGGTAAGTGGGTATACAATAGCCACACATAAAAGAACAAATCTAATAAAAGAGTGTCTTCATGTCTGCAAATCAGGCAGGAGGTTTCACGTAAGCAGCTTATGCATCTATTGCTAAACCAAAGGCTGCTGGTCCAGTACAAGGACAGGGAGTTTCAGAGATTTCAATGTTCCTAAACAAGGCCACTAGGGGCACCAGCCATAATGAATGCTTCTACCAGAAGGCCACGTTAGGCAACAAGTTATTAAGGACTTGTTTACTTGGATGAAAAAGTTTAGAGCATATAGCACAGTCCTGTGACAAAGATAAGAAGTAGATATAAGTGGTGCTAATCATATAAGTAAAGTGCCTACTTAAGATCCCAGTTGATTTATGGGGCTTATATCAGAATATGGAGGCACAAGACATGTGCAATGTTACACAGATTTATTATAATATGAATGCTGCTGCCAGATTTATCTTCCTCTCCCATTGCTTCACTAACACCTCTCCCCTCCGTCAGTCTTCACTGGCTGCCTGTGCGCTTCAGGATTCATTTCAAAATCCTGACTCTTACTTTCAAAGCTCTTCACAGCAGTTCCCCTACCTACATCTCCTCACTCATCTCTAAATACACTCTCTCCACTCATCCAATGTTCTCCTTCTATCCTCTCCTCTGATTTCTAGCTCTCATGCGCGCCTACAAGATTTCTCAAGGGCTGCCCATATCCTCTGGAATGCTCTCCCCCGGCCTATCACTGCCTTTATTCCTTCAAAAAATCTCTCAAGACCCACTTCTTTAAGGATGCTTACACCATTGCACATTAACACCCTCCCATATTTCTTTAGCTTTCCTTTCCTTACCTAAGTAAGTCAGGATTTTGAAATGAATCTTTTCCTAGTCCCTCTCCTGCAATATTTTTAATAGTGTGACTGGTCTATCCCTAACAGCGGCACTTTTACCTATTGTGTAATACACCCTAAATCCCTCTAGATTGTAAGCAGGGCCCTCCTCACCTGTTGTCTCTGTAAGTTTAATTGTTATGTTACATACTACTTGTTATGTCCTGTCCACCCATTGTACAGAGCTATGGAATTTGATGGCGCTATATAAAACAATTAATAATAATATTATTTGTGTTGAATTCCTTAAACTTGTTTACTATTATGTTTCTTTTTAGAGATGTTACTCTAAAATATTTTCTTTGGACAGGTGCGTTAATTAGGGGTGAGGTCAGAGATTGTGCCCTGTGTTGAGGTCACATCAATTTACAGAAGCAGAGGGTAGTGTAAAGAAATGTGGGGCATTGTCCTGCTCACTTTGTGCCACCTGGGACAGCTGCCCCTCTTACCCTGTAGATGTTATGGCCTAGATTAGAGAGCCTTAAATACCTATATAGCTGCCACGGCAGACAAAAAATCTTGATTTTAAATCAATACACTCTGGGTGTCTTAATCCCACTTGCCTTTATGTGCACATGTGCTGAATGGAGGTGAGAATTGGGCCCTGCTCCTACATGATTGATTACATTAAGGCCTGTCTGTGTAGTAGATAGTTAATGGGGTTTGAAACTAAACTAAATCCTCATATTTGGCTAAACTACACCATTGTAATTCAAGAGATGTCTTCCTATACTGGAAATGAGTACAAGCAAAAACTTTAAGGTCATCGCCCACTAGCTGGATACACGCAGTCACACGGTACATTTTTCAGTTCGAGAAGCTTGCAGCTGCATGTAGTCAGATAGCAGCCTCACACTGCGGGGCCTCATCGGCCACTGGAAAGGCAGTATTTGCATGCATGTGGCCATATTGGCATTTTCTCTGTGTGCCAGATGGCCAGTATACAGCCATTTTTAACTATACTTAACACACATGTATTACTGTGCTAAACTCCAGTTTCCACTAGAAACGTTATAAAGTAAAAAAAATATACCAATATCTCAGTGCTTTGTCACTCACTCCTGCAGTCAGGTTCTATATTAAGAAGGAATTCAGCCATGAAATACTAGCCAACAAATATACAAATATAATGTTACTTCACAAAAAAGCTATAAACCTATATTTTTGTTGAAGGCAAGGTCCCTATTTCAGTTTTTTGTATGTTATTTTCAACAGGCAATAACATTTTTCGTAAAGATTTTTTTTATCCATCAATTTTTATATTGAGATCTAAATCTTAAGCTGTCATTGAAAGTGTGATTTAAAAAAGGTGGGTTCTTCATGAAGGGGTTTATTCACTAAAGTAAGAGTTTGCAGATGAGATGACTTAAGAGAAATCACAGTGATTTCACTATACATTATACAAGGCCTGACAAGGGCATCCTGCAGGAAACATTCACCGGGGATGGACATTCCTAATATGCAATAATGATGGAGAGTTGAAACCATAACTCTTCTGTGATTTCTCTCTCACTTTAGTTTATAAACTCCGCCATCTCTGGTAGCTCTTCTTTGACATTTAAAACAGCGGCATGCTTAATTGGTAGCCCATTGATCAAACTTTTTTGTCCAAGACGAAAATATAGTGGACCCCTGCCTGGCTGGCCCTGGAGAGACTAACCAACCAAGATATATAATAATGTTGCTACAGAGCGGCCAGGGATTTACATGATTGTTGAGGGTAAAATGGGAAGGTTATGGGCAAGGGACAGATATATGGATTTATATGCTATTTATATAAGTCCTTTAAAATCCAATCCTCCAAAGAAACAAAAAAGAGATAGCGATGCAAGACAGCCACTGGCAAGATCTTAATTTTCTTTTGGACAAGGTGAGTACAAGTTCACTTGCACTGTAGCAGATTTAGTAATTTAATTCTGCTCAGCAGATTTGTAACAAATGAAATGTCAGCACTTTCTGACAAAGTAAAGGACAGGCATGCCTTGCAAGTGCTCACTCACTTTGCCCAAAAATAAGTGAATAAACGTCCCAAACAAAACAACTTGTTAGTGAAAAAACCCATAATGAGTGCTTATATCAGATATACATGGTGAGTATACTGTACGTGTGTTTCTTTCCATACCATTATAGACATCTTTTTCACTTAGGTAAATAAACATCCGTGGACACCTAAACATATGTGTCAGTTGAATAAGTATTGCCATCTCCCTATAGCTATAACAATTGCTATTTAACTGTTAAAAAAAATATGCTCTTTATTGTATATAAATTCCCAAATACTGAAAATTGCAAATCACATACTGTATATATAATATTAGGCCTGCCCCTCATTCTCACAAATGAATTAGAAATTAATAAAATCTATTTTAAAGATTTAACATAAAATGTAAAGTTCCTTTACGGACCCATATAAACATATTATGAGGCCTGGGCAGAATTTCTGACATGGCAACTAAAAGGATTCACCAATTGAATGTTTTTTTCATTATACATTAGAAGCTTCCTAATAAATAACTGCTATTTCACATGTATGCATAGCTTCAATGAGCTGAAGTGCATATGTACTAGCATCCAAAGTGCTTCATTTCCTAATGCATTAAAATCAACATTTTTTACATTTTTAATGCACAAGCCATTGTAGATGATCACAAACATACCCAATGTCTCCTTTAACCAGATTTAAAAGCATTGAGAAGTATTTGGTTCTGAAGATGCCAGTGTATGAGATAAATAGATCGCAGCTGATAAATATCTATAACATTGTCCTAGATAATCCTAAAATAATCTATACTGTAGTGAAAATCACAGATAGAGTGTCTGCTGTTAAAGTTTGTGTTAAAGTTTTGGAACGGAAAAGAACTTGGTATGCTACAACTGTGCACAATTGCAGGTAATTGAAGAATATATTTTATATTTTAATGTATGCCTCGCTTTGACCTCTCACACCTCTTTTCGGTTAAGGTATGTTGTCTAAGTTATGCCCTCCTTTATTTTTTGTTACATGACTGTTCCTTTTCCTAAAAATTAAAGACCACTCAAGAACCCTTCATTATGTTTGATTACTGAGGGCATAATTTCCATAGTTAAAATTTTGCCAAATATATTTTTTCTGATGTGCAACCAAATTGAGTGACAGGTCATCACATACTGCATAAGCTGATGTGAATAAAAGTCATTCAAATAATACCTTTCTTACATTTAAGTGACATAATTATAACACATTCTTTTTTGCATTTATAATCACACGCAGGAACAGATGGGATATGCTCATTTTAATGTGATGTGTCAATTATACTGCCAAGAGATTGTTCATGGTAAGTAAAACTTTTCAGTTTAATTGTTACTAAGTAACTGTACTCATTTCCTTACTCTGTTTTCCCATAAGGAAAACCTGCAAACCTGCATTCAGCAAGAGAAGTAACAAGGAATACAATGTGACAGCTAGCACCAATTTAGCCGGAGAACAGATAATACATAGATACCAATTCACACATACAATTATATGAATTCTCATTCTTACATGTACCGGTGTTTAAATGATGGACTGCAAAATCCTTAATCCTATAATCAAACAATGGGAATAAAATGATGCATGAGGCAAATTGCAAAAAACATAGAGTCTCTGTTCTATGATTTTTTTGGTCTGGCACATGATCATAGTACTACAAAGCGTCAGTTAGAGATGTCTGCAGCGACTTATTCTTGTCTAGGGTGGCAGGTCCAGTGGAGCGCAATCTGCCTGCGGCAAAACCGATCAGGCTCCCTGCTCTGTTGCTGTTCAATGGGCTGGGTACAAGGGAGATCTCTGATCTTCCCAACCAGCCCATTTATCCTAGGAGGTTCTGACAAGCTGGCACAGAACCTCTTTAAAATACTTTAAATGGCCTGGCATGCCTTTAAGTCACCGAGCGATGGCATATGACATCACATCCTGACGCTCCGCAGTGAAGGCTGCAGCTAGAGAAAAGGCGCTTCCCAGATCTAGGGCAGGGCTCAAGGTAAAAATGCTATTCATTCGGTGTGCCCTGTATGTAAATGTATAACTTTTAATAAGTAGCATTATCAATTCAGCCACAGTAAAGGCTAATAAAGCATGCTTGTATACAGGAGGATAGGCTACTCCAATAAAAATAGATATTAACCATAAACTGCATTTTATGTTGCATTTTTGCCACTGGACTAATACACTTATCCTCAACAATGTTAACATTAATTAGAGAAACAGATATGTAAAGAAGTGAAGGTGTTCACAAGCTCTCCAATATGTTAGTTTTGAGAAACTCTGTTCTCTCGTCCTGATTGAAAGAAATAAAAAAAATCCCCAATTGATGGTTTGGTGGCCATGATAAAAAAAGCAGACTTATTTTCAGTTTAATGTATTTACTACAGTCATTTAATGGCATGTATACACTTAACAAATGTAGACTCTTTTTTAAAGGGCAAGTTTCATGAAAAAAATTCTTCTTGAGCATAAAATAGTGATGTATATAGTAATGTAGGTTAGCATTGAAAAAAACTTGGTTTTATTTGTTTGTTCCAATAAACTTCCTTTTTTCTACTATGAGGCCACCATTGTTGTGTGATTTTTGAGTGACTTTGCTCACTCAAACACATTGCCAAGCTAATTTCAAGGCAAGACAGGAGGCTTCCTATTTTGCATATCTTCCTTTACTCTCACAGTAGCAGCAAATAAAGAGTTAACAAGATAAGTGAAAACAACCAATAGAAAACAGTACATAGGTGGTATATAAACCCCTAAACCATCCTCCTCTTCCTCTTTCTTTGCTGCTCACCGTAGCTGCAGGTTAGTCCTCTTCCTCTTTATTACCTGTATGGTATTATTTAACCTATACCGTATATTGTCTGATATTATTTGATATTATTTTATTGTATTCTTATTCTATACGTTTTTTGTCTGATTGAATTGGTATAGGGGTTTTCTCCCCGGACGCTACCGGTCCGTGGGGGGGGGTTCTTCTCCCCATCCTTGGGGTCTCCCTTTATCTCCCTTTTCCCCCTCCCCCCTTCCCTTTTCCCCTTTCCTGGTTCCTGGTGACCACCTTCATTTTATTTGCAGTGGATCCTGCGTTTGTCTGTGACAATCAGTGCTTCTCCATACTTACTGGTCTCGTTCTGGCTATCTCCCTCGATCTTCTCTCTTCCGTATCCTCCCGCATTCGCGGGAGCTTCGTTTTCACGGTCCGGCACCTCTGCCTTGGTTTCTATTTTTTGGCAGGGTCTCGTAACGCGAGACCTCGCAGCCATCTTTCTTTCCCTGTTTCGCACGCTCTCGGCGGACATATTGGTGTCCTCTCCTGGCGTGGCTTAACCGCGGCCATCTTGGGAACTCCTGTGAGTTCCGGTCGACATTTTTGCTGTGTTTCTCTACGATCATTTGTTTTTTTCTCCAATTACAGAGGCGATTTTGCGTATTAGAGCGGCAATTTTGCGAATTTATTCATTTCTTCATTTGTTACACATCAGGTGAGTCCCTGTCTATTTGCATTGGCTTCCACAGGTTGTGTCCGTGTTTGGCACCTTCTCCATTGGTTTTTTATACAAGCTGAGCCCCTGTTTGACAATAATCAGGCAGGCTGAGTCCCTGCATTACTCTCTCACTGATTTAATTTGGGCATTTATCGGCTATATATCTCCCAGGCTGAGTCCCTGTGGATACAAACAATTTATTATAGTGTGCCTTGTTGCTACTGCCCCCCTTTTTCATTACCCTCTCTCTTTTTTCTCTCTACAGACAATATGTCTCAAGATAATTTGCCCTCTCGAGATGCCTTTATGGCCTGGCTTGAAGCCAAATTTTCTAATTCAGTTGAGTCGTTCTTCTCCAAAATGTCGGCTAATATGCCCCCAGGCTCAACCGCCTGTCCCCCCGGGCCCCACTACGGTTCCATCTGGGTCAGAACAAATCCGAAGGGGAAGTTTCCGGCACTAAGCGACCCTGGAAGGGCAGTAGCATTTCAGCTGGCAAGGGCAAAGCACCCGCAAAACGCCCCAAAACCTTTGGCACTCCTATTAATGACCCACTGTCCATAGTGGATGAATGGCGGGCAGATTCATCTGATGTGTCAGCAAATTTGGTCTCGTCCAGAGATTTAGACTCTGGGTTCGTCCGTGAGTACTTGGTGGATGAGCCCCACCTTGCTGATCCCCAACAAACCCATACGGCTTCCACATCCACTGACCTCCCGGTCCTTGACCCTACAGAGTCTTCTCTGTTTGACCCCACTACCATGCGTCACATAAGCTTAGGGCCGAATGCCCATGGCCGTGCATCCCTAATAAAGTGGCCCTCACTCCGGAATTCGATCCTAATGTGGTCGCTCTGTTATCTGTTAATAGGAAGGATCCTAGAAAGGGGCTAGAGCAAGGCCTTAAGTCGGCACAGGATAAACTCCTGGATCTAGTGGGGCCGATCACCCAGATATTATCCCTGGCGGACAGGGCGTTTTTACAAAACACCCCCCTTGACAAAATTATTCGTGATTGGGCACTTCGAGTAGTTTGTCTGCTGGGAAACGCAAACGTTTCAATAGCTACAGAGCGACGCAAGGCAGCTTTGCTACGCATGGACCCCCGCCTGGCTAAATTGGGCACCAAAGATTTAGGAGCTGCCGCCAATGGCCTACTTTTCGGAGACTCATTTGTCAAAGAACTGAATCGTCACCTATCGCTGATGACATCTTGGAATAAAGCCAAGCTTTCTATGAGGAGGGTTTTTCAACCAAACCCCCGTTTTTCTGGGAGGGCTGGACGACCTTCATCCCAAGGCTCCCGGAACTTCCCTCAGGCACAAGCTTCGTACAGGCCACCATACCACCAGAGTTCGGGGGGCTGTTGCATCGTGCAGTCCTTCGGTCCGGGGCTGCCTTGGACGACATTCTCAAGGCGGCCGATTGGTCCCAGGCCTCCACTTTTAGGGAGTTTTACTTTCGCCCGGTATCTTCCGCGGCGGTGGCATTAATTTCGGGCGTTAAAAATGCAAAATAGGAAGCCTCCTGTCTTAAAATTGGAAATTATTCTAGCCTAGGTGCACGAATAATTATAATTTTAATAAAGACAGGAGGCGAGTATTTTCCCACCCGTCCCTCCCGTGTTGGGTAATTTGAATGGGTTTTATTTTTGCATGTTTTCTAATATTCATGTATGCTCTTTTTGTCATTTTCTTGCGGGTATGCCTGTTTTTTTCCGTGTTTATGTGGCATTTTACGTGTTTGGAAGGATCTGGTCCTGTTATGTTCTTTCGCTTTGTTTCAGCGTGATGTCATCACTGCGTGTTCGTGACTCGGCTACCCGTTTTTGAGCTCTGTTGGCTGAATTCGGTGCGACTCTACCTGTTCCAAGAGGATGCTGGTTCCGGTTCCAGTTCTGTTCAGTGTTGTAGTCGGTTCTACGCTATCGATCGGTTTGGAGGTCGTTTTCTTCAGTCCGGTTCACAGCGACGAAAGAGGAAGAGGAGGATGGTTTAGGGGTTTATATACCACCTATGTACTGTTTTCTATTGGTTGTTTTGACTTATCTTGTTAACTCTTTCTTTGCTGCTACTGTGAGAGTAAAGGAAGATATGCAAAATGTCTTTATTAAAATTATAATTATTTGTGCACCTAGGCTAGAATAATTTCCAATTTTGTATGTCAATGCTAATAAAGTCCATACCTCCACAGAAGAAAACATGTTATTTTTAGTTTTGATAGCAATCAAAACTAAAACAGATTTTTAATGTCATGTATTTGATCAATCTTGTCCAAACATACTAAGAGTAGAACTAAAACTTTTTAACTAGTCATATGAAGGAAACAAACATAATTACAGACTGGTGCCACAGCTGATACTTGTGCCATTAAACAGTGATTAAATGTGTGGGTGAGTTTTGTCAGTTTTCTTTTTTTTTTTTTTTTTATTCTTTATTAGATTATTTAAAAAGGAAAATTATAACACACAAATGACCATATATTACAAATCAATATATAAGTCAAACTTAACATAGGCAACAAACAATAGTCGTTGTTAATGACTAACATAAATTACTAAAAAATCAATAAACAATGCTCTATGATAACTAATCCTAATGAGTTGAAGCTTTAGGTCTTAAAGGAGAGGAATTTGTGTCGCTGGTGGAGTAAACTAGGGATAAACTCACTTAAGAGATCCCGATCGCATAAGAATTCCAACTAGACCAGATTTTATTATAACAGTCTAAATTACTTCGGAAAAAGTATCTCTCTGACACTGCCTGAGTTTTAATTTGATTAAGAATTTCGTCCCACGTTGGGATATTTTGACTCTTCCAATGTCGAGCGATACAAATTTTACATGCTAATAGTATATTAATCAGTAATATTTTGTTAAATTTAGGAATTTGTGGTAAGTTTAAGTGGAATAAGAAGGTCTGAGGCATCAGGCAGATTTTATTACCAATAATTAATGAAAATAGGAGACTTACTTTTTCCTTAATAATTTTAAGATTTTGACACTCCCACCAGATATGAAGATGTGTTCCAGTGGCTTCATGACACTGCCAACAAAGACCGTTATTAGTATTGTACATTTTACTTAATACCAACGATGTAATAATTTAAAGTACTGTTCATGTAAATTTAGGCAGTGAACAGCTTTTCTGGTGTACAGCCATGCTTTATACCACTCTTGCAGCTGAAACTCTTTTTGGAGATCCCTTTCCCATAAGGAGAGTGTTTTGGATTTTTCCTGAGGTAACAAATTTGTTAACGTTTTTAATACCCTCGAAATTATATTCAATTGAGGAATTTCTAAATAAAGTTCGTCTAATATATCATGTTTTCTTGGTGGATTTGTATCAAAAACTGTTTGATACGTAGGTACGTAAAAAGTTCTTTATTTGGTAAATTAAATTTTAATTGAATATCAACAAATGACCTCACCAGTTGTCCATCCATAATATCTCTGATGTTTAAGATACCACTGTGTTTCCAACCACAGATGTTTAAATCTTTAATATAAATACTCAGGGTTTCTATAGGTGTCAAATCAGATATACCTGCTAATAGGCCATATTTTTTCCCAACTTTGGATTTTATATTTAGGATATCTCTCAGTAAAGGGCTAGCTATTTTTAGGTCCTTCGTTGTTTTCCTATCCAACCATATTAAATTGAATGGGTCATTAATATTACTTAAATTTTTTTCTATGTTATACCAACCTAAATTATATTTGTTTTTCTGACCCCAGGCCATCATATGAAATATGAAGGAAGCCTCGTAGAGCCTGTTTAGGTCTGGATAACCTAACCCCCCCTGAGAGATGCTCCTCCTTAAAATATTTTTTGAAATCCTAGGTTTTTTTGCTGACCATACAAATATAGAAAATTCATCTAATACTTTCTTAGGAACCTTATATGGTATAGTTCTAAACAAGTACAATATTTTTGGTATTAAATATGCTTTAACTATATTTATGCTTCCTTACCATGATAGTTATTTTTTTTTCCATTTTAAAGTTAGTTCTTTCATTTCCTCTAGCAGCACATTATAATTTAGAGAAACTATAGCTAAAGGATTTTTACTAATTTTAACGCCCAGATATTCAATTATATTCTGAGATTTGATTACGTAATTTCCTTCTGTGAAAAATCTATGTTGATTCTCATTCAAATATATTTGTCTTTGAGAAATTTTATTTATAATTAGAAAAAGATGCATATTTCTTTATTTCCTCTAACACAGAAGGAAATGACTGCTCTGGAAGTGACAATGTTAAAAGTACATCATCCGCATATAATATAATTGCATGTTCTTGAAAACCTATTTTTATCCCGTGAATCTTTTGTGAATTTCTAATTGATGCTGCTAGAGGTTCCATGACCAGGGCATATATCAATGGTGCTAAAGGACAACCTTGGCGGGTGCCATTTCGAATTGTAAAAGATTTAAATTCAAAAGCAAGTCCTTTTATTTTAGCCGTAGGAGATGAATATAGTGCCATAATGTAACTTAAAAATCTTTCATTTAATCCAAATATTTGAAAGGTTGCTTTCATAAATTTCCAGTTGACTCTGTCAAAAGCTTTTTCTGCATCTAATGCTAGAAAAGCTGAGGGAATATTCTTACTATGGACTTCATCTAATATATCAAAGAGTCTACGGGTGTTGTCTTCTCCCGATCTGCCTGAAATAAAACCTGTTTGATCAGGATGAATAAGATCTGGTATAACTAATTTAAGTCTCTGAGCTAATATTTTGGAGAAGATTTTTACACCTACATTTATAAGGGAAATTGGTCTATAGTTTGTCACTATTGATGTATCTTTCCCTGGTTTTGGTATTGGAGTTATTATCGCTTCCAACATTTCAGTTGGAAATTTACCTGTTTCTCCTATTTCTTCAAAGAGTCGTTTAAAAATCTGTAATAGCTCCGTGCTCAGGATTTTATAAAATAATGCTGAAAATCCACCCGGGCCTGGTGCTTTCCCTGCTTTCAAACTATTTATGGCTTCCTCCATTTCTGTGATAGAGAATGTTTGGTTTAATGTATTCAATTGCTCTGTTGTTAATTGAGGAAGATCTAACTTCTTCAAGTAGGAAAATATTTGTGCATCTGTTTTATTTAAATCTTCCAGATTATACAGTGATTCATAGTAATTTTTGAAGGCGTCTCCAATTTGGGACGGGGACAGACAGGTTTTATCTTTAAAGCATATTTGTTTAATCCTGTGATTTTGATTTTGAGCTTTGAGTTTATTTGTTAAATCTCGAGAGATTCGGTTGTTACTGCAATACCATTTCTGTTTTAAACGAGACATAATTTCCTCTGTTTTAATATGTAATTTAGTTAATATTTCTGCTTTAATTGAATCCTATCAATTTGAAACTAAGCCTGTATGGGTTTGCAAGAGATTTAATGTTGAATGTTTAATATGTCTACTCCAGAATGTCGCCAAGTTTTGGTTAGTAATCTTATATTTTTTGGTCAATCATAAACTCAAAACCAACTTGTGAAGCTTATGAAACAACAGTAGAGTTAACTTGGTAGGATGCAAGGATCATCTACATGTTTAGTAGGCTTAAAAAAAAAATGTGTGGGTGAGTTTTAATGTCCATAAGGCCTAACTGATATAACCCAGTAAGAACAGTTCCTTTGGAAGTATGTGTATAGCAAAGCTATTTGGTGTTGGCATTTGCCAATAACACTGTTATGTACCCGAAACACCATAACATCCACTGTGGTGAAGTAATGCAGCTTCATACTATGTTTCAAGCTATATTTGTAGGTTGCTCAGACATAAGAAATTCTCCTCCACAGCGCATTTTATTTTTGTATTATAAATCTATTTTCCTGTAATTCAGGTTTTCATTAGTAAGTGCTGGACCATTTTTATTATGATTCATGAAACCAAAATTGAAAGAGCAAGTATTTTATCCTAATTTTAGCTACCAGTTACAATTTTTTTATAAATCTACTGCAATAACAAAAAAAGGTGTTATTAGAATTAGAGAATACATTTATTTAATAGAACTTTTTTTTAGATATTTCAGTACCATGGCATTCATATAGGACGCGCTTGGGGAATTGTAGACCACCAACTCTTTTAGACGTATGCCTAATCGAATGACAGAAGTTGCAGTGCAACCACAGAGGAAGACAAGTAACCGAATATTCTTGCATAGGACATTTGGCCTTTATGAATTAATATGTGGCACTATCTGGATCAGTAAGTTCTCCAGTTAAAACTATGACCTTGATTTGAAAAGAACATGTATTTTCTGGCAAACTTATTAAAAGTATTTTAAAGTGTTGATGAGTCTCATAATCAGGTGTCATGTATTAAAAGGAAAAACACAAAGTTGTTTATTAGCAAAGATATTTTATGTATATTCTGCCAAAATGTTAATGCCTGCAAATTAAATTTGTGCCTTAGGCAAATTAATAAAATATAAAGATGTTATAAACAGAAATTACATAAGATTCAAAACCTCTAGTACCTCAGAGAGGCCCAGGGGAACTTATGTTATTCCTTAATTAGGAAAAAAACAAGACTTTTTATTTGGTGCATTACTTTAGTCCAATCGTTGAAAGAAACTCTGAAAAAGTTTTAATGCACTAAATTATATTTACAGTTTTACCAATATGTACTGAGAATGTCAGCTTGCTAACATAATTAATTTACCATTCATTTTGTCACTAGCTGTTTGTTACAGAAATGAGTCATTTTATAATTCACCCCCTTTGCAGCATCCTTACTTGTAAACATTATGTTACAGTTGTTAAAAACTACTTAATCTAATTAACAAAGAAAGAGTTAAGTCATTCTGTCAGTCATACTTTATGCTGTCTTGAAAGGTCCCTGATTTAGACAATAACAAGTTATTAAGAGCAGCAACAGAGAAGGCTATTATAAAGATGATTTTGGATTACAAAATGACTCTAACAGCAAAGGCAGCTGTGTACCTATAGCATGAGGGAGACTCTATAGATGCTACTTATCTAGAACCAATGAGGTTTCTTGGCTGGGCAGTGCAGCAGCCACCCCCTTCCCACTTTTTGGATCAGTGGAGAGCTAACGCCCATGCCCGACACTACCTATAAGCAAGGTAGGCACAGACCTAGAGCGCAGATCTGCATGGGGGTGTCTGCTGTGAGGTGGGCTGGATGGGCAGTCCAGTCCTCTGCAAAGAAGGCGCCCCCATGCAGATCCACTGAAGGAGCAGGGCCAGATGGGGTGATCATGGATCTCCCTATAACAGGCCTTAAATAAAATGAGCAGTGTCTGTTCAGACCTCTGTCTCACTGCTCCCATGCAATTCTGCATTTGCCGGCTTGTATGTGTGTGTGTGTCTGTGTGGGTATGTTTGTGTGTGTCTGGGTATATGCGTGTGTCTGCCTAGGTATGTTAGTGTCTGCCTGTTGATGTACATGCTGATTAGCATGCTTGCCCTTAATGTTTATGAGACTCTACAGATCTGGCTGGCAGTGTCAGAATGGTGAAAACCTTTGAATTAATATTTGTTAATAATGAAAAATTGCTTGTATAATTGCATACATTTGCCAATGATCCTTTATGTCTGTCTACTGTGATGTACGATTTATACTAATGAGAAAAAATGAATCCCCAGAAAAGTGGCGTTGAAAGTCAATGATATAATTGAACTGGAAACATTTGCTGTCTGCCATGACCCTACTACAGTATTGGAGTGAATAACACCATGTTAAAGAGAAAATAGTAACAACTGTATATTTATCACAATCAGCTTGATGTTAATGTAATTGATGAAAATAAAGAAAAACTGGGGCCAAAATATGTACATTGTCTAAAATACCATTACAAAAGTACCCCCAAGACTGTCCAATACATCCACAATGATGCAAAAACATACATAAGAAACAAAAGTTAAACATGAAACATTCATAACATTATAAAGGGAAATAATAATGTATTCCTATCAACCATTTCCATTAATCTAAGTAAAGCAAAGTTATTTTTAGAACAAGTTGATGTATGAAGCATTAGTATAATTTTAGTAGTTGTTTCAAAATTGACTAATCACCTCTTAATTACTAATCATTTATAATTAGATATATTGGATGGAAAACAGAGTATTAATTCTGATAACAGAAACAGAGCCTATGGAGGGGTGTAAAATTATGGAAAATCTAGTACAAACTAAGGCACAATAAACCACAGGGAGCTGGTACGAAAATTGCCCGGGGGCCCCCCAACGTCACCAATCAACATTTCCACAGTGCCACCTTTGCACTAAACAGCTTGTGAGTGCCTTTTTCCTAAAGCAGCTTATCAGTGCCATCCAAAAACCCTGCTCGTGCCATTTTTTGCTCCCAGCTTGTAAGAGCCCCCAAACAGCTTATTTGTGCAATCTTTGCCCCAAACGGTTGGTCTGTGCTATCATTGCCCTCCAACAGCTTGTCTGTGCCTCCTTTGCCCCTTGCCCCCTAACATAAATTATGGCACATATATGTAAACACACTTACACAAATTACGCATGATAACACACACACTTACTTACACTTACTAAGACATTTATTCTAACAGACACACTCCCTCTCCCACCACGCCTGCTAACACACACTCCAATCTCACACACACTTGCATATGCATTGCATCCTCCATTGAATTGAATGCGCCCTATTGACTTGAATGTTGTCCATAGGCTTGATTGGACCTATTTAAGTAATTTGGCAATCCAATGATGGTTCAATGAGGATATTTATCTAACATAAAAGATGACATGTCTTAACCGCTCTAGGTCCACAAATAAAGCAAATACAATAAGAAAAAAAATACACCATAAGTGATTTAAACCTTTACAAGTTTAATTATTTAGAGTACCCATGACCAGTCCTACCCATCTGAAACAAGCAATGCCTTATCCCCACCCCTTTCCTCCACATCAACACCTTTAATGCCTTGTCAGGATTTTTATATAGAATAACATTTATTTTATGTACACTATATGGCCAAACATATGTGAACTAATGACTGTCACACCTGTATAAGGTTGTTGCACGTCCCTTTTAAAAACCTTCAAACTTTAATATGAAGTTGTCCCACACAAACACACACACACCTTTTGCGACTTACAATCGGCATTCCATACCTACTGTAATGCATAATAATGTGTTTTTAGTAGGTAATTGTTAAGAAAACTTACTTATGGAGATTTCAGCTGAAGCATTAAGTACATTAATGTACAGTGTTACTTTCATACTTTCATAATTTTTATCAGATTTTTGTTTCATTCTATAAATTATTTTTTTTTATTATATTATACTGTTATTATACTGTTCTATGGAGAATCATTGGCTGTGCCAGCTGTACAGGAGCATTAAAAAAATCATTTTGTTTTACTATTAGATTCTACATTATCTTAACCTATCATCTGAAGCAAGCGAGATCAATTTCCATCTTAATAGAAGCTCTTTGTGTAGCAAAATTTCATGTACATTTAAAATCAATTGCATTTGTGCTGCATCAGCAGTTGTGGGCAACCATGATTCCATATTATGAGACTCTAATTGAAACTGAACAAAAAGTAAGGTTTTTTTGTATCGTGGGTCACTAGTCGGTTTTTAAATTGTAATAACTGTGTTAATGAACTGAGTACTACAAGTATGTGTAGGTAAAAACGGTACTGTATAAATCTGCAACTGTGGAAAATGGCTTCACGTAACTTGGACTTTGTAATCATTAATACAAATAGTCAAGTATTTATAATATTGTGAGTAATTTCTATACAATCTCACTTTTTTAGGATATTTTGGTTGATATCATATACCGATCAGCCATGAGCAAGCAAGGTGAAAATCTGTGTATACAACCTTGCTGGCCACCATGTTCATGAGACTGCTACACTGATCCTATTGGACATGGTTGCTCAAGTTAAATCTGTTAAAATCCCACTTAAATGCCATTTATAAAGTTTCTCATGGTTAACATAAGAACTGAGGATCCCATTAATAAATAGGGTAAAAGCAATGAATGCACTAATTGACCTGTTGCTCCATGTGGTTACATTCTAACCGAGCTGAGGCCCTATATTCACAGCTGGTAGTCACTACCCCATTTTGATATGCATTAATAAAAAAAATTGAGTAACCAATTCACTATGTAGAAAACATAAAAAATACCCATGATTCCTCCCTACATGAGCACTTGGATGTACTTTGCTAGAACAAAGGCACATAAGGTACAATGCACAAAAGGTATGCATTTTTCATTGCAGGATAATTTATTTCTCAAAAAGAGAAAACATAACTTTCTTTGTTCTGGACAGATTTGGAGCCCAATTCTCTCTTTTCTTACGCTAACGTGCATATCTGGAATGTTGGTGTAAATAGGGATCCTGTCTTCTACACCAATAACAATCTGTTTGAAATTGAATTGTCAGCATTATATATATTATTCATTTTGAAATATATCATCACATAAATAGCATCATCATATATTCCTTTTTTAAAATGAAATATACTATATAAAATTAGTGTTACCAATAAAGTTTAATGTGTTACCAAATTGAGAATATTCTACCATCTAATTTGAGGGTAAAAATCTTTAATTAAAAAAAAACATTTGTAGGCCCGATGAACTGGCTTTCCTTCTGGATTGCTTTTGCTATAACTTTACAAAAACAGGTTTTTATGCGTGAGGAGCAAGCTACCCTTCTGGACTCATTTGCCATGAATTCAAAACATTATTTCATAATACCCACTGGGCCATGTTTGCTAGACATATTAGGCATCCTGCAGGTTATATATAATTAACCAACTGTACAAACAAAAAAACAAAAAAAATACGGTTTAAGGATAATTTAATGTTAACTTTCCAGCTGGCTTTCAGTTGCAAGAATCCTCAGTGACAAGACGCCCACTGAGTCCAGTTGCCTATCACTGACGTTATTCACCACACAGCAATCCTAGATTTATGATAAAGTGTCAGATGGTGGGAAACAGCTGCCATGCTTCCTTCATAGAAAAGAACTGCCAAAATCTATTTATCCAAGTTGTGATTAAAATATTGTAACTGGTGTATATCCAGGATTTCTATAACTGTTTCTTTGATACTTATATCTACCACAACATGTTATTCTTGGCTCATTAAAAAAGGTTTTTGCATTTTCAAGATATACTTTTAATAAATTCAACTATGCTGCCAATAAGTAGTATTGTTTCATTTCTTTTGTGTTATAGTTTATCCCTTTTTATTGATTAAACATTTAGTAATGCTATATAGAAAAGTCCAATAGCTTTAGAAAGTGCTCAAAACTAATCTCCTAAGAATCCCCTAGCATTAGATTATATACAGTACCAGCCAATCTGTTCTCATTTCTCATTAAAACCTGTGCTTGATCAACACTATTTGATCAACTTGTGCTCATCTGTGTACATCATGGAACCTAGCGTAGTTGATCTGTGATTGAGGAAATTTGATGTTTAATAATACTAATAATAATAATACCAAAAGTATAAGTAAACATATATGAAATAAGAAAGAACCATTTTTTGTAGAAAACAATCCTAGTGTAAATCTTGTAGAAACCCTTCCCAGAAGAATTGAAGAGTGGACCAACTTCATATTAATATGAGATGCCTCAATATTTTAGTCCATATATATATATATGCAGTATATACCAAGGTTCAAAATGTTTGGAGTCATTGTTTTGAATTTAATTTAAGAAATTACATTTTGTCCATTAAAATAACTCGAAATGGATGAGGAATACAGCGCAAATGTGGTAATGTTATGAATAACTATTGTAGCTTGAAACGGCTTATTTGTAATAGAATATCTTCATAGGCGTACAGAGGCCCTTTATCAGCAACCATCACTCCTGTGTTCAAATGGCACGTTGTGTTCACTAATCCAAGTTTAAGTTTAAAAGAAGAAAACCCTGCAATTATGTTACAGCTAGAAATGTCATTTTTTTCTATTTTAAAGTGACCCTAAAGTCTTGTCAAAACCTGCAGATATACACAAATATACAAAAAAAGGTTGTTGTTTTTTTTTAATAAATTTATCATTAAAGGGTAAAAGGTAAAGGGAATGCTTTTTTACAGTATCATAAGTCGCTGAGATAGGCAGCGTGATGTTCTCTAATGGTTGTGCTCTGATTTGATCTGGTTTAACAGTCACCTATGGCCTTCAGGTGTCCAAAGGTCTGGGCATAATATGTGGGGTCATTGTTGATGCGCATCATTCTGCCGCTTATTGCAAAAATTATAGCAACACACTTGCTATAGAAATCCTTCTTCCGGCCGTCTGCACAGAAGAAATTCACGGGATACCCGGTCTCAGGACCCGAATATGAATATGCGACATACAAACACATCATTAGCCTATCCCGTAAGTCCTTCTTGTTGTTCAGTTTGGAGGAGATAACCTTTCTGCAAATCATGAAGAGGAAGATGATGTTTGATGGAATTAGGAAAGGCTCTGTCTTCCATGTTTCAAGAATGAAGACATCCACACTTCTTATCCAGGAGATGGGCTCCTCAGGTGTCAAAAATATTATGTGGAAGCACCTCTGGTAGATGAACCTGCCAAACCATTGAAGAAGCTTGTTGGTGGCATTCTGCTCCAACTCCCAGTTTGATGGTACACTGCTGGGATCAGGCGCAGCTAGTTGGCAGCTGATGTCTTGTTCAGCCTCCAGCAGCTGCTTCTTCAAGATTGCACCAACACTCTGCTTCATGGGCGTGCCAGATGATAATAAAGAGCAGGTATTATTGCTCTGGGCAGCCATTAGGAACACATCTTCTTCTTCTAAAAAGTCCTCCTCAAACAGCCTGGTCTAATGCCTGTCTATGGCCATTGATACCGCAGTCCACACAATCACTGAAATTGTAATACTTTCAGATTTTGGGATCTAGGTACCTATGACCCGGTAAACACTGTGAACTGTGCCTGAGATGTACTTGTAAGCTGCTTTGTGAACCCTGTGAAGATTCAATGCCATGGCTACCTTTCTAATTATGACATCATTAGCATTCTATGAGCAGCAGGCATCATGGAAACCAATGGCTTCAATTCCTATAACTCTCGTCAATCAATAAAATGAATTGAATCCAATTAAAATACAATACAATTTATCCGAAACTTGCAGTATATATATAAATGAGAACGTCAGCTTTGATACCAGATGTCTGCTGACAGTCTGGATAACCTCATTGTGATTCTGGTGTATGTCGCTTCATAGATTTCTGTGTAATGGACATGCACCTTTGGTTAGTGAATAAGCAGCAGGTGTCCCAGGAACCCGAGATGTACATGACAGAGAACATGGAGGAGAACGAAAACTATGCAACGGCAGAGCTTTTGAGAGGGGAAACAGGCCAGGGAATGACCTCTCGGTCTCTGGGTTGCTGGTTCTGGACCCATTCATAAGAAACTATAACAGGGTTATTTATTGATTGTAATAATAAGTTTAGTGCAATTAAGACATTTAATAATTAAGTGTGAAAAACACTTTACAAAAAGATTAGGTGTTTTATTCAATTTTAGTGGTGCAGCAAGTAAAGCACTAATGTAAAACCACTACATTAAAATTACAAACACAATCAAACACAATTAACTTCTCATTTTATAAAAAATCCGTATAAAGTTATAATTATTTACTATTTTGCTGTTCAATGAGCTGAATGTAAGGGAGATCTCTTCATCTCCCCAGCCAGCCCTTTGCACTATAGAGGACTGTGCTGAGCTGGCAGAGCCTCCATAGCATGCTGTTCCCTGGGCACCGTGTATCTTCATAGGTAGACGGCGGCTGAGAAAATATATCACAATATTCATGGGTACAGATTTTAATTTTATTTAACCTTCGTCTAGATCAATGTAACTGGGGATCTCTGGAAAACAGTAAAAGTGACTTACATCTTATAGACACCTGACCAGCACACCAACACTACCCTTAAAATGTTTGGGGTCATTTAGAAATGTCCTTGTTTTTGAAAAAAATAATAAAATTTTCTCCATTAAAATAAGATGAAATCAGCCGTTTCCAGCTACAATAGTCATTTAGAACCTTAACAACGGCTGATTTCATGTTATTTTAATGAAGAAAATTTGATTATTTTTTTTGCATTCCAGTATTAAACTAAAAGGGAGCGTTTATTTTATACAACTATAGTTTCTTAGTTTTTCATTTATTGATCGCACCCTATTAAATATAGCTTTATTGATAATGGTTAAACTCAGATAGATGGTGTAACACACGGAGGGCATGATATATTCAAAATCTAGGTATTCAGAATAATCCTTCTATACAAACTTTTAAGATGGTATTATCTCCTCATCAGACGCAAGTTTGTTAATTAGGAGCAGGTGCACCTGCATCATTAAGCATTTCCATTCTTAATTAAAAATTCAGATTCATATCATTTGGAAAAAAGCTGTCTGCCTCTTGTGACATCAATGTCGTATAAATTGCTGTTAGGTTTTTTTCCCATCAGGAGTATTTAGTATATAGTAATTTTATATGTACATAATAAAGTATCATGAAAGAAGGTCAGAAAAATCATAGAATTCATGGTGTGTTGGCTGATCTGTCAAGAATGATATTACCCATGTTTTAATAGTCTGATACTAGGGTTGGTAAAAGCTGCTCTGTCAAGATGCCTCTAAATTTATTGGCAGGAAAGAATTCTAGGGCAAAGTTTAAAAAACTCGTAATAAGAAAGACAAGGAATTTGTTTTGAATTGTCCTGGAGCATGATAAATATTTCAATATACAATTCCTTAATTAATAGATTAGAAGATAATGAATATAAATAAATCTGTCTGTTGTTTACCTATTGATATTCCCTGTGACAGATTTCACCACACTGAACATTATAGAGTTATTAATACATACTAGAAGCATATAAATATATATTGGACTCTGGGGCATGGAAATAGAAATAAATATGTAAATGTTTAGAATTGTAATAGGTTTTGGAGCTAGTATGTTTAGGAGCTGAGCCACTTATTAAATTAAAAATGCTTTAAATGGAAAGACAGAGATTAAACCAAAATGACACAGGAATGGATGGAAATGAAAGCATTTGAACAATAAAAAATGACACAGGAATGCATAGAAATGAAGCCATTTGAAGAATATTATGCATATTTTACCTTGTAGGATAATAATAACTGTAGTAGATACTTGTTATCTTGTTAATATGCTGTGTCTGCATTTCCAGCTGGGAAGACAAGAACATTTTATAGTCCTTTAGTTATAATGTCGGAATGTTTAGACAAACAGCAAAGGCTAGATTCATTCCAGCTGGGACTAACAGTTAATAGTGTTTTACTGATACAATAATATTCTGACAAGTGATTTGTTAGGATAATGTATAATTTACCCAAAAGGATTCACAATAAGTGTATGGCTTTTCCCTAAAAGCTTTGGGATCCTCAGGTCCTGCTGGACAGGCATCTACAACACATGTTCTTACTTTATCATTTGTGTTCTTACTAAGCAGTGTCTACTTAAATTAAAACATGTTATCAATTCACCATTCATATAAGCCAAGATGTAAATCAATCTTTATATTTCTTACAAAGAAACATATGAATTCTTAAAATCCCAAACACTGGTATTACAATAGGCACTATATTTTAATATTAGGTGCTATAAGACATTCGCTTTGTTTGTGAGAATGTTCTGATGTCTCATAAAAGGTACCACTGAATGGTAACCAGAAGTACATACGGATAAGTACTGTCCAACAAACGATAATGTAATTTCAACTGGCTTACATTCAATTGCAAAGGAACCTCTCATCCTGAAATGCTGTCAGATCCAACTCTCTATAACATCCATAATCCCTGAGCTACTTCCAACAGTTTACTTCCAACTTTAGACTATGTGGAGGAGCTGCCAAAGGAAAGAAAATCCCCAATTTACATGTTGCATTGTTGCATTTACAATATACATTCTACAATGAGTGCTTTATCTCTATGCACTTATTTGTAACTCTTGTTAGGAACTATATCTTGGACAATTATTTTTAAAACTTCACTTAAAAGTATCATCTCTGGTAAATATTTTTTTTCACTTTTATAAATAATGTTTTTGTAAAAAATATTGACCTTTTTCAATGGTTTGCTACTTCCTAATATATCTTAATAACAGATAAACATATGTGTTTATAATATTCACTTAAATGCTGCTTGCTATTAACTGCTCATTTAGTATAAACTATTCTTGACAATTAGTGGTGAGAACGAGCAACAAGATGAGAGTAATTTAAGCAGCCTAAATGCCAACGAAGGATACTTTACAGCTCAGATTTAATAAATTTCACAATATCTGCGTCTGCTTTTTGGATCTGTCATTGCTTTTCTAAAACATTGTCTAGAAAGATGTAAAATATCCTAAGCAAACTTGAACTGTTTCACCATTATATATTGAAACATAGAAACATAGATTTTGATGGAAGATAAGAACCGTTTGGCCCATCTAGTCCGTCCATTGTTCCTGATATGTGTGTTAGGTCTTAATTCTTGATCTTGTCTTAGATTCAGGATTTCATTTTGCATATCCCATGCATGTTTAGGTTCCCTTACTCTATTACCCTCTACCACTTCTGACAAGAAGCTGTTCCATTTATCTATTGCCCTCTTAGTAAAGTAAAACTTCATTACAAAGGTTCATCTAAAACCCTGTAGTTTTAGACTATGACCTCTTGGTCTACTTAGGGCTAGCCAATAAGCAGTTAAGCAGGCACTTTGAATTTAAACTCCATTGCCAGCAGTTGTTAGTATTCATGTTCATGTTGACTATGAATTTTTTGAGTTGCAGCTAAAATTATATGTCTGAAGAATTATCTGTTTCCCATACCCTTCTCTACAATACAAGAGAAATCTAAAAATCTTATTTTTTATTAAAAGGCTCTTTTATTTTAGATATGATCATATAAAGGATAAAAATGCCTTTAAAAATGTCCCTAACTAGTAAACTTTACTCTGAAGAAAATTAAAAACACAAATTTTAGGAATAGTATACCAGCACTTTTGGGAAAGTTAGCCAGTGTTATAGCTATAACTTACTTGAATAAAAAAATCAATAGATAGTGTTTTGTTTTGCTGTATAAGGCAACAAATCATTTGTCTACAGGAAAATACACAGAAAATATATTGCAAAAGCAGTATAATAAGTAAAACATTTTACATAGATTTGTCAAAAATCATTTTGAACCAACTGCTCCATCTAGTGTCTGAATGCACAGCAGTTCTCGCAAAATATGATTTCCAGTATACTTATGTTTTATACAGATAGATACACATACACATTTGTATTCCAATGCAATATTTTAAAATTCATGGCACAGGTAACACATTAAAATAAATGTGGTCCTATATGTTAATGATTACATAATATTTAGTACATGCTCTAAGTGCTGTTCAGCTACATAGACCTCAAAATCCATGCATTCCCTCTAATCATTTTTGAAATAATTTTTAGCTTGTGGATTGCATGCAAAAATTAGGTACATGAGAATGATGATTTATGTTCATTATCATATTATGCATAAGTAAAAAATAACATGGCCTAGATATAATTTTTTAATAAAATGTTAGTTACAAATTAATCATATGTATTATACATATTTCAGAGTACATACTTTATAGTATTATTTATTAGAATATATCATGCGAACAGAAAATGAAAGTGACAGTTTACAATAGGTGCCACTGTGATAAATGGCAGTATATTATAGTATACTATTAGATATATATAGCCAGGAATACATAATTTGTTTGGTGGAGGTGTCTCTTCATACATACTATCTCTGGTTTTGGTTGGTGGAACTGCACATATTATAAAGAAAAGAGTTGGAAGCACTAATACTTTATGAGTGTTTTCCTTGGCTTATTCTTCTTTTCTGGACAACTGTATGCCTAGCACTTGAATTGATAAATATCCTCAGGACATTATTAATTTTAAAACAAAGATTTAGATTTCATTTGAAGACACATGATGAGTCCTATCGTGTCAGCCTTTTACATCAGTCAAAGCAAAAAAATATATATCTAATTTCTCATGAAATATATTCACATTATCTTATTTATATATTGGGAGCGTACCTGTGAAAGCCCCAGGCTTAACCCAGATCCCACATGAATCAGATCTAATTACAAAGCCTTGGGGACAGCATTTAACCAGTTGGTGGGGGAGTTGTATTTGGTTCCATTCACTCCCATTCCAAAGGAAGAAGAAGGTTGGGACAACCCTTTGAAGGTCCCAGGTGTGGTAGAGAAGTGACCAGAGATCTAGCTAAGCATAGGAATTTGTCACTGCAATAAGCTTCATATTTTAGAACCATGAATGGAATTGTAATTTTAATCAGATTATTTCTCTGAGCAAGATATGGTATTGTTATAGCATTTGCCATCAGGGTGTGCCAGTATTTATATTCTAGTTTTGTTTTTATTTGTTGCTTTTGCCTTCCTCCAGTAGAAAAACCGTATGTGCTCCTTTAATTTCACTAAAGCTGCTTTGCTTCTAAATTCTTGCAATGTTATTGTTTTTGAATTTGTTCCAAACACATCTCAACATATTTATCATTTTAATTTCTTGCCAACAGTTATCAGATTCCATCTTTTCTGCCAATTAAAAACAGCTACTGGGTATCCCAATTGCCTATGTTTTAAGCAGTCCCTTTGGCACAATCATTATTTCAGAGCAATAATAACTTACATTTTGTGCCTTGTTTTATTAAAATAAATAGTTATTTTTCTCAGTGCCTTATTGTCACAGGAAAGCAACTGAAGAAAAATAAATTTAACTCTACTTGCTTGATTGATTAACCACTTAATACTACAAGGCTATAAGGATGATCAGTTCTTGATCGTATCTTAGATTCAGAATTGCTTTATGTATATCCCACGCATCTTTAATTTCCCTTGCTTTATTAGCCTCTACAACTTCTGATGGGAAGCTGTTTTGTTTATCTTCATTATTATTATTATTTATTGTTTTATATAGCGCCATCAAATTCTGTAGCGCTGTACAATTATCTACCCCCCTCACAGTAAAATAAAATGTAATTACATTACATCTAAAGTTCTGACAACCTAGTTTTAGACAATGACCTATTGTTCTAACAACTACAACCTCTTAGTTTATCTAGGGCTAGCCAATAACTAGACAATAACTACACAGGAGCTTTGAGCTTAAACTCCATTGCCAGGAGTTGGTAGTATTCATGTTGACTATGGATCTTTTGAGTTGCAGCTAAAATTATATGGGTGGAGAGATACCTGTTGCCCATACCCTCAACAATACAAGAGAAATTTAAAATGCTTATTTTTCACTTACACATTATATATGAAAATGTTTTATTCGAATAGAAGGATGACATTTAAATATTTTTTACAATATGTAAATGTTTCTTATGCAAAACTTGTACAATAATTGCTCTATTATTAAATTAGGACCATTCTGATTACCTTTTATAGGCTAAGTTTTCTAGCATACAGTTTGTTAAGTTAACAACATGCTTATCTCATCATCTCTGAAAATGTATTTGGAGCAATGGAATTAAAATTATTCTACAGGTAAGAGAAAAATAGTCCAGATTTTAAATACTCACATGTTTAACTTGATTTAGCCATATGGCTATCCTGAATATAAAAAAGACCAGAGGAGGAATAATGGACAAAATACAAGGACTGAATGGTTATAATCAGCTGTAAAATATCTTTGTTTCATGGAGTTAACCTTAACAATCTTAAGAGTTTTCTATTTTGTAGCTGTTTATGTTATTGATTTGCACAATAAGTCATTGGCAGCTAAAAAGCAGTTATTTTGTTATTATTTTACTTGGGATCCCTGTTGATCTACTCTCAATGGGCACAATTCAGTGGATCACCTAGGTTTTAAATGACATTTCACTTGCCATTTAATGGCCCTGCATGTGCAACAGCAAAAGTTTACAGATACACATTTACACAGTGATGGCTAGTGAGTGTGATTGAGTAAGGTGTTCTGTGTAATAGACATGAGAGGTGATGATAGTAATTAGAAGAACTTAAAGCTAATGCCTCTTCTGTGATGTCAGAGATAGGCAGCCCTAACAATGATGAAAATACAACAAAATGGTATGTTATTTAAATAATGGAATAAGCTTATTTAAGATGCATTCCATATTAGTACATAATAACACAAAAATCTATGAATGTTGGGAACAAATGTCTATGTGGAACAGTATCTTTAATATGTGATATGTATATTTGATTACATGAGTAAAGTTGACATTAAAGCAAAAGGCATTTGACAGTTTAATTAAATATTATAATCCACCAACCAAAAAAAGTGCAAGCACTGCAAGAGTTATTTTTTAAATCTTTGTTTTGACTGTGTTATGTTTTTTAAACTTGTCTAATGTTAGCTCAGACTCTGCTTAGAATTGATGGCCAATTTTTAGTTTGGTTACACTTTGGTTATGGTATTTCTCTGCAACTCAGGAAACGCCGCTGCTAAATTTAAGTTCCATAAGTTTATCTTGGCTCATCACTGCTTGTTGACAAAACTTGGAGTTATTCTGTTTGGCCATAATTGTAGTTTTTATTCTATTAATTTCGTTATCTGCCAGCTTTCCTACAGTATAGTTATTTCTTCAAGTACCCTATTTTATGCAATTGCTTGTACATCCTTATAAAATGCTTGCTACATTTTCAAATAGGATTTTTGAACATTTCTAAAAGTTATTTCTACCTCTGTAAGCAATTTTCATTTTTTATAACCACTTGAACATAAATAAATAAAACTTCCTGTTGTGTGAGTAGAATAGGAAACCTTACCTTAACTTATTTTTATATGTTCCTGGCTATATTCCCAGAAACATTTTTGATTTTTGCTCATCCAACTTCTTTTATAGAAAAAAATTCTGCCTGTAGCTGGTTTATCTATAAAAAGATGACCTGGCTTACTGACCTGCGCATTTTGCAGGGTCTACATGGCCCTTCTTGCAGATAAAATGAGCCGTGGGTGAACTTTTATGATGCATTGCAAACTTTGGAAGTAGAAAACACTCCTTTACTGCCATAGAATGTATTAGGATGATCTCCTGCTTTGGCAAATAAACCCACTTTAAAGTAATCTAAATACTAAATCAATTCAATGCAGGTTTTCAGCACCTCCACGTATGAACATCATGCCAATCTGTACCTAATTATTACAGTAAGGAGATTTAAACAAGAATGTTATATGCATTTGGCTATTCTGAATCACAGATGAGATCGAGAACTGATTAAGGTTTGGGTCTTTATGGCAAGAAAAAACGTTAGACTAGATGAGTTGAATGGTTGTTATCTCCTGTCAAAGTTTATGCTTCTGTGTAATTCTTGAACAGTTTATAAGACAGTGTCACTATTTCATTTCCTTTGTTAAGTGTCCACTTATCACTTTTAGTTTCACTCCTACCAAAGTACCAGACACTAAGTGGGAACTGGAGAATCTCTCCAAAACCTGTGACAGCTGTTCCTTAGGATTTGCTCTGGTCTCATGTGATAGAAGTTGGTCTTGTGTTCCTGGAATCATGCACTCCTATGTTTTATTATAGGGTCTTAAGCAGGAACAGATAATTAAAATCCAAACGCATCAATAAATAGATTAAAGGCTCAGCTAAGCTTGGCTTTGCCTTCTCCAGAATGTTACTTGGAACTAGACTTGGGCACCAGGGGGCTCTTCGTGTTCGTCTTCGTGCTCGTCTTCGGGAGAAAAAAAATCTTTGTATTCTGCGAATATTCGCCTGTTCCTGTCTTCTCTTCGGGCGAATATTCGTGGACATTCTTCGTGTTCGGTTTTTCTTTGTTTTCTTCCGGTTAAGGGGTTAATACGGGGATAACGCAGCTCTGGCGCCAGGAGTTTAAATGTACGTATGAGCAACTCTATTGGTCGTCAGCAGGGGGCTCGTCTGCCATTGGTTGATGGCAGACGAGTCCCCTGCTGGCGACCAATAGGGTCGCTCGTACAGACTGTTAAACTCCTGGTGCCGTAACTTACCCTGGAGATCCCACTGGCCTCCCTGTTCAATTAGTTAAATGTCCGTACGAGCGACCAATAAAGTCGCTCGTACGGACATTTAACTAATTGAACAGGGAGGGAGACCAGTGGCATCTGCAGGGTAAGTTGCAGCATTGGGGTTTTAAAAGTCTGTACGAGCGACCAACAGAGTCGCTCGTGCAGACTTTTAAAACCTCAATGCTGCAACTTACCCGGCAGATCCCACTGGTCTCCCTGTTCTATCAGTTAAATGTCCGTACAAGCGACTTTATTGGTCGCTCGTACGGACATTTAACTGATAGAACAGGGAGGGAGACCAGTGGGATCTGCAGGGTAAGTTGCAGCATTGGGGTTTTAAAAGTCTGTACGAGCGACCAACAGAGTCGCTCGTGCAGACTTTTAAAACCCCAATGCTGCAACTTACCCGGCAGATCCCACTGGCGTCCCTGTTCTATCAGATAAATGTCCGTGGTGGGGATTTTACCACCTATGCGCTGAGGAGTAAGTAATTCTATCATTGCTCACCAAAAAGGAACTGTGGACACTCCAGACTGCTTCAAAGGCTGAGGCTAAAGATATTCCAAGGCAAGGACTATACCACCTAAATGCACATCTTGAGGCTAACTGAAGAAGCCCATATTACATAGTGCTGCCAAAGAAATCTTTAAGGCGAGGATTATATCGCCCAAGCGTATACTTTGGGGCTAACTGAAGAAGCCCCCCACCAAATGTGAGTAGCCCTTTGTGGCCTTCATTTCAAACAAAAATAAGCTTTGAGACATATTGCACTATTGTATTTTTCTTTCTTTTATATATTTCATATATATCCGTGAGAGCGCAGCCACTAACCCCCTTGTGAACTACTCTACCTGTCTAAGCCAAGAAGAGGAAACCTTGGGAAGTGGTTCTGCTGCTACATCATCATCTACAATAACTTAAAAAGGACCTTTTTTTTTTTTTTTTGGTTGTTGTTGCTTTTAGCGCTTTTATCCTACCCCTTTTAAGTTTACTTTTTTTTTTAAAGGGTTAAGGGGTAGTGCGAGTGAGCCTATTGGTCGCTTGCACGGCCCTTTAACCTACGGATTTCCGCTCCCGTTATCTAACGCAGCATTGAAGGGGTTAACAGGAGCGGAAATCCATAGGTTCGCTGTCAGGGGTTACAACTTACAAAGGCCGTGCGAGTGAGCCTATTGGTCACCTGCAGGGTCTTTCTCTGGCATCTGGTTGATGCCAGAAGAGGTTCCTGTAGGCGACCAATAGGCTCATTCGCACTGCCCTGTAACCCGTGACGGCGAACCTGCGGATTTCCACTTCCGTGAACTTCCGCGACACCGCGATGCCGCGAAGACAAGGTAAGTTAGAAGGGGGGGAGAATGGTAGACGAAGACGAAGACGATCACGAAGATCTTCGTGGTGTGTGTCTTCGTCTACGTTTTACCGCCGCTGTCTTCTCTTCGGCTTGTCTTCGGAACGAACACGAAAACGCACTCTTCGTGTTCGTTTTCATATTCGCCCGGAGACGAATGCACAAGTCTACTTGGAACTGCATTTCCAGCTATAGCAAAAATGGAGTCCAGCAGTTTAGCTTGTGTATGTTATTCTGACAATAGTAAAAAGAATGGCACACCAACTAGTGTTAGCAATGCACCCGAACATCTAACAGTTGCTATGGGCTTTTTATTATTATTTTTTTTGGAAGATTGTTTTCATACTATTTTGTTAAGGCTGCACTGCTTGTGGGATGCTGTTGAAATTCCATGGTCTCTTTGGCTGTGTCATAAAATAAAAATGTATGTAGCATCTAACTGCTGTTGGTCTCAGATGTCAAGCTGTGGAAAATGTATGTATCTGAAAGGTACCATCTGGGCATGTGGCTACGTCCTGCTTGTCTGCTATCTCTGAGTAATAGCTATAGATGTAGCACCGAGTTAGATCATTGTGATAAACAGCCACTGTTATAGTGCTTTCTGAGATTTGTAGTGTTTCAGAACATCACTGAATCCTGGAAAAGAAAATAATATGTAACCCAAGATAGAGAGAGTGTATTGTAGATATTACATTATTGGATTGCAAATAAATACATAATAATGTTAGAAATGCAACATGAAATTGAAAATTGTGCTGATCACTGATATTTAAACCTAAATGGAGGATTTTGTGTTTCATAGGACAGATGTCATTAAATTAATGTATGTATAACCCCTTCAGGACCTTGAAAACTGCAGTTTTTTTTAAAATATTTAAATTACGTGCTCGTGATTCGCTTCAAAGCGATCACGTGCACGGAATTGAGGGGGAGTGGCTGCTACGGATAGCTGGGGACACCCAGCGGTGAGTAGCAGCCGCCCGTCACGATCCCAGCGTTTAAAGCAACGTTGGATCGCGCATCATCGATGACATACCTGGTACGTCCCGGTCTGCCGGTGACCTTTGACCAGGAAGTACCAGGTACGTCCTGGTCTTGAATGGGATAATCATTTATACAGCTGAAAATCAGCTAGGTAGCTAAATTAGAAACCCTGCTTATGTGTATATTATACATACAGTATCTCACAAAAGTAGGTACATCCCTCCCATTTTTGTAAATATTTTATTACATCTTTTCATGTGACAACACTGAAGAAATGATACTCTGCTACAATGTAAAGTAGTGAGTGCGCAGCCTGTATAACAGTGTAAATTTGCTGTCCCCTCAAAATAACTCAACACACAGCCGTTAACGTCTAAACTTTGGCAACAAAAGTGAGTACACTCCTAAGTGGAAATGTCCCAATTGGGCCCAAAGTGTCAATATTTTGAGTGGCCACCATTATTTTCCAGCACTGCCTTAACCCTCTTGGGCATGGAGTTCACCAAAGCTTCACAGGTTGCCACTGGAGTCCTCCTCCACTCCTCCATGACAACATCACGGAGCTGGTGGATGTTAGAGACCTTGCGCTCCCCCACCTTCCATTTGAGGATGCCCCACAGATGCTCAATTGGATATAGGTCTGAAGACATGCTTGGCCAGTCCATCACCTTTACCCTCAGCTTTTTTAGCAAGGCAGTGGTCGTCTTGGAGGTGTATTTCGGGTCGTTATCATGTTGGAATACTGCCCTGCGGCCCAGTCTTCGAAGGGAGGGGATCATGCTCTGCTTCAGTATGTCACAGTACATGTTGGCATTCATGGTTCCCTCAATGAACTGTAGCTTCCCAGTGCCGGCAGCACTCATGCAGGCCCAGACCATGACACTCCCGTCCCCTGTGTGTATATACATATATAGAATATATATATATATATATATGTACACTGTATAAAGTAATTTTTTATCAGGTTTTATTATGACATTATAAATGTCATTTATTTGCAGACCTGGGGGCTGCCATAGATGTCAGTCATGTGATATTTGGATTGACTTTCCCGGTTGAAAGACCACACTGAATTGATTTCTTATGGCAATTGTAATCATTTTTTTCCTCCATAAACTTTCCATAGTCACACTGTTAGTGGCTGCAGGGGAGGCCTGGCAGCCTAAGGTCTGGGGGGCAAATCTAGTCAAGTGGCCCATTGCACCACCAAATCCGCCAACCATCCATGTCCATCTTTTCCTGATTTTCTAACGAGTATTGATGTAATGTGATGGGATTGGGAGTACATCAGTACACTAAAAAAAAGTCATCATACATGGGATGCCTGAAGCCACAATTTAGTGCCACCAATCCTTTTTAAAAAGATACTGCTCTTTATTTTTGCCAGCAAGTGCTAATATTAGTGCTGTATCTTCCCAAAAATTCTAGCATTATTCTAGCAATAATTAAAATACCAGCATTTGAAATACCCTGGGGTGTCTAGTTTTCAAAAATATATGGTTTGATGGGGTAAATTGAATTAACCTGGGTCAAAGATGTCCCAAATAGGGTATGGGGCAGGATGACCAGATCTCAAAATTCAAAAATGAAAAATGCCCACCTCCCAAATGTGGCCTTTTATCCCCTAAACAACCCAAGAAACCTATGCATCTGTGGTATTACTGTTTTTAAGGGTTTGCTGCTGAACACAAATTGGGGTGTTGTTTGGCTATCACATATACCAGGAGCTGTAAACTCATACCTAAAGTATAAAAGCCGTGTGAAAACAAACAAAAAAACAGCTACCATGTGGTGATAGAATTAGTGCACAGAAAAAGTTAAAAATACCAGCACTTGAAATATATAGTTTGAGGGGGGTAAATTTAACTGACCAGCTTCAAAGATGCTCCAAATTGGACTTGAGGGAAGAATAACCATGTGTCGATATTCTAAGTTGAAAAACTGAATTGCGCATGTCCCAAATGTGGCCTTTTAGCTCCCAAACAACCCGACAAGGCCATGGATTGGGGGTATCACTTTACTCAGGAGATGTTGCTGAACACATGTTGGGGTGTTGTTTGGCAGTGACGTATACCAGAAGCTTTACAACCGCTCATACAGACTAAACACCAGTTCTTACGATATTGCAAACCTAAATTCTCCAAGTTTGCATTGTTAAAGATTCACGTACAGTATATGGGCATCTAGCTGCTGACACATTTAGATATATTTACAATCAATAAACTAATTCATATTCTAGCTATTACATATTAATCATTTCCAGCATGGCAGATGTTATTTCATGGTGTTTTACAACTTGACACTGGCAGTCAGCCATTTACTAGAATAAATAATTTGTAGTGTGAATAAAAATAAATAAAATACACCTGCTGTATTGCTGGCACAAAGTAGTATTAGATCAAATGCAATAATAACCATGAATTAAGTGTGCAATCCAGACGCTGAGCCAGTCTACTTTATGTGTATAAATAATGTGTTCGAAATATTTAATGGCGCAGCATTTGACAATTTATTGGATGTTCAGTGGGGTAAGACATCATGAAGTATTCACTGCCTAATATTTAGAACTGTTCCACCAGCATGAATTTATATTCGGACATAAACATAACCACAGTGGGGCTCCTTAATGACAGCTTGACAACCTATTATTAATCAGAGGAATACTTATACGGTCAAGGTTTGTGTGAGGTTCCAAAGAAAAGACAATTCACACAGTACCTAAATATAGACAAATTCTATTCTGTTTGGGTGTATGTATATGATGGTTTCCAGGGGGAACTTTCCCCCTTTACATACACTGCTCAAAATAATAAAGGGAACACTAAGATTACACATCCTAGATCTGAATGAATGAACTAATCGTATGACATACTTTCATCTTTACATAGTTGAATGTGCTGACAACAAAATCACACAAAAATTCTCAATGGAAATCAAATTTATCAACCCATGGAGGTCTGGATATGGAGTCACACTCAAAATCAAAATTGAAAACCACACTACAGGCTGATCCAACTTTGATGTAATGTCCTTAAAACAAGTCACAATGAGGCTCAGTAGTTTGTGTGGCCTCCATGTGCCCGTATGACCTCCCTACAACGCCTGGGCATGCCCCTGATGAGGTTGCGGATGTTCTCATTAGGGATGTCCTCCTAGACCTGGACTAAAGCATCCGCCAACTCCTGGACAGTCTGTGGTGCAACGTGGCGTTGGTGGATGGAGCGAGACATGATGTCCCAGATGTGCTCAATCGGATTCAGGTCTGGGGAACGGACGGGCCAGTCCATAGCATCAATTCCTTCCTCTTGCAGGAACTGCTGACACACTCCAGCCACATGAGGTCTAGCATTGTCTTGCATTAGGAGGAACCCAGGGCCAACCGCACCAGCATATGGTCTCACAAGGGGTCTGAGGATCTCATCTCGGTACCTAATAGCAGTCAGGCTACCTCTGGCAAGCACATGGAGAGCTGTGGGGCCCCCCAAAGAAATGCCACCCAACACTATTACTGACCCATCGCCAAACCGGTCATGCTGGAGGATGTTGCAGGCAGCAGAACGTTCTCCACGGCGTCTCCAGACTCTGTCACGTCTGTCACATGTGCTCAGTGTGAACCTGCTTTCATCTGTGAAGAGCACAGGGCGCCAGTGGCGAATATGCCAATCCTGGTGTTCTCTGGCAAATGCCAAACGTCCTGCACGGTGTTGGGCTGTAAGCACAACCCCCACCTGTGGACGTCGGGCCCTCATACCACCCTCATGGAGTCTGTTTCTGACCATTTGAGTGGACACATGCACATTTGTGGCCTGCTGGAGGTCATTTTGCAGGGCTCTGGCAGTGCTCCTCCTGCTCCTCCTTGCACAAAGGCGGAGGTATCGGTCCTGCTGCTGGGTTGTTGCCCTCCTACAGCCTCCTCCACGTCTCCTGATGTACTGGCCTGTCACTTCGTAGTGCCTCCATGCTCTGGACACTACGCTGACAGACACAGCAAACCTTCTTGCCTCAGCTCGCATTGATGAGCCATCCTGGATGAGCTGCACTACCTGAGCCACTTGTGTGGGTTGTAGACTCCATCTCATGCTACCACTAGAGTGAAAGCACCGCCAGCATTCAAAAGTGACCAAAACATCAGCCAGGAAGCATAGGAACTGAGACGTGGTCTGCGGTCACCACCTGCAGAACCACTCCTTTATTGGGGGTGTCTTGCTAATTGCCTATAATTTCCACCTGTTGTCTGTTCCATTTGCAGAACAGGATGTGAAATTGATTGTCCATCAGTGTTGCTTCCTGAGTGGACAGTGTGATTTCACAGAAGTGTGATTGACTTCGAGTTACATTGTGTTGTTTAAGTGTTCCCTTTATTATTTTGAGCAGTGTATATAAAGTGGGGTTTCGATGGCATTTTATGTAAAGACTTGTTTTATGTACCCTAAACACTGTACTTTTTTGACATTTTTACCATATATTGATTTCCCCTTTCCCTGTTTGATGTACCCACCCAAATTATATAACTTTTTATTCTCCAGAATAAAAAAGGTTATTTTTAAGCCATAGAAACACACAAACAACAAATAAAGGCTAGTATATTTAAAACCAATACTAAAAAAAAAAACTTCTACACTGAGTAATTCATGAACAACATTCCAATTTATCTTTAGCAACATACCCTTATTACACAACATACCAGGTCAAGAAATTTGCAGACAGGTGTAAACTCATTTAACGTACAATTAAGCAGCATATGCACAAAGGAATCCAGAGACAGACATTATTTTAACCCTTTCATTGCAGGATTAAATTAATACCTCTTTTTTTTGTTACTGGCATTGCAAGGATTATGTATCCCAATTCCATCTTCATCATATGGTGGTTTTCAAATCAAGGCAAAGCAATGACATTTTCTGTATTTGTGAACAATTTCTCTTTTCAAAATCACGCTTTTATTCATAAAGATAAGTCACTTATTGATAAAGAGGGAAATTATGGTCGAAGGTTTCCATTAGACTTGGGCACCAGGGGGCTCTTCGCGTTCGTCTTCGTGCTCGTCTTCGGGGGGAAAAAAATCTTCGCATTCCGCGAATATTTGCCCGTTCCTGTCTTCTCTTCGGGCGAATATTCGTGGACATTCTTCGTGTTCGGTTTTTCTTCGTTTTTTCCGGTTAAGGGGTTAATACGGGGTTAACGCAGCTCTGGCGCCAGGAGTTTAAATGTACGTATGAGCAACTCTATTGGTCGTCAGTAGGGGGCTCGTCTGCCATTGGTTGATGGCAGACGAGCCCCCTGCTGGCGACCAATAGGGTTGCTTGTACAGACTGTTAAACTCCTGGTGCCGTAACTTAGAACAGGGAGGCCAGTGGGATCTGCAGGGTAAGTTGCAGCATTGGGGTTTTAAAAGTCTGTACGAGCGACCAACAGTCGCTCGTGCAGACTTTTAAAACCCCAATGCTGCAACTTACCCTGCAGATCCCACTGGCCTCCCTGTTCTATCAGTTAAATGTCCGTACGAGCGACCAATAAAGTCACTTGTACGGACATTTAACTGATAGAACAGGGAGACCAGTGGGATCTGCTGGGTAAGTTGCAGCATTGGGGTTAACTTTTATTAGGGGTTAACTTTTTTTTTTTTTTAAAGGGTTAAGGGGCCGTGCGAGTGAGCCTATTGGACGCTTGCACGGCCCTTTAACCTACGGATTTCCGCTCATCGAAGGGGTTAACGGGAGCGGAAATCCATAGGTTCGCCATCAGGGGTTACAACTTACAAAGGCCGTGCAAGTGACCCTATTGGTCACCTGCAGGGTCTTCCTCTGGCATCAACCAATTGGTTGATGCCAGAGGAGGTCCCTCTAGGCGACCAATAGGCTCATTCGCACTGCCCTGTAACCCGTGACGGCGAACCTGCGGATTTCCACTTCCGTGAACTGCCGTGATGACAAGGTAAGTTAGAAGGGGGAGGGGGAATGGTAGACGAAGACTATCACGAAGATCTTCGTGGTGTGTGTCTTCGTCTTCGCCTACGTTTTACCGCCGATGTCTTCTCTTCGGTGTGTCTTCGGAACGAACACGAAAACGCACTCTTCGTGTTCGTTTTCATGTTTGCCCGAAGACGAATGCACAAGTCTAGTTTCCATCTAGTGCGTCAGAGTAGCAAGCTCACTACTTCATGGTTGCTTAATTGAGAACCAAGTCGACTAGTAACGGTCTCTACTCAGTATATATAAAAAAGGTGACTCTCACTGCTAGAGAGGTTTACATGAATTAAGCTGAAAGAAGCTTCTTTGTCCCGTTCTTGCAAGTTGAATTGCTATAGACAAAGTTACCTCTGCCCATATATCCTGGAATTAACGATAATCCCTTAATGGTGAGTATGGTTTTTCATGTGAATTTTTTTTCTAAAGAATAATTTAATCATCTATTCTTTACCACTTGTATGGAAAGAAATGTTAATTTTTGAAGCTGCAGAAAAGGTCACCATGGCAGAAATATGGAAGCAGAAAGTAACTTCAAAACACACACACAAAAGCTGCTTTCTCAAACGGTGCCGCTTCTTTTGAAGAATGCAGTTGCCGTCATGGTAAACCATTAGTCTTTAGGTCAAGGAAGAATATATTCACACAAAAAAAAAAAAAAAAAAAACGACAAATAGACCACTGGAGGGGAGCATGGGAAATATAATTAAGAAGAAAAATACACCCACACCACCCAACCAGAAAAATAAAGTTATAAAATAAATCAGGCAAAATGGGTAAACTATATCAATGAACACGTGTTTATTTACTAATGTTATTCGTATAAGGGAAATGAAACCTTTCACCTTTCCAGCTTTGTGGTGCATTATGAAGTGTGAAGACATTCCTCTCAATATTGAATATAGCATAATATCCAAGAAATATCAGTTAACTATAGAATAGATTATCTGGGCCAACTAAAGGACTTTCTATAGGATAATGTTACGAAGGGTTCAATTTCCCAATCCCACTAAAGTGTTTAAACACACAGTTTACTCAATAGATGCCATCGAGACTTGAGGGGACAATTATTGATGGATAAAAATAATGTGTTCCTGGAAAGCGAACATACCGGACACATTAGGTTTTGTCAACGTTGGCAATAAAAGGGATAACAATACTTGAGGAATACTTAACTCATGTGTTCGTATGCCAAAAGAGGATATCTTCTCCTGTGCCATTTCTGAATAAATTAGTGAAAACAAATAACCCTTCCATGTGAATTTAAAGCATGTAATTGCATAAAGTCACACAATCCAGGCTTCCACAGGGAAAGGATAACAACCCAAACCGTTAGAAAGTCACACTAAAAACAGTTAAGCATTTCATGTTTATTTCACCTCATATTACATGAGCTATAACAAGTGGGTTTTGTTTATACATCCATAGGAATAATACTCATATGGAGTATGGCAGAAGAAAGTGCAGAAGTATTAAAAACACTGAACACAAAAAGCAACAAACAGATCATTTGATCACATTGTGCAGACATACAAGAAAAGCAAGTATTGAAAAAATATTGCACATTGTAACTTTCCATGTTAATAGGCAAATAATAATAATAAAAACACCATTCTTCATTATAATGGAAGCCATTTACCCTACAATAATTAAAAACACCTGAAGTACTTCAGTGAAGAGCCAGGCAGAATCAATATGGGTTTCAGTGTAGGATGTAAGTATGTAATACAAGAACTTTACTGGAGTGCGTGCTCCCTCCATTACACTCAGATGTAAGAATTACACGAAGGAAGAAAACCAGAAATAAGTCATCAATATAATAAAATCACAAACATTTCAAAAGAACAGCTATTAAATTAGTATTCTTGTAATTACACAGTTTACATATTTGTTCGGTTTCGAGGTCGTACATCCCTGGCAACTAAAGGGGAAAAAAAAATTAAAAAATTGACAGATTACATTTCCATTAGATGGAAGCACTTTCTAGATGCATTTCAAGAACAGGGCTTCACATAACCCGCTATACACAGAACTATCTGTAGGGAGAAGCACTGCAGCTTACTCTCTCCATCTGTTCACAGATCAGAGAAAAATCACTTTCTGTGAAGCTAGTCTACAAGTGTTACAATACACCACCAAGAAGTGAGGTGTACACCAGTTACATCTTCATGTTAGTTGTTACTAAAACATCTGAAGTAATGTGATCACCAGATACTCTTGGAAAGCAGTGGGTGTTTAAGCAGGCATTAAGAGTTAGACACTTTTACATTTGGGAGGACCCGCTAGGGTTTATTGACTAAAGAGGGAGCTTCGCTGCTGAGATGCAATTTCAACTCACCGACTTCTTAATGCACTATGAGGGACTAACAATGCATAAGGTATTGTTAATTGGCAAGGTGAATTTCAAGATCATACTGATATGATCAGTTATATACTATACAGCCAACCACATACTTCTTGCAATAGAAACTTACCACGCGTCACCCTTCATAAAACATAGTGAACCTGTGAGCCCAAGATGCTAAAACGTTCTGGGCAGTGAAATATCTATCCAACACTTAGTGAAATCATTACCCAAGTATGTCCCAACAGAAATAAGCTATCTTTTTGGACAAACTAAAATGGGTTACCTTGTTAACAAAATGCAGGCGCTGCAGGAATCAAAGGTTATTTACTGTAATTTGGCTGTAGCCTCTCCATGCAAAGTGAATGTTTAGGGGGGTAGTGTGAGGAGGAAGTACGATCATTTAATTAATGTCACACAAAGACAAAGTGCTTAACTGAAATAGATATATATATTTTAGTCATGCTTATAGGGCAGAAAGGCATTAGTAAGGGACAAAGGCTGGCCGGCCAACAGCATTTTCATGGAAGTATAAGTCCACTAATGAGAACCCTCATTCTGTCCATCAAACATTGGGGGTTAGCCATCAAAGTGAGAATTACTTTGCATAGTTTTCTAGAGATGTGTATTTAACCACAAATGGTTTAAATTATTGCCTACATTGAAAACATGTTGGGGATTATCAAACCTATTGCATTATTTAAAATAAAACCCACACACATTCAGCCGATTAGACAGATCTTGAAATAAATAGCCATTCTGAAAATATTTAGCACCCTAATAGGCTCTTGCATTCTATTAATATTTAAGTTCCATGGTGGACTGCTGGTTGTAATCAATGCTTTCCTGTATTTTGCTATAAATATAGTATCCTTGCTAGCACACCTTAGCACTTTTATATTCTAGAATAAACCTTTTATAGCAAAACATTCACAGGAACTCAACTTTTGTTTTGTGGAAACTAAGCTCTGGTACCAAGAAAAGCAGTTTATTGGCCTGAACAATCTGTGTAGGTGGTAACCATATTCCCTCTGCGTTGGGTAACTGTTTTGCAGTGTTTGCTGGACCCATGAAATCCACTGTTTGTTCTAACATTGTGTCTTTGGGAACCATCAAAGCCACCAAATGTGAACATTTTCTCCATATCTTCAAACATATCGTTAAACAGTCCTCCGCCAAAAGAAAAGTCTTCAAAGTGGCGCTTGTGCCTGTTGTGAGATTCTTGATGATTCCTAAAATGGCTGTCAAAGTGCCTCTTCGATCTAGAGTTTTGACTCTCACCAAAAAAATCAAAGTCTTTGAAGAGGTCATCAAAGTTGAAGTTGAAATGCTGATGGAAATGTTGATCATTACTTGACCTTCCACCACTGGTGAAAGCATCGTGTCCAAACTGGTCATACTCCTTCCTTTTATTTTCATCAGAAAGCGTCTCATATGCTGCAAAATATGTTTACATGAGACTTAATTACATAGCAGTGCATTTACAATGAAAACCATTATAACCTAATAGAATAGTATACTCGTATCCTAAAACTGAGAAAAGTAATTTAGGAGAACGTTACATTTTAGAATTTTAAATCTGTTTTTTTTTTTTTTAGTGTTCACCTACAGAAGAAAACTAACAATAGATTGTAATACCATATTTCATTTTTATTAAATTCATATAAAGTGACATACATCATAATTAGCACTAAAATATATTATAGTTATTAATCTTAAAGACAATAACAGGATATACAGAAATGAAGGCAAAGGCGAGGAAGGAAACCCTCTGCCAGTACCAGTGGACCATGGCTTACTAGGGCAGGAGAGGTGTTACAGCAAGAATGTGAACTCGTTTGAATACCAATGTTTATTTTTAAAGGAAATACTACAATACCCCATTTACTAGAATAAAACATGGTGTCGCTTTGACATACTTTACAGGGATCTTGCTGTTTCACATCTGATGTCCCCATTGAGGTGACACAACAGAAGACAGATAGCATCTTAACTAACAGTACAAACATTTCACTTACCCTCAGCTATTTCACGAAACTTTGCTTCGGCATCCGGACTTTTATTTTTGTCAGGGTGGTATTTCATTGCAAGTTTGTGAAAAGCTTTTTTGATCTGTCGCTCCGAGGCATTTTTAGGAACCCCTAATATGTCATAATAAGTCTTTTTTGCAAGTATTACTTCAGAGATCAACAGGATGCAAACTGCAAACGTGATCACAGACTGCGTGGATGCCATGTCTGGGGATACTGCAATTAAAGGAAAATAAAAACGCTTCAGAAATTCACATCAAGAACCACAGTTGGATGTTAATCTTTAAAGTGTAAATGATGGGGGAGACAACTGAGGTACACAGTTTAAGCATGTATGGTCCCTTGACATTTGATCATGAATATATACTTATGCAGAGTGGTAGATACCTGGATAATAAGTTACCAAGTTGTTTATGGACTCCTGTACCCATTAACAGTCTAGCATTGTCTCTACATTCATACATAAAACGGAAGTTCAAAACAAATGGATGCCACCATTTGTGATTTAGCATTTTTATACATGTGCTACAAGCACTATTAGAGCTAACCTGTGTTCTTAAACACTACTGCTACTGAATTCTATTGAATCACATACTAAGAAATGCTCCGTGATTGACCCTTTCTTTACAAAAGTCCAAAATATTGTTAGAGGCTTTCCAATACATAATCAGCAACAGCTAAGGTGAGTGCGGTTTTACAACCTGCATTCCTTCTGGTTAATGACCCAATAAAGTGAGGTCATATGCTACGCTTTATAGCCGCTCGATAAGCGACATTCACATGTCGCTACAATAAGATTGGTATTATTCTCACACCAAACCAGAAAATGAATACCTATCATAGGCTAGTTATATTGCCAAGTAGCTCTCATTACATATGAGGTATTATCAAGTGTAATTATATATATATATATATATATATATATATATATAAGCACTTTCAAAAGATGGTCAGCACTCCAGGTCTTTAAATTAACAATCTCTCTTTTTCAAATAAAGTCAACGGTTCAGTCATTTCTGACTTTCCTATATATATAGCTCAAATTCTCAATACTGTTAGTGACAGTTCTTTTTTCATGCTAGAACTCCTTGTTGTAAATCATATATATTCACTTTAAGGCAATTAGCACCTGGATGACTAAAGTTGCATCAGAGTTGCAAAGAAGAGAATCTTGTGCCATTTATTCCCAAATCAATTAAAACACAAGAACACGCAATCCTATCCACTCCAACCACGGGCAGTGTAGTTGTTTATTATCTGGGTCATACAACTAACGCAGATTTGCTAGATATGTACTTGCAACACACAAAAGCTGCTGAATCCTTGAGAATTAACATAATTACGATAGCTGTCACAACAGCAATGGTATGCGGAGGAATGTTAAACAACGGGGTGCAACACGTCACTCTAAAGCCAAAATCATAGCAACGGACAACACTCGGTGCATATGTGTGACAGACACACACACACACACACTCTGCTGCTCGAAAGTTTGGAGTCACTTGCTGTTTTTAGGGAAAGCATGGAAATTTCTACCTATAACAATTGCAAAAGGGGTTTCTAATGATCAATTAGCCTTTCAAACTTAAACTTGGATTAATGAACACAACGTGCCATTGGAACACAGGAGTGATGGCTGCTGATAAAGGGCATCTGTACTCTTATGAAGATATTCTATTAAAAAAATCAGCCGTTACCAGCTACAATAGTTATTTACAACATTAACATCTACACCGTATTTATGATCCATTTTATGTTAAATGATTTAAAATGGACAAAATCCGCTTTTCCGTCAAAATCAAGGACACTAAGTGACCCCATTTTTTTTTCCCAACAGTAGTGTGTGCGTGTGTGTATGTATCAAATAACAGATGACATAAGTATCTTGTGATAATGCCTTCTTTATTGGACTAACAGAATTTTGGAATGACAAGCTTTCGGGAGCTCTTCTCCCTTTCTCAAGTCTAAAACATTGAGAAACCACGAGAAATGTTTTAGACTTGAGAAAGGGAGAAACGCTCCCGAAAGCTTGTCATTCCAAAATTCTGCTAGTCCTATAAAAAAGTTATTACCACAAGATACTTATGTCATCTGTTATTTGATATTGACACCACTGGACTAATACGGCTACAACCTCTACTCATACATACACACAATATATATACACATACATACATACACACACTACAAGCCAAGTACAGACAAAGTTTCAGCAAACAGAGGGGGCTATTCAATAAAGGAAGAGTTGTGTTTCAGCTTTTTGACTTCATTATACATTAGGAAGGGACAACCACAGTGAGCTCCTAAAGCAGGAAGAGCTTGGCTACCTCGGCAGAATGAATTGTGAAACCACCAAGGGTTCTTAAAAGTCTTCTCACACACTGAATTATACGTTATAAGTCTTCTTGCTGGACAAGCCTGCTAGCTCCGTAAGGAATAGCGAAGCGAGGGCGTTTAAGAACACAACTTTGCCTTTAGGGAATAAACCTCAAAAACATACTTAATATCAAAGTCAGGGGGCTTACAAGGCCTGCTAAAACCGGCTTGCAGGTATCTAAATAATACGCACTTCACTCACAAAGCCCCTAGCAACATATGCCAACACGCGCCCTCAGCCAACAGCACTCCACATGTACTCACCTGTCACCCGTTATCCGCAGCTTGCCCCGAAGCAAGGACTTATCTGTACTGCTGCTGCCACCCCGCCCACTCCACAGCCTGCACCCGCGCCAGCAGCTCTGCTACACGACACGCTCGGCCATTGGGTGGAAAGCAGCACGTGACCTTAAGCGCACGTGGAAAGCTGTTGTTACTTCGAACAGGCAGAAACGTCATTTCCGTTTGACATGTCCTTACCTAGTCTCGCAGAGGTAAATTGGTAATGAGTTCTAATCACCGGAGTGGAATGAAGTTATACGTTTAATTGTATGGTGCTGAGACTGGCGTTTTATTGGGGAAGCCATTCCGTGGACACTAAATTGGTCTTCGAGTCTAATCTGAAGGGTGTATTGCGAAAGCACGAGCACCCGCATGCCTTCTAGAAAAGAGTGCGAAGTGCAAAGCTTTGCGCTGACGTCACTTACCAAAGATGCGCTTACGGCGGCCATGTCTTAATCGGGCACCGGTTTACATGACTGGTCTTTTAAGTATTCAGAGTGTGTTCTTTGGCGAAGCTTAGTTTAAATAAAATAGTGTAATAGCACAGTACATGACTTCCACCCTCCCGCACTGTATTTGATAGTACTTTCCACAGGCGATCCAACATGGCAGACTAGTCCTTAAGTTTCGCCACTGCCAGTGACACACACTTCGGGGGCCCGGATGCGGAATCATGCCAGAAAGCAGTCCCTGTGGTTGAAAGGTGATGTGTAATCATGACTCGGTACTGCTCGGCTTCATTCTGCAGAAACCGGGGAGGGCGGGTGCTTGGCGTACAACGCAGAGTGTCCCATTATCCGTGAGTTTGATCCCCCAGGACGGAAAGTCGTGTCGTGGGTGCCCCCACAGATATGTACAGTGCAGGTATCCTGGGTATGCCAGCGCCTCTTCTACTGTAGATGGTATATGAAGAAGGGACCTCTGAGGTCTTGAAAGCAAAAGTGACTCCACATTTTTCTATGAACATGGTAGCCTTCTCACTCACTTCCAAAGCTCCCCTTCAGCCTAGTAAATATTAAGTACATTTATAAAGGTGATGCCTTTTTTCAGCTAAGTGATTGCAAGTTTTCCAGACTATGTAGGTCTCTTCTTCGGGTGTATTAGTCTAGACAGCTTGCAATCTATTATACTTTAGCGATGATCTTTACCAAATTAATTCTTTCTACGGCTAATGCTAACATTTTGTACTGATTAGACTGGCGCTGATTGGCTAGATTTGCCATATTTTCCCAGGACATTCTTCAGCCCACATGCCAGAAGGTAGTACTTTATATCCGCTGATCAGCAGCAATGCCTGATGTGACGACTCCACGCAGCCCTCCACTTTATTGATCATTTCTGCTTTTTAAAATAAAAATGAGACCAACGCTTTCAAACAATAAGTTGTAAATACCTCTATTTTAACAGAAAGTCGTGTTAAAGTCAAGATTGTAAGCTTGTGAGCAGGGCTTTCTACACCTAATGTATCGGTTTGTCTTAGTCTGTCAATTCTTGTCTTGTCATACCCCTTGAAAATACCTATGTATTGTAAATTGCTGACATATAAATAATTAAAGTGTACTCTGTCCTTGCTATAACCTTGGAAATAACTCATCTACTGACTCCATTGTTCTATTGGGGTACTGCTAGTAAAAGACCAAGTAAGACTTAGCTATCCAATACCAATTAGAGGGGCACTGCAGGCTTCCTATGCACTTTAATGAATATGATAATTTCCCCCTTTCCCACCCCCCAACTAAATGCCCAACACATCTCCCTGCATGTGATATACTCACCTCCGTTCAGGGCTGGATGGGGGAAAGCTGCAGGTTGGAGTTCAAACACCCCCCCCCCCGAGCATGCATAAAAAGGGCCTCAATTGATTTCATTTGGGGCTCTTTCCATTTACTGATTGACTGCTCCGCTGTTGTCTTCTTCCAACTACATACTTCTTGGGTGTCCCAATTTACTATATACTGTCCTATTTTAGGACCCAAATTCCTCTGTCCCTTTTTCCTCACCTAATGTTCTTTTGTAGTCGCGTATCAGTGTCCTACATCCTTAATAGTCACAATAGTGTATATAAGGAGCAGAGAACATGGTTGTTCAGGAAATAGTTTAGATTTGTTACTCTTCTAAATTCTTTAATCAGGTGCATAACTCATACTAGTAAAGTCCTTCAACTGACCGGTCCTTTAACTGTAAATACGTTTCACTCTTGTCATATGTAATGTAGGGAGTTTTTAAAGCTATCCAGTTATTTGAGCGGCAAATAAATAGGTTAATGTATAAAACAAGTTATCTGCTATTGAGCTGTACTCTTCTGAATCCACCAAACTGCAAAACGCCAGCAAAATTGCATATTTTTTGAACTTGGAAACCTTTTTGGTCAAGACACTATTCATGTTTTTATGCCTTATTTCCCTTTATTAATTTCATTATGAATTTGGTGTTTCAGTGCTGTTGATTTTTTGATATTTTCGCTTTTGTATAGATTTCCGCTTCATGACAAAAGAAGACTACAGGAATGGTTGCGGAATATGAAACAAGGCAAGTGGTATCCTACCAAGCACCAGGTTCTATGCAGTGACCATTTTACCCCAGACTCATTCAATATCAGATGGGGTGTTCGATATTTAAAACACAATGCTATTCCAACTATTTTTAGTTTCCAGGTAAGCATTTATGTGACATTTTCTATATTTAATGAAAAAACAGTGAATCTGTTAGCTAACTAAGCAAGCAAGCAGAGTAAAAACTGCTTACCCTCCCACCAGAGGCCTTCCCAGTTGAAACATCTTCTCTCAAACTCATCCAGGGTACCGCTTGCGACCCCCCCCCCCCTCCACCCACACACAAACACTCAGGTGGGTGCATGCAGATGGTTTGGAGGCCCATCGTCCTCGCAGCAGGGCACACAGACTCACCGTCTATCCCTTTGCATCCTTTTCACCCGGTTGCTACCCCCCCCCATGACATTTTCATTTACTGAAGCCAGGATATGTAAGTAGGAAGGATAGTTAAGTATAGTTCCAGTACATCCTTTAAGTCAATGGGGGCCTAGGCATGTAGCAAAACTCATGCCAAATGGACCGCATAAATATATGGCCAGAATGGCCATTTACAGATTACGCAGGGCAAGCTTAGCCATTCTTACAGGAACTCAGCGGGTTTGATCATTGCAGAATTTAGCCAGTCGTATGAAATGTTTGTCCTGCAGACTACCAGGCTGTTGAATATATGCCTCAGAATTCAGAGGTAGAAAGTCATAGTTGTCACTGTTTCTTGTTTTACTGTTATCCATATTTTAAAAGACCTTAGTTCACATTTAAAGAAAATTAAGAGTCGTTGAAGAGTATGGGATTCATTGGTTTCTGTGTGTAAAGCTATAAATTAAAATAATTTGTTTCTTCTGTACAATTTTTATGTTGAAAATGTTCACTGTACATACCCATGTGGAAGCATTATATTATTATTATTCAAACTGAATGTGAACAATCGTTTAAACTAAAACAAATGCTACGAAGGAAGAAATAGAATTGAATGAAACAGGGACTTTATATTTTCACAACTCTGTTTCTTCTCTCCCAAGGATCAGATTCATTTGAACCTGAACGCGAGCTCGGAGGAAGGAACAATAGGAGATAAGAAAGAGTCAGTTAAGTTTTGCCAGCCAAAAATGAGCACATCGCACACAGACTCAAATTGTTTTACCGACTGTATCTAACGATGCTAACATTAAACAGCCTCACCTGTTAAACTTGACAAACAACAATACAGTATTGAACCTTGGATCAAAAGAGGTACATTGTCAACAGTCAGGAAAAATACATCAGGTGCCCATTTGCCAGAGAATGAATTTGGAAACGTATCATGCAACCACTAGCCCAATACCCTGTTTGATCTCTGAGCACGACAACGTAGGCTTGGAGAATCAGACATCAGAACAAGATGGTTTCATGATAGACACTCTGACTCTGCTCCAAAGAGATCCCCATAGAAATGCACAAGAAGCCTTTGAATATGAACATCTTGATTCTGTCAGCCAGACCATTGAGCAGCTTGGTGCACCTGAAGGATCTGTGGTCTCAATTGTCGTACAAGGAGAGGCTTCTGATCAGCCGCCTCCTTCCACTCTTTCGGTTATTGCTAATGATCATCATTACACAAATACTGCACAGCCTGATTTAGAAAGTGCTGGAATTTTAGAAAGTGAACATTCATATTGCAGGCAGGAATTAAGCAGGGATCAGCTCCGGGACACAATTGCCCAGCTGAAATCCAAAATTGCACTGCTTGAAGTACAGGAAAATACTACTTTGTCCCGCCTAAAATCACTTGAAACTTTCATTAAACAATTAAAGAAGGAAAACTCGCTATCTGCCGAAAAGTTGAAAATAGTTGAAAAGTGTTTCGGTAGCTTAGATATTGCTATAGTATAGTTTACAGTACAGGGTTGCTTCTTCTTAACTCAATGGATCAATTAGTCCTATGCACTGAAGATTTAAATGCAGTATTTAAGTTCAGTATTAAGACCGCCTTACCTACTAAAACATGAGTGCACTGAACTACATCCAAATACAAAGAATGACATTATTGATAAATATGATTGAAAATAGATTTCACAATAGACTTACTTCATCGAGATGACCAAAGCTTGACCCTCATCATGATCCTTACAATGTCACACTATAATACCGATCAATAAAGGAATCTAAACTTAAAATAGTTGACATTTAGCATTGACCAAAGGGTAGCCTGTTTGCTAAAGATTGTAGATGTATGTGTGTTAATGTTGAACAAAACCATTTTTTTTTATATTCTTCACATGAATTTGTTAATAGCCATATGACCTTTCTGTGTGATTTTGATAAGTGATACACAATTCTATGCAAGCTACGAGTGTGTGATATATGAATACAAATGCATTGACGTATAATGGTTTTCTGACAAACGTGAAATGGGCATTTTTCAGCCAATTTGCATCTATCGTTTAATTTAGAATTTTTCATTAAAATGTATTACAGGGTTCTGCTATTAAAGTTTATGCATTAGGAAGGGCAAAGTTATGATTTTACAGTATATACACAATTTAAATAAGTTGGGGGACCCACACCTGTGCTCAAGGAATGTCCCTTTGTTGGACTGCCCTCATCAGTGTGTTATTGGACAGTTAATGGTGTGGACTCACATAAAATGTGGTTTCAGTTGCACTCCTGTATTGATGCAGCCATCAGTAGCAGACACCTACTGACCTGGGGACAGTGTCTAAAATGTAATTATTTCTGTTAATTTAATATTCAAAGCAGGTGAATAATTACACAGCAGTGTTCAGTTAATGATACAAAGTGTTCACTGCTCTGTAAATGGTGTTCTACAATAGGCTTAATGTCCGGGTGCAGGAAGTGCTTGGCTGTGCCTCTGACATGTATAGTGAAATCAGTCTATATACACATTGTATCGTTCATTATAGGCAAGCTTAACCCTTCTTGCTGGATAAACATGCTAGAGTTCATAATGAAGAGTGAAATTCATTCAGATCACAAAGCTCCCTTTAATGAATGAACCCTCCTGTTCACGGGATTCCGGCGTATTTTGTTTCCACTGAAACTGCCATCTTCTATTGGCACAGCCCACATGTTTGTATGCAGTATGGTGTCTGACAGGGTGTTCAGCAGTAAATCTGATTGGTCATGCAAGGCACCTATAGAATTTGCCCAGCAGATCTGCAATGAAGCCTATGGTACTAGAGACCAACCTTTGTAAGAAGTGTGTGTGCATTGATTAGATGCAATATTTGTGGTTTCCCTACACATTCATGAAATGTTATTCATATCATATCCAACTTTTCTACTTCTAGATAAAGAATGTTTTATGTGTAATGCTTTCAGTGATGTTCTTTGTGTGATTAGACCAAAGCATTGCCGACATTTTCTAAAAGTTGTGCCTGTGTTATCTTTCTGTATTTTAACATCCTAAGTCTGTTTGCATTTTGGAACATTTATGATCTCATAACAACATTTTTAATTATTCATTTTACATCAGTCCTGTTGTCATTTTTCTTAAAATACCTCTAATAAATAAGTTTATCAGACATATTTGTGTCATTTCTTTCCTGAAAGTCTTTATGTCACATAGTGAGTGTGCATAGACTTTTATGCAATAGTTATTTTTTTGGGGTTAAGACAGAAACGTAGCGAAGAAGGGACAGACTTATTTGCATCAAGGCAAGAGGGCCTACTTTGCAGGTCCCATTCAGTAGCAGTGACCGAACTTTGCCTACTTAATGTGTGTGTGAAGTACTTAGAACCAAGACATCGTTTTCAGTTTGAATCGCATGCCCTGGTTTTCTGATTTTATGTCATGTGACCCAAAAGTAGGCAGTGATAGGTTGTTGCCATATAAACTGCAAAGCTTTCTAAAAGGTTCTGAATTTCACCTGATTAAAGTTTCAGACGAAACCATAATATGACAAGGTTTATTTACTTACCATACTAGCGCAATTAATGTTTTGTCTACATGGAACATTTCTATCGAAACAGCATTGGATGGGGCTTTAAATCAGGAGAATTACCCAATCAGTTAGTGGAATATTGCTTTCGACCCAGTCGAGATGTCACAACATGTAGCACTTAGAAATAGGTTCACATAGTTAAAACTGGGAAGTTCATATATGCCTAAGAAAAAAAAAACCCTTTTAAAAATCACAACTTTTATTATATTTATTTTACTTTTGCACCAATCTTCCAAGGCCTGGACTGGTCATCTGGCACACTGGGCAAAGGGCAACATACTTAAATACTGTTGGGATACACTCGACCACATAATACAAGAGTACAGAACGCAATGTACGGCCATACTTGCATCATTTGGGACCTGCTGTCCTTAAGAGACTCTTGCCTTGATGTGACATTATTTCTTATGTCATGGAAACAAGCAGTACCGGCCTATGTGATGTTTTATTATGTGCGGCTCAAGCCAGAGCAACTTCAAAAGTGTTTACCTTCCTCAGCTTGTCCATTGAAATCGGTGCAAATAGCTAATAAAATAATGTGTGTAACACATTTACCATAACAGTATAAAAGGATCACAACTGTTTTTATGTTGTCTCGTTGACATCAATAGTAATTACAGGTGAATAAAATTGTAGCTGTATATATATATATATATATATATATATATATATATGTGTGTGTGTGTGTTGTTTTCTTTTTTCATATGCAATAATTGCCTCAGGCTCTTACAATCAGCTGTATCCCTAGGGAAACGCATCATTTTCCAGGTAAACACCCTGCTATTCATAATCAAAGTGGCTTATGTTCCTTCATGCACCGCATACGTATGTCTGGTATAGGAAAGAGTTAGGGGTTTTCTTTAACCCTTTAATTGGAATAATATATGTAAGAAATTATGACCCTCTTACCCAGGGATATTCTTTTAGGGAATGTGTGACGAATAAAGCACAAATACAAACGTATAGAAAAATGTATATTGATATTGAATTAGGCTACTGTTACCGGTTATAAAACATATAACATACAGAAAACGTTTGATAATAATACAAAACAAAAGGGATACTTAAGCACATTCTTGGGAAACCTCTCTCAGCTCACAGGCTTCTCCCGAACGCCATCTTGCGCAGCTTTGTTCTGAGTCTCCTGACCCAGGACACTTCTGTTCACTGCGCTCTTTCTCTGTCTCTTCTTTCTCCGACTCTCCTTTCTCTCTTACTCTTCTTTCTCCGACTCTTCTTTCTCTCAGACTCTCCTTTTCTCAGACTGCTCTTTCTCCTGCAGCCCCTAACTAGTCATCCCAGAATTCCTTGTACCTCCCAGAAAGTGGTTCACCCAACCCCTCTTTTCAGACATTTCCTGTATGACCCAATTATGGAGGAGACAGGTAGTCTATGCAAACATGCACACAGTTATGTTAATATACATCGGCTTCAGTTGTCTGACCCCCTGTGGGGTATCCCACCTCTGTTGGAGCCTTTGTTCCAAACCCTTTGTAATGCATTACTATGCAAATTACCTTACATTGTAAAACCAGATATCTCACCTTATAGAAACCCAAATCGTCCCCAAAACATTATGCAATAAATGTAATGTCCCATTTTAAAGGCACCCTTAATTTCTTACAGTCCCCACCTAGAGGGCGAATGACTCCCATAGAAAATGAGCCCTCTCAAATAAATGAGTACATTTACCACGTGTGCTTTGAAGATTGTATGTTTTCACTGAGACACGAGTGACCTGACAACCACAGATATTTAAAATTTAGGGTACTGTAAGGCATATTTTATCCAAATCATAGAGGCACTCACAGTTATCATTTTTCACTAATAGTTTGAATTCCTTCAGCCATATCTTTAACTTTCCATTACCCTCACAGACTTGGCATCACTGCAACCATTTGTGTTCACTCCCATCACTCTCAGGTACCTGTGCCACCAACGCTGCTCCCACCATAGCTTCCTTTAACCCTCAAATTGCATGCCTTGTTCTAGGCCTCTGACCTCTGCCCACCGTGACATCTGGTGTATTTTCACACCAACAGCATTCCCTTTGCTGTTCACTTACACAGTGTATCGAAGAGACCACACCAGAGAGAAACTCGGTTTATTGAATGTGTGTAGTGGTAATACTCGTGAAGGTGTTTGCGCACGTTTACTGAAACCTGTATAGCTGGAGTGGGTTTGTGCTTCAGCCCTTGAAGGTGTTTGATACTTTGCCCATGGCTTCTGGAAATTAAAAGATACTCTACACAGAAAGTGTGTATTGTTATCTTGCCCAAATTACTAGTGGTTCTCTTATCCTTCTTGTCTCAGCATTAATATCTGGTTTTACAGATCTAAAACATTGTAAACACATAAAATACACAAAACATACATACAGTACATAACAGATACTAAAATACTAAGACTTCCCATAACAGTAACCTTGTGGTGTCTTCGGCATCCACTTTGAGAATGTTAATTTTAACCAATCCCTACGAAGATGGAGAGAGAACAAAAAGGTAACTGAATGCTACCATTACATTCACAATGTCTTGGCAGAATGCAATCTATATAAAATAAAATATAAAAAGTCTGTTGCCATTCAGAAATATGAATAAAAATCAGATTGAGGCTATATTTTGTTTGTAACCAAAAATTAAAACAAAACAAAAATCTAGAGCAGCAAAAATATATACTGCTGAAGACCAACAATAATGTTACATAATCACATCTCTCCACTGTGATCAAAACATAAACCCCATATTGGCAACAATTCACCTAATCTATGATTTTAAATGTATTTAATCCAGCAACAAACAAAAATTAAGGTATCTGTAGCTGGCAGTGCAGGCGTCCTAAACTAATAAAACAAAAATCATTTGAAATTTTGCCCACCTGACTGTACTGAACAAATTTAGAGGCTTATCCTTAAGAAAAATAAAAATAGATATTAAGGTCCTCTATTAATATTTTGAATTTCCTGCAAGAAATCACACGTGTTAATGTCCCGATCTCCTCACAGGTTTGTCTCCTTTCTTTTTTCCTTTTTCATTTAGTATCGTCTCTTTGTCTGAAAAACAAAACTTTAAACAAATAAATTAGCATCATATGTTACAACAAATCTAGAAGAGCACACTAGTTTTCTTCTGATTTAGCTATCTTTTTGTTTCCTAGCATTTCTTTTATTCTGGACACTTCTGTCTTTACAGTGTCCAGTTCCTTCATATACTCTGTTACTTTACACTGTAGCTCATTTTTCTCTTTTTCTACTCTTTCTTTGTGTGCCTTAATAACCTTGTAAGGAACCCAGGGCTTCATGTAGTCTTTTCTAACACCATTACCTCTTCCCTGAGATCCCCACCTAGTATAATTAAAACAAATCTTATCTCCCTGCCTCCAATTATCAACCATGGCTCTTTCCTGAACATGGTGTTCTTTGGCAGAGCGAGAGTGGCAATTTCTGGCAAAATGCCCTACTTTACCACAAGCAAAACATTTAAAGGCTTCCCTTTTACCTATGGGTCCTTGATTGTTTTGGAGCCTGCTTTGATATAACTGTCTCTGAAGCGAGGGGCTTAATATAGACACAGGCTTTGCAATGGTTTTGCTGTGATTTCGGATGACTTTATGATTAGCATTATTGTGCTTCTCATCTAAACCTTGCCCATCTATTTCATTCACATCATCATTTTTTAACACTTTGACTGCAGCCACAACATCATTTCTTTTCTGTAGCTGTACATTTAAGGTGTTACCATTAGCTGTGCAATGCACACGATCAGCCTCCCTCTTACCGCAAGCTGCCAGGGTCCTAATCTCCCCCTCTGCATCCCTTAGCCTCTGAGTAAGCCGCTCATTTGCACTACGCAATTCCTCATTTTCCTGCAAAGTCTGCTGGTTGCTTACACATAAAGCTGCAGCATTCTGTGCAAAAATCTTACACTTTTCAAGTTCAATGTTCACACTTACAACTTTTGCTTCCAAAAGTTCTTTTTGCTCTTTCATTGATTTGTACTGCTCCGCTATCCAACGGGCAGCAAAATCCAGAACAGTTTTCCCCTTTGATTTGGATAATTTCTTTTCATAAATTGCCTTGGCCACATACTCCTGAGCTTGGAACCATGGATCTGAGGTTCCTACTATATACTGAATAATACCATCGGGGTTTGTGGCCCTAGCAACCTTTTTCAATAAACCCTCCATCATTAACAAAGCAGAATTCACTGAAATTTGTATATGCAAAACCCGAACACTATCCCAATTCAACACACAATATATACACTTATAAATATACTCATAAATCACACTAAATCCCTCCTACCTGGCTCGCCAATATGTAAGAAATTATGACCCTCTTACCCAGGGATATTCTTTTAGGGAATGTGTGACGAATAAAGCACAAATACAAACGTATAGAAAAATGTATATTGATATTGAATTAGGCTACTGTTACCGGTTATAAAACATATAACATACAGAAAACGTTTGATAATAATACAAAACAAAAGGGATACTTAAGCACATTCTTGGGAAACCTCTCTCAGCTCACAGGCTTCTCCCGAACGCCATCTTGCGCAGCTTTGTTCTGAGTCTCCTGACCCAGGACACTTCTGTTCACTGCGCTCTTTCTCTGTCTCTTCTTTCTCCGACTCTCCTTTCTCTCTTACTCTTCTTTCTCCGACTCTTCTTTCTCTCAGACTCTCCTTTTCTCAGACTGCTCTTTCTCCTGCAGCCCCTAACTAGTCATCCCAGAATTCCTTGTACCTCCCAGAAAGTGGTTCACCCAACCCCTCTTTTCAGACATTTCCTGTATGACCCAATTATGGAGGAGACAGGTAGTCTATGCAAACATGCACACAGTTATGTTAATATACATCGGCTTCAGTTGTCTGACCCCCTGTGGGGTATCCCACCTCTGTTGGAGCCTTTGTTCCAAACCCTTTGTAATGCATTACTATGCAAATTACCTTACATTGTAAAACCAGATATCTCACCTTATAGAAACCCAAATCGTCCCCAAAACATTATGCAATAAATGTAATGTCCCATTTTAAAGGCACCCTTAATTTCTTACATATATAGCAGTAGTTTCCTTGTATTCATAAATGGCAGGAAAGTACTTCTATTGAAATTGATAAGTAAACTGAGCATGCGCCTGAGGGTTTCTAGAGCTGGCTGACGGTGAGTATCCTACACAAGAGCATTACTGTGGAGACAACGTGTTCTTTTAGGGAATCGAGGAAATGGGATTCCAATAAAAAAAAACGTAATTTATAAGGAATCGCTCAGCTATGATGTGCATTTAAGTGCATATAAAGGCTGGCGTCTCCCTTTAATTAATTTATGGAAGCTGGACTGCAACAGGGTGGTGTGCAAATGGTGATTATTATGGCTCAATTTATCAAGAAGCCCTCAAACTACTGTTAAATTTCTGCAATTTTTTTTAAAGGATGCTAAAAAACTCATCTGTCTACACTAACATTGTGTTAACAGTAGATGGAGCTCCAGTATATATAAAACAAGCCAAAAGGTTCGAAGAAAAGGGATAAAGCGGGGTATTTAAGCTGTAATAAAATAATTTCAGCATCCATGCAGCTTCTCAAATCAATAAATGGTTTCACTGTGAAATTTGCAATCAGTTAGTATTAATTATATAGAAATTTAACTAATTCACCCAGGCTTCCATGCCAACATATAAGCAATGGTTAATAACTCCTTAAGTACCCTATTGACATAATATCACATCCACTTAAAAAGAGCCATGAAGACCCTTAGGACAAAGTTACCCTATTTGCTCAATTATAAGACAAATGCTCTGAAAAAAAAATAGTCTTATATTCGAGGTCGTTTTCTGATCAAACCTCAAATAGAGGTCTGACTACAAGACTAAGATCCAGATCCCCTGCAGCGCTGCAGGGCACCTGGATCCTCCTCTCCGGCAGCTGGTGGAGGTCTGTGCGATGCGCGCAGACAACCTGCGCTTCTGCCGGGGCTTCTATGACTGAGCGCCGCCGTCACATGGCATATAGGGGGTTAAAAGGAATAGCGCCGAGGCAGAGTGGCATATAGGGGGATAAACGGAATATCAGGGAGGCAGAATGGCATATAGGGGGTTAAAAGGAATATCAGGGAGGCAGAGTGGCATATAGGGGGTATATGACTAGGGTCATCATAATCAGGGTTGTCTTATAATCGAGCAAATACGGTATATGTTTTTCCTTCTTCCAAAAATGAAAACAATAATAAAAGAAAACAAATGAAAGTAAAAAAAGTTACAATAAAAAGGAAAAATAACATTATTTTAGGGACCCTAGTGATGTCACCATGACTTCATCGAGAGTACCCCCTAGATACAAGAAAGATGGTAGTAGAAGTAAAATAATAATAAAAAAATTAAAAAAACTATTAAAAAAACATTGTTTTTTCCTGGCAGTGAAAAGAAAATCCAAAGTAGTTTTTTTTTTTTTTTGAAAGCTCACTGTTTCAAATAAACAAGTATCCTGTGATTAGGTGCACTAAACACATAAAAGGGAAATCATAGTTGAACAAAGAGATGGAACAATGGCAAAAAAAAAAAAAAGCTTCGAATAAGGTATGAAAAACCTTGATCATGTCAAATTTCAGAATGTTAGGATACTATTACCTCCTAAGGTATGCTTAGGACAATCATATGGCCTATATATTTTGCACCAGCAAGGAAATTTCACTTCCGGTACAGGAGGGATAATGCCATTGCCATCATATAATTCTAGCCACAATAAAGGACATTATGGTTAAAATAGCAAAAAAAGCTCCTGTTATTAGGTATAAAAAAATCAGTAAAGGTTTAGCTAGTGACACTGAGAGCTGAGTGATCGATTTGCTTCTTTTGTTACTGTATATTTTTCTAAGTATTATTATAAGGTTTTATTTATCTTTATATCTTAGGGAAAAACCTGTAGGCTAAATATTGATTCTTAGACGTTCATGCTCCTACTAATTAGACCTTTGTTAAAGCACTTTAGGTAAAGAAAGGCTCTACCTGCTCCTGTAGTTCGGCTTTAACTCATTTATACAAAAAACAAAATACTGTCTGCGCTTCTCACCCTAATAAAGTTGGCAACAAATATATAAACATAATATAAATGAGAGGTTTTGGTTATATGAATTGGCCAAAGCATAATTAAGCTCACCCGCCACGTCAAGGCACACTCTCAATAGGGTGAGAACCTACGCTCACCTCCTACATAGTGGGCACACAAAGCAGTTTATACTGCTACCAAAACCAGATTAATGTATTGGGGGAGGTGCAATTAAACACTGTATTTGCAGCATGCTCACACTGTTTGGTAGGCCTCATATTATACATTTGTATTATTTGAGCCTGAGACTAGCTTAGCGCACCGACATTTTTTCTTTTCCCTGTTTGCACATATTTGAGGTTGTTGGCTCCTCATCAGTCTGGTTGCAGCTTGCTGTCCAGGGGTTAAATGGGAGGAGGTTTAATTGCACCTCCCCCAATACATTAATCTGGTTTTGGTAGCAGTATAAACTGCTTTGTGTGCCCACTATGTAGGAGGTGAGAGTAGGTTCTCACCCTATTGAGAGTGTGCCTTGACGTGGCGGGTGAGCTTAATTATGCTTTGGCCAATTCATATAACCAAAACCTCTCATTTATATTATGTTTATATATTTGTTGCCAACTTTATTAGGGTGAGAAGCGCAGACAGTATTTTGTTTTTTGTATACATTGTACAGCCAACACACTGTATTTGCAGCATGCTCACACTGTTTGGTAGGCCTCATATTATACATTTGTATTATTTGAGCCTGAGACTAGCTTAGCGCACCGACATTTTTTCTTTTCCCTGTTAACTCATTTATAGTAACTGCTGGAGGAAGCTAGTATCACATAGCTACACGTAGTCGTCTATAAATATACAATTCACATTGCGCAACCTTTAGGTTTACCTTCTCTCCTGTTTTACATCAAGTAGGTTTAAGTCATAGAAAGATTATGTACACTGAGACCATATTTGTGTTTATGGTACACAAAAATGATTTTGAAACATGTTCTAATCCTTTTTTCTTTTTTTGTATTCCACTTAATGCTAATAAATATCTGTATAGCACTTTTCAACCATAATTCAAGTTATTTAAGAATGTTGCCCTTTGCCCAGGAAGTTAAGTCATTGCTTATCAAAAACAGACTACTTTCTGTATTTAAACTATTATTCCTATCATGCATTGGACTGACCAAGGTTTATGAAAGATGTAGGACCTGAGCAGCACCAATTTACTATAAAGAAGCTATAAGTTAAAAACTGTATTGAGGGATTCCTTGTTTGAGGTATTGTTTGACATACACGCACTAGCCACTTTATTAGGTACACCTGTTCAATTGCTTGTTAACACAAATAGCTAATCAGCCAATCACATAGCAGCAACTCAATGGATTTACGCATGTAGACGTGGTCAAGACAACTTTCTGAAGTTCAAACCAAGCATCAGAATGGGAAAGAAAGGGGATTTAAGTGACTTTGAACGTGGTATGGTTGTTGGTGCCAGATGGGCTGGTCTGAGTATTTCAGAAACTGCTGGTCTACTGGGATTTTCACGCACAACTATCTCTAGGGTTTACAGAGAATGGTCTGCAAAAGAGAAAATATCCAGCAGCAGCTGTGTGGACAAAAATGCTTTGTTTATGTCAGAGGTCAAAGGAGAATGGTTCCAGATGACAGAAAGGCAACAGTAACTCAAATAACCACTTATCACAGCCAAGGTATGCAGAATACCATCTCTGAATGCACACCTCGAACCTTGAAGCAGATGGGCTACAGCAGCAGGAGATTACCCCGGAGGTCACTCCTGTCAGCTAAGAACAGGAAACTGAGGCTACAATTCACAAAGGCTCACCAAAATTGGACAATGGAAGGCTGGAAGAATGTTGCCTGATCTGATGACTCTCGATTCCAGCTGTGACACTCACACATGAAAGCATGGTATCAACAGTTCAGGCTGGTGTTGTGGTGTAATGGTGCGGGGGACATTTTCCTGGCGTATGTTGGGCCCCTTACTACCAACTGAGCACATTTTAACCCAACAGCCTACCTGAGTATTGTTCCCGACCATGTCCATCCCTTTATGATCTTCTGATGGCTACTTCCAGGATAATGCACCATATCACAAAGCTCACATAATCTCAAACTGGTTTCTTGAACATGACAATGAGTTCACTGTACTTCAATGGCCTTCACAGTCACCATATCTCAGTCCAATAGAGCACTTTTGGGATGTGGTGGAATGGGAGATTCATATCATGGATGTGCAGCCAACAAATCTGCAGCAACTGTGTGATGCCATCATGTCCATATGGCCCAAAATCTCTGAGGAATGTTTCCAGCACCTTGTAGAAAGTATGCTACGAAGAATGAAGGCAGTTCTGATGGCAAAGGGGGTCCAACCTGGTACTAACAAGGTGTACCTAATAAAGTGGCCAGTGAGTATATGTTTTATAATATATGTTCATACTAGATATAGCCCTGTTAATGTAAACATATATAGATAAAGCCTTCTAAGCCCAACAGCAAAATAAATTTCTAGTGAATTTATCTAGACTTTATTAAAAAAAAATCACTTCTAGGAATTGCAATTGACTATTGTTTTTTTGTTTGGGGGTTTTTGGACACCATACGGATGTCCATAACCTTAACTTTTCAAGGCCAAAGAATTAGAAGGAAAAAAAAAGTAGACGGCCATTATAAAGAATGCAGGGAAAAAAGTTTTTTCTTTGTGCCATTCTTACACAAACTTAGTGTATTAGAATATGAAGGTGGTTAAAATATTTTCTATCTCAGTTTCACAATGAGTAGGTATAAAAAAAACTTCACACCCCAAAGCAACATTATCATTACCAAATACATTTTCTTTTTAAGAATAATGCCTTCAGGTCATTTTATCACATGAACATGTAAAGTATCCTTCATGTTTTTCAGTCTTTGCTCCATAATAATACGTACTGAATGTGCTCTTTTTACAGTAAGCAATGATGCATAATGGGATCTAATAATCACAATCATATATTGTGTAATATCCAGCTTTATTTTGCATTTTATTTCCCTAAAGTAATAAGGCACATTGTTGCTGGTGTTTAATGAGGGACGTGATGCCTTTGCACTGAATATCCGTAACTGAATCCGTAACCAATGTGCAGTTAGAACAAAACAATAATCTCTCCACTGGGGACAAAATAATGATATCTTTTGTACCATCTACAAAGGACAGGGGTCATTAAACGTCTCTCTTCAACTAATTACTTGTATTAATGCACTTACAGATGCCATCAGATATATGTAGGGCTGCTCATCTTTGATGTAACGGCAACATGAAGACTTACTTTGGGATAGTCTCACCAAAACTAGAACAACCATAAAGTGAGGTTGTAAGGTTATTAGCTTACCCTAGTCCCTCTTAGGGTAAATCAATATTTATTGAGATTTTCGAAGGAATCAGGGGTACAGAAAGGAAAAATCAGGGAAGGGAAAGGAAAACAAGGGAACACAGGCAGCAATACATTATGCCAAAGGTTACAGCAGGTAGCATACATGCGCATAATAACCCATGACGCCCACAAGTGTGGGAAATACATTTGAGGCATCCCAAAGAAGCATAGACATGAGGGCGCGGTCCAGACGAGCGGCAGATAATAGCAGTACAGTAAGGGAGAAATCCCAAACCCATACACAGACCTCACAGCCCAGGAGCAGACCACCGGGAGGGGTACGGCATATAATGCACAAAAAGCAGGACATACGAAGGCAAAAGTGGGGCATAACATGGAGGTGCGTGGTTCCCAGAAGGAGAGGGGGAAGGGAACACAGGCAGCAATACAACATGCCAGAGGTTACAGTAGGTAGCATACATGCGCATAATAACCCATGACGCCCACAAGTGTGGGAAATACAGATACACGTGGGTGCGACCCCCACGAGCAGCAGAGAATAGCAGTACAGTAAGGGAGGAATGCCAAACCCATACATAGACCTCACAGCTCAGGAGCAGACCACTCGAAATGGTACGGCATACAATGCACAAAAAGTAGGACATACGGTTGCAAAAACGGGGCATAACATGGAGGTGCGTGGTTCCCAGAAGGAGAGGGGGAAGGGAAAAGAAGGAGGAGGGGGAGGGGAAAAGAGGAAGGACGGGAAGGGAAAAGAGGGAAGAACAAAAAAAAGAAAAAAGAAAAAAAGGGGGGGGGGCCCAGTTAGGAGCTGGCGAGTTCACACGGGGGGAGAATCAAATAAGGAGTTGACCGGAGAATCAGAAAGGAGCCGCATCCAATAGAACCAAGTGCGCAGGTGTTTATCTACTGCATCCGAGGCGAAGCACACCAGCTCATCAAGGGTTCGCGTCCTCTCAACACGCTGAAACCACTCCCGTATCGTAGGGGGGGCAGAATCTCCCCAGTGCAAGGGGATCAGGGCCTTCGCTGCAGTCACTAAGTGGCGGATCACAGAGGCTTTATACCAAGAAATCGGGTAGGACATGTGATGAAGGAGCAAAAACTCCGGGGTAAAGGGAATCGTGTCGTCCGATAGAGTCTGCAAGTACGAGTGCACAGTCGTCCAGAAAGGGCGTAGAACAGGGCAGTCCCACCAGAGGTGGAGGATGGTACAAGGCGAAAAGCCACACCGCCAACACGCGTCCGACATAGCAGGATTGTAGCGTGCAGTAGAAGCAGGAGATCGATACCACTGAGCAAGCAGTTTGTAGCACATTTCCTGGTCCCTATTACTGATGGAGCAGCGGTGCGTAAGGATACACATCTTCTCCCACTGACCCTCCGAGAAAACAACGTGCAGAGACGACTCCCACTTGCCCATAAAGGGGGGAGGAGTGGGATGTAAGACTGTCAGGAGGAGACCGTAGAGAAGGGAGACGCCATGTGCAGGGAGCGAGGCAGTAACGCAGAAGCGCTCAAACGTGGTAAGGTCCCTGAGGACATGATGGGGCCGACTCAAGGACCGAAAAAAGTGAAGAAGCTGCGAATAACGGAACCGGGCCAAGAGGGTCGGAGGACCAGGGGCCACCAGGTCCCCCAAAGGCGCAAGACCAGTACGAGACAGGTAGGCACGTATACCAGAGCCCCGCACCGCAACGGCCGCGGGAAAAAGGTCAACACCCATACCAGGCGGGAAATCCGGATTATCCCGCACTGGGGTGAGCGGCGAAGGGATGGTAGACAGCGTAGTGCTTCGCAGCAAGGAGTGCCAGATACGAAGTGTCGCCCTGAGAAACGGATGATGGGAAGCCCGCCCGTTAGCCGCGTGAATCGCCAGCCAGGGCAGGGACCGGGCAGGGGAGCCCAAAAGAGCCTCCTCCACTCCAATCCACAACTTCTGAGGCGGGCGATGCACCCACTCCAAGACTCGAAGAAGGTGGCAGGCTCTATAATAAGTGCGAGGGCAGGGGAGCGCGAGGCCCCCTCTCGACTTGGGGAGGATCAACGTACTAAAGCTAACGCGAGGGGAACGGCGGCCCCACACGAATCCAAGAAAAGCAGAGCGGACAGCAGCAAAGAACGAAAGAGGGATATGTATGGGGAGGGTTTGAAACAAGTATAGGAGTCGGGGCATAACAGTCATTTTCAAGGTATTAACACGCCCAAGCCAAGAGATCGCAAGCCCAGACCACCGTCGCAGATCAGATCTCAGAGACGCCAGCAGGGGTAGGAAATTGAGAGCATAAAGCTGAGTGAGGTCAGCAGACAACCAGATTCCCAGGTAGCGCAACTTCGAGGCACACTACTTGAAAGGAAAAACAGCACTCAAAGCACTACAATCCCGTGGAGGCAAGTTGACATTAAGGATCTCCGACTTGGACATGTTTATCTTAAAGTGGGAGAGTGCGCCATACAACTGAAGCTCCCGCAATATAGAAGGAAGAGAAATCCGAGGCTGAGAGACCGTAAAAAGGAGATCGTCCGCGTATCCCAACAGCTTATGAGAGGTATGACCCACCTGAAGGCCCTTAATATCAGGGTTCAACCGTATCGCTTGCAGCAAAGGCTCCAGGGAGAGCACAAATAACATCGGCGAGAGAGGGCAACCCTGGCGGGTCCCATTGCGGATAGGAAAGGCGTCAGAAAGAGAACCGTTGATGCGGAGACGCGCGGAGGGGAACGTGTAGAGGGAGCCGACCCAAGCGAGGAACCCCGGACCAAAACCCATACGGCGGAGAGTAGCCAGTAGAAATGACCAGTCAACTCTATCAAAAGCCTTCTCCGCATCAGTCGAGAGAAAGACCGTAGGCGTAGAGGTGACTCGCGCATAGTGCAATATATTAAGAGCACGAATGGTGCTGTCCCGGGCCTCCCGGCCCGGCACGAAACCGGTCTGGTCCGGATGGACCAGAGTGGGCAGCAACGGTTTTAGGCGCGTAGCGAGGATCTTCGCAAACAGCTTCAGATCGGAGTTGAGGAGCGAAATGGGGCGGTAGCTGCCACACTGCTCCGGATCTTTACCCTCTTTAGGGATAAGGGAGATGGAAGCCGACAAAGTATGCGCGTGAATCTGGCCGCCCTCCAGGATGGAGTTGAAGGCCGAAACAAAAAAAGGGCCAAGTGTGTCCCGAAATCTAGAATAATACCGCAAAGGCAAACCATCAGGCCCCGGGCACTTCCCCGTTTTAGAGGATTTCACAGCGTGAACAAACTCAGGCAGAGAGATAGGAGCATCCAGCGCCTCCGCAGCGGCCGCGGGGATGCCCGTATGGATGGTACGGTCTAAATAGTCCTTCAACCCCGAATGGCCGCCGGACGGGGAGGGGTCGCCATCCAAAGACGGGAGATTATAAAGGCCCGTGTAGTAATCAAGGAAACTCCTCGAGATATCAGAGTGGAGGTGGAGACGGCCAGTAGCCGAACGAACGCTAGGGATATAGGTGAGGCGGCGGGAGCCACGGAGAGCACGAGCTAAATACTTGCCAGGCTTGTCCCCGTGTTCGCGGAACAGCGCTTTGTTCCGTAAGTAAGAGCAGTGATGCTTATCGTTAAGGATCGTGGCCAGCTTCCCACGAAGAAGCGTGAGTTGCTGCAAGACGTCCCCGGACAGAGAGGCCTTATGGGCCTGTTCTAGCACCGCGATGCGCGCACATAAGGAGCTGATCTCCCCCCCCGCCGCCTTCTTTCGCTGGGAGCAGAGCCGGATGTAGTGACCCCTGATCACACTTTTATGGGCTTCCCAGACTGTAAGCGCTGGGACCTCGGGGGACGCATTTTCATCAAAGTAAAGGGATAAAGCTTGAGCGGTCTCGGCGCCCACCACCTCATCGGAAAGGATTGCGTCGTTCAAACGCCAGGAGCGCTCCACAGGGCGAGTCAGAGGCGAGGACAGGGATAACATCACAGGGGCATGGTCGGACCACGTCGTCAGTCCAATATCAGCCCGGCGCAGAAGGTCAGCATGGTGATAGGGGACGAAGAAGTAGTCAATACGGGAATAGGAGTTGTGGGGGGTGGAGAAGAAAGTGTAGTCCCTATCAGAAGGGTGAAGAGCCCTCCAACAGTCAACAAGGCGGTACGCGGAAAGCTGAGAGAGAAGGGAGCGCAGGACACGGTGAGGGACACGGGAGTGGCCAGAGGAGGTGTCCACAGAGGGGTGTAGAGCCACATTAAAGTCACCTCCCAACACCAGCACCCCTTCCGCAAAGTCCCGCAGCCAAGCTAGGATCTGTCTCAGAGCCACATGTTGACTCCGGTTAGGGAGGTAAAGGTTGGCGAAAGTATAGGTCTGTGACGCCAGAGTCCCCTTGACAAACAGATAACGCCCGCCCGGATCAGCACAAACACCCAATTCCTGAAAGGGGAGAGATTTAGAGAGAAGGATAGCAACTCCTTTCGACTTCGCGGCAGGGTTAGAGCTAAAGAAACCAGTAGGGTAGAACCGGTCAGAAAGCTTAGGGGCTCGACTTTTGCAGAAGTGCGTTTCCTGAATAAAGGCTATATCCACCTTTTCCCTACGTAAATCGCGTAGCAGGTGGGAACGTTTCTCCGGGATATTAAGACCCCGAGCGTTAATAGAGAGAAGTGTGAGAGCCTGCATCGCAGCAGTGGGGACAGTATACTGGGGAGGGGGAGAGAGAAAAAAAAAAAAAAGGGGGGAAGGGGGGTTAGCAGAGAGAGAGGAAGGAGAGGAAAGGGAGGGAGGAGAAAAAAGGGGGGGGAGATGGAAGGACCAGGAGCCCCAGGTAGGGGACTGAAACACACCCAACGCCTGCCGAGACGGCAAAAAAGGAACCACCCCCAAAAGAGGGAAGGTGGGGCCGAGTCGGCAAAAAAAAGGCGATACGTGCGGGGAGGTGAACAACCAAACAAGGAAGAGAGACCCTTCCCGCCGCCACACGCGAACATATGCGTGCGGAAAGGAAACCTGAGCGGAACGAAACACAAAATAACCTGAGAATACAGAACAGCATAGGCATAAGTGAAAAAACATCCATGGGTACAGTCACAATGTACATAAAACAGACCACCGAGTGGTGGAACAGCACACAGAAGCTCCCATGAGGCAGTGGGAGACGCGCGAGTGCATCATGCAGAGCACCGGGAGAGAGGGCGCAAGTAGGTACCGCAAGGCGTCAGGGCCTCAATATGCATATAGAAACAAATGTGTGTGTGCGTGAGAGCAGGCAGCCCCGTGAAGGAACGGGCCACCCTGTAAGCGCATGGCAACCTGCGCCGAGGAGCATGCGCGGAAAAGAGAGTATATGTATATAAGAAAAGAAAAAGAAAAAAAAAAACAAAAAAAAACCTCGTGTGTACAGACAAGTGTGTGTGCATGGGAGCTGGCAGCCAGACCGCGCCAAGGCGCTGGCACGCGAGGGCAATCGAGAAAGATACAGCTAAACCTCTCCAGAGCATGAGCCCCTCCGGTAACATACAATAGAGGGTGCTAATACCAATCTTCCTTTCCTTTTGAGCTAAAATGTCGCAAAACACAGCATGAATGAAAAATAAATTTAGAATCATAAGAAAGAATATAGCACCACAGACACTGATTCCGCCTCAATATAAGCAAACCAAACAAGATGGAGGTACCATCAAACCAGATCACTCGGGGTTCAGTCACCAACAACTAGGCGGCCAAGGGAACATCCCAAAGCATGTGTGGTAATCTGTCAAAATTTGCAAAGTGGTGAAACAGACAACAAGACAGTAACTGGCTATGGTATCTTGCATGCCCAGACCGTTGTGACGTCAATTGAAGCAACAAATTGAGCCCCAAAGGTGAACCTCGTTATGTAAAGCCAGAAGTTTGTACTCGGTGTTGCACAATCATATACAGCAACAGGTGTAAGAAAGTTAGCGAAGCCTGTCGAATAGGAGGCAACCAGTGGTGTCGTTCTACAGCATGGGATATTTCCCGTAGAGAAGCACTCGTGTCTGCTTAAGAGCTCCTGTCCGTAGCAAAGCTTTTACCCCGTGTCCAGTTGGACTCAAATAAACCCATTAAAGGGGACAGGTTCAGAGTGTCATAGGGGGTGTGGCACAGAGCACCTAAAAAAAAAAACAAAAAAAAACAAAAAATAAACAAAACAAAAAACAAAAAAAACCAAACAAAAAAAAAACACAACAACATTGTCCTATACCCAGCATGGAAGCAACATATGAGGCAGGAACGTACATGATTATTCCTCAGCAGACCGTGCCCGCGAGGAAGGCAACGCTCCCGGGATCGCAGCGGAGTCCAGCGGGGTTCCCCTAGGACGAGGGCGCGGGGTCCCACGCGGGCGGGAGGATAGCGAAGACCCGCCATCAGGCTCGAGGCCCAGGAAAGTCCAGTCGGGGACGTGCAGGGTAGACAGTCCAAGCGCGTGCAGAACATCAGGGAGCTCATGATAATACCGAAGCGCAAGGGAGGCGTTGGCATGGCGGATCACCAGGGCAAAGGGGTGCCCCCACCGGTAGGAGATACGCAGACGCTGCAGCTCAGACGTCAATGGCCGTAGGGCCCGCCGCACCTGGAGGGTGAGGTCGGAGACATCATGGTAGAACGTGATCTGATGCCCCTGCCAAGGCCACGAGCCCACCTCTCTAGCACGCACCATAACAGATTCCTTGAGGGCATAGTCCGTGAAGTGGCAGACTATGTCTCTCGGAGGGCCGGACGGGTTACCTCTGGGCCGCAGGGCCCGATGAACACGATCCAGAGCCCCAGCAGCATCAAACGGGCGTCCCAGAAGGCCGGAGATTAGGGATGACAGCAGCACAGGCAGGTCCTCAGAGGCATCAGACTCAGGAACACCCCGGATCCGAATATTATGACGGCGACCTCTGTTATCCAGGTCCTCAACCCGACGACGAAGAGTGCCCAGGTACCGGAGAAACTGGTGAGTATCCTGCTGAGTCCGGCGGGTAGCCTCGTGTTGAGTCGATGAGGCGGCTTCCAGAGCAACCACCCTGCTCTCCAGGGAAGTTAAGTCTGTCCGCAACGCGGAAACCTCGTCCCTCACCACCTGCTTAAGTTCGAGAATCAGCGTCGAAAAGTCCGTACGCCAGGGAGCGGAGGAGAACAGTTGACGGACCTCAGGCGTAACAGGTAGAGGAGGAGGGGGTGGTGCAGTGGCGCCATCCTCAAAGGAAGACGAGCTGGCCGGAGACCGGGCCTCGTGGTCCCCAGAGGCCTGCGTGGCCAAATCAGCCGGGGTGCGGAAAAACTCCCGCAGGGAAGCCGAAGTCGAGCGGGAGCGGGCACCCGGGGTAGAAGGATCCGCGGGCTGCTTCCTATTGCGTCCCATGGTGAGAATAGAGACGAGTAAAGGCAGGTTTCAGGCTGAAAAAGGGCGAGTAGCGGCGGAGCTGGGAGACTATGCGGCCATCTTCCTCGGCGGCTAGACACGCCCCCTGTACCCTAGTCCCTCTTATATTTCCAAGGCTAATAGACAGTTACATACCCTTGTACTACTTTCTTCAAAGCCACATGCTGTATGTACCTCCAGTATCTCTGCTTCATATGAGATCAAGCGGATTATTTTCAATTAATAAAATATTTTTTTTACTTTGTTTATTTCTGTAAAAAGCATACATACCTTAAACAGTGTTTATTATATTAAGGATAAATCCTTCTAATACTGTTGTATTAATGAACCATATCAAGCAAGATGCTTTAGAGATAACTTACTTTTGCTATTCAGTCATGTAATTGTGGTATTTTAAAAATGTTCTTTATACAATGGAAAATGTAAGTTTCATTATTCAGTCAAAACCATTCTCATAGTTCTTGATCAGGTCAAGAAATACAACATTTTATTACACATTTATTTATTTATTTTATGAATTAAATATTTACAAATACAAATTGCATGCATTCTATAAGGCAATAGTAAACACCCACAAGAACTATACCAAATGAACTAATATTAATAATAAACTAGCGACAAGAACACAAACATTCTGGAACATAATCTTGTTCAATGAGATTGTTGGCCCTGTGCCCAAAATATTCATCCTTCTTGGTTAAAGGTGCTGTTCCATTTACTGAAGTTAATATTTTTGTAAGAAAATGCTGCATTAGAAACATCATTCCAAATACCGTTGAATGGCCAAACAGAAATAGTTCTTTAAAGAAGCAAAATATTTCCTTATTTGCCAGGAAAACGTAATTGTAAAGACAAAAGCAGATACTGATAGGTTGTTGCCATAGCAATGTAAAAAGAAAAACTCTTAAAGGTTTCTGTTATTTTTATTTGATCAGAGGTACGAATGAAATGGCAGATCTACATTTGCCTAACTAAAGAGTGCAATTAATGTGTTGCATAAGTGGAGCATCCCTTTTAAATAGAGTATTTTCAATATAAGTGTACAAGTATATCAGTCTGGTTATAAAGCATATCATATTTTTATAGATCTGCTTTATAGTTGTGTGATATAATGGCATATAATATGTCTTCTGTGAAAGGGCATGACTACATTACCATCCAAAACATTACATGTCTAAATTAGATTTCCAGAAAATCTATAGAAAATAAGACGATCATAAGGTTTCTGGCTCTAGGAAGTGTAGTCGCATTTGTGCGCATCCACAGTCAGAGGAACAAGGGGTCATCTCCCCCAATGTCAATTTTCCAGTTATCCCGCAAGGCATTTTAAAGACACAGAGAAACAATTGTAAGGAGCACATTTTAAGAAATTGAGTAAAATCAAATGTTTATGGGGATAAAAATAAAGGGGGACAGCAGTTTGAAACGAGGACAGGAAAGTAGGGAACACAAGAACTCTTTGATTGTGTCGCTGTTCTTCTTGGAACATTTTCTGCCAATTTGGCTTCTACTTCAGTAGATGTCCTCCAGTTTTCGATGTTTTGTGGAAATCTTGTATTGCAGTGGGGTGGACATTTTCCTACACCCATTGTACAGCGCTACGGAATTTGATGGTGCTATATAAAACAATAAATAATAAATAATAATACGCGACAGTTCAATAATGTAAGTATTTCAGAAGTTTTGATTACTTTAATAAGACTGTAATGGATTGGATTGGATTGGGTTTGATATGTGTTAGTATGTACTTCATTATAAGAGGTAATCAAGATAAAAGTAAACTTTCCTATACTGCCACACTAATACATCTGTTCAGAGAGAGATAAATTATCCTTATTATATTACAATAAAGAAATTACACAAAAGTGCCTCTTTCTTCACAACCTTTTTCTCCCAAATTGATGCTGGCAGTAATTGCAGATTCTTCTTGCCCAGAAAGATTTTTTGGTTTATTTATACAATACGGGATGTGACTACAAAAATACATGTATATCCAAGGGTTGGCACAACTGTTCAGGTTTCCAAGTAGCATTAGAATGGTGAAGACAGGACCTGGGGGGAAAAAAGATTACGAAAATAATAAATATCTGGAATCAAATTGAATTCAGTATATGGCTCTCACATTGTATTATTGCCTTTTAGTAGTATTTGAAATGATTGTCATACAGTATGTGAAGTATTTTTAAAAAAAATATGTTTAATATAATTTAAGACAAATATGGTAATTATCATTAAGAATAAGATATAATATATATATATATATATATATATATATATATATATATAATGTTTACGTGGACAAATTAGCTTTATTTGTGAATATGGTAAATACTATTTTGGTATTCCTTTGCTGTTCACAGGCTGCATTCCTGGCAATTGAGACTCAAACCTGCCTGTATGTTTTTCCTCCCCTGATGTGTACTTGTTCAAGGAGCTCATAATGTTTGGTGGATGTGAGTGGGTATCACTGTGTTCTTTGTAATGAAGGCACGTGTGTGCTGAATGGTAGCCTTATCTTTTTTTCTTTTGTTATCTATGCTCTGTCCACTCTATATCCCAACTTCAAGACAATAGACACATAATCTATATCTGCGTAAATGCTCTTGCCGAGATACAAATCTTGTAAAAGCAGCCTATGATAATACGTATATATATATATATATATATATATATATATATATATATATATGTTTCAGTGGATATACAATTTTATGACTATAATATGTTGGATTTGTTCATTGTCAATAGGTGATCTTTGTAGCATATTAGGACAGATAGTTCTGTAGATGGTACCATATTTGTACAATATTGTATTTGTATTTTTATATTGGATAAAGCCAAATATACAAATGTATGTTAAAGAATGTAGGCTGACAAAAAAAAGTCAGTCCCACTCTATTATTCTGCTTTCCTTCTTAAATTAGCTAAACAAAACTAAACAGATATACATTCTGAGACCCAGGAGAAGACATAATAAGTTCTTATATCAAGCCTTTTTATGACAGAGCAGGTTGAGACATTGATATATTTATTCAAGTACCACAAGCAGCTATTTGCAGTATTGTATTTGGGTTTTCTACTTTTCTATTGTGTTGATTAAGTCTGTCACTATTTTGCATTCTATTATGTATGGGAAAACGTGTGATATTCCTACTGTGATTGAAGTGCAGCTTCCATCAGAGACTTAAATTGTGCTTTTGCCTAATGATGAATCCGATCATACTAGACGTTTCATAAATGGGACCTCATTTTTGCATGTTTCATTACATATAGAGTACAAATTGTATAATGGAAAATGGTTTCTATGCCAATAAAATACTATAGGAATACTTGGGCTTCTTGGATTTAATCATCAGCATATATGTATTGTATCAAAGAAATCTATATATTAAGTCTGAGATTAAGGTATAACCCCAACTCAACACTAAGCTATCGTAATGTAGATAGTTGTGCCTATATTGATACTGTTTTGTGTTTATTTTTATGTTGTGTCATTATAATTAATAGCATATAAGTAATGTAAGGAAAGTATATCTATCTATACAAATGTTTCTAACATAAGAGCATTAAGTAGATCAATTATATGGAAAGAGCCTTCTTTTGGATCAACAGCAACAAATTAACAGATATAGGAAAGGCTGAACTTGATGGACGCATGTCTTTTTTCAGCCTATGTAGCTATGTAAAAAAAAATTAATATGTCACATTATTGCTATATACATTTTTTTTATTTCTACAGTTTGTGACATATTCATTACTAATAAAAAAAAGATTTGAACACTATCTTATGGGAGCATATCATGTATAGTTGGTTTCTTTGGGATATTAATACCAATTTAAGTAGACAGTAATGACCCAAAATCTATTTAGATTTTAATTTGCAGAAGTGATTTATGCAATTTATGCAATATGATAATATTTATTAATAGGATTCATTATGATCTCAGTTTTATCGACCAAACATAGGTGCAATATTCTCTCCTTATATTTGCATTACCAAAAATTAGTTAAGTTTTGGTATTGCTACTATTTCTTTTTTTCTCTTTCGCTTTAAAACAAAATGTAAAACATTTTCAAAATATTATATTTATCAAGTTATACTGTAAAATCCAGAGTCTTTGAAGATCTGTATTTTTTCCTCCTCTTTTACCATAGAATATTTAATATCAGTAGTACATTACAATGCACCGTAACGGCATGGAACGGGAAATAATCTTACCTTCTGTCACACCGCTGGGAGACCAAGCAGCCCACAGCTGCACAGTGAAGAAAGGTGTCCAACACAAAATGTATGCACATACTGTAACCACTGTCATCTTCACAGTCTTTATCATAGCCTTGGAGATACAGTTAATACTACTCGTTCTGGATGCCAATGTTTGATGTTGATCTCTAAGTTCCAGACCATTGTGTTGCTTCACATATATGTTCATTTTAATAGTGTAGCATATTTGTATTTGGCATGCAGTAAGTATAGCAACTGGAATGAAAAAGATCACTACAAAAATCCAGGTCACATATGCCTTTGGACCCCAAGGTAGAATAAATTCAGCCCAACATTCAAAAACACCTGGAGTAATTTCCACCTTTGAGAAGATAAATACCTGAGGGATACTGAAGATCAGAGAAATAGACCAACTTGTACAGATTGAAGCATTCCACAGAGCTCTCTTCTTCTGGAAACTAACCATGGGGTAGCATATTGCTTGAAACCTGTCCACTGTCATGGTAACTATCATATATGTAGAGGCAAACATGCCAACCAGTTGCAAATATTTAATGATCCTACATACAGGGTCTGGGCCAATGAAGACATCCGTAATATCCCAAATCAGTTGTGGGAGAACTTGAAAAAATGCCACAACTAAATCAGCTAAGCTTAAATGAAGCATAAAAACATACATCCGAGACAACTTTTTCCTTCTTTGCCACAAAACCAAAATAAGAGTGATGTTTCCAACAGACGCTGCTAGGAATATGACACTCAGAACAGAAATCTCTGTATGAGCTAACTGTTCATCTCGCTCAGACCTGCTAATAAAATTAGTTTTATTACTCATATTTGACTTACTGTCCTGAAAAATGCTTTCTGTCTGATATGCCTTTTCTTGCCAAGGTAATGAAAAATTCTTCATGTCTGAAAAAAGAGAGGCAGCGTAACTGATGCCTTCCAAGTCTGTTTAACGATGGTGCCTTTACACGAGCAGTTACAGGCAACAGTCTTAATGCAAAGAGCAAGACGCAGGAAACCTCTTGATATAAATGAATCTGCAGCGGTGGTCGTGCGTGTTGATTGAAAGCTCTGATTCTCTCTGCTCCTCCTCCTTGTCAGTTTTATTAGCTTTGTTCAGCTCTCATTTACTTTGCTTTAGAATTATCTCCTGATCCAACAATTAAAATAAAAAATAAAACAGGCAAAGTGAAATAGGAAGAATTAATTAACATAAATGACAACCCTAATGCACTAGGAAATAAAGCTAAAATCAGAACACCATAACTTAAGTCATTGTATCTTTATTGCTTGCAAATACAAACAATATGCAGGGTATGGCAGACACCTGGATAATTATAGGTTAGTTAATAGGGAAAGGTAGTTTTTGCTATTACTTGAAGCAGTAATACAGTTATGGTTAACATTTTTAGCACTCTTGAGTATTCTGCACATTGTGTACCATATATTGAGAAGTAATTGGAAATGTACCATCTTTGTATTATCAGAATACTTTAATGGGATGCGCAGATGTCTGTGTACCCTGATGGCCACCTAACGGCCACCTAACACAGACCCGTAGCTTACCAATGTGGGGCTTGCGCATTGTGCGAGGAAATTCTCTTCTCCTGCTTCCCTGGGCAGGAAAAGAGAGTTTCCTCACACAGTGTGCAGGCGCCACTGCGGTAAGCTGTGGGCCTGAGTTAGGTGGCCGTTAGGCTACACAGACATCTTTGCAGCCCCAGTGATGCTCGGCCGGCCCCAGGACCAGTGAAATCTGCAATAGAGGTAAAGAGGTGTGGGAGAGTGAATGGGTGAATTAATGAATTGGTGAGTGAGTATTTAGGGGGAAGCAATATTACAGGTAGGCTGTTTAGGGTGGCCAGAGGTGACACAAGCAGGCAGGTAATGGGGCAGAGGTGTTTAGGGACAAACATGGCACAGGCAGGTTGGTAAAGGGGCAGTGATGGCACAGGCAGGCTGTTTCAGGGGCAAAGTTGGCACAGGCAGGCTGTTTCAGTAGCAATGTTGGCACAGGGAGGCTGTTTCAGGGGCAAAGTTGGCACAGACAGGCTGCTACAGGGGTGAAGGTAGCACAGACAGGCTTCTTCAGGGGCAAAAGTAGCCCAGGCAGACTGTTTCAGGGGCAGAGGTGGCCCAGGCAGGCTCTTTTAGGGGCAAAGTTGACACAGGTAGGCTGTTTCAGTGGCAATGTTGGCACAGGGAGGCTGTTTCAGGGGCAAAGTTGGCACAGACAGGCTGCTACAGGGGTGAAGGTACCACAGACAGGCTTCTGTCTGGTCTAGCGTATAGTGATGGGAGTTATGCTATACCACCATCAATGTCTGGCACAGTATTTAGTGATAGGAGTTAAGCTGTACCATATCTGTTCAGTAAATCTTATTTCTATTTTTTCCAGTTTTTTCCAGTTGACATGCAGTTTACAAATTTGTGAAAAAAATATTCTTGCCAACATTCAGGTTTTTTTGGGGGGGGCACATACAGGATCTGCCCCAGGTGCTAAATATGCTAGGTACACCCCTGCATAGTCTTAATTTTTCTGTGCCTAATGACATCATATAATGGCTTGGGACCAACTGGGAGGGCACAGGTATAGTATGAATAAAAATCTATTAATCTTTTTCAAATGTATTTCAATAAATTACTGAATACATATTTCTTTAAAACACAGAAATCCCTTGTACAGTAAATAATAAACAGGCAAATAAACATATAAGCTCTCCTAAAAATGTAGAGCTAAAAATGTAAGAGGGAGGGGAAGTATATAAGCTCCATAGATGATCAGAGAGACCATGTGTGTATGTATGTGTAAGTGTGTGCTGTTAGAGTGGGGGTGGGATGAATGTGTAAGTGTATGGTGTTAGAGTGACTGTGTGTGTGTGTGTGTATGTAAGTATGTATGTGAAAGGTGTTAGTGGTGGTGCATGTGTATGTATATATGGATGTGTAGAGCTGCCTCTGTCCATCACCATAGCCACCCACATCATAAATTATTCCCATCCCCCACCACAATCATTATCCCAAACCACCATATTCATAATCCCACCATCATCATGCCTCCCCACCATAAATTCCATCCCCTACATGACACACATATTTACACACACAATCTCACACTAACACATACTTACACACACATACATATTCATGCTACACACATTAACACACTTAATCTAGCACATATGTACATATGTACACTAATGCTAACATACACACTCCCTATGACACACACAAAATAATGCTAATACACATACATATATACATCATGCTTACACACATATTTACACATACACACTCTTGCTAACAGCCATTCGTTCTAACACACACACCTACACCCTCATGCTAAGAGACACACTTATACTTACACATTCATGTTTCAGTTCACAAAAACTACCAGTGATCTCCTGTGAATATAATTATTCCTAGATTAAGGATATAACTAATTTTGGCTGTCCTACAACAGAAAATATGTGGAAAAAACAATATCTGTTCTGCCCAGAATCATTTGGAGCTACATTATATAAAATGCCAAGTGTAGTTGTAAGCCAAAACAAATAAAAAAATGTAATAATGATTGATATTTCATTTAAAATTTTCCTTCTGTATATTATATACTGTCACTGTTGATCTGAATATTTGGAGTAAGATAATACCAATTCCACTTGAATACTTAGTAAAAAAAGATAGAATAACTGGCTGCAGTGAAGCATACAAGGGGTTTCGCAATGGCGTTTGCATTAAAATGGGCATTACATTACAAATTATGTTTTCTTTTTGAAGTACAAATACAAGCAATCTTATTTTGTAATGCGGTTAGATCTATGCAAATAATACAATTTACAATGGCGCATCAGATGCGGAATTATACATATGAAAGTGTTTACAGAATATATTAAACATATAACAATAAGTTGATGAAATTTACCGTATTTGCTCGATTATAAGTCGACCCTATAGGAAAAAAGTTTTACCAGTAAATGTTAATTCATATAAACTATTTTTTTTTAATAAAAGCTATGATTGAGAAAAATATTTTGGTTTTTATTTACTTCTATTTTCCAACCTGCCCCCCAGTTATGCACATCTGCCCCAGAAATGCCTTATACCCCCTATATGCCACTGTGCCCCATGATATGCCTTTTAGAATATCTACCCTTTCCCTCTTTGAAGGTGCAAGGCCTCTGCCTCCCAGCTCTGCCACTGTATGGAACAGTATAGAGTGATGGGAGTTATAATGTACTTTTAGAGCATAATTAGATCATGAAAAAGACATTGGAAATGGTACAGCATAAAACCCATCACTCTCACACATTTACCAATCCACACATATACTAATCCACACATATACCAATCCACACGCATACCAATCCACACATATATACCAATCCACACACTTACCAATCCACACATTTACACCAATCCACACACTTACCAATCCACACATTTACCAATCCACACATATACCAATCCCCACGCATACCAATCCACACGTATACCAATCCACACATATATACCAATCCACACATTTACCAATCCACACACATACCAATCCACACATATATACCAATCCACACACATAACAATCCACACATATACCAATCCACACATATACCAATCCACACATACACTAATCCACACATACACTAATCCACACATATACCAATCCACACATACACTAATCCACACATACACTAATCCACACATACACCAATCCACACATATACCAATCCACACATATACCAATCCACACATATACCAATCCACTCTCACTGAATGCTTTCCTACCTTTTCTCTTTTCTCCTTACAGCTCCTTTTCCTTCTCTTCGCTCCTCTTCTTCAGTTCTTCTGTCTTCTTCCGGGTCAGAGGGCACGGACAGCGGTGGGTGCGGCTTCAGTGTTGTGCGCCAGGATCTGACAACAAATCCCGGCGCACAGCAGCTGTTGCCGCCCGGATCACAAGGGAGCGGTATCGGAGGTCTTTAACAGACCTCCGGCTCCCTTGGGTGATTTTAAGCCAGGTTCAAGGGAGATCCTTGAACCAGCCTAAAATCACTCAAGGGAGCCGGAGGTCTGTTAAAGACCTCCGATACCGCTCCCTTGCAAAGCTGCTCCTCCAGCGGCGGACATTACTGTCCGTCTCTGGAGGGGTGCCGGGTGCCCCCCTGATGAGCGGCACCCGGTGCGGACCGCCCCCCCCGCTAGGTACGCTACTGGCGGCAGCGGTACGCTACGGCGGCGTCGGACCCCGTGGCGGCGCCCCCTGTAGTGTGGCGCCCTGTGCGGTCGCACAGGTCGCACACCCCAAAGGCCGGCCCTGTGACCAATTTTGGTGAATTGTAGCCTCAGTTTCCTGTTCTTAGCTGACAGGAGCAGGGCCGGCCCAAGGCAAAATGCCGCCTGGGGCGAATTTTAAAATGCCGCCCCCCCCTTATCTACCCTTCTTCTCCCTCCGTCCCTGCCGCCCCCCCATTGTCTACCCTTCTTCTCACTCCCTCCCTATTATCTACCCTTACCCCCCCTTGTACTTACCTTTCAGCAGTCCTGCGGCGAGTCTCCCTGTTCGTCTTGTTGCCGGCTTGTTATGCTGTGCGTCGGAAATTAGATAATCTTCCGGCACTCAGCATTACAAGCCGGCACCGAGACCGAACAGGGAGACTTGCCGCAGAGGAGAGAGAGAGGGGCACTGAGCGGGTACTGACAGCTTGGTAAGCGAAAACCACTCGGCGCCCTTTTCTCTCTCTTTCGCTTTAAAAAAAAAAAAAAAAGGGAGGGGCTTGGGGCGGCAAAGTGCCTGGAGCGGTTGCCCCACTCGGCTCCATTGTTGGGCCGGCCCTGGACAGGAGTGGTACCTGGTGTGGTCTTCAAGGTCCATCTGCTTCAAGGTTCGATGTGTTGTGCAGTCAGAGATGGTATTCTGCATACCTTGGTTGTAACGAGTGGTTATTTGAGTTACTGTTGCCTTTCTGTCATCTCAAACCAGTCTGCCCATTTTCCTCTGATCCCTGACATCAACAAGGCATTTTTGTCCACACAACTGCCGGTCACTGGATATTTTTGCTTTTTGGGACCATTCTCTGTAAACCCTAGTGATGGTTGCGCGCGAAAATCCCAGTAGATCAGCAGTTCCTGAAACACTCAGACCAGCCCGACTGGCACCAATAACCATGCCTTGTTCAAAGTAACTTAAATCCCCTTTCTTCCCCATTCTGATGCTCGGTTTGAACTTCAGCAAGTTGTCTTGACCACTTCTACATGCCTTAATGCATTGAGTTGCTGCCACGTGATTGGCTGATTAGCTATTTGAACAGCTGTACCTAATAAACTGACCAGTGTGTGTGTGTGTCTATATATATATATATATATATATATATATATATATATATATAGTATAGTTATTCTGGTTAAGGAAAAAGCACACTATTATTGACCAGATTATTACTATGGCCAAAGCTGCAGCACAACGCCTCATCTGTGCCCCAATAGTTTGAGACACTGATTTTTGGTTCAAGCAGTTAGTCTGTGGCCAGGAAGCATTCCCATTGAAGTCAATGGAAAATCTTTCAGCATGCCTTGATAGACCCTTGTCCTCAGTGTTCACAAACCAGTGCTGGAGCTGACAGTAAATATATCACATGAAGGAAGATGTGTTCTGCTGAACACATTACCTGCCCAGAAAATAGCTAGTGGAGATAGGGACCGGAGCAAATGCATATGGGAGGATTCTGCAGAAATGTAACGGGAACACTCAGCTAGCATATGCATTAAGTCCCTTAAGTATTTTTGTTTAGGGCCATGTCCGTTTTGTTTGTTGGTTCATTTCAAAATCATTCTTTTATCCTCCCTTTTTCATTTGGAGACACGCTCAAACCATTAAAAAACATATAATAAAATAAATAGTATTTATCTTAATTTTTTTCTTGTTTGCATTATAAATTTTACACTATGGCAAGCCGTATTATTCATGAGTCTGGCTTTTTGGAAAGAAAAGGAAATGTTCTTTGATTTTATATCTATTTCATAGAAGGTAGAATGTAATGTACGCAGAATGAGGCAATTAAAATAAAATCACTACTTGGAATTGCTTCTTTTAAACCATCTGTTGTAATGATTTCTGGGAAATTAATTATATTCTCTAAAATTCTCTTGCAACAAATATGTCAGCATGTTCAATGTAAAACACTAATTATATGACCATAATGCTTTTTTTTGCCACGGCACTGTAGCCACTTATGTTTCCCAGCAGCCACACAGACCTTTACATCCTATTAGAAGACGTCATAGATTGTTAAAGCATTTAAAGACCAGGAATACTTAGAACAAATTTACTACATTCTAGTGAGCCACAAATGATTTCTCAATGTATGATGCTGTAAGTTACATCTAACCTAAGCCTTATAATGAAGACTTTCACCTTCATGAACTCATTTTTAAAGGTATTAAATTTATACAAAGTGCTATATCTTGTAGTCTAGGTTAAATATTATGGTATCATTTTTTCAGAGATTACCGTATATCATGACATGTTGGTAGAGATGCATGCGCATAATATTGCAACCTTCACAGGTCTTCCAAAGTGATGTTAAGGTCTCCTGAATGGAGGACATCTAGTGTACTTCTATATATCATCAAAATGTGTATTCCATTTCTGTATATCATCAAAATGTGTATTCCATTTCTGTATATCATCAAAATGTGTATTCCATACTGGACAGACAGTAATCTATGTGCTTGAAAGAACATAAGAGGGAACTGCACCATCATGCATTGTGTCAGAAGGTTGATGCTTTCCTGACACCCTATGGCCCCTCCAAAAAAATGATTTCTATGTGCTCTGTCAGTATTTTAATATCCATTCTTCCAAAATAAAAAAAAATAATGAAAGCACTTTCCTGATATAGATCTGTAGCTGCTATCCTTCTCCATGGTCTGAGGAGGAAAGTGCTCCAGTTGAGATTGGTGGAGATGCTTTCCACCCATGCACGCTCATACAATGTTCACCGAGGCAATGATGGAGCTAACTAGCAGAAAGTATATCACGAGCAGGAAGACGCGTGCGGCTGTACACATCTCCTGCAAAGAACGTAGCTGGGGGAACGGGCAAAGGGGGGAATTAATATGGGGGGCTTCTGCAAAATTCCCTCATGCATTTGCAAGAGGACACCACAAAATATGGGGCTCGTGTGTCTTTTTAGGAAGGATCTGTATGTTGCAGAACCATCAGCTTCAGCTGTAAATTAAAGAGGACGCTGTATTCAGATAATGAGCTTTATATTTAGCATTTGTTGCTTTTTAAGCTATTTGGTATCTTAGGCACAACATTCTGTTTACTAGGTTTTAGTCTTGATGTTCAGTTCTGAAGACTTAAAATACATCATTGTCAAAAGCTTACATCTCTTCAGTGTTAGATGTACTTCCTTGTAATGGATAAAGCTCAGATGTATTCGTGAGATGTTATCAGAATTAAAGCACTACATTATCTGCAGACACCATCAGACCACAGGCTAAATAGGAGTCTGGAATGATGTCTCACTTTGGCATCACCTGAAATTGATTTCTAATTTGAATTGAAACAGACTGCGCTAGTAAACCTATGATGCTCTACCAACCAAAAGAGCAAGTACCAGATTAATTAAACAATGGCATGAATGGGGCTGGTTATCCTACGAAGACCCAAACTTGCACTTTGTTCTACAGTCAAACCTAGTTCTTTAAGTCATCACTGCAATCCACAAACAGTGTAAAATTCTAAACATAAAATACAATTATTTGTGGTCTTGAACAAAGTGTTTGTTGTTGTAAAACCGGGAATGGTTAGTCTGTCTAATGTCTTTTGCCAGTTAAACCACATTGTGTTGGATATTTTGATACGGTCTACTTCTGTGGATAATCCCTCCCAGAAGTTTTAATTTTATATATGATTCAACCACAACCTAGCACAAGCAGTCACGCCAGGTTAACAGCGTGGCTAGTTGGCTACTGTTGCAACTGGCACTGCTATGTTAATGTGTGTTGAGTGTGAAACATGAGACAGTCAACATTGCTGAGTGACAACACAGTTTTTGCATTAAAAAGTTGCTCTTTAAATCCCCAGTTGTTTATTTAAAATGCTTACAACCCTAGCGGTTGGAACACTGGACACCCTTTAAGGGCAAAGCAGCCTCTGGACCTGGCTGGAATCAGCTGGGTTTTATGGAGGGCATTGAGCCCTTCATATACTAATGGTAATCTGGGTTTTAAACTCTTAAATTAGTCACTTATTCAAAATGCTAACAATTTAGGTGTTGGCACACTGGGTGGGCACCCTTTTTATGGGCAAACCTGTGTTTGGGCCAGACTGAGAGCAGCTGGGTTTTATTTTGGGGACTGGTCATTTCTGTTACCTAATGTTGGTGGCCTAATGGATTTAAGCCCTCATCAATTGCTTAGTGGGCAAAACAATGTTTGGGCCAGGGTGAAATAACCTGAGTTTTATGTAGGGGAGGGGACCGGTCGTATTTGTGGCCTAATGGCCTCAGTTACTTATTCAAAATGGGTCAGCTTGGTAGTGGACTGTTTGTATCCATAGGTACGCAATGAATTGAAATAGATTTAAACCTCTCATAATCTTTAATTTCTTATTTAACCCCTTGATGACAATTGCCGATCCGGGCACGTCACCGGAATTCAAGTCGTTAAAGACAATTGACGTGCCAGGACCGGCATGTCTTTAAACGGGTGCAGAAAGCGATCTATTTTCGCTTTCTGCTCCGAAACGGCGTTGCTGTAATGCCTCGACCTCGAGGCATTCAGCAACGCCATGATCGGCACAAAGGGGCCATCTCTGGCCCCTCCCCGGCCATACTTTGTATAGCGGCGGACGCCCGTTTTAAAAGCGTTTAGGAGGCGATTGTTGATCGCCTCCTAAACTTAAATGGTGTCGCTGGAATGCCTCGATCAGGAGGCATCCAGCGACACCAAACACTTACCTGGGGATGGACTGTGACCGCTCCGGAGAGCGGTCACAGCAGCAGCTGCCGGTGATCTTCGCCATCAGCAAGATGGCGGCGGCCCAGGAAAAAAAACAATAAAGACGAAAAAGTTCGGTAGAGGGTCTCCAGCCCTCTAGAGAACTCTGGCTCCACTTGCAGGTACTGCATTCAACCATGCAAGTCAATGGAGCTCAGCTTTCTAATCACAGTGTGATTAGTAAAAATACATTAAAAATAAAATAAAATTAATAATAATTAGAAAAAAATAGTAAAAAACCAGTAAAATGTAAAAATAATTTCCCACTGATGTCACTATCAGGGGAACCTTCAAGTTGAAAAAAAATGTCAAATTTTTTTTTTAAAAAAGGCAAAAAAAAATATATATATATATAAAATATATATTTTTGTGAGCAAGTCCTAAAATTAGCATATTAGCTTAAAACAATTCTCGCATGGAAAGAGTTAAAATACTGGCATATTAAATGCCCATGGGGTGTCTACTTTTAAAAAATGTATGATTCGATGGGGTAAATTGAATTGGCCGGGTTCAACAAGGTCCCAATTAACACGGGGGGAAGGATGGCCACACATCTAATTTCCAATTAGAAAAATGCACACGTACCAAATGTGGCCTTTTAGTTCCCCCCAAAAATGACAAACCCATGCATGTGGGGTATCACTGTACTCAGGAGATGTTGCTGAACACATATTGGGGTGTCGTGTGACAGAGGCATATACCAGGAGCTGTAAATTCATACATAAAGTAGGTGTGTGTGGGAAAAATACACACACAAAAATACTACTGCAAACTTTGAAAAAATGCTGGTGGTAAAATGTGTGCATGCAAAGAGTTAAAATACCAGCATTTAAAATACCCTGTGGTGTTTAGTTTTCAAAAATATGTTTTTGTTGGGCACACTGAAATGGCCCGGCTCAAAGATGTACCAAATAGGGCATGGGCAGTGGATCCCCAAATGCCAAAGTTCAACATTGAAAAATGTGCATGCCCCAAATGTGGCCCTTTTGCCCCCAAACAGCCAGTCAAAATAATTCATGTGTGGTATCACTGCGCTCATGAGATGTTGCTGAACACATATTGGGGTGTTTTGTGATAGTGACATATACGAGAATTTTTTAATTCATACCTGAATTAAAATGTGTGTGAAAAAACAAATGCAAAAAAATGACTACCACAAAGTTTGACAAAGACTGGTGGTAGATATGGTGCATGGAAAGAGTTAAAATATTAGCATTTGAAATACCCTGGGGTGTTTAGTTTTCAAAAATATATGGCTTTATTGGGCACACTGAAATGGCCCGGCTCAAAGATGTACCAAATAGGGCATGGGCAGTGGATCCCCAAATGCCAAAGTTCAACATTGAAAAATGTGCATGCCCCAAATGTGGCCCTTTTGCCCCCAAACAGCCAGGCAAAATCATTCATGTGAGGTATCGCTGTACTCAGGAGATGTTACTAATATTGGGGTGTTTACCTGAAGTAAAATGTGTGTGAAAAAACAAATGCAAAAAAATTACTACCATAAAGTTTGACAAAGGCTGATGATAGAATAAGTGCTTGGAAAGGGTTAAAATACTAGCATTTGGAATACCCTGGGCTGTCTAGTTTTCAAAAATATATGACTTGATGGGGTAAATTGCATTGGCCGGGTTCAAAGATACCCGAAATGGCACATGGGGGAAGAATTACCAGATTTGGAAAAAATGGCTTTGAAATAGCAAAACGCTACCTGTACTTATTGCCCCATAATGTGTAGAAAAAAGCAAAAAAACATGAAAACATTGGGTATTTCTAAACTCAGGACAAATAGTAGAATCTATTTAGCAGGTTTTTTTATTACCTTCTATAGATGAGTAAAAGTTTTTTCAACTAAAAGTTAGAAAGTCATTTTTTTCTAAATGTTTCACCATATTTTATACTTTTTTTTAATACTAAATAATATGATACAATCAAAACAATGTCATCTAAAGAAAGCCCTTCTTGTCCTGAAAAAAACAATATCTAATGTGTGTGGGTTCAGTAAACGGGAAAGAAGAAAATTACAGCTAAACACGAGCAGCGCAGAAATGTTAAAAAGGCCATTGTCATGAAGGGTACAAAAAGTAAAATCAGCCTTTGTCACGAAGGGGTTAAACCTTATGTAAATTTATACTGTGTGCCACATTTTTATTTGTACATACCAATGATTTCAGACATGTTTGCAATGTCTATGGATCGTGGATGTGGCTGTAGTATCTGTTTTGTGCAAAAATATTATTTTGATATTGATTTATAATACATACCGGTAATATTTTCTGTTTTGAATAAGAAGCTGGCAAAATACGAAGTTAAGGTAAAAGAAGCTGGTTGAATAAAAAGCCAACTACAGCCTTGTAACTACCGTATTTTAATCCGGTAAATCAGTTCATGTTCCTTTGGAATGCAATTTCCCTTAGATGCATTATCTTGTGTACATTTTCCACCAATTTCAATTAGCAGTCTCCATAGGATTCATTCTGGTATATAAATGAAATGACCCTTGCATTGATGTTTACATCTGATTATGGATAGCAAACCTTGTTTCTCTAGGTTACCAACAGAAGCATCTGTGCTCTGCAGCGGTATACAAAGAGGTTTCCTTTATATTGATGTAGTGCATTGGTTCACTTCTGCGTCAGCCACTCCATGAATGAGACTGTTTTAGATGTCTGGGTACCTCTTGTTCATCATCTTTTGTAGCAACTAATGATATCAGTACATTAAGATCCCAAACCATTTACTTATAGCAACATACATTTTTGGTAACATACATGCGTTCTGTTAGTTTAATTTGACATCGCATTTTGATGTCTTTTTGACTATACAACGAACCTGTTTATTTACCATACACACATTAAAAGGCCAAACGTTGCTCATACTGATTACCCTTTTGTTCTATTTTTCTTCTGTTTATATGGATGCCCCATGGTGACATTACTGGACTCCCACAAAATGTTATTTATTTCATTTTTCAAATATTTATTCTTTTTTTGTAAGGGGAGAGACCTTGTTTTTCCATCTCCTCCTCCTGATCTGCCTGTGCATTGCAATATCTGCAATCAGCCAGCAGAGGGAGCAATGGGAGAGGCCAGCAGGATTGCCCAAATTGAATGTGCAGGTGTACACAAACATACCCTTTTTATGGCCAAAGTGGGGGCTTTGGAGTGCAGGTAGAGGTGTTCTTAGGGGTAAGGGTTTTTTGTCAAGGTTTTTTTGTGACCTACCATAAACTATTTAGATCATTAAGTAATGTGTTTAGAAGCATAATCATGTAGTTATCGAGAGCTATAGAAAGTTTAGGCACCACGTTCTTGTTAAATATCATCCTATGCAACGACGCAGACGCTTTGCACGCACCGTCATTCAAATTAACCTACGGAAAAAATACGGTGAGCCTAGTAACGTGAGCGAATAGGTTATTTGATGCATTGTGTTCCTCTCGGCTCCCCGTAGTTCCTGGATTGAGGCACGTCACGTGACATTTCAATAAAGAAAACAGCCGTATACATTGGGCAGTTTTGACAGGCACCGGAGCGAGGATTTTGTGTGGCTGGCTTTGAGTATTCTGATCCCGTACATCCCGACAGTAAGTCGTGTGAGTGCCGCGCCTTTCTTTTTCGCCATCTTGTTGGCCGCCTGGCTTGATATGTGTGTGTGTGTGTGTATATATATATATATATATATATATGTGTATACTGCATCTTATAGAGGTTTTAACTCTCGTTCGTCTGTTTGCTGTAAACTCTGGGTATGTCAAAGCGCGAAAAGCATTTTTATTCAATGTATATGTGCCTATATACGCTGCAGCGTGATAATATGCCTTCGGTTCGAGCCGGGACTCCGGTACAGGAGCCGCGAAGGGCCATGAACTGACTATTGGGCCTTCGTGGGGTAGGGATCTGTCAGGGGATGGATGCTGTGATAAGCTGACATCTGTAGCATCATGTGAACTCACAAATGGAATAATGGAAGCTATGGTACCAGCTAGATCTGTTGTGTAGCCCAAAACTTACCCTGCGTAATCCCCTCACTATATTAGCTTCTACCATTTCTGCTGGGTGGCCGTTTCACTTGTCTAATTAGAGGCCATCTAGCTATTAGAAAGTAGATTTAAAGGTGCTTTGAAGTTAGTAGAATTGTAATAGAGTGTGTAATGGATATAATCCTCCCAATTGATGAGTTATAAACACACTGACTGGGGTCCATTTCTTGGGTTTTATTAGTTGAATAAAATGTCATTAAATATAAAGCATAAGTAAAAATTATTTTGTTAATTCTCTTCTTCATAATTCACCCCTTTGCTTACAATTAATTTAGAATTAAAAGTGGTTATTTTATTGTTTTGGGGTTTTTAGTGGGCAGCTGCCCCCAAAAATGTATATGCTGCAAGTATGGTTAAATTAAGCCAAAGAAGCCGTGTTAAGAAATGAACAGCTTTTTCTTAAACACCCCAAAAAGTATTGCTAATATATTTGTCACATCGTTGCTTGTATCCTCTGATGCAGTCATTGGTTCAGAATGGTGATGATGTCACTGCGGTTTATTTGTGTGTGTGTGTGCAGTAACGCTGTCAGATGCCGGAGGTGTTGACCGTGTTCTGGTTTATGATTGGGAGTAGTCGGTGGTGTGTTCAGGGACAGGGATCCTCACGCGGGTTTCTAGTTACATTCCATCTGTGTGTGCTGTCAAATAATGCTACTCAACACAGGGTTACTTGAGTTTATCTGTGATTTTTACACGCAGCGCTTTATATGTTTCAAAAGTCACAAATACGCATTACACCGAAAATAACACCATGAGATAGATACATAGATAGATAATAAATATATATATATATGCCAGTATCTGTAATGGACACATTCCATAATAATGATACCTTTGAACTGAATTGCATTAGATTACTAGCATTCAAAAGTTTGGGGCCATGGGAAAAAAAGGACATTTCTAGCTTTAACATATTTACAAAAGGATTTCTAATGATAAATTAGCTTTTTAAACTTAACCTTGGATTAGCGAAGCACCATCTGAAACCAGGCACTTAAGGCTAGATGGCAAACTCACTGGCAGGGTTCTCACCTCCTGATGTGTCTGTATTAATGTATATTTGTTATGTATGTGTTAACTGCCTCAATTCAATTGTACAGTGCTTAATAAATAAAGATACAAATAATAACTAAAAGGCAATAATAATTTGTGAACACAACCTGCCATTGGAGAGATGGGAGTGATAAAACGCCTCTTAACAGCTATGAAAGTATTCCATTAAATATCAGCCGTTTGGAGCTACAATACTCGTTTACAACATTAACGCTGTCTACACTGTATTTATGATCCATTTTATGTTATTTTAATGGACACATTTTGCTTTTCTTTCAAAAAGGACATTTCTAAGTGACCCCAAACCTTTGAATAATAGTGTGATGTAGTCGTACAATACAGTTGAAGCTGGGATTGCTCATACGTTTATATAGTAACATGCAGACACTCGGAGTAAGACATATACAGTGTGAATTAAGGTGATGATAATGTAATCTTACTTCACGCTATGTTTCTGTCTCTGACGGCATATACATTATATTCGCAGTTTCCGTCCCGGCTGTATGATTGTGTAGCTCTTGCCCTCTGATAGAATTCAGTTAGTAAACGAAGATATCCTCTTCACTATATTTGTTAGTTTCTTCAGCTAACATATCACAAAGCTATAGAACATAAACTTTTATAGCCCAGTGATCATAGAAATCCGTTCACTGACACATCTAGCACTTGTAATGCTTCTTGAGGACAACATTGTGCTATCGATACTTGAAGGAGCAGTCTAATTCCTACAGACCACAAAAGAACAATGCAAATTCAAGTACTTTTTTATTACTTTGTTTTTTTGAATATGCATTTTTTTATTATAGGAAAGTAAATGAAATATGTCACATCAGGAATGACTGTTCTGCCATACAGGAAGTATTTAATGTATTAAGCAAATAGCGACAGGATGGATCACACCATACGCTTTAATTTACATAGATATAATGATGTGTTTTGAGGAAGTAGAATGGGAATTTGCTAATAAATAGGGCGAGTTTCTCTTCTAATGGGGAACTAGGAGAGTAATTAAGACATTGTATAGAAACAGGTATGGCAATTCTAGATGATTTCCATCTGGTGATATCTATATAAGTGCCTGAACGATATTAGTACTAACATTAAAAGTCATCCATGATTGATTCCCAAAGTTTTAGGATGGGTCAGTTTAATGAATACAGAGTAAGGGTGCGGAGAAACTCACAGCAGACACATAGTCGTACACAATTCAGAATACGGATTCAGAATAACCATATGATTGACATCATTTTCTGTGCATCTATAATCCACTTTAACAAAATGGCTATTTAAGAGAATACATGTTCCGGATGAGAACTCCTATGGTAAATAACATTAACGTGTGTGGGATTTGGTATGCAGTTAAGTCATGTACGCTCAAATTGTAGTCAAGAACATTCTTAAAATGCGGCATGTTAAGGAAACATTTATAATAATGGGTTTGTTTTTTTACCACTTTGCGTCCGAATTGCTCTTTATTGGTTGCGTATACTTTTGAGAAGGGTTCAAGTATATTATTTTTTGTAATTGGTTGCTGCTTGTCGGTGCTGGTCAGGTTCTGAATGCACGTGGCGTAACGGCTGTAATGTGTAAGCAGTCTAGTAGTCGTATAGTATTTTTTTTCTGAATGAATGCCAAATGAGGGCTATTGTTAGCCTGTGCGTCATGTGAAATGCTCTTCACAATAACTATACATGCTCAGCAAACAGTAAATCTCTGCGTGTGTACGTGGCAGTATTTTCCTTTTTTTAATTAGTCAAGGTTAAACAGGTTCCCACTATAGCAGTTATTGTTCTATAGGTAGATGGAAGGCTTTTGGGTTATTGTTCCACATTCTGCTTTTTCCCAGCTTACATTACAGAGCTTTGACCGAGCAGTAGATAGCTGTGCCGGTGAGAAGACCGCAATGAACGTTGGGTTTATTGACTAAAGCAGCAGTTTGTGGCAGAGCTCACTAAACAAAATAATGGACCAGGCCCGTTGAGAGGCACACAGAGGTGAACTGGTCTGCATTTTGCAAAGCTAAAGCAATCCGATTTCCTCGTGGTAATCGGTCAACATTTGCTTTGGGCAGGGCCAGCTTAGACTTTGCAGTTATGTCTTCCTCCTTGAGGGATGGTCTAGAGCAGGGGTTCCGCTAACCTTTTTTTCGGGTTCCAGACTGCAGTGGATTGCCCAATGTGTCCCCATATACCCTAGTATGCCAAAATAATCATTGGTAGCCCTTATTTAGGTACTGTTAAGGATATTAATGAGACAAAATAGGCAAAACCAATATTTTATCACATACGCAAAATAACGACGCTATCAAATATTGTAGTACCACATCCACAATATGAATTTAAGGAGATACCCTATATTTTATCTCCGATCCTAAATTCTTTCAGATCGCCGAAAATTATAATTCAAATTAGATAGATATCGCCACGGTAGTCAATCAAAAATATTTATTTATTGTGAATACAATTTATAAAATCTATGTATGAGTCACACAGTGCATAATATAAAACACAACGTTCTTAAAACATGTCAAAAATGAATCAATTCAAATACAATATATTATCGATAGTTATCAATATGAATTAGTACTTTATGAGTCTAACACACAATTAATTTCCAGTCCACTCAGCAACCAAAAATTGATAATAATCAGGGCAGTAATAAAAATATCACTATTTCTCTTATATTAGTTAAACTAATATAGTAACATAGTAACATAGTTCATAAGGTTGAAAAAAGACCAAAGTCCATCAAGTTCAACCTATATACATATTGTGTCCCTACTATGACAAATTAAAAATAATTTAATAATGTCTACGAGTATTAGTGAAATTCCTAATAGATGCAAATGATGTCAAACTTCATCTATAGGTAAAAATACCTTTTCATTATTGTTATTATCACGGGTTATAAGCTGCAGTCTCACAAGCCGCCATATACAATAATGCAATATAGTACTTCCCAGAAACAGGGAATTCTATACGAAGAAGACAAAATTCATCTCTATTCAGAATAATAAAACAATTATAATTACCACCACTTGTTGCTGTTGTCCAACTGGTACTTGTAGAAGTTAATCCAGGTTCATTGGCAAGAAATTAAGTGGAAAAGAATATAACTTTCTACCAGTTATATAGGTTAGAACTCAAAGTAACTTCAAGAGTGAAATATGGTGCCAGAATCTTAAGATTCCAATTCTCTGGGGTAAATTTGGTGAATAAGTCCGTCCGGGTCTGTCTTTTTTAAGGTCCGTCTTTTTTTTAATTATCCAAGACATAAGCTTAAAAACAGAGCTTATTATCATAGCCTCCACCTCTTGATTGGAATTCTCCAATCATAACGGTGGGTTTTACCCATTAAAATTAGGATTTCTACTCATATTTACACCGTTGTAATTTCTTAATTTACCTGTGAGAGACGCTCTGGTCTAAGAATTAACTTAAAACCATTAAATATGTGTTTGGAATTTATCCTTGGTTACCCTAATCGCCAGGTGTTACCTCCTAGATAGTAACTCAGGCCTTGGTAGTCTTACCATGTATCCCCCATTCCAAGTTACATTTCTAAAGATATGCAGCGTCTACTCCTTAACTTCACATGGAAGATAACATTAATTGTATCATACATACGCTGAAACATCATTATACATGAATACTCCTTTGTTCTCTATTATAGAGGGAACAAGGACAAAAAGAAATCATCACTACATGATTAAGTAAAATAAAATGGATCTGACTCCATTTTGATTTCATGTAAAATATAGAATATATGGAATACATGTTTTCTATCATAAAATATCTGACAGTACCAGTATGACTTCAAAAGATGTCAATAGCTTGGTTTTACTTTACATATTGACAGCTAGTATTTTAGCGTATCTATATAAAAATGCAAGTTACAATGTCAAAAATAAACACATTTCAAATAGAAAAATATTTTTTTTTAATGAAGTAACAGTATCTGAGAAATATTATTCCAAAAAAGACACTCCCTTGTAACAAAAGGTCATTTAACAAAACAGATTAGATTGTGATCTAACAACTTTTGAAAAGAAATATTCAGAGATCCAGGGCCCATCATCTGTTTCTCATAACCTGGTTAAGACCTCTTGATGCAGGGTAAGCATCAATAAGCTTGATTTCCTTGCCTGTTCCCCTATTTGTGTAATCAAGCTTAGTATGGGAGATTCTTATTGTAGAGATCATGGTATCCTATGTTTATAACTCCTGCTGTGGGATTTCGAAACTATCCTAGTGTTTGGATAAAGCAGGATTTATTTATTAGTATGGTTGCATACATTACGGCAAACATTGCGCTGGATTCTATAGCGATCACGCCTAATGCTGTAGTCTGCTACATACTCTGGTGTTGACCAGGTAAATATAGTCCTTTTTATAGTTGTTTAGTGACAGTATTTATTTGGCAATTTGCATGTTTTAATACAAAATTAAGGCTTGAAATGTTTGAACAAGGTGGATTTTCTGGTATGTAACCGTGCAACATAGCTGTTTTATTTTGCTCTTTTACTCTGAATCCGGACTGAATGCCTAATCTAAGAGAGCAGTCAAAAACAGACCTTTGGAGCAATCATAATACTTTTCAAGATAGCTGGCCAGCTTTAATCTGATTGTGGAATTATTAACACAGAGTTTTTTCAGATGCTGTGTGGACGATGTTTACAATACCTATATTTAGTTATACCTAACAGAATAGGTAGAATTCCGGAATACTATATGCCTTTTTGCTTGCGCTCTATGACTTATCCCTCGCTGGTTCTTGGAAGAATAACACCTGTAATAGAGGGTCTAATCAGGGCCGTTTGCAGGCGCGCAGGGTATCGTGGGTAGGGGTTGCTGTGATTGCATGGTATCCCTTAACCCCTTCGCAACCTTTGCCGATTCAGGACTGTCACGCAAAAAAGGTCACTTAACGACCTTTGACGGTCCTGAACCGTCACTAAATAAAATAAGCTTAGAAAGTGGTCAACGATCACTTTCTTCGCTTCAACGGCGTTGCTGTAATGCCTCAATGTCGAGGCATTCAGTGACGCCGAGATCGGCATCGGGGGCCATGTCTGGCCCCTCCCCGGGGCGTCAACATCCGCCATAGGTACAGACTGACCAAAATGGAGAAAAAAAGCGCACTTCCCAAATGTGGCATTTTAAATCTCAAACAACACGACAAACCCATGCATGTGGGGTATCACTGCACTCAGGAGATGTTCCTGAACACACATTGGGGTGTTGTTTGACAGTGACATATACCAGAACCTGTATATCTATAACTAAAGTACAATTTGTGTGGAAAAAAAAATTAAGATTACTATTTCAAAGTTTGACAAAGTGTGGTTGTATAATCGGTGCATGGAAAGGGTTAAAATAACAGCATTTGGAATACCCTGGGGTGTCTAGTTTTCAAAAATATATGGTTTGATGGGGTTAAATTGAGTTAACCGGCTTCAAAGATATTCCAAAGAGGAGATGGAGGCAGAATGACCAGATGCTAAATGTCTGTGTTGCCCCAAAAGTAGCCTTTTACCAGCCAAACAATCTGACAAACCCATGCATGTGGGGTATCGCTGTACTCAGGAGATGTTCCTGAGAACACATTGGGGTGTTGTTTGACAGTGACATATACCAGGACCTGTATATCTATAACTAAATTACAATTTGTGTGGAAATGTTTTTTAAAAAAATTACTATTACAAAGTTTGACAAAGTGTAGTTGAGTAATTGTTGCATGGAAAGGGTTAAAATAACAGCATTTGAAATACCCTGGGGTGTCTAGTTTTCAAAAATATATGGTTTGAATGGGTTAAATTGAGTTAACCGGCTTCAAAGATATTCCAAAGAGGAGATGGAGGCAGAATGACCAGATGCTAAAAGTCTGTGTTGAAAACCTGAATTATGCGTGCCCCAAAAGTAGCCTTTTACCAGCCAAACAATCTGACAAACCCATGCATGTGGGGTATCGCTGTACTCGGGAGATGTTGCTGAACACATATTGGGGGGTTGTTTGACAGTGACATATACCAGAACCTGTATATTTATAACTAAATTACAATTTGTGTGGAATTTTTTTTAAAAAGAATTACTATTACAAAGTTTGGCAAAGTGTGGTTGTATAATTGGTGCATGGAAAGGGTTAAAATACAACACTTGAAATACCCTGGGGTGTATAGTTTTCAAAAATATATGGTTTGAATGGGTTAAATTGAGTTAACTGGCTTCAAAGATGTTCCAAAGAGGAGATGGAGGCAGACTGACCAGATTTGTTAAAAAAGGTTTGGAAATCATAAAACGCTGCTTCTACTTATTGCCCTATAACTTACAAAAAACAGCAAAAAAACATAAAAACATTGGGTATTTCTAAACTCAGGACAAGTAGAAGAATCTATTTAGCTAGTTTTTTTACTTGCTTTTTTAAGTGAGTAAAAGATTTTTCAAATAAGTCATAAATTTTTTTTTTTTCAATTTTTCACCATGTTTTTTTTTGTTTGTTTTTTTTAATAGTAAATAAGATATGATCAAAATAATGGTATCTGAAGAAAGCCCATCTTGTCCTGAAAAAAACAATATATAACTTATGTGGGTACACTAAATGGGTGAGGAGAAAATTACAGCTGAACACAAGCACCACAAAAGTGTTAAAACAGCCTTGGTCCCACAGGGTACAAAAAGAAAAAAATAGCCCGGTCCTTAAGGGGTTAAGTTCAGTGCAGAAGAAGTTGGAGAACTTCGCTGGTGATTATGGCAATGTGTATATCACTATGTGTATGCCTGTGTTCTGATGTGCGTATGTCTTTTTACAATCATGAAAAGCGCATGTTTCGTTGTGGCATGTGTTTGTGTGTCTTTTTTATACCGGTATATAACAAGCTTCTAAACATACTTTTACAACGTCTTCTACGAGACCAGAATGGCAAAATCCACTTTATTTACAAATTGTAGGCCAAAACTTCTAAAATATAAAATGTATGCTTTTACACAGTGTGATAAAAATGATAATAGAAAATAGTAAAATCAGTAGGGTACTGTTTTAAGATAGTTAATAGTTAATTAAACCTGTTGCTTTGTGGACATATTTAAAAGTTTTGTAATATACATTTAAAATTTTGTATGTTTGTATTGTAAGTTTTGCATGTAAGAGAAATATGATCAGATCAATAGTGAAAGCTGTTCGCTTGTTTTATAAATATGAAAGAATGTTTGTAGAAATGTTTTAATTCAAAATAATGTTGATCTTTAAAAAAAAAAAAAAAATTATCTAAAAAATATATCCCAAGACTGCAGAACTCTGATCCTATGGTGCTATAAACAGGCCAGTAATTCTGTGTATCCCTGCCTAAAGACAAGATGTTTAGTGAGTGATTAACTGGGGATGCCTTTGCTCAAGCTGTGGTATCCAAAAACTGCGGCCATTAACTCCTTGACCATATGGATGTACCGGTACGTCCTTTTAAAGCTGTGCTAAGAAGCTCATTAAGAGGTACAGGTATGTCCTGACTCGTTAGTAGCCTGCTGACTGTGTATAACGGCGCTCCGTGCGATTGCTGGTACGCTGTTACATGAGGAATGCCCGATTTGCGATTAGGCATTCCTTTCTGGTAGGCATTACTGCTGACACCCACTTGGAAGGTCACGGGAGAACAGGGCTTCCCTTGCTGGCTGATTGCATGCATTACATTCATTTTCAGTTAGGGAAAAATATATTAAAACTAAGTTTCTTACGAGAGACATTTTTGTTGTACTTTTGTGTGTTAGAACACAAAGATTTTGTTATAGTCTCTATGAAGTGTAACATGGTTTATTAGCAACTATATTGATCACTTTTATGCTCTTGTCATTTCAGATATGAAATTTGATGCGTGGATCTTATGTATAGAAAAGGAAATATTCTACTAAGTAATGTCAGTATTGATGCTTTTGGATACCTATCTTTATTTACTCACTTCTAGGCGGTGCAATTGGAGGAGCCCAAATTTCAGGTTTCTATATTGTTATAGTAATCAAGTTCACATTTTTCCAAGGCTCTTCCTTTCTTCCCAGCAACACAAACCACTTTGCAACAAAGGTGGGGAAAGAACAGTTATTACTAAACACCTGTCTGGAGATTTTTCAAGAATTGCTAAACTAAGCACTACTACTTCAAAGGGACTAACAATAGCAAAGAAGTCTATGTCACGAATTAAGAACACTTTTGACTCTGTCTCCAAGGCTGTCTCTAGCACACATAACGAGTTAATATCGCGTATTGTACGTCCCAAGCCAAATCCGGCCAGTGGGGGTAAAGAAGAAAATGCCCAGGTAGACCAGAGTGATGCACCACAGCCTGATCTCCCTACTCCAAAAGCTCAGGAAAGCGTCCAACAAAAGCTTATTGTGTCGGATCCAAAAAATACTGCACAGTCAAAACCCTGTCTCGAGCAGGACGTTTCTCAGGACCCTACAAAAGAGAGCACTGATCCAAAAACAAACCTGTTCCATGCAAACTACTTTGCTAGTAGCTTCGGGGAGACCTACAACTTTGTAGCTAATCACATAAACTGGTATTACTTTGGTGAAACAAGTATGGAGAAGAATAAAATTACACAGGAACCTAGTGTAGCTTCAAACAAAGAAGGCATTACTTCAGGGGTAGTTGTTGAAGAGTGCGCCCCACCTTCCCCAAAGAGGAGCATCTCAAACTTTTTAAGCAACCAATCAAATAATGTCCATGCTTTTGTGGGAAGCTACTTAGGCGGGTTGGTGCCAAAGCTGAGATCCGAACCAAAAAGCAGCATTTTAGACGAGAACGCAAAAGAACTAGAATGTAATGCACCTGAGAACAAAGCTGAACAAGATGCAACGAAAGAAAATAAGGGAGCAGATGAGAGGGCAAAGAGACTGTCTTTACAAAGGGAAAAGGTTGGTACATCATCCTTGGTAATATCGTTGGACCACATCTTGTGTTTGCGAATTAGGTGAATGTGTAAAATGCCCTCAGAAAAGCAATATCTAAAGCACATTGTTACTTATTGAATACCTAGCATCATCAAAGTCTATAAGGCATCACTTTTTTGGGGTTTACAGAAACAAACATTGATGACGGTCTGTTCAAACAAGCTTGCAAGAAATAACAGACAAAAAAGTCTAAAGTGCCATTATCTGGAGGCAGAGTTAAATAGACTTAGAACTCTGACCAAAGTGTGTAGATAGCAGATAGGTGTAAATATTTATGCCTAATCGTTTAAACCAGAGACCAGTCAAAATAATTATACTGCTGAAAAGCGGCGGTTATTTGTTTTGTTAAATGCATGTTTAGTGTTATAGGACAGGTATACTTTGTAAAGTGTTCTACCACCTGTGCTAAAGGTAACATGTTTGTAACTAAATTGAGCAATAAAAATATAATTGTTAATGTTGCCGAATCCCCAAACCCATTTAAAAATAGTTACTTAATCAGTTAGGTTTTGTCTCATTCATAATTTTAGCTGGGGACACTTAATTGTCATGTCTTCCCAGAATCTGTTCCTTAATCAAGTAAAATTCATAATTAATAATTAACTTGATCTACCATGATGTTTGTTGTTCTAATGACAATTTAGGATGCCTTTTTTTTTCATAGTTGTGACATTTTCTTTATATGTAATTCAGATTATTGCCCGGGTGAGTGTTGATAACCGGACCAGAGCTTTAGTGCAGTCCCTGCATAGAGCCACCGACCGTCGGCTGTGTATCAGCCGAGTGGAAGAGTTGAGTTGTCACCTTCTAGAGTTCCCTGAAACCAGAGGCGTTGCTGTAAAGGTAGAGAATATATATAAAACTATATTTGTGAATCACTTGCTGCATTAGTAAATGTTTGAAAGAGTGTAAAACATTTTTGTAATTTATTTTTTTGTTTAAAAGCTTGTTTCTTGAGAAAACCACCTGGAAATTTAGTTTTGGTAATTGTCATTTCATTTACTTGTCACATCTACGTGCTGTGGTGCAGAGATGCTGGTTTTTGGTATGACCGGCTTGGAGATTTTAGTTGCTTACTCAGCCTAGTGTTAAATTCCAACCATCAGTGTTTAGTATTGTTTGTGTTTTTTTTATTTTTATTTATTTTATAGTTTGTCTTGCTCACAGCTCCCTTCTTCTTCTTCCTTTTTTTTTTTTATTTTTATTTTTTTTTTAACACACCAAACATTGTTGTAGCAGTATGTTAAATTTGAGTTCACTTGATAAGAAAAAGAACAATACCTATTAAAAATAGCACCTTTTGTATTTGCTACACGCAGTAAGATGATTTTGAAGTTTGTAGAGTAGGTTTGGTTCATGTATTAAAAAAACAGAGTGCATATTACAATATATGCTGCAACATACTACTATTGAAATCAGTGGGAGCAGATCCTGGGCATGCGCATGGGGTTCTCCATACACCCCTTGGAACTCTCACACAAGCCAGCGCTGGACCTGGTGGTAACATGTGGAGAATGCGTGCGCACAGGCAGCAGGACGCATGTTTGGCCAAAATCATCTCCTGCAGGACAAGTTGCTTATGTGAAGTAAAAAAAAAAAAAAAAAAAAGTAAGATGCATTGGGGGTTCTTCACTATCCCTCCATGCATTTGTAAGGGGGAAAACAAATGTTCAATGAGGCCACACAGCAAAACATAAAACATCCAAAATTGACAATAATAATGACACCTCATTGGGGACTACTCGTGCAGTAGGAGTAAACTTCCAAAATGAAGTAAGTTGGTGGCCTACTGGGGGTCTGCCTTGCCAACCCCATATCACATCTGCTGGTGCTATTCTCAATAACAGCAGGGATCATGATTGAACCCTGCCCGCATCCGACCAGCACAATCGTACAAATTCATTTATTTTGCTGTATAAAGTCTGTAGTAATTGTAGTGAGTGTGTATTCACCTAAATGTTACTATAAAGTCAAGATCCATGAAGACCTCAATGCATATTCAGACCATGTATTTAGGTGCATCAGAAATAAAGTGGATGTACTAAAAGTGTAAAAACCTTTTTTTCATGGGTAAGTTGCTTCTTTTTCATTGCAGGAACGAGTGATTCCTAGTTTGTTGCGACTTCGACAAGCTCACGATGAAACCCTTCAGGCTGTTGTGAGAGAAGCTCTAGCCTTGGTCGGTTATAATGACCCTGTGAAGGGAAGAGGGATTCGAGTTCTAACCATTGATGGAGGGGGAACTAGGTATGAAGAGCATGAGATGTATGAGGTTTTAACATTTCTTTTTGTTATGGTTTAAAATTATGTCATTACCTTCCAAAAGCTAAAGTGAAAAGATGGTACCGTGTCAGTGTAAAGTACATTTTTAAGAGACTTGTGCGTATGAGCCAAAAATGATTAAAATTTTTCGGTTTTGCTCTATTTGTTATCTGACAACAAATTCTGTTTCCTTTTCAATTGTTTCGGATGACTATGGGGGGGGCTTTTTAGATTGGGAAATGAAATTTGTTGTCAGTCACCCTCATTTACTCTCTCATGCTCTTTCAGGCTCTCTCATGCTCTCATTCAATCTCTCCCACGCTCTCTCAGAATGTCTCCCTACCTTCTCTGCAGACCGCTTTCATGTCCCTGGCTCCGTGCTGCACAGCTCCGCTTCTACTCTTCATCTTCCTGATTGTCTTGTACTTTAGTCTTCTTTCTTTGTCTGCTTCTCTGTGCACATGACCTCCCATGAACTTCCGCAAAGAGCCAGAGCTTCCTGGCACATCCTCTCCCTTGTTCCTCCAATCCCGGTTCCTCTTTTCTATGCCCTATTGCCAGAAGTATCCTCACGGTGAACTTCTTCAAAATGGTGGAGCTTCTCGGCACATCGCCCTTCTGCCCATCATAACCTCACGCTAAACTTCTCCGATCAGGGGAGGAAGCGCCACCATTTTCGAAAAGGTCACTGGGAGGTCATGTCCTGTTGTCACAGAGAAGTGGACTAAGAAAGAAGCCGCTTTGGAGCAGCGGACGAAGAAAGATAGAGGAAAAAGAAGATGCAAGATAAGAAGCTGCACAGAGACCGGGAAACTGAAGACGTCTGCACAGAAGATGGGGAGGCATTTTGAGAGAGCTTGAGTAATAGAGGTTGAGTGTGAGAGTGAAAGCACCAACGAAACTCAACCAAAAATTTGGAGCTCTTTGCTCTCCTCGTTTTTGGAGACTTATATGAATTGCCGAAATGGGCAGATTTCATAAAAATTGCAATTCGTATGAATCCGAATGTCTAATTTGTAATAAAAATAAGAAAGAGAATGACAAATCACAAATGTAATGTAAAGTCGTTTTTGTAAGATCCATAAGAAGATCTAACTGTACCTTTTTAAATATATTCAACAGAAAAGCTTAAACTTTTTTCTGTGTGATGTTTGGTAAGCACGCTTTGAGTAGGATGAACTCTGTTTAAGAACAGTTTAGAGACGCACAATATACTAGAAACATTAATTACACCACTTCTAAGTGAGATGCTATGCAACATTTTGTGCTTTTTGTTTCGTAAAGCCAAGACGTATTAAATGTATAATTGTTTTTCTCCTTTTTAAACTGTTTCAGAGGAATTGTAGCTCTACAGACTCTTCATAAACTGGAAGAATTAACTGGAAAACCTATTCATCACCTTTTTGATTATATTTGTGGCGTTAGCACAGGTAAACGTGTGTCATTTTTAGTGTAAGCCTGCAGAGAGCTTGCCATAATAAGGAATTCATTTATCCATTAGGACTGTTATCACTCAATACTAAGCGTTACGATATGTCTGTCTCTGTTAATTTGCAGTGTAAAGTCCTATAAAACAAGTTTATTGTAGCATAGGTCTCTCTGTTGGGCCCTATGACTGGATATCGAGACGGTGATCACTAAATGGTGCCAATTGAGAAACAGATCTTACAATTAGCATAAATATTGACATGGGCTGTACAAATTAACCATATCCAGTGTATGCCAAGTATTGACAGGGAAACTAAGGGAGGGCAAATTTAAATAAGCTCCATTTTAATGTTTAAAAGAAGAATATTGTAAAGTTCAGGAAAATATATATATTGGCCCCCTCATGTGTTGGCCTTTATACCTACATGGTATATGTTTATAGTTAAAATAAGTATCTAAATCAGGAGAAATTAGTATTGCGGAGTCTAGATTTTTTTTTTTTTTTTTTTTGCACTGCTCTTTAGCATGATTGCAAACAGTACATGAAAGAGCTTGAAATAGCTGCTTGTGTTATTTGTACGAAGGCAGCCGTGCCCATTAGTACCTACAGGTCTGGTTCAGAAAGCATATGCGAGTCAACAAGTTGGCAGAACATACAATTCATCAGTTCTTTTGTGAAAGTAAAAGGCGGGTTTGAACAAATCATATGAGTCAGGTAGACATTGTTTAAAGATTTATGATGATATCTTTGAATATATCAGCGTCTGGATCCTATTTTCTTTTTTTTATTAGTCCATTGAAGCCTTTGCATATTAGACCAGCGCTATCAAAATGTGTTTCATCTTGGAAGGCAAAGCAGCTGCCACAAACAGTTTATGCACTTTGACTTATATGTACGTTCCCACACTGGGTCTAGATGTAGTGATACGAACAACAAAGTGGGATTAAAGATGCATCTCCTGCAAGTGCAAGCCTTTTCCTGTAACTGATGAACGTTTCCATTATGTTATTGATTGTAATGCATGTGCACACTAGAGGGCGCTGCAGGGACATTTTTACTAGTTTTGTAGAATTGACATTTCTCTTGTACATAAATTCTTAATCTTTCCATTGCGTATGTTTTATGAATCTATTCCATCATAGTGAGATGAGAAGCTAGGAGATTGTTAATCTGTGTTATATATATATATATATATATATATATATATATATATATATATATATATAATGTAAAAGGGTGAAGCCGTATTAGTCCAGCAGACACGATGTCAAAAAATAGAGTATTGCAGAGTATGCGGTAATACCTTTTTTATTGGACTAACATAATATTAAAAAGACAAGCTTTCGAGAGTTATCCTCCCTTCATCAGGTCCGAAGCAATACTAATCAACATGATAGAGGTTACAACTTAAAACAAGTGATGGTATAAGGGGGGGGGGGGGGGGTTGAGTGGGGTGTCGTAAATAATAGGTCTGGAGGTGAGAAATGCAGAGAGGTGGAGAGATAACCCAGGGACAGAATAAATAAACTTAGGGAACCAATAACCACAGTAAAACATCAAAGATAACAGCAATTAGACATTGGATGACTAGATGAAGTTCATATGAAGTTCTGGTAGTGTGTAAGGAAACCAGAATCCACATTAAGTCCCTCTTTTATGGTGTTAAAATGTGTAATCATTTTCATCTCAAATGTTTTTCTTTCCTGAGAGTCTGAGTCTCAGAGTCTATTTTTTGACATCGTGTGTATATATATATATATATATATATATATATATATATATATATATATATATATATATATATATATATATATATATATATATAATTAGTGATTTAGTTGGGATGGTGGAATGTGCAATGTAACGGCTTGTTTTCCCTTTTGCAGGTGCTATTCTTGGATTTATGTTGGGACTGTTTCGTATTCCACTTGATGAGTGTGAAGAGCTGTATCGTAACCTGGGAAAGGATGTGTTCAAACAGAACGTTATTCTTGGAACTGTTAAAATGGGCTGGAACCATGCCTACTATGACAGTGAGATGTGGGAGAAAATGCTAAAGTAAGTGTGTTTTCCATGTACTTCCATAGTACTGTTTATTAGTAAGAACCAGAAGCACATGCAACATGTTCCTCCAACGGTTTTAGTATATACCGTATTGGCTCGAATATAGGCCGCACTTTTTTCCCCCACTTTGTCTTTAAAGTGGGGGTGCGGCCTATATTCGGGGTCTAGCGCCCGACGCCCGGGACATGCAGTCCCGGGCAGGCAGCGAGGTTAGGATACAGATCCCCCGCAGTGGTGCAGGGGACCCGTATCCTACTCTCCGATATGCTCAGACAGCCTCCCCTGCCAGCACTTTCCACAGGGGGGGGGGGTGCCAGCACGGGAGGTTGTCTAAGCGCAGCGTGCGGACGGTCACCGGCTGTGGCGATGCGGGTAAACCGCCTCCGCTGCCGGCACATCGTGCAGATGTCCCGGCAGCTTTTTTTTTTGGTGCTTTTTTAAAGAAAAAAAACTTTCTTTAAAAAAGCACCAAACTTTTAGGGTGCGGCCTATATCCGAGCCAATACGGTAATAATTTGGTTTAAACAGGCTAGCTCACCAGGCAAAAGCCTTGGTGATAGAATGAGGGAATATTGCGCAACATACCTTCTTTATCTTTTCATGCTAATCTGAGCATATTATTCGCTGTTAGTAACCTTTTACTTTGAACCCTGCTCATAAAGGTTCCTAGATTAGATCAGCAGTAGTAATAAATCCCAGCAGCTGGCATAGCAATAAAAAGGTACCTTTTTATTTGAATACCATAGAAATCAGGCCAGCCCGACCATGTGAGGTCTTTTGCAGTGTGTGCTACTTTGTCAGAGAATCGGGCATACAGCCTGGTTTCTGCCAGAGAGAAAAATTATCTCAAATCCCAGATTAATGAGATGAGTCAAAAAGTTGCCATGTTTTTGTTCCCTTATTGTTTTCATTGCAGCAGTCTGCTCTCTTGCTTCCTGTTTGTGTAAAATCTATGCTTTTTATTCTTCCAAAGGGAAAGAATGGGTTCGGATCTTTTAATTGAGACAGCGAGAAATCCTTTGTGCCCTAAAGTAAGTGTTTGTTCTCAACCCTATTGTCATAGTGTAACCATTTCCCTACCATATGTATAATAAGTATTTACTTTTTTGTGATGCATTATTTTCACCAGTTCATATGTTTTGGTGTTTTTTTTCTTTATTTCTTTATGCGGAAAAATGTTTATATGTGAACGTAAATTGTTCAAATCCTTAAATATGAGACCATATTCCACCGATATTTTACTTTGTTGTGGAGACTGCTTTCATCCACAAAGTGTCAACTCTCACCTTTTCTCATAAAGGCAAATTTAGTGTTCAGTTTACGTCAGATGAAAAATTAATCTTGCTACATCAACTGTGGTATGATGGATCAGAAATACCCTTGTCAAAAGAGAATCCTGCCAGGGTCTTCCTCATTCTCAGACTCAAACTAGTCCCCCCCCCCCCCAGCCCATTAAGTTAGTTATCTCTTCTGCGCTGATGAATTCCTTACGACACCTAAATCTGGATTTTACTTAAATTGTTACGCAAAATACCGACCTATTACCTAAACGAAAAATACGATAACGGACTATTTGTGTTCCTTTACTGTTTCATAATAATAGGCTCTTTGAGTTGTTTCCGTGCTTTGAAAAGCATCACTTACCATTATGTGAGTCAATTATGCAGTTATTATAATACATCTGTGGGCTGGGGAGTTTATTGTTCTGCTTTATCGAGTCCTGATGTCATTTCTTTGGCTTCTGTAAAAAAACACAAAGGCTACTTTATATATTATTGCAAAGTAGAAACGCAATTGACTCAAACAGCAGACGTCCCGTTTCCGTGAATGTCAGACGTCCTGTGTATCGCTGGAAAAGCCCTTGAAGACACTTGCCATTGTTAAAGATGTGTGACTATATGTGACTGGTGCTCTATACTCATAATCCACATGCTGAATAGCATTTCCCGTCTCGGGCTGTGTGACCATCTCTGCATGGCAGCCGCACAGATGAGAGATGTAGTTATTGGCAAGGTGCCGTTAAAGGGACGTACCAGCCGTCGTATGCAGTTAACTAATGCATGTGATTAGCGATATATTATCACCGGGTAAGGGTTTCTTCTTTGTTACAAGCAAAGAATGCCCATTGAATACCTTAAGAGTACAGCCTTCATTGTCGAGGCTGTACGGGTCTTTGGAGTATCTATTTTAACGTGTTTGAACATGTTGTGGATGTGGCATATGTAGCAAGAGTTCCCTTCCTGTAAATTGTATGATAGCTATAATTTATATAATTTTTTTCCATACAGTAGAATTATATATAAAAAGTGATTCAATTTTTACATATAACCTTCACAACAAATGGAGTTCAGCAGGAACACTTTCTTTCTGTGATAATCAGACCACTTTATGTAATGGACAGTTTATAGCTCTTTTACTGGTTTACCATATGCTTTACAAACCTTTCTCTCCTTTTCTATAGGTTTCGGCAGTGAGCACTATTGTGAACAGAGGATTACCGCTAAAAGCATATGTTTTCAGGAACTACAACCATTTTCCAGGTGTTAAGTCCCATTACATGGGAGGATGTCAGTATAATCTATGGCAAGCTATAAGAGCTTCCTCTGCTGCTCCTGGATACTTCCAGGAATATGTTCTAGGAAACGACTTGCACCAGGTAAGTTTATATAGTGCTAACCTCAACAGTGCCATGTTACTTGATGCTTAGTGGAAGATGATGATACCTTTTTATTGGGTCAATAAAGGTAAAAATACAGTTACATAAGATGTGTAGACTTCAGAGGTCCATTCTCCAGATCAACGAGAGAGCCCTAAGGTCCCAAACATTTGTGTGACTCTACATATTTTTCTTTGTTAGCCCAATAACCTTTGTCTGAACACTGATTACTGCTGCCACCTGCGTAATTCTGAATCCTGGGTTAATAAGCGTTTCTTGTATTTCTCAAGGCACTAAGTTCTATTCTGCAGGGTGCTCTGCCATGCAGTAGACGCCTCATTACAGGTCTAGAGAAAGTGCTGAGGGGAACGCGTCTATTTATGAGTATAGACGCTTGCACACAGTGAGACAGGCTTCTGTAGCTGAACCGTGTGGATGTGAACTGCTGAATTATATCATAATGTCTTCAGTCGACTACATTTTCCTGAATGCCTGGAGGTTTGGCTGTTAATCTTGTTAAGAACATCCTCTTTGTCGTGTTCCATCTTCAGACTACATGATTGACCTTGTGCCATGAAGCTAAAAAAATCTAAACTGAATTTAAATGGATGGAATCTGCCAGCAATGCCTCTAATAAAATCTGCTATAGAAACAAGCCAGCTTTGTAAGCCTGTTCACATATTCTGCCTGTACTATACTATTCAGTGTTAATAAACTAAAATAATGCAGTTGTGACACAAACATCCAAAGGCAAAATATAGCATTTGGGGTACAACGCTGTTAGTGACAACAATGGACATTGGGGGGTATTTAAGTCTGAGTTAAAGGTTGGCAATGAATGCAACATTTTTTGGGGGAGCAAGTAGGGTGTTGGGTTGTATAGCTAGAGACTTTATAAGTGCAAAATAGGAGATGGTTATGTTCCTCAGCCCTTGCTTAGAGTGTTGTGTACAGTTCTGGAGACCATCTGTAGAATGATATTGAGACTCTACAGAGAGTATAAAGGGAAGCTACTTAAATTGTAAATAGTTTGCAAGATATAAAAAAGACTAGGATCTCGGTATAACTGAGAGACGAGACAGTAGATGTGATAGAACATTTGCAGATATACAAGAGATAAGTGTAAAGGTAAGAGGGTGATACATAAGTGGAACATTCTCCCAATAAAAATGGTAAGGGTTAATATAGTGAGGGAATACTAGTAGACATGGAATATACCTAAGGACGTCCTGAAAAAAGGCCAAGGACTGAATAAGGTTTATGGTCTTTACATCAAAATTGGGCAGACTAGGTGGGCTAAATTCTATGTTTCTGTGTTTACTAAACGTGAGCCGTCGGGTGCATTTATGGTCTGTATGAAAAAGCCACTTCTTTAATACCAATTTATTTGATTTTTTTAAATATATGACTACTAGAATTATAATTTTTAACTTGTCCCATCCGCTTTTATCATCTATATTCAAAATACCTTTTTATAGTTATATCCCTTGAACCAAAAATATTTAAGGTTTCATTGTTATGTAATAGCAATAAAAATGTTTAGTAAAAAAGGAATACGCGTTGGCAGATGATTCACTGTTTGTTACATTTATTGCTGGCCAACAAAGCATGCAAGCAGTGAAAGGAACTAGTAATGCAAAGCATGTCTTTCAGCGCAGCAAGTTGAAATGGTTACTATGGAGTCTGAAGACTTCGCTCCCAAATATTAGTGCACGACGTGCCAAGTTATATATCTTCCAGCAATTTCACTCAATGGACCTGTACCTAGTTATAAGTCCAAGGGGATACGCGCTAAAAGCTTTTTCAACAATTGCAATTTTTCATCTAGTGTGGTTTTGTAATTCTAAAGGATAATGTATTCACACTGTATGTGAACCGTTATTGTGAGAGGGGAAAAAATGACAAATTGTGCTTTCCATTATTGCAAAAAATTGGTACATTTCCACCAGTTGGAAAACCATGTTAATTCTTGGCATCTCACATGGCGGATGTAAGCCATGGTGTGAAATCTTACTCCTTCTTGTCTTTTAGTAAAAATGCCAACTGTGATGGGACTGCCTAGGTTCTTTTTTAGACCATCAAAAACTACATCTACAAATTTGGAGACGGGCCTAAACGCAATTAATGTGCTGTTAGAAGGTAGAACTAATACTCGGCTTGTGCCAAGTGGAGTCGCAATGCATTTTAACCCAAATTTACCCTTTTATTACCAGATGAAATTAAAGGTGCCAGAATTGCAAAACCATACAGAAGTGTAGTTGATGTAAACCGTAGTTAAGAATTGTTTTTAGTTAAAAAAAATGACTAATACTAATACCACTGCTTAATAAAACTTAACTGCAACAAAGGATATCTGATTAAGGCAAAAAAAAACCTACAAATTAAATATCAAAATACACAATTTAGGAAGCTACCAGCATTCCAAGGATTATTTTAAAAAAAACCCTATTTCCCCGTTGTTGCATGTTTTTGTTGTTTACTTCCTGCGGTGCATCCATGCAAATTACAAAATGGTTTTACAAACTCACATTTACACAATTCTGGCATGAAGCCCTGACAGGTAAATCTTAATGATTGGCGAAAGCCCTCTTGTACCCTACATGGATACAATATTTTGTTGTCTTCCAAGGGAATATAAACACGTTTTCACAGCTAGTTTAGCTTAATTGAGCCTAATTGTTCAATTAAGTTGATCTTAATTTGCTGCCACTGGTTTGCTGTTTCTGCCTCCTTGCAAATTTGCAGTATTTATTTTCGTTACATTGTTTTGTCCGACTTGGTAATGTATAGAGTGTTGCAGTGAGAAATTTGGACTAAAGGTTTGTGCTTGTTTAATACCATGTGCTAGGTAACTTAATTTCAGCTAAACAAGCATAAGTTGGGCTACCAACTACAACCTGTCTGTGCTATCGGCTTGCCTGATCATGTAGAGGGAGTCACAAATTAGCTCCTTGCATCACTGTGGATGGCAGGACCCTGGAAGGAAAAAAACAAGCAAACAAATGCTAAAAGTATTTTTAATAAAATATCCTTTTAAGATTGTATTAATGTATTTAAATATTGTCAGTTCTCCAACCATTTCTGAGCAAGCATATTGCTTACTGGAAAGGCTTTTACCAACGTGTCTGCATAATGCATCAACAAGCAACTGTAGACAACATGTTGCTATTGATACCATGTCAAATTATACTGAGTAGGTGTTAAAATATGAATTCTGCAGTGAGAGAAATTGGGCAAAAACTACTTGGTAAGATAAAATACAACTTGCCTCTTGTGAATGTATTGCATGTCGTTTAAAAATAAGTAGGTTTTCATGGATCTTGATTGCTTGTAAATGACTTTTAAAGCAAAATGTATTAGGGTAATCGGAGTCAAATAGTACACAAGAAGCTCAACAACCGGTGATTTATTTGCAATTGTCTGATATTGCATGTAGTTACTTTGAACAAATTTCTATTGCCGGTTTGTAAGAACGTCACATGCCTATTTTTTTGAAACCTCACGTCAGGACTGCGTGAACTGCACTTTAAGGATTGTTTAATAAAACAACGTTCGGACTACTTTTTCTAACATCATTTCTACAGACAAATAGAAAATATTGCCACGATGCTTCATTATTCCTCTGCGCAATTTAACATCACTTCTTTATCGGGTGCAGCTGTAGTAAAATGAGATTTCTCCCGGTGTGAATCAGTGTTAAATAATTGAACAAACTCTCGTTAAGGTTCCCTTCACAAGAAATCAAAAGCAGAAACCTGATCTGGAGGGACAGAATAGGAGAAAAAAATATTTGCCTCTTTTCATATACTGAAAATGAGCAGAATACAAGAGATTTGAGGATTGAATGAAATCCCTTCAATTATCTACTGCTAGAATTAGAACAAAAATCTAACATGCATAAGATAACCTCTAGAGAACTTTGTTTGTCATTTTCTGATTTAAATAAGAAGTATTGTCCCGCCAATAAAAAATGCTTATTACGCTGCTTAGTAGATACTCCATTATTCATTGTTTTTGTTTAAAGAAGAAAAAAAAGTTCTTTGCCGAAATGTCCTTCCGGTGTAAGTGTTTTGTACAAGTTGTGGCGCGTGTGCCAAAAGTCGCGTTAGACCCTCTGGAATTGCTGAAGCTGGCTGGCTCTGAGTATCCCGGGTGTATAGAGAATTTATAAATGTATGAAGAAAATTCAGTGGTCTGTCTCATTAAAGTACATATGAGGCTGGAATGTACCTTGATTAGTTGTAATATACCAAAAAAAATTGAGCATTAAGCCTATAAAATATGTATCGTTTTTTTTCAGCTAAAACAGTGTTTTCAGTAATATATATATATATATATAAACAAGATGGCCAACATTACCATACTATATTATATATATATATATATATATATATATATATATATATATATATATTGTATGGTAATGTTGGCCATCTTGTTAAAGATAAGTAAACGCCAGGGGCTAGTCATACAGAGGACAAATATTGAAGTACTCTTGTTGTCTTCATTGTGGACAAACTGTTTATTTGGTGTCCAAACAGTGAAACAAATAGAGTTCACATTTCAATTCCCTATATAAAAAATGAAAGCAGCTCAACAGGCACGGGATGCAGGCTAATGATTGGAGACATTGAGTGAAATCTAAGGAGAATATACCTTGCGCATTAGAATCAATGTCTTATTATTTGTAACGTGTCTAATGACATCATTTTCTTTTTCTTCCAGGACGGGGGTTTACTTATAAATAACCCATCTGCACTGGCACTTCATGAATGTAAGTGTCTTTGGCCAAATGTGCCGCTGCAATGTGTGGTGTCACTTGGTACGGGACGTTATGAAAGTGCTGGGAAAAGTAATGCGACGCACACAAGCCTGAAAGCAAAAATCACGAATGTGATCAGCAGTGCAACAGACACGGAAGGTGAGAACCCATCTGAGCCAAGAGTTACTTTGTATTTATTTCTTAATTTTAGTTACACAGGGAACATGTTTAATAAGGCACTTTTATGTATACAGTAGCATTTGCCTGCAGTGGCTAAGACTCTTCCCTGAATGAACACAAGGTGCGTCGTAATTTTGACCTCATATATCTGCATTGCTGCTTACAAAGCTTCATTAGTTATCCCATCCACAATATTGAGAGAGAATTAGATGTAAGGCATGTACCAACCTGACTCTGTGTTCCTTTATTCTTGTAATTACTGTGTATTCCTTTGTTGTCCAAAACTTGTTGTTCAGATATTTTTAATGTATCTGTGTTTAGTACTTTTATCTGTTTATCTCAAATACACTGTTTTTTTTTTACTCAGTTTTACCAACTGCCTGGTGTAATATGAAATGCATATACCAAGACATAAGCATTCTTCTGGGCACATGGTGGCTACCCAGCATTAGCACAGTTCAATTATCTTTTGTACATTTAGTCAATTTAAATGATAGACTTGGTACATCTAAAATACCAATACCCACATTTATCAGTCATTAAAATGTTCTTCCTATGACATTGTTTTTGCTTCTACAACTTCTCATTCACTATATCTTGTGACAATGGGGATTGTGTTGAGGCTATTTTTATTCTACTGATTTTCTTTCTCTGCTTGCTCAGCATGCGCTGAAGTGAATGGAATGCTGTACTAAGCATTGATGGTAGCTAATTCAAATAAAACCTCACCCTGATGCGCATTGCAGAGCTTAGGTCATTTTACATTTGGGTTGTTTGTCATATCCAGTGGATTGGCCTCTTACCATAGGGGAAAATATCCCCAAATATGATTAAGCTAGTGCAGGGAAGTTTGGAACCTACAAAATAACCATATTTGAGCAATTGAGTCTTCATCTTTGCAACTCCTGAAGCCTAGATTTCACATAGGCGTTACAACATTTTTAACGATTGTATGGCATAAGCTACCAATGAAGTAAAATCAGAATAGATGTTTCTTGAGCTAGAGCACAGCTATTATTAAATTCTGAATATTGTAGTTTTGATGCCCCCTTATATGGAAGGAATAATGTATATAGAGAAGGTGTATTAGAACTCCAAGATGAAGGGCATTAACTATGTGGTTCGGACTTGGAAGACAAACAATTGTCTTCACATGTATGCCAAAACTCCTCAAGTGCCACAATAGATGGCATTAAAAGCAATTCTAACTGGGACAACTTGTGAAAGTTCTAGCACCCCTCTGACCCAGGGTAAACATTTTTAATGTGTGTGTGTGTGTGTGTGTGTGTGTGTGTGTGTGTGTATTATATATATATATATATATATATATATATGTGTGTGTGTGTGTGTATGAGTCCACCAGATACAGTAGCTCTGTCTTTAAATCATGGGACTCTTTCCAGAAACCTTTGGTCCTATCCAAACTAATGCTATGATCCTGACTTTTGTGTGATCTCTTTGGATAACTTTGAGCTACTGGAATAGCAAAAAGGATCTTAGGCAATACAGGCAATGTCCACTCTTACGAAGCAAGCATTTGTAAACGGTTGCAGCGCAGCTATTCTATTATGTCCTTACTTGCGAGTATCTTTAAAGCGGGGTATGCCTGTATATTCATTTAGCAATACAAGCCAAAAGATGCAAATGTGTTGTACACAGCTGTGTCTCTGCACATCTTTGCAGCATTAGCACTAACTGTGTTCATTCTTCTGTGCTGAGCGCATGATCCGTGCATGTCGAATAATTTTCAAAATGGCAACATTAAAAAAACAAACAAACAAACAAAAAAACTCTTGAAAATATAGTCCCTATCTAGATACATAACAGGATTAAATAAGTGTATATGTGCTGTGATTGATATAAATAAGCAACTTCTGTATTTTTTTCCCCATGACTATAGAGGTTCACAAAACACTTGATGCCCTGTTGCCACCAGATACTTATTTCCGCTTCAATCCTGTAATGACTGAAGACATAATGCTGGATGAAAACCGCAAAGAAAAACTCGCTCAACTACAGATGGATGGCATGCTTTATTTACAGAGAAACGAAGAAAAATTGAAGAAAGCTGCTAAAGTATTGGCGTTAGAAAAAACAACAGTACAACAGATCTGTGACTGGGTTAAATTAAAAAGAGACATGTATGACGGCCTTCCACCCTTTTCAAAACTGTAACTTTGACAATATGGTTTATAAGAAAGTTTTACACTTTTGATCTCTAACACACATACCTGTGTTGCATTTTACGCCTCTTTGGTAGCAAGAGTTAAAGGGATTATTATAGACACTGTATTTATTCCAGGATGGTCTGAAAGACGAGGAAATCTTTCCACTGAAAGAGATGTGTATTATTGAAAACAGTTTGATCTGTTAAACATTATATTTTGACAATGGAATGTAAATATTGTGAATATTATCCTGATTTTTATTCTGTTTTTATTGGCCAAGTGAACTCATTGGATGCAACCTTACATCTGATTATTTATTTAGGGCACACTATCAATTAAAGCTTGAAGCATCACTTAGCAGTTATCAAGAACAACATATTCCGTCCTCACTAATCGTATTTATACCTAAACAAGATGTGCTCTTAAAATATATCTTAAATGTTTAAACATGAAACAATGTGCAGTGTTTTCCCCTCTCTCCCTTTCTTCTTATTCTCGGTCTTTCTTTCCTCGTTATGCATGGAAATCTCTGCTACTTCATACACAGCTTTCTTTTTTTAGAGGGCGAATATCATTGGTGCACTGATATACTGATAACATGTTTGCAACTTTATTTTGTTTCACCAAAGTACATTTTATTTTTTGTTGACAAAAGTAATTACGGTTTAATATCACATAATTATATAAAAAAAAAATATTTAGGAATACTAAATTGAAATAAATATCTTAAGGAGCTGAGTATACTTATATGTTTAAGCCAACCCCAGCTCACAAATTATCTCAATTATTTCGTTAAATCCAGCACAATAAAAAAAATTTTTTTTTAACATTTCCTAAAGGACTACCGTGTGGCGCATTAAAAAAAAAAGTTCTTCTTCCAAAAGTACATGATTTACATGACCATCTTTGCACGCATTCCTTTGTTTCTGCATGGATTACATATTACAAATTGATCTTACACTGAAAGTTTTCCATGTACTAAATATATTCAAATGTCGAAATATTATGATACCTATTTGTATTTTCTTCATTTTCTTTTGAGTTTATGTTGGCCTATATACTGCATTTTTTTTTTTTTTTTTTTTTTTTTTTTTTTTTAGGTTGTCTAGAATTTTAAAGTTAATGTTAATTTTTTGTTCCATGGGAAAAAAAAAATGTATAACTGAAAACCATAGCAAAAAAATGGAGTCGGCGAGGTCCTGAATGTACAAATGCCTGAGGAACTCTTGAGTCAGGTGTTAGAAAGGCATGAAACTTTACGAAGAATTGTCAAGTAAAAATGTTTTAAAAATATATAATTCTAGCTAACTTGTTGTCGCTGCTCCATGCAGCACTCTCCTTGGATTGTTGTAAATTGTAAATGATTCACAAATCAATACATGCATTATGCTTAACAGAAGACACTTCAATATGAAGTACAGAGTCTAATTATAAAATATGCCTGACATGGCTACCATGCCTGTCCTACAAAAAACAGGACTTTTCGGAGGTACATATAAGCTGCCATTGATTATGCTTTTATAATAGTTATTCAAACCTACCAGTAAACATACTGACTGTATTAAAAAGTACACAATATACTAATGAGTTTTTACATATTCTCCATAATACAGGTTACAACTGCTATCTATAAATAGAGCTATTGAAACACAATCTGGTGATGTCACAGCTTTTAGGATTACTAAATTAATTAACAATGCCCTTAGCTTATATTTTTTGATACATGTTGTTTGAGTAAGGGTGCTGAAATCATTGTCTCATGTTGGTATTCCAACACTAATAATATATCTATCTCCTCATCCACGTTTACAAAGGCTGCCTGAACCAATCAGTTACAAGCAGCAACTTAACTTCAAAGATAAAAGTTAATGGAGGTTAATGTGCATACAATCCATGAGAAAAAAAAAAGTTCTGGAGACTCTGGTGCCTATGTACATTTCAGCCCTGAGTCTCTCAAATTAATTCAACCTTATTCAGAACACAGTAGTGCTTTTTTTTTTTTTTGTTTTAAAGTTTACCTCCCAAGAAATATTTTCCTATTGAATATGTATCTGTATGTTACGTGAAAACGATGAGAAGAATTAAACATAAAACCAGCAAGTTTACAGCCGACATAATGTAGATTGTCAGACCACAAAAAGTAGTGGGCTTTAGTAATGCCTCTCAATAAATGTAAATAATAATATAGTAGATGAGTTCAAATACCATGCAAAGTGGAAGATGACTCAGAGACATATGGAGACTCCGTATCAAAACAGGTTCCCAGATATGCCAACCTGTTGGGTCTTCCAACAACGTAAATTAAATGGAAACGTAATGAAGCATTAGTGGCGCTGCATCTTTATGAACAGGAAATCTTTATAATACTAAAAAACAATAATGTCCAATCAAGTATTCTAAAAGGGTTTCCCTAATATTTATCCTACTTCTATTTAATGCCCGCTCTGCAATGTTTAAGCTCACCTGCAACAAAGACCTTCTTTGGCTAAAACTTTTAGCTGTTGTAATGTACGGTTTGTCTAAAACCTATCCTATGCAAGCAAAAGAGAAACTTGTTCTTATTATTACAAATATCTAACAGCATTTTGGTCTAGTGGCAATAACCTAAAATGCTTCCAGTTGAAGCTATTAGGATACAGGTCAATACATTAATATAATTGGTGATTCTGATTTTCTGCAGATGAAATTATTGCATGAATCAAGACAAGCATATAATGTATTAACCACATACCTACCAACAAGAACATTCTTTATTATGACTTAGAAGCATAGAAATTGAAGGTAGATAAGAACCATTCAGCTAATTTAGTCTGCCCAGTTTTCCTGATGTAGAGACTTAGATTCAAGATAGCTAACGCCTAACCCATAAATGTTTAAATGCCCTCATTGTATTAGCCTCTACCACTTCTGCTGGGTAGATGTTGCATTTATCTCTCACCCTCTCTGTAAAGTAAAATGTCCATATATGACATCTAAGCCACTGGCCCTCCAGTTTTAGATTATGGCCTCTTGTAACATTTCTCCTCTGAAATAAACCTCCCTTTTTAAAAACCTTCATTTAAATGTTTCCAAGGTAAAAATATTGAGATGCCTTAGGCTAGGTTTCCACTTGGGTATTTTTTGCAAAAACGCCCATAAAAACGCCAATTCAGCCACACTGCGTTTTATTAGTGAAAAAACGCTGCGGCCAGATGTTAGCTGTTCTTCAATAGGAAATCGCACAATGCCATATCCACTTGGCGTTTTTCTGTTTGGCGTTTTTTCAATCCTCTGGTGTTTTACTGCTTTTTTGGGCTCTGTGGCAGTTTTTCAAAATCGCAGCATGTTGACACTCTGGCGTTTTTTTGCAAGGAAATCTTGGCGTTTTTCTCCAATAGAAGTCTATGGGAGAGAAAAAACGCCATGAAAAAGCCATGTGGGTTTTTTATGGCGTTTTTTTCCACAGTTACAAAACAGGGGCAGGACCCAGGAAGAGGAAGAGCTGCCATTTTCCCAGTACTGTGGTAAAACTTTTATCTGCTTGTACACTGTGTGCTGTCTCTGTGTAATTTATTAGCAGCATGGCATCCAGAATTGTCTTTGATGTGTCCATGCTTATTCAACTAGTGAGTATCCCTTGCAATTTGCACCATCATTTGGGGCCAATCTTCTTAGAGGAGCAGACATTCGGAATAAAGCATGCCTTACAAACCACAGAAAAGAGACAAAAGGGTCCGCCGGGGCGTGTTTAAGTAGAGCTCTACCAAGGAAATGACATCAGGAGAGGGCAGATACTTGCCATTTATCCGAATCCCTTTTAGCTGGGTGAAAAAACTACCTTTCAAAAAAACAATTTCCACAGAAAGGCTAAAACGCCAGGAAAAACGCCAGAAAAAACGCAGGAAAATGCAGTAGCAAGAAAATAACGCAGGAAAAATACCCAAGTGGAAACCTAGCCTTAGACTGATGTTTTTACCTTCCAAGTGCATTATTTGACATTTATCAACAGTAAACTGCAGCTGCCACATTCTCAACTATTTTTTATAGTTTAACTAAATCACTTGCCATTTTGGTTTGTTCCACCCGAAATGTCTCCCCTGTTGCAGACCTTTTTATATTTGCACAAAAAAGACATTCCTTACCATTATGACCTTTTGTATTGTTTCTAATAAAATATTAAAAAGCACATTAGCTCCCCACTATTAACAAAACCTTACTCTGAATATACACCATTAACTACAACCTAGCCTATTGATCAACCATAACCATTCAACTATTTTAACACCCAAACACTCCCAATTATACTCAACGATTATCTGTTAAAAGACAAAAAAACAATTATAGTGAGATATTGCCTGTGGTAAAATATAGCATATAAAAAGGGGAAAATTTAATCATGCCGGACATTTTAATTAAAAGAAAGATTAGTTTGAGGATTATTCTGCTTGCCCTTGGAGTCATTAGAATGTGTTTAGCCCATTTTATAATTGCCGTAAACACAATAAGGCCATTTGTTCTGATTATCTTCATCTGGCTTAATCTAGAGATGTATTGGGCAGATTGAATTTGGCTATATAACTATAACTCAATAAATGATACCAAATGGACAACTGTTAATTATTGTTTTATCTATTGTTGTAGATCTAGAATATTTAGTAAATATTTTTCTCTTGTATGCATGCATAGTTTAAAGGGACAGTTTATTGATGAAGAATGTGCATTATAGTACTTTATTATATATCATATTTTATTATGCATTCTTTAACCCCACCTCAAAAAAAGTCTTACCTAAGGTAGAACTCCAGCTCTCCCTCGCTCTCTGTTGGTCCAACAGATCAGCTAATCAGTGTCAGGAAAGCGTTTTCTTTGAAATCAATAGGGTTGCTATCTGCATTTGTGCAGGGGATCTGAACCAAGCCACAGCTGGAACTGACAGGCGGTAAGTATATCATTGTGCATGGAGCAAAAACACATCTCTTGCATGGAAAATACCTGAGGGGTGGGAAAAGGGCCAAATGCATAAGAGGGATATATGTACAAGGTGGACACCAAGTGCATTTCAAGAGAACAAGCAGCTGGCGTATGTATTTAAGTGCTGTAAAGAGAAAGTCTAATTTTTAAACTTAAGTACAAATTCATGGCACAGGGCAGCAAACTACAAGTCCACCCTCACCCGCAGGCATAACAACAGGGGCCCGTGCCTCTAGACTCTGGGCACTGTCTGACCCCTGCGACCCCTTCTTCCTGTCTCCTCGTACCGGTTCAAAATAGTTTAGAAAGGGTCCTTCCAACCTGGACTGCACTGATCCATGTCGGAAGGGCCCTATCTAAACTATTTTGAACTGGCCCAGGAGCGTATCGGAGGTCATGTGACTTAACGTGTAGGAGCGGTGAGAGGCAAGCGGGCGCAGGAGGTGGAATATTTGTACATATGTTTGCATATATATATATATGCATGTGTACTTTTGTGTGTGTGCTTGAGCATGCATGTGTACTTATTTGTGTGTGTGAGCATGTAATTGTGTAAGTGGGGTGAGTTGGAGTGTGTGTTAGTGAGTATGAGTAAGTAATTGTAATTTGTATAAATATGTTGTATGTTGGAAGGGGGCAAGGGGCAAAGAAGGTACAGGCCAGTTGCGCGGGGGCAATAATGGCACAGAGTAGCTGTTGAAGTTGGGGGGCCCAGGGCAACTTTTCATGGTTTCTAGTTATGCCCCTGCCCTCACCTGTGGTTAGGACATTGAGTTGATTGCACATTAATTTGTAAGAATAACACACTGTGTACTGTAAAATGTTTGTCTTGTGCCACAACAGGAATACATGCTTTTTGATGTTAATGTGCACAGAGACCTGTACATGAGTACAAAATCATTACCTTTACCTTTCATAGTATTCCTCTTCCCAATTTGTTTTCAACACCCCTTCATAATAAAACTGCTGTGCACCAACAATGTGTACCCATTCTAAATATACTCTGTAGTATCTAGACATCAGTCTCCTATTGAGAAAGGCAGACTGAGAATTTAAAGAAGGCCAAAAACAAGTTCTTTGAGAAGCTATTAAAAATGACAGGCATAGCAGGAAATGATTGAGTGCAGCGGGACTGAAATGGGGAGCTAGCCTTTGTGCTGAATCATGTAGTCTGGACAATGTATGAAAGGTTATGAAAAAGGATGAATGAAACACCTGACTTCAGCTCAGACCTTTCTCTGATTCTTTTTTTGAATCCCTGTGGTGACTAAATACACTGTTAATAATACTTATTATCAGTTGCAAAATGCAAGAAGCAATGTGTGGGTGTTTTGGGACCAATCCTTACAAAATGTTAAATTTATTTTAGGTAGCCACATCGTCTGTAGAAAAGACAGTTTTGCTGAATTTCCCCATAGAAGTGTGCACCATTTAAATGTATCAAGTACTGAAATTATGAGTTTAGATGTGTTCACAAGCGACCTGCAATTATCCACACTACCATAATGACAGCAGCCATGGAATAATTGCAGCAAAGAGCTTAAAGTCAACAGTCACATAGTAGTAGCTGGACTGTGCAGGATACTGTACCTAGGAGGTGCAGGCACTTAGCAGTACAAGGATAGCAGGTCCTGTGGGGTTAAAGTTGGAGTGGAGCTATGTACTTGATAGGTAATTGTGTGTGTGTACATGCACCCAATGGCTACAGAGAGTCTTAACTCTGTACTACATTCATTTCAATATTTTCTTATCTCTCTCACTAATGTACCATCATGCAAAGTTGGAATCTTTGAACAACTTGAGCTGCATCGACTCATGTGCGGGTCTTGCTTCAGGATGGTTCATCGCAGCAGGTTTAGCTATTTGTCTTCTAGTATTTAAAATTGCTCAGTATAAGTCTATTTCAAAATTTTGAAAATATTGATGCAGCAGAGGAACCATGTGAGTGATATATCCATGTGTGTGAAATTATTATTATGATTATTCTTTATTTGGTAGGTGCTAACATATTCTGTAACACTGTATAATTTTTACATGGACCCTGTCTGTTAGCTTCCAGTGTAGCTTTATGGCACTTTCATACAAAGTTCCTGGCACAAATGGTAAGCTTATGATGACCCTGTTCATGATCTTACATTTTAAATGAAATTATATGGGGGAACAGAGACAAAAGGAGGGGTATAAAGAGATAGCGGTATATCGGGGTAAGTGATTGCAAGATGAAAAATGTACTTTATAAATAAATAAAAGATTAAACGTTAATTTAGAGAGCCTACAAAAAATTACTCTTCGGACATGTTTTTACCCCCTCTACAGTACCAGTTTTTAGTACACTATTTTTTTGTTGTTGCCATTTTGGTTTAATCGAAATTCATCTTTTTAGTAGTTGACCATAGAAACAGTAGTGTACCTAAAGGGGGGGTTCACCCCGGGGTGCAACTCATCAGGGGGGTGCCTGCTTCCCCTGGACCAGTGATATCAGCAAGAGAGGTAAGGGTTTGTGGCAGAGGTGACACAGGCAGGCTTCTTCAGGGACAGAGGTGGCACAGGCAGGCTGCTTCAGGGGCCAAGGTGGCACAGACAGGCTGTTAAAGGGGCAGAATTTGCACAGGCAGCCTGTTTCAGGGGCATAGTTGGCACTGGCAGGCTGCTTCAGGGGCAGGGGTGGCATGAGCAGGCTGCTTAAGGGGCAGATGTGGCACAGGCAGGCTGCTAAAGGGGCGGAATGGGCACAGGCAGCCTGTTCCAGGGGCAAAGTTGGCACAGGCAGGCTGCTTCAGGGGCAGAGGTGGTACAGGCAGGTGGCACAGGCAAGCTGTCCTAGGGGCAGTGGTGGCACAGGCAGGCTGTTTTAGGGGTAAAGGCCTACCATGTCAATGTCTGGCTTAGCGTATAGTGTTAGGGGTTATGCTGCACTACTGTCAATGTCTGGCTCGGTGTATAGTGATGGGAGTTACTCTGTACCACCATCAATGTCTGGCTAGTGATAGGAGTTATGCTGTACCATATCTGTTCAGTAAATGTTATTTATTTAAACGCATTTAATTTATAAGTTTATAATTTATTTTTCCACATTTCTATTTTTTTCCAGTTTACATACAGTTTACAAATTTGTGAAATAAATATTCTTGCCAACATTCATTTTTTGTAGGGGGGGGTGCCACATACTCTAGGTACGCTGCTGCATAGAAACATACAAAAACTAATATGCTAATGTGTAAAAATCCTACATATTAAACACTTACTCAATTTATGTTTGGCAACATCCCCTTATTACAGTAATACCCCACATACATATTTTGGGTTAATAAGGTTTTAGGAAGGGTCATCCATCGTTGACATATTATAATTATCCTATAGTGTACTATTTTTAATACTACTGGCTTTTGTGATTTGGAGGTAGTGATGTTTTTTCTCTCTCTTCCCACTGGTCACACTATAATCAGCAAGCAGGGCTCCATAGATTTACTTTGCTGATCAAATTGTGTGCGATCAGCCAGCAGGGGGAGCAATCAGACTGCTGTGTCTCTTCTCTCCTCCAGAGACCTTCTGGCAGCATTGATGACAGGCTGTCAGCATTGACGCCATGCCTGATCACACTGTTCGCGTGATCAGGTATTTATGGTGTATTTATGATCGGGCATTTATGTTGTAAGCAATGCTGGCTTCTGTTGACATGGGACTCCAGTGTAATCTTCCTGCTGATTTTCCCATTTTAGTTGTATCTATCGTGATAAGACCATATTTCAAACATTGTCACAGAATAATGTTTTATACATAATCCCCAATACATTACACTGTAAATTCATTGTGGTGTATTTTATTTTCAAAGAAACATACAATTGGACATATGTATTGCATTTCCTAGTCTCAACTGTGTTAAGGTTCCTCAAGAAGGGCTACAATTTGATTTGGCTTCAGCTTCAGCTGTGGTCTGCTTGGTAACTCATATATGTAGGCCAAGAAATACCTGATGGAGTCCCATTTCTGCATGCTGCATCAAACACAGACTGGGGCTTTTAAGGAGTAAGTGAGTCGCTTGTGTGTGTGTGTGTGTGTGTGTGTCTGGGTATGTTAATGTGTGTGTCTGGGTATGTTAGTTTGTGTGTATCTGGGTAAGCTAGTGTGTGTGTCTGGGTATGTTAGTGTGTGTGTATCTGGGTAAGCTAGTGTATGTGTCTGGGTATGTTAGTGTGTGTGTCTGGGTGTGTTATTATGTGAACAATGTGTCTTTGTCTGGGTATGTTTGTGGGTATGTTTGTGTATATGGGTGTTTTAGTGTATGTCTGGGTATGCCAGCATGTGTGTCTGGGTATGTTAGTCAAAGAGGGTATGTATATGAACATTAGTCTTTGGGTATGTTAGTGTTGGTGTCTGCATATGTTTAGGTATGTTCATGACAGTGTGTGTGGGTATGTTAGTATTTGAACATGTGTCTTTGGGTATGTTAGTGTGTGAACTTATTTTTGGGTATGTTATTTTGTGTGTGTCTGGGTATGTTTGTATGTGAACATGTATCTTGTGTGTGAATAAGTGTTTGGGTATGTTTGTGTGTGTTTGTGGTGGGGTATGTTAGTGTGTGAACATGTTTCGGCGGGAATGTTGGCATGTTTTCTGGGTATGTTAGTGTGTGTGTTAGTGTGTAGCTGGGTCTGTGAGTATGTTAGCGTGTGTTAGTGAAAGTGTGTGTCTGGCTATGTTAGTGTGTGAATATGTGTCTTTGTCTGGGTATGTCAGAGTGTATGTGTCTGTGAGTATGTGAACATGTTTGTCCCATGTGTGCATGGGTATTCTTGTTTGCGTGCATGTATGTTAACATGTTGTGTGTCTGGCTGTGTTAATGTGTGAACATTTGTATTAGTCTGGGTATGTTAGTGTGTGTTTGTGTTAGTTTTTGTTACACAAAATGTTTAAAATGTTTTTAGGAGGCACCAGTATAAATTATTATGAGCATATACATCACCCTCACCATATCATTAGGCCTGATAACATCAATATTGCAACTGCATTTATTATAATGATTATTATTAATGTTGTGTAGATCAAAGTGTTCTGCTTTGCAACAGACGGAAAAATTGATGAATCTGGGTGGTTTTACCATTCAGACTGCAATAGCTTTTACTTAATAAATTAATGATACTTTCTGTACAAATGCAGCCGCATTATAAAGCAGGTGCTGGGGAGCGCGCAGTTCACGCTTATCCCTAATCGTCTGGAGCGCGCTCTTCACGGGCACGAGCCCATCGATTGAGGTGGCCGGGCGGGAGCAGGGACGCGCGCGCAGGGTACGAGCCTGGCAGAGCCCCGTACTGCTGCGCGTCCCCTGTCTTTAGAGCCGGGTATCTGAGGCGCGCTCCGTGTGGAGGATGCTGCTGGTCTGAGCTGAAGCTGCAGAGGCGGCTCTGTGTGCGTCCAGCTCCCGAGGACAGAACAGCATCTACACCCTGCACCGTCTCCAAGCACCCGAAACGGCATTAAAGCACCCGGGAGGTAAGGCGGGAGTGCGCACCGGCTTCTTGTTCCTGCCTGCGGTCGGCATTAGTCTGTGGGTGGGGAGTTACGCTGTCAGCGGCGCTCAGAGCCTTTACCTATGGGCTAGATGTGCTGCAAAGGCAACAGATGCGTTCTGCAGACAGGAGTAATCGGTTTTACTCATGTGCTGGTGATGAGGCAGTCATGTTAAGCCTGTGCTATAGCTATATGTCTGCCACCTTATTTATTGCCACCTTATTTATTCTACCCGCCTTTCGTCTCTGGTAGGAAAACCATCCCTTAGGAAGTTTAATGACCCCTCTGGTGACTGCAGTGCCGGCCTTGGCCCAGGAGATGACCATCTAGCTCTTAAGCCTTAGAGTATTGCTCACCCCTCTTCTTCACAGAGGGTTAAAAATCCGAGTTAATTACATTGATCATTTCTTATTTTGTTCCTAGTGCAGATGTGTCAATAATTTGTCGCCCGGGGAGCGCAGTGATGGCAGCTCCCGGGTCTAGGATTTTATTCCATAGGAGGCTGTGAATATTAATAACGAGCAGATCGATTAGGCAAACTTGCTTTGCTCTCAGATCATATGGGGGTTTCCTGGGGGAGATCGACTTGCATTAGTGATGGTCTGGTTTATGGCATTGAGTGGCGTGCCAGTGTTATCTAATGGCAGCCATCCAGCTACAGTACCTGTCACTGCTGGGTAACCCGCTTGCCCACACAGGGCAGGATATTAGTGGCATTTCCGCACGGACCTTATGGTTAGAGAGCCCTAGAGTCATGTGACACAGCCAATAAAATTCAGGATTTTCAGGGATTTTAATAATTGTCACACATCATTGATGGTTAATGTGGCACTAGCAACCCATACCTGTGGCTCTTGAAGACACACACACACATATATATATACATACATACACACACATATATATACCTACACACCAAAATGGCCGTACTAGAAGGTATTGGGTGTTACTGGAAGCGGACTTCATGAAGGTTGGAGACATGCGTAAACAACACGTTGTTTGTATTGTATGTTTGCTTGTGTTCATTACCCTTGCCTCTTGGGAGATCTATTTTCTTTTCATTTATTTTCGCCTCTTTGTTTATGGATTTGTAAAGGTTATTGTTGTTGCTTTAGGCGATGAGGTAGTGATACGCCTGTGTTTCATATTAAAGATTTTCTACATATTTACTGCCATAAGGGCGGTTATCAGCCTATCCGCGTTCGTATTTACCGAAGTGCAAGAGTGAGTTATATTGCTTAAAAAGAAAAACTGGAGATTCAAAGTAACTTTCCTCATTTTTATGCCGGTTTTTACATTGACATTTTACAGACAATGGTGTTTTTGTATTGTGTGTTGCATATCCTATTCATTTTCAGTTTTCTTTTGTAATTTGGAACACTCCGTATTGTATCTTGCCATCAGATCTTAATTCTCCGGTTTGTCCACAAGTCTTATCTTGGCTTCTTATGTGACACACAGCTTTTGATGAATCGGTTTGTCCTATGGAAACAAAATGTGATATATATGATTTTCACAGACTAGAAGTCGTCTCTCTCTCTCTCTCTGCTTTGCTTGTGTCAAATCTAAGTGAAGTTTGATGGATCCTTTTGACCAGTGCACGCTAGTTTGGTGAAATATGCTGTTGACAGTCAGCGCTCTACTGTTTGTAACCAGGCACAGGGAAACTAAAATGTGATAAAGATGACTTAGAAGAGAATTTGCGGTTGACTCATCCATTCTTCAATTCAGGATCATAATTATGAGTGTGGTCTAACCGTTTGATCCCGGTGAAGGGCTGATAAAATGCCTGGATAGTTGGGCACCTGCTTTATTTCTAAACTGCTAGGACATCTTGTTCTCTGGTTGGTAACCTATGTGAGATACTTTGCCATTGTACACCTCAAGTGCCGGTGTGGAAGTTGCGTAGGAGTCAGCAGGGTATTTATATTTTCAAACCATCCTTACAATGTTATTGATATTTTGATCAACCGGCATATTTATTTCGCTTTGGGATTTCCATGTTATTTGTTACATAGAATGCCTTCTACAGCCCAGGTTGACATATATTATCTGGTTGCTGTTGTTATATCACCATGGAGACAAACTCAGATGGGAAAGTTGACATAATCTTTACTCATGTGTCACAGACATCCATGCTATCATGAAGTGCCTAGGGATTTAAATTAGCGTGATGTGTGTGGAACCGATCTGATGTATGTATTACAGGAAGAGGTTGTCATGATTTCCTGTTCTCTGAATGATTATTCCCTTTGTTAAGTTACTCTTGTTGAATGTGAATGAGCAACATGGGAATCGAGGAGGTAAACAGTAATGCAGGTTTTGCGTACAACTGAAAAATGGATTTCAATTCCCTGAACTGATGAAATAGACACAGCGATGCTGATATAAATTGTATGTGCACCTGTTTTTTTATGAAATGTCCTCACTTTCTGTGCCTTTCCCATATAAGACTTTCTAAGAGTAGTTTCCAGGATGTGCAACTCTCTCTCAAATGTTGTTAGCTAAAGACGGACATTCCAATACCTGCAGTTTATTGACACCACAGCTGTCGTGGCAAGCTGCCATTTGTAATATTTACGCACACAGTTGTAAATACGTGGAAGCATACTGAACTTTGTTCCGCTCGAGAGAGAATTACTAAGAAGATTTATGTCAAGTGTACATATCACATCCGAAAATAGTGAGAAATGGTAAGTGAGCGTGAGAGCAAAAGAGACAGGAACGCATACAGTGACAATCGTGACAAGCAAAGTGAGATGCTCAAGAACAGCTTAAAGCACTGATGGACATCAGAGTGAGATACGCAAAAACGGCTTAAAGTAAGCTTGGGCTCAAAAGACAGCTTCGCATCGCTGAAGGGGTGCGCTATATAGTATGTCTGGTTTCTGTATCAGTGAATTTCAAGAAAATATTTGTATATGTAATTGGTTTTCTTACCTGTTTGACAATTTACATTTACCATCAGTTTTGCTAAAATGGTTTCATAAAGTATTGTAAATATTCATCTTATATATAATGTTGTTTTAATTGTTATTTATTTATTTTTAGATTTTTTTTTTATATACATTTGCTTTATTAAATGACACAAAGCCATCATACAGTATATACTTTAATGTCCTTTTGCAGTGTCCTGTTTAAGTTAACATTTTCCCCATTCATCAGAACCCCCCCCCTATGAATTTGCATGGCTTGCAGGAGATGCATTTGGTCATACGCATCTGATTGCCTGGGTACACATGCGTTATACTCTCAGCCAGCCAGCTCCAGCACTGGCTTCAGGGGGCTAACAAGACCCTTCATGCACTCAAAGTGTAACCGAAGCCCCTTCCTACCAGTGCTTTGCTGCTACATGGGGCAGTGGAGTGTCCCTCTCAATGCTTATTTTTTTGCTTAAAAATGTAACTAATGTTTTATTAACATGGACTTGTACTAGATGTTGTCTGAGCATTATGGCAGTTGTAGCACCACCCAGCCAGATAGAAAGTATGAAGCACAAGCGAGTGGTTGGAAAATACAGTAAACCGAGGAAATACAGACTATTAACACTGACTCTCCGTTTTAACTAAAGGTCAGATAATGCTAAGCAGGGATGGTCAATTGAGTAGACACAGATTTTTTTGTAAGAATGTTTTTCAGTTCTGTAAATATCCCAATATGTTTTTTTGTGTCATTTGAGAAGACCATTGACGTTTGCACCTGTGTTGTACACACAAAAACAAAAATACATATGTTTATAAAGTACAATACAGTGTACATTTTTTCACTGTAAAACATTGTGTTAAAAGAATAAAAAATTCGAGAAATATTTCTCATTCCTGAAAGGCCAATGGCAAACAGATTATATGCACATTTGATGTTGGTCGACAAAGAAAGATAGTTCCTACATTGTTGTACATTTATTTATTAGTTTAAAAAACTGGACCATTGGATATATATTACAGGTGGGTTATTTGATAATATTTCTACATAGTCAAATAACATATTAATCAACATGAACTCGTATGACCACAGAAGTCTACATAAACCATCTCCATACTAGCTGCTAATGTTGTATTCAGCTGTGGAAAAAGCACAACTTCATGTAGAGAAAATTTATGTCTGGGGAAGGCTATCCAAGTTTAAAATGATTGTTTGATAACTTTGGATAACTGAGCTAATATACAGTACTTCCTCCAACCATGAATTCCAGACTAAACTAACTACTGTCTTCAATTCAATAGAAGGGTCAAAATAATCCACAAAACTGGTATACATTAAATACCACAAAACAGACAAAACAAATACTCTTTGTGTTCACACACAAACGAGCAGGGCTCTCTCTACCTAATGTATCAGTTTGTCTTAGTCTGTCAATTCTCGTCTTGTCATACCCTTTGAATATATGTATTGTATTAAGCGCTGCGTAGATTGTTGGCGCTATATAAATAAAAGATAATAATAATGTGTAATTAAATGTATTCCATTGGTTTTGACATCAGGAACACAAAAGAACACTAGCATATCAGCAGTTTCAGAAGTGTTCGATGCCTGTTATGCCATCCAAAACAGGAAGATGGAAATAACCATAATAGACAAAGATGGGATATTTTGTTCCTGGTGATACCTTTTAGTGGGTAAGCGTAGAAACAAATGTAGATTCCCATAAGCTGTTGGGATCTCTGGAGTCTGAAGAAGAGACATTTGAAGTCCCTAATATATATTAGGGCTGCAACAAGTAATCGATAGTTGAATCGATTTTTATCGATTGTAAAATGAGGGTTTTTTCAGAGCAAATGCTCTGAAAAATACCCCTCGTTTTATAATCCGTTTAGTCTGACTCACAGCAGCAGCTCCTACTTACAGTTCCTCCCTGTAGTCACTGCCGATTGGCCCACCCACTTCCTTCTTCCAGTTCCTCCCTGCAGTCACTGCCGATTGGCCCACCCACTTCCTTCTTCCAGTTCCTCCCTGCAGTCACTGCCGATTGGCCCACCCACTTCCTTCTTCCAGTCCCTCCCTGCAGTCACTGCCGATTGGCCCCGCCCCTTTCTCCCTGTCCCTCCTTGCAGCCAATCAGCAGTGACTGCAGGGAGGGACAGGGAGAAAGAAAGGGGCGGGCCAAAGTGACGATTGGCCCCGCCCATTTCATATACTGTCTACATGGCTCAAGAACTCATCTAACTGGTGAGTATAAAATTTATATTTGGGCTGCTGAAAGTTAGGGGCAGTTATAAAAACAAAGTTATCAAAGTTATTTTTATTCTGCAGTTTGTTTTTTTTTACATCCTACGTTACTTTATTAAATTATTTTAAATAAATGAAAAATTTACATGTTTTATCCGATTAATCGATTAATCGAAAAAATAATCGGCCAACTAATCGATTATGAAAATAATCGTTAGTTGCAGCCTTAATATATATATGTTCGTCCAATAAAAGGTATCACCCTCAACTAAAGGCAGTGGTGATTGTTTATAATTGTGTGCTTTTTAATAAAATGATAAATTCACATCACACTTGCTTTATATTTTTGGACTTTTGTAGTAAAGATTCACACACATACAATTAAAAGTAAGACTTGGGCAAGATACATCACAGTTGCTTAGAAGAAGCAGAGAGATACATGGTCTCTGCGTGCCCCAGTGTGCTGACTGGCACAAAACGCCGATAGGCATCATTCTCTCAGAACCACGTTACTTTGGGGGATTAAAGAAAAGGCAGACGTCTAACAGCCACTGGAAATGTTATTTAGGATTTTGTTCCTTTCATACATGACCTTTGATGTGAGGAAAGCCTTATATGCTCAATGAGTATGAATCACAGAAACACTGACATCAGATTAAAATGAATAAAGATTTTTGTTTCCAGAATGCTGAAATAAATAACAGCTTCATGTAGTTAGTTTCTTTAGACATATAGTGTGTTGCACTAACAGATAGACAATTTTATTCCACCATGGCATGCACTATGCAGTCATGTATTAGTATTTTTCTTGTTTACTTACTGACTACACAGTTGAATAATACAAGCTACTCTTCACTATTCATGTGAGCCGAGCTTTCACATTGAAACATGCATGTTTAAATCAAAAATAGAGAAAAGAAAACTTTAAATGTTGTGTTCATTTGAAAAAAAGATGTCGGTGGTTTCTAAATACTGACTTTTTGGGTTATTGTTTTTCACCAGAGTGCAACAATCTGTTAACATTCCAACACAGACTTATCGAGACCATAGTCTGCAAACTTCAAACCGTTTATTGAACCAGCCCTTACCGTGGCAAGCATGTGTGTTTTTGGAGTATAAAGCACACGGCTGCACCAAGATCAGACATTAGCATTTATAGCAGTGCCATTGTGGTACACTTAGGATGTTTCTGGGGAATAACGAAAACCTACACGATAATAATATGCTGAATTAGTGAAACTATGCCAAAGCCTGACGGGGTCCAAAACATGTTTGCAAAAGTACAAAGAATATTTTATTTTTAAAGACTAAATATGTAGTTCATTTTTCAAAAAAGATCTGATGAGGGACTGATGACCTAGCAGTTAATTGGTTAACGGCCAATACTGAAGGGATTTGCATATAAATGTATCCAGTGTTCCCCAATTTGCAAAGAAAAGGCCGACGGCAGAGTGCAAAAGTTTTTCCCGGGGAAAATAAAAACAAGATCAACTTTTGAATGCTATGCAGATTCTACTGATGTATTATGAGCTTGTCAGATTAAACTTAACGGATGCTATTTAACTATATGCTCGAAAAAGTCTCTCCTCTCCTTTGAGAATGTTTCTGCCAACTTTTAAATGTCTAGTTTACTAATAACAAGCCCACTAAAGGATTATAATTTCTATTTTTTTTTCCTGAAAATTATAAAGCCATTTTATCTCAAACATTTTAAAGCACAAGACCGAGGACTTATTTTCTAAATCTCTTTGACGTTCTTATTTTTTTTAATTTAAAGACTAAGAATTAGAAGTAAGCCAATATTCAAAGTGCAAATTGAGACATTAAAAAATATAAACTTCTGTTCTTAATAGAGGGAGTTTATTGCTATTGTTCAAGTCCCTCTTTTAGTTAATAGCTCCATTCCTGGAACAATGTCTATCAACCTGATAGGAAACAAGGTATTTTCATTTTAGTTTTGCATTACTTAGTGCTTTCGTATGTGGCCCATTATAAAAGCTGTCTGAATGGCCGTGCTGAAGTGAAAGCACAATAAATCCCAGTGATTGAAAGCCGGGAGAATACTGTGGGAGATCAAGAGCTATGAAAGATGTCATGAATCTGAAATCCTTTAGTGGGCTCGGCATTCAAACAATGCAGAATACATCATTTTTCCCAGACTGTCATGGGGTTTTTCATATCGTTAGCCACACCAAAGACCATTTCCCTGCTCAAAGATACAAACAATTTGCTTTAATTACACTCTCAATTTCATCCTTTTTAGCCATGCTTGGAGTTACTCTTATCAGAGCAATGCAGGCACCTGCATCAAACTACTGGCTTGCTAAAATGTGCTTCTTGTTAAGTGTAAAATGCAATACCATGTGAGAAATTGTCACAGCCGTATAATTGCATTGTTTAGTTATTATTACTTTATAAAAACTATGTTTTATCAGGCAAGAAAGGTTCACCATCCCTTCAACTTCATATGCTTGAGAAGATGGGTAAGCAAACAAGAATTTGTAGTGTGAGCGCAGAAGAGCTCACCCAGTGAGTAGTGGATTATCCCTTAGCAAAGTGATATTCCTCCTTATATATCAAGCTGACTCCTATCGCCAATTCCTCTTATGTCGAGTGGCAAGTTTTCACTATGGTCCTTGTGATTAACTGAACTAACGTGCTTATGTTTATGGCGGATATACTTTCTAATATAAAGGTTTGTCACACTGTAAGGTGGATCTAAAGAGATCTGTAGCTTTTTGCAAGTTCCTTAAAGGCTGCATTTACGCCTTTTCAGTTATTTTTACGTCAAAGGAAAAAAAGGCCAGGAAAGAAAAAAAAAAACCAAACAAAGACTGTCTGTTTTTCTGTGTCCCACTTGCTGGGCTGTTGTCTTTTTTGTCTTTTTTCCCTTTTCACTGGAGGAAGGGTAGTGCTGGGTCAAAGTTGAAGAACACTGAAAAGACATTCAAGCTTGACTGTTGAAATCTGAATTATACAATTTGAGTAAGAGTGTGTTCACAGGATTTTTTTTTTTGATCTGTGAGTATTTGAGGTGACAGATGGCACTGCGGAGATGTACAGTACGGCTTACTTGATCTTTCGGTTCCAAATGAGTTTATACTGTGATGAGCTTTAGTTGGTAAACATCTTATCTCGTATGCTTTTCAACAAGAAAAAAAGAAAACAAAAATACTTCCAGAAAAAATCCCCTAATGTCAGAACTTGAAAGAGCCTGCAAGGTGCAGAATGCTGCAGTGTATAGAACCTACAATTTCATGGCAATTGCTATTGTTTACAAAGTTGTCATTGTGTAGGCGAAGCATGTCCTGGCCATTAGTTTTTATATTGCTGTACTACAGCACTATACTGGATATTTTGGGTAACTGTTTAATATCAATGCTCTACTGCAGCCACATTTTAATGGTAAATACATATTAGAGATCATTTTGCACGATCCGCAGTGCATTCATTGCATGTAAACTGGTGCAGGCGTTATTTTACTATAGAGGTTCGAAAATTAGACTTCTACAGTATCTCACTAAATACAGTATCTCACAAAATATATAAAAAAGGTATATATTTTATTATATCTTTTCATGTGACAACACTGAATAAATGACACTCTGCTACAATGTAAAGTAGTGAGTGTACAGCCTGTATAACAGTGTAAATTTGCTGTTCCCAAATTGGGCCCAAAGTGTCCATTTTGTGTGGCCACCATTATTTTCCAGCACTGCCTTAACCCTCTTGGGCATGGAGTTCACAGGTTGCCACTGGAGTCCTATTCCACTCCTCCATGATGACATCACAGAGCTGGTTGATGTTAGAGACCTTCCATTTGAGGATGCCCCACAGATGCTCTATAGGGTTTAGGTCTGAAGACATGTTTGGCCAGTCCATCACCTTTACCCTCAGCTTCTTTAGCAAGGCAGTGGTCGTCTTGGAGGTCGTGTTTGGAGTCGTTATTATGTTGGAATACTGCCCTGCGGCCCAGTCTTCGAAGGGAGGGGATCATGCTCTGCTTCAGTATGTCACAAGTACGTGCTGACATTCGTGGTTCCCTCAATGAACTGTAGCTTCCCAGTGCCGGCAGCTCTCATGCAGGCCCAGACCATGACACTCCCACCACCATGATTGACTGTAGGCAAGACACACTTGTCTTTGTACTCCTCACCTGGTTGCCGCCACACATGCTTCACGCCATCTGAACCAAATAAGTTTATCTTGGTCTCATCGGACCACAGGACATGGTTCCAGTAATCCATGTCCTTAGTCTGCTTGTCAGCAGCAAACTGCGGGCTTTCTTGTGCATAATCTTTAGAAGAGGCTTCCTTCTAGGACAACAGCCATGCAGACCAATTTGATGCAGTGTGTGGCGTATGGTCTGAGCACTGAGAGGCTGACCCCCCCCGTCCCTTCAACCTCTGCAGCAATGCTGGCAGAACTCATATGTCCGTTTCCCAAAGACAACCTCTGGATATGATGCTGAGCATGTGCACTCAACTTCTTTGGTCAACCATGGCGAGGCCTGTTCTGAGTGGAACCTGTCCTGTGAAACCGCTGTATGGTCTTGCCCACCGTGCTGCAACTCAGTTTTAGGGTCATGGCAATCTTCTTATAGCCTAGGCCATCTTTATGTAGAGCAACAATTCTTTTTTTCAGATCCTCAGAGAGTTCTTTGCCATGAGGTGCCATGTTGAGAGAGTGTGAGAGCCATAACACCAAATTTAACACACCTGCTCCCCATTCACGCCTGAGACCTTGTAACACGAATGAGTCACATGACACCTGGGAGGGTAAATGGCTAATTGGGCCCAACTTAGACATTTCCCCTTAGGGTGTACTATTGTTGCCAAGGTTTAGACATTAATGGCTGTGTGTTGAGTTATTTTTAAGGGAACAGCAAATTTACACTGTTATACAGGCTGTACACACACACTACTTTACATTGTAGCAGAGTGTCATTTCTTCAGTGTTGTCACATGAAAAGATATAATAAAATATTTACAAAAATGTGAGTGGTGTACTTACTTTTGTGAGATACTGTAACTCTTCCCAGCCGCCAGCTACTAAAAAAGAAAGAATTGGCGTCTAGTCTTTGTGCACATGCTCGGTAGAGCTTCCATTCGAGGCGATGGGAGTTGCATCTGCCAATCACATTTACACTAGTGAGTACTGGTTGTATCTGTATTTGGTATCTCTCTCAATGCACTGCTCGCCTGGAAACGACATCACTTTTTGGCACGCAGTTTAGAGAGACCAGGCCACGGGATGTGCGGACACTTTACCGACCACTGCTTTTGCGCTGTGACTGGACTCCGGGCAGGTGCACCTTTTACCCCACATTAAAGACGGCGCTGCTACCCCTTTTGTTAATTGATGCTAACGTTACAGTACTTGTTTTGATAAGTTTCCATTAACCTTCCCTGATTTTGTCTTTCTTTATCTTCTTTTTGTTTTCCTCCCATGCCCCCCCAACAATACTCTAATTGTTTAGTATCCGGGTGTCTATATCCCTGCAATGAATGTATTTGTTTTAAAGAATGGTTAAGTGGATTTAGAATAAAGGAATGTTTGCAGGTGTTTTGACTAATCTCTGGGAGATTGCCAGGCTAAAGCATTTAAACAAGCCTTTGGTCCTACACCCTGAGAATCAGATTACAGCGAGATTCATACAGAAGTAGTTTTGGATGAAATCGATTTTTTGATTAGGCTCTCCTTTTAACCGTTTAAATGTTTTGTTTCGCATCATGAAGTATCATCGACATCCTTTATAATTTTTAGCATTGTTTTTGTCCATGAAAGCACACTTTTTGTTCTTTATTAAATCTAACAAAAATAACAAACATACATTGAAGGTTTCATTTTCTCCTGGCATTCCAATTGAGACATTTTGTGAAAAATGGATATAGCATATCAGTTATCAGCATTCAGCGTAACAAGTGTTATAACTCAAACTAAATTCATGCAAGCAGGGGTTAAGGTATGTAATATTAAAGCTGCTGTTCCACTTGGACAAAACATTGACTACACTCTTGTATCTTAAGCAAACAACACTTTCAATTTCGTCATTTTATAGTTTCCTTTTAAAATCCAATCTAATGAAAAAAACACATCCCAAACATCCAAGATGTTGGGGGTTTTTTTTGGTTTTTTTTAGTTTCTATGGCAACATGCCGTCAGTAAACACTTTTATGTCACACAACAATTGAACAACTGAACCAAGCACAAAGTGTAAATGAGACAACATTTTACATGATTACATGATTATCTCTGGGAAGGGTTTGGGCATTTATCCAAAGAATGGTGGTTTTAGTTCTGCATTTAGTTACAATTTTTTGAAATTCAGAAGTATAGATTGGACATCGCCCTGGAAATAGGAGTACATTCATTTAAGTGGATGCAATATAAAGTATATGAGTGATTAAACTATATCAGTGTTAAAACTACTAAAGGGCTGTCTGTGTGTACAAATGTTATACGTTGCACACCAGCCTTCCCCCGTGTAGTAGCTATGCTTTGTCATTTTGATTACATGCTTCTATTACCCAATTGTATAGACCATGCTACGGAAGGAACAATCGCAGGTGACCGTGATGCAGGTTCGTGTGACCGTGTCATTTCGTTAGCTCCCTCAAATTGAATGCCGTACGTCTGCCACTCCCTAGAAGGGAAAGCGGAGATGTTAACATCCTTGTTCTGGGGTAACACTACTCCCAGGGAAACTTGAGGATTGTGAATTACTTTGTGTTCTGCTCATTTCAAGTGAGATTGATTGTAAAATCAAATGGACATTGTACTAAGCTGGTCTTTGATGTCATTTTTATCCCGGGGGTTCAGGTCTGTACGCTTTTTGAATGTGGTTTTGAAATGCAGCATGATTAAATCCTGAAGCAAAGATTTAACTCTGTCTAAAAGCAGCGTTATTTTCAGTGTATATAGTAACAAGTTGCAGTTTTACCATAACCCTTGTGAGCAGCCATTTGCATTAAGTGGTTGATTTCAGTTGTGTTAGCCAGAGTGCCCCATGATGCGGAATAAATGTATAAAACGTTAACTGGTGGGCCTCTATGAATAAATTAGATGCTCCTTTTAGATAATATGTCGGTTTGAAATATCTTCTGTAGCTGCCTCCATGGGCAAACATTTTGAAAAGACGAAGGGCTTCCTAAGAAGTCATCAAGTATGCTGAACGTTCTTCTGTAGTAGAACTCTAACTAGAACTAAATAAAAATTAAGGTATTTTAAGATCTGAAGCAATCATACAAATGTTGATGTACTTGTGTAACTATTTAATCACTTGTATTTTCTGAGATATGGTATATATGCTGTTGTCTTGATGGGTGAAACTATACCCTATTAATAATGATGCCTTATTGAGCATGCACCTCCTATAGTATCTTTATAGGATGTGCTTGAGGCAACAGAGGATACCATACCTTACAATGTGATAGAAGGGATGATATTTTTCCTTTGCTCTAAATTGAGCTCATGCTGTATTTTAGTAACCATCTGGCTTTTGTGATTTCAGAGGAAAATGCAAAAATTGCCAATGGCCCATTGAAGACCTTTGGTGGAGATTACATGAGAGGACGATGCTCTTGTTTGTTTAAGCATCATTTTCTTGTAGCACATGCTTGTAGTGCTGACTGTTGAAATGTTTTTTTGGACATTGTTTGCAACATGCCTTTTCAGATTCAGCAGCGAGCCCCTTTGTGAATCCTCGGGTCATTGTTTATGTCCTGACAGATTGTACATCTCCCTTTGTTCAGGCGATTAGTAGAATTACTGTAATTGTCTGTCACAAAATGCCAGTATGCGCCTGACTGGATTTGTACTGTTTTAGTCTACAGGAAGCAGGGTTTACAGTAAGCAGCATTCTGATGCCATTATTTTTTATATATATATATATATATATATATATATATATATATATATATATATATATATATATATATGCTGAAAGGTTTTACAACACTTAAAAGCCTAGTTGTAACTTTGCAAGCAGGGCCCTATTTACCTAATGCATTGGTTTGCCTTAGCCTATCAATTGTAGTCTCGTCATTCACCTTGAATTTATTTATTGTAAGAAGTGCTGCGTAAATTGTTGGCACTATATAAATAAAGTATATTAGTAATACCATCTGAGGATGAAAAATAAAACTACATAGTAATTTGTATTTGCGTTACATTTTATTTATAGAGCACTAGCAGATTCACTAGTGCTGTTACAATGATGGAGGATTCAAATTAAGCAGTATACAAAATTAGCACTAACATGGAAAAACACAAGACATATTGATGAACAGGGTTCTGTTTTTGCAAATTTACAGCCTATTTCATGCGGCATGCTACATAAAGGGGGGGATACACACAGTCATGTGACCGATTCATGGACATATAAAACCCAGCTTGCCCCTTCTTCCCTACTTTGTTGCACTTATTGTCTCTGGCCTTTTGTATGGACTGATCTCCTGGCACCCAACCTACCTTTTTTAACTATTTTTAAACCCTGCTGGCAGCCGTGAACTCTAGCCAGTCTGACTACGTTTTCAGTTTTTTCTCCTTAGTGTATGTTGACACTATGATCACATCTCTTTTAGCTTTTTGAACATCTCTCTTCTGGAAAGGCTTTCCACAAAATTTTGGAGTGTTTGCCCATTCTGCCAAAATAGCATTTGTGAGGTTAGGCACTCATGTTGGACGAGAAGACCTGGCTCGCAATCTGCTTTCCAGTTCATTCCAGCTGGGTTCGATGGTGTTGAGGTCAGGGCTCTGTTTGGGTCACTCGAGTTCCTCCACACCAAACTCATCCAACCAGGGACCTTCCTTTTGGGCACAGTTAAGCTGCAATGCTTGGGCCTTCTCCAAACTGTTCCCACAAGTTGGAAGCATACCATGGTTTAATTGCTGGAATTAAGGGGTTTAGCAGAAACACTGATAAATGGCCCCAAACTATTATCCTACCTCCAGCAACCTTTACAGTAGCACTACGCTTTGCAGTAGGTAGCAGTCTCCTGGCATCCACCAAACCCAGATTCATCCATTAGACTTTAGAGAGCATGTTTCCAGTACTTAAGAGTCTATTAGTGCGTGCTTTACTCTACTCCAGCCGACAATTGGCATTGCACATACTGATCTTTGGATTGCGTGCAGCTACTGTTCCATTGTAACTCATTTCATCAAGTTCCAGATGCAAAGTGCTTGGGATGATTTTGCTTCCAGGGACAGTTTGGAACTTTGTAGCGAGTGATGTTACACAGGTCACCGCTCGGCAACCCCGCTCTGTGATTACACCACTGCTTCATGGCTAAGCTGTTGTTACTCCTAGATGCTTCCTCTTCACTATAATAGCACTTACAGTCAACTGGCCAGATTTAGCAGGACAATCATTTTTCACAAACTGCACAACAATGGGTGGTACTGCGCAAAGTACCACCCATTCTACTGCCAGAGTTTGTCTGTGGAGATAGCATGTCTATGTGCTTGATGTTATACACCTGTTAGCAATAGGTGTGTCTGAAATATCTAAACTCAATAATTAGGAAGGGTGTCCACATACTTTTAGTCATTTAGTGTCTCATCGTGGGTTCCCCCCTCGCCTGCTCTGATTTAAAGTCTTTTGTCCCCTGCCGGATACATGTGGTTGTATGGTGTATTACAATGTAACCAGATAATAAATAAAACACAGATACAATTTCTTTGGATGAACAAAGGCCGTGGTCTTTTATTTAGCTTATAACAAATTTACCATATAAACACTCAACCAATAACTTAGTATCAACTTCATAAATAACCACAACTCTTGGCCCAAACCACAGAGTTAATAAATTAAAACAAGGCCGACTGCCCCAAAGCCGGTCGGCCTACCACTGAAACAACCCCTATGTTCACTCTCTTTACAGAAAGCAACTTAACCCCAATAAAAGCCACGACATGACATATACTTTTCTTTTTTTTTTTTTAAATAAAAATACATATACGTAAAATAAAAAAGGGAGGGGGGGCGGGCGACAATTCAGCAGCTCTTCCATGCTGCCCCCCGAAGCCGTGCTGAAAACCGCTGCTCACCAGACGCAATAAAGGTCAGTGCAGTCGGTTAACGCAGCCTGGGGTAGTGAAACAAACGCCTCAGGCACAGCGTTTATATAGTGCAAAATCCCGCCCAAACCATAGCGCGAGCTGTCCGCGAGCGCAACAAAAAGCAGCAGCGCGAGGAAAACTAAGCGGCGCGAGGCAAACTGAGCGGCGCGAGCCGCCACCAGAACATTCTTTTCAAAAAAGGCGGGCAAAACTGAGCGGCGCGAGCGCATGCAAAACACAAACCAGGCTGTCCTTTGCCTGACCCCTGCAGACTTAACCCCTTCACATCCTTAGCTTCCCCAACAACCACATGTAACCCTGTGCTATTTACACAGGGTTTTTTCATATTATGTGTTTCCCTGCAATTCCACTTACAGCCCCCAGGGCTCTAGGGAAGATTTACTCGTTGTCTGATTACTCTCTGTACTACGTTTATACGTTTTTAATGTATTTGCTTTGTTTGAATGAGACTAAATAGTAGATTTTAGGTATGTTGTCTTCCAAATGTGCTTTCAACTCCATTTATTATTGGAATTACCTCTCCAATATTGCCGCCTCCGCTCGGTATGTTTTATTTGCTGAGATTTGTTCACCAAGAGAGGGATATTTAAATAAAACAGACATTTTGATCACCTACATTTTTTTTGACTTCTGTGAACTTTTATAATAACTTTGCATAGTACACTGTACTATTGCCCATTTTTAATACCTTTAATTCTGTATAAAATAAAACCCTTGCACAAAAAACCCCTTATTTTTGGAGCAGAAATATTATGTAAATTGATTTAATTTTCTTAATCAGTAGAGGGAAAACCTGTTTAAACAAAATTAATATTTTTTTTGAAAGATAATTTTTAGGTCAAAGCAAGCAGCTGGGTGCTAATTCCCTTAGAAGTATTTCTGCCCAAAGTACTAGAAATCTGACCTAATTCTGCAATTGTTAATGCAATTCTTCTACACAGTTATATAATTTTCTTGAATTAAAATGGTTGACCATTTTTTAAGCTTGTTTTATGACCTGATGGTCTACACAGTTGCGGTAGATGAAGACAAAATTGTAGTTGGCAAAAAGCAGTGGAAATGCAGATTTGGATTGCATGCTTGTGTGGGGCAGTCCCACACGTCACTTACGTCCCATTTTTAGGTTATCACATTAGGTTATCTTTCCTATCTAGGACACAACATCAGACTCCAGTGTGCATAGCCAGAATATTAAATATGAGTTGTTTTAGTGCTAGAGATTATGTACATCTATGCAGAGCAACAGGAAGGATACAATAATGATATGGCATTATTACTATTTATTGTTTTGCATAGCACCATCATATTCCACAGTGTTGTACAAAGGGTAAACAGGACATGAAATCTAAAGTTGTTTTGCCCCATTTGTAGTTACTGATTTCCAGTAAAGCTGAACTAATGTAAGAGGACAGTATAAAGACATAAGAATCTCGTATGTGGCAAAACTGCCTTGTAGAGTAAACTAAGCAGCTTACTGCCATAAGAGCCTTTGCTGTTTTAGCATCTAGAGCTAAAATATTTCCAGAACAGAGACAAAAAAGTAGTTTTTTTAATATAATGTAAATTCAAATCAATAGCCAACTACTCATCCAGTGAGGTAGGCTGTGAAACTAGATTCTGATGTATACATTCAACAACTGGACGCTGCCATGAACAATAAGCTGGAAATAGACATACAATACAATTAACCCCTTTATGTCTCATTAGAGTGCTTACCTCTTTTATCCAGTTAAAAGGAAATGTTACATGTTCTGCATATCTCGGTATGGTATAGTATGTTGGAGTGTAGCTGTTTTTATAGGATCAAAGCCTCCATTATCACTAACTTGAACAAGAAATAAACCATGCTGAGAAAATGGCACCATTGGACTTCTTCCGATTGGGAAGTAAGCATGATGTGTCTTTCATCTGCTGGACTGCTTCCTAGCGTGGACAGAACATCTGGAAACCCCTGTCTGCCTTAAACTGCTTGGGAGTCTTGCTCACAGTGTATGACTTTTGACATTAAACTGTCTTCTGCAACTGCCCCTTGTTAGTAGGGCTGCAACTAACGATTAATTTCATAATCGATTAGTTGGCCGATTATTGTTTCGATTAATCGGATAAAAAAATGAATGTGAATTTTTCATTTATTTAAAATAATTTAATAAACAAATGATGTTAAATACAAACAGCAGAATAAAAAAAACTTTGATAAAATGCTTCTTGTCTTTATTTCCTAACCAGCCCCCCCCCAATTTATGCACATTTGAGCTTGCCACGCTGCCTCCCACATATGCCACGCTGCCTCCCACATATGCCACGCTGCCTCCCACATATGCCACTCCGCTCTACCCCCACATATGCCACTGTGGCCCCTGATATGCCTTATACCCCCTGATACACCACTCCATCCTCCCCAGACATGCCACACTGCCTCCCAGACATGCTACGCTGCCTTCCCCACATATGCCACTCCACTCTACCCCCAGATATGCCACTGTGGCCTCAGATATGCCTTATACACCATGATACACCAATCCGTCCACACTGCCCTCCCCACATATGCCTTATATACCCTATATGCCTTATACCCCCAGATATGTCACTCCGTCCTCCCCAGATATGCCTTATACCCCCCAGATATCTCATAGTCCCCTCATAGACTCACAAACCCGTTCGCATCACACTGACACCATACTTTTATAAATAAGTACTGGGTTAATCTTCACTGCCCCCAGGATTTAGATTCCCCTCAGTTTGCCCCCGTTTACCTCTAACTGCACCTTAAGTTAACTTTATTAAATTAATTAAACACTCAGTCCTCATCATTAAATTAACCCTAAACACCCCATTAACCATAACTACCCCTAAATTAACCCTAAACACCCCATTAACCACAGCATCCCCTAAATTAACCCTAAAGACCACATCAACCACAGCATCCCCTAAATCAACCCTAAAGACCCCATCAACCACAACTGCCCCTAAATTAACCCTAAAGACCCCATCAACCACAACTTCCCCAAATTAACCCTAAACACCCCATTAACCATAACTGCCCCTAAATTAACCCCCACCTCCCCTAACTTTCAGCAGCCCAAATATTAATGTTATACTTACAGTTAGATGAGTGTCACAGCCATGTGGTTCTGGCCTTCTGGGAGAAGGAAGGGGGCGGGGCCAGTTGTCACAGTGATTACAGGGAGGGACTGGTAAGTAGGAGCTGCTGCTGTGAGTCAGACTAAACGGTTTATATAATGAGGTATTTTTCAGAGTGTTTGCTCTGAAAAAAACCTCATTTTATAATCAATAAAAATCGATTCAACTAATCGATCATGAAATTCGTTGGCAACGATTTTCATTATCGATTACTATCGATTTTATTGATTAGTTGTTGCAGCACTACTTGTTAGTAAGTTTAATGGTCCCCCACCCAGCTTTATTCATCTTACACAACTGTTTCAGTTAATGATTGTGGTTCGACCTACATATTAAGTTGATTATTAGCACCTGTTTGGTATAATTGTTAAAGAGTTGTTTTTTTTGTTTTGTTTAGCAAATAAAACCCTCGGACTGACACATCTTTGCACTCAAAGGTAATATATAAAAAGAAGTGAGTCTGTTGTATTCTTTAACATTTCTGCTGTAATTTTATAATGTAGAATCCTAGTCAGTTTTCTTACGTATTTGTTCCTTTTTCAAGATTTGTTTTGTATTTGTTTTTCGTGTTCCTTTGGCAGTGTGTTTAATTGACTTGTCTAAAAGGAATCCAAAGATATTAGATGACCTTTAAATTGTGGGAAAGACTGGGAGAAGAATTGGAGTTGAAAAAAACAGGTTTACCACCTGCATGGCTTTGTTTAGAATGAAAAACTTCAAAAATGTATTATCTTAACCGATCTCACCTGTCACTGGTGGTCTTACGCTTTTGTGTACTTTTTTGTTATATTCATTGTTGGATCCCTTACTTCCTATGTAAACTTCATTCACAATGTTTAGGGGTATTGACTCACATAAGGAAAATATAAATTTGCCTTTTGTATAAGTCATTGGGAAAACCTCACCTTGTATATGCAGTTCAAGTCTAGGCACCTGTTCTAAAAAAAACCCATATATAAATTGAAAGAACAGAGATAAGCAACAGAATTAATAAGAGAAATTGAACACCTTAGTTATGAAGAAAGACAAGAAAACATATCTATTTACATTAGGTAAAAGTAATCTTAGTAGAGATATGATTTCATAATAGAAATACATAATAGGACAATACAAACCGCTCTGATGACCTCTTCACTAAAAAAGACTGTACTTAAAGCAGCAAAAAGATGTTGTACACATATCAAATTCAACAGATACCTTTAAATGTTGGCTGAATGATTTTTAACAAAGCAAAACGGCTCCACAAATCCATACTTTATTTTAGCAATGGATGGATGTATGTTTAAAAGCAATTTATTACACTTAGGTGATAAAGGACATATATATTTAATATTCTTCTCCTGTTTTTTTCCTGCAGAATCAACAGCCTGATTTTTGCTAAATGTACACAAAAGAACCCCAAAAACATATTAAGAATAAAATAAAATAATTGGTGATCATTAACAGAGCTATACTGAACAAACAATATTTGATGAGACTGTCCTTGACAGGTTGATGCTATTTTCTGCTAACCAATTGATTGTATCTACATTTTTTTTATTACCTCAATGATATATATCTCCATATAGGCCATGCAGGCTCAGATGATAAATGCAATATATTGGCTGGTGCATTTTTAATGATGTTTTATGGGGATATGTGTAATTGGTATTAGCAGCAATACTCATGACTCTTCAACTTTCATAACATTCAGCTGTAATCTGCAATATTTTTGCCTACAGTTCTGGCTGGATCATTAATAATTAATACTGACTCCAGTTTTTAACACAAACCTCAAGATGAAATGTTGTCTCATAGGTCGTGCAATGACAAATTAAGTAAAGCTTTTGTGACCAACGTAAACTTGTCAAGGACATGGATAAGCCATAAAAAAGAATTAAATATAACAAAGTGAGCACTGTTATTAGGTATATGATAATAGACCTGTGTTAATTGTTAATTATTTTCCAACTTCCCTTTCACTAAACTACTATCTCCCAATCTTACTCCATGGTTTTGTAATATTGGCAGGATGTTGTTTGTGATGTCATAGCCGTAACAAAAGAAGATCAAAAACAAGTGCGCATGTCTTAACAGAAAAGTGGAAAGATGTTCATAAATGTAACACAAATTCCAGCCAACGTACATTATCATTGTGACCATGCAGCCCTTTTTTTCTGTTAACATAGTAATTCAGGGTGAAATAAATCACAAATCCATCATGTCCACCCTTGTGTGTTACAGGCTACTTTCCCTTTGTTATTATAAACAATATATTTCATGAAAGACCAATAAATACTAATAGAAAAGATCATGATCAACATCACATATATTCAGATCATTTCTTGCTTTTATAATATCTTCTTCTTGCCTTTTCTTTTGAATTGAGTATTATTTATCTGCAGTAGCCATACACCTACATAAATAAGTGTGGAACATTTTAATGATGTATTGCCTTTAACTGGTGCTTAATGCAATCAATCCATTTTGTTGTTTTCCCAGCTGTTACAACCCTGTTGCACTGTAATTAAAAGATAATTATATATTTAAGCACAAAAAACGCATATCTGTACAGCTGCATATAATAAGTTATTTGACCTCTATCAAAAAAGAACGATGAGACGTGTGAATTATACGATCAAAGGAGAAAATATTGATGTAAAATACATAGAATTTTTAGACAGCTGAATTATCAACTGATACAAAATGCTTATTTTGAACAGTAGTTTGGTATTAGATTCTGTCTGAGCACTGCTTATTTCAAGCACAAATGTTAATGCATGTGATATACTTTATTGTTTTGGACACTGCTGATAGTTTGAGTTTGTATAAAATTCTATACAGAAAGCTGATGTGAATATAACTCTTCATCAGCCTCTTCATCTAACCTCCCTAACATGTTCTGAGAAAACACATACAATTACCCATTCATCACAGTATGCCATATTGTTCCATGCAGTCCCCCTACTCTTTTGCACTTTTCTAGTGTATCGTATGTTTTAAACTCAAACATAACTTTTTTTACTAGCTAATCCTTAAAAAAGTAGATTATTCCCCTTGCTGTGTTGTTGGTAGTGTACCTGGTATGCTGAGTAGGCATATGTTTGGCAAAGTTGTAGTCTACATTCCGTGCAAGATCATTGCGGCAGTCTTCCAAGCTCTAGGAAGCTTCCAGGTCACGAGAAGAAGTCAGAAGAAGATAAATATCACTGTTATTCGTTGGATTTCTCTGTAGCCTGTCTATTGCCATTTAAAGAGATCTGTAGTCTTGGTGTTGCAACATATAAAGTAACTATAGAATATAGTTCCAGCATGTATTGAACTGTTCTTTATGCGTTTGGCACCCGTAGGGCTAAATTAACAGTGTCAGACATCTAATAGTGTGGGCATTGGAAGGGAGATACTTACCTTTCTAAATATATGGAAAGCAGTTTGTGTGTATATATTTAATTAGGCTTTTATGGTCATATTCAATGTAGGTCCATAAACCTCAACCAGCAGGGCCACAGCAAATCTGTGATGATGACATGGGTCATAATCTTTTACTGAGTACTCAGATATCTTTAAAGCAATCCCGTTTTGAGTGTTGGACGAACATAGAATTTAACAGATAAGAACTATTCAGCCCATCTTTCCTGCTTGTTTATTTCTGTTGGAAAAAAGTCAAACCTTAATTGGTCCTTAGGCTTGTCTTATATTCAGGATCCTTAAAGCAATACTGAGATGATCGTGAAAAAGCTGAAAAGGTCAAGGCCTAAGATAGCCACATAATTAAGTGCGGCAAGCGGCTGGGAAAAAAAGAGGCACTTTGATCCCTCTCAGGCCTCAGTGTCCTGAATAAATCATACTTAGAAGAGTACTTGTGCTGTGTAAGGTAGAATTGAGAGGTTGAGAAATAATTAATATTAATATATAATACAATACTAGTACTTCTTAAAGATAATAGCCTTTTATTATGATATGAAGAAAAAAATTCAGACTCTTGCTGTACTTGCGTATACAAAATGAAAATGTTGGCAAAAATGGCACATTCCAAAACATCTATTTTATGTACATAAACTAATTGTGATGCTACAGTTGGATACATTTTTATTAAATAACATTCAATATGCTATGTTTTTAATGGAATATGTCACATGTTATGAGTTACAGGAAGCATTTAATTAATTTGTGACTGCAGATCATAACCACTAATTAGACCATTGAGTTTAAAATACCGTACATAGATCTGAAACATATAACAAAGTTCTGACCAGACTTCTGGGTATCTGTAAGGTAGATTACCAAGAATCTTGGCAGAGAGTAATATTGCTCAGCTCAAATAAATTGACACAGTGTGACAGCAGTGCCAAAAATACAACTGGATTTCAAATGAAAAGAGACAAGATAAAGCAAGACCCTTTTTCAGTGCCACCAATTCTTCATAAAATCAACTTGAAGCCAACATGCTGGAAAAATCAGCTTGATTTTGCGTGACCTCCTCAAATGATTTGAATTTTCCTGATTCAGGATGAAAATGCATTTTAGGATCGTGCTTAGTACTGTTGGACGCTTAGCAGGGCCGGCCTTTGGGGTGTGCGACCTGTGCGACTGCACAGGGCGCCACACTCCAGGGGGCGCCACCGTAGCGTACCGCTGCCGTCAGCAGCGTACCTAGCGGGGGGGCGAGCGGCACCCGGTACCGCTCATCAGGGGGGCACCCGGCACCCCTCCAGAGACGGACAGTAATGTCCGCCGCTGGAGGAGCAGGCTCGCAAGGGAGCGGTATCGGAGGTCTTTAACAGACCTCCGGCTCCCTTGAGTGATTTTAAGCCGGTTCAAGGATCTCCCTTGAACCCGGCTTAACATCACTCAAGGGAGCCGGAGGTCTGTTAAAGACCTCCGATACCGCTCCCTTGTGATCCGCGCGGCAACAGCTGCTGTGCGCCGGGGTTTGTTGTCAGATCCCGGCGCACAACACTGAAGCCGCGCCCACCGCTGTCCGTGCCCTCTGACCCGGAAGAAGAACTAAAGAAGAAGAACGAAGAGGAGGAAAAGGAGCTGTAAGGAGAAAAGAGGAAAGGTAGGAAAGCATTCAGTGAGAGTGGATTGGTATGTATGTGTGGATTGGTATATGTGTGTGGATTGGTATATGTGTGTGGATTGGTATATGTGTGTGGATTGGTATATGTGTGTGGATTGGTATATGTGTGTGTGGATTGGTATATGTGTGTGGATTGGTATATGTGTGTGGATTGGTATATATGTGTGGATTGGTATATGTGTGTGGATTGGTATATGTGTGTGGATTGGTATATGTGTGTGGATTGGTATATATGTGTGGATTGGTATATATGTGTGGTTTGGTATATATGTGTGGATTGGTATACGTGTGGATTGGTATATATGTGTGGATTGGTAAGTGTGGATTAGTGTATACGTGTGGATTAGTGTATACGTGTGGATTGGTATACGTGTGGATTGGTATACGTGTGGATTGGTATACGTGTGGATTGGTATACGTGTGGATTGGTATATATGTGTGGATTGGTAAGTGTGGATTAGTGTATACGTGTGGATTAGTGTATACGTGTGGATTGGTATACGTGTGGATTGGTATACGTGTGGATTGGTATACGTGTGGATTGGTATGCATGTGGATTGGTAAGTGTGTGAGAGTGATGGGTGTTATGCTGTACCATTTCCAATGTCTTTTTCATGATCTAATTATGCTCTAAAAGTACATCATAACTCCCATCATTCTATACTGTTCCATACAGTGGCAGAGCTGGGAGGCAGAGGCCTTGCACCCCCACCGCAGGACTCCTGAAAGGTAAGTGAACTTCAAAGAGGGAAAGGGTAGATAGTTAGGAGGGCGTATATAGGGAGAAGGGAGTGAGACAGGGGAAAGGGGGTAGATAGGGAGAAGGGAGTGAGAAGGGGTAGATACGGCAGAAGAGAGTGAGAAGGGGTAGATAGGGCAATCATACTCCTATCATGCCAAGTCTGCGAGTAAATCCTGGAATCTGGGTATGCCTGGGCATGATAGGAATGTGATTGCTGTTAATCATATATATATATGATATATATATAGACTTGAAAACCGAAGTTGTTTGTGTGGTTATTTGGAAAGTCCCTGGAGTGCCGGTAACTATTTTTGGACTATATATATAATATTATTTAATTGTTTTCTCCTATTTTGGTGTGTTACTTACTTTAAATAAAAGTGTTAGATTTTTCATGTTGTTGGGGGGGGGTCATATTCGGTTTTGGCCAGGTAAATGCTGCACTTTCGGTTTCAGTCCAGAATTCGTTTCGGTGCATCCCTACTACTAAGCCAGACAATTAAGTGGTAGGCCTAGACCACATCAATGTTTGGCATAGTATATAGTGATTGGGGTTTTGTTTTTATTCCTTTCTTTTTTTGGGATGGGGGGGCGCCAGAGGAGTAGTCCGCACAGGGTGCCAGAACACCTAAGGCCGGCTCTGACGCTTAGCACTTTACCGATACACAAAAAGTTTAATTATCGTGACTACTAAGTCCATCTTGTTCTCAAGGAGATTGACTTAAGTCCTACCCTCCATGGGTGAAAGCATGTATGTGAAATTGGGTTTTGTCTCTTCTTAAATGTAAGCAGAGAAATTGCATTTATATCTGTATTCCTGATGTTGAAATAAAACTTTGAAGAAGAAATACTATAAAGGGCAATAAAGTTTGTGCTTTGACCTGCTATATGTATTATGTTTGATTGAGAGACCTGCTTTAAATGGAGAAACCTGCTTAAAACAGAGCATGGGTTATATGTGTTTCAGAGTACCACACTGGGCCCTACTCAATATTCTGTTTATTGAGAAGGGGAAACCAGTTTGGGTCAGGCCAATATTACAAGTGACTAGTTGTGTGTCACTAGAAGGAGACCTGATGGAAATATTTGAGCTAAGGGACTGGCTGAGGAGTATGGGAGATGTAGTCCCGCAGCAGCTGGAGGGCCGCAGGTTGGACACCCCTGCAGTATGGGAACTTAAGACATAATAGCATTTCTTGTATATATTAAAAAATGTACATAGGTTCTTTTTGGTGTTTGTTAATAATTAAAATATAGCCACATTTTTGGGACATTGCAATTCTCATTTTAACTGCCTTCATACTGGACTACTCCACTTATAGTAGAATAATCAAACTGCTGTGTAAATGGAGATGCAGGAAAGCATAAAACGCATTGCTGCACCGTATAATACATTTTATTAGCCCCTTTGGTTATACGAGACTCATGGTCATTCTGCCTTGCATGTTATAACATACATGTGATGTGTGCCTCTAATAGGAAAGGTTATATGAAGCATAGCCTGTTGCATTGTGGTTAGTAGCAGGAAGTGAGTTAAATGACCAGTAACCTCACTCTGACGTTTCAGCAGCACAGTGGGTGCTAGTGATGTCCGGATCATGAACGAATCGTTCATTTGATCCGGTTCTTTTTAGTGATCCGGATGAGTCGGTTCACTAGACTGAACGATTCGTTTGTAGCGGTTCAGTCTGTGAATCATGCAGCTGTAACCTGATCCTAGAGCTGTGAGTCATCTGCAGAGCACTCTGGGGTCAGGTTACAGCTCATTAATTCACACAGGAACGATGACTCATAGAGTCAGAGAGTCGTTCAAAGAGTCGAATGATCCGAAGAGTCGAATGATCCGAAGAGTCGAATGATCCGAAGAGTCGAATGATCCGAAGAGTCGAATGAACCGAAGAGTCGAATGAACCGAAGAGTCGAATGAACCGAAGAGTCGAATGAACCGAAGAGTCGAATGATTCGAATCTTACAGGGATCCGGATCTTACAAGGATCCGAATCTTACAGAGATTCGAATCATTCAGAGAATATCACTGATACCATACTTTTATAAATAAATACATTAATAATGTTCACACTGCCCCCAGGATTTAGATTCCCCTGAGTTTGCCCCCCTTTACCTATAACTGCACCTACAGTTAACTTTATTAAATTAATTAAATTAACCCTCAGTCATCAGCATAAAATTAACCCTTATACCCCATCAACCATAACTGCCCCTGAAATTAACCGTAAAGATCCCATTAACCATAACGGCCCCTGAAATTAACCCTAAAGACCCCATTAACCATAACGGCCCCTGAAATTAACACTAAATACTCCATTAACCATAACTGCCCCTAAATTAATTGCATGTACTCCAGATAAATTACCTAATAAATTGGTATGGTTGATGGGGTCTTTAGTGTTAATTTGGGGGCAGTTATGCTTAATGGGGTGTTTAGGGATAATTTGGGGGAAGTTATGCTTAATGGGTCTTTAGTGTTAATTTAGGGGCAGTTATGCTTAATGAGGTGTTTAGGGTTAATTTGGGGTAGTTATGCTTAATGGGGTCTTTAGTGTTAATTTAGGGGCAGTTATGCTTAATGAGGTGTTTAGGGTTAATTTGGGGGCAGTTATGCTTAATGGGGTTTTTAGTGTTAATTTAGGGGCATTTATGCTTAATGAGGTGTTTAGGGTTAATTTGGGGGCAGTTATGCTTAATGGGGTGTTTAGGGTTAATTTGGGGGCAGTTATGCTTAATGGGGTCTTTAGTGTTAATTTGGGGGCAGTTATGCTTAATGGGGTCTTTAGTGTTAATTTGGGGGCAGTTGTGCTTAATGGGGTCTTTAGTGTTAATTTGGGGGCAGTTGTGCTTAATGGGGTCTTTAGTGTTAATTTGGGGGCAGTTGTGCTTAATGGGGTCTTTAGTGTTAATTTGGGGGCAGTTATGCTTAATGGGGTGTTTAGGGTTAATTTGGGGGCAGTTATGCTTAATGGGGTGTTTAGGGTTAATTTAGGGGCAGTTATGCTTAATGGGGTGTTTAGGGTTAATTTGGGGGCAGTTATGGTTAATGGGGTGTTAAGGGTTAATTTTAGGGGCAGTCATGGTTGATGGGGTGTTAAGGGTTAATTTAATGGTGAGGGTTAATTTAATTAATTTAATAAAGTTAGCTTAAGGTGCAGTTGCAGGTAAAGGGGAATGTAAATCCTGGGGGCAGTGATTATTAATGTATTATTTATAACAGTGTGGTGACATTCTCTGAATGATTAGAATGCCAATGAAGGCAGAGAGTCGTTCAAAGATCCGGATCTTACAATGATCCGGATCTTACAGTGATCCGGATCACTGTAAGATTCGGATCCCTGTAAGATCCGAATCTTTGAACGACTCTCTGCCTTCATTGACATCACTGGAGGCAGGGGGGAGGATTCATAATGAAAGGGGCGGGGCCAATCGTTAGTGTGCCTGCACGGAGTTACTGGAAAACAGTAACTCCGTGCAGACACACTGAGTGATCCGAAGATCCGGATCATGAATCGGATCATTTCAGTGAACGAATCGAAATGATCCGATTCACTTTAATGATCCGAACTTCCCATCACTAGTGGGTGCAAGAGGCTCAAAGAATGAAACACATGTATTTTTATAATTACAGCATCTGTTTGTTACATTTCTTTCAAAATGTAAAAGTGAAATGCGCAGTTTTAAAAACTCCTGTATTTTGCAGGTCCAACATTGTGTATGTCAGCAGCATTCTCCAGTTTGCTTTGAGAAAGTCATTGGTGCTTGTAAGTATATTAATATTATTAACACTATGTGGCTTATTGTGTTTATGATTTCTAACCCTTTGGCTTATTTTTTAATAGTTTTTAAAAAAGATTCATTTTCTGATAAATGTTTTCTGATATTACGTTTAAACATGCCTATCCTGAATCTAAGACAAGACCATGGACTGATTTAGGTCTGAGTTTCTGTCAGACAAAATGGGCAAACTGGATGCACACGACTGTTCTTATTTCTTATCTGCCGTCAAATTCCATGTTTACAATGCAGTTTTTTGTTTTTTTTTAGAAAATATAAGACCTATCAACCACATAGCCAACCACTGCTAGAAAGAGATTAGGAATTGTTATATGTAATGGAAATGCATAATCAGTTTTATACAAATTTGTATGTAAGGGCAGCTGCCCTTCATTGGTTGATGCCAGAGGAGATCCTTGCCGGGGACCAATAGAGTTGCTGTTATGGACCTTTAAAATTAAAATCCTGGCGCCAAAGCCATTGGTCGCTTCAGAGGCGATGTTGCTTCAAAGTGTACCTTCCTGTGCCCTTTGCCAGGGGAACTCAAATCTCCCGTTCCTCATGACCAAGTTGCTCAGAACGGTTGTATGAGTCTGAGGCAACCACTCTGAGCAACTTGGCCTTGAGGACGGGGATCTGAGTCCCCATGGCAAAGGGCAGGGCAAAGCACACCTCGGAGCAACTTGGCCTGGGGAGACTAATGGCTTCGACACTAGGAGTTAAAAGGTCCGTAAGAGTGACTTTATTGGTCGCCGCAGGGGGGCCCATTTGGCATCAACCAATGAAGAGCAGCTGCCCTTCATTGGTTGATGCCAGAGGAGGCCCCTGCCGCTTTTACCCCGTATTAACCCCTGCTTGAAAACCGGCAAAAAAACAAAGGAAAAAAACAAACACTAAGAACGTACACGAATATTTATTGGAAAAGAACACGTGACGAACACTTGGCTAGCGCCCAAGTCGAATTGATAAGCATCTAACAAGCTACAGTCTCTCCAGAACAGTGTGGAAAGATTGTGTTTTGTTCACGAAACATACCCTAAAGAACACGCAGTTTGGGGGTTAACCAAAACCTGGTTCACTCAACCAACCTTCACTTTTCACCTGCAAGGGGCTTGAGTGCTAGAATGTTTCTCTGGAGAAAAAAGGTCATGACTCAGGGTTCAGTTTACCAGATATTCATTGTGTCTAGAATAAAAAGCTTTCGTCACACTGATTATATATAATCAATTGGACATGTATAAAAAGGCTGCGGATTTAAATCCTGGCATGACAAACTGTGCTTCTAGCTGCACACTGTGATTAAATTGTTTAACTAATAGACATGCTAATAAAGAAAGGGCTTTCTATAGTCCTTGTGAAAATACAAATCAAATTTCCATCATATAGTTAAAATATATTTTTCTTGGTTTTGCACCATAATTCAGGTCTGCACAATGTGCAACGTTACTGGTTTTGCTGGCCTTTAGAGTTACATATAGTTTAAACAAGTTTAAATATATAGTTTTAATACATTTACAGGTGTAAATGTCTGAAAGCATGTTAATTAAATAACTCTGTACCTATAGTTAAATGACGCTCCCTGTGGACTAAATAATGCCTTGGACCATGACTGCTTTGCTGTTAGACATAGGAATTTGAAAAACCTTCTTGTTTGCTGTTCATTCACTGCCAAATGTACTACGTGCCTTTACCAACAGGGTAGAATTGTGAAGTAGTTTTTTTCCACCACTGGACTAATACATATCTGTCTGGTTATCTCTCTAACGTTACCCACAACAGAAATGTATATCCAGCTTGAATAAAAATAAATCTCTCTAGATAAACCTCAGTCACAAATGATTTCTTCATAATGCATATCCATCACAGACAACAGTGGCATTCAAGTGACAAACAATTATACTTGTATTAATCCTGAGTTGAACCGTATTGGACACAGACACTCTGGTGATCATGCTTCCAAAATAATGGACACCCGCCAATATGCATGGGTGTCCATAGGAATTTTTTAGGGGCAAAATATTAGCCAATCTAACCGACAGGGCATGGACAGCATTAGGGGACACCGTCAATTTGGAGCGATGGAGGTGTGCTCCTTATAGGATACATTGAATCTTACATTGTTTTGCTTACTAAAATTATCTAGTTTGAAGGACCTTTGAGTCTTTTGGAGTAATATGTGCAGGATATGACTATCCTTATTGCCATGGTGCCCAGAAAATAAGTCCTTAATCCTTTTGCTTTTGCAGTTATTAACATGCACAAAAATGCTCGTCTTATTATTCTTTGTGTTTTGTGAATTAAAAAAATGATAAATTCACTGGTGACTGGACAAGACTTGGTGATTAGATGTCCTTGGTTAGATCAATATATTAATATATCAAAACATTTATTCATAATAAATGTTTAGGTGACTTTTCAGATCAGTCTCATTGAGTGAAGTCAAGCTCATCGAACATAGGCAGTGATGCTGCTGTCTACCTTCTTGCACGTGGATAATATAAGTCTTTCATATATCTGATAATCCGTACTAGGTATTTCAAACTTTATTGTGTATGTTCAAGTGCCCTTTACACAGCGACCAGTGTTCTTATGACATGCGAGGCAGTGGTAATTAATAGGAGACTGCAGGTGGTCATAAAGTTAGTGAAGTCTTTTTCTTGCTCTATTCATCCGATGACCTGCTAAATTGCATATTGTCAGATTCAAATCATTTACAAGTAAACAGGATTTTGGGCAAAAAATCAAAGGGGCTTCCCTTTTGCAGAGTCTATGGGAATGTTCCCTTTTGTAGTTGCATTTTTCAAGACGTTTATGGACGCATAAAACCTCATTGTTCACCCACTTGCATTTGAAAGCACTGACCCTCTTTGAAATAATGACTCCATTCCTTTTTGAGTTTCAAATCTTTTGCATGCTTCATTTAAGGAGACCATAGTTCTTGACATTGAGTCGTAGATGTAATCCAAACATGAGCATTCCCATTCCATAAAACATACCAGTAAAGGCACATTGTCGCAATATAACCTGTATAGACCATAAAAAAAGAATGCCTATGGGCCACCCTTTAACTCTTCATTCTTGTTTTGGTCAGACCATTTAGCCTAACCGTGTCATAGTAAAACTTGCTTAGATAAAGATTTTTTTGTCTGTTTCGCCCAGCGCAATCTCAGCCTCAGCATTTTGTAGTCTGTTGTCCTTATGCCAGGAACTAAACCAAAATGTAGCTTGTTTGCAGTTGCAGCTGTGGTGTTGTGATATTTCAGTTGAAGAGATCTGTGGCTTTTAAGCATACTGTAAAAATGAGGACATCTGAAAGTAAACTAAATATTTATGTTTTTGTTGGCAATTAAACAGGCTTATAATAACCTAAATATAAAAATGTCAATTCTATTCCTAAATATGAACCTCTCTTCCAAACTAACGGACATTTAGAGTTAAATGTAAAGACAATCGGCATATTGTACCAGACTCAGCATGCATGTATTGTAGGGCTGCAACTAACGATTATTTTAATAATCGATTAGTTGGCCGATTATTTTTTCGATTAATCGATTAATCGGATAAAAAAAATGAATGTAAATTTTTCATTTATTTAAAATAATTTACTAAACAAATGATGTTAAATACAAACAGCAGAATAAAAAAACTTTGATAATACATTTCTTGTCTTTATTTCCCAACCAGCCCCCCAATATATGCACATTTGAGCCCAGGCTTGCTACGCTGCCTCCCAGACATGCCATGCTGCCCCCCCACATATGCCACGCTGCCTACCACAGCACTCCACGCTGCCTCCCACATATACCACACCACGCTGCCTCCCACATCTGCCACTCCACGCTGCCTCCCACATCTGCCACTCCACTCTACCCCCCACATGCCACTGTGCCTGATACGCCTTATACCCCCTGAAACACCACTCCATCCTCCCCAGACATGCCACCCTGCCCTCCCCACATATGCCACGCCATGCTGCCTCCCACATCTGCCACTCCACAATGCCTCCCACATATGCCACGCTGCCTCCCACATCTGCCACTCCACGCTGCCTCCCACATCTGCCACTGTGCCTGATACGCCTTATATCCCCACTCCATCCTCCCCAGACATGCCACCCTGCCTCCCAGACATGCCACTTCTCTACCCCCAGATATGCCACTCTACCCCCAGATATGCCTTATACACCCTGATACACCACTCCGTCCTCCCCAGACATGCCACACTGCCCTCCCCACATATGCCTTATATACTGTATATGCCTTATACCCCCAGATATGTCACTTCACTGCCCCCAGGATTTAGATTCCCCTAAATTAACCCTAAACTCCCCATTAACCATAACTGCCCCTAAATTAACCCTTAACACCCCCTTAACCACAGCATCCCCTAAATTAACCCTAAAGACCCCATCAACCACAGCATCCCCTAAATTAACCCTAAACACACCATTAACCACAACTGCCTCAAATTAACCCCAAACACCCAATTAACCACAGCTGCTCCTAAATTAACCCTAAACACCCTATTAACATAACTGCCCCTAAATTAACCCTAAACACCCAATTAACCATAACTGCCCCTAAATTAACCCTAAACACCCCACTAACCATAACTGCCCCTAAATTAACCCCCACCTCCCCTAACTTTCAGTAGCCCAAATATATATATATATATATATATATATATATATATATATATATGTACACATTATATATATATATATATATATATATATATATATATACATATACTTACAGTTAGATGAGTGTCACAGCCATCTGGTTCTGGCCTGGAGAAGGAAGGGGCGGGGCCAGTTGTCACAGTGATTACAGGGAGGGGGAGTAAGTAGGAGCTGCTGCTGTGAGACGGTGAGTCAGACTAAACGGATTATATAATGAGGGGGATTTTTCAGAGCGTTTGCTCTGAAAAAACCCTCATTTTATAATCGATAATAATCGATTCAACTAATCGATAATGAAATTCGTTGCCAACGAATTTCATTATCGATTATTATCGATTTTATCGATTAGTTGTTGCAGCCCTAATGTATTGTTTGTTATAACTATTGTAACCTCTTTAACTGTCTTTTATTCATAGATATAATAGCCCAGACATTAAAAGATGTTTTGTTTGTCTCGGCTCACCCATATATACCGTATTTTCCGGCGTATAAGACGACTTTTTAACCTGTAAAAATCTTCTCAAAAGTCGGGGTTCGTCTTATACGCCGGGTACTGAAACTTACCGAGCCGTAGAATCATGATTCCCCACGAAGCCACATATCTCTAGGGGAGGGGTGAGCGGAGAAGCCGCCTCCCCTGGGCCGGTCTTCAGGGCCGCGCGAGGTAGGTGCAAGATTGTGATCTCCCCAACTAGCCCTGATCAGCAGGCGCCGGATGAGCAGGGCTGGTTGGGGAGATCACGACCTCCCTCTAACTAGCCCAACATTAGGGAGCTTGAGGTCTGGCACTTTAGACCTCTGCTTCCCTGCTCCCTAATCACTACACGCCGGCTATTGATGCCGAGCACGGGGATGAGGTCATATCCCAGTGCTCGGCATCAATTGCCGGCGCGTAGTGATGAGGGAGCAGTAAAGCGGAGGTCTGAAATGACAGACCTCACGCTCCCATAACTGGATGGAAGATAGAAGATGAGAAAGGTAAGAGATGGGGAGAAAGGGGTGTAACTGCAGTGTATGTGTATATATATGTGTGTGTAAGGTCAGCGTATGTGTATGGTCAGGTGTGTGTAAGAGCAGTGTAGGTATTTGTGTGTTTGTAAGCTGGTGTGTGTGTGTGTATATGTATGTGTGTATATATATATATATATATATATATATATATATATATATATATATATATATACATACAAGTGTGTGTGTGTAAAGGCAGGTGTGTGAGGGCAGTGTATAAATGTGTATGTATGGACAGGCGTATGTTAGTATGTGTAGAGATATATATATATATATATATATATATATATATATATATATATATGTGTGTGTGTAAGGGCAGGTGTGTGTAAGGGCAGTGTATGTGTATATGTGTGTAAAGGAAGGGTTGTGTGAGGGCAGTGTATGTCTATACATGTGTGTGTGGACAGGCATATGTTAGGGAGAGCTGACCCACCCAATCCAAGCAGGCTTTGTATACAACAACCGGTAAGGTACATCGCTTGCCGTGATTGGCTGGTTGTTGTTGTTGTATACTGGGTAGAGGGGTAGTCTTATACGGCGAGTATAGCCCAAACTCTATATTTTAACTGGAAAAGTTGGGGGTCGTCTTATACGCCGGAATATACGGTATATATATATATGTTACTTTTCCTTCTCAGATAGATGCAACTGTTTAACAGTCTTTGAGGTCATCATTGCAACAGTAAATACATTGTGTGCATGTATGTTTGAGTGTGTGTGTGTGGTTTAGTAAACACAAAATACTTATATTAAAAGTAAGGTTTGGACATTTGTTATCTAAAATAAATTCAATAAAAAAAGATAGGTAACATCCGATTACCACTTTGTGGCGCTTATCATCTCTCTAGGTTGGACAGAAGTGGCCACCAACAATACAGGGACCTTGAGTGTCCATGCACGGTATTGGATTCCTCAGTGTGCATTCCCATTGTACACCCAAATGCACCCATTGTTTGAAGAAGTAAATACCACTAAGTCCTTTGGGGATGTGATAGAAGTAATTTATTGGTTTTAGTAGCTAAATTATAGGGTAAATTATCTTCCATTACTAAGTGATGATGTGTGTATGCTGTATGGTAATTTCCATATGTATTTGATGTGACCTTTTCTTAAAATGGTTCATTTCACAGAGCTGGTCAGTGTTATGAGGTTTGTGAACTTTGCATTTTACTCCCCTGTAACTTTGCAGAGGGTGATTTTAAGGCCATGCATCTTCTCTTGTTTTTCATTGTGGCCCATAGTGGCATCACACTGTCCTGCTCTGGGCCCTAGCAAAAACAGAACATAAAGCAATGTGTGGTGGAACATGAAGATTATTATTTATAAATGCCTCCAGTCACACCTCAAGGCTTTTACAGTATGCACGGTGCTTCAGGCAATGCAAATTCTGCCACACTAAAACACAAATTATAGTGAGATAGTAAAAGCAAATACAGCAGAACTTCCTAAAAAAGAAATATATTTTCTCCTTATTAGCATTACATATATATATATATATATATTGGATACTCAAAATACTTACAATAACCTGGTTGCACAAGTGTGCACGCCCTTAAACTAATACTTTGTTGAAGCACCTTTTGGTTTTATTACAGCAATCATTCTTTTTGGGTAGGAGTCTATTAGCATGGCACATCTTGAAGTGGCAATATTTGCCCACTCTTCTTTGCAAAAGCGCTCCAAATCTGTCAGATTGCGAGGATATCTCCTGTGCACAGCCCTCTTCAGATCACCCCACAGATGTTCAGTTGGATTCAGGTCTGGGATCTGGATGGGTCATTCCAAAACGTTAATCTCCTTCTGGTGAAGCCATGCTTTTGTGGATTTGGATGTGTGCTTTGGGTCATTGTCGTGCTGAAAGGTGAATTTCATCTTCAGCTTCCTAACGGACGCTTAAAGGTTTTGTGCCAGAATTGCCTGGTATTTGGAATTGTTCATAATTCCCTCCACCCTGACTAAGGCCCCGGTTCCAGCTGAAGAAAAACAGCCCCAAAGCATGATGCTTTGGAAATTCTTTTGTACCCTTTCCCCTGACTGATATCTTTCAACAATGAGATCCCTCTGATGCTTTGGAAGCTCTCTGCGGACCATGGCTTTTTCTCTGAGATGCAACTAAGCCAATGTCAGGTAAATCCTACAAGAACAGCTGAACTTTATTTGTGATTAATCAGAGTCACTTTAAATGATGGCAGGTTTGTAATGACTTCTATTTAACACAAGTTTAAATGTGATTGGTTTATTCTGAACACAGCCACAGTCCCAGTTATAAGAGGGTGTGCACACTTATGCAACCAGGTTATTGTGAGGTTTTTTTCTCCCTCAAAGATTTCAGTTTGTTTTGCAATTTAATTGTTCACGTTATAGGTCACATTAAAGGTGGAAAAAGTTCTGACATGATTTATCTTTATTCTTTAACATCACAAGAACCTGGGATTTTAACAGGAGTGTGTAGACTTTTTATATCCACTTTATAGCCCTGAGTGTTTTCAGTGGGCAGCCCCAAATGGAGACAGAAGGTGCAGTATCCTCCTTGGCCAGTAGCACACAGCTAAGTCAGGTACTGGTAATTTGTGTGGATACACTAAACATGGAAATGGGGAATCATGGTTGAACAAAGGAATGCTAAAAATAGCAAAAAATCTCTGGTCACTTATTGGAGTAAAGCCCTTGGTCATGAAGTGGTAAATAATGTGGGAAATAGTGAACAGTCCAAAGGTGGAGTAACTTTTAAAGGAATAGTCTTGTGATTATTTTGAACAGAACTGTGCCTTTAATGTGAAGTTAATTTCTGCCTCCCCATAGACTGCACAGAGTTTCTATGTGCAGGATTACTTAGCGCCACCCATTCCCATTTAACGTTATACTATTGAAAAGTCTAACATTCAATTTAGTTCTATGGATTTGTTTTGTTCAAGAATCAGAAAAGGTTTGATATACACTGACACAAATGCTATCTCACTTACTCATATACTTACCTGGAGTCTGTCTTGGACCCTTCTCACATGTGAGGTTACCTGTTCTCCTGCCTCCCATAGGGGCTGACCCAAGCTTTTTGTTTATTGTATAGATTACACAATGGTGCAGATTCATACACCTGTCATTAGAAAATGGTATGGTGGAAGAACTTGAAGCACAGAGAATAAACTGAACCATGGTGAGAAAAAAACCACACCTGACACAAGCATGGTTCACTTAATAAGGTGCACCTTCTTACTTATTTGGTAGCTAAAGAGAGTATAGGTTTGTGTGGCTCAACAAATTTTCCATTTTGGCACTATGAAATGTATCATCTAACAAATTTAGCTATATTAGGATGATCACTTAAATTGAAAGAGCTTTCCCGTGACTACTCTGAATGAAACCCTCTCACCACTTGGAGATCTGCCATACTGCTGCCTATCCTTCGCCATCATGAATCTGGCACCCTACGCTCTTCTGCGAAGGCGCGGTGAAGAGGCTGCTGAGAGGCAGCGTCACATAAAGGCAGGGACACATAATGGGCTTCACCACCCCCCGCAGGAAAGCCTAGGGTGTGCATTCACAATGACAGCCCTGACCAGTTTTTACCCCCTTGTCCTGCAAAAACCTTGGAGGGTGTTGTTGAGCCCAGTTATATAGTTATATACTTTACCTGGGAGCATATTAGATTACTTTTCATTGGCATGTTCTTAGTGACTCAATATGGGCCTTGATATCTCAATATGGCGCCATCCATTCCAAAGTGGATATAGTCAGACACTTCATCTAATGTGACTGATTTAATTTACTTAAGCCACTTAAAGCATTGACTTTTTCATTCGTGTTTTAACCTTGTGGTGTTAAAGATTGATTAATATTCTCATTGCATGATACTTTCAAAATCTTAAGACTTTATGAATAATGTATAACAATAAACTGACAAAGTGCTTTGTTTGTGTACCTTTTCATATAAAGCTTTTAGTATCTATACACGGGAAAGACCATTTACAATTTAGGCCATTAGGGATTATCCTGTTGATTCAGCGTTATTTTTGATCAATTAAAAATGCCTCTAATATATCCGGAACATAACAGTAAGGAAAGGCCCTTAAACAATGCTTTCATTGGAGGAAAAGCTTTTTGTATCAACACCACAGCTAGCTTGCTCTAATGTAAATATTACATTATATGTGTTCATCTATCTTTAGGATTTAATCTTAATGTTGACCTCCTAGTCGATGGCACCACTGCTATCTAGTGTACGTTAAGTAGGGATACGTTTGTTGCGATACACTTGTCACAGGATACTTGGCGTAGTTTGTTTTGGGACTTTACACTGGATGTGAAGCTCTGAGCATAGTGATGAGCTTGGCTGAAATTAGCACACAGAACCATAGCCTGAAGGAGTTATTTAAAAGCAAAGGTGGTAGTAAGAATGTTTAACTTTTTATAGGCAATGATCTTAATCAGTTAATAAAAAATGATTCTTTTCAACCGGCATCAGCAAGTAATACACATTAGAGTAATGATGATTTTGGGCAAGGCAGATCCAAGTTCCTAAGACCAAAACCATTCATTGCAATTACTAAAAGTGTCCAAGTTTAAAATAAATGGCTTCTTTATTTTGAACATGAATGTTCTTCTGTGGTACACAATCTCATATTTCATGGGAAGCCATTTTGTCAAGGATTTCATGCCAATAAAACCCCTAAATACCATGCAGCTGAGCCGTATAGCCCAGAGGCAGTGGAATCCTCTCTTATCTTTGCCGTTGAAAATTGAATTTCCTCAATTTATTTTACAAGTATGTATTACTAAACAATAGAATAAAAACTCTGACATAAATCAAGATGAAATGTTCCTAATTTCAAGGCAATGTACAGCTGGGATCTTCCTGAAAGGGCTCATAAATAAATGCTTTTGGGGGAAAAAATGAGCTGGCGCCCTTATGAAAAACATAAGTCATTCCAAACGGGTGCTGCTCTGTACAGGAAACATCATATCCACACACACCTAATATACTCATGCCCACAAAGAAAAGTGCAACACAATGTAAATGGGCGTTCAACCCGATGGAAAATATTGTTACCTCTTGATATTAATTTCATTTAGAATAGGGCATGCTTTTACAGCACATCTATTTTACTTACTTGGGCAGGTGGAATAGTCTTAAGCCAAATGGAAAGAAAACGTGCAATAAAACATGCCAATGTGTGAAGTTTCTTAAAGGCCAGATATCACAATGGCACATAAGTAAACCAAGCGTTGTGTAATGTAGTTGTTGAGACAAATACCTTAAGAAAAAGTACAGATGATCAAAATCTAGATCAGGTAGTGCAGGATTACATTTGGAGATTTATATGGGGCTGCTGATATTTATGTATATTTTTGCATGTTAATTTTTTTCTTTAGTTACCATTAAACAGATGTACTTAGTGCTTTACAGTTTACAGTATAATAAAGAGGACATACAATGTAGTAAAAAAATAAGTACAGTAGTCCAATACACCTTATTGATCAGTACGTAAGTATGAATACGTTCAGGGAAAAAAGTTCCTGCCCCAAAAAGCATAGTTATAAACTGAGCAGCTTTTGTATTTTTGCACTCCGTGAGCAGTTTTTGTCGTAAGCGGAAGCAAAGTGCAGCATGGATAATTTATTGATTACTGATAAAAAGGTAGAAAACTTCTTACGGAAAGCTAACGTTGTTTCCTATAAAAATGTGTTTTTGTGCCTGACGCCTCTGAGATTACATTCCGACAATGCTATACTTTCCTAAAATGAGGTTATTTCTTTGAAATGCAGTAATTTAGTTGTTCTGCTTGTTAGTGCGCATTGCTCATGGATTGACTATGATTATAGATTAACAACTTGGCACGGTAAACAGCAATTCTCTCCTTTCTGGTTTCCATGGTTTTATTATATGCTGTGAAAGAAACTTTGTGAAAACGTCTATATGTACATCTTTAGCGTATACACTGTTGATAATGGGGAAAAAGCAAATAGAACGAGTACAGCTGTATTATATATATTTAACCCCTTCGTGACAAAGGCTGATTTTACTTTTTGTACCCTTCGTGACAATGGCCGTTTTAACATTTCTGCGCTGCTCGTGTTTAGTTGTAATTTTCTTCTTTCCCATTTACTGAACCCACACACATTAGATATTTTTTTGCAATTGTTTTTTCACACACATTTTACTTCAGGTATCAATTAAAAAGTTCTCGTATATGTCACTATCACAAAACACCCCAATATGTGTTCAGCAACATCTCATGAGCGCAGTGATACCCCACATGAATGATTTTGCCTGGCTGTTTGGGGGCAAAAAGGCCACATTTGGGGCATGCACATTTTTCAATGTTGAACTTTGGCATTTGGGGATCCACTGCCCATGCCCTATTTGGTACATCTTTGAGCCGGGCCATTTCAGTGTGCCCAACAAAACCATATATTTTTGAAAACTAGACACCATAGGGTATTTTAAATGCTGGTATTTTAACTCTTTGCATGCACACATTTTACCACCAGCATTTTTTCAAAGTTTGCAGTAGTATTTTTGTGTGTGTATTTTTCCCACACACACCTACTTTATGTATGAATTTACAGCTCCTGGTATATGCCGCTGTCACACGACACCCCAGTATGTGTTCAGCAACATCTCCTGAGTACAGTGATAACCCACATGCATGGGTTTGTCATTTTTGGGGGGAACTAAAAGGCCACATTTGGTACGTGTGCATTTTTTTTAATTGGAAATTAGATGTGTGGCCATCCTTCCCCCCCGTGTTAATTGGGACATTGTTGAATCCGGCCAATTCAATTTACCCCATCAAATCATACATTTTTTAACTCCAGTATTTTAACTCTTTCCATGCGAGAATTGTTTTAAGCTAATGTGCTAATTTTAGGACTTGCTCACAAAAATATATTTTTTATATATATATTTTAATTTTTTTTGCCTTTTTTGAAACATTTTTGAAGGTTCCCCTGATAGTGACATCAGAGGGAAATAATTTTTAAATTTTACTGGTTTTTTACTATTTTTTTTCTAATTATTATTAATTTTATTTTATTTTTGATGTATTTTTTCTAATCACACTGTGATTAGAAAGCTGAGCTCCATTGACTTGCATGGTTGAATGCAGTACCTGTATTCAACCTGCAAGTGGAGCCAGGGTTCTCTAGAGGGTCTGGAGACCGTCTAGCGAACCTTTTCATCTTTATTATTTTTTTTCCCGGGCCGCCGCCATCTTGCTGATGGCGAAGATCACCGGCAGCTGCGGCTGTGACCGCTCTCCGGAGCGGTCACAGTCCATAAAGAGGTAAGTGTTTGGTGTCGCTGGATGCCTCCTGATCGAGGCATTCCAGCGACACCATTTAAGTTTAGGAGGTGATCGTTGATCGCCTCCTAAACGCTTTTAAAACGGCCGGCCGCCGCCATACATTGTATGGCGGATGTTGACGCCCCGGGGAGGGGCCAGACATGGCCCCTGATTCCGATCATGGCGTTGCTGAATGCCTCGAGGTCGAGGCATTACAGCAACGCCGTCTGGGTAAAAAAATCGATCACGGATCGTTTTGTTTTTTTTTTACCCGTTTTAACAAATGACGGTCCTGGCACGACATGTTTTTCCGTGACGTGCCCGGACCGGCAATTGTCATCAAGGGGATATACAGGTCTGTCATCAACATATGTTTAAATATACACTGTGGCGTACATTCATTCTATAAGGTAAAGTTTGCGTTTGGTCAGCGAAATCAAAAACATTTGTTTTAAATGCAAGGGTTTATTTCACTTAAGCAAAGCTAGGCTATACGGCAAAATCAGAATAACATTTTGTTTCCTGACATTCTCTTATTCTCATCCAATGCTTTTGAAGCCTTCTTAAACCTCTTAACCTTTAATATTGCTGTGCAATGTCTGCGTTGGAATATTCTAAAATGCATCATAAAATCGTTGTACCGCAGTTGCCAGATTTGCTAGTTTTGTGGGTTTTTTTAAAAGCAGGATGACTCAATTGAGTAATATTGGCAGATGTCACCTATACTGGCTGATCTGAGTGCATTAGTATCTGGAATATTTCTACTGGTGAGACCATAGAAGATGTACTTGAATGCTCTGGAGTACATAGACAATGCTGCTAGCCATCTATTGTATTTGTTCAGACAGGCAACCTTGATTATAAGGTGACTGCTAAACACTGGATCTTAAGGAACAGGGGAATGCCGGCTGACACTAAGAAACCTAAATCATTGTTTTTGCAGAACACATTTAATTTGGCAGTTCTATTAATAATTCATTGTGTTCTAGCTCTTCAGGTACCCCAGGACCCAAGCACCTGCTGAGCCTGTCCTGAGCCTTAACACTTTTTTTCTGCTAGCACTGTGTTTAAGCAAATACATTTGGTTTGTTCATGGCAAGTTAATCAAACAAATGCTACTAGCCAGGTTTATTTTGTTAAATACATATGCCTCATGTACTCTCTGCAACCTCAGATTTGTAGCATGTGTCACTTTCCAAATCCTACATTTTACATCTATGTTCTATATACAAACCCAGGCCTGGACTGGCCACTTCCTGACGCCACTCCATCCGATCTACCACTTCACCCACTGGTTGGATATGCCAAGTTGCATGCTACGTGACCATGAGAACATAAAGTTGGCCCTGTCATATCCAGAGGTCACTCCTGTTTTCGCGATTAGGCAGCCATCTGCCTTAAAGTACGCTGCCTCCTTATTCCCAGTTTGGCCCTGAACAAATGGTGTTTCTATATTAAAATAAGCTATGTGTGCTTATTATAACCATACCTTATACAAATACCATAGTTTTACAATCTTATGTTTGATTATTCTTTCCCATTAACTATACTCCTCTGAAGTGTTGCTTAGCTCGTAATTTTTGTTCAGGAGCCATTTGTAAGGTTTGGACGGAAAATCCATAATGCTGGCCCTGCCACAGACTGCTGCCTATCTCCGCTTCCGTAAGGAGAACTTTTGCAGTACATATATATCCAAACCAATTACTGTGACAAACAAAGCACAAGCTATGGTAGTATCCATAAAATAACCATACTTAAACTTCACTTTACTTCACTTTCAGAATATATTGTTCCACAAATCAATGGCATAGGAGTTTGGGCTGAGATGTGGCGAGTGTATATCATGCACAGAAAATAGCTGGGGAAGGGGCAAACCCATAGAGTTTCAAGCGGGACACAATACAAAAATTGAAATTGACTACAGAAGCTATCATATGGAAAGATGTTTCGCGTTAAAAGGTTAAATGCTATTATTAGTTTACATTAGCTGTTCACAGTTGTATTTTAGTTTGCAAGCATGTTGTTTATCAGGAAAAAACACCTTATTTGGGATCTTATATATAAAAAGGGGATAGAACGCCTAGCTCATCTTTTTAACATTATGAGAAAAAATCTGAAGGAGGGCCAGCGTGTTAAACCAAGAATGCAACAAATTTCAAAAACCATTACATGACATAACTCTTAGCTTCAACAAACTAATTGCCATGCAGCTCCCAGATGTTATCTGAAACTGCTTCACTTGACCTTTAAAAATCAAACTGGATCAGCTCCGACTGTTTCCTATTGTGTCATTCCTGGAGAAATACAATTACCTAACAAAGCCTACTGTGGTTAATTCCCAGGAAGTGGTTGACGGAGAAGTAATTATTTTTACAAAATTATCAGTCATTTCATTCTTACTGACAAAAATAAAATAAAAGGTCTAAAGAATTAGATTATATGTAATTCAATGGGTGGTGCTTCATTGCCAATGCAAATTCGGCCACAAGAAAGGAAATACGTTTTTTACATATGGGTTTTCTGTACAAGGTGGGCCAGATATACATAGCTGCTTTTATCTGTTCAGCTGTTTCATTGGACTGATATGCCTCTTGGCTAATTCAGCTTCCAATAAGTTGATACCAAAGAAATTAATCATAAACAATTCATTGGTGATGCCCTCAATTACATTTAACAGGCCGACCTTTTAATTTAAAACTTTTCTGGTTCGTCTTGAATTAGGTTAAGAAAGAGGACCCACTCATGTTAGCACATGTCACTTTCTATTGCAGGTGTGTCTGTCTGAAACACTAAGACACTTCTCCAGTTTTTATGTAAGGGGATCCTTAAGGCTTGTTTTGAGAATGTGAAGACTGATGTTAAGGAACTTTGGTACAGGTGGAGTGAGTGATTGGGGTACATTATCGCTATCCACTAGAGGCAGGTGAGCTGACTGGTGCAAGCTCTGCACAAGCCAAGCCTTTCATACTGTAAGAAATAAGAAATTATTCCTTCCCCTTCCTGCAAAAAAGTGTGTATAATTTCTTCTTACACACATCATTATTTCATTCTGATTCTTAGGGCAAATTCTTGTTGACATTCTTTTATTTCAGATAAATTGGCTTTCTAGAAAGGGTTTTTTTCTTAAAGAGAATGTTTTGTTATGATAACTGTCATGATGGCCATAAAGTGAAACATTTCACTTCGGTTTTGACACATCCGTTGAATGTGTAGATTCTATTTTTTTGTGTTTTGAGTAGGCTTCTGGAGAGCTAGTGTTTTTAGGAGCAATAAATCTCAGTAGGAGGCTCCGAAGGAATGGATCTCTAGAAGCAGTAAGTGTTTAATAGGTCTGCTGCCGTAGTGAAGCAGTGTGCAGAAATAATTCTGATTAGACTTGGTCAATCAAGCAGTATAATCAGAAGGGCCTGATTCCTTTCTCTGTGCCACCCTATACAAGCTGTACACGTTGCCTATGCTCTGTAGTATTTGCTCATCTAAAAGGCACAGGTCCTCTTCGTGAACTTCAAACAAGCTGATAATCACAGTATCCCCCTTTAAAATACAACCAACAGTGGCTGTCATGTTTGCATTGAGTACAAAAAAGAAGAAAAACTGATGATTCAGCAGGTGAGTGCTGGTTACATTAGCAGTGTATGAGTTTTTGGTTTTGCAATAATGGATAAACCCAGGCATTATTGTGCTGTCATTGGGACAGTGCCCTTTCCTACAGACATACTATTATACATTGGTGTAGCTTAAGAACTAGTCGCCCCCAGTCTTATTATATGTTAAGTTGCTCATTTAACAAAAGAATAATAACATATGTTGGATAGCATTATATGTTGCTTATTTCAGATGTTTGAGAGTTGGGTACTTGTAGTTAAAGTTTGTCTCTGGTCATATTAAGATCAGTCTAGCTTCTAGCTGTAAAAAAGACCATAATGCTTCACTGAAGTTTTTGTTGACTATGGTTACGCCTCTCTAATGTACCCCATAAAAGGGTTGAGTACATTGACTCCTTATAGAAAACTTATTTATTTCAGGTTTCTGTAATTTGTTAAATTTTGTTAGACCAATCTAAATATTTGTTGATGGGAGGAAAGCCAAAATATTTCCATTTAAGTTTCTCAAACACAGCACACAACATTGAATTGATTAAACTTGGTATTTACTTAGCAGTAGCAGTCTATATTTTGTGACCAAATATTTGTATTTGGAAAGGAAGTTGAATTTCAAGCCAAGCATCTTAAACCTATAGTTTCATGAAGGATTGTAGTAATGAGTTGGTTTGGAAAAGTAGAGCTTTTGACCAGCTAAATGTAAATGTTTCATCTCCCTTAGCTACAAAGTGATAGTCTGCCAACACAAAAGAATGTCGCAACACAGCTGTCAGAAGCTACATTGGACAATTGTAAAAATTTTAAAGGTGCCCATAGTCAAGAGATCGAGATCATCCATTAAAGTAATTATCATAATGAAAGAGAGATATCAACACAAGAGATATATCAAGCTATATGTCTATATCTCACTGCATTATCTATGTATGTATCTATGTGGAATAGTCTTAAATATTGGTAACAGTACCTCATTTTTTTTAAGCCAGATACATTTTTGTATTGTGTCTTCTCTAATGTGATCTTGTTAGCCGAGCATCCCTTGATATGTTGTATTAAATAAAAACACAGAAGATGTGAAACCCCTATTGTATTAGCATGAAGCATGAAATGATCAGTAGGAGAAGTCTGGGAGGTCTGAGTGCCTCCTGATTGGCTGCTGGAAGCTTTCTTTTCCCTGCATGTTATTGCTCTCACTCGGGTAACAGCAGGGATCAGCTAGAGTCTTGTCAGCAGGGATTACGTGAAGACTCACTTTCATCAGGTTTCCAGCTTTTCCACTGACTGCGAAGATGATCACTTTTTACATGGTAATTACTAATCATTTGGCTTGTTTAATTGTGCTAACCTAAATGCGAGAGAGTATACTCTGGGCTAGTTTTCTCCTTTTTTTGTTAGGTTAACCCAAGCTAAGATATTTATGCTGTCTGCTTATTCTCTAAATGTTGTAACTTTGTTGCCTATTTTGTTCATATCTTGCTTGTATAGAGTAGATATGCACCCATTTCCATTTTCCACGTTCTGAAGCAATGTACAAGCTGAATATTAAACATCTGTTTCTTGGCAAGGAAATGTTTTTTTTTTGTTTTGTTGTAGAGGAATTCTGTCCAGTTGTGTTTTTCTTAAAAGTTCTAAACATTTTTGCAAATCCTTTACTATCGGTATTGGTTGTGTTAGTGTCACTGTTTGCGTACTGGAAGGGATGGTAACATTTGTAGCTGGTTTCCTACAGTTCTTATACACCAATGCTTATCTTGTCTCTGGCCTTGTGTTGACACATGCTTTCAGGAGGCACAAAACTCCCCCAAAGGCATTCACTGTTACATTTATCTGTAGCTTTTATGCTGACCTCCCTTCATTTCCAAAACCCTTTACAGAAAAACAATAGGACGTTGGCTTTGAAAGCTCCAGTAGGAAAATGCAAAGAAGAGGCAGTTGTTTTGGGTATAATCCATCATATTGTTTAGACATCTGAGGGAAATGAACTGCTTTCACAATCATCCTGTGGCATCTCATGTGCCCTCTCTTGAAGGACTTCAAATGGATGACATTATCTTACTGGAGTTTTATGAGCTTTTTGCTAAGTGGCATACTGAACAAATGTGGTATCGACAATAGGCCTACTTTGTGTTATTGCTATCATTTCTGTTTAACTGCATGCTGATTTTAGTTTACGTTCTAGCACCTTGTCTGATTCAAATTTTGTCTGTTTCAAGCAGGTGCAGTTGATGCTAAAATGCACTTTTTTAATGTACTCTTTTTAATTCTTGTTTCTCAACATTAAATATTGGTTATATAAGTGTAACGTTTAAGTTAAATGTTTTCCTACCATTATTATACAATTATTAAGTTCAGGATTAGGTTTGCTAAGGCATGGGCTATATGGGGTGAAAGTGCATGTTATAAAGCAGATGGTCTGATTTAAGATTTATGACAAATATTTATGCCCAGAAGGGATTAGGTTGACCTTACAGCCTTTTTGAAAAAAACACAATGCCTACGTTATTATATCATAGGTTTAATAAGGTTGGTCTTCAATTCCCAATGACAAATGATCCACCAGTTTTATATGGTGTACTGCTCAGTATTAAACCTTACTGTCCCAGGAGAAATGCTGATTTGAGGCAATGCTACTCTAGCTAGACACATTTGTGGGTTCTTTGTTTTTCCGACTGTCTCCTCTGATCTGTCATTCAGGCCATGGACTCAGCGTCAGAGGTTTTTCGTCCAACAGCTATAGACAATGTTCAGTAAACAGCACATCCAGCAAAGCTTACTTATTGATTATGTTTTATTCTTGAGAGACTTCTAAATCCCATTTGTAAGCTATTATGATCATACAGAGTAGGATGTGATGCTAAAGTGATTTGTGATATGCGTTCCCAGAAGAACTACGTATAATTCATCCTATTACGTGCAGCTTTTCAGCAACGCATTTGACATTTTATATTTCTGCAACATAACATTCAAAAGCTTCTGTTCCCAACAAAAAGAAATCCGACTTCATAATCCATACCCACTGATCACAATCACTCCACAAAGATGACGCTCAGATTTATTTATCTACTATCGCTTGAACAATTCATCTGGGGAATCTCCAATAGTATTATTTGCAAACAATGGCAGGAGGAAAGACCAAAACTTGATATCGTTACTGTGATATAAAATTACCGTGTTTCAGTAACGGCTGTTCACAGAAGTCTCTACATGTACAATTGGTTTCATAGTTATCCATTCTATTGTATATCTATTCTGTCTTTTTTTTTTTTTAATGTGTGTTATCCTATATGTGTTATCAGTGGCTAGATGTGTATGTATACATCTTGTCAATCAGCAGAGAAGCAACTGAGAAAACACACAATTTGAGTCCTTTGTTGGATGAACATTTTTCTGTTAGTTTATTTATCTCTGATAGATTATAAATACAACATTAACGCTATTTTGGGATATGCATAAATATACATGACAACATAATATTTTTATTATGATCTTGATTACAGTGAACGTGAATTCCTTTTTGAATGGTGAATGTTCAATGCAGTCTGGCATATATTAGTAGATTTGGATTATATTTTGTCAGTGGCTACTACATACATATACATACATACATACATACATACATACAGTACACAAAAACTAGTATAGTTACTGGATACAAAGGGAGATGAGCGAGACACAAGAAGAGACCTACTCTGTAAAAAGCACTATGAGCACTTCCTATGAACACGGGACTTAAAAGGGAGTATGTCTGGCAACCCCAGCTAAATTTCCACATGCTGAGTAGTATAACAGTCCCCACTTCACCCTTTTATCTATTTAAGTGTTGCACAAAGGAAATTGGTTAATTTCATGTTAATTAGATGTGTCATAAAACTCATGTGGGAACCACTCTTTTTTGTCATACTACCGATTTTCATTTATTCAATAATATTTGTGTTCTTTCCTGGAAACCATCTATAAATAATCAATGCAAACATTTGTTTGTAATTTTATTTTTTTTGTAAGTAATTTTTTTGAAAAAAGGAATAGTTTGAACCTAAAGTGAACATGTTCCCTAGACTAGCTTTACAGACATTTCAGAATTTTAAGACATATGCTAAATATGATGGACTCTTATCTCAAGGTCGTTCAATGGCTTCTGAACTCACCTAACTGTATCCTCATCTCTTCCCCTAAAGCTTAAACCAGAGGGCAGGAAAAATAGTAAAATACTGGGTTGGGGCGTAGATATCGCTGACCTACAGTTTTTTTTTAATACATTTATAGAGAGTATTTTAAATTACTAAGAATATGTCTGAAATGGTGGATTTTAGAAACTGACAGGGCCTATTTTATTGGCGGCAGAGGCTATAATACCATGAGGTAGTTTAAGCACATACGAGATAAGGTTATTTTGAAGATATGACAAGGCCAAGTTTGAGGTGGCAAAACATATAGTAGTAATGGGCAGAATATGTGCTAATAGCTTTTATCTGCTTTGTAAATCGTTATTTCTGAAAAGAATTATCATGTCCTTGTAACTGAACCAAATCCTTAGGAGTTAATGGGAGCACATTTGGTATGTATTTTTGAAACATTGAATAGCAAATAGTAAAGACCTATGATTACAATCATCATTGGATAAATGCCAGTTGTAGAGATCTTTTCAGCAGCTGGTTATAAGAACCAGCTGGAATTCTTGCTAAACATCTTGCAGCAGGCTGCCATGTTGTGTACATCCCTCATGTGATCTGTCTGTATATCTAGATGGCCAAACATGTAACTAGCGGTAGCATGGAACAATCATCCTGCTGATAGTAATGGTTTTCTGTCAACAATATTAAAGATAACTAGTACATTGCTGCCTACATGAATTCTATTTATGTAGGGAAGGTTGCTTTAAAGTTCCACTGTTGACCAAGTTGTGTGGTTTGGAAGAAACCAAGAGATTTCTCATATGGAGGATAAATAGCAAGTTTGACAGCTAGCATGACCCAGTTTGAAGCCAAACATACCAGAATTATGCCATGATCACAGTGGTTTTCAGGTATTCAATGGTGTCCTTTTAACTAAGCATTTCATAAATAAATTTCATTTTCTAAATGTGCATTAAAAAGCAGAAATGTTCGCTTATTCTATTTATCAGACTATAATTTCCTTCAATCCAACAACATTTCACGGTAATATCTTTGATGCTGAGCCAGTATTTTGGGATATAGCCCTTATTACCCTAAAGACGTACAGATACGTCCAAAAGTGGAGCGGAAGAAGAACCTTTAGGACGTACCTGTACATCATGCGTTTCTCACCGGAGATGTCCTGCCTCTGCATGGGAGATCAGGTTGTCTATCGACAGCCCGGACTCCCCCTGTCAGCAGAAGCCAGCATCCTGACAACTGATTGTGTGCAATGGCCTGAGCACCGGTACATTGTTACATAAGGAACGATCACAAAATCAACATTCCCTTCAATGTATGTGGGGTATGTCTGTAATCAGGAGAATGTTGCTGAACATAAATTTGGGTCAATGTTCATCAGTGGCTCCTACTGTGTACAAGAAATTGTTAGCAAAATTGCAAAAAAAAAATTAATGTCTATGAAAACTAATATTAAAAACTTGCTTTTAAAAAAAATGTTTTGCAAATTTGAATTATATTTCAAACTGGAAAAAAAAATACTCAAATATCAAGAGGAACTCACATTTTCATAGAATTCACATTTGTTTTTTGTTTTTAGCATGTAGTGGTTGAGCAGATGTTGTCAGACAGGAGCTGGCCATCTCCTCAGATTGGATGAGAAGTGATATGCATCTCATTAAGCACATCATAGAAAGTACTTTCAAGCATGCCGTCTTAACAGTTTGTGAGCAAGGTTGTGAATTTCATAGTGTCACTTTTACTACTTGTCATGTCAATGAGATTGCTTCTGAGATCTGAGTAGAGAGGCTTCGGACTTTGTACCCTGCAGCTTTTCCCATCGATGTTCGGGAACAAGTTGATGATCTTAACTTCTTTTGTGAATGCCATGCTGAATGTTGGAACTGTTACACTTTAAGATTTATGTCTAATTTCAAAGAAAGACAAGTTGCTTCTGACTCTGATGTAGTTTGAAAATGGCAACCAGTGGGCTGTTCTAACCTGCTGGAGTACCACGTTGGTTGCTATGATAATAAGAAGCCTTTTCAAACTTTGCATCAAAATGAGTATTTTTATATAACCATGAGTATTTCTAATATTTACTGTGAGTGCAGTGGTTTGGGTTCTGAAATTCATAATAAAATTGATGAGCAAAAAATATCAACGTTCTTCTAACACAATTTTCAGGTATTTTGAACCTAAATCCTTGCCTTTAGAAAGTATCCGGTTTTTTGTTTTTTAATACTGTGATATGCTGATGATGTTACTGACCAATTAGCAACATTCTCTTCCCTTACACTTGGAGCCTCAATGTTTGGTGTAAACACAAGGTATCCATACCTACAGGAAGACTCTCACCTGCCCAAAATGACATGAGATGTCTGACATGGGGGGCTCGGCATCTGCTCCCATGGATTGCCATTGCATGGGATTCTCCCTAACATGTGAAGACTGCAGATTAATTAATAATTAACTAACATGCATTAATGAAGGATTTAATGTCTACGGATAATGACGAGTAGAAGAGTTTAAAAATATCTATTTAATATTTTCCTTGAAACCACTAACAATTGGAAAAGTATTTTGAGAGAATATGATCATCTACTATTCAAAAATAATTAACAAATTCCCTTTTAGAAGTATGTTTAATGGGGCATTGTATAGTAGAATATAAAGGGTGCAAACTGGTAATGTACAGAATTACAGGATATTGTATTTTTCTCAGATGTGTCAGATGTGCAGTAGGAACCTCTGCTAATAATCTCATCTGTCCCACGGTTGAGATCTCAAAGTTAAAAGACTGCCTCAAAGCAAGAGGGGTTTTGTTTTACCCTCCCCATGTTTTAGGAATGTGTTTGTTGGAGAATAGACACCAAAAATCCAGCATGTTTATGTCCTTACCACAGAATGTCTTTAGAAGAGGGAGAGCGTACCCAGGGACTCGAAGCACAGTGTGAACGGCACTGTACACAGCCTTTTAGAACAGAAGATTTTTAAAAGTGCCTATTGGCGTGGGTTGAAAACTTGGCTTTATCTCTTAACTAGAGTCTATCGCTAAAAAAGTAAGCATTCTTTATTTGAAAACATGTAAATGATGCTGCATCTGATATTTAATGTGAACCTCACTTTATTAATTTAATTAATTTGCTATTTGATTTTAATTAAACTGATTGCAAATGCTGATGTGTTAGCCACCATTTATCTCTGTAATGTTACCACGGCTGGCTTGATATAATGTAACCTTGCTTTGTAATAATACCTGTTACACTGGGTAACGGGTATTGCACACTAATGGAGAACGGAGGGATAATCCCAACGTTTACAAACCTTGAGGGAAGGTTTGGTTATGGTCATATTTAATTGTGAGGAAGTTATTTTATCTTTTGTTCCTATGATCACCGTAGTTTGATTTGAAAAAGAAAGCTATGTTGCCATCTATTAGAGTGCTTATTTACTGCTGTTCTGCCTGCTTTACTGGGAGTTGGAAATCAATATTCAGCTAATGTATTGGCTCAGTACCGTTTACACAGTCTAATTCAATCATTATGTATTACTTTACTTGCACTTACACATTTTCTCTGTACATATCCCACGGCATCAAAAATGTTCCACAAAACTATTCCCTAATGATAAACATTAGCTTCAACCACCAAAGACGACATTATCTGAATTCAGGGCTGCAACGGTGGTATCTGGACACTATGTTCTTGTACACTTGTTATATGTTTCTTCTATAGCCCACCAGAAAACAAATAACATGTATTTAGATATCAAGGACATGGATGTATTTTATCATTATTATTAATAATAATATTAATAAAAATAATCTATTTTTTTTCTCCGTATAGATGGGTAAATGAAAAATCTGATTTTACAAGGAGCTAAAATAAATAGCAAAAAGTAGTAGTACTTGAAACCTTGTTGTTTATTGCTATTAAGCCACAGAAATCTAATTATATTGTAGGTTAAATGTTATAGTTTAAACATTAATACAAATTAAAATATGTAGTTTGCAACTAGGATTCATTATAGCAGCTGCGATTGTTTTCCATGTTAAACAGAAGGGACAACAGACACTTGATGCAAAGCAAGAGTGGGATGAAGGGTATAGGATAACATGGAAGGCTACATTTTCACAAGAGCCATAAACTGTGAAGGATTCATTAGTAGAAGTTTGACACGCTTATTTGAGCACCTGTCCCTGTGTGGACCTCCTATAAACATTACTTTAATAAAATGTCCTGAGGACCACATTTGGGAATCTAAGAGGGGACCAGAAAATAAAATGGGCCATATCGTTATGTGCGTAGGAGGATTAAGGTACGAAAGAAGAACTCAAAGTATAATTAAAGCTGGTTTTAGTAATAAATCAGCACTTGGTGATACAGGTTGCCATCTTGCAGGTGATGTGCTCAGCAGGTAGCCTGTTAAAGTTTGCAAAAAACAGATAAGCATTAGAAGGACCGACGTGCTGCAGGGCTAGATTTAAAAAGGTGTCCCCAACATCAGTGGCCACTAACACAGGTGCTCAGGGTTTTCATACTAAAATATAAAATAATATAATAAAATAATGATTAATCCTAGTGAGAAAAGATCCTAAGGGTTTGCATTAAAAACGAACAAGGTAACAATAATATGGCATTATTTTAAAATAATTCCTGAATCTTTAGACAGAATTAACATGAGTTATGTCTATATTCTTATAAATTAAAATATTTAATAGGATGATTACTCGTTTTATTGTATGGTCACATGAGAAATTAACATTTGCAACCCTACACCAAAGTTATAGGGATCATCAAACCCTTATCATATTCTGTACAAAGACTTCCTATGAAAAAATAAAGGACCACAAGATAAATAAGGTCACATTTGATGGGTCAAAGTTTTTAACACCGCTAAATGTTCTTGTATTAACGACAATGGCAAATTACTTCTGGATGAGAGAACAGGTAAGTTGCTGATTCTCCTATAGACACCAAAATGAATCTGTATTCCAACAGGAATTGCTAATGAGCGGTGCTGCTAACACAGGCTGGCTATTGTATTGCAGATTTTTAAAAGCAGCCGTTACAAAGACTTGAGTCTGAAATGTCCATTTCCAGAATGAAGTTCCCAGAGTTGTTTTTGAAGACCAGCTGTAAGTGGGTTCATTCTCTGTTCAGCCTACTCAGTAGCCACATGGAAAGGATAGATAACTAAGCTGCCCTCATTAATCCTTTGCATTGTACACACGCTTGCCCAAGTTAGTGAATTGTTTTTCAGACTACATGTTTCAACACTAGTCATTTTTTGTGATTCTTACAGACACAAAATAATTACACATGCCCATTTATATTATTCCAACCAAGCGAATCTGCAATATTATCAATCACGAACCAAACAGCGACAAATGATTCTTGTTGTATTTTAAACTATTGATACTGACACTGTATTTTTAGCTATCATATTACTGCTTCTAATATAAAGTACATGGACAACAGTATTTGGACAAACTCTTAATTACTGAATTCAGGTGTTTCAATCAGACCCATCGAGCTCCTATCCATGCAGTCTGCAATTAATATCAGCACAAATACTGTGAGGCAGGAGCTTTACGGAATGGGTTTCCACAGTCGAGTAGCTGCATGCAAGCCTCACATCACCAAGTAGGATGCCAAGCGCTTGATAGAGTGGTGTAAAGCCCACCGCCAATGGACTCTGGAGTGACAATTCACGCTTCTCTGTTTGGCAATCTGATGACGAGTCTGGGTTTGGCGGATGCCAGGAGAACATGGCCTGTCTGACTGCATTGTGCCAATTGTAAAGTTTGGGGGCTGTTTTTTTAGGGAATAGTCAAGGCCCCTTCCAGTGAAGAAAAATCTTAATGTTTGAGCACAGCAAGACATTTTGGACAATTGTATGCTTCTAACTTTGTGGGAACAGTTTGGGGAAGGCATTTTTGTACTCCAGCATGACTGAGCCCCAGTGCACAAAGCAACGTCCATAAGCACATGGTTGGATGAGTTTGGAGATTTTGTGTATCCTCAAACAATGATAGTTTATTTATTTATTCAGAAAATATTTTGCCAAGAAGAATAAACAAATTAATTGTAAAACAAATGCAAAGGAAATAAATACAACTGAATATGTGGGTGTGAAATACTAGGTGGCTGATATTTTTGGAGATCTTAAAGAGGAGAGAGATTTGAGAATTTCTGACAGGCTGGTCCGCTTATGGAAGATCTCAATATGTATAGCTTGGAGGAGAGATGAGATATGATAGAAACGTTTAAAAACTTAAAAAAAGTAAAGGATTGAAGTTTATTTCAAAGGAGGAGAAATGTTAGAAGTAGAAATCATAATATAAGTCTAGAGGGTCAGAGGCTTAGAGTTAGGTACTGTAAGCGGAATAGCCTCCCAGCAGACATGGTAGAGAATTTAAACATACATTTCGTTGGCACAAAGCTATCATGAATCTAAGATGAGACCAATGACTGATTAAAAGTTTTAAGAGCCTTTACATCAGGAAAAATAGGTGGACTAGATAGGCCAAATAGTTCTTATATACTGTTAAATTATATGTTACAATCTTTTAATATGGAACCATGAATATGTTGTTGGAAGCAAGATCATACCTTTTGTGGGGTGAGAGGAGCAGCTGCAAGGTGAGGAACGCATAGGAAGCCACCCAGTAGGATTACCCCAGATGTTACTTCAGCGGATAAGACGTCAGCACTGGGTGGGACTTCCAACTTTCCACCAGATGCCAAGAGTCCTAGTTATAATTGTAGCTCAAAGTGGACCAGTAGTTGTAGAAGGTGTGAAAAGCTAGAATAATATACTGTGTAGGTAGGTAGGTAGGCAGCATTTCAAAGAATTGGTGGTGCGCTGTGTTTTTATTTGACGTGTTGTCATGTTCCCTTATAGCCTTTTACATTGATCCAGTATGTTCACATTATTTGGCCTTGGAAAACCTATTTGTGAGTGCTATGTCTTTTTAGATTTTTCACGGTCCAGTAGAAGACCAAGCCTTTCACTGGCTTGTTGATAAGCATCAGCATTTTATAAAGCCTTTAAACCTGCTAAAAGAATAGATAATTATAGTTTATACTTCCATGGTGACAAAACAGAGAAAAGATATTCAAATGCTGTCACTGCTAGCTGAAAAATAATTCCCATTAAAATAACTATAATTGAGACTGACTATGAGCATTAGGCATTGTTTTGTTTTGTTTTTTTCTAAGCTAGAAATCGAACATTTCGGTGAAAGAACACAAATATATTTGAACGTTGACAGATATGTATAGTGTGTAACTTTGAGAAAACTTTTAAGCTATTTTTGTCCGGGACAGTCAGCAGTTACTGTGCAGATATAGCACACACCTCTTAAAGGAGAACAAATGACCCAATTATAAAATAAGATTTGAAGTTTTCATATGCAGTCATACCTTATTGTGTAGATCACAGACCTATCTGTGTTTAGTAATTGTTAAGAGGCTGTGAACATTTAGATATCTTATTTAGGTATTTCATGGTCTGTGACATAACAGACAAATCCATCAGTCATTAGAATCAAAGGAGAGAATTATTTAAAACCACCCATGGCTTTTCCCACTATCTGTGGATCAGAAAAAAACAAGAGGATTCCAAAGCTCTCACCAATTTAACTTAAATGCAGATTATGGGGTCAGCTGAGATATATTAAAACCTCCAGTAGCTGTGTGTCACCTTTTAGGTGGATACACAAACGATGTCTGAAGTGACCTACTTCTACTCAATAAGAATAACATTCATTTATTTGCAACACATACAACAACATATATAATTTTAATTTATTTTACAAATAATTTCATTTTAAGACATTCTTGCAGTTTAATAAATAACCTAATAAAACATCACTTGGGGAAGCAACTGACCTGATAAACTAGGGCTAAAGACTTGTATTCTTCATAAATGAATCAAGATGTTTGCACTACTGCATTTGCTTATAGGTTACATAATCTTTTATACAATATGCATAGACGTGATTTAATAATTAAATAGGATATGTTATGGTACCTCACTGCATCGCTTCTAAATGCAACATCAGCTTTGAGACCACAGTATTTAGATTGATGCTAAAAGTTTACAAGGAACCTGCAACCAATCAGATCCAGCCTACTATTTCCTTTTTTTGTCCTTTATGTGATACATGTATTTTTTTAGGTCCTGTGGAATCTGACCATGATCCTTAGGATGTTCTATAATCCATAACTCAATTTTCTAAGCATGATGCATAAAAGGGTGATGCTAAACACCCCTATATCAATTATATATATATATATATATATATATATATATATATATATATATATATATATATATGCACATACACAGTCAAGGGCAAAAAAATCTAAATAATTGTTATAACTTTGTATTTATTGAAAACAGGTATCATTGCCAGTTAGACATTTTAATGATGTGTGAAATAGTTATGTTTAAATGAATATAGTCATGTGGAAGTGAAAGTACACCCTCTTTGAATTCTATGGTTTTACATATCAGGACATAATAACAATCATCTGTTCCTTAGCAGGTGTAAAAAGTAGGTAAATACAACCTCAGAACACGTCGTGTGATGCTTTATTCCACCAAAATAAAGCCAAAATGGAGAAGCCATGTGTGAACAACTAAGTACACCTTATGATTCCATAGCTTGTAGAGAACCCCTTTTAGCAGCAATAACTTGAAGTTTTCTGTATGACTTTATCAGTCTGTCACATCGTTGCGGAGGAAGTTTACAATGTTGCTTCAGTTCATTAAGATTTGCAAGCATTTGTTTATGCACAGCTCTCTTAAGCTCCGGCCGCCGCATTTTAATTGAGTTGAGGTCTGGACTCATTGCAACACCTTGATTTTTTTCTTATTCAGTCATTCTGTTGTTTAAGCATAGGATGCCCTCAAGCTAATTCTTAAACATTAGTGTTCAATCTGTCCTTACATCAATTACTTTATAGTGTTAAAATACATTTTGTAACAAATATCCAGCATATATACAGCGTACAGCAAATGTTTGTTGCACATAGAAAATGTATATGCTGCCTGAAGAGTTAAAATGGCTTGGCACAAGGTACATGTTGACATTCAGTAAGGCTGCTTTTATTGTGCCTCCTCATTATAGTTGATCATTCTAACAAAATCCATCTTGCATGCCTTTGCTCTTTTGCTTTGAACTTTTTGCTTTAATCACAATAGGAGGTAGAAGGATAGCTCAAGTTGACCCATTGTTACATTGTCACATACTTGTGGTATGTATTTTTAGGTTTGTTTGAGTCTATATATCATTAAGCTCTGAATTAATTATAAATAAAAATACAATTAGTATTCCCTGCTTGTGTTTAAGTTTATCAATCAGCATTAATTACTTCTGTGGATATTGTAGGAAACAACTTGATACACATAGCAGAAACAGGAGGGACAACCCCTCGAGAAGGAAAAAATCACTTATATGTACAAAAGCCTTGACGATTCAAGAAGAAGGGAACCTGATGTGGAATTAGCGGGAATCTGGTGTAGTGGAAAGGCCCAGCTATGTAGAACTTACATAACAAAATAAATGAAGACCTAATCATATGCAGCCAGGCAGAGACTGCAGTAGAAAGCACAAGTACATGATTTCTCAACCTCATTTTTTGTGAATTATTTTAAATACTAAATTGCATTAAACTGAACTTGTCTTTAAAAATAAGCAAGCGATGGGTGATTTAAAAATAACCAGTTTATTTCCAGGGGTAGACATTTTTATTTTCATAAAAAGGGGGGCCCACACTTTTTCCTTAATGTGTTTTTGTTTTTTTTAAACACATTTTATTGGTAATGGGTGGTTTAGTGATTGGGTACACAGTTATCTCTCTTTCACTCTCTCTCCCCCTCTCCCTCTCTCTCTCCCCCTCTCCCTCTCTCTCTCCCCCTCTCCCTCTCTCTCTCCCCCTCTCCCTCTCTCTCCCCCTCTCCCTCTCCCTCTCTCTCTCCCCCTCTCCCTCTCTCTCTCCCCCTCTCCCTCTCTCTCTCCCCCTCTCCCTCTCTCTCTCCCCCTCTCCCTCTCTCTCTCCCCCTCTCCCTCTCCCTCTCCCTCTCTCTCTCTCTCTCTCTTTTTAACTCTTTCCTACTGCTTTCTCTATATTCAGAAATCAAGCATTTTGCACATCTTTGATATCTTTCCACAGTCACAATCCCTCTCTCTCGCTCTCTACAAATGCGTATCAGCCTTAGCAAACAATGTAGCAGACAGTGTCATCTTTACCTCAAAGGCTAAAAATGCATTAGCCTCAAAGTCCAGACACTGGGCACGAGTTCATGAAATTAGGTCATTCTCGTATATCGAGCACCATGGAAAAGGGCAAAGCTTTATTGGAAAAATCCAGCATAAGCTATCATCAATTGAATAATTGCAGCTATAGATTTATTTCAGAATAGAAGGGTTGAAAAGTTAACTAAAAAAGGTTAATTAAAACATTCTTCAAATTAGTCAATGAAGATTACTAAAGAAATATAGGATAAATCATTTGCCGAATTTGTTAATTGTTACTTTGGGATATAGCTATATTACATATATTTTTACACATTCTTCATAGATCAAGAATATAAGATTCCTATCCGCACAATGCCGCATTAGGCTAGCTGGATATTTTATTGTGTGGACAGAGTCCTATATTATGGCTGTATCTGGGGCCTCTCCTGGCTTGACCCAGAGTCTCTGGGATAAAGTGGGTCTTCTGGTCAGTTTTCACACTGTATGGCCGTATATTGTTTAGCCTGCCACTATGTCAAAGTACCCCAAGTTTAGGGAGTCCTGTCTATCTCCTAAGGAGCTGAATCAGTGACTGCATTGCATTTTAACCCAAAAGAGACTTATCAATTTAATGCCTTCTCTTGACACCATAAATGAGGCACCTGTGTGGCAGGAGGGAGCACCTAAGGTTTGATCAGAACCTGCACATACACACAGCAAAAAAAAATATACAGAAGCATTAAAAGCATATTTTTGTGAGCTGTGAATATTTGCAGGTTCTGGTCAAGCCTTATGGTTGGGGTAATTTGACATAGTGCCAGACTCGGCAATATATGGCCGTGTAGTGTAACGGAATGCCCTAAATGTATGCCTTATGTGTTTCTTGACTAGTATTAGCTGGGTATGCACTGAATTCTTGCTTTGTTTTATGGATCGTATGTGCTTAGTAACCAAATAAATTTTTTAATCTTTATGAAGGCACATTGGTACAGAAATCTATAAAACCATTTTCAGGTTGGTGTCTAAAGAATCAAATACTTTTTTTATATAACTTGTTCATAGAGAGGTATACCTTTTCTAGACAAATACACTAAAATGATATAAAACTAAAGCAAAATATTGACAGAAGTATATGAATGTTGGTAAATCGGTGACCCTCCAGCTGTTCCAGGAGCAGCCTGTGACTGTGTTGGCTCCCAAGAACTTGATGGCCTTGAAGATGCAAAATCTTTGGGTTAGTAAAGATTTAAGTAAAATACTGTAAATTTAATATATGTGGGATCTTTAAGAATTACACTGGAAATTGAAATTTGTTTACATTGCCCAGACAGTATGAACAGAAAGCCCCTGGTGTATTATAATTATGCTCATTAGAGCAAATGAATGATGTTTTAAGAACGTGTTTACCTTTGGGCGATTCTTATGAAGCGCTGTTTCTTTGTGTACTAGAAATAAAGTCTGTTAGTTAAGTTGGATGAACCATCTTTTTGATAATATTTTAGCTACATTGGTCATTTTTGCTTTGCCCCATACTACATAATGGAATCATTTTCATGATAATTCCTTAGATTGCGTGAATGCCATGGTATACATTTTATAAAACAGATGTGAAACCTCTGTTACGATTGATAAAGCATCCTGAGGTTGGTAGTTCTATTGAGATGTATATCTCTATCTAAGGAATCATTGTCAATAAGTATGCTAAAAGGATTCGTCATCAAAGTGCTCTCATCTTTTCTCTTCCCATCCCATAGTTATGGCTGCATTAAAATTGTTTATTAAATTTGTACACTAAAAGAACACAGTGTGTCAAATGACTCTCACGGAAAACATTTTTGGGCATACGGTTTTTCCCTATGACTTTTTCACCGGGCATTAATTAGCCTTAGGCCAGATCGGCATGGATCTGTCCAGGGCTGGAAACGTTAATACACAGAATGCCATTTACATAGAGTATTAAACGATTTTTCTTGCGTTCAGCAGTGGAGCTCCAAAACTTCAATCAATCTCTCTGTCTGCTGATTGATGGTCACCAATGTAATTAGTATGGCAAAGTGCACAGTCACATAAGCACATTTGTTTAGAGGCTTAGAGTAGGTGAAATTGCATTTTCCAGGCAGTGTTGTCAGTTTCTTTCCGAGAGAGAGGGAGAGAACAAAATGCATTAGTCACATGGATGCAAAGTAAGCTGCCCGTAATTTGATGGCATTGCACCGGCACTAAAACACAGTAAGTGGGCTGCTAATACAATATTTGCTTTGTATAATAGATTTTATGGTTTAAGATACAAAGGTGTAGATCTAGAGACAGAATGCTACTGTGTGCTATCATATCTGATTATATTGCTGGACTAGAAGCCGTTCTAAAACCAAGTAGTTGTTTTTTATTCCTGTATAGGGTTATGAAATGAATGTGTTATTGATGCTCATTTAAAAAAAAGAAATGACAACCTTTATAGGATCTCCAGATGAAACAGAACATATTCCTGCAACAAGTATTAAAGTCCCATAAACGAGTGCTACAAATACACGTTCTGTGTTACAACTGCAACAATTATTTAGTATTTCAAATACACAGACAACTTTAGGTTAGGTTTCATTTCTTTCAATATATCTTCAATTATGGATAAAGCCTTGAATGAGTAAGAAACAAAAACAGCGTGTCTCTTTTGTTATTCAAACATCGTTCTGCAAAGACATGGACAAATGTGGAGTGATATTTTGGTCTGGCTCAACACAATGACTGCTAAGCAAAATAAATCCTGTTGATTTTTCCCCCCAGCTTATAGCAAGTTTTTAAACATACTGGTTATATCAAATAAGGCAAGAACCTTTATAATATCCTACTAATAATTAAAATATTTAAAACTTTAATGCCACTATTATGCCATTAAATGTATTAATTATACCATGCTTTACTGCATAATACGAAAGATAGACAATAATGTAGAACAGATTTCTCTAGCTTCCAATGTGTTGAGGGCAAGAATAATGGACAATTGCAGATAAAACATGAGTGGCGTTGCAATACATCATGATTAAAATGTGTGATGTAGTGTATTATAGGTAGTATGTCTCTACAATGCGGTTTTAAAACCCATTTTCTTTTCCGCATATACGGTATTTGTTTGTATGCTATCATAATTGTAACAATTGTAATGGTTACAAGGCTTGTTATTAATCCCTTCTGCTACGATGTCTTACAATGTGACTCTTAATTTGTATATGCGGTGTGAAACTACTGTATGTATATTAAAATCATACATTATCAGACACCCTTCTTTAAATATATCTAGTACATTTCATTCATCTACCAATTCATTACATCTACTTCTTATTATGATATGCACCCTGGGGTACAAAAGTTCCATGCTAAACTCTAAGGAGTTTTAAATATGAATTTATTATAAAGAAGACAATGTTCTGTTCTCTAGTCATTAATATAATGGAAATATTTATTTGGTGACAAAAACATTTGGAGCACAAATTGAAAAGTGATTACAAAGTCAAGCCACTGTGTATGCTGCGTATGTTTTGTTGTATTTGCAACTTTTCAGTATTGAGACCTCCGTCCCTCTAGAAGGGTCTGATTATGTGAATACAAGTATATGAATAGCATATACAGTTAAATGGAGATCTGGATAAAGCTACACATTGTAAACTTATTCCATACTAAGCAAAATACATCTGTCATCCGCAAACATTCTTTCTGTTCATTTTTTTCCTGTAGGCAGCTGTTGAAACTTTACATAAAGAAACCAACAATGCCGTAGTTTTTGCCACTCTGTACAGTATTTTGACAGATTATTGATGCGCACATAATTGTTATTACTAAGGCATCATGCTGCATCTTAAAGGAACTGAATCTGGAAATATAGTATAAACTCTTTGCTATGGTATGGCACTGTAGTTAAATATTCAGGTGATCCATCTTGCAGATGTTACATATCACGCTGTCGAATGCTACCACACACTGTGTAAGCTTACCTCCCTCTCAATGTTCGGTGTTGAAAGGGGACCAGAGATTGGTGCCCCCCCCCCCCCATCGATTTCTGTTATGATTCACTGCTATGTTTGAAGAAGTGGATATCTCTATTCACTCGTTCACGGCAGTCCCAGGTGAAATAATGAGGAATAAGAACTCAGCAGTAATGCCTCAAACGCTGCATCTAATATATACAATTCCCAGACTGTAACTATGGAAATGATAACCAGACTATGTAAATAATTGTCTATACTTATGTATAGGTTTGTGTGTGTATATACAGTACTGTGCAACCGTTTTATTCAGGTGTGGAGAAAATGCTGTAAAGTAAGAATGCTTTCAAAAATAGACATGAAAATAGTTTATTTTTTTTGTCATTCAACAAAATGCAAAGTGAAATTAATGTTTGGTGTGACCTCCTTTTGCCTTCAAAACAGCATCATTTCTTTTAGGTGCACGTGCACATAGTCAGATATTTTGCAGGCATATAGGGAGGTGTATAATTAAACAATTAGACCAACTAGGTGTTAATTTAGTAAGTAGGTTGAAACACAATTATTAACTGAAACAAATATAGCTGAAACAAGGTAAGATTGCTAAAGACAATTTAATGTCAAAAGTCATACAGCATGCCAAGCACAGCAACAAGGGACAGGTTATTTATACTGCATCAGCAAGATCTCTCCCAGGCAGACAGGTGTTACTAGATGTTCTCTCCAGGCTCTTTTGAAGACACGCAAAGAAACAGGCAAAGCTTAGGACCATAGACACAGTGGTTAGCCAAGGAAATTTACCGCGGTAGATGAAAGATACGTCATGCTTACTTCCCTTCACAATCAAACAGTGGGACCCTGGTACACCTATCTACTGTGGTCAGAAGGTGGTCTTCATGCAAGACTTGCGGCCAAAAAGCCTTACTTTCAACATGGAAACAAGGCCAAGAGACTCAACTACTAATGAAAACACAGGTGAAAAATGACCTGATGAGTCTAAACACTGAACAGTGAAGCATGGTTGAGGTTCCTTGTAGGTTTAGGGATGCATTTCTGCAAATGGAGTTGGGGGTTTGGTCAGAATTAATGGTCTCCTCAATGCTGAAATGTTCCATTATGCAATACCTTCAGGGAGGTATCTGAATTACTCAGACTTATTCTGCAGCATGACAAAGACATTTTCATTAAAACTATGTTCAGTGTAAGTAAGATAAAGGAGTACTAGACATAATGTGGGGGCTCCCACGGAGCCCTAAACTCAACGTCATCGAGACTGTCTTGGAGTACATGGAGAGAGAGAAGCAACTGAGACTGCCTAAATCCACAGAAGAACTTCAAGATGTTTGTCAAAAAAACTACCTGGCAAGTTTCTTAAAAACTGTGCAAGTGTACCTAGAAGAACTGATACTGTTTTGAAGTCAAATCACGCCAAATATTCATTTCAATTAGATTTTTATTCTGTTCACTCACTTTGCATTTGGTTAAATGATTAGAAATAAACTATTAATATGTATTTCTGAAAGCATTCTTAGTTTACAACATTTTTTTCACTTCCACCTCAAACTTTTGCACAGTACTGTATATATAAAATATGTATGGTACAGAGCTTTGAAATGTACCATTCATATGATATACCAATCAACATTACATTCAACATTAACTCATTTACAAACCTGTGAGAATACAGTTGTAGAAATCTGTCACTTTTTCAAATCCTACATTATAAAGGTCAAGCACACTAAAGATATCCATGTAATATATAATTATAATTACCTGTTGACATTTCCTCCTCCTTAAACAGGGACATCATGAATATACTATAATTGACACATCATGCTGCAGAATATTAGATTTAATGATGTAAAATGAAAGCTTCTGATTTTAATGTAATTAGTTTTATTGTGCTAAAAGTTGTCAGTTATTCATCCTCCTAAATATATTGGAAAACATTAAAATATTTGTTGAAATAGGGTTTACTATACCTTTTAACCTATCTTTCAAATTTTTAAAATTATATTACCAACTAAACCCAAAGCACTTCAGCTATAACGTTTGGTAGCTAATCCACTATAGGACTTGTGTGGTGAGCATTAGGATTTCACACCACATCTGCAGTCACTTGCTAGTTATGGGAGGACAAGGAGTATGACATCCTATGGTTACTTGGGCATCACATTATGTGACTCTTATTTACTCAGAGCACCAGGTAACGCATATTCCATAACATGGTTATGCAAAGAATATCTCAATAGCGCAGAACCTTAGTACTGTTCTCAAAGAGCTCTGTCGTTAAATGCACATTTCTCTTTGTGTTATTGCAATTTTGATTGCTTAGGATGAGAACGAGAATGTTAGACATGTGAGTTATGTGTACGTGACAAATTCACCTTAGGTTTAAGGATAACCGTCTGCGTTTTTCTCCAGTATAAATAATCAGCTTAGTTGATTTTTCTATTTCCATGTAATTGAATAATAATAATCTCTTTTGTTTCAGCTTCTAGCTTTTTGAACCTCGGTTTCGTCTTGTGACAGAATCTGTTATACCAAGAAGTAAGGCTTCTGTATCTCAGCAGGAGAAGGCTAAGGCAGCTTAAAATAATGCAGGAGAAGAAAAGCTTATTCCATGGCAGAGCTTCTTTCATTCTCTTTCTGTGCCAAGTAATTACAGCACTGGAAGTACCACTTGACCGTAAGTATCACTCTTTCTTTTACTTTGGTTCTAGCATTGGAGATCTGTTATTTCGGAACCCTGGTGGTTACATCTCTGCAGGAATCCGGATGCCTCTAGTTGTTCCATGGTTCTCCATTTGTTAGACTTTTGGCTACTGATAATCTTGTTATGACATATAGAGTAAAACATCTCTTATGTATGCATTTAAACTGCAGGGCGCTCTTAATTATTTTTATTGCATGAGACACAACAGGCAATCACCTATTTTTCTGTTAAAAGGGACATCTCACAAAAAAAAGAGTCTTAGAAATGTAGTGCGGCACTGAAGAAAAGTAGCGTTTGATTAGACGCTGTTCCAATAAATGTTTATCTGCAAATCTAGAGGCCACCAATGTTGACATTCAATATGGTAGGTCATTCCAAACTTGGCTATCACACTGAGCTGATTCTGTATGCTAATGAAGTCCATCTTATGCAACTAAAGTCCCTTTGCCCATAAACCTCAATAAGTCAGATGGTCCATCTGAGCAATTAAGCCAAATATAGAATCATGTAACCCAGGTGTAAAAATATTGAAGTACATCTGAGAAATGTCCTGCATGCCATGGGCAATAACCAAGGCAAGACTGTAGAACTTTTAAATCAGATTATTGTATTGATTTTAAGACATGTGTGACTTAGACGGTATCCAAAAAATTGGGGTGTCTCAGCAAGCACTGGAAAGGCCATGGATTTTTGAAGACATTTATAGAAATTCAAACCCTTCATAACAGTAAATGTAGCCACAGGGGGTTTTCTTTGTTGCCGATTTTATGTAAGCATTGGTTTTCTCTACTCCTTTTAGTTCCTAATATTGCACCCTTGTCTGTCTATACCGTTCTTCCTTATCACCTTCCTTGCATTCTTTGTGGTTTCTTGTCACTAACAGAAAGTTTCTTACATTTTTGTTTACCTTTTACAACTGCGGATTCTCTTGTTGGGGGAAAAAGCCAAACTCCTAGAGCAGTGTAAGTTTCTGTGCCTTGTGAGGCAGTCTGCAGCCAGTGCAACCGAAGCCGTTTGATTCATATTGCTTTTTACTACCATCTGGGCTTGTTTTGCTGTGTTTGCTGTGGTTGTTCACTTTTTTTTACATCTAATTCTTGTTTTTTTTATTGTTTTAGAAAAACACACCCTTGTGTATATTGTTTAAAGTTAATTTACTTGATTCATTTTTTAAGTGCCTTTGTGTACATTTTTTTTTTATCAAACTTCCTTTTATGGTCACATTTAAGGAGATAGTTTTATGTAAACAATAAAGTAAACTTCTATATAGTAATATTAACTTTTAATATTCAATACATCATTTTGTATATTATGTTTATAGTCAATGTAAATACATTACTACCCTTTTGGAGTCAAAAGGTTACAACGTTCATAATGGCCAACAAAATAATGATGTCTTGAACTTCCAGAATTGTCTCCTGGCAATTTGAACGGAAAACCAGGGGGTGTTTATAGAACAGAAAGTGGGTTTAGAAACTTAAGACGTGTCAAGCTCCTTAAATGTTAAAATTGGAATTTTGTTTGATATCTTGTATTGTAGTCTCCCAAGCCATATTGCAAAGTGAACTGGATCTTTTCCATGAACATAGCCTTCAGATTGTAAAACCCAAAATTTAAGTCACTATACTACCACCCCATCATCATACTTTCCACACGCTGATGTTCCTTACTGCACCTATTATTTTCTTAACTTTGATTATCCTAATTTTTTTACTATCTGTAATAGAGGCATTAAGCTGGCTTTATCGTGCTTAATGAATTTTGCCTTATCGTTGCTCACGAACATTTTAATTGTTATATGTTACACAAACTGGTAAATTCTATAATATAAATAGCCCAAATCATGTTTTTTTTATATTAATCACATTTTATTTACAAAGAAAACCAGAAATCGTTTTCTCATAACACAAGCTAATTATGGTGTGAGACATTTTTGATTTTTTCTGAGTGCTTATGTGTTTGGGTATACAGTATAATAGCAGTAGATATTGTGGATAAATGGCATTGATTTGCATCCGTGTTTCATACATTTTAATGTTTTATACTGACATTAATTATGTTTTCTATTATGTTTCTGGACATTTTATGCTGTTCGTAAATCATAATTCTCTTGAATGTATTTAAATGTATATTTCTTATGAAATGTGATGTGTCAAGCAGGCTTTTTTTTTTTCTTCTTTTGTCTTTTGCTAAGCTTCAGTCACATTATTGAATTGCTTGCCCGTTAATTTATATTGCAGGTTCTGCATTCAGTGGATCGCTTGTTTTCTGCATGCTTTATTATATATCGTATGTCAGGAGGTATTTAAATCATTAACACATTTATATTCATGAAAACTAGAATACTAATGTTTTTTTCCTTTTAATTTCTGAACCTAATTTACTACAGTACCACAGCCTCCAACTATTACCCATCAGTCACCGAAAAATTATATCGTGGATCCAAGGGAGAATATTGTGATTCAGTGTGAAGCAAAAGGGAAACCTCCCCCCACGTAAGTGTCTTATTCTTATATTCGAGTCTTTAGAAGACAGCAGATCTGTTTCCTATCGTTAGCGCCAGATACAAGTCTCTGCTTCACTCAAATTTCAATTGCCTTAATTGTTGTGAGTTTCCGGTTCAGGGATGCTGCAGTGTTGATTGAAAATATGTCAAAGTAATGATATACAGTTGACTTGATTTAATGAGAAAACATATTGATCAGGAAGCCATTTTAAAGTGTTGAGTGATTTTTGGCTTATAGCAATATGTGCAGGCCCTCCTATGGGTCTTAGCAAGAAGTAACTGTATGAATAAGTACCTGCATCAACCTCATGCTGTTATCTGACTCATACTGTTTTCCGACTTTCTGCATTGGTAGAAAGTTAGGTGGGAAGAAAAGTCACATTAATCACTCTTTGGTGAGTTTAGCTGTATAATTATGCACTTGCTATGAAGTTGTAATATGCACACACTTTTTAAAATGTCCTAAAGCAGGTAAAAATTTATATTATCTTCAATTATAGCAAACGATATAGTAGTACCTAAACATAAAATGTTCTACTTTGTAATCTGGGAATTAATTTGAAAATATTGCAAATTATAAAATCTATTGAACACTAGGTAGCTCCTTTATTCATATGAAGATATGAATATTTGTAATCATTATTTTTATTACGACAGCTTTTCTTGGACACGCAATGGAACTCATTTTGACATAGATAAGGACCCACTGGTAACAATGAAACCAAATTCAGGGACCCTGGAGATCAATATCATGAATGGTGGAAGGGCAGAGGCATATGAAGGGGAGTATCAATGCACAACTAGCAATGATCGTGGAACTGCCGTATCCAACAACATTGTCATCCGCCAGTCCAGTAAGTGCACCGTGAAATCAACAACCTTAACTGGGAACACTTTCATCACGTGAAATATTTTTTATAATTCACTTTTAAATGTTTTTAATGTTTATTTTTTGCACTAATTATAACTATGAAGAACAAAACTAAAATACACAAATTTTAATGTTTCTAGATGATCATTATTTTAAGCACTAAAATTTTCTGTTTAATTCTCTTATTTTTTGTTTCTTTTCTTTGATTAAAGACATCTATAAAATCATCCAAACCATCTTGCTAGAAGGTAACAGCAAACCATGTAATGCTCTGGCATGATATTTCTTACGTCCCTCTGAACATTCCTCATTGTTGAACCCTAACACACCCGAGCACTTGAATGTTCTGTCCAATCTCTCTGATGAGATTGTTGACCACTTTTCCTTGTAAACCTGGGTAATGCGCATCCAATATCAGCAAGGACCTCATAGCTTCACATCAGAACAGTCTAAAAGTTAAAATGAGGTCATTATGGCTCATTCAGCCTGAAATTAGGCTAATGTTAATAGGATAAAGATTAAAATGAACAGTGACAATTTCATGTGTCCTCACACAGAGCTACATGTGTTCATTGTAGATATAATGCCAGAGGTGAAAAATAACCTTCATTTTTTTTTTTTTTATATGGTCATTAGTGAAACAGCTCATTTGCTTACATTTATTTTATATGTATACTGTATATTTATATATATTTTTTTTTTTTATTAACACAACGCTTTTTCTACATTACCCAGTGTTTATTTTAAATATTATTGTCAATTGCACATTCACCCTCTTTGTCATAAGTACAGACCCTTTGTTTTCCTTTTCTCAAACCAGATTTTTCCTGAATGTGTTTTTCTGAAGAAAAAAAGTTTGGTTTTTTTATATGGTTCATAATGTAGTTCTGGATATTTGTAGCAATGTAAATTTTCTTTTTACATTTTTTTCACAGTCATTTTAACCACCGAATAGAAAGTGATATAAAATAAGAACCTGGCCTTTTATACTAAGAGATACATTTCCTCGCTTTGTGGAATTCATGTACAATATCTGTTGATTTTTTAAATTAGATGACTGATGAATGCATACCTCACAACGTGGCTGAAAAGGGATGCTCTTATTTTAGGAGGTGTAGTTAGAGCCATACCTAGGAACTTCCCAGTGTTGGCTACCTGGAGTGGTGTGTGGCCGAGATCAGGGAAAGGGCTAGTCTCAGTTAAGCGTAAAAGTGATAAGAAGAAGAGTCAAAGCAGAGAGTAGGTGGAAGCCGGATAGCATGTGGGCATTATTCCTGGCTGGAGACCAAACATATTATCCTAAACCACCGGGAAAGCAGCCCTTTACTTGGAGACTCCAAGTTCCCATGTATGGGTTAGAGACATGGCAAGGCGGTGGAACTTTAAATACAAAAAAAGCAAAACCCCACCCTAATAACCATACAAAGACACATTTTGAAAATGACCAATATATACATACAACAGTCAAGGAATCAGCGCACATCCAGTAAATACTACTTAAATGCACATTTCTGAAGCAGAAATATAAGAAGCAGAACTGTGCTAAAATTTTTAGGTAACTTTGCCACCATTGTAGATATGTGTATATATATATATATATATATATATATATATATATATATATGAAGAATACATATTTTATGTTTAAAGTTAAATGTATACATTTTCTGCTGTTCGTATACATATTATTGTGCTTTTTAAAGTGTCATACCCAACAAGTATTCTGAGTTCCTAGAAAAGAGTTAGGGGTGGAAAGAGGGACAGATGTATTTGGAAATGTCCCTTATAAGTAGTGACACTTAGCAGGTATGGAAATGCAACAGCTGTTGATTATTACCTAAACTTCATCTTCTAAAGCTAGCTTGTACATAGGAGTATTGAGGAGGCACAACATCCTGAATAAGGAATGGATGGTGATATTTTATGGCATACTTTTAACGCAGGTAGACCTTACTCCTTACTTAGTTAATTGCGTCAGCCAGTTTACCATTGTTCACCAGGAGTGGCTGGTACTGAAATAGTTATGGTAAGCCCTAGAAAGGCTTGAGCATTAGTGATTAACTTAAGTCAATCAAGTGGAGCCATGGTGAGAATTCACAGTAGGGCAGCTACTTTAGAGATGTCTATAAGTTCAAAACCATTTAGATTGTATTTTCCACACACTCCCATGACATTTAAATGGAAAATCTCAGTTTGAGCTATTTGCTTTTCTGCTGTGAGAATTGTACGCGGTACAGAAATAAGGAATTCTTTAAAGTACAAATTGTGAAGATTCCTGAGATTAGATGAAAGTTTAGGAATTGAAGTTGTCATCTTAAATTTGCATTGGTATACAAAACCATATTGTTAAAAATAAAAACTCTTGAAAACAATGGTAACCTTGTTTGCTGCTCCTGAAGAGACTCCACAAGCACCTCAATGTCAAGTCAAGATACTGATGCTTATATATTGGGCCTTGTATTTCCAGTCTCATTGCCCTTATCGGTGGATCAGTCTCATATGCTGATGGAGATTTTTCTTCTAGAATGATACAATACATTCTTGAGTGATGACTTACCATAGGGCAAGGTTCTCTGTTCTGAAGTAAGCATAGGTTCACCCTTCTCGAATAAGCTGGCCTCGGACATATTTACCGTATGCTTTATCTAAGAATTTTCTTTTAGGTATTACCATTTAAAACCAACACAAACCAACACAAAACATTTATCTTTACTTAAGATGCTATACCATGAGTTGAGCGGAAATTTATCACTGTAATTTTATCTAACTTACTGTTCTTTGTAACAGGATCTCCCCTCTGGACAAAGGAAAAGATTGAACCAATAGTAATACAGCATGGTTTACCATTGGTTCTACCATGCAGACCTCCAAAAGGATTACCTCCTCCTATTGTATTCTGGATGGATAACTGTAAGTTGTTTTTGTTCATATAATTAGAGTATGTAAAATTGCGTCTTCCGCTAAGTATTGCAAAAACCTTCCCAATCAAAAAACCTTCTCTGTTATATGTGAATGTTTGAAAGTATATGATTTTCAGAATACTGTAGTCATAAATGTTTTCAAATAAATTGAAACATTTTGAAAAGAGCATGTCGGACAAGAGGGACATTGCGCTATGGCGGCGTAGGCTGTATTACATGACATGCAGTTTTGACTGGCGTGGTGCATTAAAATAGGAATCAGAGGACACGTGACTTACAGCAGATAATGTATGTTGTGTTTTCATGCACAGAGACTTATCCCCACATACCAGAACATTGATACATTGATCAGCTATTACTATATCCCAGTATTCTTTCTGCCAAAAAAAAGCCCAAAACAGAATATGTTAACATAGTACTTTGCTACTTGATTAATAAAATTACACAATAGCTCCAAATGGTAATACAATAATCAAGGTGATATTGGCAACTTATTGTATTGTTCCCTTTTTCTGTAGCCTTCCAGCGGCTGCCTCAGAATGAGAGAGTCTCTCAAGGTTTAAATGGAGATCTTTTTTTTTCCAATGTTCAGCCAGAGGATAGCCGTGATTTCTACATCTGCTATGCAAGATTCAATCTTACTCAGACAATACATCAGAAGCAGCCAATTTCTTTAAAAGTTTTATCAAGTAAGTCACAGGCATTGCACTTCATATCCATTTATATGTTTACTCGGTATCTTTTTCTTGTAATAAATCATGCATTTTCAATGTCAGACCTTAATTCATCTTTTTAGTCTTACCAGCTTTTTAGAAACTCCATCATACACAATTTACTATGACAGCAGATTCACTTCTAAGGCTGTCTCCGCGTGGTATGTCAGTATGGCTGATACACCTGTGCACATCCCCTGCGCTTGGGTTTTTGTGGAAATATCATCTTAGCCAAACTTTGTCATAATTGGACATTTCCAGATATTGTTGAACTCATACCAATATTGTGCTTGATATGTATGCATGCTAGGAAGTACTTTTTTAGTTCCAGTAAGTATACAGTAAACAATAGAGGGAATGGCCTAATTACATAGTAAAATGCCGTGCAAGTCCAGCAATAGCTTGAAAACCCTTTAAAATATTAAGTGAATATTTTTTCTTTGACAAAGCCTGATTTCTGGCACCAATTGAGATTATACACATGTAACCTAAATATTGCACACAGCAATGATGTTTAACAAGTTATTTGGAGATTAGTTCTGAAATTTCACAGACTGCTTTAGCTTTTTTCAGCGACCGTTGGAGCAGGTAAAAAGACAGCAGGATTGTGTCACCTTCTTCACTTAGTTAAAGATCACGTTAACTTATTTGGGGAGGTTGTCTAAGTTGTCAGAGCTGCTGCTTCCACTGATACATCTGAAACCCAACTTCAGAATTGTAAGCGTTAGTATTTAAACTATAATTCAGAATAGTGAAATGGTCCTGATTTGACTCCTGCTTAAGTTGGTATAAGCATGAAAACATCTGATCGGTTTTAACCAGGTTGAAGGACTAAATATCTTCTGGAAATCCTACACCTCCTATTGTGCTCAGTAGACTTTTCAGGTGTTGGATTGAGAGATGGTGGAGCAAAGGATCTGCAATCTTACTTTGCTGTCTTCCAGTGGGACCACACAATTAACACTGCATTTTAGGCTTAGGCTTGAATGTTTAATGTCTCATTCTGTTTATTTCAGTGGATTCAATGAATGAAACTATTGCAGCTAATTTAAGTGACACTGAGTTGTATGGTGGTGAGTTTTGGGAAACAATATTCAAACAGTATTCCATTTAATACTAGAATTTAGGACTAACTTTACCTCCATGGTCACCTAACATGTACTCTCACTAATTTGTTCTTCTTAATCAAACTTCTATCTGTATTTTACAGATTATGTTCTGATATTTTCTTTACATTATTGTCAGTATCGACGCTGTTTCACATAAACAAGATCTATTTCACTAAACAAGCAAAGCATTACACACATTTCATAGCACAAAAAACTTGGATTTTCTTTTAATTATTGCATATTTGCAAAATTATGATATATGTGTAGCTTCTTAGCAATTCCATTCATTTCAGAGTAAACAGTCCATTTTTAAACAGCTGAGAGGCACATGGTACCTGAAAATGTCACTTGTAATGTTTTACACTTCTCAGCCAATGCAAATGTAAATGTAAAAGGTACGAATTACAGAAAATTCCTGTACAGAAAAACAGCTTCTTCTGAAACCTCTTCACATTAGACATACCGTGTTTGCTCGATTATAAGACAAGGTTTTTTTCGTCTTATAATCAGACCTCAACTAGGTCTGACTATGAGACTAAGATCCAGATCCCCCCGCAGAGATGCAGGGGACCTGGATCCTCCTGTCTCCCCCCTCCACCACCCCCTAACTTACCGGTGCTTCTGAGTCCCCGGTGCTTAGTTCCCCGTGATCTCTGACAGCCCGGGAAGGTCTGCACGATGGACGCAGACAACCCTCGCTGCTAACCGCACCTCTTCCCGGCTGCAGCGGAAGTTGTGTACGCGAGTCCCGTAGAGCTCTACACGCTGCCCGGACTACGCACTGGGAACTCGGAAGCTCCGGTAAGTTTGGAGGAGGGAGTGTTAAATGGGGGGCATAAGGCATTTCTGGAGGCAGAGTGCTCTATGAAATGCCTTTTAACCCCCTTAATGCCACTCTGCCTCCAGAAATGCTTTTTAACCCTCTATACGCCACTCTGCCTCCTGAAATGCCTTATACCTCCCTATATGCCACTCTGCCCCATAATATGCCTTTTAACCCATAAGGCAATTCTGGAGGCAGAGTGGCACATAGGGGGTCAAAAGGCATATCATGGGGCACAGTGGCATATAGGGGGTATAAGGCATTTCTTGGGCAGAGTGGCAAGCCAGGGGGCAGATGTGCATAACTGGGGGGGGCAGGTTGGAACAAAAAGGAAATAAAAACAAAATATTTTTCTCAATCATAGCTTTTATTTAAAAAAATAGTTCACATAGTTTACATGAATTAACATTTACTGGTAAAACTTTTTCCCTATAGGGTCGTCTTATATTCAGGCTTTTTCTTTTTTTTTCATAAATTTATATTCAGATTTTGGTGGGTCGTCTTATAATCAGGGTCGTCTTCTAAGCGAGCAAATACGGTACTTTAGTTCACATACAAGCTACACAAATAGGTAATCTGCATAGAAATGTGTAATTTATTAAACTCTGAACAACTCTGAAACACAAAATACTATAATTAAAATTATATCTACAGAGTAACCACATTACCACACCAGAAAAGCACACAAGACAGCAAGCAGGTTCCTTAATTTGAAGGAATGTATTGTCATATTTAGTACTTTGAATGAACCATTAGTTTATTAGAGTGTTGGGATACGCACATGACTTTCAAAGAGGTTGATAAACTATATAAACCATAATAAACCATGATAAACCATATCTGATTATGTGCATACAACTCACATTATCAATGAGAATTATGGGGCTATGCAGGCCAAGTTTAGCTCAAGAGTCAAATGTTATCTTCATTCTATCAGGAAACATATTTCTTCTTGGGGGAAATGTGTGAATCTTGAAAAGGCAATGCTTTTTTTTTGTATAATGTAGTCACATCCAGTTCTTATTTTCCCTTTAGGATCACAATGTAGGTGCTTTTCGCTGCTAGTGAAATTTAATAAATAGGCAGCAATTCTCTTGAAGCTTCTCTACATGTCGTGAGATCAAAAGCATTATATATTCAGAAAATGTCATTTTTGAAAACTTTAATTTTTGAACTGCTAAGATGAATTCCATGAGGGTCAATTTAAGTGTTCAAAGTTAGATGTAAAATCCCCTAGCATTTGCATAATCAAGCAAAAAAAACTATTTTCTATTCCCTTTTCAAAGATTCACAGTAAAATCGCTATAAATAAGACATAGGTATCCACAGGATATCGCTTTTAAATCATCACATGGTTTCATTTACATTCAGTAAGTTCATTAAAAGAGACAACTATTTCTGTTTTCTTCTTTTGCTTTTGAAACTTAAAATATGCAAATATCTCACATAATGAATGTCAGTAATAATGTTGCATGCCTTGAATAATAGTTGGTCTGTATACTATCCTAGAATCCATTATTCATATTTCTAATTTAAAGTCTATGTCTTTACATCCCTGTCAAATAACCATATCTCAGCTCCAAAAACAATGCACTATTTTTAGCTTAAAAGAAATCAAACTAAAAAAGCTTTAAAAGATTCTGTTTTTCTTTCCAGATAGTCCAGCCGGTGAAAGACGCCCAAGCCTTTTGGTTCCTAAAGGGGCCACAAGTAATAAAACTGTGCTCAGGGGAGATGTGCTTTTGCTGGAATGTATAGCAGAAGGACTGTAAGTAACGAGCTATCATTTTCCATGTAACTCCCTGAGTTTATTGGTTAGTCCTTAAAGGCCAGTGACTGATAAATCACTTTCTTACATCGGCCGCTTACACATTTACAGCGTGAATTGCGTGTATCCAGCAGGGGACGTACCCTAAATAAATAACTTGGAAAGAGTTGTGAGCAAGAATCACTATTGAGCACCAATGGCCAAGTGCACATCTGATCCGGCTACAAATGTTTGGTCCTAGTAGTACTTAAACCTGAACTTAAAGATGTAACCTGAAAATTTTCTTTTCTATTATAAAGGCATCTTAGTAAGAATTTTGTTTAAAGGGGTAAAATAAGCACTTAATAGGCTACGATGAATCTTTGTAATGTGACCGTGGGGGCAACTAGAAGCCATCGGCCTTTTCAAGACAGGCTTAACCTTACTTTGCAGTCGTCTTTCAAATAGTACCCATGTCACAAATAAAGAAGCAAAGAAAACCATGCCAAAAAGGCCAATATATTATATGTAGTATATTACTAGCAACTGACCTTTTTAAAGTAATAATAACTTTATAAGGTCATATCATTTAATGGGAAGATTGCAGAAATTGTAAATGAAAAGAACAGCAATTTTACATATATATATTGTGGTAAAGTGTATGGGAGAGTGGTTGATGGGATATATGTCTCACCTGGTTACCTCAGCCAGGCCTGGTAGCAAACCCAGGTGCTCTCAGGTGAGGCTTCCTAAGCTCGTTACTGGGGAGGAGGCCTTAAAAGAAAGGGCTGTTAGGTTTTCAGAGGGAGGGAGACACTGAATGAAGGAGCAGCTACAGCCAGCGCTGCAGCCCACCAGGTATGAAGCTTTACCCCATACAAAACTGGTTACTTTGCTTTGCGTCAGACCTTAGGCTGCTAGAGAGGTATCCTGCTGTTTAGTTAGAGCCGGACAGGCTTATAGTTTGTTTTGTTTACAAGGTGCTCTGTGATTACAACATCTAAATAAACACGCTTTTACGTTGGAAACCTGTGTGAAACTGTCATTGCCGCCCCATGCGTGAGCTGTCCCCTACAATATATATATCTTCTACCAGATTTTATTTTGCACTGCCTAATTTTCACATAAAATATATGAATCATTTTAATGTGTCTTTAGTGTTTATTTCGTAACTTTAAGCACCAAATGAAATAGTCTGATTTACACAGTGTATAAATGTATTTCATTCCACGGAGACAGAAGTCAATGTTTCACTCCATTGATTTAAAGCCTGTAGGTTGTGGTAGCTTGCAGATAAATCATTTTTCAGCGACACCTTAATGGGTCATTTTTACATAGCATACAATCGCTGTAGCCGTCTTTTCACAAAGCTGTAGGGATTTTCCTCCGTCCATCATTTCTCTTATATTAAATGCTGGTGCACACAATATTTAAATCAATTGTTTAATAAATATAACATAATACCTTTTTATTTTGTTGTTTAAAGTTAAATTTATTTATTGCATGGACAAGCTTCTCTTGTACAGTATTCGAGCGCATTTTTATGTTTTGGGTTAAATGCTTACAAGTCAGATTTATTAGGTGCAACTCGATGAATAGAAATCTAAATAGCGCAAACAGCAGAATCATCATATCTGCTGCTCCAAAACCAAGCATTGAGGTTTCCAAGACCTGTTTCATGTGGGATCAGTTTTCTTCTCTTAGACCAAAAATTCCCCTTTTCAAGGCATGTTCCTTGAGAGAGAAGTGTTTTGCCTATTTTGTTTCTGAAAAGCAATACAATACTCAGTTTAGTTTAGCAGAGTGCCGGTGGTTCTTTTTTGTGTGTGTCCTCTGTTTAACCATTCCTGATATTTTACAGGCCCACACCAGACATCCGCTGGAGTAAAGAGGGGGCAGAGCTGCCTAGTGACAGACTTTTCTATGAAAACTATAATAAGACGCTGAAGATAATTGATGTATCAGAAGCCGACTCTGGAAAATACAAATGCACGGCCAAAAATATCTTGGGGTCAACTCACCACATCATAACAGTCATTGTGAAAGGTATGCACATGGCCCAAGCTTAGTAAACAAAGCCAAAAAGGTTCAGTTGCTCAGTGGCTTTGGCCAACAGTCTTCCTTTATGCAGAAGTGAATGAGTTTATAGAAGTAATCCCGAATCACTGTATTCAAGATAATCAGAGGGATGCCTGTGTAGCAATCCCAACACAGAAATGCAATCGCATACGAGCCAATATCCTCCTAAATTTCCAACTTTTTTTTCATATCAATCTCTGTGCAGATTTATTAAGCTCTATAAATGGAGCATGGCTTAGAGACCCATATTTTTTTTTCAGCATTTTATTATCGTTTCTTTCCCCCCCCGAGAAGCGGAGAAGAAGCTGGTTACCATGGTGATCATCCGTAATGCTTTCTGTTCTTGTCCAAGTGATTTACGCTATATATATATATCTAAAGAAGGAGAAGCAAACAGACTCACTACAATATAGCACATGTTGGCTTGTATAGAGATAATGGATTTGCAGGGTGTGCATTGAAGCAATGGCTTAAAGAAGAAATACTGTACATACTGTACATAGAGCGTAATGAGACTTCACTTTTTATTACCGACCAACATGATCGCTGCTGCAATGCTACACCAGATCATGCATTTTAAATCATTTTTAATACAGTTAGCCGTGTTGGGAACCGTGGCTAATGAATATTATTTTGCGTGACCGTGAATGCATATACCAAAAGTGTCACAAACAATCCTTATTAATAATAATAGAATATATAATATGTATTTTATTATAAGCTACAAAGATCATGAATGTGGGATCTCGCAACAGGACTTCGCACTGTTAAAAATGCACTAAAATATGTTAGGAGAGTCGTATTGCACGAATTGCACATTTTATATATATTTAATCTGACCTCTGAAGTTCCGAACGCTTATGGAACTTTACATTTTCTCATGAGATATTTAAGCAATATAGTTATTCTTACTAGGATCCTTATACAGGGATACCATTTACAGGGCATGGGCAAGCATCTTCCCAATTTATAGCATGGATGATAAAATAAAGAGATGAAGTGACACGAAAAAGTTCTGATCCAGGGGTTAATTTATGTACAAATAGGATTTGTAGGTGGGCGTTAATATGGGTTATGGAGTACCCCCTTAAGCTTGTTCCCTGTTGTTTTATGAGAAGGCCCGTTGACATATCCCTTACAGACCTGGTGGAACATTCCTACACTAACCCTGAATGATTCCTCAGCTTCTTGTTCATATACGCTCTCAGATGACACTTCATTTGAGTATTGAGCACAGTTACATATTCACCTTGCTATCTAAAACTTACTGCATCATATTCTGCATTGATAATCATGTTCATTCCATGTGTAAATATTTTTAGCTGCACCTTATTGGATAACTGCACCTCGAAATCTGGTGCTGTCTCCAGGAGAGGATGGAACCCTGATCTGCAGAGCTAACGGAAACCCTACTCCAACAACCACATGGCTTATCAATGGAGTGCCCATTGAATGTACGTGTCATTACCTTAAACTGGCTTTATTGAACTTGAGTAAAAATCTGGAGACACTTTTGCTATGTAAATCGTATCTCCAGTACATCTTTATTTGGTTAATTTACTTTTTCTTTAATCTTAAGTGAAGAATGTAATATTAATTGTATTATTTGGTACCAAACAATTATGCAGTAATAGACAGAGCAGCTGCAAACATATTTATTATTGTTGTGTTTTTTTTTTTTTTTTTATTTTTCTTTTAAATTGACAGCGGCTCCTCCAGACCCAAGCAGAAGAGTCGATGGTGACACAGTGATATTTACTAAGGTGCCAGAAAGAGCCAGTGCTGTTTTTCAGTGCAACTCCTCTAACCAGTATGGCTACCTGCTCGCAAATGCCTTCGTCAATGTACTCGGTGAGATCAGATATATTCTTGATTCTCCTTCTAATTTTAAGCTAAATAAATGTCAGGGGCAGAATTTTCTAAACAAGACACCTATTTTCAGGGCCGGCCGAAGACTTAACGCCGCCTGGGGCGAAGTTTAAAATGCCGCCCCCTGGTACTTACCCTTAAACAGTCCTGCGGCGAGTCTCCCTGTGCTGCCACGGTGCCGGCTTGTAATGCTGAGCGCCGGAAATTCACGTCACTTCCGGCGCTCTGCATTACAAGCCGGCACAGAGACCGAACAGGGAAACTCGCCGCAGAGGAGAGAGAGAGGGGCGCCGAGCGGGTAAGCGAAAACCACTCGGTGCCCCTCTCTCTCTCCTCCGCTTCAAAAAAAACAAAAAAAAAACTGCTTGGGGCGGCAAAGTGCCACCCCTTCTGAAGTGCCGCCTGGGGCAATTGCCCCAGTCGGCTCCATTGTAGGGCCGGCCCTGCCTATTTTGTATGTAATGAGAATGTATACATTTATTGTACCACTTGTATCAAAAGACAGGTTCTCCCATTCCATTTGTGTGTATTTCTACGTCTCCCGTATTAACCATAGACACTTAAAACACTTTGTTGATGCTTTATAAGTACATAAGAATAAATAAGCCTAGTAATATTTTTTTTCTGTTTATAACAATAGAGTAATTGATATTCACTTCCCATTTATTACAAAGAGGTAAATATTTTGCGGCGTGTATGTATGAATACCATTTGAAATAACTTGGTTTCTAGAAAGTCTTATTTACTTTTAATAGTCCTATATTCTAATGCATTTGGGAATTAGTATACATTTTATGAGCTTAACTTATGCAGACGACTTCATCAAACTTGTACGTGTTGTGTGTTTTAGCGGAGCGCCCCCGAATTCTGTCTTCGAAGAAGGTTTATAAAGTTATAGCCAATAGAGCGGCTTTGTTACACTGCCCCTTTTTTGGCTCACCAATTCCTCAAATTGAATGGTAAGTGAGTATTGTTTACGGTCATTGGTTTTATTGGCCAAAAATTAGTTTTCAAGATAGATCTGCTTTTTGCCACTATATAACAACCTTTTTAACCTTTTTTTGCCAATACCCAAATCTATGGTTCTTTTGGGTGTTTTGGGTTCATTTATATTAGCTGTTGATTGGATTACTATTTTTTTAGTGTTTAAATTTGTTTGTTTCATTGCCATGAAATTTCAGAAACCACCAAAACATTACTATGGCTCAAACAGTATACAAAATGAAAACTCTTTAAGTGTGTTGCTTATTGGATGCCAGCTGTATAAATGGTTGTTGTTATTATTTTTAAGGTTTAAGGGCACGCAGGCAAGTATTTTGCGTGGGAACGGATATGTGTTTCATGATAACGGGACATTAGAAGTGCCCGTGGCACAAAAAGATAGCAGCGGAACATACACATGCGTAGCAAGAAATAAATTGGGGACAGATCAGAGGACAATTGAGCTTGAAGTCAAAGGTAAACATTAGCTGACTTATACATCCTTAAGACTTGTTTAATCTGTATTAAAGCTATCGATTAAACAATGAGTTTTTTTTATTTTAGATCCAACTATGATCATGACACCACCAGAATACAAGGTGCTTCAGAGACACGGTAATGCATCTTTTGAGTGCAAAGTGAAGCATGATCCAACGTTAGTTCCAGTGATATCATGGCTGAAAGACAGTGGGGATCTGCCTATCGATGAAAGGTATTGTATCATTAGCGTGAGCAGTTGTATAAAATATTATTTTGTAATGATATATATAGTAACTATCATTCTGGGTAAAAGAGGTACAAAGGCAAAATAACCCCTATGTAGCATCATAGTTAACAGAACTGTAACTTCCAGCTGATGCAAAATAGGGGGCAGCTTCGGACTGGTGGTGTCCCTGGCATTTTAAGGCCAGCGGCAACAATATGACATAATACTGAATCCACGCAGCCGCACATTCGTTTTTAGGCTAACTTTATACTTACATTTTATTTAATACTGTTAATACTGTTAAAAAAAAGTCCCTTTCCCTTTACCAAAGCATAATGTGTTTCACTGTTACCCATTTAGGAACCCTGTTACAATCTACTGCTTAACTTTAGGTATAGTATTGTTCTTTGATTTTCTTGGATCTTTCCTATTGCCATATTGGAAAGCAGGCTGGAGGGTTTATCTGCACGGCTGCTCTCAGAGTTTGAAAGCTTACATGCCATCAATGTATTTACACTGCAGTAACAAATGAAAAAAGTAAATGTACCTAATAAAACTAAACAAAGTGACGTCTCGTGTCGCGTCATAACCAAATGTTGCATACACAATACATATAGGAATCATACGTTTGTGTGTCTTTTCACTATGGAGTCAGATATGTGTTTGCAGGGATAGCATGTTATTTCCACCTTTACTGTGGGATCGCCAGTCTCTTCCCTGTTAGCCTGTGTTTTACCTTGCTTGGTTTATAACATATACATGATTATTTCCATACCTTTCAAAATGAGTATCACAAAATAAGCATTTCCTATACATGCAATACAATTTCACAATCTATCCTCTTTGGTTAAGAATTAATGAAATTGTAACTGATTAGAGCATCGTAATATCATAATATTGACAATATAGTAATAGAGGAACAACCTACGTAATCTATGTAAACTTAATAGAGACAGGAATCTAGCTTTCACAATTTGTCCCATATTTTTATTATTTTGCAGAGTCACCATTCACAAAGAACGACTGACTATAAGGAATGTAACAGATAAGGACGAAGGAACGTACACTTGTGTAGCCAACACCACCTTGGACAGCGTCTCAGCCAGTGCGGTTCTCACTGTTGTTGGTAAGACATGCATGGATTCTTTGTTATGGTCACATGATCTTTGCCGTATTAACACTTTCCAGTGTCAGGAGTGTGAGTGCATACATCATTGTGTGAAATGTGTATCTCAGACCACTGTATCCACAGTGTTCCTTAAACATGGCTTGCTTTGTTTATGTAGACCTATTACCAGGGCCGGCCCAAGGCAAAATGCCGCCCCCCCCCCTTTTTTACCCTTCCTCTCCCTCCGTCCCTGCCGCCCCCCCCATTATCTACCCCCCCATATTATCTACCCCCCCCCCCCTTGTACTTACCTTTCAGCAGTCCTAAGGCGAATCTCCCTGTTCAGTCACGGTGCCGGCTTGTAATGCTGAGCGCCGGAAATCTTCTGGCGCTCAGCATTACAAGCCGGCACCGAGACTGAACAGGAAGACTCGCCGCAGAGGAGAGAGAGAGGGGCGCCGAGCGGGTACTGACAGCTTGGTAAGCGAAAACCACTCGGCGCCCCTTTCTCTCTCTTTCGCTTTAGAAAGAAAGAAAAAAAAAAAAGGGCTTGGGGCGGCGAAGTGCCACCCCTTCAAAAGTGCCGCCTGGAGCGGCTGCCCCACTCGGCTCCATTGTCGGGCCGGCCCTGCCTATTACATATAGGTCTTCTCAGCCTAATCTTGCTTAACCAGATAGGATGGCATTGGGCCGGCTGATATTGTCCAATCAGGAACCCTGCCGCTAGGTGTCCGTGCCCAGGAGTGTGAATAATGTCTGGCCTGGCAGTGCTGCTTGTTGGGAGGTAGACAGTAGTTACCCATAAAGAAACCTGCAGCTCATTTAATAGCCAGAAAAGGCATTTATGCTCCTGTAATATAGACTAATATTATATCTATATAACATATACAATAATTATTACACTTGAACATTCCCTCTATTTATTGAATACTTTTCTTCTTATACACCTATATTACTCTACTATCCATTAGCTTATTATTCTTCCCTTTTTCTTCATTAATGTCCCAGGCATTTTCAACCCCTTTTTCACATAACTATTTCATACCATTTTATCGGTTCACAAGAAAAGTTATATGAAAATAACTATTTGGTTTGAGCGCAAACCAATCAAGCATGTAATTATTATTTTTATTTATACAGTGCTCTACAGTTGTTCTCCTATCCTTTTCAACAGTTATCTACAGTTAAAATACTAAACGATATGAGTTATAGCTGGGTTATGTTGGTTTTCAATCTGTACTAATATTTCTGTTAATATCCCTTGCAGCAGCTCCCCCTACTCCAACTGTATACAACGGTAACAATTCAAAAGTTTAAAACACATCTCTCCTTCACCGTTTGACCAAATGCACGATTGTATTTACAATTTATTGTGTGTTTGTGTTTATTCTTTTGATCATAACATTTTTTTTTGCATTGTGCATGATCTTTATTGCTATGAATTATTTTGTTGTTTGCAAAGTTATACGGAAAGCATAGAACAAGACAAATCCTTATTTTACATTTACATACAGCATTCTATTTCAAATCCATTTGCATTGGAAACCTGCAGAAAATATAAGCCGGCCATGTGTATATCTGTCATTATGGCAAATGAAATAAGAATTCTATCTCCTATATGTAGAGCTGTATCCTACAGTAACAGTTGTGAACTATTTCAGATTTTATATTAACCAATGTTCTAGTTTTTGCAAATTGTCTAAAGCCAATAGTAAAATGTTTGGACAGTAATAAGCAGGTCATCAACAACTTTCCCACCAGGATGGAGATATTTCCTTTGTTCATCTTGTTGCATCCTATAGTTTATTTGCATTGTGTTGCTGTGGTCCTGCAAAGCATTATAGAGCTCCATTTCATGCTACGTTTCATTGCCATGTTAGATTTATCTGCAGCTTTATTTCAAACGCATGTGAAAGCCTTCTTCCCACACATGAATTTGGTGTTACGCTTCACCGACTCTTTTCTTTGCTCATCTGTCTTGGTGGCGTACGGAAGCTACATGTTTATTTTGCATAATAAAGCTTTTCAATTGCAGATCACCCAAACCCACCTTTTGATTTGGAATTGACTGATCGCCTCGATAGAAGTGTGCAGCTATCTTGGGTGCCTGGAGACGACAACAACAGCCCTATTACAAGTAGGTTCCAATGCGGGATTGACAGAATCGAGCAAATAACTGTGTCCGCACACACACACCAGAACATATCTAAACACTTTATTTCCAGAGGTTGCATTAGAGCGTCTGTTCTTACAGAAATGGAGAGCTCTAGCGCTACCTTGTGGACAAACGTAGTAAGAGCACATATGGAAAAAATACAAAAAATACTTGAAGTTTAAGAAAGTATTTTAGAATGTACTTATTTAAAAAAAAATAAAAATTGTTTCTTAGGTTTTATTGTTGAATATGAAGATGCAATGCATGAAGCAGGAGTATGGCACTTACAGACCACAGTCAGCGGTACTCAGACGACATCCACATTGGACCTGTCTCCGTATGTCGGCTATTCCTTCCGTGTAATTGCAGTGAATGAGATTGGCAGAAGCAGCCCAAGTGAATCCTCTGAGCAATATATGACAAAAGCAGCAGGTTTGTATTAGTTCCTTAAATTATTTACTTTGAGGAGGCAAGTATTATGCCTCCTGTTTGCTAGGAATGCAATGTTATCATGCACAGACAGGTTTTTGCCATAGAGGCTTCTAAAAAGTTCCCTGTGTTATGGGATTACCCCTTTGTGATTAAAGAATGATATGGCATATCTACTTAGATTTATGTGTATAAGATCCTAGAGGGTACAATAAATGTTTTATTGAAGTGGAACATCATCTTTAAAGCGCATAACAATATGCTGGATCTCTTGTCGGCATATAAAGCACAATACAACTCTGAAGCAGAGTTTGAAATACAGTCATGTTTTAGTGAGCGAGTAATGATTAATGCCAAAAAACTATTAGTATTTAGACTGAAACATTGGCTTCTGTGACAAACATTCACCTGCAGACAGGCGATGACTGTCTCACTGTGATTGACAGGCATGCGTTCAAACAGAATTTCAATGAAGTCCAATATAGCTGGAATAATAACTAATAATAACTGTTCATACTCGGTCCTTGTCAGACTTTCTTTTAATTGGAATGGTATACATAGTAGAAATATACTGTACATATTCATGCAATGTTGACAGCCTATGGTAAATTATCAGATACAATTATCCATAAAAAAAATCTAAATATATATTCTGCATCAAAAAGGGGATTATCAGGGGCTGTTATGAAATACATTCTAGCAAGGATCTGATTAGCAAAATGGATACAGAAGTTTACCTGGTTGGCTTTGTAGTTTAGAAAATGACAGATTCTCCTACGTGTGTTCACAGTATTGTGTAAAAGAGATGCTTAGTATAAGCATTTGTTAGCTAGAAGATTATTTTAAAGTAACTTGCGTTTGGTCATTGGTTTTAATAGTTCTATTTTTTTTAATGCAAAGATTATGTTAAAATGTATAAAAGTTGAATGCATGGACCAGGAATTAATTCTAAATACATGAATATGAATTAATATAATATAAAAATATAAATTTATTTTTAAATAATAACGGGATCTATACCCTTAATGTATATTAAATACAATTATAATGTATAATTCTACTGTGTAAAAGTAAAGTTGGATGTTTGTTGGTAAAAAAAAAAAATACTGCACGTCACGCTAAAGTTAATGCTGCGTTTTTGTAGGTGGATTAGGGGGAATATGCTTTTAAAGATACATGGATATGTAACAAACTGTATTATATTTCACTTTGAACGTTTTAGAGCCAGATAAAAACCCATCTGGTGTAAAGGGGATAGGAACCGAACCAGACAACTTGGTGATCACCTGGGAAGTAAGTCTGCAAATGCACGTTTCTCTTTTGAAATTAAGGTTATGTTCTACAGTTAAATAATAAATAGGGTTGAATAACTGCCTTTTAATTAATGTGTTTAGATATACACAGTAACTGAACAAATGTGTGTTTAAATATCACTAGAACCAAAACTCATTGCATCTTAAAACTGTCAAATTGTGCTGGAAATCATCAGTTATCTAATTATCATGCTGTCATTGTCCTAGACATTGAAAGGATTCTTTTGCAATGGACCTGGACTTCAGTACAAAGTCAGCTGGCGACAGAAAGACATTGATGATGAGTGGACCTCCGTAACAGTTGCAAACGTTTCTAAGTATATCGTTTCTGGAACGCCCACATTTGTGCCTTACGAAGTAAAGGTCCAAGCATTGAATGATCTTGGATATGCCCCTGAGCCAAAGGTAGTCATTGGGCATTCAGGAGAAGACTGTAAGTGTGCAAAGATTTGCATTATCTCTCAATAAAGATGTGTAATCTTAAAACCTGACAACTGTTTATTTGTTCTTCAGTACCTATGGTTGCCCCAAACAGTGTTGAAGTAGAAGTTATTAATACCACTTTGGCAAAGGTTCAGTGGGATCCAGTGCCCTTGACGACAGTACGAGGTCATCTTCAAGGATACAGAGTGAGTAACTCCAGGGATTTCAAATATGTAAATACATATTTGAAAGGGTATTAAATAAAAATGATAAAAAGTATCTCTTTTCTATCACCTTGCAATCAGTAGTATGTGCAAGGTACCGTATTGGCTCGGATATAGGCCGCCCCCATATATAGGGCGCACCGTAAAAGTTTGGTGCTTTTTTTAAAGAAAAAGTTTTTTCTTTAAAAAAGCACCAAAAAAACATGCTGTCACTCTGTCTCCCCCCCCCCCCGAGATATGCTGCCACTGCCCCCCCCCCCCCCGAGATATGCTGCCACTGTCCTCCTCCCCCCTCGAGATATGCTGCCACTGTCCTCCTCCCCCCCCCCGAGATATGCTGCCACTGTCCTCCTCCCCCCTCGAGATATGCTGCCACTCTCCCCCCCGACTTACCAGAGGAGACTCCCGGGTGTCTTGCGGGGCTGGCGGGGGACATCTACGCAATACGCGTACACAACTTCCGGTGCCGGCACTCAGCTGATGTGCCGGCACCGGAAGTTGTGTACGCGTATTGCGTAGATGTCCCCCGCCGTCCCCGCAAGACACCCGGGAGTCTCCTCTGGTAAGTCTTGGGGGCAGAGGTAAAACGCATCGTGCGGACCATCCGCACGATGCGCTTAGACAACCTCCCGTGCCGGCACCCCCCCCCCCCGTGGAAAGTGCTGGCAGGGGAGGCTGTCTGAGCGTATCGGGGAGTAGGATGCAGGTCCCCTGCACCGCTGCGGGGGATCTGTATCCTAACCCCGCTGCCTGCCCGGCGCCCGGGACTGCATGTCCTGGGCGTCGGGTGCTAGACCCCGAATATAGACCCCGAATATGCGGCCTATATTCGAGCCAATACGGTAATAACTTGGTATTAGTTATTCTACTATTCTATTACTAGTCACCATTGAGTAATACCAGTGATGGAAATGCTATCCTCTGTTTAAATGTTACTGAGCCTTACGTTTCCCAGTTCTGGTTCTCTTTCGTTTATGTTATTTTCTTTGGACCTTTATCTCCCGGTTCTGTAGGTCTATTACTGGAAGTCCCATAATCGAACAAATAGACATCGACGGCATATGGAAAAGAGGATGTTAACGTTTGCTGGAAACCGGACCCACGGCATGATCCCAGGCCTAGAACCCAATACCCACTATGTTCTAAATGTGCGAGTCGTCAATGGCAAAGGGGAAGGCCCGTCCAGCGTCAATAAATTTTTTGAAACTCCAGAAGGAGGTAAAGCATACATGGACACTTAGCCGCTTCGGTCAGCGAATTGTGACTTTACCTGCTCATTTTTGATAGTGGAATACACAGTTCATTTTCCACATTTGGCTTTACTTACAAAATGTTTTACCGCACGTCTTTTCTGTATGGAAACAGTTAACACTCTGATCCGTCACCGTACCTATCAGTGCTTTTAAAAAAAAAAAAGGGAGACATATTGTCATAGTGTCATTGCCAAGCTTAAAAACACAAATGCATACAAAATACAATTGCTTTCGCATCTAGAGAGCTATTTTGATGTCTGTTTGAATGAGAGAAAGTTTAATTTCAGAGAGGTTGTTGTCCCTTTCTGCCCCCTTGAGTTTTGCAATGCTTGGCCGTGCTCCATGTGTCTTTCACAGCACACTCACAGTATGACTTTGGGTAAACTGATATACAATGCAAGGTACAAAAAAAACTAATTTCTCTATTTTCAAAGTTCCCAGTGCTCCATCATTTTTGGATATTGTTGATCGAACTATCGACTCATTAACCCTTGCATGGCACCCACCTGCTCATCCAAATGGGATCCTGACACATTACACATTGAAATACCAATCAAGTAAGTAAGAAGGGATTATCAAAGTGGAAAGATGCAAGCGATATATATGTTTCCATATGTTTGCATACCCCTACGAAACCTGGGCATGAATTTGGAATACATGGCACATTTCTGGAGGGCTGCTGTTTTATGTATTGTCGTACATGCAAAAATTTTTAATAAACAATAATATTTTCTTAATTCCAGTTAACAACACCCATGAACTAGGACCCCCTGTTGAAATTCTAGTACCGGCAAATGAATCAAATGTTATTTTAAAGAACCTGAACCAAGGCACCCGCTATAAGTTTTATTTTTACGCCCATACTGCGGTGGGGCCTGGAAGCCAAATTACACAAGAAGCGATAACGGCTATGGATGAAGGTAAGATGGGTATGTACCAAAACATAACTTCTTCCCTTAACTGTGTGTAAATAAGAAGCCACCACCACATTTTCATGTACAGAAGAAAACCAATGTGATCTAAAAACAATACAAATTAAAAAAAATTTAAATACTGTGCTTTTTTATATTGCTTTGTCGTTTTCCTTTATCTCTGTGGGGTGTAATCAAGTATGAAAATGTGGCCTTTATATTTATCGGAGGAGATGTCATTCCTCCTGTCATCTCTTCTGTTCTATTGCGGCGCAAGCTGACTTTGGAGACAAAGAATGCATTTTTTGATCCCAGCTTTTGTATTGCAAATGTCATGAGGATTTATGCCTCTCTTCTGCTGTAATGGTAAAGTAACATACATTGCAGTGTTTCCACATATTGTTGCCCTCACATACTATGCTATATCCCTCCATAGTAGTAATCAGTCTTGTAATTCTTCTCTTTTAGGTCATCATGCCTAATACTGTTTCGATGACGCAAATGTTTTGTTACATTGTATTTGATAGTCGGAGGGCAAGGGTTCTGTAAATTTCCAGCTGTCTTTGAAATTAAAATTACATGATCCTCCTATAGCCTAAAACTCTACTTTACATCATTGGCTGGCAGTGGATGATGAGAGGTATAGGTCATCATCCCTCGGAGATTTGCAGGCTTTTCCATTTTGGATACCTATCCGGTGGCAGTCGGTTGCCATGTAGTTGGAATATTGTGTCTGCGTTGATGTTTGTGTCCCTGTGTTGTATCTCATTTATACAGTGTCGTTTTGTTTTCATTTAAAGCTGGTATTCTCCCACCTGCCGTGGGTGCAGGAAAAGGTAAAATAAATGCTTGCATGTTATTCTGAATGTGTAAAAGTAAAGTGCATCTTTTGTATGTAGCAGTAAGCAAATGCTGGATGTTTTAAGTCATTGCCCTTTTCCCCTAGACAAACACGTTTTGACCAAATATTAAATCGGCATTATTCTGTTGATCTGAATCTGTAAATCACAGAAACTACTTGAGCTCCATCTTATTTTTGGGAGAGGCTCAGCATTAGCCTGTGAAAAAGGTAACCATGGACCATATGATGTTGGCGATTTGTATTTCTGAAAGGGTGACATCACATGGAAAAAATCTTTCTCTCATTGAGCATAAAGCACAGAGCTGTATATACTGTAGTATTGTATGTTTGCATTGACAACGGTGGTTTAATTTCATTTTGGTCCAATTAACCTCCTTTATCTGCCGACCTGGATCGTGATGTTTACCAAACTAAGTTCATTCTTTATCTCAATGCTAATGAAGTCCATTCCTCTCCTAGATATACCACTGGCTTTATGATAAGGAGTCGATGTGTTTGTCTAGCAGATTGGGCTAACATAACAATTGTACTATCCAAAAAGTAGAACTGTTTAAAAATACACTTTAAGAAATCTTGTGTGGCTTTATTTTTTTAATTGGATACTGATAATTAAAAAAAAAAAAAAAAAAGCGGTAAGAGTTACCCTTTAAGCTGGCAGCAGCTCACCTATAAATGTGATTTCCCAATAGGCAGATAGCATCTCCATTTTTAACATCAGCCATTTATAACAATAAGTAGACCTGTGTGCTTGTGCTAAAAGCAACCAGTCAATGGTAGGAAACTGCTCCTATTGAGATCAGTGGAAGCACTTTCCGTACATGCGCACAGACCCCCACCCGCAGCATTTGCCGAGCTGGAGCTGACGGGAGCGAAGTATGTTACTTGTAAGGAGAGGCATTCAAACAAATCTCTTGCACTGCATTGAGCAGGGGTGAGGAAAGGGGCAAATGCATATGGGGGATTCTGCAGAAGTGCATTAGATGGCTATACTGTCCCTTTAAAATATATTTGAACGTTGAATGCCAAATTAACTCAAGGCTAATTTTGTATTGCTGATAAACCATCTGAATAGTAAACAGCTGTTTTAAGCCTTTTTTTTTATCCTCCTTTGGCCCATTTACAATATTGTACAAAACTAAGGCGCAGAATTTTAGTAGCGCAGCCAAGTCTTTTTACTTCCCAGGGCTCCTTTTGTATTCAGCTAAACAAGCGTTTGTTGTGTGGCCTGTGTTATATAGTTCTACAGAACAAGCGTGTCATGGTTTTCTTTTTTCTGGCTTATATATTTAGTGTATGTAATACTTATTATGTATATTATCAATAAACGGAAATCAGACCCTAGTCACTTTGGAAGAAATATTTCTAAAGAATCCTTTTCTTTCTCTCTTTTTTTTTTTTTTTTTTTTTTCTTTTCACAAAAAAGGCTTTCTGCAGAACAAATAAAGTCCAATTAGTAATCTAGTGGCAATGTCAGTTGATTGAATGTTAATCAAAATCAGTGCTCTTTTTCTGTATTCTAGTGAAGAAAGTCTTTTAAATGCCTCCGTTTTGCTATATTGTCAGTCAAAACAGCCTTTTTCCCCTCTCAATAAATTTATTAGCAAAACATTCTATACTTAAATTGTAAACAAATGTTATTATGGTGACCTTCAGTTACATTCATTCTTTTGTTTCGATGTAGAAAACAAATCTTGCATTGCCATTGTATCCCAAAATTACAGGGAATTAAAGGACAGCAGGCCCAAGGGGCCACAGTTCAGGTTATTGGTTATCATCAAGGAAGGCTGTTTAATCAGCAGCAACCAACTCTTCCCTGTTGGTTAAAAACAACTATTTATTTTGTGTGCACAGAGTATTACCCTGAAAACCTGGCGTGTTTTTGTGTAGCTCTGTTTAAATATAAATAACATGGTTTTATGTTTTATAAACATGATATTTATATTATATTTCAACTTTTCTGTTCTGTATTAGTTACTGACTTGCAAATATAATATTCTTCTCCACCCGGTGATGTGATTTGTTCCACAAGGTGGCATCAGTAGTGAGGTAGAACTTTAGGGTGTACTGAAAAAAAATATATGATTAAATTAATTTTGCAATTGTTAATACTAATAGTTAATACAGCATAACAGAGCATTGTGAGTTGTTGTTTTATTAAGATGAAGGTATATAACCAAATCTGTCTTTTAGTTAAACAATGATTATGTTACTATTTTGAAGGGATAGTCTAGTGTCACTTAAAGTCCCAGAAATAACGAATGCTTATATTTTCATATATATATTTGCATTAAACCTCCAAGAATTCTCGCATGAGCTAGTGGTGGAGCTGGCAGTGAATATTACCCATTTGTGCTTTGGCAGGGGGACAGTCTGCAGAATCCCTTCATGGATTTCCAAAGGGGAGAATATGAAAATTTAAGGGGGGAATTAATATAGGGATTAAAGGGCTGGAGTGTCCCTTAAAGAATGTGGTTGGTATCATGAACTAGGCTGTTTACAGTTTTTATATGGACAAAGGGTAGTATTTCACTAATGTTTACAATGATGGTACCAATGATGCATTGGTACTGGTGCTAGTTTGTTTACTAGGACATGTTGGTGCTAAGCCAGAATATAGATACGGGTCATCAAAGCTGTAACCTTCAAGAGATACAACCAGTATCACAACTGGGAAGAGATGTAGTTATGCCTAGATTTAGTGGCTATGGCATATAACCTTGTCTACCCTGTGATATGTTGTGTACTGTCACCTATGCAGGCTTAGTGCACAGTCTGCATATATATGTACAACCACATACATTGGAGTTGAAGCTTATAAGAAGATATTTAGTTTGTATTACTTTGATTTGGCATATCCAGGAAATAATGAGGAAGTATATAAGCTGTTTTAAGAGGTGGTCTACTAAATATAACTATGGCTATGCAATACAGATTTGTTCTGCTAACCTACTACGCCATAGATTGTGAAATGTTTAGTGTGTGTAACAGATTTCACCCAATAAAGTGTTTCACTAGTCCACCTTCATGTCCCGTGAGCTTTGGGAGCTTATAGGATCACAAGATAGTTTAAGAAGGTGAGTTCCGGACTATGTTGAAGTAATAAAAAAATTGCAGATGAATGTGATGGTGATTTAATTACACATTTACCATTGTCGGCATTACAAAAACACAAATTCAGACTTAGAAATCTGAGTGAGTGTAATTAGCACAGGGTGATAGTATTCTAGTGTTATATTTGTAAATATTTAGCATATGCCATAGAGAAATTCCATGTACTGCTGCAACCTTTCACATCAAATTCCTCATTAATCATGGTGTTTGCGTAAATGTATTCAGGACAGTGCCCTTAATATTATATAATTAATGTATTAATTAGTGTCATGATCTGCAGCAGACCCAGACTGGGAATGACTTAATGGCACTGGATGCCAAATAATGCGGCCGCTGGCTAGATATGTGCGGTCATATGTCACGTTTTTATATTCACGCGTCGCCAAACTCTGCATATCCAGCCACCGGCCGCATATGGCAGGACCGTCGCTAAAGTGACAGATCAAGTAAGCATGGGGTGCTATATGCCAGTGGCCCATTAGGCATTTGCCCTGTGTGTCAAAGGACCAGTCCGGGCCTGTTCCGAAGCACCATTCCATGGAATTTTAAAGTGTGTTTAATTCTTTATTATAACACTTGTCTGCTACGTATTACATTATAAAATGGTCTATTTTTATCTCTGTGATCAAATAATCAATTTCTGTGCATGATTTCAATTCAAAATAGCTAATAGTACCAACGGCGTTGGTATTGGTGTCTTGTGCACCAATTTTCAAATACTCCTCGAAAGCCATTATCATTCCAGGTGTTAGGGGTGGTACCTGGGAACTACTGGTGAAATTACAGTTTGTGAGATGGCTTGATAATGGTGCTGGAGTACATTAAGTAACTTTACAGTAGTATTTGTGTGTTTGCATGAGTACCCTTGCTAACCAGTATGCCTATATGTCTGCCGTTTCTTAACACTGCTAATATGTATGCATTTCTTTCTCTGCTTTCTTTCTTGACTTGCTCTGGCATCACGGACATTCTCCAGAAACTCCTTTTGCCACTTCCCCTGTCATGTACACCGCACATACAACGCTGTACAAGGGTATTGTCCTTTTCTTACTATTCAGAACTTCCATAAATGTACTGCTAGCTGCGCATTTCTAGCAGAGTTACTACATCATAGTATACTGTATAAATGTTGTCTATCTAGATTAAAACAATAACATAACAATAACCTAGTTCAGGAAGTTTGGACAGAATAAAATGACAGATCTACATAATTACTTGCTAAACATACTAGCGAGGACAATGATTGAAGCATTACCTTAAGCCTTGTCTTGTTTCTTGACTTGTTTCAGGTGGAACTTAAAATTATTGCATAAAATTTACATTTAGTTGGGATGTCTTGACAAAATTGTACATTTGGTGGATACTTTTTTTGAAAAGCCTTGGTTTATTCTTTGTACTTGTTTCTTTTACATGGTATTCAGTACGACCAAATCATCCCAGGATCAAGAATATAACTGCTTTCGACACGTCTGCTATTATCATTTGGGATTATGAGGGTCCTGATATGAAGTTCTGTTTTGAGTATGCAGCTTTGAGTAAGAAGCTGTTTCATTATACTTTCCCTTTAAATAGCGGTATTGGCCATATTAAGTAATATTTGTAGAATATTCACTTACTAGAATTTCTGTTATCCTTGGTAGTATATTACTATGAGACTTTGAATGTTTGGGGTGTAGCGTCTTATATTGACATAGACGTTTATATACTCTAGAGACCAGAATAGTGTTTAATGTATAAACGCATGTCTATTCAGTGGAATGTGCATATATTTCATAAAATATATATATATATAAATTATTCTCTATTTTTAATATCCTTAGAGAACGCTTGTAAAAGGATTAAAAAAACAAATTACTATAGGATAAACAAGAATAAAAGGCGGCAATGTGTGATGTTATTGGGATATCTTAGTTTCCACCCTCCGTATTCTTAATAGGTTAATTTAAGGATATTACAGAGTTAATGGACATAGTCCTTGGATTCACAAAGTTTCTTTAGAATTGCTTGGCTGGGATATACATACTATAGTGTATAATAATTATCCTATGGCCCACTGGTCTCACGTCCTTGTACAGAGCCAAAATAATTCAGTAATGTGGTTTTGCAAACTTTAGCACCCTGTCTGTATGTAATAATTTAAGCACGGGGTCCCATCAAATCCATAATCTATAAAGTCTCAACAGAAGTTCCTGCATGGAAAACCATATATATTCCACTGAATACACTAAACCTTTGTTTGTTTCTATACCTTTTACAATGGACGTACATTAAACAGGATTTGGGTAGCACTGAAGAGTGAAAACTCAGCGTCATGGAATAAATGACTGACGCTTGAGTATTCGCTCTCCGTTTTCGTATAGTATAGCGAATGCAGTAGTGCTTTTACACAGAAGAACCGCTCAATGTTTATATATGTATATGTGACTGCTGCCAATGATAAAACCAATCCATGTGTTGATGTGAGCAGCTCATAACAAGTTATTCCAATGTGTTTTCCAGAAATTGATGTAGGCAACGAAGATCGGAAAAGAGAATGTGTAAATGATACTCGGAGCTTCACTATGTTAAAGGGTTTAACTCCTGCAACACTTTATAGAGTTCAAGTTAATGACGAGCATAATCGTATAACGAGTTCAGAGGATTTTCAGACAGGTCCAGGTGAGGCGGTTATACACTGTCCTGTCTGCCTCACCCAAACAGTAGCATGCTTTGTGTCAACTTCTATATAGAAAAAGTGTTTGAAGAAAACCTTCTGTTTGGTTTACTTAAAAAAACAAAAAATGTTGTCCATGTGCTGAAAATAGTTGTTTGATTTGTGTTGTGTGATCATTGCCTGGCCAATCAGACATTTTCAAATCAGGTCTACTGCTTACACAAAATACATTCACACAACTCCAGACATCTAAAGAATGGACATCTGAGTTGGTATATAATGGAGCCTGTCTAGGTGCATGGCATGCAGTAATGATGTGTAGGAGTGTGATGTATAGAAAAGGAAACGCAGTGGAGTTAAACATTTAACTCCATCCATACCATCTGTATTTCCGAAGCTTGGCTCTCTGCTGCTACCTGATCAGCTGCCTTTGAGCGGTTGTGCAGTAAGGGCGTCTCTTATTTGTATGAATATGCAGTAAAATTTTGATGTGGCATGCGGTAACATTGGTATTTTTCATAGTGGTGCATGTTTGTATGTATTATTATTATTATTTATGGTTTTATGTAGCGCCATCAAATTACGTAGCTCTGTACAATGGGTAGACAGGACATAACAAGTAGCATGTAATATAACAAATTGACTAACAGAGACAACAGGTGAGGAGGGCCCTGCTCAAACGAGTTTACAATCTAGAGAGATTAGTAGTGACTGTGGTTGTGATCTATTGTAATGTAATTCCATGCATTTTGGCGTCTCCTTAACAATGTTTTTATGTTAAATTGTGTGTAGTATGCTACGCAGAGTAAAAGAACTACCGAACTACTATTCACATTGTGAATACACATGTAGCTTTTTACATGTTTAAGGCTAGGTTTCCACTTGGTTTTTTTTTGCTAAAAACGCCAATTCAGCCACACGGCGCTTCCCTTTTAGCTGGGTGAAAATTCCAACGTGTAAAGGCTGGAAAAACTGCCTAAGGTCAAAAAAGCTATTTCCACAGAAAGGCTAAAACGCAGTGGCAGTTTTCTTGGCGTTTTTCCTGGCGTTTTTCATCAAGAAAATAACGCAGGACAAAAACCCAAGTGGAAACCTAGCCTCAATCATACATAAAAACTGCACATTTTTTTTCTTTCTGCCATTTGCATGGTTACAACCCATGAATCCATGCCCATGATGAAAACAATGTACATGGGCTCACACGAGAGTAATACTGAAATCCTGTTATTACTGTATAACCAAACCAGTCCAGCCAGGGCTCCCAACAGCAATGTCGTATTGATGGAAACTATTAATAACAATATATGGTGCCATCACAAATTCACTTTGGAGAGCTCTTGTATGTGTATTGGGGCTTTACATATAACTGGCTTCATGAAGTTATCATTCTGATAGACAATGCTTGAATTCCATATGGCTCTTAACCTGTCACAGGGTAGAACACATTGCTTCCCTTGTGTAAGAATACACGGTATAACTGTTCTCTATCTGCATGTTTTGGGGGTGGTAGATCAATACGTTTCCTATACATCTAAATCTCCAGTACTTGACACTGGGATACACGCTTGCAGTGCTTCTTATGCAATACCATTCTTTTAACCCCTTGATGACAATTGCCGGTCCGGGCACGTCACGGAAAAACATGTCGTTAACGACAAATGACGTGCCAGGACCATCATTTGTTAAAACGGGTACAAAAAATCGATCCGTGATCGAATTTTTTTTTTTTTTTTTTTTTTTTTTTTACCCAAACAGCTTTGCTGTAATGCCTCGACCTCGGGGCATTCAGCAACGCCACGATCGGCATCAGGGGCCCCTCCCTGGGACGTCAACATCCGCCATACAATGTATGGCGGCGGACGCCCGTTTTAAAAGCGTTTAGCAGGCGATCAACGATCACCTCCTAAACTTAAATGGTGTCACTGGAATGCCTCGATCAGGAGGCATCCAGGGACACCAAACACTTACCTTAGGATGGACTGTGACCACTCCGGAGAGCGGTCACAGCCGCAGCTGCCGGTGATCTTCGCCATCAGCAAGATGGCGGCAGCCCGGGAAAAAAAAACAATAAAGACGAAAAAGTTTGCTAGAGGGTCTCCAGACCCTCTAGAGAACTCTGGCTCCACTTGCAGGTTGAATACAGGTACTGCATTCAACCATGCAAGTCAATGGAGCCCAGCTTTCTAATCAGTGTGATTAGTAAAAATAAATTAAAAAATAAAATAAAATTAATAATAATTAGAAAAAAATAGTAAAAAAAAACAGTACAATGTAAAAATTATTTCCCTCTGATGTCACTATCAGGGGAACCTTCAAGTTGAAAAAAAATGTTAAAAATGTTTTAAAAAGGGGCGTGGCCTGGCGCTTGGTGAAGATGGACGCACTGTGAGTTAGCTCGTGCTCCATCCCCGGCACCTTTAGCTTTCATAGCCATACTGTCTACACTTACCTGGCGTTTTCCAGCCGGCCGGCGGGATGTCCACACGTCGAGGCGCCAAGCCGGGTCTTACCTCTGAGGTGCCCGATTATTTCAAGAAGAAAGACGCTCCACGTGGTGAGGGCCTAGATGGAGCGGACGACGCGGGGCCCTGTACGCGGGGGGATATTGCCGATCTCAAGGCTTGTATCCTCTCAGTGAAGCAGGAACTCCAATCCGACCTCAAGTCAGGTCTCTCCGCGATCTCGGCGGATCTTTCAGCCTTGGCATCCAGAACCGTTCACCTGGAACAGGCAGTGGAAGATCTTAAGGTGGCTGATCGGGCTAGAGATGGCGACATGGCGCGGCTGGAGGCCACGTGCGCGGCTCTTCAGGATGCGGTGGAGGATCTCGATAACCGCTCCCGGCGCTCCAACTTGAGGGTCCGAGAGGTACCGGAGTCCGTGGTGGACTTACGATCTTTTTTTCACCGATATCTTCGGCAATTGCTACCGGACTTACCTGAGGCCGAACTCCATCTCGAGAGGGTCCACAGGGCCCTGCAACCGAGGCCGGGCAACGGTGCTCCCCCGCGGGATGTTATTATGAAGTGCCATTTCTTCACCACGAAGGAAGCTATCCTGCGGGTCACGCGGAATGCATCTCCCGCTATGGACGGCATTACTCCTGTCTGGTATGCCGATATCGCACCGACCACTCTCCGCAAACGACGGGCCATGAAGCCGGTGACGGATCTTCTACGCGAGAAGGGGATCTCCTATCGCTGGGGATTTCCCTTCAGGCTGCTTGTTCAGGACGGGGGCTCCCTCCTGACGCTCCACGGCTTGGATGGAGCCGTGTCATTCCTGCGGCGCCTGGGACTGCGGGCTCCACGGTCCCTGGACCTACCGTCTCGTGACACTCTTCCTCAACCGGGCCGTCGCGACAGATCTCCACTTTGCCGAGCCTCCCCTGGATCATCGCCCCGGGCGGGGGTCGACCCTGCGCCGTCTCCGGACTCAACCTGAGCGGGCTGCCTTTGGTGACTCTTGCTATCAGCAGTTTGTCTCCCGTGCTCATGGCCGCTCCCGTTACGCCGGTCTCTGTGCTCTGCTCACGGGACAGATAAGTGCCTTCTTTTCGTCCGGTTTTATTTTGGACTATTATTTTGCGCGTTTTTTCGGTCGACTTTGTTTTTGTTATTGCTTTATGTTCCTATTGCCTTCTCCGTGGCCTCGGCGCCTACTCATCCGGGTAGCGCGGCCTTATTCACATGTATTCTCCCTTTTATACGTGCATTTCTGGATTTTTGTTTTACTTTAGTGAGAAGGTACAAGACGCATGGGGACACAGATTGATTTGTTCATTTCATTTTCTCTTTTATTATTATTTTATATATATATGATGCCCACGTTTGCGGCGTTTCTTGAGGGTTCTTCCTCTGTCCGGGGGCCGTACTGAACGCTCCTTTCGGGATCTCTGGGTCCCTTCATACGCCTGCGAGTGTTACCTACTCTGCCCTTCGGGTTGTACGCCTTCTAAAGCATCCGTATTCCTTCCCGCTCCTCCCCCCTCCCCTATCTGCCCCCCTCCCCTATCTGCCCCCCTCCCCTATCCCCCCACCTTGCCCCCCCCTTCCCCTCCCCTTCCCCCCTTTCCCCCTTCCTCCCCTACCCCATTCCAGCCTCGTCTCCGGCTTCCCTCTATGGTGCGGGGGGTAATTTGTCCTTCTGTTGCACTGTGCTAACTTGTTCGCGCCTTATTATGCACACACTCGACACAGTCAGGGTTTATTTTTTTTTTTTTTTTTCCTTTTTTCTTTCTTTCTTGCGCTTCAGACGCGGCTTATGAACACACTCGCTGACATTTATACCTGTGAATTACACTCACTCGCTGACATTTATACCTGTTTTTTGTTTTCGTGCCAGTTTCCAAGGGGTATTTCTCCTGCACTGTATGTTTGCTGCCGGGGGTGGGCTTGTTCCGTCTCACCGCCCAGTAACCCCTGTGGTGTTCTATTGTGGACGTGGTGGTTCCGTCCATTATCTTTATATTTGTTTTTTGACTTCTCCTGGAGGTCTGTCCCTCCAGTGTTCTTGTCTTTTCTTTCCCTCTTCTTCTCTTCTCTTTTCCTTTCACTTCCTCCCTCTCCTCTTGTTCTCTCTTACCCTTCTGTTCTCTCCCCTCGTTTGTCTCCTACTCTGGCCCTATGGCGACTCCGGCCTCTTCCACCTTGAAGATTGTCTCCCATAATGTCAGGGGCCTGCTTTCTCCGCAGAAACGTAGGATGGCGCTTCGGCACTACCTTCGATCCAAAGCTGATATTGTCCTTCTGCAAGAGACTCATTTTCGTAAAGCAAGCATTCCCAAATTCTGGGATCCACGGTTTCCCACGCATTTCCACTCTGCCGCTCCGGACAAACACAATGGGGTGTCCATCCTGATACATAAACGTCTCCACTTCCAAGCCCTTCGCTCATCCTCGGACTCAGAGGGCCGCTTTCTCCGCCTGGACTGTTTGATTCATGACCAACCCGTCACGATCGTGAATATATACGCCCCGACCCCGCCGACTCCTCTGTTTTTTGATGAACTGGCCCGTTCGCTCCTGACGGCGCCTCCAGGGAGCATTATTGTTGGTGGGGACTGCAACTCGGTGATGGATCCGTATTTAGACCGCACCCTGTCAGTCGCTCGTACCTGTCCGAAGAATCTTTTTAAGCCTCTGCAACGTTTCACCAAGTCGATGGGACTGTTCGATGCGTGGCGCCTTCTACACCCTTCTGACAGAGACTACTCTTTTTACTCTCATCCACATGCAATGTACTCAAGACTCGATTATTTTTTTCTGAATCAACGCCTGCTCCCATCGCTTCTGAGCTCCTCCATTCATGAAATCTCCTGGTCCGACCATGCTATGATTGACATCACCCTTTCGGCTCTTCACCCACCTAACCTGCGGCCCCTTTGGCGTTTGAATGATGCCCTCCTCCTCGATCCTGAGACGCGGGGGACCATTTCACAATCTCTCTCGGATTACTTTCAAGTCAATTTGACCCCTGATGTCTCCCTGGGCACTGTTTGGGACGCTCACAAAGCAGTCCTTCGAGGACAATTTATAGCGCTTGCGTCCGCCCGGCGGAAACAGCGTCTCTCTCAGATTACGGCCCTCACGACCTCGCTGACTACCTTACAAGCAACCCATAAGCGTACCGGTGATCGCAGTCTCCTTCGCGATATTGTTGCCGTCCAGGGCCAACTGAACCTGTTGTTAACTACTGACTCCATCCGAGCGACCCTCCGAACTAGACAGAAGTTCTTTGAAAAGGCGAACAAGCCGGATACCATGTTGGCGCGTAGACTTCGGGACCTTACCTGTTCCAGGACTATAAGAGCTATTAAAACTAGGGCAGGCTTCCTGTCCTCCGACCCAGCCGTAATAGCTGATCGGTTTGCGGAATATTACTCATATCTCTATGATGGTAAGAAGACATCTGGCTCCCCATCTCTCTCGTCCGCCACTCAAACCTTTTTGGCCTCCTGTGAACTTCCCTCCCTCTCCACTGGGAAGCTTGAATCCATTAATACGCCCATCGCCATGGATGAGGTCTCGGCTGCTCTTAAGCTATTTAAAAATCCGAAAGCTCCGGGCCCTGATGGTCTCACGGCCAAATATTATAAGTCCTTTGCACCGTCACTCCTTCCTCACATGACGTCCCTGTTTAACTCCTTCCTCCTGGGCACGGGGCGACCATCCCCGGACATGCAGAGGGCCAAGATTGTGATGATCCCTAAAGAAGGGAAGGATCCTTCCCTTTGCACTAGCTATAGGCCAATTTCCCTTATTAATGTCGATTTAAAACTTTTTGCCAAAATCCTTGCCCTTCGGCTGAATGCCCTTCTCCCTAGCTTGGTTCACCCGGATCAGGTGGGCTTTGTCCCTGGTCGGGAGGCCCCTGATAATATCCGCAGGACGCTAAACCTGCTCCACTCGTGCCGTGGGTCTGGCACCCCGTTAATGCTTCTGTCCCTTGATGCCGAAAAGGCCTTCGACAGGGTGGACTGGGGATACCTGTGGTCCACTATGCAGGCCTTCGGTTTCGCTGGCGCCTTTCTGCGGGGAGTGCAAGCCCTCTACTCCCACCCTTCTGCGGTAGTTGACATCGGTACTTTTCGGTCACGGCCCTTTCAGATCCTTGGAGGCACCCGTCAAGGTTGTCCTTTATCGCCCCTTTTATTTGCTTTGGCCATCGAACCCCTGGCCCAAGCTATTCGTCTGCATCCTGACATTAGGGGGATCCCGGTAGGGGGTAAGGTTTATAAGCTTAGCTTATTTGCTGATGATGTCCTTTTGTCCCTGACGTCCCCTCTTACCTCTCTGCCCAATCTGTACCAGCTCCTGACGAGATTTGGGGACCTGTCCGGTTACAAAATTAATTCTGATAAGTGTGAGGCTTTGAATGTTACTCTGGCTGCTCCTGTGGTGAAGCTTTTATCTCTTAATTTTGATTTTAAGTGGCAACCGATTTCTCTCCGTTCCCTTGGCATATATATAACTCCCTCGCTCTCGCAGATGTATGCTGCTAACTACCCCCCTCTCCTCTTGCGCCTGAAGCGTGATCTGGTGACATGGTCGTCCTATGCCCTGTCCTTCATGGGACGTATTTACGCTGTTAAGATGACGCTTTTGCCCAGACTTCTCTATTTATTCCGTTCCATTTCACTACCTATCCGGAGAGCTGACGTCAATAGCCTTCAAAGGGCGATCGATTTATTTATCTGGCGGGGCCGTAGGAGTCGCCTCGCTAAGGCCACTGTTTACAAATCAAAATCTGCGGGTGGGCTCTCGGCTCCTCTGATCCATGAGTACTATGTTGCTGCACAGCTGGCGATGCTCCTTTCCCTCTCCGTGGTCCACTCTCCTCCCCGTTGGGTCCAACTGGAGTCGGACCTCTGCTCTGGGATTGATCTGGGCTGGCTTATGTGGCATTCATCTCTCGACACGGCATTGCTTTCCGCTAGCCCCACTCTACTGCATTCTCTTCGCCTGTGGTACCGTGTGCGGCTTAGACTGCGCCTTACGAGCCCGAGCTCTCGATTGACGCCGCTTTTTCAGAACCCGGATTTTCCCGCTGGGTGTCACCTTCACCCCTTCCGATGGTGGGTCACTAAGGGAGTCGTCACGGTGGGGGATCTGCTTATGCACAATGTACCATGCTCCTATCAACACCTCCTTACTCGCCATGGACTCCCAGCTACAGAACTTTTTCGATTCCATCAACTCTCCCATTTTGTCCGTGCCTTTCTTAGACGCCATCCAACTTGTGACCCGACGTTTTACGAACAGCTCGTCCGCCTCCCGCACAAACCTAGAGGAGTGATTTCTAGTTTGTATCGCCATATGCTGGACGTTAAATTCCCGTTACCTCCCCTGTTCACGCAGCGCTGGGAGCTGGATTTGGGGCAATCCCTTGATCCTACGGAGTGGGGCGAGATCTATGTTAATGTTTGGAAGGTGACGGCGTGTACTCTGGTTCAGTTGAACTGTTATAAAGTCCTCTCACGTTGGCACCTTACCCCTTCCAGACTTCATCGCATGTTCCCGGCACACTCGTCTCTTTGTTTTCGCGGTTGTGACGAGGAGGGGTCCTTTATGCACACCTGGTGGACCTGCCCTCTGGTCCTGTCTCTCTGGTCCCATTTCTTTGATTGCTTGAGTGCAGCCCTTGGAGTCTGTTTGGTCCCGGATCCCTGGACGGCCCTTCTCTGTAGAAATTATCAGCTGGACACTCTCTCCTCATCGGCCCAACGTTTGATTTTTCGTGTCTGTACGGCGGTTCGCTTGTCCATCGCTAAGGTTTGGAAGTCAGGTGCCCCTACTATCCCGGCTATTGACGCTAAAATCTGGGACATTATTAAGTTGGAAAAGATTACCGCATATCTGCATGGCACCTCTCACCTTTTCTACCTCACGTGGGACCCGTGGCTGGAGAAATTCGCCCCATCTACCGCCGTGGCGCCCTGGCTGTGAGAGCTGTTGTGCCTCCTCCCCTCCCCCTTCCCTCCCTCTCCCCTCCTTACCTTCTTCTACCTCTTTCTCTCTTGTCTTTCTCTTGCTTTCTTGCTTTCTTTCATCGGATATTACTGAGATTCCGTTTTCCTGCTGAGCTTGGCTCTGGTTCCAGCTGCGTCTGGTATACTCCGGGCCTTTCAGTTTATGCTCGGTTTTGCATACGCTATGATACTGTGTTTGGCATCCCATTGTCATTTGTTTGTTACAGGATTGGCTATGCCCATGTTTACTCCATGATTCTGTGCTTTGACCTGTGTGTATATGCCATGTCGATGTTTTACTTTTGGCTCTGGCTTTCATGGAAAACCTGTTATGTGTTTCTTTTTCTGTTCTCTTATATTATAAAATTCAATAAATTACTTCTTAAAAAAAAAAAAAATGTTTTAAAAAAGGCAAAAAAAATTTTAAATATATATATAAAAAATATATTTTTGTGAGCAAGTCCTAAAATTAGCACATTAGCTTAAAACAATTCTCGCATGGAAAGAGTTAAAATACTGGCATATTAAATGCCCATGGGGTGTCTACTTTTAAAAAATGTATGATTTGATGGGGTAAATTGAATTGGCCGGATTCAACAATGTCCCAATTAACACGGGGGGGAAGGATGGCCACACATCTAATTTCCAATTAGAAAAATGCACACTTACCAAATGTGGCCTTTTAGTTCCCCCAAAAAATGACAAACCCATGCATGTGGGGTATCACTGTACTCAGGAGATGTTGCTGAACACATATTGGGGTGTTGTGTGACAGCGGCATATACCAGGAGCTGTAAATTCATACATAAATTAGGTGTGTGTGGGAAAAATACACACACAAAAATACTACTGCAAACTTTGAAAAAATGCTGGTGGTAAAATGTGTGCATGCAAAGAGTTAAAATACCAGCATTTAAAATACCCTATGGTGTCTAGTTTTCAAAAATATATGGTTTTGTTGGGCACACTGAAATGGCCCGGCTCAAAGATGTACCAAATAGGGCATGGGCAGTGGATCCCCAAATGCCAAAGTTCAACATTGAAAAATGCGCATGCCCCAAATGTGGCCCTTTTGCCCCCAAACAGCCAGGCAAAATCATTCATGTGGGGTATCACTGCGCTCAGGAGATGTTGCTGAACACATATTGGGGTGTTTTGTGATAGTGACATATACGAGAACTTTTTAATTCATACCTGAAGTAAAATGTGTGTGAAAAAACAAATGCAAAAAAAATGACTACCACAAAGTTTGACAAAGACTGGTGGTAGATATGGTGCATAGAAAGAGTTAAAATACTAGCATTTGAAATACCCTGGGCTGTCTAGTTTTCAAAAATATATGGCTTTATTGGGCACACTGAAATGGCCCGGCTCAAAGATGTACCAAATAGGGCATGGGCAGTGGATCCCTAAATGCCAAAGTTCAACATTGAAAATGCGCATGCCCCAAATGTGGCCCTTTTGCCCCCAAACAGCCAGGCAATATCATTCATGTGGGGTATCGCTGTACTCGGGAGATGTTGCTAAACACATATTGGGGTGTTTTATGATAGTGACATATACCAAAACCTGTTTATTCATACCTAAAGTAAAATGTGTGTGAAAAAACAAATGCAAAAAAAATTACTACCATAAAGTTTGATAAAGGCTGATGGTAGAATTAGTGCTTGGAAAGGGTTAAAATACTAGCATTTGGAATACCCTGGGCTGTCTAGTTTTCAAAAATATATGACTTGATGGGGTAAATTGCATTGGCCGGCTTCAAAGATACCCGAAATGGCACATGGGGGGAAGAATTACCAGATTCGGAAAAAATGGCTTTGAAATAGCAAAACGCTACCTGTACTTTTTGCCCCATAATGTGTAGAAAAAAGCAAAAAAACATTGGGTATTTCTAAACTCAGGACAAATAGTAGAATCTATTTAGCAGGTTTTTTCATTACCTTTTATAGATGAGTAAAAGATTTTTCAACTAAAAGTTAGAAACAGTCATTTTTTTCTAAATTTTTCACCATATTTTATACTTTTTTTAATAGTAAATAATATGATACAATCAAAACAATGTCATCTAAAGAAAGCCCTTCTTGTCCTGAAAAAAAACAATATCTAATGTGTGTGGGTTCAGTAAACGGGGAAAGAAGAAAATTACAACTAAACACGAGCAGCGCAGAAATGTTAAAACGGCCATTGTCACGAAGGGTACAAAAAGTAAAATCAGCCTTTGTCATGAAGGGGTTAAAGAGCCACTTGCTACACATTACATTCATTAACTGTGCTGAAAAATCTTTTGTTGTATATTTATGACCAAACACATGAATGGAGAGGCAATTTATTAGGTCATGCATCTGTCAATGATGGCATGTTAGAGTTTGCATCACCCTTTTCCTATGCTGATATCCACGATTGCCTTGCTATAGGTTTATGCAGTGTTGAGAGAGATATCTATATATATATATATATATATATATATATATATATATATATATATATATACCCATAACTGCACTGGGTATTCTACCTGACTATAATACATATAGGATTTGACATACCTAATACATATGGTACAATACACTGTGCACAGTGTGATCATGTTATACGACAGAGGGTAGTATCATGTAAAGTTAAACATTTGTCATTTCTATTTATGCATGTAGATATATATATGTAGATATATATATATATATATATATATATATATATATGTATTCCAAGGTTAGTGAGAAATGCTGCATTTAGATTCGCCCTAAATGGCATTATTTTTATAGTATTAATAAATATTTATAGCTATTGTTCCACGTTTTTCTTAACCATGCCATGCAGGATAAAGGAAAATTCTTGATTTTGCCTGTGTTCAGTTTCTAAAACTAGTGATGGTTGTAAGTAGATGTGTATAAAAAAAATCTGCATTTACGTGTATTAGACATTGGTATATAAATGTACTATAGCATGGGAAAATAGCTTGACCATGTGGACAGAAAAACTACCAATCGTCTTAAGAATGCTAAAGATGTTTAATGAGTTTGTTGTCTGTCGCAATAAACTGATTAATGCTCGAGGGTGACCCATATAAAGACTTTGTATATTATTACTGTCTTAGAATAACGGTAATTTACATCTGCATGCAATAAATAATGATATTATCCAGAATATGTCACATTCTTCAACTCATATCCCATTTAATCATTATTTCCCTTTGATTTTCCAGCCATGGCAAGCCAGCAAGTGGACATTGCTACACAAGGATGGTTTATCGGCCTCATGTGTGCCGTGGCTCTCCTTATTTTAGTTTTATTGATCGTGTGCTTTATTAAAAGAAATAAAGGAGGCAAATACCCAGGTAAGATTTGCATGAATTAAAAATACCCATTAACATATTGAGTGCCAGATAGGGGTGATCGCGCTCTCCTCTTATGTACCTCATTTTTCCGGCGCAGCATCATTGATTTTACTATGCATTATGGAGAATCAACCAAGAAGGGGCACATTGACTCTAATGCATAGTTTAATCGATTTAAGGTATCTCACTGATTCCGCTACGTATTATGCAGAGCCACCTCAATCTTTTTTCCAAGAGAGGCTTGCTGTTGATAACCTTCGTGGTGCATAGTTGAATCAAGTGAAGCATTATACATCTGACAGCATACCTCTTTTGTTTTAAAAAGACAGCTTTTTCACAGTAATAATTAGCCGTTTATTAAACGTTCAGTTAGGGTACGCTACATCTTATTTATAGTGCACCGGCGGATTCCGTAACACTATTGCAATAGGAGAGAATAGGTGAACCTCTCACACAAAAGGTGGGGAAGAGGGGGTGAAATAACTTGGGGGCCCGTATTCCTGTGCTGTAGTCAAGCTAATACCAGTCGAGTGTAGTTTAAGTGTAAATATAATGTATCGTGCATTGGAACACACGCTGTCCTTTGCCTTTTTTACATGTAACATTGGTTTATTGTACAGTTCCCACCTGGTGTTGCACGAAAAATGAATCAGCAATGGTTTTGAAACAGGGAATTGTCTTTGATGGATGCGCAAATGCTTTAAATTATTATTTCCGAAAATAAACGTAACACTCCAAGACCAATCTCTAGTATTTTTGTTAGTTTCCTTTTTTCATTTACGTGTTTTTAGACTTGCATCTTTAAATCACGACCTTGCTTGAGTCTTCATTTAAATGTTAACTCCTGCTTTAAATTAATCTGTGCATATAAATGCAAATTTTATAGTATTTTTAAAAAAATGACAGACCTAGTTACCATGACAACTATGCACTTTCATTTTTACTGGCCCATTTCTTCCTGCATCTATGTCATTTAATTAACAAAAGTGATTTTTTTTTTTATTGAGCCCAGTATTGTAAATTGTATGGAGAACTTACCCCGACATTATAGGTCATTAATTGATTTAAAGAACACAGTATACATGGCAGACAAGGGGATCTTGCAACAGCCCTCGCAACATCCTATTGAAAATAGCAAGCATATAATTAAATATCAGATTGCAAAGCATTATTTTAAAATATCTTTTAATTTAAAGTCAAAGAAAAGGAAGATGCCCATGCTGATCCAGAGATCCAACCCATGAAGGAAGATGATGGAACGTTTGGTGAATACAGGTGAGCTTTGGGTTTTGACTGAAGTCATCACAGTGTTACTCGTGCTATCCACTTATATTTCAGTGTTATTCAGTAGCACATACCGTGAAAGAGGGTTATTATTCTTAAAAGAAGAGTTTAGTCTACACAATAGTTGTTTTCATTTTTTTGCACGTTGTAGTCTTTCTTGCATGGACTTGTTGGATACATTTTACTGTGTAGAAATAGGAGCAGGCAGTAGTAAATAAGACTTCTGTCTCATTTAACTCCAAGTGTTTGTATGTAAACTTCTTGTACATGCTGAGTTGTATTCCCACTGAAGTCATTGAATCAGACGCCAATCCCATGTACAGCAGCAAAACTTCGATGTTCAGATAGCATTATATGTGATTGGCAGCTGCTACTCCCATTGACTTGAATGGAAGTTCTACTTTCTACCGTGGTATGGTCCATGCTTCAAGTAGAGGCAGCTGCCAGGGGTGATAAACCAAAGAACTCTAATAACTCAAGCATGTCTGCATCGATTTGCATGCAGTAAAATTCAATATGCTTTATACCCATCAAATAAAGCACAAGTTCAAAACTGTCTTAACTAAGTCTATTTTCATTATCAGTACTTTTTTTTTTTGTTTCATGAAATTAATAGCCACACATGGAGTGTTTTTGCATCAATGTGATCTATACATAAATCGCAAGTCATTTTTTTAAGATTTCTGAAGATGCATGGAATTTAAAAGGACATTTTGGCTCATTGCTCCATATCATTTTCATCATAATTACTATAGTTTTCACTTCATAAATATAGGCCAAAGCATCTATTCTATTGTGTCAATCATATACCAGAAAGCCCCACACAAGATGTGTTATTGGGAGCATTACTCAGTTTCAGTATGCAACACGTTTATACTCTTTATCCAGGTAATCTTTATTTGTTTTCCCTGCTTTCTTTCTTTTTATGGGATTATATAGGTTCATTGAAAGGTAAGGGTGAAAGTTAGAAATCTTGGCCCACATTTGCACTTTACCTCTTTTCCTTCCACCACTAAATTATAACACATTACTGCAAATTATTTGGTATGTGTGTGTGTGTGTGTGTATATATGTATGTATGTATGTATGTATGTATATATATATATATATATATATATATATTATACACACGTATGTATACAAGGGTAGGTTTATGTAGCTGAAACCTTAAATCCTTGCATGTCTTACCTTGCCAGACCTTGCTATATTATCTATTAAGTGTATATATATAATGTGTGTGTGTGTGTGTATGTGTGTATATATATATATATATATATATATGTTTGAACCTACATCTTATTCCGTTACAGTGATGCAGAGGATCACAAGCCTCTTAAAAAAGGCAGCCGAACACCGTCAGACAGGACTGTGAAAAAGGAAGACAGTGATGACAGTTTAGTCGATTACGGAGAGGGTGTAAATGGGCAGTTTAATGAAGACGGCTCTTTCATTGGACAATATAGTGGTAAAAAAGAAAAAGAACCAGTGGAAGGTAATGAGAGCTCCGAGGCTCCGTCTCCCATCAATGCCATGAATTCTTTTGTTTAAAGCTTGTGTGAACAAAATATTTGTCGTTATGGCGAGTATCCACCTTACATCTGACGCACCCAGGTATCATGAAATGTGATCCGGAGAATCACGACGTGAAGACATATTTGTAAATTGAACAATATTTTAAAACCATACCCCCTGTTTTTGTAAGTGCTACCATATGTCAGTGGGGAAAAAGCGCACACGTACTGTTTCTGTATTGGACATAAGTGTTTGTAATATGTGCAGGAATTGAAACAAACAGTATAACTGAGAAACGTGCTCATGGATTGTTATCCCCCCTACAAAAATTGTAATGCATGAAATGGTACGCAATTCAAAGACAAAGTCGGTATATGTAAACCATAGTTAAAATCTTTGTATACAGTCCTTGGTCGGGCACATGAAGTCTGTTCGAGTATGACGTCTGTTTTCTCTGTCAGTGTTATTGTAGTATTACAGTGTATAGAGCTTCAATGTCTTTGTGGACATTGTTGGTGAAGTTGGTGAGTTTATTGTATATCTATAAGATGTCTTTTTTCAAAGACTAGAAACAAATATATATATATATATATATATGATGGCTAAATAAGTTAAGTATGGTACTTTGCATTTGCTGATGCTTCCTAGACCCAGATATATGCTCTCTGCTCCCATGATTTGATAGCCTTTTTTAAACTTATAAGGTATTACACATACAGTGTTGTATTTTGTACACCGTGTAGAAACCTGGATCTATTAGGTGATATGCTTTGCAATGCATTCTGGGATTTGTAGTTTCATGGTCACTGAAGGCGGAAGGTTGAAATTCAAGTGTCTAGTCTGAATTCCCAAACACACTGTTCAGTGCCTTTATCCGATATGCATTCCATGAAGCACTGCTCTGCTGACCGATAAACTACAGTATCATCATTGCCAAAAATGTAAATTGTGTAAATGAGAAGTTATGAAAAACAGTATGCTCAAATCTATAGATCGTCTTACTGTAAATTAAATGAACCTATTTGCTGCTATGGGTACACTGTGTTAATGATCTTTCTTGGCAGCAGTAAATAGTTGATAGCACAAACACCTACCATGCTCAAGTTAAAGCACAACATGCATTGAGAATGGTACTATATATATATATATATATATATATATATATATATATATGCAAGGTGACATAAACATATTATGTATGTGAAAGCTACTTGCAGAGATTGGTAGGGATAGAAAAAAAAAAGACATTGTGTACCTAAACTATTCCAATACTGTGGTTTAGCTTCATATGACATTATATAACAACCTATGGTTGAAGCAATGCTCAGTTTCATTTGCCAACAAAACTGCTTTTTCATAACTTGCATCAAGTTTCATTTTAAGTACGCTTTTATATGTAGATATTTTGTTCAATTTGTAAATATACTGAAAGTTTAGATGCTCTATGCTTCTAGATGTTACAGAGAAATAATAATAATACAATCATATTGTACTGTGTAAGAACTATAGCCAATGGAGTGCATGGTATTTTTAAAGCATCCACTTTAAGAAAACATATATTTTGCTGTGAAAACGACATAGTGAATTATTATACTTACTGCAGATTTTCTCAATTTGTGCCAGTATGTTACATTTTGCCATGTTCCTCCTTGAAATAAAATTCAGAAATAAAGCACAGGTTTGGCTGTTGTATATACTTGTGTTTTGTCACTTTTAAATACATTCTGCATTATATAGGTGCCATAAATTGATTAATGTTAAGAAATCACGTTTGAATGGAAACTTAGTTTAAAGGAGTAAACCAATAAATAACTGTTTTCATCAATAATTATATTCAAAAAGCTGTCAATGGGAAAGACAGGGGAACAGAGGAGTAGGTGCTCACTGGATACAAGTGTATCACCATCAGAAGACTCAGCCCGGATAATGGTCAAAAACAGTTCTCCTCTTTATTTATGGAAACACCGACCGCTTTCAGCGTGAGCAAACGCCCTTATCAAGGTAAAGCAATAATTATATAAATCACATTTCATAACACATCAAAGACTGATCTCAGAAGACACAATTAAAATCATAACATCTATATGGTGGTCTATTATCTAGGTAACTATAGCAGAATTGTTTTCACTGTCGTGCTTAGTGATGATGAAATTAAGCTAATAAGCAACCCATTTAACAAGAACACTATATGCTAGGAATCTCGAAACAGCAGGAGAACTTTTTCAGATACACTGGCCTACAAGTCGGTATAGGCCCTGGTACTTGGAACTCTTTCTCTTCCCTGTGCCCTATTGTTCTGTTTTCTCTATCACTTTAGAAATACAAATAACAAAAATTATGGTGAGTGAAGGTGATGGAAAACCCTTCCCCAGCGGGCAATTTCTTTCAAGGGTTCCATGTATAAAGTGGATGCAGAGGCAAAAGGTGATCCTTGTTGACCTTATTTGCATGCGCCTACCCAGAATCCCTTGTGGTTGTGGCAGCACCATGAGATTTCTGAGGGAAAAAACAAGCCTTCTTTAGCACATTTTGTTATCCTTATTTTTACTACTGTTTCTTGTGTGTATTGTTTTTAATATATTGGGATATATACCACCTTTAGACTCGGTCTTTGCATTATGGTACAAGAAATGGTTTATGGTTCAACTTACTTGCTCTTGTGTTAATATCCTGATAAACAAACATTGTTTATAAGGCACATCAATCACCTTTGGCTTTTATAATCCAAATAAAGATACCTGGATTCATTGTCCCCTCTGTGATTCAACCATTTAGACCTACTTGATGTTCCACAATGTTAAGGTAGAAACATATATATATATATATATATATATATATATATATAACATCATAGTTTTGAGGCATTATCTTGGGGTTTGCGGATCTCACTCCTTCTCTTCTGAACTCTATTCTCCCAGGTAAGTAGAAACACTTTTCTGGCACTTGCTCACCAGCTAATATTGTATCCATAAGTTTACCTCTTGTTCATTAGCATGTTAGAAGTTATCTTAATTTGATAATTTGATTAGGCACGATTTTACCACTTACTAGAGAGGGCAGCAACCACTGCTAATTATACGTAAAGTATATACATATAAGAAGAGAAGACCTTTCAACACATCTTGCAAAAGGCTCCCAGTAATTTGTGTTTTGCCACCGCTACTGGTGCTTGTCTTTCTGTCTGTGTCAGGTATCTTCCTCTGACAGGTAAGTAGAGATTCTACATCTCCGTCATGGTGTTTATGCGTTTCAGCTATTTCCTTCATCTACACTCCTGAGACTTTACCATTTTAGAAGCTCTACCACTAAGTGGGAGACAATTTTCAAAATCTAAAAATGTTCTTTTTAGTTTTGTGTGCCATTAACCAGTAAATTTATAAACAATTCTTATTTATTGTTTTATATAGTGCCATTATATTCTACACACAAGGAAAATATGAAGCAAAATAACTTATAAATAGATTAATTTCTTCTATGAAAATCAGTAATAAGGTAGGGCAAAATGTACAGATGACAAATGAATAAATGCAGGATATTATGAAATTCTTTCCATATTTCCTATTTCGAGAAATCTGTCAATCAGAAAAGAAAATGGCATGTGATTGTCCGACAAATCTTGCAAATGCAAGATGGTGAAGACTTTTAGGCATCCGGTGATCTGTGCATACAGTACAGTTGGCAGAACAAAATGTGTTATTTTATACATGGTGGAATTTTCATACACTGTTTTAAGTTATCCTGTGCCCAATTTTTCTAATTGTTTTACCTGTATCCCATTTACAAATTATTTGGAATATAATTCTAGTTCTAAGGAGGGTGTCCAGCATTGTTTACTAAATATATTTTTCTAAGGGTGATTTTATTGTAGACTTTTAATCTCAACTTGTAAACTTGTATATATTGTACATATAGCACTTTGATGTTAAAAAATAGCCATCTTTAAGAATCGTCAAAATGCTTCCTTCGGTCCGAGACTTAGCAGTTAACCCTTTCAGCGCTACACGAAACAAGGAGGAACAGCAATACAATGGAGCCGGAGCGTAGCTACACAGTGCTAATATTGTCCTGTAAAGGACAATAAGTTGTCATAGCAGCCCACCCCAATCATCAGACAGAACCAATGTGGAGGTAAAAAAACACAGTTTATTAGGAATAGCACAGGTATTTATACATACAAATGTAATTAAATCAAGAGTATAATCCCATCAACTACCAGACAGCCCAGCAGTGATCCCGGGTGTCGATGGATAGCTTGGGGTCCCTAGATTGTTCAGTTTAAAAAGTGTTGTGATCCATGGTCAGCACCCCGAGCAGCAGCAGTTTGAAGGTTCACTGATACAGTCCGCGGTGCACCCCGGTTGAGGCTCCATAGCCCGGTCTAGGAACCAGGGATCTTTAGGGAGCTGCCAATCACCCCTTGTTCGTACCCCACATATTTAGGGTTAAAGTCAGCAGCTGCTCCTAAAGATCTTACCCTTTAAACAATTCCAGACCAATATTGCTAAGACCTGGTCAGGCAGACAGCAAGGGAAACTGGATCCAAGAGGCTGGTGACATAGGAGTGTGATTATACTCCTGTGGAAAGGGGAAATGGGAAAAATAACTCCAAAACAAAGAAAATAGTCCTCTGCAGCCAATGTTCCATGACACCTATGTTTACATTAATTCTTAAAATTTTAGATCTGCACATGATCAAAAAAAAACCAAACATTTAGCCATTTTTTAGGTATAAACAACTCTTTCATGATGTATGTAAAAATTAATTTGAAGAGCAGATTCTTTGACAGACAAATCTTTATAACAAATTAAAAATATGTGACAAGAACAGTAAAATAGATTCTTAAACATGTAATGGGTATAATAGGGTAGATGGTAGTTTGGGTATTATTATGTCTGATGGCCAATAGGTTTAATCAAACACCAAAGGAAAACACCTAGAGAAACCAAGATGGCATCTGGTAAAAATACTCAAGCAGGAAATCTCCAGTTACGTTACATATAATAGGACTTTATTAGCGTCTAGGGATTTCAGATTGGCTGGACCTCCTTTTGAGTGATACACTTTATATCAAGGTTGTACTGCCACAGCTTTGACATTGGCTGACTGGGTATTCATTAATATATAAGTAATGTTATGTGGCCAGGCGTACACCGTGCTTGCTTCTCAGGAGTAAGATCCTCGGAGACTACCAAGAAAAAGCCTTTCATGGCAAGCCACTGTTAAACTCAAGCTGCTCAGTGCAATTGTGCTATAGGGGGTGTCTTGGCCTTCATCTCTAAGCTGCTGATTCCATTGATTTGTCCATGTCAACAGGGGTTAAATATTACTTACTTATATAAACCCTGCTCACTCTTCATTTTATGCTTAAGTGTTGCCAAGCTGTGGTGTCTGTCTCTATACAGTCACCATTCCCATTGAACCTGTTTGACCTCATTTGTCCTCCAGGCTTGACATTTGGCTTGTTACCTGAATTATACTGTCTGTCTCCTGTTCCACCACCTCAGCTTGTTAACCTATTTTGGCCCTGTGCTGCCTGCCTTGCCAATATGGACTGCCTGCTTCTGGGTGTCCACACCTCTTGCTTTAAAGCTCACAACCCAGTCCAAACAATTTTAGTTTTTCTCCTATTCTTAAATGTTATATTTCAAAATGAATATCAAGTACAAATTGTATAGATAAAATATATAACAAATTCAGAACCTTTCTAGATAAGCAAAACCAGAAACAGCAGAATGATGACCTATTAATGATGTGTATAGTAGACAGATGGTGAGCAGAGTAATTTAATGACATTCTATAAAAGAGAGTATAATCCACTCACTTTGGGAAATTAACATAACTTGAACCTTCCAGAAAATGGAACCTAATACACCGAGGAATCATTGGGAAAAAATTAACATTGTAACTTACCATAGATAAATTACGAATATTACCGTATAATTTGTTTTTACACAGTATGTGTTATACTGTATCATACACTATAAAACAATATGTAGATACAGTATGCTTAATGTTTAGAAATACTGATTACATGGCTCAATTAAGATTCCAGTGGATGATGCTAAATTGCTGAGTTTTAGGAGAACCCATCAGAATCATGTGGGCTTTAGAAACTTTGTAATTTCATATAGTGCTTTTAATGTCACACTTGCTTTTTATGAATATTGCACATTATGAATATTACACGCTATTGACTGCATTTGAGATGTAGTTTGTGCTGCAATGATGCTCCCCAAAGATTAAGTTCATAAATATCCAATTCCACTCTGAAGAAATCATTTCAAGTTACGGTACACCTTATATCTGAACCACATAAGCATCCTAACAAACATCTCCTTTCCTGTCTAATTTTGCTGATGCTCCTCATTGAGTTTTAGCAATGTATAGAATGCTAATTTGGATTTTATTAATCTCTAAACCCAGATTTTCCTTTGAGTGAGCAAGTCATCTGCCTTCAGTGTGAAGTTTAGAAGACCCTTGTTTCTAGCTTGAAGTGCCACCACTTTGCCCTTGGTTCTATGGGAATGGGAATATAGTAGTATAGGCAGCCAAAGTGCCAAAAAGCTTTATTCCTTTGGCTTTTATTAATGCTAATGTTAGTTAGCCATTAAAATAAAATGTGTTTTTGCTGCTGCTTAGAATATTCAATGTGGTGTCCCCAAAAATACCAAATACAGGTTTGGTAGGAAACACCAGTGTTAAAGGGCAAGTCTGGTTTGTCCCCCAAAATTACAGCAGCATTTGAAATCTATAAAAGGTTTTTAGACAATATTTTATTGGCACAAGGTTTGGGGGCACTAGTGTTATAGTCATGTATTTGTTCCCAATGCATGCTTTAAAGACACATTGTTATTTCAGTATTTTTTTTACATTTATAGGGTAATATATGGTATTCTAGGTTAATAATAGTTTAATAAAATGTCTAAGCTTTTTTTATTTATTTTACCAAGCATAAGATGTAAAAGGTGATGTATTTAGTTTTGAGGGTAGGGATCTAGGGGGCAAAACTATGAGCAGCTTTGTAGGTGATCTGATGACAAGAGTCTGATGAGCTGAAAGGGGTCTGTCTGAATTAAAAAGAGTAATTGTATCAGCATTTAATGTATCCCTCTAAACATTTTGTATTTTGATTTAATATGATAACATGTATTTATAGTGGATTTCATTTTATTATTACTTAGCCATATGTGCATTTTTGTTAAACACTTCTGTATGATTTACCCAAGTTAATGCTATATTTGCTTAATAGTTAAATAAAATATATATTTTTAAAATTTACATTGCTGTGGCTGGTTAAATAGCAAAGAAAGACACAATGAAATAAGAAACTTCAGAGAAATATTTATTGGATTAGAAGAACATGCATGAATTGGAATATAGCAAATGTGATGCCCTTTTGTGGATGGATAGGCATATGTCTTTTCTGATTAACTGACTAGACAGGAAATGATCTCTGTATAGACTGTAGACTGAAGTTCAGTACTCAAGCAAGCCGGATAAAGGATGAGACAATCAGCATTAACCAAAAATATATTACTGTCTGACTAGCTAAGGAATAAATTGAAAAGGACCAAAAAGAACTAATAACTGATCTGCCAGAAAATGCTAAATTTAAACATAAATTATTTCTGGAAATGATCAGAATATCTTCCCAGGAGCTCAGACTGAATCATTATTGGAAATTAGATGACTTATTTCAAGAGGTGTTCTGCTCAAAATAAACTCTGAAAAGAAAAGACATATTATTTGATATTGAAACATTTATTAATATACAAGACATTTTTGTTTTAGCAAGGGCTAAAGGATATTATGTACTATGGGCTACTCTAAGTATAGTAAAAATTGTGTAACTGAAAAAAATCCCTGAACAATTAAAGGACACTTCCAAAACCTCAGTTTAAATTTCTATAAAATAATGTGATTATTAATTGATATATTAAATGAAGAGAACGAAGAACAAGGAATGGGAATGGTTACCTTAATTGGATGTGTTTCAACTATCATTGTGTCATATACAAAGTTACCCATAGTCGTGCACCTACATTCCTACACACAGTACTATAAAAATGTAATAGGAGACATCCACATCTAATAGATTGTATACTCATACAAGCAGGTCCCTCTTCTCCTTATGTATAAGTGTGTGTTAATGTTATTGCCAATTTTGCATATTGTCAATGTTATTCAAGGGAAGATCCAGAGCCTGACCTTGGGAGTACACTAACACACACCCAAACACCCACACAAACATACCCAGATACTCAAACTACCACAACCAGTGACACATATAAATACCCAGCATCAGAGAGACACTAACATACAGGCACAACATTGCATGACCCTGTCTCCTCCTAGAAATTAGGGGCATAAATTAGGGATTTAGCGGTAAATCCTGGTGTTGGAACTAAAATAGAATAAAATAATGTCCTATGGCTCGGCTCTGAGACCATCCTTATCACTTTTACCATGCATAGTTAGTATCCTTTAAAATAATGTAGGTATGCATATGGCTAGCAGACTATGGGCTATATTCTACAACAAGCATCTCCGGTGTTACATTCATGGTCTGCACCTTGAAGAGTCCATGTTTTCTGACATGTTTGGGGGGTTTTGTTGACTTTGAAGTCCATGCTTCTGTTCAATATGTCATACAATGAAAATCTATATTTTAAACTTCATAGAACTCTTTCTATATTTAACAGTCATAATGTGGCTTACTGTGTTCTCTACTCACTATTCTTTTTCTTTCAATGTTTCCCGCATCATTACTTTACATACGAGGCCACTGAACTTCCATCACTTTGCAAAGAAACATATTCATCGGATACTGTTTATCTAAATGCTAATGCCCTGTCAGTGTCTTGTCTTTTAAACTGTCATTTTTCTTGGCAGTCAGACCTTGTAATATAATGTTACAAGGTTTAGTCTTGAAGGGCTCCATCCCTTACTGACGTAATCACACTGCATTTACTAAAATCTGTGCCTTATCTATAAATCACATGTGAATCTATCTATATGCAATCACATTAAACAATAAACATCAAACATGTCTGTTAAATGGATTCTTTCATCTGAGGTTTTCATTCTCATATAAATGTAAAATGCACACCTACATTGTCACAATTATGTTTTTGTTGGGAATAGGTGTAATTTTGCAAGGATTTTTTAATGTTTAATATCTGGGAGATGTCTTAATTTCTATTCTTACTTTTCTTGATGCATGGTCATTTTTCTAAACTGTACCCTCTCTTAAAAGTGTAGGGAGTAACCAGTGACCTTTATACCATCTACTCATGCATCCCAACCCAATGTGTGCACTGTAGGTGCCAAACTAAGATAGTGGCTTTTATAATATGCACCCAGACAACAACCTAGATGAACACAAGTGAACTTATCCCACTTTAGTACTTGTTGCATTTACAAATTACTTTAAGTGCAATCTTCACTGATCTGTTCATTGGCTGAAAGGTTTTCTGTTATGCAGACCACGAAGGCTCGAAAACATGTCCTCTGCAGTCAACAGTGGTTTTAAGTGCATTTTAAATACTTAATAGTCTAAGAAAAATCCTAACATTGGCACTGGCCACAGACAGCGTTCCAAAAAGGAATCACTCCTATATACCTAAGGATCTATCATGCTGCAATCAAGCCAGAGACTATTATGAGACTATCAGTGCATTATCTATTAAGCATTGTTCCAGATCCTACAGACCAAAAGTGTTAAAAGAAGGATTAGTCACATACCTGTGTCTGTTTTCTATATTAAAAATAAGCCCTATTATTGCTCAATATCATAAAGTGATTCTTAATATTAGTCCAGATAACAAAAAAGGGCATTTTAAGAGAAAAGAGATTGGACTGATAAGAGGGACTGTAGTTTTATTGGCTGATTAAATTATTTGCTCATACAGTATAGATGAAAGTATGGGCTTTCCTAGTGATCAATATGCAAGTGTTTCTGTGGTTGGTTATTGTTTTTATATTCTGCTTGCTCAGATCTACAGGATGTTTCTCAGTTGATTCCAGTATGAGAGCTTATTAAAAAATAATGTGAAGGAAACAATTTGAGCTGACACAGCACATTACTATGATCAGTGCCGCAGAGAGGATTCCATCAGTCTCTTGTTCCCGGGGCCAAGAAGAGAGCCAGCCATGTAGATGTTGCTGTCTTTGTTAATCAGCAGCCCAAAGAGAATGCCTGCATAAAATTGGCACTGCTGTATTGGTGTGTCTTTCATACATATGCAGTTCACAACAAAAAATATCATTTTCATTGTTATTTTCAATCCTGATATAATACAGGTTTCAATATACACGTTTTTGGGGTTCTGTGAGGTTTGCGCCACACTTTACTCTCACCTTAACCTTTAGCAGAGAATCCTATATTCATTGGAATTTTGAAAAATGGGAATAATATAATAATATTTATATTGCCAATGACTATTTAAAGTGTTGTTCAATCAGTCATTTGGTTTCGACAATTTACGCTCTTCAAACACAATACTCTTTCATTTATTTCCAGCAATCTCATATAATTGGAATTCAAAATAAAATGAAACAAAGAAGCCATTAAAGACACAAACTTGGGATGATGTTAAAAACGAATGATTATCTGCATTATTATAAATCTAATTTTAATTACTTATTTTTATTGTTTCATAATTGAATTACCGGTAGTTATGTTAGCTCTTTTTGTTGGTGGATGGTATATCTGTGACGTGTCTCTAGACTATATGATGCTGACTTTCTAAGCTGTAAGATTCCTCATAGACCTACGATTGAAAATGACAGTAAGGTGCTTTACATCTGGCTCTGTTTAATACATCTTGGATAAATGTTCTTATTATTGGAGATGAAAAATTTAAGTCATTAGTTAGAATGAATGAAATGGAAATAAGCTTGGTACTTTATTGGCCCTTTCATTTGATTAAAAGCTCAGCTGTCTTAGGTATGCTTGTCTTAATCAGCTCTGAAGGCATCTCTAAGCAATATTATAAAAGGTACAATAAAGTGATCGAAGATCAAAATCTAGACCACTGAGGTATGTGCAGTGATGCTCTGAGGTAGTAGTTAGCCCTGTGTGAAAACAGGGTTACTATTATGTTAATGTACAATCCTTGGCACTAAGAGTATCTTTTTTTCTGTTATCTGTAGGTATGCTATATGCTCTCTAACTGGCTTTAGCAAGCAGTACACCAGGAAGCCCATCACCCAACAGGGAGGATCTGTCCCTCGGAATATAGCAGAGTAGCTGCAATCCTGGGCCTAGACTGGAATTCAGCACTGGTTTTGCTACAGATATGAGTGGTATTGAAAAATTAAATATATGGTATGAAGTCTTACTATGATGAGAATACTGTATGCAGATCTGACCTTTAAACAAACTGTCAGGGTCCCTTGCTAGACCCCAGTGAGTCTCACTGACACAGAGGTTTTCTGGATATTGTGCAAACTGCAATAAGTTTGCAACTACTCGGACTCTCAGTTCTTACCACTAGTGGATTATCTGAAACCTGTAGGAAGATTAAACTAATTATAACATCGCCAAATGCTTTACAATGAGGATCTAGAGTGTTTCCCTCTCTGAACTCAACTATACTGAGGGGAAATAGTTATTGATACTATTAATAAGTTGATATTGAATGATTCAAGTTGTATTGCTGATAGATCCTCTTTGCAAAAGAGTATAATACATTGCATGCAGGTGTCATGGTCACCCTTTAGGTGGTGCACGCGCGCGTGCAGAATTCTGCTTGTGCGGGGGTTACCGAGGGCACCCATTAACCCCTCCGATGTGGGTGGTCGGGAGACCGCCGGCATCGAGGTCGGAAGTCGGGAGCTGGGAGTCTTTCTACCAACGAACATCATATTGCATCATATTGCAATAACTCGCTCGGTCCGGCAGCATTCCTCCTGGTAGTAGTGAAGGGGGTGTGGCCGGTCTCCTTCAGAGGCGGGGTTCTGGGAGATCTTCCAGAGCTACTGTGACACAGGCTGGGGGGGCGGAGCCTGTGATCTAGCGCTGGATTTAAAAACCCCGGAAATGCTTTGTCTGATACCCTGTTGTGGTCTTTGTTGCTGTTTGTATCCTGTCGTCTAGTTCTCTGAGTTTCTCCGGATTTTTGACCCTTTGCCTGCCTGACCATCCTTAGCCTTGCGATTTTGTACCGTGTCCTGTGTCTCCTGGTTTCCAGTTTTAGCTCGTCTTATTATGCGCTCCGTTACTGACCCGGCTTGTAGGACTACCCGCTTTCGTGTTTTGACCCGGCTTTCCTGACAATCCTGTCCGTTGTTTCTCTGGCATTGCTGTACTGGTTCCTGAGTTTGCTGTTCCTGCTCCTTGCATCCAACTCATTCCTATATCTATCCCCTTGCACCTGGCCTCCTCACTGTTGGGATCTTCTAAGTCCCAGCTCCCTGCCACTAAGGGTTTCCTTTGGTGGTTGTCTTCTGGGCAGAAGAACTTTTGCGGTGTTCGCCTTAGTGTAAGCGGTCATGACAGCAGGTTAACTTGCATGCATAACATAGATTATACACAACAATGATGCTACATTTACCTAATTCAGTGTTTAATGTGTAAAATATTTCACAATCTTAACCAGTGCATAATTCTAGTTCCATTTTTTTGGAAAAACAAAACTGATTTCATTTTGCATGCATGTAATTTACTCTTTGTTACTTTAGGTTACTATGTGGGAAGAACAGACAGTCATTTTTCAGTACACAGTATCCAACTGTATGACGGCTGGCACTGGAAGCTTCAAAGACATAGCCTTCAGCAAAATATCCATGTGGCAATCTTGTGATTTATTCATTGTTCCACGAAGTCCTATAATAGCTTAACATTTCTGTTTCTAAATTTTGATTCACATGCTTTTAAAATGGTTGCATACTTGAGAGTTAAAATGGATTATGCATTCTGACTTAATGAAGGGAAAGTAAAAGAGCACAATGATATTTTTAATCAGTGATTTTTTTTGTAAGATATGGAATAAATAAAAAATAATTTATTTTATCAATAAAATTTAACGTTCATTAAAAAGACACACATGGCATGCTAAGTATGATCTTTCCAGACTCTTCGTGTTCGTCTTCCTGTTCATCTTCGTGGGGAAAAAAATCTTTCTATTCCACGGATATTCGCCCGTTCCTGTGTTCGGTTTAGGCAAATATTCATGTATGTTCTTCGTGTTTGTTTTTTTCTTCGTTTTTTGTAGAAGGGGTTAATACGGGGTTAACGCTGTACGCACTATGCAGCAGCTTTGGCGCCAGGAAGAGCAACTCTATTGGTCACCGGCAGGGGCCTCCTCTGCCATCTACCAATGAAATGCACCTGCACTAGGCAACATTGCAGGGGTTAATGGGAGCGGAAATCCGTAGGTTCAACGTCAGGAGATAAATGTCCATAAGAGACATTTGGTTGATGCCAAAGGAATCCCCTGCAAGGAGACCAAAAGAGTCCCTCGCACGCCCCTTTAACTCCTGACAGCGAACCTACGGATTTCCTCTCCCCCGTTAACCCCTGTGATGCTGCATAGCTAAGGTAGACTAGATGGGTAAGGGACCCGTTAGTAAACGAAGATTCTTCGTATTGTGTGTCTTCGTATACGTTTTGCTGCCGCTATGTTCGTTTCTTCGGTATTCGGGCTGAACAACGAAAACACAGCCTTCGTGTTCGTTTTCATGTTCGCTCAAATATGAATGCACAAGTCTAATAAATGCCATTGTGTTTGTCAAACCATTCCTGAACTATTTCTGCTTTGTTGGGTGTGACAGGGTGCAGGCAGGGTGCATAATCCTATCAGGTTGCCTTCTTCTCATGGTGCATCCAGGTGCCATGTGTTCTCCAGGTAAGCAACGCACATGCATCCAGCCATCCATATGATGTAAAAAGAAAACATTATTCATCAGACAGGCTACCTTCTTCCATTGCTCCGTGGTCCAGTTCGTATGCTCACATGCCCATTGTAGGCACTTTCGGCAGTGGACAGGGGTCAGCATGGGCACCCTGACTGGTTTGCAGCTATGCAGGCCCATACGCAACAAACTGTGATGCACTGTGTGTTTTGACACCTTTTTTATCAGATCAGCATCAACTTTTTCAGCAATTTGTTGGATTTGGCCAGTTTTTGCCCCCCCCCCCATTTGCATCAATGAGCCTTGGCCGCCCATGACCCTGTTGCCGGTTCACAGCTTTTCCTTCCTTGGACCACTTTTGATAAGTACTGGCCACTGCAGGAACACCCCACAAGAGTTGCAGTTTTGGAGATGCTCTGACCCAGTCATCTAGCCATCACAATTAGGCCCTTGTCAAAGTTGCTCAGATCTAGAGCAACTTTGACAAGTCTTGCTCCAGTGTATCTTCTCTTGTTCCGCCCAGGAACCCAGCAGAGTCACGTGACATGACGTAAATTCACGTGACTCTGCTGGGTTCCTGGGCGGAACAAGAGAAAAAACGCTGTGTGGGAGCAAAGGGAAGGCAGCCTTCCGGGAGTGCGCGGCATTACTGGGACCCGCAGGTACATCGTCTGCTCACGCCCGCAACACCCAAAAAAACGCCCGCGCCTGCAAGTTTTTCGCATCCCGATGCAGTCCTCTACTCAGATCCTTACGCTTGTCCATTTATACTGCTTCTAACACATCAACTTTGAGGACAAAATGTTCACTTGCTACCTAATATATCCCACTCACTGACAGGTACCATGATAATCAAGACAAAATGATTATCAGTGTTATTCACTTCACCTGTAAGGAAGGTCATATGGCAGCAGAAGTAGCAGGACACTAAATATTTTGTGGTTGTCTACAAATTAGAGGTTTGGCTAGTAGTGTAAATGGGCAACTATCTTAATGAACCATATTTAATAAACAACTAAAACACACTGCGTGCAAGCAGAGTCAAATGCCTAATTTTGTCACACATATTTTTTCCCTGTTAACCAAAAACTAGAGGTTTTGCCCTAAAATTAATTGGGAAAAATATCTGCTGTTGTCCCTGTAAGTGGCATCTATAAATTACATACATACATACACTACAGTAGTACACTATAGTTTCTCCAATCCACCCCATTGATTTGTACCCTCCTATACTTGGCGCTCATCAACGAGCGCCAAGGCGGCAGCTACATGTGGCACCGCATGGACGAACCCTAACAACATTTCTGCACTTTTGCATCTTCAGCAGTTTCATTGGGGATCACTCTCGTTATTGTAGATTGATACAAACACAAAAAACAAGTCTGCATGAATCTAGATAAAATGTAGATAAAAAGAAACACAAAAACAGTTTTTGTTAACAGAATGTGGATTTGAGGCACATAGTTCATTATTGGAACACCTACAACCTTTTTCTTTATTAAAATCAAGAGCTATAATTTCATTTTTTGGAGCTACGAGAGACTTTAGATAATCACTTCTTATTTTTTTTACTACAGTAAAATTAATTACGGTACTATTATCATTTAGTCAACTGTATATAATTAGGAAGATTCCAGATTTTCAGTAACCAAGCAAAATAATGACTTTTTTGAATAATGTTTTTACATTCTTACTAAGTTAATAGTTTGAAGGAACATAGAAATCACAATGTTGAAAGTGTGTAATTGTTTCTCGAAGTGAAAAGGGCATTTCACATGGAACATAACACATACTACGATTTAAAGGGCATGCCTTCATTGCCTTGTGTGCCATTATTGCTTCGACACTTCAGATAATGACCTTAGGAATTCTAACTTAAAGAATATAAGGATTTTAAAGAACATGCAGACCCTGACTGGCCATCTGGCACACTGGGCAAATGCCAGGTAGACTACTGGCCGATAGCGCTCCATACACACCCACTCTACTATTTTAACACACAGGTTAAAGACTGCATATTAAAACACTTACACACTACTTTAATATGAATTTTTTATTGGTGAAGACGCATGGAACAGTAAACTTACAGTAACCAAAGAACTTGCCATAGACTTACAGTGACCAAATAACTTGTCATAGATAAAATGCACTACATTTGGAATCAATAAAGCTGCTAATGCCATATTGCTCTTTTAATAATAGTTATCCATTACACAACTTTGTATTCTTCTTTAATTAAAAAATGCACTGGTAAATTTCTAGTTTTTATGAAATTGCTGGGATTTAGGCAAATTATTAGCAATTACAAAATACCGTTTAAGATAATGAATAGTTGGTTTCAGCTGGGTTATAATAAGAAAAAAGACTGGAACGTGGCAAAAATGAAAAGAAGTACAGAGAATTTCAAAGACAATCAGGACCATCAATCCAAAATGTAGAAAAACAATTAGAAGTGGAAACATTATTGAACAATATACTGCCACTAGTTGCTTTTCACTTACATACTGTTTAAAAGTCCAGCAACCGATGGTCGAAAGTGAGAGAATTGGTCTTCACAGTGAACTGCGACTGACCATTTTTAGGGTGAACATTGCCCAGTTAACACTAGAGAAGACAGAGGGGTGAGACCAAGAAAATACACTTAAACATTCTGGAATCTAATGAGTTTACAGTCCCCAGATTCTCAACCTTAACCATTAGATTTTTTGGGTTAGACTACACAACTTGGTGAAACCTTTTGAGATGGTTCATGATATGTTGACCCAGCTGTTGTTGGAAGATTCCATGCTGCTGAAGACGGAGGATACCTAAATTCATTAATTAAAGGTAGCTACAGCTTGCAGTGTAACCGTTTTACCCACCCTTAAAAAGGCTGTCAGAACCAACAGCAATTAGCAAATCGACAACAGGGCAGACAACAGGGCTGACATAGAATAATAGGATGAATAATTATGCAAATAGTGAAATAGTGAGAAAATGTTGGGATACATTTCCCCATACTATAAATATATATAAAATATATATAATATAATAAATATATATTAATAATTTAAACCTTTAAATACAGCTACATAGGCTTAATTACTACATAGAACTGAAAGGTATAGTATTTATAGTAGCACATTTGATTTAATTAAGATAGGCAAACTACTATGAAAGTAAATCTGATTTATGACATCACTGTAAAAGTGTCCCGTTAAGAACCTTATTGTCATTTATTGCATAGTACATCACCCAAGAAACTTTAACCAGACGTTATTTTTTAAAGAACGTTTAGGGTGCCAAGTAGTTGGGGAACTTGTTTTGGGCCGCAAGGAATTTGATGCAGAAGGGTGGCATGTCCTAAAACCACATATAAGCTAGAGCATTGTGAACTCTGTCTGCATGCAAAATCTGCATACAGAAACCTTCTACCAAAAAAATGGTTATCTGCAGTCAGAGGGGTAACAAAGTCCACAAGCCCATGCCTGTTTTGGATCTAAATTGGACATGTAACATGTGCTTTCTTATTTGTCTACTTATGTTAAATAACAACCTGTATATGCTCGTATTAAGGGAAATTATAGTTGCCTATCCCTTTGGGGATATATCCCTATCCCCTTTTTTTGCTTAATTTTTTCATCTCCATGTTTTCACTTTGATATTGAAGCAAAAAATACTCTAATGCTACTGAGCATGTGCAAGAAGTGTACATAGGAATGCTTCTTGATTTTGTTAGAGGCAGTTGGGGGAGGAGTTAAAAGAAACAGGTCTCATTTCCTAACTACAACAATTAAACAACTGCACCAGTTTTCTTGGAGTAAAATATGTTTGAGTCCAAGCTAAATGTTTATTTTACATAAAAAGAAAAGTCTGAAGTTAAATTAATGTCATATACAGATATATCTCATAGGAGGACTGAAAAACAAGGAAGCTCAAAGCTCATGGAGCCCTGAGTAAGAACCCATCAGATATTAGTCCTGTGTCTATAGCTGGGTGGCTTGTTAGGAGGAGAAGAATGTCAGCCAGTGCCAAGCTGGTTAAAATGCCTTCTGTCTTCCTCGGACATGAGGGGTGGAAAATGATGTTATACCTGTATAGAACATGTCTCGGGAACAATGCCTATACTAAATGTCCTGATTGGTTGTTGGTTGTAGCAGCAACCTGGGAATCTGAATGTATATGCATTTTAAGGAGCCACACCAGCCACATAATGTGCCTCATTAATGGTGTCCAGAGAAGGCTTTTAACTTGAGTCTCCTTTTAGTTCCTCTGATTCAGCTCCTTGGTAAGCAATAGCCATGAAAAATTAGACAGGACTCTCAAAGCTTGGAGTACTTTGACGTAGTGGTGGTCTAAGCAAAATGCGTCCATATAGTGTGACAGAATCCCCAATAGTTCTGTTAAGGGAGGTATGCCCACCTCACATTCGGAGGCATCATACACATAATGCCCCTACATGCATTTATTACTGAGGACCACCTTGAAAGTAGGTGACCAGCTCATTAGCACCATGCTAGTGGATAAAATGTGAAGTCTCTTTTGACTGAGTAAGCTACACATGGGATCTCCTTAAAATAGAGCCCCGGTAACTGAATGAATTACTATTCCTAATTAGAGACCCCCAGCACCCGCTAAGACCTTGCTTGCCAATCCTCTTTCCATGAAGCTTGTGTTCTCAGTTCCCCGCTGGAGGACCCCAATATGCTGGTGCCATGCAGCGCGTCCTAAGGGGGCTCCCGGCTCACCAGCCCCTGACTGCGGACACACTGCAGCTGCCAGGACTCCCTGCACAGGAGCATCGCTCCTCAGGCCGGCTGGGAATGACATCACTCTCAGCCAATCACACATCGCCGCCTCTACCCCAAGCCCTTTTCTGCGCCGTAGCCCACGATGAAACCAGCAAGGGGAGGGCACTCGGCTGCAGAGAGGGCTGTCTGGGCTGGGACTGCGGGCAAACCGAGGCAGAGCAGGGGGAGGGGGCTTTCCCAGGTGTTTGGAGCTGAAGTGAACCCTTTTGGTGGCCGTCCAGTGGTGGAGCTTGAAGGTAGGACCCCTTTATTTTCACGAGCTTCCGCTGATTTTCATCTCAAATGGTTCTTATTATATCTAAAACACTGGCATTGGTATAGAGTATGCAGCTCACAGCCTCGGGCATCGTGTCTTCAAGGGCAGAGTGTGGCATCAGGACCAAGAACGTGCCCTGCAAGCCATGGCTCATAAAGCAGACCATTGAAGGGCTCGTGTAATGGGTGCCGGAGACTGAGCTTTCCGCTGAAGCTCCGGGTACCAGGCAGTGAGCAGCACGCAGTGAGCAGCATTTTAATGCTTATGCTACGACCATGTAAGTGAGATTGTGCCGTGATATAACAGCATCAATGCATTTAAAAGAAGCCCATTGCAGCATCTTCTGTCTGCTGTGTGTCCACCCCATGAAGGGTATCATTAACCCTTAAAAGTGTTTGACATTACATGCATCTTTACACTTGTCACAGTGTCCATAGTAACCGACCCCCCCCCACACACACTGTATTGCCACCGGCATCGTCAAGCTTAACTCTTTTGGTGCCATATATTCAAAGGATCGGTTTAAAACTGAATGGGTCAATCCGCATCGGTGCATAACACATATTGTTAGTAATACACACAGCTATCTGATATTTTTCCAGTGTTGGCGGGTGGGCATGGCTGCGGTGCCAGGATGGGTAAGTACATGTTAGGTCTGTAATCTGCAACCTCCATCTATAGTGTATAAGACATCTTCCATTGCAAGGACCGCTTTCTGGGGCCCCTACCCATTACTAGAATTACGAGTCACGATTTCTATAGACACCCATTGTACAGGCTAAGAAGATTAATTTTAGCTCGGAGTCTAAGCTAGCGGCAAGGGTCTTCTATTCACTGGGATGCCTTTTCATTTTTTTGATGGGGATGCATTGATACATTTTTGATGAGGATGCATATATATATATATATATATATATATATGTACATGTGTGTGTATGTATGGATGTATGTATATGTATATATATATATATATATATATATGTGTGTATTTAGTCACATTGCGTTATGCGCATTCTCTGTCCCCTGTAGTATCTCCCTTTGCCCTCCAGAAGACATCTTGGTGTAATAAGGCGATGTTCTATGTTGTTATATTGCGTTGTCAGTTCCTTTTAATGATGAGGGATTCTCTGAGACTGCAGTAACACCTGCTGGTGTGAGAAAAGAGGAATTCTATGGAGAATCAGTTGTTACTACTGAAGAATTAACCAGATATCCCCACATTGACTCCTTCCCTGCTGGATACACCATCCATGTAGTACAGTGAGTTGTTATCAAGGCCATATGTGATCCAACTAGTCTTTATAAATATGACTAAGAAACTGTACCTGGGCTCCTATTCATTTGTATATAAACTATTGTTCTGAATTACTGAAACATTGTCATGTTAATTCAATATTTTTTTTATTTTCCTCCATCCTCCAGATGTGCTAAAATGGAGTGTTTATGTATATGTGTTGTTGTAACAAAAAAATCAGTTGTCTATCATATTCACTCCTATATAAAATTGTCAATATTTCATTCCTTTGTGCTATTCACCAATATCTACAAAAGGGGAAATAAGATAAGGGAATGTAGGGCTGACATTATGATTGGTGTATCTTTTACCCTGGTAATAGTAATTGATTTAGCACAGTACTGATTGTCATTCATGCCTTTTGTAGCAGATCCTGGATCCCACCATTGTTTCCTTGATCCATTGAGACAGATCATCATCTCATGTCCAGTCCATGCCATGACATTATGTCCACCATGCTAGTGGAAAGACATGCTCTAGGGAATATAATGAGCTGCTAGCAACATCAAAGGAGCATAATTTCCATGTATTTTTTATAACCAACATGAGATGTGTCTCTCTTGAGAACCTACTGTATCATGTAGCTAAATCTATGACAAATCCTGTCTTCTTTGTCTTAAGACCACCCTTCAAAATATACACCCACGTTTATAATTTTTTAATAATAAGGATGAGGAATATTTTTCTGCTTCTGTGTGGGGCAAGGTGCGTATCCAGAATTTACTACTCGGATTATTCTGCTTTTCACCCCACCCTGAAGAGCTGTGTGGTTCAAGATATAGAGTGGATTTTATTCTGCAGCCCCTCCCCTGTGCAAATGTCACTGAATCATCTTCTTGTCTTGTTTGAAAAGCTGTGTTCAAAACACAATTTAAATAACGCTTGCTTTCATAGAGATATGTTTTGTATCAGACCCTCATTTAATGTGCCATTGGCAAAGTGAAATCAGCAGGTTGAGTCTTTGAGTTAAAGCATCCTGAACATTAACCTGTCCTTCAAATAGGTTATACCGTATCGTAGTCCATCAAAGTGTTCAACTCAATTGGGCCGGTCCAGATATGTTTCAGCCTAACGTACGCTCATAAATCTCACTGCATTCACACAACTCACAGTCAGATACTCAAACATCTTGCTTTGCTGAGACACTCACACAACTCCCAACAATCACAGATGTACATACAACTGCACAACCCAATAAAAAGAAATTGGGCCCTTATACAAGAACACAATGCAGCGCAGCATTTAAAGACATGCACTCACACAACTCACAGCACTAACACAAGAACACAACTGACATTCTTCACAGACACATCTCTCATGGAGAATCCCACAACTTACATCACTCACAGGCACTCACACAAGAACCCAACTCACATCACTGACAGACATAACTCACAGTACTCAGGTACACCCGCTAACAAACTAACCACCAGCCTTTGTTCTGAAAGAAGTCTTTGTCAATCAAATAGATTAGCAACACATCTTACTACCAACAATGGATACATTAGTTACAAAGCTGTTGATAAAGAAATGAATCCTTATGTACTTATTTTCATCTGATCTACCAAGAGTAATAATGAAAAGGTATCCTACCCCTTGGGGGGTGTATGTAACTGACCCATTGCTCTGAAGGGACTTCCCTGACAAAGCTAAGAGATCATTGGTGAAATATGCGTTAAATCATTCCAACAAGCATGTTTTTTTTTTACCCCACTCTAACTAATTTGGTCATTTTTCAATTTTTAACTCATGTCCCTCTCTACCTATGAACTCTGAAACACTGTCACTCTATTGGATTACAAATTCAATCAGATACCTGTATTTTTGAAACATTTTTCTATTCACCATTTCTATTCAACCTTTTTTTTCTTTGATTTTCTTCCTCCACCCAATGTTTCTTAGGAAAATTTAATTGTTTCCATTTCCAGAGTTTCCTGTTATACTGATTTCTCAGATACCCAGACAACTAACAACAACTCACAGCACACACACAAGAACACAACTCGCAACACACACACAGCCAGCAACACAATTCACAGGCACTCACAAAAATATAACTGAACACACACAAGAACTGCTAGTGTTCAGAGACAGACAGTCACATGGCACACATCACTTACAGACAACGCATAGACACTCACACAGTCATTCTCCACTCTCCAGGCTTCATTTGCCTCTCCCAGCTTTTTTATAGCAGGTGGAACATCAAAGGTCCTGAAGCTGCTTGTCAATCCTGCCTGTCAGTACAGATGTCCATGTTTAATCCAGACACACAGTGCAGGAGCTTCACTGAGCAGAAACTAAAAATTCACCTGCAGCTACTAAAGCCAGCTATGTGCAGCCGTCATGCCGACTGTCTATCAGCATGACACACAGACCTCCTTCTCCAGACAGGCATCCATTGAGATGAAGGGGTTAGCCGACATGTAACTGACTATGTTTTTATGTGCATTTCCCTTTATGGAAACATGGGAGGAACATGGGAGGTAGGAACACACAGATGAGATTTAGGACATTGCTCTTTCTACCAGGAACAACAGCTCTAGTTGTTTGTGGTGCAAGAAGCATATTATTACCTGCCTCTCAAACTATAATCAGCTCAGACCGCACTGGCTGCCCATCCAGGGGTTGACCAGCCTTGCTCCTAAAACAGAAGCTGATAAGGTGAGTGCCTATGGACCAGCTTGAGTGCAGTGATGTCTCTAGATACTTCAATCACCTGGTGAAACCCATGTTGGTATGGTCAAGCCTTAAGGGTACATACAGTTAGTGTAGCCTTGCCTTACAGTTGTATTTAGTCACCAGTGCTGCCTTCCAGCCATGCCTCTTGGATTACTCACCTTTCTGTTTAAATGCCTATTGCCGAATCTTAGCTGCTTGCCCCGACCACTGGACTCTTTTGAAGTATTGACTTCACCTGATGCCTCTTTTCTGCTATGACCTTGGATTCTATACCCTATACCACCATTCTGCACCCTGCTCCTGGGCTCCAGACCAACTTTCGAGGATTCTCTCCACCTTTACATATAGGGGTTCATTCTAAGATTGATGAATTTTCAACTTATATTAATTATCTAATATAAAGCGCCAACTCTATTCATCCTGCTGAAATTACCTATTGGGGTTGTTCCTTCGTTATAGACACTAAATGGGAGATTTTTAAAAATATCTTAAATTCTCACTGTGAAAGGTACATACCGTATGGGAATAAAAGAGTCAGGAACAAGAGAAAACCAATGTGGATAAATAAAAATGTAAAGGGGGCAATAAATGACAAAAAAAAGCATTTAAGCTACTATAACAGAAAGGCAGTGAGGAAGCACTAAAAAGCTATCGGGAAAAAAATAAAATATGTAAAAATCAGATAAAAGCAGCAAAAGTGGAGACAGAAAGACTCATTGCCAAAGAGAGTAAAACAAACCCCAAAATGTTCTTTAACTATATAAATAGTAAAAAGGTTAAAAATGAAAGCATTGGCCCCTTAAAAAGTAATGAGGGAGAAGTTATAGACGGGGATCAGGAAAAAGCTAATCTATTAAATATATTCTTCTCTGCTGTATTCACAGAGGAAAATGAAATGCCAGGTAATATACAGCAGGATGAGATAACTGCCCCAGTACATGTCGCCTGTCTAACCCAGGAAGAAGTGCAGTGCCGCCTAAAAAAAATCAAAATAGACAAATCACCAGGTCCAGATGGCATTCACCCCCGCGTTCTAAGGGAGTTAAGTAATGTAATAGACAGACCCCTATTTCTAATATTCAAGGACTCTATAGTGACAGGGTCTGTTCCCCAGGACTGGCGCATAGCAAATGTTGTGCCAATATTCAAAAAGGGGACAAAAAGTGACCCGGGGAATTATAGGCCTGTTAGTTTAACCTCTGTTGTATGTAAACTGTTTGAGGGTTTCCTAAGAGATGCTATTTTGGAGTATCTCAATGAAAATAAATGTATGACTCCATATCAGCATGGGTTTACAAGGGATCGGTCCTGTCAAACTAACCTGATCAGCTTTTATGAGGAGGTGAGCTCAAGACTGGATCGGGGTGAATCGCTGGATGTCGTATATCTTGATTTTTCCAAAGCATTTGATATGGTGCCACATAAAAGGCTGGTACATAAAATGAGAATGCTTGGGCTGGGGGAGAATGTGTGTATGTGGGTAAGTAATAGACTTGCGCATTCGTCTTCGGGCGAACATGAAAACGAGCACGAAGAGGCCGTTTTTTTGTTCGTTCCGAAGACACGCCGAAGAGAATACAGTGCCGGCAAAACGTAGGAGAAGACGAAGACTCACAACCACGAAGAATCGAAGATTCTTCGTGATCGTCTTCGTTTTTGCCGCGCAGCCGCCAAAATTTCAAACAGGAGTGAGCTGATCTCGTCTGTCCAATCAGCTCTCTCTTGTGACGTCACGCTAAGGGTCTCGTCCAATGCCTGTGCTGCTGTTTTTTGAATTCTGAAGGCGCCTTTATAAGACCAGAGCTTGCCTGAGAGATCCATTAATTTTTCGCTGTGACTGCTTTGGCAACACTGCTGTGCTGCATCCGAGCGTTACAGAGAGATTGTTCTGTTCTGTGTGAGACTGGTAAGCCTTAGCCTGCCATTTCTCACAGTGTACTTCATCCTCACTTCAGTGCTACTTAATATAATTAATAATAATAATTTGATTAATTTAATTTTTTTTTTATTTAATTTGTCATCAACTGTAGTGTAAGTGCTGTTGAGTTGACAGTGCACCCAGTGTCTCAGTGGCACTGGGGTGCCCTTGCCCTGGGCTGGCACTAGTGCCTACTGCCTGTCCTGCTTAAATAAATTAAATAGAATTTATAAATAATAATTTAATAGTCTATAATTTAATAGTTCATTATAATATTATATATATATATATATATATTTGTCAGTCATATATATATATACTATAGTATACTAGTGTAGAGTGTACTGTAGACATTCATCTACTAGCGTCTAATTTAAAATCAGTAATATTAATTAATATAATTAATAATTGAATTCATTATAAAATTATATATATATTTGTCAGTTATAGTTAGTAATAGTATACTAGTGTAGAGTGTACTGTAGACATTCAAGACATCTACTAGTGTCTAATCTAAAATCAGTAATATCAATAATTCTATAATTCTTTCTTATCTTAATAGTTAATTAAATTAGCTATAAATAAAAGTAATAATATTAATTAATTACTACTAGCGTATAGTTCAGCTAATCTTATTAGTACTGGTGCTGCAGCTCTATAGTTTGTGCTTTGTTTTAGCAACAGCAAGAGACCAAGTCAATTTTTCTTAATAATCTTTCATTTTATTTCATTTGTTTTGCTCACCTCAGTCCATCAGTGAAGTGAACTTGTTGGGCTAGTGAGTGCAGCCGCATAAGTGCTGTGTTTTTTTTGATCAGCAAGCAGTGACGTTAACTGTTTTGCAAAGATTTTCTCATTTATTTTACATTTTATTTCAATTTTATTAAAAGTACCCTTAGTGTTTTGCTCACCTCAGTCCATCAGTGAAGTGAACTTGTTGGGCTAGTGAGTGCAGCCGCATAAGTGCTGTGTGTTTTTGTTCAGCAAGCAGTGAAGCTAACTGTTTTGCTGTGACATTTTATTTTATTTCTAATTCTTTTCAAGAAAAATTGACTGTGACGAGCTGTACTAAGCAAAGCTTCAAGCTACTAGCTGTAGTACTAAAATAATTCTAATCTTCTTTAATCTTAATCTATAATATATTATAAATAATATATAACAATATAAATTCTAATTCATAATCTATAATATAAGTAATTCTAATTCTAAATTCTAATTCATAATCTATATTCTTCTATCTATAATACATAATATATAAGTAAATTATTTCTAATCTATTAATATTATATAACTTAATATTAATTAATAAATCATACTGAATCTGATTTAACCTCACTTTAGCTTAGTGGGTTTGAGAGCGTCTGCCTAGAGGTAGACTTATAGTAAGGAAATATAGCTTTAGGCTAGCATAGTAGTAGGCTAAGCTCTTAGGCCCGTGTAAATTCAAATTAAAAATAAAATACTGCTAGTTATTAAATAGTTAATAATTTAAATAACTTTAGCACTTTGCCAGATTGCACACAACAGCACAGTGCAGTAGTGCATAGTTTTACTTTTTAAGCAGTAGCACTGAAGAGAACTTCCTCTAATTTTTTTGTCTTTAATTCATTTTTCCTTTTTTTTATTATTTTTTTATTTTTTATTTTTTTATAGTTTTTTAAACAGTACACTACACTACACACACAACACAAAATTTGAAATGGATCCTCCTTTTGGGACTAAGGAGGGACAAGCTCCATCTACCACCACCACCACCACCACCAGCACCACCACCAGTTCTAAGATGCAGCCTTTGCGTCAGTCTAGTCGGCCAAGTAGGCCAAGCTCTCGCTTATCATTTGGGGAAGCATTGCTTGAAGGATCATCAAGTAAAGGAAAGGCACCAAAAGCAGGCAGTAGTAGTGCGGCTAGGCCCACAAGCTCTATGGTTTTTTACGGAAAGCCTAAAGCACCAGAAGCACGTTCAAAGTTAAAGGGTAGCACAAGTAGTACCAGCCCAGTGACTAAAAAGAAGTGCCTTTTGCCCCAAGCAGCATCTTCCCCATCCACAAGCAGCATGCAAGGTACCAAGCAGAGCCACATTAGCAGCAAGACTCAGAGGGGTCCCAAACAAAAGCGATCTCATTCCTTTGTCGGGAAAACCACCACCACCACCACCACCACCCCCACCGCCTCTACCACCACTAGTGCTGCGCCTACTGTTCCCACTGGTACCGCCACGCCATGTCCTCCTAGTACCTCTAGCAAGCCACCAAGTCCTTACAAAATTTTTGTAAAGATAGTTAGAGAGAGGGCTACACATAGTGGGACTCCACCTAGCAAGGTAGCAGAGGAGCCTGAGACTGAGAGGCCAAGTGCAGAGTCTATTCTTCCTGCTCGCACTACTACTAGTCACGAGTCTCACAACGATATCAGTCTTAGCTCCAGCCTAGCAGGAATTCCATTCGATCTGGCTAATGAAGAGCTAGACTATGAGCCAGAGGAAGTAGAGGAGATGAGTGGTCAGGAATCAGATTCCTCAGGGAGCAGTGTCCAAATGACTAGTGCACAATTTTCCCCTGAGCCTCCACCTTCTCCGCTACGATCATCACCATCACCACCACCACCAGCAGCAGCAGCAGCAGCAAAACCTAGCAAATCTAAAGCATTTAGCAGTCCCACTATGGCCAGTACTGTTACCACCAGTCCCACCACCACTAGTTCTGCCTCTGTTCATCCACCCCGAGCAGTAGGAGCAGCACCCAAGGCACACTCCAAGGCTATGCGCGCCCCAATTTGGGAGCACTTTGAAAATGTTGAAGAAGGGCGCTATGGAAAGTGCAAACATTGTGGGAAGCTAATAAGCAGAGGGAAAGTGTCTGGCCATTTTACCAGTGCTAGCATGAAGCATCACCTCAGCACTCAACACAACGCTGTGCTATTGGGGAAAGATGCAGAAGTAAAACTTAGTGCAGGCAGCATAGCTGGTGGCCGTGGAAAAACCCCAACAGCTTCTTCTTCTGAGTCAATAGCAGCAGCAGCAGCAGCAGCAGCTAGTGCTGGCAGCCAGAGACCAAGGCAGGTTGGAGCACTGCATGTCCAGCCCACCCTGGAACAATTTGTGGCATTCCAATCCAAAAGGTCAATGCCCAAACAGCAGGCCAATAAAGTAACGCGACTGATTGGTCAGTTCATTGCTGTTGGAGGGGCATCCTTCTCTATGATCGAAGGGGAGCCTTTCAAACAATTGATGGCGGCTGTGGCTCCACAATATACAGTTCCGTCACGTTCCACTTTCAGCAGGAACATTGTCCCCTCATTGTATCGGTCCTGTGTTGCAGCAGTGAAAGAGGAGCTTTCCAAGGCTGCTGGTCAGTGTGTTCATTTCACTACAGATTTGTGGAGTGCACCTAGCGGCCAGCATGCCTTTCTTTCTTTGACAGCACACTGGTGGCAGCCCGGTGTGTCTAAGGAAGCTGCTGCAGCAGGCTACCGATCATTCCTTCTCCATGCAGAAGTGATGGATGAAAAGCACACTTCCCAAAATATTCTGCATGCAATGAGGAAAATGTTTAGCCTTTGGGTGGGAGCAGAGGCGGGCACCAATGTTGAAGTTGGTTTTGTGGTAACTGACGGAGGTGCCAATATGGTGAAAGCGCTGCGAGATGGTCATATTGTTGGTGTGCGCTGTGCAGCCCACATCATCCATCTTGTAGTGAAGGCAGCAATGTCAGAAGGAACTAATGTGGCAGCAGTAGTTCTGTCCCGCTGCAGAAAGATCGCTGGGCACTTTCACCATAGTGTTAAGGCTAGCCAACTTTTGAGGGAAGAGCAAGAGAGGTCAGGTCTTCCCATACACTGCCTACGCCAGGATGTCAGTACACGGTGGAACTCCACGTTAGACATGCTGGAGAGGATTTTGGAGCAGCAGAGGGCAATCCATAATCTTGCCTCAGAGCACAATATTGGGATTACCTCTCCATTGAATAGGGAGGATTGGACAGTGATCGCCCAGCTAGTGGCAGTCCTTAAACCATTCAGGGATGCCACAGAAAATTTAAGCTCAAACACTGCCAGTCTGGCCCAGGTAATCCCAGTGTTCTCCCATCTAGGCAGCAAGATGGATGTGTTCCTTGGAAACCGTGAGGCTGTTCAAGGTGGCACTCTACATCCTGACGTAGCAGCCATAGCCAGGAAGCTGAAGGATCTGCTAAAAGTACACCTTCGCAAACGAATGGAAGAGAGTCCCGAAATGATGCTAGCGTGCCTTTGCGATCCAAGAATTAAGGGAAAGCTAGCTTTGAAATTTAATGTTCTCAGTAGCTACCGGGAGCAATTGGTCAACAAGGTGCGTGACTGGCAACGTAAAATGGGAATGCTGTCCGAGGAGGGAGAGGTGCAGGAGGAGGAAGAGATGATGTGGTCTGCTACTCCTAGCAGCAGCATCAGCAGCAGTGCCACAAGCAGCACAACACAGCTGAGTGGAGCAGCTGCGTTTTGGGAAGAGGCACTTGGGAGTATAGTTGGACCATCTGACAGAGCTAGCAGCAGAAAGGAGAGTAGTGCTGCTGAAATGGTCAAACTTTACCTCTGTGAAGTTCCTTCTGCGCCTAATGTTGATCCTCTTAGCTACTGGGATGAAAAGAAGAGTGTGTGGCCTGCACTCTCATGGGTTGCGCAGCAGCTACTATCATGTCCGCCAACCACTGTTCAAAGTGAGCGCGTGTTTTCTATGACTGGAAACATACTGAGTCCACAGCGCTCACGCATGGCACCTCACCTGATGGAGCAGATTGCCTTTCTTAAATTCAATCTGCCCAAGTTGGGTTACCCAGCTCTTAGCTTGGAAAGTTAATTTTTTTTCTCTGTAATGTTTAAGGTAGTTTCTCCCCCTGGTTGCACGTGTTTGTGGTGTGGCAACGTCTGCTACCTCCGCCGGTGTAGCCAATTTACGCTAGGGCCTAGTGTCTGAGTTCTGGAAGTCCGCTCCCAAACGCCATGGACTGACAGACTTTCATGCTTTGCCCTGGGGTGAAACAGGTGAGCGGGTCGTCAATTGCCCACTCATTCACCTTTTTCCGTTTCCAACGCTGCTGCTGGTGGTGGTGCCAGTATCTTTTGCCAGTTCGCTTCCTGGCTGAAATCATGCCTCAAATGTCCCTAATGGAGAGGGTAGTTTCTCCCCCTGGTTGCACTTGCTGCGGTGTGGCAATGCCTGCTACCTCCGCCAGTGTAGCCAATTTACGCTAGGGCCTAGTGTCTGAGTTCTGGAAGTCCGCTCCTAAACGCCAAGGACTGACAGTCTTTGGATGCTTTGCCCTGGGGTGAAACAGGTGAGCGGGTCGCCAATTGCTCACTCATTTCCCTTTCCCAATGCTGCTACTGCTGCTGGTGGTGGTGGTGCCAGCGTCTCTTCTCTGCCAGTTCGCTTCCTGGCTAGTGTCATGCCTTAAATGTCCCTAATGGAGAGGGTAGTTTCTCCCCCCTGGCTGCGTCTGTTTGCGGTGTGGCAACGCCTGCTACCTCCGCCGGTGTAGCCAGCTTACGCTAGGGCCTTGTGTCTGAGTTCTGGAAGTCCGCTCCCAAACGCCAAGGACTGACAGTGTTTGGATGCTTTGCCCTGGGGTGAAACAGGTGAGTGGGTCGCCAATTGCCCACTCATTCGCCTTTCCCAATTCTGCTGCTGCTGCTGGTGGTGCCAGCGTCTCTTCAATGCCAGTTCGCTTCCTGGCTGGTGTCATGCCCAAAATGTCCCTAATGGTAAGGGCAGTTTCTCCCCCCTGGCTGCGTCTGTTTGCGGTGTGGCAACGCCTGCTACCTCCGCCGGAGTGGCCAGCTTACGCTAGGGCCTAGTGTCTGAGCTCTGGAAGTCTGCTGCCAAACGTCTAAGACTGACAGTGTTTGGGTGCTTTGCCCTGGGGTGAAACAGGTGAGTGGGTCGCCAATTGCCCACTCATTCGCCTTTCCCAATGCTGCTGCTGCTGGTGGTGGTGGTGCCAGCGTCTCTTCTCTGCCAGTTCGCTTCCTGGCTAGTGTCATGCCCAAAATGTCCCTAACAGTAAGGGCAGTTTCTCCCCCCTGGCTGCCTCTGTCTGCGGTGTGGCAACGCCTGCTACCTCTGCCGGAGTGGCCAGCTTACGCTAGGGCCTAGTGTCTGAGCTCTGGAAGTCTGCTGCCAAACGTCTAAGACTGACAGTGTTTGGGTGCTTTGCCCTGGGGTGAAACAGGTGAGTGGGTCGCCAATTGCCCACTCATTCGCCTTTCCCATTTTTCAATGCTGCTGCTGCTGGTGGTGGTTGTGGTGGTGCCAGCATCTCTTCTGTGCCAGTTCGCTTCCTGGCTAGAGTCATGCCCAAAATGTCCCTAATGGTAAGGGCAGTTTCTCCCCCCTGGCTGCGTCTGTTTGCGGTGTGGCAACGCCTGCTACCTCCGCCGGAGTGGCCAGCTTACGCTAGGGCCTTGTGTCTGAGCTCTGGAAGTCCGCTGCCAAACGTCTAGGACTGACAGTGTTTGGATGCTTTGCTCTGGGGGTGAAACAGGTGAGTGGGTCGCCAATTGCCCACTCATTCGCCTTTTCCATTTCCTTTTCCATTTCCATTTCATTATTTTCCTTCTGATACACAACCAACCAACCAAACATAACACACACAATAACACAAATAACACAGTGACATAATACATAACACATATAACACACAGTGACAACACACATAACACACATAACACATACACGTACAATGCACAAATCACAAGGACCTTTCCTCTTGTTATTTGTCCTGGCCTTCACTTCTACACTCACTAGCATTAACGCTATAACTCACACTTCATACTATAACATTTTTCCATCCACATACCTGCCAACAGACCCAACTTTTTCAGGGACAGTCCTGCTTTTTTCCAGTCCTGTCCCATCTAATTTAGCTATCTAGGTATGCAAATACACGTTGGTAGTTATAGCTCGGTAGGTAGCACTAGTATAAACATTAAATAAATATAATAAAGTACTAAATAATAAATCTAACTTTAAAATACATTTAAATAAACCCCTTCATTTTTTTAAACTCATTAAAATTAAATTATTATTTAGACATAATACATCTTTAACCAAACCAGTGCACTGCTACTAATCTTAAACATAACCGTACATTAACCCTAAGCTATTTTTTAGTTCTTGTCCAACATTTTTCCATCCGCATACCTGCCAACATCCCCAAGATTTTGGTGGACAGTCCTGCTTTTTTCCAGTCCTGTCCAGTAAAAGTTGGGTTGTTGCAAAGTATGCCATTGTGAATAGGTAGCAAATGTTAGGCATGTATTACAAGTGGTCCAAAATCAATTTAAAAATGTAAAATAATCCCTATTCTTTTATTAAACATCTATGGATGTGTGACTGTGTATGATAAACGGAGGCCAAGTTCCTTGGAGCATTTGTCTCTAGGTCATTTTGTGTACAGTACACCTCAGTACGTGTGTGCAACTCTATTGGTCGTTTCGGCAGGGGGCTGGCCTGCCATCAACGAATGAAGTGCGTTCTGCAATTCACTTGTTGATGCCAGACCAGCCCCCTGCCGAAACGACCAATAGAGTTGCACACACGTTCCTTCACGGCAGCTGCTGCTGCTCCGATGTGTTGTTAACCCCGTATTAACCCCTGCTAGGCAACCGGGAAGGAAACGAAGATCAAACGAGCACGAAGAATGTCCGCGAATATTCGCCCGAAGAGAAGACAGGAACGGGCGAATATTCGCAGAATACGAAGGTTTTTTTCCCCCCGAAGACGAGCACGAAGACGAACACGAAGAGCCCCCTGGTGCCCAAGTCTAGTAAGTAACTGGCTCAGTGATAGGAAACAGAGGGTGGTTATTAATGGTACATACTCTGAGTGGGTGACTGTTGCTAGTGCGGTACCACAGGGGTTAGTTTTGGGTCCTATTTTTTTTAATATATTTGTTAATGACCTTGTAGAGGGATTGTATAGTAAAGTATCAATCTTTGCAGGCGATACTAAGCTCTGTAACGTGGTTAACACAATAGAGGACAGCGCACGATTACAAATGGATCTGCATAGGTTGGAGGCTTGGGCTGGGATGTGGCAGATGAGGTTCAACACAGATAAATGTAAGGTTATGCACATGGGGAAGAAAAATCCAGGCTGGGAATATGTATTAAATGGGAAAACAATGGGGACGACTGACATGGAAAAGGACTTAGGAGTTTTAGTTAACAGTAAATTTACCTGTAGCGACCAGTGTCAGGCAGCTGCTGCTAAGGCAAATAAAATCATGGGGTGCATCAAAAGGGGCATAGATGCCCACAACAAGGAAATAATTCTACCACTGTACAAGTCACTAGTCAGACCACACATGGAATACTGTGTACAGTACTGGGCACCAGTGTACAAGAAAGATATAGTGGAGCTGGAGAGGGTTCAAAGACGGGCAACCAGAGTAATAAGGGGAATGGGAGGACTACAGTACCCAGAAAGATTATCAGAATTAGGGTTATTTAGTTTGGAAAAAAGACGGTTTAGGGGGGACTTAATAACTATGTATAAGTATATAAGGGGGCAGTACAGAGATCACTCCCAGGACCTATTTATACCCAGGACTGTATCTATAACAAGGGGACATCCTCTACGGCTGGAGGAAGGAAGGTTTCTACACCAGCACAGACGGGGGTTCTTTACAGTAAGAGCGGTGAGATTATGGAACTCTCTGCCAGAGGAAGTGGTAATGGTAAACTCAATAAAAGAGTTCAAAAGGAGCCTGGACGTGTTTCTTGAAAGCAATAATATTACAAGTTATGGATATTAGATTAATAGGGACAGAACGTTGATCCAGGGATTTATTCTGATTGCCATATTTGGAGTCGGGAAGGAATTTTCCCCCTGGTATGGGGCAATTGGCATCTGCTTCATAAGGGTTTTTTGCCTTCCTATGGATCAACACAGTAGGGACACAATAGGTATATAGGTTGAACTTGATGGACTTTGGTCTTTTTTCAATCTTATGAACTATGTTACTATGCATAGTTAACTTGACAAAAATCTCCTTGTTAAAGTGGTAGAGAAAATATAAAACACCTTTTCGAATATGTCACAGTTGAACCTCTCTTTGGGCTAAAATATTAATTGCACAAAGTGTTTTGGCGCACTGATGACTGTTTTTCCTTTGATAAGAAATTAATTTTCTGCCTAGTCAACCTTCACAGTCACAATTACTTTATTTCACATTGTAACTCTGCTCTTGGCAAATACAAAGATTAAACAACTTTCAGCTAATCAGAAAATCATTTGCTTGCAGTTAATTTGGAAGATGATAACAATGTACTCCATAGCATATAGAGAAGTATTTGTGTAGAGTTAGAGCATACATGAATACAAGCTTAATTCATTTTAATTAAAATAAATCTTATGAAATGCTTGGATATTTATCATTGTTCACTTTGTAAAAGAAATCAGCTCTGATATTTGTCTTTTAATAAAACGCCTTTGATGCATATATATATATATATATATATTTTTTTTATATATATATATATATATACAGAATATGTGATTTGCATTAAAACCAAGAGAATAATCCAATAAACAGGAATATTCCTTCTGGGAGAATGGGTGGGGCTAGCCAAGAATGGGGCAGGGCTAGCTGTACATAAGGGTAGGGCTAGTCCCAGGCAGTCTTAAGTGAGCAGTGAATGGGCTGCCAGTGGGCAATGCCAAATTCCTCTATTCCATACCCGAGAGCAAAAAAAATCTCCCCCATTTACCGTAAATTAAAGGGGAAGCCTCATGCAAAACAATATTTTTTAACTTTATATATAAAATACAATGCTGCATACAGTAATTTAGGTTTGTATTGACTGTCGTAAGTTATGTGATATGCTGAGTGATGTTTCCTGCACAGTTACCATACTGAGCTGATTCTTTATGGCAATGCAATGAAGTCCTTTCCTACCTAGTATCTGACTAGATGAACCATTCTGTGGTTTAACGCAGGCACTATGCCAAGTCAAGGTGTTTGCCTAGTAGATTGGGCTAAGATGTCAGAGTTAGAACACAAATAGATAGCTGCCTGAAAGCGTTATATTTTGCAAAAACTAGAACAGAAAAAAAGAGAATGGTGCAATATTTTGAAAATGTATTTTTAATATGATACTAGTAATAAAGAAATAATGTGTGACTTCTCCTTTAACTTTGCAGTGTCCCAGACTTCCAGCCTTTTTATATGTCATTATAATCTATTCAGATATATTCATATTGACCATATACATATTAAATGAAGCATGTGAATTATTTTCGCTGGCCGGCACCTACAATTTACATGCTATAGGCCAGTGTTTGACAAGTGCTGCCTGGCAGCATTCAATTTTTCTTTTATGAATTTCCTAAATGGCTAGGCAGATTTTTCTGTAGTGTGTAAAATGTATATGGGTCAGCTATGAAACTGCAATGCATACTCATATAAAGAATTCTAATAGGTATAGCACTTTCACACCTGTAATCTCCATCATTATGTGTCAGACATTGTATGTACAAAGGAAAAAAAAGCTGCAATGCATAAAACACTGCCTCATTTTATTTAACTAACTTACAATACATGCACAATATATATAACCACTTTGTATTTATGACCACTATGTATATCTGTTTTTTTACATATAATTTCCCTTGAGGGTGGGATATCTGGATTGCCTTTTTAAGTTCTTATTAACAATACAGTTATGGTCAACATAATTTTTTGTACATCATGTGAAAGCCTTGGTCTACATACACTCATATGTTTGATAAAGAACAGCACAGGAAACATTGAAAATGGGAACATTGTCATGACATTGGCATCTTCTTGAAGAAAAGAAGAACTAGAATGTAATTGATGTGAAATTAGATTCATCTTCGATACATTTTCAACGCCCCCATGGCTTAAATTAATCTGTACCATAACTGCACACTAAACCAAGAATGACTTTATGAACAAAGACCAAGGAAGACCCCATTGCTGAAAGCAAAACACAAAAAGACTTGAGTGATCTTTGCCAAAACCTACCTAGCAAAAACAGCAATCACTCTGGCAAAAGTAGAGCCCTTCAACAATGCAGAAAAGCGGTATGTTTATAGGCGACAAAAAACGCTGATCAGGAACAGAACACCTTACCTATAGTTAGATATGGTGGTGGATCTTTCATTTTGTGGAGCTGCTTCACTGTCTCTGGTAATTGGAAGCATTGAAAGTATTAAGGGAATCTTTAAATAAGATGATTACCAAGGAATTTCACAGTAACATGTGCTATCCAGTGTCAGAAAATTAGGTATCAAAGTAACTTTTGGTAATATCCAGACACAACAGGTTGGAAAGAAAAATGGACTGTTTTAGATTGGCCATCAATGAGTCCTGATCTCAATGTGATTGAAAAGCTTTGGAAACAGCTGAACTTTGGGAAAAAGATTGCTGCAAACATTTCAAGAGCTTGAACAAATTACAATTTGAAGAGTGGAAGAAACTGCCAGCAGACAATGTTTGCAGGCTGTTATTGTTGCCAAGGTTTTTGCAACCATATATTAAGGAACTGCTGCCCAACTCATATTTTATGTTTCTTCTATTAAATCTCTACATGGCAGCTGAAAAAGCAACTTTTCTTAAATACCCATTAAAATATGTCAATAATACTGGGTAGGAACATTTCTAATTATTTCTGAAGATATTGTACTTAATGTACAAAATATTCAAGGGTACCCTAACTGTTAATATTTATGGTCTACAGTCATGTCATTTGTTTCCACTACACTATTTGCTGCTTTTATCATCCTTGCTAATTTTTTCTTTGAGAAACATCAGCCATTGTGCTAGACAATGGTGGGACTACCTTATAAACAAAATTTGAAGCTACTTAGGGTCCCCGTTGCCAGTGAGTTTATGCAACTCACATAAGATTAATACCATTTCCCAAGCTGTTTCCTGGACACTGTTTGACATGTGTCTAGGGAGTAATGAGCGTGGGTTATCTGTGATACATAAAATTATTGGTTTAGGAGAATAGAGAGAAAAGAAAGAAAGAAAGAATGCAGAGGAGAAATAATGAGAACACAAAAAAGAGACAAGAGGGAACCATAAGGAGAGAAAGGAAGGAAAGAAAGGGGATGACAAAAGGGACAGAGAAAAGTAGAGGTCAGAAAAGAAGGAAAGAAGAAAAAAAGGAGAGAAGGGGCAAGAGAGTTGGGGGAGCCCCTTTAACTATTACATTTTTAAAAAGAAGCAAACTCCATCACAATATTATTGCTCCAGGCAGTGACAATAATGTGGGTTATCTCTATAATTTAAATCTCCAACACATGCACACCTCAATACTGTGGCTCAGCCTACTGCCATGTGCTCAAATCCCATCAACTCTCGCCACCACCCATCTAGAGACCCCTTGCAGAATTTGACAACGGCCCAGCATTTCCTGACTCAGTAAGGTAAATCCAGAACCAAGGACACTAAAACATTTGAAAGTGCAGTCTCGTTCAATAATTTCCTAGACTGGAGTGTTTTAATAAATTATGTACCCATTCTGGGCTGTTTATGTTTCCTGGATCCTAGTAATTTTTAGAATTCATTTACAAAGCACTTATTTCAGAAATGCTCAAGTCGTTCATTCAATATTTGTAGAATTAAACATTTTAACCATAGACCATGGGTTTCTTTTTCTGCAAGTCTGGTTATTTCATATAAATAATAAATGTTTTCTCCCTGTAAGTTAGGAAAGAGTCATTGAGTCAACTCAATTCAATTGATGAGTAAATGGAAATAAATGGATCTGTACACCTGGATGACCTGGATGTCAATGCTTGCCAAGATTACAATTAAAAAATAATTAAAAATGAAATGAGATTTAAAAATCAAAACAAAAAAAAATATATTGGCATGGGCATAACTAAAAAACAGGGCCAACTTCACAAAGCAACATGTCCCACAGTGCCACCTTTCTCCAAACAGCTTGATTGTGAGTGCCTTTACCAGAAGCAGCTTATCAGTGCCATCTTAACCCCCCAAAGAGGCTGTCTGTGCCACCTTTGGCCCCAGCTTGTCAGTGCCCCCAAACAGCTTGTCAGTGCCCCCAAAATAGCTGGTCTGTGCCATAATTTCCCTCAAACAGCTTGGCTGTGCCATCATTACCCTCAGAGAGCTTGTCTGTGCCTTCTTTGCCTCTTGCCCCCATTCCAACACATTCGTACACTCACACACAATTACACATCCATGCCCACAATTATACATAGACATCCATACTCACACATCCAATTACACATTCATAATCACACACTTATACACAGACATCCATGCTCACATACACTTATGCATGCACATTCATGCTCACAAACATACATACATACATACATACATATATACAGGACATATATGCAAACAAACATACACACATACCTCCCACACTTACCTCTCACCACTCCTGCAAAAGAAACTTGGGATGTGCATAAAGTTATTTTAACAAATAAATCAGTACTAGGGGCTTTTTGCCATTATTGTTTGAATGTTTATTTTTGCTTGGTAGCTACATTTCAACATCGGCCATGTAAGCTTACCAGATGAGCATGCTTTTGTTAGAAAGTTGTCAAATAATTATGAATCAGAAACTAGGTCATGGTGTGCCTTTCTTTTTCCACTAACAAAGCTTCATATGCTAATAAGGGGACAGATAATTCATTATATATTTTTTTAAATATTGTTCTATGTTGAAGGGCCTGCATGTAAATGAGATAAGCCTGACATGGGTCTAATAGCAACCTGTATTTGAAAACCAAATGTAATTACCCCACTTTAACCACTTTGCAACACAGGATGTTTTAGTACATCTTAGCAGAGCAATTGCTTAGCATCAGAGGGCATACCGTCTATTCCGGAGTATAAGACGACTTTTGAACCCGAGAAAATCTCAAAAGTCGGGGGTCGTCTTATACGCCGGGTATACTTACTTACCTAGCCGGACTGGAGAATCACGAATCTCTAGGGGAGGGTTGAGCGGAGAAGCTGCCTCCCCTAGGCCGGTCTTCAGGGCCGCGCCGAGGTAGGTGCAAGATCGTGATCTCCCCAACTAGTCCTGATCAGTGGGCGCCCGATGAGCAGGGCTGGTTGGGGAGATCACGACCTCCTTCTAACTAGCCCAACAGGGAGCTCGAGGTCTGGCAGGGTTAGGATACAGATCCCCCGCACCGGTGCAGGGGACCTGCATCCTACTCTGCGATACACTCAGACAGCCTCCCCTGCCGGCACTTTCCACGGGGGCCGGCACGGGAGGTTGTCTAAGCGCATCGCGCAGACGTTCACCGGCAACGGTGCTGCGCGTAAACCCCCGCTGCCAGCACGTCTGCTCGGTGTGCTTTAACAATCTCCCTTGCCGGGAATTCCCACGGGGGGAGTCCCGGCAAGGGAGATAGTTAAAGCACATCGTGCAGACATGCTGGCCGCGAAGGGTGCCTACGCTCGCCGGTGAACACCTGCGCGGTAAGCTTTAACAATCCTCCTTACCAGTGCAGAACAGCATACAACTTCCGGTGCCAGAAGGAGTCAGCATTGCTTTACTTGAAAGGGATTTGTTTGAGCCAGCATAACTTTTATGGTGAATTGAATGCTTGCAGAGTGAGAGACTCAGGAGTGAGTCTGATCATCCTTCTGCAGCTAATCACATGTAGTATGGTGAGGAAAGCATCATGGATTTGCTGCTGATTGCGCCTTTTTGTGTGTGTGGGGGTGCCACATACAGGATCTGTCCCAGGTGCCAGATACTTTAGATACACCCCTGGCCTCATGGTCAAAAAAGTAAAAATGTTATCTTGCCCTTTCCCCCTGTTGGTGCTAAACCTGATTACAGTACCTTTCTATAACATTACAATGAGGGAATGCACTTAAACAGCAATTATACAGTACTCTGAAGTGGGTATATTGACAAGTAGACTTTCATTTGTGGACTTATGGAAGGTGTAATTTGGGCCTCTGTTAGGTGATGAGAGAACCTAGAAACATAATAGTTGCCAGGGTGCATATTTTACTTGGAAACACCCACTTCTTATTGGTGATGGAGTTCCACAAGAGAACAATGTGTGCTTTTCTGGAATCCATAAAGAAACATCATATGAGAGCAATCAAAGATTTTCACAAGACATCTGGATTGTGTGACTAATTTTGTCCAACATAATTCGTCATACATTTGTTATGAAGTCTGTAAAGTATTTGGTAAAATACTGTTATAGGAGTAAATGTGTGAGTGGTTAGGAGTTTGACATTCTCTGTTTGATAGGGGCCCCCAAAAAATCCAAAACTACTCTGACATATGTATATAAATATATATATATATATATTTTTTGCGGAGTAACTAAAACAAGAAACTGTTAAATGTTCAAGAGTTACTTGATTAGGGAACATTGGTTGAAAGTAGAGGCATCGAATAGATGTATGTCTTCAGCTGATTCCAAGGACAAATCAATGGCTAAAGGGCTTGTAGTAACAGAACCTTAAATGCCTCATTAGTCTGTCCTTGGCTGACACAAGGCAAAACAAAAATGAATATAGCAGCATGCATCAACCTTTACTTATAGATGAAGGAAAGCACAATCTCATACTAAAATATGTATACCTATAAACTAAAGTTATCTTTTTATCTGTATATCAAAAATGGTAGCGATTAGATATACCTTTCTGTGGTGAGTCTCCATGAGCATTAAATATAGTGCTCTAAATGTGGACAATCTAATGTCCCTGACACTCCTACTATAGATGTATATTAAAATACTCTGTGGGTACATTAACCCCTCGAGAACCGTTTTTTTAAGATTTGTACATGGCTGTTTCCAATATGTTTGTGCTTAGCATTTCTTTCTTATTTAGTGTACCCATATAAATGATATATTGGGTTTTTTTCCAGGACAAGAAGGGCTTTCTTTAGATACCATTATTTTGGTCATATCATAACATAGAAACATAAAATTTGAAGGCCCATCTAATCTGCTAATTTTTCCTGATATAAGGCAGTTAAGCTACAATTTATTTATACCTTTTCTATGAGGCACTGTGTTGAATGCCTAACTGAAATCTAGATAGGGTATATCACACATCAACACAGTAGGGACACAATATGTACATAGGTTGAACTTGATGGACTTTGGTCTTTTTTCAACCTTATGAACTATGTTACTATGTTACTATGTTACCAGCTCCTCCCTGGTCTATTATCTTAGTTACCCAGTCAAATAAACTAAGTTAGTTTGACAGGACCTTCCTGTAGTAAACTAGAAGTAGTGCTGTTTCTGATCATGCAAACCATTTACTTCCAGATATTTAACAATCCTATCCTGTAGCATGATTTCCATTCATTTGCCAACTACTGATGTAAGGCTTGCTGGTCTGTAGTTGGCCAAGTCTTCCCTCCTACCTTTTTTTGTAGTGGTTGTACTACAGTTGCCAACTTCCAGTTCTCTTATCTACTTCGGCAATTAGTTGCTTCTTAAATATTTGTGGTAGCATTAGTGACTTCTTAAATATTTGTGGTAGTGGATTTGCCAGGAAACTTCGGAGCTCCTTTATTAATTTGGATTTATCCTATCAGGTCAGATAGTTTTGTCTGTTTTTACTTTCGAGAGTTCAAGCAGAACCTCTTCCTCTGTAAATGTTACCCTATTTCTCTTGGCGAATGAGGGCCCCTCACCTTCATCTTCCTCTGTAAATACAGAACTGAAGTGATTATTTAGGCAGTTGGCTAGATCTTTATCCTTATTTATATAATTCCCCTCATTTGTCTTTAGTTTAATTATCCCTGGTTTATGTTTTCTTTTTTCACTCTTGTGTGAAAAAGAAAGTACATTTTTTTTTTTAATTCTATGGTTTTACAATCAAGATATAATAATAATTTTTCCTTAGCACGTTTAAAAATTAGGCAAATACAACTTTAGATGAGCAACACATGCACCGTGTTATGATTTATTCAACAAAAATAAAGCCGACATGGAGAAGCCATGTGTGAAAAACTACATCCTATGATTCAATAGCTTGTAAAACTACCTTTAGCAGCAAAAACTTGAAGTAATCATTTTCTGTATAACTTTATCAATCTTTCACATCATTATGGAGGCATTTTGGCCCAGTCATTCTTTACAATATTGCTTCAGTTTATTGAGGTTAGTGGGCATTTGTTTATGCAAAGCTCTCTTAATGTCCCATCATAGCATTTCTATAGGAACACCTTAATTGTTTTCTTTTTCAGCAATTCTGTTGTAGATTTGCTGGTCTGCTTGGGATCATTGTCCTGTTGCATGACCACATTTCTGCCAAGTTTTAGATGTTGGACAGATGGCCTCACATTTGACTCTAGAATACTTTGGTTTACAGAGGAGCTCATAGTCAACTCAATGACTGCAGGTTACCAGGTCATATGGCTGCAAAACAAGCCCAACTCATCACCCTTCCACCACTGTGCTTTATAGTTGGTAATGAGGTGTTTGTGCTGATATTTTTTGCCAAACGTGGCGCTGAGCATTATGGCCAGACATCTCCACTTTGGTCAAAGGACATTGTTCCAGAAGTCTTATAGTTTGTTCAAATGCAATTTTGCAAACCTAAGTAGTGCTGCTATGTTCTTTTTAGAGAGGAGAGGCTTTCTTCTGGCAACCCTTCCAAAGAAACCATACTTGTTCAGTGTCATGAACTTTAACATTTAACATGCTAACTGAGGCCTATAGAGGCTGAGATGTAACTTGTTTTTTCTTTTTGCAATTTCTGTAAGCATTGCACGGTGTGAGCTTGGGGTAAATTTGGTGGGACGTCCACTCCTGGGAAGATTGGCAACTGTCTTTAATGTTTTCCACTTTTGAATAATCTTTCTCACTGTAAAATGATGGACCTTAAATTGTTTGAATATTGACTTATAACACGGAACTTCCTCTTTAATAAATTGTTCCTATTGCCTTATAACCTAGATTGACGGCCTTCTCTAATACATCATTGTGGATGTATTTCCTCCTTGGCATTGAGTTAACACAAATACCTGAATGTGCCAGACCAGCAACTTTCTTAACCCCTTGATGACAATTGCCGGTCCGGGCACGTCACGGAAAAACATGTCGTTAACGACAAATGACGTGCCAGGACCGTCATTTGTTAAAACGGGTGAAAAAAACCGATCCGTGATCGATTTTTTTCACCCAAACGGCGTTGCTGTAATGCCTCGACCTCGAGGCATTCAGCAACGCCACGATCGGCACCCTCTGATGTCACTATCAGGGGAACCTTCAAGTTGAAAAAAAATGTTAAAAATGTTTTAAAAAAGGCAAAAAAATTAAAATATATATATAAAAATTCTCGCATGGAAAGAGTTAAAATACTGGCATATTAAATGCCCACGGGGTGTCTACTTTAAAAAAAATTATGATTTGATGGGGTAAATTGAATTGGCCGGATTCAACAATGTCCCAATTAACACGGGGGGAAGGATGGCCACACATCTAATTTCCAATTATAAAAATGCACACGTACCAAATGTGGCCTTTTAGTTCCCCCCAAAAATTACAAACCCATGCATGTGGGATATCACTGTACTCAGGAGATGTTGCTGAACACATATTGGGGTGTCGTGTGACAGCGGCATATACCAGGAGCTGTAAATTCATACATAACATAGGTGTGTGGGGGAAAAATACACACAAAAGAATACTACTGCAAACTTTGAAAAAATTCTGGTGGTAAAATGTGTGCATGCAAAGAGTTAAAATACCGGCATTTAAAATACCCTGGGGTGTCTAGTTTTCAAAAATATATGGTTTTGTTGGGCACACTGAAATGGCCCAGCTCAAAGATGTACCAAATAGGGCATGGGCAGTGGATCCCCATATGCCAAAGGTCAACGTTGAAAAATGCACATGCCCCAAATGTGGCCCTTTTGCCCCCAAACAGCCAGGCAAAATCATTCATGTGAGGTATCGCTGTACTCGGGAGATGTTGCTGAACACATATTGGGGTGTTTTGTGATAGTGACATATACGAGAACCTTTTAATTCATACCTGAAGTAAAATGTGTGTGAAAAAACAAACGCAAAAAAAATTACTACCACAAAGACTGGTGGTAGATATGGTGCATAGAAAGAGTTAAAATACTAGCATTTGAAATACCCTGGGGTGTCTAGTTTTCAAAAATATATGGCTTTATTGGGCATACTGAAATGGCCCGGCTCAAAGATGTACCAAATAGGGCATGGGCAGTGGATCCCCAAATGCCAAAGTTCAACATTGAAAATGCGCATGCCCCAAATGTGGCCCTTTTGCCCCCAAACAGCCAGGCAAAATCATTCATGTGAGGTATCGCTGTACTCAGGAGATGTTGCTAAACACATATTGGGGTATTTTATGATAGTGAGATATACCAGAACCTGTTTATTCATACCGAAAGTAAAATGTGTGTGAAAAAACAAAAGCCAAAAAAATTACTACCATAAAGTTTGACAAAGGCTGATGGTAGAATTAGTGCTTGGAAAGGGTTAAAATACTAGCATTTGGAATACCCTGGGCTGTCTAGTTTTCAAAAATATATGACTTGATGGGGTAAATTGCATTGGCCGGCTTCAAAGATACCCGAAATGGCACATGGGGGGAAGAATTACCAGATTTGGAAAAAATGGCTTTGAAATAGCAAAACGCTACCTGTACTTATTGCCCCATAATAAAGCAAAAAAACATAAAAACATTGGGTATTTCTAAACTCAGGACAAATAGTAGAATCTATTTAGCAGGTTTTTTCATTACCTTTTCTAGATGAGTAAAAGATTTTTCAACTAAAAGTTAGAAACAGTCATTTTTTTCTAAATTTTTCACCATATTTTATACTTTTTTAAATAGTGAATAATATGATACAATCAAAACAATGTCATCTAAAGAAAGCCCTTCTTGTCCTGAAAAAAACAATATCTAATGTGTGTGGGTTCAGTAAACGGGAAAGAAGAAAATTACAGCTAAACACGAGCAGCGCAGAAATGTTAAAATGGCCATCGTCACGAAGGGTACAAAAAGTAAAATCAGCCTTTGTCACGAAGGGGTTAAACTTCACCTTTTATATAGGTGGTCACACTTGCTGATGATCAATTAATCAAGGGCATTTGATTAGTAGCACCTGTCTGCTACTTAGCATCTTAATTCCTATTGAAGCAGTGATGCTGTACTTAGATGTTCCACACATGGCTTCTCCATTTTGGCTTTATTTTTGTTGAATAATTCATGACATGGTGTAATATGTCATTTGTCGTTCATCTGAGGTTGTATTTACCTAATTTTTAGACCTGCTAAGGAACAAATGGTTATTATTATGTTCTGTGTTAAACCATATAATTCAAAGAGGGTGCACTTTCTTTTTCACACAACTGTATATATCTAAAGAGGTTTTATCACCTTTTTTGTTAACATGACAATTTTCTCCTCAGTGTGTGCTTTGGCTCATCGAATAATGCGCTTTGCCCCCTTAAGCTTAGCTTTAAATTTGCTCTCATATTCCTCATTTTGAATCTGTTAAAAGCTAGCTTCCTCTCCTTAAGTATATTTGCCAAATTTCCTTTTTCTTTTAGTCTTGCAGTTTAATGCAATGATTTGCTGCCTTTAGCAGGATATCTTTTAAATAGTTTCTAGACTCCATCTAAAGATGTCCAGACCATCAATGACTCACCTACAAATCTCTCTATGAAAGAAAAATCACGTTTCTAAAATCAAAAACCTTGGTGTAAGTGTGGTTCAATGTAACCTCTAAACTTATCATAAACCACACTGATTGATGATCATTGGAGTCCAAATATTTTCCTACAGTGACATCGGACAGTGACATCTCGATTTGTAAATACCAAATCCTGCATAGCTTTTTTCCATGTTGACTCCTTTTCCAACTTCTTCAGACTTGTTATCAATGCAGTAAGTAGAGGGATCTTATTCCCTAAGCTACAGGCATTTGCACACATCACCACCAAGCTATTTTTAACCTATATGTCACAACATGTGGTTTAGCTTTTTCTAAATCTATACCGATCCCACCATTTCTTTTCCAACTTCCTAAAGCTAAGCCCTGCCCTGAACTTACCCTTTTAATGCAACTTCACCCTCCTTCTACATTTAAGTTAAAAATCTCTTCCAATCCACTAAACATCTTCTCCCCCAGTACCGCAGCCCCCCATTGAGGTGCAGCTCTTCCCTGTGATAGAGTCTGCAAAATCTAACCAGTTCTCTAAAAACCCAAATACCTCCTTCCTATACTGCCTTCACTGCCACACATTTATCTCCCTAAACTCCCACTTTCTCCCTAGTGCAGAATGTGGTACAGATTATATTCCTTTTCCTGAATATGTCACCTAGTGCTATAAAATCTTTTAATAATTTACTATTAAAAAACTAAATATGGTAAAAAATTAAAACAAAATCACTTTCTGATTTTTATTTAGAAACTCTTTAACCATCTCGAAAAGCTAATGAAAAAAACAAGTTATAGGGCAATAAGTACAAGTAGCGCATTGCTTTTTCAAAAAAATATTTTTCAAATATGGTCATCCTGCGCCCATGTCCAATTTGGGACAGCGTTGAAGCCAGTCAATTCAATTTATTCCAATCAATCTATATATGTTTGAAAACTAGTCTCCCAAGGGTATTTCAAATGGTGGTGTCTTAACACTTTCTACTCACTAATTCTGCAAACAAACATTTGTGAAAATTTGTGGTAGTAATTATTTGTACTTCAGGTATGAATTTATAGCTGTTCGCATATGTCACTGACAAACAACACCCTGATATGTTTTCAACAATATCTTCTGAGTTCAGTGATACCACCCATTGATAGGTTTGTCTGGTAATTTGGGGGCTAAAATGCCACATTTGTGAGGTGTGCATTTTCCAGTTTGGAATTTTGACATCTCGTCATCCTGGGAAATTTGAATTGTCCAGCTTCAAAACTGTCCCAAATAGGACTTCTATTTGGGACAGTTTTGAAGCTGGACAATTCAAATTTCCCCATCAAACCACATATATTTTTTGAAAACTAGATACCCCAGGGTATTTCAAATGGTGGTATTTCTACAAACTCTTTCCATGCAATGATTTTTTGGGAAGATACAGTGCTAATTTTAGGACTTCAGGAATAAAGATTTTATTTTTAATTTTTCTTGGACATTTATTTTTTATATTTTCTTGAAACTTGATAATCCCCCTTATGGTGTCATGGTGAAATCACAGGGGTCTTTTTTCTGTTTATTTTATAATATTTTTTTATTTCATTTTCACATTTTCTGAGAGGCAACTCTCACTGTGGAGTGACTTTTTTGTGTTGCTGAATGCGTGATATCGCAGCATTGTAGCAACACCAACTGAGCTTAGGAGACGATCGTTAGTCGCTTTTATTAAGCAGCTGGCCACCACCATATTGAATATGGTGAATGTGATGACACAAATCCCTTGCAACTTTTTTGGTGTTGCTAAATGCCTGAATTTTGAGGAATTGCAGCAATATCGTGAAGAAAGCAATTGTTGTTAAAGGGTTAATATGCATTCTTCCAAAATGAATATAAAATAAAAATAAAGCACTTACCTGAGAAAAAAGTTGCACTTCTTCCTACAGGATCTGACTGTTCTTGTCAATGATTGGTTGCTTCAAACTGTGGCAGTGACTGGAGAGTGTTCCCAATTAAGCCAATGGGAGGACTTTCCACACACTGTGGTCTGAATAGACCCCTCCCAAGCAGCATTCAATCGAGCTAGTGCCAAAGCTGACTGGACATGAGTGTGTCACATATACAGTGAGATATGTTTGGTGGGACTCATGTTCTGCAGGGCATTTAGCTGGGCATGGTTAAAGGGACAAATGCATTTGAAGAATTTGAAGGGCCCACTGAGTTATTGTATACATTTAAGTGAATGGGCTGGTTTGAGTGCCTCTTTGAAGGACACCTCCTACAGCTGCACAAGTAGAAATGCCTGTTTGCTGACAATGCATAACTTTACAAAAAAATAGGGGAGACCTTGCAGGTACCTTCTGGCAGGTAAGGCCAAGTGACCTTCCCCTCGCTGGCCCTTTGCATCCCCTCATAACATGCACTCATTCTCACACTAACATGCACTGACTCTAACACACACACATACATACTCACTTCAACATCACACCCCCCATCACTTTGTCACACCTCACACCCGTTCCTTGCCTGGAGATTTTCCCTATAGCTACTGCTACACTGGGCAAGCAGCTGATCTTTCACCATGGATAATGGGGGGTAGGGTGTTTGAAATAGCAAAATGCTACTTGTAATTATTGTCCTGAGAAAAAACAATATATAACTTGTGTGGGTTCAGTAAATGGGAAAGAAGAAAATTAGAGCTAAATACAAGAACTGCAGAAATTTTAAAACAGCCATTCTCACGAAGGGTACAAAAATAAAATCAACCATTGACACGAAGAGGTTAATCTTACATTATTATTTATTGATGTATATAGCGCAATCATATTCCACAGCCCTTGACAATGTGTAAACAAGACATTACAGGTAGTGCATAACATAAACATAACCAGTAGGCCAAAGAGAAAGCATGGTGCAGAAAGTGAGCATCAAAGGTAAGTTGCTTAATTTTTCAAAAATGTAATTTTTTAAGACAACAGCTGTACAAAGCTTTTAAATTCAGTACAATTTGCCTAATTATCTTCTTATTGTATTAAATTTATCTCTAAAAATTCTGTCCTGCTGGTTGCTCTGGGCAGTTTAGTAGATTTATTACAAAAGGACTTTTGTTAATACAGCTAAATGATAGATTGTTGCAGATTATTAGTACCAGTAAGTGCAAGGGCTTTCTCGCTTTGTCCTATTGAATGCAATGTCTTTATTGTCTTGTTACCCACAATTCTGTATTTATGGATTACATTATGGCTGCTTTTTAGAAAACAAGTAATATATGTTTAAACTAATCCAAATACATGCGTATGTGCTTTCATAAAGGGACATGAGATAAAATATCAGTCTCTCCTATATAAAAGGCCATTTTACTATATTTATGTTATTTTCTTCGTGTTGACAAACCTATTAGAAAACAGTATTGCAGCTCATATTAGTAGGATGAAGGGAGCCTCCACGTCTATGATCTGTCTATGATTAGCCCATAAGAACAAATGCAACTTTCTAGCTGTGTCATCTCAAGTCCTGGCAATGTACTTTCAGATATGTACTGATACACATTGGAAAAGTCTACTTAATGTAATTACCTTAATATGTAGAATATATGAAATGTAGGATGCAGTGTATTTTGTTTTGCCTTTTTTGTATAAAATGACACAGATGACAGTAGATTTACGTCTGACCATAGGGTGAGTTCGTTTCAGTTTTTTTAGTTACAAAATGTACCTTTTCCCTGGTTTAAAGATCACATATTTATGCACATTTTTGGAGCATGGAGAAATGCTGCTCAATTACCAAGTTAGATACCAATTTTCCTGCCAGCATCTTAAATAATAATGTTCAAAGCCATTACAACACGTGAATTGCAAGTAATATTTGTGACAAGTACTGGATGTTTCAAATAAACCCATATTACAATCATTGTTATTAATGTTGTTTTGAGGAGCGTAATGTCATTTATAATTCTTCTATACTGTATATACCTCTCAAGTGTCGAACAGACCTACTGTCTCGCTTTTCCACCCCCCCCAAGCCTCCCCCAGCCCCTGCTAAGCCCTTCCCCTTTCCAGTGGTACAACGTAGAACGGATGGGTTGAACCCTAAACCCAGCTTCAAGATACTGTATAATTACATCGAGAGCCTATGTATATGGTGCTGGTGAATGACAAATTGGCAGTTGCAAGGAAAATTTACCGTATTGGCTCGATTATAGGCCTCACCCTTAAAGTTTGGTGCTATTTTAAAGTAAAATTAATTTTTTAAGAAAAAATACACATGAGTGGAATAGTAAAAAGTATTTTATCTAATGAACCGGAATACATGTATTTGAACATTTTTGGTATCTATTATGCAGTTAGTAAGCATATGTTATATACAAACTTGAAATTTGGAAAACCAATAGCCATTTTAAGGTCCCTCCCCTTAATGCATAATGCACCTCAGATATGCCACTCTTCTCCCCAGTTATATGCTTTATGCCCCCCAGAGATATGCCACTCTGCCCCCTAGATATGCCACTCTCCCCCTAGATATGCCACTCTGCCCCCAGATATTCCACTCAGCTCCCCTGATATGCTTTATGTCCCCTGATATGTCCCCAGATATGCCACTCTGCTCCCTAGATATGCCACTCTGCCCCCTCCCCCGACTTACCAATACATTCCCAAACTCCTTCATGTCTAGTGGGGGCAGCCGGTGCACATCTGCTCGATGCGTGTAGACAACCTCTGCTGCTGCTCGCCACTTCCGCTGGGGCTCCTATGCAGGCGCTCCATCATAGAAGCCCCGGAGGAAGTAACGGCAGCAGCAGCGCTGCCTGGCAGCTGGTGAACATCTGCACGATGCCCTCAGACAACCTCCGCTGCTGCCGGCAGCGCTGCAGGGCTTCTATGGTGGAGCACCAGAAGGTCATGTAACGCTGGCGCTCCTTCATCGAAGCCCTGGCGGAAGTGCCTGCAGGTTGTCTGCATCGCGCAGATTTCCACCCGCTGCCAGAGAGGAGGATCCCCTGCAGCGCAGCAGAGCTAAATGAAAAGGAAAAAACACCTGCCCGGCGCCCGGAACTGCATGTCCCAGGCATCAGGCGATACAAATTGCGCACCCCTGCACTACACCCCGATTATAGTCCGCACCCCCACTTTAAGTCTTTACTCGGGCAAATACAGTAATTTCTTAATAGAGGATTTCCACAATAATCAATATTTTGGTTTTTTTTCCCCCAAATGCATTTGATATATTTCTATGGTGATATGCAACAACCATCTGACCACTCTCATATGTTGTCTAAAACTTTCTGAAGGGAGATGACATCCAATTGTAATTTAATTACCTTGCATAATTTTGTGTCTTCTACAAATATTGAGACATTGCATTAAATCACTTTCAATCATTAACTTCTCTACTACATAAGGAAAGTCACAATATGAGCAAAATATTCAGGTGTTGTGTTGAATCAAACATGATATGCCTGAACATGAAGTGTCTGAATTTCATACCAATCTGACTGGCGGGAAAGTGCCCACTATTGATATCTATGGGTACCATTTCTGTGCTTGCGTACTGCTTCAGCCAAAAGTCTAGATGTATTTACACTCACAAAAAGTTAATTTAAACGTAATACTCAGATGTCATTAAAATGCATACAAAGTAGATTTGAGCATTCAGATTTGTACTAATTTAAATTTTAACGAAAATTGCTAATTTTGTTAATTCCTACAAATGTCTGAAAGTGTGGAGGGATTCCCAATGAAACAAAAAAAAGTAAAGCAGAGAGCTCAGAATTGTTGTTTGCATTTTGTTGCTTTCGTTACTCTCATACTCTCTCACTCTGTATTACACTCTGATTCACTCTCACACTCTTTCTCACACTCTCTGTCAATGTCTCCCTACCTTCTCCGCCGATAACTTCTGTGCCCTCATTTTCTTTTCCACAGCTCCACTTTCTCTTGCCCCTACTTGTTCTGTCTTCTTTCTATGTTGGCTTCTCTTAAGCATCAGCCCCCTTATCTAGGCCTCCCTGATGGCTTCCATAAAGGGGCAGAGCCTCTGCGAACACCCTATTCCCCGATGTAAGTAATGGGGAGAGGCTGACCCCGTAGTGTGAACTGTGGCTCCGCCCTTTATGCGGAAGTACTCCACAAGGCCAGAATATTGCAGACGGATTTGTGGAGAAAGAGAAGCATTTTTGTGGAGACAGACGATCAAGAAGAGGCAAGAGAAGAAACTGAGATGTGGAAAAGGAGACAAGGACATGGGTGCAGAAGGTAGGGAGAGATTGAGAGAGAGCATTAAGAGAGAGTGAATGAGAGTGGGAGATAAGGTAAATAAGACTGTGACGAAGCATTAGAGAGTGTGAGAGAGCATGAGTGAGGGTGAGCGACAACAAATTTTGTTTCCAAATGGAAAAAGCCCATTGAATTTCTTCCAAACTGAAAGGGCAGGAAATAAAAAATTTGTCTGAATTATTTTTGGTCCATTTGCACAGGTGTCTCCCTTTAAGATACAGCCATAAGGTATGGTTCCCCATGCTTGTGGAGAACTTTTGCTTCATTTATTTTCGAAACTAATTAACACCTCTAGTAATCTGGAAATGTCATTAGGAAAAAGTACCAGAAGTGTTAATATTGCTGTACTATTCTTCGAGTATTTTGCCGCATTGAAGATTTAGCTGAACAGCTTGAAGGCCAATCACAAACTTGTCAGAATCTTATCCTGCATGACAAATGAGAAGGGACACCCTTTTTTTATGACCCACCACATATAAAGATTAGTGTCCTTGGGCCCTGACACTTTTTTCCTAATTTATTTGTTTTTATTATAATTATTATTTCAATATACATACTGTTTATTAATTATGACCTAGCCTGTCAAGAGCTAATAATTTGATTTGATGTCCTCTGTTATGGTGGCATGGAGCCCACAGCATTTTAATGAATAATGAAGCTAATTGAGCTCCATCACGTTTAGTACACATCATATGCAATTCATTGAATACTTGACTTGCAAAAGCATACTGGATGAATTGAACTGCACCAGTCCCAGGCAAAACACGCCAGCAACAGTATTTATATACCCTTTCTACCAATTAAAATCAAAGCCTGAGTGTCTGAGACTTGTGCAGTTTAAGCATTGTAGGCCTTTTGCTATTAGTCATCTTTAACATTCACAATATGTATTGAGGGCTGGATCACACCCCATATTGAGTACTTTGTTGCTGTTCCCTTTTTTAAAGAAAAGTACTTGACGCTTAAAATTACTTTACAGGTTGAACACAATTTACTTCACAGCGGTATTTTTTTCATTTCACGACAACCTTCTGTTAAGTGCTAGAAATGTATGATGTCATATTATTTTATAACATGCAATATTTCTTTATAATACCAAGATCTTTCCTTCATTTACACACCAAAGCACGCTAAATATACAATTGTCGCTACAAGATATTTCTATAGCGCCTTGAGGTATTAATTGTTGGTTAAGCCAATTTCTCTATATGTATTCCAATGTAATATAGACATTTCTAACTATTTTTTAATACATTTCCTCAGAACAATTTTAACAAACACATAATACCGTAGATAATGTGTGTTTGAATATGCTAAGATGAGAATGGAGCTGTTTCAAGTCCACACATGATATTTCATGTCCAGACTGAAATACAATTTGTGGGTCAGTGTGCCAAAAATTAACCTGACGCATAGAATCTACATTTGTTACATTTACAGATTTATGAATTCAGTACATACAAAATGCATAACAAGAGGTAACAGACAGTTTGATATATGGAGGGTGTTTTCAGACCTGTAATATCTGTCCCTACTGTATCTGCATTTTAAATGGGTCATTTATTACACTAATTGAAGCTGAGAGGTACATTTTACGTCACCACCTTGTTTTACTACTACATGGTTTCTGCCCACGGTTAAGTCAGCTGCAACACTTAAGTACTAATATAAGAATTTCCTCATGTCATAAGTATCAAATCAAGAAGGTTGTAAGCATGGTTACTAATGTAAACGCAAATAAAGAAAGCCCTGAAGCTATAAGCACAAGGCCAGCATGACTCGGGATCCGAGCAACCTGTAGATAGGCCATATAGGAAGTTGTAACAGTACATATAAAAAAAAGAGAGCTCAGGGTTAAAAATGATGAGCGGTGTAGATGGATCTGCGGGGGGAAATTACATCCAAGGAAAGGTGACAATTCAGAGTTCCCAACCAGAGCGTATTGTAATAAGGCAGAAAGGATTTCACTTGTCATGAACTATGTTTTTTTGTTTAACAGGGTGTATGCTTCTTTAGAGGAAATCATTTTACAAAATGAGTAAAAACACAATATGTGAACCACTTTACGTGTTTTATTAAAGAATGACTAAGAGTGCATGAAATAGAATTTGTGAAATTGAGTGACATAAAGAGTGGTGAAAACATCCCTTTTGTTATGCGGGACCAAGGACAACACGGATGATGCACCCACTATGCAGTAGCGTAGAACAGCACAAATGGTTTAGGCAAATAGGTGGTACAGGGTCAGCGGCAGAGAGAACGCAATCAGGAAATTCCACGGTCGGGACAGGCAACACAGAATCGAAGTCAGGTAACAAACCCAAGGTCGGGTACACGTAAATCAATCAGGAGTAGGAACGAACAAATGAGCTATAACCTAGAGCTACACGCAAGTGACTCTTTGAACGGGCACTGCACTTATGGCACAGGAGGTTTAAATAAGAATAAGGGCGGGAAAACAAGCAATAAACCTGTAGTAATGTGTATGACGTCATCGTGACCGGCGCACACGAATGGCGTCGACGCTATATACCAAAAATGGCATCTGAGTGTGCTACACCCGTGAGCGCTGCGGGTGTGCCACACGGGCAGATGCTGGGGCAGCAGATCTGCGAGTGCCGCCGACTCGTCACAACGGCTCACTCATTCTTATTGCCACATCGTGGGCGTGCCACGGCGGATCGCATGTCTTCCGCACGTTACACTGAGAGGACGGGTGCGCGTCACCCACCAGAGGCAGACCGGCGAGGGACCGTGGCGGACACGGTAGGTATCACACCTTTAGCTATAGGCAGGCAGAGAGAAAAAAATAAAATACCAGCACTCAGTAGTTTATTGTCATCTTTAGCGGGAAGAAGATATGCTCAGGAAACTCACTTCCCCTTTTTTACTGGTATTTTTCCTCTTGCTAGGAAAACAAAACCAATTACCTATCCCCAATTGCTTGTGTAATCAATAATCCATTACTGGACAAAACTATGACTGCAGGAAGTGCTGTGAGATTTTAATGTGTTCAATTATGCATGGCTTTCATTCTGTAGTCTGCGAGAGGCGTGATATGGGCCGGATGGAATGACTGGAGGAGTTTACTGCATCAAATGACTGCAGTAAAATGTTTCCTACTTCCACAAGCACAGGCAATGTTGTTGGATCAAAAGGCTTAAGCAGATAAATCCTTGACTTAAAGCACAGAATGCCTAATGTGAAAGCAGTTCCACCATGTATGGAGTGCGCTTTAATTCTGGTTATCACCCAATCTGTGCAAAATTGGATGTAGGATACGCAATCGCATGACTGCCATTTCTGAGGTCATATTGTGAAATCTGTTTATTTCTTCCCTGCTTCAGGATTTACTATGTGGATTATTTTGACTGGACCACCTTCTGTTTCACTTTCACATTCCTAATAGTCAAAGTGCGCCAATTCATCACTCGAGGTAGGACACGTAAAGCTTCAATAAGTGGATGGGGTCTTCATAAATTGAGGTAGAAACGTTCTTGCGATAATTCAGCTACTTGCAGTTCTGATTTTGAATGCAGAGTCAGGATTAGCTGTTAACTCTTACCGGTTGTTTTGCTCCAGTGATCTTCATAAAGGAGCTTAGAGTCATTGTTTTGAGAAGATTTGCACTGTTGTTTAATGTATGTAAACATACATTAACATGTAAACGTGCACTCATCATATGTACAAACATGTAATGTGTGGTGTACTTATTGCAAATTAGTTGTTTGGACTCATGAGATGTTTAATCATAATTTTGTAATGTAGCCTGGAATTTTCTGGCATTTTTAAAAGTATTATTACGATGAAATTCTGGCATTTTTCCACTGTATTTTCCATTACGTGCTAAACAAGCTGAAGACCTAGCCTGAGTATTCTGTATAAATTCATTAACTCTGTAATATATATAGCTGACATAAAACATTGCTATTCAGTTATGTGATTATCAATTTGCTGGAGATTCAAAGCAATCAGCATCCCAAAGGGACTATAAAAATTCCATAATTTGATATGGTGATGACCAAGAAAAAAGGTCTTTGTAAAAACAATGAAAAAAGACTTCTTAGTTGTTAAAAATGAAAGCGTATAATGAGATTTGTCCTCCGTGTCTCAAAAGACACTTTCAACATGTTACTGTTTTATTTTTCAGTTTTTAGTGTGCAACATTAGTATACAAATTCCAAAGCACATTCTTGTTGCTATAGCAATCACCGGTCTATACTTGGAACCTTAAATTGATTTGTTGATTGTCATTGTTATGTTAATGATACATAGCATGTTGATAGCATTGACGTCACAAAATGTAGCAGGCATAGCTGTTAGCAGAGGCCTGTACATCGAGCAAAGATCCATAGGAGAATATTAACTAGTCTGAAGGGTCTAAAAAAAATGTACCTCCCGGGGGTTCGGTTTCCAAACAAGGATATGCCTTACCACATACTTTATGTTTTGGCGTGTTTGATGTTTCAAGATCATCTAAGTTTTGAATGTTCTTGAATGTTTTTGGGGCTGTTGACCTCCGGAAGGTATCGATATGGAGAGCTCACATCTTGACCCACCCACCACCACATATACTGTAGGTAAATGTTGAATTCCCAAGCAAACAATCATGTTCATTATTTTGCTCTTATTTACAATCCATGTCTCATTTTTGTAACTTTTCCCCAGAATCCTATATATTCCATATTTAACCTTATGTATGATCATGTAGAATATTTAAGATTTCTTATCATTTTTCTATTTGACCCTATTTCATCAGAAAAAAACACCAAAACACCCAGACTTACATAAGCCTGAAAATGTCCAAATTTTAGGAGTCATTTTAAAAAAAAAAGTTTCTTTCATGTCTTGTCTGCTATGATAATGCTGTTTCCCTTTATTGTTTACTGAAAACTACAGATGAAGTAACGGTTACAAAACAGCTATAGCCTGTGCGTTTTTGTTTATGAATCAGTATAATTTGGAGACATACCAATTTTACCTCATAAAACAGAGACCTGTGGCAAAATATGACAAAACTAGTCATCTCCTTTTCTCCTCATCCCACACTTACAAATGATGCCGAAAACAGCAGGGACTTAAGAAAAGGGGAAAGATAATCTAAAAGGGGGGATAATAATGCAGATCCTGAGGACAGAAATGTAATTACTCCCCCATGGTATACACTTATGGTGCGTTTATAATACATATATGTCTTGTTTCAGTCAGTTGGACTTGAACATTACAATATTAAAGATGCTTAGCAAGATACTTAAACATATTTATTAGCAAGATCTAAACAAGTCTGCAGTCTTTCATTTATCATATGGTACAAATTCTGCATCACCTTACTGTGTGACTTCTAATTTACCTTATACAATGCCAACCACATATCCCATACAAGGTTGCACTCTCCCTCCTCTTGCAGTTGCACCATGTGTGGCACTTTCTCCCTTCGTCTTGCGATTACAAAACACCTTCTGTAATGTAGAACAGAATATAAGCTTTTATTTTATTTTTTCCTTTGTTAATATCCTGTGAATATTTATATAGAAGCATCCCACCTCACAGTATCCGTGAGTGTGTTTTTGACTTGCTTCTAAATATTCCGGGATTGCATGGTTTATACTGCTGAGTCGGGTTCCATTTTTTTCTGAATGCAGTTTTTCTAGTACGTGGATTATACAGCCATGAAATTCTGTTCAAATTGTGATGTTATCTATCTTGCAATATTTCTTTGGTAAATGTGTTAGATGTATCAGGGGATCAAATGAAAATGTGAGAAGCATTAGTACAGCGCCTGGTTTAAATCAAAAGCAAAGAAACAAACAAAAAACAATTATGGCAACACTGGTTTCTGCATTCATGTCCAACATTGCAGCGCACATGAATAAATTACCATTGTGTGAAGAAAATAGCTAGCGCATCTGCCTCTTCTCTGTCTTGTCATATGCAATTTGTGGAAGGATGCGCTCCTTATTAAGTGTTAATTAAGCAACTGAGATAGCTCCTGCAGAACATGAAGCAGCTCATTATGTAATTGGCCTGTCTCAAGTGTGAGATGAGTGTTCAAAAATCGATATTGGCTTAAATAACATAAATAGGAGTGTACAATCATCATGACGCTCTTAAAAATACTCATGTGGGATGGAAGTTCAGTGGCAGATTTATTAATGAAATTATGTTGTTTGGCATGAGATATAACATTGTAGGAATATACAAAATAGAGCTGTCAGGAAGGACAAAGCCTTCATTTAATCAGCTCAATTCATATCAGTTGCAATATCGTTGCTTACTGCTTATTAATTACAGTAGGTACTGGAATACATTTGGAAATATGATGTTTATATGATACAGAACAGTGGGGAACAGTGTTTGGTCATGCCCACTCTGCCTGTTCTTCTCTACCCAGTGTGTACTACTAGCTCCATGCCCTGAATTTAGCCACACCGCCAGCAGATGGGGCATGCAATGTAGGTTACATAATCTAGGGATGAAATACACATTTCCACAAAGTGATAGCCCGTTTACTGTGCTGGTGCTCCTGCTTTTGTGGACTACAACTTAAAAGTAATTATATTTATATACATATGTGTGTTTTTAATTACTGTTATTTTTTTACTTCTGAGAGGGGGCTTTGACGGATGTGTGGAAGTATTTGTAATGTCATACTGTCTGATCGCTGAAGGTTATCAGTAATTGATGTAATATCATCACTGACTGTTGCCATAATTTTATCTGCATGTTGGCAAGCTGCCCTATCTGACAGCAGATCAGTTGCCAACATGTAAGAGCTGTTTCTTTTTCACTGTTGCTATGGTGACCAGGCAGGAACATTTTTTTAATGTGAGAGAATCTGCCAGTCAGTGACTGACCTTCTCCTTTCCTCGACCAGAGTATCCTCAGTTAAATTGTAACATAAAGCCTCAGTCTATACTCAAAGCCTTGCAAGTACGTTTAAACATGCAGGGGTTAGACTGGAGTTAAAGGAGATGGATGCTGATTGGTTTAGAAGTTGAGTAGTAGACAAACTGTACTACAGAGGTGGTATATGTTCAACCCATATAAATACTGCTGTAGTAATAGTTCCTATAGTTTCTTACATCCCAATTTGGATGGTTGCTAGGAATCAAGTAGAGCATCTTAAACAATTGATCCCAAAAAAGAAGTCATAGAAACAAATATAGGTAAATTAATTAATAATTTTAATCCACATGCAATTTCATATAAGAATAGCATCAGTGTCAATCCTCATGAAAAACTTGATTGGAAACAACTAATTTCATCAATAAATATACCCACTTTCAATAAATGTAATGGATTTAGGGATATTAAATTGTGAAATTAGCAAACACAACATGCCATTGGAACACAGGAGCGATGGTTGCTGATAAAGGGCCTCTTATGAAGATATTCTATTAAAAATTAGCCGTTACCATTCTACAATACTGATTTTCAACGTTAACAACTCCTACACTGTATTTCTAAGCTATTTCATTTTATGGACAAAATGTGCTTTTCTTTAAAAAACAAAAGGTAGTGTGTATATGTATATATATATATATATATATATATATATAATCATCCTGAATAAATGTAATCACTACTCAAAACATGGAGCGCTATGATCTTGATGCAGATATACCCCTGTGTCGTTGGTGCTGGTTTCCGTTTAATCATTATAATAAATTCTGCTGGAGCCTTTGTCTGCTGTGGCACCATGCTGTGCTGATACACTTATTACCTTTCCCATCTGTGTATCAAGGTGTCCTTTCTTATGTTTACCGTTATAAAAGCACACTTCAAACTTACTTTGTTTTTTTATTTTATTTTTCTATCTAAAATGTAAACTTAGGTAAAGAAACCATCTAAATCAAGATGTTTGTGGTAGGGTAACTAAAATGCATTAGTAATTAAATATTTGAAAAATATATATTTGATGTATTATAGTGTTAATTGGCAGCTCAAGAGCCTTAGTCATCTAAACAGATGCAACTTCATACTTTGCAAACCACAGCCCAACTGTTATCAGAGCAGCACAGAGTTTTAGGGCACTGCACCCTGTCATTGGGACTGGTGCAAACTTGGGAATTCGCAGAGGCTGTCCTTCAGCAATTCTTCCTCTACTACTGCTTAGAGAAGACAGAAAGGGGGGTTTGAGTCAGGGGGCATGGTCAGCTGTGCATAGGTCATGCTAACTTAAAAATGGCTCCAAAAGGGCAGTGGGTGGGTGTAACCGAAGCAGGTAGGAAACCATAGGCTGTTCCCTGTTTGGAGATTAAACATCTGGACCCTGGGGCTTGCTAAGTAGCTCTGAATTAGCGTGTATGAACCAGAGCTGGACACTTTAAAAGAACACTCTAGCCCTGTTTTCATGTTAACCACATATTGGAGTTTATTTTGCGTGGATCCAATGCAATTTAATGCATGCAAACTGGTGCAGGTGTTCTTTAGTTATTGAAGTACTGTCTTATTTAAGCAAAGACACATAGAATCTACAATTTGTATTGTCCGCAAAAAGACATACCTTACCATTAAGATTTTGTAATATCACTAATGAAAGTATGAGTCCGAATACAGATCCTTCAGTTACCTCACTAGTAACAAGACATTCCTCTGAATATATAGTATTAATTATATCTATAGTCTCTTGTCACTCAATCATTGTCATTGTCATTCAACTATTAGAACATCCAAACCCAAAGACTGCGGTTTATATATGTCTTCTATGAGGGACAATGTCAAACACCTTCCAGAAATTCAGATAGGTCATATTTACTCCTTCTCCCTGGTCTATTATTTTAGTTACACAGTCAAACAAGCATATGAAATTAGTTTGACAAGATCTCCATGCAGTAAAACCATGCTGTTTCTGATCTTGTAATCCATTTACATACAGATATTTAACAATATTTTTCTTTAGCAGCTGCCTCCACTTGATCAGCACATGATCAGTAGAACACCAATTTAATTAAATAAATCAGTTGGGGTGGTAGCAGCCAGTCACATGCATGCTGTGTGGACACTGATGTCTTGTTATAATACTTGTGATTCGCTGCTGCTTGCAATCTTGTGAAAAAGTATTTGCCCCTTCCCCTTTCTTCTATTTTTGCTTATTTGTCACATTTAAAAGTTCCAGTTCATCCAACTAATTTTAATATAAGACAAAAACCACATGAGTAAACACAAATTGCAGCTTATTGAAAGTAAAGAGTTAATCAAAACCTCTATTGCCCACGTGAAAAACAACTTGCCCCTAAACATAATAACTGGTTGTGCCTCCCTTGGCAGCATCTACTGCAATCAAACATTTGTGATAACTTGCAATTAGTCTTTTATATCGCTGTTGAAGAATTTTGGCCCACTCTTCTTGGCAGAGTTGTTTTAATTCAGCCACACTGGAGGGTTTTTGAGCATGAACTGCCTTTTTAAGGTCATGTCACAGCATCTCAATTGGATTCAAGTCAGGACTTTGACTAGGCCACTCCAAAACCTTGTTGCATGAATATTTATGCGTGAGCGTGGTGTATGCGCAAGAGTGTGTGAGCATGAATGTGTGTGTGTGAAAGGGAGTATATGTTAACATGAGTGTGTAGGGTGTGAGTATGTGCATGTATGTTGGCATGAGCGTGTAAGTCTGTGCAAATGTAAAAAGTATGTGTAAAAATGTGTACCAGTGTATATGTGAGTTACTGGGGATATGTAAAAAAAATAGGATCCTGGAGGCCAGAGAACACAGGGGGATGTGGACAAAGAAAGAAGACAGAAGAACATGATAAGGCAAGAGAAGAAGAGCCGTGGGAAAGGAGACAGAGGCACAGAGGCAGTCAGCAGAGAAGGTACCAACATATTGTGAGCTTGAGTGATAGTGTGAGAGAGCATGAGGAAGCATGATTGAGTTGATTTATTAATCACGATATAACCTAATGAATGTGGTCATTGGTAAAATTCAGCACTATAGCCAAAAAATGCTCCGTTTTTTTTCCTTGATAAATATTCTATTTGCCACTTACTTAAATGGTGATGTAGTAATAGTGAATTGATGTGTTCTTGTATATTAGCATCAGCACAACCCAAAGTGATCAGACTCCTCATAGCCTCTGGGCCTATCAGATTCATGTAGCCTGAGATGCATAGCTCATTAGGCTGTTGGGTTGCTGTGGGAGATGTAGACTGTTTGTTAAATAGGATTTGTGTGTAACCATTGGTCACAGGCAGAAAAACCTACCTTGCTGTTTAACTGTTGACTTGTTTTTTATTTTTACTAAATAAAGATTATGGTACATAATTATCCATGTATCTTGATGCACAATAATTATGACATTCCATTTATTTCTTCATCTAGTTCACTGAATCCGTCATCAAGGAATGAAGAAGGCCCTTTCCTTGTTTTGTGCTGCTGTGCTGCTAATGGGTAGCTCTGAGATATATTTTGCGACAGACAAGCAGTGTCTCTAGAGAAATGCTGTTTAGATAATTTCCCTTGGAGAATACTTGTCTGGCTGGTGAATACATACACTTTTCTGTAACACATGGGTCACCAGCAAGAATAACATTTGGTTTGACATAGCCCTTAATCCAGGTAACAGCCAATGCACAGTTTAGCTCAACTTTCCGTTTGCACTCAATCGGGATGTTTTTTCACATTAATTTCCTAATTCAGTTATGTGTTTAACATCAAAATAGGGTTAGAGTGCTCTTCAAATATATTAATTGAAAGAAGGTTCCTTCCAGGTGCTGTTTGAACCTGGATGTCTTATGTTATCATCAGTCATCCATGAATTGTATATATATATATATATATATATATATATATATACAGATACATAATAGGCTCAAAATGATGGATCAAGTCAATGTTTCAACCAAACAGGCAGACCATTCTCATGTCTTAGAAGGGACCAATTAAAATGTGTTCATATATCTCAAATCAATAGATAGAGCTTCTTACCCAACATTTCATATCTATTTTTAATTCCTTTCAGTAATTAAACAACTATACCTCGAAATCCAATTTAAAGAGATTTAAGTAAGTCTCTAATCTGTAAGCACTTTATTATGCACCCCCCCCCCCAAAAAAAATAAAGCACTTACCTTACACTGAAGTTGTAGCCATGCTGCAAAAATGTTCTTCTTCCTCCATAATCCAACATTTCTTCCCACTGATTGGCTGGTTAAAGTGTCAATTAGTGGTAGGAAATGCACCTGTTAGTTTCAGTAGGTGCATTTTACTGACACTGATTGGTTGGTCAATCAGTGCTCCCATTAAAATCAGTTGGAGGACTTTAAACATGTTGGGCATGTGGGGCCATGCAGCTATCATCTTATTGATGGTGGAAAACAATTTAGAATATAATATGTTTAAAGGTGAAGTTCTTTCAATAAAAGTTAACTTTTAAATTGTGAACGTGGGACATTCATCTGTTCATTACTTGTTTTCCGTTGTCTCAGTATTAATGTAGTTACTAGGGTTCTTACCTTGTACAATATGAGGTTATTTCCATTGTCTGATTTAAGGACATATTTAACACTATGTTAGGGAGAATTAGTTTCTTCACAAAGACTGGACCAACCAAAAATGTGTGTCATATTGAATACAGTATTATACAGAGGAAAATGCTGATGTTTGAAGTAAGAAATACTTCATTTAGAAAATCATAAAATAAATGTATGTTTTTGTCATTTTGCTCCAATTTTTATGACTTGTGGAATGCAACACAATTTTAATCATTTGACACATGGTCCAAGGTTCAGGTAAGTGTACTAGGCAAAGTGGTGCACTGTAAAATGCATTCACCTATTTGGCTCAAATATAGTCAAAAGGAGCCTATAGACACAACAGAAACCAGAAAAACTGAATACCAGTATATATAGTCAATAAACAATGTAATCCTCTAGCATAAAGAACATTTTCTGTTGTTCTTTGTTACACAATGTTTTCTACTTGCTGGCAACAGATTTCTTATATTTGTTTTTATGTTGAAAGCCTTACTTAGTCATTTGGCTCTAGCAGCACAGATTGGACAGTAAATGTTCCTCCAGATGTTACATTTAGAAGTCTGTGTACAATATTGGACAGTATTATCATCCCAAAATTTATCATGGGGGATGGGGATAATAAAACATATTTTCAAATGATTTTATGTGTGTGTGTATAAACCCCAGCGCCACTTTGTTTCCCAGGCAGTGGCGACTCTAGAAACAATATATAAGGGGGCACACAAGATACCACAGTCAAACTGGGGGGGCATTAATAATTTCCACCATTAAATCATACCACTGAAAAAACAACACAATACCTTAACTTTTGCACTAAATGATTTCAGGACCTAATATTAGATCCTGCTGCTGATATATATATATTAGCCCCTGCTGCCCATATATATTACTATTAGTCCCTGCTGCCGATATATATATATAAATATATATATATATATATATATATATATATATATATATATATTATATCCTGCTGCTGATAGGAGGTATAGATCAACACATTAACACACAAACCCAGCTTTGCATGTATAGATCAATTGAAATTCACTTGTGATCTCAGCACTGAAGGTATATATCAAATAAACAGAATCAGACATACAAATTCTGTATTTGCAGGTATACAATAATAATATATGAAATGTAGCATTGCAGGTATAGATCAAATAAATACATGGAAACAGCATTGCAGGTATTAATCAACTGAACAAGACATACAAGCCCTGTATTTGCAGGTATACATAAATAATGTATGGAAACATAGCATAGCAGATATGGATCTACAGAATAACACAGAAACTCAGCTTTGCAGGTATAGATCATTTGCAATTCACATAAAAACACAGTATTAAAGGTATATTTTAAACCCCCTAAATCTTAGGCATAGATCACAGGTTGCACACCCCAAAGTCAGCCCTGGCGTCCACACTGCCCACATAGAACCTGGCCAGCACCCAGATAACACACATACGATTTGCCATCTTTGCCCCATATACACCCTGCCTGTGCCAAACATCCTGCTAGTGCCATCTGTGCCCTTCCACAATTATACATCTATGATACACACAAACACATTAACTCATGCTCTCCCTCATTTAGACAATTCATCCACATATTAACTCATGCTCTCCCTCATTCAGACAGTTCATCCACATATTAACTCATGCTCTCCCTCATTCAGACAATTGATCCACACATTAACTCATGCTCTCCCTCATTCGGACAATTCATCCATTTTAAGAAACTACGCCCCATGGAGCTTCAAATGAGGGGCTACATGTATTTCTAGGACAAAAGTTGACTGCACAAATAATGATGGAATATGTCGCTTTGGCTAGAAAATATGTTTTTTCTAACCATAGCGACATGTTCATTTGTGTCTTGCGCACTCCTGGTTTGTACTAGAAACACATACAGCCCCTCATTTGATGCGCCAAGGGGTGTAGTTCTTGCAAATGTGTACTTTTTGTACCATAATTTAACTTCCTACGTGAGCAGTAATACCACGTCAAGGCTTCAACCCTAATTACGGATCATTCACACGCCTTTCATATCTCCATTCACTCGCAGAAGCACACACCATACTTTCCATACATTCACTCACAGAAGCACACACCATTCTTTCCCCCTTACAATCCCAAAGAAATGATGGTAAAGGGAGAAAAAAATCACTTTTACAGCAAAAATAAGTTTTGAAGTAAAAATGCAAGGCGCTCCAGGGATAAGATGGTTACTCACGTACCGCACAGGCTAAATGGCTGAGTTTAATAATATTTGCAGTTCATCAGGATTTCAAAAATTGCCTCCCTCTACCGTTGGCTAAATTTAACCCCATGATCAAAGGGATCATGGGATTAAAAATTAGTATCGGCCATTTTTAAAAAGGGAATGTGACTTTTTATAGCTATATGATCACTGTGGTAACATTGGCTACCACAGTGGATCATTTAGCTAGAATACCTAAACTTTTTTTTCATCAGTTTTTACATTCTTCCACTAAGAACGTTTTCTTGAATGAAATATTTCTGCCATCACCAAGGCTAGGTTGAACATGTCCTGGAGGTATGCTTACCCACAGGTATATACAGCTATATACAGCAATACAGCATAGATTCTTGTAAGGTCAATAAAAAAAATTTTAATGTGAGGGGAAAAAAACCCTTTTCTTAAATTAACCAAAACCATGAACTAATTAGGGTGTCTTGGTTTTTTTCATACAAAACCCCTAGAAGCTAGTTTTTATTTTATTTTTTTCGTTTTCATTCTAAGGATAAAGTGGCTGTTTTTAAGAATCCTTGACAGATGCAAGGGTGATGTAAAACCCTTCAGTTCAAAAAAGAGTTGCTAGGAAACACTGAGTTCGTACATAAAATTCCCTACTGAGCCAGCCTTTCTAAATGCGGAAAAACACTTCCCATAGCTGGTGTGTGGCTACAGACCTTCTCTACCAGGAATGCTATAAATTAATTTAAAAAACCATACAGAGATTATGTAGAAACACAAATATATTCTACTTGCTAGTAATTAAAATTTAAAAAAAGGTTTTTATACCCTCCCACAGCAGATGGTCTATAATAAGAAAATTGCTTCTTGTCAATAAGGAAAAATATAATTAAAAAAGTTACAGAAAATACAATCTTAAAGAGACACTCCAGCCATCGTATGCACTTTATTGCATTTGATGGCTGTGTGGTCCCCTTAAATTCCTGTGGTGTTGGCCGTCCAAAAGCATGTGGGACATTCTGCAGAATCATATTATATTGAATAAAACCATATCTGGGTAGGGTACTTGAAGGGCTCCTAACTCCAGACAGCCGTTAGTGGAAGGAAACAGCATGAGGAGAATGGGCAAAGTGGGTGAGGAGTATGTAGAATGTAGGCAAAGGGTTGACGCGCTCAGAAAAAAAAGAAACAAGGTAATAGGAGTTGGGTACAAAGTTTTTGTGGTCCACTGTATAATATTCAAATATAATATATAAAGACAAGCTACGCCAAGTAATTAGCACTCCCTTTCTCCTGGTCATTGCGGTGATTGCACCACTATTACCAATTTGAAACAATCAGTGGAAGCTCATCTCCCTTATGACAATTGTGGGATGCAGGGAATGCGGTTCATGTATTTGCAAGGAGGATACCATAAAAAAATTTAATGGAGCTTTCATATTTATTAAGTGCATTTGATGGCTAAGATGACACTTTAGAAAGGTAAAGGTAAGTGGTTTTTCTGTAGCTAGTCTTTTCTATGCATGTAACATTTGGTGTGCATTCAGCTGACATGACCAATATAGCATAGTAATTGAAGCTGAAATGAAACTTTTTAAATCTTTTTTCATGTGGAATAATTGTTTGTTGTTGACTGAAAAATGACATTTGATTTATTCCTGCATCAGCATTGTACCTGTTACCATTAGAACCTTGTAGATACTGATTTTTGGGTTGTTAGAAATCATTGGGAAAAGTTTGCAAGATACCTGTCACTGGACTATTCAGCAGCAGTACAGACTTCTAGGGTACAGTGAATGTTTAATTCCTGGACAGTTGGAACTTAAGTGAGCAAAATAGAGTTAACTGTAAGTTCCATCATTATTAATTTCAACTGGACACTGGCAAGAAAAAAAAGAAAACCTTTCATCAGTTTTGATGTTCTTCTACTAAGGACATTTTCTTAAATGAAATATTTCTGTCATCACCAAGGCTAGGTTGAACATGTCCGGGTGGTATGCCACAATAAAGACCTAAATGCACTACAGAGGTCGGAGCTTCGCTGTAAAGAACAAACAATTGGGTGAAAGGGGCTGATGTCCTTTAAGGGCCGCAATACACACCAGATCCCCCAATCTTTACTTCCCGAAGGAATCTGTGACTCTTCCTCCCCTACTTAGCCGAAATGTCTGCAGGAGGTTTGGATCCCAATGATAGATTAAAAAGAAAAGTGCCTGTGTACACCAGTTCTTGTGTAACCTGTACATTACACTGTGCTCAGAACCTAGTATATGGTCCACCTTCAGGTATCCAAATATCTTTTGGAAATACATTTACATTTCACTATTAAACCATATGTTACCTGTTTGTGTCCTTTTGTCACCAAATACTGTCAGTGGCAGAGGAGGGCTGGCCCCTTCTTGGCCAGGGGGCAGGTAAAGCCCCTTGCCCCCGCCTAGTAACTCACAATCACACTGGCACACATATTTACACACACTCTCACATTTACACAAACTTACACACATTTACTAACACACACACATTAATATAGACACAAGCTTACACATACACATTCATGCTCACACACAAACACTTATACATACACACACACTCACTTATACATACACTCTCGCCCTAACATAAATATGTACATACTGCCTTCCTTACCCTCTCACTCAAACCATTAACTCACCTGCAGATTTCTCCACGGGGTCAAGCAACTTTGTGTTACGTGACTCTGCAGCACTCCTGCCTCTCTAGGCAAATCCAAAATTGCCCACAAAGGGTCTAGAGGTCATAATATACAACTAGATAGAAGTTGCAGAGGTGGGGTTTCCCCAGGCAGCCTTTAGCTGGTGAAGAAGTGGGTAGGGAGTGGTCAGAAAGTGGATGGAGAGTGGGCATGAATAAACCCCTCTCCCCTGTCCAGATTAAGAAGAAACTGCCACTGAAACTTGGGGAAGCAGGATTGTATATGTCATTGGCCATTTTTGGGTTTCTATGCTTCTCTTTTATTTTTTCCTCCCGTTAAGCTTACATGACTTTACATCTCTCGTACTCTCTTGTTCTCTCTACTATATACTGTATAAAAAATACTGAAACCTAATCCCTTCCACAACTTTCAATTTCATGAATAATTGAATTAGTGAGCATTCATCTAAAAACACAAAGGCACTGTTACCTCTTGAGACAGAAGTGATTTGTCTTGGTGAAAGCACATTATAAAAGAAGGCTTACAGAAAGCCACATGGTAATTAAAGCCAAATTAGCCACCAAAGTAAACAAGAAACGGAATAAATCTGCATGTTTCTAAACTAGAATACATGAATATTTCCCAGCTATTACACGGCAGGACTTGAATTGCTCATTTAATTCCCATCACCCTCAGCTAGGTAAGAGGAAGTTGTTTCCACAAATAACTGGATTAGTGTTGTTGCATAGCTCAACACTTGACCGCTTCAGTTCACCAACTTGGTATTCTATTAATGCAGTAGACTATGAGACATGTGTTTTATGTTTTCACCAACAGTTTTGTTCTCTAGTATAAAGGCCCGGCCCTTAAATTACACCAATAAGAGCAAAAATATAATTCGTAGTCTTATGAAAAATGTATTTCTATATATGTGACAAACATAGAGTGTATAATTATGTTTTTAATCTAAGTCTGATAGACTGAACATTTTAAAAAGTTATATATTTCTGTGCCTCCACTGACAATTCCATTGTATTCTTGCAATCTTTAGGAAGTTTATTCAGTCAACAACGAAAATGATATTTATCTGAATTGTTTAAACATGCACAGTTCAATAAGATTCTAATAAATAAAATGAATACATGGTAATAGCACTGAGAATGATATTGGTTATATACTGCACAGAAATTGCCATGAATGCTAGGTCTTTTATCAAACATGCCCAGCCTTGAATGAGATATGAGTTGTTGCCAAGGTAACGCAATGGAGGATCACAAGAACCCAGTGTGATACATTGAAAGAGAAAGTTAAAGAAGAGAGGTTAAGAGAATGCTTGATTACATATAAATAAAACATAGCAAAAAGGTTTGGTGGAAGAAGGCAATATGGAAGGCTTTTCCATTTATCTCACCAACTTTTGTTCTCCTGAATCTTCGTCTGCGTAAAAAAGGGCTAGAACCCCAAAAACATGACCTTGAGAACCAAGTAGCTTAACATATCAGTGGAATGTGCCTTTGAGATCCAACTGCATTTTGAACTCTGTGTCAAGTATGAGACACAACCTATGGAAGGTATAGTCAATAAATGCTTTCTGCTCAACAGTAACATCATTATTCTTTGAGTTAATCAAGCAGAAAGTCCCTCATTCTGACCCCTTCTGGACAAAGGGATGCCCAGACATGCTGCCATGTGTGATGCAACAGTTTTAAGTTATGATTATTGCACTACCCAAAAATCTCTTTTTCACACAGAATAAAAGAATGCATAGAAATGATCTAAAAAGTATCTATACATGGCCTAACTAATTGTAATTGTAAATGACTATATATATATATATTATACATACCTTGAGCCGACCAGTTAGCAATTACTCCCCATTTAGCCAGTTAACCATTACTGCAGTGAAAAATATGGTAACGCTTATTTACCCTGTTTGATGTTTAGTGCATAACTATGGTTGTTCATGATACTTCTAATAATTATTATACATGTCTGGTGCTAGAGTAAGACATATACTGAGTACAGTTCCCAACTTATAATTGATTTCATAGCGTGTGATGTGACCAAATCTTCATTTCAATTTCCACAGGTACATGAAAGAAGCTTAGATCAACAGGAGTTGCTGCAAATTGATTTTTTAGGACTGAACGTAATCTAAAATGTGGCCAATTTTAACTCATCTTGTAATACACATCTTCTTCTGCTGGGCAGGTAAGATGATTCCTTAATTATATATCTATGACATGTTTGCAGAATACAACATACAATAATGGCAATTCTCTTTGGTAACCTGAACCAAGTATTTTGAATTTAAAACAATTAAAACCAATATTCTGAGAATACCAAAGTGTTTTTCTTTTTTATATGAAATTAAGTTCACATTAGTAATTCATACTAATTCAACAGTATCCCTCAAAGAAAGAAAGAGACAAAAAACATTGCTTTCTAAATTACCGCTCCCTTCCTAAAATTCCACTTTAAAAAAAAAAAGCTTCATTCCCTCTACTAAACTGAGACATATATATATATACTGTACTCATTAGTTGATATTTCCCTAAATACATTTTTGGGTGAATATGTATAATATGAAAAAAACATGATTTTGTAGTTCTAGTAAACAAAGAAGGAATTTACAATACTTAAAATAAAGCACATTCTCTTTGCTGTACCGCTGAAGTCTGTGTTTTGTACACAAAATTAGAGGCTGACAAAAGATGAAACCTTTTCGACACAAAGCATGAACCACTAATCCTTGCCAGATAGAGCAGACACACGTCTTCTGTAGTTTTTACACGTAGTAGTCTAGAGGTTAAATGGTAACTGTGCTGAACTGAGAACAGTAGCTGGGAGCTGAAGAAGCCTTTGTAATAGTAACTGACGGGCCACAAGGTCACATATATCTCATTATGTTTACTTTAGTGTATTATGGCAGCACAGTTATGAGTGTTCTTTGAGCACTTTACTTCCAGATGAATCAGCTCAGCAACCAAGTACATCCCACACCGAGCCAGCTTCATAAAAGCAGTGCTTTTGAACCTATTCCTAGTCATGTAGAACTAATAACCCCTTTCCCCAAACAGTTTATCCCATATGAGAATTTCCTGATAAAAGTTCAACAGACATTGGTTTAAATGAACTAGACAACAACAATCTGTACACTGAATAAAGATATGCAAGGGTGCTTACAGATTTAAATAAGATATATATATATATATATATATATATATATATATATATATATATATATATATATATATATATATATATATATATATATGAAACATATTATTTGTACACAGCTTCCATTTCCTAGGATCTGCATGATCATTTTTCCTAATTGAGCTGCTACAGGTTGTTGTGTGTGTTGGCCCTGCCACATGCAACATGATGTGGCCTTTTAAAATATCTCCTAAACAATACATTACTTTAGTCATGCTAAAAGATGTGATGTAACAATTCCCTGTTAATTCTAATTGGACATTTAGCTTATGTCTAAAAATACAAATAAAGACATTGTATTTAAATTCTCTTTCAGATAACAAATTTATTGAGTAAACAACTAGTAATTAAATAACTATATTTTTGATACATACATTTATAGTACAAATAGTACTTCCATCCACCACATTCTTGCAAGTAACAATTACAAAATATTTATTGTTCATATGGCATCCTGCTTGTCTGTATACAATTTCTATTCCTGCTCCTACTATGTGATACTAACTAGGCAATTCTGGAAGAAAGCCATATTGGTTCCTTTCTTCATTTGTTCATATAATTATTTGAGCAGCAGAAAGAGGAGGAAAGGCAAGTCACTCATTAATATTGCTTTTCTTGAGATCTTGAAAGTTTGTTACCCTATATACAGATCTCTTGATATGATGCCACACTAATTGTACTAAAGCCACAATCTTCAATGGAACCACTATAGCAATATCTCTGTTCGCATAAAAGTAAAATGAACACTGTTGAGTTTGGTTAAATGTCTTCTTGATCCAAGAGGGTTTATTACCGGTATATTAGAAAGAAAGACAAATTGCACGCAATAAGTCAAAACAAGTGTTCATTTTTAGCTGCACTGTTGAAGAAGCTTTGAAATCTACTGTTAGAATTGAGTCACAATTGTTCTTGAATTTCCAGTTCAATCAAGCATCCCATATATTAAGTGAATGTAAAAAAAAGTGTCCCATACTAGCGTATACAGAAAAGCAATAACTATAATTATATATTTTAGAACATTTCTTCAATTATGCCTGCATAAAAAAGGAGTGTGTGCTTAAATAATACTTTAAACCTTGTGTTTTTTGTTCCTTTTTCTACATTAGAGATTTCAAATTTAAAGTGCATGGAGGAGTTTAATCTCCTACACTAAAGTACAAAGTAGATGCATATTAAAATAATAGAATGAATCTCCAGGGTTCCTAAGATTTCATATACCAGGACCTCCTCTGTATGATGTACCATTTGTTCCGATGACCAACAAGGAGCTCTTTTTTCAACTTTTTTTCTTCATGCAAGCTGCTTATTGCATGTGATTGAGCTATTCATAGCACATAATCAGAGGAACATGGGTAGTTATACCTGATGATGCTGGTCTATGTAGTTACAATGTAGAAATGTTATTTTTCGACCTTCCCTTTCATATATATCACACTGTGCATTTGTTTCTTTGCCTGGAGTAGAGAACAGCTTTAAAAAGGTCAAAAGCAATTGGCGGCAAGAGGCATGAACAGTACACTTATTCCAAATGACAGCTAGCATACTGAGACCACATAGGCGGTGTGAACCAGTGCAAAGTGAAATGACAGCAAGAACGTTCCAAAACGATGGCCGCACAGAGAACAAACAAGGAACAATCCTTTAAAAAGTACACGTATATACAATGTATATATATATATATATACACACAATATATATCTATTGTAGGTTATAATTTTGGAAGAATTAGAGGCACCAGTTTATTTTTTGTATTTTATTTTGCACATATGGCCAAACTATCGTCCTTAGATTTTGAGGATGGTAGGGGCTGATGATGTCAGTGGCCAGGTTTTATTGTTAGGAACTCTGTAAATAACAATAAAATGGTGTATTGTGCTAAGAACATTGGTAAAGTAAAATAAGGAAATAAAATCTGAAAGCCCTTCTCATCTATGTGCTCTTAATTGTGGAAATCCCTTTCATTTCTAGGTGTTTATAGCCATTCACAAGAGTCTCTCACTTTTCTTGGAACATGTAATTAGACTTGTGACTGGCAAAATCCGTCCTATGTGGCAAAGGTCATTACCCTAAAGTGTGTGTGTGTGTGACATTTCAAAATGTGAAATGAAGTTGACAGTACCTTCTTTATTATGGCCATGGTGACTGTAAAGTGGCAAACAGCCAAAGCTTGTTTAAAATATACCTTTCGACATGGATTTTTTTTTTAAATCCTCCAAAGCCTTTAATGCCTTTCTGGGTCACACAATCATGTTAAGCTCTCTGAAACTCCGGCTGGCCACAGTATGTTAGAAGATGAAAGCAGTGCATAATTTGCATTGCACCCTCGTGCATGTGCTTAACTTTACATGTCCAGCACCAGAGAGGTGTCCACGGCTTTGCTCATACAGTGTTGGAAGGGCAGCTCTGATCAAAACATACATTGATTTTGGAGAGATCAATGTGAAACCCTGGCCCTGTTTTTTTTGAGATAAGAGCTGATTGATTGTACATATATTTTTTCCCCATTGAAGGTTAAAGTCTGCACAGTTTTCCCTGTCTGACACAGTTCCTGCAATAGTACTTAATAAGGCAATATCTAAGGGGTTCACCTCGGTCACCTTTACATTACATTACATTTATTTACAGTAGCACTAGCTGATTCTGTAGCGCTGTTACTACAGAGTCAGTAAAATAATTTAAAATCACACACAATAACAAACTAATACAAAAGGAGAAGAAGGTCCTGCTCTTGCGAGCTTACAATCTTTATCTTTTGTTCACAATGTCACAGATAATTAGACATTGGCTTCATTTTTATATGGATAATTCCCATCTGTATTTCTGTTTTATTATATTGCAGAAGAAGGAAAAAGATATGGGCCAGTGTTTGAAGAGCAGCCTACTGACACAATTTATCCAGAAGAATCTCAAGAAGGAAAGGTGTCAATGAACTGCAGGGCCAGAGCAAATCCTCCCCCAGAGTACAGGTATTATTACAACAAAATGCTTTCCTTATTTTATCTTCAACGTATACAAAAAAAACCAAAACCAGCTCATATGCTCATCAACTACTTGATGCTCAGGTTTAGTTAAAGTACATTTTATATTTGCAATGGCTCTTTCTGACCATTTATAATTCATTTTGGCAAGATGGATTTCTGCCTATCCAATGCAAAAAGTTAAAAAAGTTTAACAATCACAAGGTGTCTCTGCTACTTTAAGGCCGGTAGCCGCTTGATGACATAACTGGCTGGATATGCGTGGGAATAGCTAGAGGCTGGCCGCATGTTGCAGTACCCAATCTGCCTCTGGAGTATGTAAAGTATAATTTAGAAATCATTGCATATTTGCAAGTTTTAGAAAATGTTTTCATTTTTGGACATTCTTAACACACATAGTTATAACAAGAATAAATGAACAATAATTTCTAAGCATCTATGACTTTTTTGATATAATTGAACTGTTCATCTTGCTGGAAGCATGCTGGGTTGCTTTGATCTTATTAGACACATTTATATGTATCTGAACAGTTATTAAGATAAGAGTGGTGACAGTCGGATGGCTTTTCTAGTGAGTCTTATTTTAGTTTTCAATCTTTCTTGTTTTTAGATGAGTCATAGAATTGAAACACATGGTCAGGTGTCGAATGGGAGAACATATATTTTCTGTTTGTATGTTATTATATTCACACCAACTGTTTCAGTTACAATATGTTTTCATTTTTTTGTCAATAATCATCACACTTGAAAAATGCATTGTATTCAATTCAACAAAGGGATGATTTACAGAAACTATTTAGGAACAGAAATGCAGTTTTTCTGAATTATCTCTTAACAATCTGTATTTCTTTTTTTCAGATGGAGACTAAATAACTGGGATATTAATCTTGGAGATGACCATTATACCATGGTTGGGGGTAACCTTGTTATCAAGAACCCAGATAAGTCCAGGGATCAGGGGAAATATACATGCATTGTCTCAAACATCTATGGAAAAATCATGAGTTTGGAAGCCACACTGAGTTTTGGATGTAAGCACCATACAATTTACATGTACAAATTACAACATTTTGGTTAATGTAACTTTATGCCTGGATAAAAAATACCTACAAGACTTGAGTTTCTAATATATGAATCATCTGTCTATTGATTCTCTGTTATAGACTAAAGTATCCTCCTTATGCATTACTTGAATCACATTGCTTCACTAGACAGGTTTTTAAGTTTTATCACCCCTGTGACTAACTGCTTATGTCAGTTAAAAGTTAAAATGAATGTCATTTATGGGGCCCGACTCCATTAATACACTATTTAGGCAAAAGTTTTGGGACATCCGACCATTACACCAACATGGACTTTTATGACACTGCATTCTACATACATAGAGATTAATATGTAGTAGGGCCTCCCTTTGCACCTATAGGCTTTTGGTGGGAATATTTGCCCAATCATCCAGTAGAGAATGTGTGAGGTCAGACACTGATGTTGGATGAGAAGGCCTGGCTTGTGATCTCTGTTCCAGTTCGAGGTGTTCGATGGGGTTGAGTATATAGTTTTATAGTTTGTATAGTTTTTAAGTTGAATCTAGATCAGTATTTAAATCATATCCCTTATCACTTCCTGATATTGTTGCCAGCAACAGCAATGATTTTAAGTGGTTTGGGCAAGCAATGATGTCTTTCAGCTCTAGACATTGAAGTCCTCAGATTTATTGAGCTTGTATGAATGTATGAATGAATTGTGTGAATGTATGAATGAATTGTCAAACCTTACAATAAATGTCTGTTCACTCATAATTTTTTCATAGATCTTGATACATTTCCTACAGAGGAACGCTATCAAGTGAGAGTAAAAGAAGGAATTGGAGCAGTCCTGATATGTGACCCCCCTCCACACTACCCAGGTAAATAAGTGCAGAAGGTACATACAGATTTTCAGTAGGGCAACTACTTAAGTTGTGTAGCTCTTTAAATGTACTTACATTTATCCTTTACAAAAAATAAGCACCAGAAGTTCAGATGGAAACAATTACAGATATATATGTAAAGGTAAGAAAGCAGTTTCAGTGCAGCTTAATCAACAGTAGGCACATTGAATTGGTTGATATGGTGACCACTTTTACCACTTGTTCTTGCAAAAGGCCTGAGAGTTGATTTCTGAATCAGTACTTCTTGGTCCCAAAAAAATCTTTACAATTTTCTTACGGCTCCAAATAGCTCAAAATGATGTTTGGGTACTGTTGCCCCAGAGATCTTTAAAGTCTAATAAAAAAGCTTGTTATTATACGAGGTAAAACAATAGCTCCTGTATCTTCATATATCTTTAAGCTGTCTTAATGTATGCAACAGATTAAACCTATGCTTTTAAGGAACTGTCCTAATATATTGATGATTCAGCTACTGCTATTATTAGAAGAATGAAACCTTTGAATAAAAAAAGTATAGTATAAGAAGAGGTACACATTAAAAAGCCCAAATCAGTAGGCATACCAATGCTGGAGAAGCATCTAGCTTATATTAAACAAAGAAAGAGATTGTAAAAAAAAAAAAGGTTTTGACATTTATAAATGAAGGGATAAAAATACATTGTTAGTTACAATATACCTAAAAGTTCCAGTTATGTCCCTAGTGGGTAATTCAATGCAAAGTTTACCTATGCTTTCTTCCGAGGGCACATGGGAAGGTTCAAAATAGTAGACAGAATGAAATACTAACTAGATCAGAATAATACAGGCTGTTTGTGTCTAAGTTTTTATATACTGCCTGTCTAGTTTCTATTGTACTGTATATCTCTTTAAAGCAGACACCAAAACTTTCAATTGCACAACATAACGCAAAACACAAACCTTCGCAATACATATGCCTAATCAGTCAATGGTTTATAAGTTCAACATTTACAATTAGGGGTACTTGTCTCTAATAAGTAAATAGTATATTGATCCTTAGGGTATTACTTCTAACGTATCTCTTTTATTCCACTTAGATGACCTTAGTTACCGATGGCTTTTAAATGAGTTCCCAGTCTTCATTGCAATGGATAAACGGCGATTTGTATCACAAATGAATGGAAATTTGTATATTGCTAAAGTAGAACAATCTGACAGAGGAAATTACTCTTGTTTTGTTACCAGCCCTTCAATAACAAAAAGCGTATTCAGTAAATTTATACCCCTCATACCACAGTCTGAAAGTAAGTATCAAACGCTTTTGTTGATATCTTTAAATAGAAGGTGTACCAAGACTTTCTTCCCAATATGGCAGATCACTTTAGTTTCCCGTGTAACATAAGATTTTTGTAAAAGACAGCATGTATGTTGCAATAATGTTTTTTCCCCAAACTGGTGCACTAGTGTTTAATTGAGTTTACTTGCTAAAATAGGAGTTTGTAAGTGCATTTGTGAGTGCATTTGAAGAAGGGTGGCCAAGTTTACTATGTAGGACCAACCTTGGTAAATTTCTACTGCAAGAAGGACTGTGCTGGACCTGCATAATGTAAAGTGCAGTGAGATGTGAGATTTCTTGAAAGTCATCATACTGAGACAGGGGTGGCTCTGCTTTTCTTGGAAGATAAACTTTCCCCATTGCAAAATAGATAGCTCTTTAAGACGCATAATTAAGTCGGTGAGGCGAAACTGCAACTTTCCTGCAGGCCCCTCATTTCTCACAATACAATTCATTATTACATAATTACAGTGACTAGAGGGTATTGCACTAAATAATGTAACTATTAAAAAAGTGTCTGCATTATTTTGTACAAACAATTGCACATACATACATACAGTAGGGGACTGAGGCCTTTAAAGCGCATTATACAAATATTCTGTACTAAATGATATTATTACAGCCTCCAATGTACTAACTACTTGCATTTTAGGTTCCTAGTTGCAAGAATATATCTTTTTATTGACTTTGTATTGATAATATCTTACGAAGTATCTTAAAAATGTCAAATGCCTCAGACTCACAATCTATTTTATTTCTGATTAAACATCTTGAGGGAAGCTCCCCAAAAATGAAAATGTCACATTATGTAGAAGCTGCTCAGTTGCTTTGCTGTTAGAGCAGCACCATGGCAGTCATGAAAAAAAGGTATATTAAAAAAACAGTAAGAAAGTGACAATAAATCATTTGCTCCGGACTTTTTAAGTAGTGGTTTAGTAATCACTGGCATTTCTATTTACCTCATCACAATATGTGTGGGATTTTTTAATAACATTTGCTTGTTGTGTGCTACTGAAATCATAGGTTGATACAAATGCTAATTTGTTTCATGGTCATGTAATTGACATTCAAAATCATTTCTGGAAACATTGGCTCAGAATTCTTGTTTTTATCATTTATAATATATATAGATTTATATTATAATATACTGTAATGCTGTATATATATATATATATATATTTATTTTTTTAACAAATAAGAGGGTTGCCTAAAGGACCCATATTTGAGCAGGTGCTCTGTTGTATATATATATATATCAATTACGTGGATTATTTTGAAATGGGTTTGATGTATCTGTTCTATAGATATATTAAACTGTAATGTTTTGTATCACTATGGATTTTTCTAATATATACATATATATTTTTATAGCAACCACTAAAAGATATCCAGCAGATATTAGCGTTGGATTCAAAGATACGTATGCATTAAAGGATCAAAATGTGACTCTGGAGTGCTTTGCTTTGGGAAAGTAAGTATATAATTACTTGTGTAAAATACACACATCAGGGACTGTAACATCATATGTCCCCCCTCCACTATAAAATACTCTCTCTCCTAATAAAATGAACATAAAAGACAAGGGGAGACACATTTATATAAGTATTATGTTTTTTATTATTAGTCATTGTTAAACTTTAATCTCTTTCTAAGTTAGTTAAATTTAAAAACAGGAATTATACAAAACTTTGCTTGGCCTTCCACCAGGAAAAATGTGTCCTGCCATACCGCATGCAAATGGTTTAGCATCAAGAAAAGGTTGATTGTTTTGGTACGTAAGGGCACATTAGTGAATATTAAAAACCCAAAGTAAATGTGTCTCCCAGCACAGTTTCTAAGCTATTTATTCACTGTATTATTCCAGTCCTGTTCCTGTAATTCGATGGAGGAAGGTTGATGAGCCAATGCCAGCTACGGCAGAGGTAAGCATGTCTGGAGCTGTCCTGAAAATCTTCAATATTCAGCCTGAAGATGAAGGAACATATGAATGTGAAGCAGAAAACATAAAGGGAAAAGACAATCATCAAGCACGGGTTTATGTACAAGGTAGGTACTTACTTATTTTTGTAAAATATAATCTCCTTTAAAGGGGTATGCCAAAGGTCAAACCTTTCACTTCATTAGGAGTCATTTACTAGAGTCAGTTGTTTGCAGTGCCTCCAACTTAACTGCACATTTGGCATGCGTCATATGCTTCTACTGTGTGTGTGTTTGTGTACTGTACAGCATAGTGTAGTGGATATAGGATGCAATTCATCCTTCAGCCACTAGATGCTGCTGGTTACATGCATGTACATATACAGGGTGGAAAATAACCATTTGCTGGGGGTTCAGAGAAAAATGTAATGGATGTAGGCAGTCTAAAAATCTTACCCAGTACAAGCTTACATGTCAGTAGTCAATATGTCCCACAGTCTCCCTCACAGCCCTTAGTGTGTTACAACAGGGCTTGCTGATATTGGATGCTATTATGTCTTTGCTGCCTTGAGATCATTTTCAGTGAAACTTACCTAACCCCCTCTTTATCTGTTTCATTTTCAATGAAACAGATAAAGAGGGGGTTAGGTAAGTTCTTAGTTTTAACCCCCTCATTCCACTGTATGTAGAATAGAGGGTGGGAATGGTTGGGGGTAAGGTGGGTGACATCCTCGTTTGCAGCTGGCACATGTTCAACTTGCAAGCACTTGCATCATTTCAAAAGCAATTGAAGTGATGATGAGTATTTGAGCTTCTTTTTCAGTTGCAGAAAAGTACATCTAGACTCGTCTTTTAGTGAATTGACCCAAATTAATTATAATCATAATATTGCTTGGGATTACTCGTCTATGTGTGTTGTCTGTAGTAGCGTATTTGATATTAACAGTCAATGAAGCAACCCCTGTCTGTATTTTTGTTTTAATTATACGGTAAGATTAAGAAAATACAATCATGATAACATTGGGTTTTGTTTTCTTTTGTTTTCTTTCTATTACTTTTAGCTCAGCCCGAATGGGTAGAACATATAAATGACACAGAGAGAGATATCGGCAGTGATCTGCACTGGCCCTGTATTGCAAAAGGAAAGCCAGTGCCTACCATTAGATGGCTGAAAAATGGAACATCAGTAAGTGGGCAATCTTCTTTCAAACATGCATTTATTGTTTGAAAAACCAACAAAGTATAAAGTATGTTGACACCTCTACATAAACAGTTATTGAGTTTAGGTGTTTCAGCCACATCCATTGCTCACAGGTGTATAAAATCAAGCACGTAGAGAGCCACCTCCATAGACAAACATTGGCAGTAGAATGGGTTGTATTTAAGAGCTCAGTGACTTTTAGACATTTTAGACAGTTGTATGCTTCCAGCTATGCGGCCCTTTTCTCTCTCATCATGACTGTGCTCCAGTGCGCAAAGCAAGGTCCGTAAATAGATGGTTGGATGAGTTTATTGTGGATAAACTTGTGTGGTCTGCACAGAGCCCTGACCTTAAACCCATCCAACACCTTAGGGATGAATTGGAATTTAAATTGCGACCTTTTTGTCTAAAAGGGTGCTCAACTCCTTAATGCCCATGGTTTTTGAGTGAAATGTTTAACAAGCCTATATAGGTATAATGGCCAGGTGTCCACATACCTTTGATAATATAATATATACTGTATACATCTATAAGGACAGCTTGCTGAGCTCTGTTCATTTGTGATTAGTGTAATTGATAACCTGCCTAACTGTGGAAATTTGTGACTGAGCAGTTCATAGTTATATAGATATTAGGTTAAAACTATGAAAAGAGTCTGTTATAATCAACTTGTTTTGGACGATCCAGAAGAAAGCAAATAGGAAGAAGTGCACTTTGACTGAATATTCCATAAATCTCATTTTATAATTCTATGTTTCTGTTTCTATTTCAGTATGGAAAGGGTGAATTAAAAATATGGGGATTAACTTTGAAAGATGCTGGAATGTATCAGTGTATAGCTGAAAACCACTATGGGATCATACAAGCTAATGCAGAGCTGAAAGTCATCGGTCAGTCTCATTTATTGTCCAAATATAATTGACACCCTAATAGGAAGAGTATTATGATTTCTAACGTGATCTCTATTTTTCTTCAGCGTTAGCCCCTACTTTTGAATTAAATCCTATGAGAAAGAAGGCTTTAGCTGCTAAAGGAGGACGTGCAATCATTGAATGTAAACCCAAAGCTGCACCAAAACCCAAATTTTCATGGAGTAAAGGAACAGAATTGCTCACAAATAATTCTAGGTTTGTATAACATCTTGTCCATTTTCTGTATTTAGTAGGACACATACAGAAAATGTGTTTGAGATGTAGAATAAATGCTATTATTTGTATGGCACCGGCATGCATCATTTTTTATGCCATCTGAAAAAGAGACTTCTGCGGCCCCACAAACTTACATCTTTTTTCTATGTTGGCCTAATAAAAGTTATCAACTTGAACTAAAGACTCCATGCGTCATTTCACAATAATTAGCTGTAATAATGTATTACAAAATAGCGACCACAGATGTACTTTATGTGATATTATTGCCTCCAAAGACAGCTGCCGACTTTGTCAGTACACACAGTCACAGTATAGTATCCAGCTTTTGTTTTTTAGTTACTGTAAATGTGTTATAAATATTTGGGTTGAAAAACTCTAATTGAAAGCAAAATGAAGTTTTTTTTTATTGAAGTTGATAATGTTTTTTGGGCCAACATAAAAAAAATGTAGAATCACTTTTATTACTATAAAAAACACACTTCGTATAGTATAGGCTGTAGAGTACATATCAGACATTGACAGCAACAGGCTTTGTGGCAGACATTTTAAAAATGCCTTTTTTTTGACACATTTCACATTTTAGTCCTAAACATTGATAATTCAGATAATAATTACTGTACACAACTTAATATCTACACAGAAGTGTGTTGATCACTCATTTAATGAGTTCTGCTTCTGTTGCCGAAGGGCTTATTTTCAAATGGTCTTTTGGGTATTCCGGTATTTTCATAGTCATTCTAGTTGAATAAAATTGGCCTCAGGTGCTATGCAGAGCACTCTTTTATGTACACTGTATGGGGGGAGAAATAAAAATGAAACCGCTACAGGAAATCAGATAATATTAATGTCTCATCAAGTTTACCCACTGTCTGACATGGACGGAATAAACATGCAAATCCCAAGTTCCCTGGAGAATAGTTTGGGTGTCTGCAATAAACATTTAATAAATTCTCTAGCGCCATCTGATGTTTGTATAATGGCAATCAGATAATAAAACATAATAAAAATTGCCTAAAAGCATGCAAATATTGCACAAGCCAAAAAAAATATGTATAGCTAGGTAAGGCAGGGTATAAGAGGTACATAGCAAGTCACCTGTTGTGCAACATGCTTTGGGACCTTATAACTTCAGAAACTATGTCCCCTAAGCTTTAAATAAGTATTAACCATTGTTTTAAATGTCCTCATTTGTAAAATTATTTTTTTGCTCAGTATGTTGATTTTTTGAATGTTGTATTTAGGATATTAATTTGGGAGGATGGCAGCCTGGAAATCATTAATATCACAAAACTGGATGAAGGCAGCTACACTTGTTTTGCAGAGAATGACAGAGGAAAGGCAAACAGCACAGCAACTCTTTCTGTTACAGGTAAAGTTGAGTGGTCAAAAATCACTCACTTGGAGTTGCAAATCTTTGGGTCATCAGCAAAAAGACATACGTTACCCTCAGACCTTCCGCACTATCCCTTATAAAAGTATAAAATAGAATGGATCCAAGTACAGATCCCTGAGGTACCCCACTGGTAACAAAAACTCTGAATATACACCATTGACTACAACCCTCTTGTGGATCACTCAGTCACTAATCTATTCAATAATATTGATATACGTTGATAATATATTGATATGTCTTCTATGTCTGTGGGGCAGCGTCAAAAACCTTACTGAAATCTAGATATGCAATGTCTACTGTACCATCCTAAATCTATTATTTTAGTCATCTAATTAAAAAATCAATAAGATTAGTTTGGCGTGATCTTCCTGAAGTGAACCCACGTGGTTTCTGCTCTTGAAATCCATGCGATTTTAGATGTCAAACAATCCTATCTTTTAACATTGTTTACATTAATTTCCCCACTACTAATGTATTTCTAAACTAAAATATAATTAAAAATGATATTTCTAATTTTAACTTTTCACTTTGTATAGCTGCTACAAAGATTACCCTTGCTCCTTCCAATGCTGATGTTACTGTTGGAGAAAATGCAACCATGCAGTGCCATGCATCCCACGACCCTTCTTTGGACCTCACATTCATCTGGTCCTTGAATGGCTTTGCAATCGAATTTGACAAAGAGGATGGCCACTACGAAAGGAACACAAGGGTAAGCTGATCACATGATCACATTAAAAATAATTAAAAAATGGACTAATTGAACTATAGGTCAATGGTATTTAATGCATTATTTGCAGTTTTTATATATATATATATATATACCGTATTTGCTCGATTATAAGACGAGGTTTTTTTCAGAGCAAATGCTCTGAAAAATACCCCTCGTCTTCTAATCGGGGTCGTCTTCTAATCAGACCTCAAATAGAGTCTGATTAGGAGACTAAGATCCAGATCCCCCGCACCGCTGCAGGGGACCTGGATCCTCCTGTCTCACCCCACCCCCCCATCATACACACACTTACCGGTGCTTCCTGCTGTACTGCCGGGGCAGCGGGTTGACGTCTACGCGATTCGCGTAGACAACGTCCGCTGCAGCCGGAAGGAGGTGTGGCTAGCAGCGGGGGTTGTCTGCGTCCGTCGCGTAGACCTTCCCCGACTGTCAGAGATCAGAGTTCCCCGCACCGGAACCGCACCGGTGCGGGGAACTCTGATCTCTGACAGCCGGGGAAAGTATACGCGACGGACGCATACAAACCCCCGCTGCCAACTCCACCTCCTTCCGGCTGCAGCGGAAGGCGACGTCAACCTGCTGCCCCGGCTGGAAGCACCGGTAAGAGAGGGCTGAGAGGGGAGAGAGGGAAGAGAGGGGTGAGAGGGGGGGGGAGAGAGTGTGTGTGTGTTAGTTAAATGGGGGTATAGGGTGTGTGTGTGTGTGTGTGTGTTAAATGGGGGCATAGGGCATTTCTGGAGTGGCGTTAAGGGGGCATTTAATAGAGCACTCTGCCTCCTGAAATGCCTTATACCTCCCTATATGCCACTCTGCCCCATAATATGCCTTTTAACCCCCTAAATGCCAGAGTGGCATATAGGGGTATAAGGCATTTCTGGAGGCAGAGTGCTCTATACAATGCCTTTTAACTCCCTTAATGCCACTCTGCCTCCTGGAATGCCTTATACCTCCCTATATGCCACTCTGCCCCATAATATGCATTTTAACCCCCTAAATGCCAGAATGGGATATAGGGGTATAAGGCATTTCTGGAGGCAGAGTGGCACATAGGGGGTCAAAAGGCATACCATGGGGCACAGTGGCATATAGAGGGTTAAAAGGCATATCATGGGCCACAGTGCCATATTGGTGTGGCAAGCCTGGGGGCAGATGTGCGTAACTGGGGGACAGGCTGGAAAATACAAGAAATAAAAACAAAAAAAATATTTTTCTCAATCATAGCTTTTATTTAAAAAAATAGTTTACATGAATTAACATTTACTGGTAAAACTTTTTTCCTTTAGGGTCGTCTTATATTCAGGCTTTTTCTTTTTTTCCTAAGTTAATATTCAGATTTTGGGGGGTCGTCTTATAATCAGGGTCGTCTTATAATCGAGCAAATACGGTATATATATATGTTACATGTATGTGTACAGTGAATATTAATTTGTTTTCATAGTAATATTGTTTTCATAGCAATATTTTGCATTGTGTTACCTTAGGATTTATTCGGTTGGTTCTGACTCCACATTCTTGCTAGATTTCAAATAACCAATTACTGACATGTGTGGTTAATGGGGTGCCTTAAATCTGTCTAGAAATATATAGTTTCCTGTTAGCATTCAGTAATGACTTTTTAAAATTAAATTACATATCTACCCTGAAATTTTGGTCACTGTGTACTCATGTCCAGTCTCCACGTTTGCTTTGTAAGCGATCTTATTGCCGTTTAAAGCATATTCCTTTGAGGAAAGAAAATTCTAGCTGTACCGCAAACAATATTTTAGCCCATTATAAACTACTTTATTTTTTTATTTGCTTACTCAATACAGTATGCCAGTAATTGTCTTTAGTGAATTGTATGTTCAGATGGTGGTCAACCAATGGAGACTTTTAGAACACTTGAATTTGACTCTGAAAATACCTATAACTTACACGGCAGTTGTTGTTTTTGGATTATGCATTTTGTATGAATTCCATTTAAATAGTTAGAGTTCTTCTGTATGAAGTATACTCCAGATCTCCTGGTTAGAATATTGCTGTGTGTGATGTGCACTACATTAACTTTAACAAAGTTTACAAAGTTTGACTATGACATGCATTTTGGCTGAACTAAAAGAAAAAAAAGTTAGCAAGAGCTTTTTTTTTCTTCAAAGGGACCATTGAAGAAAACAGTGTTTGCTTCAATAATGCCATTTATTTTATTTAAATGGGCTGTTTCACTTTTTGTTCACTTTCTAGTATACTACTAGGGCATTCGGGGCAGGCGTTACAGACGTATAGTCATGGCTGTGCTAAAAATGAAATTGGCCTTCACCCAGTGTACAGTACAGAGAGTGAAAACACAAACACTCTCAAGAATTTTCAAATCAAGTACAATTGATAAAACGAAATGGGTCATCCTCATATTATTACATGACTTCAACATTTTACTGTAATGAGGAAATAGCACAAATATTGTATCCATTATTCACAAAAGAAAAAACTAAATAAAGTTGTATACTGACAACTCAGAGATGCCAGTGTTTTCTAGTATTGTTGCGGTAAACATTTGTTGACCCTGTGCAAATTAAAGGGTATATTGTTTATGAAGATTCAATTTTAACAGATTCAGATCTAGGTTCTTTAGAAGAAACACTGACCCTTTATGCTCATAAATGAAGCTCAGAGCTATGACTGAATCTTGAAAAAAAAGAAAGAGATATAGTCAAATAATTGCATCTCATCCAATTCTTTACACCTCAGAAGATCAAATGAATGTCACGTAATCATAACTTTAATTATTTTGACACAAAATCCCACGGTGAAGCCCGCTCCCCCAGGTGTTCACTTCAGTTTCTTATTTTTTCTGGTGGAGGAGCGGTGGTTGTCCATGCCTACTCCCCACCGACTTTCCCTACCACTAAAGGCTGTTTGCAGCTAACCTTGTCCCAAAGTTTATACGGTAATATATGAATATTATTAGTCCTAATAATAGTCAACTTAATTAAACATCAGGCAATAGGCGTATGTTTTGTTAACGTTGCAACATATACTGTAAATATAGTCCACTCATTCTTAATGTGTATTACTACAAGTTGGGTACAAGTTAAGCTAAATTCCAAGTTGGATTGTGTTCAAACAGTTGCTTTTGTTATTATTCCAGTGCTGTCTGATATCAGTCCAATTTTTGTTCTTTTATAATTAAGCCTGTACCTACCATGAACAATTTTCAATTATGCTTTGAGAGGATAACTTTGTATGATTAGCGACCAAAGCCCCTAACTCAGCATTCCATTGGAAGTATTAAGCTCTTTAGTTGCTTCTTAAGGCACGGGTATAATGACTATGTGACTAAAGTATGCATACAAAATTCTTGGTTTTAGCTTTTTATGACCTTCATTAATTCTCACAAAATTCAGTTAATACAGAATGAAAGAGGAATTCAAACTCTAACCACAGTACTTATTTGGTTACTACTATAAGTATATATGAAACATTTCACCAGTGCTCCACAAGTGAAACTCACAATACACACAGGTTGTGCTCTGAAGTCAAAATACCAAATTGCTGAAATCTATCCGGTATTAAAGCAGAAATATAACACACATTATATAGTCCACTTGTATAATAAAGTAAGTACCGGTATATATATCAGTAATGGTTTGCAGGCATAAAGATTATTATTGAATGTTTTAGGTTCTGGCAAGGGAAGTCTATGAATATGTACTTTTCAGGGTTTTTAATGGCAACTCCTTTATGCACACATCCTGTTATGATAATATGCGGGCTCATGCAGAGGACGTAACGGTGATCGTTGCAGAAGTGGGTGGCAAAGGGCATTAATATGATTTTTGGAAAATCTCATGAAGTGCTTGTCTTTGGGGTTTATCCAAAGAGTCACCATATATGATGATGATAAGGGCGTATTTATAGTTCCTCCACTGAATGCAAATGCTTTCTTATATTAACCACTAAGTATCTTTGGAATGATCAGCGTATTGATATTCCTTCTTAATTGTGTTAACTAAAATACTAAAATACTATTACTTTCCTACGTACTGGTTGGTGTAATTGACTTAATCACCAGTTGAGTAGAAAAGATGGCCATTTCAGCATAACATAACAATGATAAAGAGTAGCATGTTGTGGTTGCGGTAAATAGCTAGCAGTTGTTCTAAAATAACTTCTCATTATTCTAATGTATATTGCACTCAAGTACTGCTACTCAATGGAGTCATGGAAAGAACTGTGTAGCTTTGTATAGAATCTCTTAGCGCTCCGTGTGTATTGCGGCTTAATCATGTTTCACGTGAGCTGGCAGCACATTGTTTTGTGTGACACGCTCTAACAGAAAAAGAACCAAGGGTACATTTACTTTGTGTAATTACTAAAGCTGCTTGTGTTCCATGTGCCAAAAACATCACTAATGGCTTCACGCTTTTGGTGAGCATTACACATTTCATAAGCCTTCCCGTGATCAGACAGCCACAGGCTATAAAACCATTCTAGCCTGACATGTATAAGTATATCTGTTTGTCTCTGGTGTTGGTATAATATGTTGATCTGTTATTGCTTGTGAGTGTTAAATTAAAACAGAAGAACAGATTAACAATTGCCACGCTTATTTTTAAATGCTCAAATCCATAATAAATCTTAACATTAGCTTACAAATCTAGTCAGGGACTCACTGACTGTCCACAAGATATGATCATATTATTGACCTCAGTAGTATGCACTTCTTTGGTGGGACCAAAGTAAATCGTTACTCTCCATATTCTATTTGAACCAATTACTTGCCTTTACTCGCATGTCTGTGTAGTACTAGAGGTCCATTAGCCGCATATTTATTGCATTACCTGACAAAAAATTGTTAGGCTTCACAAGAGTGTCTCTTGGGGACACTAAACGTGCAGAATTACAGAATTTGATATAAGCTTTTATAAAACGTGGCTGGATTACTACAGATTCAGCATGGAAACATCTCACGTCACAAGCTGACAGGGCTGGCATAGTAAGGAGAAAATGTCTACCTTAACTGTGCTCTAAAAATGATTCACAAACCTTTTTAAAAAAATAAAAAAATAGATGTATTAACGAGAAGTATCCAGATACAAATTGTATACTTGACAAATCCTCCTGAAAGCGGATAAGTAAGTATGGCTGGATTGCTTCAAACTATTGCACTTTTATCTGTTGTAATATAATTACACCCTCGCTACATTTGGGTTGCAAACTTGGTCTTCATAACCACTTGTTCCTGTTTGTGTCAAATTGTAGTGTCATATAAACGACTTGTAGGTTGTGGTCATGCTTTGTATATCCTTGATTGTACTGATTCTGTATTAGCTGCTTAAAAGTCTAATATTGCGTGAAGGACGCACATTGAAGATGATTCATATGTCAGGACAGATGATGACTTACTTATGAATCAGAATGCTTTCTTGTTTATGTAAAAGCAGCAGTAGACGGTATGATTATGATACCCTGTAATTAATTGGTAAAAGGTTTACTTACACTAATAATCGTAGGGTGTCATAATCAGTGAACCAGAATACCCATTATTAACAGCAAAATTATTATGTATATTCATAAGGATAACTCATTTGCTACAGTTAACCACTTTATTCTGCTTTTTTTTAAATATAAGAATATTTTTTTGCAGATTGAAGGTGGGAGTGAACTTATAATTAAAAATACCCAACTGAAGCATGCCGGAAGATATATGTGCACCGCGCAAACTATTGTAGACAATTCTTCAGCTTCAGCTGATCTTGTTGTCAGAGGTGAGATTTCCTCAGAAATAATTTATCAAACACTAAAGTATGTGCTTGTATATTTATTAATATGTAATATATATATATATATATATATATATATATATAAACTTTCATCAGCTTTATTGTGCTGCTTACTGTATAAAACAAATATATATTTCCGGATAGTGCTGGACTGTTTTCTTTTCCATTTGTTCAGGTCCACCCGGTCCTCCTGGTGGTGTCAGAACAGAAGAAGTACGTGATACTTCTTTGAAACTTTTGTGGAGTAGTGGAACAGACAATCACCAACCAATTTCCAAGTACACTATTCAATATAAAAACAGTTTGTCCGAGGACTGGAAGGATGCAAAGACAGGTATATTATAAGCCACCCCCACTGTATTATTATTATTATTATTATTATTAATGGTCGAGATCTTAGTAAAGCCCTGTGAACTGGCTACTGCTATATTGAGCCGTCATCTGGCAGCCACAGCAGGACATGATACTTTCATATATGCTGGACTTTGCAGAGTTTTTAGCTTTTAAAAACTAAAATGAAATTGAGCCAATTTGGGTGTTAATAGAGGCTAATTAATGTATAGCAAAATATTGTTAATCGTAGATAGCTAAGATGCGATCTCATTGTCTGTGTTGTCTCAAATGAAAACATTAAGAACCTATTATCGTTACATTATCATTTATATTTTTAAAATAAATATTATTAGGAGTATCAACCAATTTCAGCAGCTAATGACATCTTAAATACAAAAATGTCTAACCTACCTATGTAAACATGTGCCACCCAGGTAAATCCATTCTATAATAAATAATTGTGGGATTTAGCTGATGTGGAATGATTTTATAACGGAAGCTCTTATAAGTAGAAAAATGACTAATGTTTATGCTGTTTGTAATCAATAACATGTCTTTCTCTGTAATACAGTTAGATGTTTAGATTGTCCTGATTGCTTCTCATTATCAGATTGTAGTTGATTGTAGTTTTTATTCATTTAAGATTGTCTGGAATACAAATAAATAGTTAATTTTTCAGATAGTCTACATCCAAGCTAGGTGGGGGTGTGTATGCAGTGTCTTTTTATGTGCCTGTCAAGGGACTGACATTTGGCAGATAAACAGAATAAATAGGAATGGGACAAAAGCATAATGCTCATGGTGGACAGTGGGACATTTGCATACGGTAGATGTACCTGCAGCACACCACAGACCAAGAATATAATTCATTTGTTTTTCCTTACATTTCTAGAAATCCCAACCATTGAAGGAAATATGGAATCAGCAAAGGTTATAGATTTACTCCCTTGGATGGACTATGAGTTTCGAGTTATAGCCACAAATACATTAGGAATGGGAGAAGCTAGTCTACCGTCACCCCAAATTAGAACTGATGGATCTGGTAAGCACCATTTATAGATCATTTGCTAAGATTTTATCGTAAATGTACTTTTTAAGAAAAATAATACATAAAATTATACAACCTTATAGTTACTATGACCACATACTACGCAAAATTGAATCAGATCATTCTAGGAAACGCAAATTTTTGTTTCAAGGGCAGGGAAGTTGGATACCACTAGGTTATTTATGCACAATATGCTGATTGGACACATGAATTTGTATTGTACTGCGTCCCATTCATGATGTCGTCTTACGCTGAAACAAGTGAAGCACAAACTTCCAAATTTTAAGATGTTATGTTATGAATACACAATATTATATACCAACCTCAATGTAGAAAAAGCATGTCCTATTTGTGTATCAGTTAATCTAGCATGCCTTAAAACAATTATTTTGTCAGTAAATGGGCCTCTTGACTTGTAAACCAAATACCTTTATATAGACGTGGAATATTTACTTCTCATCTCCTGCTTATTTCTTGCACCAGTTCCTATAGTTGCTCCTTCTGATGTTGGAGGTGGAGGTGGAAGCAATCGGGAGTTAACAGTGACATGGGTGGTAAGTAGACTTGGGCGCCGGCCAACTCTTCGTGTTCGTCTTCGTCTTTGTGGGGATAAAAATGTTCATATTCCACGAATATTCGCCTGTTCCTGTGTTCAGTTCGGGCGAATATTCATGTACATTTTTCGTGTTCGTTTTTTCCCCCCTTGTTTTTTGTAGAAGGGGTTAATACGGGTTAACGCGGTACGCACTACGCAGCAGCTTTGGTGCCAGGATTTTAAAGGTCGTACGAGCAACTCTATTGGTCGCCGGCAGGGGCCTCCTCTGGTTGATGCCAGAGGAGGCCCTTGCAGGCGACCAATAGAGTCGCTCACACGGCCCTTTAACTCCTGACGGTGAACCTACGAATTTCCACTCCTGTTAACCAGTTAACCCCTGCGATGCTGCCTAGATAAGGTAGGCTAGATGGGGAAGGGACCAGGGAGATTAGTAAACGAAGACGAACACGGAGATTCTTCATGTTGTGTGTCTTCGTATACATTTTGCCGCCGCCATGTTTGTATATTCGGTATTCGGGCTGAACAATGAAAACCCACCCTTCGTGTTCATTTTCATGTTCGCCCGAATACGAATGCACAAGTATATGTTTATATACACTATCCATTGATGTTTTGGCCCAATATGCCTGGCCATTCTGTGTAATAGTACATAATTATGTAAAATCATTTTATATTTTATATGCATACCTGGGAATGTCTGGGCTCTGGCAACCCGGAGCCTACCCTTGCGGGACACAGCCAGGACTTCCCAGTGACCTCAGTTGGTCGGTCCTGTTGACATGGGGCATTCCCACTGACCCCGGTGGCCGTTCCAGTTGATGTCAGTGGGCGCTCCCACTGACATTGTGGTAAACACCCCCATTTAAATGGGAAAGTGATGCAATTGATTAAAGTCAGATTTACAAAAAAATTCCCATAAGATGTGTGCCTGAAGATGTGAAACATAAGGGGAACTTACACCAATCAGCCATAACATTATGACCACCTGCCTAATATTCTGTAGGTCCCCCTTTTGCCGCCAAAACAGCCCTGACCCGTGGAGGCATGGACTCCACTAGACCTCTGAAGGTGTGCTGTGGTATCTGGGACCAAGATGTTAGCAGCAGATCCTTTGAGTCCTGTTAGTTGTGAGTTGGGCCCTCCATGGATGCATCCTGGTGCCAAGTTGATTATAATTACAAATTATAATTTGTTGAAACAAAGGATATACAGGAAAAGGAAAAAAACTCACTGGAGCATAGAAGGGCTTTTTATTTGCTTAATGGAAATAGATAAAGTGCATTTTGCATACTATTATATTAAATTTGAATGTTTTATTTTCAGCCTTTGTCTCAGGAGTATCATTACGGTGATGGCTTTGGGTACATAGTTGCTTTTAAATCTTTCAATGACCGAGAGTGGAGAAAAGTGATTGTTCAAGACATTCAAAGTGGCCGATACGTGCATAAGGATGACACAATTACGCCTGCAACACAGTTCCAAGTAAAGGTGAAGGCCTTCAACAGCAAAGGAGAAGGGCCATATAGCAGCACAGCCAATATATATTCAGCAGATGATGGTAAGGGTAGCAGTTTCCTGGAGTGCTTTCATTATGTATGTAACACAATAGACTCAGAGGCTCTATTTAAGCTATCCTGAATCTAACACAAGATCAAAGATCAGGAAAAATGGGCAGACTACGTGGGTCGAATGGTTCTTATCTAACTTCAAGTTCTGTTTCAATATGAGAGGAAACATTGAAAAAATGCCACCAATTTAGATATAGACTATACAAGGCCAGACATACTCTTTCCTCAGCAGAAGCTCAGTGGGGTTGGTTCTTCATAATTCATTATCCTTTACACTCGCCTGCCAGCTCCTCTTTTAGAAACTCAACAAGTCTCAAAGATTGATATGAACATAGATAACTTGGATAACATAATGTATGCATGATAATCTAGTTGGGATTAGTCTTTCTTCATGATTTTATGTGGCGAGTTATGTGCATTGGGGCTTTTTTCATCTTATTTTACTCAAGCCAGAGTAAGGCTTGTGGTGGTCCTTAAGCAGGTCAGTTGGACGACTCAATTAATGGTAACCATCTTGTACAATTACTGACTGTACAAAGGTCTACATGTGAAATGTTCTTGTGTGTTGATAGGCTGCAACAACCTTTAGGAGTCTCAAGGCACAGACTCGGGTTATGGCCACATATGTGTGACCCCTGTAGATATTCTCTTTTACTGTAAATGTACCTGTGTGCATGATGTCACTCTGTCTAATAACCTTTTATTTTAATCTTTCCTAGTGCCAACAGATGCTCCTTCAGGAGTCTCGGTCTCTTTGCTTTCAGCTTCTGAAGTATCGGTTACTTGGCACCCAGTTTATGTGCAGTCTGTTGAGGGTTATCAGGTGAGTAAAACACATCTAACATTTTTTTTCTAGTTACTTATAAGTAATATATAAGTAATTAATGTAAACATTATGATGTATACAATATCTTAAAATAAATCTGTATTGTTTGCTGGCTTTGCTATCCCTATAAATTACTGTAATGCAAAAACCCAAACACCAACCTGTGTCACCAGGATTTTACACATGCTGTCACTATTGTATAGAATGCAATACCTTGACCTGTCAGATTCCCCCATAATTATTTTAATATTAAATACTCACCTGTTCAGAGAGTCATACATTTTACACTCTTAATACCCCACATGCTGCATACTGGAAAGAAACCTTCTGTTCCCTCCACCTTTGATATCTCCATGCCACTGACTACCGAATGTGACCTTCACTATAATCAAACTGCCCTCTCCTAAACAAGAGTAGGCCCCTCTTCTCATTCTCTACCAGTGTGTCTTAATGTGTGTTAATGTTATTTTCAGTTTTGTATATCATAAATATTCTTTATGCAATAAGTACTATTAATGAGGCAAATCTGATGCTCATTGAGAAACCGGTAGATGCTAAAAAAGCTCTTATCTGCTGTCAAATTCTGTAATTCGCTGTTTCTCTACAGGTTCTTTACTGGCGAATTCAAGACAACAAAGCAGCTGCACATCGGGTCCAAGTTAAGGCATCAGAGTATACAATCAGACTTGAGGGCTTATTGCCTGATACAGCCTATAACCTGGAAGTCAGTGCATTTAATAGTGCAGGATATGGACCTCCAAGTGACACGCATAGGTTCACAACAAGAAAAGCACGTAAGTGGAGATCAGAAGACTGAACCATTTATAAGCTGTTAGTACTAATAAAGCATTATCAAATCTTGATGCTTTATGAATTTGAATTGTGAGTTGAGGGGTTAAAACTTTGGGCCACATGGAATGTTAATATGACACCCTCTGTCACTAAAAAGACAAGATACTAATTTGTTAAAAGGACATTCAGTGTTCAGCTTCCGCCCACTTAATCGGCTGCTGCTGCTCACATTCATTTTAGTGGGAGCTTATCTTCCATTTACTTTAATAGGTTTGCTACTGTGCATGTTATAGAAGCATACTTAACTATGCCCTGGGCTTTAAGAAAGGCAGCCAAAGGGAGGAGAAAAAAGTAGACTGGGGTTTAATTTTCTAACTCAAAATTGACTTTACTATATATTTTACATGAAAATAAGACTTGAGTCTACCACCAATTCTAAATGTAATTTAGTTTAAGGGAAAACAGTGTCACAAATTATAAACTAAAAAATGACCCTTTCCTAAATGTTTATCCTTTTTGTGTCTATGTATTCCATTCAGCTCCAAGTCAGGTTCCGACGATTACCAGTGTGGTGAGATCTGGCTCACATTATATTATTTCTTGGGGTCATGTGAGTTCTTTATCCAATGAATCACCTGTTACAGGCTACAAAGTAAGTACCTTTTAAGGCAAAAGTATTTCCCAGAAGGAGTTTCCATACAATGAAACACACCCAAGCACAAAAATCCACATCACTTCAAATATCTCCTCTCTCTCTCTTTACACTGTCTTCATAACTCCCCAACTACCAAAAACTTGGCTTTGGGGTTTATTCGCTAAAGAAGGAATTGGCAAAAGAGGGGAATAGCAGGTTCATTCCACTGACTTCACTTTACAACATGGAGGAAAACCCAAAGAATACTTTGGATAACCCTGTATAAAACATATTTAAATTTGTGAGATTCTTCAAAGTCACTGATTTTACAGATACATTTGCCAGGGATATCCCCCTTATAATGCATAGTGAATTCAGTAAACCACAACTGTCCTGAAAAATGTGCTCCCCAACTCTTACATTAGTGAACATACCCACAAATGTATGTTTTAATCCAGATGTTAAAATATATTTAGCCAAAACATTATTGCAGAATTTGTTGGAGTCATCCTCTTCTGACTGCCATTTCCGTTCTTGCTTAATTTTGCAATTGGTTGAAAAGGTCAAACTGAAACAGTGTTTGGTGCACTAACGCATATGTAATACAATTCTGAACATGTTTTTCCATATGTGCCAAATTGTGTACGTAGTATAATTTTAACTGTCATGGCATTCTAACATGTACCAGATTTCAAAAAGAACCATGCATATAATACATCTCCAATTATTAAATGCATACATCATGTACCAGATTTCGAAAAGAACCATGCATATAATACATCTCCAATCTCTAAGGTTCTTTACAGGCCAGACGGACAAATAGAAGGTAAATTATATTCAACTGGAAACCATTATGTACAAGTGCCTGCCCCAAAAGATGGAGAATACATTGTTGAGGTTCGAGCAAGCAGTGAAGGAGGAGATGGAGCAGTTGCTTTTATAAAGCTGTCTAGTAAGTGATTTAGTTGTTATTTGCATGTTCATGCCAGTAATTGTTTGAATCTAGGAAACAGTGTACATATATAGGATATAATGCCAGAAACAAAATGTAGCAAGTTGTGGAAAAAAAATCCCAAAACAGTGGAGATCATGGAAAAAATGACTCCAGTATGCATTTAACAAGAAAACAGACCTGGAGTGCTCCCTTAGACTGGTTGTTTAGATAGATTGCTCAATCTATTAATTTCACTTTGTTGAATGTATTTGTAATCATAGTGTTACAGTTGATGTAAAAATGTGTCTGGCCAAAGACGCTTTGTAAGGTAAGGTGGACAGCCCTGGCTACACAAATCTGTTCCTTACATCCTCTGTGTTTTTGTGTTAAGCACGTATGCCATGTTCACAGTTATGGTTTAGTAGTGCAGCACTATGTCAGCTTCTGTAATATTAAAACCAAGTTATATAAAAACAATAGTTATAGAGGATCAGTGTAGGTTGTCTTTTTTTGTATTATTACATTGTGAAACCTGGCTACAAAAAGACGCCTGGCTGCAGCCCAATCTTAATGAGCACCCTGTGCATTTTGTAACTCTGACCATATGCATGTGCTTTACAGCTTACTGATCTATATTTAGACACCCAGAACATTGGAAAACTATGCTTGTCCAAAGTGGCCGTGTATTGAAAACCAAACTCTGAATTAGATTTCTACATTTGTGTCAATAGTAAAGACAACCCTCATACACATGCAAGGACACACTCAACGGTATATACTTGGCTTATTCTGTTGATGTTTATTCATTTAGATAGCCTTTATTAAAATCTCTATTTTACTAATTAGATAACAATAACTCTTCTAACTGTATTAAATGTGACTGAACCACACAATTTTAGCAGATACTCAGGGCTGGTGCAAGGATTTTTGCCACCTTAGGCAAAACCTAATTTTGCCGCCACTTGGCCGCACTGATTTTTGTCCTGACCCATATACCCCATCTCCTTTAATGATTGTTACTTTAGCATCTTTTTATGCGCTTATTATCATTCTGATAAATATCCCATCATAACACAGTGGAATGTCACATAATGCAGAGGGACATCATATTATAACGTAGAGGAATTTAACATCATAAGAGAGAGGTATGACATCATAACACAGAAAAATACCACATTATAATGCAAATATCACATCATAATGCAGACGAATATGGCACCATTACGCAGTGGGATATGACCTCATAACGCAGAAAGATATCATATTATCACACAGAGGAATGTCACCTCATAACGCAGACAAACATCATATAAAGTAGAGATAAATCACTTTGTAACACAGGGAGATCTCACATCATAACCTAGGAACTTGTGGGCTCCAGCTACCCGGACCCTGCCCTTGCGGGATGCCCACTGACATCAGTCAGTAGCCATTTTCCCAGAGGAAAATGGGCAGGGAGTGGGGTGTGTCAAGACCTCGCTTCCACAACCCTGAGGATTTGGGTTGCAGAAAAGTGAAGCTTCTCCTGGAGTTCTCTGGGCCAAATACGGAGAGTTCCCAGGTATGATCATAACACTGAGGAATATTACATTATAAAGTGGAGATTTGACATCATAATGCAGAGAGACATTATATTATAACACAGAGAGATATCACTTCATGACGCAGAGAGACATATAGTTATAACATCGAGGTAAATCACTTTGTAATGCAGAGAGGTATCACATCATAATGCAGAAAAACAAGGTTGTATCTATTATAATAAATAAAACACACAATGAGAATAGCTAAAACATCCCTATAATTTAATGCAAAGAGAAATGAGATGCAAAGCAAGGCCCATAAAGACATGGGTATTGTATGGGGGAACTTGAGTGGCCTGCACAGAGCCCTGACCTTAACCTCATTCAACCCCTTTGGGATGAAATGGAACAACGATTGCAAGCCAGGCCTTCTCATCCAACATCAGCGCCTGACCTCACAAGGGCTCTTAAGGCTGAATGGGCACAAATTCCCACAGACATACTTCAAAATCTTGTGGAACACCTTTCTTGAAGAGTGCAGGCTGTTATAGACACAAAGGGGGTTGGCACCTCTATGATAGTGCCCATGGTTTTGGAATGGGATGTCCAACAAGTTCATATAAGTCTGATGGTCAGGTGTCCACATACTTTGGGTCATAGTGTTCATAGCATTGGTGCAAGTGATGGACAATTGCTTAACATTTTTAACAGCTTGAAATATTATTGACAAATGAGCAAAATTAAACAAGGAAAGAAAAGTTTTGAATAACTTTAGTTAAGTAATGCCTAAACAATAATGTACATGTGTGTATAGTAGCTTTCAGAAGAGAAAAATATTCACAGGGCATATTTATTGTGTAATGGCTGATAAAATGCAAAGGAGAATAATTGTACATTTTATTTACTTTTAGGTAACGCAACAGGGATGTTCCCCAGTATTCTCGGGGTGCTGCTACCAATCCTAAGCCTCCTGATGTACATGGAATTCTGAATGTAATCTCTCGTGTCTTGAGTGCATTTGCACGACTTTCACTGCTGCGAAGGCTATGATCAGTTTCTGACTACCACGATACCATCAAACGCCAAAAAGAAAAAAATATATAACTGTATACATAAAAATTACCCTACACATTTATTAAGAACTTACGAAGAGGACAAAAGCATTGGGAAACTCCTCTGATAAGCAAATTGTTTTCAATCATAGTTAATAATTTTGAACTTGTTCCAATATGCCTTATGAAATGCAAAGCCAATGTGTGACAGTTGCATGATGAAACTGGGCAAGTCACAGTGTTAAACATTTTAATAACTTACACTGTACAGTAAAAGTAGAGTCACCAGCATTGGTGATTATACTTCAATGAAACATTGTGGAATACATTAGATACCAATGTTGTACTACATCTGTCTGTACCATCTGTTTTGTGTGCCGCATATTTTTAATGACCCCGTCGTTAGCAAGTTTCAGACATGCAGTCACATCAAAAACATTGCATTATGGGGAATTGGTCTACAATAATGTAAGACAACATAGTTGTATCTAGAATTTTACATTTTAAGTTTAAAATGAAAACCAGAGGCCAATGGTTTTTGCAGCACTAATGGCTACATATTTGAAAATATGTTTAAAGTTTGCACATTAGGCAATATACTATATCATTATGTAAAGGTGCAATAGATAGCCCACAAATGAATGTAAAGAAAACATTATTAAACATAAAAAGTAGCACTGCTCTAAATATTCAGCTTGCAGCATATTCTAAAATTTTTGAGTTACTTACTTGAGCTACTGCTACTACCATTTTAGATTTTAGTTATCTATCTAGGCTGAAAACTATAGATTAGCAGTATCTTGCTAGCTTTTTTGAAGTTCAAATTTAAATTAAGAATGCTGAAATAAATGAAGGATTCATTCCTATTTTTAAACTATTTGCTACATTGTCTTCTTATCAGAACATTCCCAAACTTCATACCGTGTGTTCTGTATCTGACAATGGCTTAAACAATAGGATTTTACTTTATTGCTGATTTTTGTTTAGGTGTATGCTTGGACATAATGGAACTATATTACTTTTTTTTATTATTTGTCACTAGAGACCGTAAGACTCACAAACAAAAGCTTTCAATGAAGTATGGTTTGGTAAATGTTACTGTTGTCGTTGTACCAGAATTGTTGTGTATCAGTTGATGATGTGGAGACACTTGTCCAGTTGTGGTTTAGTAGCAGAAGTTGTGTTAAATAATACAGTGAGAAAAAAATGGCGAATGACGATGAAACCAACATTCTGAATTGCCGTGGTATGGACACATCCGAAAATAATGAATGTGTTTGTTCTGACTTTGTCTATATCTATTTTGTTTTTGGACTGTTCAGCCATAAGGTTTTTCTAGGTGTGCCACGAAAATTTTTGTTTATGTGTGAATGGTCAACCCTCTACAGTGTTATTAAGCTGGATCCAGTGATAGTGGAATGGTCCTTTTCATTATTTTTATTATTAGCACAACCTTGTTAGCTGATTGAGTATAGCTATAATATCTGTATAGATGCAATACCATAGAGGTCTTTATTAATATATTATGAAAAAAAGAAAAAAGCTCTCATTTTACTGTGTACCCTGGCTTTACTTTTTGTATTCTCTACATACAGAATAATGCTTAGACGTTCAAAAAGAATATCAGTTGTAGCATTTTGTTGATTTCAGATATTTATCAAAAAGATAGTATGTGCTGTGTACTTCAACAAGTAACATTAAATATATCATTATATAGCACTATAGATTAACACAACACACTGACAAATATATATATACATAAACCTACCCACATAATATTATATATATTTAATATTATGTGCTCTGTGTACATTATCCCTCTGCAAGTTTATTCAACATTTGTCACATAATTTCATTTGTGTACTGACTATTTCCTTTTTTAATATAAATTTCTTCAAACATTTTTTATTTGCCAAAAAGCATGACGGCCTTTTAATTAAAAAAAAAAAATATTAAAGAAATGAAGCAAAACTTAACAATTTTTGCTTGAATAGTACTTAGATACATCTAAAAGCACATTTATTTTCTGAGAAGTATGGAATAAAGAATAAAAGCATGATTCTTGATCAATTTTACAACATAGAGTTTGACCTGCTATCTAAATTTGCAATTGAGATATTTAAAAACATTCTTTCAGTTTGAAAGCAAAGACTTTGTTCAGGTTCATAGTAAGATCATTTTTGTATCTTTTTTTATTGCACATGTGGTAACATGAATTTTTTGTTTTTTTTGCTACTTTGGATATTTGTTTCTATGTTGTTTTGTTTTCCTAAATAAAGTAGGCAGGGAATATATATATATATATGTCATTACTTTTAAGAGTGAATGTCAATTATCAGTATTACTCACAATGTAACTGCTGGCTTTTACCCATATGTTATATTTTGGTTTTTTAAACACCCAAATAAAAGGCGTTTGACAAACCTTTTTTTATATTTAGAAAAAAGTATTTGACAAAACATATTATTGATGGTCATGTTTTAAATTGTCTTAAAACCTAATCAGGTAACCTTTCAACACAAGAGGCACGATAAATTCATGAACCATTCTAGAAAGATTACTAGGTGATTTGGACACTGATTTGTGTTTTAGTTGTAGTTAATTTTTGCCCTCCTCTCTAGAGGTAGAAATGCATGTATTCTGTTCAGATGTTTTATAATAGGTATAAAACATTTCCAGTGCAGGCGTTTCCACTGTGGCGAGCAGATCTTAACCCCAACAAACAAACACAAAAGTGAGAGTTGTCAGGAAAGTTGTGAACATGAAAATGAGCAGGAAGGGTGCGTTTTCGTTCTTCAGCCCGAATATCGAAGAAACGAACATGGCGGCTGCAAATGCCAATTGGTTGATGCTAGAGGAGGCCCCTGCAGGCAACCAATAGAGTCGCTTGCACGGACCTTTAACATCTGATGGCGGAACTTGGTCTCCCCACTCCAAGAGTTAAAGGTCCGTACGAGTGACTCTTGTGGTCGTACGGACCTTTACATCTTGGAGAGGGGGACCAGTGGTCTCCCCTGGCCGAGTTTCGGCAACAGGATTTTAAAAGTCTGTATGAGTGACTCTATTGGTCGCCAGCAGGGGGATCGTCTGCACTTCATTGGTTGATGGCAGAGGAGGCCCTTGCCGGCGACCAATAAAGTCGCTCATATGGACCTTTAACTTTTGGAGCAGGGAAACCATGGCCAAGTTCCGACATCATATGTTAAAGGTCCATAAGATCAACTTTATTGGTCGCACCAGGATTTTAAAAGTCTGTATGAGCGACTCTTGGTCGCCAGCAGGGGGATCGTCTGACATAAACCAATGAAGTGCAGGTCGCTCGCACGGACATTTAAAATCCTGGCGCCAAAGCTGCTGCATAGTGTGTACGGCCTTAACCTCGTATTAACCTCTTCTACAGAAAAAACACGAAGAATGTACACGAATATTCGGCCCGAACCGAACACAAGAACAGGCGAATATTCATGGAATACGAAGATTTTTTGCCCACGAAGACGAACACGAAGACGAACACTAAGAGTTGGCCGGCGCCCAAGTCTAGTTTCTACTCCCTCACTTCACTATTCACTACAAAATCCCAACACTGGCCAGCTTTTTCCTGCAAGAAGGCTGAGCTGGTTCTGCATTATGCATAATGTATAATGTAATGCATTTAAGGTTTTAGAAAGACAGGAATACCTAAATGCAGAGTGGAACGGAATGGTTAAAAAATGGAGCTATTCAAAGGACACAATAAAAGTTACATAATGCCAAAGTATATAATTTGAACTGCTTACTCCTTTGCATAAAAGCCATGTGGCAGTCCCTACTATAGAAAGATGATATCATATTTCTAAGTTTGTCATTAACACCTTTCTTATTCCTGAGTCAAGATCACTTTAAAATGTTTTACAAGCTTTAAAACGGACAACTGCAGAAATTAAACAATCTTGATTATTTCTCGTTTCATTACATAAAGGAGATGCAGCTCTCATCTGAATCATTCTAAGATATATCTTGCTGTAGCAGCAATCTCTAACTGTATGAGAAGCTCTATTTCTAACTGTATGAGAAGCTTTTTTATCAACAAATTGATTCCCTGCCTGCTTTGGTTTTGCTGAATACAGGGTTTGCAGACTATAATTTAAACTGCACACACACACACGTATTACAGGGATCTTGGACATAATCATTGCTTCTGTAAAAGAGGGACTGTGAAATGTAATGTCTTTAACACAGAAAGTCATGTCAAAAGACATTATATCTTAGCTTTAATAAACCCATCGCCTATAATAAAACATGCTTCAGTAGCTCTTAATAGAATTTCTACTTCACATAGATTTCACTCATTTAGACAGACCAAGACAAGTAGGAAGGTCGACACATTTTCTGTTTCTACTTGCATCATTTTAACAAGCAGCACATGAACTGTTAGCACTAGAAATTATTTACAACATGGAGATACTCTATAAAGCCATTATGACAGATATCTTTGGGTACAACAGATTTGACACATCATGCAGCATCAAGGTGGCAACAGCAAAGGATAGGTCATTTTTATATTAATTTGCAAGCGTAAAAAAAAGGATGCTTAAGATGTATATAAGCGTACGCATTTGGTTCAGGGATAAACTGGAATACAACTGAGGGTATGGTTAGAGAAATGATAATATTCTCAAAGTCTACTAAGGGTATAGTTTTTAACAAAAGATGGCACCGCATTTTAGCTGGGCAAATAAGATAGATCGTGAACATCAAGGTCAACGTAATAACACTAAGGAAAGCAGTTTGAATTTCTCTATTAAGCTAGCCCTAGTACAATTTCTATTTTGCAAAAATAAAGCTGAGAGCATTCCGTATTCTGTTGCATTAGTTTTATGTTTCAAGATCCATGTAGGTGGTCAATCGACATTGCTATATGAACAAATGTTATTTTACTCTCTTAGCTTTATTTGGCAGTCAGCCTTAAGCTAAGGATTATTTTCCATTATTAGACACACTATTCACCTTCAATTTTATTTCCTTCAGTATTCATTCAGAATGTTCTGGTGTAATTTAAGAATAACCTTCCTGCATTTTTATCAGCCCAAGTCATCATATGCCAACGAGGAAAGAATTCTCAAAGGTCAACATCCAGCAACTCCTCAAAGACAGCTATATAGTTTTGTGTTGCTGCTATTTAATGCTTTATTGCCAAGTGGCCATTTACATACAAAACAATTTACAAACACACAAAATGTGAATTATTAATTAGGATTAATACACAGTACAGGAAGCCCATGGCTTCAATATACTAGAGCTCTGGTGCTTAGGTTTTGACCTGAGTGAAAAATGTTTAGAATGATTATCGCAACTGTGGGGTAATAAAAAACGTAACTAAGGCTCAACTTGTTAACGAGACTGGCAAACCCAGTATGCCCTGTGTTGCTAAGTATTCATTAGATGATAGATCAGACCACCAAAAGACTTAGGTTTGTTTATGGAGTTGGGCCAAGACAAACCCAATCCCACTGGCAGACACAGGTCCCTGTGCAAGTATGAAATATCGCCACAAGGGTCAATGGCATGAGGGAAGGTCTTGCTCATAGTTGGTTCTGTCTGGGCTCAAGCTCACACTCAACCTCACACACATCTATTGGCCTCACAGCCCATGCTGGCCTTCTATTTATTCATTATAGAAATCAAGGTCTGATAATCACGTACCAGAAAGCCGAGTAATTGCTATATTGCATTTCCAAAAGACTTTTCATGCATGCTTATTATTTTCACATTAGGTGTCACAAAGGACCTCATAAAAGGGAAAGCAGGCTGCGGGTATAAAGTATTTATATTAACCAAGTAACTTCTTAAACATAGTTATTCAGAATTAATAAAGAAATAAATATCACTTGTATTTGCTAATACAATGTCCAACATGACACAACAATGCATTTAAAACTACAAAAGTAATAGTATTTTGGCAAACCAACACCAGAGCTTAAATTAGAGGGAATGCGGTTTAGAACAACTTTTATGACTTGGAAACTTCAATTGAAATAAACCAAGAGACCACTCCCCCCTTTTCATTCTCTTGCTGCACAAGGAGATTTGGAATTTTATTTCCAGCAGTTCATTGCAGTTTGTCTGGTTCTGCTGCCTGAAGAAACATTTTAAGCAGATTGAAGTATAGCTTGTAGCTCAACTCTTTAAGGTCATAGAACTATGGGCTTTGAATTGGGACGTTTTTCCGAACCAGTGGATCCTGATTTAACATGCAAGTTATGTAGCAAGGTTCTGGAGGATCCTCTTTCAACACACTGCGGGCATGTTTTCTGTGCCAGTTGTATTTTACCTTGGGTCATGAGCCGAAAATCATGCCCACTGCAATGCCAGTCTGTAACTGCTGAAGAGCTGTACCAGGTTCTTCCTCTGAGAAACCTAATTCAGAAACTGGACATCAGGTGTGATTATCAAGGCCGAGGCTGTGAGAAGACTATTAAAATGCAGGAGCTGGCAGAGCATGTTGAGATGTGCGATTACAGACCAGAAAAATACCACAATAAGGGCTGCAAAGAAGTGCTGCATTTAAAAGACATGGATACCCATGTGAGAGACAGTTGTGATTATAGAACAGTGGGTATATGTGATGAGGGATGTGGTCTAGTGCTACTCCAAAGAGATCAAACCCAGGGAATCCATTCTTGTTTAAAGGCCTTGAGAGCCTTGAACACCACATTGCTTGGTAAGAATGCCAGTCTGGAACATGAATTGAAAAAACAAGTTATGAAATGGAACATGAGAGAGAAATTACTCATGGTTCAGCTCACAAGTGCCCGAAATGAAGTGCAGCTTACAGCTCTCAGGTACCAGATGATGGCCAGGCACTGCATGGAACACATAGCTAAGATCACCAAGAATCTAGATGATATCTGCAAGGTAAGCACATTCACTAAATGTAGATGATGACTGCAAGGTAAGATCTTTAAAAATACATAATTTACCAATATACGTCCCAGGAAATGTATAGAAATCCCTGTAAATGATATATACATCCTGCTATTATCATGCATTATTAAAACAGCAATTAATCACTAAATGAACATTTTTCATATGACCTTTTTGCAGCATGTTCCGAATGACTTGTGCATATCAGAATGCAGACAACTAGCCTTCTGCGAGAGAGTTATATTGAATGAGAAATATATCTTAGCGCCTCGATTAAAGATTATTAAAGTAGAAACTGAAAATAATTCTAACTTTATTCCACACAATAATATCCTGTTCATAAAATAACTTTCTATTAAATTTGAGTAAAGCGTAGCTTTCTAGTCATGTCTACCTTCCAAAGCTTTATATATAGTTTTTTGTTCAGTTTGCATGGAAAACTCAGAGGTTATTATTTAGCAGGTTGTGGAACTATAGCCTTCACTGTTAGCAGACTTTAATTTACAAAAGACTGCTAGGTATAAATAATATCTATTTCTAGATTTGTATATGTGCAACATCTGTTATATATGAATGTATGGTGGTGTGTGGGTTAAAATCCAATGTTTTGTATGTTCTTGCAAGTAAATTATTACAACGTTAAGTTCTTTCTGTCCTGTAGTCTCATTCCTTGGCCATAAAGAGTATAAAAATGCTGACTCATTTTTAAATGTTTGTTCTTGTGAATTTATCCAAAGGTAGAATCTATATTTTGTCAGTCGTTCCCCCAACATTAACAGAAACTGGAGTGGAAAATTTGCATTGACGACAGCTATTATTGTGTGTATATCCTGGGGATAGAACAAAAATAGTCTGCTGATTTCATTCAATATACATCAAAATCTGTAGCTATTAAGTCAATGCCGTATGCCGTTTAAGTCTGAAAGTGAAAAGGTAACTTTGTAACTGTAGCAGAAAAATACTAATGTTTGAAATGCTGCAATATTCTAATCACAAACGGTTTATTCACAATGTCTATCAGAAAAGTTAATGTATGCAAAAGTTGCATTACACAAAGTAAAATAGCACCGTATTTGCTCGATTATAAAACGACCCGGATTATAAAACGACCCCCCAAAATCTGAATATTAATTTAGGAAAAAAAGAAAAAGCCTGAATATAAGACGACCCTATAGGAAAAAAGTTTTACCAGTAAATGTTAATTCATGTAAACTATGTGAACAATTGTTTGTTAATAAAAGCTATGATTGAGAAAAATATTTTGTTTTAATTTCCTTTTTTTACAACCTGCCCCCCCAGTTATGCACATCTGCCCCCAGGCTTGCCACTCTGCCCCAGAAATGCCTTATACCCCCTATATGCCACTGTGCCCCATGATATGCCTTTTAACCCTCTAAATGCCACTGTGCCCCATGATACGCCTTTTGACCCCATATGTGCCACTCTGCCTCCAGAATTGCCTTATACCCCTATATGCCACTCTGGCATTTAGGGGGTTAAAAGGCATATTATGGGGCAGAGTGGCATATTGGGTGGTATAAGGCATTTCTGGAGGCACAGTGGCATTAAAAGGCATTTCACAGAGCACTCTGGCTCCAGAAATGCCTTATGCCCCCCGTTTAACACTCCCTCCCCCTCCCTCCTCCAAACTTACCGGTGCTTCTGAGTCCCCGGTGCTTAGTCCGGGCAGCGTGTAGAGCTCTACGCGATTCGCGTAGACAACTTCCGCTGCAGCTGCAAAAACCTCGTCTTATAATCGAGCAAATACGTTATTACATATACATATTATGTTACTTAACCCAGATATATGAAGATATATGGTGGCTGCAGCTTATTTTAACGTCCCAGACCGTCTATTCCTGAAACACTTGGAGTTTCGGGCCCTTTGCCCACCCTGCCTGTGGCCCCTGTAGTAATGCCAGCGACTCTCTTAAATCCAAACATACTTTCACCACCTTGTTAGCTTAGAACTACTGCTCATGAAAGCAAACGCAACATCAACATCAGAATTTCCACTCCATTTTCTTTTCCCCCCAAAATATCTGTTTTGCTGTAAGCACTTTTGGACCTTAATCCTGACATTTTTCATTCAATATATTTAATTCATAATGAGCTACTGAATTAAAAACAGATTCTGAGCTAAGTGTTTACTTTGGCCCAAACGTGCTGGCTGCCGTGAAACAAGCGTTGAGCAAAAAACATGTTGTAGTTATTAAATTACACCAGTAGGTGGCAATGCATTCATACTCTTTCATCTTACTCTTCCTCTTACTCTATTCTTCACAAAGCTCTGTCCTTATTATGGTTAATGTTTTAGTATTTCATCTAATTTGTGAATTACGTGATCATAAGCTTCTACATTAAATGAATACTAACAAAAATATGAGTGGCAACTGACCACCAAATCGGTCAACATAAAACAAATATATTGATCTGTGTGAATTTTTTATCAATTATAAAAAGCGGCCTTTCCCTGTAAAATGTTGCACATTGGTGAATGTTTCCACATATGTAAGCATGGTGTATGTTCAGTAACATCTCCGACTATGAGGCCTCCGCATTGTTCCTTGGTTCACTCTCTAAGCACCGTGATCGGTATTTAACTAGGTAACTCTTTGGTTATCCAACAAAGGCTGCCTTCTGCAGTACACAATTGCTGGCTGCAGAGCATCATCATTACCCACAATGTGATGGCGGTTTAGGCAAACTCTTGAATTATTTGCAGGGGGTCCCGTACAAAATTATTGATATATGTGATGCCCCTAGCCCCTTTGTGAATTAATGACCCATTGCCTCCCACACCCTTGTGTATTGCACCCATCCAGCTCCACATTGTATATTTATCCCAACCCCCTATAGTACTGATTTATGTGATGCCCCCAGCCAGCACCCCTTGTGAATTAATGCCCCACACGATTGCATATTGCTCCAAGCCAGCCCCAGATTGTGTATTTATGCCACCCAGCCAGCCCCCCTTTAGTATCATGTCAGCCCAGGACCTGCCTAGCACCCAGACCGGAAGCATAGAACTTGCCATCTTTGCCCCAAACGGCTTCCCTGTGGCATCTTTGCCTCAAACAGCCTCAGAAGTGAGCAGAGAGTGTGGGATGCAGCAAAGGTGCTCCCTTGATCTGGCCTTTCCCCTTAGTGACCCAGAGAAGCGACATTTCATGACTGACAAACATGATGACCATCTCAACAACTGTTGAGCTAATCTCAACTGCAACCTCTATGGGAGACTCTCAATGCGGTGTGTTCATTAAAGGGAGACTTAACAGGATAGTTGTTGACTCAACTGCCTCGCTTCGTTATTGCTTACAATCTTCTGCCAATCTTCTCCTGCAAGAAGGACTGACCTGGCTGTGTGTAATGGATAATTCAATGTGTAAAGAGACTTAAGAAATGTTGGTGCAAATCTGTTCATACAGCAGAAGATTATTGAGTATATAACGTATTGTGAAGTCAATGATCTGAAACATAACTCTGACAACTTTCACTTGAGCTATTTATATTTTAGAAGAACTATAGGGCGTTGCCAATAAACATACAAAGTTGGGGCCCACTGTTACTACAGTCCAGATCAGTGTCTCAGTGTCCCCATAGCACATTCCACTAGCAAAGGGAAGCATTGGGAAGGTGAACACTTAACTTGGATGCGGTGATTGAAATGAATTGTATATTACATAGTTACATAGTTATATAGGCTGAAAAGAGACATACGTCCATCAAGTTCAGCCTTTCCTATATCTGTTAATCTGTTGCTGTTGATCCAAAAGAAGGCAAAAAAACCCAGTTTGGCTCTTTCCAATTTTGCACTAACCAGGGAAAAATGGCAGTCAGATTTCTCCTTGGATCAATAAGCTATTTCCCCATAATTAAAGATTATATCCCCGAATATTATGTTTTTCCAAGTATCAATCCAGTTGCAGTTTAAACGTCTGTACAGACTCCGATAAAACTACCTCTGCAGGCAGAGAATTCCACATCCTTATTGTCCTTACTGTAAAAAACCCTTTCCTCTGCCTTAGACTAAATCTCCTTTCTTCCAGTCTGAACGCGTGACCACGTGTCGTATGCATAGTCCTGTTTATGAACAGATTTCCACAAAATGGTTTGTATTGGCCCCGAATATATTTATATAATGCTATCATATCCCCTCTGAGGCGCCGTTTTTCTAAACTAAACAGATTTAAATTAATTAACCTTTCTTCATAACTATAGTGCTCCATTCCTTTTATTAATTTTGTAGCCCGCCTCTGCACCCTTTCTATATATTTATACATAAATTGAGCTCTGTGTATATCCATTTCTATCTGGTAATAGTGAAATGCATATATAATATTAACCGAAGCCTGCAAACATGGTTACAGAGACGCTTGTTTGACATCAGTAAACAAGAAATAACACAAAGGTCCACATCTGGTTCATTGCAACATTTGTTACTGTCACTCAGTTGTCAGGTGTGTAAATGTGATTAATGGCCTAAATTTAATTGATTGACGTGTTTTATAAACTATAGTTATATTGTCAGATAATTTTATAGCGTATCTTCATTTTCATGGCCTGTGGAACTACTGTTCAGTGGCTTATAACACTATAGCCTGTGCTGTGTTTGCTGGAGGCCACCAACCATATTGAAAAAGCAGACTTGATCCAATTATTTTGTAAGATAGCCTCCAGCACATGCTTACCACCAGTGCTCATCAATATATCAAGCAGAGGTAACCAAGCAGGAACAAAAAGACAGTCAACCTGTGTGTGCTGCTTAGCTTATATTATTAAAGACAATATCATATATAGAACTGTGCTTTTTTATTTATCAGGGAAGTGTTGGAAAGTGAGGCAATGACTCTACGGGTTGCTATGAATTAAAGATCTAGGGAAACTACCTGATACTTTATCTTGTATTTCATTTGCAATTCCACATGCAACCACCAGGATGTCTTGAGTAACCAGGTTTTTAGATGGCATTTCTATCCTGACTGGATTCTTTCAGCATACCACCCAAAATTTCAGATGTCCAAATGCTGGGAGTTGTGGCCACACCTGGAACAGAGAGAATGATGGGACATGGGACCACCTATCCACCATACCTGAAGAGCAACCTTTGGGCATACAGCTTCAGAGTGTCATCAATAGTACATACCCTAATTGATTCCTGGGTTAGTCATGGAAGATCAGAGGATCTCCCCAATCAGCCCATAATTCTTACTGTCCACAAAGCAGCGATGACAGTTAGGACCATGGTAGGTTTGTTTTAGTGCTCTCTTTATGTGTTTTTCCACATTCTCAGTCAATGGATAAGGACATGGCTGGATAGTATGCATTGGGTGAGAAGTCTTATTAACTGGACTGTCTGCCTAGAAGTGCCATTAGTTAGAATGGTCATTTGCTTGTATTTATGCAATTGTATTATTCATCTTAAGGTTGGACTATGATTATTTTTTTCTTGATGGCATTTATATCACATTTCTCAATGAAATTACTACATTAAAAAATCAGATTGCAGGCTTTTTTTTAGGGCACATGAGACCAAAGAACATGGCAGATCCACAGAGAATAGTCAAATAATGTATTGAAGTGTGCTTTCCCTGTGGCTTGGATCTGAATCAGGCTGTAGTTCTATATAGGTCTACGTGGGTGTAATTGGAAAAACAATAATGTAGCTAATTTAGAAAAGTGCAAAAAGGCACATCATTATTATTACAGATGACAAAAGCATTGGTACAAAGAAAAGTGCTTGCAAAAGGGTGTTTTTAAATTAGTTTTTCAATATTATTACTGTGTGATTGTATCTGGATATAGGTAGCAGATTGAGTATTGATAAAGTGGTGCTCTGGAAAATGCAATAAAATTGCAAGCTAAAAGTATGCATACATTTAAAAAGGATCATTAGATTGTATAAGGGAATACCATGTTTGATCCCTTCATATGTTATGTGTATATTGGGTTTCTTGAATTCTTAGAATTATGCAATGTAAAGCTGTAATCCTAGGGTATTATAAAAATGTGAAGGCTGAACGCTTTAATAACATTTTCTGTAATGCATTCAATAAAGTGATGTTTTGCCACTTATGAAAAATGTCAACTGCTATTGTTTTAAGCATATTTTTCAATATGTTGAACATGTTTTTTAATCTCTAAAGGGTGGATGATGTAAAGTTACATCCCCACAAAACATGCCTTTAGGGTCTATGACTTAATATTACGTCCTCTGCTACTGTCACTGGTTGTGGCTAGGGTTGGGAGGAGAGCAGGTTTAAAGGGACATTTATTAGTGCAGATGCATGGATTATGGGTAGAAAATCCCTAAAAATTAAGCTAAAAAACAAATTAAAAAGGTGGATATACACGATCAAATTTTAACCCCGCCACAGGACAAATACTTATATATACAGCAAAACCAAAATATACAGAAAGGGGAGCGCACAACCTGAAAAGCATAAGGCATAAACATTCAGATTCCCGATTGCTACTATGCTGCTAGAATAATAATGATCAACAAATACACAAAACAAAGCAAGAATTCAGCGCATACACAGCAAATACTAAAGCAAAAAAACCCCTTTTCTAAAATTTCCCCTTTTTTAAAAAATACGTTTTGTACAAAATGGTTTCTTAAAAACTTTACTTCTAGAAAAAAAAATATAATTTGGGGGTTACACTTAAGGAGAGAGAGGGAAATTATGGTTCACAAGGTTTAAAGTTTGACATGATTACAAACCTTATGTGCAAGGTTTGTATAAAAGCCATTTACCGATGAGTGGGTCACTAATACTATATGGTTGGGGTATGCAGGTCTCAAAAGCTTTTACCCCCAGAGATAATTGAGAAAATTCGAGAAGTAATCCTTAGCCCTATGCAGTGCATTGGACTGTAATTTCCAACAAAGACCATGCAACATCATGCCATTGTCTGCCTATAATAACTGGATAGCAACAATGTGCACAATTTGGAAATACATTTACAAATTCTGGACCATTGGCGGTTGCCTTGTTTCTCCTTCCTTATTTTATAGTGGAAAGCCGAATTAAAGACCTGTGTATTGGGCAATCCAAGCGTTAAAAGTAGAGATTTTCTAAAGATTCATAATCTTCATAAAAACCCAAGGTTAATGCACCTGTGTAGACAAACACTTTTCTTCATCTGACTTGAATCCTTGTATTAGCTTTGGAGAAACCTACAGTGTATAAACAAGGAAGCTGCCATTAATATACAAATCTGCTTAAACAGAAGTGTGCATAAAATAAGATTAGCTTTATCTTGATATAAAATTGAAAAGTAAAAAAAAACAAAAACAGCTTAAGCTATTTCTACACATGGTGAATGCACGGTAACATCCGTGACAATACTTTAACGGCATTTGTCAAATTGGCTCATGGGTGTATAGCACTTGCTAGAAGTGCTTGGCTTTGTAAATGTCTGTGCATTTGCATAATTGGTTTCACATCTCCCAAAACTGTTATAATTTTTAGCTGTTTTGTGTGTACATTTCTGCCAATTATGAAGCACTCTTGGCATCTTTCTTCCAGGACTCTTAGCCCACATCTGTGTTGTTAATAGATGCAAGAAGCTTAACTCTTTCCCCGCTGTGCGGCATATTCACAGAACAATAAAGTGACTTGGCTCACCCTGCGATATGAGTTAAAATGCCAATCAGCGATGATTAATCACAACTGCCGCTTACATGTTGGAAGCCATAACTGTGCTCACTTGCATTGGCTCAAGTGATTAATGAACATTAATCAAACCCGACATTTTATACTTGTAGCTGGAAGGGAAAGTATTGTTGGAATTGCTACATATAGGTATTTGTCAGGTTTCTCTACCTTTTTTTATTGTTAAAGTGAAAACAAATGTTCTTTTTTTCTGTAGAATGTGCTGATGTTAAATATTAAAGATATTTATTATATTATTAGTTACTTATTTTGGTTGATATGATCACAAAGGTGGTACACTGTGTTATTGCGATTTTAGAACTGTAGCATTTAAATAGGTATTTCAACAAATATTTTAACAGCTAAGCCAACATAAATTTAAAATGTATTTGTCTGCTAAATTGCACATTCACTAAATCTGACACATACAGTAACCTTCCCTTTTTTCATTAGGTAGCGTCTGGATTTTTCATTAACTGTATCCAAAAGTAGTAGTATTTTCCATAACCTCCCTTAGATTGGAATGGATTCAAATTAAGTTTCCTTTTAGGAATGCCAATAATTCAAAAAATAACATTGTATGATTTGCTAATTGTAGTTTTAATTAATAGTGAATGTCTTTTTAATCAGAGGTTGCTGAATGCCAAAGTTATTGTTTTTTTGCATTTAGTTTACCGCTTTATGGCCCTAATTATGTTAAGACATTATAAACGTTACAATAGTTCTGAAGAGGTTTCTGCAATAAATGAAGTCCGGATTCCAAATATAAAGATAACTACAAAATAAAGACTATGATGATGATGATAATAATGAGGCCCATTCTTATTATATCTTTCATTTGTATAGCACCAACAAATTCCATAGCACTGTTTAACTGATTGTCTAAACAATAAAAATATAAGCAGAGCCAATGGTCAAAAGGCCCTTGCTGTTAGACCTTGTAATCTAATTGGAAAATGTATACTAGAGGGCTTTGTCAAAAATGATTGCTGCCCTGTATGATGCATTTGCCAGAAGCATCCTATGTAAAGGAGCTTATGGCCTCCTATTTCATTATTCATTTTTCAAGCTTTAGGCATACACCTCTCTAGTCATTATTTTAAGACATTTGCAAATGGGCCAAAAACGATTTGGAATTTCATTCCCAGCCCATTCGGCTCAGCAGAAAATTCAGGGGCATTTTTAATTGGGGAACGGAATTCATTGCCTGGTGCCCACATTCACTCTCTCACACTCTCATTCTTGTTCACTTTCTCTCTAACACTTTCAAAATGTTTCCCTATCTTATCTGACGACCACTTTGCTTCTGCTGACCGCTTCTGCATCTTCTTCCACATTGTCTTCTTCATCTATATTCTATCTTCTCTTTTCTCTTCTCTATTCTATCTTCAGTCTTCAATCCTTAATCTGGTTTCTTCTTAGTTCATCCGCTTCTCGGCAGACATAACCTGGCAACTTCTGTCAAAATGGCGGCACAGCAGTGACGTCCTCCCTGATCCTCCAATCATTGTAAGCGCTGAAAAGTTACTATAATTTTTTTTAATTTTTTAATTCCCCTAGGTTAAAATGTGTTAGAATTAATCATTCTATTCCCTTTATAAAGGCCCAAAACAGTAACAGATAGACTGTCAATATGGTCAGGGAAGAGGAGATCATGGTGGCACTTGCAGTGACGTCCTCTCCCCTGATTGGAGGATCGGGAGAGGATGTCACCGCAAGCACTGCCATATTGTCAGGGTCCGTGTACCAGACCCCGACGCATTGACTCACCTGAGTACCCGCTACTCGCGGGTACTGGGTCCAGAGCTACATCTCTGGTCCTCTCCTCCGTGTCCCACGTGGCTGCCTCTGGGGGCACGCGCGCGCCCTCACACAGCTTTATGCGTCCCCGACTGGAGACGGCAGGGAACACGTCCGGGTGACGTCACATTCGGAGGCGGGGCGTCCCCCGAGCAGCAAGTTTAAAACCGAGCACTGAGCAGTCTTTACTGGCTATTTAAAGGTGAGCAGCTGGGGCTAATTCTCTGATCAGTTGTAGAATCCCTAATTAGAGTTTAGCAATAGACTCAATAGTCTCTTGTGGCAAGTTGGCAGTGTGCCAGAGGGTCTGGAGTTCAATTCCGACAGAAACTGTGTGTGTGTATGTAAGGAGACGTGTGTATCTTGACAGTCTATCTGTTACTGTTTTGAACCATAGTAAAAGGAACAGAATGATTAATTCTAACACATTTTAAAATATAGTGTCTTTCACTGAGTCAGGTAATTTTAAAAAATGTCGGCTATGAACCATGTCTATGCCTATCTCTGTTTTGACCACATTTGATTGGTACCAAAGGGTACTTAATGACTGAAAAATGTAACTGATGGACACAGATATTGTACAAAGCAGGACTATTGTAGTGTTTTCCACCAGGTGGCAGAATAGACCAGTTTGTGAAAAACATGGTGCTTTCAAATTAATTTTCTCAAAATGTTTTGTTTGGTTTTCTTTTAGTCAAATATGGTGTAGCTGTATGGTTGACAGTGTGTATTGTAAGGCAGGCATATTCAAAATAAATGGTTTACATGCACTAGTATCTATAGGAGCAGACTTTTTACATGTGGACAGCAATAGAACATATGCTAATCCAGAATATAACTGTAACCAAAATGTTATTGGAGCATTTACATTTGGAAATTAAATTACCACACTGTCAAGTAGGAGTGTTTATGGCCAAGTATAAGTTGCAGGGGAGTGAATGCATCTGAACTTTTCAAATATAACCCTCTTTGAGTGGGAGGTTGTAATTTATGCAGAAAACTAAATCATAAACTTTATTTTAAATCTTACCCAATTCTTTATGTATTTATTTTTACAGTCGAATGATAGCACAAATTATAAATTATAAGGCATGCATGAAATATTCTTCAAACATGTGAAATAATTACTTATATTACAATTGTGATGTTTACCATTATAGTAAGATTTCTATGACTATTATGTAATAACAAAGAGTGACGCAAAGAAAAAGATCTTTGAATATTTCTTTAATTTTAACCACATCTAAGGTAACTTTTGACAGAACTGGACTTCCCAAATTTCTAGGTTCATTTTTGATTTGTGAAAGTGTATTTGTCAGAAAAAAAGTTGACATGGAATCATCAACTAGGGGATGGTCTAGGGGAGCAAATATGGGAACCACTATCCTAGGTTATATTATAACCTGAGTAAACTAAGACATACCATTTGCATCAATACTGTGAAGCAGAGGTGGGCTGGTAGCACTTACACTGAGGTGGACAAGTCTGACCAAGTGGTCGAATAATACAGCAGCCCAAGACAGCTACAGTATGTAAGATAACACATCAGCACAGTCTGAATGACTTACAGAAAGAGAATGCATAGAAAGCCAATAATGATATAAATGCTGATTTGCCCTAGTTGAGTACAATACAACTGCAAGTACAATACAAAGCTTCAGATAGTGGCCCAAAATATTTGAATCAGATCACCCCAGGGAGCAATTGCCCCCAGTTCTAGCCTTGCCAGTTTTTGCTTAGCCCGGTTACCCCTTTTCTCCCTGTTCTAGAGGAGATGCTTTGTTTAGGTTTAGCTGTGCCCAGGGTTGTTTATGGCCTATGACGGTTTTTAGTTGGAGGAAACATGGGTAGGAAATGAGCATGGCCACATATAGCTCCCCTACCCAGAGAAAGATTTCCCAGGGAAGAAGGGATCACCAGGAGACTCCTGGTAAAACCTGGCTAGTTTCCAGGTATGCTGATAGGTTGTCATAAAGATTTTGATAAGCGACAAGAGAGATCCTGCTAATACTATTACGTAGTCATTTTTCTATGACATTGTTTGTTACAGCAGAACACAATGAAACCATGGAAAAAGAACAACAAAAACTGTAGAGAGCTTGTTTTCGTTCAATAATAAATGTATACAATTGTAAAGAAACAGCCAAGCATGCTACTGGCAAGAGAAACTTGATGTGGCTGGGGTTTGTAAACATAACGTATGAGAAGTAATGAAAGGATTGATCTTAATATGGTAAAGGTCGATTGGAGCATCGGTGTCATGGTGTATCTATGAAATAGACTTATTAATGCAGAGCTGAACTGTCTGAAGAGGTCAAGGAAAGGTTTACACTTACCTAAACAATATGGGTTTTTTTTATTAATAATCAGACAATGAAAATTTGTCTTAGAGAGGAAATTAAATGCATTAATAAAAGGGTAATTAAAATGGCAGTGTCCAAAGAAATTGGATAAATATTTCGTATGTGTTTAATTTGTGATGTGTTTAAATGTTTAAACTCATTCCAGTAATGCGTTATTTCCCGTCTCTGTTCCCCTCCCTGTGAAATGATCTTATACTGAATATAGTGCTGTGACCTGGGTGGGCCTGCTTCTGTTTTTCTATCACCTTACCAATGAAATAGGGTAACATTACCATTTGAATTAGTCATTTATACTACACAGCAGTGCTTCATACAGGGTTAAATATCAGTTGAGTTGAGCAAAGCAATAAACCACCATGGCAGCATTGAACAACAACTACCCAACACAAAAAGTGTTATGTTTCCACTTGCAGTCTTTTGATGTTTAGTTTAGCATATTTAGAATATCAGGGTTATGTATTTGTTAATCTATCTCACAGAAACAGCACTGCATATCAATCACAAATGATACAGCTGTTAAGCGTGGTAGGAGGGGATAAACCATTGGGAATATTTTTGAACAAGGATTGTAATTTTAAAAACAGACTAAGACATTCTACCTTGTTATCATTTGTAAAGCAGTATAGTGCTGAAGTTACTTTCAATTCAGTATCATGCTACTTTCCATGTCAAATATACTCGAAGAAAGAATCACCTAATGTGATTAAATTCCAGATATACTATCAAATATGTATCCACACACTTTTTGTGTCAATATAAGGGGTAACAAAATGTGCAAATAGATTAAAAAACGATTCTGACAATTTTTTACGGTTCCTTTTTGGCCGATTTGTTTTTGGGCAACAAATTTCGTTCCCTGCCCATTCGGTTGTGCAGAAAATTTGAAGCATTTTTAATACGGGAACGAAATTTGTTGCCCAGTGCCCACATTCACTCTGATTTACTCTCACTCAATATCTTACACTGTTACAACCACTCTCTCACACTCTCATTCTTGTTCACTCTCTCTCAAGCTCTCTAAATGTTTCCCTACCTTCTCTGCTGACCACTTCAGCTTCTGCCGACCACTTTTACTTCTGCATCTTCCTCATCTTCTGTCTTTTATCATCTCCCTTCCCTTCTATCGTCTCCATTCCATCTTCAATCCTTAATCTGGTATCTCCTTTCTTTATCCGCATCTCTGCGGATATAACCCTGTAACAGTTCACCTGAGGGCAAAATGACCGCACTTGCAGTGACGTCCTCTTCCCCGATTGGCGGATTGGGGAAGATGTCGCTACAGCGCCAGCATTTTGGCAGATGCAGATGAAGAAAGAAGATAATTCATTATTGAAGATAGAATGGAGAACAGAGTAGAGAAGGGAGAATATAGAAGAAAGAATATATAGAAGAAAGAAGATGAAGGAGAAGAAGATGCAGAAGTGGAAGTGGTGTGCAGAGAAGCTAGGGCTCCAACAGCTAATACAATAAAAACGAGAAAATACCCTGCTCTGGGTATTCCACCATATATAGACTCAAAGGAATGTTTTGTTTATGCCATATTTAATTTAAAAATTAATTATTCCTCTATATACTGTGTACATGCCTTATTGTTTTGATTACCAAGCACTGGCATCCACCCCCCCCCACTGAGAATGTCTCAGCCTTCTACATTGTCCTTAGTATAGTACTGAGTATGAGAGAATATGGGTTTGTTCTATACTCTGGTCTAAAGCAGTTATGGCATAAAAAGGGATATGTCTTCTTGTGAACATGATCAAATGTGCCTTGTTTTAAATACACTGTGTTAAAAATGAAATGTACAGTATAAAAGGAAAAGAAGACTAATGCTTTATTGCAAATGTCATGACATATAATTTATTCATTTGTCATGAGAATTTTCTTCCTCCATATTTATTTGTGAATTAATTTATTTTAGGTATAAAATGTTTTTAACAACAAAACATCATGGATAACTGTTTTGGAAACTTAAAAAGAAAAAGCAATCACAATGCCTATTCTAGTGCCTTAAGCGGTGGTTTCACAAACTGCATAAAATGTTAGGTTGTGGACTTTATTTTCTATTATTTCTGGCTGTGCTGTAAATCTATTGTTGTATGCAAACCATAGTAAAATATGCTTTCACAGAAGATACCTATGATGCACTGGATATTTTATTATAGAGAACTACAATATTCAGCTTGTAAATAAAAGTGTTTTTTAATAATGAGCACAGCATCGCTTTTATTTCTGTTTTCAGCTGGTGTCCATACTAATATGGTACTCCATGTATAATGTATGAATTGCGTTAAAGGGACAGTTTAGTGTCCCACCAATAATATATTTTGTGATTACTTTAATATAAGTTATTTTACCTAAAATACCTAAAAAAAAAATATGGGCAAAAGTATTGGGACACCTGACCATTACACCAACAGGGATTTTGATATCATTGTATTCTAAATACATAGACATTACTATCTAGTTGGTCTCCCCTATGCAGCTATAACCGCTTTCACTCTTCTGGGAAGGCTTTCCAGAAGATTTTGGAGCGTTTTTTTTTAGGAATTGTTGCACATTCATCCAGTAGAGCATTTGTGAGGTCATGCACTAATGTGGAACAAGAAGGCCTGGCTAGCAATCTCCATTCCAGTTCACCCCAAAGGTGAAGGCCAGTCAGGTTTTTCCACACTTTTACTGAAGAGGACAGACATTTTGAACAATGCTATGCTTCCAACTTTGTACAAACAGTTTGGGGAAGGCCCTTTTCTATTCCAGCATGACCTCAAACCCATCAAACACCTTGGGATGAACTGGAACAGAGAGTGCGAGCCATGCCTTCTTGTCTAACATCAGTGCCTGACCTCACAAAATACTCTACTGGATAAATGGGCAATAAGTCCCACAGAAAGACTCCAAAATCTTGTGGGAGCCTTCCCAGAAGAGAGGAAGATGTTATAGCTGCAAAGGGGGAACAACTTCATAGTAATGTCTATTTATTTATAATGTAATGTCATCAAAGTCTCTGTAAGTGTAATGGTGTCTGACCAATACTTTTGTCTATATAGTCTACCTCCAGCTCTAGAGTTGCAGCATAATGCCCAATGCTTTGTCTGGTTGAAGCAGTCAATAATTGACAGAAACATACTCCTTTTGTAAGAGTATGCATGGTGTGGGGACCTTGTCCTCCTGGAAGTCTCATACAAGCCAATACTGGTCCTGAGCATTGCTGGAGCATTGCAGAATGGAACACATGAACATTTAAATAGGTAAATAATCATATAGATTATAGTGGGACTTGAAGTGCCATGTTTTTTTTTTCAACTTGGTTGCAAAAATATAACATTTTGTGATGAAAGGTTGGCTGGCACTCATTCATTCCTTCATATCCTTATCTTGGGGAATGAGGATAGAATTTTTAGATGGAACTGCTGATTGTGGCTCAGGTGGGCTGGACCAGTGCTTGTTGTCTGCTCCTGAGCTGTGTAGGGGACAAGACCTCTCATTCACCACGATATACCACACACATGATAGGCTGATGGAAGCAAATTTCCCTCATATCAAGTGTGAAGCAAGTGGAGAATCAGGTGGAAGAAAAAAGACTTGCTGAAGCCAGAGGGAAAACATTGGAGGGGGAGTGTGAAAAACAAAGTGCCTGGAAGAGTGATGATGGGAATTAAGGGTGGTAGAAAGAAGAAAGACCCTCCAATATTTATTTTATGAATAGTTTGTGAAGACGCTATTAAAGCAGCAGGTACCATAGCTGCAGATTCACTCATAATTGGATGTTTTCTTCGTTTTGCAAAGCTTTCTTTTCTATAGAAATGCAAACACATAACACAGTTTAACATATTAAAATGAGATAGGAGCAGGTGTGTATCTGGAAGAGAAAAAGAATGGATTCAGTCCAGAGTTTACAATCATATTGTTAATTTAGTACAAGTCCCATCAGCGTAGAATCTTTCTTTTGAGACAGGAGAGAAATGAGGAAGTGCTTATGAGTATTTCTCCCTCATACTCTCCATAGTTCTTTTTCATCTTTTTTTCATTCATAACATACCAGTGATTAAACGCATCCCACTTCATTTGAATTTAAAATGGTGATGATCACCAAGCTGCGTTCTGCAAAAGCTGACATTCCACAAATCCTTGTCTAAATATTCAGGGGAAAAATAGACTTTTATCTAGGACGCTGGATATTTGTTGTGTTCCTGTAATCCTTTATTTTGTCTAGGCTGAACACGTTAACGCGTACTCAACATGATATAGTGATATGTATACTAAACTAGGTTATATATTGATGTACAATATGTATGTTTTTCATAAGTTATCAACATTACAGTGGTAAAAGAAGCCCTGCTTTATGAATAATACACAGGCTAGCACAGGCATTATAGAGATAATAAATGCAGCTTCTTCCCCGTCTATCAGGAGAGTTGTAAAGCTGAATGCATTAGTTCTGCCTTCCGATAATAAATCATTTGCTTTTGTCAAGAGGCTTTGGCTAACTTTGCCTCATGAGGTCTGAAGAAATCCGGTGCCATAAGGCCAAGGATGACTTCTGAGTTGTTTAGACTGGCTTTGATTCTTTTGTGTAATCCAATGTAATGTTTTCCATGAGAGAGCTAGATAGATAACAAGTGGCAGTGCTTTACAGGTATCTGTGTTGCTATTTGCGGTTAATATCGCATTTACTGAAAATAATTTTACAATTGAAAGCAAATTATAATAGAAGGAAAAAATAACGGAAGCAGAAGTATCTATAATATACGCAAGGTTTTTATTTTAAAGCTGACCTGATTAGACCAATAGGGCAGAGAAAGTGTCACTTATGATAGACATCTTGGTATCATACCATGTTTATAACTGTTACCTTGGGCCTCTTTAATATGTTTTATTTTATAGTATTATGTGAAGTGTTATAAAAAAGCCAGAACTGCAAATATTACTGTTCCCCACAATCCCTAACCAGAGGCTTCATGAAATTCTCCAGCCTTACACTATGGATTTAGGATGAAGATATTTTTCCAGGAGCATCCCAGGATAGATTACGCAGAGCTCTCCGTCTACTGGGGAAGTGGCTTTGTGTAGAGGTAGAGCTAGACCCAGATGACCAGATGGCTAAATGCCGCTCCCATGCTTACTCAGAGAAAGAGAAAATTGGCCCAAGAAATCTGGGCTTGGTATGGTTTTTGACTGGCTATTTTATGAAGGTGTTATTATGTCAGCACCCCAGTGGAAGTCACCTTTGTTCCTGCAGTTCATGGCTCTCTCCGGTTCCATGCCTGCCTGCATTTCTGTTCCTGTGTACTGCCCCTAGGCACTTGCACGCTGTCACTTTGTCCTTATATTTGCCTTCAGGGGTATGGCCATACCTGGGAACTTCTTCACTCCAGCTATCAGGAGCCTTCCCTTGCAGGAGGTGGCCAAGACTGCCCACTGTCGCCAGCGAGTGGTTCCGCTAACGTCGGTGGGAGTTCCTGCTGATGTCAGTGTATTGCTAATGGTATAATAGAACACATAAAATAAATACTGCAATGTGGTACTTGGAGGATATTTTTGTGTGTGTTCACATTTTCGTTCATTTTCCATACACATTTAATGTGTATATCCTTATACCAGACACTTATTAATAGTTGAGTTTACACACAATAGCTTGTGTATTGTCAGCAAAATATCAATCCATGTGAGTTCAATACACAAGGCTTATTCTTTTGGTATGAAATGCCAAATGTCAACAACAGATTAATTTAGCTTTGCTGAAAAAATACCACAGAAGGCTTTATGGCACTGAGAAATGAGTAAATATTCAAGTGCCTTATAAAAGTATTTACATCATACCTTCTAATTAATTGTTGCTTGTGGTAAAGGGCTGACAAAGGCAGCAGATGTTTATTACCTCATTAGGGGAAATATGCCTATTTTGTATTAAAATGCGCAATATTTGTAGTGTGTAAGTTAAAACTATTTCTGTGTTCTAGACAATATACTAGAACACAGAAATAGTTTTAACTTACACACTACAAATATTGCGCATTTTAATACAAAATAGGCATATTTCCCCTAATGAGGTAATAAACATCTGCTGCCTTTGTCAGCCCTTTACATTTATATATTTATAACTATGTGATCATGTTTAAAAATATAATGAAATTATGACTTAAGATGTTTTCAGGACTTCAAATTAATAACAGTGGAAAAACACAGCATTGTCTGTGTCTATGATATAGGTAAAAATCACAAATATTTTCAAGTGCAAAATAGAATTGCATCCTTGTAATTTGCTTAAATTGGCCATCAAGTTGCTGCCATTAGCAATGGCCTGTGCCTCTAGCAGTTAAGAAGCTGCTGTTCTTCTGGATTGTCACTGGTCATTTGGCCCGGTTGCCCTGTCATGTCAGTGGACTGTATGTCATTATTTATAGGATTTTACAAAACTGTCTCTCGCAATTATGCATTTGAATTGTAATAATGAAGAATATGGAGTCTTGTGTTTATTAAGTGACCCCTTATGTATTTTATATTAAATGGAAAATCTTATTATATGTAGCTTAAAACCAAAAATTTAGTAAAATATCGGTGAATACATGAATAAAAAATACACAGCTACATAATATAGATAGCAGTTTCATGAACAGGAATACATACTGTGAAACCATATTGCAAAATGTGTATTTAGATTGCTGTAGGTTACAGAGCACATCCAATTCTTTTAAGCTTATTGTATCTAGAGAATAGAGATCAAACAGCATTATTGGATTCTCAAAATAATTACGGCTAGTGATTCCTGCAGCTTTCTTCTAATTGCCAATAAACCTTTTCAAATACTTCAAGAGACACCTCTGTTGCAAGGATTGTGCCATAATTAAATGTAAGGCTCGTAAACTTGCAACCACTAAAACTTAGACCAAATACCGCTGTCATGTCTAGAAATTCAAGTGGAATGCAGATGTTCTCAGGAGGGGAGAGCTAGCCTGGGGACAGGGGGCAATTGCCTAAAATTCTTAAAGCAGGGCCAATCTGACTTGGACCGGCCTATTTGCAGAGGTGGGGCAAAGTGGGGTCACGTATTGAGACACCTGACCATTACACCAACAGGGACTTTTATGACATTGCATTCTAAATACACAGACATTAATATATAGGCTTTTCACAAGATTTTGGAGCATTTCTGTGGGAATTTTTGCCCATTAATTCAGTAGAGCATTTGTTAGGTCAGGTACTGATGTTGGGTGAGAATGCCTGGCTCGCAATCAGTTCATCCCAAAGGTGTTCTATGGGGTTGATGTTAGGGCTTTGTGGCCTGTAAAGTTCTTCCATACCAAACTCCTCCAACCCTGTTCTCTTCAGAATTACCCATTTTTTCCCAAATGTTTGTAAATGCAGAGTGCATGGCTAGGTTCTTGATTTTATACACCTGTGGCAATGGGTCTGATTGAAACACCTGAATTCAATAATTAAAAGGTGTGTCACAATATTTTTGTCCATATAGTGGACAAAAAAGGAAGAGCGTTGAGCAAGATAGGGGTATGTGTTTGCTAATGTGTGTCTGTGTTATATTGAGTGTGTGTGTGTGTGTACTATATGTTTTAGGGGAGGTCAGGTGGGCAATCAGCTGTACTTGCTCCCCAAGCCATTAGGTGCCAGCTCTCTACTGGTTCCCAGGTATTCTGAAACGGAGAAATCAACTTGTATCTTGAAATATGTTCACATGCTTATGTAAAAAGGGTATCTGAGATGCTAATATCCAGAAGTGTAAGATAGTATGTGGAAAGCAGATTCTACATTAATTTACAAATTGACTCTGAGTACCTTCTTCTGCGCCAACAATTCAGATACAGCCCAGAAGTCCTCCAAAAACTATTTAAGTATTTCTTATGTTATGTATGTACAAAAAGAGAAAATCTATTAAAGAAGTTTTAAAAAGTCATATAGGTATATAGGCTATAGCTGTTGCACGTTGGCTTGATTGTACTTTGATAATGGTTTCAAATAGGAGGTTTCAAATAATACAATACTTTCCTTAAATGAATATAATATTACATTTTAGCACTAATCTAAAGTTCATGAATGGAAAATTATTATTCTAAAACCTTAAGATCATTTAATCACAGCTTTTATAGTTCTAATTTTGTAATCTCATGTTCTTCAATTTGTGTTTATAAATTAACTACAATACTACTCTGATTATGTGAAATGCCAGGCATTTCAAGGGCCAACTTGTATATAGGCAATCATTCCTATTTGAGCTTTAAATGTTGTAATTTGCTGTATCAATAGACTAGATTTAGCATATTCTATTCTATATGTATCTATCAAATGACCGATAATTTTTTTCTTTAAAAAATATTACACTGATGTTCATTTTTTACATTAACATTATTATTCCATGTTGGCTGTTTTGAGATACAGCACCACATATAATTTATATTATGGTTTCAATCTGAAAAGTTATTGTTTTTTGTTTTTTTAAAGTTAAAAGAGGTGTGTTAATATTTTTGAAACGGTGGATAGGGTACAGAACTAAGGCTCACGAGACATTAGAGAGATGATAGATGTTACTATACTACAGAGTCCAACCAGTTTAGAAAAATCAGTCTGTAAATGTTCCATAACCAATTTGAAAGAACAAAAAAAATCTCGTGGTATCCAGTATTAAAGGCTTCTAGAAAAAGCAGTGAATTTTATTTCCAGGAATCCCTAAATTTTGTCTTTCCTATTATCACATGCTAGACAAGATCATGACATCGGACTTTAGCAGTTCTTTGGCAGATGAACATTGTTTGTTTACCATTTCTTTTTGTCTGGTATTTTTCTTTCCACATTTCCTGGAAAAAAATCGACTTTTCTCTCTTTCATATCTCACTACATTCATTTTTTAATGAGAAGTAGTGTAGTAACTATTAAATGTCCTGCAGGCCCAATATTGTCAATGTTGTAGGACTAGTACAGATTTTGAAAGTATATACCAGTGGTGGGGTTTGAATCCTATTAACTCCTTCATTCCCAAGGGTATCTGGTACCTCAAGTCTGGGAGCTATTTTGCCATTTTTACTTTATGTTGGTTTCATTAAAATTGCTCTTTTCTGTTTGGTGCACCCACACAAATTACTCATCATTTGTTCAGAACAAATAGGGCTTTCATACAAAACCATAGAAAAAAATGCAAAAACTAATAATTGTGAGTGCTCCATGTCTTACATAGTAACCTTTAGGTCAATAGGATAATATGGATACATTATTTCTCACTCTCTTACCTGCAATTCCCCTGTGCTGATCATACAGTGCCAGTAGAGGAGCAATCGGAAATCCCAGCAGGGTCTAAACAGATACTGCAGGGAGCATCAGATATAAGATTTGTGTGTGTGTGTGTGTGAGGGGTAATTGCTAAAAAAGGAAATATAATACTGATCAAAAATGGAAGGGTCTATAATTTGCTACAAATCCTATGGTTGTAATTTGTTCATTGTAAGTAACAAAACAATCACTGGCATAACTACAGGGGTCGCAGCCCTAGGGGGCCCGGTGTGACCAATGTGATCCCTTCTTCCTGTCTCCTAGTACAGGTTCAAAATTGTTAAGAAAGGCCCCTTCTGACCTGGACCGCACCAATCCAGGTCGGAAGGGCCCTTTCTAAAATATTTTGAACTGGCACAGGGAGCCAGAAACGTGTTCAGGGTCACGTGACGTCACATGACCCGGTGGGGAAATCGAGGCTGCTCGCACACTGTGCGTGAGCATCCAGAGGGAAAGCTGCAGGAGCGGTGAGAGGTAAGCGGGGGTGGGATATATGTATATATATATATATATATATATATATATATATATACAGTATTGGCTAAAATATAGGCCGCACCCGAATATAGGCTTACTGTTTGGTGCTATTTTAAAGAAATTTTTTTTAAAGAAAAAATACACATTAGTGGAATTTTAAAACAGTATTCTATCTAATGAACAGGCATACATGTATTTTAACACCTTACTTAAAGATATGCCCCCTGATATGCCACTCTGCCCCTAATATGCTTTATAACCCCTGATATGCTTTATGTCCCCTACATATGCCCACCTGCCCCCTAGATATGCCCACCTGCCCCCCCAGAAGTGCAACTCTGTCCCCTAAAATGCCACTCTGCTTCCTAGAAGTGCCACTCCTCCCCCCCGACTTACCAATGCACCCCCAGAGTCCCTGGTGTCTAGCAGGGCCAGCCGGTGGACATCTGTGCAATGCAGGTGGAAGTCCTGCGCTAAACCCCGTATATAGGCTGCACCCCCACTTTAAAGACCTAAAGTGGGTGGAAAAAGTGCGGCCTATGTTCGGGCCAATATGGTATATATGGATGGATGTGTACTTGTTTGTGTGTGAGCATGGATGTGTACTTGTGTGTGTGTATGTTTGTGTGAGCATGCATGTGTACTCTGTGTGTATGTGTGTGTGTTTGTGAGCATGCATGTGTACTTTGTGTTTTTGTGTGTGTGAGAGAGAGCATGCATGTGTACTTTGTGTGTGTGTGAGAGCATGGATGTGTAATTGTGTGTAGCGGGGTGAGATGGAGTGTGTGTTAGTGAGTATGAGTAAGCGTGTGTAATTTGTGTGTTTAAATATGTTGTATTTTGTAAGGGGGGGGCAAGGGGCAAAGAAGGCACAGACCAGTTGTGTGGGGGCAATGATGGTAAAGACTAGCTGTTGAAGTTGGGGGGCCAGGGGCAATTTTTCGCACCAGGGCCCCGTGGTTTCTAGTTATGCCCCTGGAAACAATTTATTAGTTCAAGGGGGTTAGGGTTTTGGCAAATTGCTAGTTCAAAAGAATGGAATACCAGAAACAAGCTTTGAGTTTAGTAAGACAATCAAACATGTTTGACAAAATTGAATTTATCACACTATAAAGGTTTTCATTGCATCCCTGTTGGGTTGGGGGCGCTACTGAGGCAGCAAAGCTGGGTATGGGTGAGGACATAATAAAGAAGTTAGGTGGATAAGATTCTAATATAAATAATATTAATGTTAGGCCTAAACTTTTGCAAGATTATTTATCTGTGTATTGCATGGTGTGGATCATAAGCCATTCATTTTTGGCTTATTAACAGGGTAAGATTAAGGCCTTGTGGTTTGTATTTCTTTTAACTTAGCATTTCAGGTATGTTGGCATGGGGTGTAGGGTTTATAATGAAAACTAGGGATTCCAGAAAAAGTGTAGCAATACATTTCGTGATCCAGAAGTAATTGTTATTCATTCAGAATTATAGAAGTGATTTACTTGTTAAAACAGGATCTGGATCACTTGAAAATGGGTTTTCAAAATCCAATATTGGTGTATTCAGAAGTGGTTCCAAGGCTTATCTGGTTAAAAGTTAGACAGCTTAAACCTTTGGAAAAATTTAAAAAGAAACCTAATAGGGAAGTTCAGAAATTTCTGCCTGGATAAAGTGTATTTTCTTTCGTAGATAATTAAATGGAGCTCACATCTGATATGGGCAAGTTTTTTTATGGGGCTTTATGATTGTGTGGTGTAGCTCTTGATTATTTATGATTGTATGCATTGTTTGTATACAATTACAGTTTTAATGTTAATTGGATTTTTTTGTATAACCTGTTGCTGCATTTTATTTGCTCATTTTCTTGTGTCATGTCTTTATTTTATGAAATAAAATGATCCCTAGCAAAATGCTAACATGTAACTAGCTAAGCTTATTACAGTAGCACCTAACGCCCACAATGCATTTCCATTATTATTCCTGCCTGCTCTGCTTTCTCTCCAACAAACTGTGGTAAAACAATTTCTAAAGTTCAAGATTAGTAATGCATTTGCCAAAGGGGTTGCTTAGTATACAATTTTTTGAGTTCTTTTTCTATATTCAGAGCATACCATATGGGTTGATTATCTTCTGTCTCAGGTGTTTAATAAATCTCTCTACCTTATGCTAGGTATACTGGTTATTATGTAATCATATCATTGCTCCTGAATCCTGATGTCAGTTAATATTTTTTACAATAATTAAAATTATTTTCTAAGTCAAAATGCATCAAGCATATATAGCAGGCTGCCAAATGTTTCTTTACGCAATTGTTGAGAGTAAATTATAAAAATATATTTTTGAACAATACTGCTTATACAGTATGGGTAATTGTTGGAAGTACAGACATATGTATCTCTTGGGTGTAAAATTTAATAAAAAATAAATTGCATGTGAAGGACAGAGGAGGTAACAAATGCCAATTTAAGACCACTAAGTTTGGAAGTGAGAATATATTGTATTTTCTTGGTGTATATTGTGCCCTCGGGTGAAAAGTGAGGTAATGACAACAAAGGACAATGGTACATAGGAAGGAATATAAAATTACATCATCATGATTTTCTCAATACAGTTTATGGTCCTCCTGTATTGACAGAAGAAAGTTGAATTTTTATATATTTATATATATATATATATATATATATATATATATATATATATATATTAAAGTAGCATGAAAATGGGCTATTGTACTGTATTCAACAGTTACCTAATATTTTAGGTTAAATGAATGGGATGCATAATAAAAATGTACCAGAACAGGTGCAGAATGTTAGTTTTCTTAGAAACCTTAGAAAATTTGGAAATTGATGTGTTTAAAAAAGAGTTAAAGACAGAATGTTGAACAATTGTGTGTGTGTGGGGGGGAGGCAATAACCATACATCCATTTTTATTCATTTATATAAAAAGGTGAAAAAAATGGTTGCATATGAATGTTTGTTTTTAATAAAATAATGAGTCTCATATAAAATAATTATATTTATAAGTTATATAGCCAAAAGGTAATGCAGATACATTTTCATTCTACTATCAAAGTTCTTGAACAAAATATTCTGAAAATTTAAATGCTGACCTTAATAAAAAAAAAATCATTCAAGTAAGCATAACAAAAAAGATAACAGCTCCAAGTCAGATGTTTGGAATATGTTGTACTGACCTGAGACAGCTGTAACTTCAAAGCGGTAAAAGTCTGCTTTGATGATGGCAACTTTCATCAAAGTATAGATGTTTTGTTTTAGGTCAAGTAAACTCCTGCCAGTTTTATTCGGTTCATACTTTTTCTACAAAGAAATGTGTCCTATGAAATTATATTAAATTAGTAACATAAACCCAATTTGCATAGATTTTTATATTTTAAGCCCTTTAAGAATGAGGGCTTGAGAACAAAAGGATTTTCACCATTTTAACAAAATTGAGAAAATGTATGGATTTTAGTTATTTTATATATATTATACATTATACAACAGCTAATGCAAATGCAAAAAACACTCAAAATATAAATTAATTTGTCTTAAGTAATATGCCTAGGGCTTTAACATATTTTAGTAGCTACATGGGAAAAAAATAAAAGATGAGTTGCTACTGTTACCAGAAAGCAGATATAAACTGTTTGTTTCAGTGATCGAGGTATATATATATATATCCAGCTTTAAAAGCCACCTTGTTTAAGGCAACACCTAAAAAGAAGACACCTGCTGGCAAACTGCATGGACCCTTAAAGTATTAGTTTCAGACACAACATGTAATCTGCAATAAAAGAGAGATGCCGGCATAACATAGGTCCCCTGTTGCAGTGTACAATGTTAGAGTGAGAAGATGTAAGAGCGAGCTTGCATGCTAGTATGTATGGATGTGTGTTAAGCTATAGGGGGCCCTATAAATACTGCACCCAAGCAGAGCTATAGGTAGCTTAAGGCAAGACTGGAAAATTTTGTCCCCTGCTACATTTTTACAAATGTTATTTTATTTACATTGCCCTTACACATGCCTGCCCACTCACACACATATACACTGATCTTACACATGAATGCCCATACACACTGCCTTTACACACACCTGACCATACATACACATATACACATACACTGCCCTTACACACAAATGCCCATACATACATATCCACTGCCAGTATACATGTACATATGCACTGCCCTTACTCACACACATATGCACTACCTTCACACACACCTGCCCATTTACACACATATACACTGCCCATATATACATATACACTTCACTTACACACGCCTGCTCATACATGCACATATACACATACAATACACTTACACCCACTCATACACACACATATTCACTTACACTGCCCTTAGACATGACTGCCCATACATACACATATACAAATACACTGCTCTTACTCAGGAATGCACACACACATATGCACTGCCCATATATACAGCCCTTATACACACATATGAACTGCCCTTACACACACCTGCCGATTTACACATATATAAACTGCCCATATAAATACATATACACTTTACTTACACAAGCCTGCACACATATAAACATACATTGCCCTTACATATGCCTGCTCACTTCACGGGGGGAGAAAGTTGGGCGGTATGCCCACTAATCCTGCAGCTGCTCTTTGTGCAGCGGGCGCCCCTTCACAGCTGCACCCGAGGCGAATGCAATCATATTGGGGAAGCAATTGGTGGGACAATGGGATGGATGTGGGCCATGCTAATGGGAGAGGCATGAGGGCTCAAGTATTAAGCTGGTTCTGGGGCCCAAGATTTCTGATGGCGGACCTGACCCTGTCTTATTTATATAAACAATTTTCACCTAGATTTTACTATCTCCATAATATAACTGCCCATTTGACACGTTTTAAGACACAGGCTTTGAAATACACAATAGTGTAGATATAAGAAGAGGGAGTCAGATGTATAGTGATCTTTCATTTATATTCAAAAATTATTTTTCACACTTATAGATGAGGGTCATCTAGAGTGTCGGGGGTCAGGATAGACTTTCCTTGGGGAGGCTGGACCAATTTTTGCATTTTTGTTATATTTATCTTTTAGGTAATACTGTTATAAACAGCTTGCCTTAGGATTCCCCATTTCATATTTATTTTGAGGACAAGTCAAACTATTCGTAGATACATTGCTTAGGGTAAACATCATGGTAACATCAATACACAAAGAGGGGTGGGTGGCTGGGGGCAATACACATGGGTACATTAACCAGTAGAAAAAGGGGCATTAATACACAAGGGAGGGAGGCTGGCTGGGGACATCAACTAAATCAATACACAAGGGTGTTGGGGCATAAATGCACATGTGGTTATACACAAGGGTGTAGGGGGAATACATTAAAACCAAAGGGGGGCCTGACTGGGGCATCAATACACAAGGGGCGGAACACACAAAAAACAAACCAGTGTGAAAAGCATTTTTTTGTGTAGATTAACCCGTATTGATGCGGGTGTCAGTGTGGCAGAGCCTGTCCTGGTGTGTGTGTGTCTGGGTGTCGGTGTGGCAGAGCCTGTCCTGATGTGTGTGTCTGGGTGTCAGTGTGGCAGAGCCTGTCCTGGTGTGTGTGTGTTTCGGTATCGATGTGGCAGAGCCTGTCCTGGTGTGTGTGTTTGGGTGTCAGTGTGGCAGAGCCTGTCCTGATATGTGTGTTTGGATGTCGGTGTGGCAGAGCCTGTCCTGGTGTGTGTGTTTGGGTGTCAGTGTGGCAGAGCCTGTCCTGGTGTGTGTGTGTGTTTCGGTATCGATGTAGCAGAGCCTGTCCTGGTGTGTGTGTTTGGGTGTCAGTGTGGCAGAGCCTGTCCTGATATGTGTGTTTGGATGTCGGTGTGGCAGAGCCTGTCCTGGTGTGTGTGTTTGGGTGTCAGTGTGGCAGAGCCTGTCCTGGTGTGTGTGTGTTTCGGTATCGATGTGGCAGAGCCTGTCCTGGTGTGTGTGTTTGGGTGTCAGTGTGGCAGAGCCTGTCCTGGTGTGTGTGTTTGGGTGTCAGTGTGGCAGAGGCTGTCCTGATGTGTGTGTTTGGGTGTCGGTGTGGCAGAGCCTGTCCTGGTGTGTGTGTTTGGGTGTCGGTGTGGCAGAGCCTGTCCTGGTGTGTGTGTTTGGTCATCGGTGTGGCAGAGTCTGTCCTGGTGTGCGTGTCTGGGTGCGTTGTTGCAGAGCCTGTACTGGTGTGTGTGTTTGGTGTGTCGGTGTGGCAAATTTACCATGACAAACCAAGTAATGAAAACAGATATTTTTTTATAAACAAAAAAATCGTTGTAAATATGGCCTAATTGCTTGGCATTCTAAGCCCTCTAAAATATGGCATAGATAGCTAGCACTCTAAGGGTTAAACACCAATTTTAAACAGTCCAGTGTTACACATCCTTCTTATATGTGACAATATAGTATATCACTTATTTACAGACGCTTAGATATTTGCCTAACTGACCTCATAACTAAAGACAATTAGTGATGCAGGTGCTGTCTATCAGGTTGTACAGTTCTGAAATAATAATAATAATTAGAGCCGTAATTATGTTTTGTTTAGATTTTTATTACCCATTCCAATAAATGCTTTTAATATACATTTCTAACCAGTGACTAATTGCTTTTTCTTTACATGTAATCAAAGAGTATTCTACAGATAATATTTTACATTGTTTACGGATCAAACAGATTACCAGACAATGTACTTGTTTTTTTTGTCAGTAATGTCTTACTAAATGCATAAAAAGACAAGAAAATCATTTGACACTTAGACAGAGATAAAAGTACAAATCCTGTCTATTTGAACTTTCCACTGCCATAAGCCAGTCAGTGAATTACACTAAGTGACATTTTGAATTTTCCACTTCAGTCAATGCATATTACATGTCTGCTTATTGCCAATGGCATTTGTCTCTTTCCTCTAAAACAGGAAACTAAAATCTTGGGTATCAAATGCACAGTATTTCCACCATGGTGTACAAGGTATCAAAACTCAATTAATTGCTGTCACTTTTGAGAGTGGTGAATTTCTCTGTAAAGAAATGTCACAGTTGAGCATATTTGCACCAATGAAATCGTTATTTGAAGATATGAGATTGTAACAGAAATAAACTGGCAAATTTACACAAAGTGTAATTAAAGCTTTTGGTGGCTGATGCAGGGTCAGAGGTTCCTCCCTGCACTGACAACACATCCATCCCGGTCCGCACCGGGTGCCGCTCATCAGGGGGTGCCAACTTGCCGGCACCCGGCACCCCTCCAGAGACGGACAGCAATGTCCGCCGCTGGAGGAGCAGGCTCGCAAGGGAGCGGTATCGGAGGTCTTTAGCAGACCTCCGGCTCCCTTGAGTGATTTTAAGCCGGGTTCAACCCTTGCAAGTACTGGCTGTGTGCTACATGCGACAACAATCATATTCTTCATATGAATGGGCTGTGGGGTAGGGTGTTAAGAAGGAAGCCTTTTCCTACAAAGAAAAACATTCCAGCCCGTCTGAAGTTTGCAAAAACAACCATCAAGTCCCCTAAAATGTGTTATGGTCTGATGAAACCAAGGTTGAACTTTTTGGCCATAATTCCACAAGGTATGTTTGGCGCAAAAACAACACTGCACATCACCCAAAGAACACCATACCCACAGTGAAGCATGGTGGTGGCAGCATCATGCTTTGGGGTTGTTTTTCTTCAGCTGGAACCAGGGCCTTAGTCAGAGTGGAGGGAATTATGAACAGTTTCATATACCAGGCAATTTTGGCACAAAACCTTCAGGCTGAAGCTGAAGATGAAGAGGAAGTTCACCTTTCAGCACGACAATGACCCAAAGCACAAAGCTTTCAAATCCACAAAAGCATGGCTTCACCAGAAGAAGATTAACGTTTTGGAATGGCCCAGCCAGAGCCCAGACCTGAATCCAACATCAGTGGGGTGATCTGAAGAGGGCTGTGCACAGGAGATGCCCTCGCAATCTGAAAGATTTGGAGCGCTATTGCAAAGAAGAGTGGGCAAATATTGCCAAGTCAAGATGTGCCATGCTAATAGACTCCTACCCAAAAAGAATGATTGCTGTAATAAAATCAAACGGTGCTTCAACAAAATATTAGTTTAAGTGTGTGCACACTTGTGCAACCAAGTCCCCCCCCCCCAAAGATTTCAGTTTGTTTTGCAATTGAATTGTTCACGTTATAGGTCACATTAAAGGTGGAAAACGTTCTGAGGTGATTTATCTATGTCCCATTCTTTAACATCACAAGAACCTGGCATTTTAACAGGGGTGTGTAGACTTTTTATATCCAGTTCCACTGTATGTTTTCGATTGTTTGGTCAGAGGCAATGCTAAGGGAGAGGCTGTACAAAAAATGTTTATGTTAATTTGTTACTATTTGTGTTACTGAGTAAGGAATAAGAGGACTGATAATGTGGTCATTTAGACAATTTAATTTATAAATACATGACTGCTTATGCCCAGCTGCTCCTACGGACCGACTCCAACACCTTTAACCATCCACCATAAATAAAGACATGACTTACTGGTGTGGGTAAGGGCATTGGCCACAGCTTTATTAACAGTTCCCCCATAAACACATAACATTGACAACCAATAACAACCCGCCAGCTGCTAGGCCTAAGCCCAGCAGGCGGTTACAAACCACGTGATACCAAGAGTTCTGGCCCAGCGGGTGCCATCGGCCACCCGCTGGACCCACCTCCCCAAGCCCATTCGGGCGCAGCTTCCAGATGCCACCACTTCCACGCTGACCAAAAAGGGGGGGGGGATCTTCCGCGCTGTGACTGAAAGAGAACCACAGAGAAGCAGAACCAAACACATGCAGAATGAAAATTACAGTACAGTAACAATGGGAGGGAGGGAGGGACAATGCCTGACCTTAGGCTCCAGGCAGGAAAAGAGGTAGGAGTGCCCTTGTCCTCAACTTTTAAACTCTAGCATGCAACAATGTTGCGCCCCACTATCCAATAAGGGCCAAAGTTATCCTGACCTCCCAATGACCTGACCTGGGCCAGCAGTCATATTCCCCCTTTCCTTATATTCCAGGGGGGCCCTTTCCCTGCTGTTTTTTTACACATCATTATGACTTTTACGACTCTCAACAAAGGAGGGACAGAGGGATTTGGGTTCTAAAGACTAAGCCCTTTTGGAGAGATAGGCTCCCAAAATGTCCATGATGCACATAAGGAATATTATAGAGTTTATTAATACTAAAATTTTTGTTATGTACGCTGTACTTAAAGTGTTCCCTGAGGTGCAGCAGACAGCTTCTGTAAAGGTTCTCCTTATATCAATATATATAAAACCACATCTGTGCAAAATACTTTAACTCTGGAGAAATAGATACAGTCACCATATCATTTGTCAGCTTTATAGAGAAAAGATATATAATCTGACACAATTCTTAAGAAATGCTTGATCAGCCATCAAGAAAACAGGTAGCAGGTGATATCTATAATATTTTGAAGATTTCCAAAACAAAAGGAAACCAGTGCCATGCTGCCAGCTAGACGCTTGACTGGCTGTGATAAAAAGAAGTCAGTGGCACATAAAATCTTCCTGCTACCTACTGAAAACAAATATGTTTCAGCAGAAGAACATACAACTACAATGCTGATAAATTCATATTTGGAAGAAGAAACAATCTTGATTATTTCCAAAATTTTAAATAAACCCTTGTCACAAAAAAAAATAAAAAAAAAAGTATTTCGGAGGTTTCCTTGCAATATAATTATAACAAGAATATTATTACCTCAAAAAGTCTTATGCCAGATGTGGTCATCTGGTATTTTTTTCTCTCCCATCCGTCTTAAAAATAATCTACATTATTAAATTGCAGATCTGAGAGGTTCCTGCTAATTCATTTAGTAGTTATGCTGAGATTCTTTTAAATATTACGAGGGATGTTCGAAAAGTTTCCGCACTTTTTTTAACTCTATTTATTTCAAAAACAAATTACATCAAAAACAAATTACCTGACTTTTCTACATAGTCACCTTCCTTTGCAATGCAATTTTGCCAAAGGTGTACCAACTTCTTCCCAGAAGACGGTCAACATCAACTTTCCTGCCAACAGTTGCGTCTTGAATTTCTTTGCTACAGGAGATAGATGCTTCCACTGCATACTCTGCAGTTTGCTTTCGAGCTTGTAATTGTGAACCCATGTTTCATCGCCAGTGCAGAAAATTCATCACCTTCTTTACGATAACAGACCATGTGTCAGGAACAAATATCTAAGTGCTTGCTCTTGTGCTCCTCTGTCAGCTGCTTAGGCACCCACCTGGCACACACTTTACTGAACTTAAGGGCATAGGCAGATCCAACACTCACATTCAGCTTTTCTGCAACCTCTTCAACTATTATTCTTCTGTTTTCGCGAATCAGTTCCAGGGTTCTTTTTTCATCCCTCGTGATCAAGCTCCCCATACTGAGCACACATGCGAAGATGAATTTGTGCTCCCCGCACACCCTTCTGCCCACAAAGAGTGTATGACAGAACGCTGTTCCTCTTTGGAGCAATTTATAAGTTTCGCAGCCATCTTCACCCCAGGGTGAAAACTCTTACACTAAACTGCAAGGGCAGCCGGCTTTCCAGACAAAACTAGTCACATGACATGCTAAGACACGGCCAATTACTACTACTCCTGCGTTCACCGAAAATATAAAAGTGCGGAAACTTTTCGATTAAACGTAAATCACCCAGCTAGACATTTGGACAAAAGAAAGTCTATGGAGGAACAGACCTAATTAGTTTTGCCATATATGCAAAATATCACATAACAACAATCGAGCCTTGAGGTTTGCAGATAAAGGAAGTATATTAGAGCTAAATGACAGACAACCATGTTTTTGTCAATGGTAGCTCACATTAATGTATGCAGCTCACTGTTTTATGTTCAAGGAGAACGATATTTTTGCCGTGGGACTTTAAAGTGCTTCAAATCAATGCTTTTGAGATATGTTGCATATAGTGAATTGATGGACCTGTGTATTTTTTTCCAAATCTGCAACATGTTTATACAATTAAGAATTTAAAAACTCAATGATTTATTCATTTTCAGATATTTACTAAACCAGTGTTTTACTATAATAATGGCATATGTTTTTAATTCTGGATTAGGTGTTCTCCAATACATCATCAATACATCAATACATTCAATACATAAAATTCTTCTCAGAGAAGATACATCACCAGTAAAATCATCTTCTCTTTGTGCTTAACTTCCAGTGTGACATTGTAGCAGGATATGTTGAATCACTTTAATAATACAATTTTATTCTAAAAATAGAAGATGTTTGCCTCTATTGAATTAACAAATATGTTGCATGCTATTTGTGGCGAGTTTATCAAATAGCATACATGCTGATATCTTAAGGCACTAAAAATGGGGGGTTTTAAGCTTCCAGTGTTAAATCTGTATAATATTTCAGCCATATTACACTTGTAAAGGTATGTAGCATAGATGCTTTATGTTTATTTCCAATAGACCCTCAATCTGATTTCCATAAAGTCACAGATTGCCAACCAAGTATCATGCTGCCATGTACACAAAGAGATTTTTTTCAGTTGATTGATGTACTACCGACGAAAGTGTCATCCCAGCCATTTGGGTAACATTGAGTGCTTGTAATCAGATGTTCAAACTTATGTAAATGCGAATGGTGGTCTCTATATGTCAGTAGTAATGAGTGCATTGAATAGGAACAGTTTGCTTGAGTGATGGGGAGTACAATGAAATAGCCAATAGCTCATAGGCTGTCCTTTATACCACACATGTCACATTAAGACCCTTTCTTTCTTTTAATCCTTTATTACAGGTAGATGAGGATATTCTCTATTCATATTGCAGACACAAAGCCATTGATCTGAGAGGTTTCTCACTTTCCTCTGAACACTATTAGAATATAGAAGATCCACTATTCCATACAAAGAAACATAGATATATGTTTCCTCTTATCCTACAGCCTTGTGGAATTCCAAAAGATCTGGGGACTGCAAAGAGAGACTGTTTTTTAATGGGTTTCACATTTCTTAATTTGTTTGATATCGTTTATAATGTTGATTAAAATTAATATGCTGTAATATAAAATCCTTTAAAAGTGAAGGTTATCATTATCTTACGGCAGATGGGTGGAATGGATATTCAGAATGGTAATTTGCAGAGGCAATGCTTAAACACCCTTCCTATATCATGGATACATTCAACTATTGTATTTTGGGAACATGCTATGTTTTGCAATCCTGATCATGTAACTTCTGTAATCTTACCTCCTGTTTTCATATATTATGAACTATATTATATTGTAAACTAACCTCTTTTTAAACAACATCACTGAAAATCACGTTGGATTTGGCAGCAATTTTAAAATCAGTGCATGCAATTTAATGAGCTGTTTGAGTGTGGCACTTTTCAACCAACATCCCTTTATATGTTCAACGGGATTAATAATTTATTTATCAAGTGCTAACCTATTCCACAGAGCTACTAAATGTAAAAAGGTTGAACCATAAAACTAGATATAAAGTTATTGGGGGTCTTGTTTCCAAGAGATTTTGGTACTTCTAAGGACCATTAGAATGGCTTGTCTGATATCTGTTAAATCTGGCTTTGCTTTTTTAATGTTTCATGAAAATCTGATTTTGAAAGACAAACCTCCTACCTGTAGTAAATGTACTGTTTGATACTTGAATATTATTAATACAATTATTATTAGTATTCTTAGTATTATTTTTATTATATTGTATATAGATATACAATATCTTATACAGCACCAACAATTTACACAGTGTGTCTTACAGTACATACATTAAAAAAGTATGACAAAACTAAAATTCTAAACTAAAGCAAACTGATCCATTAGGTAAAGAGGGACTTTCTCACAAGTTTACAATCTAGATTGTAAAAAAATGTTAGTACCATCCATCTGACAAAACTTTTACATGTACAAGTAATTTCCATTAATGGTAGCAGGGGGCTTTTGTTAAATAAACAATATACAATATATACATTTACATATTTTCTCTGTACATAAACACGCTTGTGGAATCTTGTGGAAAGCTTTCCCGGAAGAGTCGAAACTGTTATAGCTGCAAAGGGGGGGGACCAACTTCATATTAATGTCTATGTAGTTAGAATGCAATGCCATAAAAGTCCCTGGTTATGTAATGGTCAGGTGTCCCAGTACTTTTGTCCATATAGTGAATATTAAATTAGGAAGACAATTGTAGATTTTAAACAAAAAAACATAATAATTACTTTGAAAAATGGCAGGAGAAGAACATAACACTATGCTTTCCTTACCAATTTGACCTTTGGATTATCCATTCACATTTTTCTTGTTCTGTGACCTTTTCTTCCTATACTTTCTTCACCTTTTTGCTATAAATATCCTTAATTGTATCTCAGGAAGCTCATTTCTGTAGTGATTTTTCTCCTATATTGTTATACCTTATTAAAGATTTTTATCACTTTTGCTATATTATTCATATAAATTTTGTGTTTTGCACCAGACTAGGTATTCAGTAATACGAATATTAGCGCATTGGGTAGTTGAAAACTATGCTTTCAGTTTGCAGGCATTTCGATCTTTATTGCATTTTTTTCGGGAAAGATTGTGTGAACCTTTAGCATTTGGATTTGCATGTGACTGGCTTGAACTATGGAAGGTAGATGCAGAAGACCAAAATAGAGTAGTCAATTATAATTGTTTCACTTAGTTTCACATATGTTTTATAAGTGTGGAAATTTAGATATGCATATTATTGCTTATTGTGCGATGCGTTGGGTTCCAGATTGTTTGGGAATTACCAGGTTTAGCAATAAGAAGATGTGATATTTCTGCTTCTCTGATGGCAAATGCCTTGTACTTCATTGAGTGTCTATAATAGCTAGTCTGCTATAACAGTTGTCGAAGCTAGGCCAGACTGTGGTGTCTGGCAGGAATGCTAGGATTCCGGGGATCCTCATCAGGATACACCTGAGTCTGACTGTAGGTTAGAGGTACTACAAGGATATAAATTAGCAAAAGTTGAATCAGAGTTCATAGTAGCTAAGTTCAGAAACAATAAAAAAAAGATGAACCACACTACAGAGTGGCAATGTGAAAATGTAGTTGAATTCCAAGGGAGGGATCATAAACAGGAAAGCAGCTAATTCAATAACAGGTACAGACGGACAAGACAGTACTCAAGAGATACAAATGACCTATGGAAGACTGGGATCCAAGAGATTGCTGAGCCTCCTAGTGGCCACATGAGGAAGTGCATAACCTTCCAAGATCTCAGGTTCAACTAAGTAGTTGCTGACACCATCCGTTACAAAAACCCAATCTGTGCTCTCATGAGTCTGAGCTAAGAGCCATGGAAATCAGAAAAGAGGGAGCCCAAATATTGCATAAAATTATATTTTCATTTTTCTAACAAAAGCAAGATTTTTTTAAGGATTGGTTTCAGACACATTTGTAAAGAAACCAGAGATACATTTGTACATTCATGTATATTCAGAGAATAGAGTGGATATTTTATGACCACTGCAGTGTAAACAAAAGGATCACATGACTTCTTCTTGTATTCTGTTTATATCCATTTACTGTTTTTATTGTACTAGCATATATATTTTCACTCCCACCCGTATAATTTTCATCATATTCACACACCTGGGTATGCTCCTTTCTTTATCCTTGACACTATAATTAATGTATTAACTAATTGGGCATTGTGTCTTCTATGTCACTTTATCATCCGTGTTTTTAATGGTATATAGGCAGAGGCTTCAAAATGCATTTAGTGAAAAGTATAAAATCTAAGACTTTTTAAGCAAATGTTTACATTTCATTAAGGCTTAATATTTACAAATAACCTCTACTGGCTAATATTAGTATTAGAGAGATGCTGTTAAATACTGCAAATATGTATTGTATAATATAATATTCAAATATTGCATAATTACATGATATATATACAGTTTATGGTACTATATAACATGTAAAGGCACAGCAATACAGTTACTGAAATGACAGCAAAATCATAAAGCATGCCGCATGCTCCAAGAATATAAAAATATAACATGTGGCTGCCTGCGCTGGCCAGGTTTGCTTTTCAGCCCCAATTCAGTCTTGGTGGTACTTGTAAAGCAGATATTGTAAACCACAAGATTACAGTGGGATCAGCTCACAAAACGTATTTTATTAAAAAAAACAATTAGGTGACAATATTTGGAACTGATAAAAATCCTATAGCGTATTCTTATATTTAATCTCTGCAAAAGCCATGAGACAGTCGAATGATTCAGAAAAGATGTTCTTAATCCCTGCAATATGTGTTTTAATCCCTGTGACTTTTGGTTTCTAAATAATTATGCTTCTTTAAAATGTTTTTAAGCAAATTCACTCACAGTCTTAACTATGGTGCTTTTCTGTCATATAAATACATTTTTAGTTGACACAACTTATTTTCATTTATCAGAGCATTAGCATCTGTTTTAATTGGTTAAAATTAACAATTTATACATCGAGTCAATCCATGAATTGTTATAGGGATATCATACATTTTACAGCTGCTGTATTCACTGGATACAATTTGTCTGTTATTGGTATTTCTGTTATTAGATTTATATATTGAATATTAATATAATTTGGGCTATTTTGAAAAAAATAATAATCGTACAGCGGGCTTTTTTGCTTTTAAATTAGATGCCCTAACTGTCCAGAAGGAGCAGAGGGCTGATACTGTGTTTTTGATCTGAAGGTAGATATGGTTTTTATCTTAGAGTTACCTGCCGACTAATTTTGTAAGTGATGTCAAAACCAGAAAGTATTACATGCAATGCTTCCATACTTATAGATAATTAATGTTTGTGGAACAACATGCATTCATAGTGCTTATATTAAGGTGCCAGTATTAACTGTAAAACAAGGCAGACAACATGGCAAATATTCCACAATTTGTTTAGGTTGTACACTTGTTTTGTTATTTGTAATGTCACCAAGAACTTGTTTTTTTATTTGCATACACAACATAAACCAATGTACTCATATACGCCAATACATACATTTGACAGCAGATAAGACCTATTCAGCCCATGTAGTCTGCTCATTTTTTTCTGTTGTAAAGACTCAACCAGTCCTTGTTGCTGCCTACCCCATGTATGTCTAAATTCTCTTACTGTATTAACCTCTACCACTTCTGCTGGGAGAGTGTACCACTTTACCAACCAACCCAGTGACATATTCTGGCCTAGGCCAACTAGGCCTAGGGTGGCAGATCCAGGGGGGCCACAGTCCCTCTGTTGCCAAACGTTGGGACATATCACTATCTTGGCTATCTCACAGCTCAATGGGCAAGTTACAGGGGAGATTCTCATCAACTGGCCTGTTTACATTATGGAGGCTGTATTGACTCATTCAGGCACCCTGTTTTTTAATGGGCGCCTTTTAAGGCAGTGCCAACTCCTATAAGGGGAGGGTCCTGGGGTGCACTGTCCTAAATTGGGCCTAGGGCTGCAGAATAGGTAAATGTAAATAAATCGCTGTACCAATCACTTGGTAGAGTAAAATATACATCCATGCATACATATAACAAATACACAATATGGTACTTATACCTACGGAAGACACAGCAGATGTAATAGAGACATAGGCCTACCCCAAATGTAAGACCATCATGAGAAGACAAGATGGGCCAAATGTTTCTGATCTGGCATCAGATTTCATGTTTCAATGTAATTCTGGACAAAAATACAAAATCAATAGTGACCAGACTATTTGTAGCACATATACTGTGTTGCAAACACAATAGCTTGGAACTCTTTACTAAATAAACATATAAATTATAAAGCATAACTTAGGTTACAAGTTATTATCCTTCTGGTAGTCAGTACAGTGTAACTGACTTACAGGTACTATTTCAAGTAATACATGCTGCAAACGTACCTGTAGTACCATTATTTTGTGTGTGTTCGGGGGAGGGGTATCTAGAGAGAAAACTAGGTACGTATTAATTATTGTCTGCTCAATCACAACTGTCTTGGTGGTCATAAAGTGCTTACTTTCCCCTTTTTAAGAAATGTCACAAACAACATTTTTGGTTGTATATGCTTTTGAGCATATAATTATATATGTGTCAAATTTTTTTGTAAGACTACTTTGTATTGTATGTTTGTGCGTAGATGAAACCTATAAACAGATGTTTCTATACATTTGCTATGAAATTGGACATAATCTTTGTAGCATTTGTTGCATTGTTTCTAAACACAATACAAATAATTTAATTTAAAAACTAGTAAAAAATATCAATAAATAGTTGGATGCAGGATAGTAAATAGGAGTGGGAAGAGTTTGACGCATGGTAGAAATACCAATTAAAATTTGGAATTGTAAATAATTAAAATAATTAATAGAAGGTTCATGTAATTTATGCTAAGTATGTGTTATGTCTTATTTATAACTCACGCAATCATGCAGAATTGTAATGATTCAACGTTAGTATTATTTTCATGTTTTTACATGCTGTATAATACTAATTAAACACGCATTTCTTTGTAATTTAAAACATTGGACTATAGATGGCAGGGTATGTAAATCCAGTGCCAAGAATAATAATGGATAATTAGGTTAATGAATGTACAGGAAAGTGATATGGTGCTGTGAATGTAAACCTTCCCATGCATCAATATTAAACACAATAGAACTGGTTATTGTAAAAAATCCTACAAATATCTAATATTTATCTCTTGCAAGAACGTAGGCAATATTTTTGTTATAAATAAAAAAATCAGTTATAACTTTGTTCTAATGATCTTTTGGAGGTGCTTTCTAAGATGTTCCTCCCATAAATAAATATTTTGTGATATATTGTAATGTCTTATTGCCCATACATAACCTCAATCACTATTTTGATTATAAAACCCATTAACTTATATTGAGATGCATTTGTTAATTTTTGCAACACACACACAAACCTCTGCAAAATAGATAAAAAAAAATCTGTTTGTCTTTGTAATAGAGAAGAGTTGATGATCATGCTGAGATATTTCTATGTGAGACCTGCACCTGACCTTCTTATCTTACAATCAGGCTCCCTGCCACAAATGATCACTAGAACAAAGGAAGCAGAGGCAGATCAGGAACTTCACACAGACCCTGGTGCTTATCTTCTATTTAACTGGCAAGAACTGTCATTCATGCTGTCATTCAGTGGGAACACATAATGAATGGAGTCTGTAGTGCACACCATAGATAGCAAGCCAAAGTAAAGTGATTTAATTCTACACTAAATAAGATAAAATGTTGATTTCAATGTGTATGTTCTCCTATGGTTTGTTAAGAATCTGAGATATCTAAAATAAACAGAACTGATGTAAAACGTAGTTAACAAAATGTTTAAGGCTAATTAGTACAATAATTATCATCTATTCATTTAGTTAGCAAATAATGCACTTAGTTTCAAAAGTTCTTGTGCTGTATGAGTGGCTAATTAGATGCATTTAGCAGTGGGGTATCTTAAATAAGAACATTGCTATTTATATCTTGTATATGGAAACATATGAAAAAATGTGCATTTTCCAAAATTAACACAATTGCTGTGTTCAAATGAAAAAAATATAATCATCCGGTGAAATCATGTAAATTAGATATTTAACAGAAATCTACTTTTTACATTAGTTTTATTTTTGGCTGTAATTCTTAAAATGGGATTTGGTTATAGAGGTTATACCTTCCTATAATTCTAATGTAAAAATATTCACCTAATATTCTTTCGCTGCACATGTAATGGTTTGTGCAGATGAAATGGAAGCATTGTCATCACTGGTGATGCATTCAAATGGTTCAAAGCTAAGCCTCCTTAAATACAATGGCCCTAAGGTTTGTAGCCATGTATCTGGCAGCCTCCTCCTGCACAAACTTACAAGTTTATATATTATAAAATGCTTTGTGGTGTCCTCTAACAGCCTACGTGCTAGGTAGTCAACTAATTAACCTATTTTTTTAGAGCCACCACTAAGTTTATTAACTGAGTGTTATTTAGTGTTGTAAAAATTGTTCAGTGGGCATTGAACCAGTTGATGTGTGCTCCAGAAATACATAGTGGCCACTACTTTTTCTTGAGTAGTGAGTTGGACTTGTATTCTGCTCTTAAGCCAGGCAGTCAGCCTTATTGACACAACGGGAATTATTACAGTTCAAACGAGTGCAAGAACATTGCTGATTTAACTGAACTGCGATACAGAAGGAGCCAAAGATGTTAATGAAATTGGGTAGATGTCTCAAAAGACTACGTGGTTTAAAAAATTAAGAAATAAGTAAAGTGTCGCAAAACACTGGTATGTGTTACTGTTTGACCCTTTTAATGGATGAACACATGTTAACTATACATTCTGCCAAATACTAATAAATCAAGAGTTTGCTTTGTTTGTTGATATTTATGTATATGTACATTTGCCACTTCATTTTCTTGCATACGTGAGCAGGTGTTCAGGCAGAATTTATGATGATAAACAAGGTAGTCATTAATGGAAATCCTATCATAAATCTTCTTATGTTACTGGGCTTTGTTATGGCTCAGATCACAACTCCACCTTTAATATATTAATGTTTGCGCAAGGTGCTGGATCGTCAACAAACTTATCGGTGGTACAATTTGCTTTCAAAGCAAAATACAAGACATCTGCTGAGATTTATTCACAAATTAATTTAATTTAAGCTTGCATGTTTATTTATAAGACTAGGCTCCTCTTTATATATTCATACACAATATATTTAATTTATTTTGTATGTTTGAGAGTGATGTCTTCTATGTCTTGTATAATATTTTTATTATTAATTTTACAAAATATCATGTGACACAGTTCTATCTTCCTCTGGCCATTAGAAGAAATTGGATTTCTTTCTTAAGTTGGGTGACGATGGGGTGGGGAACGGATGTATGTGTTTATTTTATTTTGCCTTTGATTGATTCTTGCTTTCCCTTTTACAGAAGGGGAACCATATGCCTCTGGATATCCAAATAGGTACAGATCAAATCAGGCCCGGACTGGCCATTGGGCACACCGGGCATTTGTCCGGTGGGCCGGGCCGCGGCAAGGCCGGATTGACTTAGGGGTTGATGGAGCTGCAGCTCCAGGCTCCTACCTTAAAATAGGCCCAGTCAGGACCGGACTGACTGGGCCTATGCGGCCTCTACGGCCGCATTAACGCAGCGCATAAGGGGCACCTGCCCCTAAAACCCGCCGCAACTGCGACCGGGTCCGCCACACTAAGGGGCCGGGAAGCCCCCACCAGGGCCCCCTCCATGTTAAATAAAGTTTTTGTTTACTTTATTTAACATGGAGGATGTTAAATAAAGTTAAAAAAAACCCCCGATGTTTTAATTTAAGCCCTGTGCGGCCGCAGACCCCTAAGGCCGGCCCTGGCGGGGGCTTCCTGGCCCCTTAGAGTGGCGGACCCGGTCGCAGGTGCGGCGGGCTTAAGGGGCCCTGCGTTAATGCGGCCGTAGAGTCCTGACTGGGCCTATTTTAAGGTAGGGGCCTGGAGCTGCAGCTCCATCAGCCCCTAAGTCAATCCGGCCCTGCCGCGGGCCCGGTCGCAGTTGCTGCTTGCTCCGGCAACAAGGTAAGTAGGGTGAGGGAGGGGGGTGCAGTGAGAAGGGGCAGAGGGGGGTTAGATAGTGAGAAATGGGGAGGGGGGATATATATTGAGAAGTGAGGAAGGGGGTACATAGTGAAAAGGGGGAACATAGAAGGGGCAGATAAGATGGGGAGAAGGGGTAGTGTGAATGCGTATGAGAATGAATGAATGAATGAATAAATGTGCGGATGAATTGTGTGAATGCGTATGACAATTAATGAATTCATGTGTGGATGAATTGCTTGAATGATTTGTGAGAATGCATTAATGAATGTGTTAATGATTTGTGTGAATGAGTGAGTAAATGCAAAGATGGTACGTGAAGGGTGGGCTTTAACAATAAATAAATAAATAAAAATGGGCTGCTCTGGCTTAAATGCCCAGGCCCATTTTTTGTCCCAGTCTGGGCCTGGATCAAATTATGATCTTCATAGATGAAGTTGGTCTCCACCATAGTCTCAGATTCTTCACTATAAAGTGGAATGCATAGATTTAAATACCTTGAGCGGTTTGCACACTTGCTACTGTTGGATGATGTTAGTTTAGTACCTTTATCATGATGTATCAATCCCACTATTTTGTAATATAATATGGCACATCCGTGGTTGCTAAGTTACAAAGCAATATGTCAATTGGAATTCACAAATTTTATTTTATATCATCACTCAAAGGAGTTGTCTGGTGCAATACATCTGTGCAACTAAACTCCAGTATAGGTGAATATATGAATGATTTGTTATTTTTGGATTTTGGAAGAAGTGTGCAGTAAAGTTTCTGGTTAAACATGCTATTTTATGTAACCTGATTGTAGGAACTGTTAGAGTTATATTCAGAAAAGATCAGTAAAAAGTAATCGAAGTGCTACTAATAAGTCGTGTAGTAAGCTCTGCTCAATCATTTTTCTTTCTCGTTCGTTAAGAAGTCTCTGTAAGTGGGATATGATCTGGAGTCTCTGAGTGAAGAGCTGCTTACCTATGGCATTCTCTTAATTCTCAGGGCACAGGAACATAATTTGGTCACCCATAACCCCTGACCAGTTTCCGATCACTCTCTGCTCACTATCGGATACTTCTCCCATAAGTGTAGTAGCCTTGTCTGTTTAAGAAGCCACAAAAACAGGAGAGAGGGAGTTTTGGATAATCTACCATGGGAAGCTCCCAGATATGCTTATTTGGGGTTGGTGATAGATGCTGTAATACATAGTTGATATCTGAAATTTTGTAGTGCATAAAATAATGATTTTTTTTTCTTATATGAACTTCTGGTACATTTTCATTTGATTCCCATTCTTTCTTAAACTCTCCATCGTAATCCCATGTGTGAAGAATTATAACCCCCTTAAAAAATATATATTTTATAATAAAGGGGAAGCAATGACGAGATTATTTTTCAAGACATCAATGAGACAAGTAATGTTTGAGACACTGCTTATTAACTTCCCCAATGGCTGCCAATTGCCTCTTTGAAGGCAGCACTACTGGGTGTACTGTGCATATGTGTGCAGGCATTCACTACACATTCTCAATTCTGTCTCGCCAGAAGTAGGATTGAAGAACCTCGTCAACAGTTGGCCACCGCTACAGTGCACTTGCCTACTGAACAAGCCAAAACACACTAAGCTAAATACTCTGACATACATTAGGAAGCTTGGGGTGATTGATACATTTAGAATAAAGGAAGAGCTATGTAAAACTGAAAACACGAATATAAAATACATTATACTTGTAAACACAGGACACTTTCAGTGTCTGATCGAGTGTAACAAGAAGGCAACTAAGAATGTATTTTCCACACTGCATATGGGAAATGAGCATCAATTAGATTAAAGACATTATTTGTAATGTTAATATGATTGCCCAGTAATTATTTTATTACATGGAGGCAGCACAGGAGTAAAATTTGACAGTGATGTGAACAATCTGCAGTTTTCTGACTGTAGCATGATAATAGGATGATGAAAGTATTAAATTATGTGATTATGGTATACAAAATTAGCTTATTGTTTAAGCAGGAAAAAATAGTGTCTGTGATTTACTATGAAGTCAAAGCCTTTGAACTGTTACTGTTTGAAAAGCTGAAATACTGAAAAATTGATAACTAAAGTTTTAAGCTTGAAATGTCCTTAGGTACCTTTCATCAGTGCTGGTGTTGCAAGGTGTGTTTTTATTACAATATATGTGGAATGACTGAAATCAGAGTGGAAATATGACTCCATTGTGTCTAAGGATGCAAGGTCCATCAAGTTCGAAGTCTCATATCAGTTGCTCCAGAGGTGGCCACATTAGTTGTGTGTCAATTCTCTCCTCATTATTGAAAATGTGTTTAATTGTATTTAATTCATGTAAGTGCTTACTTTTTATTTATTATTATTATTATTATTATTATTATGTATTCATCAATTAGCTTTCTATGTTAAGGTTATCATATATGTATTACATGGTGAAGTGTAAGAGCAGAGATGATGCTCCTGTTTTTGCAAGACTGATAAAATTGACAGTTCCAAAAACCCCAAAACAGGGTACAGAATATGGAACACAATAGCCAAATCCAGAAATAGGTCAAATGTTAGGGTTGCTTGCTACTAAAACAAAAAAGTCAAGAAAACTGATGTATCAAAACACCATGTACATTACTGAACACCATAGTTCCAGCTACATGCTTTTATTCAGTTATGGAAAATGTATGCTTAATGTTTCTTTGTTTTAAAGTGGTGTGAGAATTCCTTCCTGACCAAAGAATATAAGAATGCAGACTGGAAACCCTAAAGTGACACCATAGCTGGAAACCTTTTGCCAACCATGCACCATGAACGTGGTTGGCACGTGCTTGGCAGTGTTTAAAATACCTTTCTGTATAATAGTAGAGAGCCCTGATTTTTACAGGGTAGGGGCATAACTGTAGAAGTCATTGGGTGTCTCCTAGGAAGGTGGGTCATATGGTGTATAGTCTGTGGCTTTGCATTCTCTCAGTTTGTATAGTACACAGCTTTTTTCTTACTTCTCCACAATCATGTAATCTGTGCAACAGATGGGAAGTTTTCCAGAAACAGTGCAATCCAATGCCTCGTGGCTAGATCTATCATATAGATGTTCTAGGTTACCTAGGACATTGAGCTGGTGTTCAGAGGTACCTCTTGTAGCCTTAATCCATAGGGAAATGAGAATCATAAAATGTTTTAAATTTAACAAGTGGAGATCAACCTATTGGCCTTCCCTATTCTATATCATTACATTCTGGGATATACACTTTATGGACAAAGGTATTGGGACACCTGATGATTACACCAACAGAGACTTTGATGACATTGCATTCTAAATACATATACATTAATATGTAGCTGGTCTCTCCTTTGCAGCTTTAACAGCTTCCATTCATCTGGGAAGGGTTCCCACAGGATCTTTTAGTATTTCTGTAGGATGTCTTGCCTATTCATCCAGTAGAGCATTTGTGAGGTCAGGCACTGATGTTGGACTAAAGGGCTGGCTCACAATCTCTGTTCCAGTTCATCCCAAAGGTGGGGTTGAGGTCAGGGCTCTGTGCGTGCCAGTCAAGTTCTTCCACACCATACTCATCCAACTATGTCTTTATGGACCTTGCTTTGTGCACTGGGGCACAGTCATGCTGGAATAGAAAAGGGCCTTGCTCAAACTGTTCCCACAAAGTTGAAAGCATAGCATTGTCCAAAATGTCTTGGTATGTCCCATTCAGTGTCCCAATAATTTTGTCTATATAGTGTATCTCTTGGCTTACTTTTGTCTTACCACTCTGTCTTTGTTCCCCATACATTGTGTTCTGCGTGCTGCCCCATTCTTTTATTTTGATTCTTTTTCACACCTTACTTCTATTGTACTTGTCATTGCAGTTCTCCTTCCATCTCTCTTGTGAAGGAATCCAGATTGATAGGTTCCTAGCCATAGGATATTTTCTGTAGAGCTTTGATCCTTTTTGTACAACATCACATAAGAGTAAATACATTGTTGTCCACACAGGTCATCAGTGGCTTTGGCAGAAAAACATGTTGTGAAATTTAAACAGCCAAACTTTCCATTGTACTCTAGAGATGTAAAATAAATCAGACAGCCTCTCAGAAACGGAAACCAAATAGAGATTTTCTTTGTGTGCCCTTTTTTTTGTTACAATCTCTACAATGACTGGGTCAGACTCTGCCCTAATTTATTATCTTTGCTGTAAAGCCAACTATTTTTCAGTATCATGAAAGCTTGTTTGATCTTTGTGAAAAGACACTTATGGCCTATTTCAAAAGGCAGTCATCTGCTGCTTCAGTATCCTTGTTTGAGAATTGGAGAGCTCCAGCATTTTATTTGGTTCTTCTCTATGGTTAATTAAATTCCTTTTTAAATCAAATGGAGAAAACCTCTATGTTTAACAATATTCTCATTATGTAGAACACAAGTACACTGTTGAGATACGTATAAGAAACATCTTATTTTCAGAAGCCAGCTTTGTCTTAAGTAATATGAAAAAAACTCCCCGTGGCCTTTTAAAACATACAGCACAGCTACATTGTTTTAAGTATGGGGAGCCAACATAATTTAAAACAATAGAAAACTCAGCTTTTATTCTGATCAAATGATTCTGGTACAAGAGCTCAATGACAAAAGGAAACCTTCCAGATATTTACTAATGTTGAAATTTTTTCTTCCTTGTACAAAAAAAACTCATTACAATAAAAATTCAATTATAGTTATTATCTTCCCAGCTGTTTGGAGGATACTCACAGTATATACTGATTACTCGTCAGGGCGGTTAGACAGAGATTGATGCTGTATTAAGGCAGAACACAGGCACTTCTCCTTTGTTACTGAACATTAGAATAAATTAGCCCTTACAAATTCATGCCCTACCTCCACACCTCTAAATCTAACTAGGGATCTTTGGCTGGTTATTATTGCTAATAAGCTTCATTCAAGGGGAACTCAAGCATTGACATTGGGGGTGGGAGCAAGGGTGAGGCAAGAGAGCCAGGAGTCAATAGAACCTAATAACAATCACTAGACTCAATACACCATCCACTGGTCCTGGGTGATGACAAATGATCTTGTTATTGTCTGTCTGTAAAATTCATTTTACCCCCACTTTTGTAAGTGGTCATATTTATCACCCAGATTGCATTACGTTCACTGTCTCTCTGGACAGGAAAAAATGGTAACATAATTTAATATATAATAATCTCATACATGCAATTCAAAAAGGTGCACAAGACGAGTCTTTTTCACAGAAAGAATAGCATGATAAACTTTTTTTAAAAATTCTAACTCTGTCAAGTTAAAAGAATTTAAGAGAAATGTTGACATCTCATAATAAAACATTTTATAACAATATCTGGTAGTATACTGTCAGGCCTGTAATAATTTATCTTTTGTGACACTAATAATGCAGTTTTTTTTTAAAAAAATCCATGTTTTTCACAATGTTATATGAAATATGTATCCTAAAACTAGTATTCTCCAAACCAAAGTCCTTTTACATCAAAAAGTGGTACCTGGGGTGCCTGGACTGCCAAATGACTGGCAAATCATACAGGAGTAGCAATTGTGGTCAAGCACCAGGATAGTTGCCCTCTGCCCTCACTCCTCCCACCAGGTGAAGGCTGCTTCTTCACTACTGCATGAAATTACATGAGCCTGTTTAGCATCGGCCACCCACAACATGCCATTCTATTGTTAATGTTCACGCTGAGCCAGCCCTCTTTACCAAAATCTGACAAGCTCTCATTGTGGAATTCTGAATGGTTTAAGGGGCAGTTGTCCCCCAGGCCATCCCACCCTTGGTGATCACGCATCGATAAATGGCTGGGTTTATGTGACCATCTATGAATGGAAACTGTACACTAGATGGTCACAAGTTTAAATACAACAACATATTTATCAAAAGTGTTTGGCACATTTTCAGTGTATATGAGAAACATAGAAAACTACCAGCCTTCAGTTAGTTAGATAATTTAAACTATGTACTCATATTTTAGGATGTCACATTTTTTGCTTCTTAAAGTGGTGCTTCATCCAATAAAAAAAATGTCAGTCTCTTATTTCAATGTCCCATTACTACATTCAAAGATATATGTAATTTGTGGGTGCAAGGAATGAACCTTTGCTCTTATCCACCACTCTCTCAGTAAAGTAAAACTCTAAACCTCAGAGACTCTGTGGTCCTCAAGCTTTGCTCTTATCCACCACTCTCTCAGTAAAGTAAAACTCTAAACCTTAGAGACTCTGTGGTCCTCAAGCTACTAGAAATTTTAGTCTGCTCTACTACTGCTGTGGGAGCAGCACAAGATTCCCTCCCAAAAACAAACAGTGGCTTGAAAAAAAGTTATGTTGGCACATTCTGCTGCCCTAAAATATAAGTTCAATTAATCTCCCCCTCTCCTGTCTTCTGTCAGTTTCTTTTCTGCAGCTTCACACTCTCTCTTTCACTCCCCTCCCGTCTCTCTTGTCAGATGAGAACAGACAGCTGCCAGAGAAGGTGAGTGAGCAGGTAGGGGGCAGATACAAGGCAGGGGGAGAGGGCAAGGGCACAAGACAGGGCAAGGAGAGCAGACAAGGCTGTGGGGAATGGATAGAGGGAGACCTGGGGTAAAGTGCAGGGAGCACAGACAGGAATGAGAGAGCAGGCAGGGATCACACAGAGAGAGGCTTATATTTTGGCAGAAAATGTTTGCAAAAAAGGTTATCCATATTTCATCAGAACTGAAACGGCAGTAAACAAAATTTGTTGTCCCAAAACAAGTGAGCCAAAAACAAAACAAAGCATTTGTCCAAAATGATTTTGGGCGTTGTGTACAAGTCTAGTTTCTACTATATGTTGTCATTTCATTCAGTAACTTAAGTCATAGCAACAAACTTCTAATTCATCTAATATCTGTATACAGTGTTAACTTCAACTACAGATTCTAGATGTTGTTCATAATGACAGTTTTACATGACATTCCATGATAAATGCAGAGTTATCATAGAAATTATATTTACCTAATTATGTTTTGTTCACATGTACAAAAATCTGACAGGTCTGTCTTTAGCAAATGTAGCACAATCAGGGCCGGCCTTAGGGGTGTGCGACCTGTGCGACCGCACAGGGCGCCATGGTTGCAGGGGCGCCTGACCGGGACTTAGATTAAAGCATCGTTTTTTTTTTTTTAAACTTTATTTAACATCATTCATGTTAAATAAAGTTTTAAAGAAAAAAACGATGCTTTAATCCAAGTCCTGGTCAGGGGCTCCGAGCGGTTGCTCGTGAAGTTCTCAGCAATCGCTCGGCGCCCCTTACTCTCCGTGACTCCGTCACTGTGCCGGCGCTCAACATGAAATGCCGGCAGAGCGAGAAGACGGATGCCTCCCGCTCTCACCGCAGGACTCCGGCAACAAGGTAAGTGGGGGGGGGGGGTAGTTTGAAGGGGGAAAGGGGGGGGGAGTAGTTTGAAGGGGGGGTGTAGTTTGAAGTGGCGGGGGGGTGTAGTTTGAAGGGACAGAGGGGGGGTGTAGTTTGAAGGGACAGGGGGGGTGTAGTTTGAAGGGGCAGAGGTAGTTTGAAGGGGTAGAGAGGGGGAGTAGTTTGAAGGGGCAGAGGGGGGGGGGCGCCAGAGGAGTAGTCCGCACAGGGCGCCACAACGCCTAAGGCCGGCTCTGAGCACAATTATGCTTGCACCTTCACAAAACAAACATATTGTCATAAATGTGAATACTTTAAACCAAAGCCAGAATGAAAACAATTTTATTTCAGTTCTTTTAAGAACAATGTGCCAATATTAGGAGATAGTAGATGTTACTTATGCATGGCTCAGTGTTGTAACGTGATAACACAGTCAATATTTACAGTCACCTAAGAATAACAGGAATTAATTAGGTCTGGCAGCATTCTGCTGTTTAGCTTAGTGATAAGACGATCCAAGCAGTAGCTAATGTTTGCATAGGACACCAGTTGGCGGTTGTAGCATATTGCGTAAAAAAAACAATACTACATAATATTAATACCCCAGGGAATCACCACTTGGAGAGCTGTTGGTGGACATGCCCTATTAATAATGTAAGTTAAATATTTAGTGCCTATTTTCTTTATATAATTAAGCATGTCATTTACCATGCCTGTGTAAAAAAAATATAATGAAACTTTGGTTATGTTGTGGAGGAGTGCTGTGTCATGTCAGTGGCTTGAATGCCGAAGATGACCATTGTAGCATGTATGAATATGGTTTTAATAATGCTAGCATTTCCTTTTTAGCGGTTGCTGAAAACCTTTTTTCATGAGCGACCGTTCGACGGCCCTCTCTCCCCTTTGCTCCCTACCTCCTCGGTGCTGTGCACACCGTGCATCCGCCTCAGCGCAGCTCTGGCCTTCGTGATCGCACACCCCAAAGGCCGGCCCTGTTGTGACCACCAAGGCTTATGGTTATGTCGTTAGTGTGTGAAGTCCTAAAATTCTGTGGTGTATGTGTGAGGATACAAAAATTGACTTCTGTCTAGGGGCGCTTCAAAACACACGATCGCGAATCACTCATAAAAAATAAAACGAATAGAAAAGAAAAAAGAAAATAGTGTGATACAGTAAAAAACTGCTCTGGAACTTTAGCACAAGACTTCAATGGTTGCATTCGTATATCGAACCACCCTTCGGTATGTGTGTTGGTTCCTTGACCTCACGTGCATGGAAGACAAGAAATATCCAATAGGGTAATATCTTAAAAACCAATATGTACGCAGTGAAGTAATGCACTCACATTTAGATGAGGAATATCAAGCACATCTGGTTAGTTGTCCTGAAGTGGTGGTGGTCTCTGGATGAAGTTCCTGGTGTGGCTTTGCTGGACTCCAGGTTCCTCTGGGTTCCAAAAAGTTGTTTCTTTAATGTTCCAGTGTGGATATTTTGTAAAGTGCAAATGCTTGTGTGAATAAAATTTCCATTAAATTGTATTGTTGGAAATGTGATCAGTGGTGTATGTTCAACAATTCATGAACTGATTTTATGTGTCATACAATGATCAATATAAAAGAACAATAGATGCATGAAAAAATAAATAAATAATTTGATCCGGGACTTAGCCCTTACAGTACACTAATCGGCAAACTACACTATATAAGTGTTTTACAAAGTTTGTCCGAAATAAATAAAAGCAGTTAAAAGTAGTTAAAAGTATGTTCGAAGGTAAGAAATAGAAAAAATCGAATAAAGTCCAAGGTAAACAATCCTCTACGCGTTTCGCCGGTCAAGGGCTTCCTCAGGAGGTATAGTCGTGACCCAGTGGTGTTCGTCCTTTTATGTTCCCCCGGACACGTCATCCGTGTTTTTTTCCGTTCCGTGCGTATTTCGTTTTGTGTGTCTGCTCCCAGTACGTCATCGCGTATTTCTTCCTGCCGCATGCGTGTGATGTGTCCTATTCGTCCGTCCCCTTCGGTCTTTCGTTCTTTAAGACCGAGTGGTATGTCTGGTGTGTAAGTCTTCTTTCGTCTATATGAGATGAGGGATCACATATCCCGGGAAACAAAATAAAGATTCAATATGTGGACATTGTGGTGTTTGTTTTATTATAGATCACGGGGGGACAATATATCAGGAGATCCTTTCTGTATAAAGTATATATACGCGCTAAAGATTGATGTATATTGCGAGTGCAACCATTGAAGTCTTGTGCTAAAGTTCCAGAGCATTTTTTTACTGTATCACACTATTTTCTTTTTTCTTTTCTATTCGTTTTATTTTTTATGAGTGATTCGCGATCGTGTGTTTTGAAGTGCCCCTAGACAGAAGTCAGGGCCACTTCTGGTAAAATATATGCCTACAACAATAATTTATTGTTGCCACATCTCTTCCTGCTACACATTTATATTACATTTATGCCCATACTGCAAATATATGTGAGACAACATTCAAGACATCAGTCCTCAAAACACTCAGAAGGTTGACTCTCAAAGAGACACTTAGGTATTTGATAAGGTCATCTATCTTTGAACATGCTTACTGATAAATTTGGTATCTCATGAGCTCACGTCAATGCCAAGTGATGTAATATTTGATTTTTTTTTTATATAGTACAAAGGTAATAGACTGGGAATTTTGTTGAGGAGGCATTATAGGCCATATCATTTTGTAATACATCACAAAAAATGCTTGGAAGCATGTTATATAACTTAGATTAGTTTCAGTATATCTGCAGGTATAAAAAGTAATACAAGTAGTAGATGTTCAAGTATTTTCAAAAGAGCTAGATTTTTTAAATAAAAGTATGTCTACATATGATGGTAGTTACTTTAATCAGTGAATAATTGAACAAAAGAGATAGTGTTTATTTTAATGTATTTTTCCTTGTGGAGTGTTGGCAGGTGAAGTGCATTTCTGATGCATTAATTTTTTTGTTTATTTTTGTTAATAAGTAGACAATATTGGTATTTAGTCATCTTCTGACAACACCAAATTAGGCTTAACTCTTTAATTAGGTTGAGGAGGAAAATCACCTTCTTAAAAATCCTTCAATTAAACGAAACAGCTGTTAAAAAATAATTAAAATTTCACATGCATCATTTAAGTTCTTGGAGTGTTTCCATTTAATAACAAAACATTTGCATCAGTATATCCTTTTTTCCATAACCTTTTCAAAGATTTATGGAGAAGTACAAACTGTGAGATCGGGATTTTTTGGTACATTATCAGGAGACGGATGCAGGTGGCTACAGAAAACCAATGGCAAAATAGCTTTTTCAGGTTTTTCCCGATATTAATCATAAAGCCAAATTATAAAAAGTCAACACTTCTTCACTGGGACAACATATAAAAAGGTTATATAAAATCCAGTGTACATATTGTAATGAAAAGTAATAACGTTTAATGGAGTTCCACTCAGTCCAAAGCAAAGAAGTAATAAACATGAACTGACACTCACATAAGCCACGTGTATAATAAGGAGGAACTCAGTACATATTTCATACAAATGTATCTGCAGTAGCCATATAAATCATAGAAAGGCACAATGAAAAATATCATACCCAAATAATGGAATCAGCAACATAGTATGGTCCTTAGTTGTTTTAATGTTGTTAAATAAAGCATATAACATCCACCTATTGTCACATTTCAGGGGATTCTGATTCAATCCTACAGATGGTAGCTTCCCCCATTGGCTCCTCAGCCAAGCACCTACACCAAATGTCTGAACCTGCGGTTCCTCTAGTACTGAGCAGGATTAGATTGTAAGCTCGCAAGAGCAGGGGCCTCTTCTCCTTTTGTACTAGTTTGTTATTGTTTGTGATTTGAAATGTATCTACCGACTCTGATTGTAAAGCGCTATGAATCTGCTGGCGCTATTTAAATAAACGTAATGTAATCAGTGGCCGTTTCCATCATTTTGGTATGACATTTGTCATTGCGATTTGAATGAAAGTGCCTTTCTGTGATTTATATGGATACTGCAGATACATTTGTATTGAATAAGTAGTGAGTTCCTCAGCGTTATACGCACAATGGCTTATGCAAGTGTCAGTTCATGTTAAACATTTAGTTATTGAACATCATTTCACTGTTAATAAACATAATTTCAAGAATTGTAATCAATAGAAGTGTTCAAAGTCAGTTCTCTAAACCCCAGTAGAAAGCACAAGTTGGATCGATCAGGGACCTATCATTTTGATAGATTCACTTGTTCTAATGAAAGTCAACTCGGCTTTTGTGTGCTGAACTGCTGCTACTGGATTATCCTTAAGACTCTTTAGAATTCTTTATAAAGAAATCAGTGTAGGTTTTTATTCAACATTCAGTGTTGTCGCTCCTAAAGTTCAAACAGATATAAACTGCAGCTGAAAAATTTTTACTGTATTGGTTGCAAAATGCACCAAACTAGAAAAGGAAAAAGTTAATAATAAAACTATATAGCATTTTCTTTATCATATTTCCATCGTATAAAAAAGTTAGACACTTGCCAGAAACTGGCACCTGTGAGACCTTCACTTCAGGCATTAAGGATAAAAACAGCTGTCCATTTCACCATAACTGCCATGGATTAGATTACAACTGACAGCAATAAGGCACCGGAAGGGCACACATCATGTCCTCTCTTTCTTCACAAGTTTTAGAACATTTTAATAATTGTAAAAGAAATGCAAACTGAATAGGCAAATCCATGTATACATTTAGGAGACTTATCTCATAATCACAGCCCAGTGTGGGCTAATGTCACATAGTTAATGTCATGTCTAAGTTATTACGCTTGTAATCAGTTTAAAACTTCAAATTAGGGCAAAAAAAAAATAAAAAAAAAATAAAAATATATATATATATATATATATAAGTGAAATTTATGATAATCCATATATTTTCATATATATGTGACTATGAATGTGGTTTGGTAATGTATAGCTCCTAATTGAGTGGCATATAAATTGGTGCATGAGTGCAATCTTTTAATGCTACGGTCACTGTGTTTGCATCCAAAGGGTTAAAATGCCACTGGCATATTTTTACCTGCCTGGGCGTGTTAACACAGTGTGTTAAATTTCTTTAGCTCTCTGTTGAGGATTCTATGGCTTTTTAGGATCTTGTCTTTCTATAGTTGCTCTTATAGTCTGGGCACCATGTTGAATCACTGTAGAAGCAGAAGTTTTCTATCGCTTTCAATTAAGCATTTTTTACTGCAATTTTGTTTTTCATCAGGGAGTTGTATTGCAAACCATGCATTTTCAAAAATAAAAAAAACACCAATTAAGGTTTAGATGAGTTGAAAATTAGGCCCATTGTGTTCACAGCAGTATTAACACAACATACTCTATATGGCCTTATTGAACAATGTAATGTTCTCAAGGGTGTTTTTTTCGTGTATATATATATATATATATATATATATATATATATATATATATATATATATATATATATATATAAGGCCTGGACTGGTCATTAGGCCTTTAAAATGCCATGTATTTTTAGTCATCACTCATGCAACCACTCCAATCTTTTAGTGTGTGCGGCCTACTGTCAGATACACCTAGCCACATAGTTGTATCATGCTTCTGCCTGTACAGAGTAGATGTCACTTAATTGCCAGGGCTGATTTTAATTTCCAGTCCATTCATGTATATATGTATGTATGTATGTATTGGAAAGGAACATCCTATTAGTGGTTGAAGCCATTACTCCATCAAAACTTATCCCCAGACATGTAGACGTCTTACAGCCTGTTGATGGGTTTGCTTCACCTGTGGGACAAATCATATTTAGAATTAAATATAGTGCCATAAACTGCATTCTTAGCACTTCTGAGTTATCAAGCCCTGCAGAGAAACATCTTATTGTGTCTGATCTTGTCCAATTCATATTTTCTCATGAGAATCTTAAAAAATGCTGATTCCTAACATTGCCTGACACAGCCAATCCTAGGACTTTTATGTCTACATTTATTAATTTGGTTGCCAGCATAGGAGTGATCCTCAGGGTGATGTCCTATACCTGCCCAGCACCCTAGGCAGGCAATTAGTTTGCCTATACGATGGGGCCAGCTCTGGTGCCTACCTTGCTCCTAGCTGCCTAACTCCTACATGATGCATAAATATGCCAAACCCTTTCTTAAAATACATTAAACTATAAGAAACAATTGTTCATGAAATGTCACATTTGACATGTGAAAAACAAGCTAAAGTGTCATGAAATGTAAAATGAAATAGATCTTTCAATTAAGCTACAGCCTTATTATGGTCAAACAGTGGCTTGTCTCCAGGATCAATACTGCTGACAGACATTCATACATTGGACTAGGTATTCCATGAGCAGCAGTTTTGTTGATTTAGCACTTTTAATATACCCAGAGAGGGATGTGCACAGGAGATTATTAGGGCAAAAAAGGGCCGTATGGTTCATTGGAAAGAGAATGAATTTGGTACATGCACTGATGTGCTCACCCCCATCACCCTGCTAACACATGATGTAGGTTTTAATTGCAAGATGAGAGGAATTTTTATCTTGCCAGTTCCTACGTGACACTGAGAAAGATGAAGCCATTTGTTGGTATTATTAGAGCCAGCTGTGTATTTGGCTGAAGCGATTGTACACTACATCTCATGTACTTTTTTGAGAGGATCACAAGTATCTGGACCATATGGTAAATTATTTTATTATGATCAAGAAGGTTCTCGAAGTCTGTTAAATTTAAGAGCCCTTCAGATATCTGATTTTATTTTATTATGTACGCTACATGAAGCTCAGGGAATAGAGACATTTTTAACATGGCAGTCGCAACATTTTGCAATCATTTGATCCAATTTGCATCAATGCGATCTAATAATAACATAGTAGTATTTATTATTTATATTTTGTAGTTGATGGTGTACATTCGCTTCATAGGACTTGTTACTAGTGGGGTACATCAGGGATCAGTATTGGGACAAATGACAAATGATTGAAGTACATTACAATAATGTTTTTTAGTACTCTACATACCCTATGTTTTTTTTTACCATACCCTATGCCATTTTTACCATATGCTGGTTAGATTCCCCTTTTCCATGTTTGATGTACCCACACAAAATAAACATCTTTTTTTATATATATATAAAAAAAAATAGGACTTACAATTGAAATCAAAGAAACATGCAAAAACTAATTGTGAGTGCTAGTATGTAAAAAAAAACATACTAAAATTATTGTTCACCAACATCCCTTCATTACAGATATACCCACATACATCCACCCCTTACATAATACCCTATAGGTTAGTATTGGGGTAGTGAAAGGGGAGGTTATACTTTTTACAATTTTTTTTTTTCACTGTTATCGGTGCAATATGGATAGAGATCTCGCATGCATACATCTTATGTATTCCAGTGATGTCACAATGACATCAAGGAGCTCACTGTATTATTTATTTATTTTATTTTTCATTTTTATTTATATTTCATTAAAAAAACAATAACTTTTCGGGTGTAAGCAGCGATTGCATGATCAGGTGTTCCTTATTTAACAGTGTACCTGCACTCACAATGAGCGGTATTACACACGAACAGTTGGCAGGAAGCGACAAATGCTGACTTCTGCTGACAGGGAGGAGTCTAGGTTGTCAATAGACAGCCAGACAAGGAGATGTCCATGCTGCTGTGAAAAACACATGCAGTACAGGTACGCCCTAATGGTGTCCTACCACACCTTTTGTTGATGTACCTGTACGTTTATAGGGTAGTTAAGAGGTTAATGTTGATAAATGTAAAATATTGTTTATTTTCTAATTGTTTCTGATGACTTAAAGGTAAGCAGACAATGCAATAAACCATCTCAAAAAGCAAGCATGATGCTGGGTTGCATAGGGAGACATGATTAGCAGAAAGAGGGAGGTGATTATGCCACTCTACAGATCTCTGGTCGGGCCTCACCTAGTGTATTGCGTACAGTTCTGGAGACCCCATCTCCAGAAGGATATAGACAAATTGAAGAGAGTTCAGAGGAGGGATACAAAAATGGTAATTGGTTTGCAGGATGAAAATTATCAGGAAGACTAAGGGATCTTAATATGTATAGCTTGGAGGAAAGAAGAGAGGGGAGGAGATGTCATAGAAACAATTAAATGCTTAATGGGATTTAACAAAGCACAACAGGCAAGCTTAGTTGAATGGAGTAGAAATGTTACAACAAGAGGTCCTTGTCTAAAACTAGAGGGTTCAGAGGCTTAGATATAATGAAAAGAAGTTCTACTTTTCTTTAGATAAATTGAACTGTCTCAAAGTAGAGGTTGTGGAGGCTAATATAGTGGAGAAATTCACAGACCCAGAACTGGTTTTAGTCCCCTACATTGGGAGACAAAGGGCAGACTAGATGGGTGGAATGGTTCTTATTTGCCATCAAATTGTATATATGTTTGTATGTAAGTAGATTTCACAATCATCTCTATAATCAACTGATTGAAAGGTAATTCTCCATTTAAAAGAAAACAAAAAAAGAATTACAGAACAATGGCATCACGTGCTTACATTCCTTAACTTTAATCTAGAGGCTATCCTTAGGAATAATCATTATTAGTTATTAACCAGTTATGTACACATTTAAGATATAAACATAATCCTGAGTGCCTGAATTAAAAATATTAAATAACTATCCAAAATAAATAAGTAGTAGAGATTTCATCATCTTTCCATGTTTAACAAATTCATTTTCTGCTGGTGTTTTTTTTTTAAAGTGGTCTTAAGGTGTATCAAAGGCTGCAAAATAAATAGGAAAATTAAGAATGCTTCATTAAGTCAATTAATTAATCATGGGAGGCAGAATCCTGAGCTGGGCTTTTTTCTAAGCCTGTTTGCTGCCCTCCACCTCCTCTGTGGCTGTCAGGATATCCTGACGAGGCGACAATAGGGTCACCACTCAATCATAGACAGTGCAAAAACAGTGGATCTAAGATGGCAGAAAAAAACATCTGATGCCTCCACTAGACTGCAATGTCCGTCAATAATTTAATTGGTGCACTACCTACTTTCTTAAAATACTATTACTTGGGAATGAGCCATTGCATAATAATTATTTAATTGTGTGAGAATTTGGCTTCAGTTAGAATTTGTTACATGATCAAAGTGGAAGACCACAGTAAGCTTATTTTAATTATATACATTTCTTTTGTAGATATTCTGGATACTGTTGTGGGTCTTATATAAATATAATAATTTTCTGTAAATGTGCTTGGGATTTCTGATTTTTTTTCTTTTCATTGTAAATCAATGTTTTGTCATATTGATGTACACAAAGTACACACCTTTTAGCTGTTGGTTTCTGTGATTGGGTTATTCCCATCATTCTGGTACAGGTTGATCTTAGTTTCATATGTCCAAAGAATGCTGTTCCAGAAGTGGAAGTGTTTTTTTAGATGTTTTTTGGCGAAGTGTAATCTGGCCTTATCTCATGAATGGTTTGCAGTTTGTGGTGACCCCTATGTATTTGCTTTTGTGAAGTCTTCTCTTTATGGTAGACTTGGATAATAATAAACCTACCTACTAATGAGTACTCTTCACTTGGTCGAATCTTGTGAACCGGTTCTTCTTTACCATGGAAAGGATACTACGATCATCCACCACTGTTGTCTTCGGTGGAGTCAAGGCATTTTTGTGTTGCACAGCTTACCAGTGAGTTAGTTTTTTCTCAAAATGTACCAAACTGTTGATTTGACCACTCCTAATGTTCCTGCAATGTATTTTTGCAGTTTAAGGATGGACTGTTTCACTTGTATTGTGAGTTCCTTTGACCACGTGTTGTGGGTTCACAGCAACAGCTTCCAAATGTGAATGCCACACCTTGTATCAACTCCAGATATTTTACCTGCTTAATTGATGAAGAAATAACAAAGGGATAGCCCACACTTGTCCATAAAACAGCTTGAGCCAATTTTCCAATTACTTTTGGTCCCTTGAAAAAGAGGGGTCTGTATATTAAAGAGCTGCAATCCCTAAACCCTTTTGGATGTGAATACTCACACATTCAATGTGAGAGACTGCACTATAAGCCCATATTCATTACTTTACTGCAACTTACATTTATTTTGGTAAACAGCTAAAGTAAAACTTGTGTCTGTGTCCAATAATTTCTTGACCTAACTGTATTTCTAAAACAATTTAGTGGTTTAGTGCCTAAACACCATACTGCAAAAAACTTCCTATCATTTCAACTAACAAACTCATTCAACTCAGCTAAATTATCTTTTTCATTAAGGGCATAACTAAAAATATAAAAAAGAATAAAAATTTTAAAGTGATCTTTCTGCCTATATGCTTTTTAAATTGAAAAACAGCAGACTCTGTGAAATGTCCTCCTTAATGGAAATGCTTGACACTGTAGAACATTAAGCAATAGTGTGCTGTAGAACAGAACAGATATGTGAAATTATCCTTAGTGTAGCAGTTAGTAGCAAATTGACACTTTCAAGATCATGAATACATGGACATTTATCCAACTGCTTGCCCTTCATACTCGTTTGCCAAATTTGTATTAAAAAAATGAAGCATTGGTCCATTAGGTAGCTTCCTTATTACAGTAGCAGATGCTGTTATAAGCGTGGCATTGCACTTTCAATATGCCTATTATTACAGAGAAATTAGAAAAAAGAAACTGTGTGTCATATCAGGCTGACCACGCATTCTAATGAAGACAAAGACCTGCTTACATTAGAGACACTGTATGATTTCAATGGTCCTCCAGGAGCCTGACTTTCTGTTGTCCTTTCATTAGTAATCATTTTTTCCATATGCAATGTTTTAAATCCCATAGCTGACATTGTCTAAATAGCCTTTTGTAAATGCCTTCTAACTTTAGGGCTTTTATGACTATGCACACCAATCTCTCTACTAACATTTGAAAGGGCTTCTAATTAATGAAAAAAGAGTGACAGGATCTAAAAGCAAAAGGCTCTGACAGATTATTGTGTGATGTATTACTATTACATATGCTCCAACATCACAATTTTTTATGCCTTTTATGGTTTTTAGGTTGTGTGCTTCCATTTCTCTATATAATTTATTTTACCGACTAGTAGATTTATTAGCACAGTATTTGAAATTACTAATGAAAAGTTTAATATGATTGTAATTCACAGACTACCATCAGCTTTTACCTTGAGATATTTTACTGAATACTGAAGTTATGTTTTGTATGCATTTGTAGGGTTGCCACCTTTTCCCCAAAAAACAATACCAGTCATAGTTGGTGATGGGCGAGGCCAGAGCCACTCAATGTTGCATGATCCTACGAGATAGAGCTTCAGGGTCCTCTGTGCAGTTACAGGGTGCCTAAAGCTCAGTACTCATAAAGCACTGCGGATATTCTGAAGCACAGTAGTAGCCCAAACAGTCTTTTGAAACATACCTATTTATTACTTTTTCCAAGAATCAGGAACAAAACTAAACTATTAAGCATTTATTTAGCATGACTAAACAGGCAACCCAGGTCATGTGAAATCTGTGATGACATTAGGTGTAAACATATAAGAAGTGTCTGAAAGTAAGAAGACTAGACCCTGCAAGAGTGACTGGTTGAATACCAAGCTAGACTTGTTAAATGAAAAGTTGTAGGTTTAATCAAGGATTTTGGAGAGTGTAAAAAAGTATGAGGCCAATGAAGATCACATTTGCAATGCAGTTGTAATATGTAACCTTTTCAGATTTACATGTTGGTAGAAGAGAATCTCAACCAAAATAATCTCAACATGATTTCATTTTTGTTTATATATAGACCCAGTGCCATAGTGTTGTTTGTGACTATTTTGGACTGTAGATTAGATCAATCTTTCGTATTTATTTTTTCTACCCATCTAGATAATTGAATCATTTTCTGCCCTGGTGAAATGAATGGTTAAACATTCACCTCCTTCTAACAACAGTATTGGGCATAAAGGGAAAGGTAGTAGAATTAATTTTGAGAAAGGTGTTAAATAGGGTAGATTTAACCAGATCACAAAAAAAGGTTTAATGCATACAACAAATAACTTTTTTTTTTATTGGTGCAGACATATGCATTTATACATTATATATATACATATATAATGTTTTACATTTATATTCCTAAAGTAAGAGTGGCCTCTGCAACTGATCAGATAGTTAACATCTCATATGATATTACATCTACATGCAAAGGCAGGGCATTCGCTTGGTTCTACAACCCAAAATTAAGTGCTGGTAGCCTATATAACAACTTAATTAAATCTGTTTTACAATGTAATAATGATAATGAGCAGATATGTCTGCAGAATAGTAATATTCAGATTTTTTTGCATGCTTTGGCAAGAAGTTAGACATTCCTACAAGGAATTTGTTTCTCTAAGGCTCTCCTCATTCATGAGCACTGATGTGTTAATGAAAATGAATGAAAATCTGACTGGTATAATGTACCCATAGTTCTAAGAGCAAACAATTTATTTTGTTTGCAACAGAGTGATTTGATTCTGCAGTATATATAGCAGTCTGTCAATAGATATTATAGTGATGGGCTGATTTTTCCTTTTTTTATTCTATATTAAGTATCTTTTCTGTCTAAAAGGGTTTAATGTAAAAACCTGAAATTGAATTTATTTTTTCAGGAATATAATTTTTTTCTGTGATAGTTTACAAATGTTTTTTGTAATACGATTGTTGTATATTTAATTATATCAGATTTGGGGCGGGATTACGCTTGTTTGAGATTAGAAAAAACAAGGTTTCGCAGGATTTCCCAGGTCTTGTAAAAACTGATAATAATTGATGAATGACCAGATTGGCAGACCCTGACAGCCTGCTTGCCTGGCCTTTGCACTGTGACAGATCAAGCCTTACAAGTGTGAAATAGCCAATTACTGAAATAACTATTGAAAGTAAAAGGCCAATGCACATATTGCTACTGTGGGACACTGTAGCGTTGTAGATGGAAGGAAAAACCAAGATAAAGTTCTTTTCTAAGCAGCTGATCCCACCATGGCTTAACAATGCTATTGAACAAGCAAAGATGAGACAAAAGACTTTTCCCCTTTTCTAACAGTGAGTATCCTCCTTTTTATTGACGTAAAGTTTATGATGCATGATATAATCTTGTAACAGTGGTTCTAATTTGCACATATAAATCTTGCTTTTAAAAAGCAGTTAAACAGGTCACAACCATAGATTTTGTGCAAAAGCATTAAACACTATTTTTTGCCTGAAATGAAAAGTCATACAGTGTGCCGAGTGCTAATCCTTAGTAGCCATGTGCTATTGACAGAACAATTTATCTTTATAAAAGACAGTGAAAAATTCCAATCTATTCACTGACATCACATTATCAGCCGTAATATATGACTGCATCTAAATATAAGGTATGGGTCCGACACAGCTGAGAGCTTCCTGGCAATTTTCCTGTAAATATACTGTGTACTGGACAACCAGCAAATTACACTTTCGCTATGTAATTGAATGACCTATATTTATAGGAAATTTAAAGTTTTACAGTGTTTAATGGGATATAACATAATATTTAGCTTTGGATAAGCTGCTTCTTTAAAAGACTTTAGTAGTAAAATGAAAGTCATTTAAATGTCCTTTTAATGTGTAAAAAGTATTACAGGGCCACTTGCCTCCATACTTTACCTTAATGATTCAAACCCCGAAATTCCCATATTATACAGAAACACCTATCTATATTCCATTTCTGTTTTATTACCTGTGAATCTACTTAGCTTAGCTGCCAGTTCTTACTGTTATGTACTACGTGGTTCAATATATAGTTATTATACCCCTGTGTGGTTGTACATTCTAGTTTTCCTTTCTGGTTTTATGTAGAACAATTTTTGTGTCTTTTAACCTGAAAATTCAGCTTATCTAAATCAAAATCACTATTGTTTTTTTTCTCATTATCCAATGAAAATACAGAAAAACTTCTACAAGTTGTAATAATATATTATTCTTAGAGGAACATTCTAATACGCAGTAATTTAAAACTGAAAAAGCACAATGGAATCAGAATATAATTAAGGAGAATAAGCCACATGATACACTTTCTAATGAGAAATTTTCTATCAAGTATACGCATTAGGGGTATTATCCTCTGCAGGCATAAAACATCATATTGTGTTTTAAATACATTTGATCCAATTTAACAAAGATAAAAAGTGTGTATGAAATGAAATGCTTCTGGCTCTTTCAGTATAAACCAGAGTGAGAAGATACATTTGTATTTGTTTCATTCAGTTAATATAACTTTAGAAAGAATGTAGTAATTTTGGCAATTCATATTTTATTTACATCCCAAATATATATGAAATCTTAAATTAGGTACAATATGGTCAAATCAGTTTGTATCATTATTTAAGTTACATGTGATCCTTCAAAAAAAATCATAAATTCTACTAGAATATTAATCACGAGGAAGGTCTTATTGAAAGTGGCTAGTTATATGGTACTCTGCGATCTGATACATTATGGATCCCTGCTAGGAGGGGTGGCATCAGTAATTGCTGTCTGCTGTGGGTCAATATAAGGACACTCAAAAAAATAAATAGTTGAAAGTAACATTGAAATGCTTTGTATTGTTCTTGTGTAGTCACTCAAATTAGTGACTTCCCAAGAAATCACTTAGAGAGCACTAATCTGCATCTAGTCACCAAATGTTTGTTAATCCAAACTCAATTTCTTACCATATATGGTACAAAGACTAACAGCCAATCAACACTCTGTATGCAAATAAACAAGCATAACGCATGACATGTTAATAACGTTACATGCATTTAAACTTTCAAAATGTGTTTTATTGTTGTCATGCGTTACACAGCATTTTAATACCTTTATCATACAGTATATACAGAGCATTTTAGATTCTTCTAGGGGTGATCTTTGCTTATTTGGCCTACAAAAGAAGAACTAATAGATCATCCTCCTGGGTCTTTTTAACCCATGGTTCCAAGATGCTTCCCCATAGAAAAGCATTATAGATACAACAGCACTTAAAACATGAGTTGGAGCCCTGCACCATAGTCATGGCTCCAACCACACCCTTAAAACAAAATTTGAAGTGTTGAGAGTTGTGGTAGCTACCGGCTGACTTACAGATGATATCAGGCTTTTTGTTGCTCTTTGTACATGTAATTGGTTAGTATTTTCATCTTCATTAGCTTCTATAAAGCTTTTCTGTAAACTTTGTTACAGTTCTCCCCTGTTTGATTGCAAAGATTAGTTTGGAAAATCTATTTCAGATCCTGTACTTTATGTTCTTACAATCTAGAATGCAGGTAAAATTGTCAAATATTCTGTATAGAATGCATGAAAATATGTCCTTGATGTCTACTTAATATTCATACCTATCCTGCCTATCCAGGTGTATATCTGTTCTTTGCAAACTACAGGACAAGCCTTAGGCCTTTCAAGCACAGGGTCAATGGTTTAATTTGAACTCCTGACTTTGACTGACACTCACTATCTCCAACCCCTGGGGTTTTCCAATTTCACAGTCAAATCGGATCATTCTTCTTTTCAATCCAGTCATTTTCTAAACATACAGGGTTAGGGGCTTTTCAATTTATGCATTTTGACCTTCTTTTCTTATATTATATCTAACTCTGATATATCTTAGCTCTAACAGTTATGTTACAAACCATGTTTCTTAATTCCCACCATTGTAACTCTATAGGTGGCAAATCATATCAGTTGTAATGTCCATTTGAAATTAAATACATGTTTTGCCATGGATGATTGTTGTTATGGATCCTTGATACTTTCTTGTATATTATCCTGTCTTATAGTCCACATTTTCAGCACAAGATCTGTAAGATTTGTGTCAGGTGGAATAAAAATTTGCATTCCTTATATGTATGTGTGTGAGAAAGGGGAATTCTGGTACCCAGGGCTCTTACTTCATGTTGTAGCTCTCATACCACAGGCTAGGAATGTTCAGTTTAAGTTTATAACCAAACCTCTTCATGGTGCATGGTGGCAGTGGATAGCCTTCACACGTAATCAGAATCACTGGATAGCCTTCACACTTTATTATTCCTCTTGCCCCTTTACACACAGGTTGGGCGAACAATGAGTATTAGAACCCTATATTACACAGGGATGTGTGCTTACACGTTTGCCATCTTTCTGACAATTCATTACATGGCTGTTAGAGATTCGTAATGTGTTCTAGTTTTATACCATGTGTATCTTGTTGATATAGGGAATGGCATGGCTATGTGTAGGTGGTGAAACTAATTAAGCATCTAATTATGTTGCCATCACCTCATTGACCTCTGCAACCTGGAAAAGAAGCCATTGATGGATACAGATGAGATTGGGCTACAATAACACAAAATAACACTTAAACAATACTAAACTTGCATAGAGCACTAAAAATAGGTGCTACAATATTTATTTACATAGTTCCTTCTGCTAACGCAGTATATGGCCTCTGTATACAACACCATAGACAGCACTTAGCAAAGCTTGTGATGATTAATACTGGCTCAAATAATGTTGTAGATGTAAAAGCATAGACTTGAGGCAGACAATGTGAGGTATATGGATCCTTCAAGCTTACTGGATTGAATCTGCCATCATCCTTCACCATAAACTGCCCAATAGCACCATTAGACTGTATGAGGACATTTTCATGTGGGGGATGGGGCAAGCCAAGTTATTGAACAATGAAGCTTTGTGTATACCAAGCAAGTTACACCACAGGCTGTTCATCAGTCTGAACCTAAAAATTTAGTTTTTACAGAAGATCAGACTTGTGTCAAGTGATCTTTGCCTTGAAAAAAGCCATCTGCCTTTAGGAAAAATATGACATTTCTGCCAAATATCACATACAATAATAACCATTAGATTTTGCACATCTTTACGTCATAAACGGTTTCTTTGCAACATTGGGGGCATTGTGCGGATAAAAGAAAGATGTAGGTGGATTATAACTTGAATGCACATGTGTCAGTTTGTTAGTTTTCATAATGTTTGTCAGCATATATACATTATCATAAAGATAGTCACCAGAAAAGGACCGCCTGCCCCCACCCCATTTGCCGGCTCTCTCCAATGACCAGTTGATTTTTGGAATTCAAGGACAACGAGGAGTGAGGGTTCAGTAGACTCATAGCCTCTTTTGTCCTATGTGAATACATGGAGAACCAGCACTGTACACGCAACCAGTGCATTGCATACATTTTCTATGATATGCCCCAGGAATATACTGGGGAGGGGGCATCCAGGAATATTTATCTATAGTAACTTAAAATGAATTGTGATTTTGATACTTTGAATATATGTACAAGCATGATTGCAAAAGATGATCTTAAATACTTTAATTGCAGGTACATTTTAATACAGAAGTTAATGCATTATTTATAAAAAGAATTAAAAAAAACCCATAATGGTAGTAATTTCTCAGGTTTTGTTTTATTAACAATGTTTATACTTTTCAAAGAACGCTGTTTGTCTCTTGTGATTTTAACATTAATGAATGCCACATTGTGGCATACTAATAAAATTTATAAAATATGTTTCAAGATGATGTAATTAAATATTTCTCATTCTTGTATATTTATTACATCAGCAAAAAACAATAAACTTTGTTATTTAAATGAATGAAACCAGTTTAGTAAATCAAAAGAGTTGCACATGATACTATTGTAAATTATAGAACACAAGAAATTATTTTCCTTACTTGTATTTTATTAGCCTTTCCATACAAATTTTAAATGACCCTTTTTTATCCAGAGAACAAGCACATGTTTAATGTCAGTGAAACTTCAAAGTTACAGGTATTAGCTTTGAGAATAAAAGAAGTTGAATGGCCACTCTGTTTTTGTCCATCACCCTCACAGATACAGATTGCCTTCTTCTGAACTCATGGGTTTGAGTAACTCAGTATGCCATCCTGGGTCATATATAATTTTTGTTTCACAAGGATATGGGTTTTTTTTATACATACAAGCTCAGATGTAAACATTCCTTATTGTGGATTGAATCATTTGTATAAAACTATTTAATCCAGATGTGTTACTTCAAAAATGTGAGTAGCCATTTTGTTTATTATAATCAGCTATTGTAGTTGACATACATGCTGATGGCATTACTGATGAAAAAACTGTAAACATAATCTTGGTGAACTTCCTCCAAAATGGTGGAGCGTCTACAGATCTGTCACTAGAAGCTATGTCATTTTTCCTGAAGTTCGCCAGGAGGTCATGTCCGCGGAGATGTGGATGAAGAGAGAAGAGACAAAAGAGACAAATTACTGAATTCAGACTATACAGTCTGGCACAGTGCCCAAGAAAATGTCAGAGGGTCCGCTCCGGGAGGTCTGCTGCCGCCGTGGGTCTGTCGGGTGGGGGGTCCTCGGTGGTGCCTGCCGTCGGGTCGTCCCGTGCTGCTTCTCGTCAGGGGTCACGCTCTTCGCCGTCCTCGGTCGCCGTGGGGGAGTCCTGGGGGGCTCTTGTCCTGCCCCTTGTGCTGCTGGTCTTCTGGTCATACCAGCATTTGAAATACATTGAGGCGTCTAGTTTTCAAAAATATATGGTTTGATGGGGTAAATTGCATTGGCCAGCTTCAAAGATACCCGAAATGGCACATGGGGCAGAATGACCAGCTTTGGAAAAAAATGGTTTTAAAATAGCAAAAGGCTACTTGTACTTATTGCCCAATGACTTGCAGAAAAAAAGCAAAAAAACATAAAAACTAGACTTGCGCATTCGTCTTCGGGCAAACATGAAAACGAGCACGAAAAGGCCGTTTTTTTGTTCGTTCCGAAGACACGCCGAAGATAATACAGTGCCGGCAAAACGTAGGAGAAGACGAAGACTCACAACCACGAAGAATCGAAGAATGTAACTTCGTTTTTGCTGCGCAGCCGCCAAAATTTCAAACAGGAGTGAGCTGATCCTCGTCTGTCCACTCTTGTGACGTCACGCTAAGGGTCTCGTCCAATGCCTGTGCTGCTGTTTTTTGAATTCTGAAACCGCCTTTATAAGACCAGAGCTTGCCTGAGAGATCCATTCATTTTTCGCTGTGACTGCTTTGGCAACACTGCTGTGCTGCATCCGAGCGTTACAGAGAGAGATTGTTCTGTTCTGTGTGAGACTGGTAAGCCTTAGCCTGCCATTTCCCACAGTGTACTCTTCCTCACTTCAGTTCAACTTAATTAATATATTTAATAATAATAATTTGATTAATTTAATAATTTTTTTATTTAATTTGTCATCAACTGTAGTGTATAGTGCTGTTGAGTTGACAGTGCACCCAGTGCCTCAGTGGCACTGGGGTGCCCTTGCCCTGGGCTGGCACTAGTGCCTACTGACTGTCCTGCTTAAATAAATTAAATAATATAATTTATAAATAATTATTTAATAGAATATATAATAATTTAATAGTACATTATAATATTATATATATATATTTGTCAGTCATATATATATTATATACGATAGTATACTAGTGTAGAGTGTACTGTAGACATTCAAGACATCTACTAGTGTCTAATCTAAAATCATTAATTAATATCAATAATTCTATAATTCTTATCTTAATAGTTAATTAAATTAGCTATAAATAAAAGTAATAATATTAATTAATTACTACTAGCGTATAGTTCAGCTAATCTTATTAGTACTGGTGCTGCAGCTCTATAGTTTGTGCTTTGTTTTAGCAACAGCAAGAGACCAAGTCAATTTTTCTTAATTAATAATCTTTCATTTTATTTCATTTGTTTTGCTCACCTCAGTCCATCAGTGAAGTGAACTTGTTGGGCTAGTGAGTGCAGCCGCATAAGTGCTGTGTTCTTTTTTGATCAGCAAGCAGTGACGTTAACTGTTTTGCAAAGATTTTCTCATTTATTTTACATTTTATTTCAATTTTATTAAAAGTACCCTTAGTGTTTTGCTCACCTCAGTCCCTCAGTGAAGTGAACTTGTTGGGCTAGTGAGTGCAGCCGCATAAGTGCTGTGTGTTTCAGCAAGCAGTGAAGCTAACTGTTTTGCTGTGACATTTTATTTTATTTCTAATTTCTTTTCAAGAATAATTGACTGTCATGACAACAACTGTAGTAAGCAAAGCTTTAAACTAATAGCTGTAGTACTAAAATAATTCTAATCTTTAATCTTCTTAATCTATAATATATTATATAATATAATATAAATTCTAATTCATAATATATAATATATAAGTAATTCTTTCTAATTCATAAACTATAGTCTATCTATAATCCCTAATATAAGTAATTCTAATCTATTAATAATATAATATTATATATAACTTAACCTCACTTTAGCTTAGTGGGCTTGAGAGCGTCTGCCTAGAGTTAGACTAGAATACTAATATAGCTTTAGGTTTAGCATAGTAGTAGGATAGGCTCTTAGGCCCGTGTAAATTCAAAGTCTTTAATTTTTTTATCCCCCCCTTTTTTTTTTTTTAAACACTACACTACACACACAACACAAAATTTGAAATGGATCCTCCTTTTGGGACTAAGGAGGGACAAGCTCCATCTACCACCACCACCACCACCAGCACCACCACCAGTTCTAAGATGCAGCCTTTGCGTCAGTCTAGTCGGCCAAGTAGGCCAAGCTCTCGCTTATCATTTGGGGAAGCATTGCTTGAAGGATCATCAAGTAAAGGAAAGGCACCAAAAGCAGTGCGGCTAGGCCCACAAGCTCTATGTTTTTTTACGGAAAGCCTAAAGCACCAGAAGCACGTTCAAAGTTAAAGGGTAGCACAACTAGTACTTGTACTAGCCCAATGAGTAAAAAGAAGTGCCTTTTGCCCCAAGCAGCATCTTCCCCATCCACGAACAGCATGCAAGGTACCAAGCAGAGCCAAATTAGCAGCAAGACTCAGAGGGGTCCCAAACCAAAGCGATCTCATTCCTTTGTAGGGAAAACCACCACCACCACCACCTCTACCGCTTCTACCACCACTAGTGCTGCGCCTACTGTTCCCACCGGTACCGCCACGCCATGTCCTCCTAGTACCTCTAGCAAGCCACCAAGTCCTTACAAAATTTTTGTAAAGACAGTTAGAGAGAGGGCTACACATAGTGGAACTCCACCTAGCGAGGTAACAGAGGCGCTTGAGACTGAGAGGCCAAGTGCAGAGTCTGTTCTTCCTGCTCGCACTACTACTAGTCACGAGTCTCACGACGATATCAGTCTTATCTCCAGCCTAGCAGGAATTCCATTCGATCTGGCTAATGAAGAACTAGACTATGAGCCAGAGGAAGTAGAGGAGATGAGTGGTCAGGAATCAGAGTCCTCAGGGAGCAGTGTCCAAATGACTAGTGCACAATTTTCCCCTGAGCCTCCACCTTCTCCGCTACGATCATCACCATCACCACCACCAGCAGCAGCAAAACCTAGCAAATCTAAAGGAATTAGCAGTCCCACTATGGCCAGTACTGTTACCACCAGTCCCACCACCACTAGTTCTGCCTCTGTTCATCCACCCCGAGCAGTAGGAGCAGCACCCAAGGCACACTCCAAGGCTATGCGCGCCCCAATTTGGGAGCACTTTGAAAACGTTGAAGAAGGGCGCTATGGAAAGTGCAAACATTGTGGGAAGCTAATAAGCAGAGGGAAAGTGTCTGGCCATTTTACCAGTGCTAGCATGAAGCATCACCTCAGCACTCAACACAACGCTGTGCTATTGGGGAAAGATGCAGAAGTAAAACTTAGTGCAGGAGGCATAGCTGGTGGCCGTGGAAAAACCCCAACAGCTGCTTCTTCTGAGCCAATAGCAGCAGCAGCAGCAGCTAGTGCTGGCAGCCAGAGACCAAGGCAGGTTGGAGCGCTGCATGTCCATCCCACCCTGGAACAATTTGTGGCATTCCAATCCAAAAGGTCAATGCCCAAACAGCAGGCCAATAAAGTAACGCGACTGATTGGTCAGTTCATTGCTGTTGGAGGGGCATCCTTCTCTATGATCGAAGGGGAGCCTTTCAAACAATTGATGGCAGCTGTGGCTCCACAATATACAGTTCCGTCACGTTCCACTTTCAGCAGGAACATTGTCCCCTCATTGTATCGGTCCTGTGTTGCAGCAGTGAAAGAGGAGCTTTTCCAAGGCTGCTGGTCAGTGTGTTCATTTCACTACAGATTTGTGGAGTGCACCTAGCGGCCAGCATGCCTTTCTTTCTTTGACAGCACACTGGTGGCAGCCCGGTGTGTCTAAGGAAGCTGCTGCAGCAGGCTACCGATCTTTCCTTCTCCATGCAGAAGTGATGGATGAAAAGCACACTTCACAAAATATTCTGCATGCAATGAGGAAAATGTTTAGCCTTTGGGTGGGAGCAGAGGCGGGCACCAATGTTGAAGTTGGTTTTGTGGTAACTGACGGAGGTGCCAATATGGTGAAAGCGCTGCGAGATGGTCATATTGTTGGTGTGCGCTGTGCAGCCCACATCATCCATCTTGTAGTGAAGGCAGCAATGTCAGAAGGAACTAATGTGGTAGCAGTAGTTCTGTCCTGCTGCAGAAAGATCGCTGGGCACTTTCACCATAGTGTTAAGGCTAGCCAACTTTTGAGGGAAGAGCAAGAGAGGTCAGGTCTTCCCGTACACTGCCTACGTCAGGATGTCAGTACACGGTGGAACTCCACGTTAGACATGCTGGAGAGGGCAATCCATAATCTTGCCTCAGAGCACAATATTGGGATTACATCTCCATTTAATAGGGAGGATTGGACAGTGATCGCCCAGCTAGTGGCACTCCTTAAACCATTCAGGGATGCCACAGAAAATTTAAGCTCAAACACTGCCAGTCTGGCCCAGGTAATCCCAGTGTTCTCCCATCTAGGCAGCAAGATGGATGTGTTCCTTGAAAACCGTGAGGCTGTTCAAGGTGGCACTCTACATCCTGACGTAGCAGCCATAGTCAGGAAGCTGAAGGATCTGCTAAAAGTACACCTTCGCAAACGCATGGAAGAGAGTCCCAAAATGATGCTAGCGTGCCTTTGCGATCCAAGAATTAAGGGAAAGCTAGCTTTGAAATTTAATGTTCTCAGTAGCTACCGGGAGCAGTTGGTCAACAAGGTGCGTGACTGGCAGCGTAAAATGGGAATGCTGTCCGAGGAGGGAGAGGTGCAGGAGGAGGAGGAAGAGCATCAGCAGCAGTGCCACAAGCATCACAACAACACAGCTGAGTGGAGCAGCTGCGTTTTGGGAAGAGGCACTTGGGAGTATAGTTGGACCATCTGACAGAGCTAGCAGCAGAAATGAGAGTAGTGCTGCTGAAATGGTCAAACTTTACCTCTGTGAAGTTACTTCTGCGCCTAATGTTGATCCTCTTAGCTACTGGGATGAAAAGAAGAGTGTGTGGCCTGCACTCTCATGGGTTGCGCAGCAGCTTCTATCATGTCCGCCAACCACTGTTCAAAGTGAGCGCGTGTTTTCTATGACTGGAAACACCTACACTATGACTCACGCGTGGCACCTCATCTGATGGAACAGATTGCCTTTCTTAAATTCAATCTGCCCAAGTTGGGTTACCCAGCTCTTAGCTTGGAAAGTTAATTTTTTTTCTCTCTAATGTTTCTCCCCCTGGTTGCACGTGTTTGTGGTGTGGCAACGTCTGCTACCTCCGCCGGTGTAGCCAATTTACACTAGGGCCTAGTGTCTGAGTTCTGGAAGTCCGCTCCCAAACGCCATGGACTGACAGACTTTCATGCTTTGCCCTGGGGTGAAACAGGTGAGCGGGTCGTCAATTGCCCACTCATTCACCTTTTTCCGTTTCCAACGCTGCTGCTGGTGGTGGTGCCAGCATCTTTTGCCAGTTCGCTTCCTGGCTGAAATCATGCCTCAAATGTCCCTAATGGAAAGGGTAGTTTCTCCCCCTGGTTGCACTTGCTGCGGTGTGGCAATGCCTGCTACCTCCGCCGGTGTAGCCAATTTACGCTAGGGCCTAGTGTCTGAGTTCTGTAAGTCCGCTCCCAAACGCCAAGGGCTGACAGTGTTTAGATGCTTTGCTCTGGGGTGAAACAGGTGAGCGGGTCGCCAATTGCCCACTCATTCGCCTTTCCCAATTCTGCTGCTGCTGCTGCTGGTGGTGCCAGCGTCTATTCTCTGCCAGTTCGCTTCCTGACTAGTGTCATGCCTCAAATGTCCCTAATTGACTGTAAGGGCAGTTTCTCCCCCCTGGCTGCCTCTGTTTGCGGTGTGGCAACGCCTGCTACCTCCGCCGGTGTAGCCAATTTACGCTAGGGCCTTGTGTCTGAGTTCTGGAAGTCCGCTCCCAAACGCCAAGGACTGACAGTGTTCGGATGCTTTGCCCTGGGGTGAAACAGGTGAGCGGGTCATCAATTGCCCACTCATTCTCCTTTCCCAATTCTGCTGCTGGTGGTGGTGCCAGCGTCTCTTCTCTGCCAGTTCGCTTCCTGGCTAGTGTCATGCCTCAAATGTCCCTAATGGTAAGGCCAGTTTCTCCCCCCTGGCTGCGTCTGTTTGCGGTGTGGCAATGCCTGCTACCTCCGCCGGTGTAGCCAGCTTACGCTAGGGCCTTGTGTCTGAGTTCTGGAAGTCCGCTCCCAAACGCCAAGGACTGACAGTGTTTGGATGCTTTGCTCTGGGGTGGAACAGGTGAGCGGGTCGTCAATTGCCCACTCATTCGCCTTTCCCAATGCTGCTGCTGCTGCTGCTGGTGGTGTCAGCGTCTCTTCAATGCCAGTTCCCTTCCTGGCTAGTGTCATGCCTTAAATGTCCCTAATGTTAAGGGCAGTTTCTCCACCCTGGCTGCGTCTGTTTGCGGTATGGCAACGCCTGCTACCTCCGCCGGTGTAGCCAGCTTATGCTAGGGCCTTGTGTCTGAGTTCTGGAAGTCCGCTCCCAAACGCCAAGGACTGACAGTGTTTGGATGCTTTGCTCTGTCATTTTGTGTACAGTACACCTCGGTATGTGTGTGCAACTCTATTGGTCGTTTCGGCAGGGGGCTCGCCTGCCATCAACGAATGAAGTGCGTTCTGCAATTCACTCGTTGATGCCAGACCAGCCCCCTGCCGAAACGACCAATAGAGTTGCACACACGTACCTTCACGGCAGCTGCTGCTCTGATCTGTTGTTAACCCCGTATTAACCCCTGCTAGGCAACCGGGAGAGAAAGGAAGATTAAACGAGCACGAAGAATGGCCACGAATATTCGCCCGAAGAGAAGACAGGAACGGGCGAATATTCGCGGAATACGAAGATTTTTTTTCCCCCGAAGACGAGCACAAAGACGAACACGAAGAGCCCCCTGGTGCCCAAGTCTAATAAAAACATTGTGTATTTCTAAACTCAAGACAAATAGTAGAATCTATTTAGCAGGTTTTTTCATTAGCTTTTTTGGATGAGTAAAAGATTTTTCAGGTCAGTCAGAAAGTGTTTTTCATCATATTTTATTATTTTTTATATAATTTTATGGGAAATTAGATAATATAACTTGTGTGGGTACACTAAATGAGTGAGGAGAAGATTACATCTAAACACGAGCACCGCAAAAGTGTTAAAACAGCCTCTTTCCCAAAGGGTACAAAAGGTGAAACACAGCCTGGTCCTTAAAGGGTTACATCCTGTGTTATACCTGGAATGTAGGATACTGGTCCTCACTGTCCCTCTCACTTTAACTAGTGGCTCCGCCTCTGCAATGCCTCACAGGTCAGAGAGCATGGTAGCCATTTTGTAAGCTAGTGAGTGTTAAGCAGTGATGCAGCGTGGTATGATACGCTTATATTTGTGTCAGCATTAAATATACTGATTATTCAGTAATATTCAACAATAAAGCAAGGTTGTATTAAACTACTGGCATTATATCTGAAGCAGATAGGACTACAACATCCTGTAAGTTGCGATGTGGGGCCTCCATGGAGTACTTGGGCCAGCAAGTTCACAAAAGCCAACTGGTATAAGCACTTGCAAAAAAAATCCCTTACAACTTACGTACACTCACCTGCCGGCCTGTCGAATGGATGCAAGTTGACTTGCAACTTCACCTTACGCCCCTGCACATATAAAAGAACAATAAATAATACCAATAATAATAATGACCATTATTAACTTTGGACTTTATAAACAGTGAAAAACCCATACTTAATAAAATAATACACAATACTTAGTAATAAAAAGTTTACATAATATGAATAGAGGATCTTCCTTCCAGAGAAGCTGAATACATGTGTTTATTGTAGCTGAAAAAAATTCACACTATTCTCACCATTCTTAAGAAGTGGAATAGTTACGGATTGTGTATGTGTACAAAAGTACTGTTCAGGGAAGACTGACTCTGGTTGTGGCTTAGTATCTGGCAGGCAATTCCTAGCCAATTAGTCTATTTCTTTTTTTTGTGGTTGTGCACAGAGGTCTGACTAATAAGTTCAGTCGGCTGAAACAAACGGATTGGGTTGACTATCCCCTATAAAAATAAAGAAATAGTACCGTCCTTATTTTTGTTGATATGCAGATACTGCAGGGACACAGAGAAATTGAAATGAAAAGGTTTCAGAATGCAATAAAACATGGAATTTGCCACTGTCTTGGATTCTTTAACTCTAGTTCATTAGGTATGTTTTCAGTTCAGTGCTCATCCACCTGTTTGCCATCCAGGCATTTCACAGAAGCCTACCAAGATCATTTGCAAAAAATCCAAATTACCTTTAAAATGGTCAAGGATGAGGAAATTCTAAAAAAAGGTCTGACATCTATGGATTTCCCAAAGTGTGAAATAGGAAATAGGCAAAACAGTTATCATGTGGTCCCCTAAAAATCAGATTTTTTTATATATATAATATTTATATTCCACTTCAGTATAATTAGCTACAGTATTTTGAGCCCTATAAATGTCTGTGGTGTGAACTGTGAGTGAAGCATCCAACATTGACATTGTAAGCAGTAAAAACATTTATATATGTACATCCACACATGTGCATACAGTAGATATAAAAAGTCTACACATCCCTGTTAAAATGCCAGGTTCTCGTGATTTTAAAGAATGAGACAAAGACAAATCAAATTAGAACTTTTTCCACCTTTAATGTGACCTATAACGTGAACAATTTAATCTCAAAACAAGCTGAAATCTTTGAGGGGAAAAAATACAAAAAAACTTACAATAACCTGGTTGCATAAGCATGCACACCCTTAAACCACTACTTTGTTGAAGCACCTTTTGGTTTTATTACAGCAATCAGTCTTTTTGGGTAGGAGTCTATTAGCATGGCACATCTTGATGTGGCAATATATGCCCACTCTTCTATGCAAAAGATTTCCAAATCTGTCAGATTGCGAGGACATCTCCTGTGCACAGCCCTCTTCAGATCCCTCCACAGATGTTCGGTTGGATTCAGGTCTGGGCTGTGGCTGGGCCATTCCAAAATGTTAATCTTCTGGTGAAGCCTTACTTTTGTGGATTTGGATGTGTGCTTTGGGTCGTTGTCGTGCTGAAAGGTGAAATTCCCCTTTATCTTCAGCTTCCTAACGGACGCCTGAAGGTTTTGTGCCAAAGTTGCCTGGTATCGGGAATTGTTCATTATTCCCTCCACCCTGACTAAGGCCCGGTTCCAGCTAAAGAAAACCAACCCCAAAGCATGATGCTGCCACCAGTATGCTTCACTGTGGGTATGGTGTTCTTTGGGTGATGTGCAGTGTTGTTTTTGCGCCAAACATACCTTTTGGAATTATGGCCAACCTTGGTTTCATCAGACCATAACACATTTTCCCACGTGCTTTTGGGGGACTTGATGTTTGTTTTTGCAAACTTCAGCCGGGCTTGGATGTTTTTCTTTGAAAGAAAAGTCTTGCCACCCTACCCCATAGCCCATTCATATGAAGAATACAGGAGATTGTTGTCACATGTAGCCAGTACTTGCCAGAAATTCCTGCAGTTCCTTTAATGTTGCAGTAGGCCTCTTGTAAGCCTCCCTGACAGTTTTCTCCTTGTCTTTTCATCAATTTTGAAGGAATGTCCAGTTTTTGGTAATGTCTCTGTTATGCCATATTGTCTCCACTTGATGATGACTGTCTTCACTGTGTTCCATGGTATATCTAATGCTTTGGAAATTCTTGTGTACCCTTCTCCTGACCGATATCTTTCAATAATGAGATTCTGCGGACCATGGCTTTTGCTCTCAGATGCAACTAAGCAAAGGTCACTTTAAATGATGGCAGGTGTGTAATGACTTCTATTTAACACGAGTTTAAATGTGATTGGTTTATTCTGAACACAGCCACAGTCCCAGTTATAAGAGGGTGTGCACACTTATGCAACCAGGTTATTGTGAGTGTTTTTTTCCCCCTCAAAGATTTCAGTTTGTTTTGCAATTGAATTGTTCATGTTATAGGTCACATTAAAGGTGGAAAAAGTTCTGACATGATTTATCTTTGTCTCATTCTTTAACATCACAAGAACCTGACATTTTAACAGGGGTGTGTAGACTTTTTATATCCACTGTAGATGTAAAGTTAATAACAGATTTAGGATGTCACTTTCAAGTGGGAATTCTTCATTCTTAGCTGATTTACAAAATTATTAGTGGTGTGGAGGAGACACATTTAAATCTTTTATTTTATTGTTGTATTTCACTAATATACACCCGGTAGAAGATGGATCAGCATTGAGCTTAAGTAGCACTGTTAATTAAATCTATGCTTTCAATTACAGGCAATTTATAGGGAAATGTTCTATTTGTTTCCAGGTATATTTGATTACTGGAAAAATAATTCTCCTTGTTTCACTTTATTCTAGCAGGTGTTCTTCATCTAGATAAATATTGATTGACAAGAACGTGCCAGAGCAGCTAGGTTTTCAGTTCCTAGTTTATTTAATTCCCACTTGATATTTGTTTTACACTGACTCGCTCTCAATGCCATCAGAACAACATTTTGTATTGAGCGGTTTATCCACACAGTGAAGCATTTCTTCCTGTTGGTACATTGTGCTACAATAAAGGCTACTTTTGAGGTTTGATAATTAGCTACCTAGATCCATTAGAAGGGAAATAACAATCTTTGTGTATCTTCAATTGCGGATACAAGGGAAAATGTCTCATGTTTGTCTGGGTCGTTCACATTTTTCATTATTTATATTTTTTATCATTTGTTTTAACAAACATTTAAAAACAATACAACATGTTCATATGGCTCCTATTGAATAATCATGACCTAGGGCAAACATTGACACTAGAAAGGTTCACACACCACCTTTGTGCTTGGGTGCTTCTGATTTACTGAAACAAGGTTAACATAGGGGTGACAGAAGTTTGCTGCAAGGCAACATTTTCTATAGTAGCCACTCTTCAAATTGGTACGTGTTCTTGTATAGGTTGACTTGATTTGACTAGGTGACATGACAACTAAAATACTTAAGGTGCAGATGCATACGTGCTGAAGGCAAGTTATCTCAAAATGTAAGGTGTTTACATTTAACAAATGCAAACATTTGCAAACAAAACAAATCCAAGATGTTGTTATTTATGGAGCACGTGTATCTTTTTTTTCTCACCAAAGAATTATTAACCCTTCAAGTGTAAAGAGGTGAACAACACACATTGTTTACACCATATTGTTTGGTATAGTTATTAAACAAGATTATCATAAAGTCTACATATTGTGAGATAGGGCTGGACTGGAGATGATGGGGCTGCCCTGGCACTTAAAATTCAGTGGCCGCCTGATGACATAATTGGAGTAGACGGCTGGATATGCTCACGTAGCATCTGGTTTGGCATATCCAACCGCTGACCGCACACTACAGCCCCTGATCTGCAGTGGAGCATTAGATTGGGTGAGTGTGTGGCTCTTTTGCCCAGTGTGCCAGATTGGCTAGTGCGGGCCAGTTGTGAGATCATTAATCCCTTTTAAATGGTCATGCTCCTTAAATCTTAAAAAAACAAAATGATTCTATTGTTGTCTCTTGTTCAACTATTTTGAAAATTATCCTGTGAAAATATGTGGATTTTCTCGGGCTAGTCAATGCTCGCCGGTGTTTTAACACGTGAAGTCTTTAGCTCATTGAAGTCTATAGTAATGCTAAAGCATCACTTTAATCGCTGCTCAAGGTTAGAAAATACATTGAATAAAATACTCAATGTGCATTTACACATCCATCCGAATGCACTTCTTGAAAACAAAAACTTTCAAATATAATACAGCTCATAAAACCAGCCTTCCAACATGCAGCGATGATACATAACAAACGATTTATAAAAGTAAGTGCGGCAGACGGAAATTGAAACAATGAGTTATTTTCTTTATACTATTCAACTGAGCTGTTTTAAAAAGCAAATACGAGTAAATTGTACTTAGGTGGTAATGGTAGAAGTAATATTAAAGCATACTAAAGAGGCAATTGATTTGCAGTAATGTCCTGAAGTTTCAGAGTAATATATTACAGAACATTGAAGCGCTGTATTAAAACAGCACATAGTTGTTTGTTTGGGAAGTGCATTAACATCAGAGATTAGTACAGTGAAACTTTTTTCCATATAGCAGGAAGTAGTGAATGTCTGCGTTTATGTTACATTACATTTAATACAATCAATGCTATCAGCTCTTTGAATAATCTGTGTATTTTTGTAGTTATATTCGTTATTAAAAAAAAAAAAGAAAGAAGTTGAATTTTCCCGTTAAGAAAAAAAAATTGTCTTATCCAGTATTATAGCATGTATATACATTGTATTAAACTGGAATAACTGCTTATTGGACTAATTTCGTCTCAATTAAAGCTACCTGTTTTCTATCTTATAAATGCACCACACTTAGGTGGTGATTCAGAATTGTATTACAGCGCATGTGACACTGAAATGCATTTGGCCAGTGCTGGTTTTATCATCTCAGATACAACAGATAGCAAATTTCCTGAAAATAGGTAATTAAACATCCTACGGATTATTCCCCCCCCCCCTTAATGTTCTTTTGATGTTGCCTTGGTACTTTCAACATCTAAATAATATCTGCAGAGAGAATCTATCACCTTTGAGACTGCGTTAAGGGTGTATTTTGGACAGAAGGCAGAGTGTTTAAAGTCAGAAAGCTCATTTCAGTTTTATGTAAAAACACACAGCATATGCTCCTTGTTTTTCTTTGTAATCATATAGTAGTTGTAAAACATTTAGCAGTTTGTAGAGATTTCAAGGGCACACGTTGCTTAATATTTGGTGGCTCATAAAATATGCACACATTGTCTGTAAAATATAATGTCAAGTTGTCAACTTTCCATTTAACAAGATAAATCAAACCAGGCCAGACTGCAAACAACTTTCAGGCACTGAAATGGTTAAAGGTACTACTTGTGCTAAACCGGTTGGTTTTAGTTATTTATTTATTTTCATCTGATAATGTTTTAGTTTTTTTCTTATACAGAGTCAATATATTCCCATACTAGGCAACCATCTGAATTTGTCCCAGAGACACCATGAACTAGTTGTGGCCACTGCCTGCTTTCTTTAGTACTTGATCACAGCAACCCCACCTACCTTGGCTTCCATAAGGAGAGGGACCTCTGAGGCAATATGCCTGGAAGCTTCCCTGGCTTCCTGATTTCCATATTGGAAATCAACTATACATTTATGAAGTAAAAGTCATATTATCATACGTATTATGTAAAAAAAAAATGGAAGTGGTAATTGAAATATACATCATGAGTACAGACATTATTTCATAAGCCCTGAATATTATATTGATAAATAAATAATAATCATTTAGTATAGAAAAATCTATAATGTATTAACACTGGTTGGGATAAAACCAACAAATCTGGAAAGGTGCATATTCCCAGTTTTCTTTGGTTCCTTTGTGTTATTTTAATATTGTGATTATTTGATTGAGGTTCAGTACTTTGACATGAAACACATATAGGAATCTGCTTATCTGGAACCATCGACCTGCTGTCATGAGTACTCAATCATTTTGTATATCTCAATGTAGTTAAATAATATGGGATATTAAATAGAGGCTTAACCAAATCCCTCCATCTTATACTGGCAAGGAGCTAACCTTTTAACTGCGCAGGCAAGCGTTGATTTTTGAGGATTATTCATTTTTGTTTAATGAGTTGTGTGTCGTGATGTGGAACCTCCGTTCCCACTAGACTCTGGGCTGTCATATCTATTAATTTATTTGATATGGAGAAATGTTTTAGTTAATGCATGGCACTTGCATAGCTGCTTTTACATGAGTATTAGTCTATACAAGAACAGCCTAAGAGAAGGGTCCTGGGCGAAAATCCTAAATGGTCCTACGAATTATGTCAGTGACATTTAACATCTGTTTGCACAAAATGTTACCTGCATGTAAGCAGACAGAATCACTCTTGCTAAAAAAAACTGTGCAAACAGTTCTTTGTCACAAGCTCTTTCAAACATCAACATTGCTATGACAACCACAGCTAGATAACCCATTTGGGAAAATACTTGTAGGACCTAGCACTCTATTATCTGTCATTCAATAATTTCATGTTCATAATAACCAGGAAATCAATGGCTTTCCTCTGAGACAGTTTGTGAAAGGGCAGGTGTACTGTTGTCAGCACGCGACTAATATTTGTTTTTACTTGCCATTGTTACAGACACCATCTAAATTATATTGTTTTTCAGGTGAATAGCTTACCATCAATACATATTTTTTATTAACTGCTTTAGAACATTAAGATAAATATAAGCACTTTTGAAATAATAATAATAATAATAAATACAAAAAAATAATAATAAAAATAATATCACTGGTTAATATTATTGCCAGGCATCATTAGGTATTTTGAATACCTTGGAACTTGGAGACAATGAAAAATAATAAAATGAGCAGCAAGCAATGTTGAAAATATGTGAACAACATGACCTATTAAACATTAAACTAATGGATGCTATTAAACAGCAAAAATTGTTAGTAGGTGTATTGTGGGTTTTTGATTAAATTACTATATAGCATTGCACCTGAGGACCACTTCCCTGGGATGTCACTCAAAGACTCTGGAAGTCAGAGATGATGATCAAGCCTAAAAGGCCCATACCAGCTTCATTTAATAAATATTAGTATACTGCTTAAATTGCATTTTCTCTGTTTATGTTTTAAGATGAGTGACTTCTTTACACTTACACTATGCATGCATTTTGTGGACTAGGAGTAAAAGTGCACAAAGAGTTGCAGGTGCTCACAAGTTCATGCATATCTATATAATGTGTATACTTCTTAACTGTTGTGGACATCCTGCTATTCCACACACATTTTCCCTTGTTTACTAGTATTCAAATCAAGCTTATACATGCCAACCGCTCAGTAATTATTAGACATGAAAAATAAGTTTCCTTTTTCCTGCTGTCTGTAATTAAGCCACAATGCAGTTCAGGTGCACAAACCAAAGAAGCAAGCCAAATTCTTTCTACAAAACAGGTTGGCATATTTGGCACAGGCTTTATAGTTTATTCACTGAAGTTCAAGTGTTTCTTGTTTGTTTTTTTTAAAGGAATTTGTTAAATAATCAGCTTTTTTAATGGTTAGGTCCACTTCTCTTCTTTCCATTACCATAAGTCCTAACTTTTTATGGAGGTTTAATCAAAAACATGTTCTGGATCAGTTTCTGATAATCTGCTGTAGTACTGTGAGTCTGTCTCCGTGTTGCAGCTGGTGGGGGGCGTGTCCTGGGCCCTGATGATGTGGCTTCATTGGTGGACCCTGAGGAGAAGGAGGCTGGCACTTCCCTGGTAAGTAGTGTGGCTGACTGTGTGAGGGGGTGTCAATCTGTAGCTCGTGGGTGGGGTCTTGACTGAGAGCCCTATAAAACCCCAGCACACACTTAATTCAGGGCTTAGATATTGAGCTAAGTTGATTCTGCTCCGCTTGGCCCCCAGTTCCTTGTGTTATTCCTGACAATCATTGATGGAGTTCCAGGCAGCCGACCTTGACTTTGATTACTGGACTATTATAATATATCCTATCCTGACCTGGCCTGACCCTGCTTGTTTTACCGGTCTGCACCTTTGCTACCTTCCTTGACCTATTGGATTGCCTCATTACCTTCCTTTGGATTGCCTCGTTGCCTTCTGGTTACCCACCCGGCTATACGATCTCAGCACGGTCCTTGACACATAGATTAATCATCATGGAAAACTGACATTAAAAAATATAATAGTGAACTAGACTTTAGGAAAAAGGAACTAACATTTTAACCATACGTTTTGTGTTAAGATTTGAGAGTGCTGCAGCTATGTCAACATGTCAGTGTGTGTGTGCAGTAGTATGTTAGTAGGTGTGTGTAACTATGTTAGTGTGCATGCAGAAATATGTTTTTCGTGCGTGTTTATTTGAATGAGTGGATATGTATATATTAGTGCATAAAATAATGTAAGAGTACAAGAACACAGATTCCAATACAGGGGCTGGGAGGAAATATGACTAGGGGGTGGGGGTTATTATACAAGCCTGAGTAAAAGCATATGATGGGGTAGGGGATCTGAGAGCAGGTTGGGGATATTACCAGAGGGACTGGGTATTTGACAGGGGCAATTAATTTGACAGGAGGCTGGGGCAAGGAATATGATAGGGGCAAGGAATCAAAGTAAGAATATGACATGGGATGTAATGGTGAGGTGTAAAACATGGGGAGATGTAATGTGAGTTGTAAAATAAGTGTCAGTAGCAGTAATAATTAATTAAACTCATTTAGTTCTAGATTGCAAGCTTGTTTGACTTGGGTCCTCTTGTAAATCGAATTTTTTGTGAAGCATCAATTGTTATGCTTTTTCATTGTACAGTACAAGGGAACATGATGTTAAATGACACAATTAATAATAACAGTTGTGTGTCAGCCTGCTATTTTGTTGAACAACACACTAGGCACATGCCTAGGGCCCCCTTGTGCTCTAAAGGTTTACACAGCTGTGACAATGCCGCTGCTCACATAGCAATAACATGCTGCTGTACTACCATCTCTGGGAGGAGACATGTAGTTACATGGTCCTGCACTACAGTACCTGACCGTTAAGTTCATTGTGCATCTGTAAGCGGCCCTAAAATCCACATGTCTATGGGCCCAGATGATCTTAAACTGGCATCATATTTTAGCACGTCCTTTGTGCCCATTATACAATCTACTGTTATACTGCAAATACACAATTAGGGTATTACTATGTGGAACTGACAGTAAAATTAATATTTCATTATTTGGAAATGTCAGTAAAGAGGCAGGAGAAAAATACATTTGAAACTTGAACTACCTTGGGAAAAAGAGCAAGACATAGGTTAGTTTATGGCTTATTAAAAAGAAACACCAGAAATTGGTCTTTCACATAACATTGTGTATAGTGAGAATGAGTTTTTATTGTTAACCCTGACTTGATTAATAAATAATTTTTATAGTAACTTATATTTCCTGTTAAGTCACATGCACACCAAATCCATAAAAAATGCTGGGCATATGTGAATTAACAAGTACGGTACATATCTCTGATTTTCCTAGGTTTAATACTAATTATTTATAAGCTGGTTCCGTGATTTGCACAGAACTTGGAAACATCCACTGTTCTGGGAGAAGTAAAAAATAAAAATGGCTAGAAAAATGTACACTGTCATAAATATAGAAGATTGAACATGCTGGAGTTTCAGAACTTTACTTCTACTGACTGTATCCCACTGGCAAACCTCAGTAATAATGTCCAACATATTCCATCCCACAAAGCAGCTCTAAATCTCTTCTGCCATGATTGGATTCAGTAACACACTGCAATGTTCTGATGAGGGAGATGTGTAGTCTTGCTACTACTGTGCAGAAAGCATGTGCCAGAAATTAAAAGTCAGACAACTAACTCCCTCCTTTGCCAAATACAGTACAGGTACTCTTCAACTTACAATGGAGTTATGTTCTATACAGATGTGTGAAAAAGAAAGCACACACACTTTGAATTATATGGTTTTACATATCAGGACATAATAATCATCTGTTCCTTAGCAGGTCTAAAAATTATGTAAACACTACCTCAGATGAACAAAAACACATGACATATTACACCATGTCATGATTAATCCAACAAAAATAAAGCCAAAATGGAAAAGCCATCATTTTCTGTATGACTTTATGAGTCTCTAGGGAAAAGACAAGATGTTGATGCGCTAAGCTATTCTCGGGCTCAAATAATACAAATGTGTTATATGAGGCCTACCAAACAGGCATGAGTATGGTACAAATACAGTGTATAGGCTGTACAGTGTATACAAAAAAACAAAAAATGCTGCTCACCCTAATATTTGGCAACAAATAAATAAAGATAATATAATTGAGAGGTTTTGGTTATATGAATTGGCCAAAGCATAATTAAGCTCACCCGCCATGTCAAGGCACACTCTCAATAGGGTGAGAACCTACTCTTACCTCCTACATAGTGGGCACACAAAGCAGTTGATACTACTACCAAAACCTTATTAATGTGTTGGGGGAGGTGCAATTAAACCTCCTCCCAATATTTCTTTATCAGTCTCTCACATAATTGTAGAGGAAATTTGGCCTGCTCTTTTTTACAATATTACTTCATTGAGGTTTGTGAGCATTTGTTTTTTGCACAGCTCTCTTAAGGTCCTACCACAGCATTTCAGTCGGATTGAGGTCTGGATTTTGACTGAGTCAAACACCTTGATCCTTTTCTTTTTCAGACATTCTGTTGTAGATTTGCTGGTGTGCTTGGGATCACTGCCCTGTTGCATGACCAAATTTCGGCCAAGCTTTAGCTGTCAGACAGGTGGCCTCACATTTGAATCCAAAATACTTTGGTATACAGAGGAGTTCACTCAATGACTGCAAGGTTCCCAGGTCCTGTGCCTGCAAAACAAGCCATCACCCCTCCACCATCATGTTTGATGGTTGGTAACAAGATTATCAGTGTTATTATTAATATAATAATAAGTAGATACCGTATAGATAGATTGGATAATCTTGTGGATCTTACTAATAACTCCATGCAGGTACCAATATCTTCACATGACCAGTAGGCCAATTTTTCCAGTAAGTGGCATTTTAGTTTTAAAAACGGCAATCAAAATGGAATGGCAAAGAGGAGTTAATATATACAGAAAGTGAACGATGGTGTCAAGGACTCGGTCCATACAGACGACTTTAACGACACAGAGCGCCCAAAGATGGTATTCAGGAGTGATTGCGCAGTAGTGGAGTCGAACAGGGCCTGGTGCAGGGGACTGCCCTCTCCCGTGTATTGAGCATCCGGGGTTTTGCGGCCACATACCAGTGCCCTGCCATGGCAGCGGATGTTTCCAGAACAGAACAGAACCTGGTGATATCCTGCAGGGACCCTGAAGCAGGCATGAAACATAGCTCTACAGAACAAGATACTGCAGGCAGGGAAGCTAAGCAGAGTAAAAGCAGAGGGTAAAGAGAAACATAATAAGTGAGGGGGACAAAGCGAGCAACAGGGAGACCGAGCAAGAAATATAGCGAGAGAGAAACTGAATAAAGCATAACCAACCAAGCCGAACATAAATAAGAATACACAGAACACTGATTCTAAACATAACCAGACAATACATACATGGCACAGGACACAACAAAGGACAGGGAGCAAGGCAGAAAACACAGGGGATGGAGTGAGGAGCTGAGTTCCACCGACGCTTCTCCTTTAAGCATGGATAGGAATTTTAACTGGGACATGGGGAGAGGCGAAAGGAACCAAGATCCTCAGATGATTAAGGGAAGAGAGGGCAAAGGTAACATAAAATAATGACACACATAAATACATGACTAGCCTAGGACAACAATAACAATTGATAACAATTAGAGAGTTAGTCACATCATGTGGTCATAGTATGCTTAGCCCACCACTAAGCCAAAGTACAATATTTGGTGGGTCCTAGCGCTAAACCCTGCCTACTGAATTTCTAATAGCCTGAAACTAAACATTAAATCTAAACACAGAACAGAGATAAAAACATAACTAGAGACTGCAGACTGAGACAAACATTACAAACGGGTGGGGCACAACTTATAAAGGAGACCAAAATTCAAAGGGGGAATTGTAGCGAGACAGGGGAACTGTAGCAAAAAAGGAAAAACTAGAGGTAAGCAGCTTCGCAGCCTGGATGGGGCCTGACCGATGGTGAGGAGAAGCAAGAAAAGTAGCAACAAGGTATGGTGAAAAGAAATCTTAAAGGACCAGTCTAAGGTGGAAAATGTTATTTTTTAATTCTTTACTGCATGTTGGAGTTGACTTTTTATATGGAAGCCAATGCATTTTACTGCATGTGAATTGATGTTGCATGAATTCTTTGTTTTGATTGTCTTATTTAAATCTCCCGTGGTTGCCTTACTGAAACCAAATATTTCTATGTAAACTTCTTGCACATGTATATTACAACTCCCACTGAAGTCAAATGTGAAGAAAATTCTAAACTGAATTCCATGTGATATAGTATTGGTCATTACCTATATCTTGCAGATACAGTTTACACTACTGTATAACTTGGTATCAGCCTCTTTTGTATTCATACTGTATTGATATTTAAAATATAATAATGAATTGCCATAAAAGATTTTATAACAATACAATAATCATTGACATTTTTATTGTAGAACCATCCAAAATGTTAATACTTTCCTTGTAGTTGGTCAGCAGAACTCCAAACTAAGTAAATTTATCTAGACCTCTATTACACTAAGCAATAGTATTAACATTTACCATACTGCTTGTCTGGGATGCCTACATATTAAGTGTGTCTACTGAAGTGCATTTATTTCTCTAGTGGGAATTCCAGTCTTCCATTAAAGGTATTTAAACTATCTCTGTTTGCATGACTCTTCTCATCTGTGCAAAGTTGGTGTTCATATCTCCCATTAGACACAAATCAATATGTTTTTGCCTGTAAATGGACACAGTCTTTAAGCCAAAGGAAGGGGGGATCAGGTTGTGATATATATATATTGTTTTATCTAGACTAATATTTTTTATTGCATTCCTACCAGTTGATGAAATACGCTTGGTCTGGTAGGTACATTACAAAAAAATATGGTCATTCATTTTCTGCACCCTGCCTTGCACAAAGGCATAAACAGTTGCAGTAATTTCTTTGGGGGATTCTGATATTTACATTATCCGCAGAGGTACAAATGAGTTGTACAGATATAGGCACATTTATTATTTATCAGTTTGGTTGGCTGCATGGTTTTTTATCCCCAAGTGTTTGTCAGCAACTTGCAAAAAGATGCACAGGACAGGTCATTACGAGACAGTCTGTCTCTTGGAATGCTTATGGAGAAGCTGTGTATTCCAACAGTTTCTGGAACCAATAGAAATCATGAATTTCATGGTTTTTATTTGTTTAATTTGTACCTTGTCATGTATACATATTTTGAGAAGCCTAAAACAAACTTGTTTATCGAAGAAATGCTTTGTTTACCCAGATCCTCTTGACAGTTGGTGAAAGGAAAGCCACCAAGATGCCCCAAGTGATGGAAATATTGATTGCTTTCAATGTTATCACACTTTCAAAGACAAAAAGTCAATCTTATCTGCTATACAGACATTGTCTGTTTTGTACGGATTACCAAAATATCAATAAGGAATTAATACAAATCAACTTGTGTCACTCCATTGTGAAATTAATTTAGCGTATACTTTGGGTGATACTGTGAGGACTGGAAAGAACAATTAAATTAGAAAATATATTTTGTCTTTCAATTGATTTATTTCTTGTTTTTAGGAGATTTGGGAGTATAGGAAACCATGTGCTACGGCAAGCTTATCTACTATTCGTGGTATTTTTTTGCACCGGCTAATTTGTCATGTAAAATATATGTCAGTTGTTTCCGCCTGTCTATTTGTATTGATAAGCAAGATCTTGGCAGACCTGTCCCACGTGGAAGGATTTATTGCAGGGATTTTCTTATCACGTCTATGGCTGATGGATGGAGTCCCCAAAGCTGCCTATAAAACCTAATGGAAATGAGACTGAATGAAGCTGCTTTTATGGTTAACGTGTAACAAGCCATTCAAGCTAATGTGACAACAAAATCATGCTATTTTCTACAGCACAGTTGCAATCATTGAACAGTGGATTGGCAAAGCATATGTTTATCTCTGTTGTGATATAATAGCTATTGCTTTAGTAATTTGTAAGTATAAATCAAGAATAGATTGATATCTATAAGCCCTGTTAAGGGCATGTATACAAAAACAGAAAATGTATTTGCTTTTTAACAATGCATTTTATTTCCCATTTATTATATTTTCAATGTGTTGATCATTTAAAACACATGCACAAATGGTGAATGAAAACATTAAAAACACTTCTACCATTTGTTATGATATTGTTAAATTGGTTGAGGTGGACATGTCAACCAAATGTATGCCAGTACCAGTTCCTGGGGCATTCAAATATGTCAATATAGGAGCTGCACTTATTTGACCAGCATGTCTTCTCTTCAGACCCAGAATGCTGTATGCTAGGTTTCACACACATCATGTTGTGCCACAACAGTATTTTTCAACGACAAGGTCCACTTTAACCATCCTTTCCTAGGGACCGACCTCCCACTCTTCCTAGGAAAGGTTAGATCAGGTTGTAGGATATTTCTAAAGTACACTATGAAATATATTTTTATAAAGGATAATTATCATACTAACATGTAGAATTATATGAAGCAGCACTGTTTATACTAAAGGCTTTTGAGCCAACATGAACTGAATTTATCTATCTTATGCCTGCACAAGCTTGACCAGCCATAGTTTATACTGCTCTGACAGTTGGTTGTTGAGTAAATATATTTATTCAGGTTCTGGTAGCTTCAGAGGAACATCTCCACAACTTTACTCCCACACAGAGTAATAGTCAATGTACTGTGAAGCTGAGATCCTGCTGAATCCTATATACATTACAAACAAGTTATTGTCCAGATTGTATCAGTCCACTCTTTCTTATTATTGTTTGCATAACAGCAATTACAAAGTTGTACAGGCTGCAGTTCTTGGTGATGTTTACACATTCATGAAGTTGTCAAAATATATATATAATTAAAGAATATTGTTTAAACTGGTAGTCACCATGAAATAATTAAATGTTAATTTATGTTGTCGGTGTAGACTTGATTTTAATGTTTAACCGCTGTACCTGCAAGTAAAATTTTTTTTACATTTACACTTTTTCATTTACATGTTTTTCAAGTAAAATAGTTATACAAGACAAACGCATTATTGTTGGTGAGCTGTGAGCTGTATGCAAAGCCTACATTATTTTAAATATGTACATATAGGAATTAGTAATTATGTACATAAAGGAATGAGTAAACCCCCCACAAATGCCTGTAGAGTTTCAGCAAATTGTCTGTTTTGGAAACAAGGTAACACTAAACTGGATGTATTCTATTTTGTTTCAAAACACCATGTTAAAAAAAAACCAAAAAATAAACCATTTGACATTGTTTGACCTCCCCCTTCTGATTAATTGGTTAAATGATATAAGCCATAAATTATCAATTTGAAACAATTAATCGAGCCTCCTTTGGCTTTAAGACTGTGTGCATTTGCGTTTAAATTATTAGGTCTCTACGCAAAAGCTCTGGTATTTTAAAGCCAGCAGCCCATAAAGTGTGTGCCACCACCTGCTGAATACACAGAGCACCATGCATATGGCTGCATGTATCCAGCACACAGCCACACACTAAAGCATTGGGTAATGGCAAGTGAAGTCTGCTATTGGGTACCAACCCAAAGAGCTTTTGTCTGGTGTGCCAATCTGGGCCTGTCAAACCTAGCCATTGGCAAACCTTTCCTCTTAATTTCTATGCTTTTTTTTTACAGTAAGTACCATGTGCATATTGCCCTCCATGAGGAAGTCTTTATCAGTAATTAAAGAGAAGTATTTTAAAGAAATAACTCAAGACTAATTGGAAACTACTCAACAGCACTAAAGTAAGCTAACTTAAAGAACAACTAATTTATTCATGGAAATGTTGAGTTGCGGAATAATTAATTGCAGTGAAGTTTCACATGCTTAAATTTGGCCAAGTTGCCATCATGTTACTGTTAAGTTGAATTTGTCTGCTGTTAGATTGGTCATTGTGTTATCATGGGAAACTGGCAGTCAAGTCAGTGGTTCAGTTGGTCATAAAGTATGACAGCCCTAATAAGTTTATTGAGTTCTATGTTACTGTATAGTTGAGCTGATTTTGTTGAGTTGAAACCTTTTTTCAACTTGACATATTTACTTCTTATTAATAGATGAGTTTTCTTTTCATTCTCGGTGAAGAATTTAAATTCTTCATTCTTAAGTTGGCACTTAAGTCAACAAGCTATAGTTGAATTGCCAATAGACAGAACAGTTGTGAATTCAGATTTGTAGAAATTTGAAAGAAATTTACCAATTTAACTAATTGAAAAATTTGTCAAAATCGTTTTTGGTCCATTTCCAGAAGTCTAATAGACAAGTCTAAGAGACAGGTTGCATCTCTTCAGCTGAGTCACGTTGCCTTGAACAAATTCACAAAGGTTGCTTCTGAAAGCCTTATGAGTAGACCACATAATATTAAGACAAATTACTTATACGTACATAGATTTTCTGCTTAACATTGTGAGAGAAAATGAGACCAACATTTTTCATTATCAAAAGTATCTTAGTAAAAAATTAGAGGAGTCAATTTGTATAGGTGCTTTAGACCAATTGGATAATTAGGCAAATTCTTGTATCTATGCTTTTTAGGTTACTATGACCCCTAAAAATGTGTCATTGAGTATTTGTAGAATAAGTGTGACTGTATTATGGAAAAAATGAATGCAAGATTCCAGTTGTATACAAAAACAGCGATTTAAAAAAACCCTCATTGCAACAGGAGGTGATTACAGAAGTCATTAGCAGCAGATCTTTTAGTGTCCACCACACCAAGAAGCATTAGGAGTCCCCATGCACTACCAAGGCTTACATTACACCCCTGCATTGAACCCACACTAAATTAATTCCCACAGTATCCAGACTTTATATTGGGATAGCTAACAAAATAGCATTTTTTTCTAAAGCCAAAATTCACTTTGTGCAGGGAACAGATGGAGCGGATAGAGAAGCAGACTATGCTGCCATATAATATCCAGTAAATGGGGGAGCCTAAGTGGCTTTTCATTAAATGCATAAGCTATTACTAAAAAAATTGTGCTAGATGGAATTTTATTTAGGACAACGTTTCCAGCTCATATAATATGATATATTATTAAAAGTAAAAGTTATTATACAAAATGCTGGATTATAGCAAAGAAAAAAACAGTTAACATCATTAATTCTTTAAGCAGATAAATGCCAAAATGCATTACCAAACTCTACATTATCAGAGAGTAAATAAAAGTATTAAAAGATCATGATTAATAGTTTAAATACTGCATTGTGGTCTGTAAAAAATAGTCATGTATTTTTCTTATACTTTTTTTGACCTTTTCAATCTGTAGTTGTTGTAGGTTTTTTTTTTTCTTTTTTCCTCCAAATGGGCTTTTGTAGGCTTGTTGTAGATAAGTTTTGGTTCAGTAGTGTGAACAATTTATCTGCCAAGCAAGAGGTTAGGATGCTGTAATTCATTTAAGTACCTGTACAATAGTTTAACAGCTGGTGCAGGCTCCAAAAACTACATTTAGCATACTATGTTGGGACTTGGGCTTTACCCAGACAATGAGCTGGGTCAGCATTGAGCAGACCTAAGCACCTCTTAGACAGCTGGCACAGTAACCAAATACCAGCCAATCTTAGGAAAAAGACACATTTAATAACATTAATTTTCTCATGCAGCAGACGGTGGGGTAACAAAAGCCAGACTGATTGGACAGCAATGGGACTTTTAGCTAATGATGTCTTGGCAATAAATAGAAAATGTTTCAAATCCAAGTGATGTAAAAAGTAAACCATTGTTGCAGGGGGATTATTTTAGGATGGGCACATTAGTTTTAGATCATTACAAAGCATTTTGCTGACAATGAAAGGCTTGGAAGTACTTTGTGGTTTCCTGTTAATAATTGTCACCGAGCAAAGATAAAGTCTTTGAACTGTAATTTTGATGCAAATGTATTATTATACACTATTGGAAGATGTGCATCTGGTCATTAAACACCCTGGCTTCGCTGATTCACTTTCCAGGAGTGATAAATAAGCTATTTAATCGAGAAATGCTATAGAAAGTGTAGACACATTTTCTATAATTGAAAATAATTATTCTAATAGATTGCTGTGAAAAAAACCCACTTACTTGCTTAAGAACTGAAAAAATACAAATGTTAATATTCTTAATTAAGTTTGTTGTGCTAAAAAATATAAACCTCTCTCTGGGATATGTTATAGTGACTTCCATTTTTTGCACTCTGTATATAGAATTATAGCATCAGTTTGTTCCTGAATAGCATTAAAACCTTATAAGGGGAAAGGATTATTCCTTCCTAGCCCTCCTGGTCATTGTAGATTTCATTGTTTGCTTGCTTTATCTGTCTTCTCAAACCGTATAGTTCTTGTTATTTATCTTATTACTGGGGCAACTCAATAAGGTGGTCTGGTGATGTCAGAGTAAATCACCTGGCTTATTCTAGAACTGATATATATAATCAAATCAATCAAGTGCATGACTGATTTTACAATGCATATATTAGTGTAAAAATTGGCATTTACTTAAAATTAGCGTATTAAGTAATAAATATTGTTAAACTAAATGCCAGCATTACAGAAAACATGCCAAGAGTGACCTGTTATTGTTACTGCAAGTATTTGGGCTTTTTACACATAAGAACTTAATGTGTAATTTTTTTTTAGTGACACCAAGAGCTGCATTTACACTACTCATATATTATTTATACTCTGGTCTGGTATAATACTTTTCTAAGAATTTTCTCACAATTTAAATCCCTGTTTGAATATAGGTGACTTAATCCAGAATATTTTATTACCTTAAATACCTCCTAACAATAATAACCAAGTACTAAGGCTCTTTACGCCTGGGGCAAGGACAAAAGCCCTGCCCCACACTGACGTCACATATACCTTTGGAAGGGGACCAAGTTACAGCCCTCGTGATTGCCCCTTACAGAGGAAGGGTGGCATTGTTTCACGCTCGCTCATATACATCAATTTACCTCACTTGTAGACTGTCTTCAGCCCAGCTTGTAGGGCTGCCCTGCTATGCTGCTACTGTGGGGTCATATAACTTTGTGTTACACGATCCTACTGAGGTCCTACTTCTCAGCTCAGAGAATTTAGACTGCCCCTGGCCATAATGTTTCTGCCATAAGCATGTCATCTTTGTGATTACCTACGAAAGGGTTATTATTTGATAAAAGTCACAGGGTTTTATTGTTCCCAGTTATGATTGTTATGAGTATGTATAATGCACTTAATTTTCCATGCAATGGGTCTAAATTATATGTGTATACTACATTTTGGAACCACAAGTGTATTTAGTTTACACACAGCAACTATAAATTACACATGTATAACAGAGCACACGCGTAATTGTGCGGGGGGAATTATGTGTAGGTGTCTGTGTGTGAGCATGGATGAGTAGCTGTTTGTGTGTGAACATGTATGTGTAAGTGGGGTGTGATGGAGTGTGTGTTGAATGAATGTGTACATGTGTGCTAGTGAATATGAGTAACTGTATGTAATTTGTGTAAGCATGTTTACATATGTGTGCCAGTGTGTATTTTGAAAGGGTAGGGCAAGGGGCAGCTGTTGAAGTTGGGGGGCGGGGCATTTTTTTTGCACCCTGTGGTTTCTAGTTACGCCCCTGATGTAATAATTTGATCTGCCTAAGAGTTCTTGGAAACTGCATTACTTGGTATGTAATGGGCTGTTTTTGTGGAAAAGGCAGGTCAGATATCTTGACACTTAATTGATGTTTAATCCCTTAATCTGATTTCTGAATTAACACATCTGACAAATCACAATTTCCGAGTAGAGGAAATTTTCTTTTTTTTGTATTTCCCTCATGGATTTAATTTGAGGGGATATGTGTTTATTTTGGAACTGAAAATACATTTTAAAACAGATGTGGCATTTGTGGCATCCAGTAACATACAATAAATGATAGCGCCAAGGAGCTGTTACATCTCATATAACATCCTTTCTTTTTCTATAAAGCTTTGGTCCATTCGCCTTAGGATGTCTTTCATTTATCAAAGGTATACTGCCTCCAAAACAAGCCCTCGGTTTTAATTTTGAGCAGTCGGGGTGAACTTCTCTGATCCACGACCCTTAATGTCATACGATTTTTCAATCAGGTTGGTCCTTGGCTATCATCCAGCCTGTTAGGTAAAATTAACATTGGAGATCTGATTATCCGGCTTTCTCCCCTAGAGGTATAATAAACAGCAAATGATTGCTAATCTTTGTGGAACCCTGCCTTGATGTTGTTGAGTTGCACATAGTGGCAATGCCAATTTGTTATCAATTAGTACTCATTAAATTTGTTTGTACTGTGGACTTTGAGCAGTAAACACAATATCAAAAGCAAATTACAATTCAGATAGTCAATCAGTGTGATTACTACAGTATTAGGAAAACTCACTTATCCTGTGTACAATACTCTAGACCTTTTTATTATGAAAAGAAAAAGACAATTTTGATTGTATTATAATTTTAGCATAAAATCAGGTTGAGAAATATGAATTGTGGATGTTGAAAGTGTTTTTTAGGACTTATGGAGAAACTTAAATAAAAATTCACAATGGCCCTGCAAATTAAATATGAATTTAGGCCTGGATGTCCATTACAGGTACAGTTAGCCATATAGTCTACATGTGCTCTGTAACATAAAATGAATTGACAAACTTAGACAAACCTATACATTAGCTAAAGAGGGCCCAGTTTGCAATCTTACAATCTACAGAGAATGGGGAACGAATGAAAATTAAAGTATTTGTAGTAGGGCCATATCCTGGAATGGAGCACATCTTAACCAAAATAGAAGATGACAGACAAACGGTTAACTTATGCACAATTATGCACAATTGGATATTGGATCAGTGAGCCCCTAGTATTAGGAGTATTACTGATAATAAAATGTAACTAATCTCCCTGAATAATACACACTTCTAACCCTTGTGACAGTAATCAACTGTTTCTAATTGTTTCAGCCATTTATGTAAAAACAACTACTGTAAGGTTAGATATAAACAGAATTTGCTTTTTTTATTGAACCCTGGTAATTTAGAATAATTTGTTTGTAGTCAGTATATTACATGGGGATAGGGGATCTGTAATTGCCACATCATAATGCTCAGATGGCGTAGGTTTGGAGTGAAATACAAGCCATGTATTGATTTGCTAATGGCTTGTATCTGGATCAAGTGCCATAGAACTAATCCATGGACTACCCAGTAGGAAGCTAAATGAAAAGGGCTAGCACTTGAGATGTTTTGGTATAATGTACTACTCTGGCATATGTAGTGAATCTAAAATCAAAGTGTGATGAGATAACTATTTATTAGATTTGGGTGCCGGCCAACTCTTCGTGTTCGTCTTTGTGGGGGAAAAAATCTTCGTATTCTTCGTGTTCCTTTTTTTTCGTTGTTTTTTGCCGTTTTTTTTGTAGAAGGGGTTAATACTGGGTTAACGCGTTACGCACTACGCAGCAGCTTTGGTGCCAAGATTTTAAAGGTCCGTACTAGCAACTCTATTGGTCGCCGGCAGGGGCCTCCTCTGACATCAACCAATGAAGTGTGCTTGCACAGACTTTTAAAATCCTGGTGCCGCAACTTGGCCAGGGGGGACCACTGGTCTCCCTGCTCCAAGAGTTAAAGCTCCGTGCGAATGACCAATAGAGTTGCTCGTACGGACCTTTAACTCTTGGAGCGGGCCCAGGCGATATTGCGTCACAAGGATTTTAAAAGTCTGTACGAGCGACTCTATTGGTCGCCAGCAGGGGCCTCCTCTGGCATCAACCAATTGGTTGATGCTAGAGGAGGCCCCTGCAGGCGACCAATAGAGTCGTTCGCATGGCCCTTTAACTCCTGAATGGATTTCCACTCCCGTTATCTATGCAGCATGACAGGGGTTAACAGGAGTGGAATTCCATAGGTTCGCCGTCAGGAGTTAAAGGCCTTTAACTCTTGGAGTGGGGAGACAGGCCAAGTTCCCCGTCAGGAGTTAAGAATTACTTAATTAGTCGCCAACAGACGACTGTAATGACCCAGAGCGCCCAATGATGGAATTCAGGAGTTATTGCGCAGTAGTGAAGTTGGACAGGGCCTGGTGCAGGGCGACTGCACTCTCCAGGGTGTTGAGCACCTAGGGTTGTGCGGCCACATACCAGTCGTGATGCAGCGGATGTTGTCCAGAACAAAACTTTGTGATTTCCTGCAGGCACCCTGGAGCAGGCATGAGACATAGCTCAACAGAGAAATGTGCAGGATGCTGCAGGCTGGGAGAAGGAAAGCTAAGCAGAGTAACAGCAGAAACATAGAAAGCAAGGGGGACAGAGAAATCCAGGGAAAAGAGGGCAAAGGTACATAAAATACAGACACACAAAGATACAGGACTAGCCTAGGACATCTTATGGCCATAGTATTCTTAGTCACCACTATGCCAAAGTACTCCAATATTCGGTGGGTCCTAGCACTACACCCTGCCTACTGAATCACTAATAAACTGAAACTAAACATTAAATCTAAACACAGAACAGAGATAAAAACATACTTAAAGACTGCAGACTGAGACAAACATAACAAATGGGTGGGGCACAACTAACAAAAGGAAACAGGAGCTGAAGCTAAGAGCAGGACTGGAATCAGAAGTACAGGACAGAGCATAAGGAAATCCAGGAATGGATTACAACGAGACAGAGGAACTGTAGCGAGACAGGGGAACTGTAGTGAGAAAAGGGAACTATAGCAAAAAAGGAAAAACAAAAGATTTGCAGCCTTGCAGCCTGGATGGGGCCTGACAGTATGTTTTCATTTATTATGTTGTTCTATTTGTTAAAGATATTCTAGTTTTGCATAATATAGTATTTTCAGGAATCTGCATATTAGCATTATATGTGCTTTAGTCCTGTTACCTTAGCGCAATCTACTAGACAAACGCCTGACTCTTACTGCCTTAGACCGTACAATGGCTCAGGTTTATCCCAACTGGATACTCTAATGAAAGTCTGTGGATGAGCAGACTTCATTAGCATTGCCATAAAGAATCAGCTCAGTGTGGTACTAGAGCAGAAAAAAAAATATCTCACGACTGGCAGCAATGGCAGCCTCCAGGTCTTCAAATAAAGGAAAATTATTGGAACAAAAAGAGAAAAAAACATGTTTTTGTAAATATACATTACTCTATATAGTACTGTATTTTTTGCTCAAGTAGAACATTCTTTTTTCCTATTGAAGTTTGCTGTTAAATATATAGAGCTGGTTATTATTTATATGTAGGCCCAGGCTTGCCATCTAGCTGATCAGGCAATGTCAGTGTCCAGCTGTCAGTTGTACTTCATCAGGGAACCAATGGCCTTACAGTGTCAGGGCAGCTCATTCTTATAAGTCAGCAATGGAATTCTGGAACTCAGGTGTTCTGGGTCCCTAATGATTGGGAAGCAGTATTTTCACTATGCACTATAGTGGTACACCTATATCACTACTTTCAGGGACTCCATCCACTCAGCAAGATCTCATCAGTTACTAAGTTTAAACTTAAAGCTAACAAGTTTGATACATTGCTCTACAGATTTCATTATATAAACCTTACAAAAAATTGCCACAGTGTTCAGTAAATGGCTTGGCCTTTTATCTCCATGCCTCTGTGTCTTTAATATAGTAGACATCTTGTACAAGTCAATGGTAAACTTCCATTGCATAGGTCCATTAGAGAAACAGAAACAGCCAGAAATAATGTAGATTGGTGACCATGATGAGTAAAGATATACTTTAGCAGGTAAATATGTGTAGTTAGTATTGTAAACAATTATACAAAAAAAACAAAACTTTCAAACCGCTGAAACATACTATTGAGACTCATTTTATTGGGCTTTATGCCCACAAAAACAGCAGTAATTGTTTTGGTGATTTTTACCTTAGCAAAACTAGAATTGACAGATTACCCCACTAATGTTAATAGAGAGATCTTGTGTGTATAGACAGACCAGACTAGTGTCTCTCTTTGTCCCTGCATGTGTACTCATTGTCTATGCTATAACACTAAACACACATCTTGTTATTTATTAGAAAAGTGAAATATTTAAGACAACTTTTTGAACACTCAGTACCTACAAACTCATACAGACATTTTGGAATCAGGGTTTGGAAAAATAAATTTTTTTTGAAGCAAAGTAAGACAGAGAATAAAGATGAACAGTATTGTGACAAACTAAGCACATGCACAGTTATCCACGCCTTTGATGAAGAGTCGCAACAATAGAAATAGGATTTTGCATGGACTATTTGAATACATATTAAACTAAATACACACATAACATAATCAAAACACCCTGTATGTATCACTGGTCGTATTAAGATAAGTTATTGTTGTAGTAGCTGTAGAAAAGTGAGATATCAGATGTTAGAGTGACTAGAGCACCATAAGTGAGTGGAAGAATTGAAAAAAAACCATGAATGGTTATAGAGTTAAACAGCAGTATATACTATTGCAATAGATGCCAAATCAAGGTTGAGCAAAGGACTTGTTGGTTTCTAATGCAGACTCCAGGGCTGATTTTTCACAATAAAATATTACTGGGTCATGTGATTTTTGGGCCATCACTTAGCACTGCATATGTAGGTTCCCTGCCTGATCATTGATGTTCCATGCACATTTATGTCTTCTGCATGCTGGCCCACTCATTGAAGGGATTCTACTGCAACCCTTTCCGGGTTGTTCATATGAAATACCATGTTGTGACCTGGCGTGACCTTCTGAAGATAATCCAGAGGACACTTCAAGGTACATCTGATTCCCATTGTACACCTATTTTTATATCTAGTGCAGGCAGGGGGGTAAGAGAACGAAATACTAACTTGTTTAAGGATTACTGTTGATATGCTGCTATATTATCAAATAGATAGGTCATATACTTTTAACTCTATGGACCATCTGGATCAACCTTTAACCCATAGGTCAAGGCTTGGACAAGTAATGACCAAAAACATTAGCCTCTGAAATGTGTTTTATGGCCTTTACAAAAATGTGTAGTTGTTATCTCTGTAACAGATGACCATTGTCAAATTGAAAAATAAGGAGCAGAATACCTAGGATTTAAACATTGATTGGGTTCAAACAAAATGTATCTTTCTGTTGGCTCATTGCTTTGGCCTTGAGAGCAGTAGTATAGATTTGATATTAAACAGCTGATATCATATTATACAGCTATAAACTAATGCATATTTTCCACTTTTGACCAGAAATGTAAAACAGCAATTAAATTGGTTGTCTGTGTGGTAATTTCATATTTAGGTAAGCATAACAATCTTTGCTTTTTTCATATGATTTTCCTATTACTATAACATCTTCCCCTTTTTTCTCTGGTTATTAGTTTACTCCTGCCCTCTAATCTCTTTCTAATCTTTCCTTGTCTAACCTTTACCTGAAATCTAGGTTGGCTTCTGTACACAGGTGCATTTGATATGTTACTTGGACACTGTCATGCATGAAGTTTACCAAACTTAATTATCAATGAGTTAATAACTTTAGAACTATTATTACTTAGTATTTTTTTGTATGCAGCATTTTCCACATAAGCAGTCAATCAAGGGGCATATAGTATGTTGGATATTAGGTACACTAACCATTATATTTTTATTATACATAATGCACACCATAGTGACTGTTTTAATATAACTTATTTAATAGTTTTTTTGCTTTTTAGACATTTATTGGAAAAAAGTGACAGTTGATAATTTTTGTTGCTATAGCCTTTTCTGTTATCCACCATCTGTCACATCTGCACAATTCACACCCAAGCATGTGCATACACCCATGCACAGAGGGCACCATGCCTTGTCTGCATTAAAAGTAAATATCCTACACAATGTTAAAATAAATACTGTATATGTGCTTCACACAAAGGAATATAAATAAATATAACATAACATTAAAAAGGGAATTCTGATTTTGCTCTTCACCCCCACCTGGTGGCAAGAATTTGCAATGTCACACTTCACCTGTCTCTTCTCTCTTTAAAAGCATATACATTATATTATTTGCGTAAGCACAAATATATATGATTTACCAGTAAAGTTTAATTTAACACTGGAAAATTAGCACAATATAGTCACATAAATCTGTTTCTATTTTTCTTCTTCGACAAGAAAAGTACATGAAATACTAATCTGTTTTCCAATAATTTTGTATCATATGATATTTTTGTATTTCATTTACAGGACTTAAGGTCTGGGCTGGACTGGTGATTGAAATTAGCCCTAACGCTTGAAATTTAGTGGTCCATAAAATAACATATGTGCAGCCACATGCTGGATACACATAGCTGTGCTCTTACGCTTAAAGACAATATGTATTATACATTGGTTGAAATATAGACAATGTTTAAGTGTTTATATGGATGAATAAAAATGTTTCAACAGCAATGCCTATGTTGGCAGTTTTTATACAACCATATCTGTCACATTTTAAATTCCTTTTTATCTCTGTAAGAAAAGTCTGTATCATAGTGACCACCTATAATTGAATGTGCCCAGGGCAATAACAGCTAGAGGACTTTTTTGTTTTTTACTTTTCTTAAATATAGGAATGGCATTCAGATTTTGTGATTGCCAGCCAAAAGGTGATCATCTAAAAATACAATCCGATTGTAGCAATATATAACAAGTTGGGTTTTTAAACTTAGATTTACGGGCTTGCACTTGGTACTTTACTCTGGTAACCTTTCCAAATTGTGCACAATTCTAATACCTGAGAATAAAAACACAAACTTGCCCAAAACATTGGATTTTATGTGAACGCAGTAATTCAATTTACTACTAATGTTTTGTTATTGATTACGTGTCTTTCACAAATTAGTATTGCATGCTATAGGCTTACAACATTTTATTACAAGAATTTTAGTTTATTGCTGTAATTGTAACAATCTGTTATAACGGTTTAACTAATGATTGTCTTCAAAAGGCTAGGTTTCCACTTGTTTTTTTTTTGCTAAAAACGCCGATAAAAACGCCAATTCAGCCACACAGCGGTTTTTTTGTGAAAAAACGCTGCAGCCAGATGTTAGCTGTTCTTCAATAGGAAATCGCACAATGCCATATCCACTTGGCGTTTTTCTGTTCGGCGTTTTTTCAGTCCTCTTTGGCGTTTTTCTGCTTTTTTGGGCTCTGTGGCAGTTTTTCAAAATCGCAGCATGTTGACACTCTGGCGTTTTTTGCAAGGATATCTTGGCGTTTTTCTCCAATAGAAGTCTATGGGAGAGAAAAAACACCATGAAAAAGCCATGTGGGTTTATTGCCTTGGCGTTTTTTATGGCGTTTTTTTCCACAGTTACAATGCAGAGGATGGACCCAGTATCTGCGTGTCCTACGAGAAATAGGCTGGAAACAAACAGTTTCACACAAAACAAAGTTCATATTGAATTTTACACCATTGGGAACAAACATGCCATTACAAACAAACATACGCAACGCATCAACTGGATCCTGCGTGCCAAAAGCAACAGCAAACAATTTGCACCATAATTTGGGGCCAATCTTCCTAGAGGAGCAGACATTCGGAATAAAGCACGCCTTACAAACCACAGAAAAGTGACAAAAGGGTCCGCCGGGGTGTTTAAGTAGAACTCTACCAAGTAAATGACATCAGGGGGCAGATACTTGCCATTTATCCTAATCCCTTTTAGCTGGGTGAAACTTCTAACTTGTAAAGGCTGGAAAAACTGCCTAAGGTCAAAAAAAGCAATTTCCACAGAAAGGCTAAAACGCCAGAAAAAACTCCAGAAAAAACACCAAAACGCAGGTAAATGCAGTGGCAGTTTTCTTGGCGTTTTTCCTGGCGTTTTTCATCAAGAAAAAAACGCAGGACAAAAACCCAAGTGGAAACCTAGCCAAACACTCTCCACAGAATGTACTCAAAGCTAAATATTATTATATGCATTTCAGCTTTTGCAGTGTTTACATTTAGTTATCGTTAGAGACTAATGATCAAGTTAAACTCCTCTACCTGATACCGAGGTTGTCCGAGTCAGATATACCTGCGTAAGCCTGGATTTAAACCAGGCCAAGATTTAGAATGCGTTATATGCATATCTAGAATTTTAAGAATAGAATAGAATAGTTTAAGCATCTGATTATAGCAAAACAACCGATACGAATGCATTATGGTTTGACAGATTTCTGCACACTATTTTAGCAAATATGTAAATCAATTTATTATTGGCCATGGATTACGGAATGATTCCTGGCATGGAGAGATTAGGGTATCCTCCATTCAAATCCAACCAACTTGTTTTAGAATGAAAATCTAAAAACTACGCAATGAAATGCTCATTGTACTTCTGTGACATGGGCAGCTGCCAAATTCAGGTCTGCAGATATCTCTAGGCTGTACTCAAAGCAAGATGAATTTCAGACACTATTATCTAAAGGTAGCCTCCCATCAGTGATCTTTGTGTAACAGACAGCTTTTTTATTGTCAATGAGACTGCCAGTCTAATTACCTTTAGATGATGCAAGCTGTGAATGATATGCCTGCCTGTCACCTGTCATAAAGAAGTGCTCTGTAAATTCATCTGATCCCATTGTTCTACAGAAGGAAATATTTTGACAACTGGAAAGAGTTTGTTTGCATGTAACATGTTCATGATATAATACAATATTTATGAAGTAACAACAATTTCTGCTTTGCCTTTTTAGATGACATTCAGTCTCTCAGTCATATCAATATAAAGTAGTACATGGCTTAACCCTGCAGCTGCCACATCTCAATATATATATACACACACAATGTAACCATGTACTTGATACTTAGATCTGTGAATATATATATATATACATATATATATATATATATACATATATATATATATATATATATATATATATATACTGTATATATATCAGATATAGTATGCACTATGAGTATCCCACATAAAATCATGGACCTTTATATTCTACAACAACCTTCTCTATACCTGTATGATGTCTGTCTCTTTATTCAGGTTACTGACACTGGCACTTTTCGTTTAACCACAGTACATTTGCTTCTTAATTAGTGAATATTCATCTGTCATCAAGAGTAGCTATGACACTCCTCCCTATTAACATGATCTGTCATAAATAATCAATGAGGTTGTATTAATATTCATGAGCTGGGTTCTGTGTAGTCATGTGCAGTGATGCAGAGACTAGGGGGAGTGTGTGTGCGAATGTGATATAGCAGCGTAGACGATGGGGAGAGGAGCTTGCCACACAGTCCTGGTTGATGCTTGCAGCTAACAGTGGTGTGTCTGTGTTTACATGCTGGAGTGACTGATGAACAGCAGTACTCAAGTCGGGAGGGTGATTCCCTGTCAAAGCATTTGCCATTCAGAACACAGGAAATTAGAAATCTTCCCAAATTTGTGCAGATTACAATGGGTTGCAATTTGTGCACTTTTCAGAAGCGAGAGGAGCACTACAAACTGCTGTATGAAGTGGCACAGGTGAGTACTCACAATCCGACTTACATGTAAACGCCTGTGCACGCTATAAAAGTTTATATCTTTACAAGAAAGAATTTCAATTGCAAACATGGAATCCAGATGTATTGTTTGTAAATAACTGGAACTTTTAAGGAAGGGGTTACTTGTCCTTTTTTATTTGGTTTGTTGTAGATATTTCATATTAATATAGACACTAACTAGATTAGAAGGTAAATTAAATCACCCTCTGTATTGTATTGGATACTTTTTAAATTCTGTTTACTTAGGAAACTAGCTGTCTCTCAACATACAATACATGTGTTCTAGGCTCTGTTGTAATAGGCTGTTCTATCAATGACAAATTGCAAGTGACATTGGCTAAACTCCAGCAGTTTAACAGTCTATATACAGTGCAGAGTGATGGTGCTCTGTTGGCACGTCTGTACCTCCATGGAGTGCCCAAAAATTTTTCACTCTTTCTTCAACTTCTTCCTGGCAAGATTCTTGTGGCAGGGGGCTAATTATACAGTGGACTGTGTATGTGAGGCAGCCCTCACAGTTGCAGTGTTAATGTACATTTTCATGGTAATGTGATCAGAGCCTCGTTAGCACGACTCCAAAACGATCTTGAACATTAATTGAATATAAAAATGACCTGCTCTATCACTGTTAAAAGTTTTTTGTTAAAACATTGTTAATTACTTCTGGAGGCAAATATAAGGCTAGTTCTGGAAATTAAAAAAAACTAATATATATATATATATATATATATATATATATATATATATATATATATATATATATATATATATATATATATATATATATATATACACACACAATGACCTGTAGTCACTTTCCTGTCTTATGTTTGGTATTAGGGATTGTGTGTAAGGTAATCAAGTGTAGAGTGGTAGGAGTGGAGCAGTTAGTAGGATGATTATGTTGGTTTCCATGGTGATTGCTCCACTTTATCTATTTGCACCATACTTGTTCATAGTCTAGTAGTTTAAATCAAACCCCTAAGGTAAATCACTCATAATATGTATTTTTATGCATAAATAGTTTTAGGAAGAATAATTAATTATTCATGGTGTAAACGTTTTGAGCAAATAAGGAAAAACATTTCAAAACTTATTGCTAAGGGTATCATTAATTCTAACGCCAAGTTTCTTGTTTCCTGATATGCTGTATTGCTGGTCAGACATTTAAGATCAGTATCACCATAAGCACTCTAGATAGAATGTATGAGTTAGTGCTTCACCTTTACTGTTTTTCAGATGAGCATTAATCTTCAAAAATGTGAGCATTTCCAGCCCTAATATGCACTCATTTTACAGTACTTCACATTGTATTGTAGGTTTAATGTCAATGATAAGAGATAGAAGGACAACATTGATGTGCCTTGTGATTTGTGAAAGCTTCTATAATGAGTATATTTTAACAGCCATATTTATGTGGTTAGCAAAATATGTTTAAACCTCCAACCATCAAGGAGTTAATTTTTGGATTATCAAACATCTTTTCTTTGCCACCTGCCAATGGATGAGGCACCATTCACTGGGGTGACCAAGGCTTAAGTAGCTCAATCTGATGAATTAAAATGAATTAGTCATCTCAAACACTAACACTTGACTTGATCAAATCCTTTTAATTTTACGGTCTCGTAGCTCTGAGATCACAACCCTGTTGTGCTTGTTTGATCTGTTTCTTTCCTAAAGGGCAAAGGACAAAATTAGACTGACATCTCAGATACTATATGCTGCAGTGCAGTGCTTGGCTACACATACCTTTGGCTATACCTGTGTTTGTCTGCTAATGACAAAATATTTCTATTGTTGTTTTTGTGAGGACACGTTAGAGTTAAAGTCTAGAGATGTTCATAATGATGAAGGGAAGGGAGTATTTAGTTTCTCCCTCCTTACAGTCTGTGCATTGCTTCCAGTGCAGAAATCAGATTCTCCTTTATTTCTGTATTTCTGTAATCAGTTTCCACAGTTGGGTTCTTTTGAAGATAAAACATTCAGTCTTAACAGGCATCTCCCTTCATCCTTTATACCTACTGAAAAGCAGAATAAACTGAATCTTAAATTGCCTTACAGAAAACCACAAAAAAAAATCCTAAATTTTTTGGATCATAAAGCAAAATGACCATATTTGCCATTCTGTATATAGTTTAAAACAGCAAAATTTCTGTATCTACTGTATTTTGTATAATAAGGGTCAAATCTGTATCCTATCACTTTTATACCGCTAGTGAATCCCACTGAGACTTCAGGTATCGTAAGCACTGGTGACCTGTGCTTCGTTCCTATAGGACAGAATTTTACATCACGCAGTCTCTTTATTTAGAACACACAGCTGGAACCGCAAGAACAGTCCTCAATAAAATGGGAAAATTACATGATTCATTCTCATGAATAGATACGTCGGAAACAAAACACTGTGTACGGAAAGAGATTGTGCTTTGGCAATGCAGAGGGAGATTAATTTTCTATATTCTATTAAAGTAATTACGTGTAAGAATGAACCCACAAAAGACTGTTTTCAGCCAATCATAGTAACTAACAATTCACACAATTACCATCACCTACCATATTGATTTGAGACTCTGCAGTTTGTTGTGAGTCCCGCCTTTGTTTACTCTAGGTCTGAAAATATGCATGTACCTTAATGTTCATGTTCACTCAGTAGATGCAAATGCTTAATGGGCATGTGGTGGTACAGTGTTTAATCATCAAGTTCCCCAACAGAGTGCTTTCCTTATAGAAGCACATGTAGATCTTTAGTTCAGATCCGCAAGAGATTGGTTACCCTATCTCCCCCGTGCAGATATTGTAAGAAGAGGCAGTCTACTCCAGTATGCTGGAGGACTGAAATGTATATTGCGAAAGATTACAGTCTAGTTTTTCAGCCCTACTTAATTGAGTTGGCTAAAAAGGAGCAACTCATCTCCACTCCTCAGTTTTTGTCAACCAGTGTCAGTAGCCAAGCAATCTGCTTCTTCCCAGAAAGTTGACTGTCAAGATTCTAGTTTGACAAAATCTTAGGAGAAGGGAAATTGACCCAGTAGGCCTGACAGACTCAACAAATAGCTTGATTGCCTGCCCGACCGACAGAAAAGGCCACTGACCTGTTATAGCCAACACATCTGACGCTGTCTCTGTTATAGACTTGACAGCAGCTTGACTTGGAATACCAACATTTAAAAAACTCTTTATGATGAGATAGTTTGCAGCGTGAGTTGGCTTTCTTTGTTTGCTATTGATTGGACAGATGGCTTACCTCCGCAACTCAACTGATTACCCTAACCTTTGTTAATTGACCTGGCTCTCAAAGTAAACAATTCTATAATCATATGTCTTTTTCCGTAACGTAAGACAATATTAAAAAGATCTGGATAAAGTATTATGGAATAGACTCTGTAGCATTATCCATGAATAGAAGCACAACAATCGATTAAATATAAGGGACCGGATTCAATCTAGACTTTTTCTGACAATAGATTGTTAACTTCTCCAATTCACATACTCATTTTAGCGAATGTATCTCATAATCACAGAACAACGTGCTCTGTTTCCTTATCTAAACCCCGATCAAAGGAAAACTTAAGTGACGTCTGCACACACATTGTTGTCACAGCAGAAGCACCTTACAGCAAATGTGGTACAGCCAGTAGTGCAAGAACTCTTATGTTTGCTGATGTTTGTTTTGTTGTCTGTTTACCCTTGTATTTAATGAATATCTTTTTTGGCGTTTCCCGCTAAAAATAGTGAACACATTTTATTACAAAAAAAATTTAGGGGAAAAAGCATAATTACATTTATATGTCAATTATTGTGATCAGAAGCTGGAGTACTTCTGAAGGTTGTTTCCTGGGGACAGTATTTTCCTGGTTCTTTTTGCACTGTGCTTTTTTCTTTTTTTTGAAACTGAGGGATATTGCTTTTGGTGATAAATATTTATTTGTGGTTTAATGTTATGTGATATTTCCTCCTGTTTTCTCTTTCACAATTGGTATGCTGCAAAAAGCGGAGCTGAAGATCAACTCGTTTGATTTGGATTTAGTACTATGTGCTCAAACTTTATTAGGTTTGTGAGAGCATTATTAAGGAATATTCAGTTGTTCACGGTCCGTGGTGTTATTACGTATGACTCTACTGTTTGTTATGTTTATCCTCAAAGATTTTTGTGCTACCTTGGATTTTTTTAAAGTGAATATTCTTTATGTTAGAATAGGAAGCTGTCCCTATGCAGATGTAAATGTGGTTTGGTGATAAGCAAATCATTTAAATTAGGATTAGGGTTGGGGTTTTTTTAATGCTATATTCCATGTGTTGGCATTAAAATGATTACTTTGTCGCTGGTATGTTTTTGGCTTCTACATAAAGTTTTCTATGGTCTGGAAATTATGTGTGAAATGCATTGAGTTTTGCTAATATTCCGAGCACCCTTTTGAATAATTTTGTAAAAGTTGTTTAATGCTGATTTCAATGTAACTGTTTTTAGAAGTCACAGTCTAGAATCCAGAATGGCTGTATGGGGTTTATTCATGGTCTTGCTGCCCAGCTCCACAGAACAGAATGTCTTTATGGACTTTACCCCACCAAATCTGTTGGAAGGCACTTTCATGTAAAAACTATTTTGAGTAAAACATTTTTCTTGGTTTACCTTGACCAACAATAATCATGTGTTTCAATGCATTTTATACATACCTCTTGTAATGATTAAAATATGTGAGTAGCATGAGAAAAAAAAATAAAAAAAAAAAAATATGTTAATATAACCACAATATATTATTTTAAATGTACTCAAATACAAGGGCTAATTTTTCCAAACCGACTAGAGGATCGAATAAGCCAAAGGAAACACAATGGCAATTTGTTTTATAAAGACTGCATCACTTGAGAATAAAACTTCTCAATAGCTCTTTCCCAGAGTCAGACTTGCACACTTGCTAAAAAAGTTACCAGGTAAGCAATCAAAGGAACAACTGAGGGTTATGCATGTGTGATGTCAGTTAATTGGAAACATTAATTGGGAAATGATTACTGATGAGGACAGTTCTTTGAAGGTAATATTTTGATTAGAGAAGTTCACCTTGTGCATCTTGCTAAGGTAATTTTTCATCAGTAATCACCATTTTTATTTATTTGTTATTCTGTTGCCTTTTCTTGTATTAATAAAAGACATATATAGGTTTACAGGCAGGAATCTGTAGTAAACATAGCATGCAATGGGAAGGCAAATTTCGAATTGGTGAGTTCACAATTTTTTGGATTTTAGGTGAATTATAGTGCATGTTTTTATTTATTCTTAGTGAAAAGACTACAATCCATGCAACACAGATGAAACTAGAGACTTTTAATGGCTAGCTCCATGGTTACTATCAAAGTTCAAATCACATGATGACCAGGAATGCTTTAACTACATTAGTAGAATGGGAAATGTAATCCAACAACATTCCTTGAGTTGGAGTTGGTCTTTGCACTGAACACCCCATATGAGAGCATCTATTATAACATAAAATTACATTATATTCTCCTTTATTCTTATTATATAACAAAGTGCATGAATGTGTTAATGAATGTGCAAGTGGTGCAGGAGTAAACAAATCTCATGTGATAATGTGTAAAAGCGAGCTTCAATGGAGCTTGTTATCTTGGGTGCTGTTTTAGGCCTGCACTGGGTTGTGTAGGCCCATGGGTAAAGGGATATTACCACAGTTTTTAGCATGAATTAATTAGCTTATTTAAACTACCTATGTAGCTTGTGGTTTTTATACGTAAATGTTTGTCTGGGGGAAGCAATATTAACAGATCAACATCCTATCCAAAAGCTCTCTCCCTTCTCCTCAACCACCACGTTGTGGTACGAGTTTGAAAAAGTGAGAGATCACATGGAGATGTTAAATATTTATTATTTTGCTTACTTTCAGCAGCTCATTAAGCTTGGAAGCAGCAAGCAGTATCCTTAATTTCAAGGCCAGTAGACTGGTGCAAGGCATATGTGATACCCATATTTCATAACGGATCAAAATCTCAGCCGGCCAACTATAGGCCAGTGAGCTTGACATCCGTAGTAGGGAAATGATTTGAAGGATTATTTGCTAAAGGCATATATTTAAGAATACATCTTGAATCAGAATATCATTAGTAGAAGTCAAAATGGTTTTGTGAATGGCAGGTCTTGTCAAACCAACCTAATAGCATTCTAAGAAGAAGTCAGTGCAAAGAGGAGTGGCAGTGATCTATTTTGGACTTTGCTACGTTTGATACAGTGCCACACAAAAAGGTTACTGTATAAATTGTCAGAAATAGGCTTAGTAATGTATGTACTTGGATTGGAATAAATGTATGCACTTCGATTGGAAATAATGCAAAGAGTGGTTGTATATGGAAAATTATCAAACTGTGCCCAGGTATTAAGTGGAGTACCTAATGGCTCTGTCCTGAGTCTTCCTTTTTGTTTATTAATGTTCTTCCACGTTTCATTTGTCAGCCATGCCTTAGGTGGGGTAATACAATCTAACCTTGATGTTGCTTCTGTGCATGAGGATGTAGACAGAGTAGGGTAATGGGCAGCCAACTGGCAAATTAAGTTAAAAATAGAAAAATGTAAAATGTATGCATTATGGGAAAAATAATAACAACGCAACACATACTTAAAATGGTATCTCCCTGGAAAAACTACTAAGGAGAGGGATTTAGGAATAATTGTAGATGACAGACTTAGCAACAGTGCACAATGCCAGTCAGCAGCTGCAAAGGCAAATAGGATATCGGCATGCATAAAACAGGGTATTGATTCACAGGAGGAAGCTGTCTACTTGCCTCTTTATAGGTCAATGGTAAGACCTCACATTGAAAATGCGATGCAGTTCTGAGCACTGGTCCTTAAAAGTGACATTATGGAACTAGAAAAGATACAAAGGAGATGCCCACAATTAATAAGGGGATTGGAAGATCTCAGCTGCATCTATATACTACAGAAAAGCGGGGTCCTAGAGGGGATATTATAACATTGTATATGTGCAGGGCCAATATAAAAACCTCTCCAGTGATATGTTAATCAACAGAAATGTACAAAGAACCAGATACTGGACAAGCGAAGTTTTCATAGGCAAGAAAGGAAGGATTCCCTTTTCTCCAAGATATAGCTGTTGCAATCTTTGGAGTTTTCCTGATGATTTTTATCCTGCAAACCGTTATCCTTTCTCTGAACACTCTCCAGATTATCGATATCCTTCCAGAGATAGACTCTCCAGTACTGTACAAGTTACAATACACTTATTTTCAGAGTGTTTCTGTAGTTCTATTACAATAGGGAAAATAATAACATTAAAATTGTCAGTACACAAAACTGCCAGTAACATTGACTCAAAAACTACTTGCATAGATTTTACATTTATCAAGGTTGAACTGCAGTTTCCCTTGTCCATTCCTTCTGGTTTTCCTATATCATTAGTCTTTTGGCTAATTTTATCGGGAATCAGTGAGGTATTCTGGTAGTAACATGATCATCCTTTGAATGTTCTGCATTAACTGCAACTTTCTTTCTTCAGTCACTCACCTATTGCCTATTGCAATTTATTTATGAGTCTTTAAAGAGAGATAGTGTCAAATACCTACTAAAATCAACTGATATTCAACATCTCCTTTTATTTGCCGTGTTAGGAACTGCCACTCCTGAACATGTAATATAAAAATATATATTTTAAATGTTAACCGAAAATGTAATAATACATCCAGTTAATGAAAATATTCAGCAGCTATTGATATTCATGTACAAGCATCGTAATGTTCTTTTTCTTGACTACCAATATTTGATATACTGCCAAGAAAGGTCACCTGCAGTTTAAAAGTATTTATTGACTTTTCAATCATCTCTACACTGAAGGATGTCTTTTGGCAAAAGAGATTAGTCAACTAACTGCTTACAAAAGGTGACATTTTAGTTTAAAATTATGCTACTTTATGAAGGTGCAATAAGTCATTAGTAGCTCAGAGTCCTTCATAAGACCATTAAGACACAGCACAGACAGATCTATTATTCAACATTTAGATACTATAAAATCCGATGTTGCAATTAAACTGAGTCGATTTACGAGGAATTGATAAAGCAATTGAATGTTGTGTGATATTCATTACAGACCGTAGCTGAAAGATTAGCTCTCAACCATAGACAAGAGCAGGATATGAATAGGAAATCCTCAATGGTGACACATTCATAACTATCACCTTACAGACAGCATTTGTAGACGGTGCAGTATGGGCTTAGAAGCTATGTAACATAGGTTTAAAAAGGTATATTTTCAGTAAATTTTGTAAAATGTATCCAAAAAAGAAATAAAAGCAAAACATGATCAAACATAAAAATCACATGGCCCTGACTAGGCAGTTTTCACCTTTAGAGAGGGCAAGCCCAGCAAAATGGCACAACATACCTTTTACAGACAATGTGCTTTTTGGGTACTATCCAGTCCTAGGTGTCACACATTAATCAAAGCTGGCTGTGTAGAAACCTCATAATAGGAACACAGACAGCATCCCCTCAGGGTATAAATGCTGTCTAAAATTATTGTGGCTTTGATATTCGCTGAATTGCAAGCAGGACACACAAAAGGCTTCTAGTAGGCGCCTAAAGTGTTGAAAGTAGAGCAGCTGAAGGGGCAACAACCCTGGCCCCCTTGCCAGGCCTTCCTGAGTAGGATCAAAAAGCTGTTTCAAGTGAATCAAACTCAAGCCAGTTGCAAACAACGTTATATCAGTGTATTTCTGCCACAACTATTAGGATTTAGCAGCTCATTCATTTCTGTATTTTCACATCTCAATAAGCTACGATGTTTACCAATAGAGCTAACTTTCGAGTCCCAGTCTCCAAAGAATTAGCACTGAGTTGCATTTTTTCATTTTGGTCATTAGTGAATGTGACACATTTGGCAGGTCAACAGAAGTTTGATTACAATCTCGCTAATTACAATTGCAGTTGTGTACTTGTCCAGATGAGGAGGAAGCTACAGAACTGGGGAAGAGCCAAATAAACAACTGAATAAAGGAGTGATACTTTAAACAATTAGAGAAAGGCTTAAGCTCTGGCATTTTCATGGTATTTGATGAGTAGCTTTGATCACATTTTGTTTAAATGGAAATATATTGTTAAGATTACTATATTTAAGAAATGTATCTATGGGGTTTTAGGAAAGCTATGATGTTACAAAACTGAAGGAAACATCATAACATACATATCTTTTTAAACTAGATGTTGTCTTAAATGTATCCTTAAAAAGCAGAATATACCTTTGTCAAATAATGACAATAATTGCAATTTAAATCCTGCCATTTAAAATACCGTGACCTATCTACACTGATAGATTGGCAAGCTCTGCCAGAACCAAGTAATACACTACTGTGAGTAATGAGTGATGGGTCATAGCTGATCATTGCATTTTATTTTTATGGGAGTAAAAATTAACATCAGTAAAATTTATGTGCAAAATGGACAATAACATTCACACACGTTAAGACACACTGGTACAGAAGGAGAAGCTCTTGAGAGTGTACAATCTATTGGGAGGTTAAAGGTGAATGAGACAAAAGATGAGGCACTGCTTGAGTGGGGATGATTGGATTGGAGTGAAGGTCACATGGAGACTCACTGGTATGGATAGCTCGAAGGTGAACAGAACAGATTTTTTTTTTAAATGCAGGTTGTGGGTTTGAGTGTTTCTCTGTATAGGTGGGTTTTTAGCGATAGAGGAAAGTCTGATAGAAGAGGGTAAAATCCTGAAGACAAGCCTGAGAAGAGGTGATAACATTTGAAGATACACTGGAGAGTGCAGTGTTGTTAAAGTCCCTGTAGGTAAGTTTCAGGAAAAATAGCATTTTCTAAATTGGAATTCAATAAAGCCCTTTAGTACGTACATTAACGTCCTGACTTTTTTGCAATGTCCTGGCAGCCTGGACTCCCCCTGTCAACAGAAGCCAGCATTGCTTAGCTGTTACATGAGGAATGCCTGATCCCCTCGGAGGACAGGATTTCCCCTGCAGGGTCTGTCACACGCATTGCAATCCCCAATGCAAGTCTATAGAGACGTACTTGAAGATCACAGTGTGATCAGTGCAGGGGAATTGCAGGGAAGAGAGTGGGGAAGACAAAATTGCAGATGGCCCTGGCTTTAGTGTACATATAGACCCTGCCCCTGCTCACTACCCCCAAACCTATTAAGCCATAACTACTAAAAATACTACCTTACAAGGCACTATGTAAGTGGTGGATGTGGCCCTCTAGAACACAGTATTGTGTTAGGAAAATCTGAATAGTCAGTGTGTATTAAACCTGTTGGGATGTTTTAACACTGGTGTTTAGACGCTAAAGTATTAGTTATTTATGTTAGACTTGTGTGTTTTTTTTGTATTTTTACTGTTTCGTCCATGCTCTTTTTTTAATTATTTTTTGTGTATGTTGTGTCAGTCCATTGTGCAACCCAGTGGAATATTTTCACATATAAATAAGCCATTAATAATAATATTCATCCTGCAGCCACTACTTTACAGTCTGTCCTCAAAGACTACCACTTCAATAAATCAGAAAGCCTTTATTACTCAGGCTTGTCACAAATTCAACCAGGTATTTATGTAAGTGCTGCATTGTAGAATTCAAATCTACTTGTATTAAAACCTATAGTTATGACTTCAATGTTGGGTTTTCTGTCACTGTTGTGAGTGGTATTTTTCTAAACCCTGTTATTCCCTTTACTGTCTGTGCTTGCATCAAACTATCATTAGTATTTAATGCATATGACAACGAAATGTGCAAAACAGTGGTGAACAGACATTTTCTTTAGATACCATGTAACACAGCTACACAGTTCCATTCTTTAAATATTATTTCTGTTCTGTAGTTGAACCCTCCGGTGGTTATATTCACCTCATCAGGATGTGTTCTGTCCCGTGACTGGTAGTTTCCAATGCATTCATCCATCTTCTTGTCCCATTACATTTTGTTTGAATGATGCTTTATACCCATTAAAATTGATGGAAAAGAACAAAGAGAAGAAAAATGTGTCCGTCAATTGATTGTGTCTTTCAGAAGGTAAATGAGGCTACGGAGTGCTAGAGAAAAAAAAAATACGATTTTAGCCTCTTTTATTACTATTTTTTCATTTTTTTTTATTGCAGTTATGTAAATGTGTGTACATATATAAACGTGTGTGTGTGTGTGTGTGTGTGTGTATATATATATATGTACATACTGTTACAAACACATATAGGTATTTCCTGTCCCTCATTCTTGTGTTAGTGCCAGTTTTCAACAGGGTCACGTCAAGTGATGATCCACATACTTTTAGGGATAGCAGTAGCTGAAGGTCCTCATGATTATATCAACGATTCCTAGCAGTCCAGATCAAGGTGACTAGCTATCTCTTGATTTGAAAATTAGCTCTTTCTGTTAGAATGTAAGATGTATCAAAAAAAAAAAATATATATATATATATATAATATGTGCCTCTTGTTTGGTACACATAAAATGGTCATATAGTTGCTTGTATTAAGAATGTCTATTAATTTCCCCTGTGTATCAAATTCCAGTCTAGACCATCAGCCTCTGACCTCCAAGTCATGACCTGTAGTAAGGTCTGCTGCCCTTATAAGTATGGTCCCACAGGATACGACCTCCTGATAGAAAGAAGGTACTTAAGAAAACCTCATTAAAAGTCAGCTTTATTACCTTTAATCCTGGTAATGTCTTCTTTATACTGTTTCTGTAGTGTAAACACCAAATGACAAATTCTTGCACAGCATGTAGAGATATATCCGACTGTAGCTTATTAACAAACACACCATGATTTTGACTTTTAACACTGTAATTTTGCATAGACACAATGTACATCATTAATTAAACATGTAAAGTATCCTACGCAAGGTCCCAAAAAACATTCAGGTGCCCCACAAACCCATCCCCCCATTTGACATTAACAATCTGCCTTGATAAATTGGTGATGCCAAGCATGCAGACGGAGGGATGGCGATATTGTGTCTTTTTACTGCGACTTGCTTTTTTCAATTTAGTAGGAACCTGATGAGGATGGGCAGTATGCAAGTATGCATAAAAATCAGTTTTGTACTGGCAGAAGATATATTAAATACAATATCTTAACATATCGTTAATGCCAGTATGACAACTTTATGCAATCATTAATAAAACAAATATACATAAAAACACATTACTACTGCAAAAGAGATGTATGCGAACTTGATTAATTCCCAACCAGGGCACAGACTACCCTCTGTCACCTATCTATAAGAATGTGGACGCAATTTCCATTAAACGAGCATTAGTTTAGAAAAATGAAAATGTAAGTACAACCAGAGCATGCTGCTTGATGGGAGACCACAAAAAAAAAAAAGAAAACACGATTACCTTTGTTCGTTGTTATGTGATAGGAACAAGTATTTTTTCTGTGAGACATCAAGAAGCTGTAAATGGTTTGTTCTTGAGTGATGATACACATGTGATTTTTATTTCTGGTTCATTACTTCTTTATGAATGAGTAATCTGTTTCTCTTTGCACATCTCCTGTCAGAAGATCATAAACATAGGCCAAGTTGTGCATGTTTTCGGAAGCTGTTCCCCACACGTTTGCTGTGCTTTGATGAATAGTTTATGGATTGAAAATAGTTTTCACATCTATGAATTTGCATTAGTGCTGGTTAATTATGCATTTAGCGTGGCGCCTTTTGTGAGGGTATAATATGCTCGTGTGGTACGGCTCATGTAGTGCACAAGGGCATAGATTTACCCTTTAGAAAAGAACACTTTACACTGACATTGTGTGAGTTCTAAATAAAAATTACTAATTTAAAAGAAATAAAAAATAGAGCAAGCAACATTCTACAGATCCCAAACTTAGATAAGATAAAAGTTGAAGTGACATCTTTCACAGCAGAGCACCTACTAGTAAAGTTATGACAGTCTGAAAATGTACTTTGTTTTAGTCTGCAGAAAAAGTGTGTTTTTACTGCATGGACTTTTCTGTAAATGCTTAGTTCAATATGTGCTCATCTGATTCTTGAAGGTATGGTCTAGGCAAGAATCAAAACTCTCATTGAGTGATTCCCCCCATTCTGCCATCTACAACTAGTAATTTAGAACTCAGTGCCAGCTATTTTGGTTGATTGATGGCTCTTTTTTTTGGATTTGTGTCTGTCCATAGGGTTGTGATTGGCCGTATGGCTAATTTTTCGAGCAATGAAATGCCTACCAGTAAGTTAGTCTGTTGAATCGTTTGTTACTGTCAAGTACTTTTGCTCCTACCCATCCAAAGGTTTGGAGATTTAAAGCTCTGTCCCTCTCTACTGTATTCTTGGTGTATTTAATAGGAAATCTCTGAATTATAGTCATTATAAAATAGCGAGAATGTGTTGTGTACTTTACATTACTGGTTCTAGCATATTTTATTTAAAATTTGGCATTTCATTTTCATGCATTAAGCTCCAGGATAAAGTGGGATTTACATTTGCGATAGCAGCAATGTTCATTGATATTAGACCATAAAAAAGACTGTACCTGCCCACGTGTGGAGTTCCCCATCTTTAGCATTATTAGCATATGTTTTTTGAGCAAAATACAAATATAATTGCCTGCATTGTATCAGATATATAGTGGTTTGCAGGGTAATTAAAGTTTTCCTTAAAATCCTTCGAAACCCATTCTAGATATCAAACTATACTACTGTGGCGGGTTAGCTGGGATGGATTCAAGATAAGCTCCATACCTGATTCAGCCTGGCTCATCAGCAAGGAGAATGAAAACATACCCAGCAATTCGCCTGGTTTCATCTTGAGTCTCAGGGAAACAACTTCTTCCCCAGGGCTCCTGGTTAGATTCTTCATTTGGACAGGGGTTTGGCATTTGGTCACCTTGGACCGCAGGTTACCCCCACTCTCTCCTCAATTCCTGTCCCTAAAAGTGTAACTGTGGCTAGACCTGCCCCTGCTTGTGGCTAATTCTGCCCACTGATAGTAGTCACATTCTCAGGAGAGGGAACGTTCCCATATAATATGTATTTGGGTCATTTCTATAGCCGCCGGATTATTCAATCTGGGCACCATTTTACAGGCTGCCCCCACCTCTACTATGTACATGAAATACTGCACTTCATTCATAAAGTCCATATATAATGAGCTGTGAATATATAAAACAGGTCTCCATTAATCTTTGTGTGTTATTTTTTGAGGCATTTCACAGAAAATACATTGGCTGTAAATGTTGAAGAAAGTTATTTACAACTATTCTATATTATTTTATTTATAAACATGAACTTTTTATTAGTAGTGGTGTACAGTACCCTGATGATATATGAGCATATTAGCATAATGTGCTTACTGCAGAACACACTCAGGAAAAAAACAGAAAGGAAAAAGCACCCGCCTAACTGTTCAGTAATAAATTAATTAAACCTTCAAATTATTTCAATTCTTGAGTAGAAGTACTCAAAAAATCCAGAATTTACTGAATGCTCTTCAAGCAATGCTTCTAGTTTCCCCTGTGATATGGGCTGATCTGCTGGTTTTATAACCCTAAATGAATGAGCCCATCTTATATTTAAAAGATTAAATATAACATTTTTTGCTGTCATATTTAGAAATTAGACTATAGAATAGAATAAAGTTAATTATGTTCCCATTTGCCACAGAAGAACACGTCAAGAAAAGCCATAAATGTTCAAAATGTCACAAAAGTGCACAGCTTATGAACTAAATATGCAAAAATAAAATTTGACAGGAGATAAGAACCATTCGGCAGATATTGTTTGCCTAAATGAGTAAATATATTGGTGAAGCAGGCTAAATTGAACACACCTTTGCCAAATAGCACTGTCATTCTTCTTTAATTCAATGTTATTTTTGGTGACAAAAAACAAAGTATTGAGTTTAAAGTTTATAACTTTATAGGGAACAAAATCTTCCCAATCTCTCAAATCCAGAATGGTTTATGAATTACGTCAATTTTAAAGGTTTTTGACACTAAATGTTTTGGGAACTATGCTCTAAACATTGTTACTAGTAACCCCATTTTATTTTAATGCAATTGTCTCTTCTTCATACAAATATGTTTTATATCCTGCTTTCATTCTAATTTATTTTGGAATCAATAAACTGTCACCCATTTAAACTTACATATTTAGGATTCACTGTCTGATTGATGTCTTCATGACTCCACTGGGACATTATACTGGAAAAAAGGGAAAGTGAAATTGAGTCTCTGGGGCTGGAGGCAGGGCCGGACTGGGACTGAAAAGCAGCCCTGGAAAAATTTGGAGACCAGCCCCATATAGTTTATCTCACGGTGAAGCTCTTATACCCACACGCACCCCTTATACATACCCGCGTCACACTATGTGCCATTCTTTTTATCTCATTATTTGTATTAAAATGCCAGAAAGCAAAAGTGTTAAAAGGCCCTAATAAATGAAATACATTACACATAATGGGATCAAAACATTTGCTACTGCGAACATTTTTAGATGAAAGAGTTCCAATTTATTTAGTGGAACAAAACACTGATCACATTATTCTTCATGATATTCTGGTAAGAAACTTTTATTTCTTTATTAATTCATGTAGACTATTTTTTCCATATTTAATAAAAGCTATGATTGAGACATGTTTGGTTTTTATTTCCTTTCATTTGACAACCTACCCCCGAGTTATGCACCTCTGCCCCCAGGCTTGCCACTCTGCCCCCCTGATATGCCTTCTAACCCCCTATATGCCACTCTGCCTCCAGAAATGCCTTATACCCCCTATATGCCACTCTGTCCCATGATATGCCTTCTAACCCCCTATATGCCACTCTGCCATATAGGGGGTTAAAAGGCATATCATGGGGCACTCTGCCTCCAGAAAAGCCTTATGCCCCACTATATGCCACTCTGCCTCCCCGATATGCTTTATACCCTCTCTTTATACCCTCACTCTGCATCCAGAAATGCCTTATACCCCTATATGCCACTCTGTCCCATGATATGCCTTCTAACCCCCTATATGCCACTCTGCCATATAGGGGGTTAAAAGGCATATCATGGGACAGAGTGGCATATAGGGGGGTATAAGGCATTTCTGGAGGCAGAGTGGCATAAAGGGGGTTAAAAGGCATATCATGGGGCACTCTGCCTACAGAAAAGCCTTATGCCCCTCTGCCCCATGACATCCCTTTTAACTCCCTTTATGCCACTCTGCCTCCAGATATGCTGTTGACCCCCTATATGTCACTCTGCATCCAAAAATGCCTTATACCCCTATATGCCACTCTGGCATTTAGGGGGTTAAAAGGCATATCATGGGACAGAGTGGCATATAGGGGGGTATAAGGCATTTCTGGAGGCAGAGTGGCATAAAGGGGGTTAAAAGGCATATCATGGGGCACTCTGCCTCCAGAAAAGCCTTATACCCCCCTATATGCCACTCTGCCTCCCTGATATGCCTCAACCCTCCTATATGCCACTCTGTCCCATGATATGCCTTCTAACCCCCTATATGCCACTCTGCCATATAGGAGGTTAAAAGGCATATCATGGGACATTTTTGTTTACTTTATATGGCAAGCCGATCCAGCTTGCCATATTAAATAAAAAATAATATATGCTACTCTGCCCCATGATATGCCTTCTAACCCCCTATATGCCACTCTGCCATATAGGGGGTTAAAAGGCATATCATGGGGCAGAGTGGCATATAGGGGGTATAAGGCATTTCTGGAGGCAGAGTGGCATGAAGGGGGTTAAAAGGCATATCATGGGGCACTCTGCCTCCAGAAAAGCCTTATGCCCCCTTTATGCCACTCTGCCTCCCCGATATGCTTTATACCCTCCTATATGCTCCTCTGCCCCATGATATACCTTTTAACCCCCTTTATGCCACTCTGCCTCCAGATATGCCTTTTGACCCCCTATATGGCACTCTGCATCCAGAAATGCCTTATACCCCTATATGCAACTCTGGCATATAGGGGGTTAAAAGGCATATCATGGGACAGAGTGGCATATAGGGGGGTATAAGGCATTTCTGGAGGCAGAGTGGCATATAGGGGGACACACTTACATACACACACATGCCGATTTTGTTTGTTTTTAACAAATACAAAAAACATTATACAGTACAAAAAATACATTATTTTACTCACCTTCTACTTCTCTTGACTTCCTGGTAGCTGCACACTGTTCTCCTCTATGCTGACAGGATGCCACTGACCTGACATCCGGTGCTGCAGCAGTCTGAGTGCGAGGGGGCGGAGCTTCCACCTCACGCTGCTCCCATCACTATGCAGCCATCAGACTGCTGGGAACGTAATCTAAACGGCCGATGCGTGCTGATGCCGCCGGCCGGAGCTACTTTAACACTTTTTTTTTATTTATATGGTAAGCTGGATCGGCTTGCCATATAAAGTAAAAAAAAGTATTGAAGCAGAGGCGGCCGGCGGCATCAGCACGCACCGGCCGTTCAGATTACATTCCCAGAAATCTGATGGCCGCATAGTGATGGGAGCAGCGTGAGGGGTGAAAGGTCAGTGCGAGGGGGCGGAGCTTTCACCCCTCACACTGCTCCCATCACTAGACGGCCATCGCACACGGCTGCTGGGTGCTGATGCCGGCCGGCCGCATCAGCACCCAGCGGCCGCTTTGATTAGATTTCGGGAAACCTGGGGGGCAATTGCCCCCCTGCCCAGCCCGCCCCTGGCACCGAGGGAGGCGTTCATTGCCATTTGCAGCCGCTCAGCGGCTGTCTTCATGGTAAGTCTGCCGGCCGCCCAGCCCACGGACCTTCCGGCCCACCGGGAAATTTCCCGGTATCCCGGTGGGCCAGTCCGGCCCTGGCTGGAGGCTTCACTCAGATTTGCTTAACCTTCTTTCAGTGTAGGTAGAAATGTACAGGCTGCATCCAAAGGTTTGGCATCACAAAGGAAAATTTTCTCCAAGGGCAGTTAAGGGATAGCAATATTGTAGAGGGGTTTTTTTCACGTTAAAACTATATCTTGAATATTAAAATGAACACTTTTTCTAAGTTTATTTTCTAGAGTTAGCATGCAAGACCTTGGATCATTTTTATCCTCTGCTTGGCTGATATAAGCAGGAAGCTCTGCCTCTCCTATTCTGGAGCTTGGACGGTATATTTTAGTTATACATGTGCTTCCAGTGCTGCAAAATTCATTTCTGTCACTTAACCTTGAAATGAAATTTAAATAAAATATTTAAATCACATCACAAAATGATTATTTTGCTTCATCATCTGTATACCGTGCACTCCTAAAATGCTAGTTAGCTTTACTTCAGAAACAGAATGCCTTTATCCAGATGGAAAAATATTGCTGTTATCCCTTGGTGGCTGAACTAATCTTTCAGAGTTGACAGTAAAACAGTTTGTCTCTAGAGGTAAGAGAAACATAGTGATTTAAGTTAAGAAGTCTAAGAATGAAGGATCCCCTGTGTCTGTCTACATCCCTGCCTCTGTTTGTTCCCATCTACCAGTGTCAGTATTATTTACTGTATGTCTTGCTCCTTTTTGAGCTTTAGTGGAATACTTTGCTTTTTGAAGATTTGACAAAGTTGGTAGAAATACTTGATGACAAGGAAAAAGTGCCATTGAAAGTGAACATTTCAGGTCTAAAATAACTCTTCTAGATGCAGAAGTTTGCTGCAGCAGAACAGACAGATCACATAATAAGGACAAAGAGCCAGGCTTTCCACAAAAAGGATGCTCAGACGAAAGAGAATGCTTGAGCCTTGGCAGGTCATTCCCACTGCACCCTGCTAGGACTGATAAGAGTGCATTTGACAGTGTCTGATACTGATGTTAGCACACCTCTCTGCTCACTGCAAAGGCACGAGGGCTTGGAAAAGGATTGATAAGAAACACAATAAATGAAAAAATAATAGGGCCCGCTCAGTGAATATACTAATTTGCATCATATTACCAAATAACTCACACAGGCACAGTTGCTGGACTAGCTGGAGATAATGCAATGTAACAGCATTTAAGGTGTTAATTGTTACTACAGTTGTAAATGTTTCATTTCTCACAATCCCCTAATTTTTTAATCACCTTTCACATTTCCCCTACCATTCCTTTTTTTCTGGACGCACAAAGTGAAACACTTTACTTTACTAAACTGTTGTCGATAGTAAGGTTTTTATTTTGCAGTGAATTGTGTTACCCATTCAAAGCAGAACATGGATTAATGATATTACAATGGATGAGGGAGGATACACATTACTTAAATGCTCATTAGTATCATAGCGATACTGAAATTCTACATTGGGAGAAACTTAGGGATTTTTCTTTTATGAAAGGTATGAGTATGAGTTATTTTTCTCTTTATTGTGTTTTTTTAATCATCCTAAAATTAATCAATATTTCTGACACATTAAAATCTGTATTATATTACTTGCATTTTAACAAAAATGCTATTCACCAGTTTATGAAAAAAACATAACTAGGTCTTCATTTACTTGTAGTCATATTAGGAAACTTTTGTTCATAAAATTGCACTTGTCATTCAGTGAGAAAATAATTAAAATAAAAAAATATATATTCCCCTCTTTAAAGGTGATGTTCTACCCTCCTGCTCAGTTTAACCATCAATACTATTCCTTTTGAATGGCCAATAGCGTCAAAGAAATAATGTTAATTGTCATCTGACACAAAAGCAGACAGATTGCTGCCATAGAAGTTTAAAAACCTTAAAAGTTTATATTGCTTTATAATAATATGACAGATGGGCTAATGTTTATTTGCTTTACATGCAAGAGGGGAAGAAACAGCATGTGTAATTCTGTGAGCTGCTGAATTTGTGTTTTTATAATTTTTTAAACTTAAGGTTGGTGAGCAGGCACTGTGAGGAACATAGAGTTTATTTATAAAGACAAATTTGCAATAATTCCAACTTTAATAATATTTGCTACCCCCTTAACAATGAGAGATTCCTACATTCCTACAAAATGTATTTTTAATGTACTTAGGGACTATCTTAAACCTACAGGAGAAATTGAATTTGTCAAAAATGATGCCATCATGAGTTTTAAATAGATTTAAGATTAAATTGTTCTAAATATTGTAACAAGGTGCGGGGTGTTGTCGTGGAAGGGGTATACATTCCCCCTCGATTTTGCAGGGTTTTATACGACATATAGGGCAGGCTGGTTCTCCACCCCGCAGTTTACATGCACCTGGACTGACACGGGTTCCAGGCCGGGAGTTTAAGCTGACTCCAATGCACTGGTCAGCTGCAAGTAATTAGCTGCACCGACTGCAATATAACCTGACCTGCTGGACAGAGGGGGAGAGAGAGTTTGTTTGGAAGCAGCAGAGCTTGCTATGCACAAAAGAGACCATCAAAGAGGTTGGTGGGATTATGTTTTGTTTTAGTTTAGACCCTTAGTAGTGAGGGAGTTATATGTTAGTAAGCGCTCAGACGAGCTAGGCTTTTGTTTGTAGGGAATTTGTGTTCTATGTAATCCTGTAAATAACTTCATACGTGGACTACAAATAAATCGTGGGTGATTACCTAACTGAGATGTGGCGTTAATACCCTAGAGGACTGTGCTGTTTGGTACCCTGTGTGGGTGCAGGATCACAATATGTATAGTCCAGTATGAATATTTTAACACATTACATATTTTTAAATACTAAAGTAGCATTTTTAATATTACAACATTACTTATTAATGAGATTAATGGTAAAGTATCTGTAATGGACACGTTTTACATTAAACCGTTTATAGGACCAGTTAGATTTGATTTGCATTGTCTGAAAATGTCAGTTGTGTCTTAATTGGTAGTATTTCACTGTTTAAAAGTACACCTTGTTGTATCACAGATAAGGCAGTATGATATTATGATTAGTTGTAAAATATATTTGGTAGAATGCCAATTGTATTGTAGAAGCTGAGAAGATATTTTCCAGCAAGCCTCTGCTTCCCTGTTGGGTCAGCCATTTTCCTTCTCTTCAAATCCTTGTAATGTGTATTATAATTGAGAAAACAGGAAATATGGGGTATTTTGTGAGGGCACCTCTTCCAATTAAGGCAAGGGGTAGATGTTATTCTAGGACCCCAATGGGGATGACTAGGCAGCCAGGGACAGGACATAACACTTTACTACTCGTACTACTCGTGCATTGTGCTCCCAAGCATATCCAGCCATTGCTGCCAGAGACCCACCAGGCACTTGCTGGCCAGCAATCTTTGTGATGCTTCTGCCCATATACTTCCTTTTTTGTGAAAAACTTGATATTCATAAGGTAAAAATACCATCTTAATATATTTACGAAGTGGCAGCCCCTGGAAGGATTTGTTATGCTCATCCATATCCATTTCCTTACAAATTATCGACTGGGCTGCAAACAGTAGGGAAATGACCTAGCCAGGTAATTAAATTCATATTTTACATACGAAAAAAATAAACTTTTGGAGGGAAATACTTTCTCTAATAAGGCATGACAAATTTGCAAACATTGGTGCCTACATATATATGTTCTTTAAAATGTTGTTACTTTGTATTATTACCGGCTAGCTCAGCAACTGTGCCTGAGTGAGTTATTTGGTAATGTAATGCCAACCAGGAAAACTATATTGAAATGTGTCTTGTGGTCATATGGTCCATAGCTGTTTCTGCCTCTATCTGTCTGTTATGTGAACATCTGTGGTCCTGTTATGGTAACATTCACTGTGTTTGGAACATCTGCGGTGTTGTCATTTGAAGTCTTTTCTGTGTTATGACCGTGCTGTACAAAAAAGAAATTGACACACACAAGCACGTTAATGGCTTCAAACTACCTGGTAATGATTGTGGCAGAGGAGCCTGTCTTGCAATCTGAGTCTTCAATTAAGGATCTGCCCAGGCTGGAAGCAGGCCCCTAATTGGAGAGAAACAGACTTTCAGCAGAATGTATGAGACTGATTCATCACTTATAACCTAATGTTACTGATTTAGTGCAATTTTTTAGTTGTTGATTGTGCGGTAGGATTGCCATTTTAGTGAATTAACTACAGATATGTCTTATCTATTTCAGTGCATCATTTAAATTGAGCAGTATCACCCATTGATCATTGCCAATCCTTTGCCAGCTTAGATGTAGCGTGCTTCAAAGAAACAAAATTTCTCCAGTGTTTTGTCTGCCATATTTTGTACTTCACATGGTTCATGCATTTCTATAAAGCAGTTAGCCTCCTGTCTACTTCTATTTCTGTCAGCACTAGCTGAACAACAAGCTATTGCTTTCAGTACCACTCGGTTAATTCCACAAACTGTTATGTTAGACACATCTTATAATAAAGAATACAGAGAAGCCACTTAAACTACAATTGGCACAAGATCAATCCAGTTCACACTACGTTGCTTTAGTGCATGTCAGCACTTGAAAAATATTTAACTAATAAAACAGTAGGTGGTGGGTTTTGCACATTATGTTTTTCAGTGAGGTGTTAATGGCTTGTAGCAATATAGTGGTTTCTGTCTTATTGACATTTGTCCTGGTAATTGATCTGTTTTCAAATGGAGAATATTGAATTCTGCTCTATTTGCTTATCTTCCCCCTTTAATCACAGAACGGGCTAGAAAATGAATGGTGCCTCTAAATGAATCTGAATCCTGGGTCTTTGAAGAGTTGTTTTTCTTTAGAACTTGCACTGAAGACCTAAGTTCTTGCTGAAAGTAGTTGTGGTGTCTAAATGTATCTTCCTCCATTTATAGTGTGGAATTAGAGGGAAAGAATGTTCCAGTCACAGGCAAATTAGGAAAGATTGGGGGGAGCAGTGTGTAGCCATGCAAACCCCTTTCTGACCCCTTTTCCTCCTATTTTACTACTAGCGAGGCCCTGCACACAGCTAGCCCCAACCTCTCCAAAGCCACTCAACAAAAAGACCTAGAGCTTTAAATGGCTTACATTCCACTTGTAAATGTTATTTTTCTCCCTCCTTTTACCTCGTGTTAAATTTACTTTATCGTTCTCTACCTAGCGACTGGCATTTCTCTCAAATGTTCCTTTTTGGAAGGACCAGTCCCTCTCCCCCTCTTTCCTTCCCTGGTGTCTCTTTTGCAAGAGGACATAATGTTTGACTGGCATGAGCATATCATATCATATCACACAGTCTTAAAAGGTACAATAAATACGTTCTACAAATTAGCCAACAAAACTTCAAGTCGGTAAGCAGGAAACATCTAGACTGATACTACCTTTATCACAAAGAGTGGTGCATTATTTCACCAAAAAAAAAATTGCACCTTAATTGTTACAGCTGTTAAGATATATAATATATATATATATATATATATATACACTCCGTATTTGCTCGATTATAAGACGACCCCCAAAATCTGAATATTAATTTAGGAAAAAAAGAAAAAGCCTGAATATAAGACGATCCTATAGGAAAAAAGTTTTACCAGTAAATGTTAATTCATGTAAACTATTTTTTTTTAATAAAAGCTATGATTGAGAAAAATATTTTGGTTTTATTTCCTTCTATTTTCCAACCTACCCCCCCAGTTATGCACATCTGCCCCAGAAATGCCTTATACCCCCTATATACCACTGTGCCCCATGATATGCCTTTTAACCCTCTAAATGCCACTGTGCCTAATGATATGCCTTTTAACCCTATATGCCACTGTGCCCCATGATAAGCCTTTTGACCCCCTATGTGCCACTCTGCCTCCAGAAATGCCTTATACCCCTATATGCCACTCTGGCATTTAGAGGGTTAAAAGGCATATTATGGGGAAGAGTGGCATATAGGGAGGTTTAAGGCATTCAGGAGGCAGAGTGGCGTATAGAGGGTTAAAAAGGCATTTCTGGAGGCAGAGTGGCATTAAGGGGGTTAAAAGGCATTTCACAGAGCACTCTGTCTCCAGAAATGCCTTATGCCCTCCATTTAACACTCCCCCGCCCCCCCCCCAAACTTACCGGTGCTTCTGACTTCCCTGTCATGTAGCCGGGGCAGCGTGTAGATCCCACGCACTTACGCTGCAGCCGGAAGGAGGCGTGGCTAGCAGCGGGGGTTGTCCTTCCCCTACTGTCAGAGATCAGAGTTCCCCGCACCGGCACCGATGCGGGGAACTCTGATCTCTAACAGCCGGGGAAGGTCTGCGCGATGGATGCAGACAACCCCCGCTTCTAGCCACACCTCCTTCCTGCTGCAGCGGAAGTTGTCTACACGAATCGCGTAGACATCTACACGCTGCCCCAGCTACACACCGGGGACTCAGAAGTACCAGTAAGTGGGGCGGGAGGGGGGAGACAGGAGGATCCAGGTCCCCTGCAGCTGATTATAAGACGACCCCGATTATAAGACGAGGGGTATTTTTCAGAGCATTTGCTCTGAAAAAAACCTTGTCTTATAATCGAGCAAATACGGTATATATATATATATATATATATATATATATATATATATATATATATGTGCATAGTAAGTCTAGGTTTAAAGCCATATTTACGTAGAAGTGATTTTGTAATTGTAGATTTAGGATTAATGCAAATCTAATGATTCCATAAGGGTACTTGAGACAATAGCACCTTGTGTCAGGTTGTATGCATTCGTTTTTCAATCTCTGGGAATTAAATTGTAAGTAGCTGTGATTGCAGTACTGGTCTCTAAAGACACTCGCAGCAATGAAAATAAATGAACAGGCTCTCACTAAAGAATGGTTCATCGTGGTCATTAGTGTTGTAAGTGCAGCAGGTGAATTTGCCTGCTGGATGCCCTGTCACATCCTTGTGAAATATGGAAAGTGACTTGAATTACAGTAAATGAAATATTCAGGCTATACAAACATAAACCATTGATATCATACCACACCTCATAGATTTATGTTTATTTAGACATATTTTTTTTCAATTTAAAAATTATTTTTCTGAAAGAAAAAATATATATTATAAGTAATTTCAGTGTTTTAGTGTCCTTCGCCTGATATATGTTATTTCTATTTAATGGGACACTAATGTATTTTAATATTTGATGGTAAGTAAACAACCACATTATCCTTCAATCAAGAAGAACAGTATTGCTGACTGGTAAATAATCACTTTGTGAGGCCTATTAGCACAGTCTACCCACCCAAACAATGCCTCTTCATACCAAGTGCTGTAATGCAGATGGTCAATCTAAGAAAGCTTTTTGCTCAAATTGCTCAAATATATTAGTTTGCATGCACAGCCATTGACTTTTCAAACTCAGATCTCAAGAATAATGCTGGCAGTAAGTGTGACAGCACACAATTGTGTACCAATTGCATGTGGATGTAGAATCTAAAAACTGTACAAAAGTGCATCCAACAAATCAAAACTAGTTTTTAAGAAAATGTCTTCTTTCATGCATTTTAATGTAATATCTACAATGAGCATATTTTAACATAACTAGATTTTAATATATATGCACATTTCTCTCTTATACCCGATGACTCATAGAACTAACTATTACTATCTAGATAACAATTTTTGTTTTGAAGTAAAATCATGGATTCCTAGTTTAAAATCCATAGAAATTCCTAGTTGAAACCAGAAGAAAAATATGTTACAAGAAAGAAGAGATTTCTAGATCACTGGCTTTATTTGGAGATGTATACAGACCAGTTAGAACATTTGCATTTGATTGACAGCACTTTAGAGATGAAGAGAGATTTGCATTAAATCATCGCACACACATAGTTACACAATAGAAAGTCTGCATAAACATTGACTTAATTGCAATGCACTTGAAATGCCTGGTGCAAGTTTGTTCAGAACAGCCCTCAAGATTTATTACTGTTCCCTAGTTTTAGGATTAGCTGCGGGTAACAATATATGAAGTATTTGGCACCTCCTTGTTCTCTGTCTGGACACAAGAAGTTTCATACTAGTAATGCAGAAGAGTAGGGAATACTTTTTGTTGACACTAGCAATGAGAAGACAATGTATGGCCGGTAGGACATATTCCTTACTTTGATACAGCAGAAGAAGAACTGTGGTTAGTTCTCCAAGCGTACCTAGAATAATTTATGCTGTTTAGAAGGCAAAGGGTAGTCACACCAAATATTGATTTGATTTAAATTTTTCTTCTGTTAACTCACTTTGCATTTTGTTAAGTGATAAAAGTAAACTATTAATATGTCTATTTTTGAAGGAATTCTTACTTTACAGCTTTTTTTCACACCTGCCTAAAAGCTTTGCACAGTACTGTACATTGTGCTCACCTGACGTGACGCAATGTTTTAAATTCAACTGCCCATTGCAAATGCATAGGAGTGAATAATCTCCGTTCAATTTTCTGCCTGAATTTAGGAGTTTTGTATGTTACTTTTTCTCTTAGTTATGTTACAGCTTGATGATAGCATGGCATCTAAAATTACTAATACATCAAATATGTTATTATTACTATTATTATGTACACAATATTGTTACTTAAATAAATGTGATTCCATGGCTACTTCGCATGCATATGTTCAGTCATCATGATGCAAGGATGGGTAAAAATTTTGGATTACAACAATTATAGCCAGGAAAATGTGTAATAGACTGTCTAGACTATACCATATGATGAATGGTCAATGTCATACTGTTAAAGGAATATCATACTGGTAGATTCTATTTCCAAGTAACACATTGTAACTGAATATGAAACAAAGAGAGATAGATATAACAGAGATACTTTTATGTCAAATGTACTAAATCGAACCAACCCCATAATCTTATTGAAACATTACAATCTTGCTATTTTATACATATTTTAATCATCCTTAAAATTCTGATTTTGACTGGTAATTCAATTATGTCTGATTGACCGAACCATAGATTCAGTTTGAATGTTTAGATTTTGATACGTTTTCTAAAAAAACCACTTTTTTCTAATGATCCATTTTTACACAGTTCCCCATCTCCCTAGAGACTACACACGGCGTAAAAAAACCTTTTATTATAAGTAGCACTTCCTGTGAGCAGGGCATGTTTATAAAAAAAGTATTATAAAATGAATGTATTAATGCTAGTAATGAATTATTTACTGTTATTTCCATAGTTTAGCATGTAATTAACTGTTTTCTAAATATGGTCCCAAAGGCTATTCTCAAAATAACAGTATTGCATATAAAATGTGTCCTTAACAAATTTTTCTAGATGTGTAATGTGGTTTGATATGGCCCATACTTCTACATGAGATTCGGCTGTGCACTGAAATATCACATGAAATATCCGGTTGCACTTGCTTACACAGAAAAAAAGAATTGTGATATAAAAATACAAATAAGTATTTTAGTATAGGATTAATACATTAACCCTGAGACTGCAAGATCAACTATCAATAGATTGCTTTGGCATACGTCATTTGGTTTTATGATATTCAAAAGGGAAAAGAATTTGTAACGAACATACTCATGTTTATGTCATTCAAAAGTTTTGAATTCAGTAGAGATTCTCTTGCTAATCAGTCCCTGTTAACACTGTGGTTCTCTGAAGTAAAGCACAATTGTTCCCTTTATGTCCTCTGCAGCTTTCTGTCAAATTCTCAGTAATTGGCAGTGACAGCTTTTTAATTTAAATTCATATTTTAAAACACAAATTTTACTGTGTCTATTTTTTTACCCCAACATCATCCTTCGGCTCTCTAAATACAAATTCTACTAATATTACAGCAAAATTTAAGTTAAAATAAAGCAGTTTATGCTTGAAGTGTATTTTTTGTGTTATAATGGAACTTGTTCTTACAGAACTATAGAAACAAGCATTGTATTCTATTACACAACATCTGACTCTCTCCAAATTGTACTTTCAATCAATTCTTCAATGAGAGCTCTAGCTTTAGGTGATCCAGAAGAGCCCAATCGTATAAACAGACAAAACTGATCATGTGCTGATGTTTATTATGTGAAAAAAATGGAAATGTTCACATTATACTACATTACTATGTGCCTTGTAGGAGTTTAATGGTTTAAGCAGTTGGTTTCATGTTAGCATTGTGTATTCTGTTCTTACCTGTATGCTAATCAAAAAGTAATGACATATATACCCTTCTATGAATGTTAAACCCCATGGTTGCTGACCATGTCCATCCCTTTATGACCACAGGGTACAATATTCTGATGGCTACTTCCAGCAGGATAATGCACCAGGTCACAAAGCTCCATCATCTCAAACTGGTGTCTTGAACATGACAATGAGTTCACTGTACTCCAATGGCCTCCACAGTCACCAGATCTCAACTGTGTGATGCCACCATGTCCATATGGACCAACATCTTTGAGGAATGTTTCCAGCACCTTGTAGAAAGTATGTCACATGGGAAGTTTTGAAGGCAAAAGGGGGTCCAACCCAGTACTAGCAAGGTGTACCTAATAAAGTGGTCAGTGAGTGTATATTGTATTGTTAAAAAAGATAGCAAGCTTTTTCCAGTGCTACAATAAACACCAATTCATACCATACTGGTATCTTAGAATACATTTAAGTTTTAAACTGCAGACTCAGACATGTAATTGGATCACTTCATACATTTTAAAATACAAGGTGAAAGTTTTGCATTATTTATTTTATAGACTTGAACCTGAAACCAAGTTCCAAGTTCTTGCACATTAAAAACAAAACTTTTAATTACACATTTGTAGTATCTAAAACTTGGTTATACAATATAAAACGAGCGCTGTGTATCAAAATAAGTCATCACCCTGCTAAATTAAAGAAATTTCAAACACAAAAATAGCCTGTTTTTGGAGAGTTTAATTTCCTCTTGCTGAAGGCTGAAAACAGACTTCAGCCTTTACGCATCCTATGAAATTAAATCAAAGGTAGTCAGGTTTTGAAGCTACACCATTTCTCCTTTTTATCGCTTTTATACAGCGGGTTTGACATGAAGTTCTACAAGCGCATCAGGAATATTAAAATACTCACATTATCAGTCTTTTGCCCCAAGCTTGATTTAATGAATGCATAATACTAGATCTTATAAGAGCTAGGACTAAATTACTTCATATCGCACTTACATATCAGCAATTAATAGCTCCTTGTCATTGTCCAGTGGAATTGATATCATCATGTCTGCAACATTTAATTTTAATAATGAGTTTTACAAGTTTCATTAAATTATATATATTTTCATATATATATATTTATACTGTATAAAATACACACTATATGGACAAAAGTCTTGGTACCCCCCTTATTATTGAATTTAGGTGTTTCAGCCACACTCATTGGTAACAGGTGCATAAAATCAAGCACATTGGCAGTAGAATGGGTCATACTTTAAACATGGCAGTGTCATAGGATGCCACTTTTGCCACAAGTCAGTTCATGGAATTTCTGCCCTGCTAGATCTGCTGTAAGTGCTATTATTGTGAAGTGGAAATGTCTAGTAGTAGCAACAGCTCAACCACAAAGAGGTAGACCACGTACACTCGCAGAGCAGGACTGCTGAGTGCTGAAGAGCATAGTGAGTAAAACTAATTTGTCCTCTGTAGTAGGGCTGAAACAACGAATCGATAATAATCGATAACGGAAATCGTTGTCGACTATTTCCGTTATCGATTAATCGAGTGATCGATTCGTTGTTGGAGCACTCGGCTCCTTTTACTTACCTCCGCGAGCGTTCCCCGCTTCCGCTGCACTCTCCGCCTTCTTTTAGTTGCGTGTGGCTCCATTCGCACAGAGCGATTCGTGGGGGTGGGGTTTCAGGGGATGCAGGGCAGAGTGGGGGTGGGGATGCAGGGCAGGGTGTGAGTGTGGGGGCAGGGCAGGAGACTGGGTGCAGGGCAGAGTTGGAGACTGGGTGCAGGGTGTGAGTGTGGGTGCAGGGCAGAGTGGGTGCAGGGTGTGAGTGTGGGGGCAGGGCAGAATGTGGGGGCAGGGCTGGGTGCAGGGCAGAGTTGGAGACTGGGTGCAGGGGCACAGTGCAAAGTGCTGGGTGCAAAGTGCTGGGTGCAAAGTGCCAGGGCTGGGTGCAAAGTGCCAGGGCTGGGTGCAAAGTGCCAGGGTGCAAAGTTCTGGGTGCAAAGTGCCAGGGCAAAGTGCTGGGTGCAAAGTGCCAGGGCTGGGTGCAAAGTGCCAGGGTGCAAAGTTCTGGGTGCAAAGTGCCAGGGCTGGGGCAAAGTGCCAGGGCTGGGTGCAAAGTGCCAGGGCTGGGTGCAAAGTGCCAGGGCTGGGTGCAAAGTGCCAGGGCTGGGTGCAAAGTGCTGGGTGCAAAGTGCCAGGGCTGGGTGCAAAGTGCCAGGGCTGGGTGCAAAGTGCTGGGTGCAAAGTGCCAGGGCTGGGTGCAAAGTGCCGGGTGCAAAGTGCTGGGTGCAAAGTGCCAGGGGTGGGGCAAAGTGCTGGGTGCAAAGTGCCAGGGCTGGGTGCAAAGTGCTGGGTGCAAAGTGCCGGGTGCAAAGTGCCAGGGCTGGGTGCAAAGTGCTGGGTGCAAAGTGCCAGGGGTGGGGCAAAGTGCTGGGTGCAAAGTGCCGGGTGCAAAGTGCCAGGGCTGGGGCAAAGTTTCTTGAACAGTAATAGTCCACCTCTTTTCAGAATGTTTGGGGTTATTTTGTTTCATAAATATTGTTTGGGTTTTTGTACTTTGAACATATTGTTTTTTTATTACATCATAACAAAATAAGAATGTTAATGTAAATTTTAAGTTGTTTTTTAACATCCAGTTCATTAAATTTTAAATAAACAAAATATTTGCATTTTTTTTTATCCGATTAATCGAAAAAATAATCGGCCAACTAATCGATTATTAAAATAATCGTTAGTTGCAGCCCTACTCTGTAGCATTGCTCACTACAGAGTTCCACACTGCCAATGGAAGCAACAGCAGCATGAGCACTGTGCGTCAGGAGCTTCATGAAATACCAAGCGTAAAGCACACCACCACTGGGCTCTGAAGCATTGACAATGTGTTCTCTGAAGTGATCAATCAAGCTTTACCATCTGGAAGTGGGATGTATTAATCTGAGTTTGGTTGGTGCCAGGAGAACGCTACCCAATGAAATGCATAGTGCCTACTGCAAACTTTGGTGGAGGAAGGATCATGGTCTGTGGCTGTTTTTCAGGGTTTTGGCTAGACCACCTTAGTTCCTGTAAAGGGTAAAGTTAATGCTACAGCATACAAATACATTTTAGACAATTGTATGTTTCCAACTTTGTGGGAATGGTTTGGGGAAGGCTATTCCAGAATGACTGTGCCCCAGTGCACAAAACAAGGTCCATAAACAGGGCTGGATGAGTTTGGTGTGGAAGAACTAGACTGACCCACACAGTTCTCAACCCCATTGAACACCTTTGGGATGAACAGTCCCATGTTCCATGTAATTAGGAAAAAAATTCCCAGTTGTCTACAAAAAATTACTATTCTATAGTGTGAAAGGGCATTTATAGGGGTAATTGTTTCACTCATTACATGAACGTTTTGTGGTTTTTAATATATTTGATAAATAGATGTTTTTACTTGTATTCAATAAATGTTTACTTTATTTCCAGTTAGCATACCAAGGAATGTTCCATGTTTGACCCAGCATCTCTGGATGATGCCATGCCCACACCTCTCCCACTTTCACTCCTACTCCAAAGTCATTCCTGGCTGTCTATGGCTCGTTCTGCTTGTATGAGTGTAGGTAGCCCTGCCCCATGCAAGACTAGCCCCACCTCCATGTTCTGTTAACCTTGCCCCTTTATTTGGCTAGCCACACCCCCGTATGAAGCCACTGCTCCAGAAGAGGGAGAGCTCCAGGTAGCCTACCCTGGCTAGTTATCAGGTATGCCAGTTACTTAAATAGGAGTTTAGGTTATATACAATAAAAATTATCTACTTTTGTAAATGGTTATGTAGATTTATCAATTTAACTTTTAACAAAGCATAATTAGTATAAGATATCATACACTACATAAACCGTAAACAAATACAACCAAAGTCTTTGTATCACTTTCCTGAAACATTGTTTCTGTATATCATTCTTGAAATGTAATATAGTTTCACAGAGGGTCTGCATGTTTCCCTCAGCATAACAGAACACTAATTACAACCAAATATTGCTTCAATTAAATATACACTTAATTAGCTATGCTAAGCCCTTCCTTGAGCTTTTAATATTTACAGTTGAATAATTTCTTTAGTACTTTTTAATTAAAATTGTTTTTAAAGATCCACAGGTTAGCCACGTGCACACTCAACATAAAAGTTAGCACTTCAGAGTCTCATTGCTTTCCAGGTGCCAGCTAATTAATCTTTACTGATTAAATGTTGAGAAATTCATCTGAAATGGAACGTAATATGCTCAAATATTTTCACCGCGATCATTTTATCGCAGCAGAGTAATTTCATAAAGGCCACAAGTGCTAATTGTTTTGGCGAGGCAAACAGATAAGACATATTCACTAACCAGCCTGCAGCAGTATCTTTACATAAACAAGGAACATGACGTGATTTCGAGTTAATTTGCTAGCCCTGGCAATTTATACAGTTATGCACCATTAAAAGTAAGTGCATTATACAGATAAACGGTAACATTACTGGTTTATACCTGTGCTGTTCTTATTCCCTACATAGCTCTGTCAGATTCTCCTTTACCTAATGTTATTGTCCATTCTGTATATTGAACATTTTAATGTTTTCATATCCCTTTTGTTACAGCACTACAGAATCTGATGTATCAATAAAGTGTAATGTAACGAGCAGTCGCAGCGCTCACCTGATTACTCAGTTATTTTGTGTATTACCAGGTTTTACAGAGTATTTTACAGTACAGGTTTGAAATTGGAATTATTTTCATTAGTTGATTAAAAAAAAGGTAGCCGATCTTATTCAAAAATATGTTTCTTTAAACATTTTTCCTCTGTTTTGTTAAATCAACGTTTTCGTGAATGTAATGAAATATATGTACAATATATACGTGTAAAGAATACTGTCTTATGGACCATACGTATATAAGGGAAATATTGAGCAGCCTTCTTATGATTGTACTTGACTGAAGTATAATCTATTAGTGGATTAATGTATATTCTGAATTAATGGTGACCATTTCTGAGGTTAAAACTGAGAACACGATGATAACTGGAAAAAAATATTAAAAGTCAATTTATGTGTAATATCTATGCAAAGCATTTCCATATAAATTGTGTTTTTATGGATAAATATAATTTACTAATTGTACTTTGTAGCTGATTAAAACTAAAGTAAGTCAATGGAGAAGCAACTGTTGATTATGCTCCCATGTTTATTATGTTTCTTTTTTTTTGTAATATTTTAATTACATTTTTGTCACAGATTAAATGAATATCAGTGTTCTCTTAGATATGTAGGTAGTTCTGAATAAAGGCTCTTCTTAAAACAAAAAGTGCTGTTGAAGTTAAGAACATTTTGCTAATCATGAAAAAGGTACATGGATTAACCTGCAGTGAGCAATTTATAGAGCTGAGGAAAAATATTTTGCCTGTCTAATAACGGCAGTGAACTGGGAAGAAAGACACAGATCATGCTTTAAAATGAATGGTAGCAGAGATTTGATTGACTACACAAGTTTGAAGTAAAATGGGATTTCATGCAGAGAAAATATGCCGCTAATTCTAGTTTTAAAGCTTTCCCTGTTCTTTTATGAGACAGTGAACAATACGTACAGATGAAATATAACAAGCTTGGTGATAGCTTGAGTGTGAAAGTATGTGAGAAGTATTATGACCGATATTTTGCTGGCCAGTTTTTCAAGACATAAGCTAAAAAATAATAAAGTATTTAAACAAACTGAGATTTATATATAGGAGTATATTCTAGTACAAAGAGGTAAAAAATGAGCAACTTAAACATGGCATGGGTAACTATGGTAAAGACACTACCTTTACCACTTTATATCAAATTTAATCTTGAGACTTAACCTGCTCATTCAAATCCACCAATGAATTTAAACGCTTAACAAGAAACTAGAAAACGTTATGGCAATGAGCCGAATGGCATCATGAGTAAAAAAAAAAAAAAAGGCATTGGCTCCCCACTACCCAAAAGAAAAAAATCGTGCATATCATAAATGCTTAAAGATTAAGGTCCAAGTAAGTTCGTCCTTGGAGATTATATGCACATAGCTTTTGTCGTTAATGTTTGACAGCAACCTTAGAATTTAGGAGAAATGTTCCAAAAAGACTGGTGAATCTTAATTGAATAGCAACCCGTGGACCTATGGGTGCAGATAACCTATCTGCACCTCAAGTAACTACTACAAAGTGTCTGTCCGTGACTTCACGGTGATGTCTTGGTGGTACAAGTGCACCATCACCTTCCAGAGTCATACAAATATTACATAAGGCAAAATCTCAATGTTTTAGGTCTAAACAAAGTATGAACTACACGATATTCTTTACTATGGTCTCCGTCTAGAGTTTTATCTTTTTATCTCTCTTTATGACGTACTCTACAAGTGGAACATTTTTGCTTTGCATGTAATCCAGTCTTTTCAGTGAAGCCTTGAAGGCAAAACATGAGTATATTTTTCCATTGTCATTTGAATTGTAGTATCTCTGATTAATTATATTGTGCATAGAAATGATGTAGCCATAAACCATATGGTACTGCACGACACAAAATGCATGATAGAACTTTCTCTGGTTTTGTTCTTCAAGGATACAAGCACTAACATATTTCACTCATGCATGTGAAAGCTGCAATTTGTTTTATTAGCTATCAAAAATATGGAAACTGCAAGTGTTTCTGATAATTCAACCTGCTTCAGCCAAGGAAACAATTTGAGAAAACCTTGACCTGTCTAGTGAAATGCCCCTGCTTTGTTTTTCCAAAATGGATTGGAAATCGTAAATCATTCTTAGAATGGACAGTTCATTGATGGATACCTCTTGTTTTTGAAGGGGGTCAGATGATAAGGGTCACTTGTTTTCTTTTTCAATAACACCAAGAGGACTTATTGACTGTAGAATTTGATCTTTTGCCTAAAACAAGTTTTAACAAACCGTCTTTTTGGCAGTTGAAAATTAGTGTTTATATTATATATATATATATATATATATATATAACATTTCTAATAATAAATGAAATAAATGATTTTACTACATAATTTTGCGTCTTGTGTTAATATGTCTCAATATAAATGAATAGGAGGTGTTGACTTAATAAGGGATTGTTAATATTACTCCCAACTAACAAAACCTAAACTAGCTTAACTGAAACTGCTTCATTACTAGAATTAGACTGGATTTCTTAAATGACAGAATTTCGCATGCAGGTACAAAATACTAATGATTTTCTAATGTAGAATCTTTTAGTTAAAGTAGCTGAATGGCGATAGTCGTTCATAAACAATAATGTACCTAGCTAGAGAGCTGCTACATCTTATATATAATAATAACAATAATATCATAGTTTTCCTATTATTTTCATAAGCTAGCCATTAACCATTTTGTCACTCTCCTACACTTTCCAAACTACTTTACTGACTACAGGCAGGATTTCAGTATGTTTGCCTGCACAGGCTATCATTAGGAACTTAACCTGATGGGTGTATTTGGGAATGTGAACCTGTATTTAACCCACAATAGGTTCCTGGTTGTTTCAGCTGGATCTGGCTACTTGTTGTATCGGCTTGTAACTGTGTGGGCTTGTACTGCTCTTTGATTCCTAACTTGGAACCTGCTAGATGGATGCATTAGTAACATGAAAATAGAGGTGGTTGTATAATTTCAAGATAACTTGTCAGATGTCACTGTTTATAAATAGCATATGCAAACTCTGGAGTTGATCTTGTAAACATGGTTCACAACATGAAAAAATAATCGGTAAAGACTAGATGATTGACATATGTATCGCTTGGAGCTAAGTCAAAAGAGAGTGTGGCTATTACAGAAACACTTAAATATAATAAAGGGACAAAACAAAGTACAGAAGAGAGGTATATATGAAAAGTGAGAGAGAAGCTGGACTAATTGACCATAGGATGTATTGCTCAGATGTATTGTGAGAAAGTATTTTTCTTCTGCAGTATGGGTAGATAACTGGAATAGATTTCTGGTAGAAGTGTCAGAGGCTACAAAGTGAGTGACTTTAAACACGTATGCACTAGAAATAAAATTCTTGAACTTAAGTGAAGTCAAAGGGATACTGTAAGTAAGAACAACTGGCTCTACCATGGTACAATGCTAGATTTATTAAGTGTTTGCAGATAAGTATTTTTAAATCATAATTTCAAGGTGTTCCCGGTGGAGAAGTTTACAATACTATAAGAATGTGTGATGCATACTGGAGTTGGAATAGTGCACAACATATAAAAGCTCTTCTGGGTAGGTAAATTAAGGTTTCTGAAACGCTGCAGAATAGTTAGGTAATGTTAACACATATTTACACATTACTGATTCTTGCAAAAATATTTAGATCTAGCCTACAATGCTTATTCCAAAATCCATATTCATTCTTGTTATATTCTCCAACAAAAAATGTTTAACCCCTTAAGGACAATGGGCGGTCCCTAAACCCATTGAAAACAATGCATTTTGTCATTAAGGGGTTAATAAGTATAGGTCTTGTGTCTTTCACAAGCAATCAGTTTATCTGAATTACTTTGTTTCATTTACTTTATACTGAGCAGTATTGTGCACTCACACCTCAGTCTCCAAACACTTGCCTAATTATTCTATATCTTAGCTTTGTTAAATCCATCGCAAAGCTTTTCATATTTACAGTTGAATGCCTCCTCTGCTAATCTTCATTTTTAATTGTCTTAGATGATCTACAAATGAACTTGGTAAATGCTTAAGTTAATATAACACTTCAGCATTTCCAGGTTTTCATATACTATCTCAATAATCTTTACTGATTATATGTACATAGTCTAAAACTCAAGGTAATTTACACTGACATGGAACACTGGATAGCATCTACTTGCCTTCTACTGTGATTATTTTATCTATTTAAAGTAATTTAAAATGCCTCAAGTGCTTATTGTTTTGATGAGACAAGCACATAAAATCTTGCTAGCTAAGGTCTAGGTTCTGTTGACTGTGAAGTGCGTATAGATGGATAATTCAATAGTTCTATGTATAGCTAATAATAAAGTATAATAGTATACACTCATATCATTCTGGTCCATAAACACTGGTTACTTAAGAATTGAGATGTAAGGATTTATTGTAGAGGAGAAAAATGTCATTTCATTGCACAGGAGAAATGTTTCATCTGTTGGGTCCAGAATAATGGTCAGTAGAAGTTTTGGAATTTATTAATGAACAATTCTTATTCTCCGACAGGAATGGGATATAACAATTGCAGATGAATGGGCAAGATACAGGGACATTTTGCTGTTTAGTACCTAGGAAAAGCTGATCATGCAGTTAAACATTTTTAAGATCTGAGTTGTTGGTGAATGGGTATTCAGTTGGATGGTTATACAAAACTATGCTGTAGAGGATTTCTTCATTTTACAGTATTTTCTAAATCATTGACTCTTGTGTTTGTTTACCAGAATGATACCTGGACATTTACAGTGAAATTTGCACATTTTTATAATTTATATTGTATTTGATATAATGAAAATACATTTTTATTCTTTAAGTCTTCAGTAAAAGGTATAAACATATATATAGTATTTTGTACAAAAATGCTAATAACCGTTAATGACAAAGTGAATTTTGAAAATAAGTATTTTCATCAGTATATAGATTTAAGCATTTAATTCCATTAACATATACATTTTTTGTGCATCTTTATTGCTTTAAAATTAGGATCTCAAATGATTCCTTGTGTATAACACTCCTGGTTTATACTTATTAGGATGAAATATGATTTGACAGGGTCCTTTTTTCATTTTACTGTTGAATTCTACAATATAACTGTCAATGCACTAGTTCGATTCCACTGAATAGTTTAGAATGCAGAGATTGATGCATACAGTGTTAAACCTATAGAGCAAATGGAATCCAATTTAACTCAAGCAATAGGTTCCAATCAGACTCACCCATGCTGACCTCCGTCCTCTACAATGGGCACATTAGCATAAGAACTGGACCATGGAACAATGGAAGAAGATGGCCTGGTCTGATGAAAAGTGTTTTCTTGTACATCACGCCGATGGCCGAGTGCGCGCTTACCTGCAGAACACATGGGACCATGAGGCACTATGGGAAGAAGACAAGCCAGTGGAGGCAGTGTGATGCTTTGGGCAATGTTCTACTGGGAAACCTTGGGTCCTGCCAGTCGTCTTTCACCTAAGCATTGTTGCAGACCATGTACACCCTTTCATAGACTAAGTATTCCCTGATGGCATTGGCCTCTTTCAGCAGGATAATGCGCCCTGCCACAAAGCTAAAATAGTTCAGGAATGGTTTAAGGGAGACAAGGAGTTCAAAGTGTTGACTTGTCCTCTAAATTCCCCAGATCTCAATCCAATTGAGCATCTGTGGGATGCGCTGGACAAATAAGTCCGATCCATAGAGGCCCCACCTCACAACTTACAGGACTTAAAGAATCTACTGATAATGTCTTGGTGCCAGATACCACAGCACACCTTCAGAGGTCTAGTGGAGTCCATGCCTCAACGGGTCTGGGCTGTTTTGGTGGCAAAAGGGGTACCAACACAATATTAGGCAGGTGGTCATAATGTTATGTTACACACACACACACATCAGAAATAGCCACTGAAGTCAATCTACCAAAAAAAAATCCAAAAACAGAGAGGTAACCTTATTTTTTTTATACCACTGTATTCTTAGTCTAGGGGCTTTTTTAGCTAACTTTTTATATAATGTACCTCTTAAACTATTTACAAAGAGGTTTGCAAAATAGTGTCTATGCAATGAATATGTGTGATAAGAATAAAACTTGTTCAACTTTTAGTGGCACTTAGAGTCTTTGTACATTTTAATTGAGTTCCTTAACACTGAGACTAACGCGCCTTTAGATTTCATGGAGAAGGTCACTGTGACGATAAGTTATCCAACATGTATTATCTGCAATGTTCAAAAACCTTTTTTAAGCAACGTTATTCACTGCGTATGTAGTCACATAGAGTTAAAAGTCTTGAGTGCACAAGTGTGAGTACTGCAATTTGCCAGAATGCAGCCATCAATCTGTTGAAACCACTTAGTTTGAAAGGGAAATTGTGAAGAATATCATTGTCTGTTTCTGAACTGTTTCAATGGTAGTAAGCGTACGGTTCCTTTGACTCTGTCCATGCATAATGAACAGTATATTATAAAGATAGATCATGTAAAGTGTCACTTAAGGTGTTTGTGTCATTATCTGAGAATTTGTGATTAACTAAATCTGATGTGATCATTTCTGGGTGAAGTAAAAATATTTCTCATAAGAGAATGTTCTTAGGAAGTAAAGTATTTTAACAAGTGTAGAATAAAAGAGATGCCCTTTTCATACACCTTAAGGTCAAACTAATGTGTTCAGTGGTTCGTTAGAATTATGGCTATTAGAAGACTATTTTGTAATAACTGCTTACCTATTTTGTGGGGAGCCTGGCAATTTTTAGCAGAGAGGTCATGTCTGGCCGAATAGTATATTAATATAACGATCATAAGCAAGTCTGTCTTGCTCTGTCTAACATGCATTCATCAAAAGGGGATTCATAGAAAGCTCCTAAAAGAAGAATAGAAGGGATCCATTCATTGTGGGGTTTATGCTAGTTGCCTGCTACATACTTTCTAGCTATATGTGGACTTTTATATAAAAAAAATGTGTCTTTGGCTGATAATGCTTAACTCAAAGGAGTGTACTTGGTAATTTCCCCAACACATCTTGCCCACCCTCCTCTGCTTGATTCCCAGACCCTCAACTGTGGCTTTTTTTCCCCCCACATTTCCACACATTTTCCATAAATATGTTGCATTCACATAAGTACCGTGTATTGCATTATTAATTTTCCATTTAATGCAATCATGGTTATGATATGAGAATACTGCACTTATATTTATAACCAATATATATATATATAGTTGTTATGAACAGAATTTGTTGTAAATTTCCATTTATAGAACAACTGTACATGATTCACTTTTGAAAGCAGGCGTAGTCTTCCTATCTGGCAACCTAGTCATATGCCCGTCGGGTTGGGGCCAGGCGATGCTGCTCTCTTTACTGACGCATGCATAGCAGATCTGATACCTTAGTGTGCGGCCGTGTGCTAGATACTCATTGCTGCACGCTACATATGTCATTTATCGGCCGCTAGCCTTAAAACGTTAGGGCCATTTTAATCCCCAGTCTTGTCCTGTTTGGAAGCATAACAAATGCCCCTTCACAGAGAAGCCATTTGTCCTTTCTCGATAGATTTTAATTGGTATGTTGTAAAGCCACAGTGAAATTTATTGGAGAACCGATATATTGTTTCATTAAATTGCAGTTTTAATGTTTCAAAACAATGGATGGTTCATTTCTTACACATGATGTCATCGCAGGTGAATGAGACCTTGTTTAGGATGGAATTTGCCATAAAATTATATGTCAATTTGTTAAATGCCTTAGTGTTTATAATTGTTAAGGGTATGCGTTTAAGAGCAATAATCTAGCATTGCAGTATTGTACATCTTGGTGAATTTTCTGGACTGGAAATTATGAAGAAGGCAATTACTTGTATCGGTTGGTCATTAACTACACTTAGTTCACCTTTGTTCTTAAATTAGAAGCTATTACTTCATATTGGAACAATTCCTTGGATAAGGAAGCACGGACATTGCGTCTGACTCAGATAACAGAAAGCTATATACTATAATTAGGTTGTAATGAAAACCATAATTGGCAGTTCTAGATGGATTATATAGCTTTTTACTGTTTTCTTATTTGATCACAAGCAACATACTATAAAGGTGGAGATGGCCCTGGAAATGAACTACTGAAATATTGCTTTCTAGAATTTAATGAAAGCCATAAATGTTACTCGAAGGGGCATAATTGGTTATTTTCTCTTTCCTAACTGCTGTTACATGTTTTGCTGTTGCATCAAAGCATAGAAAAAAGGGACTCTGCTTTTAGATAAAGTGTTTTTATTTAACAAGACATAGCAGAATGTTTGTGAAAGCATAAATGACACAAATACGCTATATTGTGACAGCACAAGTCTCCTGTAATTATTAAAGAAACATTCTGTAGAGTTGCGTGCCAAACCCTGAGTGATCTAAAATAATAACGAGTGTGAAAAGATATGCAAATATGGCTATTTCTGTTATTGCCTAGTAATTTCCAACACAGTAGATATATTTCACCTTGCTGCCTTGGTTTGCTTCCACAGGCCCCATAATCTGAATTTGGAGGTTGATAATGAGATTTTACCACCCAGTACTGTTGGGTGGGATTCAAATGCTGCATTCAATAGCTATAGCCTCTCAAGTTTTCTTTCTAGTATTTAATCTTGAGTAGTGATGAGTAGTCACTGAAAAATGCAGTCAGATGTGGTCAAGTCTCTTGTATATTGTAACTTGTCATATCAAGCTTTGTAGGTCCAATCTCCATAAATAAAGAACACAAGCATAATTCAGTTCTATAATAAGCTCCTCTAGTAGTGATTTGTGAATCCCCAATTACTTTGTGAAGCTACCTGTGTCGGAGTAAAGGAAATGTTGGTAAAAAAGTGGGTGTAAAAGGGAGCGGTTTGTTAACTTTGGTTTTCTAATAAAAACAAATTCTTTTAAGTATACCCATCATTTTGCTAATTGCTAAGACAACTGCCTTTAGTTACATGCAATTAAGTATTCAGTATTCCTAGGAGAACGTATGATTTATATACTTCTGACCTTTACAGAAGACTTTCAGCATGTTGATGAACTTCTAGTACAGTGCATTTTGTCATAACTGCTTATATCATATCAAATGTACAAGACTGATCTATTTAAAGGTCAAAAAGTTAAATGCATTACCAGCAGAGAAAAGAAGCCTACAATGACTTCAGCTTAACGAAGTATGTTTATGATGTGTGACTGTCTTAATGGGCTTCTCTATTATATAAATAGGTATAACAATAAATGTTATCGATAACAACATTTTAAAAAACTAATCATTAAATTGTATTACCGTATTTGCTCGATTATAAGACGAGGTTTTTTTCAGAGCAAATGCTCTGAAAAATACCCCTCGTCTTCTAATCGGGGTCGTCTTCTAATCAGACCTCAAATAGAGTCTGATTAGGAGACTAAGATCCAGATCCCCCGCACCGCTGCAGGGGACCTGGATCCTCCTGTCTCACCCCCCCCCATCATACACACACTTACCGGTGCTTCCTGCTGTATTGCCGGGGCAGCGGGTTGACGTCTACGCGATCCGCGTAGACAACGTCCACTGCAGCCGGAAGGAAGTGTGGCTAGCAGCGGGGGTTGTCTGCGTCCGTCGCGCAAACCTTCCCCGACTGTCAGAGATCAGAGTTCCCCGCACCGGTGCGGGGAACTCTGATCTCTGACAGCCGGGGAAGGTTTGCGCGACGGACGCAGACAACCCCCGCTGCTAGCCACACCTCCTTCCGGCTGCAGCAGAAGGCGACGTCAACCCGCTGCCCCGGCTGGAAGCACCGGTAAGAGAGGGCTGAGAGGGGAGGGGAGGGGAGAGAGTGTGTGTGTGTGTGTGTGTGTGTGTTAGTTAAATGGGGGTATAGGGTGTGTGTGTGTGTGTGTGTGTGTGTGTGTGTGTTAAATGGGGGCATAGGGCATTTCTGGAGTGGCGTTAAGGGGGCATTTAATAGAGCACTCTGCCTCCTGAAATGCCTTATACACCTATATGCCACTCTGCCCCATAATATGCATTTTAACCCCCTAAATGCCAGAGTGGCATATAGGGGTATAAGGCATTTCTGGAGGCAGAGTGCTCTATACAATGCCTTTTAACTCCCTTAATGCCACTCTGCCTCCTGAAATGCCTTATACCTCCCTATATGCCACTCTGCCCCATAATATGCATTTTAACCCCCTAAATGCCAGAATGGGATATAGGGGTATAAGGCATTTCTGGAGGCAGAGTGGCATATAGGGGTATAAGGCATTTCTGGAGGCAGAGTGGCACATAGGGGGTCAAAAGGCATACCATGGGGCACAGTGGCATATAGAGGGTTAAAAGGCATATCATGGGCCACAGTGCCATATTGGAGTGGCAAGCCTGGGGTCAGATGTGCGTAACTGGGGGACAGGTTGGAAAATACAAGAAATAAAAACAAAAAAAATATTTTTCTCAATCATAGCTTTTATTAAAAAAAATAGTTTACATGAATTAACATTTACTGGTAAAACTTTTTTCCTTTAGGGTCGTCTTATATTCAGGCTTTTTCTTTTTTTCCTAAGTTAATATTCAGATTTTGGGGGGTCGTCTTATAATCAGGGTCGTCTTATAATCGAGCAAATACGGTACATGAATGGCACATATTTTACTGTAATATTAAAAAGTTCTGTTATCTATAATTATTATTCCTAATTTTAGATAAAACATACTTAAGATCTATAGATAATGTGTTTATAATGATATATATAATTATTTTTTGTAATGTCTAAACATAGGGCAGGTCATCCACATCTCATGCAAGAAGCCAAGATGTGGCCCAACTCACCAACTCACATGCACGTCTTTTTATCCTTTTTCATTTTTTGTAATTTGTGTATGGAAGAACACATTGTGTTTTGGCATGCACCAAACCTAATTCTACACATTGTTGCTGAGCCTCTCCTGTCTCATTCATCTACCTTAGGCCTTAGTTTTCTACCACTTAGACAGGCCCTGTCCAAACAACATGGACATTGTCTGCTGAAAATATAATGGTGTTGGGTTGGTTCTGCATACTTTTGTACAAAAGTTGTGTGAAAAAATAGCCCTTTGGTGGCTTTCCAAAACTTGTATGCACTGTATGAAAAGAAACTTGAACTAATTTGATGAAGTCCTGAATGTCTGAGGCATGGTGTGTTTTATTGCAATATCACGGTTTCAGTTTGTCTTTCTGTTCGAAGCGATCACAAATATCTATACTTATTTTTATTATAGAAAATCAGAGAACAACATTAATGCAGTCTTTATATACAGCATATAATTAAATGTAACTCTTCCTTGTTAAGAGTCTTTACTGTTTCTTTAAGATAACATTAGGCATTGTTTCAGGAAGAACCAAGAGGCATAAAACACATACTCCATAAAATAACTACAGTTTCTGAAGTAGATTATAAAGGAAGATCTTTATTCTTTAACCCTTTATTTTAGATTTTTGCAATATAAATGTAATAGCGCAATCCCATGTTATAATTACTTTTTTAATATGGGGTATTTTTGTGTTAGGTTGTAAAATGCATTTAATGTTTGAATTCTGTTTGTTTTTAATAGGTCAATGGAAAGGATCTCTCCAAAGCTACTCATGAAGAAGCAGTTGAAGCTTTGCGAAATGCTAAGGAACCAATAGTAGTTCAGGTTTTAAGAAGAGCACCTGCTAATAGAGCTCATGGAAGCTCACAGGAGGTACATCTTGTTAATGTCAGCACACAGACCGACATTACCTTTGAACATATAATGGCTTTAGCCAAACTCCGGCCATCTACTCCTCCTGTTCCTGACATTTGCCCCTTTCTTCTCTCCGACAGGTAAGAACATTTCCCAATATTTTTTGGTTATTGATGGTTGATTTAACATCTAGGACTGACACTGTATCAAGCTAGAGTTCCCAGCTGGTGATAGCACCTTATAAATTTCAAGACAAGGAAGTGTACAGCTACGCTTAACAAACAAAAAAATCCTATAGCTCCTTCCTATAAAAAGACTCATGCTGGGCATTGTATAGTATGCACACAATTACCCAAAACTTATTTCAGAATGTAAAAATGAATAAGAAGATATTCTTCCTGATCATGCTTTCAAGCACCACATAGAGATTAGAAAGTACTTTTTTTTAGAACTTAATGCCTAAGCCATAATGGCAGATTTCAATATTTTGTACTGCTGTATTTATTGAAGTTATTGTGCGCACGTTTGTGCATTTTTTTTTAATATGAATTGTGGACATGGCTTCATTAGCAGACAAGCTAGTGTTCAAGAAGAAGGATTGGAATCCTGTAGCTGTGGAACATTGCTGTGCCTTTGTTATAAATGCAGTGCAAGATTTCTTTTGATTTGGTGCACTGATCATTGCCTGGAATCCAATTTAAGCTATGAAAATGACTTCTCTAAGTGTACAGTAAATGAAAAGAAACATATCTTTTTGTTCAGTGTTTCTTTAGATTTGCAACCCGTCCTAACCCCTTGAAACAAGAAAGCCAAAGATAAATTTGTCATTTTTTTAATTAAAAAAGAGAACATTGTCTCATATGGTTTTCTCGCACCAACTTCTCCCACATAGCTGCCATTCTCTTCATCCAATGGAGCATGAATTTTATGAAGGTAATGAGTATCTTTCTAGCTTGCCTGCTGATGGAGAGAGAACCGAAGACTTTGAGTATGAGGTAAGCTCATTTCTCATTTTGTCGGACAGCTCATATTTCCGTCCATGCATAGCAGAGCTCATTTATAATTGTGTTTACATGTATTATTTGCAACATCTAATCAAATAGTGCCTAGTGTATTTCTGTATTTTGTGTCAAAACAAAGAAAATCAATTGTTCTATTACCAACTTTTTATAATGAATTTTCTGCTGTGGAGATATTTAAATGTATTTTCAACTTAATATACAGTGGTATGTACGATCCATCTAACACAGAAAAAGTATTTATAAAAAACAGTTTGTACATCGGAGCCTTTGTAAACATAATGGCCACCAAAAGTGGTTTTTTTTGCACTGCCATACATTAAGTTGTTTTTTTATGTTTTCACCTTATTAAAATGTATTTCAGTGTTTTTAAAGCAAGGTTAAAGCAATACATCTGGTAGATAATGAAAAACCTTAAAAAAACAATAGATCTTCTGATTCACATATTGATGACTGGTGGGAAGATATGAGTATATCTACTATATCTATATGATAAACCTACTTACTCTAGTGAGCGTGTTAGTAAATCTATAGAAGGCACACAAAAGATTAACCATAGTATGGCCCGCTATTTCTACTTATCTCCCTCTGTGCCTAATTACTATACAATGCTTGCGGGTGTTGATTTCAAGGGTTCCAATTGTTGATGGTCTCAATCAGCACAGATCTTTGGTTACTAAGTGAGCTGCGGTGGAATTGGCGTGTGTAGGGCGATCATACAATACAGAGGTACAGATCTCTATGCTCAGCTTTGAAAACTGGAATAGAGCATCAGAAAAACATCGTTGTGAAGTACCCCATATGCAGAGATACTATTTTAAATAACTAAAGGATTTAGATTTTAGAATGGCATATTTTTCTAACATGGAAACGTATTTAGGTCAGTTTGTGACAGCCTAGACATCTTTAGATCTAAGGAAAAAAATATTATGAGAGTATTTTAAATAAGGGATTATTAAGAAGGTGGTGTCATTAAAGCAGAGCTTTATATGAAACTGGTCAGTAAGGCTAAAAGAAAAAAGAACCCACTGTCGCAGACAGCGCAGTGGCACATAGATTAAAGAAGAACGTGGCATTTAGCACTTTTTAGTAGACTCACAATGAGGAATATAGGAGTAAATACAAAATTCCCCAGCTATATACAAAAAGGTTTTGAATTATTTTGAATTATATCATATATTATGTGTTTCTGAACCTTGTTTTGACACATTTAATGTGATAACTATTTAAAATCTGGATGCTCCTATGTATAAAGACTCTCCCCATGTCTTAAAAAAGTCTTACTGGGGGGAGCAGACACAGGTAATGGAGGGAGTATGAGCAACATTTTCAAAAGTATCAAAAAAGCAGAGGAGAGGAGCCCACTTGACAGCCTTAAAAAAGGATGTTACTCTATGAAAATGCTTAGTCTACATTTGGCCAAGTCATACTGTGCCCAGTGATTTATGAAGGAGCGTGTTCAGTCCTTTTCTCATAGGTCCTCATTAGTCCCCTTTGGGATTTAGGCCTGTATGATCATTACAGTCACACCAATTGTCTTAGCCTTTCTCATTTGCTGATTTTTTGCTGACAGCATAAACATGATGCCACCGGGTTCACATCTGAAGAGATTTGGGAATACGTGTTAGTGGGGATAGGCAACCTGTTTGTACATGGACACTCCTGTCCATGAAGAGGCTTATGAAAAATATTGGGGCTTTACCTTGCCTTACAATAGCTTCCCAAAGGAATTCCTTTTTTTTAATAAAAGAGAGCTTAAGCATAATTTACTATTAATAAACTATGCTTGTAAAGAGTAAGCTATGTAATTGTATTTCTGTTGATCACACTTGTTTTCAAATTCTATTACTTCATATTTTTTCATGAAAATTAATTTTTCATCTGGATATAACCAACATATGTATCTTACTGATATATAGATATTACCATTGAATATTCCTAATATGTAAGAATACAGCTTGTTTTCAGAATATAGGGATTTCATGAACAAATACCCCTATAATAAAAGCTGAAAATTCCCAGTTACAATATTCTGGAAATTCTGTAAATGATTTACTAAACAAAATGATTTACTAATATGTAAATCATTTTGTTTAGGAAATCATTTACAGAATTTCCAGAATATTGTAATTGGGAATTTTCTGAATCATTTCTGTGCATGCTGTTCTGTATCTAACACAAGGATATCAGCCATAAATAGGGGCATATTGTGGGTTATATTAAAAAATTATTATAGTACAAAGGTATTACTATAGTGATCGACGGAACGTTCCTGTTGAATTCACCATTTCGTTGGTTGCTTTTGGCCATTACATTTCTTATAAAACTTTGCATGTAGAAACTCTGTATGGGTATAACCTCACCATTTTTTTTTATCTATATCTGAAAAATTTCAAAATGAGCTGACCTTGGCAGCCTACCAAATATCATCTGTTTAATAGTTCAGCCCACAGAGTCAATGAAGCAAGTTCATTTTAGGGACTACCTGGCAAGAACTTTAATTGAAAAACATTAGTGTTTTCCCCTGCATTTCAGGTAAGTATTCATATGTGCTCTCAGACTCTATGGAGCATGGCACATCAGTAAAATGAGTTAGTTCACCTACAAAAAAAACAAATTAAGTCATTAAAATAGTTCCTGATTAAAAAAAAATAATTATATTACCGCCCAGGGGGTAAATATAAATTACATGTATGTATCAAGGATTTATATCTGTGAAAAAGCACCAGTTGTAAAGATATTATGTAAATGTAGAAGGAACCAGGTAAACATTGTGTGGCCCTGATAATCTGGGTGTAAAAACCCTGAGACTCAGTGTCAGACCCTATGAGTTCTTAGTTAGGCTGTTATGCCTTGCAGCATTTAATACATTCAGGTAACATAGATGCAGGTCATACGTTAATTGAACGCGCAGTGTTATGATACCATAACTTGATGAGCTTGTCAAAACAACTGGCAAGGCTGGTGAGATCGATCCAGATGGTCTGAGCATAATTTTAAACCCAGTATGAACCCATCAAAAGCTTAGCAATATATTGGAAAAATGTACATTTTATAATTTAAAGGGTTACGTTTAATACTTGAACTATATAATAAAATAACGCTGTTTATTCCACTTAATTTGACATTCAAGAAACTGTTAAAATAGCAGACAGATTTTTCACTTATGGGTGATTTAACGTGGAGAAGCTTGCCTTCTTAAATTAGTTATTCATCTTTATTAAAAGCTCACATGAGTAATATCACACTAGTAAATGCCCAGATTTTCAGTAGCCTCTATTTTTTGCTAATCATCCCACTGTAATCATTGATTTGATGTCAGATGAGATTCAGTTCTCATTCAGTTCTAGGTAGGCACAGTGGAGTCCTGTCTTCTTATAGAGTAATTGTGGGGGGTTTTGGTGACTCCACATTTTTAATACCTTTGAGTATATCATTCATTATTTATTCTGTCTAGGTTTTGGTTGACATCTCAATTCCCTGTTAAGGGCAGAACCAAACATTTGGCCAAAAAAGTTTTGAATTCTAGTGATGTGTGGATGGATTCTGGAAAACAGAAAAATTGCTAATAGTGTTACTGGTTGTACAATGTCATTGTGCGATCAACTTCGATGAATTCTCTCTATTCTGTTGTCTACTTAATATATGTAGAAGTATTTTAGATGTTATAGGATTTGCTAATCTTAAATTAAGTAGTTATACTTGCATGAGCAGATTGATGCCCTTTAAGAAGAAATAATGGACACTATAATACACTGATAAAATATTTCCTAGGAAGAGATGTATGGTCAGTCCAGTTGTGCTTTTTATGAGATTGACAAGGGTTAAAATGTAGTTTTGAAACCTTTAAATCATGCCAGTGGCCAGAATAGAGTTATTTCTTGGCGCTGAGTCATGAAGATTGTGTTAACTTGAAGAAAAAAGCACAATTTTCTTGATCATGTAATATTACCAGTGAGTCTACAAAATTAATGAGGGTAATTGTTTAGAAATAATTTGCTAATTGTTGGATATTGTTATGTAGACATTTTTTGTTATTTTACTTGTCACGTAAAGAGAAAGCATGACTTTTTTGAAGACATAAATTATTTTGGTGTCGTTCAGCTTTTCATTGTACAGGTACAAGTAAGCGCCATAAATCAAGTCATACACAACTTGACAATGGTAACATGACCGAAGCATTACCTTGAACTTGGTTACTCATATTTGTGACAAATAGACATCATTATTTGTACTTGGTTGATGAAAAATAGAATTGTCTACAGTTCAATATTTAATACTTGGGCTTGGGTTTAAGAATTTCTGAAAACTAATCTTGAAAGTCTGCAGTTCAACTAGACAATAAAAGAATCATCTTAACCAATATTTGTATTTTAAGTGTTTTTGTTTTGACAGAATGCCTCTCATTGCCTGCTCCTCTAAACTCAGGCTAATTATTTTATATAGGCCCAATGTTAGATGTGTTTTCATGTTAATATTAATACTACTTTTAATGGTTAAATAATAAACCTAGAAACAAAGAGATGGCATGTACTCGACTTGTGCAGGTGGATATAATCCCTTTATTCTCGTTTCCTGCCCTTTCAGTTTGGACAATATTCAAAGGGCTTTTTCCATTCAGAAATGAATGTCTCCTTTTCCTTATCTCTGCTTCTTCTCTTGCTTCTTCTTGTTTTTCTGTCTTCTTTCTTTGTTCATTTCTCATCAGTATCAGTTCCGTTAACCATGCCTTCCCTGAGCACTTCCGCAAAAGGTTGGAGACTCTAGTTCTGTGGCTCAAACTTTCCTATGTTTAATGCTATAGTCCCAAAGACTGTCCTTTTTTTAGGCTGATGATAACAATAATTATGCTTTCCTTGTTATCTATTTCATAATGATCATAGCACACTTTTTTTCCTTTGATAATGGATAAAAAGAAGATACATTTTTTCTACACAATTAACATATTATCTGATATGGCAATACTGAGTAAAATTGAAAGATAATACAAGTTAACAGTCCTCCGGCCAGGGCATTATCTCCATCTAGCACATGGAATTGATAAACACAAGTGTCTTTTTTTTCCCAGCACTAGTGACCATATCTATTTAGGTGAATCTGACATCAATTCTGATTTGTTCCTTCTCTTTTTCTTTTTCGAAAAGTCATGGCATTCTCTGCCTGTCATCACTGATAAGTGAAAAGACAGAAGGGAATCCAATTTTGTTTGTGATTGCAAAGCTGTCAACAGATTCAACTTGTTTACAGGTTGGCGGCCACTTTAAAGAAACCTCTTTAAATGCATTTTCCCTGCAAGATTGTTTTGTGATAAATTAATCTTATATCATAATACTACAGACTGCATGAGGAAAGTAGTGTAATGTATTGAAAGAAATACATCTTGGGGATCTGCAAAATGGAAACAAATGTCATTTTTTAGACATTTGATATATATCATTTATCAGACATTTCTCCCTGTTTTGCTTTATTAATCCACATAGACACCAGTGCTATAGAATCAGAATCACTATATTGTTACACAAAATGACTTGACTTTTTTTTAAATAAAAATAACATTCTTTTTTTTCATTATCGCATTCCTATTGAACATTTTATCAATTGTGTTGCTTTCTCCTTTCCAACAAACAATGAGTTTAAACTTGGTATACACCTTTAACTCCTACTGAACCTTATAGAACTGCTGCCCCCCATTTTATTTAGTTTTTAGTATTATTTAATGTTGAGTAATGTTATGGCATATGAAAGAAGGCATGTGCATGAAAGCCTTAAAATGTGTTTTCAACTTTATTATTATAAGTTAAGAACCATATAATTATATTCACCAATGGCGCATGCCTTTTTATGTAAAAAGAGCATTCGACCAGAAAAACTAACTTTATTTTGAAAGCTTGATTTTGGTAGTTGAATCAATTTTTTATATAAATTTAGATGAGAGGTTCTTATTACTAAAATCCTTATTATTTAAATATTTGCCTGATGCTTTATTTGTGTTTAAAATTTTAGAACAGCTTGAGGTAATGTTTCAGGGCACATTCTAAAGTAATCAGTGCTAATAAATAAAATATATATATCTGTGTGTTGTGTTGTGAAAATGTCCCTAAATATTGATGTTTTGGGGCCAATCTAAATGTATTCAGTAAGCATAACATGCTGGGACAGTTTTACGGTTGGGTTCCTTCAGCAGAACTTATAATGTCTTAGACTGGCCTGAGCACAACATTAGTGACCCTAAGGTAACGATTTAATTTAGAGGGAGAATTGGCAATTGCTGATGTTGAAACATTAGCCAATGATGAAATTAATTTCCCGCTTTATTTATCGCACCCCTGGATCAGAGGTTCTTGTGTTTTGCTTTTCTTCAGAAATGTAACACACATATGATGTGATTGCAAATTATTTGGCATTGGAATATGATCATGATGGTTGAGAATCCTTCTGAAATGGTCCAATTTCATATACATTGTTATTAATGTGAATGAATGAACACTTTGAATTATATCATTTTATGTAAAAAAATTTATTAAAGTATATTATTTTGTTATTTACGACAGTTGACTTTTGTCCACTAAGAATAAAAATATTGCCTACTACTACAACAAAACATTTTTCCTATAGAATTTACTTAACGTACAACTGAGCATGTACAGTATAAGTTAGTGGATTACAAAAAGGCCATTTGTTTCAATATAACATGGCCAAAATGATTTTTCTAGTCCCCTCTGCTGTAACGGCTACCAGTTTGCATTATCTGGAAATGCAAAGTTTCAGTGACTGTACAAATGGTGTAAAGGAGTATTGTCACACACAAAATATAACGTAGTTAGAAGTTCTGTGTGTTTTTAAACTTGTGTTTACAACCAAAGTGAGTGTCTACTTAAGGTAAATGAAACAGTTTATTTGGCAAGTGTGACATAGTAGGATACACTCTGAGAAATGTAATGAAAAAAGTTTATAGGCATCTCTCTTAAAATTTGCAATTTATGGTGCAGTTATATTTTTGATCACACAGGGTTAAGTATTCGAATGGGTAAAGGCAGTGAGCAGAACATATTTTCTGTAGCACTGAGCAGTAATGCAGGTTAAAACATAAGCAGAGAGTGGGACAAACTGGTGTTTGGAGGTATATACAATAATATAGCATGCTGTGAAATATCTGATGCTTAGCCATATGACTGTTGGAAAGTGTTTGTGTTAATTTCATATTAATGGCTTATACGAAACTATCTAGTTACAAAAATCTAGAACTGCTGTTACTGTGTGCTAGTTAGCAGAAATAAGCTTTATAGATGTCTTTGTTTAGTACATGCAAATGCATCATGGAGATTTGAGACTTGTTTGCCGTATAATTAGCATATCAAATGTTTTTATCATTAAGATTTTAGTTTGGATAAATAACTTGATTAAAATTGACAAATAAAAATAAATACCAACCTTCAAACATCAATAAAAACTTTAAAAATACATAGTGTGAAGCTATAATATACTTCAGTGACATGTAGGAACCACACGTATTATTCTTATATGTTATATATTTCCAGCACCATGGACAGCAGCCTGAACATTCATGTTTTCAGCACCGTACTCCGTACAGCTGTTTTCAGTACTTTGTCTTCTTTACTTGTAGTTTGCAAGTTCTGCTGCGTTGTAGCTGTCCTTGAATCGCTCATACTTCTGTTAATGCTTGGTGCATGATTTAGCATCATGCGTTTGGAACCCCTCACATAAACTGTGCTGAACTTTTCCAATGGTCTTCTATATGTAAATCCCATATTATAACATACTGAAGCCATGTAGAATGGACAAAGAACAATGTATATTATGATACTGATTTCCCTTTTAAAAAAAAAATAAATAATTCCCAAACTGTTTCCTTATTTTAGCTGTTATTTCTCTCATCCAACCATAACTGTTTGATGATTTTAGTTAACATACTGTATTTTAACCCCCTTTAGTCATTTATTGCTAATTTTACTTTTTAATATATCTTAAATGTTTCCATTTCAATTTAGAACTTAAATATAAAGTTGAATCCTATAATCATTTAAAAATGATTATATCCAGTGAATCACGGGTTCCATTAAACCAGTTCCACATTTTTGGTATGCGATTGCAGTTGCATAGGATAATTTTGAAACCCTTAAAATCTAACAACGTGATGAAACAAAAAATGTCACTATGCAAGGCTGCTTTTATTGTAGGCTGGGCTGCAACCCAATGCAACAGAAGAGATTTAGTTTCAATGTTAGAGATTGTGACTGTGGAAAATAATTTAGTGATTTCTCCCTGCTGCTGTAGATTACTTTCCAAGTGCCATATTTTATAACGGTTCTTATCGGAAAACTCCTTGGAAGAGCAATTTATGTTTGAAAGTGTCATCTCTGATGCAGCAATGAGGGTAGTCACTCCCAGTTGTATATCATCATCATGCCATGAGGATTTAGGATAGGTTTATATAGTAATCTAACTGCTGTAGAAACTTAGTTTGTCACTGTTTTCCCAAACCTTTCACATACAACGGATCAGTATAAGTGCTGAAACCAGCGTGACTGCTGCTGGAGTGTCTGTACAAACACAAATAACCATTATAGCTCAGAGTTGAGAAGTAAAAGAAAGCACTTAATATTCTATGTATAGAGTGGCACCAGATTACATAGTACTATAATAACACCACCCTGTCAGGGAATCAAATCTCAGCCTCCCCCATGACAAGCGGGGATACTGGTTATATTTTCAATGCTTACTCTATAAAAATACATACGTTCTTTCAAACTGTGGGAGGGTGGTAAGGTCTTCATCATGTAGGTTGTAAAGTTATACGTTCAGACCTATTACCAAAGGTTTGAATTATGAGTTAAGTTACAAAATTACTCAATAGTACCCAACCTTAACAGCAACTCATCAGCATATAAAACATCAAGTTGCTGTTTCATTGAGCACCATGGCAGTTTTTGTTAATGTATCATTAGGTTGCTATAAATTTCGAATTAACTTTTGTCATCTCCATCTAGTTTTTTATTTCAGTTGATCATACAAGTCAATGGTTGATTCTGTCATATGAGCCTCTCTGGGATTAACTCAATTATTGTTCTTCAACTTTATCACAGGTTCTGAGGCAGCTTGTCCACTTCTGAGAAATTAGCTAACTTTTGTTGCATCTGACAGGTTGTTGATTTTGAGTCAACTGCTAACTGCAGTCAAATTAACTTTTGGTGAATAGTCAAATGGAAGTTTTCTTAGCAACGCAATGCAAGATGGTAGTCAGATTGACCCTCCTTCTATAGTACAAATGTAACCTGAATGCTTAGTCTGCTTTATGGTTAATCCAACCCTGAAACTGGACAAATATACAGAGCCAGGGACCATACGTGTTTTTTTATTACAGTTCTTTGGCCATAAAAGCTATAATGAAATGAATTAATGTTAACAGATACAGTAATATTTGTAACGCTTACTCTATAAAAGAGACTAATCTGTATTTACATTACAAACTGTTTTAAAATGATAAGACCGTATTTGTGTTTATCAGTTCCAAGAGTAGATGTATGGACTTTATTTAGAGTGTATTCTACTTTGAATTTGTATATAAAGAACCTTCAAGTACAAATTCTGATTCCTTTTCTACAAAAGGCATGAATTCCATTTTAATGCTATGTGTTTTCGCCTTTTACAGGAGGTTGAGCTATGTCGCCTTACTAATCAAGACAGGCTGGGCCTTACAGTCTGCTACAGAACAGATGATGAAGAAGACACAGGCATCTATGTCAGTGAGGTACAGTGAGTACATAGTACATAGAAGGGCAGATATTTAAATAGAAAATAACAATGAATGACAGACATGAAGCAGACATTAGTCAGAATAAATGATTTGGCAAAAGGGTTTCAAAGAGGCACATGTCTTCCCAAAACTGTGACCCTTAGAAGATATTTTAAGAACAGGTCAGGCCGCTCCTACTAAAGAGATTGAAATATTCTATCTGATTTGAATGTTTTTTTATTCTATGCTTTTGAAATATGTCAATATGTAATGTTTAATCAGTAGACTAGAATGTGATGAATATATTCTATTTACAAAAAGAGCTATTTGTCTCCATGGAGGAGCTGAGGCATTGTGTGCATCCTTTATGCGCTTATTGGGGGAAGGTAGAGGGGCGACTGGGGTCACCAAGCTATCAAGCACAAGAATGGGCTAAAACACACAAGAAGAGCAGTTACATTGTAACAAGCAGGGTTGCAGGGTTTGTCGCATTTGATACATTTAAAACAATGATGCAAACACAGTATTTTCCATCAGCAGAAAAGCATTTCATCAATATGTTTACTATTATTATTTTGGCTTGAAACTAAAATCACTATTTCATTTTCAATTGCCAAAAATCCTCTCTCTGCATGATACGTTACTGATTTGCTTGAAGAATGAAGGGTTTTTTTGTAATTACATAGCATTCTACAGTTAAATAAAAGACTGATTTATTATTTTGGAGAGAGGCTATTAAAAAAAAAGATTATGTAACATTTTATATGAAATGTAACCTAAAACCTAATGCTACACTTGAGGTGTTCTGCTTGAATAATAGCTCCTGGCATGACAGTGCTAAATGAATGGTTTAGGATAACCATCAAGCGAAAGGTGATAGATAGTGCTCCCAGTATGGCCCCTAGATCATTATTCATTCCTGAAATATTGCAACTTAGATAAGCCAGAGAGCCCTACCTGTTAGTTTAAAGCAAGCGCCTTGAATTTATCCATAACAAAAAGTGACGTTCATCAGATTTCAGAAGGGTTTATGACCTACAGTGTACTGTTAAAAAAGATGAACTTGGTAAAAAAAAAAAGATAAAATATGTTAAACATTCTTCCAAATGCTTCTTTAATTGTACACTTTAATCTCTCTTCACTCTGTAATAGCATTGTATCTTATTTGTTTTTTGGTATTTGTCCTTGCTTTAGGTTGATCCAAATAGTATTGCTGCAAGAGATGGTCGCATTCGAGAAGGAGACAGGATTTTACAAGTATGCCTACTAAGTTATTTTTTATTTCTTTTTTGGGGGATTTTGGCATTATGTGATACATTTATTTCACATTGCTGGCTGTATTTCCTTTTATTGGAAATTATAAATTTTGCATTATTACATTTATAAGCCCTCTGGTGACAACCCCTGCAGACTGCAATGACCAAAATAAGATCGCTGGCATCCTTTTTTGGTATTTTATGAGCTAGACTATTAGCAAGTTTCTAATACATTGATTTACTTTTTATGGAAATCTGACTTGAAAACAAAGTGTTTTAGAAGTACGAGTTAAATGTTCCCAGTGCACTTTACAATCGGTTTGTAGGATGTTTCCAGGAATTTGATATATTTGTAATTTTGAAATTTTGTGAAACATATCAGAAGATCCCAACAATAAGTGGTGATTGCGTAATATACCCACCAGCCCTTGCTAAAGTTCTTTGCATGGAAACTCTATAGAAAGAATATGTTTTATGGAAGGAGGTTCTGCCTTATAACATGTTGACACATATGGACACATATGGACCTGTATGACACATGAGGTGCTTGATATTGATAACCATAAGAAACTAGTGACTTAAATCACAGCAGCTCGATTGACCAATTAAATGTTCCAGAGTTCCATCTCTAGCTTCTTCCCTCTAGCTTGTGGCTGCGTTCCTGTCGCCCCTGGCCTAGTAGAGAGTAATAATCGGCATAAGCCTTGGTCAGACAAAATCTTTCTGCTTATTGCTAGTAACAGACTCAATAAACTGGATTATGACATAATATCATCTGTAATTTACAGCAACAAGAGAACTGGCAAGTAGGAAAAGAGAGCTCTGTAATAATATAACGTCTCCCAGTTCATCTGCAACGAAAACTATAACAATAAATCTTGTACTGTTTTTGGAAGTAAATATATTTTCCATCATCTTTATTCTTGAGTATTTTCACAACTATGTGTGGTCAATGAAAATGTAGAATCTCTACTACCATCGATTTTAAACCAGACAGTTCAATGAAGCTGATACCGCTTCTAAAATTGATGTTAATTAACACAGGTTAGATTTTTAGTGCTCGGACATACCTATCTATGTGCCTATATGGTCCAGAATATAATTCTAGCCTTCAATGATCAGATAGCATGTGAGTAAACATGTAGAGCTGTAGACATAGTTAGGGTGGGTCGATAGGGCCAATTCTTCTATCATCACTCATTCAGACAAGACCTAGAAACAGAGAGATTACACATCAGAGATCAATTCACTGCTACATATAGCCTAAATAAATAAATAAATAAAACAAAGGTGGGTACGAGATAAGTTTGTGTTGGTAACCCGTGTTCACAGAAATTATATGATAAGCTTCCTTAAATAGGCTGGTTCCAATCTGTATTCAAAGTTCTTAGCTCATGTTATAGAATAATTACCAAATGATGGCAGAATTCCTAACAAAATAGTGTGTTACCGGGAATAAAAAACCCTTTTTTTTTTGTTTCTGCTCTAAAGTAATATACTGTTGTACCCGTTGAATTTACAATAAAAGTACACACATTGTTTCCATAATGACTCCCATAAATCTGCTATTAATAAGTATACAGAGTTGCAATCAAGTGTATTAACAAGAGGACTGCAATGTGACAAAGCCAAATACATCTGCAGATAAGCAGAATTCAAAAACTGTCACATTAGGATCTGAGAATGAATTGTCCTTACAACCAAATTGGTTGTAATTATGAAATATGATGCATGTAGAGGGCAGTTTTAACTAAACTCTCGGGATGTTCATTATTATAATTGGACCTCTTTCTGTCTAAAGCAGCTTAGTTATTTCATCATGTACAAGGCTTGATTCACAGGCTTTTCCAGCCATGAATTATGATGCTGATGTTTAAGGTCTTGTAGTATTTAGAGTCATCATCAACTAAGGATTTACAGCTGCCTTAAAAAATCTAATTAACTAGAAGTGTGGTAATTTAAGGTGACATAATGCAACACTTTAATGCATTAGCTTCACTTACATGGCATATATTCCCATGTAATCAAACATTTTGTTAAACTGGGTTTGTTTGAGCTATTTTCCCTATGAATTCAAGTTTCAGTAGTGTGGGCAAAGGATAGCCAATTTAGAGTTTATTTATTGCAACCTAATAGAGAGAGGCATTTTATTTTACAGGATTACAGAATGATTACATTGAATTACAATCAGCAGTGTCCTCTAAGTATTGCCTGGCGAGAGATAATACTGCAGTTCTCTCTAATTGGCTCAGTGCATCGCTACAGTATGAGTGATTTCAGCTAAAGAATTGCCATTCTTCCTTCTACCAGTGCTATTATCTCAGAGTGACACTTCCATTACTCTGAACTGTGAAAGATGAACGTCACCTGTCAGAGGCTGGTTAATTGTGTTGCTAGATGTATGTTACTGGGGCGCAGGTTGGACATTTATGAACATAACTGCCTCTTCTGGTGTTTGCCATCTTTCACCGATCAATAGTGTTCTTATATTAAGCATATAATTGAGTGACAGCATTTAACGTCTTGGGTAGGGGATGAGTCTGTTGTGTGGATTTCACTGTCTGTACATTTTATCACAAATTAGTTGATATTAGTCCTTTTATCTGTGTTTCTATGTGGCAATGGAAAGTGATGTGCCATTCTTGTTTGGTTTGGGTTTTTTAACCTAGATTAATGGCCAAGATATACAGAACAGAGAAGAGGCCGTGGCATTGCTGTCCAGCGATGAATGCAAGAAAATTGTCCTGCTGGTTGGAAGACCAGATATACCGGTTAGTAGAGAGACTTCAATAAAACAACTTGTCATACTGTTTCTCTGACCAATCTGTAATAATTGAATTATGTATTGTTTATCCAACCTGACAGCTCAAAATGAAGACACCTGAGGGTGTGAGTTTCCATTTTGAACTTGGGTCAGTGTGGCGGTTTGTTATATACAACTTTAAAGCTATATAAGCAGGGGATTAGTCAGAGTTGAGCAGAACATTACCAAAGTGTACAGCTCATGCTGAAAATGAAAATATTGTGAGCAGTCAGAAATAACATTGAGTTCTGTCTATTTTGTCTCCCACTGGGTACTTGCCTAGTCTGCCTTTTATTGAAGAGTGCCATGATGAAAATAAAAAAACAGCCATTGTCATTAGGCCGTACACTAGGCTACTATTAATATACTATAGTAAGGTGTCGTGCTACGCTACACTTACATTTGGCTAGTCCTGCTACCATTGTATGGTGAGCGAGCTATAAAATGTCTATTTAGCATTAAAATAGCACTTCATTCTGCTGTGGTGTAGAGTGCACAAAATTAATATCTAAGGTCTAAGGCTGACACTTTTTGCAATACAAAAGCAATACAAAAGCAGATGGGGCACATATAAATGTTTGAGGGAAAAATAGTAAAGGCTTTTAGTTTTGCTTATCAATATAAAATCTGTGTTTCCAGAGAATAGCAAAACAAAGCCAAAATGGAAGCCATGACGGTAAACTAATATAATGGCATTATTTCTCTCAAACCAGTGTGTGTACAATAAAATATTGTTAAAAATATATATAAATATATAAATATTGTTAAAAATGTCCAAAAAGATATACCTCTAAATTGTAACCTTGCTTTTGTTTGTCTTAGTCTGTCAATTCTAGTTGTGCAATACCCCTTGAATATATGTATCGTAGAGAAATGATGCAAACATTGTTGGTGCCATATAAACAAAAATAATGCATAATAGTAATATGCCAAAAGACATGCAGGCAGAAGAAAATAATATCTTCATGTAAGGTGGTTACTTTCAGAGGAAAAAAACAATAACGCAGTGCACTAATTACAATATGACTGCACTACAAGGCAAAAGAAATATCACCATTTCAACACATGTTACTTCATCAATGATTAAACAGAACTTCAGGGAAAATGGTTGGAAACCATAGTTTTAAGGAAGATGTTGGTCCAATAAAAGGTATCAACGTCCTTCTTGGTTGATGCACATTGTTGTCCCTAGTGGCTTTCCTAAATTGGATGTTTTCCAGGTCTGTGTACCTTGTGCCAGGTTATTGCACAAATGGTAATGGGAGAATTCAATTCATTTCTTATACCAATTACAACAATGGATTTTAAAGAATTTAAATAATAGCTTAACCCGTAAACAAACAACTTGTATTATCACACAGCCAATTTCTGGCACTAGGCACAGTAGTGGAGCTTATAATGCTAAAAGAGCTCTTTTGTTATCTTATACCTTAAATAATATGAGTCCTATTGTTTAAAGGATGAAAGGCATCCAAGATATGTTGTTATTATTATTAGTATTATTATGAAGCAAATAAAAAGCTTATTTTTCCAGAAGAAAGCCATTATGATGAAAGGAAAAGCCTAGTCATTGCTGTTAGGCCATACACTTCATTACCATGGGCTAGTGTTAAAGTAATGTGCTAATGTATTCTTTACAGCTGGATGAAGGGTGGATGGATGATGAAAGGAATGAATTCTTAGAGGAATTAAACATGGAACTGCTGGAAGAACAACATAACGAAGCTATGCAGTACACAGCTAATGAAGTGCAAGAGGTACATAGTATTTAATATGCAACTCAACAGCATCTTATTTAATTTGCATTGAGATTTAACAAAATCGTTATTGTTTCCTGTTTGTCCTGTATTGCATGGGTAAGATTTTTCCTTTCAATTGTTTGGATATTGTGTTATTCCATTGCAATTGTTGAAAAACAATCAAAAACAAACATCACATTAAGATAAAGTGATTTTATAACCATGTAAGCAGAGGTAATGCTTCTTGTGGTTGAATGTGTGTTGGGATATGTCTTTGTTTTATGAGTTTATTGTAAGTGGCTCTGTACCCTGCTACCAACAGCTTTGTCTTACAGTGTCCCTGTCCATGGTGCTGCTAGTCAAAACAATTCTGAGCACTTATTAAAGAAAGGGTTTTCAACAATTACCTTTATTTTTGTTCCATTTTCCTATAATAAATACAGTTTTTGTAGTGATGTACCATACAAAGCTATGGCACCTAAATAGTTATTTTAGCATAATTTGATATTAAAAAATAAATACTGTACATTCCCAATTAAATTGTAAATCATCCATATAATTGGTTATTTATCTTACTTGCTCCCTAAAATCAATAAATGACACAGGATCATAAAAAAAAGTGTACCTGGTGATAATAAGTCCATTAAATATCCTTTTTATTTCAGCATAAAAAGCGAGAAGAAGAAGATGGCACTACAGACACAGCAACGTCCTCATCCAACAACCATGAAAAGGATAGTGGAGTTGGGAGGACTGATGAAAGCCAACGCAACGATGAGAGCTCAGAACTAGAAAACACAGCGGAGGGTCCCACTAACATATCTCTTCAAACAAACAGGGAGTTACGGCAAAGTCAAGAAACAATAGGAAGCATTGAATTGCACTGTAATGGAAGTCTTGCTTCAGGAGAGTACATGGATTCTGATTTTGTTGGCAATCAAGACGAAGAGTGTGACAGGTATAGGCAGCTATTAGAGCTTAAGTGCCAGATTCGAAACCGAGGGGAGTATGATCTGTATTACTCTAGCAGCACTATTGAATGTAGCACGGCAGAACAGGGTGGAGTGGAGCATGAGTTACAGATGTTGAATGAAGAACTGAGAAATATAGAGCTTGAGTGCCAAAGTATTATGCAGGCTCATCAACGCCAAAACAGAGAACAGAGAGAGGGTGTCTGGTCCATCCAGGAAAATGGATTCCAGAATTATAACACCAGTACAGATTTTCAGCGGGATAAAGTGAGTGAGGTCATAAAAAACCTGGAAAGGTCAGATAAGGACAGCTCAAGTGCTTACAACACAGCTGAGAGTTGTAGGAGCACTCCTCTAATTGTAGACAGATCCCCTGACAGCTCTCTCCAGCGAATAATTAGTATTACAAACAGAAAAAATATCAGAAGCACTATTGTAACAAATCATTTATCATCTGGACTAAGTAAAATTGAGAACGCACCAAACAAACATAAAGCTAATGAACAGAACCTGAGTACTGAGTTTCAGGATAATGTGCTTGAGAGCAGGACAATTTCAGAACTCAAGAAACAAAGTGCAGAGGAAATTCCATACCTTTCCCCTTATCACAGTTCTACATATAGATATGGAAATATACCCATTCATGCAAGACATTATCAAAGTTACATGCAACTTATTCAACAGAAATCTGCTGTTGAATATTCACAAAGCCAGCTTAATTTGGTCACCATGTGCAAGGATTCACAAAGGTCAGCAGAGCCAAGGATGGAATGGAAGGTAAAGATCAGAAGTGACGGAACAAGATACATCGCCAAAAGACCAATACGAGATAAGATTTTAAAAGAACGTGCCTTAAAAATCAAGGAAGAGAGAAGTGGAATGACTACAGATGATGATACAATGAGTGAAATGAAAATGGGTCGTTACTGGAGCAAAGAGGAGAGGAAACAACACCTTATGAGAGCCAAGGAGCAGAGGAGAAGGCGAGAGTTTATGATGCGTAGCAGGTTGGAGTGCCTAAAAGAAAGCCCTCAAAGCGGCAGCGAGAGCAAAAAAGAAATTAGTATCATTGAACTGAGTCACAAAAAAATGATGAAGAAACGTAACAAAAAGATTTTGGACAACTGGATGACAATACAAGAACTTATGACACATGGTGAAAAGTCTCCTGATGGTACCAGATTACACAATGCCTTTTTATCAGTCACTACTGTTTGAGTATGGCTGCCAAGAAGTATGCTACCTTTTTAGGTAGCGTACGATTGCCTCGTTCAATGTGGCATTTTTATATATATTTTGTGACTGTTTATAGTTTCAATTTTTGTAAGCAAAAGTATTGAGCAATTTTACATTTTGTTTTTCATAAACAAGTATGATTAATATTTCATTACCCGTGAAAATATTAAGATATACATTTTTTTTAACAAAATGAAACTTGAAAAAAAGCCATTTGTTTTCTTACGATTATGTATGGTATCTGTTGTAAATTTCATTCTGGATTTAGTCCTCTTGATTTTTTTTTTTCTACTTTCACGATAATATAAATACCAAAAGAAACCGTTTTGTATCTTTTTTTTGCATACGCACAACTATACTTCCTTTGTAGACTTTATATTGTGCCACATATCATCTTATGGTTACAAACATGTTTGGTTAAAACATGAAAAAATGTAAATTACAGCTGTGTTTGTCCAAGTCTGGTGTCAGTGGGCGGCATTACCAGGAATTGTATTGGCATCAGTCATGTAGCTAGATATGATAACTGTTAAAATGGAAGCAAAATAAATTATTATTCATCTTTGACAAAATGGTTAATGTTACTGTCGTTTTACTTTACTTAATGGTAGCCATTGACATAAGAAACATAACACTATGAAAAAATAGGTGAAAATTGGATGTGCAAGATTTAGATAATATATTTGCTTCAATTTATTCGAATAGCCTTTAATGTTACCAAGTATTTACCTTGAGTATATTCCTTTGTATCATTATATTGTTACCTATAAAGTACTATGCATGTAACTATCCCTTTGTAAATAAGCCTCTCATGCATTAATTGGGGAAGAAGAGAAAGTCAGCCCTAGCTTTGCTAGGTGAGTAGTCAGGTAACCCAGATGGGTGGTCATGCCTCTCACCCACGAACTTAAGGATAGCCATACCTCTCCCTGCCACTTGCCACACTCCCAACACAGGTATGGCAATTTGGGCACCTGAAAAGTTAGGGGCTATGCTTCTCTATTGCTCAAAATAGTCATGACAAAATACTTTATTATATTAATATTAAAATGAAGACCTCCATACCAATTATATTCAAAACATTGGGTGATATGTCAAAAATACCTGTTTTGTGGTGTTATGTCTTTTTTTTTCTTTTTTGCTTGTGCTGAATATGTTCACCTGATAGAAACATAAAGGTTATGTATAAAAGTGATTCTGGTGCCGGAAAAAGATTCAATGAAATGTTTATGCTCACTATCCCATTCTTTTACTTACCTTTTTTTTACATAAGAATCACTTTTTACCCATTTCATCCATTTAATCTGATGGCAAATAAGAGTATCTCCTAGTATATTATCTACTATAAAACAGTCTTGCTTGGTCTTATGCATTGCTTTTGGTTCTAAATAGCTATATGTCTGCCCTATGCATGACAATCCCCGAATTCCCCAATAAAGACACATACACGTTTATTAAATGGAACATATATTTGTCCACAGCTTGTCAAAGTCATTGTCAAACAGTCACAATTGAACAATAATAACAATTCCCCAAAAATAAAATAATTACCCTCAATATTATAAATATTCCCACTCCACCACTTACAAAGTGGCAACAACTTATCCAAAGATCAATTGTAAGAAACATACCAAGACACCCCTACACCCCCAGGTTCTGAGCCACAGGCCAGCGTGAAACCTACCACATCAACTGGAACCAAGTCAAACTAGTTATCACTAAAAGCCACTCTACCAAGCGACTTTACCAATCTAGCTTCGCCAATGTGACAAAACTGGGAAAAACAAAGCAAAATGAATCAACTTAACCATATTGTAACGAGAGGAAGGGTGGGACAAAAACAGGTTTTGAAAACAGGTTAGTGAATTCACAGAAAAAATGGCTCCCCTATAACTATGACTCCTTAACCCCACCCAAAACACCTTACACCAATGACATAAAACTAACCCCTTAAATCTACATGTGCTACATGATTAAATTCTGGCTAAATGTACTCCAAGAGGTTTTGGTAGGTTCACATTGAACCACTGCATGACTAACCTGTTCCAACACTATAATACTGTGCTTAACCCCTTAAGGACAATGGGCGGTCCTTAAACCCATTGAAAACAATACATTTTGAGCCTGTACATGTATGGGCTTTGTCATTAAGGGGTTAAAATCTGTTGTTATAGAGCAATCTGGGTCTAATATTGTTTAAAACATGAATCAAAACCAGATAAACATCATTTGTGAACTGAACCTAAAAGTGCAGCTACATGAGCCATCAGTCTTAACTTATTGCAAGTTTTGTCTAGCCCAGTCCTAACATCACTACTCTCCTGTAATAAATGAATAATACACAGCCGATTATACATTTATAAAAGTCTGCACATTTAACAGTATTAAACAGCATTTCATTAATCCAAAGACAGAGAAACATTTCAAAATGTGAATAAGGTAAATACTTCTTCCTGTAAAATAACTTAAGTACTTAAAGAAGTAATTAGGAATTACACAATTGATAAGTATTTAAATTATTAAGTAATTAAGTCTTGAATAATTATGAATGTAATGTCCAAACACTTATCATTGTTACACTCAATATACTGAGCTGTGACCAAAGGGATAATGTCCTTCCTAGTAACAAAAACCCTTTAGTTCTATACTTTGCTAGAGAACATACATAATTTGGACACAGTAACCCAAAAACTTGATATACTGTTCTTTAATGCAGGGAGTACTCACTAACATATCACACTTCCAATACCTTTCTGTCTATTACTTGCATTCTAATTTAACCTGTCATTGCCTTGTCTCAGGCTCTTCTACAAGCAAATGCCTGAAGGATTTTTCTGACATTTACAAGTTCAGGGAAATTAGCAGCGTAGTGGTAAGATTAGCAATGGTTTTGGTTTAGACAAAGTTTTAGCTGAGTACCATCATTAAAGTGTGCTTTTTCCTTTTGTTCTTAAATCACCTTTATCTACTCAGTCAACTTTAGCAGCTCCTGAGATTTACAAGTTATCATTCACATTAAAATTCATTGTAAACTCTTAGCAAATCAATGGATGACATTGCTTCTCGGAGATAATTTTCTTTCCTTTAAAACACGTCTGATGAATGTCAAAGAGAAATCTCTAGATAGCAGCTTAATGAAAAAAAAAATAGTAAAAAAAAATATCCGTAGAAAAACAAAAGGGATTTATGAAAGAGGTTGAATGATTTAAAAATATTTATTACTAAAGCATGACAATCCTGTCTCAAGCATTGCCATGCTTACTAATTGTTAAAGCCAGTGAAATTTAGAAAGTCAGAATATTCCCCTAAAATATTTTCCTACTTGATATACTAATAGATGGATCATCTAATCATACTATCATATAATCATCATTGGAAAATAGCTAGATAGTAGACCTCAATGTACAATGTTTGTAGAGTCAGGGGTGAGTCTAAGGATATTGGCTCCTGACCTGAGTGCAATTTTTTTGCTCGGAAACTCACTCCAACATTCCCACATGCTAACATCATTCACATACACAAACTCTCAGTGGCATATTCCAGACTAGGCCTAGGAATGCAGGTCCTGGGGTGCTTCAGCCCTTCTGCCACATTACATGGAGCCATTCACCCTCTTTTGTGATCAGGCTTCTTGAAGTCTCAACGGGCCACTAACGCTATGGAGGATTGTGTCATGTTAACACAGGTTCTATAGTTCATTTCTGCCCAGCACTGCAAGTCCTCAAAATGTGGAGCACTAGGATATTATGTCACATCCCAGCGCTCATAGAGGGAGTGACTGATAGTGCCGTCCTGGGTATGCAGTCCCACTGATTCAGCTCCTTGATAAGCAATATAGCCATGACAAATTTGAAAGGATTCACCAAACTCGGGGTACTTTGACGTAGTGATGTGCTAAGCAATATATGGCCATATAATGTGACGAAATCCCCAATATTTAAGCCTTAGGTGTTTTTTAAATGGAATTCCCTGGGAATGCACTGAATTCTTGCTTTGTTCTAAATAACATCAGACAAGGGCTATATAAATATCCTTTGGGGATGCTAAATGCCTTTTTTTGTGTGGGGTACAGCATTTTGTCAATGTCCAAAAGAGCCTTTTGGCAGACAAATATTTTGTAGGTACATTCTCTTTTGTCATCTAACAATGAATTGTGTCCCAAGGCAGAGCTTAGCTTTGTAGGTACCGCAATACTTTAAAATGGCAAATTTGGGCAAAAGAAAACACATTTCTATACTATTCAGAAAAATATTGTTAAGCAATGATCAAAACATTGCAGCACAATTACAGTTCAAAGATTTAACTAGGTATTTCTAAATATTCTACATTTTATGGAAACCGATTATTCAAATTTCTTAGGGTGTCACCTGTAGCATTTTGTTTAGTTGCTAATGTCAAGAATGAATTCCAACATTATAAAGCGATGTCGAGTACAGGATTTCTGCTGAGACCCTCTATTTTATTAAACAGATATATAACTGATATATATATATGCAGCTCACTGTTTTAAGTTATCTGTATTCAAACAGCTGCATTTTCCTTATTTCACATAAGGCAGTATTTAGGGAAAATATGCCCCTCATACGTTTTAAATGATGGGCCCCTACGCCTTTTGTTTATTTATTTATTTATATTTTGGTAATTATACATCTGAGAAGTTCAACTCTGTTGGAAATATACTGTGTATAGCTACAGTAGGACAATGGCATTGCTTTTGCAGAATTTATGTTCTTACAGAACAGGTGGCTGAACTAAAGTGCCTGAACTAAAATTAATAGTTTAATATGTAGTGTGTGATAAATCCAGATCTTCAGTGATGAAATCTATATAGCATTAATGCTTGTATAATAAATCATTACTTGCAAACATTTGCCCAGCTATAGGTGACACAGCTAAATTGTGAAATCCAATCTACTATAAAAATGTTCAGCAGCAGATCATACATTACATTCACCGTCTCATTTAGACAAGCCATATTTGCACTCCTTGGTTAACTCAGCAAATTACCTGTAGACCATCTGTTGTTTTATTTTCTCTCCTGTTTGTTTGTTTCATTACATCTAAAGTACACAGAACCTTTAAAAATGCTTTTCTGTTTCTATGGCACTAACCTATCAGTTCCTGTTTTTGTGTCACATGAAAAATAATTGTTCAAGTTTACATGATTTAAGAATTAATTCTGGGCAATGTTTGGGCTTTCAACAGTACTATGTTATTTCTTGATGCTGCTTTTAGTTACAAAACTGATCAATTTGTATGTGGAGTATGTGGAGCTGCACCTCTAAATGGGAATATTGTTGCTACAAAATGACAAATGATGCTTCACTTTATTCAGTATAGAAAGTTGTGTAAAAAAAAAAACAATTGAAAATAGAACAAAGTACTTGAGAAAGAAAGGTTTTAAGTTGTATTGTATCCCATCATTGTTATTATTCGCTAATAGATAATAGTATATTGAGTAGACTTGTGCATTCATATTCGGACGAACATGAAAACGAACACGAAGGGTGCGTTTTCGTTGTTCGGCCCGAATACCGAATATACGAACAAGGTGGCGGCAAAACGTATACAAAGATGAAGACACACAACACGAAGAATCTTCGTGTTCGTCTTCGTTTACTAATCTCCCTGGTCCCTTCCCCATCTAACCTATATTATCTATACAGCATCACAGGGGTTAATGGGAGCGGAAATACGTAGGTTAACTCCTGACGGTGGAACTTGGCCTGGGGAGACCATGGTCTCCTGGCTCCAAGAGTTAAAGGTCTGTACGACTAACTCTATTGGTCGTTCGTACGGACTTTTAACTCTTGGAGCGGGCCAAGTTGCGGCACCAGGATTTTAAGAGTCTGTACGAGCGACTCTTTTGGTCTCCAGCAGGGGGCTCGCCTGCCATCAACCAATGAAGTGCAGGTGCCTTTAAAATCCTGGCGCCAAAGCTGCTGCATAGTGTGTACCGAGTTTACCCCGTATTAACCCTTTCTACAAAAAACGGCAGAAAACGAATGGAAAAAAAACAAACACGAAGAATGGACACAAATGTTTGCCCGAACCGAACACGGGAATGGGCAAATATTTGTGGAATACAAAGATTTTTTCCCCAACGAAGAAGAACACGAATACGAAGAGTTGGCCGGTGCCTAAGTCTAATATTTAGTAGCCCAGAAGAGGAGCAGGTACAACCAATTGCTGGTTTTAGAAGAAACATTACAACAAGAAAATTAAGGTCCATGCAGGAAAGATCTTGAATATACAATATGCTACTGCAAAAAAAAAATGTAGATAAAGCCATCTAGTGCACCGTCCATCCTTGTACCATCGGTATGGTAGGACAGCTTACAAGTGCATAAAAAAAAAATTTGTGCTGTGTCAAGAGTCATCGGCTTGGCTATTTTACAATAAAAATATGTTAAAAGCCAATGTGTTTCATACATCTTGATTGACTAAGGTCTTATCCATTGAAATTCTTAGCAAGTAGTAATGTTTAGGAGTATTTACAACTGCATGAAACATCAATCGTTTCTACCTACGCATTGACACAACATCAAAAGATACTTCTAAGATTCTACCCTTGGTTGTTTTCAAATCCTGAATGTCTTGCTTGCATGTCAGTAATGGACACCTTTGTTCTGAAGTACCTACCTCTATCTTTAATTACTCATTATAAAAAAGATAGAGGTGGTGATAATTGTGTGGGATTACCTCTCCTACAAGAATGCATTGTACCTCTAACATCTAACCATTAAAACATTTGGCTTGGTCTCTAGCAACATAATAGACATCAAGATTATTCCAGATACAGAAAAATAGAACAGTTTTTTAAACCGTCCTGAACTTAACTTCCTTCCCCAAATTGTCACCATAGGGGAGGAATAATTTAATCATGATCATTAACAGAAAATCCATGACAACCCCACCCCTAGTTTACACAATTTATAAACCACAAGCAATATTTTATATTTTTCTATATCTTTGCTTTACCACTAGTTCTGCTCTCAGTCTACTATCTAACATTCACTGCACATAATCTTCTAATTATATAGGACTTTTAAAGTCATATATACTTGTTTAGGACCATGTGAGTTTTTTGGATAGCTTTGGGTCTGGACTAGCCATCTGGTGCAGTGGGCAAGTGGCGTTGGGCATCTGGCCAATAGTACCTCATGCTTTCTCTTACTGTCGCTCCAGTAAGTGTAGTGTGGGGCTGCCGGCTTAATATACACGTCCCCACGCTGCTAGAGCATACAAACCTACCATTTAGCACATGGTAGCCTTAAAGTGCCATGGCTGCTTTTTATCCCCAATCCAGTCCCGGATAGGTTAATAAATTAATAGTTCTAGTACACAAATAATACATTTACAATAAGGTTCCTTATCTGAATAGCATGCACTGTTTTACAATGGATTAAGATAAAAATGAAAGGATTGATGTCTGTGTTTAAAAACACTGAAACACTGAAGTTAGAGAAGCGCTGCCAGATTACATTTGCAAAAGATTAACATAATACCCCATTTTGCATTTCAAAAGGAGAGCTGTTTTTTTTTTTTACTTAACCCAGCTGGCAATTTCTGCAATGCAAAAATATGTTTAATGGGAGAGACCGTGCTATCTTAAAGTTATTTAATGCTATACTGGGAACAAGATGAATCACATCAATATTTATGTCAACAGCAAAACTGTCAAGCACATGTCAAAATGTAGCATCAAAAATAAATAGATGTCATTTTTCTCTTTGCTTTCTTGGGTACTCTAACAATTTCATATATCTCTTCTTGAAATTTTATTTAAAAAAGGTTGGTAGGTGGTTCAGATCTCCCATTTTGGTTAAGGTGTTGCATATTAATAACCCATTATAGTTTGCCTCTGTAGTTTCATGTGTTAAGATTCTGTAACACCTTATTTCTTAGTTCTTTCTGCTTGGCATTATTTTGTTAAATGAGTCTTAATTATACATAAGCAGATGGAGATTTGAATTAAAATTACCTTACACTCGAGTGACTTTAGTTCATTATAACATATCTTTCTCTTAATCATTGAGGCAGTTTCATCATCGTTCATATAGGAAGTTATTAAAGTATTGTAATTTCCATATTTCATCTGATAGATCCACTATTTAATGGCAACAAATGCACATTATGATCTGACTCATACCACGAAAGAGTGAATTATTCATGTCAGCTGCAGATTTTGTACTTTGTCATGTGTATTTTTTTTATAGAAGGGCTTCATATTTGCTTATGCTCGGTATTTCACCTCATTAAGTTTCTACTGTAAATTTTTCATAAGAGCTCTTTCACATCATTTGTCTTAGTGGAGCAATTAACTGGATCAAATGGGATACAATAATGGTAACTGAATTATCCCATGAATGGGACTTCACCAATGACTAAGGCTTACCTGTCTCAGTATAAAATCGTTATGGGTATACCTTGGAAAGGGGTTGGTTAAACAGTGGATAATACCTAAACATGAATAACAGTGGTTTATATTAAAATAACCTATATGTGTGGTCTACCTTTTAAAAACTTTCATTTTAGCAGAAAACCTTATATATTTTGATAACCTGTCCTTCCAGTTGACATACAGATTCTTATTAGCTATGTTAGCACATTTGATACTTCTGGCTCAAGGATTCCGTATGGATTGGTAAAATGTGTATCAGATTAGCACACATATACTTCCTCAGAGTAGTAGAGGCAATGGGCAATCCCAGGTGTTTTAGGTTTTATCAGATTATCTAGTAAATTATATGGCCTGGGCCCAAGTATGAAAACTTGGGCCCAAACTTAGTGCCCCATTGTTAAATTTGCTTAGATTTTTATCTGTGGTATAAAACAAAGCCTCAATCCAAGGGTTATGAGATGCTCTATCCAAAGATATTGGTGGAGGGGCACCTCTAGCAATGAAAACTGCATCTTCACGAAACAAGGGTATAGTGGACTACCCAGCGGGGGCGTAACTAGAAACCACCAGGCCCTGGTGTGAAAGATTGCCCCGGGCCCCCTAATGTCAACAGCTGGTCTATGTCATCTTTGCCCCCACACAACTGGTCTGTGTCTTCTTTGCCCCTTGCTCCCCTTCCAACATACAACATATGTAAACACACAAATTACACACACTTACTCATACTCACTAACACACATTCCATCTCACCCCACTTACACACTTACACATCCATGCTCATACACAATTATACATCCATGTTCACACACACTGACAAGTACACATTAATGGTCACACACGCAGACAAGTATACATGCATACTCACACACACACACACATCCATAATATTACACAAGTACACATCCATGCTCACACACACACCTATAAGTGCACATCCATGCTCACACACGCACGTATGCATGCATGCATGCTCATGCACACACAAGTACACATCCATGATCAAACACACACAAGTACACATCCATGATCAAACACACACAAGTGCACAGCCATGCTTACACACACACAAGTGCACATCCATGCTCAAACACACACAAGTGCACATGCATGTTTACACACACAAGTACACATGCATGCTCATACACACAAGTACACATGCATGCTCATACACACAAGTGCACATGCATGCTCACACACACATGTCCATGCTCACACACACATTATATATATATATATATATATATATATATACACACAAACACATTTACATATATCCCACCTCCTGTCCCCCCGCTTACCTCTCACAGCTCCTGCACAGTGTGTAGGCAGCCTTGGTTTCACAGCATGGTCCACGTGACCACAATGCGCTCCTGTCTCCCAGTGCTGGTTCAAAATAGTTTGGAATGGGCCCTTCCAACCTTGATCGGTGCGGTCCAGGTCCAGGTCCGAAGGGCCCTTTCTAAACAATTTTGAACCAACACGGAGAGACAGGAAGAATGGGTTGCAGCTGTGACCCCTGTAGCTACCCCAGTGCTACTCAGTAAGAACTTTTCTGGGCCCATTCAGCAAATGCTTCATGGTGAATAACTATTTAAGAATATATTCTCTGTGCTGTGTAAACTGGAACAGATCTTGCACTTTTAAAAGTATCTTAATGTGTCCGCGCAGATCTGGTAGAAGATATGAGATTGGTTGTCCTGTACTTTCCACATGTTGTTTTTTCTCTTACACATTTTTATTATGGTTATTATTATTACTAAAATGGTAACATAATGCTATAATGTGTAATTATGCTTATTTGTCTCTACCTGTTTTACAGACATATAAAAACTGTAAAAGTCAAGATTTTTTTTTTAAAAAAAAAAGCATGTTCAACTAGAAACATGTCCAAGAGGGAGATAAAAGTTACAAGCAGTAACATAAACTTTAGATACAACAAAAATCAAGATTCTCCACCAGCTTTCATCATGTCTTAGATTAAATCACCAGTCATGGATAAAAATAATAATTCCCTATGCGGTTTATGCCGTATTAGCAATATTGGGAGGAAGGAAACGGAGTAAGCAATCATTTCAATTTGAAGTTTGAGAATATGGTTGATTTTACGTGGTTTAGATGCTTTTCATGATGTGTATCATGCCATAATCCATAGCCACTGTGAGTGGTGCCCAGTGTTATTTCATCTAGCAGATTTTAAAGAACATTATTACAGAAATAAAACAACAATTAGATGGCAGATCAGAATTGTTTGGCCCACCTGATATAATTTTTCCCTATGTAAAGACATTAATCAGTCCTTGGTGTTAAATTAGATTCAGTACAGCTTTATGTCCATTCTACGCATATTTAAATTCATTCACTATAGTAGCCTTTACCATTCCTGCTGAGAGGCTGTTCCGTTTACTTACCAGCCTCTCAGTAACACTTACTTACATTACATTACACCTAAACCTCTGACCCTCTACTTTTAGATTATGACATCCTTTTCTAACATTTCTCATCCTCTTAAATAATGTTCCCTTCTGCACTTTATGTCCCTTTAAAGTGTATAAAATGTTTCTGTCACATCAGCACTCTCTCTTTGTTCTTCCAAACTATACATCAGGGCCCGCCTGACAATGGAGCCGAGTGGGGCAACTGCTCCAGGCGGCACTTTTGAAGGGGCGGCACTTCGCCGCCCCAAGCCCTTTTTTTTTTTTTTTTTAAAGCGAAAGAGAGAGAAAGGGGAGCCGAGTGGTTTTCGCTTACCAAGCTGTCAGTACCCGCTCGGCGCCCCTCTCTCTCTCCTCTGCGGCGAGTCTCCCTGTTCGGTCTCGGTGCCGGCTTGTGATGTAATGAAGATTTCCGGCGCTCAGCATTACAAGCCGGCACCGAGACCGAACAGGGAGGGGGCATGGACGGAGGGAGAGGAAGGGTAGATAAGGGGGGGGCGGCATTTTAAAATTCGCCCCAGGCAGCATTTTGCCTTGGGCCGGCCCTGCTATACATATTGAGATCCCTTAGTCTTCTTTATCCTGAAAACTATTAACCATTTTAGTAGCCCTTTTTTGAACTCTCCGCAATATGTGCCAATATTCTTCTGAAGATGGGGTCTCCAAAACTGTACAGAAAACTCTAGATGAGGTCTGACAAAAGATCTACAATTAAGGCAGAACCACCTCCCTCTTCCTGCTACTAGTGTCTCTTGCTGTACAACCAAGTACCCTGCTGGTTTGTGTGACACTTTATTGCATTGCCTGACTACCTTTAAGTCTTCAGAAAGAATTACTCCCAAGTCTCTTCTGTTGTCACTGACAGGAGAGTCCACCCAGTGCTATATTCTGCCTTGCGAGTTTTACGTCCCAAGTGCATTATTTCACATTTATCAACATGAAATTGCAGCTGCCACATTCTTCTAATTTACTAAAATAATTTGCCATTTGACTTGTTCCTCCAGGCATGTCTACTATGTTGCAGACCTTTGTATCATTTGTAAAAAGACATACCTTACCTAATAAAATATTAACTCCTGCAGTAAACCCATTCAGTTTCTGATGTTGCAAACCATTTACATGCATTCTATTTATTTCCCAACTTCTAACATAGGACTTACTGGTCTATAGTTGGCCAAGTCTTCCCTGCTCCCCTTTTTTGTAAATTGGTACTACAATTGGCAAATTCCAATCTCTTGGAACAGTTCCTGTCGATCTTGACCGGTTTAAAAAGTCCGATAAACATTTTGCCAGGATATTCCAAAGCTCTATAAATAACTTTGGGTGTATCCCATTGAATTCCATAGATTTGTCTGTTTTTACAGTATTCTAACATTATCTATATTAAAAATAAGATCACACTTGTCAGGGGGGAGGGGGTCACTAGTTAACCCAATGGTTATTCTATGAAAAATAAGAATGCTTCTATTAGTCTGTAGGATCTTCTTACATATTACTAGGTTAATGGAGGCTTCTACTCCTTCTTCTTATATACAAGAAAGTTAACGACTACAATTATCACAAGCGGATAGTTTGTTTAAAATATTTGGAGTTTTTGTATTGGTAATGCTTGTACACTGAATATTTGGCATATTATACCCATATATGTTTTCATACATACATTAAGGGACTATTACTCATGGCTCCAGAGCCAGTATGCACCTTTTCTTGTGCTCATATTTTCCAAGGTTTTAAATTGAACTGCAAATATAATACGCATGCTAGTTTTAATTATTTCCTGTGCCCAAGTGTCCATGGAATGATTTCGTATACATGGTTCATATTTAATAACAAAGTCATTAAAATATACTGCGCAACTGTTTTATTAAGATGCATTCTTAATTGCTTATCTGTAAAGGTTCAGACAGCAGGTAATAATGTTTATTGGGCCACAATTTGGCTCATTAACAAATGGCTTAACAATAAATTAGCAGGATCATAATACAAACGGAAAGCTTGGAGCATCTAAGCCGAAGGTCATCTTTGTGCAGCGACTGTATATTTTTTTGGTGTATTGATTTCAAGCCCTTGTAAAATCTTTAGCAGCATCACAACGGGAAATATGCAGTGAGGGTGTTTGCATTTTACTAGATGATTCTACTATAAAAAGCCACCTTTAAACCAACTAATTAAGTTTTGTGTTTTTTTGTGGGGGGGGTTTTGCCCTCCCTGCCATTGAAAACTTCACTCAGGTATAATTAAAACTGAGTAGATGACAGCAGTGGCATTTGAAAGAATCATCCAGTGGTACAAAATACCAGTTCTGACAGAAATGTCAAACTGATAGCACCCCTGTCTTCCTAGTGCAAGCTAGGGAAAGCTTTGAGGAATTTTTATTTTTATTTTTATTATGAAAGCCTTGCTGATAACCTTTATGAATCCTGGAATACCAAATACTGCACGTAAAAATTTCATTATCCTAGAATGCTTCACAGATGCTTACCTTGTATTAAGTTTGAAGACGGATTTACCACCCTTTTTCACCTCAAAGCAACATGCAACCTAAATTGAAGTGATAGATACACACATGAGTTATCTCCTCATGAAGAAGACCTTTCATAAAAATAGAGCGTGTACTCTTAATATCCCTTAGCTCACACAACTCCACTTTCATCTGAATCAATGGTAAACACAGAATAATTTGGAATTAAATGTGTAACTTGCAAATAAGGGTTCAACATGATGGAATACTATTCTGTGAAGTGTAGGATACATTATTACCTCCATTTTTCACAGTATTGCCTATCATGGCTGCCTCTCAGACTCGATCACTGTATAGTGTGCTGACAAGTCCTTGTACCAACTCAGGGAGATTTCACCAAGGTGTCATTTATTTTGTGTCAGACGGATAGAATGGACGCATTGTAACATTGTAGCTTTTATTCATAAATCCTGGATGCTTCATGCTTTTTTTCCAAATTAAGTGCAATACAACGTGTAAAGATTTATAGGATTTATACTGCATTGGTGGATTTGCTAACATAGTCAGCGGAATTTTCTTGGGTAAAATATACTCTGATTTCCTATAAGTCTACGCTGCTGTTTCTTCTAGAATTCAATTCTGAAATCCTTTACATGTAGGGCATTTTCTAACGTTAGAATATGTGAGAAAACCAGGATTAAAAAAAACTGATTAAAAAAACCAGACAAAAAAAAACAGACAAAAAAATGTGACTTCAGCAAAGGGATATAAAATAAGCCGTATTAAGTGCCACATCACAATATAAATATTTGCTGGGTTTTTGCACAAAAAACACCACAAAACTAACTGCCAAAGCCAAATGGGTGCATTTCATCCAGAAGAAAAGTATGTTTAGCAGCTGATGATTTCTTTAAAACATTTAATTATGCCGAGAGATGAATATTCTGTATTGCATCTATCATGCATCAACCCTCTAAAAGTGATGAAAAAATACAATTTTAGGAAGATGAGTTAGTAATAAGAATACGTGAAGAAGGGGGTGCTTTTTAAATAAACATGGCACAGCTCTACTGCTGTAAAGACGTCTTCATCAGTTCTGGGGTACAGGATCTGCTTCTCCTTTAAAGCCCCTTTCAGGGGTGACCTGAATTTATAATGCTTATTCTGTGCTTGAATGCCTGATGGTTCAGTTCGTCCATGTTATGCCAAAGGCAAAAAGGGCAGTATTACGTGAGAATGAAAAACACAAATCAGTAGTACTTTTTAGTTGGTAATAAAATATTGGTTATTTATGTCAAAATTGTATTGCCTTTATAGTAGGCAATGATGGAGAAAAGTAATGGTTTCACTCTCCAGAACAGAAAATTACTGGTGCTGCTGTTAAAAGCCAACAGCCTGCAAACATATATGAGATGTTAATATTTATTGATATATTTATCTTTTTCATGTAGGAAAGAGATCCAATATGGAAAGATCATTAACCCGTGTAATCATGTCTTATAAAAGCAAGTGGTTTTACCATTTCATTCATAATTTACACTTCAATAAAAATCAGTACAATATATATATATATATATATATATATATGTATATATATATACATAGTATATGGTATGTTTAAAAACAGTAATATTTATGCTTTATTTAGATGAATTGCCTCTAAAAATTGTTTTTTGTGCAGAATTATGTGATTTGTTACATTTTACTATTCTAATCAATTATGTCATTAAATTCATAGGTGGAATTTTAGAACAGTTGATAGGTTTTGTGGTTAGTGAACCTGGATAACTATTTAAGATTTCAAACAAAGGTTTGTCAGAATGAAGCAAAAGGTAGACTGGGTGGATTTTATGGCATACCAGGCCATGCTGCCCTACAGTAGGCAGAGGTACTGTAGACTGTAGTGGGGCTTCTACAATAGTCAGAATAACATATGTGTTGCTCCATTTATATTTATCTTCTAGTTTTGGGCTATGTGAGCACTTTATATTTTCTCTACTTTCTCTACCAGCTTCCCTAAAGTGGAGGTAGTCCTGGGGCTGCACAACGGGTTGGCAAGCCAAAAAGATGGGAATTAGAACGTTTTTAGAACACATGAAATCCTGATCATTTAGCATTTCAAAGTATCTCCAAGCCTACCCAAATTTCAAGGTTTAGAGACCAATTATTAAAATAGTCTACTCCTTATAGTATCCTCGTGTATCAGAGTGGAGTGAATGCTAGATGAGTGACTTCCACATAAATTAGTCTAGACCAGTTAAAACTGGACTAACCTTAGGAGGGATTTTATCTGTATGGATATTTATACCAGTGTCTTATGCAGGCATATCCCTCTACTTTTACCACATTTTCTAATCACTAACAGTTTTTCAAAACCAATTTTTCATTATGAGTTGAATATATTGACCTTTGTTTCCTGGTTTTTAGTGTTGGAATCCAGGTCAGAATGACCTCAAAATCGTGCTCAGCCATCAGGTCCATATGGCTTAAATGTGTTATGCTATGTATCACGTCTAATTTAATTGTACCTGATCAGGCTTTAAATAGAGCTATAAATTGTGGTATACCACGATTTAGTCATAGCCATTAATTTAAACTGACACTTCTTTTAATGAGTTAAAGGTGCAGATATCCACACAGTCTGTTGCTTTTCTATGCTTTTGAAATGTTGTATTATTTTAAGTTGTCAGAGGAGTGTCAAGTCTAAAAGTGACCATAAACCAGTCTAAACTATGATACAGGTTGAAAAATCTTTCCAAAATACCGTATTTACTCGATTATAAGACTAGGTTTTTTCCAGAGCAAATGCTCTGAAAAATACCCCTCGTCTTATAATCGGGGTCGTCTTATAATCAGACCTCAAATAGGTCTGACTATGAGACTAAGATCCAGATCCCCTGCAGCGATGCAGGGGACCTGGATCCTCCTGTGTATGCCCCCCCCCTCCCAACTTACCGGTGCTTCTGAGTCCCCAGTGCTTAGTCCGGGCAGTGTGTAGAGCTCTACACACTGCCCGGACTAAGCACCGGGGACTCAGATGCAGGGGACCTGGATCCTCCTGTGCTATGCCCCCCCCTCAACTTACTGGTGCTTCTGACTCCCCAGTGCTTAGTCCGGGCAGCGTGTAGAGCTCTACGCGATTCGCGTAGAGCTCTACACACTGCCCGGACTAAGCACCGGGGACTCAGGTGCTTCTGAGTCCCCGGTGCTTAGTCCGGGCACCGTATAGCGCTCTAAGCGATTCGCATAGAGCGGAAGTTGTCTACGCGAATCGCGTAGAGCTCTACACACTGCCCGGACTAAGCACCGGGGGACTCAGAAGCACCGGTATGTTTGGAGGATGGAGGAGGAGGGAGTGTTAAATGGGGGGCATAAGGCATTTCTGGAGGCAGAGTGCTCTGTGAAATGCCTTTTAACCCCCTTAATGCCACTCTGCCTCCAGAAATGCCTTTTAACCCTCTATACGCCACTCTGCCTAGGGCAGATGTGCATAACTGGGGGGGCAGGTTGGAAAAAAAAAGGAAATAAAAACAAAATATTTTTCTCAATCATAGCTTTTATTAACAAAAAATTGTTCACATAGTTTACATGAATTAACATTTACTGGTAAAACTTTTTTCCTATACGGTCGTCTTATATTCAGGATTTTTCTTTTTTTCATAAATTAATATTCCGATTTTGGGGGGTCGTCTTATAATCGAGCAAATACGGTAATAGTTAAATGCAATTCGGTTATTTGCTCATTTGTGTGGATTTATATTGGCCTTTAAAATAAATTGAATTAGTGTTTCATTTAACTTAACATACACAATAATTGCAACATTTCCATTGTTGAATCCATTATGGTTAGAACATGTTTATCTACTTGGCTTATCATAATTTTTCAAGTTATTATTGGGTAAATAAAATGATTGACACTTGCTATATTTTGCCCTTTTTAAGGTACTTGATGTCTCTTTGTGTCTTGACCTTCATTAAAAAGTCCAGCTGAGAGGTGACCACTTAAAGTTAAAATGGATACTTCATTGTGAAAAGGTCTTAAAGACTCAGCTTCAGTATTTGTGGATTCCCTGTGTTAAAATTACAATATTACAACGTCTTATATCAATGTAGGCATCAATCGTACGTGAGCAAGCAAAAGGTCAATGCTCATCAGCTTGGGGCTTTAGCTCAAGATTTCATCATGTTCTATATTTCCATATTTTCACATACTAGAAATTGCAAGCAAGCTTTCATTTCTATGTGATTTCTTACTTGCTAATCAGTGATGAGAACCATAGAACTCAACCTAATTGTTGGCATTCTGAACCTTTGTATAAAGCATAATGACAAGAATATCTCCTAAACAATACATTTTAATATTAAAGGTAAGACATTTCCTCTTTTTTTTAAGTGGCTTTAATGGGGTATTTTAACATTCTAATGAGGATTTCTATCACTATCTGTTTAATGAGGATTCATTACAGAATCACTAATATGATGGTATAGTCAACTTATGGGCGGGTTGTGTACAGATATCTAATGTCTAAAAGGCAGGAGCAAATGGCCCTTCTGGAACCAGAGAGTCTAATTAAGTCATTATAAAAGGGCATTCAAGATGACTGCAGCTACCATAAAAACACTTATAGTATTCTTATAATGTTTCTACCATAATGAACTTTTGATGATCTGTTAAATCAACATATTTCCAAAAGACAATATAAGTCATGCAAGTATTCCATTATTTTATTCAAATAGATGAAGTCTTAGCCCTTTGACAGTTAAAATACATATTTTGTTATCTTTATGACAAGCATAATAAACACTGGAACGCCTGTAGTGTATTTATTTTTTGTCATGTAAATGCCAATATATACATCCTACTGAAATAATGTACCTGCAACATGCATGCGCTGCAATCAGTTTTACCATTCCATTACTGATATTCCAAATGAGCAGCAGCTTATTTTGTACATAAAAAAACACCTCTGAAAACTGCACTTGCTGTATATAATTATTTATATTACATATAGATATTATTATAAATACATAATTTATATATATATACATATATATATATATATTTTAATGTTGGGGTGTTTTTTTTTGCTTTCTGGGTAGAAATATATTTTTGAACATACAAAATATTATATGGTAAAAAGAAATGCAAAATATACCATAAAATAAGAGAACACTAAATTAACTATGTATATATCACTTGCATTAAGAATGAGTTGCTCAAATCATATAAAAGGCTTATTCCAACGCTGATGTTTTTTTCAATTTGTTATTTGTTACCATCATTGTATGTCTGTAAAGCAGAACAATATTGCTTAACCATTCTATATTCCTCAATTTTATATATTTATCTTTCTAACAACATCAAGTTTTTAACTAACATGTAAATGTCCTGGAGTCACATGTTAGTTACTATCCTTATTGTGAGATTAGTGTGAGTTGCCTTTGTTAATTTAATACTTCCAATAGATAAAAGAATAATTATTTTACATTCAAAGCAAAAAAATCATCTTAATTAAGATCTATGTGTTTTACTCAGAAATCATTCTTGGTGTGGACATGAATGTACCCATATTAGATTAAAAGGTTTCAGATAACTACAAGATATGTGAAGGGCGGTGATAATAAAGAGTTCTCTTGACTTATTACATTGATTTTCACTCAGCACAAATGCCTAGGTTTACATCAATAAAGCTTAATGAACAGGATATAGTCAGACCTATTGTCTACTAATTGCCTTGCTCTGAAGTTAATGACAAATATGTGTAAAGACCAAAATATTTGTCACATAACTACTAATAATTACTATTAAAATCCAATGCAAAGGTGCCTGACTCGCGCAATGAAAGTATTTACATTAAGGGCCCAACACCTCTTCCACAGATACATGAAAGCAGACTGGTCATGAGTATATCATGTGGACATAAACAGTGGAAGATGCAGGCCAAGTTGCTGGGGTGGTGAAAGAGATAATGCTAGGTTCTACAGAATCCTTCCCAAGATTTGAAGGGGGGCTCATGAAAATTTAAAGGGGCCACACCTGTTGAGAATCCTCTGAGGCTGATCTCAGGGAAAACTGACCTTGACACTTGATGGTTCTTCTTCTAAATGTCACAAGCCACAGTTAAATAATGCCACCCATACAGCGCTGTTTAATATGATGGCACTATATAAAGCAATAAATAATATGTTATGGTCCATAATACCAATTATTACATCTCACGTATCCCAATACTACTTTATACATGTTGTATATTCTTGATTATTTGCACTCAGTCAACCTTTTGGCTTAATCAAAAACATACAAGGAAAATATTTTACAAAACCTGAACACTGCTATCTAACCACTGGCCTTGTTGGCAATAAGGCCAACATACAATCTATAAAGAGGAGACATATTCTAAATTTATATTACTATGACTAACAAAAAAGCTGCTATGAGAACAACTACAAAGAGTATATTGTGAGATGCATAAACATGGTTTGCTCAGTTTAATTCAGAAACAAATTGGCCCACAGTCAACTTGCTCAAACAGGTCAAATTTGGTTTTGACAGACTTGCTCTTATCCTGTTTTGTATCCCTTACTATTAACTTAATATTACCTAGCCAAACATTTTCTGGGCAGAAATAGGTGATAATTAACTGTGAGGTAGTTATGCTGCAAGTAATTAATGAAAATGCCCTTTTGTATTTTATAATGTCTCCAACGAAAACTTGAAATTAGTGTCTTGATAATAATTTACAGACAATCAGTTCTTAATGGGAAAACATTTCAAATCAATGTGGACTTGAATGCTGATGATCTTATTAACTGTGTATGGCTTGTTATTTTCACAATCCACAATTAAATGAACAGTTTCCTTGTGTTTCGTGAATCATTTCACATTTTTACTCTATTAGTTCATGTATTTAAATTGTACCCTGAGGACTTTCTGATGGAAAAGACATTCAGTGATACCGACATATGAAACTTATTATTTTGTATTTTGCACTTTTTATTTTATTCATACCAAAGAAATATTTCTTTTTTCACCTTGAAAGTGCACATGATTAAATTTAGCTCTATATTTCATATAGGTATCCGCTGGCTGCTGAATATAATTGAAATTATGAGAAATGTTCAAAAGGTGAGAAAAGGCACAGGTAAAGAGAAAGTAAATTCTAAGGTATTTCTCTGTCTCAGTACACACAACTCAAAAGAACTGTGATTAAAATGTCTACAATAATGGTTTTATTGTCTTCAGATATGTTATGAGTGATATTGCAAAATCATTTGTAAAATATATAATCTGTTAGCTATTAAGCATTTAGTTCATGTATTTAACAGAATATATATATATATATATTTTCCATTTTATTCTTGGAAAATATTCTGAAAGTGTTCATCTGAGTATTGCCAACATTCAGATTGAAAGAAAAAATTTATTTTTTTAATGATCATGTTAAAATTGGAATTGGAAGATTTTTGTCAATGTATATGTCTGGGAAACCCAGCACACAGTGAACAGATGGGATTTTGTCATGTTTGCTTCTTTGTCTGAAGAAACCAGAGGTTATTTAAAAGAGGTAATTGTTACATTCAAAACCCCTTATCCGGATATGAAGTAGCATGTAATAACAAAACACCATGTACTGTAATCTAAGCTCTATCCATTACCCCCCCCCCCCCCCCCACACACACACACAGATTTTGGCTAAATTTAAGAAAACAATACATATATTTAATGTAATATTCTTTTTGTAACCATGTAATGCTATATGGCACCAATCAATTAAGCACTACTGAAGTCCTTCTCTCCCTAAACGTCTTAATTTTATATATTAAGTGCTTATTTGAGCAATATTGACAACCTCTTATATTGTTTACATCATTTATAGCATATAATTATATATAAAGGCATGTAGTATAAAAGATTAGAAATTTCATGCAGTGAATTCTTCAAGGTATATGTTTATTGTGTTCTGATTCACTGCAAGCTTTTAATGCCTTGGGCAATGAATAGGAGATTAAGCGATATTAACGTGAAATGCAGTATTTTTGCAACGACAGCAGTCCTTGAAAATATACTGCTGTAATATGTTTAAATAAATAAATAAAACCATGTGTTATTTCATATATTGTGGCCAGATTATAACTGTGATCAGTTACACATATCCAACAGCTGTTAAGAGATGTAAGTGTTTCTATTATACTATAACAAACATTCTTATTGAAGCTGGAATCACACTAATTTAGTGGTTTACCTTTCCAGTAATGTGTTATTTATAAAAAGCCCAGGAGCTTAATGGAGCAAATCACGTTAAAGTCATAGAATTCATTTTTTCCCTAGCTTTTAGTTCAATTTCATTATGAACGCTAACATTTTTTCATTTTTTTTAATGCTGTAACAAATAATTTTAACAATGCTTTTGTAAAGCAAAACAAGATTAACAATTACCGAACATAGTAATATTTTTTCAACATGATTTCTGGCTAAAATGGACAATAACTTAAGCAGGTGATCTCTAGAAATTAACAGTTAAGGCATATTTCAACAAAATGTGAGAAATAAGGGATGTAAATATGACGCAGGGGTATAGCCTTAGAATTTATATTAATTCACATTTATGCAAAAGCCTAATTAATCAAGGCAGGTTAAAATATTGTAATTTTATAGCCTCTTAAATGTAGCCAGGAACACCAAATGTTATATATGCTACATTCATTTATATGTATGAATTTGTTTATGACAACCTTTTTTCTTATAAGCCAAATAATGGGAAAAGAATACACAGTTAAATGTAGAATAACATCACGTATGCGCATATAAAACTGGCATAGTCTCAAATTCCACATCTGTAAACCAAGTATATAGCTTGTTACACAAAACATAAAGTTTCTCTATATTTATATATTGTAATTCTAACTGTTACAAGGATTCAGTTACTGTATAGTGCACAAGAAAGGAACTTCAAAAAAGTAGTATGCATTGTCAGGAAGATAAAAATATAGTATATTTTAATTTTAAATTGTATTTTAATGAGGTTATGTAATAAATATATATTTTTTATCAAAGTATAGGAGATAGTTATGAATATTAGAATAAAAAAAATGCACATACTCTGTTTTCCTTACTTTCTCCTACGATGATTGTTGAATTTACATTGTTTGTTTCATATAAGCTCCCTTTGTCGTTTTGCCCAAATCATAGTGTCCAATCCTTTGCCTTTCACCAACTTTCTGTTTGCTCATTGCCCATCTTCCTCCGCCCATTTGTGAATATAAATGATCATTACATACATTTTAGTCCCATAACTAAAGGTATATCAATCGTATGTTTTAAATAATTGAAGTAGTATTTCATTTCATAGTATCATTTTAACAAATTTTTTCATCTATAGTATGTCTGCCAAGAAGAATCAGGAGGCATATGAGGAGACAGAGGGTTCACTCAATAGACTATACTCTGTAAAACGAGGGGGTGGCTTTCAACAGAGACAATGTAAAAAGTCACGATTCATCATCTAAAAATATGATGCTGACTATTGCCCTTGGTACCTTATGGATTAGATAAGACATCACTGAGCACTGGCTTCAGTTGTTGTAGAGGCAGGGGAATTAACAATAAAATGCCAGATATGGTACCTGAGGGCCTATGTGTGGGGGTGTTTAGTAACCAGCCTAGGGAGCTAGAATACCATATAAAAGTACAGATTGTTTTAAATAATGAAACACTCACAAACACTGGGCTTCTCCATTCCAGATGAAACCCTCAACTCCCCCAAGAAAGTGGCACGTTCTCACCTTCGCCAGAAAGCATACAGTCCATAAAGGTAAGCATCACTCGGAATCCATGAACAATAAAGACAATTGATGCCAACAAAGAAAGTATAAATCTCTTTTATTTTCAATCAAGATTACAAAAGGACATAGAGCCGGACACACTTAGCGCGTTTTGCACATAGGTGCTTAATCATAAGCTAAATTGTCCAATCCAGGAAGCTCATTTAAATATCCTAAACAATTAGTCAAAGTATGCATGAAATTAGTGAATAATTAAAAGAGGGAATTAACACAGCTACGTAGTGTACTACTGAGGTATATTATGAAACATATTGTTTTCCTTTTGTATTCCTGATTTATACTTTCTTTGTTGACGTAAATTCTTGTTTCTGGAATCCAAGTGATGCTTACCTTTATAGTTTGTTTTAAATGTTTTAAATGTGCATACTACTATATCAAACTACTATATACAATCATTTTCATATGGACAAATACGTTTCCTGAAAGGGAAATGGCTTTGTTTGATAGTAGTAGTACTACTGTACATTCAAGAACAAGAACATTCAAGGACAGAATATGGCCCTGAAAATACTGACTTCAGTAACAATCACACTACATTAAATGCTGTATAAATCCAACAGGTGAACTTTTGAAAGAACAGAGTTGAAAATACTTTTATTACCTGTAACTTCTCTCAAGGAAACTAGTTGCAAATAATGAAACCAAACTGTTACAATGTAAACACTAATGCCCTCAGTTTCTAAGCTCATTATTAATAGGTTATTTGAATGTATTTTCATCAATCTGAATAACATACAGACTGCTTTGATATATCATCATGTCTGGAATAAGGTCTCTCCTCTGTCTAATTGTTTCTTTTGGGACAAAGTTTTTCTCTAAGTCATGTTATAATTGTTCATTACAAAAAGCAAAATGAGAATAACGTCCTTCCCTCTCTCTGTCTCTCTCTCTCTCTTTATATATATATATATATATATATATATATATATATATATATATAGACTCTCTTTGTCTTTGTCTGTCTCTCTGTCTCTCTCTTATATATATATATATATATATATATATATATATATATATATATATATATATTTGGGTTTATGTGACTTGTGCTCTATGAAGTATGTTAAGCAGGGGTTCTCTTGGTTACCAAGTTTGTTATGAGCAGATATGTTTTGAAGCTCCAAGGAAACATGTGGAGTTTAAAGGGCTGTAGGCTAGGGAGACTGGCAGATTAAAAGGCCAGAGTTCTAGTAGATACAATTGCCCAAGAGATATCTCAAAAGTTGATGATTTTTTTTTTATTAGGCAAGAATGAGAATCATTGATTAATGTTTTGTGCATTTTGGTAATAAAAGACACGGAAAAAAAAACATTACATGAAAACCCGTTTATTATTATATACATTGTTTCCTTTGTGTCTCCAGGCAAATGTAATATTTCCACAAAAATGATTATGAGAAAATAAATAAATGGTTTCCTTTAAACACGCAAGAACTAAAATGAAATGTTAGAATTTTGAACAGATGAACAAAAAAGAAACTGATACTAAACAGAATAGAACCATGTTTTGTTGTATTACAAGCTATTCAAATTGTTAGAGTCTTATTGAAGAAATAATAAAGTTTAAATAATTTCTAATAAATAGTTTTTTAATCCAAAAACAATATTGCCAACAACACCTTCAACGTTAAGTATATAATAAAAGTGACTGGTGCTACAATAGTTAAAACAGAAATATGATATAGGAATCCTCAATTAGTGCTGGGAGGGTAAAATTAGGTTTTTCATTCCATGCTCAGGGGGAAAGGTTCATATAAAATAAATAAATACATAAAAGAGTACGATCTAAAAACATAAATTTATTACAAAAAGCACAAAGGTATTGTGCTTACTCAAAGAGTTTGAGAAACTGCAAGGTACATCAGACAAAGCACAAAGTCAGAATCACGAAGTCCTGTGTTTCTCTGTAACAGACAGCAGAATCCTGGATCCTCCTTGGTGTTCAACGTAAACTATGAACAGGTAGCAGACGCATTTCACCCCTCTCATGGGCTTCTTCCAAGTCCTAACATGCTTCTCCATTACCAAAGGAATTCATATCCCCAATTAACATAAATAATCCACAACAGATAAATGTCCTAATTGTAGGAAACTGGTCCTTAATATAGTTTAATATAGCTTCATTAAAATTAGTGAAAAAAGATAATCTCTCGCAAGTGGGTTGGGTTTTTTTCTTTTATATTTAATTAAACATCTGTCCATTTTGTTGACTTCCTCAGGTGTTTGTTGTAATATATAATTTCTTATATAAAAATTCCTATTTTAATTTGTTGATTTGCTATTTGTATATCTTAACATCACTACAGTTCTTTTTAATTCTACAGAATTGCTTCTGGGTGTGGGTGCTTTATTAACATCATCAACATTGCCAGCATAAACAGTGTAGTTACATAATAAAAAAACCCCCAAAAATATGGCTTATTATTTACATGACCAATATTATAATACTATTATGTCAACATAGATGAAAAGGTGATGTGCCTTTCCTGAAACCACAGGGTAACGATACTATGCCCTATTCTAAGAACTACATACAAAACTGGTAGCTTTGATGATAATGGGTATCAGTATTGAACTGGAGAGGTAAAATCAGTCCTGGTGCTTTTCAGCTGGCATCTGATAACCTTAGTAGAATACCCTGGACTGTCTAATTTTCAGAAATATATAAATAATATAAGTTAAATTTGGGTCTGCTAAACTTTTTCTACAGTTGTCCATTTTCTGGGCAAGAAATACATTGCAAAATTGCAATGTATGTGTGAAAAAATGCAAATGGGAATGGACTTGTGTCTGACCTGGCGCTTTAAGGTCAGCCACTGATAAATTACTTTAAAAGCAGTGGGAAAGAAGTGGAATTTTTCATGAATTTCACTTCTAGTGAGTAAAGACATGTGTCCCCCCAATTGCACCAATATTGCATGTTTCTGGTACTTTCCACTCAGAGAGCATTAAATGAGATTTTGATAAACAGGTTTCTAATAACCTTAGAACACTGCCTGCAGTTATGGAGAATATTATTTATTACATACCATTCCTCATACAAGATTATATAGTGAAATGAGGATGTTTCAGTGCGGCTGATAGCGAAAAACAATTAACACGCTTACTAAGAAATGGTGGATGTAGAATCCATAGCACAGCATGGTATCCATGTAGAGTCACAAAATATATCATTTGTCAATATCATTTTCTTGTTAATGACTTTTTACAATCCTTTATCAGCCTAAGGCAGACATAGTAGTTATGGTAATTACGTGCCCTCCTGTTGGCAACATACAACCCCCCATCCCCCCTTATATAGAATAATTTCAAATCTAAATCTCTCCACAACCACTGTTTGGAAGAAAAAGTTACCTTGTGTTGCTTGTATGATGCATGCTTGCAGAACTAATCTATATAAACCCTGGACATAGAATTTGATAATGAACTAAAATAAAGTCTCAAATAAAGTCTGAACAACATAAAACCAAATCAAATTATAATAGTAGTTATATAAAATTATATGCTTTTCTCCCCAAAAGCTGATTTGATAAATTCAGTCAAAGAAAGATTCAAGTAGGTTGTCCAGGTAATATAATTTAGTAAAGGTAAACCAATTGAAACAAGTTTAAGACTTGATGTCTTTAGGGGTGGTGGTATGACCATAACTGGACATGGCTTTGTAGATGTCTTTGTTCTTTTCTAGTCACAGGTGCAGCGCTGGTCCCCTGACCAGCGCAGAGTTCACTGCCAATAGAACTAGCTGCCCAAAAAAGCCTAGAGAGCTGCATATTACGGGGGGGGGGGATGCTGTCTACCACAAAGATCTATGGCTAACCACAGTGTCATGTAACACGATGTGAACCCACTGTCTAGAGCTCCCTAAGAGAGGAATCACAGACAGTTCTAAGGTGCTTTAGGAGGGAGGTCATGTGTATTTGATTATTTAACTTATTTAGTGCTGGAGCACAAAACCTTGTGTGTGTGCGTAAGGACACTGGCTACCGATTCAGGTAGGAGTCTAAATGCAGGGGCAGGTTCCGATTCAAAGCATGGCCGTAAGCAGGCTGATGATGTATCGAGTTCTGGGCTGTGCTCCACATTAGCCTTAGTCCTTCTCTTGGGCGCCATCTATAGGTGTCCTGAGAACTAGCAGGAAATAAACATGGGGTGATGGCAGGAGCATAGCTGGAAGCCCTCTGGCGGGGCACACAGCAGGAGCATAGCTGGAAGACCTCTGGTAGGGCACAAGGCAAGAACACGGCTGCAAGCCATCTGGCAGGGCATGCAGCAGGAACACAGCTTGGAAGCCCTCTGGCAGGGTACACGGCTTCGAAGCCCTCTGGCAGGGCACACGGCTTGGATGGGAATCCAGGCCGGGACACAATCCACCTGGTGGAGTAGTGGATAAGTGGCTCGCCTAGATTCCACAAGGTTGCAGGTTCAAATTCCTGTGGTATCTGACAGTGTGTGTTTGTGCATGTGTGTGTAAGTAATTACTTAACCTTTGCAGAATTGGAATGCAACCAATCAATTGCCTATAAACTAATCTATAGAACCTTTAGCTCATATAATATATGAAGGAGAGTGCAATATAAATATGTATATAAAATACTTTAGTCAATATGAGTAAGCCTTTTATTAAGAGATTGGGTATGATGATAGTGGAGAGTGCATGATGGAGTGTGATGAGGTGATCTCTTCCTGAGGGCAGGGGCGTACCTAGAGTATTTGGCACCTGGGGCAGATCCTGTATGTGGCACCCCCCCACACACACACACACACTTTAAAACTGCATAGCTTCTACCGTTATATACCGGCGCAGACACTGAAGGTGGTACAGCATAACACTTACTGTTATCATTATATTCTGAGGCAGACATTGACGGTGGTACAGCATAACACTTATCACTATATACTGAGGCAGAAATTGACGGTGGTACAGCATAACACCTATCACTATATACTGAGGCAGACATTGACGGTTGTACAGCATAACACTTACCACTATATACTGAGGCAGACAATGACGGTGGTACAACATAACACCTATCACTATATACTGAGGCACACATTGACGGTGGTACAGCGTAATCCCTATCACTATACATTGAGCCAGACATTGACAATAGTGCAGCATAACTCCTATCACTATATACTAAGCCAAACATTGATGTGGTGTAGGCCTACCACTTCATTAGTAGTAGGGATGCACCGAAACAAATTCTGGACTGAAACCGAAAATGCAGCATTTACCTGGCCGAAACCGAATATGACCCCCCCACACACCATAAAAAAAAAATCTAACACTTTTATTTAAAGTAAGTAACACACCAAAATAGGACAAAACAATTAAATAACAATATTAATATATATGTATATATATATATACGATTGTTAACAGCAATCACATATCTATCATGCCCAGGCATACCCAGATTCCAGGATGTACTCGCAGACTTGGCATGATAGGAGTATGATTGCCCTATCTACCCCTTCTCACTCCCTTTTGTCCTACCTACCCCTTCTCACTCCCTTCTCCCTATCTACCCCGTCTCACTCCCTTCTCCCTATCTACCCCCTCCTAACTATCTACCCTCTCCCCCTTTGAAGTTCACTTACCTTTCAGGAGTCCTGCGGTGGGGGTGCAAGGCCTCTGTCTCCCAGCTCTGCCACTGTATGGAACAGTACAGAGTGATGGGAGTTATGATGTACTAGAGCATAATTATATAATGAAAAATAAATTGGAAATGGTACAGCATAACACCCATCACTCTCACACACTTACCAATCCGCACATATACCAATCCACACACATACCAATCCACACACATACCAATCCACACACATACCAATCCACACACACCAATCCACACACACACCAATGCACACACACACCAATCCACACACACCAATCCACACACACCAATCCACACATACACCAATCCACACATATACCAATCCACACATATACCAATCCACATATATACCAATCCACACATACTAATCCACACATACCAATCCACACACATACCAATCCACACACATACCAATCCAGACACATACCAATCCACACACATACCAATCCACACACATACCAATCCACACACATACCAATCCAGACATATATCAATCCACACATATATTAATCTAACTAATCTATACTAACACTCTAATAGTTGGCTGGATATACAGTCTTGATAGATGAGGCACAAATTACAAGAGGGGAGTATAATTCAAAGAAATTAATTTAGAGGGTGAGAGAATATAAAAAAAAATTCCACTGAAAGAAATATAGGATAAGAAGTGGAAAAGCCTCCCTGCAGAAGTGGTAAAGGTTATTTAAAACATACATATGATAGGCATAAAAGAAGGCCAAGGGCTTAAATAGATTTAAAATTCCACAGCGACTAAATGGGCTTGAATGGTTTTTATGTGCCATTGTATTCCATTTTTCACTACTGGTGTTAATTCTGAAATGTTTTGTTTAATCTCTAGTTTACTATTTGGTATGATCCACATTAATTTCACTTGATCACTTCAACAATCCTGAAAAAATGTTACATTACCCATGTGTAACAATCTCTTAACAGGTTAATCTCATACCTAGCTTTTACTACTTATTTATTTTTCTTCAGCAGGTTTTTTTTTAATAAATGCTTTTGTCTACCTAATGTGTTTACCGTGTTATTAATATATGTAGGTTAGAAAAGACTTTGGTGAAACACTGGTAGCGGATGAAAATTATAAATACGACTTATGCGGCTTATCCCAGAGGGATTTTTCTCCACTTCTATATATCATGTAATATACTGAAGGAAGAATCTGGTAATTGCATGCAAGTTACTGTTAAGGCCTAATGAATATTATGTTTATGAAGAATGTAGCTCTGATTCTTAAAAGTGCTTCTTTAAATTATACAAATTAAATATTCATTACTTTTTACTTCATTAGTTCACATTTCGAATACTTTTTTCTTCATTAGAATAGCCTTGGGTAATGAGTTTCTTAAAACATATTTCCAACTGTTACTTTTTCGAAATCTTTTAACTTGCTCCATTAATATATAAAGAATACTGTAAAATGTTTAAAGTACTTGCAAAATGAACACAAACATTCCAAATGTTATGCATTCATTAAACATAATCAATTTATATGTTTAAAGTCAAAATACCTTTATCTGAAATAATGAATGGCTGAGTTATAAGATTGCATTCATTATTGCAATCGTTTCCCTAATACAGTTAGAGATTTCTGGAAAGGTTACAAAGCAATCCACAAAGCATTCTGACATGCTTATTGCAATCAACAGTATAATTTATTTGTCTATTGACAATTCTGTGCAGTCTACTTCATGTTCTAAATGAGACATTGTACTTCCTGGAAAAAAAATGATATAACTGCTTGGCAATATATTACTCACAGGGGTGGAGAAACAATAGCTTCATACTGAAAACTCTTCTTCTGTTGTGGGGAATTAAGTTTTTTTCAGTTTTAAAAAGCAGTGAAGTAACAACTCATGTGACTCCTGTATCTCATGTTACTCCCAGGCTTGATGATCTATAGGGATAAGCCTAGAGGAACAAATTATTTGTCATATATACAAAAGGTTCCATATGATTAGGACTCATTTAAAACCCACCAAATATATACTAGAAATCCCATAGTTGCAATATACATCAGTTATAGTTTTAGTTCAGTGGTGTAAGTGTGAAACAGGATATGGCAATAGCAAACATTTAGTTTATCAGGCAAGCTTCTGAGCGCATCAAACCACCTTATTCAAGTCATAAGCAGGCCCGGACTGGCCATCGGGCCGGGCCACGGCAGGGCCGCATTGACTTAGGGGCTGATGGAGCTGCAGCTCCAGGCCCCTACCCTACCTACGGCCGCATTAACGCAGGGCATAAGGGGCAACTGCCCCTTAAGCCCGCCGCAACTGCGACCGGGTCCGCCACTCTAAGGGGCCGGGAAGTCCCCACCAAGGCTGGCCTTACGGGTCTGCGGCCGCACAGGGTTTAAATTAAAACATCGGGGTTTTTTTAACTTTATTTAACATCCTCCATGTTAAATAAAGTTTTTTTTAACTTTATTTAACATGGAGGATGTTAAATAAAGTTGAAAAAAAACCCTGATGTTTTAATTGAAACCCTGTGCGGCCGCAAACCCCTAAGGCCGGCCCTGGTGGGGGCTTCCCGGCCCCTTAGAGCAGGACCGGCCTTTGGGGTGTGCGACCGCACAGGGCGTCGCACTCTAGGGGGCGGTCCGCACCGGGTGCCGCCTTGCGCCCGGCTTAAAATCACTCAAGGGAGCCGGAGGTCTGCTAAAGACCTCCGATACCACTCCCTTGTGATCCGCGCGGCAACAGCTGCTGTGCGCCGGGGTTTGTTGTTAGATCCCGGCGCACAACACTGAAGCCGCGCCCACCGCTGTCCATGCCCTCTGAACCGGAAGAAGACAGAGAAGACAGAAGAACTGAAGAAGAGGAGCGAAGAGGAGGAAAAGGAGCTGTAAGGAGAAAAGAGGAAAGGTAGGAAAATATTCAGTGAGAGTGGATTAGTATATGTGTGGATTGGTATATATGTGTGGATTGGTATATATGTGTGGATTGGTATATATGTGTGGATTGGTGTATGTGTGGATTGGTATATATGTGTGGATTGGTATATATGTGTGGATTGGTATATATGTGTGGATTGGTATATACGTGTGGATTGGTATATATGTGTGGATTGGTATATATGTGTGGATTGGTATATATGTGTGGATTGGTATATATGTGTGGATTGGTATATATGTGTGGATTGGTGTATGTGTGGATTGGTATATATGTGTGGATTGGTATATATGTGTGGATTGGTATATATGTGTGGATTGGTATATACGTGTGGATTGGTATATACGTGTGGATTGGTATACGTGTGGATTGGTATAAACGTGTGGATTGGTATACAGGTGTGGATTGGTATATAGGTGTGGATTGGTATATATGTGTGGATTGGTATATATGTGTGGATTGGTAAGTGTGTGAGAGTGATGGGTGTTATGCTGTACCATTTCCAATGTCTTTTTCATGATCTAATTATGCTCTAAAAGTACATCATAACTCCCATCACTCTATACTGTTCCATACAGTGGCAGAGCTGGGAGGCAGAGGCCTTGCACCCTCACCGCAGGACTCCTGAAAGGTAAGTGAACTTCAAAGAGGGAGAGGGTAGATAGTTAGGAGGGGGTAGATAGGGAGAAGGGCGTGAGACGGGGGAAAGGGGGTAGATAGGGGGAAAGGGGGTAGATAGGGGAGAAGGGAGTGAGAAGGTGTAGATGGGGCAGAAGGGAGTGAGAAGGGGTAGATAGGGCAATCATACTCCTATCATGCCAAGTCTGCGAGTACATCCTGGAATCTGGGTATGCCTGGGCATGATAGGAATGTGATTGCTGTTAACAATCATATATATATACATATAATATTGTTTTTTAATTGTTTTGTCCTATTTTGGTGTGTTACTTACTTTAAATAAAAGGGTTTTTTTTATGGTGTGGGGAGGTCATATTCGGTTTCGGACAGGTAAATGCTGCATTTTCGGTTTCAGTCCAGAATTCGTTTCGGTGCATCCCTACTACTAAGCCAGACAATGAAGTGGTAGGCCTACACCACAACAATGTTTGGCGTAGTATATAGTGATTGGGGTTATGCTGTACCACCGTCATTGTCTGCCTCAGTATATAGTGGTAGGTGTTATGCTGTACCACCGTCAATGTCTGCCTCAGTATATAATGATAACAGTGAGAAGAGGCAGAGGTGGTAGATAGTGATACAGGGGGATAGATAGTGAGAAAGGGGAGTTTTGTTACAAGTTTTTATTCCTTTCTTTTTTTGGGATGGGGGGGCACCAGAGGAGTAGTCCGCACAAGGCGCCAGAACACCTAAGGCCGGCTCTGCCTTAGAGTGGCGGACCCGGTTGCAGTTGCGGCGGGCTTAAGGGGCTCTGCCTTAATGCGGCCATATAGGCCCAGTCAGTCCGGTCCTGACTGGGCCTATTTTAAGGTAGGAGCCTGGAGCTGCAGCTCCATCAGCCCCTAAGTCAATCCTGCCCTGCCACAGGCGCGGTCGCAGTTGCTGCTTGCTCTGGCAACAAGGTAAATAGGGTGAGGGAAGGGGCTGCAGTGAGAAGGGGCAGAGGGGGGTTAGGTAGTGAGAAAGGGGGAGAGGGGATAGATAGAGGCGGTACATATTGAGAAGTGGGGAAGGGGGTTACATAGTGAAAAGGGGGAACATAGTGAGAAGGGGCAGATAAGATGATGAGAGGGGGTAGTGTGAATGCGTATGAGAATGAATGAATAAATGTGTGGATGAATTGTGTGAATGCGTATGACAATTAATGAATTCATGTGTGGATGAATTGCTTGAATGATTTGTGAGACTGCATTAATGAATGTGTTAATGATTTGTGTGAATGATTAAATGCAAAGATGGTACATGAAGGGTGGGCTTTAACAATAAATAAATAAATAAATATGGGCTGCTCAGGCTTAAATGCCCGGGCCTATTTTTTGTCCCAGTCCAGGCCTGGTCATAAGCAATATAAACAGAAAACATCAAAAAGAGATATCTTTGGGAATGTATCAGTACAAAAAAAAGACTAAAAATAAGGTATAGATCACAGCATACTAAGGTAGATGTAAATGAAGTAGGTTAGTGTGGAAAGAATGTAGAGGTGCAAGCAGTGGGGTAAATAAAATAGGTAAAGAAGGGACGTACACATTTAGATTGAAAAACAAATAAAAAAGAAAGAAATGTGGCTAATTATGAAGATAAATATAGGAAATTGTATATTAAGTTATGGTTACGCATTAGGAATATCATGTCCATTGTCAGGTACGTTGGATTATCAACTTGATATGTCTTTCTGTCTTTGGGATCTTTGAATTCTGAGGTTGGGGATGAAGTGGTTTCTCTGAAGTGACTGCCAATGGCACACTGTCCTGTAAAGACGCTAGAGTAGCTAACTTGTCATCAGAAAATGGAGGGTGGTATACAAGTTGACAAATACCATTTTTTTAACCCCTTAATGACAAGGCCCGTACATGTACGGGCTCAAAAATGCATTGTTTTCAATGGGTTTAGGAACCGCCCATTGCTCTTAAGGGCTTAAAATACCACAGAAAAGACAATTATGATATGTGTTTAAAATGTACTTAATATTCATAATATATTAATAATTAATACACGCTTAATTAAATCTGCCCACTTTTGTTTTCTTAACATGTAAAAATCATAATGCGTTTTGAGCTAAAATCAGTGTCTTTTAAAAATACTCAAAATAATATAGCTTTAGCAGAATCACAGAAGCATGACCACCAGCTCATAAAGAAACATGGTGTAACATATTCCAAAAAGCACATTGCCACCTGTAATGTTGCTATTAGAATTCCATGTGGATGAGCTGTGAAGAAGTGTCATTCCTGAAATGCATGACTGTCACTGATATGTCTGTTCTTGGGCAAGAATCTAAATGTCAATTTACATCTTTAGCGAATAAGTGCTTTTGTCAGATCCAGCTGTGAACATTTGCTTAGCGCCAATACACAGGCACAAGAGTCATCTCTTCTTCACCTGCATTTAAAATTCATGTACATCTGTGTATTTGTCCAAGTTCTGCTCATATAGCTCTTTTACTAGGCTACCTGCTGTTTTGCCTCCCCATGTCACACACCTCACTTGAAGGCTGAATTTACAGAATGTGTTTTGCATGATAATCAAGCTATGTCTAGTCATGTTAGATTTACTCTGCTCGACAACTACACCATATTGTAAGAAAAAAATACTTTTTTAAGCCCCTGCAGAAAAAAAGAAGAAAATGCACATTTAACAAAGCATTACTAAAACTGTGTCTTTAATGTTGACTACAGAAAAGTTGAATTGCAACAGTATTCTGTGCAGGTAAATACTGTATATTGATTTTCACATTTTGTGCAATTATCTTAAATCTGAAATTACATATACATGTGTTCAAATAATATCTAAAACCACACAACAATTCTAATTCCCACAAATGGACATTTCACTGAAACTATTCATTTTTTAGAAGTTCCTCAACTGATTGCTAAAACTTTTGATTTGTTTAGAGTACACTATATTTTAAAACATAGTAGGCAGTTTTAACTCATTGAGAACCTGGACGATGTTATGTACCTTACCGTATCCTCTTTTGCAATATTTGATTGGAATAATTGTTTGAATTTCTGTTAATGGAGAATCAAGTTTTTTGTTTTTTTTACTATTTATAGTACTCTGAATACATTTTGAATACATTATAAAAATATTTTAAGCTTATATTTTGCAGTGAATATTTTCTTAAACAGCGATGCAATGTCAGGCCGCGATGTGGAGCCTAGTTCAGGAAAATATAGCAAAGTCCAGAACACCTAATCCAGAGAGAAAATCCACAAGAGAAGTCAGGGTCACGGTACAGTAGTCAAGGCAGATGGCAAATAATCGGTATCGGGGTCACGGTCCAGGGGCCGAGGCAGGTGGAAGACTTTCGGTTTCGGGGTCTCAATCCAGGGTCCAGGCAGGCAGCAAATCTCAATAACGGGGTCACAAGCCGAGGGTCAAAACCAGGAAGACTTTAAGGTATGTAGAAAGAACAGGTACACAGCTCAACTAGTAAGCCCTGTGCGAGGTGTCTGTAGGGTTTATATAGGGGTAGGTAGCAGGATCCCCTCCCCCTCTCCTATGGTCTCCTCCCCCTCTTGACACCTGATAGGAGGTGAAGTCAGAAGACTACGCCTCCCCTCCCTTCCCCCTAGCGCCTCCCCGCCAGGCTGCCACACACATGGAGGCTAAGCCACGCCCCTTCTTTGTCGGAAGCGCGCTCGTGTGTGTTTGAAATTCATCAACTGATCACTAAATCATTTTAATGGTATGATTTGTTATGGTATGTGTAATTCCATTTCGCACATGTATAAAAAAACCTGAATTAATACATCATATTTGAAAATATTAACAACACTGAAATTAAACATAAAGAAAGAGGAATTTGCTATTACAATAATGTGTGCAGTATCAGTGTGTGTGTGTGTAAGTATGTGTTAGAGCAAGAGTGTGCGTAAAGATGTGTGCCAAAATGTATGTTCGTTACTGAAGGGGAGCTAAGGGGGGTTAACTTGGCTTTACCTGGCCTCCTGGCCAGTCCTCCCCTGAGCATAATAAACCAATGCCTAGTATAGATATTGTAATTAACACTGAATAAAATTAACAAAAATGTTGAAAATGGATTTCTTTTTCTTTTCATAAAATATTTTCTAATCTTTATTTTATTTAAACATTTTATGAAAAGAAAAATAAATCCATTGTGTTCAATTCAGCAGTTGCTGATGCCTGCCATTTCAAAGTGTGTATGCATACAGGACTGTGACTAAATGTATTTTAAATTATCAGACTCTCTTTAACTTGTCTATTCACTGGTTGAATTGTATCGCCTAACTATGATTACCTACTAAAATGATATTTATGAGGGCATTTGCATATTGCATCAGAATATTTCAACATTGTTTTTAATATATTTATTTCTCTTGCTCAGGGTAAATGATATTGTTATTGTCTCACCAGCAGGGCTACAAATAAACCCAATTTATCCAGTCTGTCAGATCATGATGAAAGCAATGCAAAACAGACCTATGTTTCGCAGATAAGGCTATTTCAGTCTTTTTTCACAATTTTTGCATTATGCAGAGAGGAGCAGTAGATATTTGAATGCTAATGAAATATCTATGTTTTCTGGAATCATCTTTTTTGTGAGTTACTGCTTTTCATGGAATCTGGACCAATTCTGCAACACATTGGCAAAGGATATATTTATATACAGATTACCTTAATAAAAATTGTATACAAGGCTACAGTTGGAGGAAAATTAAACCATAATAAAATGTAAAATCAACATTATAAAGGAAAACAATTTCATTCTCTTAAAGAAGTTTAAATTGACATAGTTCAATCACAAAACATAAACAGGCCTCAGAAGTTGCTTCAGGTCCAAAATGGATTTGAAAATGAGGTTATTGGATGATATTAATGAAACATTTGCAATTCTATATAGCTTTGAATAATGTACAGTCATATACGTTAGGTGAATGAATGCAAATTCACAGGAAATAGTTTTAACTGTCAAAATAAAATATAATTTGGAGATGTTGCGGCCACAACTGTCTAGACATTATTTGTGCATTGAAATAAGGAAAAAATTAGGGAGTTTAGTGGAAGTCGAATCAATGGGTTATACATGTTTAGATTTAAGACTACAGGTTTTTTTGCGAAAGCTTGTAATATTTCTAAACTTCCAGTTTTTAAAAATGTCTTTAAAAAAAACAATTAATTGAGGTTTTTTTGTTCCTACATTTCCAAATGCTCATACATCAATACAGTTCTGAGATAAGTAACCAATGCCAGTTAACAGTCCTGGTGTACATAGCTACAAATTTAGGAAAAACAATACAAGAAAAGAATAATAATTTAACAAACTAACATATAGGGTTAATTGGGAGTGAAATAGCCATCATCTTCCATATTCATAATTCACAGATATGTAAATCTAATAATGACAACATGGCTGCACTAGATACAGGATGGGTTAGCCATAGATCCAAGACAATAAAGAAGAACATTGAATTCTCTCTTAAGCTTTTCTATAGCAAATATGTGTCAGTTTATGTTAAGAAGATAGGCAGGTAGAGAGCCCAAGCCATCTCTTTATGGATTTTGCTTTGTGCATAGGGGCACATTTAGGCTGGAATGGAAAGGGCCTTCCCCAAACTAGTCTCACAAAGTTGAAAGCATACAATTTTCTAAAATGTATTTGTATGCTGTACCATTAACATTATTATTCATTAGAACTATGAGGCCTGGCCCACACCCTAAAAAACAGCATCACACCCTTATACTCCTTCATGCTGGCCTCAGACAGCCACCTCTTCTCCTGTATTGAGTGGGCAGGCGCGAGAAACACCAGCTCTTAAAGGGACCTCATCAATTTTTATAAATATTGCTCAACTAGCTCCCAGTAGGCGAAGAATAGTTTAGTATAATATGATTGTTTTTGATAAGTGCATCATCTCATGTATTGGCAGACCCCTACAACTTATTCTGTTCTATCCCTATCACAAATGAGAAACATGAAGATGCATGCTTCAAGAAATGTTTTTATTGGAATTATATGGCATATAAAAGCATGTTATACACCTGTTTGCACTGTTTTACATTATGTAATGTTTGTACATTTTGGTGCTGTGGTGGTGGTTTGCATTCTAAAATGTTTTTTTGGGAGGGCAACAAGCTTGCAAATTTAGTGAAGACACAGGCAGAAATACTCCAATACTCTTATCCCTTCTTGTCTTACCAGTCAGGAACAAGAGACCAAAGCTAATTATCCCTAGCAGTGCAGATCTCTGCAGCACCTCTCTCTTCTGGTCCTGTGCAGGCCTTAATGATTAAAGACCTTGTCACCTGAAGCATGATACATTAATGATATTAACCAGGATGTTCCTTAGCTCTTTTTTTTGGGGAGGTCATTTTTTTATAATTATATATATATACATATATTAAAATAGAACTTGGAGGAGCAAAATCAGCTCCAGAAAAAAACTGATTATGCAAACAAAACAAAAAACTAACAAAAAAAACAAAATAATATAGGCATTGAAAATAAAGTTAAAACAATATAGAAATAAATGTAAAAAGCAGCTCACACAAAAAAAGGTGCTACTCTACCACCTTAATTTATTAGTTTGCAAACCAAAATGTGTAGTGACTAAACATGAAAAAATATGTACAAAATAGTGTAAGAATAATTATTATTTACATAGCAACATCATACAGGATAAGTAGTGCATAACCAGTGTGGAAACAAAAGGTAAGGAGGGCACTGCTTAAGCGAGCTTATGTATAAAAGTAGAAAAATATTCAGTCATTGTTGGATAGCAGAGGAAAAAAAATCATACATAATATAAGAGGAAAAACTAGTATGTTACAGATTTCCCAAACATAAAATGTATAATAAACAAAATATTTGTCTATATCTAAGTGGATATCAATCAGCTTTAATATGTAGATTTAATATGAATAACATCAGCACTCGCAAAATACATACAAAATACAATTAAAATAGCACCCCTCTAAATGGCTGTCAGACCTCCCATAATGTGCACACTATCTGTGTATACTTTACCTTACATTACATTAGAAATTAAGATTCAAAGTATTTGTTTGAAAAAGTCAGAACACGCACTGATTTGTATGGAATGTATCTCTTTAATAGACAAGGATGTTGAATTTGCCTGTTAAGGAAATTATGGTCTCTACATATATAGTACTTTTCAGATGAAGAACTCTCTAAAGCTAGTAGTAAAATAGATTTTAGCGTGTTTATGTTGTTTTAATGCCCCTTTCTACAGTTAGAGTAATTTAGATATTGAGTTTACTGCCTTGTTCCATATTTAACTATTAAAAAAGTTGTATCCTTTTTTAGGAAATAAAAATCAGAATGTGAGTTTAGTCCAGTCTAAGTTTTGACTTAAATGTTAAGACATTTTTTTAACTACAATGCATTAATTATTGTTATGGGAAGGGCTTTGTTGTGATCAATAAACACAATTAATTGATAAGGTAGAACGCCTTTCTTTTTCTCAAACTCATTTAAGGAACCATCTATGTGACCGAACTGTAAAAGGGTAAAAAGAAAAAGAATTTGAAATACAGTGACAATATAATTGCTGCTCATTTTTTATCTTCTAGAAAGGACCGAGAAAAGGATAGACCAAAACTAGCATCTGGGCAGTTAAAAATGCATCCAGCTCTGTGAAAGTGACCTTATAACTGCCCTGCTATTAATCTGTTTAGTTATATTTCTCTGCCGGTCTAGGGATAATAGATTATACTGAGGCAGCTTCATATAATGCTTACTCTTTATACTGAGAACCCCAGCTTAGAGAAGAAAAATCTTTGTAGTTTGTTATGGGTACTCAGGCAGTTTTCGCTACAAAGTCTGCATTTTTAGATAAGACTTTCATTTTGTGGTTATTCCACAAGCAGAAGATGGAACAACAATAGGGTATAGAATGGTGACAGCTTGTCAGCTACCATCCATGTTATCAAACTTTAACCCCTTTAAGCAAAAGGGTCCTTCTGGTATGGGAAGAGTTACATGTGGTACTTCGCATTTTAACAAAATATTGGGAACAGAAGCACTTTACAGTATTGACATATTCAGAGAGTTATAAATTACAGAAATTATAATACTTGCAGACATAAGTATAAGTTAAACCATGAAAGAAATTTGAGTTTTATGAGTCTGCCATATTTATATGTCTAAAAACAGTATTGTAAGTGCACAATGGTTTCACTTTAAACCACCCTAAATGTTCCCCATGTTCTTTAGAGTTTTCTAAATTATTAATTTCTCAAAAAAATGATTCAGTTGGTATAGGTATGCAGCCAGTATGGGACAAAACTAGAAGTCAGCCTGACCTGCAAAGCACGAGAACTAATTAAAAAACTAGTTCAACAAAAGATATAAAACTACAACTAACTTAACTTTTATCAGTCTAAATAATATTTTATCAAGCAGTTTAAAATCTGAATATTGTGGAACTGAGCAACAGCTTTGTCTATAATGCTCTCTCAGCCCGCCCTATCATAGTAAAGCATCACCAAGACTTACAATTGTCAGACCATATCTGAAATAAAAGAATAACGTGTACATTTTGACTCTAATGTATATTTTCCATGTGGACTTCAAAAAGGTTCATTGAAGACTTGTGGTCTCTGCAACATATAAAATTAATGAGACCTAGAGGAGATGCATGGGGGATAAAAAAAGCACATTCTATCCCTGACCCATTAACAGGTAACATTATCATCAACAAATTCCAGATTGTATACATTAGGGTCGAGAACTTGATTTACAAAGGCAGTTATATCAGTAAATAAGGCTCAGATCTAAGTATACACTTTGCCGTTATCACCAAGGAAATCTGACATAGTAGTTTAAGTAATAACAAATACATAAGGTCAACACACAAATATATTACAAGTGTAGCACTTAGCCTTTCACTGAACAAAAATTATGTCTACTATTAGAGGAATGACAAAAGCAACTGTTAGGACTAATGCAGAACACATAATGCTTTGGCAAATTGAGCAATCATCATAAATAACCAGTTAGTAGCTTTTATTTTGACAGACATAATTCACTTTTCTTCTAAGTTCATACTCATTTCCTGGTGTTTGAACATAATGGACATCCCTTTCTGATTGATTAAAATATATTGCAATATTACATTCTGAATTATGATCTAAGCACACTTACATTTTTATATGTATGTACATTTAAATATCTAGATTTCCAAAACTTACATGACATGTCCCAACACCGATCACATATTTCACAGCAAAAGTTTTATGGTATGAAATTATAGGGACTATATACAAAACATGATCCTATTGTGATTTTCTGGATGATTTAGGTAAATTCTGCTCTATTATAAAAAGTAATGGAGGTTATTCAGTGAGTAGTTTCTTGTATCCGTTATGTCCGTTTGTATTACACGGAATATATAATATTGTTATTAACCAATTTTTAGTTGGCCAATTAGTTTCATATAGCAAACACAACAGATGACTTGGCAGAGTTTCCATATGAACTTCCCTAGGAATTGGATTCATTTTTGAACTAGCCAGAAATAAAGCGGGGTTTGGCAGCACCCTTCGGATGTTACTTATGGGATGAAGTTACTGCAAGACCCTATGTGGTACCACATTAGCGCAAACCTAATAAATACTAATTAAAAGCACCAACCTGAAACAGAAATCTCTGGGATTCTGTCACACTATATGGCCATGTACTGCCTAGCCCAGCACTACGTCAAATTATTTATTTTTGTTTATGTATGTTTTTTTCTTTATTTCATTCTGTGTTAGGATACTGAATTCTAGGATTGGCAGGGCAGAGTCTTTACGGAGTGCTAGCTATTTAGTGTGTCAGCTAACACAGGCTGCAGTATAAGAGGATGCTAGGTATTTGGCCTACCCTGTTGGGCAAAAACCTGGGCATGTTATCTTGACACTGCCATCTATTGGTTCTATGTCAGCTGGCACATGATGACTTTGTGGTGGCAAGTATGTACCGTGCACATAGAAATAAAAGTTGGTAGATCTTTGTATCTATATTTGTTTTATTTGCAACACACTTATTATATTTGACTATAGGTGATGTTAATGTACATTTTCTCCTTGCTCCTTGATATTTAATACTTTAATAAAACATAAATCATACAAATGTTATAATGAATACAATTGCTCCTCTAATCCAGATTAGAATTGCTGAAAAATTTAAACTAAAAAAAGAATTAACATTTTAACATTAATGATATTTGGTGCAAGAGAGGGTCACGGTGCCAAGTCTGTTGTGGCACTATATCCAGCAACAGCTGATTGATAATTCACAAGAGGGGGTTTTATGTTGGCTATTTGAACTACCAAAGAGAGCGTCACAGTTCTGTAAATCTTCTGACAAGGGATAAGACTTGGCAAAACAACATGTTAACCAATCAAAAGATGGAGCTCTACCAATAATTTATAGCAATTAAATGTGCTAGTTTCTGATAGCCAACATGCAATAACCTTCTATCTGCCATATATACAATGAATGGTGCAATCATTCTTGTAGGGATGATTGTACATTAAAGAGCCAGTAGGGATTTGCCAGCAGCATGGTTATTGGACATAGTGCTTGACTGGCATTAAATAAAGCCGCTCTTCCTCATCCCTTTAGATGAAAGGATTATATTACAGTTGCCTGGAGGTGTTTTATAACCTTTGAAATTTGTTTAACTCAAAAAATGCCAAGAAAACCCTCAGGTGTTACATTGCAGTGCAATACTTCTATGTGCTATTCATGTAGGAATAAACATAATCTGTTGTTAAAACTGCACAGTGTAACCAGCTAGACTGTATGAGTATATATATATATATATATATATATATAATATACACAGGTATATATATGTGTGTATGTGTGAATATATATATATATATATATATATAAACAAATGCATATATAGATATATATGTATATATATATATATATATATATACATACACAGGGCCGGCCCAAGACAAAATGCCGCCTGGGGCGAAGTTTAAAATGCCGCCCCCCCCCCATTATCTACCCTTCCTCTCCCTGCCGCCCCCCTCCCATTATCTACCCTTCCTCTCCCCCATTATCTACCCTTCCTCTCCCTTACTTACCTTTCAGCAGTCATGCGGTGAGTCTCCCTGCTCGGTCTCGGTGCCAGCTTATAATGCTGAGCGCCGGAAATGACTTCATCTTCCAGCACTCAACATTACAAGCCGGCACCGAGACCGAGCTAGAGGTCTCGCACAGGAGAGAGAGAGGGGCGCCGAGTGGGTACTGACAACTTGGTAAGATAAAACCACTCGGCGCCCCTCTCTCTCTCTCTTCTCGGCTTTGAATTAAAAAAAAAGGGCTTGGGGCGGCAAAGTGCCGCCCCTTCAAAAGTGCCGCCCCTTCAAAAGTGCCGCCTGGATCGGTTGCCCCACTCGGCTCCATTGTCGGGCTGGGCCTGTACATACATACAACAAATCAGCGAATCAGTGCAGTGTAAATGCTATTTAAAACACCTATTCTGTAGCATATGGTGTGATAAAATCCATAAGATATGTGCTTTGTATTTGTGCATTTAAAAGGGCACTCCAGCCACAATATGTACTTTAATGCATATGATAGCTGTGTGGTCTATTTACATTTTCATGGTGGTCCTTTTGTAAATACATGGGGGATTTTGCAGAATCTCCTATATACATTTGCCTCCTCCCCACCTCATGGGCTCAATGGGACTGCTTACCTACCACTGATTGAATACTTCACCCTGTTGGCTATGGTCCAGCCAAGTTTCGATTGCAGATTTTTTATCCTTGTCCACTGAATGCTAGTGTCTCTTGGCCACCCTCTTCTAGGTACCTGCCCCTGTCTGGATATAACCCCGTGCAAATCAGATTTATAGTTCTATAAAAACCCCTTCTGTGTGTCAGTTTTGTTTCATACATTTTACATAAGGATTAGGCTAAGACATTAGGAACAGTCTAACACAAACAGGATTTCTGAGAAAAGCAATTTCTCAAACCATTTTTGAAAAAAAATACCTTTATTTTAATAATTAGTTCATAATTTAGATTTATATTTCTACAGTTGTTTATATTATGTAGTATTTTCTAAACGTAATTAGTTCCCTAAATTATAATTGCCTAGCAAGCTTCAAAAGGTCTAGTTATGAAATATGTGCTCTTTCAATAGGCTATTATGAATCCAGAAAACATGGAGTTTAAGATATATCTCCTATCACACATTGCGATGGCAACAGTATAATTAGTAATAATAATTATTAAATAGTAAACAGAGATTCTGATTGCTGAAACAATATTGAGGACAACATTAGAAAATTATAATATGATATATAACATGAAATATTACCATCTCTCTTTTATGTAAGATTTTATGTAAAATCAACAAATTGTTTACATTTTTGTCATCATTATCATAAGCCTACATAGCATTCATGCTGGTAAATCTCTATCACAGAAATCTGATGACCCTGTCACTTCACCTGCTACTCTGTATCACCTACCTGTTCTGTTCCAGAATCTACATTTGACAAACAATGAGGAATGACCTCCTCATTATTGCAATAACTAATCTAAATAAATGTGTTTAGCTCTGTCTTTTCTCGTTCAAGGATAATTTATGAATTATAATTCTGATTTTCACTAAGTATTCAAGTAAATTCAATGACTTGTTATGTTTACAGCTTGATCTTGTTTTTGTCCCCTAAAATGATTGTTTTGTGTATTCTAAGAGCAAAATAATACTTAAATCAAATAAATATATATGCCCCTTTTATGCTAATATTTCTGTCTTAAAAACAAATACCGGTACATTAATCTATTTTCTTCACACAAAACAAGTTGAAGTATTCAGTATCAATGCGGCACAGATTGGTTATACTTTATCATTTACACCGAATATAACATAATAAATTTACTGTGATTATCATTGTCCTATAACCATTACAGGAGGCTAAGTGATATGTTGATGCAGTATGTGAGTAAATACACAGTCCTAAAGAGGTGTTTAAGAGATGCCCATTACCATTCTATTTCTTCAAGAAAATGTTCGTGTTATAAACAAATGAAGTCTTTAGCAGTTGATATTTGCAATATACGGAAAGAAAAGAGCTTCTCCTAAGTATTCTGAGATTTTTTAATACATGAACTGGCTGATAACCATTGTGTTCATTTCACAAAGCCTGAATTCATAGGAGAGGGAAAAAACAATTCCATAGTGCTGCTCTTGATTTATCCTTTAGTTTGTAATATTATAAAAAAAATTAGCCTGAATGTTATATATCTATAATGAAATTTAAACTTTTTGAGAAATATACATCACTTAATATAATAGCTATACTGTATAAGCTGACTGTTATTAGAAAGTACCACGAAAAGTAGGCATTTAAAATATGAACTGACCAACTTGTTAAGGTTAATGTCACCCTAGAAAATATCTCCAATGTGTTGAACTGAAGCATTAGTGAGCCATGCATTGCAATTATAATTGCGAAAAAAAAGACATGGCTAGGAGAAATGGACTTCTTCTCCTGGGGTTTTTTTTGGTTAAGAATCAGTCGTACCTATGTAGGATTTATCTTCTTGACTGTATATGAATGTCAAGTATGAGCTAATATGACTTCACACCCTTTACAGCTACACCAATCAGTCTTTGTGCCACTATGGTACACTAGGGAATTATAATTTTCCATCTGTGCCTGATGAAAAATATTCTGACAAAGTCTCCAACACAGTAAAAGGACACCTCTATAAAAAATGATTGTATTTGCACATTTTATCAGACCCTCTGGAAAAACACCAAAGTGATATTTCTTAAGGTCCATTTATTTCCTTATCCAAAAAAATGAAGAGACTATGACTTCTTCAGTAGAATGCTATGAGTAGTCATATGTGAAAATAACAGTTATAACTAGACTTGGGCACCAGGGGGCTCTACGTCTTCGTCTTCGTGCTCGTCTTCGTCAAAAAAAAAATCTTCGTATTCCACGAATATTCGCCCGTTCCTGTCTTCTCTTCGGGCGAATATTCGTTTTTTCTTCGTTTTTTCCGGTTAAGGGGTTAATATGGGGTTAACGCGTACCGCAGCAGCTCTGGCGCCAGTAGTTTAAATGTGCGTATCAGCAACTCTATTGGTCGCCAGCAGGGGGCCTCCTGCTGGTGACCAATGAGCTCACTACCATATATATAGCTAATATATTCTCGGGCAGAATATTATGCTACTCAGTGTAAAACCAACAGAGGGCAGCATTCTGTCCGAAGATATATTAGCCATATGTGGCAGTGTGTTCATTTTCATTTATTAATTATTTAAATAAAATATAGTCCCATGATCCGCTGGTCTCCCCGCTGCAACAGTTAAATGTCTGCACTCGCGGACATTAATTCTGTCGAGCTTGCAAACTCTTTTTTTCTATTTATTTGGGGGGGGTTTTGTATTAAACCATTACACGAAAGGATCATGGGAATATATTTTATTTGAATAAATGCAAATGAGCACACTGCCACATATGGCTAATATATGTTCGGACAGAATGCTGCCCTCTGTTGGTTTTACATTAAGTAGCATTGTTCCATATGCTTGAAATCCAGTTATTTATTATGCTACTTAATGTAAAACCAACAGAGGGCAGCATTCTGTCCGAACATATATTAGCCATATGTCTTCGGACAGCATGCTGCCCTCTGTTGGTTTTACATTAAGTAGCATAATAAATAACTGGATTTCAAGCATATGGAACAATGCTACTTAATGTAAAACCAACAGAGGGCAGCATTCTGTCCGAACATATATGGCTAATATATGTTCGGACAGAATGCTGCCCTCTGTTGGTTTTACATTAAGTAGCATTGTTCCATATGCTTGAAAGAAATCCAAAGTTATTATGCAACTTAATGTAAAACCAACAGAGGGCAGCATTCTGTCCGAACATATATTAGCCATATGTGGCAGTGTGCTCATTTGCATTTATTCAAATAAAATACATTCCCATGATGCTTTCGTCTAACAGTTTAATACAAAAAAACCCCAAAATAAATAGAAAAAAAGAGTTTGCAAGTTCGACAGAATTAATGTCCGCGAGTGCGGATATATTTTATTTAAATAATTAATAGATGAAAATGAACACACTGCCACATATGGCTAATATATCTTCGGACAGAATGCTGCCCTCTGTTGGTTTTACATTGAGTAGCATAATAACTTTGGATTTCAAGCATATGCTATGTGTCCAAAGTTATAGTAAGTTATTTATGCTAAGTTCAATGTCCGCACCGGCGACTTTGTTGGCCGCTGGCACTGACATTTAACTGACACAGCGGGGAGACCACTGGTGTCCCTGCTGTGTCAGTTAAATGTCCGTACCAGCGACTTTGTTGGTCACTGGCACGGACTTTTAAGTGTTGCAGCAGGGTCCCAGGTTGCTTTATTTTTTTTTCTGCCTAGCAACTAGTGGTAAGGGGCCGTGCGAGTGAGCCTATTGGTCGCTTGCACAGCCCTTTACCCTACGGATTTCTGCTCCCGTTATCCAACGCAGCATCGCAGGGGTTAACGGGAGCGGAAATCAGGAGTTAAAAAGGCCGTGCTAGTGAGCCCTATTGGTCACCTGCAGGGTCTTCCTCTGGCATCAACCAATTGGTTGATGCCAGAGGAAGACCCTGCAGGTGACCAATAGGCTCACTCACACTGCCCTGTAACCCCTGACGACGAACCTGCGGATTTCCACTTCAGTCAACTCCCGCGATGCTGTGAAGATAAGGTAAGTTAGATGGAGAAGGGACCGGGGAGAATAGTAGACGAAGGCGAAGATTCTTCGTGTGTGAGTCTTCGTCTTCGCCTACGTTTTACCAGCACTGTCTTCTCTTCTTCATGTCTTCGGAACGAACACGAAAACGCACTCTTCGTGTTCGTTTTCATGTTCGCCCGAAGACGAATGCACAAGTCTAGTTATAACACTGTATACCTAAGTATGCAACAAAGCCACAACTTCATAATTGAAGAATTACAAAACATATCTATAAATCTCAGTTTAGAGACGTACAGAACAGATCAGGAGAAGACAACTATACAATCTAGAAATGGGTAACTTTTGTTGATGTTGAACTACAATGCGAATTAAAATACAGCAGCTTTTCTGACTTATGGATCATGGAAATGGATCCCACAGAACCTGGAACAATGGAAGTTCCTAAACTAGAGTCCTTGAAAACTGTCCCCCTTAAATTTTAACTGTATTTTTTAACTTTTAACAATGCAAATAAATTAACCTTCAAACTGAAAATAGTGAATAATGGATTCCTATTGCTTTTACATATTCATTCCAGTGGTATTCAGCATTCAGGTCTTAATATCTAAAGGTCAAATTCTTACTCATAATGTTCTTATTAATATGCATTACTCAAGAAGTATTATTTTATTTTGTATGAAAGGATAATTTTAATCATGGTTTGAAGGTAGAATATACATAAAAGGACAATATAATTGTTTTGTCTTGTGTTGCATAAACTTCGTAGTTCTGTTGTAACGTGCATTTTATGGACACTAAAAATATTTAGAAATGTGGGCCCTAATTATCAAGGCAAAAGGTCTAGACGCTGAGCAGTCATCACAAATAGAAACAATGGGAAATTTTCTGGTGATTGCTCCAAATTAAGATTTTTTTTCCTGTTTTGTCTTGATAAACATGGCCTTGTGTTGGATTCCTAATTGCGTGAATATTCAGAAAAAAATAATTATTGCCTGGAGAATAGCTCTCCATTTCCATACAAATAAATCAGAATACAACCCAACTGAGGGAACTCATAAAATGTAAATAGGAAAACTTTTGTCGCTACTTTTAACAAGGTATTAAACAGTGTCAAATTTCACATAATAAAAAAATCCCCACAAATATTAAAACCTACTACCAAAGAAAAGCATTAGAGAGATTTACTGATGCAGGGTTAACGGAAAGCTTTTTTGTAACTATTTGACATTAGTGATGTCTGAATTCAGTCAGGTAACCTCTCTGAGAGGCATCCTAAGAACTCATTTCAAATAGATCAGGTCAATGATGAAAGAAGAAAGCCTGAGGAAATAGTGATTGCATGAAGTAGAGGCTTCATATTTTATGTTCTTGCAAAGCGTGCTGAGAACTCACATGTTACCCACTGCCTGACATCTAGTGATAGAATATTTCTACTGATGCTTGCCTTCACAGGGGTTCAGATTGAGTTCTCTGAACTACATTATTGAAGAAACTTTGGTATTATAGTCCTGGGGTGGGACAGTGGACAGATATCCCCTAAGTGAGCAGTATGTTATACACTGATAAAATAAACGTTAATAGCTTTTTTACTGACAGAATTTGCTATGGGCTAACATTCTGTAGAAATAAGTGAGTGTATATTTGGACATCTATATAGAATTTAGGTTTACCTTAGTTTAATTAGTCGTTCATTCTCCTTATTTGTGCCTGGAAATTAGGAGTGAACATCCACTCCTAATGTAAGTATGGTTTGTGCATTTATTGCAGTTTCCTTTCATTTAAACGTCTATTGCACTTATTTGATCACCTGTGGTCACTAGTTGTATTTGAGTCAAGTGCACTTAAAAAACTTCTTTATTTCAAAGCAGCATATAAGTACAGTCTGCTGAAACAAAGTAGTGTTACACGTACCTACTTTGGCTATCAATGCTATGCTTATATAGTGATGGGCAACAAGGGAGAATTTGCATAAACATTACATTTCTTTGTATTTGATGGATAACGGAGATAGAAAATCTAATTCTTTATAACTGTATGAAGATAATAAACAAGCAATGCCTTTTCTTGCTGGCCTCAAGTGTATTTTAAACTTCAGATGTAACAATCCTTTTGAAAAGTAGACACAGTATAGCCCAGTTACCACAGGCCTATATTTAATCTTTGGTATTAACCAGGTCTTTAAAGTTCTTAAATGTCTTCTCAGTAATATTAAAAAAAACAACATTTTAATTGGCTAAAAATAACTGCCACATGATGAAGGGCCAATTCCAGTGAGATTATCCTGCAAGAGCTAAATTGTCCCTATATAAAACACTATTAATCTGGTAATTGGGAAATCTTCATCCCATTGCAACTAACTAGTTAGTGAATAATACTTCTATTTGGGAAGCCTGAAAAGTTAGCAGACATCAGTTTATCCAGGGTAAAATATACTTGGCTGTGAATAATTCTGGACATTCTAAACATCATTATGCAAGTTTATATTCGTCAACTTAAACCACCTCCACTTGACCTACACTAATCATGGTACTCAGAAAAAAATTACTCAAGCCTTTGTTAAAGGGATAATAATTTTAAATCAAAATAATTAGTCATGCAATGAGGCCAATGACACAAGGTCACCAACTATAGAAACATACAAATATAGATACAATTATCCAAAGATTCAGCAACAGAATCAAGTAAACCCTGTATGGTACACATCAAAAATAGCTGAACACACAATACAGGAGGCAGATTAAAATAAGCCCTTTTAAAGGACGAAGAAAGCTTTTCCTTTTAAGCCTTACTTTTTCTTATCATCAACTGAAGGGGTATTTTCATCTTATTGATAAAATCGAATATAATAAGATGTGACCCCATTTAAAAAACCTCCTAATTATTGGAACCTTGTGATATACACATGAAGCTTATTTAAAGCAATATTTAGTACTTTTGAGCACACTGTTTAATTAACTTGAAATGATTTGTCTAATTAAATAAGATTATCTCTATTATGGCATCTATGGCATTTTGATTGTCTTTAATTTCAGCTACTTATTAGATGCCAAGCAGGAATTTGAAGCATGGTACAATACATTGGAGTTTCTAAATACATAGATACTTTACACTATATTCAGAGATTAAGTATAAAATGTGTTTGGTTATGATGTTGATTATTTTATATATATATATATATATATTTATATATTTATATATATATATATATATATTTATATATATATATATATGTGTGTGTGTGTGTGTGTGTATATATACATATATATATATATATATATATATATATATATACATATTTACACACTCATTTGCCACTTTATTAGGTACACCTTGCTAGTATCGGATTGGACCTCCTTTTGCCTTCAGAACTGCCTTCATTCTTCATGGCATACTTTCTACAAGGTGCTGGAAACATTCCTGTCAACACAGTTGAGATCTGGTGACTGTGGAGGCCATTAGAGTACAGTGAATTCATTATCATGTTCAAGAAACCAGTTTGAGATTATGTGAGCTTTATGACATGGTGCATTATCCTGCTAGAAGTAGCCATCAGAATATTGTACCCTGTGGTCATAAAGGGATGCACATGGTCAGAATACTCAGGTAGGGTGTTGCGTTTAAACGATGCTCAATTGGTACTTAGGGACCCAAAGTGTGCCAAGAAAATGTCCCCCACACCATTACACCACCACCATCAGCCTAAACCGTTGCTACAAGGCAGGATGGATCCATGCTTTCATGTTGTTTTATGCCAAAATCTGAATGTTGCAGCTAGAATCAAGACTCATCAGACCAGGCAACATTTTTCCAGTCTTCCATTGTCCAATTTTGGTGAGCCTGTGCGAATTGTAGCCTCAGTTTCCTGTTATTAGCTGACAGGAGTGGCACCCGGTGGCATCTTCTGCTGCTGTAGCCCACCTGCTTCAAGGTTCAACATGTTGTGCATTCAGAGATGGTATTTTGCATACCTTGATTGTAACGAGTGGTTATTTGAGTTACTGTTGCCTTTCTGTCATCTTGAACCAGTCTGCCCATTCTCCTCTGACCTCTGACATCAACAAGGCATTTTCATCCACACAACTGACACTCACTGGATATTTTCTCTTTTTCAGACCATTCTCTGTAAAGTTTCTAAAATACTCACACCAGCCTGTCTGGCACCAACAACTATGCCACATTCAAAGTCACTTAAATCCCCTTTCTTCCTCATTCTGATGCTTGGTTTGAACTTCAGCAAGTTGTCTTGACCACGTCTACATGCCTAAATGAATTGAGTTGCTGTCATGTGATTGGCTGATTAGCTGTTTGTGTTAAGAAGCAATTCAACAGGTGCACCTAATAAAGTGGTCAATGAGTGTATATTATGATATAACTCTATATTTACATACCCTTGACCCTTATGTGTTTCTCATGATGAATTCCAAAAATTCCTCACATAAATAAGTGTGAAAGGGAAACCATACTGTTTTGTTTCATCTACCCTTCTCTGCCGCAGCATAACTGCCATCACTATATACTGTACCAGAGGTTGATGGTGGAACAGCATAACTGCCATCACTATTTACTAAGCCAGACATTGACTGCGGTACAGAATAACTCATCACTATATATTGTGCCAGACATTGATGGTGGTACAGCATAACTGCCATCACTATATACTATGCCAGATACTGACCACAATCAGTGACTGGGTCAGTATATAGTGATAGGAGTTAAGGTGCACTGTACACCTTAACTCCCATCACTTTCTGCTGAGCCAGGCACTGGTCGTGGTACACAATAACTCCCATCAGTAATGAGAGTTATTGTGTACCACCATCAGAGGGCTATCACACACATGCTTCATGCTTTCTAACACTCACAATGTTTCCTTACCTTTCCTGTCTCTCTGCCTCCCCTTCCTGCAGCCCCTCTTCCTCCACCTTTTCTTCTTCTTTCATCTTGGTTTGTTTTGCCTCCTCCTCTGACATTCATGCTCCCAAGCATTTATACAGAGACATTCATGCTGACACACACTTATACAGAGAGATTCATGCCGACACGCACTTATATTGTTTAGAAAGGGCCCTCCCGACCTGAGCTGACCCAGTCCGGGTCAAAAGGACCCTTTTTGAACAATTGGTTGCAGGGGTCTCCCTGGACCACAGTAGTTACACCACTGTTTGGGCCACTTAGCGGGAGATCCTGCTCCTGCAGACCCCAGCCTGAACCTTGTGGGCCCTCAGTCCGTGCCCGATGGGTCCGTCTGGTTCTGCCTGGAAACTCTGCAGGTTTGACCCAGCTTCTCTCGCTGCAGTGCTGCTTCCCTATGTCTCCGGGTCAACTTCTTATTTCTCAAGACAAGGGGAGCAATGCGTCCCCACAACCACCACCACCTGCTTCCCCAACTACTCCTAGTTAATTTAGCACTATGTGGGTCTAACTTCGCTTTACACCTCGGTAGGAACCCCACACTCTCACCTAGCCCTGCCTCCATGTATGGCCAGCCATGCTTCTAAGCAACAAGCTTGGGTGGCATACCCTGGGAAATTCCCATGTATGGCAAAAAGTAGGTATAACAATAGGAGGGAAAAATCATGAGAACAGGAAGGTAAGATGGCTTTACTTAAGGTGGTTTGTAATACTTTGCATATTTTAATCTCTTAACGTCATTACATAGGTTATGTGTTGTATAGAATGTCAAAATGTAGGATTTGCAAATACAGATCCACTTAAATTGCTGAACAACACAGCAAGCAATCAAATGTCATGGAAAGCAGAATAGTAGGTTAGCCAAAATAAACAAATGCATATTAAATGTTATTGGCTGTAGGAAAGACCCAATAAACCATCAAAAATGTTATATTTTTAATATTACATTCTATGAGAATAGAGGAGACCAGCTGATTTGACAGTCCACTGATCTGCACTGAATGGAATTGTGTAATAATTCATGTAGTGGAATGCATGATATGTCATTTTTAAATGCTTATCATGATATATGTTCATGGAGACCTATTATTAGCTGCCAAGCTGTATTTTTAGCAGGAACTGTTGTCTTTTATCCAAGTGTCTGCATTCTCAAATTTCCATTTTCAGCCTTCCTGTAAATTGGATAACCTTATACTCAGCATTTTCCGTAAATCTTCTTTCTTACAATACAATATACAACAAGAATTTGATCCTAAATACCAATTTATTACCCAATGCCATGAATAAAAAGGTTTAATAGCCTATATTTCAGTGATATGCCAGCAGTGTTTTATAATGAATGGCTCATTTAAAGTTCATCTTCAATACCAATCAAGAAAGACGTGGAGCTTTTCAGTGGAGGAACACAAACAACACCGGGAAATATTGTAAAAGTTTCTATTAAAATGAAATTGGATGGTTATTCCCTTTAATTAGATCTCCAAAATCTATTAAATATGCAGTTTGCATTCAGTAAGAAGTTCTAGCCATTTGGTTAGTGGATGGAATTATATTGATACATTCAGTAAAACCAATGTAAGATAGGAATAAAAAATGTTTGTTATATCATTGGTCTGGTAATTAGCAGTCAGGCTTCTGTTGTCTGCTATTTGAACACTTTTACAAAGTACTTAAAAATAGTAAAACTAGACCTCAAAAAATGTTCTTCGCTTTAACAGGTAGAAAACGTAGAATGAAATATTATTTCCAAAGCAATCTCATTTCCAGAGCTAACTTGGTTAGGATTTGGCTGCCAAGTTCTACCTAGCAATTTAAGTTTTAATGTCCGATTTGATTTATTCCTTTTGATTCCCTGACATTTAATTCTGCAGTCTACTTCTACAACACATTTGGCAGTTAGTCGACATTCTAAAAGTAGTCGATGCCCTACTAAATTATACCAATTCAAAAGCCAAATGGGCTGGCTGTCATTATATAAATGTAAGTGTTGTTGAATGCTAAATGCTTAGTGTAGGAGTAGGTTTTGAAATAGTAGTAATAGTAGTTGTAGCTTCCCTTTGAAATCCAATTCTGTATGTAAGATAATATAATATACCTTTGGCTGCCCACTGATGCAAGTAGCACTTGGAAGTTTGTGGGAAAGGAGATGGATGATTATAGGAAGTGATGGTTGGTTGATGTTACAGAATTATAAAAACATCGTGTCCACAAAGAAATGTGAAATGTCAGTAGGACTTTCAACAAGTCACTTGAGTTGACATATGAACACCTAAAATATGACATATGGTAGAAAGGGATCTGCAATATCACATTTCAACAAACTTTGATTCACATGCTAAACACAGCACAAACACTACACATGCCCTACAAATACACACCATATTAACACATTCCAGAAACATAAATTGCTAAAGCATTTTCCCAAATTCCTGTTCATCCTGATTAAAGCAAACATTAGGCTTGTCAACTTTTAGTGCAAAAGACCTATAAAAATGTCACTGATATCTAGTATAATTGTTCATTTGTTATAGCCCTGTAATATTCAGATACAAATTGTTTCAGAGGAAGCCACTCAAACGAAACCAGACCCCCCATGAAGGGGACAAAAAGGAAGCAAAAAGGCCAATTTGCACATGTCTAGTATCCAGTAACTTAGTATCCAGTAACTTGGTGAAGTGTGATATGTTAAGGTATGATCAATTTGAGTTTAGTGGATAATCAACTAATGTGGAATTTATTGGATCCTTCTGATGAATAAGTGTGTCCCTACAGTACTAGTGTTGAAAGGCTCTCAGTGTTGTGTTTGCATGATCAAGTAACAATGTTTTCAATTTATGTTTTTACATACCTAAGGGAAATTATGTACTACTTAAGAACTTTGATTTCGTACTGACTGAACTCATTTCTCTAATTTTGTGACCTTTAAAAGTCAGATTTGCTCTTCATTTGATTTATTGCTACAGTACAAATGGAAGCAAATGTCTACCCAACTGGGATCAATCTGGTTTTCATTTAAATCTTAAGCTTTCTATTCTTTATGTATGTTCTACTTAGTTGAGAGTCATTTTACACAGTGATTCTAGATGTAGAAAATGTGAAGTAAATTTAGTCATACCCTATATCCTAAGTAAAACACAGTGATTCTATATAATTAACAATAATAATAACAACAATAACAATGATAACATTTTAGCATTGAACATGCTTCTTGAAATAACTATGTATTTCTGTTCCCAACCTTCTTGAAATAACTATGTATTTCTGTTCCCAACCCACAAAAACATGAAGACAATAAATCCCTGAACATTAACTGATTGCCATTGTATTAGTCCTTCTTACCGGTATTATACACATAAAGATGCAACAAATAACTGTTAGAACAAGAGTTCATAATCTAAAACTAGAGGATAAGATGCTTTGGTGTAACGTAAAGAAGATGTGCTTTACTCAGAGGAATAAACAAGTGGAACAGCCACATGTGAGATCATTTAAACATGTATGGGATAAGCATATGGCTATGCTGACTCTAAGCTGAGATCAAGGACTGATTAAGGGTTGAGTGTTTACATCAGAAAAACCTGCCGACTAGATGGGCCAAATTATTCTTATTTGCTGTCAAATTCAACGTTTCTATAATGAATAATGTTCAGCAAGAATGCCTTTCTACCTTATTACAAAGTATCACTATCTGAAAGCTACGGAGGACTGTGCCAACACAGCCCTCCATAATGTTAATGGGCCAGTGGGGAGATCAGCGTTTTTGCTTTTAACTGGCAAACTGAGCAGTGACACTACAGGGAACAGGACCACTAAATTGGGCGATTGGCTCCCTGTTATGAGGCATAAGGGCTTTCACCCCTCTTACCTGCCACCTAAGTCTAGGCCACAATACACCACTGCATTCATCCCTCATACCTACCAGCTTGAATAGTCTGCTGCAGTAACACATATTTTTATAAACTTTTCCTGGAAAAAGCCAGCTGTTGACAGAGGACAGAAGCTTGACTCTTATAAAATATGTTGCACATGCAGAGATTACATATAACTAAAATATTGCCTTTAATAAAAGCAAAAAAAACATTTTTCCATGATATATTAGCTCATTTAATGACATAGAGTATTGTGTATCATATGACATTTTTGTCAATAGTACACATACTGTAGGCACTCATTAGCTTTTTGTTATTATAGATAAGTCTCTACCTGGTTGTATTACATTTCAATTCTTCACTAATGATATAGCTGTTCTATCACACCATTCTTTTACTCTTATATGTTTCCATTGATTTGCAGTTAAAATTAATATTGATCATTGTAACTATATACATTCCACCATGCACCAAAATGGTCAGTGTAATTTTGTTCCCTTATCACATAACCAAGAACTATGTTTGTCTTTTAGTTAATAACAAGCCATAGACAATGTATGGATTTATTATTAAAAGACAGATATTAAATAGCAGGTAGAAAAATAGTAAAATGTAGTAAATAGAAACATAGAATCTTATAGCAGATAAGGACCATCTTGGCCCATCTTTTGTGCCCATTTATTCCTGCTGTGATAACTTTAAATTTTATTGGGTCCTTGGTCTTATCTTATATTCAAGGTAACATCATGCCTTTTCCAAGCAGATTTTAGTGCCTTCACTGTGTTAGATATTTTTTGAATACATGATGTGTAGTACAGTTGTAGTATTTTTATAAATAACATGAATTATAATGTAGCATATACATTATAAGATAAGGACACCTATTAACCTGTTAAGTTAATGAAGCCCAGCTTTCTAATCACAATGTAATTAGTAAAATATGAAAAAAATAAAAAAGCAAAAATAAAAATAGTAATAACGTCCAAATATATATACCATATTTGCTCGATTATGAGATAAGGTTTTTTCAGAGCAAATGCTTATAGGGGGTATAAGGCATTTCTGGGAAGCAGATGTGCATTACTGGGGGCAGGTTAGCAAATAAAAGGAAATAAAAACCAAAAATAATTTTTTCAATCATAGTTTTTATTAAATATAAATATGAAAAATATTTACATGTGAATTAATATTTACTACTAAAACTTTTTTCCTATAGGGTAGTCTTATATTCCAAATATTCCAATTTTGGGGGGTTGTTTTTTAATGGAGCAAATACGGTATATATATATGTATATATACAATCCTGGCATGGAAAGAGTTGAAATACTATAATTTCAAATACCCATGGGGTGTCTAGTTTAAAAAATGAATGGTTTGATGGGGTAAATTAAATTGGCCGGGTTCAACGATGTCCCAAATACGACACAGACTGACTAAATGTCAAAATGAAAAGGAAAAAAAAATGTGCACCTCACAAATGTGGCCTTTTAGTCCCCAAACAACCCAACAAACCCATGTATGCCTGGTATCACTGCTAAACAAATTTTACAGTAACATATACCAGAAGTACAACGTGTGTTAAAAAACACACCAAAAATTACAACAAACTTTGACAAAGGCTGGTGGTAGAATTAGTGCATAAAAAGAGCTTAAATATCACCATTTCAAATACCCTGCCTTTACTAGTTTTCCAAAAAATATGGTTTGATGGGGTAAATTGAATTCAAAGATGTCCCAAATAGGACATGGCATCAGGTGTCAAAGTTCCAAGTTGAAAAATATGCACTTCCCAAATGCGGTGTTTTACCTCCCAAATAACTCAACAAACCCGTACATGGGTGATACAACTGTACTTGCAGGATGTTGCTGAACACATATTGTGGTATTGTTTAACAGTGACATATACCAGGAGCTCTAAATTTATTCCTGAAGTACAAAAAAACAATTACTACCACAAACAAAGGCTGGGGGTAGAATCTGTGCATGGAAAGTGTTAAAATACAACTATTTGAAATACCCTGGGGTGTCTTCTTTTCAAACATATGGGGTAAATAGAATTGGACAGCTTCAAAGATTGTCCCAAATAGGACATAGAAGTAGAAGGACAAGATGTCAAAATTACAGTTGAAAAACTGAATTTTGCATGTCCCAACTGTGGCCTCTTAGCCCCCAAAGAACTCGACAAACCCATGCATGGGTGGTACCACTGTACTCAGGAGATGTTGAACACATATTGTGGTGTTGTTTTGAAGTGACATAAACCAGGAAATGTAAATTTATACCTGAAGTATAATTTGTGTGGGAAAAAACACAAAATAAATTACTACTACAAAGTTTGGCAAAGGCTGGTAGTAGAATTAGTGCATTTGAAAGGGTTACGATACCAGTATTTTAAATACCTTGGGGTTTGATGGGGTAAATTCAATTGGCCTGCTTCAAAGATGTCCTAAATAGGACATGGGAATAGGATTACTAGATTTGGAAAAATGGTTTTGAAATAGCAAAATGCTACTTGTACTTATTGCCCCATAACTTGAAAAAAAAACCATAAAAACATTGAGTATTTCTTAATTCAGGACAAATACTAGAATTTATTTTGGAGTTTTTTTTAATTACCTTTTGTAGATGAGTAAAATATATTTCAAATAAAGTGAGAAAAGGTGTTTTTTTCATTTTTACCATATTTTATTATTTTGTTATAGGAAATTAGTTGATATGATCAAAAAGCCCTTCTTATTCAGAAAAAGGCAATATCTAACCTGTGTGGGTACACTGTACGAGAGAGAAGAAAATTACAGCTAACACACAAGCACCACAAAAATGTTAAAACAGCCTTGGTCACGAAGGGTACAAAAAATAAAACACAGCCTGGTCCTTAAGGGTTTAATGTTAGATTTTGTAACAGCATATAGAGTCATTCATGTATAATTTCATGGTTGCTTATATGAAAGGACCACAAATTTAGGTTGATGGGATCCCATAACACAGATCTTATTAATTGAGACAATCTGTTTTACCCTTAACTAAGCTTGGGAGATTGAGTACATAAAAGGTAAAATCAATGTTATCCTGGTGGTCTGAGCTGAAAGGTCATTAAGGTTGACAAAACAACTCTATTAAGAAAAATTGAATGGTCATAGAACTGCTAGTTTGAAAAAGTGAATTATTTTTTTGCCCTATTAAACAATCTCTAATGATGCGAGGCAGAGAATAATCTGTCCCATTAAAATACAAGCCACACTTTTTAAACAACTGATATGATCTTACATGTATGAAATGTTGGGAAGATAAATTATTATTATTTTTTGTTTCATATAGCGCCACCAGATTCCACAGAGCTGTAAAAAGGATAAATAGGACATAACAATTACTACCGTATTTGCTTAAATATAAGCCATTTGCTCTGAAAAATACCCCTCGTCTTATTTTAGAGGTCGTCTCTAAAATAAGACTAAGATCCAGATCCCCCACAGTGCTGCAGGGGACCTGGATCCTCCTCTGTGGCAGCTAGTGAACGTCTGCATGCAACCTCCGGTTGCTCATTCATAGAAGCCCTGGCAGAAGCAGAGGTTGTCTACACGCAGATGTCCACTGGCTGCCCCCACTAGACACCAGGGAGTCTGAAGCATGGGGGACAAGTCTGGAGATGCATTGGTAAGTTGGGGGTGGCATATAGGGGGCTATAAGGCATTTCTGTGGAGCAGAGTGGTATATAGGGGTATAAGGCATATCAGAGAGGCACAGTGGTATATAGGGGTATAAGGCATATCAGAGAGGCAGAGTGGCATATAGGGGGGGTATAAGGCATATATGGGGGCAGAGTTGGCAAATAAAATTAAATAAAAACAAAAAATGCATTTTCTCAATCATAGTTTTTATTAAATATGAAAATAGTCTACATGTGAATTATTGTAATCAAGCAAATACGGTATATATCATAACAAGATGACATACAGAAACAGGTGAGGAGGGCCCTGCTCAAATGAGCTTACAATTCTAGTAGGCTTTGCAAAAAACAGTGTTTTGATTTTGACCAGGAATAATATGTTTCAAAGTTTTTAACACTTTAGTTTATTTTTTACCTCAGCAAGTCATTAAAATTGACTACAATGAACCCAATACTGTATCATGGCTATATACCAAATCTTTCTAAGGAGAAAATGGGTTTGGTGTGTATGCTCGTTTTCTTTTTCCTACAAACACATGCATGTATACTTTAACTTTACACTTAGAACTAATATTACAGTTTTAGTTACTAGTACTACCCGCACTGCCTGAAATATTGAGATTTTAACTTTTAACTGTGACATTACGGGGGTCTTTTTTTAAGGTTTAGGGTGAATAGGCTCCTTAGAATAATACGAGCTTCAATAATTTTAGTGATTCAACCCTTGCTCCTAAATTTATATGATAATGTGTATGGCAAATTTCCTAATCTTTCTAATCCATCATATATCATACAATAAGACCTATATTCACAGACCATGGAAATATCTGTATTAATGTTCTCCCAGTGCATTTTCCTATATAGGATGAATTCAGGATAAAACCCAGTTTGCCACTGGCATGCTTATATGCTTGTGCATAGAGTTGCCTTGCTCTGTTTATAATGCAATGTAATTTTTTTTCAAGGTAAGTTTATTCAAAAATATAAGACAAGTCTTTAAAAGTTGTCTAAACAAAAGATTTTCAGCAAACTTTCTATACTTTTTATAGATTTACCTTTTGGTTTATAAAAGAAAGTTGCTTACTGAAATTCCCCAAGGCAGAATCCTGACTGTGAACTCATGAGCTTTTGAACATCTTGTTCCAAGGCTCTTATCTTGTCGGCTCTAGGGATATGCAAGGAGAGGTGTAGTAATATAACTAGAGAAAGCAATGTGGTCTTATTTCTCTGTTCCATCAAGGTGCAACTTAACCTTCACTTGACCTAAACAGTTACACAGCAGATTTGAGATCTAATAACCCATAATCAACCACTCTGGGACCATAGCATTTATGGAAGAGAAATACTATTTCCCTTAGACAATGGAACTCATCATTGCTAAGTAAATTCCGCAGAAATGATACATTACATTATCTATACGATTTGTACTACAGTCAGTGTTAGTCACTTTGTAACTGTGTATATGCTTTTAAAAATATTTGCTTATGATACAATTTGTTACAAAGCAAAATACAGAGGAAAATGTGATGGGGAAAAAAGTGATGAAAAAAACAAACCACCATCATATTTCTACAATCTTCACAATTTGAATACATTCTTAATGACATAATCAATATATCAAAAAGTGCAAAAATATTTAATATAAGATTAAGTGTATGTGTTAGTAAAGCTATAATATATATTAAGAACAGACATTAGGTGTCAATGGTACTTTATAAGTAAATGTCATTCTTTATAATAAAAAAAACACTTGACAATAATAAAAACAAAATACCATACTTTTCCCCAGGGACCCCAATTGTATTCACATCTTTCCCCAAAGGGAAGTACTTGGGGAAAGGTGTGTCTGGATGGTGTGTTATACCAAAAATAAAAAAAATGAACACAAAATACCATTAACCACTGCCACCATTGCCATCAATGCATACACCTCCCTCAAGGCTCCTCTGATACGCAATGCCATTATAAACCATGAACCCTAAGGCCAGAAAATAAAGGGTTATTAGGTAGGGGCTATCATACACATGTAAGCCTTAAAAGAGCAGCCATGGTGCTGAAGAGAGGTCCAGCATCTACCAGAGCTCTCTGCATCAGCATTGTTGGTGTCAGGTACCACAGGGATTCAAACCTGCAACCATGTGGGATCTAGGTGAATCACCTGTCTGCTACTCAACTGGGTGGATCTTAGATTGCAGTTTCCTTCTGCCTCTCCTTGGACCATGCTGTTCCCTAATGCTCTTGAAACACCTGCCCCTCGTTTGGTCAATCAGGCATCAGCTTAGCCTCATTGCTACAGCATTGTGTTCCTGGCCCTGTCTACTGAGCTACTGCTTTGCTGCATCTCCCGTGTATGACTCTTTGCTACATCAACGATCCAGTTTTGCGTACCAGACCCCGGCGTGTTCCAGATGTACCTACCTGTCCAGCTGTTCCAAGCTGTGTGCCCTGCCAGAGAGCTTCCACGCTGTGTGCCCTGCCTGAGGGCTTCCAGGCTGTGTGCCCTGCCAGTGGGCTTCCAAGCTGTGTGCCCTGTCAGTGGGCTTCCCAGCTGTGTGCCCTGCCTGAGGGCTTCCAAGCTATGTGTCCTGCCTGAGGGCTTCCAGGCTGTGTGCCCTGCCAGTGGGCTTCCAAGCTGTGTGCCCTCCCAGTGGGCTTCCAAGCCGTGTGCCCTGCCAGTGGGCTTCCATGCCACCTGTCCTGCCAGTGGGCTTCCAGTTTCCTGCCTGTTTTTATCCTGCTCATTCTCTGAACACCTATAGACAGGCGGCCCAGGGCCGGATTGACATAGGGGCTGATGGAGCTGCAGCTCCAGGCCCCTACCTTAAAATAGGCCCAGTCAGGACCTGCATTAACGCAGGGCCCAGTCAGGACCTGCATTAACGCAGGGCAAAAGTGGTACCTGGCCCTTAAGCCCGCAGTAACTGCAACCGGGCCCGCCACTCTAGGGGGCCGGGCAGTCCCCACCAGGGCCGGCCTTAGGGGTGTCCGGCCACACAGGGCGCCACAGCCCGGGGCCTAAATTAAAGCATCAGTTGTTTTTTTGTTGTTGTTTGTTTGTTTTTTACTTTATTTAACATCCTCCATGTTAAATAAAGTAAAAAAAAAAACATACACAAAAAACCCCCATGTTGTAATTTAAGTCCCGGGCAGGGGCGCCGAGCGGTCGCTCGTGAACTTTTCAGCAACCACTCAGCGCCCCTTACTATCCGTGACTCCGTTGCGGAGACAGCGTTTCATTCTGAGCGCCGGAAAATGATGAGAATCAATGAATAAATGTGTGGATGAATTGTGTGAATGCGTACGCGAATGAATGAATTAATGTGTGGATGAATTGCTTGAATGATTTGTGAGACTGCATAAATGAATATGTGTAAATGATTCGTGTGAATGAGTGAGTAACTGTAAGTGATTGTGTCTATCATGAATGTTTAAGTGATTTGGGGAAATGCAAAGATGGTACATGAAGGGTGGGCTGTTTGCCGACAAAGATGTCTTACACTGGATCAAAGTTGGCTCAGGCTGGGCTGTAATGTGTGTGTAATCTGGGTGCTGATCGGGTTCTATGTGGGCTGTGGACACCAGGGCTGGCTTTGGGGTGTGCAACCTGTATGCCTGTAATTTAGGGGGTTATCTATACCTTTAATGCTGAGTTTATATGTGAATTCCAACTGATTTATAGCTGCAAAGCTGGGTGTGCTTTATTCTGTTGGTCGGTATCTGGTATGCTCTGTTTCCATACATTATTATTGTATACCTACAAATAGAGGGGTTGTATGTCTGATTCTGTTTATTTGATCTATACCTTCAACGCTGGTTAACTTGTGATTTTCAATTGATCTATACCTGCAAAGGTTGGTTTTTGTGTTGATTCTGTTGATCTATACCTGTTATGCTATGACCTCTCAAAGTCATGGTCAGGGTGAGAAGGGGGGAAGACTGCACCGACTCTCACAGTCTTCCCCTAATCTGCAGTCAGTATGGCAATTTTTTTTGGTGTGGTAGCGGAGTGATTGCATGCTAGGGAGCGTAGAGCAGGGCCCAAGGAAATGTCGGTGTGGCAGAGCCTGTCCTGGTGTGTGTGGGTGTCGGTGGCAGAGCCTGTCCTGGTGTGTGTGTTTGGGTGTCGGTGTGGCAGAGTCTGTCCTGGTGTGTGTGTCTGGGTGGCAGAGCCTGTCCTGGTGTGTATTTAGTCATCTGTTTTCTGGCCCTTTACTTTCTGTAGGAATAAATTGAACTATTTAATTTTTACTTATCCAGAGATAAAACGCCCTCCTGAATTTGTATTCACTTTAGAGGACAAAACATTCTAGGCCTAGAAATCAGTGAGAGCAAAAGTAAAGATATTGTGTTATTTACTTTATTTCAACCTGCGTATCTTATTAAAAAGGATTAGTGGCACTAAATTGTGGCTTCAGGGGTCCCGTGTATGATTACTTATTTTAGTCACATTGCTCCGCCTAGAGGATTGGCTGAGCAGCGCAATTCAGTTGGGGTGGTCTGAGGTCTGAGTTTCTTCCCTGCTGTGCTGTGAGTCTGTGACTTACAGACTCACTCGTCGTGAGGGTGATCTGACCAGCCAAGGCCCAAGGAGTGCCACACTGCCACTAGTTTTTTTTGTAAGTACCAACTAAATGGCCAAAGATTAGTTACTGTTTTGAATCTTTCATTAAAGATATAACGCTTTATAAATTGCATGACGTTATGATTCATTATATATTTATGTAATGCTAATTGATTACAGTGACAAAAGCATGCTGAAATAAAACTAATAGACAACAAGAAATGGTACATTAAATTTGTCAGGATTTGGTTTAGCAAAAAATAAATAAATAAATAAAAATGGGCTGCTCAGTCTTAAATGCCCGGGCCTATTTTTTGTCCCAGTCCGGGCCTGCCTATAGATGGCACCCAAGAGAAAATCTAAAGCTAAAGCAGAGCACAGCCTTGAACTGGACACATAAGCCTGCCTACAACCATGTTCTGAACCTGCCCCTGCATTGAGACTCCTACCTGATCCGGCACCCAGTGCCCTGACTGTTGGCTTGGCTACATTGTGATTTGGTCTTGGAAAGTTGCTTGAAGTTTGCACACGGCCACACGTCATCAGCCACATAGTATATTTTTATCACTGGGCAGCTCTGAGTGCATGGCTGATGCAAGATCTTTTACTCTGAAGATACCAGATGAATTAATTAGAAATGTTCTTGGAATATTTGTATTTGATTAAAAAATAGCTTTGCCATGCACTCGTCTGCAGATAAATAAAGTTAACTACAACAAAATTAAATAAAAACACAAATTATCTTTAGTGCGATACTTTGTTACTGTATCCAGTGTTCTATTTAATGCCCAGAAATGTTTATTTTCCACGGGGCTTTCTCTTTAAGCAATACTAAATACAATAATTCCATGAATGAAGGTCACAGTGCTCTATGTGAAGAAGAATTATAGGTCTAATAAAGAAACATTGATATGTAGCTAATGAAAAAAGGCAAGTAGGAAGGTCACAGATATGATCAAATTGACCAATACTGAAAACAAGCTTATTTAATAAGCTTTGTAGCTTGTTAACATAATTAGGCAATGTTAGAAAGAGCTGATAATCAAACCATGCAACATAAAAAAAACCTCGCTAAAATAAAATAGTTTTAGTTTATTTTGTGGTATGGTTATTTTTTTAAAAGCAAATATGGTAATGTACACAAGATCGATTGTCATGCATGGAGTTTTGTGGTCTGCACCTTGTTATTAAATTATTAAAACTCTAACCTAGAATATTATTACTCAGTTTTCCCTACTTTTCTGGAAGAGAATGCCAGAACAGGAGGCTTACCAATTAGCAAATAATGCCAACACTTTACATTTATATTGATGTAGTGACTAAAGGAAATGCTCCGAAAAGCATCATCCTAGATACTTAATCAAACTACGACATACACTCAAAGCTGTGCTCTTGTTATTACTGCTCGTTTTGCTAGTTACAATTCTGTTGGAATTCAAAAAGTCAAACACTGTGGAGTAGTTTGTTTCCTAACCCGGAATCGAAAGTTAATGGAATATTTAGGTTTACTTTGTTTTGTTTTATTCTTAAAATGCATGATAACATTTTTGGATAAAATAAAATAAATACATTGATGTAAAGTTATTTTTGCCAAACAATCAAATAACAGAACAGGAATATTATAATAAATCAAGTTATTAAACTCTTGTTAAATATATTGGAAATAAAAATGATGTTACAGACTATAGTAAAAAAAAAATATATTATAAAGTCAGAATTATTTTTGTTGTATTGTCATAAACAAGATATAAATATTTGTTAAACATGAGCAAAAATACTAGATACATATAGATCTTTACATTGTATTTAAGTAAATCTTGTAAATTATTTTAACATCACCAGCAACCTAAAAATTAATTTACCAACCTAATAATTTCCAAACAATACTCAAGAAGGGCAATTATACTACTTGCCAGGAGAGCTTAGTAACCAATTGGTGAACAAAATGAGTTTTTCAGTGCAAGTGTAATTTCTGGTGGTTACGTCATTTAGCTTTTTAGAAAAATTTATTTCCATATAAAATTGTACTTTTGTTGTCTTTTTTTAATCAATCAAAAGAGATTTCTGCAATATTTCAGTGTATTCCCTTTTTCATTATTGTGATAAATTGGGCTTTTAAAAGGCAAAGTACTTGGCAATTTGTAGTTTGGTTTATTTTACCTCCAAAAAAACAACAATGTGTAGGATCTTGCAATGATATAAACACAAACATCTAAGACATTGAATTTAAACTACAGTTCTTTACTATATGTTTAACAATTCTTTCCATTTCTAAGTTTTCCAATTAACTGCAGTATATGTACTGAAGAGTCTTTTAAATAGAAACCTCACTGTACCTGCTGAAACTTAAATACTGGTTGACCCAGAGAGTAACATGATTTATGAAGGGCCTTTTTTCCTTCCAGGACAAAAGTGGTGAAACTCTTTTGGTTTAACTTCTCTGGATAAGTGTAAATAGTGGTAAAAAAAACATAAGCATCTCAGAAATACTACCTCTATTTTTAATGAAGGCAAAGCTCAGGGAGTTTTCCCAAATTAACAAGAGATCAGCACACACACACAGCAAATATTTAAGCGCACCTATATAAGGCATAAATATTGGGGATTCCATCACACTTAATGGCCATATTTTGCATAGTCCACATATGCCAAAGTACCCCAATTTTTGAGAGTCCTATATCATTTACCATGGCTATATTGCTTACCAAGGGGCTGAATTGGTGGGGCTGCATTGCCTTTTAACCCACTGAGACTCTCATGCAATTTAAAGCATTATTTAAAGCGATTATTCCTTGTTTTGTTGTGTGGACATATTGGTCATATCAGCAGCACCCAGGAATCTGAACGTATATGTAGAGTTTTGCAAAATTCTCAGGCCTGGAAATAAAGTCTTTAAAATAGAATCACATGATTACATTACTGACATTTCTACATTCTAAGTCTGCAGATTTTTTAAAACATGTTTTCGATATTTCCAGATGCATGATAACTTTTGATAACTTGGCCCACATTACCATATGTGACATTTACAAAATAGTTTCAATGATAAACATCCATATCTCACAATACTAATCCATGAATAATTAATCAAGATGCTTATTTAGGAATTTAATTATAGAATACTTAATATGAAATGAATGGAATAATGATTTATGTTCCATATTAATTTAGAATCATTAAAATGCCATAACTGGGAGATGTATATTAAACAGAAAAAAACATAGAATTACAATATAACTAAAATTATTATATTAAATATTAAGGTACAGACGCTTAAGAGCCACTAGTGGAAGCTTACACATATTATGTATACTGTATCTTAAAAGGTCTTTAAAGGAATGAGCCAAAAAACGAAACAAAAAATTAGTCCGAAATTATTTTGGGCCTTGTGCATAAATCTAATGATTATGTAATAAAAGTTATATGAGAGCCCCTGGCAATTTATCTCAAATGCTTTATCAGATATATGTAACACACACTTTTTAACCTGTGTTTGCACATTTAACATTTAATGTTTGTAGATTAAATATATTTGATATGAATGGTATAGTATTTTGTACTGCCTTTTTATTGAAGCTATTATTTTTAACAATTTTTACATCCTTTTGTTTAAAGATGATTCCTGTGAACAGTTTTCAGTTTACTCATGGAAAAATAACTGTCACTAACTTTTTGGTTCAGCATTTCATTGGTTGCTGAGATAATGTGAACTTTATATGATGGGAGAAGACAAAAAGTACAAAAACATCAAAGTCAGAAACAAAATTACATATTTTTCTACTATTTTATCTTCTAAAACTAGCAAAATGCATGAGGTTGATTCAAATTAATGTTTAACTACAGTATCTCCTGAGCATATTTTTATTTAATATGTGTATGTATATTTTTTGTAAACATGTACTAAAATTTGATAAACAAAAAAATCATAGATTTTTTTTTCTTAAATGGTACACGTTATCAATTCTGTGGTCAAACTAGTATAAAGGATCAAAATAAATATGTCAGAGTTACACAGCCATGAGAGAACCCTAAAAGTTGCATAGGTGAACCAAACATGCACACCTCTTGATTGTGGAGGGATAATATAAAAATGCATTTGCAAGAGGGAGAAAATAGTATTTTAACCGGGACACCCATCTAGCATATGCATTAGGATATGATGCATATAATAGCTGGGTTTTTCCTTTAATGATCCCTGCTAAGTTAACATATTCTGCTTTTAAACAGGACTACAGCAGTGGACAGCTGAAAATGTTCTCACAATAACATGCTTAAAGTGTACATGTTTCTCTGACTACCATAGTGTTATTATATGTAGAGCAATTCAGCTCTATAAAAACATACTGTACCTTAAAAACACTATAGCTCACATTTTACAAAAATAGCACAATGTGAATGTTGAGATGGCTTTAAATATGGATTTGTCTTTTATTTAACAATGCATAATGCTGCAAGGGCACCAAACGTAGACTTTATTTTCTTTACTATCCGCATACCAGTCCTGCTACCTTTTTAACAAATAAAGTAAAAGAAATTAAATATTGATTTTATTATTGCTTGAGTGAGACGAAAGGTCAAAAAGTACAATCAAGTGGAGGAAATAATAACTGTTTCATAAAATCAGGGTAAATATTACCAGAAGCAGTGTAATATTGGTTACAGTGTGCAGATGTTTCTCCCAGGCAAATCAATAGCTTTTTTTTTTAAGGGGGAACAGAGGGGCATCTGCTTTTTAATAAAAGCTTTGATGTTGTTCTTGAAACCAATTTCAAGGTTTAACACTTTGCAATAGTCTTTGTTACTTTTCAGACATAGTCTTCATGTACAGGGTTATGTAAACACCCTACTGTCATATATCAGAAGTCCCCCCTTGCCCCCCCCACCGTTACTAACTTATACTCTAGCACACTCACTATAACATACTCACACACTTACACATGAACACTTTACTCTAGCACATACACTTATATGCACACACTCTCTCTTCCGCACTACTCTCCCAACATACTCACTGCCTCATACATCACACCATTAAGTGGAGCCTTTTTCTTATTGCTGCTTGCATACTTCTACCACGGGTCAAAATGTCACGCCTGCTTTTTTAGGAAGAATTTTTTGACCAGCCCAGGAGGCAATTGCCCCAAAGGCCTGCCCACCCTTGGTAATATATTTTTAAAAACATTTCTTCAAATGTACATTATAGAACTTTAAAAAAGTGCAGAAGTGGTCTACAAAATCAGTTAGGGAAATAGAACACTTTAGTTGGTGAAGATAGGCTAGAACATATATTAATTCAGACTTTTAAAAAAATAAATAAAATAATTTTCACTTAAAGCAGCAAAAGTAAGTTTTTACAGTAAGAATAAAGATGTAGAATTCCCAACCCATAGAGGTTGTAATATCCAATTTAATAAATACATTTAAATGTGGGCTGGAAGTATTCTTTTAGCAAAGAAGAGTATAAAGGCATATAATGGTTAATAAGGACTGGATTAATTATAGCTTTTTGATCCAGTTAGAAATCATATTGCCATTTTATAGCCAGAAAGATCCAGATTTTTCTGTTTGACACTCAATTGCAAATTACTTCGCCTTTCCTCCTTCAGCACAAAGAACTGGAGGAAAGATAATTTCAAAAGAGGAGAAATGTGAGAATAAGAGGCCATAACCTAAAACTAGAGGGCCAGGGACTTAGATATAATGTAAGACAATTTTACTTTACTAAGAGGGTGGAAGATAAGTGGAACAGTCTCCCAGCATCGGTGGCAGAGACTAATACAGGGAATTTAAACATGCATAAGATAGATATATGGCTATCCTGAATCTAAGCCAAGACCAACAACTAATTAAGGTTTGAGTCTTTACATCAGGAAAACGGGGACAAACTAGATGGTTGAATGATTCTTTTCTGCTCTCAAGTTCTACATTTTTATGTTTCTACAAGTATGTCCTATGTGTGTCCATGTTGTTATTCATTTTGAATATTGTTAATTTTAATATTAGATTTTGTATGTTTTCTATTTGTCCGTAAGGCTCTATTAATTAAATGTAATAATAATTATAATTGTTATGCAATAGAAACTTTATGACCATAGGATGTACTATTACGTCCTATGAAATAAAAAAATACTGATCACTCTGCAATCAGCTGCAGTGGGGAATGGGAATCAAAGTTAAAAGAAAGAAAAAAAGTGTTTCCCCTAATTCATAAAAAGTACAAATATTTTCAAAAATAATTAAAACATTTATTTACATAAAGTGGTAGACTTTGAAAATTAAGTGATATAAAGTGAAAGCCATATGTGTCCTTGAAAAAAAAAATATATAAATTGTTTGAGTACACTAATTAAGGCAAAGGGGAATCACAACAAAGATGGCAAATAGCTCTAATCACTAAGGGGGTTAAAACCCGGGTCAGGAAGATGTTAATAATGCAATAAAAAATATATCTCAAAATTGTCCTGGGGAACAATAAACTTCATCTTGGGATACATTGCTTGGTAAATTTTTCCATGAGATCAACACCTAAACAAAGCAGTACATTGCAGGATTTATAGCAAAGAAGTAATCCAATTATAGCAGACATTGTATGACAAAAGAAAGGTGGCCCAGTAGTGTCAAAATATGTAAAAGCCAGCTTTGGTAACACAGACATTTTACTCGTTTCATAGTACCAATACTGAACAAGCCAGTACATTATAGGACATCAGAAGGCAAAAGGAGATTTTACTGGATTTATTGATTTTTGGATGGATTTACTAAATCTGCTGTGAGGTGCTGGATACAATTTTTCTGAAATTTTAACTTTTCAGTTAATTTTAACTTTTCATTTAAAATTTTAACTTTTCATTTAAATAATTAACTTTTTCTTTATCATGGAAAAACAGCTTTGCATTACGTTGAAATGAACCTAGCAGTGAAGGTCCACTTAGAGATTTACTGAGATGAGACCTGGGATTACTAAACATAAAAGTTATTTTTATTTAAAAAATGAACTCTTGGTTAACTTTTATTCTTAAATTGCATGTCAAGATACCAAAACAAAACAGTGCACAATGATGATTATATAATAAATAGAAATAGATATGCTGGTTCATAGGCGATAAGGCACAAAAATTGGTAAACATAGAAAATAAAAGCCATGTTACATTTCATAGCTCCAAAATCAACATAGGCAGCAACCAAGCATAAAACAAGCAAAGGAGAGTCACTCGTACGCACCTTTAACTCTTGGAGCCAAGTTCCACCATTAGATGTTAAAGGTCCGTGCGACTGACTCTATTGGTCACCTGCCTGCGACCAATAGAGTCGCTCTTATGGACTTTAACTCCTGATGGCAAACCTATTTCACCATTAACGAAAGGGGTTGCTTGAGTGGGCACGGAATATAATTAACATACACAATGTCCAGGGTTTAGGTCAGTGTGAATTGGACAGATGAAATTAGACACTGAAAAGCCATGAGCAGAAATCTTGAGAGATTATAAAACGTAGAGCTTTACTGACTTCAGACCTCTTAATGCCACAAACATTTGTTTCATTTGGGGGGAGTCATCCAAGATGATTGGAATTGGCAGGGGTACCTGAGGGCTGGCATCAGTGCGGAACTGTCTGAAGTATAGCTAATTTGAGTGGCACTAACTCAAGAAGCTAAACGCAGAACTGGATCCTTCAGTGGCAAGCAGTGTGTCCACCATGCAGGGGATGGTACGTCTGTTGGCAAGTAAGCTATCATGTTCTATCACTTAATTCAAATTTATTATTACAGATTGTTTACCTGAAAATAAATTGTCAAAGTGTTCAATAACACCTTTTATCACAATGTCCCTGTGTCTCTGTCTTTGTTGTAATGTAATTTAATGACAATATTGACATTGCACCCATCTTGAAATAGTTGTTCTGTTTAAAGCCAAGATGTGCTATGGTTCTCAGTTCTTTGAAATACCTTAGGAAGACAAAAGTGTTTCTTAAACAAATGCCACAAAAACCACACGACAGATCTGCAGGCTTAGGGGTCTTTGTGGAAGCAATACTGAGGGAAAGTGTAACATTTGTTGTAATCACAATATAATGTTTCTGCAGATTGCACCAAATTTAGCACTTATGCCATGAATTGATCTGGTATTGTTTTCATAAATATGGCCCTTATAGGACATGACTTCACTATATACTCCCACAAATCAAAGCAAGCTGTCTGTAAATTAAACCATTACATTCGATATATATCATCAATACAAAATTATATATTTATGGTAATATGGCACCAGAAGTCTGGATTCCTTCTGCGTACTTCAAATTCATAAGACTCATAAGATATTCATGGAAAATTTGGGGGAAATAAAGTAAATTTGCTTTATTTAATTGATGGAAAAATGTTTATAGGCAGTGGGAGGTACGGAATTAATCAGCGGGTAGGCTTCCCTAAAGATATTTGAAAGACTAGAGATTAATCCAGGGTTATAAGCTAGGTTAATAAACCAGGTTAAGACATCCATAGAATAGAGACAGCTCTTGAAAAGTATTTCATACAAGACAATAAAGCAGAAGACGACCAAAGATCAGATGAGTGGAGTGTATTTGAAGATGCGCAAGGAGATGAAGGTAGGTGTACCATGACACACAGCTTTTTATGCAATAGTCAAGATTTGAAGTTGATTTGAAGTTGAATCCTGAAAAGCTAGTCTTCTGTTAAAATACAAATAGCAAACAACCAATATAATACACAAATTCGTTCTTGGCTTATATGCCTACTGTATGTATGGCTTAAATGGTTTTTCAGTTTTTCCATGTCCTGTTAAAAGGAAACTCCTGCCATCATATACACTTTATCCCTTTGAGTGCCAGAGGTCCAGCTTCCCCTTGGAAGCTGGGATATTTCCAAATCCTTTTGTTTAATTGTACTTCCTAGGAAAACTTTTCATTTTACCCATAGAAAACTCTATAATGTATTTTTGGAAGAATTAAATTTTTATTGGTAGCTGAATTTTGCATCAACGTGGGACCAAAATAACCCACACAAACTCAATGATCCCTGAGGATTTCATAGACACCCTACATACCTATCTATGTGGCCCACCATAACTTGGCAAACACTATTCCCCTCCAATTATCCTGTATAAAATTCTGATATGGAGTAGGATGAGAATTTCCATGCTACAAAAAATATTACTTTAGAGATTAGCTAACTATAAATATATACTTTAATGTATTTATTATGAGTCCGTAGGGCAACTTTTCTGATAGTAACGACCTTGACTTCTATTTTAAAAGTGACCCTTTGTTAACTTTTGATATGCTATAACAAGGTGTAATATTTGCCACGGTCTGAGATTCTAAAAATTTTCTTTGAAGTAAATGTGACATCAGTATAATTGCCAAAACAAATGCTTCATTCCTTAACTAATTACTAATATTTTAATATTGACACATATTATATAAGGGTTATATATCATTTTTGACTACCGGGGTAATTCAGTAAGGCATTTCTAATAAGAATAATGGAGAGTTATGCCTCCCTAATGGTGCAGGTATGTATCAAAACAGAAGAGGATTAACTCTTTCCATGCCAGCTGCATATGTGATAGCTGATTGGCAAACTGGATCCAAGGGACAAACCATCTCGAGACCCCTTTCTTTTAGCGGAAGCTAAGTTCCCTATCCGCAGATGAAGTGTGAATAATTGAACTTGAGACAACTGTGAAATAAGCCTCATATTTACAGTGAAAGTAAATACAATTCTGTTCCCTGGGGCCCTTGATATAGGCAGACAATATGACTGCTTGCCACCAGGACACCTACTGTAGAAAAAAGTGTCAGCATTGTGGCAGCTGATCTATTGTGAGATTAGCTGCATGCAGGAAAAAAACATCAGATCCTTGCTAATATGTGGGGTAGCCCTACTGCAAAGCTTCCCAAAAACATTTTAAAAAAGCACATAATGTAACTGTTAGACTGCTCCTTTCTATATAAAATCTTCCTGTATATATTGTTTAATCATATAAGGTCACATTTTTTATATCTTTTTTTTTATCTCTTGTTCTTTCCATTGCTACAGCATTAAAAATATAATACTGCCTTCAGAAGTACACTGTGAAACTTATGCATTAAGTGCATTTCTGGGGCTAAGGTCCCAACGCGAAAACCAATGCATAGTACAGCTGATTATTCTACATTTGGCAATTTGCGCTAGATTTTTTCTTCAACATTGTACTAATAACTTTCATTCACCATTGTCTTTTCTGTCATTTACTCCAGTTTTATTTCTGTCTCTTCAGCTTATCTCATTGTATTTATTTCTGTCTCCCCACACCCCTCTCCCTCATTCACCACCTTTTTGCCCGTCTAAAGCCTTTAAGCCATAAAAATGTCCCTTATACTCTATTTCTCATTCACCAACTCAAATCCGCATTTTTAAAACCTTGCCCTTTTGCAAAATATGTAAGTACAATGATTCCCATCTCATTCACCTATACTTTGGATACATTGTTAATATTTAACTTTTAACCTATATATATATATACAGTAATTCTTGTATTTCTGTGGGTTTGCTTTCTTTTTCTCTTTTAATAAAGCTTTGAGATTTTTAACATTTAACTAAACATATTCCAATCAAATTCAGCATAGTTGATTACAATAATTATAGCTGATTGTAATTTTTTAAAACTACCTTTAACTAATTAAGGCATATCAGTCACATTTATGCATCATTTGTCATCGTTTTAGGATATGTTACATTAATGAACTCTATGTATGCATGAAAATGACTATATAATTATGATTCAATTTCACAAGCTCTCTTCTCTTTCAATATTGCAGATCATTCAACTTTGTCTTAAGATATGAGTTACATATAATTTTGTTCTCACTCTGTTCTGTTTTATTTCTTCCCTTTTTCTATATACCGTATTTGCTCGATTATAAGACGAGGTTTTTTTCAGAGCAAATGCTCTGGAAAATACCCGTCCTATAATCGGGGTCGTCTTATAATCAGACCTCAAATAGGTCTGACTATGAGACGACTAAGATCCAGTTCCCCTGCAGATGCAGGGGACCTGGATCCTCCTGTCCCCCCCCCCCCGCCCCACTTACCGGTACTTTTGAGTCCCCGGTGTGTAGCCGGGGCAGCGTGTAGATGTCTACGCGATTCGCGTAGACAACTTCCGCTGCAGCAGGAAGGAGCTGTGGCTAGCAGCGGGGGTTGTCTGCGTCCATACGGGGGTGGCCTATATCCGAGCCAATACGGTATGTGTGTAATGTATGTATGCACAATATGTCTTTATGTGTCTATGTATATCAGTGCAGCAACACAAGGACAGAAGCAGGTTTTACCCTATCTTACCTGTAATGTGTTATGTGGGTACATTCAGTTGGCTTTGTAACTTGCATGCAGTTTTGGAGGAACAAAAACTTCCTTTGCCCCTGGTCTTGTCTGTGGTTCCCTTCCTGTCCCCTTTAACATGATTTCTGGAGAAACTACTGTCTGGAGCTTTGCAATCCCAGGCTGTATTATGTTGTAAATATCAGTATGAGAGTTAAAAAAAAAGTACCAGCCTTGTAGAAGGGAAATGTAATAACCTTGCTGAGCAGTCAATAGCTTGCTTATGTATTTTTTTGTTTGTTTGTATGTGTATATATTGTGATGGTGTTTAGGACTAACAGCCAACCAGATAGCAAGGAAAACCCATTGTGGAGTTAGTGCTCCAAGTGGGAGTATGAAACACGCCTGTTCAAGAAATATGGTTGAACTTTTTCTGTGGTCTCCCACCTTTATTGGATTGAAAAGACCCTGTGTAGCAGTGAAGTATTCATAATATACAGTATATATGTATATACTGAGAAATATAAAATAAAATCATATTATCATTAATCTGAGAAAATATTTCAATACATTTTTGTTATTTCAGAGAATGATAATTTGATGTTTATGGTCTGTGCAGAAGTGTAAAACAATGATTATCCAATGATATTAAATATATATTAAACAAAATAGAAGATATGAAAATGAATTTACAAGTCAGATGCCTTTATTCAAATTGCATATGGCCAGTATTGTTTAGATTTGTAATGAAAATGGTGAATAATTTCCTGTAGAAGATGAGGAGTCACTGGCAATGTGACAGAAAACCTTTGATCCCTCAAATAAATGTCAGTTTGCACCAAAACACTCTTATATCTGCATAGTCTGAATTTATCAGATATTCCACAGATAGCAAAATAATGTGATATGATAGATGTAAATAGATAACAGCGCTGAACCAAAATGTGTATTACTGATTATTTTTCATTAATCTTGATTTCTAGAAATGACTTAATAAGCATGAAAGATTTGGAAGCTGACAGGCCAACAATGATATTTTATCTCTACCCTTAATCTGGACATCATTCTAGGATTTATGAATCTCTCAGAAAAAGCTTATTGGACACAGAAAAATATTCCTTTCTTTTAGCCTCATAACATCTAATTCCCTGAATAATAAGCCTGAAACATGATACTATGCTTGGCAAATGCTATTTAAACAGGGAAGGTGTCTCTTATTATTAGAAATTGTTCCTTCAAGCATATACATGTTTACACAACCTCTTAATCTGAATTATGAATTGTGCAGTGTAGTAGGTAGCCTTCAGGCAGTGTTAAAAGATAAAGATGGTAAAGGGTTATGTTGCCTCTCAGTGAAAATACTATATACGAAGTAAATGGGGCAAAGAAGCAAAACCTGTGCCCTCAGTGGTACCAATTTACTGCTTTCTTGTACATACTAATATATAATATATACATATAAATTATGTATTATATAATACATAATATATGTATTACAGGATTGAACTTTTTTTGATTTTGACATCCTACCTCTCCATTGTTTTAAGGGTTTGGAGTCTGGGTAAGGCTAATACAATCATGTGAAAAATAAAATACACCCTCTTTGCATCCCATGGTTTTACATATGAGGACATAATAACAATCATCTGTTCCTTAGCAGGTCTACAAATTAGGTAAATACAACCCCAGATGAACAACAACACATGACATATTACACCGTGTCATGGTTTATACAACAAAAATAAAGCCAAAATGGAGAAGCGATTTGAAAAACTAAGTACACCTAATGATTTGATAGCTTGTAGAACTACCTTTAGCAGCAATAACTTGAAGTAATCATTTTCTGTATAATTTTCTGTATGTTTTCTGTATGTTACAAAAATTTTGTAGATAGCAGAAAGCTTTTTTTAAACTATTGATAGTTTAAAAAGAATTAGCCTATTATGATATATCACTAAATATAATATGATAGTCCAATATAGCAAGCAGATCAACGGCAAAAACCTAATTTAGCCAATACACATTTTAAGCTATTAGAGGCTGATAAAACCAATTCCTAATTGAGAACAGATACCAGGTGAATTTTCCAACACAAATTGGTTTATAAAGTATCCTGGAACTGTTAATTTGGCACTGATCAGTTATTTCATGCCATTATTTATACAGGGTCTCATTAATAGACTGTTCTAATGTTATCTAATATCATGGTGAAAGATGTACCTTATAATGCCATCTGGTCAGAAAAAAACTATTTGCACTCATTATAAACCTCACTAACAGTAACCATTTACTTATAGAATTGTAAACTAAAGCTGGGAGAAAACATAAGCACATGTAATATAATTTGCAAACTGGTCAATTTATCAGACTCCTCTGGTTCTAATTGCAGTTCAGTTTATGTTCATGTAGTTATATCTGATGTAATAAATAAAGCAAATAAATGTGCACAGAAATACTTCAAAGAACAACACTACATGCTGTAAAGAGATCTGTTTATTTTTCCACCATGTATCTGTGCTAAATTAGCCATTTCTAATTATCATGTCCAGACATCCTCGCCAGATCCTGCCACTTGCCCCTAAAAAACATCTCTCGCATCCGCCTATTCCTCACACAAGAATCCACACAAACTCTGATTCATTCACTTATCATTTCCCGTCTTGACTACTGCAACACTCTTCTGGTTGGCATTCCACTGTCTCAACTCTCTCCTCTACAGTCTGTCCTAAATGCTGCTGCTAGGCTTATCTTCCTTGCATGCTGCTTCTCTTCTGCTTCCCCACTCTGTGAAACCCTCCACTGGCTCCCTATTACCTTTAGAATAAAATTTAAGATCCTGGTACTAACATATAGGGCCCTCCATAACACTGCTCCTCCATACATTTCTGCCCTCATAAGCAAAAACACTCCTACTCGATTCTTACTTTCTTCCCATGGGCTAAGGCTCTCCTCCTCACTTATCACCTTTTTCTTTTCCCGTCTACAAGATTTCACTGGGGCTGCCCCTTATCTGTGGAATCTACTTCCACTAAACCTTCAGTATTCACCCTCCCTCCCAACGTTCAAGAAACATCTCAAAACTCACTTCTTAAGAGAAGCAAACCATCTTAGCTGATAGAACATCCTTGTCATTGATACAACCACCACACTACCTCTCACCCTTTTGCTGTGCCTTATGTTTGTCACACCATTCCCTCAAGATTGTAAGCTTGCGAGCAGGGCTCTCTCCACCTAATGTATCGGTTTGTCTTAGTCTGTCAATTCTCGTCTTGTCATACCGCTTGAATATATGTATTGTATTAAGCGCTGTGTAAATTGTTGGCGCTATATAAATAAAGGATGATAATAATAATAATAATTACATTTCCAAATCCAATATCATATGTACTCTTCTCTCATATGGCTTCATTTGATGTATTTTAGTCCCACATCTCTTCACTCCTCTTCTGTTCTTCTGTATTTTTGACATGATTAATTATACTGGAAATTATCAATTATATTGCCTACCTATAGGGGTTCATTGAATGGTTCATCAAAACCTTAATCCGTGATTACATTGGTAAAAGTGTCCATGGCACGCACAGGTTAATTCTATTATTAATGAATTTGAGGCTCCTATACCTCTGAGGGTACTGTTTTGTTTTTTTATTTTAGTTCCAACACACATTTGCAACTCACAAGTGAATGATTTTTTTGTTATTGCTAATGTGAGTTCACTTTCCTCTAACTACTCTGGCAACAAGGAATGCCCAGTTTTGGACCATAAGAGGGGATCTAGTTGTCAAATACTCACCTGCAAACACTATAAACTTTTAAACTGTCCCTATGGGAGACGACTGATTGTGTCCCACATCTTGCTTGCTAAATATTCCTTAGTATTATGTCAATTTTGGAATTACATGCATAAACAACGTCCACATATCTGTTAAAAACTCCATTGCTATTGGTTTCTTTGCTTATTCACTTGTTATATCTGTGCCTAGATGTGATTTCTTTGTCTTGATTTCTTGATTTAGACTAGGCTTGTTCTTTGTCCACAACTGCCATCTGCCTGCCATGACACTTGGCTTGCCTCTGTGGTTTTCGATTGTCCTAAACAAAATAGTTACTTTGGCCCGGTGCCACTGTTACTATAAATTTCAATTCAATCATTATTATTATTATCTTTTATTTATAGTGCCAACAATTTACGCAGTGCTTAATACAATACATATATTCAGGGGGTATGACAAGACGAGAATTGACAGACTAAGACAAACCGATACATTAGGTGGAGAGAGCCCTGCTCACAAGCTTACAATCTTGAGTCATAGCCACCAAAATATTCATGAACTATATACCCTGTTTTCCAGAAAATGGAAGTAAGTAAAGTCTTTTGGGACTGGGCATATGTGTTGAGTGAATAGGATATGATCAAACACGTGTGGCATCATCACAGTGAGCGATGTTCACAGTTGGCCACACCAACATGTATCCCACAGGGTGTCTTACTATGAGGCACTGCAGGTAGGTATATATGGGAAATCCAGCCCTGACAGCACTGGAAAAGAGTGGATTATACACTAGTCAAAACATACCCTTTTTATTACTGTATATTTTTCTCTTACTTATCTTTTGTGGAGAATAAATGGTGACTTTGATTAGAATCATGTGTCATGTCTGGTAAACTTATACATTCAGGCACAAACAGCATCTATTTAATAGCACAGGCACATTTTTAGATAGTATGATCAAACGAAGGAAAATGGAGTAGATCACTATTTGTATTATTTAATAGAACATTTTGATTGTAAACAAATATTGTAAAAAATTAAATGCCATGCAATTGCATTGCATACTCTGATAATATTTGCTGATGTTTAATTTAAAGTGCGCTATTTATTCTGCTAAATACGGTATATTGATGTAAACGCCATGTAAGATATGAACAACAGAAGCTGCTCCTACTCACAGGTTTGATGCATTGAATCAACATTAAAGGTTGTCTATTAAATTATATTTGCTGTATTTGAACCAGTTTGTTCATGTGTACAAAACACAGTTCTTAGTTATAAAACAAAAAAGAGGCGCTGATGGCTAGTTACCTTTTGAGCCTCTGAGTGATAGTGAGTCCCCCTGGGTTATGTGGGTTTAAAGGGGCCAAATTTGGGATGAGATTGGGCCAGTCTCCCAATCAAAATACCTTTCCTCTTCCAGAGAAACCCCATTCCTGGACCATGGACTTCTGGAACACGGATTGATGGAACTTGGGGCTGGTTTTCATTTCCATTCAAATAAACACACCTAGAGAGACACCTCTTTAGTTTAATAGTGGGGGTAAAAAAGAGAGGGCTAAGTGGCAAGTCTGTCCATTTATTTATGTCCTGCACATATTTACTTTTCCATCCCCAAAAACAAGTTTCTGAAAAGCATGTGGCTCTCCATATTTAAATGTTGGACAACATGCTATTAGATCATGGACATCTGTGTTATCCAGTTATTGATATTTTCCTGTTAGTCACACCGGGAAACTAATAATCAACCCCTGAACGTTTCAAATCAGTCCTTTGGAATCACTGACAGCAGTTAAATTATTTGAAATATTCTCATGCAAGATTAATAATATACTGTACATGCTGCAATGTGTTGCCTAAAATGATATGAGAAGTTGTGAAATTATTTGGCTCTACAACATCAGAAATATTTCTGGAAAAAAGCATTAGATAAAGGTTGGGTATTGTTGAACACAACAACTCTAAATAAATCCAGCATCTGCTGTTATCTTGTTGATTACCTGAAAACAATAAAAAAAATAGTAGTTTATCTGACTTCACAGGAAGCAGTTTTTTTCAGACTAAAACCGATCATCTTTTAAAAGGAGAATATTTGTATTTCTTAAAACATAGTTATAAAGAGTTTTGTTATTCATGGTTTACTGTGAGATTATAAAGCTTAGCATACAATAATAGAGCAATCCATTATGTTATAGTTTCATACATAATTAAAAATTGACAAAGGCAACAGCACATGCTTACAAGGATAGTCACAAAGAGTCCAGAAGCCTGGCATTGATAAACAGGATTTCTAAACATCTCATAAACATTTATCGTCTTGTTTTTCAAAGAAAGGATTTACTGATGTTTGCTCATGCCGTCCACCAACAATTGCTTAAAATGAATGTTTCTATGGTACGTAAATGAATGTGCATTAAAAGTCAAATTGCTTGCTGAGATTCTAATAAATGGTGCAAATGTGGCTTTGTTGAAAAAATAAAACTGATTTATAGCTATATTTTTTTCAAAGGGAGCTATAATTTATCAACAGAAATAATAAGCAGATAAATTTGACTGTAATTTCAATTTTTTTTTCTTTACTTGGTGCAAGTTATATTAAAAATTGCTGCTTGTATTTTCAAAACAAATTTTTCATTAAAGGAAAAGAATTGTTGAACTACATTTTCATTCCTAATGAAAGCATACATTCTATACTATTGGGAAATAATTAAGTAAAAGTTTCAGTTCACTGTCACTGTTGAAAAATCTCTACTTCAGGATGATTTCCTTATGATTTTCTCTTCCTATATGAGGATATAGTAAAAAAAAAGTCATTTCAACTAACTAGTAAGTGTTTCTACAAGCATGGCAATAAACCAGGCAAATATCTGGCACGTACCCTACAATATAAACAATGCCAACTATACATCCCTGCAATCAGAGGTTCCTCTGGTAGCATCCAATATATCAATATTGCAAAATATTTAGAACACTTTTACGCAGAACTTTATAGCTTCATGTTTGCCGACAACACTGCTGATGCTGAAGCCTTGCTTCCCCGGATTCGGAACTATTTGAGACGCTCTGGTCTTCGTCCACTGGACCCAGAATTTTGTAAAGCCTTGGAGGCTTGCAGATCTAGCTAGAGATGGCTTTATAATTGATTGCCTCAGTTAAGAACCTGGGTCTACATGACTTCCCACAGGCAAACAGTAAAACTTTCATGAAAGTTTGAGCCTCTTTTTTCTAAAGGCTTTCCACTGATGGTTCAGTTTTACCTTCCCAGTCATTGGAGCTGGTTCTGACCCTACTTTTGAAGCTGGGAAAGGATCTCTGTGGCAGTTACCGGCCAATTTTCTTGCTTAACGTGGACATCAAACTGTTCTCAAAAATTCTGTCCACCAGACTACTTATCTTTAATTTCTAGGATTCCTTGCCTCTCGATTACAGGGAACCCAGAGCTTGTCGTGAATTATTTGTGGTACCAAAGGAGAGGACAATCTGAAGTAAGGCCGCTTGATATCCAGTAGGGAACTGTCCCCATTGGAAGTGCGCCCACTTTCTTAGCGACCCTCAAGTACCATCAGATTTGCCATTATCTCGGAAGGGGGGGATTCTCCAAGCTTACTTTTCAGATGGACATGTGTGTTCTGGAGCAGTTGCTTGTGTCTGTCCAGCCGCTGGTCCACTTGCTTTCCAGGATCCAAATAGTGGACAAAGGCGATGGCACTGACACAATTGTTCCATTAACTCTAAGATCCAGGAAACTGCTTACAAGATTCTGACCAGATAGTATAGTGTCACAGTGGGGGTCCATCAGATTTTCCTCTCATGATTTTATGACTGCTGGAGGTGTCTGGGGGTCTAGAGATGATTAGGTGCATACTTGGTGGTCCTGTCCTAGGATTCGCCCATTATGGTATACGTTTGCGGAGGTGATCCAAGGAATTGACTCCCTCTCCCACTTACCTCTCACCGCTCCTGCAGCTTTCTCTCTGGCTGCTTGCGCACACTGTGCGAGCAGCACAGTTTCACCATGGGGTCATGTGACGTCATGTGACCCCGATAAGCTCTTGCCTCCCATTGCTGGTTCAAAATATTTTAGGAAGGGCCCTTCTGACCTCGATCGGTGGGGTCCAGGTAGGAAGGGCCCGCTCTAAACAATTTTTAACCCGGACGAGGAGACAGGAAGAAGGGGGTCGCACCGTGCGACTCCTGTAGTTATTCCAGTGAACTGTGGACCTCATTCTGGCTAAAGGGCACTCGTCAGATAGCAGTGTGGGATAGTGGCATTTCACTCTGCCAGAAATATTTGGTTCTGGTGAGTCTCATCACTGATTCAAAGTAAACCAAAAGCAAAGGGGAAACTCTGGAACCTCCTCCATCCTTGAATTAATAGAACATAATGAAAATGAATTTCAGTTTATTATAGAATAAAAGAAAGTCAATTAACCATTGTCTCTCTAGTCATACATCAAATAAGGATTACAGTGCAGAGTTTTAGTATTATGCAAACATCATCCCACACAATGTCCAGCTCGCATTTCAGGGTTTAGACTAAGCCCCTTTGTTCCAGTGAAGGGTAATGTTAATGCTACAACATACAAATACAGTTTAGACAATTGTATGTTTCTTTGTAGCACCATCTTGGGAAATGCCCTTTTCTGTTCCAGCATGACTGTGCCCCTGTGCACAAAGCAAGGTCCATAAAGACATGGTTTGACGAATCTTGTGTGGAGGAACTCAAGTGGCCTGCACACAGCCCCATCTTAGCCCTATTGAACACATTTGGGATGAATTGGTACTCACCAATCAGTACCAGACCTCATAAATGCACTTTTGGCTGAATGGGCACAAATTCTCACATACTCCAAAAGCCTTCGCAGAAGAGTACAGGGTGTTAAAGGTGGAGCCAACGCCATATTAATGCCCATGGTTTTGGAATGGGATGTCCAACAAGCTCATATAGGTGTGATGGTTAAGTGTCTACATACTTTTTGGTCATATAGTGTATTTCTAAATGAGCCTTGTGGGTTAGGCTTGTTTAACCTATGGATTGCATAAAAACATCTCCAACAGGAAAAAATAATTTATTTTATACACAAGCAAAAATAGCAACAAAATGTTGGCTGGCATAAATATTTTGAAGACTGATCTTGTAAATAAATTAAATTAAGAAGGATGAGCTCATAAATATCTTGCAGATGGCACTAATCCTTTTAATGGATAACCAGATCCAAATTACTGCTACTCTGAATATGAAATGCAATTCTGTAAATTCATAGCCATAATGGAAACAGCAGTACAGCAACATTGCTGCTAAACAATCACTTGGTCAAGTCAAAGGGGGCACAAACTTGGCACCCTTTTCCTCAGGGGGTTTAAGGCAGGTTATTTTTTTTACATTTTCAAAGTTTGACATTTTACAGTTTTGTACACTAAATATACCAATATAATTGTCTGTAAATTAAAGTTAGCAATATATATTTTGTGACATTATACAGGGTTTTATGGTAGAAGGAAGGTACATAGATTCTGAACAGTTTATTTTCCATATAACGAGTTGTGAAGTAGGCAGCGGTAAGATTGGATCCCTTCCCTTTTCTTGCACTCTAATTCATTGGTGGTGCCTTTATAATAGCAGGAAGTCAATCAGCTGCAGGAATTGTTTTGGCTGAGTATTCGGTGAGTACTGAAGGAGGCTGGAACGTGTATCCAACAAATAAATAAGCTTGAACACAGATATTGAGTGTGTGTGTTATAGGGCAAGTGAAATTGTTCATAATATACTTAGTGGTTCAGCACTACAGTCAGGGCTGGCTTTTTGTTTAGTTAGTGCTCCAGAGTGGAGTTCCTGCCTTGTTATGGACATAAAGATCCTGCGCCCTGTATAAGATATCACATTCCAAGGTTTATGAAGGCTTTATTTTCATTTAACTGTTTTTTCATTGATGCATTAAATGATCTTATTAAACAAGTGCTTTATTTTGACACCCTCAAAGACTATATAGCCATTGAAAATTCCAGAGACAAGAAGCTCACAACATTTCAGAGCATATATTGTTATATTCTATATTGTATTAGATATCCTAACTGATCTTAATGATTATCCCCCCATTAAGTTAGCTCTCCTGTATTATTGTTATTGATTGCTCTTGTAACCTCGATGGAGTTGAGGTTAGGGCTCTGTGCGGGCCAGTCAAGATCTTCCACAAAAAACTCATCCAACCATGTCTTTATGGACCTTGCTTTGTGCATTGGGGCTCAGTCATGCTGGAGTAGAAAAGGGCCTTCCCCTATTCTAGCATGCCCCAGTGCACAAAGCATGTTTGGATGCTTTAAAGCCTCCATAAAGATATGGTTGGATGAGTTTGGTGTGGAAGATCTTGACTGGCCCGCACAGAGCCCTGACCTCAACCCCATCAAACACCTTTAGGATGAACGAATGTAGAGGCCAGGCCTTCTCGTCCAACATCAGTATCTGACCTCACAAATGCTCTACTGGATGAATGGGGTAAAATTCCCACAGAGACACTCCAAAATCTGTTTGAAAGCCTTCCCTGAAGATTGAAAGCTGTTATAGCTGCATATTAATGTCTATGTATTTAGAATGTTATGCCATAAAATTCCCTATTGGTGTAATGGTCAGGTGTCCCAATACATTTGTCCATACAGTGTATCTGGACTAAACAAACCAATGGTCAAGGAAGGCAGTATTGGACCTGTCTTGTTCCAGTCTCTATGGCAAGATATCCACCAGTTCTGTTCCTGATATCCTGTCTCTGCACAAAGAGATCAGTTATCTTGCTGTACCATGTTTCTACTTCATGTTGCTTACCTGTCCTGTTCCTGACTGCTGTTTTCCACATCATTTCATCCCCTGCCTTCTTTCCTGTCTCTGTCAATAGGGGACAGCTGGCCTGCCCCCCACCCCGATCAGTTCTAATTTTTCAAAATTTCTGAAATTAGGTGGAACTTAGCAAGGTCATGTAACTCAACAATCTGTGACCCTGCGGTAGTAGCATGGCAGCACTCTGTCTCTCCACTAGAGGCTACACATTGTATTCATAACAATACAGTGACTAACAACAAAAAGTACAACAGAATATACATTTGTGCACACAAGAAAGCACAAAGACAAAAACAAACAGGTAAAAGATCAGACATTAAAAAAGGTATGTGTAATGGACTTTAACACCTTGTAACAATGTGTGATACCTATAATTTCCAGGGGATTAGTGCAACAGGTGAGCTACAAGGAGGTTACAGGCTGCAAATACAGGAGAGGAGAGGCCGGTGGCACATGCTATGAGTGCAGCCATATTACAGCACCGTTAAAATATACAATGTTTACCTACCTTAAAACTTTGGACTCTGTTCTTTTAGAACAAGTACATTGAAACACACTGTATATGGTAATCTGTTTTTGTATGTGTGTTAGGTTCAGTAGAAAGTATAGAACTGAGCAATCATCTAAATGCCTTAGTTACTCTATAATAAATGTATCAAATGAACTGTCCAAAGATAATGTTCACTTACATCAATAGATAATGATGAATACTGTAGCTATCATAGAGTGACTGTTGCTGATCCCATCTTCCTTACATACTGTTTGATTCTGTTTCCAGGTAAGACCTAATGGTATATGTAGATATATACTAAACAGGGTTCCACATTGCATATTTTCTTTAATAGTGACTCATATTGAAGTGTATCTCCTAAGCGCCTGAGAAAGGGTGTAATAAATATATTAATTTCATGTTTGATAGATTTCCAAAAAAATCTGTTAGTAATTTTAGTTTGCTGGATATAACATAACATTAAAAAAGAGAACAAAGGGCTAGGCAGTAAGGTTGCCACAAAACATGTTTCTCCTTTTGCTCCTTTGTTTAATGTGGCTTTCATGTGTACAGTTAATGTCCTTATTTTGGATAAAAACTAAGAGACAGATTTATCAACGGTGGCACTAATTGCTGTTTTAGCCACTGGCTTTCTAAATATGCTAATCACAGCGGCTGTTCAACACAGTACATGAAATCCAATGAATGGTGGCATGAATAGAACTGGAATTATGCATCTATGATTTTTGTAGTATATTGAGTTAGTATTGCATTATAAAGAATACCTTTTTAAATTTGTCTTTCTTTAGAGGGAGGTTTCCATCGACTTCATTAACCTCATGATTGCCAATCTCCATCGCTTCTAGAGGGTGTTATTTGAAGACAATTTGTTTAAAATAAATTTCAATGCATAAATAATAGTTTTATGATTCTTACTGTGAGCGAAAAGCTAAAGATATGAAAACACTAAAATGTAAATATTAAAATGTATAAATCACAGTGAAATACCCATCCCCAAGTGTAGCATAATCCTCCTCACCTAAACAGGAAACACATTAATAGTATATATATAAATATATATATATACATAAACATATAAATATATTTAGTTATGTTTAAATACATTTTTTTCTTATTGTAACTTTGTAATATTACAAAGGTAAATCTCCATTCACTGTGCACATGGATAAAAAGGGAGTTGCAGTAGTACATGGAATTTAGTGACCCATTACTATGTATAAAATGAAGCGTGCCATTATGAATATTAGAACAATTCTAGGGTACTCGTGATGTAGAATCTATATAGATGGTCTAGGCTCCAGGGATATTTAAAAGCTAACCAAAGACATTACAGATGCAGCTTTAGCAATCTTGTCTGTTATTGCTGGAATTTTTTATTTTTTTTCGGTTAGGGTATTTTTAAATCAAGTTCATGCAAATTTAAATATAAGATATACATCAACAGATACAATCAGTTGATAGATAATACAATTGTTATAATTTATATTATCATATAACACATTGCCCTGTCTAACATTTCCCCTTTGCTGTCAAGCTCACTCTTTATCTATAACTTAGTGTGGCTAGCTGCAATTATGCACGTAGATTAGTTTTGGCATTGTAAACCAGTGAATTGCCTATTCAGAAGTGCATGGGAAAATTTCATCAGTTTATCAGTATTCCTGCTAGGGGCCACCAGCTCAAACGCCAGCCCGGACAGGTTCACCCATCCTGAGCACCCCTTTTTTTAATTGATCAGTCATAGAAACATAATTTGATGGCAGATTAGTACCATTCAGCCCATCTAGTCTGCCCATTTTTCCAGATGAAGAATGAAAATGTAATCATCAGTCTACATAAAACCAACATCAGTTGAGTTAATTAGGGTAAATAGCCTCAGATCAAGTCTTTCTTGGACCTAAAGTACATTTCAAGATATTTTCTTACCTGGCCATTCCAAAGAAACACTTCTATTGCTAATCTTGTGTAGGAGGTGCCTAAATTTATCTCAACAGATCCAGTATAATTTTGTTCACTTGAAGAGGTGAGTCAATTTATAAAAACAAAAAATAGGATTCATAATGTCTCGCCACAGCTGCTATCTTCCAAGAGCCCTTGTACTGATTTTGTTTGTATTTGTAATAAATATCCATCCAGACTATGAAAATCATTCACTGTCTAAGCCTAGTTTAAATAGGAGCAGCTACTAATTGATAAGTAATGCACCAAGTACATACTGCTTTTTCATACATCCCAACATTTCAGGTGTCGAAATCAGGTGGAGAGGGGGGGCAGGGAAGACGTTACCTGAATAACAACCTTGCAAATAGGTGACCAGTCCTCCCACCTGGAGGTCTGGACTATTATTTTTTTGGCTACTTGGACTGGTAAGCGAAGGTCAGAGGATCTCCCCAACAAACCGTGTTTCGTAGCAGGACAGTGGGATTGCTCAGATCAGTACCCAACAATCAGGGTGCTATTACAAACATTTTCTTGCAGAAGAAACTTAATACAGACGGAAACTCTCACACCTAATATATTAGATTAGCATGCAAAGCACAGGTAATATAGAAGAAGACTTGTCACATTGTGAAAGCATGCAATTACTAGTTGGGTGGGACATCACTTCCTAAACATTAAAAAAGCCATGAAGGTTCTGGGAATGTCATCATTTTTACTAATCAGTAAATCAAATGTATCGTTTGGTAAAGGAAAACTTGTAATTGGGAATATGAGATTTTATTTATGAATTTCCAAAGCCTATATGTTTTTTTTTAATAATTTACAAGTATGCAAAATAAATACTGCAAGAGTGGAAGGCATATGTTTTCTCAACGCGCTATTAATCATTTCAGTTGCACAATCATTTAATGAATAATAAACTTCAGTAAATATTATTACATCGTGGATATCACAAATCACATTATACAAGGCACATGGTTGATTTTACATTTCCCAATAAACTGCATTAGCAAGAAATGACAGCTTGCAGAAGTCTTATTAGATCTATCTGTAGTCCATCAGAGAAAGAAATGTGAGCATTACACAAACTCAAGATGATACAAATTCCATCTGGAAGCTCCCCCATTTGTAGTATGTACATGTAGAGCTGAAAGAAATTTCAATTTGTTTAAAGCACACAATTCCTTGCAACAACCTTATCAGGAACATGTACATGATCTTTCTGAAAGTATGACAAGACTGCTTCAACTTAAAGGGACACAAAAGTGTGCCTGAGCTCCCCAAACAATCAAATCACAAGAAAGTACTTTGTCAATACTTTCATATGCATTGTTCTAAGTTAAAAAAAATGTATTTACCTTAGGGGAAGGCTGCAGACCTGCAGCTTTCCACCCCCCCCCCACACCATTGTCCAAGGATTCTCTCATTTGCCGAGCAAGCACTGATGCTAAATGATGGCAATTATCTCACGTGCAAGGAGTGTTTAGCTAAACATATCTCCTGCACATCAAATAGTTAAGGAGAATTTGCAAGGGGGGCACCAATTCTCTTTTATTGGATTTATTAGACTTATCCCATGAAGGTGATTCACTCCTGCAATGTGAGATTATTTTACACCATGATTAAGCCTGTATGGACGAAATGCGTAAAACAAGGACTCTGTGCTTTGCTCGTATGTTATTTCAAGAGGATTAATAAGGTTTTTGGTTTTATATGGACGGTTGGATAAACTTGCCTTATTTCCTTCCGGAGTACGCCGCAGATATCTGCTAATGTGGGTGTTCTTGAAGTTCACGCAGGGTTATACCCGCGGAGAGGTGGAAGATGATAACAAATTTGTAATTCATATGAATCTGAATGTACAAGTCTAATGAAAATCACAATGTTCTCAATTCTCCGTTTATTGCATATAACGTAAGACAAAACAGGAAATACGCATTGATACAGCAAATGCAGTCGTGTCAGGTAAGGTACAGAGTACATAAAGGAATCATGGGAGTACAAGTACACGGTGTAAAATCTGCATCACAAAGGCCCGTTTCGCAGCGTATATCAGCATGAGTAGGCAGATACAGCACGGAGAAATGCAAACAGTAGAATACATAACTAGAAATTAAAAATAAGAAAAAAACAAAAAAGTGGACTGAAAAACCGCGACCCGGCGGCGCGTGTCCAATCACACAGGATGTTAAATCAATGCAATGTCAGGGCGTTGATCAAGTGAGTAAACATAAGAGCGCCAGTGGAACCAACGAAGTTCCACTGAGTGATCCTGCAGCACCCGAGAGAACCTCCATGTGGTATATAAATTCAACGCGGCGAAAGCAATCGGACATGGAAGGGGGAGTGGCGGACTTCCAGGATCTAGGAAGAACTGTGAGAGCAGCGTTGATTAAGTGGAACGTGATGGACCCCTTATAGGATTTATAAGGAATAGTGTTATAGTGGAGCAGAATAGGTGCCGGGGTAGCCCTAAAATCATGGTTAGACACCTCTCGGATGACTCGGGACACCGCGTTCCAAAACGGTCGGATAACGGGGCAGTCCCACCAGATATGGAGAAGGGAACCAGGGCAGGTATTGCATCTCCAGTAGGTCGGCGGCACCTGGGGGAGGAACCTGTGGAGATCAAGGGGAACTCTGTACCAGCGAGTGGTCATTTTAAAAAGTGTTTCCTGCACCCTGCTGGAGACTGTCCCCTTGTGGACAATCATGAGCATCCTCTCCCAGTCTTCCAGGGAAAAGGATAGACCGAGATCCCCCTCCCATAGGCTAAAATAGTAAGGTTTAGTAACCACTGCCGGGGCGAGTTGGGCAGCATAAAGGGTGGAGAGTAGGTGAGGGGGTTCATCCGCCCCAAGGCAGATTTGTTCAAACGCGGTGAGTGGACGGGCAGCGCCCGCCAAGACACCCGAAGAGGCGATGAAGTGCTTAATTTGATGGTATAGGAAAAGTGTCTGGAACGAATTGGCATTCGCTCCCGCCACCTCGGCCAGGGGCTTAAAAGAGGAACCTTGCGTTATGTTGCATACCCTAAGAGTGGTGACATTGGGAGGTAAAGAAGGTGCCAGACGTGAGGGGGACCCACCCGGGGCAAAGTCGGGGTGGCCGGAAACAGGAAATAAAGGGGTGGGTACAGGAGAGTCCCCCCGCCCACGTAACGTATAGAAAGGCCTTGAGTGTGGGGCTCACTAAAGGGTGAGGATTTTGAGAGATACAGCGGGACGGATCCGCAATCCAGGGAAGGACAGCGATAGGGCAGGAGAGGGCAGCCGCCTCCAGGGAGACCCAAAGCTTACTCGGCCCTATTGACCATTCGACCACACGGCGTAGATGGGCAGCTCTCCAATAGAGTTCCAGATTGGGAAGGCCCAGTCCCCCCATTGTCTTTGGACAGGTCAAGTAGGAAAATGATAGTCTAGGGGGTTTGCCCTTCCAGATGTATCTAAGGAAGGCACTGTGGCACTTGCGGAAGTAGGAGCGCGGGAGTAGAATGGGCAGTGTCTGGAATAGGTACAAGAAGCGAGGGAGAATATTCATTTTAAGGACGCTAACCCTACCAAACCAAGACACATGAGGGAAGGCCCATTTGGTTAAGTCAGAGTGGAGGGAGCACAGCAGGGGGTCAAAGTTGAGTGATCTCATTTGGGAGAGGTCCATCGGAATGAGGACCCCCAGGTATTTAATAAAGTCCTCCTTCCAGCGGAAGGGCATTCTCGTCTGGATGAGGTGAGATAAGTCCGCCGGCAGGTGGAAGCCCATCACCTCGGATTTGGATAAATTATTTTTGTAGTTGGAGAGAGAACGGAATAGGTCGAGCACAGACAACAGTCGGGAGAGAGATCTATGAGGGTCAGTTAATGTCACTAAAACGTCGTCAGCGAACAACGAGATAACATGGAAGCGGCCTGCGATCTCAACACCCTTGATCTCCGGGTCATTGCGAACAGCAGACGCTAAAGGCTCCACAGCCAGGAGAAACAGGAGGAGGGTAAGGGGGCAGCACTGACGCGTGCCGTTGGAGAGCACCACCCGATCAGACTGGACCCGTTAACAACGACCTGGGCAGTAGGCGAAGTATACAAGGCTCGGACACAAGTCAGGAATCGAGGTCCCAGACCAATGCCCTCAAGGACTTTAAATAAAAAGGGCCAGGAAACCCGGTCGAACGCCTTCTTGGCGTCCATGGAGGCGACCACCATCGGGGTAGGGGAATATCTAACGTGGGCTATAATATCAATAACTTTAATCGTGTTGTCCCTCGCTCGAAAATCACAATGTTAACTTGACTATAAAGCAGTTCATTGGAATACAAAAAATTGAAAACAGAGCAGTGGATGAAGTATACTTAGTTTTTAGTAAATCAGATATCCTAAACAAAAAGATAAATATGGAAAGATAAACCAAAATATCACCAACATGTATGGGTTAGGCAAGAACTAAAAGGTATTTGTGCATTCACAGCACAGGTTAAATAGTTAATTTGAGAATAGTACATTGAAATCCTGCCTGAAGTCAGAGGAGTCCTCAATAAAAGCCTTCTCCATACAAAAGATATTAACTTGAGATACGCTTTCCCCGCTTCGATTGTATTTCCATGTTAGACTTGCTGTTTAGCAATCAGAATGCATTATGCATTATACATGGACAGTGCATTAGAACTCTTTACATTACTTACTTTGTAAGTGCAATGCATAGAAAAATAGACATAAATCAGTATGTTGGCATAAATGCAAGTACAGTCTTAGGAAGCTCATTAGACTAGAAATAATTTAAACCTATGTATGTCCTCTCTTTTTGAAAACTTAAATAGAGCAAATTCTAATTGGGGACTTACCTCTTCTGTAGTCATACTGACTCTGATTTCAGGTATATAACGGTATATTTTTTACTATGACTGAAGAAACCCACAATCACTTTTCACTTTTTTAAATGTGGCTTAGGTACGGTACCTAACAGATACAACCCCTAAGAAGCACAACTGACTTGAACACATAATGAAAATGTATATGCTGTTCTAGAGCCCAACTCTAGAAAGAAAACTGAATTAGATTATGGGTCAATAAATTAAATTTTAAATTGATTCCCCTTCCAATATATTAGGTAATATGAAAAGGCACTGCAACATGATATGTCAAGGAAAAGAAAATTGACATTTCTCCAAACTGTAGAAGCAAGATATTTGGCCTAGGTAATCAACTATTAAAGGATAGTAGGTTGCTGTAGTCATACTATAAGCCCCTTAGAGTATTATCACAGCTGTATATGTATATATGTATATATATGTAAATGTATAGGTAAATGGGCTTCAGTTCTAAGAGACAAACACATACAACAGACAAGAAGGCCTTCTTCAGCTTGCACGGTGTGTCTGTGGGAAGTAACATGTAGATCTACAAAAACATGTTGTGGGCACAAGGGGCATACTGTTGCTGTTGACTAAACCCAGATCTTGAATGAGACCAGCGATGTCTCTAGTACATCCTAAAAGTCAGGTTGTTCCAAGGGTTCTATGTTCATTTTATAGCTTATCGCCTAGGGTGAAACTGGTTTGTTTCAGGCAACATGGAAGATTTTCACTTTTCTTTTCCAATGGGCATGCTGCTTGCAAAACTCTGAGCAACGGTGCTCCACTTAGCAATCTATTATATTTCTGAAATTATGTTTTCTTCTAGCATAGTGTAAAAAGCATGGTCAATGGTATTGCCTAGTTGGCAGTATCATAAGGGGAAATTCAACATTCTGGCTGCAGATGAACACAATATTTAAGTGCAGCTGTGCTTTTGTCTGAGCAGCTGATTGTTAATTTTCAAAATGTTCTCTACATATTGGAATTGTTGGCCATCTGGAACATTTTAGAACAGTAAATAGACTTAAAGAAGTAAGAATCTTGTATAGAACACAGTGATGTGTAGGCTACGTTCATTAGAATATGCCTGGTTTATGATTACTAGGGAAAAAATGTTCTAATTATTCATAACATTGCCAGTATTTCAAATGCTAGCTTTAGATTAAAACGGAAAAGTATTTTAGCATGTTCAATTTCTAAATTTAGCAGAAATAGTTGTATTGTAAAATACATGTTTGTAGGAATTGTGTCATGTTAAAAATAACATAAGTAACATAGAAAATAGAAACTATAAGGACAGGCATTTAAAAAAATAGATTATAAAGATATATACTATGTAACATGGGCGTAGGAACCGGGGGGAAGAGTTTTCAAGGTTTTAACAGGTTAACATGAGGTATCTGTTCTGGCTTTCTCTTTCCTGGTTGGCATATTTTTTAATTGACCTACCCTCTCCAAGACCCTGATAGTGCCCTTGCCACTTAGTCAAGAACTTTCAATTCATGGTAGGTTTGCATACCAGTACTCTATCCCCAGGTTTAGATACTCTCAGTCTAGCCTTTTTGTTATAATGGTGGGGTTGTTGACACTGCTGTAATGTATTCCTGCAATATGCTGCCGTATAACTGTTCAGAAAAGAGCAAAAATCCCAGTTTTTGCCATCTTTCTCTGTGGTTTTCTGCAGCATACGCTTAAGGATCTCATTAAATAGTTCTACAAGGCAGTTTATCTAAGGATGATAGACTGAGGTGCAAAACGGTGAAATGTTTAATATTCAGCTGAGCTTTTTAGTTACCTTACATAAAAGGGGTGCCTTGATTGATTAGTATTTCTATATTTATGCCAACCTGGGGGATTTCAAAGGGGAACTGCTTGGTGGCATAATCCAGATTAACAGCATTTGCAAATTTTACTTCGATAATGGGGAAAGGCATCAGCAGAATATGAAAGGCTTTGACTGGAGAAACAGAGATTCAGGACAGGACCCACAGCACTCTTCTATGTCTTTATTCAAGCCCAGCCAATAAAGCCATGCTTGGATAAACTGTATTGCCCTCGCAGACTTCTCTATAGTTTTCGTTTGTGCCTTTGGAGTATCCGGGATGCCAAACATGATAACGTCACTACTTATTGGGATTTTTCACCCCAAAAAGGCAAGAAACCATAAGTAAAATTTATCTGAATAGGGCTTGTTTCACACAAACAAAAACATAAACTAAAACAAGACCCTGGCTCCCTAGCATCAACTAAATCATTTTGTTTCCTAACTATCTTTAGCAAAATAGTAGTACAAAGCCCTCACAGAGAATTAAACACAGCATTATGGCCCAAGTTTATTCTGATACCTGCTGCTTACAATCAAATAATCTGTTCAACTTCTTTATCGTGAACAAACTCTGACACTACATGAAAAGGAGAAAAAAGGGGCAACCTTCTAAGCAATATAGGAACCCTTTATGTCAACATAAAGTGCACAACAGCAGCAAATTACTTGAGTATTTAAAACCACATAATGGTTCTGTCTCTGTAGCCTCCATAATGCAACTGATTTATAAAGGTCAATTGACAACTTGTTCACAGGCGCAGAAACATGGCCCCTAGGGAGAAATTAGTTCACCCATTCCTATTTTCTTTTGCATTTTGTGGTTTTGTTTTTTTATCTTTGATACTCATGGATCTTTTGCATTGTAAATATGACCTTTGGGTCTCAGTGAGCAATTATTATTGGATCAAATAACTAGACGATGAATCACAGATCTAGACACTCCAAGAAGTATTTGCTTACAATACTGATGCCCTCAGAGTCTGAATAGAATGGAGGGGGCCTTGACAGGGATGTAAAAGAAAGTTCAGTGGGGAGGAGGAGGAAGTGAGGGGGGTATATAAGGTTTGGGCATAGGGGGTTCAGTGCTTTTGTTGTGCCAGCTTACCCTGTGTTTTTCTCCCATCCTCCCTCCCTTTATGTTGTGATGTTTCCTGTTATTATGGTGATTGGTGTTCTTGGTACTAATCATGTGATGCCCTCCCATAAGGTGATGCTTACAGTTCGGCCCCGTTGGTCCTGGCAAGCTTATGGGTGTTCTGTTGTATTTGGGTCATTGCCGTGTTAATGCACCTTTTATGTTCACAGGTTGTGTGGCAATGACGTTAATTAACTGGCTATGGCCTTTCCATCCCACATTTGGTGTCTGTGTTTTATTTGGTGGGTGATTGGGGATGACATAGCCCGAGAGTCGAGGCTATCCCTGTCATATTTGTATATGTTTGCATCTCTGAAACTTTTCTTGAATCTATATTTGTTTTCTCCTGGGAAGATTTTGTAAGGACCCACTTAATCATGAACCCTGTTTGTATAACATTTTATTCGTTGTTAATGGCTGTTATGAAACACACCAATAAACAGTATTTGAAACAAAATATTCCGCCCTTATTTTCTATGCACATCACATTAATAATCATTGTTATTGTTAATAATATTTCTTGCCGTCTTTAATATTATATATCAGTTCTCTATGTATTGACTTTCCATTAATACACATGCAGCACAAAGAAAATCTAGGATAAGCAAAGCGTAAGGCAACAGGGATTGGTACAATGCATATTAATTCACAGACGCATAACCTGTTTAACTATTATATTTATCCTGTCTTGTCACTTGAGACACCAAGGATAAATTAAATATCAACTTTGTTTTGCAATTACTTTGATTAGACTTTGGAGGTTAAGCTGCATCACCAGAAGCAAAGAAAATAAATGGCTTGTTCCTCTTAGCTGTTGTACAAATAAAACAAGATTTCTTGAATAATTGTTTCTCTAATGCCCTCAGCAAACATCAATACAGTATAATCAAATCCATGTGTATTTATACAGGTGGCATACTGAAATAGTTTCCTACCTTATTGGTATGTCATGGCACATATCATATGGACCTGGCTGTTTTGTTGGCAAAAGCAGACTGAGAGGTCAAACATTTAGTCATGGACCAGTGGCTGTGGAAGAACCCATATGGAGCTGAGCATTAACTTCAATGCTCAAGTATTGAAGTATATCAGGATTCAAGTTCTAGGTAAGGAAGTAATAACCAGGTGATCTACAGAAGGCGAGGTGAACACAAGATCAAAGCAAAGGAGGAACAATAGTAATACAGGCCAAGGTATTACAACACAAGAACTAGGCAACTTAGGAACAAGGTAAACACAGAAGCTTGGGAAGTATGGTAAAAGGGAAGAAAAAAAGCCAGAACAAGATAATCACAGGAAGAAGGACAGAAACAAGGAAAAGACCCAACATGTCAGAAGCCCACCACAGAGCAGGGGGAAAGGACAATCATATACATGTTTAACTGTACAGGCAATAGGGTGATTAGTTACAGGTCTATTAATAAGACCCAATATCCCAGAGTAGCATAATATAAGGTGGAGGAAAACCTCCAATAAGTCAAAGAACAATCTAAAGAATGAATTAAATATGAGATGAAGTATGTCTGCTGGTGCAGACCTGCATATAAGTGTTTTATTGAATTAATTCTGGGTTCCTTTTGTGTCATATTAGACATTTTCTTTCTGCTTAAGTGTTTTGAATGAGAAGGAATTGAACATATTGGGCATGTTGTATTCCAAATATGACTTGGGCAGCAAATTACTTGGCCCCTTGCTGGAATTGCCCCCCATGCTGAATGTTCACAGCTCTCCCCTGTGTATTTGACTTTATACTGTTAAGGTCAGAGGTATTATACAAGACCACCAGGCCTGAGATCCATTCATGCTCTGTATTCAATAAGCTTCACGCTTCATGTTTAATAGTTTATAAAAATATAATATATATTGTATATACAGAATTGTATATCAGTCAGTATGTATGTGTTAGTGTATGTTGTTTTTATAGTATTTGCATATATATTAGAGTGGGGAGTTCGTAGAATGTAAAGAGTGTGTGTCCCAGCATGCAGTGTTAGAGTGTGTGTATTGGTGTATGCTAGTGTTACACATAACAATGGTTATGGTCGAGTAAAGGTGATGAAAAACCCTTCCACTTAAAGTAAAGGGGATAGCAGAAACATTAGTGTCAGCATGAGTGTGTGTGTGTGTTAATTAGGGCTGCAACTAACGATTATTTTAATAATCAATTAGTTGGCCTATAATTTTTTCGATTAATCGGATAAAAAAATGCACATTTTTTTTATTTAAAATAAAGTAATAAAAAACTTACAATTTACACTTTCATGTCTTTATCACAATGACATTTCTCTATTCACCTTCTTATTTTACTGACATAATAATAAAAGGTACAAGAACCCAAACACAGTGTTTCTCAAACTAGGTTTTAATACAAAGTAATTAGTAAATATGCCTTGTTGATGTCAGAGGGCAGACAGTTCGAGATGACAGAAAGGCAACAGTAACTGAAATAACCAAGGTATGCAGAATACAATCTCTAAACACACAACACATCGAACCTTGAAGCAGATGGGCTACAGCAGCAGAAGACCACACTAGGTGCCACTCCTGTCAGCTAAGAACAGGAGACTGAGGCTACAATTCGCACAGGCTCACCAAAATTGGACAATGGAATGACTGGAAGGACGTTGCCTGGTCTGATGAGTTTCGATTCCAGCTGCGACATTCAGATGGCAGGGTCACACTTTGGTGTAAACAACATAAAAGCATGATTCCATCCTGCCTTGTATTAATGGTTCAAGCTGGTGGAGGTGCTGTAATGGTGTGGTGGATCATGTCCGTCCCTTTATTACCACAGTGTACCCATCTTATGATGGCTACTTTCAGCAAAATAATGCACCATATTGCAAAGCTCACATAATCTCAGACTGGTTTCTTGAACATGACAATGTGTTCACTGTACTCCAATGGCCTCTACAGTCACCAGATCTTAATCCAATAGAGTAAATTTGGGATGTGGTGGAACGTTTGATTCGAATCATGAATGTGCAGCCGACAAATCTGCAGCAACTGCGTGATACCATCATGCCCATATGGACCAACTTCTCTGAGGAATGTTTCCAGCACCTTGTAGAAATTATGCCACGAAGGATGAAGGCAGTTCTGAAGGCAAAAGATGGTCCAACCCGGTACTAGCAAGGTATACCTTTATAAAGTGGCCAGTGAGCGTATATCAAAGTTGGATTACGTGATTTCTCATAGGAAGGTTAAGGAAACTCTACAGGGTTTGAGTCTTTGCCATCTTTGTCCCCAAGCAGCATGTCTATTCTATCTTTGCCCCAAACAGCCTCCATGTGACATATTTGCCCCAAACAACCTGCTGTGCCATTGTAACGTTCACCCTTTGCTGTATGGACTTGGTTAAACTTTGTGCCATTCATTTCATGTTTCCAGCCACTAGTGGCCGCCCTTGCCATTCAGAACCACTCAGACTAATTATCAGGTCCAGCTGCAGTTGCTTACCTGATCAAGTCAGCCTTTATAAACCTGCCCAGCCCTGCAGTCTGGGCCTTGACATTGTCGTTTGAGGACTACCTGCTTTGGTTCCTGCTTTGGTTCCTGCTTTGGTTCCTGCTTTGGTTCCTGCTTTGGTTCCTGCTTTGGTTCCTGCTTTGGTTCCTGCTTTGGTTCCTGCTTTGGCTCCTGATCTGCTCCTGCTTTGTCTCTTGCCGTGTTCCTGAGTTGCGGCCAGCGCCGTGTGCCCTGCAAGAGGGCTTCTAGTCATGCCGTGTGCCCTGCAAGAGGGCTTCTAGTCATGCCGTGTGCCCTGCAAGTGGGCTTCCTGCCGTGTGCCCTGCAAGTGGGCTTCCTGCCGTGTGCCCTGCAAGTGGGCTTCCTGCCGTGTGTGCCCCAACGAGAGGGCTTCCTGCCGTGTGTGCCCTGCAAGAGGGCTTTCTGCCGTGTGTGCCCTGCAAGAGGGCTTCCAGCCGTGTGTGCCCCAACCCGAGGGCTTCCAGCCGTGTGTGCCCCAACCCGAGGGCTTCCAGCCGTGTGTGCCCCAACCCGAGGGCTTCCAGCCGTGTGTGCCCCAACCCGAGGGCTTCCAGCCGTGTGTGCCCCAACCCGAGGGCTTCCTGCCGGGTGTGCCCCAACCAGAGGGCTTCCTGCCGGGTGTGCCCCAACCAGAGGGCTTCCTGCCAAGAGACTTTCTTTGTGTATATATATTGTACCATCATATGCAATACAACTCTTATTCCGCATTTTCTGTCCGTGAGTTATTTCCTGCGCCTGTCTGTACCAACCCCAAAGCCATCATGCATCGTGGGGTACAGACAGAGCCCCTCGAATCCCCTGCACCTGGGCTCCTTATCTACCTGTGTCCTCGGTTCATGACAGCCATCCTTGCCCCAAACAGCCTCTATGGAAAAAGGTATTAGCTGGGGGGTATCTGATTTTGCCAGTATCTGCAAAGGATTTTGTGAAGATTGGATTAAAGTACTAAAGACTGCCTAGTGGGCTACTGCCTGGTTACAAGAGTGATCCATGCGGTATACAAAGACCCCAAATATATCTCCAGTTTTCAATGCAATAATAATAAAAAGAATAAGAAAAATAAAACATATCCTAAAGATTCCCATACACCTCATATCCACCCTAACTACAAATCTAAAACAGAAAAACCTTCACTGCTCCCTAACCAATATGTTTTAAAATATTAAAAACTGGCATAGTTTATATCGGAGCATGTTAGCCTTCAAAACATAAAAACAATATGCATGTGGGGTATTAGCAGGGGAGGACTGGAGCCTTCAGACTTGGGGGCCACGCAGCTGTATCTGTGCCCCCAGGCCAGAAGGTGTTCTCAGGTTTTATTATTATTAGAAATGGTTATTTCTTTATATATCTGTGTACTTGTTTCAATTACTATAGCAAGAGTAAATGAAAAACACTGATTACAAAAATTGTGTAGCTCATATTAAAAATACCTGTATTTTTTAGTCTTTTGATACAACAATTTGGGATTTTTTCTATTATAGATATAAAGAAGCATATATTATCTGAACCTTAATTATACCATTACTTTAATCATGTATCATTGGTTCAAAGGCATAAAAAAACATCTATAAATGTTAATGTAATCAAGTGTGGATTTTTTTAAATTCAGGCTTCACTAATTACCATCACCACGGCATGTCTGTATTAGGCAGGATCAACATTGCGTGTGTCTTTAGGAAGGAAAAGTTCCTAAATGATTTAACTAGGTGGTATAACATAGGTTTGAATAAATTAAATCAATACTGCATCCAAGCAACATATGCTTTGGTTGCTAATATCTCTGAGTTCAATTACTGTCAACCTGTAAAAAAATTTCTTTAAGGATATTTAGGTTATATTTTAGATATATTTTCTGAAATTGTATTATACATAGAAACATATGTGATCTTGGTGTGGTAAAGGTGTCTAATGTGTGTGTGTGTGTATATATATATATATATATATATATATATATATGAACAGACCATATGGCAGCCCCTGCCCTGGGCAGCAATCACAAAACTGGCATCCTCCTGGCCTATGCTTCTGTTTATTAATTTACGCAAATGTATATCCATTGCATAGATTCACATGTGTACACATAGACACATATACATGTAAACAAGCACAAATACATCCTTAGTTCACATGGTGGCAATTTTAATCAGTTTATATACTGACTTTTTTTACTTGCTTACGTTATTTTATACACTGACATACTTACACACTCATCTATATACACATTCAAACATACAAACATTTACATATACTGACACTAATACATACACACACACACACACATGTATATATTTAGGACCCCTACCAGCTTTCCTACATTTGTTAGCTGAGGAGAGGGCTCATTCTCAGTAGTCCACCGGCTGATGGCAGCTCTGCCTTACTGCTCTCTTGCGGTCCTGACGTGCTGCCTGTATGCTGAAACTGAGGGAGCACTGATGGAGAGGGCATTTCTGGGGGCCGCACTTACCTTTACCAGACAGTCCTTTCATGCATTTACTGCTGACTGAGGAACTGATCAGTGGATTGCAGCAGTAGCCAGCCCAGCAGTATACCAAGCCCCAGGAGCAATTACACACTAACATACTTTCACACTCATTCATACAGACACTCAAAAATACTTAGGAGTATTGTATTTTCTTCTGTTTTTACATTATATAACACTTTAGTATGAGCACTAGTTATGTTATGTTAACCTAATATACTAGACATCGGTGTGGTCCAGGTCAGAAGGGCCCTTTCTAAACTATTTTAAACTGGTACGAGGAGACATGTAGGTACGCCAGTGGTAGTGAGGACTTTCAGGCAGCAACATATTCTGGCCTAGGCCTAGAGCTTCAGGTCCCCTGCAACAAATCCAAGGGGGTCAGTCAGTCAATAGGCTGGTTACAAGGGAGCTCTCCGGTCTCTCCCAACTAGCCAATTTACACTGAGCAGACATAGCCTTCATAGATTGCACTAGAAGGCAATATACATCATTAAGAAAAAGGACACTGGGATATAATGTCATAATATCGCACTCTCCAATGAGGATGGTGACCATAGAGGGGGAGGCTGTAGGCAGCCATCCAGGACAGCATGAAAACCAGGACTGTTGGAAGGTATGCTTCCAAGGTATACAACTACTATCTGCTATGCCTATCATTGAACGTTATTCCTATTTGTAACACAAAATTATAATAAACTTGAAAATAATCTAAAGCTTTAGAGAAAGAGAAACTAATAATCAACAAAGATTACATTTGGAGATTTTGCTAACATAGCGATACAATGTAATGATTGTATTAAAGACAGGAGGTGAATATTATGGTTAACTTCCTTTACTATTCACCAAAAGAAGAAAACTGAATAATACAGCAATTGAATAGTTTGTCTCCTATCTTTAATAAAATTATTACTAGATTTTATTACAAGATACGACAGACATATCAATTAATCAAGGATGTCGAAACCTGGGAAACATAAAAAAAGAAAAAATGGTTCTGCAATCAACTCCCAGGAAGCTGGGTGCTAGCAGGAAAAAAGGGACAGCATATGAACAAAGAAAAGGAATCCCAGCACCTTGACAAAGGCTTTCTCTAAGTAAAGTAACCTAAAGATTGGAAGCTGTTTAGAACCCTGAGAAACAGGCTTAAAATAAAACTCTCTAAACATAGACTAATCTGCCAGTTTCTGAATATTCTCAAATCTAGTGTTTATCTCCCCTGTCTCCCTACAGTTCCCCTGTCTCACTACAGTTGCCCCTTTGCTGTAATCCAGTCCTCCTCATAGCTTCAGCTTCTGTTTCCTTTATAAGGTACGCCCACCCATTTGTTATGTTTGTCTCAGTCAGCAGTCTAAAGGTATGTCCTTCTTGGTTCTGTGTTTAGATTCAATGTTTAGTTTCAGCTTATTAGTAATTTAGTAGGCAGGGTTTAGCACTAGGACCCACCTAATATTGGAGTACTTTTGCGTAGTGATGGGCTAAGCATACTATGGCCATGAGATGTGACTAAATCTCCAATTGTTATCTTATAGTCCTAGGCTAGCCCTGTATTTATGTGTGTCAGTCTTTTATGTGCCTTTGCCCTCTTTTCCCTGAATCATCTGAGGATCTCGGTTCCTCTTTCCTCTCCCTATGTCCCAGTTAAGATATCTTATCCTTGCTTAAAGGAGAAGCGTCTGAGGATCTCGGCTCCTCACTCCATCCCCTGTGTTCCTTGCCTTGTTCCCTGTACCATGTATGTCTTGTCTGGCTATGTTTCTTGAATAAGTACATAATCATTCAAATATTAATCTAAAATTTTATAGATAGATATTTAGTAATTTATTAAGCAATACTTATCTCTGGGGGATCAGCAAATAAAGAGGATTTATGGATTTGTGGGAACTTTATATATTCCATTGTTATATTATTTGTTTAATTAGGGGATTCTATAGCTATCAAAATATTTAACGATTCATTATATAATAATATGATGAATCCTACTGTCTTGTAGTAAATTCCCTGTTACAGAATATCCCATTAAATAGTTGTACAATATGATAAAAGGAACCGGCCTAGTGGTGTAATATGCAAATTTCTACATAATTGTTCTACCTCCGGAAATCCTAAATATATTAGTTTACTGGATTACTTGCAAACCTATTAATGTATATTTATCTTACATGGATACATTAATTTTAATTACATTTTTGAACTTGTGACCTATGATTCCCAAGAAACGAAGATAATTAAGATTAGTCAATAGGAACAAATGCCTTGACATTATAAACGAGGAGGCTTCTTCAACTGTAATCCCACTTTAATTGTATGTATTAGTAATATTTTAACAACCAGACACATTTTTCGTGTCTCTAATTAAAGACATATTTGAAAAAGGCTATATTGTCTGTTTTTGGTTAAATTGTTAAAGATTACTAAAAAGCTAGGCAGTTTGTTGGGCATTGGCCAAACTCTAGAGCATAGGGGTCCTCTGACCACGTGTTTTCCAAAACATTTTCATTATTTTTTAATAGTTTTATTAATATCATTAGAATTTCAATATTTAACACTATTTTTGAGAAACATTATGCTGAGCCACTAAGTTATATCTATTTTCTCACATTGGCAGTAACAAGTTAATTTCTTAAAAGTTTGATAGGTTGCAAACTGTCTACAGACAGATGAACCACAACATATTCCAACTAGGTACCAGATAAGATAGCTCAACTCTTTTTCTGTACCTAGAAGTGGAGACTGGACTAAATTTAAAAAGGCCAAGAAGATTAAAGGTTAGAACGTTTAGGTGAAAATACCTCTTCCTATAATGAACCAGAAGAGGCCCGCCTTGGGCAAAAACCTAGATGATTTTATTTATTTATTGATTGATGGTATAGTATAATGTGAAGATAAAAGAAATGGGATACATGAAACAAATTGTAAGAAGAAGAGAAGGGTAAAGACTGAAGAATCTCTCCCATGTATGTACGGATCAAAGAAAGGACTGTGCTATGAGGTTAATAGAGAGTTTCATGGGCCAAGTGTCACTGGCTGACCTTGGACAGAAAGAATATAGCTTGACCCATCTACTGGGGGCATAAATAATTTCCTGCACCATAGTTACATGGAACTTTGGAATTTCTGGAATGAAAAACAAAATATGAAATATTTATCCTATATTATCTTGTAAATAACTCTCTTCAATAAACAAACTCCTTGGAATACAAAGAGAATTTATTTAAAAACATGTTTTATTTAACTTGTACAAACACCACTAATTAGACCTTATCTGGCTTAGAAGTATTATATTACTAATGTAATGCCTAGCATTGGCATTTTAGCAAAGGGAGTTATTTTAAAAAATATAATAAACCAAACTCAAACCAAATGAAAAAATACCAACTACTTTGGAAGCATGATCAATTTTTAAATTTAGCAATTTAACAATTACAATTTAACAATTAAAAAAATGTGTTGAAAAAATTTACTAGAACTATTTTAACTACTTTGATATTTTCATGATTCAGAATAGGACCCCATTATAGGTATATACCGATTATACCGATTATATATGATTATAAGACGACCCCCCAAAATCTAAATATTAATTTAGGAAAAAAACAAAAAGCCTGAATATAAGACTACCCTATAGGAATATTAATTCATGTAAACAATTTTTTCATATTTAATAAAAAGCTATGATTGAGAAAAATATATATTTTTTATTTGCCAACCTGCCCCCCCAGTTATGCACATCTGCCCCCAGGGTTGCCACTCTGCCCCCAGAAATGCCTTATACCTCCTATTTGCCAGTCTGCCCCATGATGTGCCTTTTAACCCTCTATATGCCACTCTGCCTCCAGAAATGTCTTATACCCTCCTATATGCCACTCTGCCCCATGATATGCCTTTTAACCCCCTATATGCCAGAGTGGCATATAGGGGGTTAAAAGGCATATGATGGGGCAGAGTGGCATATAGGGGGTTAAAAGGCATTTCTGGAGGTATATATATATAACTGCTAACAGCAATCACACTCCTATCAAGCCAAGGCAGCCAGTACATGCTGGAACCTGGGGATGATAGGAGTGTGAGTACAGCCTCCCTATGCCATGCTACCACCACCACCCCCCTTACACATCCATGCTATCACACACTCATTCACAAACATTTAAATACTCATTCATTCCATTTATCACACATACTTGCTCAAAAACCCTCCCCCACCCCCTTACCTGAACTGCAGATCTCTCACTCTAAGACTTCTGCAGGGGCCGGCTGTGCGAGCAACTTCTCTGGCCCCGCCCCCAGAGGAAGGAGGGGGGAGGCAGAGTTATGTGACACTCTTCAAGCTTCCTGTTCTCCTGCCACCGGTAGAAGAGAAGCTGCTCGCGACCAAAGCACCGGTAAGCAGTCTGGCCCCAGCGGAGGTCTGATTAGAAGACGACCTCGATTATAAGACGAGGGGTATTTTTCAGAGCATTTGCTCTGAAAAAAACCTTGTCTTATAATCGAGCAAATACGGTAATTCAAACTAGATCCACACACACTTTAAAATGTTTAGCTGCAAAGATAGTTCTTTAGAAAATTTGTAATTGTAAAAGGAATATTTATCAGTGTAAATTCAATTAAATGGCAGGTTAAATTACAATATCATAGAACTCATATCACTCTTGCTGAAAACACAAATAAACACTAAGCAGGCATTAATTTTTAAGCATATCATTTAATGCTAATTTATTTTTAAAATGATAGTTAATTTTTGTAATCAGACTGTGATTAATTACATTTCAAGTATGTAAATTTGATATGTCCCCAAAATCAAAGGGCAAGTTATCATGACAAATTGTTCCCAGACCAACACATATCTGATGATGAGAAATAGAATTTTATATCCTCACTTTGGGTCACAATGGGTGTTCTTTTACTTATGAATGTCTTTGATAAATATAAACTGAAATGAAATGGGAAAATGTTTTTAGATACATTTGGATTTATAATCAAAATATTGTGAGCTGTCTTTTGTTTATTCTGCTATAAATCATCTTAAATAAATGAGAATACATTATACGGCATTATATTTTCGTTATTAGCAAACAGGACATTAACAACGTAAACAAAATAATGAACTATTTAAAGTGCAGTACAAAAGGTTTAGTAAGTGAGTTTTAAGACAATTTAGAGAGAATCTCTATGTTCCGCCGGTTGATGTACTCTTAGATGACAAGTCTTCTTTAGTAAAGCTAGATTCACCATGAACATGCTATTTATTGGTCTCCTCATGCTTGTGTAAAGGGAGGACAAGCACATGATACATCAGCCTACCCAGGAACTCTCTGGGTTCAACCCAGAGTTTCAGGTGAATTACTGCTTCCTTGGGTCTTCAGGTCACTCCTCTCTTTAACCAGGCAGGGGGCGTGGTGTTTAGCTCCCTGACACTTTCTCTCCTATCACAGACTAGTGATGGGAAGTTCGGATCATTAAAGTGAATCGGATCATTTCGATTCGTTCACTGAAATGATCCGATTCATGATCCGGATCTTCGGATCACTCAGTGTGTCTGCACGGAGTTACTGTTTTCCAGTAACTCCGTGCAGGCACACTAACGATTGGCCCCGCCCCTTTCATTATGAATCCTCCCCCCTGCCTCCAGTGATGTCAATGAAGGCAGAGAGTCGTTCAAAGATTCGGATCTTACAGGGATCCGAATCTTACAGTGATCCGGATCACTGTAAGATCCGGATCATTGTAAGATCCGGATCATTGTAAGATCCGGATCATTGTAAGATCCGGATCATTGTAAGATCCGGATCTTTGAACGACTCTCTGCCTTCATTGGCATTGTAATCATTCAGAGAATGTCACCATACTGTTATAAATAATACATTCATAATCACTGCCCCCAGGATTTACATTCCCCTTTACCTGCAACTGCACCTTAAGCTAACTTTATTAAATTAATTAAATTAACCCTCACCATTAAATTAACCCTAAACACCCCATCAACCATGACTGCCCTAAAATTAACCCTTAACACCCCATCAACCATGACTGCCCCTAAAATTAACCCTTAACACCCCATTAAGCATAACTGCCCCAAATTAACCCTAAACACCCCATTAAGCATAACTGCCCCCAAATAAACACTAAAGACCCCATTATGCATAACTGCCCCCAAATTAACACTAAAGACCCCTTTAAGCATAACTGCCCCCAAATTAACACTAAAGACCCCATTAAGCATAACTGCCCCCAAATTAACCCTAAACACCCCATTAAGCATAACTGCCCCCAAATTAACCCTAAACACCTCATTAAGCATAAATGCCCCTAAATTAACACTAAAAACCCCATTAAGCATAACTGCTCCCAAATTAACCCTAAACACCTCATTAAGCATAACTGCCCCTAAATTAACACTAAAGACCCATTAAGCATAACTGCCCCCAAATTAACCCTAAACACCTCATTAAGCATAACTGCCCCTAAATTAACACTAAAGACCCCATTAAGCATAGCTGCCCCTAAATTATCCTTAAACACCCCATTAAGCATAACTGCCCCTAAATTAACACTAAAGACCCCATTAAGCATAACTGCCCCTAAATTATCCTTAAACACCCCATTAAGCATAACTGCCCCCAAATTAACACTAAAGACCCCATCAACCATACCAATTTATTAGGTAATTTATCTGGAGTACATGCAATTAATTTAGGGGCAGTTATGGTTAATGGAGTATTTAGGGTTAATTTCAGGGGCCGTTGTGGTTAATGGGGTCTTTAGGGTTAATTTCAGGGGCCGTTATGGTTAATGGGATCTTTACGGTTAATTTCAGGGGCAGTTATGGTTGATGGGGTATAAGGGTTAATTTTATGCTGATGATTGAGGGTTAATTTAATTAATTTAATAAAGTTAACTGTAGGTGCAGTTATAGGTAAAGGGGGGCAAACTCAGGGGAATCTAAATCCTGGGGGCAGTGTGAACATTATTAATGTATTTATTTATAAAAGTATGGTATCAGTGATTTTCTCTGAATGATTCGAATCTCTGTAAGATTCGGATCCTTGTAAGATCCGGATCCCTGTAAGATTCGAATCATTCGACTCTTCGGTTCATTCGACTCTTCGGTTCATTCGACTCTTCGGTTCATTCGACTCTTCGGTTCATTCGACTCTTCGGATCATTCGACTCTTTGAACGAATCTCTGACTCTATGAGTCATCGTTCCTGTGAGAATTAATGAGCTGTAACCTGACCCCAGAGTGCTCTGCAGATGACTCACAGCTCTAGGATCAGGTTACAGCTGCATGATGATTCACAGACTGAACCGCTACAAACGAATCGTTCAGTCTAGTGAACCGACTCATCCGGATCACTAAAAAGAACCGGATCAAATGAACGATTCGTTCATGATCCGGACATCACTATCACAGACTGTCTAGAGCTAGCCCTGATCCCATGTGAAGCTAGCTCTGCCACAGAAAGGGTGCTAGCCCTTTCTACACAGTCAACTGTCTCTTGCTAAGGTACTTCCGCAGAAGAGGTAGACCTCTGTGTAACCTGCTCTGGGAAGTTCCAAGCTATGCACATCAGCTCATTAAAATAATTATCAACATAACAAAATATGAAAGCAGTTTTTCTATACTTGGCAAATAGTGCCTAGTGGTTTATAGATTCCTATAAGGCTTTCTGAAAATGTAGTCTACTATTACAGGAAACCATTATAAATTATAAGCTCTCCTCAACAATTCTTTTTAAAAGTGAAATTAATCCTTTTGCATTTTGATTCAGGGTCATGTCCTCTGCTTATAATAAAAATCTATGAAGTTATTCTTCTGTTTTACTAACCTTCAAAAAAATCAATATGTAAAACAAATAACTTGCATGTTAATATATCTCATTCTCTCCAGAGACAATTACTTCACAAAGAGATTACAGCATTGCTTAGGCTGCAAAAAAAAAAAAATCCTCTATTCGGCAAGATAATTCCCAAGCAGTGATAAAAATAGATACATTTAAATCACGTTATACTCCTTCATACTGAATCAAGGGTCAAATTTAAAAATATTGCAAGACGTCAACTCTATATGAGCCAATTATCTTGAAATGATAAATAAGTTTGAGAAAACGTAGTTAGTGTCTGAAATTTCAGGAGTGTTGTACTCACAATATATCTACTGGCCTCTGGAGGATGCCTGGAAATGAATAGGTTCTTAAAGAGCACAGGTGGGGGAATGAGAACCACAGATATATTTCCCTGCTTGGCTATTATACACAAATGGAGATGTCATTTTCTACCATGGTTAGATACAGAATCATTTTTTATACAGTAACAAATAGTTTGATTTTATTCCGTTGAGGGGTTTCTGGTGCCACAGAAGTGAGGTTTTTATATCATATCCTTGTTATAGTTTTTATTTTCCCATTTGAATTCATTATGCAGAAAAGGAATGTTTTTATGACATCTATTATCCTATTACCTATCATCTCAAACACTTTAGGTTGCAAACATTTTGGTTCCCAGAGCTAATCAGACCAGATGTTTTTGGAACTGCCGATTGTGAAGAACATACGACTGATCTTCAGAAGTCATTCCAGTTTGATGACAAGGTTCCTTTTAATTAGAGCTTTGTGAAAGTAACAGTTACGAGACATCACTGTCTTTCCATAATCAATGTGCTCATAAGTATGAATGGAATATCAGTGATTTAAAATTAAATTTAAAATCCTGGTACTAACATATAAGGCCCTCCATAACACTGCTCCTCCATAAATTTCTGCCCTCATAAGCAAATACTCTCCTACTCGATCCTTATGTTCTTCCCATGGGCTAAGGCTCTCCTCCTCACTTATCACCTCTTCCTTTTCCCCTCTACAAGATTTCACTCGAGCTGCCCCCATATCTCTGGAATCTACTCCCACTGAACCTTCAGCATTCACCCTCCCTCCCAACATTCAAGACACATCTCAAAACTCACTTCTTCAGAGAAGCCGCACCATCTTAGCTGCTAGAAATTCCCTGTCAGATACAACCACCACAGTACCTCTCACCCTTTCTCTGTGCTTTATGTTTGTCACCCCATTCCCTCAGGATTGTAATCTTACGAGCAGGGCTCTCTCCACCTGATGTATCGGTTTGTCTTAGTCTGTCAATTCTCGTCTTGTCATACCCCTTGAATACATGTATTGTATTAAGTGCTGCATAAATTGTTGGCGCTATATAAATCAAAGATATTGATAATAATAATAATAATAATAATAATAATAATAATAACAATTATGTTACATACTCCATATAACATACCCCATGTGAGACCTTGACTAAACTGAGAGTTGGCCATTGAGGTTCAAGGAAAGCTGCAGTTTGAAGTAACATACTTTACTGTGCATTATGACTGGCAAACCCTATAAGTTATTCATGTGAAGGGTGGTTTGAGTTGCCAGCAGTTGCATAATATGTAAAAAAGTCAGCACAATTCTTCAAATTCACTGGCCATCTCCCACTTTAGCATGAAGTGACTTATACTTATGCTTATACTATTGCTAACCAATAAAATGTTGAATATTGATAACAGATGTAACAGTGTAGTTACATATTTTTACCACATATAGCAAATTATGTTTATCATGCACATCCTATCTATCGATATATCCCTTCACTCACTATGCACTTTCTATGTTTTATATGGCCATCATAAACCAGTTGTTACATAATTTTTTTTTTTTTAATAATATTGAACTTGTTAAAAATGGATAACAATGAATAACTTACTATCTTCAATGGAAACCTCTAACATCAAACCTATGCTATAGGTTCTATCATGCTTACCCAGTCTTTGTGGTTCAATACATCAGTTCCACCAATTGTTATATATATATATATATATATATATATATATATATATATATATGAACACATTAATACTGTACAACTATTTTCATATTAAACATGCTCTAACAAAATCGTTCATATGCGTTCTCCCTTAATGGGCTCATTCGTTTGCTAGCTGCGTTCATTATGGTCGTATTGGAATTTGTAAGTACCAATAAACCCCATATTTCGATCCAAACTGTAAGCCTTTAAAACTGCTTGCTGAATTGGAATGTAATTGTCTGACACTGGAAAAAATAGGCTGGTTTTGCAAAGTTAGCAAACAGCTGTATGTTTTTCTAAATGTTCCCATGGAGAAATTTGAAGCACCGCTGTGCCAGTCCCAGCCATGTACTTTAGGCACAATCTGTACACATGAATACCCACGGTGCTCTACCTCACTAATAAACAAAAGAAAAATACAATTACTAAAGCAGACATATAGTAATCTCCACTCTGTAATTATATGTAGGGTAATAAAGCACTAAAAATAGATAACGTGTTTTTTCCCAACTATGATGTATATTACATTACAAGAGCTGAGGTTACTTGGAAACAGAGACAGCAAAAAAGGCCATTTTACAGAAATGCGCCCTAATATCAAAGTTCAATAACTATGCTGGTTTGTTCAGCTGTTTTAAATTAAACTTGTGGAGGGTTTTTAAGAATGAAAGAAAAGATACATGTTTTAAATTATGTCTGTAATTCAGTACGAGACGTGCAATTTGTTATTTTGTAATTAGGCCTTAACATAACTACATGTAAGCACAGTTCCCAAGTGTACTAGGTAGCTGCATACAGTGGGTATCATGGGTCAGTTTAGGAAGTCCTCTGTGGAGGCCTGTGTAGTTGCAGCCCACACTTTCACTTCAGCTCCCACATGGCCTCCTCGGTGTGGTGCTCCACAGTCAAGCACCTCGAGCAGGATCTCCAGGTAATGTGGGCAGGGGACCATGTCTCCCACTCTGCCAAATCCCACTTCTGTCCTGTTTTTGCCCCAGGGTAGCACCCCCTTCTTTTAAAAGAATGGCAGGACAGCATTATCACCCGCCCATCCCCTGTTATGTCTAAGGTTGTTGGTGGTTGGTTATGGTGCTGGCATGATGCATGAACCACCTATATGTCTGGTTTGACTCATGGTGCACAAACCTCTGTGCAGAACATTCCAGAACACAGAGCATGTACCCTCGTGATCCTGTATGGTGAATTGACAGTAGTCACAGCAGGGATACAGTTTTTACGCCTATGCCAGCTTGGTCGGTTAAAATGTTCTCGGCTTGGTTCATGTTTGATAAGAGTTTACAAAATAAGTTAGCTGGCTGGTTGCCAGCAGTTATAATGAGGTTCCTGGAATGTTTTAAAATCAATAGGCATTGTTATTGTATTAAAGGCACATTTTATGTTGCTGTTAGCGTCACGTGCAGACTTAATTTATCCATAGCTGACATTTTAATAAAATATTTGTTTACTTAATTGTTTTATTGGGAGGGAAGGTGTGATGGTGGGTGCCGACATATGCTCTGCTGCTGTCAAGTAAAAGACCTATTCATGCAACTATTAAGAAAAAGAAATCCACTGTAATTTCTGTTATCAAATAATAAAAACCCTCTAACAGTTAGAGGGACAGTTTAGTGTCCGTGGCAGACCAATTATTTAGTACTCTGTGAATACTTTAATATTTATTCTCAAAAAATGAAAAAATAAGGTAGAAGCTGCAGCTGTCCTCCTCCTCCAAAGTCCGATGATTCTTGTGACTGGCAGCTTTAAATTGATTTTAAAGGGAACACTTACCAAAAACAGAGGAACACTTCTGTAGTGTTTGCCAAACCAGCGCTGGAGCAAAATGGGAGTAAATATATGGCGGCTGAAAAAATCCCCAAGGAAAATAGCTGGGGGTACTAGCAGAATGTATTTGCAAGAAACACCATGAACAATTTAAGGGTACATACAGCTGTCATATGCATTAAAGTGCTTATTATTACTGGAGTATCTCTTTAACTTACTTTATTATCAATATGTTGTAAATATTTTAAAAACATTTCAAATCATACTATCTGTTCCTGCACACCCCTTAGCCCAAAATCATATTCCAGATGCCTCTTTAGTATTGCCAGTGATGGAAATAGGACAGCCCTGAAAGGAAGATTAATTCAAAGCAGCCTTGCCTAGTGAATGGGTCGAATAGATGAGTAAATGAGATCTTATCATACATTACTTTATATGTATCTAGGTTCATACAGTCTTTTCTTTATACATGTATCTATAAATGTAGCTTCATAAAATGGTTCTTCCTTGGTTATGTGCAAAATTTCTTTAAGGAAAAACACAAAAGATTGTGACTCTATTCACCCATACAAGCCTACTTAATATACACCCCTTTGTTGTGTATCCGGATCCCTGGTGTGACATTATGGAAACTTATCATATCTCATAACATCTTCAGAGTATGGTGTCAAAGACCACAAAGACATCGTTCCCACAATGAAGGATAATAAAAATAAGAGAGGAATAACATATGCAGAGATTTCAGATATTATAGTGCAACCTTCGTTAATCCACAAAACATAAAGAGGGAAACAGTACCCACTATTCATTTGATCATATAGTGGTGAGAAATGTATTCTGCTTAATTTCATCTCCTTTATTACTTTTATCTTGCCAGGCTAGAGTGATAGTAGACAGGTGGCTAATGACCTGTCAATCTCATGTGCCTATCACTGAATCACATTTGCATTATTATATCTAAATAATATGAAATTTTATATAATAAAAGACTTAGACACGTGTCTGTCGATAAAAAAACATGTTTCTCCGGATGTTTAGAATTTAAGGACATCTTGTGAACTTGTTTTTACAACTGTCAGCTATATGGAACAAGGACACTAAAAATACACAGCAGGGTTTTTTTTTCACTTATTCAAACATATTGTGACGGAAGCCTCCATCACTGGGGCCACTGGAGAGGCCTGACTGCCAGCCTCCTCCCTATTGACTATGGGCCCTGGGTTTGTAGAGACTTCTGTGGCTTCCCCCAGCAGTATCATCTCATCACTGGCTGAGGGTATTATCTCCAGCAGACAGCCAGGATCTGCCACCAGGGAGTGACCACCATTCTTTGATGTTTAATGTTGTATAAATCAGTCTCCCCCCTATTGTATTGTTAATCCCGTTACTGCCCCTGTTGTCTCTGAGAGGCAGATTAAGGGGGCGGTTTGTGTCCCAATATCTTGTTTTATGTTAATGTGTGTTTGCTGGATATATCCAGCTCTGTGTGTCCAAAATAAATCAGTCTTCGTTTGGTTTTACCCTACACTGAGTCTCGGCTAGTGACTGGGGAACCGGGGAAAGTGTGTTGTCCCAGGCTAAGGGAGCACAATACAGCGGAGGCAGTCGGTCGGACTAGCCAGCTCCGTGACATTGGTGGCAAGCGGTGGGATTGCTTCTTAGTCCGAGGGACACTTACTTTCTACCGGGATTAACCGACAGGACGGCAGACTTCGGTCGCCTTGACGAGGACATGGATGTGGTATCAGAATTCCAGGGGCTGCTGCGGGTCATCCTCTCCTGCTACACCACTGCCCTGCCTACAGAACAATACCAGAACCTGAGGCAAGTGGTTCGACGGTCAGTATGGCAGAGGGCTGTTATATGCCGGGGTCGGTGTCTTCCAAGCTCCGAACAAAAGATTAGAGACCAGCGGGAACTACGGATGTCATTCCTGGGACAGCAACCCCAGGAGCAATGGGTATCCGAATTGGACAAGCTGGTCCAACAGGAGGTAGAGCTGGAAGATCACTATAGGGCTCTGCAGTGGTATACAGAGCAAGCATATTGGGGAACTGCGAAAGAATGTTCTCCAGAGGGCTATGACTTCGGTGGCCTGGGATTATTATGGGATAGTCTTCAGGAGGATCCAGACTTCGGCAGCACAGCGGAGTGGCGGATTGAGGACATCCGGGATTTCAGGGAGTGGGACCTCCCAGATGCACTAGAATTTAAAGGTGATTTAGACTTTTTAATTACACAGGAGTGGGAACTGGAGAAGGCGTATAAAAAACTGTTCGAACGCGTTCAACAGAATGCCCCAGTGTCCAGGGATTGTGTGGATTTTGTGGATGTGATTGAGTGGTCAGCTGAGGATGTTGACCCAGGCGGGGTGGATGGGACTGCGGTCTCCACCCCTGAGTCACAGGGATGCTGGGCAGCTAATCCAGATCCAATACTGGAGCTGTGCGACTTTACACCACAACCAGAGACTGGGGATTTATTTGATTTATTGTCTGAGGATGTTAACCCAAGAGGGGTGGATAACACTGCAGTCTCCACACCTGGGTCCTCAGAATGCTGGGCAGTCTGCCCAGATCTCTTAGTCCCAGCTGAAGAGCTGGCAACAGGGCAGAGCGCTGCTGGCTTCTGCCCCACACCTGCAATCACTACAGGGATCCAGGGAGATACGGCAGCCGGCCCTTCTCCCCAGCGGCAGCTCACATGTCCGGGAGCGGAGGAAGCGGCCCTCCCTCCCCAGCGGCAGGCCGACCCACAAGATGCCCTAACCCCAGCTGAAGTGCTGGCAACAGGGCAGAGCATCGCTGGCCTCTGCCCAGCACCTACCAAAGCTGCAGGAATTCAGGGAGATACAGCGGCCGACCTGCCCCCCCAGCAGAAGCAGGGAGGTGGAACAGCGGTCCATCTCCCCAGCGGCAGAACCTAATTCCGGGACCGGATCAACCTGAACTCCCTCCTCAACGGCAGCAGGAGCACCAGGGAGGGGATGCAGGCGGCATCCCTCCCCAGCGGTACCCGGGAGATGGCGCAGCCGGCCCATCTTCCCAGCAGCAGCAGGAGCAACAATTTTGGGAGGGCATTGATGGGCCAAATAAACTGACTGACTACGGAGTCAACCCGTTTGGGGTCTCATCCTGTGTCAGTCCAATTCGGAGGGGGAAGAATTGTGACGGAAGCCTCCATCACTGGGGCCACTGGAGAGGCCTGACTGCCAGCCTCCTCCCTATTGACTATGGGCCCTGGGTTTGTAGAGACTTCTGTGGCTTCCCCCAGCAGTATCGTCTCATCACTGGCTGAGGGGATTATCTCCAGCAGACAGCCAGGATCTGCCACCAGGGAGTGACCACCATTCTTTGATGTTTAATGTTGTATAAATCAGTCTCCCCCCTATTGTATTGTTAATCCCGTTACTGCCCCTGTTGTCTCTGAGAGGCAGATTAAGGGGGCGGTTTGTGTCCCAATATCTTGTTTTATGTTAATGTGTGTTTGCTGGATATATCCAGCTCTGTGTGTCCAAAATAAATCAGTCTTCGTTTGGTTTTACCCTACACTGAGTCTCGGCTAGTGACTGGGGAACCGGGGACAGTGTGTTGTCCCAGGCTAAGGGAGCACAATACAGCGGAGGCAGTCGGTCGGACTAGCCAGCTCCGTGACACATATATTTAGAGCACAAAAGCAGGACACCTTATTTCATCAGTATTATCAAGGAAATTATGTTCTAAATACATTGTATGGAGTTTTATCTATTCCTATAGCACTTGCTTAATAAGTGATCCAAACAAAAAATAAATGTATGCAATGCAAGCAGAAAATAAAGGACCGGTCAGCCCATTAAGGGATTACAAAGCAGGAACTTTTTCTCCACTTAGTCTTAGTCTTCAGTCTTATATTAAACTGTGTGAAAATTAAACTTGTGCATTAGTATTCAGGAGAACATGAAAACGAAAACAAATTTTGTGTTTTCATTGTCATTGTCAAATAACAAACAAACGAATATTGCGGCAGATAAACGTACATGAAGACAAAGATGCACAACACGAAGAATTTTCGTTTCTTCATGTTCATATATTTACTAGGCTAGCCTATTAGTTAAGAGAAGATCCCTAAATATCTCCTATCTAATCTTCCTGGTCCCTCTAGCCTATCTTAAGTCTTCGGTAGTATAGCAGGGGTTAATACTGTTGGGGTAAATACAAAGTATGTATATTTGTAATTAATATGTGCTTGATTAAGTTTATGTGTGTATATATGTATGTATGATAGCTGCAAGCCACTTAGGGGGGAAGTAACAGGAAAGACAGCTGTAAGAAGATATCACGCCTATACACTATGTAGAGAAGGAAGGAAATGCATCACCTGGAGATAGGCATGGGAAACATAGCAAGTCAATAACATCACACGGTGGGGTCTTGGGAACACAGGACAGGGACCTCATTTACACATCAATAGAGAAATCCCTTAAAAAGACATTGTAGAAACACATAGAAAAAGACTGGATTTGGTGAGTCTCACCTTTGGCACATCACCCACACAGCATACACACTTAGCAGCAGATATTAGATAGATGGGATGTTTGTGGTGGGTATGAATGATTGTCATCTGTATATCACTGTAACTCTGGTTTTGTCTTTGCTGTAACATTAATCTGGGTAGATTCTAATTAAAGCTCTCTCTCTGGTAAGAATCTTGGGTTGGCTGTTTTATTGTAATATCAGGTAGAAAACCTTAGTAGAACTAGACATATATATTATCTGGAAAAGGGGATACGGTTATGTGTTAGTTCTTGGAGGAGGTAACAAGGGTATTACATTTATCATTAATACACAACGCAGAGCGGATTATTCTCCACGCATATCAATTGGTGGTATTGGTTTGAGAGAGGAGAAGTATATACAACATATTGGTGCCGTGACCCTTGGCCAGAAGAACTTTACAGAGTCTGCCTGGAGTGTGGTGAGTATAATTGTTATTATATTCTATTGCTGTGATTTGTTCGTTTGATATGACATGCAACATGGCATACACACTTAGCAGCAGATATTATATAGATGGGATGTTTGTGAGTGGTATGAATGATTGTCATCTGTATATCACTGTAACTCTGGTTTTGTCTTTGCTGTAACATTAATCTGGGTAGATTCTAATTAAAGCTCTCTCTCTGGTAAGAATCTTGGGTTGGCTGTTTTATTGTAATATCAGGTAGAAAACCTTAGTAGAACTAGACATATATATTATCTGGAAAAGGGGATACGGTTATATGTTAGTTCTTGGAGGAGGTAACAAGGGTATTACATTTATCATTAATACACAACGCAGAGCGGATTATTCTCCACGCATATCAATTGGTGGTATTGGTTTGAGAGAGGAGAAGTATATACAACAAATACGAGAATCTGTAAACTCACGCCAGGATTTAAAAGTCCGTAAGAGCAGCTGCCCTTCATTGGTTGATCCCAGACGAGCCCCCTGCCGGCGACCAATATAGTAGATCTTACAGAGCCTTAAATCCTGGCGCCAAAGCCATTGATCTCTCCAGGCCAAGTTATTCCGTGGTGTACCTTGCCCTGCCCTTTGCCAGGGGGACTAAAATCCCTGTTCCTCCCTGGCCAAGTTGCTCGGAGTGTCAAAGCCAGGATTTAAAGGTCTGTAAGAGCGACTCTATTGGTCTGGCATCAACCAATGAAGAGCAGATGCCGGCGACCTGCCTGCAACCAATAGAGTCGCTCTTAGGGACCTTTAAATCCTGGAGCGAGCCTACGGATTCCCATATTAACCCCTGCTATAGTACAGAAGACTTAAGATAGGCTAGACAACCGTCAGAAAATGAAGAGAAAAGCGAATACGAAGAACATATGCGAATTGAAAAAAATAATAGGAGTGGTAACATTTAAGAGGGGCAATATTTCTATCTAGAAATGTTTCAGTGATAAAAAGTTTTACGTGATGTTTGAAAAGGATCACCAATTACAATCTTTTGTTTAAAATTTTTATTGGAACTGTACTATTGATCACTGCAAATGTAAGGCTTCCAGTTCTTTGGGTGGCTGTGGAGACTACTATATCAGAAAGGAAAAGAGAGCGGGGGTCTTCTTGTATTTTAGTTGAGTCTATTCTCAAGAATCACAGATTTGTTATCTCTAATGTCTTTTGTGAATGAATCTGTATTTCAACCCTGTATTTAAAAGAAAACAAAACATGGGACATCTAAATTCAGTGGTTTTCAATTTGCTTTTAAAAGAATCTTCACATTTTGTAAGATCTGTAATGTTGAAACCAATCTGCATAGAAGTCTCAGATAAAATGACCAGGGGACCTTTTAAAAAAAAGGTTACCAATAATTGGTAATTCTTAATGAAGCAGATGTTGCGTAAGACGTTTTGACTGCAAAAACTTGTCAAATCTCTGTGCCTATTACATGAGGATTCTCTGAGGACTGCTGCCTGATATCATTATCATTTCTCATCAAAACAAACCAGTACAGCACAATATGTTTGACAAATAGTTATGAACATTGCAAATGAATATGTATAAATACAAGAAGTGTTAAATTCAGATTTATAAAAAGAAGTATGTCAACTCAAATACTATTAGAGTTCATGTTCCAGGCCAATCATCTTTTCAAATATTAAAAAGACAGTCTTGTGCCCCATACAGCCCCACCAGTGAATAGTGCATATTAAAGTTCTTTGTAAGTGATATAATATGTATAGGGGTTGCTTGTTAGACCCCCTGGAACTCTTACATGAACTAGCGCAGAAGCTGACTGGTTGTGAGCATATCAGATGTATACTTTGGCAAGCAGGAAATGTGTTCGGCTAAACACATCTTCTGCAAGCTTGGAGGCAGACAATGGCGTAGGGTGGAGTCTGCAGAAATGATTAAGGGGAGACAACAATAATGTTGTCTTTCTCAATAATCAGAAGATTCTCAAAGTAAGTAAAAGTCCACAAAGTCCAAATCTCACACTTTTACTGTCTTTTATAAAGCATTAATAACATATCATCTCGGGGGGCGTGTCTGACCGCCGAGAGAGATGGCCGCATGAGCTAGTTGCTCCGCCGCCGCTCGCCTACTATCCTACGACATCTGACCGCTACACCAGCATGGGACGAAATAAGAAGACGGTCTCTGACCCCTCACCAGCTGGGGATCGCCGCAGGTCCACCTCGGCCTCTCTCCGTGAATATTTCTGCACCCCGGCGGACTTGGCGTCGCAGGCCTCGGAGGCCTCGGGGGACAACGTGGCTGTTTCTCCCGCAAGCTCTTCCTCGGCTGAGGAATCGGCCTCCACCACGCGCCTACCTCCACCTTCCCACCCCCCAGAGGTTGTGCAGCTCTTCTCTTCGGCTCCGTGGAAGGCAGACTTTTCGCTCCTAATTGCCGAGCTCAAGCAGGTGGTCCGAGATGAGGTGTCGGCCCTGCGTACTGACCTGTCGGCCCTGAAGCAACGGGTCCTGGCCCTGGAGGGCTCGGAGACCCAGCATAAACTCGCTCTCGCTACTACACAACGCTTGGGTGACCGCCACACTCATTACCTCAGGGAGCTGCGTCGGCGAGTTGAAGATATAGACAACCGCAGCCGGAGGCAGAATGTGAGGATCAGAGGGGTCCCCGAACCGGATGCGTCGGAGGATGTCTTTGGCCTTCTGGAGGAGATCTTCAACGGCCTTCTGGGGCGCCCGTTGGCAACCCCCGTGCCCGCGGACAGGGCCCATCGCGCTCTGCGCCCCCGTGGAGACCCAGGGTCCCCTCCTCGGGACATAATTTGCCATCTAACAGACTTCCGCCTGAAAGAAAGCATCATGGCCCGTGCCAGGGAGGTTGGTGAGTGGTCCTTCCGAGGACACCCAATTTCCTTCTACCAGGATCTCTCTGACCTGACGCTTCAGGCGAGGCGGGCACTGCGTCCCTTGCTAACCGAGCTACGGCGGCTCCGCATCCCATACCGCTGGGGCTACCCGTTTGCCTTGGTTATCAGGCATGGCAACCGGTCCCTGACTATCTCGCACCACCACGACATCCCTGAGGTGCTGCCCCTCTTGGCCCTGCCGGATCTCCAGATCTCTGACTGGGTGGATGTCGATGCTCTTTCTGGTCGACCTCTCAACCCACCGCCCAGGCCGCGCAGACCCCGGCGCCCTGACTCTGTGGGACGGAGATCTCTACCCGACCCTTCCACACACTCTCCTGCTGTACTGGCCTCTCGCCGCTTAGGCCCTATTGAGGAGTAGAGGACTTTGACGCGCATTGCCTGCTCTGCCGTTTTGGCAACGCCGTTTATTATTTTGTTTTTTTTCCTTGATTTGTTTACTTTTTGCCCTTGTTGTATTTATTATTAGGGGCCTTACTTCCGCACTTTTCCATCTTTATCTCCTCTGGGGGGGGGGGGTTGTTTTTTGGTTTTTTGTTTTTTTTTTACATGCGCGCACTTACACGAACTCACGTAAGTCACTGTCGCTGCGGCTGGGGGGCGCCTTGCTCGGGCTATTATGTGCGCACTGGTTGCCTCTTCCCATGCCTGTACCTATGGGCCATACACGCACCACATCACATCTATCTATACTACTTTCTCTGCTGTTTCTGTCTTACTGTCTATGTATTATATATTTTTTTTTTCTTTTCTTTTGCACTGCCGCTGCGGCTGGGGGGCACCTTGCTTTCAGCACTACTATGTGCGCACTGTTTACCTCCTCCCTAACGCCTCTGAGCAGGTGCTGATTCTACCTTATGCCTGTACCTACGGGTCATACACGCATCACATCACATCTATGTACCTATACATTCTGTTTCTGTTTATGTCTGACTGTCTACGCCCTTTTTTTTTTTTTTTTTTGCACTGCGGCTGGGGGGCGCCCTGCTCGGAGCGAGTGCCGATCCTACCCCAGGCCTGTACCTATGGGCCCTACACGCCCCGCATCGCATCTATCTGCTTTACTTTATCTACTGTTTATGATTAACTGTATACGTATTTTATGTTTTGCACTGCTGATGCGGCTGGGGGGCACCTTGCTTTCAGTGCTGTTGGTTCCCCCATCCCTAACGCTTCTGAGCGGGTGACGACTCTGCCCCTCGCCTGGTTCTCCAGGCCATGCACGCACCACATCATGTCTATCTGTATGCCTATATACACTGTTCATATACGCCCCCCCCCTTACGAAACGATTCTACCCCATGCCTGTACCTACGGGCCATGCGCACACCACATCACACTTATCTCTCTACCTATGCATAACGTATGTATATATATATCTGTTTTATTTATTTTCTCCTCATGACGTTCGGCCTCTCTATCCTACACTGATACCTTTAGAGGCATTTTGTTTCTTCTCAATTGTTGGGTTCTGACTCGCACTGCGGTCTTCTGATTGTCGATATTGCTATTAATGTTTTATCTAGTAAAGAGTGGCGGGCGGCGGCCCGCACCTGGTTCACTCATTTTTGGTTTTGTGTTTCTTTTCTGTTCTGTTTTCACATTTGGTGGTTCCACCTTTCTCGTGGTCTCGTCTGTTCCCCCACACAGAGACGCCCTGTTGTTGTCGGGTGTATAGTACCCGTCGGGCGTAGTTGGTGTTTTTCTTGTTTTGTCCCTCACCTTTCTAGGTCCCCCCGCTTTTCCTCCCTATCTTCCTCCGCCTTGCTTCCGCTTCTTTTCTTCCCCTCCCTCTCTTTTCTTTTTTCCCCCTCCCCCCCTTTTTTTTTTTTTAATTTTTTTTTTTTTCTCTCCTCTTTTCTCTTTCCCATTAATTTCATGTCGTCTTCCCATACACGTGGGCTTAACCTTCTCTCGCTCAATGTCAAGGGTCCTAATACCCCTGAGAAACGCTCCTCCCTCTTCCGAGATCTCCGTAGGGGTCAGGTAGACATCGCCTTTATTCAGGAAACTCACTTCCTGGGGCCTCGTGCTCCTCGGCTCTCCTGCCGCTCCTACCCCACCAGTTTTTTCAGTAATAACCCGACGGCGAGGGCTAAGGGGGTAGCGATTATTTTTTCTGCCCAGGTCCCCTTCAATGCCTCAGACGTTGTAGCGGACCCCGAGGGGAGGTATTTATTGGTTAAGGGCACGATCGCGGATCAAACGTACACGTTGGTGAATGTCTACCTCCCTAACCGAGGCCAACATATCACTCTTCGTTCTGTCCTGCAAAAACTCACTGGCTTTCAGGAGGGGATTCTAGTCCTAGGGGGGATTTTAATGTGGCGCTGTACCCGGCTTTCGACACCTCTTCCGGGACCACACGGACTCCTCGCCATGTCCTCCGCAGGATTCATTCCCTCCTTACTACACACAGACTAGTCGATTGCTGGAGGGCTCTCCATCCTAATGTGAGGGACTACACTTTCTATTCCACACCTCATAACTCATATTCCCGCATTGATTTCTTCTTTCTTCCCTGCCACTTTGCCAATCTTCTTCGCCGTTCTGCCATTGGGTCGGCAACCGGCAACCTGGTCGGACCATGCCCCTCTATCTCTTTCCCTGGCTTCCCCCCTGCCCCGTCCCACTGGGGGCTCATGGCGCCTCAATGAATCTGTTTTATCTGATGTGCTGGCCCGCTATGAATCGCTTGAGGTCCTCCGCTGTTATTTTCGAGAAAACTTACTCCAAGGTACCTCTGAATTAATGGTCTGGGAGGCGCACAAATGTGTGATTAGGGGACATTTTATCAAGGAGTGCTCTCGGCGCAAACGCGCTGAGCGGGAGAAGATAGACAAGCTCTATACTGATATAGCCTTGGCAGAACAGGCACACAAATCTTCCATGTCGGGAAGTGACCTGCAGCTCCTCCTGTCTCTTCGGGGTGAGCTGGCCTCGATTCTCAACCGCAGACTGCACAACTCCTTTCTGAAAACCAAGGCACTATATTACGAGCATGGCAATAAGCTAGGTAAACACCTGGCTCGGGCGCTGCGGGCTGTACGGAAACCCACCTATGTACCCAAGATCCGCTCCTCGAGTGGTCTCCTTCACTCGCACCCTTCTGATATCTCTCGTTGCTTTCAGAGTTACTATGAGGGCCTCTACAATCTCCGCACGACCCCTCCGGGCCCCTCCCTTCCTAGTCAGTCAGCAGACATTAGGTCATATTTGGCTAAGACTATTAAACGGACTATCTCGGCGGACGACGCAGCCACACTAGACTCCCCAATCACACTACCTGAGTTTTTATTGGCCCTTAAGTCTTCTCCGGCTGGGAAATGCCCCGGCCCAGATGGGCTTCCTCTGCGTTATTACTCGGAATTTTTGGGTCCTTACTTTGTGAGTGCCTTTAACTCTATCTTAACTGGCACTAGTATTCCGGATCATACTCTGTCGGCCTCGATTACCCTGATCCCTAAAGAGGGTAAAGACCCAGAGCAATGCAGCAGCTATAGGCCAATCTCGCTTCTGAACGCAGATCTGAAACTGTTGGCCAAGATCCTGGCTAACCGTATTAAGCCCTTTATGTCCTCTCTGGTCCACCCGGACCAAACCGGCTTCATCCCTGGGCGTGAGGCTAGGGATAGCACTATTAGGGCCCTTACGCTTATGCACTACGCCAAGCACACCGCCACTCCGACTATATTGCTTTCCACGGACGCAGAGAAGGCTTTCGACAGGGTGGACTGGCCTTTTATGCTGTCCACCCTGACGCACATGGGTTTCGGTCCTGGTCTGCTGACCTGGATTCGGTCCCTGTATTCTACTCCCTCGGCTCGTGTCCGTGTTAACGGCTCTCTTTCGGGTTCCTTTCCTATTCGGAACGGGACCCGGCAGGGCTGCCCGCTGTCCCCCCTGCTAAAGTCGGTTTGGCGTTGCCCTGTCCCCGCACTTATTACAGAGCATGCCATTTGTTACGTGTGATGGAATGGTCCCATAGCCCTGCACATAAACAATGGGTGGCCGTGGATTCCGCTTTGCTAGGCCTTCCTGTGTCCTCTTTACCATGGCTCCTGTCTCCCTCTGCTCGGGGAGTGGCTTTGCCTCATCCCTTCATACGGGCTACCCTTGCGGTCTGGTCCCAGGTTCTTAGGAGGACACGGCTATCCTCTGTGCCCTCGCCTCTGACACCAGTTAGGTATAACCCTGACTTCCCTCCTGGGATGAGTGGTGCCTTCCTTTCGCCTGTGTCTGGGGACGGGAGGTCGGAGATCCGCGCTTACCTCTCTGGGGCTGGCCTTAAGCCTCTGGATCAACTTTCTCGCCACACACCCCCTTCTCTTCTGGACATGTTCCGTTATGCCCAACTCCGCAACTTTGTGCGGTCGTTACCCCGGAGGCACACTCTGTCGCGTGCACTCACTGTGTTTGAGGACCTCTGTGTTGCTGCTGAGCTCCCGCCCCATGGCGTCTCGCGGCTCTACGGTCTACTTCTTGAGGCGTCTAACCCGGTGCCTCCTACGTTCATGGGACGGTGGGAATCTGAGCTGCAGGTTGCCTTTACGGCGGAGCAATGGGAAAAGATATGCGTCCTTACCCACTGTTGTTCCGTGAGTACTGCTGACCGGGAAATGTCTTACAAGCTCCTAGCTTTGTGGTACCGACCCCCGGCATTAACATCCTTGTACCGCCCTGACGTGCCGAACAGGTGTTGGAGATGCGACGCCTCCCCGGGCTCTCTCCTGCACCTGTGGTGGCAGTGCCCTCGCATAGCTCCCTTCTGGAAATCCGTTCATGCCCAGTTGCGACGCCTCACAGACAGCGAGGTTCCATTCACTCCGGAGTTCTGCCTCCTTCTTCATACCTCCCTCTCGGAACGATGGTTCCGCAGGTCTATTACGCGCCATCTCCTCACGGCGGCTAAGGCACTCATCCCATTGCACTGGGGTGACCCTGCTCCGCCTACCTTCAAGGAGTGGGTCCTCCGGGTTGAGCAAACGAAGGTCTTGGAAGAATTACGTTTACTCGCCACGGGTTCGGAGGCAAGCTACCAGAAGACCTGGTTTTATTGGCTGGAGTTCGTCTCCGGCCCTGCTATTTGCCCCCTGTTGGATTAGTTGCACCGAGACGCTTTTCCCTGGGTTGGGTCGGGGTGGTTGAGAGGCGTGTCTTTTATCTCCCTTGTCCCCCCCCCCTATATTTTTTCTTTTTATTTATTTTTTTCTTTCCTGAGTTCCTACCTCCTCCGCCTGGCGCTTCCTCCCCTCCCCTGTACCTCTTCTTCAGTTTGGGGATGCTGGCGCCCCACTGTGTCTGTGTCTGTTACAACACAGCACCTCTCTGGCGTGCTACAAGCCATTCTCCTATGTTCTGCTGAATATGACTCCTTGCCTCGTGCCATATGGCCTATTGCGCACGTGGGTGCGCAGCTGTTCTGCGCCTTGTCCCTCGTCTGCTATCTTGTTTTGTGTTCCTTCGGGTCTCTCACTTTGATACCCTCTTTTCGTCTTTCCCCTCTTCCCTTTTAGCCTCCATACCCCCCCCTCTCTTCTCTTACTCGTCCTTGTCATTTTCCTCCCCTTGGGTGGTGTTTACATGAGGGCTTCTTCCATAGTCACACTTGTGCTCACACAGTGGGTTTTGCTGTATCCTGTGGATCCAACAGTTATGTCTTATTGCACGTATTTCATTGCCTCTTGACGTGAAGCTCTTCACTGTACCTATGTGAGCTGTTATTATGCAACATGTCTTTCATATGATGCGATGTGTTTCCTCAGATCTCCCACAGCGCTGCTCTCTTTCTGTTCTTGCCTCATATCCCCCCTTTTCCTTCTGTACCCTCCCCCCCCTTTTTTGTTGTGTACTGAAAATTCAAAAATAAAGAATTTTGATTTACCCTAATAACATATCATCTCACAAGGTCAGTTTAACTGCTTCCTTTAGAAAGAGTAGTTTGGGGTAGCCATATTAGTCCAGTGTATAAGAATGCAAAAAAACAGAATGTTGCAGAATCTTGTAATACCTTTTTTATTGGACTAACAGCATTTAAAATAATAGACGAGCTTTCGGGAGTCCTCCCTTTATCAAGTCAAAAGCATTTCTGACCAAGCAAGTGGAAAACACAGTTTAAAACTGACCAGTACATGTTCTGATACAGGGTTAAAACAGGGGTTAAAACAACACGGTAGAGAATTTGCAGACAAAAAACTAAGAGGGTCGTAAATAGTGGCATATACTGCACAGATAAGGCTAAGGGGGGAGCAGGGGTAAGCGTGTAGGAGAGAGAGAAGAAGAGAAAGAGAAAAAAAAAAAAAAAAAAAAAGCACAGGTTATAGGAAGTTTTGATAGTGTGCTAAGAAGCTCAAATCCACATTAAGTCCTCTGTTTTTACAATCATAAAAATTTATCATTTTGGCTTCAAAGGCTTCAAATGTCTTTCTTTCTTGGGTGTTTTTGAAATGACCTCTCAGTGTTTTGATTTTAAGGTCATATATGGAGTGACCGGTTTGGGTGAAGTGGTGCCCAACTGGAGTGCAAAGGTTTTCTTCATCATGATGTTCGATGGAGTATCTGTGCAGATTCATCCTTTTATTGAGTTGCTGGCAGGTTTCACCGATGTAACACCCTATACTACATTTGGTGCATTGAATCATGTATACAACATTTTGTGAAGTGCATGAGTATGATCCTTTAATATATGTATATTAGATGCATGTCTCTGTCATCAGTGTTGGAGCAGATACGGTGGTACCTGGTGGCTTGGCTATGGATGATGCCTTGCTTTGTGTGGGATGGATGGAAGCTGGATTTGTGCAGGTAGTTGGATCGGTCTGTGGGTTTTCTGTATAGCGATGTATGTAGTGTGTCCTTGTTTATTGTGACAGTTGTATCCAAGAAGTTTACACTTTCTGTGGAGAAGTCCATTTTGAGTTTGATAGATGGGTGAAATGTATTAAATGCGTTATGGAACTTTCTGAGGTTTTCTTTTCCGTCCGTCCAGACAATGAAAATATCATCAATGTAGCGATAATATTTGTAGGGTTTGTGAAGTTGTTTCCAAGAATCGTTGTTCCAGGTCAGCCATAAATAGATTGGCATATTGTGGTGCAATTCTCGTCCCCATGGCAGTGCCCATGGTTTGCAGATATATATTGTTGTTAAAACTGGAGTAGTTGTGTGTGAGGATGAATTCTATGAGTTTAGTAATGGTTTGAGGACTGTATTTTTGGTTATGAGTATGTTCTGAGAGGAATAGAGAGCAGGCCTCAATTCCATCTTCGTGTGGGACGTTGGTATTCCACATCCATGGTTACAAGTATGGAATTGGCAGGCAAGTTTGTAATTTGACTGAGTTTGTTACGGAAGTCAGTGGTGTCTTGTATGAAGCTCTTAGTGTTTTTAACAAAGGGTTTTAAAATATTTTCCACTAAGCCTGCAATTGGTTCGGTTAGTGTGTCCATACCTGTTATTATAGGTCTGCCTGGGTTCCCTGGTTTGTGGATTTTCGGAAGCATGTAGAACGTCCCTATGTTGGGATCGGTGGGTATGAACGTTTCCAATCCTTTTTGCTGTTCCTCTGGGACAGATCTGATCAGCTTCCTCAGTTTGGTAGTTTATTCCTTGGTGGGGTCTTTGATCAGTTTTTTATAGTATGTGCTTCTGATAATTGTCTGTTTCCCTCTTCTATATAATCTTGGGTGTTCATAATAACGACTGCTCCTCCCTTGTCCGCTGGTTTGATTGTGATGGTTTGATTATTCCTTAAATCCTTGATTGCATCTCTTTCTATTGGTGAGAGATTAGCTCTGATTTTATTATGGTGCTGCTTTGTGACTAAGGATGCAGTTCTTAGCCGGAAACTATCAATGTAACTGTCCAATTTGCTGTTGCGTCCTGGTGCTGGAGTGAATTGAGAGTTCTTTTTCTTGATATTGTAATCCGGCATTGTGGTAGTTTTCTCTTTATCATGAATCTCAAACAAAAGCTGGTGAGTAGCAAACTACATACTGAAACAACACACACAGATAATGGAAGCAAACCATGCAACAAAGCCAGATGCAAACTTTGCCAACACATCTGTACCAGCAACACAGCCACCCACAACAACAAGACATACAATATTAAAGGATCATACTCATGCACTTCACAAAATGTTGTATACATGATTCAATGCACCAAATGTAGTATAGGGTGTTACATCGGTGAAACCTGCCAGCAACTCAATAAAAGGATGAATCTGCACAGATACTCCATCAACCATCATGATGAAGAAAACCTTTGCACTCCAGTTGGGCACCACTTCACCCAAACCGGTCACTCCATACATGACCTTAAAATCAAAACACTGAGAGGTCATTTCAAAAACACCCAAGAAAGAAAGACATTTGAAGCCAAAATGATACATTTTTATGATTGTAAAAACAGAGGACTTAATGTGGATTTGAGCTTCTTAGCACACTATCAAAACTTCCTATAACCTGTGCTTTTTTTTTTTTTTTTTTCTCTTCTTCTCTCTCTCCTACACGCTTACCCCTGCTCCCCCCTAGCCTTATCTGTGCAGTATATGCCACTATTTACTATTTACGACCCTCTTAGTTTTTTGTCTGCAAATTCTCTACCGTGTTGTTTTAACCCCTGTTTTAACCCTGTATCAGAACATGTACTGGTCAGTTTTAAACTGTGTTTTTCACTTGCTTGGTCAGAAATGCTTTTGACTTGATAAAGGGAGGACTCCCGAAAGCTCGTCTATTATTTTAAATACTGTTAGTCCAATAAAAAAGGTATTACAAGATTCTGCAACATTCTGTTTTTTTGCATTCCTTTAGAAAGACAATCTATTGCGTCTGTTTCACATTCAGTGCATTTCTTGAAGGCTTCAGATGTTTTCTAGGCTCTTTTGAGTGCCAAGGGGTAGAGTGACTGAAATGCAATAAGACGGCACTTGTTTGCTATGTGATTTCTCTTAGAGACAGCATCAGTCTTCTTCAGTCTTTTGTTCTTGTGCCCAAAGGATATGTCTGCAGCTGTTATTGATTGGGAGCACCTTCATGGTCTCTGAGTTCTGCATTAGACTGTATGTGTTACAGCCATAGACTAGAATGTGCCAATTCCATGTCAGAACTATAAAAGATGATTATGAAATCTTTAATAAGGTTAATTTGAAGACTTTGTTGAGAACTTCCAACCTGCTATATCAAATTTTCTACGGAACCAAAAAGATTTCATATCTTTTTTTCTGGTTTCCCTTATCCTTGTTATTTTATCAGACTGGGTTTCACAGCATCATCAGTCACTTAAACCACTGTAATCAGTATCAGCTATTTGTAACTTTATGGGGTGAAATGAAGGTTAATGGGACCTCATATGTAAACCCCATATAAAATCAGCAAGCCACCTCTATTCCACCTTAGTATGGGATAAAGAACTCACAGCACTGCTGTGCTACCAAATCTTCTTTAACCAGTGAGATACTCTCACTACCTACAGCATCACAGATGGAGCGCATAGGCCTTATTAACCCTCCATAGCCATAACATGTTTGCTTGAGTTAGAAGAGCTTCTGTGCTTCTATGGAAATTCAAGAAATTGAGCTTCTTTGACTGATAGACGTGAATCCACTTGACTATGACATAGGTTATTTCACAAGCAGGATATTTACATTATAAATGACAATCAGATTCAAAGGGATAAGGGACTATGTAATAATATTGGTAAAAGGGGTATAACATCAATGACAATAGTAGACACAATAACAGGACTGTAGTGTCTGTGAGAGGTAGGTGCACACGGTGGGACAACACCCATGAACTTCTAGATGATTGCATGCAGTGCTCATTGCATTCAATGACTGGTCTAGTGGGGGTGCGTGAAGCTGAAAGCAGTTCTTTTTCAGCTAAGGAGAATGCTGCAAGAGCATACTTTCAATAGAGAAAGCACCAAATATAATCATGGCTCATTTGTGGGGTATATATATATATATATATATATATATATATATATATATATATATATATATAAATATATATATATATAAACCACTTTACCTGTTTAATATGATGTTAACACAACTTTATGTAGTAAAAAATGGGACATGTCTGTTGGTTGGATGAGTATCATATATTACTATAATTGGATTGTTTCTGTACAGTTACATATATAATCAATATATAACTCAGAGAGATAGAAGTCATTTGCTAATAAAACATGTCTGAAAAAGCCATAATTGCATGCTTTTTCAGCTTGTTATAAAGTAATGCAATTTTGATCCCAATTGTCTGAGGCACTATATTTTCATTTTAAGGGTAGCAATAGCTGTTTTAGGCAATCTTCATATTCTGTCAATGATTTTTATGTATTTTGAAGGATGTCGGCACCTTGTAATGATGTAAGCATTCCATCTCCTGTTTCTTCTCTTCTTGTTAATATGCCAAATTGTAGAAAAAAAGGTTTGTAAAGGTATTGTCTGCAATATAGTCTGCTTTTGAAACAAGAAATATTTGAGAGAGAGTCAATAGGTTCACCTTGAGTAGTAAAAAAAACCCAACTAAAATATAGTTGGCCTTTAATTTTTTGATTCCAATGAGAATTAGGCAAAATTAAGTCTATGTTCATTTTTCTGACACAATACAAGAGTGGACAATATTTCTTTCTATTGGTGAATAAAGTACAGCAGCAATGCACCTATAAAAGCAGGAAAAAACTCTAGATCAAGTCTCAGATTTGAGCTTCTACCAAACATACTTAAGCCAAAAGTAGAGTAAAGAAAAGACATATCTTCCTGCAGTGGGGAGTTCATTTACATTATGTTCAGGTGGCTATGCGTAAATAATTACAAGTTTAAGAAGGCTGAAAAAGGACACATAGAGTTCAACCTTTCCAAGTAACCATATCTGTCAATTCTGAACAAGGCAAAACAGCAGTGTCCAGCAGTGTCCCAAAGAGGTAAAAAAAATCTATAAAGACCAATGCAATTTTTTCATGCATCAACGTTAATTATGTTTAACTGTTAGAACTCTGTATATCTGTATTTATCTTAAAAACATTGTCCACATTTGCCCCTTCTTAACCCAGGATGCAACTAAAGCTCTTGTTTATTCCCATCTTGACTACTGTAACTCTGTCTTAGCTGGTCTCCCTCATACCTGTCCTGCCCCTTTAGAATCCATCATGAATGCCACACATATATTTCTTACCCATTGCTATACTAACACATATCCTCTTTTGTCAAACCCTTCACAGGTTGCCCATATACCGTATTGGCCCGAATATAGGCCGCACTTTTTTCCCCCACTTTAAGTCTTTAAAGTGGGGGTGCGGCCTATATTCGGGGTCTAGCGCCCGACTCCCGAGACATGCAGTCCTGGGCGCCGGGCAGGCAGCGGGGTTAGGATACAGATCCCCCGCAGTGGTGCAGGGGACCTGCATCCTACTCTCTGATACTCTCAGACAGCCTCCGGCACGGGAGATTGTCTAAGTGCATCACGCAGACGTTCACTGGCAGCGGCGATGATTTATGCTCGCATCGCCGCTGCCGGTGAACGTCTGTGCCGGCACCGGAAGTTGAATACGCGTTATGCGTAGATGTCCCCCGCCGGCCTCGCAAGACCCCGTGGGGTTTGCACCGGTAAGTCTGGTGGGGGGGGGGGACATCCTGGGGACAGAGTGGCAGCATATCTCGGGGGGGTTAGAGTGGCAGCATATCTCGGGGGAGTAGAGTGGCAGCATATCTCCGGGGGATAGAGTGGCAGCATATCTCGGAGGGGGGATAGAGTGGCAGCATATCTCAGGGGGGGTACATCTTCGGGACAGAGTGGCAGCATATCTTGGGGGGGCAGAAACTTTTTTCTTTAAAAAAAGCACCTAACTTTTAGGGTGCGGCCTATATCCGAGCCAATACGGTACTTCAGGATTCAATTCAAAATCCTGACTCTCATTTTTAAAGCTCTTCATAGTGGTTCCCCTACTTACATCTCCTCACTCATCTCCATATATACTTCTACCCAGCCTCTCCACTCAACCAAAGATCTCCATTTGTCCTCTCCTCTGATTTCGCATTCACACTTGCAAGATTTCTCAAGGGCTGCCCCTTTCCTCTGGAATGCCCTTCCCCGCTTATCTGTCTGTATCCCTGCCTTCCAGGGCCGGCCGAAGACTTAACGCCGCCTGGGGCGAAGTTTAAAACGCCGCCCCCCCCCCCGCCGACGCCGGGGGGGGGGCGGCATTTTAAACTTCGCCGACGGCATAATCTACGACCCCCCCCCGGTACTTACCTTTAAACAGTCCTGCGGCGAGTCTCCCTGCTCTGCCACGGCTTGTAATGCTGAGCGCCGGAAATTGACGTCACTTCCGGCGCTCTGCATTACAAGCCGGCACCGGGACCGAACAGGGAGACTCGCCGCAGAGGAGAGAGAGAGAGGGGCGCCGAGCGGGTAAGCTAAAACCACTCGGTGCCCCTCTCTCTCTCCTCCGCTTCAAAAAAAAAAAAAGCGCTTGGGGCGGCAAAGTGCCGCCCCTTCTAAAGTGCCGCCTGGGGCAATTGCCCCAGTCTGCCCCATTATAGGGCCGGCCCTGCTGCCTTCAGTCCTTCAACAAAAACACTCAGGACCCACTTCAATAAAATCTTTTATTTATATAGCGCTTTATACAATACATAAATTCAGGGGGTATGACAAGACAAGAATTGACAGACTAAGACAAACCAATACATTAGGTGGAGAGAGCCCTGCTCGCAAGCTTACAATCTTGAGGGATGTCCCCCATAATATACACAAAAGGTGACTTTTTACAATACATACGTTGCTTGTTTAAACTTGTTAACATGGTTACATGGGCTTATTTGGTATATTTACTTAATTAATACAGAACTGTGAAAATATGTTGAAAAAAGTAATGTGTTCTAAATATATTGTTTTGCATGAAAGGAGTGTGCTGGAATATGGCCATGGTCACATTGTGTATGGTTTCATGGAAAGGTTGCAAACAGTGACTTTCATTTAAGGGATTAATTCATTTGGAAATTGATCTTTTTATTATCCTGGTTTGCCAGTCACCTTGCCTTATGCAATAAGAAAAGGAGATTGAAAATGGGATTCCTAAGCATCTCTCCAAACATTGATATTCACGAAATGGTTAAGTTGAATATCATAAGTGAAGGTTAAATGCAAAAATTACATACTTTTTAAATGTGAATATATATTTATAGTCATTAATGGATTTGTATGTTTCTTTTTTATGTCATATTTGTTCGGGATTCATATACACTGAACTTCTTTACAGCCATTCAAGTCTATTTATCAAAACAGATTTTTTTGTGTAAAATGCAATAAATGTTTTGTTACTTTTAATATTATTTATGTATTTACTTTAAGTACTTACAATTGTTTAATATTTAATTGTGTATTCTTTGAGGGCATGTTGGCATCTTAAATTAATGTTAGTATGTTCTCTCCTGTTTTTTAAATGCAAGGAAAGTGAGTGCATCACTCATTACTTGTAAGTGGTTAAAATTCTGCTTCCGGGTACATTTATACTGGGGGGAGCCTGTCATCCGTGTTGACAGCATGCAAAAAGTGAAACATTGAGAACAATTAGGCAACAGAATTCTTTAATATGCATTCTATAGTAGGGATGTTAGGGATGTTAGACTGTCCCTTGAATTTGCCCTGAAAAACTGTGTTAACTATTTTAAGGTTGTCAACAGACCTCAGCATTCACCATCCACCTGATGGAAATGCCTCTGCAACTCCTTCATCTTCTGAAAGCAAGTAGGACCTCAAGGGACCTAGTAACAGTGCTGCTAGCACTCAAAGTTTTAACCCCTTCAATCCGCTATAGACGTACCGAGACGTCCAAAAAAAACGCCCACTAAGAAACCCCTATGGACGTCCCGGTACGTCCAGCCCTTCGTGCAGCGTCAGGGACACATCCCTGCCTCTGCACGGGAGACCAGGACTCCCCACTGACAGCAGAAGCCGGCTTTGCCGGCTTTCTGCTGTCCGATCGCCTGTAACAGCTTCCGGCATGAAAGCCGGTAAGCTGTTATACGTAAACTAGGTATTTCTGAAATCAGGACACCTGAATTGATAAACTTGGAGGGGATTTTCCATCACTTTACCTAATTTTGTGAGGATTCAGAGGGAAAATGTAAAAAAAAATAGTTTATTTTTCTAATCTTCGCTAGTTTTTACTAAATTTCTCATTCTAAATTTTCAGCTAATCATCCAACTATGGTATCAAACGAAAGCTCTATCTCTCCTTGAAAAAACAATATATAGTTTACATGGGTACACCATTCACAGGAAAAGAGAATCATCGCTAAACCGACATACCGCAAAAATGGCAAAATTGCTCTGGGCTTTGAGGTACCAAAAACCCCTGGGATTGAAGGGGTTAATGCTGTCAATATATGAGGTAAATATTTGTTGATGTTGTGTAGAATTGTATCAATCTTCATGCACTGCTAAATTGTATTCTTTAATTTATATAAGAAAAAATACCTACATGTCTAAATAAGCTTAGCTTTATAGACTCCCAAAAGGTTTTGGTGTTAAATCCAACTTCACCATAAATCTAATTAAAATGTCCATCACTTATTATTAATAATAATAATAATGAGGAGCCATGCATTTTCATAAAAACTTCCCTTTCACTACCCAGACTTAATCTTCTACTTTCAATTCTGTAATCCTGACCGTGGTCCCTGTCATCAGTAATCCTTTAACAGCATTCAGTCACTAATCCGTCACAGTAAACCATTAATGAGATAACTTGGCTGATGGTTGTGGTGCTTTTTCCTTCATTAACATGGCCAGAAGTTCCCTAATGAGAAGTTGCTCATGCAGTCATACTATGTTGTCGCACTGGAACTAAAAACATTGGGATTTTTTCACACAGCAGAATAAATGCTTCCAGAAGGTTGAATACACTTTCTATTTATAACCCTTTGCATCCTTATTCCTTCTTCCAGGGTTGAAGCTGTACTGAAACTAAGTGGATTTCCCTACATTTGATGTGTGGATTAGGCATACATAGAATACAGCTTCTAACTTTGAAAATGAGCTGACCCAAAATCCTCCAGTATACTAACCCTGTAATGACCTAATACATAAAAGTCTGCAATGCAGCTTGCCAATTGTGGTTACCAAATGGTTCTAATAACACTATAAAGGAAAGCTTATTATGTGTAAAGTGATGATTTTCAGCAGGGTCACATCAGGTTAGAATCATGTTTTCTTTAAGGAACAAGCAAGCAGGGGAGCAGTTGATGGACATCACTTCTTACTCCTGACTGACGGAAACCGACTAGAGATAGGTGTCCAACCATACGTGTGAAATCACATATGCCTTTTGGGGGAACACCACAAAGAGGGAATAGGAACCCCAAATGTTATAGTGAGATGGTAACAAGGCATGGTCCTGTTAATACATGCTTACTGATATTACACCCCATTGGCTGCAGAAAATGATAACTGATCCAAGTCTTGTCTGACTACCCATTATCACTTTGTCTTTTATCCATAAAAACCCAGTATTTTCCTGCAATAAAAGTTAGTCACTTTGGATCTGATTCAGGGTCATTACTCTGGTGGTTCATTTGGAGATACTTTCTCTGGAGTAGCAGCTACCCACCTATAGCCAGCTCAGAGTGTAAAGAAGGTGGAACGATGGCCAGGGACATCCTGGTAGAACCCTGATTCCCATTACAATAACTACAACCAACTATATGAATGGTAATTTTTATATAAACATATATCAATTACTCTAACAAAAAAGAGAAAATTTAATAACAGGGTTATAACAGCAGTAACCATGTATTAACAGGCTCATGCCCTGTTACATCACTCCCCCGCTCCAGTCATTTGAGAACGGAGTTTGCCTTACCAGTGCAGATTGGCAAATCTACATGATTAGTGGGAATAGTTCTGTGTTCATGCATATGTAAGGGCCGCTGGGATGCAGTACTAGCATTACTGGGACGTACTGTAGATTTTCTTCTGGTTCCTGTTGCACTGCTGGTGTACCAAGTTCTTCATTATGAAAACATAGTTTATGCCCTTCTCACTATCTTTGTGTAAGAGGATTTTCTGGCCCATTCTCCTAAACTTAACTGCCTCAAAGATTCTGTCTCTTGAGCATTGCTTACCCATGTGTGTGGCAGCCTCTGTTCAGGCACTAGCTCCATGCTTCCCTCTATCTCTTACTCATCTAAGCAGAAGGATTACAATAAAGTCTTTGGCTACAAGCATTTTCATTTTTATCATAGCTTTTGTCTATGTGCCTGTCAAAGTGGTTTAGGAAGCTATCCCAAGGTGCGTCTAAGCATGATGGCCATATCCTCCACATAAAACATGACAAGGACCTTGATCATTCTGTTGCCTCCTGGAATACATTTTTGGTCCTGGATCCTGCAGATAGGCTTGTGACTCTGCCCTTGTGGTCTTTTTGGGCTGCTTCAGTCGATACTTTTGTATCTGGATATTTAAGTTTCATGATGACCTGTTACCACCTGTATATGGGACCCTTGCCTCCTTATAGGATGATGGAGCGTGACTAAGAGCTTAAAAAAGAGATGGTCATAATATATAACAAAAGATGCTTGGAAATACATTTTCCATCCCTCACACTAGTGATCAGAGCAGCACTACCCTACCAAGAGAACCACATTGTATTTTTGGAAATGTAGGCTGAATCATACTCTAATTAATTAGCCTGATTGATTACATGCTGGCATTTTGTTTTAAAGCTAGGAATATGGGAGATATTTTATTTTACTTAATGCAAGGTTCTAGTCACCTTCACATCTTCAACAAAAAAAGGCAAGAGATCTCTTTTGTAAGGTTCAAGAAAGAGGAGACTGATACAGTATTCCTTTCTCCAAGATCAGAACCATTATTGTAACTTTTTCTATAAAATCACTTGCCAGGAAGAAATGGAATAAGTGCCAATTTAGAGTGGGACTTTCTTAAGAAATTCTGGTTGTAGTCCACAGCAGTCTGATATTTCCTATCAATTCTCCATAGGGTTGGAGCCTCAAATTGGTCTACCATTTTAAACACCTAGGTACCCTTTTGGAAGATTATTAGATGATTGCACAGTTGTGTTACATGACAAAGTGTTCTTGTTGTAGATTTAAATTATCAGATTACACTCTGCTTCTATACTACTGAACTTTACATGCCACATAGCTATATATACAGTCTATCACATATAATACCTACACTAATCTGAGTTTAGTTTGCGATAACATAGATATGGATGTGGTCTTGTGATAAAGAGAATCACAGCGCCACCTGCTGCTAGTACATATTTCAGACTGCTACTACATAACGGAGCTCAACTAGATCCAACTAATATTACAAATGTATTAAATGTCCACAAATGCATTTGACACAAAATGCTTAGTACGTTTGAAGGATTTTAAGAGTCCTATATCAGAAACCGAAAAACTTGGGGAATTCAGCTGGCTTTTTCAAAAACACCATAGGTCATAAGTTCTGATACTAACAAAGTTAAAAATAAGATGAACTCTATAGTAACCTTTGTAAATATGAACAATTTAGCTGCAGATCTTGATTTTTTTCAATCTACCCAAATTTCAGTGGAGATCAAACTGAAAAGTGCTGCTTGAAATTTTTAGAAGCACTCCATATTTTTTGTTGGAGTTTGTGACATTCTGAATGATTAAGTAACCTGTTTTCAACTTTCCCCTGCAAAAAAAGGCACCCCTTGAATTTTGCAGTCTTATTTTTAAATCAAGATGAATGCAATTGCATTTCACTTTTGAACATTTTCAGATCAATTTTAAAACTAAAGCCTACATTTTATTGTTAGCTATTAACAAACCTGTATAACATTGTACAAAAAATGCAGCAGGGGGACTGCCCCCCACCTTGACCTGTCATCCTAGGCCAGGATATGTAACTTTTAGCTTGGTGAATGGTTATCATTAACCCCTTCGCGACCTTTGCCGGTTCAGGACCGTCATAACAAGAAGGTCACTAAATGACCTTTGACGGTCCTGAACCGTCAAAAAATTAAATAAGCTTAGAAAGTGATCAAGGATCACTTTCTTCGCTTAAACGGCCTTGCTGCAATGCCTCGATGTCGAGGCATTCAGCAAGGCCGAGATCGGCATCGGGGGCCATGTCTGGCCCCTCCCCGGGGCGTCAACAGCCGCCATACATTGTATGGCGGCGGACGCCCGTTTTAAAAGCGTTTAGGAGGCGATCAATGAACTTAAATGGTGTCGCTGGAATGCCTCGATCAGGAGGCATCCAGCGACACCAAACACTTACCTCTGGGTGGGCTGTGATCTTCGCCATCAAGCAAGATGGCGGCGGCCCGGGAAATAAAACAATAAAGACGAAAAAGTTCGCTAGAGGGTCTCCAGACCCTCTAGAGAACTGGCTCCACTTGCTGGTTGAATACAGGTACTGCATTCAACCATGCAAGTCAATGGAGCCCAGCTTTCTAATCACTATGTGATTAGTAAAATATTCAAAAAAAATAAAATAAATAAAAAATGGAAAAAATTTTTAAAAAAAATGTGCTAACATTTAAAAATAATTATGCAGTGATGTCACTAGATGAACCATCCAGTACCAGCAAAATGTGTAAAAAAAAATATAAAAAAAGTATTAAAAAAATAAAATAAAATTAAAAAATAAAGTTTATTATTTTGAGCAAGTGCTAAAATTTCTCAAAAATCTCAACAAAGAGTTAAAATAAAAGCACTTCAAATACCCAAGGGGTGTCTAATATATAAAAAAAATGGCTGATGGGGTAAATTGGAGTGGCCTAGCTCAAAGATAGGGCATAGGTACAGACTGACCAAAATGGAGAAAAAAAGCGCACTTCCCAAATGTGGCATTTTAAATCTGAAACAACCCGACAAACCCATGCATGTCGGGTATCACTGCACTCAGGAGATGTTCCTGAACACACATTGGCGTGTTGTTTGACAGTGGCATATACCAGGACCTGTATATCTATAACTAAAGTACAATTTGTGTGAAAAAAAATAAAAAAAATTACTATTACAAAGTTTGACAAAGTGTAGTTCTATAATTGGTGCATGTAAAGGGTTAAAATAACAGCATTTGGAATACCCTGGGGTGTCTAGTTTTCAAAAATATATGGTTTGAATGGGTTAAATTGAGTTAACCAGCTTCAAAGATATTCCAAAGAGGAGAGGGAGGCACAATGACCAAATGACCACCTGAATTACGCATGCCCCAAAAGTAGCCTTTTACCAGCCAAACAATCTGACAAACCCATGCATGTGGGGTATCGCTGTACTCAGGAGATGCTGCTGAACACATATTGGGGTGTTGTTTGACAGTGACATATACCAGCACCTGTATATCTATAACTAAAGTACAATTTGTGTGGAAAAAAAAATAAAAAAAATTACTATTACAAAGTTTGACAAAGTGTAGTTCTATAATTGGTGCATGGAAAGGGTTAAAATAACAGCATTTGGAATACCCTGGGGTGTCTAGTTTTCAAAAATATATGGTTTGAATGGGTTAAATTGAGTTAACCGGCTTCAAAGATGTTCCAAAGAGGAGATGGAGGCAGACTGACCAGATTTGTTAAAAAAGATTTGGAAATCATAAAACGCTGCTTGTACTTATTGCCCTATAACTTACAAAAAACGGCAAAAAAACATAAAAACATTGGGTATTTCTAAACTCAGGACAAGTAGTAGAATCTATTTAGCTAGTTTTTTTACTTGCTTTTTTAGGTGAGTAAAAGATTTTTCAAATAAAAGTCATAAAATGTGTTTTTTTTTCAATTTTGCACCATGTTTTTTTTATTTTTTTTATAGTAAATAAGATGATACGATCAAAATAATGGTATCTGAAGAAAGCCCATCTTGTCCTGAAAAAAAAATATATAACTTATGTGGGTACACTAAATGGGTGAGGAGAAAATTACAGCTGAACACAAGCACCACAAAAGTGTCAAAACAGCCTCGGTCCCACAGGGTACAAAACGAAAAATGAGCCCGGTCCTTAAGGGGTTAAAGAGACATTCCCGCCAGCATGCACACTTTAATAAATTCATTCATGATGTCTACCTCCAAGCTGACAATCCGTAAACTGTCCCTTTATGTGAACAGAAACATGGACCAGAGTGGGCATAACAAGGCAGGGGGTGAGTGAACCCAATGCCAATCCACCACCTTGATGAGTTAGTCAACTCTGTTGTTGCCCAAAGCATTAGCATCAGATCAAGAGTATGTATGTGTATATAGCATGCACGCATCATTTATGGTTGCCCCTACCCTTTGCTGAAAGCTGGTTGAATTTGGATGCTTTTGAAAAGGAGGGGCAAGAAAAAAGGAGAGGACTGTAGAACAATAATTGTTACCCTTGATTGACCACCGAACTTAATCTACCTGAGGTAAATTCGCTCCTTAAATATAACATCGTTTGTCATCAAAACAAAAAGCATTATCTCTTGGATATTTTCATAAACATATTGGTGCTAAAAGTTAGGTAGGTGACAACTTTATTTCAACTGATCGCATTAATGCTATTTCACATCTCATACTTATAGGCAAGTTATATTTTGTAATTTACTAGCAATGGAAAGTTCACGTTTCAGTCATGTTAAACATTTTATTGCGTGAAAAAATGATAATTGGATGTAATTGTTATGCTAATGAGCCATTATGAATTTATTAGATAGCGTCTATTAGGTAACGTCACAAAAGCTCAATGGAGCCAAATAATAGGTTATAAAAAAGGTAAATGTAAAATGTGGGGTTTGTTATGACTTATTAACAGCAGAGGGGCAATTAATTTAATAACTATTATATATCTTAACTTTTAATTGTTGGGTAATGCATAAAACCTAAAACAGAATTAGAGCTGAAAACAGACCTTTCATTAGCAAGTAATGGTTTAACTTAACTGCAGCACGCTCATTTTCTCTATAGATAGTTTCCAGTTGCCAGTGTTTTATTGATTTCATAGAGCATTTAGTTGAAGTTGATACCTTTTATTACCACAGCATAGGAAAATATGTTTTCTGGTCCAAATTGGGCTGCTCGTCAGATGTTAGTCCAATAAAAAGTATCAACCTAAACAAAAGTCTCCATTTTTTCTTGAGCTAATTTGGCTAGATATGGACATCTCCTGTGCATTTAATACTATATGTAACTACACATGATGTAATACTGCACGTCTAAGGTTATCAAAGTCATTTTATATCTAAAGGACAACTTTATCTAAAGGATTTATTCTAAAAATGTATTTAAGGACATTTTACACCACCATATCAAGACCCATAAATACATTTACTGGATATCAGAAGCTTTTGGCATTTACAGGGTTAATCCTGCCATAAATAACATTTTATAGTTTCTCAGAACCTGTTTCAGTAAACATGTTTTACATGTTAAAACTTAAAAGGAATGCAAAAAGACAAAAAAAAAGGGACTCCTGCCACTCAAAAGGAAAAGATATTCTTATTCAATTTTGTAAACCAGGGAAACAACAGATATACTTAAGAAAAGCACTTTCCAGTCCAATGATTCCAATCATGTCAAATGCCTATAAGCTTATTGATCATGCCCTACAAGCTATATAAAGATAAAGTATATCTGCTTGGTGTTGTAGGTTTCCTTCTGATTAGTTTCCATCAGAAGCTAAAGAATGTAAGAAATGACACATGAATAGTACATCAGTCTGCGTACCGTGCATTATTTTCAATTAAATCCACATAGCTATGACAATAGCTTCACAAAACCCAAATAAATACTTGGAAGGAAAAGTCTATCAATTCATACATTCCGTAGCTGTAATAATTGATTTTTAGTGAATATTGTGTAGAAAGGAAAAGAAAAATGCAACTGAACGCAGGAAATATTGATTTCAAAATATTGATTTAAAACTCCAGGGTACCAAGTGATTGCTTACTCTGAGCAAAGTTCTTACAGGTGACTTACTAACGTCTCAGTATCGATCAGCCGGACTTGAGCATCCTAACCTTACAGGAAACATTAACGTGATAATTATTTTTGTTTAAGGCTGTAGATATACAAACCTTGAAGGAAAATAGGGATGTTTCTTGACTCCCTCAAACAATATTAATGTTGCGCAAGTACCTATCTGTTAGGACAAAAAATTAGGAATTAAACATTCATCTGGCATCTCAAATTGTTCTCAGGTTGAGCAAAATCATAGTGATATTCTTAAATTTCTCATTCTGCATTTTATCGCTTTAAGGGAGAAACTGATGAACCCATGAAGTGGGAGACGTTTTACTGTAAGAGCCCCTGTTTAATCTTTTAGGGGGTTGGGACACATTTTTCCCGGTGGCAGGCTGGGCCAATATCTGTACTTTAGCAGCAGCTTGCATGTTAAAGAGGGAAACTATGTATATATTTTTTTTCTTTCCCCCAACAAGTTAAGCTATCCATAGATATGTAGTTTATGGCAAACTGTGCATTGCGTAAACACACAAAAAGGCAAAATATATTTTTTCTCTAATATTTCCCCCAAAATCCAGGTGCTGGAAATGAAAACGCTTTCACCTTCATTAGTAAATATATCCAATAGATGTGGCTATGTTACTGTAATCAACATAAATAAAGTACATGCCCACAAATATGGCAAGTATTGGGGAGGATGGCTTAGACAGTTGGGACACATGTGACATCATAATGCCTGATCCCAGCTTGGTATCAGGTTTTTTCCAGCTTGCCAGCCAGCTGATCGCATCACAAATCAGTTGGCAGCCTGCCGAACCTTTTAGATTTTTTAAATTATATTTTATTAATAAAAAGTATAGATCACACTTAATTGGCCAATACATACATTTGAGAGAGAAGAACAATGATACCACACATTATATTGAATATATCTTTTAGATTTTGTAAGTTTTATGTGTTTTCTATTGTTTTTAGTAATTTTGCACAGTCACCTGCACTACTATCCTGCTCCCCATAATGCCTCTGCTCTATGTCAGATATATAGTTTCTTACTATTACTTATCACAGAGTTCTTCAGACTTGGGGTTGGAACCGACCACTGGATCATGCCAGAACCCATAACTGTACCGAGCACTGCACTGTGCAATAGCATTTAACACTGTGATTCCTGTTACAAAGAATTTGTATTAAAATACAAATAAGGATCATATTCCTTTGATTAATATCTTCCAAACATGCTTTAAATGCCTCTATATTACATGGTGCTTTGCCTGGGATTGCCCATGGGCCAAAGGTTACCCATACTTCCCTGTAAACACACAAATAGGGTCTGTATGAGAGGTATTGCGCAGGGTCACAGGGGAAAAAATAACATCAGGTTGTATTATACATACTGCAAGAGTTTATGTAGCCATGCCCACAATCATGACTAGTACAGAACGGATAATTATGTCCTATTAAATACATGATTATTCCAAACTGTAATATTGATCTATATTTGTAAGGTTTTAGAGAGTACTTTGTTGTAACAGAGTTGGGATAATACAATTACAATCAGTTGTACATGTGTTCCTTAATACAAGACGGCAGTGAGGTCAAATTGTACCTAAGGCCTTTCCTTTGGTATAGCTGTTCACCATGGGAAATGCAATCCAAAGCAGTCAATCCTGACCTTTTCTTTAACAGTATTACATTAACTCAAAAATAGCGACAGTTAAAAACTACCTTTGAGTACCCATTTGTTAAACTACCAGCGATGAAGGAAAGCACATTGGATTGGAAACATACTTACATTATGGTACAGTGGGATGTTCAATGTTTTACCAGTTAATAACATGTCACGCTGACTAGGATCATAGACATTGCGGTAACGAATGTGTCTATTGCCTATCATCCGTCTGTTACAGTTCTCCTGTCTTTAATGTCTTGTATTGCAGGTTGTATCATCTCTGTAGTGTTCCACTTCGATTAGATAATCCCTTTGATACCTCCGTTCCAGTTTATAGAGAACAGCTTCAAATTTATTAACTTAGGTTTATTTAATAGGAAGCTATGCTGATAGTCAAGCTATAAGACTACCTGCTGACTTTCACATCAACAAAAGATCTAAGACATGAATTCATTACAAAGTGACAAAATAAGTATGTAGGGGTTCTTATTTTGCCACAGGTATGCAACTGATTATCAGATCTTTCATTCATCTTCTAGAAAAATGGTTCCCTTTAACATGAAATTTGATCAACATTTAATCAAGGTTCAAAATAAATGTGGTGGATCACCTCTAGATCTTCACTCCTGTCTTCCATCCTTACCCCTTCTAGAAATGGGTCATACCACAGGCAATGCAATAAAAGCTTCAGAATGAGTAAGCAGGGTGCAGGGTTGTATAGCTAGAGGAATTACTAGCAGAAAGAGAGAGGTGGTTCTGCCATTTTATCAGACCTCACTTAGAGCATTGTGTACAGTTCTGGAGATCTCCATCTCCAAAAGAATATTGACATGTTGCAAAGAGTTCAGAGGAGGACACTAAAAGAGTAAATGGTTTGCAAGATACAATTTTAACTCCTTGTATAGTTTGAAGGAAAGCAGAGAGAAGGGTGACAGAAACATTTACTTAAATGAACTTTACAAAATTCCCCTTCTTTCAAAGGGGTAGAAATGTTACAACAAAAGATCATGATCTTGTACTTTTATGAAAGAGTGGTAGATAAATCCTTGCAGAATGCTTCTTAACTATATGTAGGTTGGATATTAAGAGTAACATGTTGGGATTTAATCCCTGGGATTAAAATTCCAGTGAGCGCTAATGTTTTTATAACATGGCTCGACAAACCCTGGTGCCCAGCGTTTTGCATGGCTGCCATCATAAATCCGACACCCTATGCTTTCCTGTGGGGGGTGTGGCGAAGCCAGTCCCCATCGAGGGACCGTAATGCCTTTGGGTGCCGGATTCATGATAGCAGAAGATAGGCAGTAGCATGGCTGGTCTCCACGAGAGGAGGCAGTCTGTGCATGTGAGTGTATACTGTTGTATCTCTGTGTATGTGTTTACTGTATGTATAGTGCTAGAGTCAGTGTGTGTAAATGTATAGTGCCAGAGTCAGTATATCTACTGCATTACAGTACCAGATTCAGCATGTATGTATCCATAGTGTAAGAGTATGTAATTTTTTTACATGTATAGTGTGCATATATGTGTATATTGTGAGCAGGTGTGTACATAAGCGTAGAATGTTAGCGTGTGTGTGTGTGACTGTATGGTGTTAATCAATGTAAGTGTATGGCAAGGCAAACCGCCAAGAAAATAAAAACGTGATTGGGGATGGAAAAAAAGCTGGCTCCTAACTTTTTGGGCTGGCTTCCAGATCCAAACCAAATTTGTTGACCCCTGTTTCAGAATAATTATAGAGATGCCGTTTTGTTGGGCCCTTTCCTGTTTGCCAGTGTTTTCATTTTTTTTATATCTTATTTTGCTGACTTATACCATAGGGCTAAAATTATGGGGCTTTAAAATATGTAAGAACAAGACTAGAAAAAGGAGCCTTTTTGATATTCTATGTGAATTGGAACACGAAAAGATAAAAGAGAAAAGGTAATACAGGCTGGATTATAAAGAGAAAAGCTAACTTCATAAGGATTATAAACAAATGAATGCTGGTGCTCATACATTGCATTTTACATCCTAATGTCATCAAAGGCAAATCATTTGTATTTCCCTTAGTTTGTAAGTATAATACATTAAATAGCAGCATTTTCTGTGTTTATGGAGCTGGAAATGTACCCGCATTTTTTTTTTCATAATATGAAGGCAGCACTCGGTAGTAGCTGGAGACATAATCAAGGAGATGTATACAGGATTTTGTACACATACAATTATAAGAATGCATTTCCCATGTCAGTAGAAACCTTTAAAGAGTTTTGAAAGAAGCACTTCTATATCTGTGGGTTATACAAAAATAATTTGAGAGCTTTTTGATTTTTATCAGAAGTGCACTTCAAACAAGGCTCCGTATTCACTAGAGAAAATGAAGAGCTTCTGCCTTTAAAACACAAAGTTTCCAAGCAACATTAATGTATTTTGGGAACTCAAGACCACCAGCATCTGCTAAATAAAAGGAATGGACTTTTAACAGACAGAACTTGACAAAATGAGTATCCCAAATCCCAAAAACACAGAAAAAAAGCTGTTGGTTATACATTAGAGGCCCTTATTTTTTTGCTAGAGGCTCGGCATCCATCATGACAGAAGAGTTAAGTTTACTAGTACATTCCAGAAAAAAATCAATACAATACATCAGAGCTGACTGGGAAATATTGCTTTGCTTGTAGCTAACTGCCTTTATTGATATATTGGAAAAACATCTGACAGACTCAGGAAAAATAAATGAAAGAAATGTGCCATCCCGTTAACTGCGGAGGAGACCCTGTCCATTTTGTTCTCATCTTGTTGGGAGAGGTTTGTTAGGGAATGGCGTGTTGTATAAAATAATGCACACTTTCAATCAACACTTTGCTGCTGAAACATGACAAAAATTTAATAGAGCATCTATTTTTGGCGTTAAAAATATAGAAACACAGCATAGACATGGCAAAATTTGGTTTACTAGATTTCACACATATCCTTGGTAGTGGTTCATCTTCACAGTACCAGGAGTTAGAGAAGCCATAGGGAAGGGGCCAGCCACAAAAGTACATCTGAGCTTCTGGCAATGTAGTTTCTGGGGACATCAGAGAGTTACTTTCCATGCACCCTCAAAGTGTTCGTCCCGGTGACTCCTCTTGTACGCCATCATGGATAAAGTGTTGGACCGAAGGGGATCCTGGGTGGAGTGATTAGCATAAGTGCAACCATCTCTGTCTTTCACTAACCCTGTGAAAGTACATCCGTGTATGTCAAATAGTAACTTAAATAATCTGCCTAGAAACCTATGCTAATGTATCTAGTAGTTACTGTATACATAGTGGATGTGGAAATATCCCACATCAGAGTACAGCTGAGCTAAAGTTTTACTCTCCCTGTATATACTTGTATTCTGATTAAAACTACTCAATATTCAAACCCAAACAGTGGTCTTCTCTTTGCCGATAGGGTCCCAATCACACCACCTTGAATGCATAGATCTTCCTGTTGTGTCTACTGGTAGCCACCTGGCTTTTGACATTGGATGAGTAGATCATGAAGTCATCAACTTGATGGTTTATACGTAGAATCTGATGGCAAATAAGAACCATTACACCTATCTATTCTATAGCAGAAGTGCTAGAAGCTAATACAGTGAGAGGATTGTAACATGCATGTGATAAATCTAATGAATCCGACCTGAGTTGTCATCCCAACTTGTGATCTGTATAAATAGCCTAATGTAAGACAGCTTTCCTGCACACTGGTATCAAAGTTTGAATGTTTTACAGACTATATCCACTCCTTACTCTAGTTTTGTATAAAGGGAATGTAGACAATAGTTTTTTCACTGTTTTGTTTTTGTGCTTTTGTTTACACTAGCAGGCTACCTCTTTATTATTTATCTGATAGTGTAGAAAGCTCCATTTTGTCTACATATTCATTTTGCTTGATCACTGGATGCAAGTTTTATATTTTCAAATAAAATATGGTTGTAACCAGTATCTTTTTATTTTCACAGCATAGTTTTTTTCCTCCTAGCTACTTTTTTCTTTCATTTTTGGTGTATTAGTTATGTATTTGCAGTCCTGTATTTTTGGATCTATTAGTAAGGGTTACCCATGGGTTAATTGCTTGTTTAAGCTCGGAAGAAATATAAAATCCTTGGGCTCTTCTCCTCTTTTGAATCTGTGTCAGCTGGATGATGTACCCAGGTATAGTACTTGTGTAAACTGTGTGCAGAGTTACAGAATCGGTTATCCACTTCATTTTATGGTAATCTAATTAAAGCAACTAACGCACAACTACCCTATAGCGATGCAGTTTTTGAAAAGCAATACAAGACAGAATAAATCCCTAAAGGTTCTTACTGTTACACAAGGCACTTTGATAGAACATTCAATTAAAAAAAGCAGTGCATAAATTATACTTTCTATTTAAAAAAAATAAAAAATTAGAAAAGATTTAAATATTCCTTTGATAAATAAGGGGGTCACTTACATACATTCAAGGAGAAATTTTGTTAAAAATATTTTATAATGCATTGTGCGTAAGACTAACTAAACAGACTGCAGTTATCTCTCGATAGCTGTGTTACACACACATATAAATTGTCAGTGCAATATAGTACCCGACACACAATGTTTGCGCTACTGTCGCTTCCAGAGGCAATTTAGAAGTCCGTAGCGGGTGATGCTAAAGGGGACAGGCAATTTTTATGCACTACACACCTCAGAACTCAGGAGTCCCTCTGTGAATCTGCAGTTTGATTACTTCTAGACACTTTCACTTCACAATAATACCAATTAAAGTGGACTGGGGCAGATCTAGTAGGGGAAAAAATTCTCAAACTGACTTGTGGTATAGATGGCCCCCAACACAATGCCATGTTTTAAAATCACCGAGCTCTTCAGTATGATCCATTCGAGTGCCATTTGTCTATGGCAATTGCATGTCTATCTGCTTGATTTTATCCACTAGTTAATAAGGGTTGTAGTTAATGATTTTTAGACTTGTGCATTGGGATTTGTAGAAACGTTAATTAAAAAATGTTTTATTAATTAGTACAAATGTTTGAAACCGCCAAATTTTCGATTGAATTTTGTTTTTTTCTCACACTCTCACTTCCAATATCTCCCTTCTCTGAAAACCACTTCAGTTTCTCCACTTCTTGGTCTTTCTGGCTTTCTACTACTCCTGGCTATTCTTCAGCTCCGCTTCTTGGTCTTCTCCCAGCTCTGCACTGCATTATCATGGCCTCTTGAGTGTGGTTTCCAAGGAGGAGTGGGTGAGGGTAGAAGAATGCCCGTAGTGTGTGCAGAGGCTCTGCCCTGTTGCATAAGTACATAGAAGAGGCCAGCATAATGCCCAAGAGGACCAGGAAAGGAAGAAGAACAAGAAGGGCTGGAGAGAAGGTGAAGTGGTTGTCGTTGAAGGTAGGTAGACATTGAGAGAGCATAAGAGAAAGTTAATGAATGAGTGACGTTAAAAAAAAGTCCTATTAACTTAATCCAAACCGAAGGGCAGGAAGCGATCTTCGTTGTCAGAAAACTAATGGACAAAAATGAAACAAAAATTCTGAATCCTTTCCGTCTCATGCGCACAAGTCTAAGCATTTTAACTACTCATCTGATAGTAGTTAGTATATCAGCTTGACATTTCTCCCCTCTGCAAAGCCTTTATACATCTAAACTCATGGTATCCTCACCAGGGTTCCAGAGTAATATTTCTCTTACAGGGACACATTGCAACATGTAATCCCATATCACTCGAAGGGTAATATTATTCGCTCTCGTCTCAATAAAATGAAAAACTCCCATTTCAGATAATTAGTGTTCACTGACAATCGAGCAGCTTTGGCATTTATGGAAGAACTCCCTTAGGTTCTTATTCTATAAACAGCGGTAACTGCCAGCAGTTATTTAATGACTGTAGCCTTTTATGGAATAACTTACTAGGAGTTCTGACAAAAGATAAATAGTTTTCCATGAATCCCCATAGCATATATAAAATAGGGTCACGTGGCTAAGGCATGTATTAGAAGACTGATATATGTCAATAAAAAAAATGTTTACAATTTCCAGGTTCAGACTACAAAGTAGTGAGGTGCAGAACAATATGAAAATTAGCCAACTTAGAGCATCAATAACTTCATTATGCAGTGCCATAGCATTACAAAGATAATTACGACCTGAACAGCTGCATGTACTGCTGAGGGTTGATTAGGCCAAACAGTGAAGATGCTTGTGTTAGCGCAGATATGTGTTTACTATGCACACAACTCATTATCGAGACATCAGGTGGTTGATTTCACAAAAGGCTCTCCATGTACTTGCCTGGTGAACATACCGCACTTCTAGCTTCCGTCAATCTCTATCGCTGTTGACGCTTTGCGAAGACGAAACGGCATGTTGTAAGGTGTCCCTGTAGAACCGTCACCTACTGACTTCGGGCAGTCACTGCACTATCACACAATGCTGTCTTAATGCATTTCTACAGTAGAACTAAAAAGTTCTTATGAAATGCAATGAAACATGAAAAATCTTTTAATATGGCACTGCTCACAGCTGGGAGTATATAGATGAACTATAATTTGGAGAGGGCATGTTCGAGATATTGGAGGGTCTTCTGAAATCTGAAAATACTTGCCAGTGACAGCTGCTACCCAAGGCAAAATTTAATATTATACACTTGAATAAAACATTATGCCGTGCAGGGAACCAACCGGATATATGCTAGATGAGGAACAGTGCTTGAAAGCAATTTTTATAAATAAGAACAGAAGCATGAAATGGACTATTTGAAAAGTGCCTTGGTGACGATCTGTAGACATTAACAAAATATAAATAGGTCAAACACTATCGCTTGGTTACAGCAAATAAACGCATTCAAGTTTTCTAAAGATTGGATAGTGAATATCAAAACACAAAGATGCAAATAAACAAAAACAAATCTTACATTTATTCAAAGAGTAAAACATATCTTTAGGGGAGATATAAAACTTCATCCACATAAAGTTTACAGCGAGCTAATATATCCATGTAAGCATGGCTGCTTAAAAATACAAACAAAAAAACAAAACAAGAAAAAAAATGAAAAGCATCTTTGGTAGTATTAAAGCTACACATGACCATTAGTGTATCCACATGGATATATGCACACATATGTGTGTATTTATATCAGACACACACACAAATATATATATTTGCACTAGCAAATCAGACCAGGCAATCCATGACATTTAAATGCCTTTCTGAATCCAACTTTCTCTGTTAACCCAGAGATACAATGTATACTGGTAAGTGCATTTGTTATGAATTTATTATGCCAGTGTAGCCATGGGACAGAGAGTGAGTTACAGGAGCATAAGAGGCATTAGGCTAAAGATTTCCAGTAAGAATGTGCATCTTCACAGTGCCACGGTCATCCAGTGGTACTAAAAGTAGCATTATACCACCGGGGCCACTTAGTTGTAAAGCACATCTCAGCGCCAGAATTTACATCCCAAACTCGTAACCAAGATTTAGAACAAGGCGCCCTTACATATTAAAAACAAATATTCTCAAGAGGTTATAGAAACATTTTCTAGAAAGTTTTAGCCTTGGCAGAGTGGATTTATATTTCAGGTCTGTATCCTTATTTAACACAATCAGGGAAATTAACAATTATTCCAGAATTCCCAGGATATTCTAGCATTTTAACAGAATATGTACAATCTAAAAATAATGGACTTTTGTAGTACATTATGCTACTTATAATGTGCATTTAAGCTAAATAATATGATTGTCAGAAACCCACAAAAGTAAAATAAGGCACATAGATAATACAGAATGGTTAAAAAGAAACATAACATGTAAACAACTTTCACATTTAAAAAGAGAATTTGTCCTAGAACATCTAGCCTGGATAAAAGTGTGCTTTGTGTAAATCGTGTTTCTTTAACCATCTCAATAGTGTCTATTCACTAAAGGGAGAGATGTGGATTCAACGTCCCCACTTCACTATTCATTATAAGTAGCCAACACAAGCAAGATTCTCTTGCGAGAATGGCTTAGCGGGTCCTGTATAATGCATACTTTACTCTAGGAAGACACTTTGAAGAAATCTCATTGATTCAACTGTGTATTATACAGGACCAACCAAGCTCTTCCAGCAATGATGATTACTGGGGATGGTCCTTCATTATGAATAGTTAATTCAAGGAGCTAAAACACCACTCTCCTCCAAGAAAAACCTCTCCCTTTAGTGAAGGTACCAACCTGTAATTGGTTTGCAATAAAATGTTTATGAACAAGGACATATCGTGATTCAAAGTAGTATAGGATAGTGTTAGACCACACAATAAAAAAAACCATAGCTGATCAGATATACCCTACCTAAGTATCAATAGGTCTGCACCCCCACCCCCCAAAAAACAGCATTTTAGTAGTATTCCATAGACAGAGAAATACAAAATGGCACCAGCAGGTATTCACCGTGAATTTACATGAATTGGAGATTACATCTACCATTTGGTAGACATAGGGACAAAAAACATCTCTAGGATGATTTCTTAATGCTTTAAGATAAAAATATACTATGTGCACTGTTTGGCTTAAATACAAGCTACAAAACAGTAGATATTGTAAAAAAAACACTGGCACTTTTATAAACTACAATGGCTCATAATGCAGGTATTATAGAAGCACAGCAGGCCATTTTCAAAGCGTTTCTTCATTTCCGATGTACTGGCACATTAGATGCCAGAAGAAAATGTTACACAGAGTAGCGTGTCTTCCGAATGCAAGTATACGATGATTTCAATCCATGTTCCTTTGTGCAGTTTTCTTTAATTAACATCATATAAAGCATTCCAGAAGGCATCACCTTCCATTTGATTTCCTTGTATAGAAATCTTCAATGCTCTTTGTCAGCTGCTTAGTGAAGAGTTTATGTATCCTGCCACAGTAGGTGTGAATAGTGTTTTGCAGTTCCAGTTCTAATGGATATAATAAGGAGCGGATCAGATCATCTTCAAATGAATACTGTGAAAAGATGATAAAAGAGGAGATATCATTTATAAGAAGTAATGTTTCTCTAAATATTGTACAAGAATAAATGACTTTCAGATTCTAATAATAATAATAATAATAATAATAATAATAAGTACAACACAGTAGTGAGTAATAGGTTTGTTTTTGGAGTATCATTTGCAAGCTTTAATATTTGTTCAAAACTGCTCCACATAAACTGGTCATTTTTGTAATCCGACACACGTCAGGTGCAGAAAACACGAAGGGGAAATCCAGAGATGAAAAGTGGGATGCAGAAAAGTGTCGTTTACTGTGATCATACTTTTTATACATATAAAGCTAAACACAGTAGGTGACGGAACAGTAATTGGGGAGATCTGCAAGCGCATGTACTGTCCATCAAGTTCACACGCTAGATGAAGATATCGCATACAGGAGTTAAACAAGGAAACATTAAAGATGGAACGCACAGGCGAGATCAGATGTGTGCCGAGACGCAGACAGGGCTGATTACTTCCTCTGAGTATTTGCAGGGAGTGAAGGAGAAAGCATTTTATGGAAACATTTTCTGACAGTGCAATGTAATCTCACAGCCCCAAAAGTACCCTTTTTCATTTTTACTTCGACATGACAGCCAGTTATATAGCGCTATTAAGATATAGTATTGATTTTTGAAGGTTATATACAAGGCAGCCTTTTACATTACAATGAGCACAAACACAGCTCTTTACAACTCTTTGATGGGTTTCAATGTAATAAATTGTTTATGGGAAGGCTCATCTGTAGGCTGAAAGAAAGAAATTAGATCGGCTTAGCTGAAAACCTTGCATATGTTTCAGGTAAAGACCTCTACAAAAGTTGGCAAATAACCTAAGTTAGAATAGTACTCCCAAAGGGAATCCGTTTAGAATGACAGGCGATTCCCTACATTAGTCTACCAAAGAAATAGGCAGGTGAGGGAAAAGAATAAAAGGTCAAAGAATGGGGAAGGGGTGGGGAATAACATCTATAGCATATGTTTATGTCCTTGTCACAGTAGATTTTGTATCCTAGTATGAGATATTGTCCTTAGCATAAAAGACAGATTCGGATTTATTAAGGAATCCAACTTGCCTTACACATCTGGGTGTGAGTTGCGACACAGTTAGATGGGAAACTCTTCCCGCGTGAAGCAAGAGCCTGGGCAGGAAAAGAGTTTCTGAGCACCACAGCGGTAGGCTGCAGGCCGGCGTTAGGTGGCCATCGGGCAACCCCTGATGAGTCGGGCCACCCAGGATGGACGAAGGTCGTTACCCGCTCCAAATGTGAAAGGTTTAGCAGGTTGGTGCGCATGCAGCTAAACTTCCAATCTGTTATGTAGCACTTGTCTGGGTAGCAAATTTAGATTACTTTGTGAGAAATTCAGGCTTGCAGCACAATTAGACCCCCCCTCCCCCACTAAGGTCTTGCTTTCTTCCTCTGTATTGGTAATGATATTGGTTCTGGAAAGATGCACATACAGGCTAGGAGGCAGGTGTAAGACTGGCACAGACAGTGAGACATACTTGACAGTAAGAATTTGTAAGTAATTTTTTAAACAAGTGGGGGGGGGACCCCTGAACAGAGTATTAAATTAGTAAATTTACAAGCAAATACATTCTTATGCTACATCAATCTTACACTCTAAGACCTAGTACAACTTACTTTATATGACCAAAGCTATGAGGACACCCCTCCTAACTATTGAGTTCACCTGTTTCAGTCACACAAATTCCTGGCTCAACTCTTACCTTCTTGGCCGTACTTGCTCTTCTTCCCTACCTATTTGTTAGTGTTCCCCAGGGCTCAGGTCCTGGGTCTCTACACCTCTTCCCTCAGAACAGTTATTTTTTTTGTTTGGCTTCCATGGCGATGTGTATGCAGATAACACCCTAATCTATAGCTCCTCTCCTGACCTTTCAACCTCTCTAACTCATCCCACAGACTGTCTTTCTGGAATTGTATCATGGGCGGCGTTTCATTACCTAAAGCTCAACATCTTGGTGTCATATTTTACTCTGCTCTCTCCTTCATCCCTCAGCAAATCATGTCACCTTCACCTGAAAAACATCTCCCGACCTCAGCCATTCCTCACACAAGAAACAACCAAAATACTAATCCACTCCCTTGTGATATCCTGTCTACTAACTGGTCTACCACCTTTCACCGCTCCAATCCATCCACAACACTGCAGACAGATGAGTCTCTCTCTGCCAGGGTCCCTAGTCTGCTGCTCCACTGTGTCAGTCGCTCCGTTGGCTCCCCATACCCTTCATAATCAAATTGAAACTTCTGACCCTGGCCTACACAGCCCTTAACAACTCTGCACCCCAACATCTCAACTCTCATGACCTGAGACTGTGGAGCATTAGAAACATGTTTTCTGGAGTGATGATTCACACTTCACTGCCTGTCTGATGGCTGAATCTGGGTTTGGTGGATGCCATGAGATAGTGCCTACTGTAAAGTTTGGTGGAGGAGGGATAACTGTATGGAGCTGTTTTTCAGGGGTTGGCCTATGCCCCTTTACTTCCAGTGAAGGGAACTCTTAATACATCAGCATGTCAAGACATTTTGAACAATGCTATGCTTTCAACTTAGTGGTACCAGTTTGGGGAAGACCCTTTTCTATTCCAGCATTACTGTGCCCCAGTAGACATAGCAAGGTTCATTGAATACATGGATTAGGCAAGTTTGGTGTGGAAGAACTCGAGTGGCCTGCATAGAGCCCTGAACTTCACCCCAATGAACACCTTTGGGATGAACTGGAATGTAGATTGTGAGCCAGGCCTTCTCATCCAACATTAGTGCCTGACCTCAAACACACTCTTTTGGCCATATGGGCAAAGATTCCCTCAGACACACACTAAAATTTTATGGAAAGCCTTCACAGAAGAGAGTAGAGTCCAACTTTATATCACATGCCCATGGTTTTGGAATGGCATCAAACAAGCTCACATAGATGCAATGGTCAGGTGCCCACATACTTTTGGTCATATAGCGTATTTAACCTATCACAGGAGGATATATTAAAGTCCTTAACCAACTCATTGGATCGCATCTCTGCTTGGCTACTGAACTGCGCACATTGTGGCATAAAGCAGATCATACCATGAATTAGAGAAGTTAGTACATAGTGCCTTACATTTTGGATTGCTTCATAGACAGCTCTGAAAGCTGGCTGTTTATTGTCATGGTACACCCCTCTGTTTCCATGGAGAACAAAGATGCCATCTTCCTCTGCTTCGTGGCAATTGCTTCCATAAATACAATGATCGGGACGATAATTCCATTGACAGGGGAATATGAAAAGGCTTTCTATTGGTTGGAAGCGAGAGGGAAAACAATTATGTCACCACTGTTCCACATTAACCCGAATCAAACATACACAACCTCCTACTGTCGTATTTGTAGGAGTAAGTCACTGCAGAAAGATACAATGATTGGTTACTGGAGCACAATTCACTGGTTCTAAAACCAGTGCTACGTACATGTGCCTTCTGGTGTATTACTGGAGTCTACCAATTAAAGCCACTTAAAATGTAAAAAAAAAAAGTATATTGAGGAGGGGGGGTAGTATCCGGAAGATGTTCTAACTAAAAGGTGGGAGATGTGATGGGGAAGGCTTGTTCTCTTTGTGTAGAAAAGACATGCTGCTTTCTCTTTAATCCTCTTATTTTTTGTTTTCATGTTTTAGGTGTTTGTGCTGAAAATTTTGAAAAACAGAATAAAAAATTATATGGACAAAAACAAAATATTAGTCACTTACCTGGATTTTGGGAAAATATTATATTTAGCAGATCTTGGTCACCCCACGTAATATTTAACTTATATTTTTTAAGCAATGGCATGAGTATATCTTCCCAACGTAAAAGTGCGGTTGTCATGTCATTCTAAAACAAAGCACACATATATTACTAGTCTCCTCTACGTTAGTCAAAAGAGACACCTGCTGGTGATAGATATGTACTGCACCCTTTGCTCACAAAGCTACAGGGCCAGGGGAAGCAAACGATAGCTTTACAGTCTGACTGTTCAAAGGATTGCTAAGAGTAATGGGAGTTGTAATTAAGTAACATTTGAAATGCTCCCTATTATCAAGACGTCAGACTGAAAATTTTAAAGTAAAAGCATAAAAAATCCACATGGATATAGTTAACAAAAAAACCCAAAAAACTGTACTGCTGATTTTTTTTATTTTTTTTCTTTAACATACCTTTTCGGGTGAACTGTAATAATTAAATACAGGAAAATGATTTGAATGAGTATTTTTCTGTGTTTCACGTTACCATAATACATTTTTAAAATATTCTACCCACCTCTTGCTTTACAGAAAAAGTTCCAGTACTAAAGGAGTCACAAGATCTAAAAGAGCTTTATAGGTCCTCCGATGGCATGATATAGGAGCATACATGAGAGAAAGAAAAATGAACCTACCTTGAAATATTTCCTCCTTATACGAGTCACATTCATTAGCATAACACCTGAATTAATGCCAGTTTTTCCATAATAAGGGTGCCTGGCAAAACGATTATACCACCCAATGCGTGGTTCTTCATGTTCCGGAGCCATAGCAGCAATCTGTGTGGCATTAAAATTATTCAGAAAGGACCAAAGGTCATCCACTGGGCGCAAAAAAAGGATGTCTGTGTCAACGTACAAAAGAGAATCCACTTCATTGAGGATCAGCTACAACCAAAAAAAAAAAACAAAAAAAAAAACTACCGTGAGTTGGAACAAAAAGTACAAATTTTTTATTTACATTTTAAAGCTATACTTTGCTCAAGCATCTGTCTTATAAGATGTTTAATACATTTTCAATCTTACTACTAAACTCTGTTGGTAGCTGATCGTTCGAGAAAACTATAGTAACAGCTTCATCAATTAGTGAAAATGTAGGCAGCTAGCATGCATGTTACGGAGTGGGATGGAGGGTAAGATACAATGCTAATCAATGTCAGCGGGGTCGGGGTTACAATTGATTGTCTACCATGCCTACCGATAAATAGATCTTTATAATGTTGTCTTACACATAATAAAAGCAGAAGCACAAAATTGAATGAAAGGACACAAGGCCACTTATATGAATGAAAGTGAATGAATACTAACCGGTAAGAAAAGTCTTTGCGATGCACAAGGCTTAAACAGTTTCCTCCACTCTGCAGCATTCTCCTTAGGAAAGGTAATCGGGTACAGAGAAAACTTGAACTTGCTCGGAAATGTCCAACTATTAAGCTGTAAGAGGAAAAAACACAAAGAAGGAGGTTTTGTTACTATAAAGTGTATTTTCCCTTAATCCATGTGGCAGCAGGACTACAGGGACTTCTGTCCGTCTTGTCAGGACAAAAGCCAGATCTACGTCAAAAGATACGCCATGAGTATTTAGGAGACTCTTTAAAACAAGGGCAATGTAAAGAGCTGCTTGTATGAGTAAGTGTTAGGTACTCACAACCTGCTTTGTATGACCAAATACACCTTATCCCTAGAAACCTCCACATTCAAGGGTGCTTTATATGAATTGTTAATTCATATTTATAGCAGATGTGAGCTGCAACAGCACTTGATGTCTAGGCGATTAAATCACAACACTGTTGGTTGGAATGTGTCAATATTGGGAACCAGAGAGTCATCTTGGGTTCACAGAAAAATCTCTACTATTGGAGGTTTCCCTATGCCATTTGTTGAACAAAGAAACAAAAAATGCTGTTTGTGTCCAAAAAGACAGCTGTTGCTTTTTCCTTGCAGAGGAACCTAAAGTGGGATAGCTATGCAATCTTTTTGCCATCAAATCTATTTCCCATTGTGGCCCTAATGTGTAAACAAGCATCATCAAATCTCTTTTCTCAAGACAATGGACTACAGAAAAGACTAACACCATCTTGAAATGCTCTTACCACACAACTTTAAGATCCAAAAATGAACAAAAAAGTAGTCTGGTTTTGTACTCCGTAGAACGGCACCCATTCGAGGTATGGTTTGTGCAGCAGTTCTTGTATTGCATGGTCCAAAGCCCACTGATACATACATACTATAGTCTGAAACACTGTCTTCTATTCTGAAAAGACGGCATTCACCCGCAAGGAGTTAAGCTCACCTCCAGTCAAAAAAAAGTTCACCTCTGTCCTGAAAGAAACGCCTTTCGATTGGCTTGTACCTGACGGACTGGAGACTATCTTGTCCTCTGGTAACGTTACGTTTTATTCTTCTGACCTGCAAGATTTCCTGGAATGTTTTAATGTCTGCTCCAATCCTGATGGGAGGCCTTGTCGCTATTAGCCAATTTTTGAGTCGGAACTAAAAATAAAAGTAGAGATAGACCCTCTTCGGTGCTAATGGCATGGTCAAAAATGGTACCCGTGTTCCAAAAGGCAAAAGGCTAAACTGAAAATAAAGCCCTGCCAACTGACTCAAAGTCACTGAACTTTGTGCTGTGCAGTGAAGGTTAAAGCTTTGGCTCTGTCTCAGAAGCAGCCCTCATAATAAAAAAAGTGTCAGCCTTTGACATGAGGTTGTAAGGGACACAAACCATAAATAAAACTATTACTAAATAAAGACATACACATTGACTTGGATGAATCAGGCCGTGGCTTTTATTTAGTTTCACAAATATAACAACAACCATAAACTGTAACTTTTCTCAACTCTGTCACCAATGTAATCTAAATAAACACAAGCCCTTGGCACAAGCCCAGAGCACCATATAAACACTTAACCCATGCCAACCGCCCTGTAAGCCAGCCAGCATATCAATTCACAGTTCACCCATATTACAGGGCAACTTTACCCCGATAAAAGCCACGACAAATAAAATAACAACAAGGGTGGGTGGGAGGGCGCATTTTCATCAACTCTTCCATGTTGATTCTTCGGCTCACCGCTTCGCTACCGCTCACCAGACTCTATGGTCAGTGCAGTAATCGCTCAGCGGATCGCCAGGTAAGTGACAAAGCTCCTCATAACGCACCTATTTATAGGTGCAATTCCCGCCCTTTAGCGCAGCGCGAGGCACCCGCGCGGGCACCCCAGGGTAGCACGAGCCACTCACAAAAGAGCGGCAAAGCGCTAGCGCAAGCGCAGAAGAATTTAAAGTTATATAACCTATTTTTTATTTTTTTTATATAACAGCTAACCTGACCTTTACATGACCTGTCTAACCTATCCAGTCACACAATGCATTAACCCTAACTCGTCCCCACAACCTCATGTCAGCCTGCCCTATTCGTTCAGGCTTTATCATGAGGTTGTAAGGGACACAAACCATAAATAAAACTATTACTAAATAAAGACATACACATTGACTTGGATGAATCAGGCCGTGGCTTTTATTTAGTTTCACAAATATAACAACAACCATAAACTGTAACTTTTCTCAACTCTGTCACCAATGTAATCTAAATAAACACAAGCCCTTGGCACAAGCCCAGAGCACCATATAAACACTTAACCCATGCCAACCGCCCTGTAAGCCAGCCAGCATATCAATTCACAGTTCACCCCAACCGCCACAAATGAACTTAAATTTCATTTGAGGCCCAACCCCACCAAACCACGGCCTGCTCAATCATACATTGTAGATCTACGTTAAAAATATCATTGCCAATCTCAGATAAATGAACCCCATCCCGTCTATATAAACCTACACTACCACCCTCTAACTCAGTATGCCGAAAAGAGAAACCCCCTTCCAGCAACATAAATTTTTCCATCGCCTTATTACATTTACGTCGTGCTCTCTCCAAAGCTTTGAATTCTGGCCTCTGAAGCCACAGAAGACGAGGAATCATCTCAGACCATATTAACAGAACATTATGAAAACAAGCTTTCAGATTCAAAATTAGACTTTTACAATATAAAATTAATTCTAACGACTTCATTTTCCCCATATCGTTACCGCTACAATGTATTATAATGGCATTAGGCCAAGGAAAACACGTAACACATTCATCTAAATAATCTTTAAGTTGTTCCACCCTTAAACCCCGTATACCCAACCAAAATATAACTAACTTAGACTCATCAAAACCTAAATTCTCGCCATATCTTCGTTCCGCTGCTCTGCGCTGTGCCCAAAAGACGAAGGAATGGCCAACAATCCAGACTATAAAAGCCTGGCGACCTGAAAGAAATTCATAGTTAGCATCAAATAAATATGATTACAAGAGATTAGGACGAACATATAATTTAAAACGATCCGATTGCCATCTACCCAATCGTTTAATGACTGAATCATCCAAACCCAACAAAGCTGCTTCCGTCGCAGCACCGATTCGAAAAGAATGAGACGTATACCTTTCATTAGCCAAACCTAACTCCTTCAATCCTAAACTTAAAACCTTATTAAACTGGAATTTAGTCAAGGGTAAACCGGATTGATGTACCAACCAATTACCCCTTACATCAGGTCTAACCGAATTAAATAATTCAGCCGCCGCAACTGGGCAAATTTCAACATCACTCAATCTATTCAATGACACCCAGCAACCCCTCCGCTTCCTATCCGTTTTAGAAGTTTCGACCAACAACCTTAACTGCTCAGCACAAAGCACATTACCAAACTGCAAACCAGAACCACCATTCCTATTATTAGCTACTAATTCACTAATACGAAACGCGCCGAAAAAAGCTACTACAAAAGCAGCTCTAAACAACTTACATTCAAAACTAGTCCAACAAACCTTATGCAATACTCTAACCAAATTCCTCAAAACAGCTGATGATAACGGCTTCCTATCATCCAAAACCCTAGATTTATTACTATAACCCTTCAAAACCTGTTTAACCAAAAAATCCTTAAAGGCATATTGCTTACCCGCCAATTTAAAAAAGAAAGTTACCCCAGCTAAATGCATATCTATACTAGATCTAGCCATTCCTTTATTAATCAAGCTTACTACAAAAGCTAACGCTCCATCAATACTGTTTTCAAAAATATCCCAATTTCCATTCTGCACAAACAAAGACCAAGCCTTCCAGGCCTTGTAATAACCATTCCATGTATTCTTGGATACCGACTTTGCCAAAAGCTCCCTCAGTTGGGTGAAGTCAAATCCCATACGTATGCAGGAATTATCATCCCTTCCTTGTCCGCCTGCGGAGCCAAAGATCTGAAAATCTTGAAATTGAAACGAGACAGCGCGTCAGCCAGAACATTCTTACAACCCGGGATATGTTTAGCTTTAAGCCAAATATTGCATTTTAAACATAAATACACCAATCTTCGCAATAAATTAATCACAGGTATAGATTTAGCGTGTAACGTGTTGATAACCCAAACCACCCCCATATTGTCGCAATTAAGCAAAATTCTTTTATTCGCCCAATCCTTAGACCATAGCTCAAAAGCAACCACTACTGGAAATAGTTCCAACAGGACCATATTTTTTAACCATCCCGCCGAAACCCATGAAGCAGGCCACTCAGCCACTGCCCATTTACCTTTCCAGAATATCCCAAAACCCGTTGAACCAGCAGCATCCGTAAACAACTCCATATCATTACTAGTCACAAATTCTTCTTGCCAAATAGTTGAACCATTAAAATCACTTAAAAACAAATCCCAAATTCTTAAATCTTCTTTAATCTGTCTAGTTACCCTAACCCGATGATGCGGCTGTTTCTTACCCGAAATAGCTCTTGCTATATGCCTAGAGAAAACTCTACCCATTGGCATAACTCTCGCCGCAAAATTAAACATACCTAATAAAGATTGAAATTCCTTAACTCTCAACTTATCACTACCTAAAACCTTTTTAATAAATAACCTCATTTTAACAATCTTATCAACCGGTAACCGAAAACACATTTCATTCGTGTCTATCACTATCCCTAAAAACTGAAGCTCACATGTTGGAAAAACTGTTTTCTCACTAGCCAACGGAACACCAAAACAGCTTGCTAACTGCAAAAATGATTCCAACATAGATAAACAATCAGAAGTCCCAGCCCTACCAATAAATAAAAAATCATCCAAATAATGAACTATGGATTCAAAACCAGAAACATCCTTTATAACCCATTCCAAAAAAGTAGAAAACGCCTCAAAATAAAAACAAGAAACTGCGCAGCCCATAGGCAAGCATTTGTCAAAATAAAACATCTTATCAAATTGAAAGCCTAAAGAACAAAAGCAATCTGGGTGAATTGGCAGCAAACGAAACGCCGCCTCAATATCAACTTTTGCAAGCAGAGTACCGTTCCCCATCGCGCGAACCCATTTAAGCGCATCATCAAAAGATGCATAATGCACCGAATACTCCTCCTTTACAATCTCATCGTTTAAGGAATTACCCTTAGGAAAGGATAAATGATGAATGAGCCTATAAGCCCCCGTCTCCTTTTTAGGCACCAAACCTAATGGGGACAAACGAAAACAAGAAAAAGGAGGTACAGTGAAAGGCCCTTCTATCCTTCCCAAACTCAACTCTTTCTTAATTTTAGCTCTAACCACCTCTTCCTTATCCATAACCGATCGCAAATTCTCAACCCAAACCAGACCTGTCTGATTATAAATAGGAATTTTAAAACCATCCTTAAAACCTTCATAAATCAAATCAGCCATCCGCTGATTTGGGTATCTGCCTAAAAAGGGGAGCAGATTTAGTAGCCTCACCGGCGTCACCGCCTTTTGGAACCTCCTTTCCTGTATTGTGCAAATTCTTCCGAAAACACCGAAATGCCGGGTGATTCCCAGCACATACCGAACATTCGTGCTTAAATTTACAGGTATTGGGCCACCTGCACTGGTTCTCATTGAATGCCCAGCAAAACCCCTTCTGTCTATTCTGCTGCTGCACATTACCTCCCATTCTGAAATTAACATTCTTCTGGGGCAACATAATGCTCACCCACGAACCCACATCCTTCATTCCCCATTTCAAGTTCTTGTGCACCGACATTTTCTGCCTAAAAGTCTCATCATAGTAAAACCAAGCGAGTCCACCAAAATTTTTATACGCTTCTAAAACAGCATCTAAATGTTGAAACAGACCAGCGCTACTTTCCTTATGTTTTTCACAATAAACACTAGAAAATATGCAAAATGATTGCAACCAGTTATTAAAAGAACGTACTACCGGCCTACGCCGTTCCTCATCTTTGTCATTTTTCATAAGAAATTCTTTAGACGCAGGCAAAAGTGATAAAATATCGACATATTCGTCATTCCAAATTTTCTCTTTCACCACTTTGCTTAAATGAAACCCAAGCGGTGATACTTCACAGGACATAACTTCCTTCATACAGGATTCATTCACCAAATTAGCTTTAAAACCAGCATTATCTTTCAACCAAGCCTGAGCTGGACTATGACCTTGAATGTTCTTTAAAACATTCACTAAAGCAGAAACTGCATCGTTAAGATTACTCATTGAAACACCAGTAAACTCACCCCTATGATCCCCAGCTCTGCCTTCAACTTCAATATTCCTCTGAACTGCAACCTGTTCCTCAGCAACCGGGACAGCCAGAGATGGACGCCTGTCCTGGTTATGCAGCCACTTGCTGCAGCCTTCTCCCGGATCCTGCAAGCTCTTCAGCCGCTTAGCAGATAACTTCACCCGAGAAGCGGGCCTTTTCTTCTTCTGAGCAACGTCTGGGGCACTTGTAGAGGGTCTGTCACGTCTATCAGACGTAACCCTGACCCTGTCCCGAGATCTGCCAGAACTCCTGACATCCCGCGATACAGCGCCATCTTGCGGGATGTTCCCCGGCATAATTTCAATATTCAACTCCTCCTCCGGCACTTCCTCTTCAGCGCCGCCAGGGTCAAGTTGAAGCAGTTCGTCGGAGACCGAAGAAGATTGAAGACATCTCCGAAGCCACTCTTCTCCTCCACGCTCCGAGACCCGCTCCTGCAGCATTTTCATCAACTCTTCCATGTTGATTCTTCGGCTCACCGCTTCGCTACCGCTCACCAGACTCTATGGTCAGTGCAGTAATCGCTCAGCGGATCGCCAGGTAAGTGACAAAGCTCCTCATAACGCACCTATTTATAGGTGCAATTCCCGCCCTTTAGCGCAGCGCGAGGCACCCGCGCGGGCACCCCAGGGTAGCACGAGCCACTCACAAAAGAGCGGCAAAGCGCTAGCGCAAGCGCAGAAGAATTTAAAGTTATATAACCTATTTTTTATTTTTTTTATATAACAGCTAACCTGACCTTTACATGACCTGTCTAACCTATCCAGTCACACAATGCATTAACCCTAACTCGTCCCCACAACCTCATGTCAGCCTGCCCTATTCGTTCAGGCTTTATCACAAGTGCTTGAAAATCGGTAGTTTCAAAACATATTTAGCAGGTATCAGCACACACACATTTGGGTGCAAGATGTGTTTGGCAGGCTGCACTTTTCACTGCCACATATTGATAATTATATGTGAAATGTGTACATATGTGTGAAATTCTGCTAATTTAATTTACATGCCAGAAGAGTTAAACAGTAAGTCAAAATGTGTGCACAATCACGCCCTTCTGTTTCTCTGTCAGATCACAAGTCTTTTTATGAAAACTTCTACATTTATACACCATATAAAAGCATAAAGGGACTCCACAGAATTCTCTTTATATTTTTGCTGTGCCACCCGGCTATTTGCAGAAGGGAAAAAAAAAAAAACACACATTTTAGACTACTTACAATAGTTTTGAAATCATTGTGCAATTGATCTTCTGCAAAAATGTGGAAGTTAAGCGCTTTTTTACTAAAAAGAAGTGCAGATTTCAGCATCGTAACAGTCTCTGCCAATCGATCGCCACACGCAACGACGGCCAAATGCATTGAGTTGGTAACATCTTCGGTGGGAACGTGCAATCTGTCAAGTCAAGACATTAGATGTTTAATGTTAGAGAGTCAGAAACATTAAAGTAGGTTCTTCAAAGACATTTTGGAGCACAATTGGTTTTACAAATGCATTACAAATTAGGCGCGTGGTCTTTACGCAGCCATTGCGTATTCATGTATAATACTCGAGGTATTTTTCTTAAGAAACCAAATCGTTCTGTTTTCAGAGCTCATAAGATCGAGACGCATCTCCTGTGTTACCAACCCTATTACATCCGTGTTACCTTTTGTACCCGCAGAGGACATCATGTCCAGTAACACACCTTAAGTATACCCAACTTAAAAGTGTATACATATACATACATACACAATTGCCACTGATGCCCTCACTAAGCAAATGTGGAAACGTTGCGCACAAAGGAGATGCAGGTGAATATAATAAAACAATTGCCTAACCACGTGTAGTACAGTGATATGTAGAATATTTAGTAAATAAAGACCTGGCCCTATATATGGCCATCCACTTGTGTGTTAAAAACACATTAAATCTATTCAAATGTGAGTGTATAATACTGGTCACTGGGGGGCACCATTTCACCGTTTCTGTGCTTAACCCCTTCAATCCCCTATAGACGTATCGGGACGTCCAAAAAACCCCTATGGACGCACCGGTGCGTCTAGCCCTTTGTGCAGTGTCAGGGACACATCCCTGCCGCTGCACGGGAGACCAGGCTGTCGTTTGACAGCCTGGACTCCCCCCTGGCAGCAGAAGCCGGCGTCGCCCCAAATGAAACATAGGTCTACTAAAGCAAAATGTGAAAATTTCACGTTTGGAATCAATAATGCGCATGGTCCCGTTTGTGCCCTGTAATGTCCAGAAAACCACAAAAAAAACTAGGCATGTGGGGTATTTCCGTAATCAGGAGAGGCGGCTGAACAATTTAGGATAGATTTCTCTGCCGTAACACATACCCTGTACAAAAAATCCTAAGAATACTACAAAATACTAAGACGCGTTGGTGAAAAAAGTGCAGGAACTAATTTCTGTGGCCACCTTTGACAGTGATTGGTGGCCAAACACCTGCATGTAGAATGCCCAAATACCCCTGATAGGATAGCCTGGATTGTCTGCTTTACAGAAATATATACCTTTGTGGGTGTTTTTGTTTTATTTGTTTAAAATTAGAGTTGCAGTCCCATCATACCTAATGTAAAAATTTTACGTCTTTGTATAAAGTAATGCACACCTTATAGTATGTTGCCTATATGTGCTGGAAAAATATGGAAAATCTATATAAATTAGGTATTTCTGAAATCAGGACACCTGAATTGATAAATCTGGATGGAATTTTCTGTCTCTACCTAATTTTGTGAGGATTCAGAGGGAAAATGTAAAAAAACTTAGCTAGTTTTTACTAAATTTCTCATTTTAAATTTTCAGCTAATCATCCAACTATGGTATCAAAAGAAAGCTCTATCTCTCCTTGAAAAAACAATATATAGTTTATATCAGGGGTTCTCAAACTGCGGCCCTCCAGCTGCTGCAGGACTACATCTCCCATAATGCTCCTTCAGCTAAGCTGGCTGAGGAGTATGGGAGATGTAGTCCTGCAGCAGCTGGAGGGCCGCAGTTTGAGAACCCCTAGTTTATATGGTTACACTATTCACAGGAAAAGAGAATCATCGCTGAACCGACATAGCGCAAATATTGCAAAATTGCTCCAGGCTTTGAGGTACCAAAAACCCCTGGGATTGAAGGGGTTAAATGCATACAAAGTAAATAAAACACAAACAATACATATAAGCACCAGAGCTGGCCTATATAAAACATGTATTTAATGTGGGGAGATTTAACTATATTATATAGGAGGCAGCTATAGAGAAACAAATTATAGAGGGCCAACTAGAGGTTTAGATGTAACGTAAACACTTTAGATAAATGGGTGGTAGATAAATTGAACAGTCTCTAATCAGAAGCCGTAGAGGCTAATAGAGTAAAGGAATTAAAGCAGACATGGAATAGGTATATGGCTATCATGTATCTAAGAGAAGACCAAGGACTGATTAAAGTATGAGTCTTTACATCAGGAAAAATGGGCAGACTAGAATGGTTCTATCTGCCTCTAAATTCTTTGTTTCCATGTTCATCAACACAGGGATCCTGCGGAGCCAGAACACAAGTGGAATATCCAATGTCAGCTGTCTGACAATATCATGTAAACGTTTTAATAAAATAAAGAATAATATTTTATAAACTCATATTCAATGTGTGGGATTTCTCCTTTAAGGAAACGCCGTTATCAAATATTTTAGTTCTCAATCAATTTTGACATGCCAAGCAATAATATATTTGAAGAAGAATGATTAAGTCAATACTAAGATGTCCACCCACAGGATTCTAATTTTTTAGGATTAATGCCTTCAAAGATTTGTCAAGAGCTGCCACAGGTGTTAAATATCAAAAAGAAGAGTAAAGTGAATAGAATGTGACAGTATTGAGTAAGAAAATCAATCCCAAACCCATTAGCCAGAGTAAGTTCTGTCACCTTAACACAAACCTGAGTGCCAAACTATCTTATGCTATTTCACTTACATTTATGAAGCCATATTAAACACATTGCATTACTTTACCCAAATCCACCTAGGAGAAAAGTAATGTGCTGCCAAGCTTTAGCGAACTAAGTTCATCACAGTTAAATTTGCGAATGAATGAATATAAAAAAGGTGGCCATTTTTGTATTATGATCTTACTGTCATATCGGACAGGGGTGTAGGAGATACACTTATCACTAATTACGTGTCTGATACATTTTCACAAATGTATAAAACATGTGCTTTTACTAAAGAGAGCGGTAGCTCCAGCTAGATTTAAGGAAAAAACACGTTACACTAATGCAGCCCATTGGTAATCATCAATTCTAATATGAAATGCGAAACGTAGACTGATCAACGCAATCATTCATGCGGCTGCTACGGTTATAGCTGCATGCTTAAAAATAATGTGTTGTGCCGACTGATCCACAGTAAACACTTTGTATCAGAACGTGCACTACGGACTCTTCCCACGCTATTGCCTACAGGGTTTGTGTACTACAGAAAAGGTGCATTTAACCTGTATGGGTATTGCCCCTGCGTTGTGTAAAAGAAAGCATTACATACAGTATATAAGTAAGATCTGTCTGCATTGCACGGCCAAAAGCAACCATTAGAAGCATAAGCTGCCAACAGTCTGAATATTTATTTGTAAAGAGCACACCACAGACAGAATGGGTCTTTGGGAAGACAAGGAGTTTCCAAAAAGGGCTCAGCATAATTTAACAGATATTTATTTTTTTTAGTTAGAATTGAAGTTAATACACACTTGATTTCATTTGAGCCATATGTAATTCAGCAGGGGATAATTAGGGGGGGAAAAAACTCAAAAAGATAACAATATGGCATTGCTGTAACTTCTACTTATCTTCTATATCGGTATTTTAAGGTCTCCATCTTTTGTTTCCAAGTTCATTCCAGTCATTAATACTATGCGATATGTCTGGGTTGACCATGATTTTTTAGCCCTGGTCATGCATGTATATGGACAGCAGCAGCTTGGCATCTTTCTGGGTTCCAGAAGCACATTAACCAATATTAAAACACACAATTGGGGGAAGGTGCATACAATTAAAACGTGTTTTAGCTATTTCTAAATACCTACAAAGGCTAGTATCAAACCAAACAAGAGTTTGAGCATCATAAGCTGGATAGACCCTCCGAGAGGGACTGATCACGATCCCCCTTCAATGCTCTTTCCTTGACCCCAGCTACTTGCCTTGCAAGAGATGTGTTACATCTTCTGCTCGACAAAGCGCATGCATGGCATATTCACCTTCAGCTCCAGTGCTGGCTTGCACAAGGGTCCCAGGGTCTAGAATGCCATCACCCTCTCGGGACAAAAACTGGTACAAAGTACAAATAATTCACATTTAGCTACTTACAAAGTACTTTAAGTAATATGCATTCATTGTTGGTAGGGCACCAACGTGTCCCTTTCAATGAGTTAATTTGCTGCATAAAGAAAATAGACATAACTGCATTTGTCCAGAGAAGGAGTTAATACCTTTTATTGAGCTAACATGGAAAAACAGTGAGATGGAACAGACTACATACTAATGAGCAGTCTCCTTTGGTTTCATACTGTTGGACGGTCCGTGCCAGATGGCTTTAGCAAGTGTATCATCTAGTCAATAGCGGATTACAAGAAGATGAAATACATTGTTCCAACAAACCAGATGTTATTACGTTACAATAACTAGAGTGCATTCATACGAGAATATTATGTATGTGGGTTTTTACTAGGTCATTGATGTATTTCTGTGTGTTGTCATTTAGTGGTTGTGACATCATTAAATATCCATAATGTCCAGAGAAGGACACTTCTTTTAAGGGCTTCAGACGTGTTTGTAACTGAGAAGGGTCACTATTATAACAATAAGGTATTTTATACAATCTAAAAGTATGATTTCATAAAGTTAAGCCTAGTAATGGAGCATTAGTCTGCATGTAGTACCTAAAATCCAGGCAGCAATTTTTGGCTATATTGTGTCTGCGGAAACAGCAGGGCCTACCTAAGAGCAGCTTCCCAAAAGCAGTCCTTTCCACATACATCAGTGGGCAGCATCCAATACGGATTCCAGAAAGACCCAGAGAAATCCTTACACCTGACAGGATAAGATACAAAATGTCTGGCTGATTACATGCAGTTTAAACATTTATTACATGCATTGAACCTTGCATACAGGAGTACTTCTACGATGTTAACACAACTCAACACTCAAGCTTTCGGAAAAATCATTCTTAGGGCTTTCCTTTCAATCACATTTGAGGCAAAACAAAACGCAAATAATTGCAACTAGATTCATACTAAAAAATAATAAATGGCACCTAATCAAGTTTTTAATCGAGATGTGGGCAACTTTAATTCACCAGCACCCCTGGCAGGCCAGATTTCACAGAAAATCCCACATATCCAAATGATGGTTAATAATTCTGAATGACGTCAGCATTTTGAGGACCATCTGGGGAGCGGAGCCGTCAGAGATTTCACTGACTGTATAAATATATCCATACACACAGGGGGGACTGTTGGGTCCTATTATTTGTAGGTAGAGTTGTGTTTACAAGCGTGTGAGTTTGAGTGGAGCATCATGGAAGGAAAAACAAAAACAAAATCACATCTTGGGTCTCCTATTGCCACACATCAGAGCCATCACCATTAAAACCATTGCATATCCCTGGGATAATGTCACTGTGAAGGGCTTACATGTATTCTATACATACAGCCAATGGGTATTGAGTCGATCCGGACAAATATACGCACTCATTTACATTAAAATGTCTGCATGAAAACATCAGTGGTGAAAAGAATGCAAGCGTTATGTGTTTCAAAAAGAGCAGGGGGAGAACTACTAGAAAGCATGTTCAATGCTAATTTTACAAAAAGGGACAGTCTAGCTGTGTCTCACTTAAATTAAAATTGTTTGGAGGGATTCATCAGAATCCTCTACCCTCCCAAATCGCCCAATTTCTCTTTCCCTGTCGCCCAACATCTTGCCTTGCAAAGATGAGCTCCCATCCATTTCATCGTTGGCCAAAACCCACTTGAAAGTCGGACAACTGAGGGGGCCACGCTTCTTTTTTCCCCATCAGCTAAACCATGCATATTACAGTACTTAGAAAGCACTTTAATTATTTCTTGGTCGGGTGCATGGAGCCCTAGTGTGACTGGTGGACCCAATGTATAGATCACAGAAAACGTCATACATCGGAAGTTAGAAATCTTCATCTATGTTCTTGTGTGTTTAAAGGGGCACTCAAGCCATCATATACGGTACACTCGAATGCAGAATGAATGTGGTGTCCCCCTCACAAGTGCATAGGGCTGGTTGTGCAGAACCCCCCCCCCCACTATGCATTTTGCTCACACCCTATCTATGTCCCATACATAATATGCGCTTGGCCCGACATCTCCTGCCACATGATATATTTACCGTCAGTCAGCGGTCGCATAGAACTCTGACTGGCTGCTTCAAGCAGCTAATTCGTAACACGGACACTAGGACTACGGAGGAGGAGGAGGGCAGTTGCTTTTATCACGTACTCAGAGTACTTTAATATGCATTCTTTGTCTAGTCTGCAATTACATAAAAATATGTCTTAACACCATGAGAAATAATAAACATGGTTTTCTAATCAGGAAGGTCAAAGTATTTCCTATAGACAACAAACAAGTTACTATTTTTAGTTCAATACAGGAAGGACTCGAGGTAGGATTTCTAAGATAATAGAACTGAAAAATAACCAATTATAGCATGCAGTGTAATTTGGGACTTTATGGTTTCAGTGGCCCTTGAGGCCAGTATTAACCCACCAAGTGTGAGGGTACTTAGGGGACAGGGTTTTTATAGTAAAAATAAAACTGTGCTAAAAATGAAACATTAGTGACATTAACTTTTACTTTGTGCGAGACATCCAGGGGCATGGAACTGTAGAAACATACAATTTGATGGCAGATAAGAACCGTTTGGTCCATATAAAGCAGCCAATCAGAGACAGGAAAGCGCACCCTCTCTAACCTTGTAGGGTTGTGAACAAACCTGCCACCTGCAGGTGACTGGAGGTAATTACATCGCACTTCCTGCACAGAAAGCAGTGGCGGGGAAGAAGCAAATGCTTCCCACACGCATTAGCTCAAGCGACAGCACATACGTATAAAGGGGCCGCTCGGCTATCGTATGCATTAAAGTTCAGATGATGGCTGAAGTGTCCCTTTTTAATAAATAAACAAATGGGGAAAAAATAGTAACATAGTAACATAGTAACATAGTTCATAAGGTTGAAAAAAGACCAAAGTCCATCAAGTTCAACCTATAGACATATTGTGTCCCTACTGTGTTGATCCAGAGGAAGGCAAAAAAACCCTTATGAAGCAGATGCCAATTGCCCCATACCAGGGGGAAAATTCCTTCCCGACTCCAAATATGGCAATCAGAATAAATCCCTGGATCAACGTTCTGTCCCTATTAATCTAATATCCATAACTTGTAATATTATTGCTTTCAAGAAACACGTCCAGGCTCCTTTTGAACTCTTTTATTGAGTTTGCCATAACCACTTCCTCTGGCAGAGAGTTCCATAATCTCACCGCTCTTACTGTAAAGAACCCCCGTCTGTGCTGGTGTAGAAACCTTCTTTCCTCCAACCGTAGAGGATGTCCCCTTGTTATAGATACAGTCCTGGGTATAAATAGGTCCTGGGAGTGATCTCTGTACTGTCCCCTTATATATTTATACATAGTTATTAAATCCCCCCTAAGCCGTCTTTTTTCCAAACTAAATAACCCTAATTCTGATAATCTTTCTGGGTACTGTAGTCCTCCCATTCCCCTTATTACTCTGGTTGCCCGTCTTTGAACCCTCTCCAGCTCCACTATATCTTTCTTGTACACTGGTGCCCAGTAATGTACACAGTATTCCATGTGTGGTCTGACTAGTGACTTGTACAGTGGTAGAATTATTTCCTTGTCGTGGGCATCTGCCGTAGAAAATAAAGCATGAATAGTCTGGACAAAGCGGAAGTTACGTTGACCATGCAATACAATTGGCCATAAATGACAGGTTAACACCTGAAAATAATATACAGTTACAGTGACAGATGTTTCACACTGCTTAGGAGGCAAATAGATTCACTTTTAATGGCACCAACTGATCCAATACAGAAGACAAACGGCCATTTAGGATGTTTGCTTAAAGGCTCAAGGGTGGTATTCACAAGGCAGGCTGTTGCTTCAGCTGTTAGACCAAGACTGACGGCACCAATCTACAGAGGCTGCAATACACTCCGAATCCTGAAATACTCATTGGATGTTCTTCCGTTTTACTACAACAGGGGTCAACAAATTGGGCTTGGATCTGAGAGCCATCCACAAAAGTTAAAAGACAACCTTTTTCCCTCCCCAATCATGTTTTAAACTTCATATATGCCCCAACCTGATGACCGGGGTTTGTCTAACCTTGCCATGCACTTTGATGAAGCCCGAGGGTGGGGTGAAACGCGTTGGCTGGTAACGTCACACGACGAGGAGGAGCGTGCGTTTTTACAGTTTTCTGCTTTATGTTATATACTTCCTTTGTGCCTCATTTTTTCAAACTAAGCATAACATTTTAAGGTTTATAATAAAAGTGTATGCTCAAGCTGCACTACGTCCACTTTATTATTTTATATGAATGACTTCTCCCGAGCATGTCAAGTGGCGGCTAACCCTGGGATGTCACCCTCTATTTGAAATATAAAATCGCTAAAAATGGCTTCTGTAAAATTTCTGCAATATTAGCAGCTTTTACTGCTCCAATAAACGTAAGTTGACATCTACAGTATTTTATATATTAACCCCTTCGTGACAAAGGCTGATTTTACTTTTTGTACCCTTCGTGACAATGGCCGTTTTAACATTTCTGCGCTGCTCGTGTTTAGCTGTAATTTTCTTCTTTCCCGTTTACTGAACCCACACACATTAGATATTGTTTTTTTCAGGACAAGAAGGGCTTTCTTTAGATGACATTGTTTTGATTGTATCGTATTATTTACTATTAAAAAAAGTATAAAATATGGTGAAAAATTTAGAAAAAAATGACTGTTTCTAACTTTTAGTTGAAAAATCTTTTACTCATCTATAAAAGGTAATAAAAAAACCTGCTAAATAGATTCTACTATTTGTCCTGAGTTTAGAAATACCCAATGTTTTTATGTTTTTTTGCTTTTTTCTGCACGTTATGGAGCAATAAGTACAGGTACCGTTTTGCTATTTCAAAGCCATTTTTTCCAAATCTGGTAATTCTTCCCCCCATGTGCCATTTCGGGTATCTTTGAAGCCGGCCAATGCAATTTACCCCATCAAGTCATATATTTTTGAAAACTAGACAGCCCAGGGTATTCCAAATGCTGGTATTTTAACCCTTTCCAAGCACTTATTCTACCATCAGCCTTTGTCAAACTTTATGGTAGTAATTTTTTTGCATTTGTTTTTTCACACACATTTTACTTTAGGTATAAATAAACAGGTTCTGGTATATGTCACTATCATAAAACACCCCAATATGTGTTTAGCAACATCTCCTGAGTACAGCGATACCTCACATGAATGATTTTGCCTGGCTGTTTGGGGGCAAAAGGGCCATATTTGGGGCATGCACATTTTTCAATGTTGCACTTTGGCATTTGGGGATCCACTGCCCATGCCCTATTTGGTACATCTTTGAGCCGGGCCATTTCAGTGTGCCCAATAAAGCTATATATTTTTGAAAACTAGACACCCCAGGGTATTTCAAATGCTAGTATTTTAACTCTTTCCATGCACCATATCTACCACCAGTCTTTGTCAAACTTTGTGATAGTCATTTTTTTCCATTTGTTTTGTCACACACATTTTACTTCAGGTATGAATTAAAAAGTTCTCGTATATGTCACTATCACAAAACACCCCAATATGTGTTCAGCAACATCTCCTGAGCGCAGTGATACCCCACATGAATGATTTTGCCTGGCTGTTCGGGGGCAAAAGAGCCACATTTGGGGCATGCACATTTTTCAATGTTGAACTTTGGCATTTGGGGATCCACTGCCCGTGCCCTATTTGGTACATCTTTGAGCCGGGCCATTTCAGTATGCCCAACAAAACCATATATTTTTGAAAACTAGACACCCCAGGGTATTTTAAATGCTGGTATTTTAACTCTTTGCATGCACACATTTTACCACTAGCATTTTTTTAAAGTTTGCAGTAGTATTTTTGTGTGTGTATTTTTCCCACACACACCTACTTTATGTATGAATTTACAGCTCCTGGTATATGCCGCTGTCACACGACACCCCAATATGTGTTCAGCAACATCTCCTGAGTACAGTGATACCCCACATGCATGGGTTTGTCATTTTTGGGGGGAACTAAAAGGCCACATTTGGTACGTGTGCATTTTTCTAATTGGAAATTAGATGTGTGGCCATCCTTCCCCCCGTGTTAATTGGGACCTTGTTGAACCCGGCCAATTCAATTTACCCCATCAAATCATACATTTTTTAAAAGTAGACACCCCATGGGCATTTAATATGCCAGTATTTTAACTGTTTCCATGCGAGAATTGTTTTAAGCTAATATGCTAATTTTAGGACTTGCTCACAAAAATATATTTTTTATATATATTTTTTTTTTTTGCCTTTTTTTTTTAATTTTTTTAACATTTTTTTTCAACTTGAAGGTTCCCCTGATAGTGACATCAGTGGGAAATTATTTTTACATTTTACTGTTTTTTTACTATTTTTTTTCTAATTATTATTAATTTTATTTTATTTTTAATTTATTTTTTCTAATCACACTGTGATTAGAAAGCTGAGCTCCATTGACTTGCATGGTTGAATGCAGTACCTATATTCAACCTGCAAGTGGAGCCAGAGTTCTCTAGAGGGTCTGGAGACCGTCTAGCGAACTTTTTAGACTTTATTGTTTCTTTATTGAATTTTCCCGGACCGCCGCCATCTTGCAGATGGCGAAGATCACCGGCAGCTGCGGCTGTGACCGCTCTCCGGAGCGGTCACAGCCCATCCAAAGGTAAGTGTTTGGTGTCGCTGGATGCCTCCTGATCGAGGCATTCCAGCGACACCATTTAAGTTTAGGAGGCGATCGTTGATCGCCTCCTAAACGCTTTTAAAACGGGCGTCCGCCGCCATACAAAGTATGGCGGATGTTGACGCCTCGGGGAGGGGCCAGAGATGGCCCCTTTGTGCCGATAATGGCGTTGCTGAATGCCTCGAGGTCGAGGCATTACAGCAACGCCGTTTCGGTGCAGAAAGCGAAAATAGATCGCTTTCTGCACCCGTTTAATGACGTGCCGGTCCTGGCACGTCATTTGTCGTTATCGACATGAATTTCCGTGACGTGCCTGGACCGGCAATTGTCATCAAGGGGTTAAGGAAGCCTTCTAAATGGAGAGCACTATTTGTCTATGTTTTTTCTTTTTCATGGATTATCTGGACATTTATGTTCACAAGACACAGAAGACATTATATTGAAGAAATTCTCTATTTATTTGGATTGTTTGTTATAATCTCGAATATCTTCAGGTGTGAGGCACTCCATCTCTTTTTTTTTCCTATTTGATATACCAACATACATTTACACACACTAACACCATACAGTAACAGACACTATTGACACTTCCTTTCCTCACAGGCCACGTGTGGGCAACATAAGGCTCACAGATCCTCTTAAAGCTCACACATCAATCACAGTGACCAACACGATTGCTAAATTATAAAAACATGGCCAGCATATGAGGAGTCGCTCTAGATCTATAGGTTTATAAAGAGAAGTTAAGATTTAGACATATATGAATAAAAATAGTTACATTTAAAAATGTTTACCTGATGGGCGATTCACACATACGCAAGCAAGGTGTCATAGGACTGAGCGCATGCTATGCGCTGGCACGCTTTGGGGGTCTATCCACTGGAGGGAGAGTTGTGTTTTAGCTCCTTAACTACACTATACATTTTGAATAGCCAACCCCAGTGAGTTTCTGCGGCAGGAACAGCTTGGTTGGCCCTGTATAATGTACAGTTAAACCAGATGTCTTTAAAGTTTTCGCACACACCGAATTATACATTAAACCGGGCAAGTTTAGATATTCTTGCAGGACAGACCTGTCAGTGTTGGCCCCTCACAATGAATAATGAAGTAATAGAGCTGCGTCTTTAATGAATGAACCCATATGACTGTTGTTACCGCTAACAAAATGTACAACAAACATAAAAGAGGTGATACAAATGATCCTCCGGTTTGCACATCACTTTAAAAGCAACGTCCGCATAGAAACTGGCACAAGCATCTCGTAGAAAAGCAACATTATAATCTTTGATGATTATGAAAAAAAGGAATTTTTAAAAATAAACACTACTTCGTAACATAATGACTTATATCCTTGAGTAACCCGGAAAAGCTCAAGTAGAGGCAAGTCCTGTCATGGGTGGGCTTTCACGGCAAAAAGTATGAAATGTCAATATACATATTAGTCCAAATGACATCAGGTGCACCCTGACGATGTTTATTTCACTTTCACAACTCTATGATAAAAACACAGATTTCTCTCCAGGGTAAATAAATCTTTTCTTTGCCTTTACGCATCTCCCGACTATACATACTATATACATAGTATTATAAAATATGAACACCGGAGTAGGAGTCCAATAGGGTAGAATAAAGCGATGTTTGACGGTCTCTATGGAAACCCAGAAACAGAATTTGACAGCAGATGAGAAGCGTTCGGCTCCATCTAGCCTTCCCATTTTTCCTGATGTAAAGACTCAGACCTTAACCAGCCCTCGGTCTTCGGGGCAGATTTAACGTCACGTGTGTTTCACACACGAAGGAATCATCCAGACTTCCTCGCCACGTCTTGCCCTACTACTCACATTTGGAAACATAAGCGGGGAGGCAAAGATTTCCCAATAAATAATAACAGCACCCTCCTTGTTATATTTCCTGGTTGGGTCATCGTTACAATATGAGAGCGGCCTAGTAAAAATGCGTTGGTCTGCCTCATCCCCTTACAGGAATGGGCCTAAACCCCCATAGAACACAGGACATGCATGCTATAGATCCGTATAGCGGTGTATTCATATGCACTGTACGCGGCGCTGCATGTACACGGAGTAAATGAGCCGCACACAGTACGGGGTATCGGCGGTTCCCCCCTCCTTTCGCTGCCCTCTGTACCTCGGCTGCCGGGGCCCTGGGTCGGGCCGGAGTCCTGCTCTCCAAGCTGGCGGTGCTACGTTCGCTTCCCCCGGCTCGGACGCTCCGCTATCCCGGTGAGCGAAGGCGTACAGCAGCGAGCACAGGCCGAACCCCAAGCATAGCAGGGCCAACCGTGCCACCTGCCGCCGCATTACACACACCCACCCCCGGCAACAGGCCCCTTAATGCAGCGGGCTCTCCGCAAACTACCCCGGCCGCAGAGCTGCTTCCTTCCGGGTCCTCGTTACACAAACTGGATCCGGAGGGCGGAGCTGGGGACACTCGAGTAAACACTCGGGCAGAAGGGGAATGCCGGGCTGCCTCCAAGCAGCGTGTGGCGGGGGGATGATCTCACCCCCATGGAGTCTATGCCGCCGGGCTTCTGCACTGACCGGGGATGCCACTGAAGAAAGCCCAGTGGCTTTAACTCTAGGGCGCTTTATGCAGGCCTAGTTACCGGGCCACACGTTTCCTCATTCACCAAAGCAGCGCTTTGCTGGTGCGTTTCATTTAACATCGTGTTACCTTAAATCATAAAGAGCGACCCCAGTGACCTCCTGTAAAAATATACCTTGGCCGCCCTGCATACTTAAACAACACTTCTTTACTTTAACCTCAGTGACTCAGCTATACAGTGTGCAGGGCCAGCTCAGTCCTGTGAGGACGAAAATTACTGGCTGGCCCTTAGTAATAAATCCAAAGCTAATGTCTGCCGTTTGGCTAGCATCAATTATAGAAGAGGGAAACACTTGGGCCTCTGGCCTTAAGCCTGGGGAGGCAGGAAGCCCACTGAGAACGGTTCATTCAGTGGTGGTCTCCAGGTAGGAACACAGGTGGGGTCTTCCTTGCGTCATTTATTTTATCAAAAGGTTTGTATCGTGTTAGCCGTGGAAAAACAGGAGACAAGTAGAGTTTAAATGATAGCATTTATTGGCTGAGAGTTTAATTGCAAGCTTTCAAGACCAAGGTGTTAGGTCCCTTCCTCAGGCATTAATGAAGCTAAAACAGAATGAATACAAAAGCATGTGTTTACAAAAAGGTCAAACAAACACAGAGGTATTAGAGAATGTCCTCAGCAGTAAATCAGCCGGACTAACAGATCTAATAGATACAGATCAGTCAGAACATCTTTGACCAGTTTACACCCTGGTTAGAGGGGCCATAAAACCATTTGACGTGTGCCAGATGTCACGTTAGCAGGAACAAGTAGATTGTAGAGATTCAGTGTTTGTGAGAGGATTATTAATTTGTATGGGGAGATTAATTCCCTATCTTTATTGAGACCGGTGGGTATTTAACTATCATATCAGTTTGACCTTCATATGTTCTCTCCCTCTGGGTCTCAACAGTACTATGAGCTTCACATGCTGTGCCCAAGGTGACAGAAATGCTCTTCAACAGGTCAATTTTTTCTCTTTGATGGTATACAGTGGCGTCGCTACAGGGGGGCAAGGGGGGGCGATGGCCCCCCCTAGGTTATTCCTTGCCCCCCCCCGCCGAATTTGTAACCACCCAGGACAGTCCTTGACTGCCAACGACGGCATGGTGCCGTCTCTAGCAGTCCCAGTCAGGTGCTAACGACGGCACCATGCCGTCACTAGCACTATCTTACCTTGATGGAGGTCTGTGGACCTCCATCACCACCTACCCCGGCATCTGAGCTACATACCCCCAACATATACCATTGGAAAGGTAATCGCCTCACCTTTCCAATGGTATATAGATTGTAAAAAAGAATAAAAAATATTAAGTTATAAAAATTTAAAAAAAATGATTTGGGGGTCTCTAAAGGCAGATAAAAAAAGATCTAAATTGCCTAGAGACCCCCAAATTAAATTATTTAAACATAAAGTAGTTTAACTTTAAAAAAAAAAAAAAGTAAGTATTCTAGCTAAATGATCACTGTGGTAGCCAATGTTACCACAGCGATCATATAGCTATAAAAAGTCACATTCCCTTTTAAAAATGGCCAATACTAATTTTTAATCCTTTGATCCCTTTGATCATGGGGTTAAATTTAGCCAACGGTAGAGCCAATGGCAATTTTTGAAATTCTGATGAACTGCAAATATTATTAAAATCAGCCATTTAGCCTGTATGGTACGTGAGTGACCATCTCATCCCTGGAGCGCCTTGCATTTTTACTGCAAAACTTATTTTTGCTGTAAAAGTGATTTTTTTCTCCCTTTACCATCATTTCTTTGGGATTGTAAGGGGAAAGAATGGTGTGTGTGCTTCTGTGAGTGAATGTATGGAAAGTATGGTGTGTGCTTCTGTGAGTGAATGGAGATATGAAAGGCGTGTGAATGATCAGTAATTAGGGTTGAAGCCTTGACGTGGCATTACTGCTCACGTAGGAAGTTAAATTATGGCACAAAAAGTACACATTTGCAAAAATGACATCCCTTGGCGCATCAAATGAGGGGCTGCATGTGTTTCTAGTACAAACCTGGAGTGCGCAAGACACAAATGAACATGTTATGGTTAGAAAAAACATTTTCAAGCCAAAGCGACATATTCCATCATTATTTGTGCACTCAACTTTTGTCCTAGAAATACATGTAGCCCCTCATTTGAAGCTCCAAGGGGTGTAGTTTCTTAAAATGGATGAATTGTCTGAATGAGGGAGAGCATGAGTTAATATGTGGATGAATTGTCTGAATGAGGGAGAGCATGAGTTAATGTGATTGTGTGTATCATAGATGTATAATTGTGGAAGGGCAAAGATGGCACTAGCAGGATGTTTGAGCCTTGGGGAACAGGATGGCACAGGCAGGGTGTATATGGGACAAAGATGGCAAATCTTATGTGTGTTATCTGGGTGCTGGCCAGGTTCTTTGGGGTGTGCAACCTGTGATCTATGCCTGTAATTTAGGGGGTTTTAAATATACCTTTAATGCCGTGTTTTTATGTGAATTCCAATTGATCTGTACCTGCAAAGCTTGGTTTGTGTGTTCTTCTGTAGATCCATATCTGCTATGCTTCCATACATTATTTATGTATACCTGCAAATACAGGGTTTGTATGTGTCAGGACACAGGTGATCAGGTCAGGTAGGAGCCCATGCACAGGGGATACTTGGGGTTCACTATGTAACCTACGGTGCATGATTATGCAAACAAAGACACCACAAGCAGAAATCCAGGTAATGCAGTGTATTTCATGTATAAAACAGGACCAGCAAATAATGGTAATACAGTCTAAGCAAGTAACCGGGCGTATGGCAAAATAAATACCGGTAATAAGTCTTTTGGCAGGGAGCCCGCTTGGAAGAGTACAAAAGGCACACAGCCCGCACGGAAGGACACAAAGCAGGGAACCAGGAACAGTACAGGTGCAGAGCCACAGCAGGAAGGTCCATAGACTTCAATACAAAGTTCATAAAGGCAGAGTACTCCAGGTAACAAGGCCCAGCTGGATGTAGACTAGGGCTCAACCCAGGTAACAAGACACACCTGAGTTCTGAGTGCTCCAGAGGGTGGCCACTAGTGGTTGCAGATGTAAACACCACAGGTATAAAAAAGCCATGGTTCAGGCAGCGAAAAATTGGTTCCTGACAGTATGTCTTGTTCAGTTGATTAATACCTGCAATGCTGTTTCCATGTATTGATTTGATCTATACCTGCAATGCTACATTTCATATATTATTATTGTATACCTGCAAATACAGGATTTGTATGTCTGATTCTGCTTATTTGATATATACCTTTAGTGCTGAGATCACAAGTGAATTTCAATTGATCTATACATGCAAAGCTGGGTTTGTGTGTTAATGTGTTCATCTATACCTGCTATCGGCAGCAGGGACTAATATTAGGCCCTGAAATCATTTAGTGGAAAAGTTAAGGTATTGTGTTGTTTAAAGGATTTCAAGGATTAGTCGTACTAAATTGTGGTTTCAGGCTTCCCATGTTGAATGATCAAGTATTGTATTGTCCAATAACAAAAGTATCATTCCATAGCACATTACTTTTGGCTATATATATATATATATATATATATATATATATATATATATATATATATATATATATGTGTGTGTGTGTTTTTTCAGTGGTATGATTTAATGGTGGAAATTATTAATGCCCCCCCAGTTTGACTGTGGTATCTTGTGTGCCCCCCCCTATATATTGTTTCTAGAGTCGCCACTGATGGTATATATATATATATATATATATATATATATATATATATGTATCTTTTCCTCACTGTAATGACCTTTTGGAGGATAGGCACTGGAAAAAATTCCGTATCATGTCTGCAGTTCTTCTGATTGACATATTTTATACGTGGACATGATTCTATACGATCTGGGAATACCACAGTGCCAGCTGGCTCCCTAAAGATTTTTCTTTAGAGGGGAGGGTGGGCTGGCCAGTTGGCTAATGTCTTCCCTCGAAGACAAGTCCTCAGAGGGGGTCTGAGAAGATCCTGGCTTCCCATCGGCTAGAGGAAAGAAAGCAGTCTGAATAACCCTTGGTAGAGTGCAACCGTAGAAGATTGGAGAACAGCAAGGCAAGGCATCTCAAGCTTAGGAAAACTCCTGCTTTAGCAAGTAAACTCCATTAATACAGGTAAATGAATGTAAATGTAGCTCAGGACACACCGTACATATTTAACAAGACAAATACCACAGGACACAAAAAGGCATTAACTTGGTAACATTACAGTTTTATTTCTGAGAAAGACATTGGTACTTTTGAACAAAAATCAAAATCTGGATTCATAAAAATATTTTATTGGTACACGTACAGGATACCAATTTAAGAATGATTTCCAAAGTTGGCCAATACTGAAACAAGACTGTTAGCAATTAGTTTTGACATTTGTGACAGTGGGACCAAAAGTTCATCAAGCGGACACGGTGCAACTCCAGCCTTTAAAGTCACCACTATGAAGTTAAACTAATTAAACGTCGGCTCTCCATCCCCACGCGGCGATGCTGGAATAAAGCACAGCAGTAGGCAAAAGCTGTACAAAATGATGTGTTTCTAACCAGCGCAGGTGTTAAAAGCACGAACAATGACCTACTATACAATGAAATCATAATTAAACAAGCCGTTGTAAAATCAGAAGTGTGTGCACTTTAATAGCACCATTCACTTTAACTACTGAAGAAACCCCACTGCCCTAATTCTTTAACTCATTAAATCAATTCTAACTTCCTATAGGTTTTAATAAGAAATAATCACCATCCCAGAGTTTTGCCATTCTAAGCCTTTAATGCACTAAATACAGTTCTTGAGGGCAGAAACGGGTTCAAAGTGTGCAATTCAGCTGGTGAATTCCCAGTGCATTTTTGCCTCAATTACACATGCAATGAAAATGTCAAAGGTGGAGATCTTCGTATTCCTATAAAACCATTTCAAGAAAGACTTTGGGCGTCAGACCTTATGAACCATATCCGTGATTTTACTGTAATCTCCACAAACAACTCACTTTTCTATAGAGCTACACATTATTTTAGATAAACCTACCTAGCCCCGTGGTGTGCCGCTATGGCCCATTCATGCTTATCTTTGACTTTTGCATCAGCTTGGAAGAGTCTACTCATTCTCGGGTCGAGAAGTTTGTGTGAACTCTAATCACTAGCGTGTGGAAAGAAATTCAACGTCTGGCACCAACAAACATAGCACAATAACTGTGATCATATTGGCCAGGACACACAATGTCCTGATGCCGACCAGCAAAGGCGAAGCATTGCTCTGCTGTCTGTACAATGTATTCCCTTCTGTGAGTTTGTACGCCCCACATACTGCAGGCCAACAAATGTACGTGTTGCTGGTCAGAAACATGCGTATACAAGTGTATATGGGTCCTAGAAAACGTCGCAGATGTGGTAGCCTTATACCACAGGTAACGGGATTTCATTTTTCCAGTCTGTTCAGCCGCCAGACCTCATGACCATGCCTGCAAGATGAGCGTGTATACAGACGCACACACTGAACAAATGCCCAAAAGCAACGCATCGACCGGCAGCGTGACTAAACGCTCGATGATCTGCGTTTGGCTGTTCGTGCTCACACACTCTATGCAGCCAGGTGGGAAACATGTATGTTCAAAACGTGTCAATATCAAACTGGAAAAAAGTGCCATGGCTATCTGATACACACCTGTGTATATTTAACTGAACACAGATTACAGGTTCTTTTCCAAGCAGATATTTAATTGCCTTTTAGTTTCCACAAATACCGAATGCATTAATGGTCTCACCACAAAGCATGACTAGAGTTCAAAAACAGAATCTGCATGTCTGGAACCAGAGATTTTAACATTTTCTCTCTACCTTTTTCTGTATGGTTAAATACCTCTCTTCACCTTGGAGGTATAGGTACCTTTAAAATGGATATCCTCATGTCCTACAAATAGAAAACATCAATATAAAACAAAATATATTTTCCTCCTCGCTGTTGTGCAACATTTCATAGAATTGTTAATACAAACGACAAAGTCAAAAGATACATACATATCGAAAGGAAAAAAAATGGAAGTTTAACGAACGGCGACAACATGGAGCATTCAATTTTTTTTTTTTCTTAGGGTAGCAAAATAGCGGATTTAAAATGCAAAACACATGGAAATCAAAATAAAGAAATCCAGTGGAAAAACAAAAAAGTGTAGTGTTTTAGGGACCCCCCCCCCAAAAAAAAACTGCCAGCTAGTTATTACATATGAAATATTAAACACTAGCAGCACAATTCAGCAAAAAAAAAAGTAATGTATACATTAAAAATGGAAAAAGTTCATAAAAAGGCTATATTTTATTCCTATTTAAAATCACACCAAGTACCAGCAGGTGCATTTAAGAGAATCAATTTAACGTTCCTGTAGCGGTAATAGTTGACTTTTCAGTTGTATTCGTAACTATGCATCACAATTTTTCAAATAATACATATTCAGGCAGCTTGAACTATGTTAAAATGTTTTTAGTACATGCCCGGTAAGAAACAATTCAATATGTGTCAGTATATACTAACCTAAAAGTGAAGGTGGGTATGGGTTTACTAATAACACTGTATTACAAATGATCAACCACATTTCCATGGCACTTCCACATTAATCTGTAACATTTAAGACGAAAAATATTGGGTTCACCCTTTCATTGCCTGAAAGTATCGAATATTTTGAGACGAGGGTGGGAAGAATGACATCACTAACAAGGATTCTTGTGAACTCTCACATTACAAAAAGAAAATATATATATATATATTTCTGAGATGCAGCAAATGTTATAACACCCAATGGATTGTGAAGAGTGGTGGGCATCCCCTCACATATACACGAGCACCTAAACCCAACTCTTGAAGAAGGTTGTGAATGTTGAGTACAACCTTCGTGCCAGACATTCTCTAGTCAATGATAAATCCACCCCCGGTATCATATAAAAGTTGCGATATGCTGCTGTTGTAGAAAGAGCTGGGAAACGCTAACCGTTTTGCTTGATGTGTAACAGACCGCGCTGACCAGGTGACAGGAATCATTTAAGGCTCTTTCAGCTTGAGCAGAGGGTGCGGAATCAAAGTGAACGGACCCGCATTTGACACACACCGCTATTCAAGCTTTGGTATCCCCCTTCTCTACCCCGAGGAGGGCCCTTCAGGACTGGAACCGAGTCTAAAATGAACACATCAAGCAAACCGTGTATCCACATGCCATAGAGCGTACAAGACATTTCCTAGATCTCCACTTTCATCCCGCATGGCTCAGACTCATCATCTGCTCATTCATTTACTTGGTTAATCTTAATCTTAAAGAATCCATTAAGCGGCTTTCACTTTGTCTCTCATCACAACACAGTTAAACGTCCAATATTGTTTCCCGAGAAGAGAGCAAATGTGGAAATCATACACAGATCTTTTGTTATTTTTCGTTACAAGCTGAGCTGTGATCAGAGTTCCACCTTAAATGTGGACTAGAACCGTGCACTTACAAATGTACAGATAAAAAAATAAGTGCATTCTTAAACTTTTCTCAAAATATACCAGTTTTGCATTACATAATTCTTTTCATGAAAATGTGGTAACTATTGTCAGAAGATGCTTGTCTGAATATAGAACAGATAAAAGACTAAAGAGATTGGGGTGGGGGAACTAATGGGATTCCCCATTTACTGATGATGCCTCTCCTCTGGGTGAAGATGACCTGGATATTCCCCTTTCTGTGTTTTCAGAACCAGAACCACTCTGACTGTGCTGATCCACTGACGTGGTGCTGGATGCTGGTGGGGACTTTGTTTTCTCCTTAAAGTCTGTAATAATGACTGTCAGATCTCCCACGGTAACTTCCAGATGCTGCGCACTACTTCTATCCACGTTTTTCAATCGTGGCCTAAAGCGGACAGATTAGAATAAAAAATTAATTATTAATAACACTACTAATAGTCTTGAAAAAGTCTTAAAAAAACTAAAAGATGCATTAATGCAGTCACTTTTTGGGATCTGTTAAATAGAGGTAAGATTTTACACATATTTCACATCTTACAGGGGAACTGTTACCTTTGTATCTTTTGGCACAAGATTTATTAAAAACTACCGACGGATTATTCTTGTTCTTCGGTCAGTTTGTTTTTAATCAAATCTTTTCAAGTGATATTAAGCTATTTTAATAGAACCTTTCCCACAAAGGACACCACTGCTTAGTAGGAATGGTCCCAAAAATGTAACATAGGCTATACTAGGGTTGAGCAACTGATGTGATTTACCACAACAATCACTTGACATGTATTTGATACAAATGTATCTAGTCCAACCTTTTGCGAAGTGGGCAGGACACCAATGAATGGAGGTTCAACCATTAAACGATGTACAAGTGATTATTATGGTTTGACACTATTTTACCTAACTGGAAATGGGATACTATGGCTTTTCCCAGTGGTATGCACTTATAGTACACTTCTGATAAACATAAAATCTGTTATCATTGTTGGACCTTTATGTTAGACCTGATCTTATTATTATGATCTTGACCCCTAAAAGGTAATGCCCCATTTACAGTTTATATATCTATTATATATATTTATTTATTTTTAAATCAAACGCAACTTTCCCTGAAAACTAACCTGCTACGTGTGAGGAACTGCAAGTTCAAATGTCCCCAATGTAGATGCCAGTGTGTACGAGTATGAATAAACGCCGCACTACACACAAAAAGGAGCATGAAAACGAAAGATACCTTGTTTTCTTGTGACTGTTCTTTTTAATAGTAGTCTCCTTTTCACTTTTTTCCTTCTCTACTTTGTCTTTTTTCTCTTTCTTTGATTGTATGGGAGGCACAAATTGCTGGGTTACCTGTTGAGCAACCAACTGCGAAACAGGACGAGGTTTTCTGTACAAAGAAAGAAGAAAATGAGAGCAGATATTTTAAGTTACCAAAGCTGCATTGTGAGCAGGTTACGTATTAGTCTTTATATTCACATTCTCATTTGAGAATCTGAAGCAGCAGAATATGCTTTAGGTCGGTATAAAAATGAACACAATTACAATTTTATGGTGCTGTTCCACTTAGACAAAACATTAACTGAGCTCTCTAGCATTCAGCCATTGTATTCTTTCATCAGAAATTTGAATCATAAATACACAATATTATCAACGGCAGCTTTACTTACAACTAATACTGATAAAAACAGTTTATGGTTTTGAAAAATCCTCTGCGGTTTTCTTGTTTAAAAAAAACTGTTGTAGACTAGTGAAAGCCCATGGAGGAACTTTTTAAATTATTTATAGAATCCTGTGGGTGTGAGCATTCGTACTGAATCATGAACTACCAATATAAAAGTTCTTGACATGTTTTCAAAAATGATTAAAAACTAAAATATCTGCTCGCTGCAAGTTTTCTCAAAGGAGAAATCCCACCAAAATGGTTTTTTTCTTCTAAAATCACATTAAAAATGAAAAGCATCTGCTGCAGGAAGATCTCTATGATGTATAGTTAAATCTGTGTTCATCAAGGTCTTCTCACACATTGATATATGCATTATACAGGGCCAGCTCAGCCCTTCTTGCTGGAGACACTTGATAGTATCGGCCTTTATAATGAAGTGAGAAGTAGATACTGCAGCTCTCCTTGAAACTCTCTCTTTAGTGAATAAACTCCCCCGGCTCCTGATCATACTACCTTGTGGTACACAAAAGAATATCGTAATCACCAAGACACTACCGTTCTACAGAGGGGAGAATTATGTCGGAGAAGCAGGTGTTCGTTAGCATCGCCATATAGAATCAGCCAAGTTACCCATAATATCTCGACTGACAACAACGCCCACCTCCAGGTCTGCAGATAAAGGAGATTTACTGAAAGAAGGAGCTAAAATCCGGTTTTTGTTAATTTAATCCTACATTGCTGTATTTTACACTCAAGGAGAATAATAGGTTTTGCCCATGTGACTTCCCCCATGAAGATTTTAAATATGTCATAAATAAGGAAGAATTGGGTTTACACAAACCCAACAATAAACAACACAGGCACCTATAACAGGGCTTCTAACTTCAATTTTAGGGCCTTCTATGCATTATTATGGAGTGTGTTTTCAGAAGCACTATTTTGCAGGTAAACATTTCACCTCACTTATGAAGGGCTAACCCCCATAGGGTTTGGGGTGCTTATGGAGAGTCATTGGAGAGATTTCTTGAAAGTTATTGATTTTACCATTATTTATGAAGGACCAGCTCAGCACTTTCTACAGCTGAAAATAAATTATGTAGACATTTATAATGCATAGTGAAGCTGGTCTGCATATGCCCAGTTCATCTATACCAATATCGCATTTTTTTATATAAAGTGGCCAAAAAGCAAAGATAAAAAACACAAAACTTTTCTGCTTTAAATAAATTTGCTAATGTAAAATAGTTAATAGCTTTAAGTAGAGGCAGCTGGGGAGGTGTAGAATGCAAAGTCTCATTTTCTTTACTTTTTAGAAAATGAGACTTTTTGGATTCTACACATAACTAATGAAATTGTGCACCAATTTGCATGTAGTAAAATGCATTGGAGTTCATGCAAATTATACCGACGTGCCCTGAACTGGACCTTTTGCAAAGCAACTAAACGAGGAGAAATAATAAAGATTACATAGTGTGCTCACGTGGGCTTACATATTTACATAGCCTTGTTTAGTTTGCTAACCTAAATCGAAATATTTGTTGCACTCACAAGTGTACTTGAAAGTATTAGCTCGTCAAAAAGTCCAGACTCTTTTCTGTCTTGGGACTTCTGTGTAGAAAATAGGAAACAAAATGGTGCAATAAAAATAGATATGGTTTAATAAATATAGATTAAAAATTTACAAACAGGTGGGCATAACATATGGGTTATGCGTAAAAGCAATGTCCTTCACAAAAGGTAGAAGGGTAATCGGCAAGTCCTTATTTGTTTCGGCTTCCTCAGGAGAAGTTCAAGAATCAATCTGTCAGACAGATTGATTCTTGAACTTCTCCTGAGGAAGCCGAAACAAAAATCGGCGAAACGCGTTGAGAAACTTTATAATTATCGAATTTGGACTTTACAAGGACTTGCCGATTACCCTTCTACCTTTGTGAAGGACATTGCTTTTACGCATAACCCATATGTTATGCCCACCTGTTTGTAAGTTTTTAATCTATATTTATTAAACCATATCTATTTTTATTGCACCATTTCGTTTCCTATTTTCTACACAGAAGTCCCAAGACAGAAAAGAGTCTGGACTTTTTGACGAGCTAATACTTTCAAGTACACTTGTGAGTGCAACAAATATTTCGATTTTTGCTTTTTTGTTCGAACTTATTACACTATATTAGTTTTATCTTTTTTCCCACATATCTATGCGCCCCGACTTTTGTCTATATACCGTTTGTTGTAACACTTATGAGGAGTGTTTGATCTACGGGAGCAGCAAGATCTGTAGGGTATTGTACATTATTTTTTATATATTTCTAAGACTCACCCACTCGTGAAGGTGTTCCTTTTTCGTTTCATATTGTTAGTTTGCTAACCTGTAAGATTTGTAGAATTTGGGGGAAGTCACAGATTGGCATTAAATAAGGCCAGCCACAGGGCAACAGTCCCATAGCAGCCCACCTTACTATACATTAGATGATGATGAATGAAATGCCATATTTATCTACCAGTGTGAACTCTTGAACACCATTACTATGAATAAACTCCTCCTGCATGTATGTTAAGAAACACTTTCTTAATGATTACATGAATGGCATCTGATTTTTACTGTGAGCTAACATCAAATCAAAGCTCCAAGCTGCTTTCTCAATATCTAATAACTACAACTGAAAAAGAAACATTTTTTTTTAACTTGACTTGTAACACAAGTTAACCCTAATTTTTCAATATGTCCACTAGAAACACAATGCAGTATCTAAGCATGTTTCCCTTCCTTGCACCAGCACCCCATACTATTTGGCGCCCATGCCCATGATGCAGACCGGGTGCTGCTGGGTTAATACACGCAATGGAGAATTTTACACACTCCCAACAATCCCAATAGACAGGCTGTCAGGAGATAGCCACAAAGCGGTATTATATCAACAAAAAGGTTGGCTTGCAGGGAGACAGGAAACTGAAAGAATGCTTTATATGCATTTTTCTTTAGCAGGGCTTTCCCTTTAAGTTGTGTTATTGGTTGCTACTATCAATACTCCCCAAGCATATAGTAGAGAAACAGTGTACTGAAAAAATAATGGTGATAAATGCCACTGAATGATCTAATCAATAGCATAATCTTCCCATCGACTCAGTTTGTGAAAACATGGAGAACTGGGCCATCGAAAACGAATAAAATGTTGTAGGCAGCATCAAAACTCCATCCCATAGATCAGGCACTTGAAGCAGTTAATCTCTTAATATTTTTCTCAATATGGGATTCCATCTGATCATTTATTGGTCAGCAGAGGAACGTTGTTCAGTTAAAGTGGATCTAGAGGATGCCAACACAGAAAGAGATGTAGTTACGTCGGCACTCAGGACCGCAGAGGTCTCTCCTCTCCAAGGTTCTGAAAGCTAATGCGACTCTACAGCTAGTTCCATGTTGGTCCAAAAATTACTGTGTGATTTTTTTTTTTAAATGCCAGGTAGATTTTAATGTGAGGTCAACCTAAAGCGTAGATGTTATTCTGCGGACTATGCCCATCAAACACGGCTCCGTGACCATGCGCCCGATGTGTGTAGCAGTATATTATTGCATGGATCACCGGGTACATACCGGCTCCCTCGGGTACAACACGCAATAGCTTACATCAGCGTGTCGGTCACAGATGGTACCCACTGGATGTTTTGTTCATGTGTGTTAGTCTCAGTGGGCACACACCAGCTCTTATCCCCGAGTCTCACCAGGTGGAGGTGCCCCCATAGGCCCGCCTGTGCTATTGTGTATCAGTCTCATCAGCTGGGGGCACCACGCACACCACACACATCATGCCCTTAGTGTCATGTTGTGTGCCGCTCTCACCGGTGGAGGTCCCCTTTCACACCATTATCCCTGGTGTGGTGTTATTGTGTGTGTCTGTAAATCTCACCGGGTGGACGTCCCCTTGCGCACATCGCACATCAAGCACTTGAAGGCCTCGGCGCTGTTCTTGAAGGTGCACACACTGCAGTCCCAGTAGCCCTCGTCAGAGGACGGCTTCGGCTGCCGCTTGGGCCTGGAGGGAGGAAAAAAGGTGTGAGTCGGGCGCATGGATGTATGTAGACCGCGCGGCCTGCACTGTTACCCCTAGCCTCGGGATTTCCTGTTTGGTGAGGAGGGGATTTCGCTGCCCACCCTCTGTATATGGTCTGCAAGACTCCTCCCTATTACCTCACCTTCCCCATCCTCTCTCTCACCTGGTCGGGCTTTTCTTGTCTCCCATGCTTACGCTGGGGGGAGTGTACAGTGAGCGGAGGCCGAGCTGAGATAGCCCGGGCTAAGAGGCGGGAGCAGGCGGCTGCACCGACCGCTATCACCCGCAGCCAGCTGTCCGCCGCCGCCAGTGGGACACGTGACCCGGGCCAGCCAATCAGAGCGCTGGTAGAGCCGAACTCGGACTGCGAGAGAGGCGGCTGCACATCATCTGACTGCACTGGGAGCTGGGAAAGGGGCTGTAATGGAGTCGCAGCCAGGACTGCGCACACAGATGGCGGGGGATGTGCGAGGCTGGCAGGGGTGTACGTGATCACACAGAGGGAGCGTGGGCAGGAGAGGATGCAGCAGCGGGGACAACGGGAGGAGAGCAGGCGCAGAGTGCAGGCAAGGACACAGCAAGTGTTTGGGCAGACAAAGGGTGGTTATTGTCTGGTGCAGGGGGTGAGCAATACAACATGTAACAAGGAAGGAGGATCTCTCACCGTCTTGTCAGGTTTGTGTTACAATAAAAAAATAAAAATCTATATATATACATTCGAGTGATGTCATCAGCTATGAAGATGACGTCAATGGCTCTCAAATCCCAAGGGCCTCTTGCTAGCAGCATTACTGGAGGCAGGTGGCCATGGCCAGTAATGTTTTAGCACTCTAGTTGGTATTGCTCACCATGGTGATGATCTAATGTTGAGGGTGATAAAAATAATGTCAGTGTAAAGTCATTTCAGATGTTCTGAGGTGTTGACTTCCGCCACATCGTAGTTGACTACTGGACTAGTTTTGTATTTTAAAATGATTAGGTGGAGAATGAGGGCGAGTAGAATAAGTAATCTTTTAGCCAGGGGGAGCTTCGCCTTAAACATGGAGCTTGAAAGGAGAGTTGGTTTCAGCTCTCTAACTTCAATATGCTTGGCAAAGGACCAAGCCTAACAAGTCTCATTTCCCAGAAAGGTGGCCCGTGAGCTTATTTTCAAGAAATCTATTATTATCTTTGCTTGTAGGATGCAGGGGTCAAGTCCAGCCCAGCCATTCTTGAAGGAGCAGCTCATTACGGTTGGGTCTTCACACTCTGAATTTACAGGGATATATATTTACTAAAGAAGGGATTTGCAGAAGACTTGAACATTTTAACTCTCTAGTATCACTATAGGTTAGGTAAGGCAGCACTCGCACAGTTACATTCAAGCACTTGTTTGTCTGTTCAGGCCAGAAATTGGACTTGTCGGTCACAGGCAATTGGGCGAAGAATTAGGCGCATCCTGCTCTATATTTGTTGTTCATGTTATGGTTCCTTTACAGGGGAGTGGAAAGTTCTCCAGCAATGTAAGAATTTTGAGTTTTGGGTTGGTTCTCGCTTAGATGGAGAAACCGTAGTCGTCTTTTTATGTAAGCTATAGGTTTAATGTCTTTTATTTACTGCTATTGTTAAACCCTCGATGAAAAAACATGACCTTTTCTGTTTGAAATTTGGGTCTGTTCACGTTTTGTCAGTATCATGTTTCTTTTTCGAGTGTGTTGTCTGAAACACTCAATAAGTGCAAAGCGTACTGAGCTAATGCTGAATGAAAGGCTGATCTGGCACTGTATAAAGCAATGGCTTTTCAAGATCCAGCTCAGCCTCTTCTTGCAGCTCCCAGGTTAGTGAGTATATAGGCAACGTTGGCTTATATTTATGGACTTGCATGTTCTTGGTTTATACACGGATCAGCCATAACATTATGACCACCTGTCTGATATTGTCTAGAGCCCCCTTTTGGACTGCACTAGACCTCTGAAGGTGACTAAGATGTTAGCAGCAGATATCTTTAAGTCCTATAAGTTGCGAGGTGGGGCCTCCATGGATGTATCCTGGTGCCATGTGTTCTCCAGGTAAGCAACGCACCCGGCCATCTATGTGATGTAAAAGAAAACGTGATTCATCAGGCCACCTTCTATTGCTCCGTGGTCCAGTTCTTATGCTCACGTGCCCATTGTAGGCACTTTCGGCAGTGGACAGGGGTCAGCACGGGCACGCTGAGCCCCATACGCAATAAACTGCGATTCACTGTGTGTTCTGACACCTTTCTATCAGCACCAGCATTAACTTTTTAAGCAATTTGACCACACTTGACATTTGTTGCTCTGATCTTTATATATATATATATATATATATATATATATATATATATATATATGTTTACTTTACTGGGTGGCTAGTAGATAAGAGGAACCACTACTTACCTACTGAAATGCATAGTGCCAACTGTAAAGTTATGTGGTGAGGGTCAATGGTCTGTGGCAGCTTTTCAGGGTTTGGACCAGGCCCCTTCCAGTGAAGGCTAATGTTAATGGTACAGCATACAAAGACAATTGTATGGTTATAGCTTTGTGGCACCGGTTTGAGAAAGACCCTTTCATGTTCCAGCATGACTGTGCCCCTGTGCACAAAGGCCCATAAAGACATGGCTTGACAAGTTTCGGTGTAAAGGAACTTGACTGGCCCACCTCATAGAATCTTTGGGATGAATTGGAAAGCTGATTGCGAGTCAGGCCTTCTCGTCCCACATCAGCGCCCCGACCTCCCACAGACTTGGAAAGCCTTGCCGGAATAGTGGGGGTGTTTATAGTGTATATTTAATGTAATACTTCAGGTTTTGTACGCTGTTCACACCAAAGAAATACCTATTTCTTTACCTAGCAAGTCCATAGCCAAATTTGGTTCCATCTGCAGAATCCAGGCATTTACTGATCACCGCAATCCTGCTCCGTAACACAAGCTAACTTGTTATTAGCCGTGTGACTAGCAGTTGTCAAATCTTAATCTAATTAAATCAAAATGCTAATACTACAAGAAAGCTATTGTACAGCTTTACAAAGTTTGATTGGGGCTGTATGAAAAGCTGAGCGGTTTCTGTTTTTATTGAACTCTCCTATGGATAGGGATCCTTTTACATTGCCTTTACTAACTAAGACAAAAAGTGATATAGACAAATGGTCTTAGAAGTAAGCATTGTAAGATTTTTATGGCTTATAAAATAGTGCCGCTAATGGAACTTGCCTAATTTTCCATTTAAGTTGAAATAACAAAAAAAAAACACTGCAGCCTTAATGACTTTATAAAATGAAAAGAATAAAATGAAAGATGCAGGAATATGCATTGCTGCCCATCAATGGACCAATATATACATGGTGATATCACCCAAGGTCACCTATCACCAAATGGCTAGTGACTGATTGAATCAAGTCACAAACAAAGACTTTATAATTACAAATATTGAACATAGCTAGGGCAAGTCTCATTTTATAAAAAGTTGTATATAACATATTTAACACATTATGTACACAACCTAACTTTCTAAAGGATTACTAATAAGGTTAACAATGTCCAACAGCCTCGGGAAAGCAGCATAGAAAGGCTTTTCTTTTATAGAACCCTGTAAACTGTATCATACATGCTAGTTACTGAACTGTCCAACACAAGCCTTCATGAACTTGATAATGCTATATACTTAGTCACTAAGCTCGTCTTCATCACTGAAATATGCACTCTTTTTTATTCTAGGTCTCCTTGAATCTTCTGACGAAGAAGCTTGAGCTGCACTCTGTTTGAATTTATTCTTCTCTTCTTCAATTCTTGCTTGCTAAAAGGCAGTACAAAGATAACAATCAGTGTGTATCGATGAATAGTCATAAAGCTACAAAATAAATATTTTTCCAAAAAAAGGTGCATGATGTCACCTCTTGGCCAAGTATGTAGCCTGACATACTCCTAAACCAGGATTACCTTTTATATACAATTTGGGGTAGGATTCTTAAATATTCTGACTGCTTTTGTGTCACATGACACAATGCAAGAAGTTGAAATGTTTCTAATGATGCATTAAGTAACTAAGATTACCATAACCAATAAAAGCCAACATGTTCATTTCTTCTTCCATTCTTGAAGTTCTCATTTTATACTGCATGCCGCTTGCCCATCACGGAAAGACTTCCGAGTTCACTTTACATAGCGATCATTTACATGAATATGTACACTAGATTATCCATAAAAAGATGTTAAAATGTCACTATTCTCTCTCTATTTATATTTGAAATATTATAATTTGTTTACCTGAAAAGCTATTGCTTGGCTGAGGCTGTCGAGAGTTGGGTCTTCTCCTTCAGCTTCACTTTCTCCCTCCTCAATGCTAAATAAATGGATAAATAAAAAAGAATTTCAGATACGCACTGATAGATACTCAGGTCACACCGATAAACGCTAGAGGTTAATACGTACATTTCTTCCTCTGGTTGAGCGTTTTTCTTCCTTCTCTTTTTTTCTTTTTTCTGAGGTGGTTCGCGTTCTCCCAGCATATTTTTAGGACAAGCGTAACTCAAATGACCCGTATCCTGTAAAATACATTGATTTTAAATACAAATCTACAGTATAAAATGTGCATTCCATCTGTAGAGTCCTCAAATGTTTAAAAACTTGTAAACTGAGGCAACTTTTAATAAGTTACAGGATATGCGATACACTTTATTATGCCTTAATGCGTATGATAGGCGAGTGGTCCCTTTTAATATTCACAGAAAGCGTTCACGTTTATTTAAATGGGAATAATTTCCTGACACTTTTTACCTCTACATTTTGCTCTGTTACAGCTCTCATGTGCCGGCTGCACCTGGGCGCCTGGAAATATTCCTGGTGCTTAGACTCACCGTGCAAGGACTGACCATTACACTAACAGGGACTTTTATGCCATTGCATTCTAAATACATAAACATGAATTTGGTCCCCCCTTTGCAACTATAACAGCTCCCCCCTTCTGGTGAGGCCTTTCACAAGATTTTCGAGTGTTTCTGCTGGAATTTAGGAGAGAATTTGTGAGGTAAGGACCAGAAGGCCTGACTCGCAATATCAGTTGCAGTTCAACCCAAAGGTGTTCGATGGAGTTGAGGTCAGGGCTCTGGGCAGCCAGTCAAGTTCTCCCACACCAAACTCATCCAGCCATGTCATTATGGACTTTGCTCTGTGCACTGGGACACAGTCATGCTAGAAAAGGGCCTTCCCCAAACTGTTCCAACTAAGTTGGAAGCATACAATTGTCCAAATTGTCTTAGTATACTTAAGCGTTAAGATTTCCATTCACTAGAAGTAAGGGACCCAGCCCAACCCCTGAAAAACAGCCCCATACCGTTACCCCTTCTCCATCAAACATTACAGTTGGCGCAATGCAGTCAGGTAGGTCACGTTCTCCTGGCACTCGCCAAACCCAGACTCAATTATTTGACTGCTAAACAGAGCAGCGTGATTAGTCACTCCACAGAACACATTTCCACTGCTCCAGAGTCCAACACTGGTGTGCTTTACACCACTCGAGCCGACGCTTGGCATTGCACGTGGTGATGTAAGGCTTCTTAAACGCACTATAAAATATATATATATATATATATATATATATATATATATACACACACACACTTACCCAAAGAACCGTATAAAATACTATTTAACACCAGTCTCTTTAAACTCACATGTGACAACTTGAAATTCACATCATGCTACCATTCATAGTTTTGGGGTCACTTAGAATTGAAAGAAAAGCAAGTTTTGGCCATTAAAATAACATGAAATGGATCATAAATACAGTGCAGATGTTGTTAATGTTGTAAATGACTATTGTTGCTGGAAACAGCTGATTTTTAATGGAATATCTTCATAGGCGCACAGAGGCCCTTTATCAGCAACCATCCCTCCTGTGTTCCAATGGAACGTCGTGTTCGCTAAATAATTAGAAAATCCTTTAGCAATTATGTAACATGGCTAGAAATGTCCTTGTTTTCCCACAAAACAGCTAAGTGACCCCAAACTTTTGAACGGCCGTGCATTTATAGAGTCATATGCTGCCCTTGATACACATTACTTTCATTGTTCAAGAGAAATTAACCAGGAAAAAAAAGAAGCAAAGAAGACACAGGAGAAAAGTGCGTTTGACTCACCCCACATTCGTAACATCTGGACTTGTCTGTGTAATTACGCCTCCGGATAAACTCAGCTGCTCTGCCATTGTCTATGGCAATACTCGCTTTTATTACTCTGCCAAATAGCTACGGGGTGAAAAGCACAAATGACTCTATGGAACTGCTGGGGGTTATTTGAATATCGCACAAACAGAGAAAATAGAGTTTGGAAAAACATACTTCTTTGTTATTTAGAGCTCTAACGCAGTGCTGCGCCGACTCCTTATCCAGAAATAAAACAAACGCGACTCCTTTGCTTTTCCGAGAATCTTTGTCCCGCAAAACAGTCACTCTGGAGAAAAACGGAAGAAAGGGGGAACACTGCATTAATAGCATTAGTAGACTAAGACATGCCTGATTTGAATGCTGGAGAGCTAATTTACGGGATTAGCATGAAATCGCAATGACTTTGTAACAAAGCAGTGTCATTCCATGTAAACAATAACTAACTTATTAATATAATATGCTATTTTGGGTGAAATAATGCAAATAATAATTGCTGGTGCCAGGAGACAAAGTGCAATTATTAATGAAAAACACATGCTCATTGTAAATGAAATTATATTTTGGGCCAAGTCATTATATGCTCTACATCCAGCAGGTTCAGTAGCTAAAAACGACCAAAATTAATCATGCCTAACCAATAAAAATGGCAGACAGCGCTTACTTACTTTACTACTTTTCCGTATTTCGAGAAAATCTGAAAGGCAACAGTAAATGCAGTTAGGAAAATGGTTACGGAAAACACACGTCGGAACGTTTACTGTACATACGTGTACATACCCTGTGTAGATCATTGTTGGTCAAAGAGAAGGGTAGGTTGGAAACATATGCTGTGCTTTTGCTTGGAGCCAGGCCTCCGCTCATATTCTTTAGAGAGAAAAAAAACCCCACACAATTACTATAAGAACAAGTGAAATGCGTTGTCAGATATGTAGCATAATGAAATATAAATCCCCTCAGTACTTTTGTCTTAATACATTGTTCTGTCCAATGTCCTTGATGCCCTGTAGTGATGACGGCAGCCAGAGTCCCGGCTGAGGGTGCTGCCATGGTTCAGGACTAGGGCAGTACCAAATACGTGGATACTTATATCCATACGACTGAGCTAACATGGGGTGATTTATTTTTCCTAACTAATTTACCTATACATTAGGCAGGGCCAACTCAGCATGCTTAGCCCTTCGCAATGCATAGTGAAGTCAGGGAGCTGAATTGTTCAACTCTCTTGCAAACTATCCAAATCCATCCCCTCACACAATAAATCTCTATTACCGGTACTTTATTGCTCATCAGACTCAGGTTTCTCCTGTTTACATATAGAGACACAGAACACAATATTTGGTGGGTGCGATTGAGCATTGGCTTACTTTTGCATCATCAAAACCTTTATGGCAATTTATATGTGGGAGAAAACAGGCTAAAATTTAAAAAATGACCCAAAATAAATTGACAGAAAAATAAAAAATTGATGACAACCATCTACACAATAGTACAATTTATATAGCCAGGCATTACCTTGTAGATATATGTGCTTGAGCATTAAACTGATGACCTCAAAATCCTAGAGCTGAATAGTTCCATTAACTGTTAAGCTCACAGTCACGTACGTGCGTATATATATATATATATATATATATATATATATGTATAACCCCATTCATCTTCGTGTGCACCCACTTAAGATGCCTAGTGAATACAATTTTTCTAATATAAATAATACTTAAGCCTCTCTCCGAATACCACTATCTTAAAGGGTTCATAATCGGTCTTTGACTCACTTACCGGCGTTTAGTAACGTTGCACTTGCGACAGAAATAAACATACATCTAACTAAAGACGTGCAGACTTCTCGCGATCGCTTCCTGCATACTATTTGGTCATGTGACCTTGTTAAAGCGCAGGGCTACGGGAAGCGAACTGGGTCAAAATTCTTCATGAGTGTATGGCGCATGATGGAGGCTAGTGAAAGATTCAGGAAAACACGCATGACAGAAAAATAATCTGTAGATGTATACTGGGAATATATAGATTAAAAAAAGAAATGTATAATATTTAACAGAAATTAGTACAATTTACATTTTGATCGGGCGTTCTGGAGCTGACGTCTTTTTATTCTACTTATTAAAGATCTCAGGGTCTCGGTGGGTTTCTTACTGTTATATGGCAAATTCAAAATAGGGCAGAATCTCTTTATCATCTAATAAATAAAGACATCCATATGGACTGTTACTAGAAGTAACCATTTGGTTGCAACTATTACTGTTCAGTACTAAAGAACTTAACAGACAATGAAGATCTGGTTTAGCACAGTTAAACCCTTTGCTTGAATACAGTTAAGGATGTATTTACGTTCTAAGAAATTGTGACGTGTCTACGGAGGGAGCTGCAGCTTCTCCATATGGTAAGTGTAATGCATATTTTGGAGCTGTCAGGTGTACCCGTTAACAATTGTTATAAATACCACACCTTTATTGCCTGAATCATTCATTTTTTTCTCCTTTGTAACATAGTGAAAAAAACATACAAAACATAATACCAACGAGAATAATAAAAAAAACAAAAAACGTCTACTTTGTTTGCATGCAATTATTGGTTATTTTAGGAAAATGCAAGATAATTCTGAGACTTGTCCGTATTTCTGAGAATGTGTTCTTTACTGTCGCCCTCGTGGGATTCGAACTCTTCTAGTCTTGACGATTGAAACGCAGGCAGCACCTTCGGAAGAAGTTTGTCCTAGATCTCTTCCTGTAGGGGACTGACGTCACATGAAGGCAACACGGGAAGTTGTTAGTACAGGAAGAAAGGGAGAGCTGTTCTCTATGTGGCTGTAACACCTGCAGCTCCGTGAGTATATTAATATGGAGAATTAGAGCGTTGCTTCATGTAAAGCTTAAGCATTCCTCTGCGTATTGACTTCTAGAATGTCTTCACAAACGCACAAAAGCTCACCCGCTGCATCTCGAGTATTGTGGCCGGTCCCTGGTCCGGTAGCTGTAATCAATCAATGACGCTATAGGTGATGTTTTATTTATATATATATATATATATATATATATATATATATATATATACCATAATCTGAAGCAGCTCAGCTTTTTATTAGTAATCATGTCCCAGTGCCGTTTTTAAGCAAGAACTGTTTTCGTTTCTGGGATGACGTGATGGTTAATCACCTGTCCAGTTTAAACCTAACATAAAAAAGATACCGTTACTGTTTTAACGTTATGTTCTTAGAGAGTAAAATACTTTAAGGGATGGTTTAGTGTCCACGGTGCAACTAAGTAAAGAAGAATGCATATTCAAGTAGTCTGTGAGTATTTTAATGTGCGTTCTTCAAACTTAAAACCTAATAAAAGACTTGCCTGAAGCAGACGGTAGCTGCCCTTCTCTGTTTTCTAACAATTCTTGGCAGTCAGTGGCGATGTAGTGCTCCCATCAAAGTGCATGTGCACAGGGGTTCACTGAGCTGACTGATGATAATCATAGCACATGCATGGAGATCTCCTGGGGGTGGGGAAATTAATATTGGGGGGGTTCGTACATTTGCAAGGGGGTCACCGTCTAATAACTTGCATAATGCACCTGAGCACCTGTTCCTAATTTTCCAATAATTGTGTATGTTTTTACATTTTATAACTTCTTTTGTCACTGAAGTGATTGATATGTGCGTGTCCAAGATGCGAATCAACCTGGTTCCATATCACTAAAGTGCTTTGTGTAGACAATAATTTGCTAGCTTAATGTTATGAATGGCTAACTTAAACCTGGAAAAACCTGTCATAGATCATAGTAAAATTAGTGAGTAGATAGGTTTCAATTGACAGGCAAATATATAGTTCAGCGAAAATATATATTCACACAAAAATATTTCATAGTGATTAAACTCGCTCGTTGGATATACTTGTCTTACTAAACTGTCATTATCCACTTTTATATCATTATATTAGGTCATTATATTAGGTCATCACTAAAATCTGGTATACTGTATTAAATGATTTATATATCATGCAGAATGATATACTTGTGTTTGTTAGTTTTTAATAATTTATATATATTTTGCAGATTTTGGTTGAAGACGCCCTTTTTCTGTGGTAAAAAGGCATTTCACAAGTAAGTTTAATTTTTTCTGGTTTAAGACAATGTTCTTTGTAAGGTTACAGTCATTTCCATTTTTTATTACAGTTGTATTACATCATTGTGTTTCTGTTACATACATGTTGTATTGCAACTGAGCTCTGGCCGGTTTCACCGGCTTTGGAGGCAGCAACGTGGTTGGATTGCTGATGGCTTCATTGCAAAACATTTACACATTCTTTCTACTGATTTGTATGACGAGCAAGAAGATTCTTCTGAGTTAAATTAATTAGTCTTAGCATGTTAATCTTCTGTTAGAGTCTTTATTGGGGTTGTCCTTTTGTAACTGTACCATGTTCTTCTGTCTGTCTGAAAAGCAACTTTTCCTTTTCATGTATTTCTTTTTTTTTCTATATTTTAGTGGACTTTAGACAAGAAGAAATGTGGGCTGAAGGTAGATGTGAATACGAGCGGCTTCCTAGACATCGCCTCCCCCCACGTGATTATCCTCCTGATGTGAGTAACTTTTGTCTTCCTCCTGGCATGCATGTTATCAAGTATGCATCGGATATCAGATTGGCCATGCAAGGCTGACGAAATGTTACAGACCTACGGGAAGAGTTGTGATTATGACACCCCTGGCCTCCCCAGCAGCCACGCTAGTGACCATTAGAACTTTGTATGCATGCAGCATCAATGAGCAAGAAGGAAATTTACCCTTATGCCTCATAGAGTAATGGTCTGTATTCTGGTGACCTGATGATGGGTGCTCTATTGTATAACATCATGGTCTTCAGGAGTAGTCTTGGCAGTTATTATGCACTGTGGGGCCTCACATCCTGATTTTGTGTATACTAATGGTAGATATTAGAGTAATAGGCTGTTTACGTCATCCATATTAGAAAATCATTATAGTCTGCTTCTGAACTCCTGTACACTTAGTATTTATACTTTCTCTAGCATTTTGTATTACTGTATTTGCTCGATTATAAGACGAGTTTTTTTCCAGAAAAAAAAGTCTGAAAAAATCGACCTCGTCTTATAATCGAGGTTGTCCTTTAATCAGACCTTAGATCGTCTCCTATGATACCTCCAAATTACAGCATCCTCAGCCGCATCTCCACATGCACCAGGGGCGAATCCCAGCATCTGCATCTGCATCTGCCGCCGCCTCCGTCTCCACGGCCAAAACACCATCCCCCGCTTCAGCATCCTCAGATGCAGCCGGATCACAGCATCCGCCGGAAGCTCACAACACTACTGTTGCGTGGGTCACGTGGATTGCGCAGTTCTCACCTGACCCTGCTTCAATTTAAAAATTATGTGCCATATCCCTGCTTATAATTCTGTGCAAATCAGTCCTACCTGACAGTCTGTGACAGCACAGACTGTCAGGTAGGAATGATTTGCATAGCTGGTTCAATTAGGGGAACATCTTATTGAACTACATTTCCCATGATTCTCAGGGTGTCTTAAGCGTGACTGAGAATCATGGGACATGTTGTTCCTATAGATGTGCTATTCCTATCTGAGCCACTGGCTGGTGAGCAAGAAGAAAAACACTCTACACATGCAAAAAAAGGTATGACCAAAAGAGTGGTTTTGATTTTTCCCAACTAGGGTAATCTTATATTCAGGCATTTTCTTTTTTCCCCCAATAAGATCCAAAATTTGAGGGGTCATCTTATAATCAAGCAAATACGGTAATACAAAGTTTAACTTGAGCATGTGTTTCGTTACTATTGGGTCTGCTGCAACCAAGTCCTAAAGAAACAGGTTTGTGGACCCCGCAGCAGAAACCTCTAAAAAGCTTCTGGAGGGATAGACTTTTGAGATTTCTCTATGTAATAACCAAAAAGCAGCAGAGAAATACAAGTGATGCTTGGACTATAAGCGCAATATCTATGTTTCTCTTGCTAGCAATGAATTACGCAATGCAACACCTACAGGGTACCAGTATTGGTGCTAAGCACATTAGTGTGAATTAACTTAGCTTTAAAATCATGTAGTAGCAAAACTGGGGTATTACTCAAGAGATCAATACGAATCTACAGAGTGCCGGTAATGAGAGGACATTTAGCCATACTAAACAAAGAAGAACTAATCACCGATACTGCCTCCTAATTTGGACTCATGGATGTATAGTCCAAATGTATGTGCTGGTAGTAGTCATCCCAGAGAATAGACATGACCTCCCCAATTTAGCAGCAGCTGGCTGGAAATGAAGTAACTTGGCACGGCCAAAAGTTTAAGATACAGGAGTTTTCACTGCGCAACATTGCTCTACATGGACAGTCTGTTCTGTATTGATTTAGCTTCGGATCAAGTTGCAAAAAGAAATGAGGGTTAGTAGAGTAGATAGGACAGGGATTCTGAATGTTTCCTCAGCAACAATCTATTAAATATTTTATGAAACACATGACGTGTGTAATGCAAATACCATGTAAAATGCTTAAAACATCCGTTTTATTGACCGTTTTTAGTTCATAGATATCAGCAGCTACATGTTAATTGATATGATATTCACATTTCTTGCAGCACTTGGGGCCTTTCTGCCTAATAATCTTTAAAAATATGTTTTTTGTGACAGCAGTTGAGCTATTCAGCCGGAAGTAAAGTGTTAGGCTGAATCATTGTGGGTGATTCTTAGCTGAGACCAAGGACTGATTAAGATCTGAGTCTTTGCATCAGAAAGAAAATGGGTCAAATGGTTATCTGCCGTATTCTCTGTTTCTGTTTTAGTAATGTCTGTTAGTCTGTGTGAATTAACCCCTGTGGTACTTTATGTATTTTATGCCATTGTGTTTCCTGTCTTTATGAAGGGAGACCATCGTAGAGTGGTAAATGTGGTTGGTCATAGAAGGTCAGAGGAGAACTCTTTTCATCATTACGAAGAGTACAGTGATCCTGATTATAGAGATTATGAAGAAGGACATGGGTACCCTGAAAGAAGAGGCGGCTTCCATTATAGAGGTGTACGTGCAGCCGGACTTTACTTTCTGTAACTGGCAACATGCTTTTTCCTTGGAAAGACTGATATTTTGGCCTCCAAAATCCTGTGGCACAGCATTTACCTTTAACATAACCAGAACTGCATGGCCTCAAAAACATTAAAATTACAACATACAAATAATCTTTTTGCTATTGCATTGTAAAGTAGACTGCGCTCAGATCTTATTGGTGTAACAAAAAGAGCAAATATTGTATAACGGACGCACAATAGCTAACGTGTCTCAGAAAACAAAATAGTTGCAGGATTTTTTTATTCCTCTCTGGATTCGTCACGTCACACAGCAGCTGCTTTGAAAATGTGGAGAAGAGCCCTGGTTTACCATACTGTCCAAAAAAACTTGCCTATATATATATATATATATATAAGTCCAAAATCAACAATTGCACACCAATCACCACTTTTTTAGCCCGGTGCCAAGTAGCTGCAACAGCAAATCATATAACATCCAAAAATAGTTACCGGCACTCCAGGGACTTCTTTAAATAATCACTCCAGAAACTGCAGTTTCCTAATCAACGTTTCAGTCTGTTTATTAGACTTTCATCAGGACATCCTTATTTAAAGAAGTCCCTGGAGTGCCGGTAACTATATTTGGATGTTATATATATATACATTTTGTATAGTCATGCTATCCAGGCAGTTTTTAAGTGTTCAAATCTCATGATGTGGCCAGCCTCCATTTTTAAAAATGATTAAGTGTTATAGAATTAAAAACTGCTAAGCTTAGAACTCCAAAGAAACACGGCCATTCTAAGTTTGTGAACCTACAACAGATCACCAGTCTTTATCTTGGTCCTTTCCTTATCTTCTCTCTTTCTTGATTTTCCTCTCGTTGCAGGAAGAACCAGGTTACAGATGGCAGCGTGGTGGTCCTTGTTTGAGTCAGCATCCTGAATACAGGTATGCTAAAGAGGACCTGTCATCTGCATTAACCATCACAGTGTATAATTAATTTGGGTAATTGTTTCACGGGCTGTATACAGTAATGCTTCTTATAAATTCAGGCAGCTTTACAAGGCAGAGTGACGGGAAAAGAGCAGTTATTTTCCATAACTCGGCTATCCTAAAGTAATATGGTTATTACCAAACGCCTCTGAAACAAGTACACGCATATATGTAGTTCTTATTTATACCATTAAAAAATACAAAAAATGAAATAAAAAAACCCTAAAAAAATAAATAAATATATATATATATTATGTTTAGTGTGGTGGGTGGAAGGGAATTGAGGATAGTATAGGGCTTTAGAAATTGGGTAGGTAGGTAGGCTAGTGTCATAATGGAGCACCGTGTCTTCCTCACTCAGTCTGATGACGAAGTCACTCTGACTGCATCAGATATTGACCCAATATCTGATGTGTCTAGCTCTGCGTCAGATAATGGGTCAATATCTGACGGGTCAGAGGAAGATGATGATGGCCAGGTTCTACCTGCTAAGGCCAGGCGTGGAGAACCTGAGTGTTGGCGAAAAAAGCGTATGAAATTATTGCTATGGCTGACTTTGGCAGTGATTGATGGCCAAATGGCTGCTTGGAAAATGTCCAAATTCTCTGGTAGACTACTTTCCAAAAATGTATACTTTTTATGGGAACATGCTCTCCTGTGGGACTGCTAAGCTGCTTCATAGATAGCATTGGCTTAGCACACACCGTGATCCAGTATACCAGCACGTTACAACTTATGCCCTGTAATGTCCAGAAAACCACAAAAAACTAGGCATGTGGGGTATTTCCGTAATCAGGAGAGGTGGCTGAACACTTTAGGCTGGATTTCTCTGCCGTAACACATACCCTGTGCCAAAAATCCTCAGCAACACAGAAGTGTTGGTGAAAAAGGCGCGAGAAAATTATTGCTATGGCTGACTTTGGCAGTGATTGGCAGCCAATTGGCTGCATGGAAATTGTCCAAATGCTCCTGGTGAAATACTCTGGGTTGTCTGCTTTACAGAAATATATACTTTTAGGGGGGTTGCTAAATAGGCCCAAACGAAACATAGGTCTACTAAAGCAAAGTGAAAATTTCACGTTTCGAATCAATAATGCGCATGGTCTCGTTTGTGCCCTGTAACATCCAGAAAACCACAAAAAACTAGGCATGTGGGGTATTTCCATAATCAGGAGAGGCGGCTGAACAATTGAGGATAGATTTATCTGCCGTAACACATACCCTGTACAAAAAATCCTAAGAATACTCAAAATACTAAGAAGCGTTGGTGGAAAAAGCGCAATTTCTGCGGCCACCTTTGACAGTGATTTTTGCTAGTTTTTACTAAATTTCTCATTCTAAATTTTCAGCTAATCCTCCAACTATGGTATCAAAAGAAAGCTCTATCTCTCCTTGAAAAAACAATATATAGTTTACATGGTTACACTATTCACAGGAAAAGAGACTAATCGCTGAACTGACATAGCGCAAAAATAGCAAAATTGCTCTGGGACTTGAGGTACCAAAAACCCCTGGGATTGAAGGAGTTAAAGGGAGAGTTGTATTTCGGTCTTTCTTACTGGAGAAACTTGCCAGTGCTGGCCCCTCAAAACGGACAGTGAAGTAAGAGAGTCAAAGCCCCAGCTCTCCCCTAAACTCTGCTTCTATTTTGTATTGTTTTATATAGCGCCATCAAATTCCATAGCGATGTACAATGGGTTAATAGCAATCTGAAGATACATTTGCAGTACTTTGTTAAAAGCAAAGGACAGTAAATAAAAAGGAAATTGTAAGCACATTTTTTTTATAGAATGGTAAAAGGCTTGGTGTGCTTTATTGGCTTCCAAGTATCAAAAACACAACATAAACCCCCAATCTTTATGCCGTAGAACAGTTACATAAATAGAAGCCGGACTCCTGACTATAATTGGATGGCTTTTTTGTCTATGAACACAACGAAAATATTGTATTTAGCTGCTTATTCATTACTAGTTTTTGGGTGAGTGGGATTTTTTAACTCATTTCATTTATAAAAATCCAAGCTACTTAACAGTAACATAGTCTGCAGTTATCATAAAAATGTATAAATTGTGCACCGTAGCGGGTTTGTTGTTTAAAAAAATCTTGAGGAGGCAGACAAAGTAAATTAGCTGTGTGGGTGTTAAAAACAAAATCTGCTTTATTGAATATTTACAAAGAGAGGCCTAATCTAATGAGAGAGTCCCAGCTCACCACATTATTATGAATGGTCACTCCAGCAACTTACTGTTTTAGTGGATAACGTTCCTTGGGGTCTCCAGTGTTCAGTAAAGGGTGGGTTTGCAGGGGAGTTGTGGTTGTTTTAACTCCTTCATTTTACTATGCATTAAAAAGGTCCAACCCCAGTGAGCTTCTGCTGCAGGATGAGCTCGGGTGGCCATGCATAATGTAAGCCAAAATAATAATAAACCATATAATTCAAAAATCCTACAGTTGACAGTGACATTCTGTGATGTGAAGGGCACTGCTGACTTGCATAAAGTTTAAATGCTGCATAGTTAGCTTAATAACTAATGCCACATTTGACGTTGTGTTTTATAATGTAAATATATAATACCGTATTTGCTCCATTATAAGACGACCCTGATTATATGACGACCCCCCAAAATCTGAATATTAATAAAAAAAAAGAAAAAGCCTGATTATAAGACGACCCTATAGGAAAAAAGTTAAATTCATGTAAACTTTTTGTTTGTTTTTATTTTCTTTTATTTGCCACTCTGCCCCCAGAAATGCCTTATAACCCCCTATGTCCCACTTTGCCTCCCTGATATGCCTTTTACCCTCCTATATGCCACTCTGCCCCATGTTATGCCTTTTAACCTCCTATATGCCACTCTGCCTCCAGAAATGCATTATACCCCTATATGCCACTCTGGCATATAGGGGGTTAAAAGGCATATCATGGGACAGAGTGGCATATAGGCGGTTAAAAGGCATAACATGGGGCAGAGTGGCATATAGGGGGACACTTACACACCAAGACACTAATATACCCACTCTGACACTTACATACCCACTCTGACACTTAGATACCCAGACCCTAATATACACTCAAGCAACTAAGAGACTTCACTCACTATGATGCCTCAGCAGGCGCTTGCTTCAGCTCCCACGGGATCACACACAATGACGCTGTGTGACCCCGCTAGGCCCCGCCTCCTCCAGAAAATTACCGGATCCGCCGATGACTTTGGGACTGCACAGTGCCGCCGGGGTCCCGGTCTTTCTTCTGATCTCTCTGACCGGCTATGCTTCCCCGGGAGTGGGCGGGCTATCCCGGCAGTGAGAAGGTACACACATATGCAACCTCCGCTGCTGTCCGCACTTTCGCCGGGGCTCGGTGGAAGTGCCGGCAGCAGCTGAGGTTATCAGACAGGAGGATCCAGGTCCCCTGCAGCGGTGCAGGGGATCTGGATCTTAGTCTCATAGTCAGACCTCTATTTGAGGTCTGATTAGAAGACAACCCCGATTGTAAGACGAGTGGTATTTTTCAGAGCATTTGCTCTGAAAAAAACCTCGTCTTATAATCGAGCAAATACGGTAATTAGAAGGGCTCTGCATCAAAAAGGTCGAGAAATAGAGAATGGGAGAATACGATGAGTGGTTTAGCGACTCCAGATAACACCAGCAAATGCGTTTCTAAGCAATATTGGTAATATTGGGGTGTGGGCGCTAGACTAAAGAAAATAAAAGTTTAAAAAATGAATACAATTAGGTATATGCATATAAACAATCATATAAAAATACTGGTGGTAATAAAAGAGTTAAATATCACTGCTAATTCCTGGAGCGATTAATATAGAAGATATTGGATGCTGTGCAAATATTCGGCCCTGTTTAAACGTGGTACAGGTTTTGTATAGAATTCCGCTTGTGGTTGCGATCACTCCTTCGGGTTCCAAAAGACAGGAGAATTACTTGATCCTGTATTGCAGATCGGATACACCGTAAGAATGAGCGACTCGTGTCGTGATGTGTGAATAAGTTTAAAATAAGTCACACATTGAATTCCTGTCCAGTTTAAGAGGTTAATGCGTGCTGATTGAGACAAAAGTTGGTGTTTTGGGAATGGGTGGCATAAAGTGGTTCTGTACAACATTGTTCTGAATTTTCTCTGCCTCTGTGCAAAGAAAAAACGTTACATTCAATTGCTGTTTTTTTCTCTTTATGCAGTTTTCTCATTAAAAGCCATCTATTTGATTATTTTATTTGAGGTGGAATAACTCTGAGCAGATATTGTACACAAGTGACAATACATTTTCAGTCTCAACACCAATGTAAAGGTTGGCCGATTTCTTGGCTACCGCAACAATATTATTGTTTGCCAAATACCACTTTCTTTCAATCAAAAAAGGACCATTTAAATACAAAGGATGTCTAATCATTGCATAGTAGCCCAGTATCGTCAATTCAGAATAGGCATTGCATTAGAAAAAAGAATTTTACGTTGGGTAAGAATCAGCATTTTAGTAGCTCCCTCCAGTATGTCTGGATCCCTCCTGAGGTGGGGGTCTAAAGAACTGTACATAATAGTACAGATGGAGTAACAGGAAATGCCAGCAGGGGGCAGGAGAGAGCTAATAATGGCACGAAAAAGTCTTGAATAAATTACATACAGGGACACTGTGTAGCTTAAAATCCTCTATACGGCAAATTATAAAATCATTATTAAATCATAAAACTATTCTCATCTAAATGTTTCAGTGCCATTAGCTAGCAAACCCCAGCAAATTTGCTGGACATTTTGCCCGTGTATTCAAACATGCTAATAACATTGGCAGCTCAGAGGAGTTTTTTTTCATAATCAAACTGGTTTGGATCTTAACTTTTTTTTTTTTTTTTTTTTTTTTTTTGCCAACCATGTCGGTTTCACATATTCAGCACACAAAGGGTTAAGCATAGCAGTAGTTATAAAATATTCTACTATCTCTTTATAAGATTTCCAGTTGAGGTTTCACTGTAATCCTTTCAGCTCCCCCAGCCTTTGCAATCTTTTACTATTTCTGAATGCGGACACACTTGCCTGAGCTTTGTCGTATAGATATAATTGCCGACGCTGCCAACCCGACCACAACAGACCAAAAAAAAGGGATAAAGAGAAGATAAAATACAAATATATCGCATCACTGCTCCTTTAAGGACAGAACCCACGTGCCAAGAGCGATGGACTGGCACAAAAAGTTCAGCATCGCTCACGGTTCTCCTTCCTTTGCATGCACTTTGGGTCTAATCTATATTGTATGTGAATATGGGGCAGGCAGCTCTTAAAGCACATTTCTATGTATAAATATATATGAAAAGGATGAGCCTCTGTATTTCCTTAGCGTGCCGTGGAAGTATAAGTTATTGTTATATGCCATTAGTATGTTTCATTAAGATGGCCGGCCTGAAGATGTATATTTTGATAGCCTGAATTCAGGCCTTGTGCAGCTTTTGGAATGTGCTTTTTTTTTCTCTTGCAGTGTAAGGTGATCTTTGTCTTTAAAGGCAGAGACTTGGCCGAGCAGATTTATGGAACGGCTTTAAAAGTGTTCACAAGCACTCTGTGTTCGGCTGGAGTGTGCGGCATTTCCTTTGGGACACCGTACAAGAGTCTCTTTAAATGTATTTTTTTATTAATATTAGCCACAGATGGACTGAAAAGAAGAAGAAAAAAAAAAAAATGATTGAAACTTGGAACTTTAATGAAAAGCTCGATTGGCATTGATATTTGGTTTGCTATTATGTTGAGCACGGTCATTGGGGAGGACTAGATTATTTTTTTTATGCAGATGGATTAAAAGAAATGTCGATAAATCCTAAACTTTTTCTTGGATGTAGCACAGCTGGTCAGCATTCATTTTCTAGGCAATGCAAAGGGTCGGCCTGGCATCTCCGCGCAGATCCAGTATGCACATCCTAAAAAGGAAAGACAGACTTTTTATTTAGATTTCTTGCCATTTGAGGTTCAACAGTCTTCCTTGTTTAACAATAGCTTGCATTGTTAAAATATATATCTTTAGCTCATTGAATGTTTTGCTTCCACAAGATGTTTGATCTCATTCAAATTATGTTCATATTTAACTTCTCACCAAGGCTTACAAACTAGGACTGCTCTTGGAGGATGGGTCGGGGTGAACCATTCCCTTCCCAAATGGCCAACCTATTCCCCATGGTTCCCATAAAGGCTTCCCCGCTTTTACACGCTGTACCTCACAGGCATCAATTTTTTTTGTCTGGTAAAGCAGGGGCTGGGCATTGGCTACAGGAAATTCCCCAGAATTCAGTTTATTATTAATTTTTTTATGACACCAAAAATTCATGTGGCATTGTTCCATATACAGACACATGACATATTTATACATTTGGTAGAACTTACTTTTTTGGTAAAATAATAATTCCAGCTCCTGTACCCTCACTTTAGCACTGCATCATGTCTCTAATTAACACTAAGTTTTGGGCTGTTGCCCCTGCCCTTTCTGTGAACAAGACCCCTCTGCCAAGCCTGCCTGACAGGTCTCCACTGTGCTCATTGCTGAGATTTTCTGCAGATTTTACTATTTTGGATATTTCATTTATCCAGCTTGATATTGATGGTGCTTAAAGGCAGGATTCATCAAACCTTGGGTGCCAAGATGCCCTGGGTCACACCGTGATTCTCATTCTGCCCTCACTGTACCATGCAGTTAGCACTGTTCCGGCTGTTGCAAGGAACTTCTGGCGTAATGAAACCCAAATATGCATGGTTTCCTCTGATTTGTATCTTCTTAATGTGTTTTAAGCACCACTAAATTACTGGACCTCTTGGTTTAGCTTCCAGCGTAGGTCAAGAGTTATCTCCTCTGTAAGCAATATTACTGCGTTGGGTCAAACTTTAAAAAGGGCTTTCAGTTTCTGTTGCAACCTTTGCTTGCCCCGGTGTTTGGGCATTCAGTAGTATTAGGAATAATATTTGTAGCACGTTTTATTTGAAGGTATTAAATTCAACACAAAAAAGTGAAACAGAACCTGTGAAATGTTACTATACATTGAATATACTTTTTTCTAAGTATATTAGCCTCCAATCCCACAGCCTAGGGCTATATGACTTCTTAAAGGGTTAATTTTATCCCCACTTTATCAACTAATTATAAGCTTCTTGATGTTGGTCAAACCATGATTAATATGGAATCGGAGAATTCGGTTGGGTGCTATTTGTGGGTATGTCGGCTGCAATCTTGGTTTAATTAGACTTCCAATTCACATGCCCTCACCCACAACATTAGATTTTTTAACTAGCTTGTGTTCACATCAACTCACAAGCGACGCAAATGTTAACAGGGTGTTTAATGCATTGCGGCATGCAGGCTCTGTTGTTGCGTGTCTTGTTACCTGAGTGTTAGCCCTTAGCAAACAGTCTTGTTTGCGATTAACACTGCATAGGACCATGTAAAGCAAACCAATAAGGTAATAAGCTGTGTATGTATCAAGGAAAAACAGGCTAATGTATTCCAACTAACCATTTTCTTTATTCTGGAATGAACCTGAATCAAAGTATGGCTCAGAAATATATTGTGTGCCATTTCATATTGACATCTGCTTCTACATTGAATAGCTATTTGTAGAACCTGATTGTGAAGCTGGTAAATGAATCATATTAACCCTTTTTTGCCATGTGACACACGGTCTCATATGTTGCAGGGATTTTGCAAAAAAAAAAAAAAAAAGGTAAAGAAATCATTTAAAAAAATCCAATGAAAAAGGCTTTATAGGTCTGAGTGGTTAAGGTCTCCAAGGAGAAATGTTCTTGTGTATATTTCCACGAGGCATTTGAAGACAGAAGGGGATTTGCTTTGTTGGACCTCCGGTATGGTGCTGATTTGAGAGAATGGCTGTTGATGAATATTCCCAGCGCACTTAGGCTTATATTTGTCATTTTTTTGTGTATTACTGTATACAACCATCGGTGATGAAACAAAGCAATTATTATACTTGCACGTTATAGAATGCATTCCATACTTCCGGGGTTGTGCTGTGAGATTATTTGTATACCCACATAAATTGGCTTTTCTTATTCTTTGTTTAATCGCTGGCCATATGAAAGAAATTCCCAAGGTACACACTGCCTACAAAGTTTAGCTTGGCATGGGGGATTTTTCCCCCCCAGCCAGAGTAACTTGAATAACATTCATTCCAGTGCATAGTTTGTTTTTGTTTTACAAAGTAAATCCTACAACTCTGTTATTGTATTTCACCACTGTAGGTAATTAAAAGATGAAAGAAGGATGGGTCTTGTTCTGTTTATTCTCCATGTGACTGAAAAAGTCATTCAAGATCCCAAGTGTTGTTCAGCCTTGTCAGTTGTCGAGATATAATGTAGCGCTGATGGACCTGGCAGCATTGGGGTATTGAGCTTTTGCTACAGAGAGTTTATTTCATTGACAATGGTCTTATCAATCATTCCTTTCTCATATCTATCCGATAGCTTATTGTTGTCCCTGTTAGATCATCCTTTTCCTTCATCAACCTCATACCTGAAATATATATGAACAGCTGTGAAAACATTCATCTCTGTTTATTGCGCAATAACTACTGTGAACTTAACTGAATTAAATGCTGCCAGCCCATTCCTAAACATTGATCAATTGCCCCAAATATTGCCTGTTTTCTGTTCCTGTTGTGTCTTGGGTGTTATGTATGTCATCTGGATTGAGTAGGTAATTGGTTAAAAGAATGACATTTCAAAATCCTTGACCAGTTAGAAATGAGTGTACAATCCATTAGAAGCGAGTGTCATTTTAATAGGGTCGTGATGGCTTGATAGGTCACAATATGTGCGTAGATTGTTAAAGGGGAACTTAGCATTGTGGCATTTAACAAAACAACATTTCTCTGTTTAAAACTACTCATAGCTTATGTTTTATTCCTCAATATGAATTATCTTTGGAAATATCTAGTGTAAAAGCTCTGAAGTAAGAGAGCGTGTCGTGGAGACGGAATTGATGGCACCTTTTATCAGAGCCAACATTATCTATTCAATTTCCTGTCCCTTCTCATCCAAGCGTACAACCTGAACTGATAATCTGCTACTACATGTTAATAGGGAATAATCACACAGCCCCTGTGTAAAGGAAGTTAACATACCACGCTTATGATGGTGAAAAGTATTTGAGTTTTCAGAAACTTCTTCGAATCTACTTTGTATGGTCTCCAGTACTTTCACTGCATGCAATTTGCATGTGCATTTTTTATTTATTGGTGATGTCTATATTGTTTAACTCGGGAAGCCATGCACAAGCTCAGTGGCATCCTCATTACTAAAGCAGCAGCAGCAGCAGCCAATGAAAACGTTGGTGTTCCGATAGCATCGATAGGATTTGCTGGTGCCGCTTACATTTGTTTTAATGGCGGCTCTGCTGAGCATGTCTCCAGAAGCATGCTGATGTATGTTTCCTGTTTTCAGTAGAGGCAGCTGAGGGAGGAGTTAATTGAGATAGAAGTTTCCGTTTCTGATCCAGTTTGCGTGGAGTAATATGTACTGTACCGCTTCTCGGCCTTTTGGCTAAGATCAAGTGAGTACCTGTGAGAGAGGAAAAGCTTGGTCCACTGTCCTTAGGCCTGGGAAAGCATGAAGCCCCGAGGTTGTATTAGATCCCCAGTCTCTTGTCCAGGACTGCGCGCTGTGCACAGGATGAATGTGTGAGGTTAAGCGCACTTCACTTCACATGCTGGTAAGCACCTTATGCACTTTGGACTGCGTGCACTTTTTTGTTGTTGTATGCACTAGCCCCAGCCTTTTGGCTAGGTGTGCAGTGCATACTAGATACATTTTTTATCACACCAGCCGAAGGGTGGTGACACATTGTTTCACACAATATGCACTGTTTTTTGCACAGAGCACGTATGTTGAGTATTTCAGTGGTCCCAACCCTTGCGGGTAAGGACCAAGAGGATCTGGCCTTACGGCCGGGGAGGGAAGGAAGGGGACCTGGTGGCCTTATGGCGCTTTGGTGAATTAAAAAAAATATGCACTGTAGTCAATTGGAAATGAACTCCAGTTTGTATGTAACAAGAAAATAAGACGGGTTGCTCCTTTAAACAAAAAAGTTTAAACGTCACAATGTAGAGTCTGGTAAAAGTGACGGGTCCGCTTTGAGTGGATTGTGAGAAACTGCCTTTTATAGGACACTGTTAGGTTAAGATGATTACATAACTTATACTGGTAGTGAATATAGTAATGGTAGTTGTTATGCCTAACCTTGGTATAGTGGGCTTTCTGTTTCTGATGTGAGACTTAAGAATACACACCTGTAGGAGCTCTGTTGGTGTCCGTGGCATAGCAAATGCAGTATGTTGTCCCTCCTGTTAGCACAAATGATTTAGTTTCTGTCAATTAACACATTCCCTTGAGCAGGCAGACTTAATTATCCTGCCCGCCAATCCCACAAGAACTTCACATTGACATAAACTGATGGGACAATCTGTAGTAAACGTAATTCCGGTCACATTAAAATCCTCGGATTTCTATAGGAAGCACATTTCCACCACTAGATGGCAGTGTAAGTGGAGAGGGCTTTTATGGCCCCATTGGCTTTAGCTGCTTGGTTGCAAAACAAGAACACAAGAATTCCTTACTAGCCCTTGACTTACTGTAGGTAACTGTATGATCATTTTCAATACTATCTGTGTTTATTGAATAGCTACACAAAGGGAGTTATTCATTAAAACGAGAGTTGACAGGAGAATTAACCATGCAATATAAAGAGTCAACCCTGGCTTATTTCTCTGAAGGAATAGTTGAGCTGTCCCCTTTATAAGGAATAGTTCAATCAGTGAGCTGATCCATGATCATTGATCCACTGATTTAAATATGGTTTATACGGGGCCATCCAATCTATTCTTGGAGAAGAAACTCATGAGATTGGCCTTTTATAAGGTATGGTGAAGTCAAGGTAATACAATTGCCACCCGCCTCTTTTGTGGATTAACCCCATATATATCCATTATCGTGTATAATGTGAATAACCTTTTAATTTGCAGGTTTTTGACGTATGCATCCAATAAGCTTTAGACTGATATCTGAGACAACTTTGTAGTTTTCTCTTTTATTTTTTTTTTCCATCGTCTTGCTTTATATAACTCACAAGGAGAAGTCACGTGCCTTGAGGGATGACTTCCAGTGTTGAGAGGTTAAAGATAAAGGTTGTGCTATATAATGGTAACTTATCATACTGAATCTATTTTCTTCTGCATGGTAACTAATGCAGAGTCAGCGGAAAAGGAGTGAACGTGAAAACACAGTCAGCAACGCAGAGCACAAAAAAATTTGATCCAACTGTCCGCTCTTATCTAAGATGTAATCTTAGCAAGCCATGGGACATGGGATTAGTAATGTGGCTACTGATTACGTATGTAAGGTTACAGGACGGTAGATGATTGCCAGATAGGAACTAAAAAAGGCAAATAGTCTTTTAAATGTGTAATCCTAGTTTAGCAACACATACTTAGCAGATCAGTAATGGAAAACCGGTGAGCTGTGTGACGGCACCTTTACCATTCTCAGCAGATACACAAACACAGGCTTGATTGCGTTTTAGATTTGGAGTTGAAATATCCCAGCAACAACAAACACAATATATGCAATTCAGATGGGTCCAGAACTGACAGGATGCGACATCGTTTCCACGTGGTCAGGAGTGTAGGAGGTTTATCACTTTTTTTCCCCCCCTAAATTACTTATTGGTTTATGTAGGCCTATTAGATTCAGCAGTGCTGCACAACGGATGAACATAACATAACCGCTAATTGCATCAAATAAAAGTTTGGAAATAAGGGGACAAAAGTTTAGGAATGCACTGCTCTTATTCATTTATTTAATATTGGGGGTTTTTTAGCTGTAACATAGCAAGGCAGTTTGTGAATTCTTCCAATTCCCCGTGATCCTTCACATGAGATTCTTAGAGATGCTTTAATGCGAGGGAATTTTGCATTAGAACATTTAAACATGTGACTGGGCAGAGAAATGGGAGCACGGTTTTACATAGATGGATACGGTTGTGTGCCGATTATTTCAGCGTATAGGACATTTATACAGGGGTTTATTGCTTTAGTAGCAAGTGGATGTTATTAAACAAGCCTATATGTTGGCATCTAACTGGGCAGGGGATAGATGTATGTATAGATGTATATAGCGAAGGACATAGACTCCATGTACTGCCAAATAAGTTGGTGTCAGATGGATAGAATTAAATAAGACAATATAATATATATATATATATATATATAAATAGGTTTAAACGACCAGAGCCTTCCTTGTATTTGTCTGTTTAAATTTGAACATGCGGAAACTGTGCTCACGTGAATTACCGATGATTATCATGTAGTTGTACATAATACATTATCTATGAGATGTTGGAGTTGGCTGGCATTAGCTAATTATTTTGGTGAATAAAATGACACCTTAATAAGTACACTTACCTTCCGAAAACAGCTGGCATATCATTAACTGTATAGTACAATAAATCACACAGGAGTTTTTCCGCCCCTATATGGAGCTGCTGCCGTTGCTCAGACTTTGAAATGTGTTTGCTTAAAAGCTGTTCACATAACCCAGCGATTGCTCGCGTAAAAGCCATACAATGGATTAAACTACATTGCCCTATTATGTCAACTAATAAGGCTGACTACAGCATCCCTAGTTTAAATACTATAAACCTCCTCCTGGTAATAAAACTTTGTGAGGGCCAATTGACATATGAAGTCTGCCCTTTGTTTGCTGCATGCCCTGAGTTCATTTAAAGGTCATCCTATCCAGGTGCATTTTATTTTTGCCTTAAAAGTGTGATATTGTGGAACAATGAACATTCATTTAGCTAAGGCCTTTTAATAGGGATTTATTTTGTCCAGAAAATATTGTATTCTATGATGTTAAGTGTGTGGGACGTCAGATGAAAACCCTGAGCTGTTTCTATCCAGGTGACAGAAGGAAATGGTTTAGGAGAACATTCAGATACTTGGATCACCATGAGGCTAGGTTTCCACTTGGTTTTTTTTTGCTAAAAACGCCCATAAAAACGCCAATAGCGCCACCTGGCGTTTTTTTAGTGAAAAAACGTTGCAGCCAGATGTTAGCTGTTCTTCAATAGGAAATCGCAGAATGCCATATCCACTTGGCGTTTTTCTGTTCGGCGTTTTTTCAGTCCTCTTTGGCGTTTTTCTGCTTTTTTGGGCTCTGTGGCAGTTTTTCAAAATCGCAGCATGTTGACACTCTGGCGTTTTTTGCAAGGAAATCTTGGCGTTTTTCTCCAATAGAAGTCTATGGGAGAGAAAAAACGCCATGAAAAAGCCATGTGGGTTTATTGCCTTGGCGTTTTTTATGGCGTTTTTTCCACAGTTACAATGCAGAGGATGGACCCAGTATCTGTGTGTCCTACGAGAAATAGGCTGGAAACAAACAGTTTCACACAAAACAAAGTTCATATTGAATTCTACACCATTTGGAACAAACATGCCATTACAAACAAACATACGCGACGCATCAACTGGATCCTGCGTGCCAAAAGCAACAGCAAACAATTTGCACCATCATTTGGGGCCAATCTTCCTAGAGGAGCAGACATTCGGAATAAAGCATAAACCACAGAAAAGTGACAAAAGGGTCCGCCGGGGTGTTTAAGTAGAACTCTACCAAGTAAATGACATCAGGGGGCAGATACTTGCCATTTATCCTAATCCCTTTTAGCTGGGTGAAACTTCTAACTTGTAAAGGCTGGAAAAACTGCCTAAGGTCAAAAAAAGCAATTTCCACAGAAAGGCTAAAACGCCAGAAAAAACTCCAGAAAAAAACGCCAAAACGCAGGAAAATGCAGTGGCAGTTTTCTTGGCGTTTTTCATCAAGAAAAAAAACGCAGGACAAAAACCCAAGTGGAAACCTAGCCTGATAGTTGTAAAACTATTAATAGGTGAGTCCCCTCAACCTTGAGCCTAACCCCTATTAGAGGCAGCGTTCTAAATGATTCAATGCCTTATGTACATCTCTACCATATGTAGTAAGACAAGAAGTGGCCCAAAGTTGCCATCTTCTGGTTGTCAAAACTTAGTGGCCTTGGGGTATGTGGTACCAGAAGCTAGCATTTCCTTAGAGATCATACTTTGCGTTTTAGCTGGTATCTCAAGCATGTTGGATGTTTTATAAAGGAGAATCCGGACAGCTGCTCTCTGGAAGTTTTGTGTGGTTTAGGTTCTTAAAGGCTATAAGAAATGTGAACTTCATATATGTCTATAGCTTATGCCTTTTATTGTTCATTTTCTTTTACGTTGTCTGTGGTCTATAAAGACTGGATAGGCACTCTCAAAATCAGACAGCTGAGTTATCTTTTTTTAATGTGGGGTTTAATCAGGCATGCATGGCACCATTCATGAACCCTTAATGGGCCACAACATGGTCAACATTTTGCATGGCATATGCTGGTATTAAATGTCTTCTGTTTACTGATGCATAATCCTTGATAGTAAGTGTGCTATTCCAACGAGCACTTGATCAGTCAGGCGTTAGCAGCTCGATGTATGCCTCAAAGCAGAAATCGATTGGTGATGTCAGGAGATATTAACAATCAAATACACATACAGTACAGAAACTTCTGTACAGAAAATTTATGACATTATTGCTGTTTAAAGATGAATGTCATATGAGACAAACAGTAACACAATTGTGCAGTGTAACTGTGTACTGTCTGCTAATAAAGTATGCGTGCATCCCAAGACCACTTAGACTTTGGTTAAAAGTGCAAATTGACGTAGTGCTGTTCTTTCATTGTACGTTGCTTGAGTTTCTGCTGAGCAGTCTTAGTAATATGGTTTTTTCCTTAATACATGAAAATGCATGTGCAGGGCTGGAAGAACATGCCTAACGCTATTAAACCTGTGCTAATTCCAGCTTCTTTTAGTCCATGACAGAACTGACATTGATGGCTTGTCAGGGAGAGTGGGACCTGCGGTCCTGTTGGTATTGGCAGCGTGAACTGGTGGGGCTTAGTGTAATCCCTATAATGTTTAAGGCTCTGTAGCGTGATTCACTCCTTTCCACCTGTGGAATCCAACATTCTTTAAAACAGAGCACATTTTTAAAGCCCCCTAACATTTAGAGATGAGAGCTAGTGGAGTCTCCAAGCAATATACCTGTTTGATTCCTGAACCAAATGTGTTTTGTAGATGATGTTGTTCTACCAAATGTTTGCCAACTGGTCAGATTAGTAATCGTGGCGGCACTAACAAAACGGAATTACTTTTCAGCACCTTTTGCAGAGTGCATTAAAAGCTGTACCCTGGTGTTTTCTCTAAGAGGCTATGATTATTCCAGCTGTTACTGTGTTTGGGCAAAGACTGAACAGAGCCTAGCAGTGTCTTTTTTTGGCAGTTGAGGGGACACTCTCAAGGTAGATACTGTAACATTTTGTAGCTTAGAAATATTATACGCTAGATTTTATTTTTAACTTTTCTTTAAACCTTAAACACGTGTCAAGTTAATTATGGTGCTTGCTTATGTTTCTAACCACATACATGTGTAATATTACATATTTTAAGTGCCCAGTTTTAGCTTCTAAAATGTATTTTTGTATTATAGAAAAAATCTTCCTTTCATATACACTATATAGACAAAAGTATTGGGACACCTGACCATTACACCAACAGGGAATTTGATGTCATTGTATTCTAATTTTTCTAATAGTTCCCTCCCCCCCTTTTGTAGCTATAACAGCTTCCACTCTGCTGGGAAGGCTTTCCACAAGATTTTGGAGTGTGGAAATTTTTCCCCATTCTTCCAGAGCATTTGTGAGGTCAGGTACTGATGTTAGATGAGAAAGCCTGGCTCCATTCCAGTTCATCCCAAAGGCGTTTTATATGGTTGAGGTCTGGGCTCTGTGCGGGCCAGTCAAGTTCTTCCACGCTAAACTCATCCAACCATGTCTTTATGGACCATGCTCTGTGCACTGGTGCACAGTCATGCTGGAATAGAAAAGGGCCTTCCCCAAACTGCACCCACAAAGTTGGAAGCATAGCATTGTCCAAAATGTCTTGGCATGTCCCCTTAAGCATACCAAGACATTTTGGACAATGCTCCAAATGTCCCAATACTTTTGTCTGTATAGTGTATATATAGTGGACCTGTTTTTTGGGGGTCCGGTGTTAAATTACTCTTTAGAAATCTAGGGTATGTGTCTTGATATCTCTTTAGGATATTATCGCAGATAGTGCCTTCTCCTATGATATCTAAATCAGCTTAACAGACTGTTTAATGTTCCTGGCAGCCCTGCCAAAGAAGAATGCTTACTAAAATATTCTATGTGCATTCTTAAAAGACCGTGAAAAAGAAAAGGCAATGTAGATATAATAGAGAATTCGGATTTGAAAGCGTCTATCAAGTATAATCATAGTTAAGATTTTACCTATTGCTTACAAATTATAAAATGTATATATTTTGTTTCCTCTGATAGGGAAAGTAGAGAGGGCTTCCGAAGAAAGCCACTTTATCATCCAGGAGCCTACATGAGGGAACGTTCACCACACAGAAGAGAGTCGCCCTTCTTCAGAGAATCTCCCGTAACGCGAAAGGATTCTCCGCCTAGTAGATCGGGCTCCAGCGTCAGTAGCAGAAGCTATTCCCCGGAGAGAGGGAAATCCTACACCTCCCATCAGCATAATAGAAGTATGGATTCAACCGTTAGCACGACTTTACTGATTTCTCTACTGACGTTACGTTCCCTATTATTATAGTGTTTTAAAATTCTAAATCTAAAAGCCACTTAAGTGTTTCCGCTCCATGCTCATTATTTTATATAATCTAAATGCTTGGCTAATAACAAAGTGACAGTATGACTGTGGGTTATTTAGTAAAATGTTGTGCTGGCGACATAATTTGTTCAAATGCAATATGTGCCCAGATATTCAAAGGAAAATATACTGCTGCACATCCATCATCTGTCATGTATACAGAAGTTAATGTATTTTACTGGTTGAAGAGCAGCTTTTAAATAAGTGTGGTTTTTATTGGCAAATGAAAGCAAGCGAACCTCATTGTCTGCCATAAAGGAGAAGTCCCATGGAAAAAATATTCTTATTAAACCAAAGATGCAGTGCTGCATATAATAATGGAGGTTAGCTTTGACAAACTCTGGTTTCCAATAAACTACCTTTATCTGCAGACCTGGCGGTTGCCATTTTGGATGACTCTCTGCTCTAGCTTCACACCGAGCTGATTCTTTATGGCAATGACGATGAAGTCCTTTCCTCTGTAGGCTTTCATTAGTCAGAGTGCCTAGCTGGGTAATTATGACCGAGCTATTACATTGTTTCTCGCAGGCAGTATGATAAGGAGTCTGAGAGTTTTTCTACTAGTCTGCGCTAAGATAACACAGCTAGAAAACATACGATTGGCTAATATGAAGTTGCCTGAAAACATTATATTATGCAAACACTAGAACAGTTTTAAAAAATGAATACAAAAAAATCGATACCAGTAACAGATTGGTGGGAGCTCCCCTTAAAGATTAGATTTCAGGTATTATCAATAAATGCAAGAGTTTATTTCATCTTACACTGTTCTATGATGCCCCAACAAAACCACAGAACAAAATGGACCGTCAGGACGGGTATAATGGAAACACAAAACACTATAGCATTGGCACTGTGCAGTAAGATGATACAATTAACGATGCATCCGGCCTGCTGCAAAACCCGGAAACCCTTCCTCTGAGGTCACCAGGCCTCCTTTTGTGCCGCTGCTCAACGGGTCGGTTACAGGGGAGATCTCTGATCTCCTCAACCAGCCCGTTTATACTACACTCACATATATATACTAACTGGAAAGGGATGCACTCTCTTGTCTTATAAGAATTATTACAACATCTGTTAAGTTACTAGACTTTGTGCATTCGGATTTGTCTGAATTGCAAATTTTCGGTATTTTTGGTAAATTCGGCAATTCGTACAAAACTCTGAAAACGAGGCCAGACCTCCCCATGAATCAGACGAAAACAAAGTAAAAACAAAAAACTTGGGTCCACATTCACTCACACCCTCCAGGGTTGGAGAATAGCATATATTGACGGCTTAAAATTCGTTGCTCGAAAACGAATGGGCCAAAAACGAACCAAAACATTTGTCCAAATCGTTTTTGGCCCATTTGCACGTGCCTTTTAGTTGCTACATAGTATATATATATTTAAGTTTGTGTAATGAAAAAATGGGGAATTCAGTAAGAATTTACATTATTGAACTTTGCTTTTTATTTTCCAACGTATATTATGGATTTAAAGTACAGCCTTTTGTAAGGCGACCTTAGTGGTGAGAATCTGTCTGTCTAGAGGAAAAGAGAACAGCTGAGATGTATTAGTCTGAGTTGAGGTGAGATAAAATGTTTCTCACCTTTATTATACGGTAAATTAATCCTAGGAGAAGGGCTAAGTGTGCCTTCATACTTCACAGTTAAATGAGTGACCTTACATGATGCATCTCACTGAACACCCTGCAGGAACGAGTGGAAGAAATATCCAGAATCACGCACAGAGACTCGCAGCACAGTTTACAGCTCATAGGATTGTGATGTCCTACCAAAAAAAAATAAAACAAATTATATATATATTTGAGGTCATCTATAATTTTTTTATTTTTTTTTAAATGTTTTTGTAAGTTTGTAATATCTGCAGTTCTTTGCTTAAGGAGTCTATTCACTAAAGGCTGAATTGTGTAGCATATCTGAGGCCAGCTTGACCAAGTTGCAATTAATAGCTTAACTTTAACACATTCACAAATATTCACTTGGCAGTATTTTAAGCTGGTCTGGCCTGACTGTTTCTCAACGTTCTTAATTTTTGCTGAGTTGCAACAAAATGCATAATGGCTCTGATAGATTCCGTCAAAATGAACTCAACTCGTCTGGAGGATATGAATTAACACACAGAACTGGTCAGACCCCTAATAAATCAGACCTACTGACAGCATTCATCAGCAGCTTGACACAACTCAATGGGAGACCCAAACCAGGCATATAATGTGCGTCTAAGTGTATTTTAGTATTAAGGAATTCAACATTTGTCTTCACTTAAAGGGAAGCCCCCACCATAGTTTTATGGTCCTTATACGTTGTCAAAAAGTTTGTAAATAATATCAAGGTAATATTTGCTTTATTTGTTTTTATATTGTGTGTATATATTTTTTTTATTTATATGGCACCAAGAATTTATGCAGAGCTTAGCGTGTGTGTTTGTGTGTATAGATGTATGTATATATGTGTGTGTGTGTATGTGTATATATATATATATATATATATAATTTTTTTTTTTAGGAAAAATACATACTCTGGTTGACATGCTTGTATACTATATGTTTGGTCATAGTTAACTCACAGTGATCTTCGTTCAGGTTAATGGAATTGTAACGGTGCACCATGGCTCCTGAAATCCTCTAATATGATTAACTGTTTTTCCAACCTAAATTTTGGCTATTTTTGAAAATGTATAACTAATATAGATTTTCATGTAAAATTTCAATACCATCGCTCTCCGTTTTTTTACATCTTCTGTTTCAAAGTGATATAATGATTCCACAAACTCTAATCGCTATGGAGACAGTATTTGCTAATTTTCTCCCAGTGCTGAAGTGTTAGATCTTTTTGGCAAACAGAAACCAGATAGCATAGTTGTGTACTTTAGCAGAGATAAGAGCACTCAATTCAGCCCAGCACTTTGTCAGCTTGGAGTGCTGGAGGAAACAGATCTTCCCTTGTCTTGAGTATTGAATACATTATGTAATTAAGCATGTTGACCCACACTCCTCTGTTTTCTCTAACCACCCATGTCAAAAATGTAAAATGACTTATAAAATCCTTAAGTCCATATTTTTTTTTTAGTTATATGCAGCCTTTGATTTTGTTAAACAAACACTATATAGCTATCATATGCACTTAAATGCCTGTGAGCCCCCTCTACAACTTATAGTGTACCCCTTCCAAATTAATAGAGGCATTCTTCAAAATACCCCATATGCATTTGCCACTTTCCCCCCAGCCCCCAGCTGTTTAAGAAGCCCCCACGTGCATGCACAGAAAAAAATCCCATCTATTATAATGGGAGTGCTTCCTTGCCACTGATTGGCTGCTTTAAGCAGTGGGGAGAAGAGGATCAGTAGGTTCTCCTATATTAAATTAGTACAAGTACAATTAAGTTTGGTGAGGCTGTCTGCGAAATTATTCTTTAATATGTTTTTCAAATCCTTTGATATAGATATAGTAATATTTTGCATATAATCACCTTTCCCCTTTTGAATGAGAAACTACATTTTCGTCCCCTGCAAAAATAAAAAATAAAAGGCCATAAAGTACAATGTTTTTAAGCAATATATGTAAACTTGTTATGGTGAGATGTATTTGATATTTCGGAAATTATAAAAGCATTTTATATAGTTTTTTGGTTTTTTTTCTTGACAGACGTTACCAGAATATATGTGAGAAATAAAAAAAAAAAATTGTAACTTCCATAGAAATATTGTATTCTATAATACAATATAGTTTCTTGTTAACTTGTGATAATGATAAATTATTTTTATTTAAAAAAACAAAACAGTACTTGTCTTAGCCTGTTCTTGTATTAGCCATTTGTGTTATCTTAGCTTACCTACTAGACAAACTCTCGGACTACCTTGGGTTAAACTATAGAACAGCTTATTCTTAATGGCCAAGTTGGACACTCTGACTAATGTAAGTCTTTGGAGAAATGGATTTCATTTTGCGAGCAAGACTTTCCTAGCATTGCCACAAAGTATTGGCTCACTGTGATGTTTGAGCAGGAAAGTCACCTAAAATATCAAATGACCGACAACAATGGCCGCCTCCAGGTCTGCAGATAAGACGTTTATTGTAACAAAATGAGATAAAACCAGGTTTGTGTAACTTTGTTTCTGTGTACAGCACTGGATCTTACGCTTAAGGAGAAAAATATACAGAGGTCGTAATGTTACATCCTTTCCTAAGCTGGACAAGACATCAGGCTGTCTAATGATGCAGACATTTGGGGATTCTTTTCTTGCAATGTCAGCACTGACACTGCAGTTAGGACTCCTGTTTGTAATATATATCCATACAGACCCTGCTGAGGTTCTGATGACCCCCCGCTGCAGCTTCTCACAAAGCCCTATTTCCTTCTGACAGAATGAAAAGAGGCAGAAGCTCTCCAACTTCAAAAATGTGGAAAAAGTAATACATTTAACAATGATTACGAAGAATTTAGAAGGACCCCAATTACATCAACAGTGGGACATTTATGTTCATAATACATTGTAGTGCATGCATTAGACCACAAGTCCACCAAAGTAATGGCAGCAGTTGAGAGTGGTACATTTTCATTACAAAATTACAAGATACATGAGGTCTACAAAGACTTTGAGGGGTCTCTAGACTTGTTCTTGCATTTGATAAAGAGAAGTGCAAAAAGGTTGGAAGAAAAAGCTGGAAAAGTGTTAACCAACTACCTAGTACCCCTACTAGAAAGTTTAAACATAAAATCCTACAAGAAGGGTATAATATTATTTTACTTGGATGTTAAGGAACATAAATGTATTTTTTTGTTGGTGGCACTAAGCATAGTGCAAAAATTGTCCAGTTTTATTTAGAAAATGATGGTGGGAAAGTAGCTGCATGGAGCGATGACCTTTGCAAAATAACCCAGAGTCTCAACTTTTTAGAAATTATACACATCTGTATGGCTACAATAGAACTTGTTAACACTACTCCTCACAAATAATGATATACACCTTCCCAATATCCATCATCTACATCCAACAATATAATTTAGCTCTATGTGTTCGAGGCTGTGATCGGAGGGTGCAGATGTGATCTGCTGATAAAGCTGGTTATCCCCTACATGTGACAAACATCTGAGCTTGGTCTGTGTAAGATATATAGTTAATAAATATCAGACCGATAATTAAACGAGCATTTCCCTAACAAAGTACTTTCTGTTTTAAGTCACTAGTGTTTTACAAAAATTACCAGCATGATTGCCCGCCAATAATGTGCCTATTTTATTTCTTATTGAAATCTCAGGTAAGGAGAGACCTCCTGCTCATCCTCTAAAATCTTCCAAAGAGGCCTCACCATCAAGTTCGTCAGGCATTCCTCTACCGAAGGTAACGTTATCTACTACTGTTCCATATAACGTGCTGTCATATGACTGGTGATTTTATGATCAGTGCCTAGTAACACTCCTAGCGCTCAGTGATATAGACTCTTAGCACATTAAGCACAGTCCTTCTTCCCACAGAATTTTATATGCAATTCATCCTCCTCACGTATCATTTATACACTTCATAACAAAATTGCATACAGATAATGTAGCAATGAACACTATCGTGAAAGCATCAGGTAGAAACTTCTTGACAGAAGTTGCCCCCAGCCTACCCTGCTCAAAGATGGTCCTTACCATGTCAAATATCAGACAACACTTGCATATGAAAACTACGATTGACCCGTTATTAAAATGTGTGCCACAAAGCGTTTTGGCCTATTTTTGAGTCATACCAAAATCTGGGAACAAGCGACACCTGGTAAGAGCCTGATGGAGCCTCGGCATTAAGTCCCACCTCGTGTGACAGACAACTCCCATGGACAGAGATAGAGTTTTTAGATTACATTTTTAAGTGGAAAATGACAATTTGTTTCATGTATCAAACATCTTTTATACGGAGGCAAAGCATTTGAATATATAATGAATTGCTCTTTCTTTACAGATGTAGTGGCTTTCCCGGTGTAGTTCTTGCATGCGTACTTGCCTTTTCCCCATGTCAGCTCACCACCGCTACTATTTACTATTATTTGACTTGGTAATAGCCAGAAACGGAAACCTTAACTAATAAGCTAATAGATGATGAGTTTTAATTACTGTTTTTCATGGCGGCTGAAGTTTCATTACTGGAAGCTGGATACATAAGCAGGATATGTTAGCCACCTCCAGTAGAGGCAATACACAAATCTAATTTGACTAGCATTTTGAGGTTTGTCTTCAACCTGAAATATTTATTTGCGTATGTTTTTAAAGTCTCTTGCAACTGTGTTTCTCAGACTTTTCCCACTGATTCATTATAAATAAAATGTTACCAGGACTTCTGGTTTTTACCCGCTGTGGCGTTCTCTGACCTATTATTTGCTTTTTTCTACAGAGTGCAGAATTAGATAAAGATACCCAAGCGTCTGACAATATGATTGGAGAAACCGTATACAAATCTTTTGCCTCTAAAATGGAGAAGGTATCTGAAAGCCGCCCATCTCAAGTTACAGATGAATATGTGAAAGCCGTAGGTTTCAACCTGTTTCCTATTGCAGGGCTTTATGCCTGATACTAAAGTCTGTTTAGCAGGTGAAAAATGGTGTCCACGCACCTAGTGAACAACTCAACGAAATACATCGATGGAAGGTATATACATATATACTTCCGTGGTGCAAACTTTTCCTCAAATTCTCATGCAACGTACAGCATAGAAATAAAACACAAATAAAACCAATAGTGTGATATTACTGGTGAACAGGGTTTGCTCTACAGACAGTAAGTGGCTCTCCTACTCCTTATATGAGATTGTTTGCATCTGGCGATATTACACTATTGGTTTTATTTATATTTGTGTTTTATCTCTTATTCCTCACATTGTATGAGAATTTTAGGAAAAGTTTGCATCGAGAAGGCATATCTGTAAAAGGAAGTATCTGTTTATACCTTCCATCCATCCATTCATTTAGTTGAAATGTACACTATTATTTTTCACTTTTTAGTGTGTTCCATGAGATATTAGTGGAGACCTAGCTCAGGTGAATTTGCTGCACTTTCTGTACACCAGTTAGGTGTTTCTCTTTTATTCACTTGCGCTTACCCAGATTTTGTGTGATTCTGTTTAAGTGGGTAGTCTGTTGGTCTGCTGTTGCTCGACAGTCTAAGACAGTATTCCTGCAGAACATCCCATGGTGCTTCCCATGAAAAATGTTCTTGTGTCATTTCTGCATTTTTGTTTTTTCAAAGACTGGGTCTACAACTGTATCGTATGGAGATCAGTCTGCAGACATGGAGCCTAACGTATCTGGTCTGTATGAAGTAAGTCCGCATAACAGCCGTGCCAAAGCAATCGCAGCAAAGACTAAGGAAATTGAAGAGGTAAGGGACACATACTTGAAGTTTGATTGATTAACCAGCATTACTTTCCTTTTCCGGTTGTTCCACATTGAGACTCAACTCCAATGCTATTAAAAGAAATTTCTTACTGAGTGACTAAATTATATAAGTAGCCGTTTTTTTTCATACAGTAACTTTTGCTGGGAGACAACTCAGCATTAAAAGCGTTCACTTCATCTGTTTGGCAATGCACCAAGTAATCTAATCTAACATGCAGCTGTTGCTTACCTTTTACAGTAAGGTAGGTATCAACATCTTTGACACCCCCCTAATTTTAAGCCCTTTTTTTACTGTGTTGATCTTATGTTTGAATTAAATTAATAGAAATATTATCATTATGCATTAATAGAAATATTCTCATTATACACTTTACATGTTCAACTATAGTTAGCTTCTGCGGTAGGAAGAGTTTGTCAGGCCCTGTGTAAATGCATATTTAAGTCAATGAGATTTCTTCAGAATCTCTTCACCCATTGAATCATACATTATTCAGGGCCAGCTCAATCCGTCTTGGAGAAACCTGCCAGTGTTGGCCCTTCATAATGCATCATGTAGTTGAAACCACAACTCCCCTTTTAGTGAATAAACCTCAGGAATCGGCTAAGTGTGGTGTTTGAGTAGGGAAAGTCACACAAAATATCATGTGAATGGCAACAATGGCAGCCTCGAGGTCTGCAGATAAAGGATGTTTATTTGAACTAAATAAAATAAAACCACATTTTCTTCAATGCTAAACCACAGCACTGTAAACAGAATGGTAATTTATGTAAAAAAAAATAATATCCCCCCCCCCACACACACACTGGATTTCCTTTTAAATGTTTAATCCAGCAAGACCTCCATTTTTAGGTAAACATATCATCTATTAACACAGTATTGGACTAATTACTTTGTGCAATCAATGTATTTAATTATTGTCTATGTTCATTCAGTCTGTATTGTTTACTGAAGGAATTGTAGTTTTATTTTTGGTCTTTAGTTTTCTTCTAAATATATATGTAGCTTGGAAGCTGTTCTTGTTCGAATATTTGTTCCACATTAACAAATAAGGATGCAAAGAGTCTTTCTCCTCTCGGCTTTCACATATATTTTCCAAACTACCGAAAGAGATGCATGGGGTACTAGCCAGTTAAGGGTCGCCTTAAACGACGATATGTTGAGAGAATTTTTCTACGACCAAGTAAACATCTAACAGAAGACTAATGCCACATATAAAAAGGTCCTTTGGTTGGTATGGTCTTATATTGGTATTTCGCTCTACTGTGATTGTGTATCTTGGCATTTCCCGGACATTTTATAGACGTAGCTGTGTCAGAAAAAAAGCCTCATAAACACATCTTTACATCCCATATTTCTCTGGTAACAAGGGCAGTTTATTTAACTGCGAAGTGTTTTACATGGAATAAAAACTACTTTTCCAAATGCCATGTGAGGTCATGAAAACGGTTATACAGCAGCGAGACAATCTACGCTGTGTAACTGTCTTGAGATGAAATTAACATTCTTTTATTAATCCCCACTGTTTAAAAATGGAAAAATATATAAAGATCTGGACCATCAATTTTCTGACTTGCTGTCTAGTGTAGTTGTACTTGTGATGGACGGAGGACTTTGAGTTGAGGTCGAGGGACATGCATGGTTTTAATGCTTTATGTATAGTAACATGGATGGGTACCTTTTGAACATAGCATTTAAATTAAAATAACATTTAATCTGAAAATGGCCCGTGAACTGACCCAAGGGTAAAGTAATATACAAACATCAAGAGGAAATAGTTATAAATACTTTAATAGAGCATTAATGGTAATAAACAATGTAGTGTGCTGCTGTTTAGATTATGTTTTTACATATTCAGATAAAGAATAGTTGATAGGATTAACAATATCTAGGTGCAGATCAAAGAATGTTAATGGTAATAAATGAAAACAGAGAATGGGAAACATTCATTATGTATGTAATGTGGGGACGGGCAAGTATTTGTAACTAGATAGATATCCAGATTTATGAAGGAGTCAGGGAAGAACATCTTGCATAGAGGTCTGTATGAGATATATCGATTTATAATTTAAAAAAATATAGACATTATATTTTTAAGAGTTATGACCCAGTGGCTCCCCTCTGACACATTGTAAAAGCATACGTTTTTAATTATAAGGCAACATGTACACATTCCCTCACAGATATATCAAAACTATAAAAAAAAAATAAAAGATATTGCAGATTTAGGACTTTATTCAGCTAAAGAACATTGCTGGAATGTCCACATGTTCCTGTGAGACTTCACACATACCAATAAACATTCCCTTTTAACAATAAAACAGATCTAGACAGATTCCTGCTCTTGAACCCATCTGACAACCAACATCAAATGATGGCTCTCTATCCCTGTAAACCTTGGAATCATGGTTCTCCTGGGTAATGGAGTGTCATTGTAGACTGGGCCATAAATAACTCCAGGTGTCTGTAGGGTTATAATGGACAATGTCTTGCACGTTGAAGTTCCACCACCAAAAAAAGGTTCTCTATCTTCTGCTCCCACTAACAGATTCTCATGTCACTAGAAGTGTAGTCACGTGTTATCAAATTGTGTTATTAGACAGCGTTATAGATTGTGTAACATATTTTAATAGAGCACTTGCAGATTCCGTGCTACTATTATAATATGGGGAGAATGAAATTTAACAGCATGTGAAAACATCATCAGCATTTACTACAAGCTTTGATTCATAAGATTGTGGCAACATCAATGAACGTGTGTAAAAGCTGTCGAGATATTGTGTGTATTGTAAGGAGGACATTGCCAATGATTCTATATTGTATTCCTGTGCAGTTCCATATTTAAAAGTACAATTCTAAAGAATCCTTCCTCAGATCCCGTCTGTTTGTCTAACTACCGCCCTATCTCTCTGCTTCCTTTTACCTCTAAGCTGCTTGAACGGATTGTGTACAACCGCCTCATTAACTTCCTCTCCTCTAATTCCCTCCTTGACCCTCTACAGTCTGGTTTCAAACCCCTTCACTCTACTGAAACAGCTCTAACAAAAGTCTCCAATGACTTGCTCTCTGCCAAAGCAAAAGGTCACTACTCTATTCTAATTCTACTGGATCTCTCTGCTGCTTTCGATACTGTTGATCACCACCTTCTTCTAGACTCACTTGCTTCTATAGGCATTCGAGATACAGCTCTCTCCTGGATCTCCTCATATCTGTCTAACCGTTCCTTCTCTGTCAACTTCTCTGGCAAGACATCATCGCCCCTTCCACTTTCGGTTGGTGTCCCCCAAGGTTCAGTCCTTGGCCCTCTGCTGTTCTCTCTTTATACTTCATCTCTTGGCAAACTAATCAACTCATTTGGCCTCCAGTATCACCTATATGCAGATGATACCCAAATCTACCTGTCTTCTCCTGATCTCTCTCCATCTCTCCTGTCCCGTATTACCAATTGCTTGTCTGTTATTTCTTCATGGATGTCACAACACTACCTGAAACTTAATCTTTCTAAAACTGAACTCATTATCTTCCCTCCCTCCATCTCCACTCCACTACCTGAATTCTCTATCACCATTAACAACACGACTATCTCTCCTACTAACCAGGCCCGATGCCTTGGGGTCATCCTTGACTCAAACCTCTCCTTCATCCCTCACATTCAGTCCCTCGCCAGATCCTGCCGCTTGCACCTAAAAAACATCTCTCGTATCCGCCCATTCCTGACCCAAGAATCCATAAAAACCCTGGTTCATTCCCTTATCATTTCCCGTCTTGACTACTGCAACACTCTTCTGGTTGGCACTCCACTGTCTCGACTCTCTCCTCTACAGTCTATCCTTAATGCGGCTGCTAGGCTCATCTTCCTTGCACGTCGCTCCTCTTCTGCTTCCCCCCTCTGTGAAACCCTCCACTGGCTCCCAATTACCTTTAGAATTAAATTTAAGATCCTGGTACTGACATATAAGGCCATCCATAATACTGCTCCTCCGTACATTTCTGACCTCATTAGCAAATACTCTCCTACTCGATCCCTACGTTCCTCCCATGGGCTAAGGCTCTCCTCCTCACTCATCACCTCTTCCTTTTCCCGTCTACAAGATTTCACTCGAGCTGCCCCATATCTCTGGAATCTTCTCCCAAGGAACCTTCAGCATTCTCCCTCCCTCCCAACATTCAAGAAACATCTAAAAACCCACTTCTTCAGAGAAGCATACCATCTTAGCTGCTAGAACTTCCTTGTCATCGATACAACCCCCACAATACCTCTCACCCTTTCTCTATGCCTTATGTTTGTCACCCCATTTCCCTCTAGATTGTAAGCTTGCGAGCAGGGCTCTCTCCACCAAATGTATCGGTTTGTCTTAGTCTGTCAATTCTTGTCTTGTCATATCCCTTGAATTTATGTATTGTATTAAGCGCTGCGTAAACTGTTGGCGCTATATAAATAAAGGATAATAATAATAATAATAATATATTGTATTCCTGTGCAGTTCCATATTTAAAAGTACACTCCAGCCATAATATGCACTTTAATGCATTAGATAGCTAGTTTTTGTGCTGATCCTTTGACAATGTATGGTGGTATTGTTCAGAATCCCCTCATATGCATTTGCCCCTTCACTCTCCCCCATGGGCATGTGTCCATAAAGGCCCAATGCCCATGCTCACCAAGCACTCCCATGGATATCCATAGTAGCACCTTCCTGCCCCTAATTTGCTCCCTCAAACTGCTAATCAGTGGCAAGAAATGTCAAACCACAGTGGAAGAGCTAGCTGTCTTTCTAAAGAACACATAATAAAGTACTGGACCATCTTCATTAGTAGGGCAGTCAGGGTCAGTAAACTTCCCCTGAAATGTAACCCCTCAGTAATTCACAGCTGGTCATTTCTTGCACGTACACACTTTGTCTAAAATATTTTTTTTTTTTAAAAAAAGCTATAATAACAATTAAAAGCAAGGAGACACAAATCAAAAGACTTTCATAAAACAAAAGGTTCATGTCGGTGCTACTTTACAAAGTCTGCTGTTGAGTGTTTTAGGCTGGAGTTTAGGTGAAGTCTAACAACGCAGACTAAAAGTGGTTCTTTTTTTAGTATCCTGAGAATTCAGAGTCTTTCTTTGTTGAGATCTGAGAGCTGTCAGATGTTAGATTTAATACTTTATTCTTATTAAGGCTGAAATGTTCCATAGCTAAGATTTTCCATGAAAGCCTTATGAATTAAGCTACAGATTGAAAGCCAGCACAAACGTGTTGTATTACAATGTTTATATTTAATCTACTTGTAACATTTTGGGTTTGCTTTACCAACATCTCTAGCAGATTATTAGTAAGACAAATATTGTCCTAAAGAGCTGAAATACATTTGAAATCTTCCGATCTTGTTCACGGCCCCTCACTTTTCTTTGTGTTCCCTCCCGTAAGTATGAGCTTTGTGCCAATATCTTAAAATGTGATGCTTCTATTGCTCGAGACCAACAACTGACATTTCTGTGTCGCCCAACAACGCAGTTGTGCACATGGCAGGCCTTTGCATCTGTATTGATTTTTAGCGTTTGTATGTAGGTACAATCTAGTTCAATGACACATATACTATCACCACATGATGAAGTATGGTCAAAATGGATGATAACATGAAGCACGGAATAGTTTAAAAATGATAGATTCCTTAGTTTCCATTGATTAAAGAGACAGCAACATCATAATAAATGGATATTACCAGTGGAGTTTGTATTTTCTAAAGTGCTTACATGGTGGACTATGTAGCAGAAATGCTAGCTTAGGCAGCTAGTGAACACATGTGAATTATAACATTGATGCAGTCTATGTTTGAAAAGCTAAAACATATTAAGAAGTGTAGCCCACTTCATTGTGAACTGTTCCTCCACGTCTCCAACGCTATAATAGGAGTCATGTGGTCATGTCATATGCTTACTACGTACCAAATGCCCCCATCATTACCATATCCCTAGATTATAGTTATGCCAAATAAATTGTTCTACATCAACCATGTCACTGCACTGCTCATCTTACCGTACGTCTCAAGTTTTCTTATCTGAAATCTGTCTTCTAGCCCAAATATGCAATTATCCTAGCTCTTATCCTTCCCCTGTGTTGTTGTTACTCCCCCTACCTTTTATTTAGCATTCTTGCTAATTACCGTATTTGCTCGATTATAAGACGAGGTCTTATAATCGAGGTCGTCTTCTAATTAGACCTCAAAAAAATGTCTGCTGGGGCCAGGCTGCTTACCGGTGCTTTGGTCGCGAGCAGCGTGTCTTCTATTAGCAGCAGGAGAACAGGAAGCTAGAAGAGTGTCACATAACTCTACCTCCCCCCTCCTTCCTCTGGGGGCGGGGCCAGAGAAGTTGCTCGCACAGCCGGGCCCCTGCAGAAGTCTTCGAGTGAGAGATCTGCAGTTCAGGTAAGGGGGTGGGGGAGGGTTTTTGTGATTAATGTGTGAAGTATGTGTGATTAATGGAATTAATGAGTATTTAAATGTTTGTGAATGAGTGTGTGTGTGAGATAGCATGGATGTGTAAGGGGGGGGTAGCATGGCATAGGGAGGCTGTACTCACACTCCTATCATCCCCAGGTTCCAGCATGTACTGGCTGCCTTAGTTTGATAGGAGTGTGATTGCTGTTAGCAGATATATATGTATATATATATATATATATATATATATATACCTCCAGAAATGCCTTTTAACCCCCTATATGCCACTATGGGGCAGAGTGGCATATAGGAGGGTATAAGACATTTCTGGAGTCAGAGTGGCATATAGAGGGTTAAAAGGCACATCATGGGGCAGAGTGGCAAATAGGGGGTATAAGGCATTTCTGGGGCAGAGTGGCAAATAGGGGGTATAAGGCATTTCTGGGGGCAGATGTGCATAACTGGGGGGGCAGGTTGGCAAATAAAAGGAAATTAAAAAAATATATATTTTTCTCAATCATAGCTTTTATTAAATATGAAAAAATTGTTTACATGAATTCATATTTACTAGTAAAACTTTTTTTCCTATAGGGTAGTCTTATATTCAGGCTTTTTGTTTTTTTCCTAAATTACCGTATTTGCTCGATTATAAGACGAGGTTTTTTTCAGAGCAAATGCTCTGAAAAATACCCCTCGTCTTCTAATCGGGGTCGTCTTCTAATCAGACCTCAAATAGAGGTCTGATTATGAGACTAAGATCCAGATCCCCTGCACCGCTGCAGGGGACCTGGATCCTCCTGTCTCCCCCCCCCACACTTACTTACCGGTGCTTCCTGCTGTATTGCCGGGGCAGCGGGTTGACGTCTACGCGATCCGCGTAGACAACGTCCGCTGCAGCCGGAAGGAGGTGTGGCTAGCAGCGGGGGTTGTCTGCGTCCGTCGCGGATACCTTCCCCGACTGTCAGAAATCAGAGTTCCCCGCACAGGTGCCGGAACTCTGATCTCTGACAGCCGGGAAAGGTATCCGCGACGGACGCAGACAACCCCCCGCTGCCAACTTTTAACATTTACTGGTAAAACTTTTTTCCTTTAGGGTCGTCTTATATTCAGGCTTTTTCTTTTTTTCCTAAGTTAATATTCAGATTTTGGGGGGTCGTCTTATAATCAGGGTCGTCTTATAATCGAGCAAATACGGTAATATTTAGATTTTTGGGGGTCGTCTTATAATCGAGCAAATACGGTATTTCCTCCCTTTTGCATTTTCCTCATCCTTTTTACTCAAATTATCCTAAACGGTGTTTCTCCCATTAACCATACACTTGCCTACAATCTTGGACGCCCAATGACATATTAATGTTTCCATCTGTATACATTTTAGTTTAGCTTTTGGGTATTATTTACCATATAATAACTAACATAAAAGGTGATACTTTTATGATGCATATCTACAAAGGAAGCACTCAGACTGTTTTCTACAGTTAAATCTGAGTTTATTTTCTGATGAAAATGACTGGCTTGTCCGTTTTGTGCTGGACCATCTTGGGCCTATGCGGTTGACTATGGTTGTGCACGCTGTTTCTCCATCGTGTCCGTGTCTTCTTCTTCACATTCTGTTTTGATGTATTTTCTTTGATGCCTTTTTAACATCTGTGGTTTAATTTATTTGATGTAATCTTAAGGACTGTGTAAAAACAAAGGTGTGGAAGGTAAGCTTTCAATCGCAACGCCCACTGACTTGTTAACTATTTATTTTGGTCAAATTCCACACTGTAAATGTATGCTTCACCGGTTTCGCCATCCAACTAAAAGCATATCTTTCTCAGTGGCCAATAAATATCCATTCAACAGCCGTTCGCTAAAGTCTAAAATGTTCCTGCAGTCCCTTTTAGTGGATATATAGAAAATCGTTTGCTAATTAGATTACATTTAATGTATTTGCTAAGGAGAAGAATAGGGGCAAAATCAAGCTTTCAGCAGTTAGAAATATACTTTACAGATGCTTGTTTTACCATATGATCCCATGACCTTTTTAGTGTTAAGTGTTTTCTAGTTATGCCACTGTTTTGTATTCAATTACTTAATTTTAGTTACAGATTTCGTGTATCTTTGAAGTTTGGTGCACTCACTTAAAGTAACAAGCAAACAAGAATTTTAATATGCATTCTTTAAATTGTTAGCAAAAATTAGGAAGAAGCTCCCTGTGTCTTCCAATGATTCTTCTCCACTGATTGGCTGCTTTCTCTCCAGTTATTGGCAGGAAAGTGCTTGTTGAGTGGTGGTCTATACCATGTAAATGTACGAGGACTTCAAAGCTGTCATATGCATTAAAGTACATGTGATGTCTGGAGTGTCCCTTTAATACACATTGGAACGTAATCTTCAAATTATGCCTTGATGTGCTACATGGATATATCAGTGTAACTTTGACTTGAGGCCAGGAGCCTCTCTGATTACATGTTCAGTGGATATATTCATATTGACTGTGTTAGTGTTTTTCCTGGATCATTGCCATGGTTGCATTGCTAAATAGCTGGGTAGTTTTGCAACATAAGCTCCTAGTGAACTAAATTTTACCAAAGAGGAATTTTGACCATCAGAACACTTCACAAAGTTTTAATCACAAGTCCAACCAAGCTGTTTGTTTATTTTGGATCTGGGACTGAGTTACCTGGCTTCTGCTTTCCTCACAAACTACACAGGCACAAGCTTTTGAGTGCCCTTGTGCAAAACATTTTGCGTTATACCCAGTATATACAGTATTAACCTTGAGTAACAAGTCTAACTTGGCACTTAATTGTACATAGGATTTTACCCAGTTGTTTGAAGACCCTCTATAATAGCAAAATGGCTCTTTCCAATAGCTGTATTTGGTGTTCCCAAAGCATACTGCCGTGTGATAAGTGTAAACTATGTCCAAATGTATATAGTGCTTATTTTTTATGCATTTTTAATTTTTATATATCACAATTATATTCCATAACATACTGATAGGGGGAGCGGTCCGCCCCACATGCCACTCATCAGTGGGTCGCCACACAGGGATCCAGAATCTCCCCTAAATTTCTCTCTCTCAATATCTCCCTGCCTTCTCAGATGACCGCTTCTGTGTCCTTTCCCGCACTTCAGCTTCTTCTTTTGCCTCCTCTTGTTCTTCTGTCTTCTTTCTGTTAACAAGGCCTCCAGCAGGACTTCCGCAAACTGGCAGAGTCTCCAGGCACACCCTCTCCCCGATTGGAGGAAAGGTGGAGAGGCTGTCCCTGTGACCCCGCCCTTTTGTAGGCAGAGTCACAAATTCGTGTTTATTATTCTGGTCTCTCGTAGTACGTCTGCGAATGGGCGGAGCCATGGGCACAGCCTCAGTCCTCACCTCCATTTCGGCAGAGATTGGGCAAACGAGCAAAACCAGATTTGTTTGTTATATGTGGCATATCTATTCCTATCATACTAGTTTAGTGAAATCATAGCAACTCATGCTGTTCAAAACCATTGCAAGGCTTTTGCTTGTTGGTCTGCCCTCACCACATTGCACCACAGTTGGTCTTCAAGCTTTGCTATCGATGGGTTAATCACAGTTTTGTAGTCATGATGCTTTAAACCAATGAAATACAGTTTTTGTTTGTATAGAAAGATACATTTACCTGTTGGAAACTGGTCAGATTATTTGTCCCTTGAGTAACTGGGCTCATTCTTTAAAAAATAACATCTCAGTGGGGCTTTGGTTTCCTCTGCCCACACACCATCCATCTACACCTACAGTACAGACTGTCTTTGTGCACAAATATTCCCATTGAGCCGTCTTCAAATATTCTTCAGTTACAGTTACGCTGAACTTCCCCAGCCTGTCTCATTGCCATAATTAAAACAAGATTTAAAAGAAACTTTTGCCAAATGCACATTTTATTTACACTTTAAACCTGGCTTGCTTTCTAGAACTGTAGCTTGGTTACGCAGTCCTTCTAAAAGCAGTAGTCCAATGTAACACTCATTTTAGCATTGTAAAGGTTGTTTATTCACTAAACTGTGTGTCCTATGTGGCAGGTTTTATCCCTTGCATAAAGCATAGATCAAACTTCTGATTTTGATTCTTTAACCACGACTTATACAGGGTTGTCTGAGCCTTTGGTACAAAAGGAAATTACTTCATTTTAGTTTGGTACCAATAGTAAAAAATAGAGCTCCCATTTAAGCCAACCCACCATCATTTAAGCCATCACCTACCTCTACAAACCTACACATAGTTCATACCCAACCTTTGAGGATGGCCAAAGTAGAAAGTTTGTGCTTCACTTAACCACTCATGCTTGCCAAACTAATATGCATCAATGTTTTATCGTCAGCATGCTTACATTGGCAGAGTCCTCTGAATAAGGGCCACTTTTAGACGTGTAGGACTACCAAATCCTGATGTTTCCACTGACCCTAAGAGCCTGCAATGGTCCAGAGTCCATTTGATACTTGGAAATAATCTAATAAGAAGTCTCTCTGTCCAAACATGTGTGGTAAAGGCATATTAATAAGGAGGAAATGGGAAAATGTGAGAAACGGTAAGAGATATGTATATGGTGGTAACAAAATTCATGACTGTGTCGTAAGTAACATGCATTTTACATTCTTGTGAGTGTCTGGTTTCAAAAGTCCATGGAAGAAAAAGTTTGAAGAGAGTAAATCAAATGGCTCCTTATTGAAAAAGTTCTGATTTATTTTTCAAAATACTTTTTCCCCAGACACCAATGTATGTGCGTGGCGTAAAGTAAACCTAGCTGTCCGGTTCCATATTTTTCCTGCTTTTAGCATTCAGTTTAATTCCATTCTGAATAATAAATGTTACTGAATTTATAAATTACATAAATTTATACATTCGTAACGCAAATGTTTAATTCAGTTGGAAGAGGCATATGCGTGCTATAACCACAGAGTTGATGGAATTTCAACAAGATTAGTGCCTGTGTATATGTGTAAAACAAAGTTTCCCCAAGAAGAACTGCTGTGACTGTATGCCTGCATAAAGGTTGAGCGGCCTTTCCTCTTCCCCTGTTTATTTTACAGCGATTAGAAGCAAACCCTCATTTATTTCACAGCATTCTTGTTAGACATGCTGCATCAGCAATTTGCCTTAGAGCCGCCTTCTTATTTCATAAATTCACTCAATAAATGGATGAGTTCACATGGCTGCAAGTATCGAGAGCATTAATGCACATATCAGGTATGGATTAAGGGCTGGATTAACATAGGGGCTGGTGACACTGAAGCCCCAGGCCCATGCTTCCCAGGTTCCATCCACTCGACATCCACCGTTGAAATAGTAATTTACTAATACTTCGTAGTTGTAGGTGGTTGTTGTGTGCCTGTACTCCTTTTTCATAAATTGTTCTTCCATTTGGTGTCAAAGAAAGAGGAGAGACCAGGAACAACGTAGTGTCAGGGACTCCAGAAAGTACCATGGGAAAAAATGGCAACTGGATCTATAGTTCACTTCAATAGGGTTTTCTATTTTTCTGGGAGCCAACATTACATTTGTGCGAGTATGTAGTAGTAGTATCGCTGCTTCATTCTGACATTAAAATGGTTTTATGTTACTTGACATGTATGAAATAAACTGTCATAACCCTGGAATTGACACTAGCTTAAGGCTGTCTTAATTTTGGCATTGTTTCTCCAAATGTGCTAGCAGCCAGAGTGAAACAAATGCATTGTGATAGAACCAATTGGGTTACTCCGCTAATCTCACCTTGATCTTAGTACCTGTGCCAATATAAGTTTCAGCGTCTCAGTAATGCATGCTTCAGAAGCTATGGCCAAATTGCTACCCATGTAACCTGTGTAATTAGCTGCCTGAACCTACTTGCAATGAGACAGAATTCTTTAAAGTAGATGTAGATGCAAACTGAAAAATTGTATGTCTGATTTGTACAATTTCACCAAAAGTAAACTCCATTTACCCAACACAATCTTACTCTTCGTGTTGGTTCAGTCTGCCTTTAGTCTCTGCTCTCTGATAACAGATGGTGGTGGGACGAATTATTTGGACAGGATGATCCTTATTAACCTCAGGGTTATATCTCTGTGAAATGTTTTTCCACAGTTGGAGAATATTAGTATTTAACAAAAAAGATAATCACATTTACAAAGACAACCCTATAAATAAGGCCCCGCTTATTCCAAGAGTAGCCTTCATTCCCGTGGTCTCTACAAGTTGTTTATAATAAAAACGTCAGTGACTTTGCTCATATAAAATTCTATACTGATGCAAACTATTGACAGTCTTTTTCTTAAATCACCCCGTGTAATGAGACATACCCAACTTAATGGTTTAATTGTATAGAATAGTGTTACTATAGGCTTTAGTAAAGGTTGGATGTTAATTTATAACACAAGTGCCTGTTGGTAAGAGAGGGGGCTTCTCATGCCTCTTCCAGCCCAGATCCCTGGGATTTACTGCTTCAACATCCTCTCATGCGTCGTAGTGCACAGCATCAGATTATGACGTCATGCCCTGGCATTCTGCACTATGTCTTGGAACAAATCATTAGATCTGTGCCATATTACCTGCACTAAATCACTACGAAGAACCCTTTCCTCAAAAATATATGAGGAGCTCAGAAAGAGGTGAAAGTGAAATGGGAAGACAGAAGAGTGGAAAGGATGAAGTAAATGACGCAGTAAGGGTTCTGCACTTGACCAAGCCACTCCAACAAAATGTTTAAATGTATTGATGCCTGATCATAATTGGCTCTTATGAATATTTTAGAATATAGAGCAGCTTCTTGATAAGGTCTAAATCTAGATTATGAGTTTCATAGATCAAAATGGTACAACCCTTAAAATAGAAGTTCATGCTATTTCTAGCTAGAAGCCAATCTGTAAACTGGGGTGGTTGAACCTTTTATACACTTGCCGGTCTAGCATCACTGAAAAAATTTCACTAATACAGTTTAAACCATGTATATGTCCTATCTTAAAATGTCCTTTGAGAGCCTTATTTTATAAACCCAATTTTATTCCCGTCAGCCATATGATGAACTGCATTGTAAACATACAGAGCTCCCTGCTGCTCCTATGAGCTGTTGGTGGTCGTGAGTTTCTGTTAGCAGGGGGCCTGTTGAGTTGTGGAGTGGAGTTTTCTCCCACAGGCTCTAATAAACAAATTCAGTGATAACCAAAGTGATTTGTACCTTTGTAATGATGTCATTCTATCAAGGATGCTTGAAGTAGTGTTTAAGTTTAAAATAGTGCATTGATTTTTATTTGTTTAAGGGGTTGTGATTTGGATTTTTTATTGTGAAGGTTCCTGGAAAGAGCTTAAACTATGCATAAAACACTTGCCTTTTTTTTGAGTATTCTCTTGAAACACTTTTGTCATATAGACAACGAGAGCTAATTAGTATAAATGAGTTGGCACGGCCCCTTCCTTACCCAAAATGCTGTTTTGTGCTAGGTTACACGCATAATTAATTCATTACAATTATCAACTTTATGATGTGTATTTCAAACTGTGGAGAAATAAACACACTCTTTCTGTTGCCCAGTACGTGTTCATTTATAGTAATAAGAAAATTGGAGTGAACAAGTTGGCGAACAAAATTCCAAAAGAGCTTCCAGCACATTTTGGCCGTACGTGAGCAGATATGGCTGAGCAGGTCGTGGTAGAATGGAGGCGAGCATTAACATATGAATCACTCAAGGGCAATTTCTGTTACTCCAGCGGTTGTGCAATTCAGCTCACATCATGCTCAGTCAGCATGGGGTCCTAGTATAATCCCCAAAAGCCACTTTGGCAAACAGTGCTTACATGTTGGACCCGGATTTGTCTCTGCTCAAAAACAGGTCATTGGATTCTCTTTGGCTGATAGAACTCAGTGGGGTAGATTGAATGATAAGGAAACGGTATAAACTGAACATACTGGATTTTATCATATTCAGTTATTTTTCTTAGCCAAGCAAAGTAAAAAATTATTGAAAAAATATTTTTAATGAGCAGCATGATAGTATTTGCATGCCAATGACCTCAAGAGTTCTGTGAAGCTGGACGGTCAATAACAATTTGAAAATTGCCATCATAAGGACTATTCCACTTTCCATGAGCCCCTGTGCCATTGGTGTATCTATAGTGTGCATGTGTCTTTTGTAATGGCTTTGTTGCGTCTCTTGTGTTTGCCATGTCTCTTGCGCGCCAGTGTTTATAGGTTCCCACTTTACATGCTTCCTTTGTTTGACGGATGGGATTAGTTTGTAAAGCAGATGTTTGTGGAGCTGGACGCTGCGAGTAGCTCCAGCAGGTGGCGATTAGCAATAAAAGTGACCATGAGAAACAAAAATGTAAGACCTGACTGTTTATGCAGGGTCTCCCTGGCTTTTCAAGTGCAGACCAGGACTTTTACATTTTACAACTTTAATTGGACTTGCTCTTCTGCAGCCATTGAGTTGCTAATTCACAGGCTGCCATGACTTTGAATGCATCCGAATACATGTAAATGCCTCTGGCTAATGAATACATTTCAGGATGTTTCATTTGTAAATGCGGACCTGATGTTTGCAAGTGGTGGCTTTGGTCTTAGGGCCTGAAACGGGCAGCTATGACTGAGGTGGCTTTGTGGTCCAGGGACCTATAAGTCACTGTATAAGGTAAAGCTTTAATTTTCTGACTCAGTTCCACCTTTACTGTATACCATAACTTTGAACTTCAGATGACTAAGACAAGCAAAATTGTTAGGTAGCATTTAGGGTAGAAACCAGAACTTCAAAGAGTAACCCTGTATTGATGTCTAAGACCACCGACGCTTAAATTAATGAGTCAGTCCCAATGATGGAGATCTAACTGGCGCATGATACCTATACTTTACTGGCTTTCTAGTGACAGAATATGGTTTACAGCAAGGTCCTGCAATGCTAAACCCATACGTCACACTGTGGTCCTATTAGCGGGTGGCCTGTCTCTTGTCCGGAAACACTTGCCACAAAGTAGTTTCTTGTGTTATCGGTCTGCTGTTCAGCCACATCATTTTGGGCCTATAGTAACAGAAACTCTGTTCTAAGTGGGTTAGCATTAACCCTTTTAAGGTCCTGCATGTTCATTAATGTGTTGCTCTGCAGTTTGCTATTTGGCAGGAAAAGGGTTAATTGCATTAGCTCAGTACGTTTTGCTGCAGTAGTATAACAAGAGCAAATTTCGAGAACTCTTCCAGAAGACTTCTTCAGTCATGTTCTACGCTAATTGAAATAAATATATATATATATATCAGCAGTAAATATTCAGCAATCTCACTTATAATTCCCCAAAAAGTTGAATCCCTATCTTGCTGAGTTATACTGAATTCATGGTACTAAAGGGATTGTGTCTGAACTCGGTGACCCCTAGGAAGTGGAACCTGGTTTCTTTACTGGAATTCTCTGTAGCAGCCATATACGCATCTCAAATTCAGATGGCGCTTAAAGGTGCTGATATGATGATCTGGTTAACGTGATCTGATAGGATGTGGCATTTATCTTTACAGCGTAATACAATATATAAAAGCTATCTTATTTCTTGTTTAGCTTGTTGTACGGCTTCAGCAGCTCCTCCCTGAAACCCCTTCCCCCATCCCATAAAACATACAATTGGCACTTCATAGGGAACTGTTAACTTTCTAATGAAAACCCTTTTTTCACGTAAGTGATGGCATTCTATTATTGGACTTGTGGAGGTTGTTTCCTAAGCATAGCAAAGTGTCCCATGTTCCTATATAAAATAATCATAGGGCAGCTACTGGGTTAGAAGATTCAACGTTAACAAATGTCATGATATTACTATAATGATTTAGTCACACTCTTAAAGAAGAAGTTGTATGATCACACTTAAACCCATTTAAAGTAGGTCACTCGTCAAAGTGAATTCTATCTTGGTGTTTATTTATTCCCTAAAAATTTCTTCTGAATTTCTTATGGTAGAGGTTTTGTTTTTTTGTTTTTTTAAGGGGACGTATACTTCTCTTAGGTGAAGTTAGCAGTTGATGAGTCTCAGTGCTGTTCAAGTGCCAGAAAGAGACAGCTACAGATTCCTATGTGGAAAAAATGTAAAGTCTCCAAGTAACACCTTAGCTCCTGAAGCTTGCCTAGCGCTCTATTAAATGAGCCTCATGTACTCCACTGGTTCCCTAAGTTATTTAAGGTTTTAATTACAAACAAAAATGGTAGACTGATCAAAGATCCAGACTTAAAACTACCAAAGCTCAATCTTTGAACTTACAAATGATTTGCCCCTAATTATGTTTTGATCAGAAACTTTTAATGACTTTTTTTTTTTTTTCATCCTCTGCCTAGTCATTCACTCGTTGTATTTTTGTGTATTTTCTCTAGTATTTCAGCAGCTTTATGTAATAGTGTCTTGCATTGCAGAGCAGGGCAGCATATACATTAAACTCCATCTTCATCTGCTGTTGCTGTCGGTATATAAACAGTTGTATACTGAGCTGTGCTCATATCTGGTAGATACTACTTCTTGCCAGTGCCTCGTCTGGATTTTTCATCCAGGCGCTGTATCATAATAAAACATTTTCCAACTAAGAAAACGCATTGGCCGCACTACTTCAATTGGTTGCTCAAGGATTTTGTGACGAGATATTCCTTTGGTCATACTTATCAAGAAGAAAAATAATAAAAATGCTTGACGGTTTTTCATGGGTCTCTGTTACAAATCCTGAACTTGCAACCCATTTTCATTCTTTCTTGTATTTGCCTATCCTTTGTAGAATAAACAGAGGAGACGTTTGTCCGTGGGGCTATTACCTTTCCAGCGTTTGATCACAGTCATACGTATGATGGAAAGAGATCTAGTAAACCACCAAACCTGTGGCTACAGATCTGTTTTAAATCGTTACCTCAGCTGCTTTCTCTTTAGACTACATACAGTCAGTGTTTTTTTCCCTGTGTTTCTGTCTCCTGAGAATTGCCAGCCATGAATAAACCAATGGCAAACAGACATTTCAGGTAACCTGCCAAGATGCTGAAAAGCACAAGACATGGGATGAAAAGGCTTCTCTTTCCAAAGCGTAATCCTCTCGACTGAACAAGAAGAACCTGAGACTTTTACCGTTATTCTACTTTCCGCTTTCACAATATTAATATTTTCATCTAAACAGAATGTCGTCTTCAGATAAAAGGCCGACTGCATGAATTTGTATCAAAGCCCATTGTTCCTGCTTCCCCAAATACTTTTGGTTTGGATACGATTTTATTCCCACAGCACCACACCCAAAGTTTTAACAATGCTTTTTATTTTCTTTTGTAAATTCATCATCCCTTTTCCTGAGTAGCAGACAATCATCTAATAGATTTTTTAAAAATAATTTCTCATGAAAATAACAAAATGTCAAGATGCACAATTCTACTTATTTTTTTTTTTTTTCTTTGCCGCACTAAATACAGAAATATATGTTTCTTAGCAGTCTGGATTACTTATTCAAATTACATTTAAAGTTCATTTTGCTTGTGGTATAAACCGTTCCTTTGTAGCATACACCAATGTTACAGATACACTAAATGTTTTGTTTTCGCTTTTATGTGCCAGTAACAAAGTCAGCGGTAATGTCCATGTTGATGATTAGGGCGAGTGGCGAAATGCTAACAGTACACGCATTCACATATCAAGATATATGCTTTACTGGAACCTAACAGAAAGGTTCAAAACCGCAACCGCACTGAGTGGCAGCAGCCAGTTTTACGAGGAGGAAATTACTTTTGGATGTTCGGGAATTTGCAGATGGCTGAAGAAAAATCTTGTACGTTAGTGCTAGGACTAGCTAAGGGGTACTTCTGTTCATTCTAACCTTATGGAATAATATTGTTGTTTTTTTTTTCTTTTCTGATATTCAGTGATCGCACTGAGTTTTTCTTATTTGGCTATCAGCAGTGGGGAAAAAAGGGTTAATTTTTTGGGTACTTAAAAGAATTCCGAAATCTCTTCCCAAAAACTGACTGGTAGAACTGGATACCAGGACGTGTATACAGCTATCCACTAATCTCTACAGAGTGATCTTGTATGTTGTTTCATTTTCTATACTTTATTTTGAATGGCGACAACTTTTTGAGAAACAAAGACATATGGATATATTAGGAGCAGATGCAAAATCTCAAATTAGTTAATTAGCTATGCATTATAAAGTGTTTCCCCCACCAGAATGTGTATAATACATAATTAATTCAATGAGAATTTTAAAGTTGCCTTCAATTTAGAATTAAGGACATAAGCCACCCAGTCCTTATTTATCTTATAAAATTGTAATAAATCGCCTGTCAGACTGAGTATTAATTTGGGACCATTCACGTTTCTTTTATGCATTTAATTTAAATTTATTTGTCTTACAATGCAGTATTTTTTTTTTTTAATACTCTAAACAACAAGACGTAATATAACAGTATATGTTCATGTTGAGAGAGGCAATCAACTCCTTAATAAATTAAATTAAGCAGTGATTTTCACATGTAACCAATATTATACCGGTAGCCTTCCAGATGTTCCCAGATTTGGGAAACCATGACTCCATCAAACCCATTGATAACCAGATCCCACAAGGTCACTGATACTAATTGCCTTACATGATGAAGGCATTTACCCTGTGGCTGCATTTATCCTGTCTTTTAAGAATTTGTTGATCTGAATACAAAGCCCTCTGGGTAAAGCATTCCGTAGCCATTGATCTGGCAAACTTTGGTCTCTGTTTTCTGAAGAGTTGTGGCCGTTAGGTGTGATCTTTTGTCAATCATGTTCATAAGAAAATATGTACTGAGCTAACGATTTGCATTGTGTGTTCAACATGGAATATTCTGAAAATGGTTCATGCATGGTGATATATAGTATATATTTACACACATTCATCTTGGTGTTCCTCAAAAAAAAAATGCTCTTTTTCTTATCCAAAGTACCTATTAGGCTCATTTTTGGTTGTAAAGGAAATGCTGATGTATGTATAGGTAAAGTGTTTTTGTAGAGGGGAAGCATTGTTTAGATGAGGGGGGGAAAGTGTGTCACAAGGGATAGTCAGAAGATAAAGCTATCGTGTTTCTGCTTGTTGTAAGAGATAATTCCTTACTAACCTAAATCAGGCCAAATAATAACAGCATTCTAACACAATCCAAAGAGCTTCAGTTTGTGTGTGGCCCAAATTTCTGAACTCTCTCTTCCACAGATGTATTGGATAAGGCTAAGGTTACTTCATACACGGACTTATCCTTTTCGCTAATCTAGGGCAAATGCAGTGCCTTTGTGCTACCTTTTTCGTTATTTTGGTGGCTGTGGTGGAGAAAAACTTGTTTCAAAAAGCTATTGTTGAAGACCAAAGAATCAAAATCCAAACCCCTGTATTTGAAGGCACAGTTAGTATATAGAGTTTCAGAGTTGAGAACCTCGGGTAATCAGTCATCTTTTTGGGGGATTGAGGGGCACGTGGCATTCAGGATGCATGATGTAGCCGCCATCTAACTCTAAGCCAGTGGTTGCACAGCTTGTGCTGATCATGAGATGTGTTGGCATCATCTTGCAGTCCAGCTGTTGTATGATTTGACCACCTTAGCTAACTAGGTGCACAGCACAACTGCATTGTGAATACAAGTTGTGTATGAAGGTACAAAGTTGTGCCCAAAAATGGGGAATGGTAAAACTTTGCTAAACCTGGTTGCAACATAAGTGACTTTTTTTTTAATTATTCCCTCCAAGACATCTTCACATACAGACACCTGCCCTGTCCCAGGAAATCTAGTAATACGTTTTTGATTAAAATGCATAGTTTCAAAACCTTTCTTCATTTGTCATGTCAACATGTCAAAGTGCTTGAAGGTGAACAATCTCCCTAATCCAAATTCACACACACCTATATTTTTCCTTTCTCAACAAAGTATATTTAAAAATTTTTTTCAAATTTAATTATATTTTAAAACCGGGGTTAATCATTATTTATGATTTGTGGGGGGGTTTTCTTCTTTAATTTTGGTCAACTGTTGGTTGTCCTCATGTGGTGAGATTGTGTGACTAATGAACCATTATTAGAAGCAGGTAGAGTCTGGTTTCTGTAGCATTTAAAAGTATTTAAATGCCCTTTGTTTATACAAATCAGTAAATGTATGGTAAACCTGTGTGAATGTAAGGGTCAAGTGGCTCAGAGGCGCCCAGGGGCAACTGTTTCGGTAAAATTAGACCCCCCGCATGACTCATCCCAAGGATCTGCATTGACATTCTCCATATATATCAAATTGCCAGATAATAAACAAAGTATTAGATTTCTTTCAAAAGAGAGAATGCATTTTAGACTGTAAATAAAGAAAGACCCTAACAATTGTACTTAGTAAAATAAAATAGTGGACATTGATAGAACGGAAGTGACCCTAGTGCTCAAGTATGGCGCCATCGGTCCACCTCCACTGATGGGAGGGTTTTTAGGAATCATCAAATGCCAAGGACTTTCTAAATACTGTATTAAAGTTGCTATTACCCTAGAGTCTCACTGTTTTTCTTGTTCTATTAACTCCTCATGGACATAATGATCTTTGCAGATTGCAATTGCATCAGAGCTTTACACCTTTATAAAGGAGCATATGTTAAAGATTTTGTTTTTGCTGTTTGAAGGTGCAGTGTGAGGAACCCTGCTCCTCTGGGATGGCTTAGGTTTTTAGAGTCCCTAAGCAAAAGTATTTAACTGGGCCCAGTTAAATTTAAAAAAAAAATTCTAAAAATATAATTATGAAAAATGACATACATTATAGTGATAAAACTGGACGAGGAATCTGTGTCTAACCCCATCCAACATCCTCTGAGGAACCCTCAGCATCTGTTCCTCCTCACTCTCTGAAGAATGACATTAATGCATGAATCCACCACAATGGCAGGACAGGAGGCTTATTCTATTTATGCCACCCTTTCCCCAGATTTTAGCTTCTCTGAAGGAGCGTAGTTTCTTATTTTTAAAAAAATATATCAAGAAAAATCACACAAAAAAAACCCATCAGAATACACAGTTTCTTTATTTTGCCTGCAAGCTAATGTGCTTTTTTCTAAGATGTGTTCCAAGACATAGCTTGGCAAAATGTTCTACTTTCCTCCTTCTCAGATCTTTCCAGGAAGAACGGAAGACAAATTTCTGTAGCTTGACACATTTATTTATGTTCTGTGTATTTGCCTTAGTCGCATCTGTTCAGAATTATTAAACATTCCTTTGGCATTGGTGTTGATCTTTGCGGGTTCGTTTTGAGAAAGGGTAAAATGTGTTTTTGGGGGTTTTTTTGTTTTTAAGGTTTAGAATAGGTTGGAAACAAAGAGTGTGGCTGTACAGAGCAGATTTCAGTGATTAATTTAAAAAAAAACATTACCTGACTGAAGCAACAATGACTCACGTTTCCAGTGCAAATATGTGAATTAAAACTACAAAGAAAAAAGGGCAGAACATGGCGTAGGCAATACGTGCCCCCAAATAAGGCTACAAATAACCCACCATTAATAATAACATTCCCCTTGAAGTGAAGCGACATGCTGTTTAAATGGAGTGTTCTGAAGACAATTTCCTTGTCATTGAGTTTCTGAGCCCTAATGAGGGTAACAAGTGTTCTCCATCTCCTGCGAGCATCAGAAATGAAACGGACTGTTAGAAATGTTAATTATCAGGTGCTTTGGTTTCACCTGCAGCAGACAACCTGCCTCCAAGCACTTCTCTAGACTAGATGTGGCCACTGATAAGTGTCGATTGCCTGTGGAATAATACAAAAAGTGATACTTTCTCAGAGGTTCGTTTCCTGTGGCCTGCAGCTATATTTTGTATATTCGGAGTGACAGATGAGAAGCGCACACACGCCTGTGTCCGCACTGCACAGTTCCTCGGGACAGATCCATTTTCATAGTCTTTCCGTTTTTTTCTCTTTTCGTCTGTGGATTGTGCCATTATTTAACAGGCCAAGACCGTCGGGTGCCTGTACCCTTCATACAGCTTTAAGCAGTTGCAGTCTTTCCCAAAAATCTTACATGATATGCTGTTGAAATGCATCTCTAATAAATTGCGTACAGTTTGAAATCACTTTGTGTAATACACTCAAATCATGCACTTGGAGACTACTTGCAAAGTGTTTGCGGTAATCTAGATTGTTGGTTTATTTGATCAGGCCCCGCTAACATTTTTTTTTTTGTTAGTCCAAATTGTTGTGCGACACAATACTATTTATTAGTCATTGTGCAACGCGGCAGAATATAGTGGTGTTCTATAAATCAATAGTAATGATGATGTATGTTCATGTCTTTATTGGCTCCATCACAGTTGTAGCGTAACAATAGCAGAACATTCTCAGTTGAGTGCATTGGATACCGTCAGCCTTGTGAGAAGTATATCGCCACAGAGCAAATGAGTTTCATTGTTTCAAAACAGATTGGTAATGCACTGGCATCCTACAGAGCTCAGTAAACTCAACTTTGCATGTGCGTACATTACAAACTTTCCACACGTACTGTGTAAGTGTTACATACGGTAGTCTTCTGGCTAGTGCTTCCTGTGCCTCCTTTTGTAGGACAATGGCCATTTCACCCAAGTGATGATCTCTCTTTTTGTTGGAGGTGCCATCAGATGTTTTGCAAAACATTTAACACCTGGTCTTTTAGTCGATCACTTTACTTTGTCAACTGCGTCTGTGTGGAAATGTTTACTTTGTGGCACGCTGACAAAAAGTGAATAAATTATGCTGAAATACAGCTGAAGGTGTTTGATTAGTTAGAAATTGAGACATAACAAATAGAATGGATTTCAAGTTAGATTTTCTGTGGCCATAGTCCTTTCACGGGCTCTGGGCGTAAGTCAGGTGCCTATGACTTTATTTTGACGATTCCACCAATTCAAGTATTGTTATGGCTTTTTTTTGTGTGTTCAGAATAAGACCAGAAGTTAAGAAAAGGCATTTAAGGATTGGAGAGGACAGAGGTCCCCTAGACATACTATTCAAGGTGTTCCAGTAGTTGGTATTATCCCACCCAATATAGGCTGGATGGTTGGTGTAAAACTATTTCTACAGGGATTTGCATGCGAGTTCCACCTTTAACGTACCAGCTTTGGTGTGTATTACTTACCAACCCTAGAAAGTTTTTTCCCGCAAGAGGTGCTCATCAGGCTCAGTATATTATATGGCATAGCCAGTGATTTGACTTTACTGAAATTTCACTAAAATAACAAAAATATATACAGCGATATCAATTAAAGAGAAGTCTTCAGATGAAGGTGATACTTTTTAGCGGGCTAGTGTAGAAAAATATATAGTCACAGAAGCATTCAAGTTGAAGCTGTAGGTTCCTGTATTATTAAATAAACCCCAGAATGCTCTAGCTAACATCAATACATATAAAATGTATAAAAAACATTGCACTGCACATCAGCTGGCCTTGTAAAAATAAAATAAAATAAAAATAAATATTTTTTTGCCAAAAAAAAAAAAAAAAAGGCTACAAAAGGTTCGGCAGATTTTTTACAATATTATCATGAAGGTCTGTGAAGTGCTGCTCATCTGCCCCTTGGATGTTATATGGGAGTGTCTCTACCACATCCTTCCCTACCATGGAGGGGAGAACAATGCATTCCATGGTGAATTGTATGGTATATACACTGAGCCGTGTGCTTCTACTTTGTAAAAAAAGAAAAACATGTTGATTAATGTTATCCGTTTGGCCTCCTGTTATCCCTTCATTAATTAGGGGTAAATATGGAATTGCATCCTCCCTATGGGAAATCCTGTGTGATGATTTTTGATGACTTTGTCAAACGTTGAACCACTATTTCCTTTACTTGGCATGCGGAATGTACAGTTCTGCTGTTGGCCTTTTAACACTTAGAATGTCTTAGGGAGCTATGGAGTAATCACAGGTGCTAGCCACTTATATGTTATGATGTCCTCAGTAAATGGAAAGTGCGAACATAATGGATGTATTTAAATTTTTTTGTATTCAGTTTCCATAGATTAAACATTTTTCACGGTTTTGTTTTTAACACCAGTTAAGGGACAGTAAATGGCAATATACACTTTAAATACCGCTCCAGCCCTATTTTCATGTAAAATGCATGCTAGAGTCCGTTATGTGTGAACTACAATGCATTTTACAGCATGCAAATCGCAGACATTTATTTTTTAGTGATTAAGAAATCGATTTCTGTCTCATTTAAGTCCTTTCCTGGCTGCACCTACTGAACCAGGAAGTCTAAGCAGGAAGCATACCTAGGTATGCTTTCTTCTCATGCTCAATTGAAGTAGCGGCGACAAACTGACTGCTGAGTGAACACTGACTTGTCGGTTGCACGCTAGAACAGGAGTTTGCAGGAGAGTTAGGTTTTCTATTCACAGACCTCATCATGCATTATGGAGGGCATACCTAAGAGATCTTCTACTGCAAGACGTGGTTGATTGGCCATGTATAGTTAATTTGGTGAGATTTCATTAAAAATCATCCCACCCTTTGAACTTTGTATTATGCGTAGATGGCTTTGGCCGTTCATCCAAATTAAATCTTTAATTACAATGTTTCTGTAAATACAACTCATTATAGCATCAGGTTACAAGAATAAATCCCGTCATGCTAAAAAAAAAAATAACCATGTTTTGGTTCCAATTGGAAAATGTATTCATATTATTCTGAAGTGTGGTGTTTGGAAAAGCAATTATTGTTTGGCTTCCAGATTGCTCAGTTTCCCTGACTCTGAAAATGTTCTTATCCTTTCAGGTATACAGACAAGACTGTGAGACATTTGGCATGGTTGTGAAGATGTTGATAGACAAAGATGCGTCTCTTGAGAAGCAGATCCAATACGCCTTAAAACAGAATTTAAGTGAGATTGGAGAGCGGTGTATTGAAGAGCTGAAAATGTTCATTGCAGAATATGATGCAGCACATCCAGATCTGGCATAGCATGTGAATTGTACTGATCATGATGACAGATTTTAAATCATATACCTTACAGCGTTTAACCCGCATAACTATTTTGGATATCAAACAACATTGAAATTGTCTGGAAGGCTTTCTTAGATTGTATACATAGGATTTTTTATATATATGTTTAGTATACGGTTGTTACATGTAAATACTATATGATTATATAGAGCTAAAATGTGTGTACTTTGGCGGTACGTTTCTTGAAAAGAAAAAAAAAATACACAGATTCTGTCGTTTTACAGCATTGTTTGGAAACCTCCTCTTATGTACATAGTACTTACCAGGACCTAAATTTGTTTGTCATTTTTGTTTTTATGATTATCTGTGGGATATAAGGTTATTAAAATATTTTGTGTTTTTATTTAAAAAAGAAAATATATGTAAGGTATTTTTTGGCACAGTATGTTTGGTTTTTTTTTATATTTTTATCATAAAAAAGGAATTTTATGGGATATTTCTATTTAAGTTGAGGTATGGGGGTTTTTTTTTTTCAAATATTACCAAACTTTCGGGAAGATAATGGCACTAGTGATATCATTTTTGAAACTATTGATGTGGCACGTATAACTGCGGTGAAAAAAACCCAGGATGTAACGGTGTGTCATTTTTTTGTGTATTACATGTGTCTTGTTAGGCTTTTAAGAATTTCAAGTGTTTACTGCAAAGCAGTAAGATAATCTTTTCTTAATACTGTAATGGAAGGGGGGGGGCAAGATGTCAGGAACCAGTAAAAAAAATAAGATGTTAAATTTTAATTTTATGCAAAAAAAATTAGCGCTATGTGAGGTATGAATACTGTGATTGTGTAATGCCAAGTCTGAAATGAAATAGGAAAATATGTTCATAATAGCACCTTTTAAATTATACAGGTGGTACATTTCAGATTCACCTGTGCCAAGGAAACAAAAGAACGTCCCTTTGAGTTAACATTACCACCCTGGGATGCAGTGTGTGTTCTTAAAATAATTGCATATATAATTTTATTATTTAGGGAAACAAATGTCCAAGGATGCTGGGTTTACAGCTGTAGCTATAAGGTTATTTTCACATACTTCGTCATATGTTAAAGTGCAGCTTATAAACCATATAGAACCAAATATAAACAGGGCTGCACACCATGCCATGCAGTTTAGTATATTATCAAAAATATTATTTTAATAAATTAGCTCTGATGCCAATTCATCTTATATATACATCTGCAAACATTCATTAAGAAAAAGAAAATACAAACATTATTAATACATAGTTTCCATATGTGTAATACTGATTGTCTTGGTATCACTGAATGCATATGTATCCTCCTTTAAAAAAACACAATTATGTCTTCTTCTTAAAAGCTGGGAACCACGAATCCACGGAAATAAAAAGAAAACATCATACCAATTTGCTGATAATGGTACTCCAGAAAATCAAAGTAGTCATTTCATTATAGTGGTTATATAGTTTGCAGAATTCATTAACTGTAGTAGTCCAGTGAATTAAAATCATTCAACAATTCATTAATATCGTTAGTCCAGAATATCACTACATTGCAAAGATTCAGTTCAAAATAATAATAATATAACCATTAAAGCTGGGAGGCACTATGTATTATTGATTTGGGCCGAATCGATGCAATTTTCTGATTTAATGTTGGTGAATTGTTGAAGAAATATTTGTGATCATGGATGATTTTGATTTACTGGACTACTACAATTAATTTATTTCTGCAAACTATATAACCATTATAATAAAACATCCACTGTAATCTGAGCTATTTTTATTAATGAATTAGTTTGGTGAATACGTGATTCCCAGCTTTTAAGGAGAAGATTTACATACATACACTGATGCCAAAAAAATCAGTATTACACACCTGGAAACTATTGAGTAATTTATATTTCTTATCCCATTTTTTGTTTTTTCCATATTTTCTCTCAAGTTAATTACGGTAGCTTTTGCTGGTTTATATATAAGACGAATTTATTGGAATTGGTCCTCACTTATTTATTAAAATAAAAGTAGATTTATTATTTTTGATTATTTAATATACTAAAATGTATTGCAGGGTGTACAGTCCTGCTTCTATTTATTATTTGTTAAAGTAGCTGACTCCCACTCATTGAAAGACACAATGCAACTTCTGTAATATGCTGGCCATAATTTTGTGCCTGTAGCCATGTTGTCCATGCCATAACTGTTTATTAAAAAACTTTTGTGTGTATAGTTGAATATTAAAACTATGTTTGTGTTTACTTTGTCTGAAGAATGGCTGCCTATTGTAAGAAGAACCAACTCTGTATTATCCATTAGTAAAAGACCAATGTAGTAGTATTAGCATTCCTTTTGTGTCTTTTTTTAAAAATACAGGTTTTGACTCAATAAACAGTTGAGTTGTATAAAATACAATAGGAAATGGAATCTGGCTTCATCAACTATATGTGGTTTGTATGGCCCTTTGTTTTTTTTTCTTACCTCATTTGGCTGCGGTTTTTATGTTGGAAAACACCCCAAACAGTTTGTGCTCTTGGACTAATGAACGGTTAGACTTGCAAGCCTGCATGCCAGTCTTCGGATGTGTGCCCTGTATTTGCCAAAACATACACACGTTATAGAACAGTCTCTCGTCTATCAATCCTAAAGAGTGGATGTATAGATTGAACGGTGATTTTCTTACCTGTGCTTTCTGTGTGCAAACTGTTCTCAAAAGATGTTTTGCTATTATTTTTACATTTCCTTTTTATATAAAGCAAATAAAATATTAACATCATCACTGCAAGACTTTTCAGCGACTACATTTACTGCTATAGTACAATGAATGAACAGACCCAGCACAGCAAACTACTGAATGCTTGTGTTCTTGCCTACCACAGTTTTGTTAGGCTAGGCATATTATATTTCGGTATATATATTTTATCCTATGGGTAAACTCATTTTTTGAATTTGGATATGAAATCTATAAATATTGCAAAAAATTATTGTGGTATAAAGCCTCCAAACTCTTAAATTGTTATCTAAGACAGTTGTCTGCAGATCTCGTTTCACCCTTATGATTTAGTTGCTTTTGGAAGCATCAAGAGTTGGAGGTTGGTGTGTCTGATTATCTGTATCCAATTCATCACAGTTTTTCCTTATCTCTATACGACCGCACTGGAGCACTGCTAAAAACGACATTTTCTGCTAATATATCTAAAATTAAGCTAAATGTTCAGTGATTTAGGAATTCTCAGGAAGTATTAATTAAACAAAGGTATCCGGCACTCATGGATCACAATTGATGGTGCCAGTCTACACTCCTTTGTCTGGAACAAAGTAATAGGAAAAGAACACAATAGGAATATGCTCTCAAAAACCACGAAATAGTATATTAATACCAACAATAAAGTCATCATGGTCACCGTCAAGAGATAAGAATACAATTTAAGTTATTTATCTTCTCTCTATGTAGCTCTACAAATACCAATTCAACTTTGGTAGCTCATGGTAACACAATTCAGGAAGCAGTATTCCCATTTAATTCAGAGCACCGTGCTTTTCTGGTCAAATCCACATTCTCTAAAAAGAATAGTATGGAAAGATCCTAGCCCCGTATTTTTAAGATGATAATAGTCCTTGGGATTGTTGGAAGAAATCCATACAATAGGGGTGAGAAATAAAATGAGAAACCTGCATCTGCAGTGGCTGTGCATAAACCCAGCAAGTGATGTATTGTTATAACAAACCATTCATTCATTCATTCATTCAAGTAGTGGTAACTAAGCACTTCATGAAGGAGAAACTCATGAGGAAGGTTGTTCTTAAAGTACCGTTAATGAGATGATTAATATATTTTATATCACTAAACTGCTCAATGAATACATTCCAAGGGGGATGGATAGGTTTCTATTCAGAACCTGTCTGGATCAGTAACAAGTCTGTTGGTATATATAGAAACTGAGACATGATGCCATGTTATTCTACGCTTATTTTGTAAAATTACATTTTATTTAAATTCTATGTAACATTTCTCAAATAGGCTAGCAGGCCACAATTATCAGGCTTTGTCTCTACTAAAAGTTGTAGAAATTGCTTTCTTATAATACAGAAGAAGGCCGGAGAGGCTAAAAATATCCTTGGGGATCATCACCATACTGCACCATGACCTACATTTCAAAATTCCATTTGTCTTATGTCAAGCTTAAAGAACAAATCAATGTTGTCAATTACATTTATTCTGTTTGTGAAAACGCATCTCAATCCTATGCAATAGGGGGAAAAAGCTTAAAAAAGGCCTGTTTCACAAAAATAACTATCTGTTCTGCTGAAAGCAGGAGGTCTGGACCATGCAACGTGAGAGCAACATGCCACCTTCGGTAAACGCCACGTATTCTCAGAGCCCCCATATCCCGCGCAGTGATTGATGTTTTACAATAAGAATAGACATGAAATTGGATTCTGTGCAAAATGAAAATTTCACACACCACAGTGACATGCTTCAAAGTCGTTATTCGCTAAACAGTGACATTTCTTTTGCCTCCTTTTGAAGGGTCTGGCCAGATCATGGTGGAGTCTGCTGCTTTAGTTTATATTGAATTACGTCTTCCGAACAAGATGTGTCCCAGCTGTTGAATGCACAGTAAGAGGCCACATCACCCCCTGAACCCTTTCAGCTGCTTCCACGTCTACCTTTCTTTAACAGTCAGGCTGATGACCTACTAACTGCTCTCAATATTTTGGTGCCAGAATCATACATTATTTAATTACATCATGATGACCACATACAGGACACAGCGAGTCTAAAAGTGGCCATACGTCTATGTATTTGTAAGAAATTTCCAGTGTATCTGAGGGCTGCGCACAACTTAGGCTATGAGAATAGTATAGATAGAAGATCCAGCTCCACAAATAAGGGTTAAAAATTCAAAATTTAATTAGACCAGTTAAAACATGACAAAAAAAGAGAAAAAAGAGAGATGTGCTCAAGTGATTGAGAAAAAATACGCCAACGCGTTTCAAACCTTACGGTTCTTAATCATGGCCATGATTAAGAACCGTAAGGTTTGAAACGCGTTGGCGTATTTTTTCTCAATCACTTGAGCACATCTCTCTTTTTTCTCTTTTTTTGTCTATCATGTTTTAACTGGTCTAATTAAGTTTTGAATTTTTAACCCTTATTTGTGGAGCTGGATCTTCTATCTAAACTGTCATTTGGATTAACCGAGGATATGGCTCGGCCTTCTATCCCGTGCTCCCTGCAATTTGAAGCGTCTCTGCAAAACATCTAAATGGTGAGCTGGAGTTATCTTTGTTTTTTATGAGAATAGTAGTTCACAATATTTATTTAAGGTACATGTTTAAAGCCACAGTCATGTTACTAAATTCCCCTGTAATACATCTTTGCATCTGCTCCAACAAGTCCGTCACATTGCAATACATTCCAAATAAGTTATTGTCTAGACTCTCCTGATACTCTGCATTATCGGACCTATCAAATTGTGTTATTAATGTCACATAATACCCATTTTGTTCAACTGGTTTTCATTAGCCAATACTAAGAGTTACTGAATTTTGGCAGATGATGTTAGAGTAAAAAAAACCCAAAAACACACTGATTCCAGAGCAAAAGATATTTCTATGATTTTAGCAAATGCGATGAGAATGACATTAAAAATAAACACATTATGGGCAAGAATACATCTGATATTGATCATGAACCAGTTTATGTATAATCCATTAAAATGAAAACCAGTCTCAAAAATATTTGTGCAGGGATCTGAAATCAGGTGCTCCATGACAATGTTAATTGAGCCATTATATAAAATCTTCTTTAAAAACTTGGGGGCAAAGGGTAGTAGAAGTAGGGATTGAAAAAGAAAAAAAAAAAAAAGGTAAGAGTTTTTGGAACGGGAATGTTTTGCACGTGATAAGAAGGTTAATAGTGCAATTCCAGACCGCAGTCAGAACATGGATATATAAACTGTACAGGAGAAGGACCTCCCAAGCAGTGATCATAAACAGAGAACTTTTTTTTTTTTGTTTGAGGCGTACCTTGGAAACGTAAAACCTGATGGCAGATAACCATTGGGCCCATCCAGTCTGTCCGTTTTTCCTGATGTCGGACTCAGACCTCAGTTTCATCTTGGATTCAAGATCGGATGAAAGCGATCACATGCATGTTTAAAACCCCTCACTGTATGAACCTGTACCACTTCTGCTGAGAGACTGTTCCACATATCCACCACCCGCTCACATAAAACTTTCTTCATTACATTTAATTACATCTACAGGTTCGTTATTTCGAAAGGAAGTCATAGGTTTGATGCAGATTTTAAGTTTGTATTGTATGCAAACTGATGCATTTTCGTGACGGCAGGATCAAAATCGAGTTTTAGGAACAAAGATTGAATACACAATGACATTTTACTACAGAGTGGAAAATATGACATATATAAGCAGTGTATGCAAACACTATCGTTTTGTTAGGATAGTATACTTTTAGCGGCGTGCTGCGGAGCTATAAATTCTTATAGATGTAAACAGACAGACCTGTGCCATTGTGACTGCTCAGCTACCAGATATACCATCTGATTCACTCACTCTCACGTAGGGGTCTTTTCAGGATAACACACACTCATTTGTTATGACAACCTCATACCGCTGTAGGATGAGACAGTACCGAGTTTGTCAAGATAGAGCTAAATATTTTAAATCTGTATAAGAAACACACTCAGTGTTCCAGAATGTAGAATAAAGATTTATTTAATATTTATCCAAATAACGGGCTTTCATTTCATAAAAAAGTGAAGCGTTCCCCGTGTGGCTAAAACAGTATAGTCAAATATCTAATGAATTAAAAATACATGCTTTTAAAAGCATTTCAATATAATATAAGTACTAACTACAGAACACTGTCACAGTTGTAGCCAGGACTGCAGGAAGCTGAATTAATTAGTAGGGTCGGACACACTGCGGGGTAGGGGTGTTTTGGAACACCCTGAGAAAAGTCTAACCTATCTTCACAACAGGCATCGCACAACAGCTCATGCTAAAAATCACATCTCGGTCTTCACATTGTGCAGAGATGAGAGCTCATAGTGATCTACTTAGAATATTGCAATTCATACAATGCTATGAGCTCAGCAGTTTGATTGCCTCTGTTAACCTTGCACCTTTACCTAGACTGTCTGACCTCACATTTTCCTCGTCTGGGTCAATCCTTGGGTTATCCTTGCTCTTGATGATTACAGTAGTAAACAGTTAGCCTTAGCAGCTACTAAACATAAGTCAGATATGAGCTCTATAAATGACCATATAAAAAGAAAAACGTTAGATCATGCGGTAACCAAGGTCAGATGGGTACAAAAAACAGCTTCGGTCTTAGACACTTTTTTTTTTTTTTACTTACTCTTTAGTCCACTCAGTAAAATGTAACCATGTTCAGCCATTAGACCTTTATTACTTTTTGTTTAATTTACTTTTAACTTTGTAAGTGTTAATGAGACTGTTAGTGTCTATGATAGACTGGCTTGGCCAAACTTGACTAGGGAAGGTCTATATCTTCCTTTTGGAATTCTTGCTACCCGTGAACATGTGCTTCACCCTCAGTGTTTGCACTTCCTTTTAGTAATCCTGGATTCTGGAAATTCCTTTTTATGCGGGGCAGAGCTTCCCGAAGCCTACGGTTTGTCTTTAAGATCTGTGGAAATAGCAATGCACTAGTAGGTACGGTAGGACTGAAGACATGGTCTGATGCGTGGAACCCTTTGCTACAGACACCTGCTTTTCTATTCTTCACAGAGTTAATTTTTTTTTTTTTATTTTTTTTTTTAAATCGAGGGACTGCTTGCTTTGGAATCTCCTCCTTTGGGGGAATGGTAGCCCAACAAAAGGTACAAACATTGCATGAAATTAGATACTCCTTCACTTCTACAAAACGCCAAAGTTGAAGATGAATTTGACGTTTAAGAACCATGTACTAGCCACAGGCTTCATGTAAGAACTAGGACTATGACAAATTAAACCCAAATGTTCATGTAAATCATTTATATTTTTATTCACAAAAGTGAGTCAATCTTTTAGAAATACCAAACAAGCAGGAGTTTTCAAACATTTTAGAGATACAAGCTATTGCTGTGATTGCTGTAGTAAACTCAGGTCTGTTATTTTTGAAGATCTTAAGCAGTAATTAGCTGACCCATATATAATTGGAGAAGCCTGAATGTTTCACAGCTGCACGCCATGCAGAGGACAAGAAACAAAATATTTTTCTGGGTCACAAAATACCGTTTCTGCATTCTAAACTATTTGAAAAGGAAAAAAAAAATACACAATCAAGCAATAAGCCATAATGGTTCAATATGAGGCCCATCTTTGTGATATTTTGAGAGATATAAAAATATCAGGTTCTAAATTTAAACATATACAATATGTACATTTATTATTTGCACAGTTAAATTAGGGCTAAAATTGTTTAAACGCTACATTATAAATAAACTGCAGCTACATATTCTACACTTAGTGTGGCTTTAAAATATTTCCAGAACTAAACATCCTTCAACAGTACTGGTTAAAAATAAAAATATAAAAAATAAAATAAAAAATCAAGTGTAAATAACATTTCTTGGAGAAAATCATTGCGTTGATAAACATCATATTTGACAGCGGGTATAAAAACTGTACTAAGAAATTATATGAATGGGTTACCATGTCCAAATGTAAAGGAGATAACAAATGAAGCAGTAATCCTAAATGTATTGACTTAAGCATAGCAGAAGGGCAATGCTTGAAGGAGTAATGAGATAACATCTTAAATGGGAAGATAGTTGCATATCAAAGCATAATGTGTGTGACACACGGATGAACTGCAAATATTAAATTGTGTGCAATGCAATAAAACATCAAACCCAATATGGAGCTTTCTTATTGTCCAAGCCTGCTAAATACAAAACAAAAAAAAACAAAAACAAAAAAAGGATATTCAAAAGGTAATTACACTGTAAACACCAGCCGACCTGTTTAGTAGATTGGCAAAGCAATAGAAAAAGTACTTTAGCAAATAGCAAAGCTATTAATGAAAACGGTGCTTTTAGAGTCAAAATGTGAATATATTGTCTTCACAGGAATGCAAAATAATGCCAGAGATTCAAGAAATAATGCAGTTTTTGCCTTTGTGACCCTTTTTCTTTTTTGATTTAGTGGTCCTTTGGCCAAAATGAGAACTTGGTAGTGCAGTTGTTGGACTAGGCAAGCCGTCTGTGTAATACTGAAACCTCTGAGGTCGTGGAATAGGCTGTCCAAGAAAATACCCTTCCTCTTCGGAATCAGAAGAGGAAGATGAACATGTGGAACACCAAGAATCCTCATCTTCACCATAAAGCCCAAATTGTCTTTCAAGTCCATACTCAGAAGTCGCACTGGTGTAGTGTCCAAAAAGCTCAGTGTTTTGCATGTATGCCTGTACCTCATGAGGAGTTTTATTATGAAAAAGTCTCTCGTAGTCTTCAGACGTGTAAAATCTGTTTTTTTCTTTTCCACATGGTTTGTTGTCAGCAGCGAGGTGAAGTGCATTTTCAGAACGAGATTTACGGCTTTTCCTGCGTCGATGATGATGGGGTCTTTGACTACGTTCCTCAAAATTGTAGACCCTTCTTCGACTCCTTTCACTCATTGGTGGTTGCCGAACCTCAACGCTGCTATAGTCTCCATTGTCGATGACATCATCAGAAAATTTTACTTGAGGTCTTGTTTGGGATTTTGACCTTCTCAGCATTGATACTGGCATCGGTTTTTCCTCTGGAAGTGGCTTTTCCTGACACATCTCAGAACTTAAACTTTTCAAGGATTCTGTACTTCTATTGAGCATAGATGAATTAAGTGTCCCCATGTTGCTCATTTTTTCACAATCCCTTGTATCCATACCTGGGAAGCTTTGAAAAGCATAGTGTGGTGGTCTTGCATTGTTTTCTCCATCTACAGATGCTCCTGAAATAAGAAAGGAAAAATGTACAGATTAGCTTCTAGTGCAAAAGACACATACTATTTCTAACAATAACCTATAATTTGTGAAAGCAAGCTCAAAACATACTTCTTCATACAGAAGGGAAATTTAGCATAATCACTTATTGGAGAATTATGATAGGTATACTTTATAAATTTAACCTTTGCCCATTCATGTAGTTATATGAAATGGGCTATACGTATTTCATTATTAATTTCATATTTCTTAAATTTGCTCTTGCATTTATCCTCAATTGCTTCTCAATCTACATGCTTACTGAGTCGAAATGCCAGATAAGGGGAGGGATAAAGTTATAGCATTTGCCCGTCTTCACCTATTCTTCTATGTTAAAATTAACTCTCTGCTTCAGCACACTGGACCAACAAGCCCTGGAGGACCCAAGAATGTCATATATGGCTGTGCAGTGCTGTCACTGCAAGATCAAAGACGTGTGCCAAGGTGCCTTACAATAAAATGCAAGTCTTTAAAACATTATTAAAAAACAAAAACTGTACACCAATTACATACGGACATAAAAAATACCTGTTATATTAGATAAGGCCAGTGAATCCATGGAATCACAAATGTTGCCATCTTGTGGTTTCAGGTCATCTGATAAACACTCCAGTGAACTTTTATACCACTGGGTCTTGTCATGTTTGTAACCGGAGGCTGTATGTTCAATCTCTAGTTCTTGCATTTTTCTGCTGCTGGCGGGACCAGGGTGACTTCCATACGCAGAATCTCCTAGGCCATCCTGTGACTGAGTCCAGTACATATCTGCCTGGTACTTTTTACTTGCCAGACTCTGACTACGACCATTTCTTTTTAAATCACTGCTGCTTTTAATATTCTCAGACACCCAGTGCTCGCCAGATCTTGTGTCATCAGCCGGCTGCTGAAAGAGTCCTTTTTCTCCAAACTTTAGAAGTAATTGTGTCATGTAGTCATCATGTTCAGCCCATTCTTCATGATCATCTGGAGTATCCTGCTCCTCTCTTCCTTTCCAAAAGTCATTACTATCATAATTGGCTCCTTGCCTTGATAAGCTGAGGCCATCCATCTTACGTGACAGTGTGTCATCAGCATTACCAGAAAGTCCAGGGAACTTGTAATTTAATGCTGGAGACAGCAAGAGAGACTGCCTGCACTGATCTGCAGATCTGCTGCTCTTTCCCATGCGTATACTTCTTCTGGATTCCCTTGACCTTGCAGATTGGAACGCAGAGTCTGAAGAATCAGAGGCATGCACATCTTCTCCTAAACTGCATGTCTTGGAACAATAAATGCGGCCCTTTTTGGGAAGAAATGGACAACCCAGAAGAGAAACTTTACATTGGGCACATGAAAAGCAGCTCTCTGTAGCATGCCAATGCTGGCCATCGTAGGTCATCTGTGCATGATCGACACCTGAGAAGAGGGAAAAACAAAAAAAATTAGTGTTAACAGCCGGTTGTCCTCAAAGGCTTCCAACTGTAGAAATTAAGATACAGAAGTAAATATGTGGTTGGGCTGACAGCATTTACAAAGTTCTATGAAGTTGCCCAGACAGTTTGCACCTCAATTCCTTGTAGCCCATACTACAGTTAGAAATATTAAAAAGTGAATAAAAAAAATACCTATATGCTCTCCACAGGATTCACAATACTCCGCATAATGGGATTCAAAACAACCGCAGCAGAAAGGCCGACCATCTTTCATGATGTATCTTTGTCCTCCTAGCACGGTCTCACACTCATAGCAGCTAAAATGCTTCATATGCCAATGGCGACCTTCAGCCTCTGTGCATTCATCAGCAAATATAATCTACAAAAACAAGAATGATATAAGAAATGTGTACAAAACTTCTAGAGATAGATGAATATGTGATTGTATCGATCACAACTTGTGTATAAGTAGTAATCTTTTTTTAACAAAAATATAGATGCAACTCTGATGCTAAGTTGTAGCGACGAAAGGAAACTTATTAGAAACATACACCACCCAAGAATAATGGGAAATCCAGTACCAAGTAAATTAACCTGAAAATGGACTACTATTTAATAAACATGTATAGAAAAACTGACCTCATCGCAGGCTGAACATCGTGGCTTAAGTAGTTCTGCATGGTGTCTCCCGCAATGTATTTTCCCATCTTGGTAGAAGTATATTAGGTCAACAAGTAGCTCATTGCATGTTGCGCATGCAAAGCATGATGGGTGCCAACAGATCGATGGGCCAGCCCGAGAGACAAAAATTGCAATTTCACCTCCGTTAATCTTCTCTCCACACTGTTAAAAAAAAAAACCAAAAAAAAAAAAACCATGTTGAATTGTTTGCTGGCACGTTTGCTACTTTTCATATTTAAAGAAAAAATACTACTTGTGACATAAAACCAGGGAATTTAAACACCCATTTAAAACCCAAAAGGGAGAAAAGTCTAATAATCCTCAGCCATTAACATTCTAAACGAAGAAAAATATTGCTGATGTATGTTAAGTAGATACTTAGAGAACCACTTAATCTGGGTTTCATTATTTGAATGTGGTTTTAATAATCGTAGCCATCTGGCTATGATTTGACATTTCTCCCAAGCAGAAATCGCCTTACTCTTGCATGTGTGAGAGCAGAATATCTGGGGATACGAGGACTAATGCATGGTAAATACACACATATATTAAATAATGACATTGAACTCATAAGAAATGTTTGTTGTATTATTTGCAATGTTTGCACTTGAATGCTAATTACCTGTTCACACATAGCATGCACTGTGGCTCTTGACAAAAATTTTATATTTCCTCTTCCAAGCGCCTCCTTTTTGCGCTGGGTACTAAACATCTGTAATTCATTCTTCTCTTCTTCACTTAATGACTGGCAATATCGCACCTACAGAAACAAAACATTTCAGTCAATAGTCAGTATTTCTAGGCTTGTGGCTTATTTTGACACTTGACTGCTAAATTCTACAGCGGAATAAATACAGAGCTATTTAGGGGCAGTTGGGCTTTGACTTAAAATTGTACAATTAGATCCAAATAAGCAAATATCTCAAAAGCCTGTTTGCCAATCTGAAGACGTTCACATCACAACGCATCATGGAATTTAAACAGCCGTGGCAAGCAGAAGGAATATGTCAACACAATAAAAGCAGGCTCACGACAGGCAGGCATTCTTCAAATGGTTACCAGACAAGACAATGGGATGATGGAGGGAAGGGGGGTCTATTAAATAAAATGAAACTCAAAATCTAATGAAAGGGCATCAAGATCTGTGAACGCATTATTGACAGTCTGAATTGGTTATACTTGCGCAGACTAGTAAATCCGAGGTTACCTCATTGTCGTGCGGAGGGAGCTGATACAGGAGCTGTTTGATACGATACTTTTCGCCCACGCTGTTAACATATGGCACTTTTTCCTCAGGCAGACAGGAAAAATATAATTGGACCTGTATTTTGTATAAAACAAAAGAGGAGAGAGGAAAAGGGTTGCATTATTATTTATAAAAAGGACACGTATTGCCAGTAGACAGAAAACGAGGAGGCTACAACGGCACACAAGGGGGGAAAAAAGTGCAAGGTGTGGGGTGAATTAGAGCCCATGTGATAACGGGCACCAGATGAGCTAACTGAGCATAGCTACATAGTGTGTTCGCACCCAGCTGCTGAATTGCCCCTGTGGAATGCGGCTCACAGGGAGTCTTAGGGAGGGTATCATAAATTATGCACACTTAATGCTACCATTAGGCCCACCTCCTCCAGGACTGGTCAACAAGCCTGTGGAAATTCCAGCATTTCTAGCCACAATTACCTTGCATAACGTGTGAACCTATCTCGAAAACAGCCCCCTATAAACACATTTCATTTGCTCCTTGCTTTTTACACATTGGTGAGACAAAAGCTGCTTTGTCAGCTCCTGCTGGTTGGGTACATCTCATTACTTCCATGTGAGCCCTTTCCAAGAGACCCGCACTCAGCTTCATGGGAGGGGTCACATCCCAACATGTTTTAACCAGATGCAAGATTTGGCTTTGAAGAGGCATTGCTTATCTGCAGATCCAATAGCCATGCCAGATACACTTTTATTTTTAAACTATCAGCGGTCTGCAGACACAAACTACTGCTAATGAGCTTACAGCTCCCCAAATCTGACCTTCTTACACACTCTCCAATACACAAACCAGTAACAATTCTGCAGCCATATTCAACAAGACAAAGTGCTGGTTATTCAAGCTCCTATCTAGATAACACATGATTATTGGTAGCTAGAAAACCCACAAGAAAGACCTTTCAGCACAATAAAATGAGGTTAATAAAATGATAGACAGCCAGGTGTGAATTTACACAGGAGCCAACAAGGTGAGGTAGACATTGCTCATAGCAGAATTCCCTCACAAACTAATTATTACTTAACTACAGTGTAACATGTCTAGACAAATGCTGGTCAATCCCACCCCAAGACCTAAGGAGTTAAGAAACATTTTAGAGACCTCATAAATCATCGTGTTTTTCTTATATATAACTAAGGAAACATTTTATGCACGCAATGCCATCTTTGGACTGTACCTGTTCAGGACGCAGTCCTGGTGGAACCCATGTGTATTCTTCCATTGCACAGCCAGAATCGTCATCCGACGTTGAACTTCGTTGGCACCCGTAAGAGAGTTTACCGACTTTTTGCTCCATTTCCAAGGGCAAGTATTAGAATATTAGGCAACAGATTGTTCCAGCTCATCAGCTGTCCTGAGAGGAAAAGAGAAAAAAGTTTGATAAAATATGAAAACACCATCCATATATTAATTTGCATACATATAGTCCACATTACAAATCGATGCCGCAGCCTTTGTTGTCTGGGACCGCAAAAACATTTTCACATTATAACTTAACATGATCAAAAATGGCGAACTCCATAAAGTGAAGATGTTGCCTATGAATGGAAAAATACTAGAGCTATTTTTATTAGGTAGAACTTAGTTTAACTAGAATAAATTATATTTCTAGTGGTTCTAATTCAGATGGCACCTTTGCAAAGGCAATAATACTGTCTTAGAATTGGTAGTTACAAGAGATGCCTTGTCCATGTGAAATATGATGGTTTAACAAGGCTGCAACGTGTGTGTATAATACCCAGGCCATCTCCTGATCACTTGCAGGTCAAGGCATTCATTTTTAAACGATATACCACACATTTGGACCCTCTGGTTATCAGAAAGAATAGTGACACAGAAGTTTAAAGAAAACATTTAGTACAGTGGGGCTGCTTTGGTTAGAAGTGTGGATCACAGTTCGGTGTCACAGCCTGGTAGCACATCTGCTACACTTTGCAGTCCCATCATGGGAACTACTCCACGAGAAAAACCATGAACAGATATCATCTGTTAGGTATCTGTTCCACATTTGGACAAAAATATAGGGGACATAGGACAGATCCACAAACAGCGATAGGCACATGTATCGGGACATTCTGATAAAACTGAAATTAAAAGAATTAAAATAAAGGTGGAACTTTGCCAACATATGGTTCTAGTGCTGCTTCCACCTCCAGTAAAGAGTTAGTAGAAAGGATTTAAAGGGCTCTGCTCATTAGAAAGATATCTGGACCACACAGCAATAATACGAAAGCTGTGGTATCTGTAAGACAACACATTTTATATCTCATACAGTTAAAACATCACAATTGTTTGATTCTGCCACTCATGAGTACAAAAATATTTACGAAGGAAAATCTGCTGGGGGAAAAAAAAAACGTATACCACCTAACAGGAATCAGTCTGTTGGAAGCCATACAAGTGAATGCTTTTACAGTTGTATGCATTCTTCAAAGGAAGTGGTAAAGTACGAGCTATGTCAGTGGCAGTCAGCATGTACAAACCAACTGAGCAGCTGTAAAAACTCGGCCTGGTGGAAGTCCTATTTTGAGTGAGAACTTAACTGCTTACAGCTGATGAATATGATTCTGTCCTGTAAAGCATGCATACATTCTTCACGTGCATGTAATCTAGATATAGTTGTAAAAAGCACCCACAGAGAGGATGGATAGGCAGACAACTGAATGTAAAGAGTATTCAAGCTGTGTTTCTATATTCAAATGTATAATTTGCAAGCTTTAAGAGCACAAAATGGAAGTAGAATAGCATTAATAAAATTGTCAAGTCTAGGCTTTAGTGTAGAAGCACATATTTGACGTCTTCTACCGATCTGTTACACAATTTAATGAGAAGGGAACGATGTGAACCTTAAAGTAATTCCTGAAAATCAGAACCATGATGAATTAGACATAACTTGAGACATTGTGACAAGGGCATCAGACGACTTTTTTTTGTTTTGGACAGTAATTTGTGTAGAAAGCCAACATTACCAAAAATATACTTCTTTAGTGACCTTCCAAACTAATCTAAAAATCACTTTTCCATACAGAGTATGAATGAAAGATGATGAGCACCCTGAAATGTCATGGAGGGAATTAATTTTTATTTTTTCTTAGTGTACAGTGTCTTGGTTTCTGTTTTCTCAGGTGTCGGAAACAGGTGAACTAAGCCACACATTATAGAGGATAGGCTTATTTAGAGATGTTGGTATGGGTTACCGCATGTGCAATCACCAATGCGGTATTTTAAACAAAGGTTCAGTTCGAATGAGAGAGATATTTTTACCAAGAGAAAGCCAACTTGTTCTCTTAGTACGCTATAAACTCTAGGGCTTGTAACTGTTTACTAGTAACTGTTAGATACAACCCCATTCTAAATAATATCAGATCTAGTTATCTTGACAGTAATATGGAGAGCAATCCTGTAATTATTCACAAGAGCATTTTAGATAAGCATCCTGCTCTGCATTTTGGTTCTAATGAATGACCAAAGGAACCGGCAAAGTGCCTTTATTCCAACATACACAAGCATTAACATTCACACTGTCACCTGTTGGATTGGAAACAACAGTCCTTTGTCAGTTCTTAACGAATCCAAAAGAAACAGGTTTCCCGAAGAAAAAAACATTTCCCAGAAAGAGTTTCTGCCTGAATCCACACAATTGCAGACATGAATTGGATTTTTAGCCAAACCGTATAGTGTGTGCGCACATATATATCCATGTAAATGGGCTACTTAAGATTACAGTTTTAGAGAAGATGTTTTAAAACATAGCATGTGCCCTTTTGCAGCATTTCATCAGTATAACTGCACTAATAAAAGCATTGGTTGCTGTTCTAGTATCTAGACATAAGAAGTAGTCTACTGTGTAGATGAGTGAAAAAATGCAGTCATTCAAAAATGAAATGTAATCCTGCCTAGACCACCTGCATATCAGACAAGCCTTGTGTCCCAGAACCAGCTGGCAACAAAAGTATACAAGCAGCGTACCAATGCTGGGCTTGTTCCATAAAAAGGATCACATGTGAGGCCATCTTGTGTGTCCCAGAGAACAGAGGCACAGTGAGCGATCTGGCCCTGTTAGCTTGCAGCCATGTAGTTCAACCATCAACATCCAATTAACCTCACTTATAGAAAGCCTGGAGATTAAGTGTCTGCTCTGAACCATTTGTAATACTAATTATAAAAAGCTATCCACAGCTAGTGACCCAAAGTAGCAGATAGACCATAAAGCATCTAAAATACCATACTACAGGATAAAAAAATGTGCACCAAATAAAATCAAAAATATATATATATTTTTAAAAATATATATATGTAACAGTCAAAAAAAATATATAAAATATACACTGGAAATAAATTACGACATTTATGACAATTCTTACCTAGGAAACTCTGGTAAAACTGAAGAAGTCAAAGTTTGTTGGTTTTGGATCCTGTTTGAGAAGTGTTCACTAAAGCAGCCTAGAGCATTCCTTGGGTGTGAGTCTAGCACAAGTCCACTTTGTTTGTTTCCATCCTCCTTACTAAATGAGCACTCCAGACCTTATCCCTACCTGTACTTCCAAGGGCCAGCCCCTCTACTTATTCACAATGTCCCCGGCCCAGCCCCCCATTCATCCTCTGCTTACACAAAATTCCAACAACAGTGTACTCACATGGCCACCAGCATTTTCAACTTCCTCTACCTAAAGCCCATACATATGAACTTTGGGCATCAAAGGAAAGGCAAAACCCTCTATTCATTGGCCTTCAAAACACACCAGGGGGCTCTCTACATAAACAGCCATATACAGGAGCAAAACATTCCTGATGGATAATGTGGAAACAAGAACCACAGACAATTTTTAAAAACTTTTAATAAAAATAGGTTAACTACTACTACTATTCACGCATATCTAACAATGGCATGTACTTTATGTAATTATATATCCAACATACCTACCTAGCATGTCTCCTCTGAGGTCCCAAAAATGTATACGATTACATCTTTCTGTGTTAGCCAAATAAAAAAAGTTATCCCTTTAAACTAAATACCTCATCTAGTCATGGACTTGTACGGCTTTATCCACTTTACCTTCCGATAGGCATACATACAAGACGCAGACAAAAGAAAGAACAAATCCAATTAAATTTGACTAAAGCTACCTTTGTCTAAGAACGCAGATAAAAAATATCAAAGGATTAAGATGAGTGATCTAATCCCAGTTATTTTGGTTAATTCATTCACATTTGCTGACCTTGTACTAATGCATACAAATAAAAAAAAAAAAAAAAAAAAAAAAAGTGGCTTCACCATTACCACCTTCATTTTTCATATGATATACACCGTCTGGCTCCCTGGTCTGCACCCACAATTACACTATTGTTTATACTAAATTAGCATTAACAGAGGTTTACAAGGTCATTAGCACCATATTCATGTATATGTAAGATGAGAATGCAGGGTTTTTATTTTAAGATAAAAGGGTAAATTGAATGGAAAACAAAACAACCCATGCACAAAAATAGAGTGATGTTGTGGCTTATTTTCAGATGGTGCCAAGTCATGTATGAGGACAGGAGTAAACCTACCCATGGTGTATCAGACAGCAGCTAAGGTCAACTAGAGGCAAGGCATTTCTGCACATATGTGCGAGCACATTAAACTACAACCGTGATTACAATATGGGCCATTGTTCTGATTGCTCAAACAAGTGACTTTCAGTGGTTCCTCAAAAGTAAACTACGAAAAAAACAGCGCAGGTACGAAAGCATACACTGTATCCATCTCAAGTAGACACCAAAGTGTAAGAAGGCTATAAAGTATGCCTTGACTGCTCTCCTCTAAAAATAATAAAAATGTATCATTTTACAGTACTGCTTCTGTAGAAATTTTACAGTGTTCAGTGATGAGGGAGTCATACATTGATCATCATGTAGACCCAGGCTTTCCACCTTTGATGGCATTTTATTTGATTTTAAAAAAGGGCAAAATAAAGACCTAAACACAATTTGTTGATAAATATAAACATCGGCCATAGCCTTTCAAAAGCTTGCCTACAGATAATACTATCTTATAGTTTTGTTTTCCTATCAAACTGCCAAAAGACAAGATGTACGTTCCTTTACGTGCATACACAAAATATCACTTCAGCTATTCAACAAGAGTCCTTATGATTACTAGCCAGTGTTAGACAGGGCAAAGCCAAACCAAAGATCTTCAGAATTGAATGACAGCTGGGGGAGCTTGTCCTGTTTATACTAAGAAAATGCGTGTAGACAGACACTTGAAGGTTTAGGTGTCATCTCTTTGCAAATCAAATGTCCAGAAGTCAGGCATTTAATTTCTGTCGGCAGCAAGCCAAAATCATTTCCCAGACACATCTTTTGAATTTCCATGTTTGTTAATTTCTTCCATTAGTATGCATATTATTGGACAATGGAATAACCCTGGAGAGCCACAGATAGATTTATGTGAAAAGTACTCCTTTGACAATACCTGTGTTTATATATAAAAACCTGTCATGTTATTAGCATACATGTAATTAACACATCAGACCTTTAATCCATCAGAAATCTACATACAGTATGTAGTAATTCTTTAATATGAATAATTCTCCAATAATCTGCCATAGATTCGAATACATTTAAACAAATCTGTACCTGTAATCAAAACTGCACATTTCTACATTACACTTAAATTTAAAGTTAATTTATATAAGATCGAATTATGTATATAAGTAGATCAGCATTCCAGATAAAATCAGAGCTTCTTATGATCTGCCTGATTATTACGCCCCATTATGCTCTCATTACTGCAAATTGTTCTAAGTGTGAGTGAGAAGAAGAGACTCAAGATGGAAAAATGATTAGATAATGTTGGACTGCCAATGTGAGAGAGCTCAATAGATCCACACCGGCAGCCAAAAAAGCACGAGCTATAGGTAGTTCCCAGCAAGGGCAGTTCTGCTTTACGTTTATGATCGTATTAATTCTCTAGATAAACGTTGGGCACAAGCTAAAAGTTATCTACAGGTTTACTCATCATAAACGCAACAAGTCCACAGAGGTCTTGTGCTCTTGCTTCTCTCGTTGCGAGTATCTATCTAGATTTTCCTTGCTGAGCATTACTTGTTTGCTGGAAGAAAATCTTTAAATCCCTGATAAACATACTCAATTCCTCTAAATGTGGACCTTTGGGAATTGTGGAGAATTTCATTTCAAAATCATGTAAAAGTAATTCTGGGTGAGGCTCTCCTACCTGCCAAAACACACAATTACATTGCCATGCGTGACTGCTAACCCACCTAATTTACAGCATATTAATTCCACAAATCAAGCTGTGAAAGTCTCCAGGGGTTGAATGTGATGTGTTGCCTCATTTCAAAAAGCAGACTAGGATTCCCCCACACCTTTTTCGTCTTAATACTACTATCCAACTAAGTTCTGGAAAGTGTGTCTGCAACCCAGTAGTGTCCTCCAAACATTTTTAGATTTGAATATCCTAAACTCAAAAAACAGTATATTTCCTTTATGTGTATTATTTCTAGTACAGCAATGAATATTACTTTAGCTGCTCTCTTGCCAGCATGCACAAGGTTTGATTTCTCTATATATTCCCCCCGAGCTAGTGGTGGAGCCGATTGGAGTACATCATGTGCAGGGAGATGTGCTCCGCCGATCGTATCTCCTACAAGGCATTTACCGGGGGAGTGTGGAAAGGGGCAAAATCGACCACATGAAAACGTAAAGGGACCATGCAGCTATCCTATGCATATGATCCCTTTAGTGACACACAACATCCTATACACACACGCGCACAAGACTTTAGTTGAAAAACACAGGTCGCAGACGAGAAACAAGTGTCTAGTTAATGGCACATGCACATAAAACTGGTTAGTGCACATATCAGAATGCTTCTCCATTACATGTGCTACAATTCCTCTATTTCTTTCCAAATTCCTAGCTGCCACTTAACGCAAAGATACATCAGCACACACCTATATATTAATTTACCTCTCTCTTCCATCCCCTTAATACAGAAAACATTATTTATGAATACATGAGGTTTCCACACTTGCCAGCATCGAAAGGTTTTGGAGTGTACACCACTTGGCTGTGACGGATTTCCGATCACACTACACAAGCAAGTTCCAAGGCACCCTGGAGTTAGGGGGCACATGGTTAACAGCTGCCATGACTTAAGTTGATTTTTTGAAAAACACTTTTTGAGGGAATGGTTCTCATTATAGAGATGTCCAGAACTCCAACAGTACAAATCTGTTAGCTTTGCACTCTAAAAAAACTTTACACAATAAAAAAAAAAAAAGACCTTCCAAATGACATTGCTTTAATTTTTATATCACTTGGTGGGACAATTTCTTGATTATACCTTGTTTAGGGGCCACATAGTCAATGTTTTATCACAATTTAATCAATAAAGTGCACAAGACTGAAAATAGATCTGTAACAATACATGGAGAGAAAAATATATATCAAAGTGACCAACGCTTGAAGTATGACATCTGAATACAGCCTAGGTTGTGCGCATTTCAGATTTTAGCCTTGTGTTATAAAATATGTTATAAACAGTGAGTAGTCAAATAGGCTGTTAAAATAATGGTGGGAAACAAAGACAAACACGAGGGTTTTTACTAGCACAATTATTTATAGTGTACATGGTAAATATACACAGGGCCTTCTGTCCAAACAAGTAAAAAGAGGTGACCTAACAAAAACTTCACACCTGGTGCTTATCTACGGCCTTACAAGTGACCCTCGGTGCTTTAAAACCTTCTCTACATGAGCGAATACTCACATTTAACTAGTACATAAAGATTTCCGATGCTGCTTTGTGGCAATACTGTATTAACGCAACACAGATGGAATTTATTGTGCCAGTGTCCTTCTATAACAATGGTTGTATAGCATTGTACGATTCTTTTACAAAGACTTTTAATGGGTCTACTGATGAATTTAGAACCACGTTTTTTCCTTGGTGCTTATGTTTATGCTCACCTTTTTCATTGAAACAGTATATATAAATTAAGATACAGACCTAGGTCACTCGCATGCTAGTAAGAAAGCCCAGGTTTATACTCCATTTTTGAAATTCAGATGGCAGACCTGTTGCTTTCAAGGCTCCTTGCAGAATGTGAATAACTTTGTAACAAATTCCACAAGTACATTTACTGCAACTCATGTTCAGGCTTGGGTATTTTTGTAGGTCTATGTGCCCTGTGTAAATATGGTATAATGTGAAGTTAGGTCCAACTGTTCACTGTGTAGAAGCATCAGACCAGATTGTTGGCCCAGCATGTAGTATTTGTGCCACATGACCTCTGTTATAGCTGGTTCAGTTTGGCCTTGAAGAGGCTAAAGGTCCTAGTTGTGAAAAACACATTTCTCTGCAGAGTTACCAGGGCTTCACTACAACTGCCGTGGAACCTACAGCAATGTAATTTTCAGTACTTATTGGAGTATGTAGGTGCTAGAGGCCACAAGACATCTGTTATAATGGAAAGAAAGAAAATCAGCAATGTTTTAAATTTTCTTTGCTGTTCTTTCATTTCAGTTCTTGGAATTTACAATTCCGCACAAGTCTGTCCTTGATGTGGACAGACAGAGGTTTAAACCACAAACTAGACGGAGTCCAAGTGATTGTAATAAAAGTATTAGAAAGGACACCTCCCAGCAGGGCTATTCAGATCTAAAAAGTTGAGTTAGTCATATAAAATGTAAACTGCTTGAATGGTCTGTTTATGGTCTGGGCCATTGTGATTCCCAAAACAGAGGACTTATCCCAGTATTTTTTTTAAATTTAACTGGTGGATGGGGTAGCAAACAAACATGCACCACTGTCAAGAAGTGAAAATACACACAGCATACTAGAGGGAAATATTGAAATGTGTATCAAGTAAGTAACATTCAAAGGAAACTTTCCCCTGTGTCTTCACAGCAAGGATGCAAACTTTACTGCAAAGGCGGGGAAATTTATTGAACCCCCTTCTTAAAGTGTAAATGTCACACAGAGGGTCAGGGTAAAGTAATGTTTTACTTATATTGGCACGATTTATTACACCCCCACAAATCACAAAACACTACATTGGCATTATACATTCTGGATCCGTACTGCTCCTATGACAAAGCAATGTTTAATTGGAGTTGAAAGTACATTTTACACATCTACCAGTGTTACCCTGGTCAAGTCAGTTATTCATGGATTTCAGGCCACAATAAAAAGGAAACGTTATATGCACTGAGCCTATTCTAAAATTGCATACATGCTATGTTAAGTTTTCAAGGACATTGTACTGAAGGATGTGCCATTTAGTGCATCTATTCAGCAGTCATTGTCATTTGTAATCTTATCAAAAGTGAGTAAAGGTCTATTAGCATAACTGGAGATATCATCCAGCACAAGACAATTCAGCTTCCAAAAAGGATATGACCCTTGGATCCCAGGAACATGTCAAGGCAAGTAAACTTTTTTGCAGTAGTTAAAGTATATTGTCCTAAGCCAATCGTATACTTTTTGTTTACATCTTTTATTTAAGGAACATGATGACATTTGAATAGTGACTAGTGTATTCCTAGAATGCGGTGATAGGATTATTACCTGGAAGAGCTTCACAAAAATCAACGTGATCACAGAGAGATTAGTGTGCACGTCATTCTAAAAGAACCACCTGTACTCACGCAAGGTATTCTGGATACATGGATTGTTGGTGAACAAGACATATATTAGATATGATACATATCTTACAGTTTAGAAGATCACATTAAAGATACTGCTAACACATAACAAGCAAACAGTTTAATAGTATATTGAATTCTTTGACCATGTTGTTGGTCTTTGCATATAAAAATAAGAGATGAGCTATATAGAAACCAACGACTGAACTGGTGATACCTTTAGGGTCCTTGTATGTCAAAAAGTAAATTTCAAAATTAGAAAATTCTACCATTCTGATTAATTGCAACAATAGAGGGATTTATGTGCATTTTGTTGCCTTCCACACTTCCTTCCTTAGGCTGGTCACACATGCAGAATAGATTCACAGAGATAGGTGCATTGTATGGGCCCAGCAGTGTGACACGAATACAGCACATAAAATGGGAAATGGTTCCACTCTGGAATTTCTCTCCTATACGCGGAAAAGGTGATTTAGAGTGGAAAAAACAGGTGGATGTGACACCAGGAACACTGTTTATCAGCTCATTTTTCCCAATCTTTACATTTGCAAAGAAAGGTGTTACTGTCAACTAACATAACAATGGCTTAGTCACCAGACGCCTCAGAAGACACAGACATTACAGGTTCCTGCAGTTTAACACCGCTTCCTTTCTTTAAGTCATGTCTAAACATGTTTAGCTCACTCTTCTCATGCTTCTGTTTATTGATTCATTATATATGAAGGTGCTTCTGTTTGCAGAAGTTAAGTAACTGTTGCTTGTAGGGTTTTGACCAGCAGAGAATGGTATTTTATTTTTTTACACCAAACGTGTATCCCCCTGGAAGGAACAAAAGGCATTTGGATCCTCAAAGGGACACTCCAACCATCATATTGTACACATGCCTTGTACTTTCATTCTTTTCCCCCCAGTGCAAACACAAAGAGGGATCATCAGAATGCTATGAATTCTACGCACCTGCACCGAGTACCTACTCCACCATGGACTTGAGAGCAAGACCCCTTACATTCATAGATAGAAAAAGATCCCCATGATCTGTGAACATTTTTTTTAAATGTTTACAGGTAACATTTAACTGTACAGTTACAGTTTGCAAAAATAATGCACATTAAGATACTTTAATATACTACTATCTTCATTGGTGGGGCTGCGTGAAAAAACATTTCTAACACTTTCCGCACTAGGAGGGGGCTGCATGCATTTGAAAATTGAGGGGTAATAATTGTATGCCCCATTCATCATGCAAATTTATAGTGTAATTTGCTGATTATTTTGGCGAGATTCTCAAAATGTCAACAGAGCTCGGTAGTTTAGTGTAAATTTAGCTCAAATCAGCAGAGCACACCCTGTCCCTTGTAAGATTTGCTTGATTAACATTTAACGACACTAAATTATTCCACCTCCCTTCTTTTCCTAAATTTGCTAAGGTCACATGTGTTGAATTTTATAAAGTTTGGGCCTTCCAAGAAATAAATCAAATTCTCTTGTCCAGATATTACAGCTCACTCTGCTCCATTTGTAATGCTCCCACGAGTAAATATAATTTAATCAGGCTCACATTTACAGGAGGTACTTTTTGCTATGGTAATAATGAAAAAATGGAATTCTTAGTATGTCATTCTGAATTACATCTCTTGAACTAACCAGACATTAAGAGAATGAAAAATGCAAAGGGTGAAGTTATTCTTGGTCATCTTTAAACATTGTAAAATGCATTTACTACCTCCGACAACAAAGCTAGGCCTCTGAGGTGTTAAACAAAATCAATATTTGTAGGACTAACTGAAAACCAGACTGAAATCCACCACATTAAAGCCAAACCAAGCTTCAATCTGCTAAAATAATGAGCTGTTCAAACACTGAATGGCCAATTGTCAACAAATGGGTTGGATTTTCTTTTTAGGTGTGAACTTTGTAAGGTCTGAAAACTTGAAAATAGTAATTTTTTTTTTAAGTCACATAGAAGGAACTGGCAACAACTGCATAAAACACCCATGTCATTAGTTATTCAACCAAATCTATTAGTGTCTTTCTAGAAGTAACGCGTTCGCCTTGTGTTATCTGCTCCCCTCCTAAAAATGATAATTTTATTGTAATAGTTTCCCTTAAACTAGCATTTAGATAAACAACCACCTAAGTACATGCATACATGATACAAATATCTTGTGGATGTGCCTCAAAACAACACAGCACAGGTCCACCATGATCCATAAATGTGATCAAATTCACACCACATGCTTTGTTCTTTGAGGAAGCACTCGTCTTTACTACTGATACTCTTTACTGTGAGCTACTAGTTGGGAATACCTACTCCATCACTGTATTTGCCATCTCCAAAACACCGATAAATCGATCTCTCTTTATGTTAAGTAACACTTTAATTCTTCAATAAAAAAATAAAAAAAAATGAATGGCTAAGCATCCTAAAATGGTCTAGTGCCAAAATGTCATAGATAAGGACATCTACCTTAATACAATGTCAACTGCAGTCCACATAAAGTTAAGTCATGATATAATGGCATCATTGGAAAAAAAATAGGTTTCATATAATATGGTGACCTAATAAAAAGGTTCATAATCAACTGTATACTGTGCCCTGAATCTATATAGATACCACACTACATCTTCATCATAATTTAACTGTTTTTTTACCACGAGTCCCTGTTTTGTCCTATGTCGACAATATATGATAGGATTCCTAACACATATCTTAACAATGTGCTACGGGGCCATGCACAAAAAGACCGCCACTAAGCCTGTTTAGAGCACATGGAAACACTTACCAAATTGCGCCCAAATAAATGTCTTATAAAAGTTAACAGTTCAGATTCTTCAAAAGGTAGGTACTTTGCCTGTACTTTTATTTGTAATTAAATGTTCCACAGGAAATATTTACTGCAACTTTAATTATCCAATAAAAACCTGTCCCTTTGGTATATTACATGTTACTAAGAGAGCCCTTCAAAAATAAAATTGCAACAGTGTGCTCATTAACAGCGTAATTCAATATAGTCAGAGGCAATTGATTCCACTAACGGCATCAAAACCTTACTTCATGTTCTGGTTAAAAAGGATATGTTTTAGGCAATAAGTGTGACCTATGCAATCTGTGGTTTCCAATAAAATAAAAAATGTGCATACAATCTTCTCAGAAATAACATTAGGTAATTACATATATATTTTTTATTTATTTAAATGCTTCAAATGATACTATAAAGTTCTACACCAGCTATAAAGCCCTCTTTACTACTTATATCTTGTATCATCGAGCCCTAGTGCCCATTCTAATGCAAGGGAGTCCATGAAGGTCAACCAAAGGGAAAATGGGGGACCAGTCTGGGACAAAGGTATTTGTCAAGAGATTGGCCAGCCTAGACAGACAGTTACTTCTTTGCAATCATACGGATGATTTAAATAAAAGCTGCAAAAGCAGATTTTACATTCGTTATTAATCATAGATGAACATATCGCAGAAGCCATTCTCCTATAACTCCCGACACCTAACTTGTCCTACTATTTTATATTTGTCTTTATAGATGCATTCATAACTGGACTTCAGTAACAAAAAAAACTCAAGTTTTTTGGGTGACCATTATTGATATGCAGGCCAACATAAGTCAAATTAATCATATGCCAGTCGGTGCCCTAAGGCTAGGTTTCCACTTGGGTTTTTGTCCTGCGTTATTTTCTTGATGAAAAACGCCAAGAAAACTGCCACTGCATTTTGTCATTTTTTTCTGGAGTTTTTTTTGGCGTTTTAGCCTCTGTGGAAATTGCTTTTTTGACCTTAGGCAGTTTTTTCAGCCTTTACATGTTGGAATTGTCACCCAGCTAAAAGGGATTCGGATAAATGGCAAGTATCTGCCCCCTCCTGATGTTATTTCCTTGGTAGAGTTCTACTTAAACTCGCCCCGGCGGACCCTTTTGTTTCTTTTCTGTGGTTTGTAAGGCATGCTTTATTCCGAATGTCTGCTCCTCTAGGAAGATTGGCCCTAAATGATGGTGCAAATTGTTTGCTGTTGCTTTTGGCACGCAGGATCCAGTCGGGTATGTTTGTTTGTAATGGCATGTTTGTTCCAAATGGTGTAAAATTCAATATGAACTTTGTTTTGTGTGAAACTTTTTTCCCAGCCTATTTCTCGTAGGATACACAGATACTGGGTCCATCCTCTGCATTGAAACTGGCTTTTTCATGGCGTTTTTTCTCTCCCATAGACTTCTATTAGAGAAAAACGCTGGTCAACATGCTGCGATTTTGAAAAACTGCCACAGAGCCCAAAAAAGCAGTAAAACGCCAAAGAGGACTGAAAAAACGCCAAACAGAAAAACGCCAAGTGGATATGGCATTGTGCGATTTCCTATTGAAGAACAGCTAACATCTGGCCGCAGCGTTTTTTCACTAATAAAACGCCGTGTGGCTGAATTGGCGTTATTACGGGCGTTTTTAGCAAAAAAAACAACCAAGTGGAAACCTAGCCTAATGCAGTTAGAATCATGTTGCTGGCACACAAAGATATATTGGTCTCACATTAATGCTACCCCAATTAAAAACCCACAAAGATATTCCTGTAGGCCCAAAATAAATTTCCACCGGCCATGTTTCCCTAATTGAGCTTTAATGCACAGCTCCCCCTACTGCTTAACTAGCAAAAAGACATCTTCTAGAATACCAACGCTTCCCAAGACCAGTACAAACATGAATTATCATTAAACTCCCAACATCTTCTGCAGGACTGTCCAATTTATATATTAAGAGTGGTTAATAAGTACATGAAACATACACAAAAACACTTACAAACACAACGGGCGTTGAGGACCATGCCCGTGTGGCTACAATGTAGCCTAACTGCACTTCAGTACAAAGCTCCTAGAAAGAATGCATCGGCGCTTAAGAGGGCCTCCTTCAACCTGAAATTCTAGCAAACAGCACAAGCCACTTAGTGAAGCCAGTATATTGGTATAATCACAGAACAAGCTGTATAGTTGATTAAAATGATAGATCATGTAATACTATCTACACTTCACACACACACACACACACACAATATATTTCAAAAACTCATTGAGATATATATATATATGTAATTTAAATTAATGTTATGGAGGAGGGTGAAAGGTTAGACTTCCAGAAATGGAAACAGACCTATTAATATTTTAATAAGTCTCAGGCTGACTCTGGCTCTCTTGGATTCTATGGTACTGTTGTTTTCATGCCACCACTTAAAAAGGTGCCTCGTTGTGCAACATCGCACCGCCACGACCAATTCAATAAGAGGCTTGTTAGGAGCCAGAGGGTTTCTGTTGCAAGTAAAAAAAAAACAAAAAAAACCCTACCACAAAAAATTCCCAAGCATAATCAATCTCATTTCACAAAAAAGCATGCTGTATTTGTATATTTAATTCCTTGACTGCAATTTTGCATGTTCTAAACCACGAAGCCTGTTTTTAACTGGGGAAATATACAGTGTTCAATTAATATTTTCCCCAAGGCCAGCGCAGTGAAACCAATACTTTAGCAAACAAAGGAGCTTCCCCTATACGTTCTCTTGTAAGAAATTTTAAACATTCTGCAGGACCAACGGATCTCACACCTCTAACCTAGAAGGCCCTAGAAGAAAAACACTTGAGAGCTGGTGAAAATGCATAAGCAGAAGACCTTCTGGTGCTGCCTTCTAGGAAGCAGTCAGTAGTTAGGAAGAAATGTATCTGTAATTTCAATACTTTTTGCGTCAATGGCATTACTGCCCCTTTAAAATTTAATTAAAGCTGCAAACAAAGGATCGATTCAAAGTTAAGTTCTGAACTAAGAGTTGTCCTCAATAGTGTACAAACTCTCTTTGGGCATATCAGGAAGTGTAGTAAGAAGTCCTAAGGAACATGCCAAAAAAATGTATTTTTTTAGTTTTTAGAAGTTCTTTTTTTTTACTTATCAAACATCTGATTTTTATTTACTCAAAGAACTTAAAGGATCCTCATTTTATAACTCGTGTTTCCTGGCTGATTTTAATTTCAATTTTAAGTGAAAAAAATAAAAAACAGACGTGAAGAGGTAAAGCACAGCACAAAAAAGTGGCATTTTTGGCAAACACAATATATTAAACAACATTCCATACCAGCCTCACTCAAACCAAACAAAATAAATAAAATGTTTAGAATAGTTACATGTTTTACAGTCACGCACATAGCTCTCGCAAATAGGAGGACGTATTGCCGTGCCCTCAGTTCAGCATCTGCTTAATTGCAATCATTCACTATCGTTCAGAATAGAAAACATCTGCTTAAAAATAAAACCACTCTGTAATTATATGCAGGGGAAATACTATGCAGTCAGAATAAAGGACTGAGGAAGGAAACAAGTTAGACACATATGCACACGTATGTATACACAAAGCAATACATAATTTTCAGCAATAGACACACATTGAGCTAATAGAGAGGCCTTCATTCATAGATCAAGAACATAAACTGCACCAGACAGGACTTCAAACCATGAGAACATTCTTTTAAAACGACTGTTCAATGAGGAAAATGCCCCCCTTGAGAATAAAAAAGTTGTGGGCACACAGGATAAATATCCCGCTTTGAACTGATCATATCAGCAAGCTTTCAGTGATAGCAACAATCTGGGCTGTTAGCAGATGTCGGAGGTCATAGATAAGTAGACATCTTTTGTTTAATTTTGGGCCTTTTGTTGGTGCTTTGTGAGGAAGTACATGAACTTATCTCCTGTGTCTTACACTGTAAATATTGACCTACTTGGAAGCAGATATGCACTCATAACTTTCAGCTATATTTGTACAGAGATCCTACACTGGCTTGCATGTTGGCATTGGTTTATTTTACGACGACTAGTTGGAGGTCTCAAATACTTTTTGTATTTGTTTCTAGGCTAGCTACAAAGTAAGATCAGATACCTTATATTTAGGATATACTTACTAGCATCAAGCTGAGGGTAGAAGAATTGTGGCTCTATAACCTCTGGATGTACTACAGCCCCCTTGATCCGAGATCATAGGGCAAATAAATACATACATATCCATACACAACATAAGTGCGTGGACTGTAAATAAGCTTAAATTAAAATATACTTTTTAAAAAAAATATATAGGACTTGCACGTGGTGCTCTATCCATTAGATAAAGAGCTCCGTAGAATGTCCTCAGATTAAAGGAAACACCTGTTGGGTTTAAACACTACTCCAAGTAGACTAGTAACCTTAGTGTACCAAGGACATCTATTCTGCAATTAACATATGAGAACTATATATCAATCTCAGAGAGACAAAGGGCAGCTCTAGAATACGTCAACGCGTGTTTTTGGTACTAATGTAACAAATCAATTAAAATTCTGCAATGCAATATCAAAATTCTTATGCGACTTTTCTCCAGAAAACAAAAAAGGACATGCGCACAAGAGAACATATGGGTACTGTTTTGGTTAGTTTATCCTACAATATGATGACATGGATAACTGTTGTGAGAGGGGGTCATTTCTGCATTGAGATTAAACAGAGACTTGTCTCATTGACCTATCTTGTCGAGTTAACTCATGGCATTTCCCTTTAACTTATCTGCGAATCAAGCACATTTTCCAGATGAACTGTTCCAAGGAGAATGAGCTCTACTAATCCTCTATGATAAACCTCACAAATGCCTCTTTCACTTGTATACACGATATATGTTACACAAAAAAAAAAATCTAAATTCTCTTATTGAATACATTCAAAATGTGCTATAAACCAGTTCATAACTCAAAGGCTAATTTTAAGTGGGAAAGTAAGAAAACGAATGCCTCAGAGCTGCACAGTAAAATCTGTTTTAATCTTGTTAAAATTATGTGGCCCCTTGTATACAGTGACTGCCAAGCCTTCCTTCTGGAAACCTGCCCGTTTCCATCTTACTCTGGGGTCTGGATCATCTCATGGGGAGGCAGATTAAAAGGATAATGGTATCAGAGAATTTAACAGCAAAAAAGGTGCCCGGTTACAGATCAGCTACAGCTGCGGGGCAAAGGAAGGGAAAACTGGATGACAGATGCTTTGGTACAAGTAACTCCCATGTGTGTTTCTAGCTGTGCATTAACCCTAACCCACTGAGAGAGAGGGTAATGTGCACATGATACTGAATGGTAATACACAATGGTAATTCAGTTCTAGCAGTTACAGACTACAAACAAAACACACTAATTAAAAAATGATCAATTTCATAGGACGATGGTTTGGATAAGCTTTAACGTTCAAGTAAATTCAAATCATTTAAGAATTCAATTTAGATGTTAGAGAACACCATTTTGGCATAAACTGTAACCCCTCAGAAAGCATGCAACATAGAATGGTGGTTTATGGACAACTAGATTCTGTAAGTAAGCAGGACTGGAAAAGTCATTTAGGGGAGACGTTTGAGCAGATATGTATGGAATGAAATTGCCAATCAAATAGCACTTGGAAATCATTAATTAATGTAATATTATAAACATTAATGAATATTCCTTATGTGGGTAATACTGCCAGACAAGATAAGAATGCGATAAGCAGCCCGGATTGTGTAAGGGAAGTGAGTTCACAGTTATTCTTTATCAAAACAACATGCTTTGAATGCCTATCAGTAACAGGAGACTGCCTTGTTAAGGAGACAGACTAGTTTGCTGTGCTAGGAAGCTGAAAGCCCAGACACAAAGCATATCCAGTTTATGGAACAAAATCAGTCAGATAATATGACTTCTCAGAAAAAAAATATTAATTATATTATACATACATGTATCATATGCATTCACACTTTCATGCAGTGGTTTCCTTAGGGATAAAAAGGGTTTCTATTGTTCTAGGACGCATTTAAAAAAAATTACGTTTCAGGAATAACTGGATTACCATTGTCTAGGTCTGGCAAGTGTTACGTTGTAAAACAGACTACTGTAATCTTACTATTGGATGCAAACAATAGTTTTCAGTTAGTCTACAAATGGCTTTTTGGCATTATGCTTCTTACATGCATTACTTGGCAATTAAAGGCTAAGCCTTTCAAAAAAAAAATGCCTTGTGGCAGATTATCATGGCAGCTAATCCTGTTTACTTCATCCTAACAATTTACTTTCCACATTGACTTGAGCTTTTCATTTTCACTTTCTTACCTTTTCATTCGGGTAGTAATCCAGTTAACAAGAACATAGTGTTATGTATAGAAAGGCAACCTCTTTTTGGGGACACCAAGAACAACTTTTCTAACATACAACATCCAGACAGATAATTATAATGAAACTTTGCAACAGTATAATTGTTTTGGGGATGTTGGCTTGAAGACTGTTCCAACTTTTAGGAAAACCGAAATAAAAAAGCCCCATAGGATTCTGCAGGGGACAAAGGGAACCAACAATAACATTACCTCACAAAAAACAATATAGCAAATTGACAACAACACAAGATGCACTGGTACAGAAGGAGAACAAGGCCCTGCTCTATTAGGAGGTTGGGGGGAAAACATAAGGTAAGAGATGGAGGGGGTGAAGATGATTTCATTGTAGAATGCGTGATGTGGAGAAGTCAATGTTGTGGTGATCTTGAAGGTAGGGAACACAGATGGTTTGTTTTAGAAAGCAGGTTGTATGTATTAGGAGGATAGATTGCATGCATCTCTGAATGTGCAGGTTTTTAGTGACTGCTTAAATTTAGAAATAGGTGGGGGATAGTCTGACAGAACGCGGTATGGAATTGTGGAGAATAGGTAAAATCTTGAAGAAGTGATAACGGTTGGAGAGACAAGTAGTGGGCAGAGCAAAGAGGGCAGTTGCAGTTTGGAGATTATTTGGAGAAAAGAGCAGAGATCTTTGCTAAAAGTCCACACCACAACAGTATCACTTGGCCAAACTCTACATCACTATCAGTAATGCTTCTAGCTATTTTTACTATTCACCAATCTTGTCAATAGTTACTTTGGAGCCGTTGTGTTTGTCAACATTGGGATGGACCACTTAAAGTATGAAAAATCAAATGAAACCATACAGCAAAGCTGTAAAATGCCACCTAGTGAAAAATATTTGTCCTGACAGCCGTTCTTTTCTAAACTAAAGAGAGCACGGATGTGTGCAAAGTTGTGATTAAGTAAGGTGGGGTCTTATATCACCCAGGCCTAGACCTTTCAATTATGCCTTAAGGACAACATTACACACATGAGCAATTAATGAGGATGTGCACAGTGTTCTCTTAAAACAGACTTGTCTATGCAAATGATGAGTAACATATTTGCTTTATATAGAAATACCTCATAAATCTCTCCCAACCCAATTAGTATTTTCATGCATTGAAATCTATAATAATAACCCATCGGTATAATTTGGCTAAAACAGTATCTGGTATCTATAAAGAACTTCAGTTTATTTCTTATGTTAGATTTTGGTACTCAAGTCATCTAAAGTAAACCAAGAAATATAATATAAAAATAAAAAAAAACTTCTAACCACAGCATGCAAATTCTATTATATACACGTTAATTCTGGCCGTTAACCATGTATATCCTAAAGACCACTCCTAATCCTCTGTTTACTACCCCCATCTAAAAGTAAAAGAAACAGTGGTTTCATTCTGGGGATACATCATTATTGCTCCATCAGCCGTGACAGTTAAGGGAAATGAATTGCAGTGTGGAGTAGGCACACAAAAAAAGGTTAACAACATGCTTAAAGTCATTAATGGGGAAGGCTGTAATTTATTATCCTCTGTTGAACTATGTAATTAAATGTGGCCCCCAAAGGCTACCTCATGCTGACTACTTTACTGTGACCTCAACACAATCTAGATGGATAGATAAACAGAAAGAAAGAAAGGGCACATTTGCTTATGTTTTCCTCTTAAGGTTCCAACTAAAGATTAATTACTTGACATTGGAAATCAATACCATAGGAATGTTAAGAATAAAAAGTACTGGTAAAAGATGAAAAGATTAAAGACCAGAAAACTCTGTAAATAAGATCATTTCTATTATATAGGTGGTACAGATGAGAGAGGACAGTGCAAGAATGAAAGATTAGTATTTTGGACAATTTAAACTGGTTCAATTATAAGCCCCACGAAAGAAATCCAGTATGAATTTTATGGGAATAAATGTTTGTCTGTGGTCAGTGCATAAGAAAGGAATAAATACAGTGAAGAATCTGCTTTTAGATTGGTGTATGCAAGACATACAATGCCCAAGACCCTGTTTAATTTTGCAACATATAAACTAAACATTTCATATCGGACAATCAAACATGCAGGGATCAACTGGGATATCAGCTTGCATAAGGCATGCAAGTGGTAAGATTGCAGTCCAATATGAATATTGATACAAAGTTTTACTTTCCATAAGAATATCAACTTAAATTGGTAAAAACATCTGTTAATATTGTAATGTAGTGGCTTTATATGTTAGTCTTGCAATATCAGCCCATGCAGCAGGAAGAATTTCCAAATAAAGTATCTAATACATGGAATGGTACACTGTTCTTCCTGCCCCCAAGATCAAATGCTCTTAAGATCAAATACGAATGAGCTAGATTTCTTTAGGCCAATATTATTTAACAAGGATACCATTCATCGCAATAAATCCTTTGAAATGTGATATAAATACGTACAGTCTGGCGTTCATTTTTAATTATATCATAGATGTTGCCATGTTTTCACCTTATTTAGATTATAAATTGGAAAGTGTAATATCGCCAAGAACATCCGAGAAGCTGTTTGGGAAAGGGAAATTCAGAAAGACATTTTCATAGGTTAAAAAGCTTCATGTAAATTTCCTAGGATATGGAAAAGAAATTGCGAAGTCTTCTTGTTCAGCGTGCTGAAGATGAATATTGTTTCATGGTAGATTGGTTTCCGTATTTTATTAAAGCTATGCAGCCTGCATTCCTTCAGAGGGATGGTAATTTTAGGCCATTATAGAACGGCTGAAGGCAGTGCAGCTGTTACAGTGAATCACACAATATGTGTAACCAAAATATGTCTGGACATCTAATGAAGAAACCACAGTCATTTCATAGAATGACACTGTAGACGTCCATCAAGTATTCCTTGTAGAGTGTTTTAACAGACACGGCGTATCAGAAAAGGGTCAGAGGTGAACTCTGGGTTTTGGCAAGCCTGTAATTAGCTAGTTTTGCTCACCAAATCAGAAAAGCTACACCCTCCTGAGAAAATTCTATCTCATGACATCACTGCTTAACAGCAACGCATACTGAATTTGAAACAAAACATTTATAATAATGATATAAAACTAAACAAATCAGGTTTCTTTATTGTTATAGACCAAAAGTGGGTGGATTATATTAAGAATTTATTGGAATCTACATTATGCATAAGCTATTACAATTTAACTTCACATTTTTGGTGGTATAGCTAACTATGCACTCATTTACTGTATTTGTGACATTATTTCTCATCACAGTATTGTCTACCTTTGCGAAGGTCAATGCAAAATGTACTGATCAGGGAATACACTGTTCCCAAAAAAATTTCACCAAGCAGCATCTATCTCTATCTAAACAAGGAGCCAAGGACCGTCAAAACTTTTTTTTTTTTTTCTTTTAGGACATAAGTGTCTATTTAGAATGTTAATAAAAACAAACAGCAGAATGGTGTGTCCATAAAACCCTGGCCCCTAATGAAAATATTGTGAAAGGCAAAAGAAGGACACCATTGTGGGCTGCAGGTTAATCCAGTAAATATGACCAGTAAGTGCCCATTTGCTCTCTCTCCGGGTGAGAAGACAAGCAGATTTAGGGTTTCCTTACACCATTTGCTTGTATTTGTACTGGTGAGAGTAGCAGCGTAGGGCTTTTATCACTTCTGACCCACAATAAGCATACAGAATTACTGGAGGGAGTGTTATCCTTGTTGTTCTTCTAAGAACATAACCACCATTAGCCTCAAGCCACATAAAATACTTGCATTTGGCTAGACTAACACACTCATTACTGCTAGATTTCAACATATGATAAGGTATTCTGCATTGTCGGATTACATTATAACACTTTCTTGGCTGTAGAAAAGGGACAAGTCAACTGCCGAAATCGCTAAAACAGCATGGCTATTGATGCCCTGCAATTATTAAATGTATACAGAAATCATTCACAAAGAAGCAAGTTTTGGTAGCCTCTACCAAAGTCATTTTCTCACCCCAGATGACCAATTTAATTTTAAAGCTATTGCATCATAACCCTGAGCTGCATCAGACTATGCCAAGCACAGAAGAGATCTCTCTCTTATTCAGATCTTGGAGATCAATTGTCTTGTTGGCTGCCAACAAAATATCAAACACCACTGGCCTTGCTAAAGGCTTCTCCCCTCTTGGGATTCCAAAAATTTTAGCTGTTGACAACATAATTGCTTTAAAGTAGATCAATAACACAAATATTTCCATAGCGTATAATCATCCCACCTGGGGTTCATAAGAAAATATCTCCTTTTTTACATATGTGAGAACAATATCATGTGTGTATAATAATATATATATACATACATACACACACACACACAATTACAAAATATTATTTTTAATAATTACACAGTATTAGTTTTCTGGACAAAAAAGTTAGACTAAGCCTTAAGATTCTGCTAGTCTATCTTGTCTATAGAGTCATGATGTCCTATTATACCTTATAAAAAGAATGACATCTTATACAAGATAATTGAATAGTAAAGTTTAAGTTAACTTGGTGTACTTGATTTAAATGTTAAAAATAATAAAAGACAGTGTTCTTACATTATGTAATGTGCAATGGAAGCTTCTTGATTAAACAAAAGAGATTTTTGAAGAAAATACATTTGTGTGGGTAAAAAAAATAAATAAAAAAAATTGGTGTTTTACATACTTTATTAAAATCAAAAGCAATCAGTCTGACTCTAGGAACACTTTTTTGGTTGCAGATGTCTTACTCTGCCAATAATTTGTGCAACTGGAAACATTTCAAAGAAAAAACTGTTGCCGAAGTCAAATGAACGTAATTGTGATCTACAGGATCTGAAGATAGGAGGCAGCTGAAGAATAGAAGGCAACAAATACACATCTGCAACATGCAAACAAAACCTACCACAGCAGAAAACAGAGAGACACTCTTGTAGATTTTTACAATATGCATAAATGCAGATGTAACACAAGAAAACCATGTAGTTTTTAGGAACCCATGTAATTTTCCTGTTTGCCCACTGTATATCGCTACGGATTATGATGGTGCTATATAAAACAATAATAAAGACCATAGGGAAAAAAGAGAGACTTCTTCTCTAATCAAGGAGATAAGCCATTGGCATATTTACTGAGATACAGAGCTTGTACTATCACCTACTTACACGTTGGTTATGCCCAATTTCTTTGTAAAACACTACATTTAGATGTAGATATATACATCACAGTGGCACGCCGATTTGTTACCAAAGCAGAACAGAAGCTATTGCTCCTTAAATAAAAAGCGTGTTGTTAAGACGACGGAAGTTAGCAAGAAAAGGCTAACACTTTTAAACACCAACAACTGAAATAACACAGTCTGGTTTGATCTGCAATCTGTTGCGTTACCATGGTGTCTGGGTAGCTGTGAAGGTTTTTACTGCCAAGAAACGAAAGAAAAAAGGGCTCAAAACTATTTTGAGAAATCCATCTTGAATTTGTGGCATGCATTTACCAAAAGCCTGATTAGGCTATCGATGATGTAATCAACAAACAGTCCCTTCTAGGTTTCATTGTTAATGTGCAATGAGTTGGAAATTCATTGATGGCCTCCAGACACCCTACAATATACAACTAATAAAACAGTCATACCTGCGCATGGATTTCACAATCCTTGGGGCAACAAGACAAAACTGCTCCAATTTGCATCATTTTGTTAAGTGTCGTATATACTTCAAATTAAATGAGACAATAAATCACAATTATTAATACATGCTAACATTATTCAAATGAAGATCATGGCAAAGGCCAATAAAAACATATCCGGTCTACTGCAGGTAGCAACATGAACTTTGAGCTGTCTTTTTAATCAAATATCACAATTTCAACAACCCTTTCCAAAATAATGATTTCAACTGGGTGTGCTCAAACATTAATTATGCATTAAGCACAACAAGCTTTGTAATCACTGAGGAACTGGCTGATTAAAGAGTGCTAAAAAACAGTGCTACCATCACTGGGGCTTTAAAAGACAGCAGAGCCATGCAATTATTTAACAATAATTATACATTTCTGGGGTTTCTTCTAAACTATGACCAGCTTGGAAAGACAACAGAATTAGTGCATGGAATGATTCTAGCAGAGCTTGAGCAAGTCGAAATGGTGCCCCCTAGTGCCCAGTTAGCACATCCATTGCTGGCAAAGTCTAGTTGATGGAAGCCTTAGATAACCAACAGCCTTACATGCCAACAACAAACCATTCCTGCCAGATTATTTATATCATGAGAATTGTACATTTCTTTTAAATTACATATTTGCCCCGTTTTTGTTTTTTTTTGGATGTTATTTACAAAAAGCCAGTTTGGTGCACACATTTTAAAGTGGTCTTATCACTAAAGCCACCAACAATATAGCATAACCAGCAGTGACATTAAATTAGTTACAATAGAAACAAGAGATTTTAGACCTTTAGTTATCATTTGGTATGTCTACTTTTGTTGTTCCATGTTGCCATGGTGGGAGGAAAATATTGCAGCATTTGCTACATTGTTATAAAAGTATGCAGCTCTGATGAAGCGATGGCCTTCACACAGAGCCAGGGATAATGATACAATATCAGGGGTTTTTTTTGTTTTTGTTTTTACAATCTATAGTACAATTTAATTTTTGTATCCGCACTGAATGTAAAACGTATACTTCCCTTTACAAGGTATTGGAGGCTTCTGCTACCCAAAAGGAATTTGGGATACAAAAGCAGACTGTGTCTGGAGTAAATTAAAACCATTTCCAGTATCAGCAGTGCTGATGTTCAAAGAATGCAGCCCCCAACACGACTGATAAAAATCTGATTAGTAGTATCAACTCGCCAGGGCCAAAACAATATTATGACATTTAGCATAAATAATCTCCTACTTTTTGCATGCTAAGCAGGCCTGAGGTCATGAACTAAAGACAATTTACCTCTACTGAACTTTTCCCTATAGGATATTGCCTTAAAAATAAATAAATAAATATATATATATATATATATATATATATATATATATATATATATATTCTCATACATCTGCCTTTAATCTTAGTATTTCCCTCATTTACAGCTCTTACTGAAAAAATTCGGTGCTCACACAACAGAGACAAGCTGCACAGATTACAAAACATGATAAACGGTTTTATTTGTCTTGGCTTTTGGTAGCAGGACTGATTGAATCTGTCACTTCAGCAATATTAATTGTTTTTTTCCTTTTTTCTTCTTCCTAATAGGGTCTTTCTAATCACCAACTGGCTCATCCTGAGTAACAGACACTGGAAACCAGAGAAAGAAAAAAATGTTGATAGTGTCTGCCCTGGACAGTTACTCTATTTGACAAACAGTGAAACTGAACAGTTGCTAAACACCATATGATATTATGATTTTTTTTTTTTTTTTTTTTGGAGAAAATAGTAGATTAGCTTCCATCTCATTGTGAATAAACAAGATCTTACGGAACAGTGCACAATTCCATTTAATGCCCCATGCCCATTTAGGACCTGCAGCTGAACCCCCTGTGTTTCCTGCCTTTCCAGTTGATTGTGTTAAGAAATACGTTACAATCAGCCACATCCTCTTCTTTCTCCAGACCCCCAGCAGAGAAACAATGATAGATCTCTCTCTCCAAGGCCAAGGCTATTTCACCATAAGCAGAGAAAACATTGGAGATAGACTAAACTAAATCCAAAGAGACAGCATAAAAAAAAAAAAAGGCCACACAGTATAATGCCACCCCCTGTTAAAATATTGCTACAGAGGACAAAAATATAGTTGAAACACAGCATCAATCCTCCTATGGGATTAGTTCTTAATTTCTCAACAAAAGGTTAACTAGGGCCTCCACTGCCAAGTATACTTTCACCAATAAACTGAAACATTGACACCTAGCTAAAGGAAGGCAGAGGCTTATTTGGGGTGAAAAAGACCAGTTGTCACCCAAGTGACACTTGATCTCCTTACATCTGGAGACCCACTAGGGCCAACATACTGAGACTAACACCCTCTTATGATCTTAGCCTGTTATGGAGACAGATGGGAAGCTTTCGGTGGTGAACATGTACAATAAAAACATATGAAGTAATGCACACATGGACAAAAAGGAAAGACAAAAATATACAACTCTGAAAACCCAACCAGAAGAAGAAAAAAAACAAAGAGGGAAAATAGGGGACACTGGGATTTAATCGTGAACACATTGACAATATTATTGTAACATGAATAAAGGCCAGACATTACAATGAGTTATGTGCAGTCATGGATAGGGGCTGCATAATGCCCCCCTGGTCTCTCTGGGAGGATAAAATGAAGTCATCCAATACGGTGTAGCAGCAAACACATGAGTTAGTTAGTATACTTGGTACTGATGTACATTAAACAAACTGTGATTATTATTAAGTTTAATAAAGCCAGCCATCGATGTGCTCCTCCATTACCCCCCTCCACCCCAAAAATCAATCAGGGCTTGTTTCTTTTCAGTGCTCCGCTGGCAACTAACCGAGAATCAATAAACGCATTAAGACCGCATTAACTCCATTAAACCGGCACACATCACAAAAGCCTGCTTATCTGCCTTAAATAAACACGGCGAAAAGTTTTATTAGGCGGATCTTTGATGATTATATGAAAGCTCAAACCTTACAATATGTCCTTGTTTCGCAACACATACAATTCATTGTTTTTTATTATTATTATTATTATTTTAGCCACAGGGAGAAACAAACGATCGGCAAGAAGAGAACCGCTTTGGACCTTTAAGCGGACAATAAGAACCCACTGGCCGGTTCCGCGGATCCGTTGCTTGGTTTTTTTTTTTAGGCTGTCTGCATTTTCTATATAAAATCTAGATCGCCTTAATCGCCCCGTTGCTGCTTTTTCCCCCCAAATATGCTTTATAGTTCCCTGGGGGTGAAAGTTTCCATCTGATTCATTGTGACGCTTGCCCCGATGTATGGGATTACATTCACAAGCTTTCCAGAGAGTCTTAAAACACACATGCTATTGACTTGGATATGGATGCTGAGAGACAAGGCAAAACAGTGTGTCTCCCTGCACAGCCATACACAGGAGAACGGGAACCTGCGATTAACCATTTAGGAAACATATGATTTAACCCCACAAGGAAATGCAAACTTATTATTGTCTCTATTAAGGCACCAGATGAGCCCCCGAACGTGAATGGAGCAGTGGCTGCTTTAATTGTTAGTCGCGGTGACTAGGGACCCCTTTAAAACTCCCCGAAGTAACCTATAGAATTATATACGTGTAACCGTGAAACACACACCGTTGCTCCCACGCTCGGGCTGGATAGGGAACTCGCACTTTGCAGCTGTCACCGGCAGGGGGAGACAGAGAGCACTGTAGTCCGGGACTCTTTGGAGTGAAGGGTTAATGCAGCAACTGGTGCCCGAACTAAACGCAGACTGCGAGACTCTTTTACACTTCGCCTGCTGGTCCCGTTAAAGCCATTAAGTCTCATAAAGTACTTCTAGGTGACAGAAAACCCAGGGTGGCTGACATTCCTCTCTACACCCCTCCTCCTCCTTCTCCTGCAGCCAGCACGGAGACCAGACCTTACACAGAAACCCTGTCCACTCACCCTGCAAAGTTTAACACACACACACACACACACACACACAAACTGTATTAAAGAAACCGTCTTCCATATTAATTAAAAACACGCAAATCCCCATAACACAATACTGCCCTGTTATACTTAAATAAAAAAAAACTTAACTTACCCTATTAAAATTGCGTGGATACGGAAAGCCAGGAGAGTGGAGTTATTCCTCGTTAAAGGGCTGAGCTGGGAAGCAGACGAGAGAAGTCACATTGACGAGGAGTGAGGGAGTGGAATGCCCACGGGTCGCCAGTGGGGTCTCCAGTCAGTGCCGGCTGGATATGCAGCACATTGTACACGGAGAGAAGCCGGCTGTAGCCACTAGGTGAGTCTCTTCCTCACTGCACTCTTACTAATGGGTAGCAGCTTGTTCCTATCCAGCAGAAAGCCCTCTCGTGACATCAGAGGTCATGTGACTGCGATGGTCACATGATACAGGAAGCTGGCGAGAAAGCAGGGTGATGTAGAGAAGAATGGCAAGAGACAGAATGGGGCATTTCTTTTACATTTATTAATGGCATTTAATGAAATCAACCCGTTTACAGCTTTGATATTATTTTTATTATTATTATTATTATTTATTATTATTACAGTGTTTACAGAATGGAATACCTGTATATAAAAGGGTAAGAGAAAGGAAAATGCAAGGTAAGGGCAGTTTACTGTCTTCTCTCTCTCTATTCTCTTCTCTTTACTGTCGTCTTTCTCTTTACTCTCTCTCTCTCTTCTCTTTACTGTCTTCTCTCTCTCCTCTACTGTCTTCTCTCTCTCTCTCTCAGCTCTGACTACCTCTAAGTTGTTTTTTACAGTGCTTACAACATTTACATCTGCATGCAAAGGCACAAAAGAAAGGGAAATTAAAGATAGGTCCACTTTTAAATTATATTTGTAGTATTTATTTATAGATTTATTGAAAGAAAATTCCCTCAGTGTGTCTGTCTCTCTCCCCACCCCAGAGTCTTTTTACCCCTCCCCCTCTCTCTCTGGGGCTATGCCACCTCTCTATGATATACCCAAATTTTGGTCTTTGATATCCCTTCTCCCTCTCTCTGGGTCAATAGCACCCCTGCTCTTCATCTGCCACCCCCTGCCCACATCAGGCTCTATGTCACTCCCTTTCTCTGAAGGAGTGCTTTCTCAGGGTGCCCTATGAATATTCCAACACAAGCTTATTTCATCGGTGACCAAAGGCAAAGGAACTATGCAGGAGCTATAAGTGACAAATACATAATGCCTCCACACCAAACGCCAGTCAAACCGACTGAGGATGTCATGGTCTGATGTCATGTCGCTGCGACAGAAGAAAACGAAGGGGAGAAGTGCAAAACAGAACTCTTGTCTATAAGCTGCCCGTCCCCATTTTAATATGTACACACAGCATTGTCAGAGCGGTATTACATACATAGAACGTCCATATGACATCACCAGACGGACCACCCTCCTTTACATACAGCAATAAGATTTATTAGCTGGGAGAAAGACTAGCTTCTACTCTTCTGCTGCTGAATCAGATCCAGGACAGCTTGTCTCATATCCGAGTGCTTTCGTGGGTCAGATTCCGCAGCAATAACAAAACCCCAGAAGAAAAAACATCTTCACTCATCTTCTATGTGCTGTCCATCTTTTACAATCTTGTCATTCCTAAACAACCTGTATGTTAAATAATATTATTAAAATTGACGGGGCCAACTCTATCTTAAATTTCCACATCACTGCTCTCTAATGCAGAACAATGGGATCTCTCCTGGAATCATGCACCATTAGGCTACGGAATCATTGAGGTTTGTGGTTCTAGAGGCAAACTCTCCCTGATTGTGCACATTTCTGTTCCCAACTGGCCTGTGGCCTGCTGGAGAATGAAGATTCATCAACAAATTTCACAACCGTCTAACAAAGCAGGATGTGTAACAAGGGGTATGCAAAGTGTGTGAAATATATGTACAATAATGATAGTAATCTACATAAGAGATCAAGTGCTGAGAGGACGCTGCACAATGGAGTTTGATGTTTAAAAGGGATAAAATCTTGTTAGAAAGGATTTATTCACATGCAATAATTGCCATTTTAATTATAACATCCCAACATTTTTTGCAACACTGTAGAAAACGCAAACAAAACCAACAGATAATTGGCAGCATTAACCCATTCAGTGATGAAGATCAGGACATATTTGTCCTGTAGTTCCATTTAGTTGACAACCTTAGAAACAGCTTACACTTTAATTAGGGAAATATATCGCATGACATTATGTAGTGGTAGTCATTGACTAATCAGCAGCTTCTCTTGTGTAGTGGAAAACATGCAAGACTTCCACTGGGGGAGGGTAGAAGCCAACTGGCAGCCCTGCTACATTACAGAAAAAAAAGTTATCTGAGCGATTGTGGAAAGTGGTTGCAAGCACTGCTACGTAGGGAGATGGGTAGCTGGCCGTCTGAGCCCGTTTTGCCAGATGTGTATCTCTTATGTAGCTGGCACTTCGTGGAGTTAAATATACAGGAACAAAAGATTAGGGCCCTGATGAAACAAGCATACCGGGCTTAAGCACCAGTGATCTTTCATGCTGTCATTACGTTTTTTTGGTTCTTCAAGACCATGTGACTGTCTGGAATGCCCTGTTCACAATCAGCAACTCTACGGAGCCCAACTAAGGCTTAATGAATAAGACATTTCATGTCAGAATAGACTCTTGCAGGTCAAGATTGGCAAAAGTCATTAAGGAGCAGTAAACAGCAGTATATGGAGAAGAAAATATTTAAACTGGACTTAAAACGCACATCGTTGAATTGCTAATTGTATTTAGTTAGGCCTGGCACAAAATGTTCTTGGTGCTTTAGGCAAACTGGGACTTTGGCACCCCATCTTACCACATCATTTAAATGTATAAATTCGCCTTTGTCCAGAAAAAAAGACATATAAGATATTGTTATCTATCTATTTAATATCCATCTATTAGCTGCTCCCTCTGGTATAGTAAAGGGGACTATTGTCATTTTCCAAGATAGCAAATACGATAGCATGAGCATGTAAATAATATATATTTTTTAACCGTCTCAGTTTCTGAAGGCACCGGAGTACAGTTTTCTTCAGAGCATACAGAACATAAACGGCTGTGTATTTTCAGTCTCAGTGAGCCTGTAGTACCCCGGAACGCATTGGCACAGAACGTGGAGCACAAGGATCTTTGGAATTCTTGGTTTTATACATTTAATCATCACCTTACCTTTGGTAACAAGATCTAAATCGCACACATTCTCCTATCCTTTATGTTATTGATGGAAATGGAGGAAATAGTATTTTAATAAACACAATTACCTTTAGGGATTATAGGTTAATTGTGGATATAATGGAATGGAGATGGTCAATGTTGCAAGAACTATTTCAGCAAAGTTTGGGCCACGGGTGAGGTGATCCCTTCCTGGGAAGGTATGGAAGAGCTGCATGGTATTCTTAGGGCACTCATGCTGCCTCCTTGACCATGTGTGCAGTGTAGATTTTTCTACATAAGTGTAGTGCCTGTGTTACGATACATGATACTTTCTGAACCCCAGGTCCTAGCTCAGATACCAAAATAAAATTTACTAGAAAACACACAACCATAACAACATGTAACAAGCAGATACGTGCAACTATAACAATAACATTTAAATATTCAACCCACTATAGATCATCCCTGCTAACAAAGTGAAATAATGCCAAGAAATGCAAGTATGATTTCCATCAGTTACCACAAATGTATAACCTTAACGAGTAATTTATTCTTAAAATGGCACAAGACACTGAAAACCAGTATTAGTGTTACCTTTCTCTTAGTTTTCCTTACTCTGTTGATCAGGTATTTTAACGTCATGAGATTTACAGGCTATTCCAAACAGTCTGTGATATCACGATCCTCCTTGGGTTGCTTCCTCAATATTCCTCAATATTTGACTGGACTAATTATGATTTATTACCATTAATACCTTTATTATTTAATTTATTTCCTCTAGAACATAACAATTAATTGGGCTATGTAAATAGTATACTCTGGAGATGCTGTAATAATGAGACATGCTCTGTAAGCAGAGTATACAAGTATAGAGTACTAATGATTACATTAGTACTCTATACTTGTATATCTTGGTGGAAGTCAGAAAAATGTAAAGATGAATAAATAAAATGGAACTTTAAGTAAAATAATAAGAACACAAAAGATGGCTTCTACAGGTGGATTCAATATTCTTTTTTTTATCTCAGATGCGATGTTTGCACCTTGAAAATAAGTGAATGTACAATGGCTGATACAGCAAATAAAAGGCACTGCAGGTAAAGTCTGCAAGACCTTAGGATAAAAGTGGTAAGCAGTGTTTTGCAAAGTGGTACCATACTTCTTTTCTTAACTGGCAATATTACAGAATGTATGTGATGTTACATCATGCATTTTTATTAATTGTATCAGCAATCTTTGTCTCCTGCACCCATCTGAATGGTTTAAGATAAGATAATAGGTGCAGACAGGACATCTATCTACATCTATTTCCTCGTGCTCTGTTGACCCCTCTTGCGCATAGTCTTACCCAATTTTAATCAATGTGAAATGTTGCAATTTAACATTATCATAGATCCATTTTCTGATGTTTATTTTTGTGGTTTCTTATTTATTTATTTATTTATTTATTTATTCATATTCCTCCCTATTTCATATTTTGTCATTACATACCTTTATGCGAACCATCAACTGATGTCCGCACTTCTTTAGGATTTTTCACCAGACAAACCTTATGGTATGTGTTCACTAGTTTTCGGGTATATTTGATTACTCTTTTTGTAAATGCAAGATGAAATTCAATTCACACAATTAGAAGTCTTATCCAATAGCAAAATTATCTAGGCAAGGCTGCTCCTAGGGTTTCTAGTGCCCTAGGCAAGGTATGTTTCCTGTGCCCCCTCCTGTGCACACTCGCTTAGTAATGAAGTGCCTTAGGCAGCCTCCCACTTTGCCTTTATGGTAGCTGTCAGGTTTAATACAATCTAATGAGATGTCAAGCTTAAGTATCTTGTGCTTTCTAAACATTTTACACTATCTGGCATCGCAGTATACTCGGGGTCCCCATCAGGGGGTATAAGTAGACTCAGGAGAGGGCCCAGACACATCCACAGTCTCACACTAGTGTACTTTATGCATACACAGGAGATGTATTCCTTGAACATTGGGGCCCTTAGGGCTATGTTTTAAACACGAGGGACCCCAGGTAAAGAACCATTTAGGCTTTCACAAAATATAAAATGTTAGGAAAGTGGGTAGTTTTTTTGTTTTGTTTTTTAACAACAAGGGCACTGTTGGGGGTTAACATGATGGGCTGTGATGTGGTGACGGCTTGGGCCCTAAGTTTATATTGGGCCCAAAGGTTTCTAAAACGCTGCTACAATCCACCCTGACCATACTTCCAAATATTGAACCCTTTCTGTATAGCAGTAAAATAAATAAGTATATATTTCTTGTTTTTGACTTGTGCGTATAAAGACTTGCCCTAAGTAAGTAGTATATAGGATATATGTGTTCATGAGACAATTCAATCATTAGTTAAGTATGGTGGAACCTATGAGATACCATACCCACCATTATTAGTTAATTGACTACCTTCTGTTCTCATAAATGTGTATCCTAAATCACAGATAGCACTTTACAAGCGATAGAACTGTTGGTAACATACAAAATGCATGAGTCCCAGAAAAAATGGCTCAGTTGCTAACCCTCTTTTTTTCCAACCTGCCCGTTTAATGTTTAGTGTGTAAAGTTTACAGTTTATTATGTTTTTTATGTATTGTTTTAAAAATATAGATCTATGCAAACAAACCAGACAATTTTTTGTTAATATTATCTATGCACAGACACAAGGTTATTAACATTGTTAGCAATGAGAACCATGTCTAGTGAAAGCTAAAATGACAGATAATTGTTGTGATCTGCCTTAACCGAGCCATTGCTTTGTAATCTGTGCATGCTGAGATGCTTGTCATGTTGGATAAATATTTTTTTTAAACGTGCAAGAAAAAAATACATTAAAGAAATTAATTAGTGAGGCTCATATGTTAATAAATATAACATGAGAAGAATATTGAATAGGCTAAGACAACAATACAACTACCTTACTGTAGAAGAACATACAAATTAGAAATGGCTTACAGTATCTTGGATTCCATGGCTTTCTATACGCTCTCCTGTGTCTGACGTCTGTGTTGTGTCTGTTGATAATCATTTAGTCTTTGAAAGCACTGTTGACATTTCTCTAGGATTCCACAGTTGTCATTTGACCAGTTAGTTTACATTGTGCTGATGTCAGGTCTTAGCTTGCACATTTTGTCATGGGTATAATTTTACAGGGTAATAATTATTACTTACTGTATCATTGACATCACTTAGAATATCAACCATGAAATCTAAGTAATATGGCCTTTTACCTTGGATTACAGGTGAGTGCGTTTAATTGATGCTTATCGAGAGCTCTCATATTGGAATACTGACTATATCGTAGGTGTGCACTGTAACTGAGGTGTTTTTTGAACAGTTTTGAATTTTATATACATCATTTACTTGGTGAGGTGCTTTTAGCTACTGGTTGGCTGATTTACTAACTTCACTATTGGCAAATAAGGTATCAATGGCTGCTTACTTCGGGAAATTCTGTTTTCAGAGGCACGGGCAGCAGATTGCTATGCTGCATGAACAGAATAAATACTAAAATATTAAAACAATAACAAAAAAAAGAATGAATAGAAAAGTTGTGGTTGTTAGGACAAAGTTCTGCAACTTTTTTACTTCTCAGAAAGAAGCATAATAGGATTCAGATCTTGAGCAAATACCAGTAATCGGCAGGGGAGCACATGGCGCAATTGCTCCAAAGCCTTGGCATTTTGAGGGGCCCATATCTCTCACCTGTCACACAAAGAGGGGATCTGATGGGGTCACGCAATGTGGTCTCTGGTGGCACCAGTAGTTATACTCCTTCACGCCTGGAAGTGACCTAATTTGTGGGTGCAGAGCACGTGGAGGAGCTACTGGCTATGTGAAATGCCTGGCAGGCAAGAGGTGATTGTGGTAAGTACCTCAGGAAAGGGCAAGAAGGGCCTATATTTTGTATAACTGCTTTGGGGCCCCACCTTGGTCAGAACCCAAATAATGTTTTGGATTAGATTTTACGCAAGGACAAATAACATTGATATGTATAACATAGTGTCTCGCTTCATAACATTATTTTTGATAAACAATAACCTTAATTACCTAGCCAGACGCCATGAGGAAGAGGATCAAGCATGACTTCACTAGCAAAGAATCAGCTCGGTGTGGTTTTTGAGCAGGAAAAGTCACCCAAAACATCACGACTGACAACAATGTCAGGCTCCAGGTCTGCAGATAAAAGACGTTTATTGGAACAAAATGAAATAAAACCAGGTTTTCTTCAATGCTAATCTAGATGTCTGTAAACAGCACCACATTTAATGCTTAAAGAAATATATTTATTTTTCCATGAGGCTTCACTTTTCAGGTGATCTTTTTATTTCTTGCCAATTGTTAAATAAATACAGCCTCTCGTTTTGTTTTACTAAACTATTGTGCGTATACTTGATTCAGACTTTCAAACCATGCTTTATGTAACAGACTACTATTGTGTGTTTTTAATAAACAAACAAATTTGATGTTGTCTATACTCTGCAATTTATAGGTGGTATAGGGTTAAAACCTGACATACATCACATGCAAAATCCTCCTTCTAGCTTTTCAGTATCCTTTACATCAATTACAAACTTGAGCAGTAGGCCGGGATGTCCCAGACAACCTGGAAACATTAAATATGCAAGCATGACAGCTCTACTGTATACATTTTGGATAACCATCCATAGTTAGGAGAGGGATTCGTTTAGGCCATACCTTAACCATGGAGACCGTATAGTTTGTTCCCTAGCTGCATACATTTTGAGCTGTAGATACCAATGGCTTGCTTTGCTTCTTCCAATCTGATTACGCTGATTAATCTGAACCAGAGGAATGCAGTGTAGGTTTTCGAAACTCAGTGATGCAGAGCATTAGCTCCTAAATTGCATATTTTTCATCTCTGCACTTCTTGTCAACCACAATTGCTTTAACACACACAGCAGCAGGGCTGGGAAATTAAAATCACATTTCCAATTTCCTTAGATCAAATAGTGTTAAATAGAACAGGTTAATTGGTATTTCAATGGAGAAGTGGAGACAGAAACCTAAAACATTCTAATGATTGTGAAAGGTCATGGCGGAGTCAAATGCAGTGCCAGAACTAACAGTAAATGTGGGTTCATTCAGTGTCCCTATTACATAGGATACAAATGTCATATTATATATTTTCTTTATATAGCCAACTATTTACGTAAAAGTAAAGAGGGCTCTGCTTGCAAGCTTACACTCTAGAGAAGTTTACATTGCGATGCAATACCCTTATTGTGAAAAAATATATTGCTACTTTAGCCAGTTTCGTGTCCTAGACCAGGGCAGCACAACCACCTACCCCAGATCCTAAGATGAATATACAGGGGAAGGCTACACAAAAAACCTCTGTAGTATAAGCTGGTCTTCTGTAATACCGCCACTATACAAACACTATTGTAATAGTGAGAACCAGATCAATATAACATTGGGCTCCAAGTAGGGAACCAAATTAGGGCACCTATGCTTACACAGTTACACCTGATTCCCAGCAGCATGCATGAGCCCCTGCCGGGACTCCCAGCTTGGCCAGAGGTCCTGGGGAGTAGCCTAAGTTGTGTTGTGTATGATTACCTATGGCATTTGTGCTTAATTCATAGAAACAGGGATATGCCTAGAGCGCAAAGAGAGATGGGAGAAAGATACTAATCCGTGTGTGTGTGTGTGTCTTTACAAAAGCATGTCAAGTTCCAGATCAAGGCCATCATTTTAAAAGAGGTGGGTGTCTCCTGCACAAGTTTTAGCATCATTGAGTATACCTGGAAAAGCTGCATATTATTATTTTTGTTCGCACTTTATAGAATTCTGTTTTAATAGTAGGAGCTTAGGTTACCTTTGGAAAGCTGGATTCAGAGGCATATAGATAAAAAGACCTGCATAAGGAAACACTTCCCTTTCTTTAACTCTTCTCTCTTTTTCTGAATAACAACAATTTAACACTAAAGAAGTGGAACAGCTTAGTAGGGTTTGTGGAATAATTACGTAAATCTTGCAGCAAGTGTTTAAGAGGATGGCTCTCATAGGCATGACAAAGAGTTTGCATGTTTAGAAACAAAAATGTTCAAATCTCAAATATATATTTAGCGTAAAAAGAATCCATGATTTATTAAGAGAGTGGTATTTTCAAGTGCGTATGATACAGTGTTAGGTACCGTGTGTACAGTCTTCAGAAATAGGCTGTGATTTATTAAGTGTAACATGAGTTACTACACCCCCAGTAATAATAACACTTCTATATGCTTCATGTATAATTAGACCTGGTTTCAACAGTCTGACAGTTATTCAGGGGGAATCCTCAATGGGACCCAATACTAAACTAACATACATGGGAACACAACCTATCTGGGCAGTAAAACCACAGTAATGACTCGTAATTAATGGATCTCCATAGACACATTTCAATATTTTCAGTGTATTCGAATTCCCTATGTTCCCAGCACACCTGAGCTATCAAAATTCAGCCCTAGAGGGCCAGAGACACAATGTGTTTTCCATATAAGAATGAATAACTTTGTTTATTAAAACCCCAACATTCATCAATGTATTCGGGCCAAGGCCAAATAGTCGCCCTGCCGCAAAACCGTGGGGCAGATCACCCCTTCATGTGCCACTGCTCAATGGGCCAGTTACCGGAGAGATCTCTGATCACCCCAACTTGCCCATTTAGAGTATGAAAGACTGCACAGAACTATCGCAGCCTCCATAGGTTGCATTCATAGGTACTGCGCACCTTTAGGGCATGGAGCACTAAGATATAATGTCGCCCTGTAGTGTGGATGGTGGCTGTGGAGGAGGCAACTGGGGTCAGGCCTAGTGGAGCACCAAAGGTAATGACTTAATAACTTTTTAAAACATTTATTTCTCAGATAAAACTCTTAATTATTTTTGTAAAAGCTAAATTGAAAAATCGTAGGCAGTGTTAAAGCCTCAAGGTCCTATTTTAACATTATTGCATTACACTCTTGAACAAACTCATCCTATTCACATTCTTTCCATACTACATGATAATAGTAAATTTTCCTTATTTTTATAAAAATATACTTCCATTATGTAATCATTGCTGGAAACGGAAACTGTAGATACATATAGCTTATTTTTGTAAAGAGTACATGAAGTATAGAGAATTACTTTTATGTAGCTTGTGTGGGAAGCATAGATTTTCTTTTAAGCACTAAGTTATTTGACCCTGTCCCATCATCAGTACAGGCAAGATCGTGGGGGAGAACTCAACGCCTCCATGCCACTGCCTCATAAATGTTCCCAGTAGTAAGTACTTGGAACTACAGTAAGTAGAAGCCTTTGGAACCATTCCTTCAAAAGTTTAATGACTATATAGATCAATAATTGACAGCGGCTATCGGTATCAAGCAAACAGTCCAAAATATTGACTATGGTTCTCATCAGAACACCTTGTTACAAAACATGATGCCATATAACAGCAGCTGACTATTTAGGTGAAGATAACTCCTCTGTATTATTAAACAATAAAAACTGCTAGACTAGACAAAACAAACCACAAAGCCTCTTTGTCCCCAATGTTATTGACATCAATTTAAAGCAGCAAGAACCTGCCCTGGCAGTCAAAGATCACCTATGATAATGGAAAAAGGAGGCAACATATCCTGCTAACCCACAGCTCAAATAACCAGGCTCTTGTGGACAGATTGTTCTGTGGGTTTTTAGAAGACAACTACACCAAGTGGGGTTGATGACAACCAGTAACCCACAATGAAAGGACAAACATTGCTCAAAATAAACAACCACTTCAAACCCCACACAATGCTCTATGCTTTAATACGATTCAAATTACGAATCTGTTACTAGTTAAAACCAATTTCAATTAGTAGCAATGCTCAAAACTTCCAGCCTCACACACTGATGTTAAAAGTTATTTCAAGGAAAATGTGATATCAACTTTTCCTGATATTCTTTGCTGGTTTGTTTTGTTTTCTTTGGCCTCCTCTGCATGCTGTACTAAATACAATTATTGGATCTTGTTTCTGGATTACAACACTAGCAAAACCCTTGTATTTCTAAAAACTCTGTGAGTGCCAGGGTGGGGGTGAACAACACCTTTTGTACAGAGATTGCTTGTTCCATTCTCTTAAGATTTTATATACCTCTTTTCAGATACATTTTCCTGTTAATCGTTGTTGATATGTTAGATGCTCCTCTTTATTGAATACAAAAGACTGTCTCTGCCTTTATCAAGCATTTACAGTTGCCTTCTATATTGCGTTAAAAGCAGAAGTATATTTGTATTAAAGCACAGCTGTCTGAGCTTTGACCTTATTTAAACAGTGGAAAAATGCAGCCGAGATGCTCAATACATGTATGGATGAAGTAAGAGTAGTGGGAGAACCATTAAGGATAAATATACTTGAAACTTTGTATGAGGCAAACATCAAACCCTGAGTATGTCTGTCTTTTGAAAGCTGTAAAAACAATTGTTTGAATCCCACAGCATGCCCTTCTATTATTTAGTATTGTTGTGACACATGGACACACTCCTTCTAGTCAAGTGGACTTAAGGGAGATGGAAGCTCAGGAGGACCATGAGCTGGAACCAAGCCAGAACCTAAACCGGTTAAAAGTTGACCTCTCTACTTGGCAGTGACACTGTTACACATTCACAAGTTCATGAATATCTGATGAAGAGGCATGTTTGATCTTGGTCTAGTTGTGCTCTAACTCTACTGGTGCGTTGTTCTAGGTGACTTGTCCACCTCTACTTGTAATGAAGGCCACAATCATTCCTGAAAGAACAGGCAGTGAATGCAAAGCTCATGCATATTGAAATATAACATATTTAGCTATAAATAGTTGGTTTTCTTTCCTACATTTGTAATATTTTTATTGATTGCCATTCATTGACAGTAAATAGCAGATTAGAATATGTGAAAAAATAGAATGTGAGTTCATATATTAACAGTATAGCTGTTATTTTGTTTCTTACCTCCCATAGTTAGCTGTGGTTTATTACTGGAAAATATTTTGATAATTTGTTCGATGTAGAATCACTTGAGAGAAATAGAGGAACTATCTATTCCTGAATTGTGAATACAGACAGCTTAGTTTTGAAAAAAACATTCTATCCATTGTATGATTTTAATTCTAACTGATATTATTAATGTGTTTCACACAACCTGACCTGGTTCAAGAACTTAAACATGTATTTGGTTACTAAAGATAACATTATTGTTTGATCTGTTCTACATATAAAGTGACCGTGGGGATTAATATACTGTATTTACATGTATTATCTATTTGTAAACCCACACAAATGGTCTTGTGACCTTGCTAATTAAGTTAGGCTGGAAGGTGTTTACATCTTGTTAGTAATTTGTCTTTCAAAGTTGATCATATCTATTTTAAACTTAATAAATGTATCTAAGTGGGGTTCATTAAAATGGTGAAAGATTACTGATTTATTATACATAACAAGATTATCTCTGTAGTGTCAGATGACACCCATGCGTAGCCCATGTTAGATTTACCAATACAATAAGAATAATACCTTTTTGGTCATCACTAATAACTTAATTATTGACGGTTAATTTGCAAAATCGCAGTTATTTAAGTAAATCCTACTTTGGTTCAATCCCACCATACACATGATAGCTAACTAGTTCTAGAGAAGGTCAGAGATACTGATCAGATTGCTTCATTGACCACAAGAATCAGGATGTCGCAAGAACATGTGATACTGTCTGTAGTTTAATTGCATCATTCTTTATTATGGTTAGTCTTGTTAGACGATTTTATTTGTCAAGGTTCAGTACCCCTGCTATTTTTGTTTTCAGTAAAAAAAAAAAACATTTAAAGTCAAAGGCATACATGATTCTTTAAAAGCCTAATAAATGAAAAGTGCCATATGAACGTGAACGGCTTTAGGTTTTAAAACCCATTTTCCCCACCTAAACGTGGACTTGTGCACTTTCCCAAATTCTGCATTATCCTGTGTATTGCTGTTCACAAATTTTAATGACCACTCTATGTGTTTTGTTAAACTTCACCCTATCTGTACTTTTCAAACTATGTGTGAGTTTATTCCTATTAAAGTGCTTTGCCATTTTTGTCTTAGAAGAACTGAGGAGATCTGAGGCGACAAGAGGTGAGTCGAGGACAGGGAATTAATCAGTTATACAGGTTTTGTCTCATACTACTGAACTGTTGTGAGGTGGGTTAGTTCTTTACCTTCAAAATATATGGGTTATAGTTGATACTGATAAATATCTTCATTTGTTAAATGGTGTGGAGGAGACAGATCCGATCTAAAGAGATAGCAGTGTCTCATAGTAAATAAGTATGGATGAGTTTGTTCACTAAAGGTTTTCAAGCAAGAAGGGCTAAGACGGTCCTAGTAAGCTTTTGCATAATGCAGAACTCCCCCAGCCCCATGTGTCACAGCAGCCCACATACATTTTAAGGTATTGAATCAAGAGAATAAGTAAAAGGGAGGTGCTCAGCAGATCTGAAGATGGTTTCTGATGAGACTATTTAAAAAAAGTAGAATCATGATCATATAAAATTTGTATTTTCATCATTAAATAGCATGCTAGGAGTAGTAAAAAAAATCTCATGCTCACATTGCTTTGTGTCTCCATTGATTAGCTGAGCTATGCATTGAAAGGATCAGCGTATGTCTACAGCTGATCATCAGTCAGCTGGCAGCTACAGAAAATGAGGTGCTTCTCGGAAGATACACATAAATCCTCTGACAATTCCGAAGGCTAATGAATTTTTCAATGTTAATGACTCTTTAAAATTGGCTCTATGAGATATGATAAGCATTCCTCTTTATCATCTGAGTATGTAGAGCAGGGATAACTAATGTGTCTACATCATACTTTTGTCTACTATGATTATGTACCTTGGATATTTCTTATCAGTTAATTAGTTGCTCTGTGTTACGTATGTATATAACATATATCACTAAGCCTGAATCAGGATGTTTTATCTATGCAGTTTATACATCTTAACTGGAAGACAGAAAAAAGAGAAGGAAACATTTTTTATTTTTTTTAAATTGCCCCACGTGAAACCATGTTTTCTGGCATGCAAATTAATTCAATCAAGATCTCAGTTTGCAAATGTCAAAACAGCCATTTTTTAATCTGCGGTGGGGAATTATCAAGAATTATTGTTTAGGGATACACATTTAACAGTAATATTATTAGTTGATACATGATTTTATAGAGTGTTAATTATGCCACAAATTGTTCTAAGATGAAGTGAATAAGGATATAGACTGGTTTCGCACACTAGTTACATTTAAATGTTGCCAAAATATATATATATATATATATATATATATATATAGAATAAAAAGAAAACATTTCCTTAGAGGAAACCATATGTACTGTACTTGCACTGAAAACTAGCTAAAGGACAGAACGCAGAGAGTAGCGGTTCATTAAACATTCTAAGGCTAGTCAAAAGTGGTATGTAAACATATTTACATAGCACGAGTACGATGCATTAGGCCCGAACCCGAAAAAACAACTCATGCTATATTCCTGTCATGTTCCACGATGTTAAGCGCATGCAGTTGCCCCCCAAGATATACAACTGCCCAGTACTATACAGTGGAAAACACATTCTAGGCGGGAAATACATGCATGCTTATTTATTAAACACTGGCTTTTTTAAAAGTTCTTTATTCAGCCCTTAACAGAATATTTCCCTGAATATGCACCGTATCTTAGATTGCAGTTCATTTCTTCAAAATATGCCAAAATACTTTCGGCAATTACTGTGGTCATAAATTTTGAAACTGTGACCTGATATATGATCCACATTGGAAATGCTTCACATGAAATTTACTGTTTAGAATATTAGGTAATATGACAACAATCTCTCTCGTGAAAGCTAATTTTTGGCAAAATTTAGGAAAATCAGCACAAAACCAAACACCCTGAGACACTTATCTTGCTGTAAATGGAGATTAGAACAAACAGACCAGTGATCCAGTTTGAAATGGAATATGGATTACAAGCCAAAAACGCGAGGAGTAAATCTTTGCACAGGGAAAATGCAACTCTGCTAGCTATGGTATTCCCATATTTCTCTGTAATTAACAGGAAGGAGAGAATATACTTACATATAAGAAACAGATGTAAACTCCGAGTGTGGTTTTGTGTGAAATAAAATGTAAATGTAGAAAATAGGAAACTAACATCAGTGGTTTACGTGAATAAAAAATATTAATGGTAGATTGACAAAAGCTGTTTTAACTATAGCTTTACACAGTTATGTATGTTATCTTCAAAATACTTAATGGTTTTTAATATTATCTTCTATTTACACAGTTAATCCCTTTAGGGCATCCTGTTGGATTCCTTGCTGTAATTAAAATGATAGGATTTATTGCCCCATAAGATATAATCTATAGATTTCTGTTTTGTTTGGATGTCTAACTCAAGTATGCAAATAAATGACAAAATATACACAAAAATGGGTAAGTATGGAATGGCTTATCACTCCTAGACTATGACAGCAGTAAAGCAGAATAGCTGGGCAAAGTTCAAGTGCTATTTGAGATCCTGAGCACACTCACATGGAACATGACTATGCGCTTCCCTTTTAAATGTGTATTGGCTTCTATGGCAAAGTGGCCTATCATTCAAAATGCTATAACCCCCTACGAACCAGGGGATGGCTGGCACCTTCTGGCCCGGGGGTCAGATAAACCCAAGTGGCCTCATTGGCCACTTGATCACCCAGAAACACTAATGCTAACACACACACATACACACTCATTCTAACACACACCTACACACACATCCTCATTCTAACACACACTTACAGATGTGTGCACTTTTAGAAACATTTTGGACCAGTCTGGGGGGCATCTCTGCTATGAACTATGCTTTGTTTCACACCACACTGTAGAAGCTGATTCCTATAAATGCATGTATATGTGAAGTTTATCAACACCCCTATCCTAGTCATAGCTGTTTAACAAGATGTGCCAAAACACTTGGTGTAAAAGCAGAAGTTGGCTCACCTCCATTTACTTGTGTTTAGTTTGTTCATTGTGGACATGCATTCTGAACGTCATCTATACATTTTAGGTAAGGCAATGACCAGTCTAATACCTAATCCCCTTTATAGCATTGCCCTATGCCTTAAAGTTAAACCACATAAACTGATACTGAGTTCAGCCTAACAGTGATAGATGACGCTGTAATTTTCACATATTATATATATGTGTCCGCAAGCAGGTACAAGAATAGGCATAGTGAACATGTAACAGAATTACCAGATTTTACTATTTCATGACGTAAAGTCATGATTTTATTAATGACATGGAGGCGAGTATTATGCTATTCTCTTTCTTTATTCCCAACAGCAGCAAAGAGATATGAACAAAAAAATCCAAATAACATCAGCCAATAAGCAGGCAGCGCCTCCAATATCATCACGCCCAGTCCCATAATCCTCCTCTTTCTTGCTGGAACCGAAGATCCCGAAGACCGAAACACGAACAGCACCTCCACAACCGTAAAAACAGGAACAGAAGAAAACTCCATACAGATGCTTCAGGCTGAAAAATGGAAAAAAAATACGGTAAAACAGGCCCGAAACATAATCCCGATCGTGAAACAATGAAACAAATGCAGAAATGCAAAATAATAATAACACACCGCAATAAAGGTAATAATAAACATCATTAGAAAATCACTGCCGTCAAACAATAGACTTACCACATGAGAGACACAAGACAAACCCCTGGAAAAAAACCCACAAGGGAATGGGAGGGAGGGAATAATACTCGCCTCCGTGTCATTAATAAAATCATGACTTTACGTCATGAAATAGTAAAATCTGGTAATTTTATTAAGACACGGAGGCTTTGTATTATGCTAGTTCAAAGCCGATGAACTACACGCAAAGCAAAATGTTGAACGGGCCGAAAATAAAAATTACGGAATGTAGATTCAGATGACCAGTCAGCCGCCTTCATAATATCTTCCAAGCAGGAAGCCTTAGAAGCCATAGCACCTCGGACAGAATGAGGTGCGAAAACCGAAACATCTACACCAGCCTGGGCCAAGTAACCACTTGACCCAGCGAGCGAGAGAAACAGTAGAAACCGGAAGATGAGGGGAATGAAACGATAAGAATAAAGGAGCAACATCGACACCCCTAAGTGAAGCAGTACGATCCTCATAAGCACGGAGACACCTCACTGGGCAAAGCCGGGGTCGATCGGGAAAAGCCGGATAAAAAACTGACAAAATAGAGGTCTTGGTACGGCGAGAAATATCAAACCGAACACCCTCCGGCACGAAAGAACGAGCAGTAATATCCAATGCCCTAACATCGGAAACCCGCTTGCAAGAGATCAAACAAAATAAAGTAACCAACTTAGCCGACAACTGCTTCAAAGATAAATCTTCATCAGGACCCCACCGATCCAAGAAATCCAAGACCAAATTAACATCCCAGAAGGAAGTATAGCGTGAAGCCGAAGGACGAGAAAAACGAATACCCTTAAGAAGACAACATATAAGTGGGTGACGCCCAATGGGAACACCCTCAAAAGGAACATGACCAACCGAAATAGCCGATCGAAACACATTCACTGTACGATATGCTTTTCCTTCTTCAAAGAGCATAGTGAAGAATCTGAGGATATCATTCAAAGGAGCAGAAACGGGATCCACGTGTCTCCCCATGCACCACTTAGACCAGGAACCCCATGCAGAACAATAAGCTCTTCTGGTACCAGGCGCCCATGCATTCGCCATAAGGCGGAGAGTTGATTGCGGAACACCAGGGAAAGACCACGGTCCCGGGAAAGCAGCCAAACCATCAGACGAAGAGAACCGGAACCAAGCCGTGCAGATTCCCCTCCGGGTCCGTCAGAATGTCCGGACGGTCCGGGAGCAACCGAGGCATAACTATGGACATCTCCAACAACTGAGGGAACCACGGTTGAGACTGCCAAAACGGGGTGATCAACACTAGAGTGTCCCCTCGGGTCCGGAGCTGGAGAAGGGTTCTGGCAATCATGTTGAAAGGCGGAAACGCGTAATGCCTGCCCTGAGACCAGTCTTGAAGGAAAGCATCCGTAGCCAGGGCGTCCGGGTCCGGTCTCCAACTGATGAACCGAGGAAGTTGAGCGTTGAGACGGGATGCAAAGAGATCGGTATGTAAGGGACCCCAAATGTCGTTGATCCGATAGAACAGATCCGGATGAAGACGCCAATCGCTCGCATCCCGAAGATACCTGGAATTCCAATCCGCCGTGGTATTGGAGAGGCCGGGAATATATTCGGCTACAACAGAGATGTTGTTGTGAAGTCAAAAGTGCCAAAAATCCCGTGCCAGAATCGCCAAGGCTCTCGATTTGGTACCTCCCAGATGGTTGATGTAACGAACCGCAGAGATGTTGTCCATCCTGAGGAGAATGGAACAAGAAGCCTGAGCGGGAGATAGGCTGCGTACCGCAAATGAACCCGCCAACAATTCCAGGCAGTTGATGTGGAGGAAGGATTCGTCTGGAGACCATCGCCCACCTGTAGAGACGTTCCCGCAACGCGCGCCCCAACCGCGTAAGCTTGCGTCCGACTCTATTACGAGGTCCGCATATCGCTCTCCCATTCCACGCGTCCATATGAAGAAGCCACCACATCAATTCCTCCTTGGCCTCCGCATCCAGCGCTATCTTGGTTTCGTAAGAGAAGCCTTGTTTCAGATGAGCTGCCTTCACACGTTGTAGCGCTCTGTAATTCAATGGTCCTGGGAAGATGGCTTGAATGGACGAGGAAAGAAGCCCTAACATGCGAGCTAGGAGCCGCAGGGAAATCCTTTTTGATAGCTACGACCTTCGTACGAGGAAGTTGCAACGTCTGCAGGACTGCATCTACACGAAAACCCAGGAATTCGATGGATTGAGCGGGATTCATGATGGATTTCTCCCAATTGATCAGGAAACCAAGATTCTGCAGTAAGGATAGCGTCCAACCGAGATGAATCTTGAGGAGTGCCTCTGATTGGGACATGATCAGAATATCGTAGAGGTATATGATAAGCCGAACACCCCGACTTCGCAGAAACGACACCACTGGTTTCAGAACCTTGGTAAAACACCACGGGGCGGATGAGAGGCCGAACGGGAGGCACGTGAACCTCCACTTCTTCCCGAGCCACGTGAACTGAAGAAAATCCCTGTCTTCGATGGCTATGGGGATCGAAAAATAAGCGTCCTTTAGATCCAACTTGACCATCCAATCTGACGGGAGCAACAGATCCCGAAGACAATGGATACCTTCCATCTTGAAGTGACGATACACTAGGAAGGAATTCAAAGGCCGTACATTGATTACTGGACGTACTCCACCTCCTTTCTTGGGAACAAGAAAGAGGTTGCTGACTAATCCTGGGGTATCCCAAGGAACCTCCTGAATGGCCCCTTTGTCCACCATTTCTGCAACTTCTACAGAGATCATCTCTTGATCCTTTGTCGGAAACACGAAAGGCCTTGTAGGAGCCACCTGAAAAGGAATGGTTGCCCATTCTAAACGATAAGCCTGCACAGTTTCCAAAACCCAAACATCTTGTGTCACAACATGCCATACGTGAGCAAACAGAGCCAATCTGCCCCCCACTTTTACATGGGAAACCAGGTACTTACCGTAGGGTCTCTTCCCCGGAAAAGTTCCTCTGGAAGCGCAAGACTGCCATGGTCGTCCTCTGGAGGGGAAGAACGGAGTAGTCTTGGGCTCTGCATACACCGATCTACTGGGGAAGAAGCCTCGATTCTGGCAGAATGAACCGTGAAATCCACGGCCGGACAGACGGCCCCTAACTCTGCCGGCCCCGCCAAAAACCTTAGGCGTAAAGACGTGCTTCATAGAGCTTTGAGCCTTATCCTTATGAAAGTCTTCACAAAAGACCCCAGATTCTTGATAAAAGAATCACCAAATAACAAACCTTTGGCCGAGGGACCAGGTTCATTATCAGCCATATTTACTAACTTAGGCTGTATCTTGAGGAGGATTAGCGTTCCCCAGCAGACACACCAAATGTTGAACCCACCCTAGAGGGGTATCAACGTCCAAAGGCTGATCACCCATTTTGGCGGCCTCCAATAGCTCGTATAACTTTGTAACAGGCCCAAGAGAATCCAAAACCCTGTTCTGCCAATTCTTGAGGGAAAACTCAAGACCCTTACGGGGTTTCCAACCAGTCTTCCCTAGAAATTGAATGATCTGAGGGTCTACCTCGGGAGTCTTACAGACCCCATCGGGAACAATCGGCTGTGGACATTCGGCTCTCAATTTATTCCTAGTCTCCTTAGATAAAGGAGTACGAATACGAGCAGCCAGGTAATTAGCAATGTGTGCAGGGGGCTCCCACTCCGCAGAACGAGGATGGCGGAGATCATCTGGGTCAAATAGAGGCAAACCCTGAGGATCTAGTAGAGGACCCTGAGGCTCTATACCTCTAACACCCAAAGCCTGCTTAACAGGCACGGTAGGAAGGGTATCTGAAATTGGAGGGGGAACATCAGACTCATCTGAGTCAGCACCGTCCAGAGGATCCCTATAAGAATCCATAGACTGGACATCCTCACCATCACTGGCCTCTGAATCAGAGGACTCAACTAGGGCACGCGAAACAAGATGAAAATGCCGCGAACGGGCAGAAAAGAACAACAGCACCTCCGGAGGGACGCTGACAGGAGAAATAAAAAGACGAACCAGGTAAGAACACCGAGAAGAGGGAAAACCTAAATACAAGAAACATAAAAACGGAAAGCAATACAATATTAACGCAATAAATACATAAAATATATATATGAAATATAAGGCTGAAAAGAAAAATAACTATAAATTAAATACAAGAGGAAAACAAAATATACACTGAAAACACCAAATAATCTAAAATATGAAAATCGAATACAAAATATTAGAGAGCAAAAAATTGGTACTTAGCTGTCTGAGGGAGCAGCAAAGAAACAGGAGGATTATGGGACTGGGCGTGATGATATTGGAGGCGCTGCCTGCTTATTGGCTGATGTTATTTGGATTTTTTTGTTCATATCTCTTTGCTGCTGTTGGGAATAAAGAAAGAGAATGGCATAATACGAAGTCTCCGTGTCTTAATAAAATCAAGTAATTTTCTTTGACAGTGTCACTTTAGATGTTGTCTACTAGTAGCCTATGCTTTAAAAAACATGGTATGCAAATGTCATTCTCATTTTCATATTATCCGTTATAAAAATGTAATCAAGAAACAATTTATTTGAAGCTATTGATTATTCCTCTGACAATTATGTAATCACTTATTTCTCATTATCTTTAGTGAAAGGATATAGTTTACATCACAAAGAAAATAAACCACAATTAAGATAATGTGGTATGGTATTCACCAATCACAATTTCATTTCAAATTAGAATCCTGTCAATTAAATCCAAATTAAAATTAAAATCTTAGTAGCCAAGATAATAAATGATGAATTTCAAAGAATGCTGCTCTCGCTAATCCATTCACACGTGACAGCATGGACATTCTGTTTGTTGTCTGTAGTCGGATTCCTCTTTTATTCTCTTTTCAGCATACAGTACTATTATGATTAAAGACTTTTGTCTCCGCCGTAATTATGTGAATACAAAATTGAATTACAATATAAAAAACATTCATCAAGAAATACAATTGCTGCATGCATTTTTTTACAATTTTATTCTGTAAAATTCTATCTTTAATTTCAAAATGTTTCTTTTTTATTATATATATATATATATACATATAAATATATGTATAAATATGTATACATATTATATATACAAACAAAACAAAGAATCAGTGCAAACCCAGCAAATACTATTTAAAAACACCTACTAACGCATAAATATTGGGGACTCCATCAGATTATATAGCCATATATTGCTCTCTGTATTTTTTCTGTGTAATTGTAGTTCTCAACCAGACTTTAGGGTTAAGCACCCCACCTATCATACAGGTATCTCATTAATGGTATCCAAAGAGGGCTTTATATTGCTGGAGAGTAAACAGGCAGTGCAGTGCTGCTGATTCAGCTAAATGGTAAGCAATATAAGTGTACTTTGATGTAGTGGTGGGCTAACCGATATATATATATAATCTAAATAAATCCCTAGTATTTTTGCTTCATGTATGTACATGATGGTCTTTTCAGCAGCACCCAGAATAAAAATAAAAAAATGTGTATGCATTTTAGGGTATGCTTCCATTTCTGTATGTATATATATATATATATATATATATATATACACAATATTTTGCAAGATGCACATTCATTAATTTTATTAATGACTTGTTTTGCAAAGTGTGCTTGTAATCTTATAAACCCAACAAGTAAAAACTGGTATTGTTCACGTTTTCCCAACAGTATTCCAGTGATGAAAAATAAAAATTTGGCTAGTTAATAAAGAAATCCCTTATTTCAAGAAAAAAAGCTCTCATGCTCTCATGTACAGTTTGTATTGTGACCCACAACAATTGAACTAATTTTACCATGTCCATTACCAGAGCAACATCATGTGATGTTTAGTTTAAAGCAGCTTGGGTAAACCCCATCTAATATATCTTCTCAGCCTTTTGGCTAAATCAAGTGAGAACCTTTTGAAGAAGCCCAAGGTGCACTATGGAGCCTATCGATTTGTTCCACCAGGACACTCATCATGTGATGTGGCTGTGTGGGGTCACTAGCTCACTTAACTGATTGTGTTCTTAAGTCACCAAAGAGATGAAGCCACATCTGTTCTTCAAACTATCCTTTCAAGCTTTAAGTGAATAAAATCCAAAAAGCTGAGGCATAAAACAGACACAAAAACCAGGTTCACAAAAATCACTAGTACAAGTAAAATAAGCAGAAAACAAAATAGAGAACAACAATTGATGCATGTTACGGACATGGAAACATATACATTCTGCAGTGGAAGAGTAACATATACAATACATGCACAGTGCTGCAGACAAGCTTGTCTTGTCTGTGCAGCAAGGGATGGTCATTACGCAAATGTATTGAAGTAATTGTTGTTGCTTGTGGCCACATCCAGTTTTTCATTGACGCTCGTGATGCACCTGGTTCTTAAGTTTTGTGCTTCCTAGAAATATTCTGTAAGACACCTTTTTACTTTTATAGCCTGTCTTGATTGTGTTGTTCATGCAGCACCTGGACTATAATTCAATTTTGTTTGACAAGTTAACTCTAGTTTTAGCTGGGTCAGTTTTGATTCGACCGTTTAGGATCAGACGATCTATGCATTTGCTAATCAAGTGAATACTGTTTATAAATACTTGTGGCATGTGGTGTTATTGTAGCCATAGATAAACATGAGCCATACTTTCCATTTCCTCAAGTCATATGGTTTTATACTGTATACATTTTGCATTGGTTGTCGTATGTGTGAAATCATAGATGTTAACATGACACTGTCATGAGAGAATGTTTTATTTTAAGACTGTACATGGTGTATAGCGTAGTAAGGTTAAACTTATATTTCTTTATTTTCTTTCTTTTTGGCTAAAACAAGAACTATATAGTCTTGTGGCAGTGCATCTTCATTGTCCTTCCATCTAGGTACATTTGTGGAAGAGATAGTTCAAATGGGACCCACATTTTCTTGTTCAAAGTAATAAAGATCAAAAATGAAGCAGGAAAAAGACATTATGTTTACCAGTGTAACCTATTTAGTAGAGATGAATATCCAAAAAGTGGCACAATGTAGGTACCTTCTGGCCCAGGGGGCATGTAAAGGCAGGTGGCTACACACAAACACACACACTTACTCTAACACACAGACACAAACTCACTGCGTCTAAAGCACACACTCACTATCCTTGTGCGCAACCTGACCTTTTCTTCAGAGAAGCTCACACAGTGCGAGCTGCTGCTCTTCTAGCGTAGGGTGATCAAACATTGTATTGTAACCCCACATTGTAAGCCCAAATTGGGGCCCAGACTGCCGCTGTTTATTTTATAAGGCTGACTCCCTAACCTCGTGTAATGAAATTGTGTTTCTGAGGCTGAGTTCATTAGGTCATCTGCATCGTGAGCGTTGTGACATTGCATGCATTTTTGCACCAATGGGAGCAACTATGGAAGCGGGGGAAAGATGAGCTATTAGCGCTACTAATTAGCATCAGTATCTCCTCACCATACAATGTGTTTCATGTCAGTGGATATACAGTCAATGCATGCAGCATATATAATCTGGGCTGGGTTAGAGTATTTGTAATATACAATCGCTATCTTGTTTATTGAAGGAAGCCCAGCTGCCTGTTTTAAAATTGTGTTCTATTTATGGTCCCCTGTACTGTGTGGATTCCAAAAGTAGTCATGCAACATGTGTTGAAGGGTCTTTTGTAAGTCTTGGGTTTTGTTGCTGCTCGGCGATGGTAAACCTAGTTCAAAGGCCAACAAAACCATGAAATCATGCCCTGTGCCCATGCTAGTGATTGGTTTTGCATTCCAGTGCATTATTAAAAAGCTAAGTAGCAGACTATCTGAATTACTGAAGGTTAGTACTTGACAGGCCTTTCATCAGTTGGAATGATGAGGGAGTGTAGCTGCAAATGTGTAGCCGTATAATACAGCAGTGCCTTGTTTAGTGGGGCAGGTACAGCTTCATATCCATTCTGTCAGCACATTCGAGCTCTAGGGAAAAACTAAGCTGTCACATGTTTTTTTTCTGCACAGTGGATTTACTTTTTTGACTATGGCAAATTTTGTTACTTGAAATTCAGCCAATGCGATCTTGTCATGCTTGCTTAATACTCAACCTGTCCACAATGCAATATTGGCATGATTTAATCAAGAGGTCCACTTTGCGCTGCTAGAATTCATTCCAAATGTACTTTATCAATGACAAAGATAATTCTTTATTTTAATGCGAGTCCCAGTAGGTTCTTGTCCTTTAACAAATGCTCCTATTTCATCATTATTGTTCTCACATTAAATTGGTATTTGTGGTTTTGTGTTTGTGTGTTAAGCACCTTATATGTTTCCCTAGAAACTATAAGGAATAATACATTGACAACAATATGCTACAGGGATAACTAAAAATAGTGGGCAATACTGTGAGATAGCTTATTTCTTATTTAATGCAGTAGAAACCCTTCTTCAAATGGAATAATTTGCTGTAGCTTTCGTATATCTATATGATCTATATGTAGGAGATAAAACATTTATTAACAATTAATATCTGAATTGAGATTTAGAATCACAGGGCTTATGTGTGCACAGAATTTGGAAAGTGATCTTTGGCTTAGCAACCAATGGAATAAGAATGATACATTGGCTCTATGATGATATGACATCTTTTGAAATAATGTCTCATTCACAGCCCCATAGTGAAAAAAAGAATGTTTTAGATAATCATGTGATAAGCGTGATCATTTACAGAGCATGTTGGAGAACATACACTGCACTCTTTCCATATCAGCATATTAATACACTGCAACTTTTGTTCCATAGAGGTCATTTGGTAGTCCCTCAATTATATTTATTTGAAGTACATACACAAGGCTTAGCATATGATGCCAATGTACATTCTTGTCGCACCATACAGTTATTATACGTGGACAAGTACTCATTTGGGGCCTTGTGTTGATTAACATTTTTAAATAACATATGCAACTATGTAAACATTCCTTTTCCAAAGTTAAGTTTATATTTTCTAACCTGTACTTGTTGATTTAAAAAAGCTACAATATATTAGCCTGTGTTTATGATATATACTGTATATATATTTATAGTGCTGTGCAAAGGTTTTAGGTGAATGTGAAGAAAATGCTGTAAAGTAAGAATGCTTTAAAAAAATAGACACGTTAATAGTTTATTTTTATCATTTAACAAAATGCAAAGTAAGTGAACAGAAGAAAAGTTTAAGACAAGTCAATATTTGGTTTTACCACCCTTTGCCTGCAAAACCGCGTCGATTCTTCTAGGTGCACTCCCACAGGGATATTGTAGGCATATACGTAGGTGTATGATAACACAATTATATCAAATAGGTGTTAATGATCAGCATTTTAATATGTAGACTAAAACATAATCATTAACCTAAACAGCTGTGTAGAAGAAGTAAAACTGGATGAGGAACTGCCAAACTAAATGCACAGAGGGGCTGTGGTTACTTCTCCAAGATGTTTGGAACAATCTACCTGCCGAGCTCCTTAAAAACTGTGTGCAAGTGTACTTAGAAGAATTGATGCTGTTCTGAAGGCAAAGGGTGGTCCCACCCAATACTGATTTGATTAAGATTTTTTTTTCTGTTCACTCACTTTGCATTTTGTTAAATGCTAAAAAATAAACATGTCTATTTTTGAAAGCATTCTTACTTTACAGCATTTTTTCACACCTGCCCAGTTTTTTGCACTCTACTATATATATATATATATATATATATATATATATATATATATATAGCCATGCTGATTGAAATAAACTAGTGTTTAATGCACTTTACTGCAAAGACCTGTTTTACTTTGGTTACATATATATATATATATATATATATATACTTACACTATATATATACAATATGCTGGTACTTGTGTATATATACAATATGCTTCTTCAAAACGTGTCACTGGTTTCCAAAGCCACCTGTTCCCAAGAAATCATTGTGCAGATAAATATTTATGGTGAACGTCGAATACTCAGGCAGTTTGCATTCCTTGCAATCTGATGCTGTACTTTCACTTCAAAGTCAACCAGGGTAATCTGGCAAGGGTCTAAACTTTGTTTTGCTTTAAAATAAAAATAAATGATTTATTGAAGGAATAGCAATCTGAGCCATTTGTTAAAAGAAGAATTCTTGGCTTGTGTTCAGAAAGTGAGTCTGATTTAAAGATCTGTAGCATATTGAGAGACTGTCATTGTGAAACCCTGAAAACACACATAACTTGTTTGAAACATTTTTGTACATTAAATTTATTGGATGCTCATTGATCATGGTGAAATGTTAAGAGGTTATTCTTCAAATTATAAATCACCATAAATCAAAATAAGCTACACAAAAATAATGTTTATAAATAAAAAACAATATTTGTAAATTACAAAACCAAACCATTCTTTTTCATTAGCATTTGGGGCAAAACTGAAGTGGGCTAAACAATAAAGCTGTCTGCAAAACACTAGCTGTTCACATTTGTAAGTATATGATGTATGGTTGTAATTTCAACATAAAAAATCTTAATTCCAAAGTAAGTAAAGGTGTGGTTTTGTTTTGGCTTAGTGTTCAGTTTGCTTCCTGCACTTTGTGAAGGACTATTTTACCATTTGGTCCTTGATTAAGGTGGCAAACACCTCTTCCCTCTGCGCAATGGTTTCCATATATGTAATCTGCTCTCATTGCATTAAGTGGAAAGGGCATCAATTGGACAGATTAGGGAAGGGGCATAAATGGCCTCTTTTAGGTTGATGAGTCTGAGGGTATCATTGGATGTTGTCTTTGCAACCTTGTTGCAGCCAGGGGAAGGCTTGTGCTTTTCAACCCATTTGACATTAGGCAGCCCTTTAATACACACATTCACCAAAGAAAGGATCCAGTCAGGAGGAAAACTCAGGGAGGGGGACTTACTTTTTTTCTACTATGTTTCATACTATGTTGTCCCTAGTTTGTTTTCTTTTCATTCTTGTAGTCATAGTGAGATGTTCCTATTCTCTGCTCCTTGATAGGATATTACTGAAGCTGAGTTCTGGCAATAGCAGAAGAAGCCAATTTTAGTGAGCACCTGCTTGAAATGAATCTGTGAACAGCAGATATTTGTGGAGTTGCCAGGTGTGTGCCACATCTTGGTGCATGTGTCGTTTTTGGGTAAGGGAGTTCGTTATGGTAAGGCTGTAGCCGTAACCAGTCATGAGTATTCTTGAGGTTGAAAGGAAGACACATGCTCAGCAGAAGGGAAAGAAGACAAATATTAATTTAGCTGGATATTGAACTATATTGAACTATATGACTATACCCCATACTATGAATATGCACTATATGACCAAAATTACTATTATAATAATCTTTCACCTCTTTTTGGTTTTGAGCGCCCTTGTCTGGGCTTTCTTGTCAAAGTAGATATAGTTAAGCAGTTTCAATAACATAGTTACAATAAATGCATCATAGTTATTAAATGTATCATATTAATGTATCATATCTGCTTATAGGTTTTGTACAGAGGACCGGTAATTTCTACTTTATTTGTATAATATGGTTGCAGCTGAACAGGGAATTGTATCTGTTTTTACATCCTCCTGGAACTGCTAAATCAATGTGTTAGTTTTTACGGGAACTCAGATTCTGGGATACACTCCAGTCCTACCTGTTAAGAGCAACAGTTGCTTTGTTGATTTTCCTGCAATAGAGGGGCTTGGGAATTTACACAGCCTGAGCTGCAACATTTCAGGATGTTTAAGTGTGCCATTTTATTTTTAGTTTCAGCAGCTCTGTTTACTTTTTCACTTCAAGAACACCAGGAAGTTGTTAAAGCAATGTGTGGGACAAGTATACCACTACAGGGAAAAATGCTAATTTATTCCTGCTATGTACAAATACCTTTCTAATATGATGTACATTACAATAAATATATAGTTTTCCAAGTGGTGGGGTTTGAATCTGGTATCCTTCACACGTTATAATCAACCTGTGCTTTAAAGAATAGTTGATTAACAGATATATATGTTTGTTCCTATTCATGCAACAGTACGTAATCATTTGATCATGGTAAGAAACGTAAATAGAAACCACAGTGCCCTGGTGTAAAAATTACCCCTGGGCCCCCCCACTTCACCAAGCAACATGTCTCTCAGTGCAGCCTTTGCCCCAAAGAGCTTGTGAGTCCCTTATTTGCCCTCAAACAGCTTGTGAGTGCCACTCTGTAGTATCTTTATGCCAGCTTGTCAGTGCCCCCAAACAGCTTATCTGTGCCTTCTTTGCCTCCAAAACCCCTGGGTTTCTGTCTCTTCGTGCTGGTTCAAAATTGTTTAGGGCCTTTTGTCAATGATTTTGAAGGCTGGATCCCACTTTCCATATTTTTATGTTCTTAAAACAATACTCTAGATTACATGCTTCTGGGAAGATTCCTCTTTACATTTACCTCAACTGTGTTATACTCATATTGTGTAACGTTCTAGGGCTTTATAAATAATAATAATAATAGCTGCTCGCCTAATACTGTCACATCAAAAGTTTGATTTTAGAATGAAAGGCTCTTTAATGCTATAACAATCTATAACGATTCTTGGATTAATAATTTTATTTTTTCTAAATCAGGAGTCCCTTTCTTTGCTCTGTTTCATTTGTATATAAAATCATCTAGACTGGTATATTCTTTTTTTATTTGTGGGGGTCTGCAAATGTGATGCACCTTCTATGAGATATGAGATATAAGTGTCTATGTGACTAATTTTGAAACCTAATGTATTGTCTTTAGCAGAAATGATAATGTATGGATATCACCTGGCGCATTACTGACATTACTTACATTCTAGGGTAATCAAGGTGCTCCCACTTGTGCTTCAAGAATAAAAAAAACCTTATCTTGTAGTGAACTGGGCAGGGCCCAACCGGGTGAAGCATGCTTAAAAATGGGTGTAATATGGTATGACCACCTATGGGTCCATCAAGAAGTTGCATTGATGTCATAAACTTAGTCTACCCAGTGCCAAATCCAGCACATACGAGGAGGGTGCTATATACATTCTTTGGCATGGTAGCATTGTTTGGTAGCTCAGCTGATGATGAGCACTGTGTACTGAAAGGAAATAGTACCAGATAACCATAAAAACTTGTTCCTACCAAAATGTTCTGTCTTTCTTGTAATGTGGGAAACAAAGTATTATTTAATACAGGCTATTTTTTCAAAGCAAATAATCTTGTTTTATTTCAGGCTCCGGGCTAATTTGTGTAATTACATGTGATATGAGCAGGGCAATAACTACTCTCAGGTTGTATAGAGCAGATCATTAAACAGGAAAATATTCTAGCTGTAGCTGACGCCAGATCTGGCATACAGAAGTCTCAGGGGCAAAGAGAACGCCATAAAACTGCATTTTTACACATATCATACTCGTATTTATCTCTATTACCCCCAAATGACACTCTGAGCAATGCACAGATTCTTACAACTTTCCTTCATAAATGTAACTGGAAAGTGTGAACTCAGCAGGGAATGAAGGTAAAATATCACTAGAAAAATAAAGGACAGGATGAAATTAGATGTAGAACCACTTCTAAATAACTAATGCTTTAAATTTCATTTAGGAAATCTTAAAACCAGTCTCGTGGGTCAATGTAAAACCCTTAATGTATATTTTAAATAGGTTCATGGCACTCTTTATAGAAAACAAGTTTAAAAACAGCCTGTTGGGATCATTTTAACGCAGGTAGATTTTTTCAAGGCTTTCCTTCTTTCTGAAAGGGTATTTTTTAGTATGAAAATAATTGAAATGAACAATTATAAACAATTTATAAACCTATGTATGTGAGCTTTTATTAAAATTATCTTGTTTGCACATCCCGTTGTGCATTTAAGAACATACCATGTCTATTAACAGATGCTGTAAATTATACTGCCAGCTGTCCCAAGGTGGTTGTATGATTCCCATAATCACTACCTTTGTCCCATACAATAAGACGTTTAAAGTCTTTATTTTTACTTATCTATTGGGCTACTTTAGAAATATGACTTCAGGTAAAACCAACACTCCAGGGAAATCTCATTTACATCTCATGTACCACACTTCCTGGTGGTGGAGGTGTTTCTTTTTCACTGTTTTATTTGCTGATCCTTATATCTTGTCATACGAAAGAATGGAATGAGTCCAATCTGTGGCCATGCAGACAGATGATCTTCTGTTGTATTACTATTGTTAATTTCGTGGATATGGGCTCTAAATTGTGTGGAGAATAAAAAGGGTGAAGTGCCTGAATGTGAATTTGGTCAAGGCTATATGCTCGTGTAGCATGCGGCTGAGCATATCCAACTGCTGTCTGCATGCTTCAGCCACTGGAGTGGCAGATCGGGTGAGTTTTCAGTGCTGTGGGCAGTGACCGACCAGGTATTTCTGTTAAAGAATAAACAAAAGAGAGTGATGGTGGTACAATAAATACTACAACGTATATCCCAAAATATATAAATTAGGCTGATCAACAAGTGAGTGTAGCAACTCTTGTACTTAACTTAAAAGTGAAGGAGAACAGAACCAAACAACCTGGATCACCACCAATGAAAACAAGGATCTATGGATTTCTGTTGTCTTCATATTGTGTATCATGGACATATAGTGATTACAGTGATATAGATTCCCAGTGAGCCATTTCCATGGAATTTATTTTCAGTAAAGTGTAGATAACCTTCTAAAAAGTTTATACCGGAAACCGAAGATATGCTTGCATGCTACGAGATACAAGACTGCTTATTCAAAAATAATGCATTTTTATATTAAATAAGATATTGATACAATGTTATCAGGATGTGTGGAATAAGAGTGGCTGGTTTAATATCTACAAGAGGAAAAGTATTAAAATGTTCTGAAAATTTTGAAGAAACATCAAAAATCCTTTAATTTAAATGCCAGCCTTAAAGAAGCTGTAGGATATCTGTGTCGCTTCAAATGAGTGCAGTTAAGTCTAGCAATTAAATGTTGCAGCAGCAGCAGCGTTTTCACTTAAATTGAGACTTTGCAATTAACTAGGGGTACTGCTGTGAAATGAAAGTGTCAAAGTGTTTCATAGATCATTATTACCAAAATAGTTCATTATTTAAATGTTTGGTTTGAATGATTGTGGAAATATTTCTTAGTGAAATTAGGCAATATAGGACAGTGGCATATTTTGGCCCCAGCTGCCCCTGACCACTTACCTACTGGGGCGTCATCCTCTATGCTGATCATAGTTTTCTAGTACTGTAGAAAAGGTGAAGAGAAATTTAAAACCAGAAAGTCAGCAGTATAAACATGACAGGAGACATCAAAGCCAGGCCCTGCCTACATAAGTCTACAACGTGCAGTGTTTATTGTGGTTAAAAATGCCTAGTGCACACATTCCCAACACAGGCTGAGCAAAAAAGGGTCCCTGGAAACATGGCTGACATTTCAGTGTGTAGGTTGTATTCCGCCGCCAAACAAAGACAAGGTGTGTGCTACCCTATATTCCTTAAATTAGACCAAACAATGTCTAGTTAAATTATACAACTGTAATCTTTATTTTGCATAAACCCTTAATGTTTGGTGGGTACACATTCCATGTGATGTGTCCAGTTACAGGTTTTGACCTTTTTTGAGGGCCCTAGTTTTCTTTTTACAATAGCTGTTTGGCAAACCTGGTAAACTGACCAACCTTAGAAAAGCAATGACACAAAAAGTAAGCTGTCAACACTAGTGGGCCTGTCATCTGTTCTGGATTTCCATATTATATACCTATTTTTTTCCCTGTCAAAACATATCTAACAAAGCTTTGCTAGGTTCTTAAATAGTAATTATTCACATGCCAGTGTTCTTTTTGTCTTTCTCCTCTAGTTGACATATAGCTTTGCTTATTAATGTTTTAAAATGGTGAAATAGTAGCAAAATACTTAGTATACTTAGTATAGTACTTCAGCCCACAAAGCAAATTTCCCGGACCCATAGGTCTCCCAGCTGCCATCTGTTGTACCTGAAAAGTAGGAGCTGAAGAGCCTCCTATGTCAAGTGTGCCTTTTACCATGGGACAAGGACAAGCCATTTTTTTTTTACCAATAATTATGTAGATTGAAACATTGTCTGCTTTTCAAAGTCAGAGTTGACTTAACACTTTGTGTTCTCTGCGGAAAAAAACCCCCAAACCTGAAAAATGTACATTGAAGATAATGAAACTAATAAGAAGTAAGTTATCATCGGCCTTGTATAAATCAAACAGGAGAAATCATATAAAAGCGAGGGGGGTTCACAACAGCTAATTAACTTGATCAAGAAACAAAGCTTGTATTCAGTTATAAACCCTTGTCTCTCTGGTCAGGACAATAGATGTTCTGAGATAAAGTAATGATTCCAAGTGTAAAATATTTGCTAACTGTCTAGTCATTGCTAACGTAAGGTTGAATTATTCTAAACACCAGAGCTGGAAACAAGGTCAAGACATTTTCAGTATTGTTTGGTGTTTCCAAGATATTTATCCTGCAAAGCAGAGGCTTTGTTATCACTAAGCTCTTGTTTGGATCTAACATGATTTATTACGTTAGCTGCCTGCAGAAAAGGATCGTTCTTCAGTTTACAATTCCTTAGAAGTGTTTCATCAGAGCACTAGTTAACTGGGGTTTCTTGTTTCTTTTTCTTGTTGCCAGTGGTTGTAGTGCTATTCCAGTATATCACACAATGACCACTGTATAAGTGTTTTTTTTTTAAAGTCTGACAGAAAAAGGGTAGGTTAGATAACCTATGGCGCATCATAAAGCCAAGCCCACGACCCTGGTTTAGTTAAAAGTGATACATTAGGAAATAAGGGCCCTTAAAAGAAGGGTATAAGGTAGGAACAAACATTAGAACGTACATTATTAGAATATAGTATTGAAAATGTAATTAGGTGAACAATATGTTTAAAATTATCATTGGCAAGAAAAGCCCGGTATGTGACAATGGCTCTACTGGCATTTGTGAACTGCTAAATATTAAATAAACATCGGAATTTGACAAAACACTCATTCTCCATATCGTACATTTACCTCAGCTGATAAACCAGCCTTAATAAAGCTTAGGATATGCACACTGAATAATAAACATGTGAAAAGTGCATAGATATGTAAAGCTAAACTGCCACACCTCATATAATTAGTCAAACACATTTAGCACACACCAGTAAAACAAAAAGTAATTTCACGACAAAGCTGACTCTTCGACCCTACAACAACCGAGTCTTCATTGGAGCAATATGTTAAGAGCAAGAACGGAAAGGCAAAGCAGACTCAGATGAAGACCCAGTTATTGTAAGGTCAAAACATCATTTTTGTTTTGAGACTGACTCATTAACCCCTTCAGTCCCAGGGGTTTTTGGTACCTCAAAGCCCAGAGCAATTTTGCCATTTTTGCGGTATGTCGGTTTAGCGATTATTCTCCTTTTCTGTGAATAGTGTACCCATGTAAACTATATATTGTTTTTTCAAGGAGAGATAGAGCTTTCTTTTGATACCATAGTTAGCTGAATAGCTGAAAATGTAGGATGAGAAATTTAGTAAAAACTACCAAAAATTTGAAAAAAACCCTACTTTTTAAATATGTTTTCCCACAAAATTAGGTAAAGGGATGGAAAATCCCCTCCAAGTTTATCAATTTAGGTGTCCTGGTTTCAGAAATACTTAATTTATATAGATTTTCCATACTTTCCCAGCAGTAGGGAACATACTATAAGGTGTACATTATTCATAGAATTTTTATGCTTATGGCTCAACGGGTTTGGGGGTTATGAACGGGGGCAGGAGGGTTATACTTTTTAGATGTTGTGTTAGGACAATGGGATGTAAGGGTTTTTTTCTTTTTTTATTATCTTTTTTATATATATGTTTTTATTTTTTGTATTTTTTCAGTGCAGTATGGTTAAAGGTCCTCTTAGGGACCTCTTGAACATGTTATTAATGCCAGTGATGTCACAATGACATCACTTAGCTCACTTTATTGTTATTTAAAAAAAAAATTTGATATTTTAGTGATTTTTTTTATTTTTATTTAATCACTAACAATTTTTTTTTTCTTCGTTTCGTTTTTCAGCATGGGAGAAGAGTGAGAAACTCCTCCCTGCGACCCCCCTGCACCGATCACACTGTGATCTCTATGCAAGTCCCCACAGACTTGCATAGAGATCACAGTGTCTGTGATCTGTGCCTCATAGGAGTGATCGGATATCCCAGCAGGGTCAGGACAGATGCATTTTTTGGACGTACCGGTGCATCCATAGGGGACAGTAGGGGTTAAACAACTTTGGTTGCAATTATGTAGTGAAGTGTGCTAGCTGTTTTCCTTATTCTTAACACTGTGCATGTCAAACATAAGTCTTTACATTTTTTTGCTATTAGAACGACAAGAACAAATCAGAATCATTAGTTAAATTTTCCTCATTAAGAAAATATATAAATCAAGATAAATTTGATTATAAATTTATAACTCATAATGGTTGGACATGATTCCAGATTTTCCAATTCGAATTATCCAATTTCTCAGTTTAATTTTCTTACATCCAATGAACACAAAATGTTTATTACATGTTTTATATTAGAGGAATAAAAATATAAATGTAAGAAAGTAGTAAGATAAAAGTGCTTTTTATCTACTACCGATTGACCTTTTAAAACTAGACCTGTTAATTTTTGAAGGCTATTCTGACTGAATTGAAAGCTGTCATTGTTCCGAAACATAAACATTTAAAGAGCTTGTAACAATCTCTTCACTTTAAGATACACCCTAATAGGTTGTGTAAGCAAATAAATGGTAAAAGTTCACTCATCTATCTCAGAGTGAATAGCAAACTCAGGTTTCCTACTAGACTTATGTTTAAAATTCCCTGATCAGACTGTAAATTCTCAGTTGTTAGTTTTAAAACTCTCGCTACTTAGTGCTATCCATTTCAGAAAAGTTTGAGTAGGCTAATCCCTTTTATACCTGAAAGAGATCACGTCTACACTGTGGGATAAAAAGGGTGGAGTGTTGGATGAGAAGATGCGACTCGTGACCCCACCCTGTAAACGAGATACTTAAATACAATGAACACAAATCATCAAACAACTGATAAGCTGCAAAGATCTTACAGTTTAGTGCTAGACTAACAAATTACAGACAAATTAAGAGTGAAAGTTTATTTTCTCAAGTGCTATGAAGCAGAGTGGGGCAATTGCCCCAGGTGGCACTTTTGAAGAGGTGGCACTTTGCACCCCAAGCAGTAGCATTCCCAAAGGGGGGTGAGGGGGGCAGTCCGCCCAGGGTGCCACTCATCAGTGTCCGGTGGCCTGACGGCCGCCTAACATGGGCCCGCAGGAGGTGGCACATGCAGGCTGCTAAAGGGGGGCAGACTTGGCACAGGCAGGCTGTTTCAAAGGCAGATGTGGCATAGGCAGGCTGCTTCGGGGCAGCGGTGGCACATAAGTGCCAAATATCTTGCTTGCAATCTAACGATAACTAGAAATAGTATTAGCAACTTATACGCATTTGTCATACCATCATTGTGGATGTGGTGGTTAAAATCAATCACAGGTTTGTACATTTTATCCAATCAAAACTTTATTTCTGATTGCTAACATTTTCCCATTAAAGTTGCAATGTAAATAATATGATGTATCCATATATCACTCATTTAATATTTCTATTACGTCAGGGGTTATTGGAGCATAATCAAGTATTTTCAATAATTCATTTTCTTTTTATCCCTATATAAAATGTGCACATTGGTGGACACTTGACTAGGGATCTTGGTGCCTGGCACGGGATCAGATTTCCTGCCTTGTGCTTATGTCACATGCACTTCCGGATGTAGAAGGGGGCATGGGTGCATTACCACTGGGAGTCTCAAGTGCACTCCTCACCTTGTGGCACATGGGGCAGCTCTTGTGATATATGCCTCCCATGAAATCTACTCTTGTAGTTGTGTCATGTATTTCACAGATGTTGGACTGTCACAGGTTTCCAGTAACAGGTATGTTGTATAGTAATACTAGGTTTATTACAGTTAATATAAAAAGAGCTTTCCATTACTACTAGCTAGTTTAGTTGGGGCAGCCCTGCTTCATACTCAAATTCAACAAATACCATACGTGTCTGTATACACAGTGGCAACACAGTTTTCTTTGTACATCCTAACCTGAAGTGACATAACAGAAAGAAACAAATAAAGAAGGAACAAAAAAAACGAAAGCCCCTTTTTTGTGCTTTTGTGGAAAACTATTTCAGGTCTATTACAGGAGCTCTTGAAGTGATAAAGTAGACTGTTCCTATGGCGATTACAGTCAGGATTCTCACCGACTAACGTGACTATAATGAATGATGCATAGAGAAGGAGGACATTTGGATATGTTATGACGCCCCTAGTGACATCACAGGTTGAAGAAGAGTACATTTGTAAATGGTGAACTTTTTCCCCTGGTTTGAGCATTGCTCAACCCTAAATACTTTGTGAAATCAGCTTGGGTGGCAGGGAATAACTCAGTTTCAGTCTGCTCTCTGATTGGAACTTCATGGCTTTTATCAGACTGATACCTTCTCTCAAACTCCTGCTGTGCAAACATGTATTCCTACTAAATAGTCCATCTGTTTCCTCTAGACCTCCTGGAGCTGGAAGATCTTTCTCCCACAAAAAGTCAGAACACATACAAATCTAATTATATTCACTGTCTCTTGATATTAGTTCAGTGAACATCCTACAGCATGACTCATTCACTACCACATCACCATTCTGTCCAATAGTGATCTCTGTATCTCTGGTACCATGCACTTTGTTTAGAATGAATTTTAAATTTACAAAATAGCAAATTAAAGTAGTAATGCTTAAAGCCCATACTTATAAAAGTCCACATAGTGAGACAGAAGGATCTTACATTATCAAACTTTTTTTTTCTATAATGACATTAGTGACATCTGATTAAACAGTAAGGTACTATTTCCCCAAAATATTTCAAAACTACCTACTACAGTGCCCTCATGTGCCTGACACAACTATACAATTTCCCTCTCTCTCTTTCTCTCTCTCCCATCTCTCTCTCTCTCATTCTTTCATTCTTGTTAAAGATAAAGGTAGCTCCTTTGAAGGAGAGAAAACTAATAAATGGCATAGCTTAAAAGTCTGAATTTGGGAAAGAGACAGGGCATAAAAGCAAGAGGAAGGAGTGGGGGTCAAGGAGAGGTGAAGTGTTTTTGTAACAAGCTGCAGGGGGCTTTGATTACAATAGAAGATCGTTTTGTTAAATGTAAAGGAAATGTGATGTTCCACTCGTTCTAATAAAAGCCCATTAAAATAGGAAACGTTGCGGCATCAACATCTGTTCCAATTGATAGGAGGGGATTCTTGGGTTTCTGGGAATTATTTACAAATTGGGCATCCCATTGTGGGTAGTGGGACCAACAGAATAGTCCTGAAGTTAGTAATTATTCTTAATGAATCACCCAAGTTTCTCCTGTCCTGAAGGACTGCATTCCCCATCTTCTGTCATGTCATTGCATTTATCCAAATTTACAGGGTTATGATTCCATTTTAGAAAACAGTATTTTTCTATTTTATGGGATATGTGGTATCTAATGTAAATTAATGTAATGCAAATAATAATAAGGAAACAGTACAATAACAAAAAGAGGATTATACAAGGTTTACAAATTTAACAGGTTTATTTTATGTTAGTTGCAGTGAGATAAAACCTAACTTTGTAAGGGCCAACTTAACTAATTTCACAAGATGGCATTTTCATTCTTTTATAATATTCACCAATTGTATTTTTTTAATAACACCACAATTCACTCACAACCTACAAATAAACCCCAGTAATGTTAAGCCTTTCTGGACCCTAATGTCATTCTAATGTCATACCCTGACATGAATAAATGTTTAATCTTGGGCAAAATAAATGTGAATCAATATCAGGGCATTGGTTATACAGACAATGGCAATGATTAGAAGTTCAGAGCTGGAAGAATGATATTCAATGATAAGGTCATAAAGTGCCAAAAGATTTAGAAGCTCATTATCCAAAGGACTCTTAATGCTCTCAATTACTCCTAATGAAGCATTCACTAGATCCTAATGAACCATTAATGCTTTTCATGCATTTTTGTCAGTATAGAAAAATGACATTATCTTCAATTCAGCTTAAAAAAAGCTGTGGGGTGCAAATTTGAAGTGGTATTTTCTCAGAAGCATTTGATGATATCCTGTAAATTTTCAAGCAAATCTTGATGTCGTCTTTTCAAACTACATCATAAAATCTTTTAGGATTTTTCTGTGTTTTGTCATATTCTTAGTGTATAATCTACTTGCATTGCACCCAACAGTTGACTAAGCAGCTAAAATGTATGTAAGCCTATTTTAGTTTTTAAATGCATTGTTTTAAAATTTAGATCTTGGTATAAACCCTTACAACAGCTGCTTGGATGAATAATACAGGGAGTCCTATTTCTGCATCCCCTGTTAACGCTATTCTTTTCAGTAAATTGATGTAAATGTTTGACAGCTGCATGGGATTGACATACCATATCAACTAGGGGGCCTCGTGTCTGGTGGTCCAGTGGTTGTGGAATATGAAGGTATAATCTGGCTTCCTGGATGATAATAAGAAATCTGCAGATCTTTCCAATTGGTCCATGGGCCTAATAGAGATGCCCAGTGTGCTAACAGCTCTGTCTACATGCCACTAAACTATACTTGCTATCTGAGTGAGAATCAGATCTTCCACACAGGCAAGACTCAAAAGCCGGCCAACTTTTCGCGTTCGTCTTAGTGGGGGGGGGGGAAATCTTCGTATTCCACGAATATTCGCCTGTTCCTGTGTTCGGTTCGGGCGAATATTTGTGTACATTTTTCGCGTTCGTTTTTTCTTCTTCTTCATATTTTGTAGAAGGGGTTAATACGGGGTTAATATGGGGTTAACGCGGTACGCAGCAGCTTTGGCGCCAGGATTTTAAAGGTCCATATGAGCAACTCTATTGGTCGCGAGCAGGGGCCTCATGTGCCATCAACACATACATACAGTACCTGCAAACTTTTCAAGCGCATTATTGTTACAATATACCGCAAACCTGGAAAGTGATTATTGTAAGCAGTAGGAGGAATAGGTATATAGAACTCAAACACATACCAGGTCAACATTGGGGTCCAGAAGAATAAATACCACAGCCTCCAAAGCAAACTTACTTGGGCCATGTGAAGTGACGTATTCTGGGCTAGATCGACAAGGCCTAGGGTGGCAGGTTCAGTGAGCAGCAGTCCCCCTGTTACCAAACTGGTAGGCAGGTTGCGCTCATTGCTGTTTAGCGCCCCCAATATCCAACTGCTCAATGCGCTGGTTACAGGGGAGATCCTGAACTGGCCCATTCATACTATGGACTTTAAAATGTGGAGCGCAGCCATCTGTCACATATAGGCGCTCTGTGTCTTAAAGGTACGGCACACCTTTTAAGGCAGTACAGACTCCTATGAGGAAGGGGGCGGCTGGGGGCGCTGCCCAAGGTCGGGCCTAGGGCATCACAAAAGGTAAATGCATTGATGGTCATGTGTCCTTTATATATACCATGCTAGGATACGGTGTTATATCCTGACACTCAGTACAGAGGACAACTGTGGAGGAAAGGTCTTGTGGGGAGGCTGAGACTTCTTCCCTGGGTAAGGCTTAGGGCAATGCTCCCATCAAGTTTAGCTAAAAGGCTAAGAAGGTAGCAGTGCATCTAAGATGCACTTCAACAGTAGGGCTTTAGACTTTCACCCTTTTGTGAGTCATTTATAGTGAATGAGTTTGGTAGTAAGATGCACACAATTGCTTCTGTTTTTCCTACAGATTTATTAAGTATGCCAAAAGATAATGGAAATCAATCAGATGCTAGTTTAAGCATGCTCTAAAGTGAACAGAGTGATGACATGTTTCTTTTATGATATAAATCATCAGAGGGAAAGAATGTTTAAGAACTGACACCATAATGTCTCTTTCAGATAGCAAAGAGATATACCTTCCCATTAGTGCAGAAACTGGATCTAAATGGTATATGAACAAGAAATATTCATTGCAGGGTATGTGAAGTTGTGATAACACATACTAGAAATGCTTTACAGCAACCACTTTGGAAGAGAACGTTTTTATCCATTAACAAAAATATAAATTCAGAAACCTGATATTTGATATAGTTTGATAATATGTTCATCGTTTGTTGATTTTATGGCATGTTTTAACAATTATTAAACATTCCAAAGTAGAGTGGAATACTTTTTTGTGGACCAGCTTTCATAAAGTTCAGTAAAAATAAATTCAGTCACATAGGCTTTGTGATATGAAATGGAGACTTATAGGTGAGTAGTTTAGGAAAGGACAGGAAAGTGTAAAAATAAAAGCCCTTCTCTTAGTTCATCTCAAAGGGGAACTCTCAGTTTTTGTTTCATTAGTGGCATCTGGTGGCCCTATTTGTAAGTAGGGTATCTTGTAATGTGTCTGTAGTACAATAGGTAGTCATTAGTTTAATTAATACTAAGCACAGTATAACCTACTTAATGTTTTGCATCTGTGTCATGAGTTCTGGGTTCACAGTTTACATAATCCTGCCTTAGTTAGTCTGATGCTTTTCCATGACAGACTTCATGAGGTGGTACCAGCCATAGCAGATGTCCTATGTGTGAATCTGTGTATCGCTAAAAATAAAACTGTGTTTTGTAGTTCTTACAGCAATATGTGTCTCGCGTATGTGGAATTAGATGGCATTTTTACGGTACAGTACAGTGTCTTGATCTGCAGGAGGTATCTGGGTTGCAAGGACAAGTTAATGGGTATGTAGGGAACATACAGTTAAGTGAAAAATGTACTAATCAGGTTTAAGCTAAAGCATTAAGTATGTATTACTTATAAAAAAGTATTAGACCTTTGTTACTGGTGTGGGGTGGCTCAGAAATGTGATTGTTTTGTGTAGGCAGATCAAACTACCGTATATCAAATATCTGTGTTTGTAGTTTGTTAATGCTTGTACTCCTGTTATAATGTCATAGCAATTATTGTATGTCCAATATTTGTGTGAAAACATTCATTGTTGTTTATACTCTTGTATATCCAAGTCTGGAGTATAAATGTTGAAAAATGTTGGTAAGAGTTAAAGAGATGACCTGTTTTCTATCAGAGGCTTGCTACATGTAACAGTCAGTTTTCAGATAACATATAGGAAATCACATTACATTGAAATCAAAGAAAATTCACCTCTAGCTGTATTGACTCAGACCAGCCTGTGCTAGAATACTTCAGGCAGTTTTCATTAATTAGGTTAACTTTACTTCAGGCAGTACGCAAGAGCTAGAAGACTTTACTTCAGGCAGTACGCAAGAGCTAGAAGACTTTACTTCAGGGAGTACGCAAGAGCTAGAAGACTTTACTTCAGGCAGTAGGCAAGGGTTAGAAGACTTTACTTCAGGCCGTAGGCAAGAGCTAGAAGACATTTACCTCAGGCAGTAGGCAAGAGCTAGAAGACATTTACCTCAGGCAGTAAGCAACATCTAGAAGACTTTTACTTTACATTTACTTTACATTTTACAGCTAGGCGACGTTTACTCCAGGGAGTACTTGGCAGTTAGAATACCTTTAATTGAAGCAGTACTCAGGAGCTAGAAGACATTTACTTCAGTTGCTCTGACTTTTAAGGCTATTTTGTTATGGTCTTTGAACCCACTAATATCAAACATAAGCAGCAACCGCAGCCTTAATTAGAACTGCAATTGTGTTTATGAGTTAGATTCTGTAGGCCTTTTTAGGGTAAGTGGTTTGGATATCCCTTGACAGTGACTCTACCATAGGAAAGAGCAGCAGTAGAAGTAGAGCGCTGCAGCCATGTTTCAGCGATAGTAAGGAGGTTGAGGTGGTTAGAAAGAAAAAAGTCATATGATATGACATGACATAAATTCTAGCTGATAGGGAAGATTGTGTTATTGTGATTAAAATTATAGCTCTGGAAACACATTGAAGATAGATGGATCTTAATATTCTTAAACACATATAATTAATACATTTCACCCATCATTAGATATAAGACAATATCAATTTATCAATATAATGACCCAAAAACATAGTACTCTAGATCATTTTAGGCATATAACTTGGATCACTGTGCCAGAATCTCCCTAAACATAAACCTGGGGCTGGCCCTACCATAAAGGTGTCCTAGGGGACTTCTGAGCTGGCCAGGGATGTTGCCACCAAGTGTTCTACTTTGTTAGTGTATGCAGGAGTGCATTGGGGAACATAGTTTTCTCTGGGTTCTAGCAAAGGACAGAGGTGTGTAGAACCCTAACATGCCTAGCATGGGAGAAATTCTAAAGTTTATGTCTTATCTTGCGTGCTTTCTTTGGATCTAAATTAACAGCCATTAGTGATTAACCAATGTGTTTTGCCTTATACAGTACTGGCTAGACTTTACATAAAACCTTTTTCTAAATTATTTTTCATTAAGCTTCTAGCCTTTCTGAATTGCTGCATCACTGGCTTTGTATAGCACAATAGCCTTTTTTCAGAAAATATAAATCAACTTGCTATTTCAGGAGCTCCAAAGCAGGGTTTCAAGCACTGCACTCAAGAATATTAATATTCATACAATTTCCTGTGAATGAACAGGCTATTAGACAAGCAGCAATTCATCATAGAGCCCCATTCACACATAGCTTGTGTGCAGTACACATTGTGCGTTCTCAGAGCCATAAGGTCATACATAGATTCAGGAAATAATATTAAACCATCCACATGCATCCATAAGTAATTAATCACTTATTATAATCAGTTTGTAGCTAATTACTAAGATGCCAACATATCACCATTCTCTTTCCAGACTCTAGAATAGAGGGAGGAGGCAAGGTACTATACAGTCACATAGTCCAAAATGTAGGGGGGCAGCGGCATATTTTGTCACTATTACTGGCACTAAACAATGAAGCCCTCTAAGATGTAAGTTCACATCGTCAAAGTGCATCTGTTTTTCGTGGTACTTATTTTTTTTATACCTTTTTCAATTATACACAGGAGAACAAAGTTTTTTTTTTAGAATCAAAAACAGAAAAATCAGAATAAGTCTATTTCATCAGGGATTTTGTATTTAAAATAGAAAAGCAATGTAAATATAAACAATTTTTATATTTTACGATAGTTTCCTACCTCCCTATGTTAAATACAACAAGCTCAGCTGCTGTAGTTAAAAATACACAGGCTGCAAATGAAAGGTCTGTATTTTGAGTAAAACCAAAAGAATAACACTTAACTTTCAAAGCAACTAAAAAGGGGCTAAATAACCATGTCAGGACCATTTTATCTACCATCTATTTATATGTTTGTGTGTTTTCATAGGGCCAACGAGAAGACTAGCATTTCTTTGTTCTTCTTTTGGAAGAAACATCTGGATGAGGGTCCCATGACAATTGGTCCTTCCTAGGCATGCTTACGGGTAATGAGAGGAGATCTGTTTCAGTATTGGTTCAGTATTGGCTGACTAATGTAATTGCATGGCTAGAGCAATGCTATACAGGAAGGACTTTAAAGACAGCTGGAATGTACACAAGACAATGTTTGTTCTAAATCCTCCTGGATCCTGCATACATTCCCCAAGGACCTTTTAGTCAAAGCTGCATAGTTGTCTGAATCAGTATTTTGAGCTTCTTTAATTAATGGTTTTCACCTATTTGCTTAAATGTTCTGGATACATGACCAACTCTGATTTAATATTGAGTGATTTCACCTTTCTATGATTTCCTAATTATTTCAAATCAATGTTGGGAAACAGGAATTAATGTGACACTCTGCAGAATAGAGTAGGAGAAGCTTTAAAAGTAAATGGCATACAACATATGTGAAGTTGTGGAAAATCCCAAAACACTAGCATAGACACCTGTCAATAAAATACCAGTAACAATGCCAAAAAAAGCAAACCATGGGTAGGTTTGAAGAGTCTAATAAAATACCAAAATCTGTGTTGGTGATTGTTTCTTAAAGTGTACACTTTGGTGAAACATGTGGGTGGTTTATATCAGTTTTGAAAAACAACATTACATGACGCTCTCCTCCTTCACATTATCTTCCTTATTCTTATATGTCCACTTTTATTTTTTTATACAAAATTTATCTTATCCCCTCATGTCTACATAGTCATTTAGGTTGAAAAAAAGACACAAGTCCATCAAGTTCAACCTTTCTTTTGCTGTTCTTGACTTTAAAATCAACAAGTTATTTCTTACTGTAAAGAACCCTTTTGGCTGCTTTAAGCGAAAACTCCCTTCTTCAAATCTGAATGGATGTCGACTTGTTCTCTGCACAGTCTTATTAATGAACAAGTCATCAGAAAGCGGCTGGTATTCTCCCTGTATCTATTTGTATAATAATTTCAGATCCCTCTAAGATGCCTCTTTCTAATATAGGAAAATGTGACTTATCTAGCCTTTTCTTTAAAGCTAAGGTGCTCCATTCCTCTTATTAATTTTGTAGCCCCTTTTCAAGCTCCATAATGTCCTTTTAAAGAAGAGGTGCCCATGATCTGCACTGCATATTAAAGTAAAGGTCTTACCATTGACTTACACAGAGGCAAAATTATATTTTCCTCTCAATATCACTTTTTATACATGCCAATATCTTACTAGCCCTTGCAGCAGCTGACTGACACTGAACACAGATGCTAATTTTTTTGCTTACAATTATTCCTTTTCATCTAATGATTTCCCTAACACAACCATGTTTAAGGTATCATTTACATATTTATTATTTTTCTCAAAATGCATAACTTTGTATTTGTCAACATTAAAATCTACCTGCCATTTGGTTGCCCAGTGCTCCAATTTGTAAAAATCTCCTTGCAGGAAAGTAACGTCTAGTTCAGAGTGTTTTACCTTACCTAATTTTGCATCTGCAAACATTGACACATGGCTTTCAATACTCACTGTAAGATCATTAATAAAGACATTAAATAACAGCAGCCGTAGGACAGTACCCTGAAGAACTCCATTGGCACTTTTGTCCATTTAGAGAATCTTCCATTAACAACTCTCTGAAAGCTCTTTAAACTAGATTTCAACCCACGTGCAAAAAAGGTGACCTATTTCTATCTCTTTTATTTGTAGAATAACATTTAAAGTTAGGTCCCATCAGAGTACATATGCTAGTCCCCGTCGTGCTCAGTGTTTGACTTTCTCAATTTCCTTCACTGTCCCGCTGCTGCCAACCGCTCCCTGCTGCCTCTGCCTGCCCCCTCCAGCTCCCTTCTGATCCTCCCATGCCCTTATTGCCCTCTTATTATTGACCTTCCCCCTTTTTACACAAGCATGGTTAAAGCATTATTATTTATATCACACCATCATATTGTGCAGCACTGTACACCAGGTAAACAGGACATAAAAATTAATTGGTCATTACTTATTGGTCATTATTATTCGAGCAGCAACCTAGAAATCTGGATGTGTATGCTTTTTCGGTTGTGTGCTCCCAGTTCTGTATATTTTTTTTGCTGTACATATTTGCAGGTTCTAACCAAACCGTAGTGTTGAGCAGCCCCACCTGCCAGAAAGCTGCTTCACTAATGGTGTCCAGGGGAGGCTTTAAATTGTATGAGGTTCTCATTGGACTTCAGTCACACTGATTCAGCTCTTTGGTAAGCAATATAGCCATGAAAAGTTAGATACGACTCACCAAACTTTGGATATGTTAACGTAGTGGTGGATTAAGCAATATACGGCCATAAAGTGTGATGGGGTCCCAATATTTATGCCTTGGGTATGCTCTGAATTCTTGCTTTGCTTTGTGGGCTTATTAGTCATTATTATTCTAGCAGCATCACAGGAATCTGAATGTGTATGGCTCTTTTGTGCTCTCCCCAATCTAGAAATCCCAGCTGGTTCACAGAAGATCAGGTTGCCGAACCTGGACCCTTGAGAGTAGGGTGCAGCTAGGTGGACAAGGGCCATGTGTGAGAGTGATGGAAGTATAGAGAATTGGGGGGACGTGGCTTGTGGTGTGATAGTGAGGAGGGGAGGAGTCCAGTCTAGGAGGACATATAGGGGTGCCACCTCCCCTCACCCTTTCCTTAGCCACTTTGAAATCAATGGCTTGGTAACAGCTTCCCACCCACCCTCCCTCTTATTACTTGGTTTGTTTTGTATGCTAATGCTATTTTTATTGTCACAGCTGGCAGGGGGGTCCTTGCCAATAGGGGTGGTTCAGGAGTTGATGGGGCTATCCCTCCCCTGGCCTCTGGTAATGGTACTGGATAACGGCTGTTCCCACTGGTGAATTAATAAACCCTGTGGCCTGCTTTCACCGTAGAATTTGTGTGTCTCCGTTATTTAAGGATGGTTGACATTTTTGGTGTTGTTGGAGTGTCTATACACTGTACTTGCTACCTTCACACAAGTGAAAAAAGAAAGAAGAAGAGAGCAAAGAAAGAGGGATAATAGAGAAGAAATAATGAAAAGGGCAAAAGTAAAAACGAAAGAGGGATGATGAGAGAGTTTTGCAGTTTACTTCTCGCAAATTCCCCCTCTCTCTCTCCAACCACCCCTGTTATACAACATCCCGGTCAGAGACATGGACTCAAGATGGCTGGAGATGAAGATAATAGTACAATGATAGACATTTCATGACACTGTCTGAGAGACTCCCAGTCTTATAGATGGTCTGCTCTATCACACATAGAGACTGTATCAAACTGTTTCAGCAGAGCAGCTTAAGCTAGTGACAGGAAGAAAAAAGAGTGATATAGAGGGGAGAGATAGTGATTTACCTAGAAAACCGAGAAAAGCTAATGAAGCCAGATGGAAAGAGTGCAACCCAAAGGACATGGGATGGGATAACAGGTAATGGAAGTAGCTCCGCTGCAGTCCAGTATTCATGCTGTTGGCACTGGGCCATGGAGCCACAAGGTGGATCAGCCAGAAAGCGCAGAGTATGTGCGGTTGGACACTGCGTTTTTCTAATTCAATTTGATTGGACAACATCTAGTGTTGACATGCTAACATCGCTTTTATATGTACACTACAGAAAAGAGAAATTGCATTCTCACATATGTGTGTGTGTGTGTATATATATATATATATATATATATATACCGTATTGGCTCGAATATAGGCCGCACTTTTCCCCCCCACTTTAAGTCTTTAAAGTGGGGGTGCGGCCTATATTCGGGGTCTAGCGCCCGACGCCCGGGACATGCAGTCCCGGGCACCGGGCAGGCAGCGGGGTTAGGATACAGATCCCCCGCAGCGGTGCAGGGGACCTGCATCCTACTCTCTGATACGCTCAGACAGCCTCCCCTGCCAGCACTTTCCACGGGGGGGGTGCCGGCACGGGAGGTTGTCTAAGCGCATCGTGCGGACGGTCACCGGCTGCGGAGGTTGTTTACCCGCATCGCCTCAGCCGGTGACCGTCCGCACGATGCGTTTTACCTCTGCCCCCAAGACTTACCAGAGCAGACTCCCGGGTGTCTTGCGGGGCCGGCAGGGGACATCTACGCAATACGCGTATACAACTTCCGGTGCCGGCACATCAGCTGAGTGCTGGCACCGGAAGTTGTATACGCGTATTGCGTAGATGTCCCCCGCCGGCCCCGCAAGACACCCGGGAGTCTGCTCTGGTAAGTCGGGGGGGGGCAGAGTGGCAGCATATCTTGGGGGGAGGAGGACAATGGCAGCATATCTCGGGGGGGAGGAGGACAGTGGCAGCATATCTCGGGGGGGAGGAGGACAGTGGCAGCATATCTCGGGGGGGGAGGAGGACAGTGGCAGCATATCTCGGGGGGGAGAGTGGCAGCATATCTCGGGGGGGAGAGACAGAGTGGCAGCATGTTTTTTTGGTGCTTTTTTAAAGAAAAAAACTTTTTCTTTAAAAAAGCACCAAACTTTTAGGGTGCGGCCTATATACGGGGGCGGCCTATATCCGAGCCAATACGGTATATATACAGTACATGCTGTGTATATACAACCATATGCTGTTTTAATAGGTACTGCCCTTGAGTGGCAGGCATCAGGACATATTTTTCTCGTTAGGAGGCCAGTTTTGCTAGAGATGAACTGAGGTGAAAACATTACAAACTTTAACTGCGGAAATATGTATTTTTTTTTTTTAGGACAAGTCATGCTATTTGTAGGAAAACTGTGAATCACATAATACAGTGGTAAAGCACCAAAAAAAAATCTGCAAAAGTAGCCCCCAATAATTTCCCCATAAATTAGTAACTATTATATTAAATAATCTTCTTGAAAGCGTCTTTCTGTAAATGTATGCAAGATATGTGGTTTTATATACATGTCGATTCCACATGCAGCTAATGCAGGAAACAGTACTTTGCTAATAATAAGAGAGCTAAGCAAACATAAAAAGTAGACCTATACTAAAGAAACAAACTCTAGGTAAAAATATAGATGCACCAATTTTGCACCCTGCAACTACAGTGGGCTACAGTTTCTGTCACAACCACCCAAAGGAAACTTTTTTATGCTCACGATCAGCAATATTCTCTTCTTTCCAAACAGAGCATCACATTTAAGAGTGAATGAGATGGATCTGTCTTTGATGGAAGTCTTACATGCACTCTTAAACATAGGAGACTTCTACTGGGGAAAATAGGAGAGGAATGTCTGCCAGCTTAGCAGCTGATGGGTTGCTGTCACAGTAAAGTGTTTTGAGAGATCACCCATGGTGATAACTTGCTGCAAGCTGGCTGTCAAGCCATACATCTTGTGCAGTTTAAATCAGGCTTTCTCAACTAATCGATAACAGTTGGAAACTTAAGTCCCTAGTTTTCATAAAGCATACAAGTTTTTTTCACTAAAATGAGAGTTTGCTGGATAGTTATGGTTTAAACTCTTTCACTTCACTTTCAATTATGATTAGCCAAAACTGGCAAATTTCACTGATTTAATTATACACTCTATGGGGCCAACCAAGCTCTTCCCACCAAAGAAGCTCACCAGGGTTGGCCCTCCATAATGTATAGTGAAGACAAGTACCTGAAACATAACTCTTCTGCCACCTCTCTCTTTTGTAAATAAACCCAGGTGCCTTTAACCCCTCTATACATATATTTATTATTTGAATTCTTGGGAACTTGCTATGTTTCACTCACAACAGGGACATTTCGATTTTACCATTTATGTTGAGAATGTCAGGACTTGCTACTGCATGGTTATGATCAAATCTGCCTGACAGAAACATTTTTTTGTTCTTTCCCTTTAAGGTTTTGGAATCTTAGACCCCTGGGGTGTAATTTAGTTTTTGTTAGTTGGAAGTAGTCATTGTTTTTAATCACCTTAACGTGGGTCCCATTTTTCTCTTGTGCAAGTGGCTATGAAATTCCTTCATGCCACACACGCAAACATGACAGGCATTCTTTATTGTCAATGCTAGAGGAGGTTTTAAGTTTCACTGATACCCACACTGAAGTATTTCAAAAGCATGGTTTGTTCATAATTACCACAGGCAGGCCTGCTCACTGCTTACTGGTTTTCTATCCATTCAGACACCTTATCTAAACCATGTCTCTTCTTTTATATTCAAAAAATTCCCAAATCAAAAAGTCCCACTTGTCACCAATTTATTAAACTTAAAATATAAAAACATAATTTGCAACAAACTGTGAATCATTTGCTATCTGTGCTCACATACTATTAAATGTGTAATTTACCGTTTAAAACACAAATATGGGAAAACATAAGTTACTTAACTTATGTTTTCCCATATTTGCGTTTTAAAATGGTAAATTATGTTTAATATTTTTTTAATTACATCTCCATTCTGTTGGTAAACAGCTGCAAATATTAAAGAAGACATGTCCTACTTGTAAATAATGATAATAATGATTATAATAACTTTACACAATGCATGAGGGTATGACAGCCTCGGGTATAAAGAGGGTCCATGCTTATCACATGATATAATAGTACAAACAAAAAAGGGAAATAGCATATTTTCCCCATTTATGCCAAGCCAAATAATTAAAACAGAATAATTTAAAAAAGCTGTCTTTTGTAAATGTACTATATGTATTTTGTTGTACATACATGTAAATTGCACATGCTGCCACAAAGATGGAAAGCAGTTTGTGGACAAAGATGGCACCTTTAAGCTGTTTGGGAGACAGATGGCACTGCTAAGCTCTTTGGGGACAAATATGGCAGAGACAGACTGTTTAAGGACTAAGATGGCACTGGGAAACTATTTAGGGACAAGGGTGGTATTGCTAAGCTGTTTGAGAACAAAGGTGGCAGAGACAGGATGTTTGGGACAAAGATGGCACTACATTGCCACTGGGAAGCTCATTGGGGACAAAGATGGCATTGTCAAAGACTTAAAGACTGAAGACTGAGATGGTACTGGGAAACTATTTGGGGAGAAGATGGCAAAGGCAAGCTGTTTGTGGACAACAATGGCAGAGACAAGCTGGTTACAAAGATGGCAAAGACAAGCTGTTTGTGCGCAACATTGTCACTGACAAACTGTGGACAAATATAGCACTGATAAGCTGTTTGTGGACAAAGGTGGCTCTGGCAAGTGAGAATCTGAGGGCAAAGATAGCATTTACAAATTACCGCCACCTATGCACAGTGCTATGCACAAGCGGGATATGTGCAAGCACTGTGCACTGTGTAAATGGGAAAGACACCTGTTACTTGTAATAGGGAGGCTGCAGCTAAATATTGAGGGGAAATTAGATTTAGATTAATTTTAGATTAATTCTACACGAAGGCTAGATTAATCTCTAATTTTATAGCAAGACAGGAGGCTTCATATTTTGCACTTTTAACGCCTAGCAATCAGAGCAAGAGAAGCGTGCGAGTGAGGATGAAAATAAAAAGTCATAAACGTAGATTCCCGAGACCAATCCGCTGCTGACATGATGTCAGCAAGGGAACTGCCCACAGCAAATGCCACAGACACTGTGGCACCTCTCACCAAGTGAGCCTCGAAACAGCCCGCAATACCCGCCAACTGAAGGATCCATAAGATCCACATGGCCAAAGTAGGAGCAGAGACTGGCTTAAACGGACGAACATATGAGATAAAGATAGGCCCAGAAGGAGCCAGACGATACTGCTCTGACAACACCAGGTAAGATTGAATGCAACGCTCCACACATAACCTAAGCCTGTTAGGGAAATAGGGATAGATGACAGACAGCGAGAGAGATTTGGTCCTACGCGAAACAGAAACACCCTCAGGGTAAAAAGAGAACAAATCTACATCAAAGGCACAAACGTCCGAAACACGATGGAAGGAAACGAGGCAAAGAAGCATGGCAAGCTTAGCGGACAGCTGACGAAAAGACAGATGGTCATTGTCTGGCCAACATTCCAGAAAGTCAAGAAGTGTGGAGACGTCCCAGAAGGAGGCATAATGCGCGGTAGGAGGTCTGGAAAACCTAATACCCCGCAAGAGGCGGCAAACCGAAGGGTCCTTACGGACTCCCAGACCCTCCATTGGAACATGCGCCGCTGAAATAGGTGGGCGTCCATGGGTGTTCCCTCTGCGAGAGCCTCATCCATCATCTGGAAGATCTGTGTTAGAGGGCCCAAGACATCCAGGAGTTTATCCTGGGTGGAGTGTAGACCCTGTTCAATGCCCTTCCTGGGATTCCCGTTCTTTGTGAGGAAGGTAACAAAGGACTAGTCAAACTCTGGCGTATTAGAGACCTTGGCTGGAATCGTGGGGCGAGGGCACTTGGAGCGAAGCCGCTGACGGACCTCCTTGTCCAGTGGGCGGCAGAGCCAGTAGTAGAGAAATTCTGTGATGTGATCGGAGGGAGTCGCAGTGATCTAGGATCAAAAATGGGAATGCCCAGCTCGTCCCAGATCTCAAAAGGCTGGTCTTGCTTGGAACAAGAGGGTTTGGGATCTGCCAACAGCATGTCGAAGCCATAAGCCCTGTGCAGAGCAGAACCTGAGGAGCCCTTGCGGTATTCATCCAACACTTCATATTCTGCTGCCAGATCGGCCTCTTTAACTTGGCTTTGCCCTTATCCGAAGTAGAGGGAGCATCTGCCCATGTCCGCTTGTGAGGGTGTTCCTGGTCAGCAGAACAGTGTGAAGCTCCAGCGTCTGAGCCCTCTGCACTAGCCAGGGAGGCTAAGGGGCTGGGTAGGGTGAGCTTACTGAACCTCAGCCAGAGCGGCAGACAGGGAAGCCACCGGAGCGGAGCCACGCTTGAGATGCGGGAGGGATTGGTGCCTCTGATTCATCTGCCATAGTACTCCAAAGTGTATTCTGAAACACACAAAAGGAGAATAACTGTGAGACAAAATAAGGGGTCACCCAAATGTACCCGTGGGGGTCACCCACTAATAAAATGACACCCCAGAAATCAGAGAGGCGGCTATATTGGAGGGGGGGGGGTCACCCCTGATGCCCAGTGTATAGGTAGCGTATATAGCAGAGAGGGTTACCCTCAGACGTAAGCAGGATATGTAACCTGCATGTAAGTGGTAGGTCCCAGGCCTCAAATCAACAAAAGGGGCGTCACCCCCAGGTAGGGATCCCAATGAGGGATGGCACTTAGGGAGGAGAGGATAGGGGGGTCCAGTAAGAGATTTATTTACTGCAAGAAAAAAGGGGGGGGAGGGACTAGAGAAAACACTAGGGACCCAGACAGAAGGCCCTAGAAACGCATGCCCAGGCCACGAGGTAGATATATTAAGGCCGCCTGTGGCCTAGCAGGACAAGGCTCCCCCCCACAGAATGAACGCGGTAAGAAGCAAAGGCCGTGCTGCTCGACCTCAAAGGGCGACCACACCTGGTGGCCAGCAACCCTCACCATGCCACGCGGACAGAGAAGAAAAGCACCACGCGGTCGGGGAAGAGTCCAGAAGAGAGAGCCACCGAGGAGCAGCAGCAGGCTGCGTCTTGCGGCCAGAAAAGGCCGCGCTGAATGAAAAAATAGTCGCGTCTCGAAAAACAGCAAATGACGATATAATCAGAAGGTTCTCACCTGGAGGCTAAGCAGCAAAGAAAGAGTCGGAGTGGCTGGGCACTAGGACTATTATATGGTCTTTGGCTCTATTCTTATTGGTTATTGTTCTATTTATTGTTAACTGTTTTGCTGCTGGAGGTTATTCAGTAACGAAAGTAATGCAAAATGTGAAGCCTCCTGTCTTGTTATAAAATGTAACATTATGGCATTATGATGGGTGTTTGGGGCACACTGTGGCAATGTGAAAATGGATTGGGGCACTTTTTGGCACTATGGAAAGGGATTTGGGGCATACTGTAACTGTGGCACTGAGAAAAAGTATTAAAAATGAAGGGCAAAAAAGATAAGAAAGAGCAAGTAATTAAAAAAGTCTTCTTGATGCCAGCAGGTAAGACAAAATGGGTGATGAGCCTGGGCCTTAGTGTAGCATTACTGCTCACGTCATGGACTGACGATGTGAATTGGCAACCGATTTGAGTGTCTGTCATCCTTCTAGTATAGTTGACATGGATGACTGATCTTACTTGAATTTACACTTTTCACCATTGTCTCTTAAAATAATAGATACAACATTTGCAATGGTGCACAAAACTACAAAACATACAAGTAGGTACCCTTCCTGAGTTCCCCTTATTATTGGTGTAAAAGAAGGCTAAGGAAACCTCAAATAAGCTTAATAATGGAACAAACACATCTACCTGATGATAGTTTTTGCAGTAGGTGAGAAAGTGGGGAGGTTTAACCATCTAGGGCCCTCAAACCTGCTCCTCACTTGCAGGTAGAAACAGGCTTGTTGTGTGCAACAATTTCAGTATGAAGAATAACGGAAATAATCTGTTTTATTGACAGCTAAAAATAATATTGAAGAAGATCTTTTGTATTTTTTTCTACTATTTAATATGTACAAACTTACTATGCATCTATCAATAAATACTCATGTAATAATTTATGCAACCCTTTGTATATCTGGCATACATATATTTAATTATAAATTATGCCTCTTATGGCATGTGATAATGTATTCCATAACATACTTAACTACACTGTAACAAACCCCTTCATGTACTTGAAAGCTTCTTCTTTATTGATTTTCAGGAATATTAACAATTCTTTATGTTGACACTGAACATACTTTTACTCAAACTTCAAGCATCATCTGTTATATGTTCTACATCTGTAAGTGTCATAATAATGTGTATAGAAAACGCTGAAAATGTGCTTTAACACACCAGTACGACTGTCTCTTTAAACCATCAGGCCATGGCTGACGATTATGCGCAGTGAATGGGAATATGGTTGTTTTGAACAAATCTGCACACATTTTTTCACATTTGGAAATATTTAAAAGATTATACATTATGTAAATTACTGATTTCAATTTGTTGTGGAGAAAACAACAACATTACACAGCACAAAATTAGGCCGGGTAATTCAGACTAATCTTGATGTTTCTTCTTTGCAGGAAGATTTAAACAGAGTTGGGAACTGGGCGTGCAAGTGGCAGATGAGGTTCAATATAGAGAAATGCAAAGTTATGCATCATGGTAAAAATAATAAAAATGCGACCTATTCTTTAAATGGAATATCCTTGGGGGAAACTACCAATGAGAAGGATTTAGGAATAACGGTTAACAACAGACTTGACAACAGTGCGCAATGCCAGCAAGCAGCTGTGAGGGCCAATAAGGGTTTGGCATGCATAAAAAGAGGTATCGATTCAAGGGAGGAGGATATCATCTTGCCTCTTTACAGATCATTGGTAAGACCTCACCTTCAATATGCGGTACAATTCTGGGCACCGGTCCTCAAAAGGGACATTATGGAATTAGAAAAAGTGCAAAGGAGGGCTACGAAATTAATAAGGGGATTGGGTGATACTAGTTATGAAGAGAGACTAAAAAAGAACAAGAGGTCACCCTCTGAGACTGGAAGAGCGCAGGTTTCATAGACGACAAAGGAAGGGATTCTTCACAGTGAGGACAATTGAGGTATGGAATTCACTTCCAAGGGAGGTGGTGTTATCCAATACATTAGATACCTTCAAAAGGGGCCTCGATATTTTTTAGAAAGGCATGATATACAGGGATATAAATAGAATAAAATTAATATTTAAGAGCTTCTTGATCCAAGGAGAAATCCGATTGCCTCTTGGAGTCAAGAAGGAATTTTTCCCCCTGATGGCAGAATTCGAAGTAGCTTAATTAGGGGTTTTTTTGCCTTCTTTTGGATCAAGAATAGGAAGGTTAGGTAGAAGGATTGAACTTGATGGACTTAGGTCTTTTTTCAACCTTACAAACTATGTTACTGTGGAATATGTTGGAGCTAGATAAATCAATAAAAAATAATACTATTATTATTGTTATTATTGTGTTCTTCTTCTTATTATTATTATTACTATTATTATTACTTCTCATTATATATGTTGGTTTTGAAATACAGAGAGATGATGATGTTGCAAGCTTGTGTAAAGTAGACTGCAGTTACTAGACAAACCTGATTTCTTTTGGGGATTTACAGTTGATTACCTATCAAATGGACTTATTTACAAAGTATGTTTGAGGTTAGAAAAAATGTATTAGATAATAGTCTACATAAAGACCTATTAACTGAATAAGATTTTATGTGAAGCAAATAATGTTCTATACATTTAATAAAGTAATAAGATCATTTTCTCTCCCATGTTTTTTCACTGTAACATTAGACAGGTCATCTACATAGACAAACATAGAGCGTAGAGTGGGTCTGTCAGGGTCCCAGATGGGGACATAGTCTAAAAGTAGAGTCCAGTTGCAGGGAATGCACACGCTTGCAAAGCATAGTCTTACAGGCCACAAATCACACGCACAGCTTGAGTAGGCACACAGGTTCAGCACCACGGTAGAGAAGGATAACCAGAAGCAGTCAGACGGTCCAAAGTCAGGGTCAGGCAGCACAGATTTGTAGTCTGGTAGACAGGCGAGAAGTAAAATATCATATAACAGGCCACAACACACACTTGGAGGATTGAGTATAGGATGTCACGGCAAGTGCCGGCATTTTGGAGAAAGTTCCCACCGGCTTTGTCTGCGGAGATTCAGACAGAGATAGAAGATTGAAGAGGAAGGAGAAAATAGAAGATGAAGAAAATGTAGAAGTGGTCGTCAAACCCACAAATGGTCGTCAGAGAATGTAGGGAAACATTTAGAGACTGTGAGAGATTGAATGAGAGTGTAAAAGAGTGAGTGAGAGATACCATCGACAATGCCCCTTTTTCAGTGTTGGAACTTTATTTGTACAATGGTCTATTGATTTGCATTATGGGAAGTCAGACTGTAGCTCCCTCTCCCAAACTATCATGTGTGGCAATTTGGTTGCAAAAAAATGGTTTGACCAACCTTGTATAACCGACTTTTTCTGTAAACATAACCTTATAATGGGTTGTGGTGCCATCCCGCCTGTAAAAAAACAAGGTTGTGTTGGTCCTAAACAAATGCCTGGCTTGCAGATATTTATAAAAAGAGAGAGAGGTTATATCATCAGTAGCTAAGAACTGCCTTTTTAACAAATAAGTTGTGTCCCTTGGTACCTCCACTCTAGAAAGGTCTCTGAATCAATTATGGGTTCTAACGAGTCTATTGCAAAGGACAATGATTTTGTGAGGACCGATATCAATATTGGTCTTTGATTTCATTTTAGCCAGAGCAGTTGGTAAATTTATTACACGCTACAATAATCATTCTCTAGATCTATCCAGGGTATTCTTCCCCTCTCACAATGGACTTGACATGATCGCCCAATAATAACGCTCTACATCAGATGAAATTCCAGCCATGAATGTTTAGGTGGAAGAATAAAAATGAATAGGGTATATAAATTGGTATTAGGCATTTTTACATTATATTATTACAGATGAACATATATAACTTAGGGGTTACTGGTTTATCATCAATTCCAGTTATTATTCATACAATACAAACCCTGATCTCTCATCCAGTAATAAGATGGTAATAGGACGGTGCCCAAAGATTGTGACTCTTCCGAGACAAACACTTTGGACGAAGTAATATTCTAAAAGTTTGCCTAAGCAAGTGCCTGATTTCTGTCTGGAACAGATTGTGTCAGCTGTGGAATATTAGTGGTAAGTGGGATTCTGTCTATATTGCTTTTCTTGAGAGTGGTACACTTTCAAAATTGGACATTTTTCACTCATACTAACCCTCTGTATTATGTCTTTCAACAAGTCTTTTATAGAAGTGTACTTGGTTTTCCCCAGGATTATATGCTTTAATATGCACTTAACCTTTTGTGTGAGTGGATCAAGTTCTAATTATATCACATCCACTGCTTAACCTTTGTCCTGGGTATTTTTTTTTCATGGAAACCATATTAATTTGGGATTAGGTATCATGTATGAAACTATTCTGACTACAATGTGATTTTTTTTAAAGCCAATGCCTGATTATGATATTGATAACACTTCCGATGGCTATAGATACCCTCGCAGGTATATAATTTCCAGGCTAAGATCAGGTTCCTTTCTTAAATAATGTCTCCACATTTGGTTTTCATCGGACCAGTGGCACATTCCACATGAAAGGGAATCCTTGAACATTAGAAATAGTGGCCTGGCAATTATGGAACTAAGCTCACTAAGTAACTGCAGGTGGAAGTCATCTTCTCTGAATGCTTTGTTAACCTTAAGTGTATTCAATTGATCCTGGACTTTGTATATTGTCAAACATAGACATACTGGTGGCAGGCTTTCAAACACTGGCACCTTCTTGACATATACAGAATACCACAATATATAACATATCTCTTACTTTCCATGGGGAGCGTATACTTTACCTGTTTTAAGCTAACATTCACAGTTTTCTGAAAATGTTTTGTTTTTTTTTAATTTGAAAGGAGGCCCCTAACATTATTTTGCCGTTACTTTTTCCATTTAGTTAACCTGGCTACTCATTTAAACAGTTTGATAAAGCTTAATATTTCTGGAATATCTCTCATATTCAGCTTAAAAGTTTTAATTTTGTTCTTTTTACATTTGCTTTCCAAAGGTACCCATAACTAACACCATACTCATCCAACATTATTTTATTGTTAAAAAGTAAACAGTGCTTCTGTTTTTTGTATGATAAAATGCAACATGTAATAAAAACTGGGTAATAACCCTTAAATTCCGATCAGAGGTACATTATAACTGTAACTGCAGTTCTTCCAAGTAAACTACGCCTCTTGAAAGCTTTTAAGAAGCCAAATTGCCTCTACAATATAGAAATTTGGGAGATGAAACAGCATTATGGAATGTGTCCTAAGGCCAATTCTCAGCTGTCACAGTGGAGTCTGCCAGTTCCACGGTGGAAAGCATAATTTAAAGATCTTGCCACATTATTCTCTCCGAAGCATGTATGTTCTATCTGTGATAACTGAAACAATATGCTAGGAGCGGTCTGTAAAAATATGCGCTTTCTGAAAAAGGTATAGAAACAGTTAGAAACATTTGCTGAACACACTGTGGGAAATCAGTTGGAACCCAAGGTTCCAGCTCATTAAACCATTCCTACTAAGCAAATAAAGACGGCTCCAGGAAAACTGAAAGAAAAAGGTTAGCGCGAGCAGACAAAAAAAAAAAGAAAGCAAACAAGAAACTCATCATTTAAAATCAGTTATCCAGTGACATTTTATTATTTTTACTCTCTACACAGGAAATGTTTACAATTTACAATATATGCGTAAGTAGGTTAGAATTTGTGCAAACAACACTAACAGTGATGCACAAAGTCGTTGTGTCTTGTTTTCGCTAAATAGTCTTAATTAAGCTGAGCAACTATGCTCAATGTTTTTCTTCGAGAATGACAAATTGTATTCTCATTTCTCAGTGAGGGCAACTGATTGTATCACAAATGAACCAGAAGAAGGCATGTGGGAAAGGCAACTGCACAGGAAAAGAAATCCCAAATGTCCCACTTCTAAACAAAAATGGGTGAAATAAATACAAATTTGTCAAAATAACTATTTCATCAGTAGGGGTTTGCTACATAACTCTGAAGTAAGCATACTAAATCAAATATTATAGAAATGGTCTAGATTTAAGGTACATATTATAAAAAGTGACCAAGCAAAATATAGTTTAGTTTTGTTGTTGTATGTAAAATGTAACTATATATATATATGTTACACAAGCTTCATTAGAGTTCTAAGCTGCATTTTAAACACCGAAGAAGTTTGTCGATTTGAGGAGCTATATTTTCTTGTTTACTCCTTGCTTCTGTACCAACAAAAACAGTCACCTGGAACAGCTGAATTTAGACAGTTTGCAGTATTTTCAGTGCAAGTAACTAGCCATCTGCCCAAGATTCTTAGGTTGTTTAAAGTGTCACACATTGCGTTTTAAGAAATCTGGTTAACAATACAGCTTTGGCATGGTCGACTGTATGGAACTACAATTCATATCTTAAAGGGGAACTCTCACCACCATACCCAAAGTTTGTTTAAATCATGAAGTATGTAAATCATAAGTTTTACTTACCTTACAGTTTAACATGAATATTTAGGTACCTATAATTCTCTAGAACCTTTCTCTCTTTTAACCTCATGACCTGGAAGCCTCCTGAGGCTCAGAAGACTGTAGTGATAGTGATGATGTTACTGCATAAGTATAGAGGCTGCCTCTGGTTGACCATACAGAAGCTGTGTAAGATGTCAGTAAAGGATGTCACCACACTGTTCTGAGGTCTGGGTGGGAGAGACCACGCTAAAGTAGCCAGGTAGCCCAGAGGGAACGAGAAACAAGAACACCCATTAAAAACTTTGTGAATGTTTTCTAGAACACTGAGTGAAGTAACTGGCTAGACATACAACTGTAGGCACCCTACTGACTACACAACTATACAGTCACAAAAAAGAGAATTTCCCTTTGAAAACTAAATAAAAAACATTCTTCTAGGTGGTTACAAAAATATATAACCGCAATTCCAAGTGATTCAGCATTTTGCATAAACAAGGATTCACAATAGAACTAGTACAACAGATAATTGGGTTCATACGTGTAGTGTTTTCATCTAACTGGTAAAAGATGGAGATCTTCCAATATACAATAGTACGTGCTAGATACATGTTATTGTATCCTACAACCATATGTTTCCCTGAGGGTTTAGCCTGAGAGTTGACCCATGGCTGCAGGTCAGAAAGTCATTATTCCATGTAAATAAATATGAGCACCTAACCTTAAATACACAACTACTAACCCTTCTTAGCCTTCAAACTCTTTATGTTGTTGGTTTCATTTGTAATTTGTAATGCTAATATATCCCAGAAGTATATCATGCCATGATGAAACATACTACTCTCTCAAGTATGTAATAGTAAGGACTCCTTAGAGGTTTATTCATTACAATATTTATCTCTGCTATAAAATATGTTAGTTGTGTCTTCAAATTAAGCAAGCATTGTCATTTCTCAAGGAAAATGTAAGAACCATGTGAAAATTAAGACTTATTTTTCCACCACGCATTTACTGTCGTAGCCAACATTTAACTTTTCATTCTATTTGATGATATAGTATTTACCAAAATGTCAATGCCAATCAATGATTTGTAAATATATATTCAAGATAAGGCTTTTTAAGATGCGCAACAAAAGACGTAATGTCACCAATCCTTTATACTTTATAATTTAACAAAAATAAAGCATGTGAATACTTGCAGATGGCATAGCGATTTCTGCCACAAGTGTAGTAGGTCCCAAGAAGTGAACTTACCAAAGTCAGCAGGATAATAACCTCTAAGGAAATCTTGGCAAAACTACAGTAACGATTAAAAACATAATCATACAAATCAAACTAACTGCAGTGTGTCCAACAGAGTTTGAAATTATGCAAACTTTGTACTGCATATTTAAACAAACTCCCCATCCTACAGCATCATGTACCTCAATACCTTAAATGTCCCTCACTGGGAATAACTTAGCCACCATTACTGCATTAAGCAAACTTGGCATTATCTTTGACTGCATTTTCTTCCATAATTTCAATCACTTGCCATGTCATCCAACTTTCATGTATGTAATTTCTCCAGGATCTACCTGTTTCTTCTCAAGTCACCACCAAAACAATAATACATCAATTCTTGTCTTGACTAGTTGACTATAATAACCAATTCTGTGATTACTTCCTTTGTCTGTTTTGTAACCTAAAAATAATGAGTGTAAATTTTTTTATTTGTGTTCAACCCAAAGGAAACAATATTTGTTTCATAGTAATTATAAACCGTTTAACTATTTGTATTTAATTGTAATTGTTGTAAATTGACATACCAGTATTGTTTTGTTACAAAGACATAGATCGTATTTTTGCATTGTTATACAAAATTATCAATTTTTCAATAGCAAAATTATAGTAGAACCTTTCCCCATTTGATCTTATCCTTCTAGTCTGTGTTCTCAAAGCCTGACAGATTCTGTCATACTCTGAAGGTGATAGGAATGCTTCTAAAGATTCTCAGATAAAATGTAATGTGTTGGTATGCACTGGAACACTCATAAAACATTTGGGTTCATAAGTTAAAAAACCCTACAGAAGATCTATATGTTCATTACATCATTGGAGACAAACTACAATTTCCTTATCACAGATTTCTGGTCTGTAGGATCCTTTGAAATAATGATGTATAGACTATGGATCTCTCATCTGATTGAATGCCACTGAAATGCCACATCCTGTTCTTGATTCATCATAGGCAGCCCTGACCTAATGGTGCTACATTTAATTGAATTGTTCTTTCTGTTTCTTTATCCCTTACAGTTTTTTAACCACATTGCTATTCTGGACCAGAGACATAAGTAAGTGTAATAGCATTCTAAGTTAAACTATTTTCTATTGTCATTACTACCCTCCACCCAGGCCCGGACTGGGACAAAAAATAGGCCCGGGCATTTAAGCCTGAGCAGCCCATTTTTATTTATTTGTTTATTGTTAAAGCCCACCCTTCATGTACCATCTTTGCATTTACTGACTCATTCACACAAATCATTAACACATTCATTAATGCAGTCTCACAAATCATTCAAGTAATTCATCCACACATGAATTCATTGTCATACGCATTCACACAATTCATCCACACATTTATTCATTCTCATACGCATTCACACTACCCCCTCTCCCCATCTACCCCTTCACTTCTTATCTGCCCCTTCTCACTATGTACCCCCTTCCCCAATTCTTAATATGTACTATTTTAACTATCTATCTATCCCCTCTCCCCCTTTCTCACTATCTTTTTTTTTTCTTTTTCTAAAAAAAATTATCACATTATCAAGAATGTACATCAGTCAATAATTAAACAAACCCCTCCGTCTGTATTTGTACTGTAGAATTTTTCTTAATATGTCTGCCTTTTAAACTTCCTGTTTCCAACTCCGCTGCAGAATGAACACGTTTGCTCCAACCGTTCCCGCAAATCGTTATTTAACCGTGTAAAAGTTAACCTCATTTTTGTTGGGAACACTTATAATCGTGTGACAAATAAGTAGGAGCTGATAGGCTGTTGTCATAGGCTTCTTAAAAGCTTCTGTTGTTTTGATGCAATTAAACCTTCAAATAAAATAATATCGGATCTGCTAAGGTTCCAGCAATATAGAGAGGCTTTATGATATGAATACCTAAAGAATAATATTCCAACGAATGCAGTCATATAGTGCAATTTAGGAGAAATCAGGATTTTTTCCTTTCTCACTGTCTAACCCCCCTCTGCCCTTCTCACTGCACCCCCCTCCCTCACCCTACTTACCTTGTTGCCGGAGTAAGCAGCAACTGCGACCGGGCCCGCGGCAGGGCAGGATTGATTTAGGGGCTGATGGAGCTGCAGCTCCAGGCCCCCACCTTAACATAGGCCCAGTCAGGACCGGACTGACTGGGCTAACGCAGGGCATAAGGGGCACCTGCCCCTTAGGCCCGCCGCAACTGCTACCAGGTCCGCCACTCTAAGGGGCCGAGAAGCCCCACCAAGGCCGGCCTTAGGGGTCTGCGGCCGCATAGAGCTTACATTAAGACATCGGGGTTTTTTTTTTTAACTTTATTTAACATCTTCCATGTTAAATAAAGTTCAAAAAACTTTATTTAACAAGGAGGATGTTAAATAAAGTAAACAAAAAAAACTCTGATGTTTTAATTTAAACCCGGAGCGGCCGCAAACCCCTAAGGCCGGCCTTGGTGGGGGCTTCCCGGCCCCTTAGAGTGGCGGACCCGGTCGCAATTGCGGCGGGCTTAAGGTCCTGACTGGGCCTATTTAAGGTAGGGACCTGGAGCTGCAGCTCCATCAGCCCCTAAATCAATCCGGCCCTGCCACGGCCCGGCCCACTGGGCAAATGCCCGGTATGCCCGATGGCCAGTCCGGGCCTGCCTCCATCCCTGTCCTAATGCATGTTGAAAGTCTAGTGGAGAAAGAAAAGAGGGGCTGGTCTTAGGTCCACAGATGGTCTTGTGGTCTTAGGCCCACAAATAATGTTTTTAATTTGTTTCTAATTTGGTTTCACACCAGGGATCCCACTTAAAGCTAGAGGAAAACTCTAATAAGATTTAATCAGAAGAGCAAACTTCTTGATCACTGTGTGGACCTGCTTAGAGTCCCAGTGAGGATACAATTGGGTTTATTCACCAAAATGTGAGTACGCAGAGAGAGATTGTTAGTGTTCTGGTTTCAACTCCCTGAATTCTATTTGCATCTCTACAGGAAGGGCTGGCCTGGCCCTGCATAATGCATAGATCAACAAAAAGGTAACTTTCACAAAACGGATTCAAAGATGTTTTATGCAGCGATATATGGAGCCGAAGCTTACTGGGGATTGGTCCTTTAAGATGCAAAATAAACCCAATGGTGCAATAATTTGACTTGGAACGACGCCTTTTTTCTACTTTCAACTCCCTTCTCTGTCCCTCCACACCCACACCACAAACCTCTCTCACTGCCCAAGATCTTGCTGCCCACTTCAAAGAGAAGATCGAGACTATTAGAAAAGACCTCTCTTCCTTACAACTCCCTCCTACACCACTCAACACCACTCTCTCCACTCCTACTATACTAACTGCCTTTTCCCCTACAACCGAAGAAGAGATAGCCACTCTTCTTTCTTCCTCTCACCCAACAACCTGTCCCCTTGACCCCATCCCTTCACACCTTACAAAGTCTCTATATCCATCCCTTGGTCCATCACTTACCCACCTATTTAATCTTTCTCTATCATCTGGAACTGTACCATCTGCCTTCAAGCATGCGCTAATCACACCAATTCTAAAGAATCCTTCCTCAGATCCCGTCTGTTTGTCTAACTACCGCCCTATCTCTCTGCTTCCTTTTACCTCTAAGCTGCTTGAACGGATTGTGTACAACCGCCTCATTAACTTCCTCTCCTCTAATTCCCTCCTTGACCCTCTACAGTCTGGTTTCAAACCCCTTCACTCTACTGAAACAGCTCTAACAAAAGTCTCCAATGACTTGCTCTCTGCCAAAGCAAAAGGTCACTACTCTATTCTAATTCTACTGGATCTCTCTGCTGCTTTCAATACTGTTGATCACCACCTTCTTCTAGACTCACTTGCTTCTATAGGCATTCGAGATACAGCTCTCTCCTGGATCTCCTCATATCTGTCTAACCGTTCCTTCTCTGTCAACTTCTCTGGCAAGACATCATCGCCCCTTCCACTTTCGGTTGGTGTCCCCCAAGGTTCAGTCCTTGGCCCTCTGCTGTTCTCTCTTTATACTTCATCTCTTGGCAAACTAATCAACTCATTTGGCCTCCAGTATCACCTATATGCAGATGATACCCAAATCTACCTGTCTTCTCCTGATCTCTCTCCATCTCTCCTGTCCCGTATTACCAATTGCTTGTCTGTTATTTCTTCATGGATGTCACAACACTACCTGAAACTTAATCTTTCTAAAACTGAACTCATTATCTTCCCTCCCTCCATCTCCACTCCACTACCTGAATTCTCTATCACCATTAACAACACGACTATCTCTCCTACTAACCAGGCCCGATGCCTTGGGGTCATCCTTGACTCAAACCTCTCCTTCATCCCTCACATTCAGTCCCTCGCCAGATCCTGCCGCTTGCACCTAAAAAACATCTCTCGTATCCGCCCATTCCTGACCCAAGAATCCATAAAAACCCTGGTTCATTCCCTTATCATTTCCCGTCTTGACTACTGCAACACTCTTCTGGTTGGCACTCCACTGTCTCGACTCTCTCCTCTACAGTCTATCCTTAATGCGGCTGCTAGGCTCATCTTCCTTGCACGTCGCTCCTCTTCTGCTTCCCCCCTCTGTGAAACCCTCCACTGGCTCCCAATTACCTTTAGAATTAAATTTAAGATCCTGGTACTGACATATAAGGCCATCCATAATACTGCTCCTCCGTACATTTCTGACCTCATTAGCAAATACTCTCCTACTCGATCCCTACGTTCCTCCCATGGGCTAAGGCTCTCCTCCTCACTCATCACCTCTTCCTTTTCCCGTCTACAAGATTTCACTCGAGCTGCCCCATATCTCTGGAATCTTCTCCCAAGGAACCTTCAGCATTCTCCCTCCCTCCCAACATTCAAGAAACATCTAAAAACCCACTTCTTCAGAGAAGCATACCATCTTAGCTACTAGAACTTTCTTGTCATCGATACAACCCCCACAATACCTCTCACCCTTTCTCTATGCCTTATGTTTGTCACCCCATTTCCCTCTAGATTGTAAGCTTGCGAGCAGGGCTCTCTCCACCAAATGTATCGGTTTGTCTTAGTCTGTCAATTCTTGTCTTGTCATATCCCTTGAATTTATGTATTGTATTAAGCGCTGCGTAAACTGTTGGCGCTATATAAATAAAGGATAACAATAATAATAATAGCTCTCTCTTTAGTGATTAAACTCCATAATATCTGTCAGTTTGACTCCAGCATTGCTGGCTTCTACTGAAAGAGCGTAAAACAGTCTGTTATTAGCCAGACTGTTCCCACTGTGATCGTTAAAAAAAGAGGCAGCTGTCTGAGGCACCTAAGCACCATGGGCAGCCCTGGATCAGGAGGTTGTATTCCCATCCAACACATTATAGTGAGAAATGGTGCACAGGGAATATAGAACTGCTCCTTGGGGTAGGTTTGGCACAGCCATTGGTATTTCATGGTGGACATTTGTCTCACCAAAGATTGCGGGTTTACATGTTTTGTTTTTGGATCACTACAGTTTGTATTGGTGTTATGCTTTCTTTTGTTCATATGAACAGGAAAAGAAAGGTCTAACCCAGACTCATTTCACAGCATGACTTTTATTGCTCCAGTAAAACAGGCAATGTTTTGACACAGCAGGATTATTATCACCCCGCTTAGAATCGCCAAGTAGGTGCTGTCTGTTTTAGTTACTTGGTGCAAAAACATTTTTTGTTTTACATGCTTGATTATGATGAATAAATAATGACATATAAAATATACTGAGACATTTTATACCACCAAATGATCTAGAATTCTGCTTGACATCCAAAAGGTCCCAAATATCACATTACTAAATTTTACTATATACAGGAGTAAGTTTAAGATGGCATTACCTTTCATAAGTAAGGTTTTGCAAACCATTACGATACAATAAACTAGACTTTTTTTTATAGTGTAACATTACCAGTGGCCGTTCTGTATTTGCATCTGTGTCTTGTGTGGTAAAGGGAAAAAAAATAAAATAAAATATATATATATATATATATATATATGTATATTCCCCATTGTTTTTGCAATAGGCATAGTTATTTCTATATAATGAAGCCACTGCTGGTCTCACTGACCTCCAGCTAGACAGTAACCATATGTCATATATATATAAATATTATTTTAATTAATTTCATCAATGGAATATTGAATGCATTATTATTATTATTTTAATTGGCTCTATGTTATATTTAGAATTACTAATTTTTAGGGGATTATCAGTATTAGTTGTACTTTAGTAGATTATACCTTATTATCTTGCCTTGGAGCAGTCTTTTAATCTCTTATTATTTATGCAGTATCCCTTAATCTGCCAGACTAAGCAAACTATGCTTAATGAAGTTATTACACACTGCCAATAACTAGAGTGTTACAAGCCAAAACTCTGACTGAGATCAACATTCAAGACCTTAATTTGGCTTTGATTTCCAGGAAGGTTAAAATGTCTGGTTCATATTACGTGTCATCTTGGTTTACTTTCATGAGGAATGCCCACAGTATACTGAAGAAAAAAAGAAAGAAACATGATGATTTACAATTTAGACCCTTAAAATATGTCCTTCATCCATGTGACTTTATACTAATATCATGGCTGATATGCTCATCACAATAAGCTAATAAAGTAGCGCTTGCTCATGCTGTATTGGTTGAACTGTAAGGCGAATATAACACCCCATGATCACTCCTCAGCACTTTGAAGGTGGCGAATGTCATATGGAGCCAGTAATTGAGGTCCGCAACCCACATACTAGGCACCTGGCATTTTTTGAGCCCAAACCGATTCAAATTGCCCAGTGTATACCAAATATAGGATTGTATAGAATGAAATTGCATATAAATAAAAATGGTGTGGTCCAATTGATTCAAATCAGTTCAGCCCTGGGGGTCATGCAAGTCTGCGTTTTGATACACAATATTACCACATTATAAATTGGATTCTATGGGTGGAGAGAGAGCACAGAAGCTCCCCTGTGAACTAGAGTTACCACTCGTCCTGATCTGACAAGACAATCCCGGAATAAAAAGGTAAGTTCCAAGTCCCAGACTTACCTTTTTATGTCTCAGAAACCACCTGGCTAGTAGCGGTTTCCAAGTAGAGTCGGAGACTTGGTCACATAACGTCACGTGACCCCATAGTAGTAGATAGCACTGTGCAAGTTGCAATGAAGAAATGTTGAGGCTTTGCAGGGTAAGAGTGTCTAGGTATGTATGTGTTAGTGTGAGTGTCTCTGTATGTGTGTGTTAGAATGTGCAGGGGGGCATGTGTGAGAGTCAGTATCTGATTGCATGAGTGTCTATGTGTGTGTGTTCTTGTCTCATTCCCCCTTTCCTCTCATCTCCCTCTTTTCACTTGTTTCTCCCCTTTTCTTTCTCTCTTTTCTCTTTCACCTCCTCTCCTTCCATTTTATTTATTTTCTATTGTCCTCATCACTCCTCTTACGCCTTAATTTCTTTTCTGTCTCCCTTCCCTCAGATAAGATTTTGACAAGATGTATTAACACATTTTGTTTCTGTTCTTTCTTTGTACTTGTAAAGTGGAATTAAGGCATCTATTGAATTTTACTGTAAATACCAGAAAATCCTTTTGCTGTTGGGATTCAGTGATGGCATGTTTTACTAGGGAAGAAAGAAATGTAGGCTTACCTGTAAATCACCTGAGTTAGTTCTGTACCCTGTTGCATCTCCATGAACATCCACATGGTGGGAAGAAAAGAGCACTAGACTGAGAGCACAGAAGATTCCTAAGGCAGCTTTTTTCAAAAGTTGGACTGCTTTGGGTCATACTGTTGGAAAAACTTACCTGCAGTAATTGACAAGGATTGGATTTGGAAATCTCTGTCTATTGAGGTCCTTATCTCAAATGGAGAGAGTGTCTTCTTTCTACTGTTATTGCTGAGTGGTCTTTGGACATGGAGTCCTATTAATCCATGTGGGGCTTTTTTTGCCAAATCCTTTTTGGCAATCCATTGTGTAGTTTCACATTGGTGCTATTAGTAGCAGTAAAGGAAAGTAATGCATAATATTTGATACCTGTGCGTAACTGTCATGACCCTGGTTCACCTGACAGTACATCTTAGTAAATAACTTGCAAGATGCTTTATAGAATATACTCGCAAACAGTATAAAATCAGTGCAAGCACCAATACCAATCATTGGAGTGTGTCTGCACTTTACTCCACTTTAAACAGTTTGCAGCAGAATTGCTCTGTAAATCTGTAAACATAAGCCTCATTGTGGACAAATTATTGTATGGGACAGTTTAAGGTCTAGGGCCTACAGTAGCATCAGTGGTATACACAATGTTAATGTTTTACCAGCATTGTCCAAGGTTTTTACTCATAACCAAACTGGGTTTCAATGCTCTACTTCTATTTAGTTCTATACGCAAAAGTAAAATAATAAAAAAAAGTAATCAGATTCATCTGCAAATATGATAGCAACCACAATGCAAATCATCTAAATTGCTTAGAATTCACATGAATACAATGCGTTTAAGGCTACATTATAGATTTAATCACATTATAATACATCACCATTAAATACTGGAAACATTGCTGTTCATGCATGCAGCAAGGTCATTGAAAATGTATGCCATTGTCATGCCTTTACAGCACTTTTTGTCACAGTAATAAAATTAGTTCTGCGAAACCCCATAAAATGGGAGGATGAATGGGGGATATTGATATTGTACTTGGCTTGGAAAATCCAACCATTAGTGCTATGTGAATGGAACAAGCACTTTCTGAATTAGGCTTCTCCTTTACCCCACTTTGTTTCACTGCATACAGATTTATGATGACAAATGGTGTTAACTAGCTGATAATGTGTAAATAGTAGAGCGAAACTTAATTCTTAAATGCATTCCATAATACGAATGTGCTACATTTGCTATCAGGGGAGTCTTTTGTTTAAACATTGGTAGACTTGAAACTTTGACAAGTTCAGTACTGCGGGAGAACATATTTGTAGGACAAAGCATTGCAGAAATGTATGTGGAGGCCGATGACTCTGTCTGTGAATTATTCACTACTTTGCTGTGGTCTACATGCCAGGTCACCAGTGTTCACAGCACGGAGAGAAGCATTACTCATTATTAAAGAACATCTCACAGTGTATGGAGGCTCCTTTTTTTTGTTCATTGCTCTTTCAGGTTTTAACAAGACATCGCATTCTTGTAATCTTCCCCTAGGCAGCAATGTTTTGCACATGCGAGAAGGTATAATGACAATGGCAGGCAACCTTGATTCAAACGAATGCATTTCTTTTTCCAATGCTCATAAGGAACTAAACAAAACGAGCTCCAACAGGAAACAATATATAACAAGGAAGAAGAACCAGCATGTATTCTAGACTGACAGGGATCTCAATGCAAAAACCTTGCAAAAAAAAATTAGTAAAATATTTAACTGAATTAAAAACACATATTTTTGAATTAAGTTGTGAGTTTCTGCACGCATTAAAATAGAAGAAGCATTATCGTGTATTCATTTACATTATATTCTCTTATACGTAATTTACATTTAGAGAAATATTTCCAGTTTCCATTAATATTTATTGTTACGAGTGATGAGATTAATAATCAAGACAAAATAGAAAGTGTGCATTTAAACTTAGAGAATTTATTAATGATAATGAATTTGTTGTACCCATGGAAAAAGTTCAACATTGCTCTATGGGTGAAATGCAGCCCTTAGAACAAAGTTATATGGATAAGGGTTGTTTACAAAACATAACACTTAAACGTTAGTGTTTTCTACTGCCTTTTTTGAGAGATGTCTCTCACTGTGTGCAGGAACCTGCATTTTGAGCCATATACTTGTCTCTCTCCAATAATACTCTCTTTGAATGATGAGATCCCTGTCTAGAAATCAATTAAATAAGAAATTCTAAATAGTCATGTTTAATAAATTATATTTCATCTTTAGCTGGCTTTATACCTGTTATGTTGGCATATTACATTGTATGAAGACATTTTTTTTAAAAAAGAAGATAAAATCGACTGGGAGAATATCATAGTTTTCAGTGCAGGGCACAGTCCATGGTAACACAGTGTGCCCCCTTGCCAGAAGTATTGAGTGATTACCTACAAATGAGAAACTTCCCCTAGGTATGGAAGTCTCACATTTACACTGACGCAGAGGCTTCAATTAGGAAGCAAATATTAAAGGGAAGAAAACATATTGATGCCTTTCAGTGATCCTTCCATGGAGCAGGCAGCCTAATATTGGATAGATAGTAACTATTATTCGGCTGCTAAATTGGTTTATTCCGAGAGCGTATGATCAAAAAGCGCTGAGAGAAAGGCACTATATGAATACAAGTTATTATTTTATATGTGTAGACCTCCAATGTCTATGCAGTGCTCAGTTCTGCTGGCACTCATTTTATCAAACTCAGAAGGATAAAGGGCTGAGTTGATCCTGCCAGGATTTGAACCTGTGACTTTGGAGTTCTAACAGCCTCTGCAGTCTTTACCAACCAAACTATCTCATAATCATCCAAATAATGAGTAATCAAGGGAAAACCAGCCACTACCATAATGACCTACTCCAAGATTCTATATAGATCTTAGCCATCAAGGAACCCTTCCCAAAAGTCCTTCCCAATGACGTATAGGCCATACAACTTTGGGTTAATTCCATCATTAACCGGCTGATCCTTGGAGAAAGACGGTGTATTAGGCGTAACTTTCTCGCCTCTTTTTCACCCCAAGCGGAGTTATCCGCAACCCCCGGAAACTGGCCTGCCATAAACCTCCTTCCACAGCCAACTTTGAATTCCATGAACCACGAAAGGAAATATGAAACTTCCTGAAAAACCTTCTCTCAGTAACAAAGACGACTCCCAGTCTGGATACTTATTTGACCTCTTCAGCTGCACCAGAGTCTCCTTTTTTAACCACTAGTGCCTTTTCCCCCCATTTGGCGCTTGAGGCATTTTGTGTGACCTGTAGCACCCAGAATACCTGTTTCTATAGTGGCAGAGAGTACCCCATTTAGCTTCCAACAGTATACCTTCTGCCTTCCAGCCCTTGCCCCTGATGTTCTGGAAGCACCAGCTGCACCTGGAAATAGCTGTGAGGAAGATTTCCTGGGTGCCATCACATGCAATATGTCCCAAATGACATGTAAACCTTTCCGATGCTGTCAAAGTAGCAGAACAGAGCAGTGCTTTGCTGCTTTCTTTAAAGTACACTGGTTAGGATAGCAAACGGCTATAACCAGTTTGTAAAAGTGCAAGGTAACTTGTCTTCTCCTTGTCCTCTTTCTGTGACAAAATGGGAGAAGATCGGTGATGCAGCCAAACTCGTTGACTGCAGGCCGTGCTTCCTCCATTTGTCGTGGCCTGGCCACTCTGCTGGATCTTCTTCCTATTGTTCGTTGGCTCACCAAAAGGTTCGGGGCTACGTGCTACCAGAGAACTCCGGACTGAGACGCTCCTGTGGCTGTGAAGCACACGTCTTACATTCAGTTAAGAAGAGTCTTAATAAGATACTGTTTAGATAAAAATACTAAAAAGTCATACAAAAAACGTTTTGGATACTGTAGAATTTTACCTGTTAACAGACTAATTTACCCCATTGAAACAAATATAGGGAATTCAGTTCTTCCCTCTGAATACATTCTAGAATGAGCATCCTGGATGGAAAAATTACTACATAGTAAGCTCAAAGGAAATACTTTACTGCATTTGATTCCAGATGCAAACATTATAGTACTTCAAATCATAGGAGAATGCTTCAAGTCATATAGGAGAATGCTTTGTGGAAAATAAGACTTGTGGGGCTTCTCTGGAGTTGCCTTCGAGCAGTTTCCTCCAATAAGACTTCCTCTGGTTTGATGTACCTCCTGCCACACTTTACCTTAATTAGTAAGAATGAACTGCTCTTAGCCTTTTGGAACCGTATGGCCAGTACAAGAGGGCAGACTGCTGGAGTAAAGCAGAAGAATAGCACTGTAAAAAGTAATAATACGCTCTACTAATTAGGGATGGTTAAGTGACCTGTCACAAAAAACATGTCGCATGCATTTGTTATACCAGTAGCTGTGTACTATAAGAAACCAGAATGCAGTTTTTCCCACAATATGTTGCCATAGGTTGTACTGTATCAGAGGAAGAATGCTAGTGCATGTAAGCATTGATACTTATTCCAAAAAGCAGCAACGTATACATTCGCTTTTTACATGTCTTTTTTAAAACATAAATACCAAGTTCCAAAAGAAAAGATAAATAAAGTAATTATGGTAATATAAATGTTTAATTGTTAGTGATTTAAATACCTTCATCATATTCTGGACTGCTGTACAATGGGTAAACAGGACATAACATAAACTTCTTCACATCCATAATGAAGCATCAGTAAAGGAGGACAATCAGCCCTAAGTTAGATCAACTGATCCTTTTTTTGTGCAGGAATTGATGCATTTTTTGGCTTTTAATTGTTTCAATACACTATGAAAGGCAGCTGGATGTCAAGTCCCTGGTGTTATTAGTAGACTGGGTTTAGATTATGATGTTTTGAATGTGCCTATGGACTTAAGCATTAATGAAAAATAAGCTACAAAGTGCATAACATTTTCTATCCAAATGTTATTAACCTTCTAGAGTAAGGTATTGCAGTTTACCAGTCCACGGTTCTTGTTTTATAATTAGGCTGATATAGTTACTTAATTTTCCTAAGATAAAAGTTCCAACAGTTTAGAATAGAATATTGAAGAAAGTCCTATGGAAAACAGATATCAAATAATTTTTTTAAATTTCATTGTGTTTCAATAAATGTTCTTTATGTGCAGATCTGGAGGGTTCTATTGCAGGCAGGATATTGCAGAAATTTTTAATGTGATACTAGTAATACTTATTTTGTATGAGGTTTACCTCCTTAAAAACATGTTTTTTTTCTCAAAACCAATGAATATGTTGTTTCCATTAAGCTTTGATATATAGCCTACATAAATAAACAGTATAACAAAACGTAATGTTTACTATTACACTTTTGAGATAATCACTGCTTTTGAGAGGGATGCTGAATTAGGCTGGATAATGGCGATGAACTACAACTGGGATTTTGGAAATTTTGTTGCAGACATTTGTATGAAATATATATACTCGTGTAAGTGTTTTTTATAGTTTCTGATCTATTTTCAGCATTGTTTCCCTATATGGACATTTTCTCCAGTTTCTGGGCAGATATCAGTGTGGTTATGATATTGTGCCACTAATGCCTGTTTATAAATCAATATTACTTAAAGCAATCCAGTGTGAATTATCCCTAGAAATAGACGCGGTATTACATTTTCAATTACATTAACTCGAAACATATGAACACAACAATTTCTGTCGTTTGAATTATTCAAAATACCTTTTTAGTGATCGGATGCCTGGGTTATCATGCCTTTTGGCTTTCGACCTTTGTTCTACAACCACACAACTCCTTACACTCCATAAGTTTATTGGTAAGTGGACTAAAAACATACAAGGCCATTATTCATGGGGTACACCCAGCAGCTCTATCTCAACCCTTCAAGAGATTATCAAGATCGTGTCTTATTTATGTAATAGAAAAAGAGTGGTTTAGAACAAATGTGTAGAAAAATTTAGGGGACAAAAACATTACATTTCATCAAAACACTTTGTTGTTAAAAGAATAGCTAAGTAACATTGAAAAGTCCTATTTTCTCATATGCCATATCTTCTAGAGCCATAGGGATTGACCTAAGAGACCTGTCTAAATCTGGCATATAGCTAACCAAATGAAATTGGCATTATCACCTTATTTTGGTCTTTGAGTTAAATGTGTCCTTTTTCTGTGTAAGCCACTTTGTACTTGATAATATGACAAGTTCAAATAGTTTTAAAATACTTTTGCAGTGGTTCTTTATCAGTAATGAGAAAAGCATATGACAACAGCTTAGCTGCTCTGAATTGTCTTGGATCTCATAATGCAATGATATAAAGCAAAGTAAAGAAAAATCAGAAGATGGAGAAAAATGGGGGAAAATATTGAACTTGTGTTGTTTTAGCACATCATGATATATGACAAGCAGGTATGGAAATTGTAATTACCATATTTGCTCGATTATAAGACGACCCTGATTATAAGACGACCCCCCAAAATCTAAATATTAATTTAGGAAAAAAGCAAAAAGCCTAAATATAAGACGACCCTATAGGAAAAAAAGTTTTACTAGTAAATATTAATTCATGTAAACAATTTTTTCATATTTAATAAAAGCTATGATTGAGAAAAATATATATTTTTTTATTTCCTTTTATTTGCCAACCTGCCCCCCCCAGTTATGCACATCTGCCCCCAGGGTTGCCACTCTGACCCCAGAAATGCCTCATACCCCCTATTTGCCACTCTGCCCCATGATGTGCCTTTTAACCCTCTATATGCCACTCTGCCCCATGATATGCCTTTTAAAAGGCATTTCTGGAGGTATATATATATATATATATATATATATATATAACTGCTAAGAGCAATCACACTCCTATCAAGCCAAGGCAGCCAGTACATGCTGGAACCTGGGGATGATAGGAGTGTGAGTACAGCCTCCCTATGCCATGCTACCACCACCACCACCCTTACACATCCATGCTATCACACACTCATTCATTCCATTAATCACACATACTTGCTCAAACCCCCACCCCCCACCCCCTTACCTGAACTGCAGATCTCTCACTCGAAGACTTCTGCAGGGGCCCAACTGTCCCAGCAACTTCTCTGGCCCCGCCCCCAGAGGAAGGAGGGGGGAGGTAGAGTTATGTGAGGACTGTGCTAGCTTCCTGTTCTCCTGCTGCTCGCGACCAAAGCACCGGTAAGCAGCCTGGCCCCAGCAGACATTTTTTTGGGGTCTGATTAGAAGACGACCTCGATTATAAGACGAGGGGTGTTTTTCAGAGCATTTTCTCTGAAAAAAAACCTCGTCTTATAATCGAGCAAATACGGTATAACATAATGAAGCACTGCTTCAGCCGGTTAACAAAAAAATAACAATATACACATAAGTTCCATTTATTGTTATAACAGAAAACACTTTTTTTAGTCTTTTAAAGGTTTCTCTGTACCATCCTGTGATAGATGACCCATAAATCGATTGGACTCAAAACAGCTGCCTTATCACATTTTGTTACTATTTTTTTCCATATGCTATAATAGTTGCTTCAAAGGAGGCTTTCTATACCTCTCTGTCCCCTGACCGTATTTAAACTGAAAGACTGTAAACCCAAATTTACAGTTTAGGATGAATAGGTAATTTTTGGTACGTGGCTAGATACCTGATATACCCATGCTATACATGCCCACAGAGAATATTACACATTCAAGACATCACTCGTCTTTGACAATAGACTTCTTACCACTAAGGCCATTGATGTAGCATGACAGAGATGATCATGGACAACTAACTAAACCATTTAGAAAACAACATAAAGTAAAAGGCTGCAGATGTCTTTTTTCATTCTTGCACAGGAAGAACCTCTTGGTTCAATATTTTATGTGTAACTCATGCCCCAATTCATGTTACCCAAATTATATTTAGCATTATTCATTTTTAAGGCCATTTTCAATAGACACTATACCAGGTTCATAACAAATATGCATTGTGTTCAAGGCGGGTGTTAAAATGATGTATGGTCGGATGCACTTAACAGATGGTCACACGCTATGCTTTTACACTTTTGCTACGTGCCGCAAACTGTATCTAGCCCCCACCACACTCTTAAGGACGAGTTCTACAGCATAAGAGACCATAAAAGCATTTTGGAGGAGCCAATGGGCATTTGACTGATGGCCAGTTTGAGTGGATTATGTGCCAGACTGGCATTTTAGAATTAGCAGTTTGACCTGCACTGTCTAGTTTGATATTTCAGCAACAATGGTGATGGCTCTGTATATCCGGATGAAGAACTAAAGTTCTCACTAAAGAACTTCCCAAATATAAACCAGAATGCAAGTTCAAAGTGTTCATAGTGAATTCATATTCTATTGTATTTTTACCACTCTTTTTCCATAGTGTTGTGCATTTCATCTAGGTAGCCCGTTAAAACTAACAATGTCTTTTTGTACCTGCCACAATGTTGGTATACATTGGCAAGATGGTAAACGTTATATTGTGTACACACATTTAATAGAGGGAGTTGGTTTACAAGTAATGAAGACTTTCTATGGCTTTGCAAAGGGTGCAGAAATATCTAAAATGTAAACATGTTTTCACTGATGTTTGCTTTGCTCTCTTAAGTTTTACCAGGGGAGGGGCCTCCTCTGCCATCAACCAATGAAGTACACCTGCACAAGATTCTTCGTGTTGTGTGTCTTCGTCTTGGTGTTCGTTTTCATGTTCGCCGGAATACGCACATAATAATGCACAAGTCTAATTTAAGTTGTGTCTATTGTAATACATTTAATGTTTGTGCTTAGAGAAGCAAAAACTACCATTAATAAGATGCACAAATAGGAGAATGAACGGTACATGTAGGTAGGTGAGTGTAAATAAGGAAAAGATGGTATGTCTACGGAAGTGGCTTAGATGTAGCATGGAGGAACGTATGTTTCATGGTGATGTGTAGGGTTGAGTAACATCTTTTTTTCTTTTCAAAAGCAAATGGAATGATTTTATTGTAGTTTTCCACAAAGATTATAATAAAACATTTCAATAGAATTTTTTTAGAAATTATAGTTTAATATAAAATTCAACTCTTTTTTAAAAAGTGCAACTCGGAGGGCGTGGCTGCCAGCTTACACGGTGAACATGTTTGACTAGAGCACTGCTCTGTACCCAATGGATCCACATTAAATCTTAACAATCCATTGTAACAGGGAGACACAACAGACCCATAACAACTCCTAAAACACAAGGGTAGCTTTTCAAACAACATGCATCAATGGTGAAAAACTACGTTACTTCATCTCAGCACCCTGAAAGTTAAAGGCCTATGCACAAAATAGCAGACTCACTCGTGAGCCAGTCAAGCCATAATGCTGCAAGCAGCCCAGGGAGAGCAAATGATGACCCGGTTATACCAATAGAAGACCTGAAGTCTGAGTCTAGATATTATACACCGATCAGCCATAAAATTATGACCACTGACAGGTCAAGTGAATAACACTGATAATCTTGTTATCATGGCACCTGTCAGTGGGTGGGATATATTAGGTAGTACGAGAACCTTTCATCCTCAAAGTTGATGTATTAGAAGCAGGAAAAATGGGGGAGCATCATGGCTTGTTGTTTATGGGGCTGTGTAGCCGCAGACCAGTCAGGGTGCCCATTCTGACCCCTGTCCACTGCAGAAAGCTCTACAATGGGCAGGTGAGCACAAAAACTACCTACCACCTACCTAAGCATTGTTGCAGACCATGTACACCCTTTCATCTACACGGTATTCCATGATGGCCCTACCACAAAACAAAAATTGTTCAGGAATGGTTTGAGGAACACAACAATGAGTTCAAGGTGTTGACTTGACCTCCAAATTCCCAATCCCAATCAAGCATCTGTGGGATGTGCTAGACAAACAAGTCTGATCTAAGGAGGCCCCAACTCGCAGTTTACAGGACTTAAAAGATCTACTGCTAACTTCTTGGTTCCAGATACCTCACGTCTAGTCGAGTCCATGCCTCGACAGGTCAGGGCTGGTTTGGCCTACACAATATGTAGGAAAAAAAACATTGTAGGCCTAATGGGACCTACACAATATTAGGCAGGTGTTCATACTGTTATGGCTGATATATGGTGTATATTGATCAATTTTGTTTGGTTTCTTGGATACACATTATATAGGATTATCTTAATCTATTCTCATACTACTGTTTAAATGTGTATAACAAACCAACCAGACATACCAAATGTATCAACTGTTTTATTTTGTATGTCAGATTCATCTCAATAAGTACAGAATACACAAAAAGTACAAAAGGGCTTATCTAACTTATTTGCAAACCTGTAACACTGAAATTATTCTCCATTTTCTATTATTTTTTTAAAAAAATCATTAAAATAAAACCTTTAATAAAATCTAACAAAGCTGTGTAGTATTGTATTTATTTCCACAGCCAGACCTCATCTCCTGAAACATTACATTAAGGTACTAAAAGTGCTCTATCATTGTAAAAAAGATTTTGTCACTTATACCAGAGCACTGCATTAGAACACAGCATTTCAGCTTTGTCTCCATTGTTCACAAACCTGAAACATATTTATGTTTTCCTTGAGTAATTAATCAGAGTAGAGGTTTTCACAATGCCACCCTTTGTTTGACGGATCGGTAATCAGCTGCATGTTTTCCTTTATCTAGATATTTGCTCTGTGCTGTGGCCAATATATTTGCACATTTGTCACCAGGCTTTGAGTGATCCAGTAACTTGAAATGCACCACTCCCTGTAGCACAGACATCAGCAATTTGGATTACCCCATCTGCTTGAAATCCTTTCCACATATTTTGGTTCTCTGCATAGTATATGTCAGGCTCCTTGTCTCCTTTGTCTCCTAAAAGGGCAGCCACTGTGACTGCAGCAATTGCTTACCCTCTGGCCTTTGCGCCCCTCACCTTTATTCTGTTTAATCATTGCACTCTTGTTGAATCACTTATTCTTCATATAGTACCATGTAACTACAACATTCCACTCCTCTCCCACAGGGGCGTTTATTTCACTGCTTATTCCTAATAAATCTATATCTCACCGCTATATCTGAGGTCCAAACAAAAAGGCTTTGGAAATGCAGTAAAATGAAATGCAACTCAATGCATATATCTATATCCAGATAAATCGTGCTACTCTATGTATAATTGGGAGTCCATTTGAAAAGCAAGCAATTCATTTAATAATACACAAAGATATATGTGTGTATATATATATTTTCATCATATCATTGAAAATATATTGTACATTCCTTTTCTTTTCCCATTTATGCAAAATGTATTGTAATAATTATTCAGTTAATTAAGATTTACCTTAAGTACGGGTATGGAATTTTACTTATCATTTATTTTGTGAAATGTCCTTTTAGAATACTATTTTCTTGATATGATTTGGGTGCACATATTACAGATTATTGCAGAGTGAAAAGAAATTGTTGTGAAAAAGGAGAACTTGAAAGTTATTTAAGCCTACATTTCAGCAACACATTTTCTCAAACTTATTTCAAGGCTCCACTGCCTAATCAACATTATCAAATGACAAGGAGCCAGATCCATAGCAAATATTATCCTTCTAAGATTAATGTGTGCTGGACATGTAAGCTAAGCAGCAACCTAGCAGAAGAAGCATGGTATAGAAAGGTGGAGGTCATGTCAAGTAAACAGTTACATTTGTCTCTCTAGAGTGCCTAAGGCATAAGCGAAAGCGTCTGACTTTAGAAGGGCCAAGTAGAACAAGTCACAAATTAGTAGAGTTGGCCAAAAGTCAAGATCTATCACTAAAAAAAGGCCCCTTTCAGGAAATGTCAGGCTCCTGGATAGCCATTCTGCCTGAAGGCAAAACAGAAAAAAAATCTGCATTGGTTGCAGAATGAAAACACAGTTTATGATGTCTCACATTGGGCAAAAATGAAAATTTTTTACATGTTTTTAATAAAAAATTATATTTTTTATTTTGTCATATAAAGTTAACAACTATTGCAAGCTTTTCAGGTTATTATTTATTTACCTACACTTACTCTGTATATATATATATATATATATATATATATATATTTTTTTTTTTTTTCATTTTTTTTTTAATTATTATTATTATTTTTTAGTCATAACATTTTAATGTTATTTTATACTTTTGATGACAGATTTTTTAAATATAACCTGGCTTGTGTAAATCGGTTCTAAATGATCCATCGTTTTATGGAAACACTTTATGAATACTGAAGTCACATAAGTACGTTTTTTGGAATAAAATGAAACAAAGCAAGTATTACAATTAAATTATTTTCACTTATTTATGTGATAAAATTAGAAGAAAACCTTGACTAGGTTACCAATTTTTAAATGAGTTTCATTGGATTAGACATTATTACACAATTAATATGTATTTGCTAGAAAAACTGAAAAAGCACACGTCATTAGATGTTTATCATCATATGTGCTTTGTATTGGTCACAAATTTAAAATATGCAGAGTATCATTGTAAAACATAACGTTTCTCCTATTCACTACTTTCCCAAGGAATAATTTGGTCTAAGGTGGGAAAATTAACACCTAATGCAGTGTAATATCCACAAATTTTACTTTGGATCGTCTAAAATCAGGAAAACCAAGCTTTGTATTTCTTGTATTTGTAGCTATGTTAACCTTTTTTTTTATAGTGTGACTTTTTGTTGTTCTTTAAAACTCCATTAAAAAAGGTGTAAAGGAGAAACAAGACCACTTCCTCTGTAAAAACTGCATTCTCTGTAAAAACGGCATTCTTAATTTTATGGCTGTCATAGGGATGACCATTTCTGTAGGTATGCACCCTACATCTCTTTTCAACAACAGAGTGTAAAGTATCTGACTAGCCTATTAAATAAGAAAGAGGGACATTAATACTTTAGCAGAATGAAGTTGAACATCTTAGAATTTTCTTCCAGTTAAAGTAAAGAACACGAGTGCATATTTTTTGTGTATATCTATATAGTGATTTCAAATACTATATAAAAACAAAAAAATTCAACCTGCAATAAAATTATCACTCAAAACATAAAGCTTTTAAATTAAAATGTTGGCTGCCGTAAAGCATTTACAAGACCAATATCAGTTTAGGACATACCTAGTCATGGGCCATCATGCTAATCCCCCAAAGTGCCCTCCATGTTAAAATAAAAACCCTTTTCCCACATTAAAAAATGTTGACTGGCTCTTTCCAAAATTGTCTGTAGCCGCTTCTCCTTCTGTACCAAAATGTCTTAATATATTTTCATGTTACTTTCAATTTTTTATATTGTCCGTTTTAATATTCTTTATTTTCACTCTGGTCTTAAAGCCAGAGAGACCATGAAGACCAGATAAGCTTTGATAAGCTGGGTGCTTGACACTGTGACGTGTGTTGTTGGATGCACAGTACACATTCATGTTGTCAGGGCTTGTTTAGTATATGCACTATCCAGGATCCTTCATGCACTTTTTATTTTTATCTATCGTATAGCTATAAATAACAAAATGGCATAAAAACTAAATTTCCTTTTAATACTGTCCAACCTGTAATCCATGGTAGTCCAAAATTTTGGTATTTTGAAACTGGAGGCAATTAAATAAGCCCCCTTGTTCTGTTTACCTCTAAAGCACAATATGGTATTTTATAAAAACTATTTTGCAATTATGTTACACAGCTAGTACACAGCTGTTTTCCATGAAAAAAGCAAAGTGACCCCAAACTTTGGAACGGTAGTGTGTGCGTATGCGCATGTCTTTAGATATACAGTCTAACTTTAAAAATTTTAAATTTCCATCTGTCAGCAAAACATTATTTGCCTGCTTATTATTTTCATCCGAAGCAAAATGATTACTATAGTAAACATAAAAATGAAGCTTTTGAGTACTTGAAAAGACTGATTCAATTCAATATACTTTGGAAAAAGGAATGCATTTTTTAACATTATGCTTAAAAAAAGGCAACAAATCCTTCCAGGAATTCCTATATTTTTACAGTAATTAATCATTAGATCTCTCATATACTTTCTATAACAGACCATCATAATCTGTTAACTTCCCCTACTCCCTTCTTGTAGAATGCTCTTCAGCTTCACTATTGATGGTCTTAGTGGAAACAAAGATTTGGCTTTTGCTCTATATGCTCAAGGTGATGAAAGCTAGCATTACACACTATGGATTGTTTTCTTTAGCATGCATTCTTTTGATACAAAATCTGCAAGACAGTAAGAACTGATACTTAACAGGGAGGAATAATGATGAAATTGTCAGGGAATTTTTAAAGATTCATTCACAGGGCTGCTGACTTAATCTAAAATAAATCCAGGAAGATTTGATTCTTTTGAGAAGTAGAAATACTACTCTTTTATAGTGTGTATGGATAAATAACCTGACGTTTTCTAGCTGTTTATTGTACTGTACCTCCCCCAATGATTTTAAACCATGAACCAATGATATGTGTGTAGATATGCAACATTTATTTATAATTTCCTATAATTCTGTACTGCAGCAACACAATCTGAGCTAAGCATGGTCTCGAGCCAGTTTTAGAGGGTCACAATCAGACTAGGAGCCAAGACATACCCTGGAATTGGCCTGTTGAGCAGCATGTATGCCAAGCCTGATTCACAAACCAAATACAAGAAGTCCTCACAGACTCACAGTCCACCTGTATGGACTAGTTTAACATCAAAATTACCAAAGAGGAGGTGTTTTATCTGGTTAAGGTCTGACTTGTAGTTCTCCCCTTCTGACAATCCAGGTTGAGACAGGCATTGTGCCCAGTCAGTTAAGAGCTTGGAGGCAAGGGATACCCAAATGAGAAGTGTTTCATCATTTCGTAAATAATAAATAGCAATGGGAAATGTTGTGAAGAGAACTTAATGACAAAATGAAAATAGAAACAGAATTCTCACAGGTTAGTTAGAGTCAATTCCCTCCCCCATGGTCCAACACCATGGTGGTGTTTGATCGGGATGTTTTGTCATCAGGGAGAAGCAAGAGCAGCTTGACACTGAACTAAATATGACCAATACAAGGAATGGTGCATTTTATAAAAACTTTATTTCTCATTAGACAGAAATGGTTAAGGTCAATAATGTCATTTTCTGGCCTAAATCTAGGTTACCCTTCCACTTAAGGGTGCTTGTGTTAATTCGGGGAAGAAAAAGAAAATAACAATAGTGTAGCCAGTAATAACAAGTGTGATTTATCAATCAGTTGTAAGTATTGCACTCACAATTAATCTGTGATATTCAAACTCTTACTTTTGATACTCCTGAAGAAGCCACTATAGACTTATCCGTCTTGGCGAAACATGTTGAGGTTTTTAGGATTTTTTATATCTGGAGAGGACTTCTTATGCCGGGAATTTATTTATTTTTGTTGATATCAGCATCTGGAGAATGCTGTTCTAGGGTTGCAGCTGTGAAATAGGGGAAGTATTTTATTTTTATATATATTTGTTGGTAGAGGACAATTCACTGGAAGTCACTTTTACACACTTACAACATGATATTGTTTGTACTAGTACCCTTGTCAATTCTTCTCCACACATCTAAATGCTCAGTGGCCTGGTTACAAAGGAGATCTCTCGTCTCCGCAACCTACCCATTTATACTTTGGAGGGCACTATAGTGCTTAACTTGTAGCTGTATTATCTTGTTAATACAACATGTAATATTTACCTATTGTACAAAATAGTGAACCTTATTCTGAAAAAAAAAAAGTTCCAGTTTATGGTCCCCCTTAAATATATTAGCTATGAACAGTGTGTTGCCACCTTTCACTGCGCCATCTTTGAAGGATTGCAGTGGAAATCCTTGAAGGATTGCATCCAGGGGCGTGGTTTTATAATTTAGAGGGAAAAGAAAAAAAATGAAGGGAGGGAGACAAGAGAAAAGAAGAGATAAAAAAGAAAGGAGATGAGATGAAAGCGTAAGGATTGAAGAGAGAAAGTAGAGGTACAAGAAAAAACTCTAAGCACATTAGAGTAGTGTAGATACTGAACCTAGAGAGCACATAAGGGTCAAGGTAGGGTATTTTATCAGTGTCACATTATTCATTTCACCATCACCACTGCCAATGCGCACCATCAGTATTATATTAGTGACCCAGGCTAGCAAGAGGACTTTGCAGAACCTAGCTGCCTGCAGTCTTCTATGGCTGTGAACTGCTCAGGGTCTAAGCAGGATGCTTGTCATTTCAAAGTCCATTTGTCATATCAATGTAAATTTTACTTAATTCACAGGCAAGTCCTGTGTATGCAATCTGGGTGCTGGGCAAATCATTTTAATGTAACTTAGGTGCTGAGCAAGTCCTATTTGTGCAATCTTGGTGCTGGGCAAATCCTTTGGATGCAATCTGGCTGCCAGGGCTGGTCCCTGGGGTGTGCGACCTGTGATCTATGCCTGCTATGTAGTATTATGTAGTAGATTTTTTTATTCTAACTTTAACACCATACAGTATGGTGATTTGTAAAGAATCAATGTTCATGTTCCTAATTGTGCATTCTCATGCACTAACCTTTTATCATTTCTTCTGCATTCATGGTGTAGCTGGTCCTTTTATATATTTAAACTGGCCCTTCATAATTGTTACTTGCTTATGGTCTGATACGACCCCTTACTTGATGATATGCCTATAATGAGCTTTTGAGAAGCTGTCAGGGCCTCTACCCATGTATTGACAGAGGGAAAATGGACCTGAGGAAAATTGAAGGGAACTCAAGTATAAATATAGGAGAATGTGAGAAAAAGAGTAAATATAGCAACAAACAGAGGGTGCTAAGTCCTAGTGGGTTTGTTCAACATATTTACATGGATGTGCGGTCACTCAACAAAAGAAATATAATCTTTGGGTAAGCAGGTAAGCATTTCTAAAAGAAAAAAAATAACAAAACAGTGGTGCATCAATCCTGATAAAATAACTTTTTTTAGTATTTAAATTCAAATCAAATGGTAAAAACCAGTGTTTTCATCAGTGTTTCCCTCAGGAGTTATACAGACATTTCCATTGTTTGGTGATGTGTCACGTGTTGTGCACGTGTTTTTGTATAATACTACGCATCTACTTTTTATGTAAACATGCATGCATGTACAATGAATATAAACAATGAATATAAAATGTATTGGTGGCCATTATTAGTATTAGTATTAAGCTGGTGTGTATTACTTCCAGATATATAAATACCTCAAACAGGTTGTATGACATTTTAGATCTTCATGATAATACCTCTATCTAAACATTTTGGGATGAGCAAGATGGGAACAGCATTGTTTTTAAAGAAAATAACCGAGGCATCACATTGTGTTCTTACTTTTTCATGATGTCAGCTTTATGAATAAACCATTTGTTCATAAAAGAATCAAAACATTTGCGTTGCTTATGCAGGACATTTTCACATAGATTATAGACCTGGATATCAATTGTTTTCTGGATAACACTTCATTCTACACCTTTAAGAAATGCGGATAAAGCCATTATTTCAAGATCTATATATCTATCTAGAAGAGTACTGCAGATTGTACCTGTTGACAGATTGGATATATATTTCAATGAGTGGCCGGGTTCCACATAGAAATATAACCATAGTGCCAAGCCCCTTTCCAAAGCCAAGGGCGATTTGGCAGCAGCATTAAAAATGATCTATCATTTTGTGAAAATGTGTAATATATGTGCAAAATAATGATGTATGTATGATGTATGCTGCAACACTAAACAAGGTGGTGCCTCCAATTACCTCAAACTAATGAAAAAGTTGCACAGACTATACATGATAATAAATCCTGTATTTTTTTTATTGTTGCTATTTAAACTTATTGTACTCTTTTTTATTTATTTGTTTCTCTTTTATAGTTACATATCTACATTTTATTATGGTCTAACTCAAGAATAGATTGCACAATACTAATTGCTATTTTGTTTTAGCATTAGAAATGTATTGATAAAAGGGAAGGCAGATAACTGATAAATAAGCAGCAGTATCTATAATACCTCCATATAGATAGAACCAATACAAAATGAATCTCCAAAATGCAGAAAATGCTTACAAAGAAGAAGCCCATATGTTCCTGTTAAATCTTTCTAGATATAGGGTATCCTAATATGTAGAAAAACGAATGCGCACATTTATTGACCACTAAAAATGTTCTAACATTATAGGCAAGACCACAGGATATACTGCACTATGTAATGGATATGCATACACTGCAAAAAATTAACTGTTCTGGGGAATTACTTCAGTGGTGAGTCAAATACACCAATGGTAGACAAGTCAATGGATTTTGGAGGAACAGCGCCACCTCTGATTGATTTTAAGAGCTACAATCTTCTGTATATTTTTTAATGAGTTTATTGTATTATACTTTTGTGTTTATTTCTTTTTTATGTTTATGCTATTGTGCTTTTGATAATCGGTAAGGTTTTGATCAGATACTATCTCTCTAAACGGTAGGTTTTCAGGATTGTGTCTTTGCGTTTTAATTCTTATTATGATCAGCCAGAAGATGAACAACTAAAATATCCTATGTGGAGTGTGATACAGATTTATGGAACACAATGAAGAATGAGGTTTCTTATTTTAAGTAGGTCACATGAACAAAAGTGGGTAATGGAAAAACATTGTATTGTGTTGTTTTGTTGACTTTGTTTGAAGTGTGGTTATATTCTGAACTCTAACTAATAAAATCGCTAATTTTAAGTTTTACCTAGTGTCCATCCTTGTAGCTAACAAATGCTGAGATTGATGCGTTTATGCCTTTCCTCATTCCAAACACATGATTGCCTTACAGTAAAATAGTACATCATGGCAGATCTAACTCTGAGTCATCCAGTGCATAATACAAATCCAGACATACTGGCAGGGACACGATGTAAAGCCAGTATATTAGTTTCAGAAATTATTTTTTAAGTCTTTCATCTGTCTTATTGTTTTAGTTGTACTTGTCTATGTGTAACTTGAGTATACTTTCATACTCTAACTATCCATGGGCTGAAGCACAACTGCCCCTTACTTGTAAGCACCTCTGTGCTGAATACCTCCACGAAGGCCATGCAGGGTTGAAAAAGTGGCATGATTTTTATTTTGCTCTATTTATAAGTGTGCATTTACTTTCTTTAATCTTTAAGCATTTATTTTGGGCTAAGAGGTCAAAACCCTGTTGCACCTCGCCATTGTGTTACTTTGGTCTTTTTGTTCTTATCATTTTAGTGTGCACATGAAAAAAAAAATCTCTTCCACACAGAGGAAAAGCTTATTCACCATGATAAGCTTAAAAATATTATACGTAAATATAAAGGACCCCCCAAAATATATATATAAAAATATATATTTTTATGAGCAAGTCCTAAAATTAACGCTTTATCTTAAAACACTTCTTGCATGGAAAGAGCCAAAATACTGGCATGTTAAATGCCCATGGGGTGTCTACTTTAAAAAAATGGATGATTTGATGGGGTAAATTGCATTGGCCGGGTTCAACAATGTCCCAGTTAATGCATGGGGAAGGATGACCATATGTCTAATTTCCAATTTGAAAAATGCACATGTCCCCCAAACAGCCAGGCCAACCCATGCATGGGGGTATCACTGTACTCAGGGGATGTTGCTAAACACATATTGGGGTGTTGTGTGACAGCGGCATATACCAGGAGTAATAAATTCATACATGAAGTAAAATGTGTGTGAAAAAAAAACACGAAAAAATTACTACCACAAAGTTTGACAAAGACTGGCGGTAGAATTAATGCATGTAAAGAATTAAAATACTAACATTTGAAATACCCTGGGGTGTCCAGTCTTCAAAAATATGTGGTTTGATGGGGTGAATTGCATTGGCCGGGTTCAAAGATACCCGAAAAAGCACATGGGGGAAGAATTACCAGATTTAGAAAAAATGGTTTTGAAATAGGAAAACGCTACCTGTACTTATTGCCCCATAACGTGCCGAAAAAAGCAAACAAAACATAAAATAATTGGGTATTTCTAAACTCAGGACAAATAATAGAATCTAGTTAGCAGTTTTTTTTTCATTAGATTTTATAGATGAGTAAAATATTTTTCAAGTAAAAGTCAGAAACAGTCACTTTTTTCTCAATTTTTCACCATATTTTATACTTTTTTAATGGTAAATGATATTATACAATCAAAACAACGACAGCTAAAGAAAGCCCTTCTTGTCGTGAAAAAAACCCAATATATAACTTGTGTGGGTTCAGTAAATGAGAAAGCAGAAAATTTGAGCTTAACATGAGCACCGCAGGAATGTTAAAACAGCCTTTGTCATGAAGGGTACAACAAGTAAAATCAGCCATTGTCACGAAGGGGTTAAAAAAAAATTCAAAAGATTGCCGAGATCCTATTGCTGAGTGTCTTTTAAATTTGTTTAAACATTTTACTATAATATGAGGCATCCTATTTGCTAAACGTTTCACTGGTGACAGCGAAAAACGAGTAACACTAAAGGTAATTAATCTGTTTGTTTTCCTGAATACATTTTGCCACATGCCATACATTTAACACTGGAAGATGAATGTTGAATTAACATTTTTGGAAACAAAGTTACACAGCTCATGATGATGGTAGCTTGGATAATGTCAAATTCAAGAAATTAATCTGGTCATTATACACATACACATCTGGGTACCATTAAATATACACTTTTGGGTGCAATGAAAGAGAAAAAATAAACAGCAGGACCAGTAATTATGTTATATATCACAGTTCTCCTAAACTCTCGGGTTGCCTACCTGTATCTTCTAGCAGGTTAACCTTTTGGCGTGGTTTATTAACATGGCACGTTTTGTTTTTTTTAACTCATCTGGTGGTCCCATAAAATACTTGAACTGGTCTGGGGTCTTTTAAATCATCCAGTTGATGGTAATTTCATTGTTTCCTTTTTTTCTTTTTTCCTTTCCCTTACATTTGCAGACGACTGACATATATAACAGAATTGCGGGACTGATGAACAAAGTGTAACTATAAACATGTACAAGAACCCTAAGGCACACATAGAGAATGACTACTTCAAATGTGCCAAATTTTACCTCATACCCTCAAGGTCAATTGTCAAGGTTACTCCAGAAGAATTCTTTGATCTAATGAGTTTGCCACTTGAAACATGTCTTCTCAACAGCAGTGCATCATTACAATAGAACCATATCAGTAGAGAGAAGATCATATTGCACAAGTGACTGTTAAACTTGAAACTGTCTTTGTCTAAGTATAATGGATTTACTGTAAGAGGTTTATCAGTGATTGTAAGTATCTGCCACATACATGGAAACATAATTTATTGCCTCTCTCCAGAATCTGGCAAACATTGCTCAAGGAATATGTAATCTTTTAGATTAATTATCTTTGTGAAACAAAACCTATTGTCCAGCAAAAAAAACTGACTCCACGATGGAATGGTAATGCTTTTTTCTAACATTAACTACAATACACACAAAATATATACAAAGCATGTATTGTATACCAGGAGCAGTATACCCTAAATTACTTGTTAATAAATAGCTACTAGGCAAAGTAGTGAGATGGTTAATGTGTTTCCCTAACATACTTGTTCATGATTCATGACATTAACATGACATTCAGCAGTCAGGGAGAAGAACTACATTTTGGTAAAACAAAGCAAAAACATGATGAAAAATGAAGGTGGCATTGGCAGGGGTGAACAGCACTTTAAGTAGGGTACAATAAACTTGCACTTTCTTTTCATGCACAATTGCAATAAATAAAATAAATAAGCTCCCATTCTGTATTGGATCTTGTTGACATCAATTTTATATTATTAGTAAAGTATTAGTAAAAAAGCACGATTATAATTAATACACATCCGTTTGAAATTAGTATAAGCAAAAAAAAAAATTCCAAATGGATTTCATCTTATTGCAGACAGCACCTCTGAAAACCAAATGACTCCTCATTTTTATTGTCTCACCACAAATTCAAGTCATTGTCACTTTGGTCTCTAGATTAATATTTTAAATCAATTATTATAATTATACATATTGAAATTTCTGTTGAGTTAATTCTCCTTAATCGCCTCGGTCTACTGGCTAACTAGTTATAAATAACTTAAATAAATTAGTTATCCTAAAAGCTGTGAATGTGTCAGTTTCCCCTTCAACACCATCAACAGTATTTGTTGGTTAAATTATCTTGTAGAAATATCAGGCTTATCAGTAGGAAGAAAATAAAACTACCACGGATGAAAGTAAAATAGTAAGTAGATTTTCCATGTTAAATGAAGTGCCAATATCCTGTGCATAAGGCACAAACATATGAATGGATAAACATATGGACAGATGAGCGTGTGACAGGAAGACAGCTGCCTGGGAGGTGAGAATGAATTGACTCAACTGGTTAAGAGATAACAATGAATCCACTAGAGAGATACTTTTATATTCTGCTTAGATAACAAAGCATGAGAGAAGATGGTTAAAAAATAATTGAAGTACAGGAGCCCCAGGCAACTATTTAAGCCTTTGTCCTAAATTGTGTCCACATTCCTTTTCATATACATCATATCATTAATGATAATATCCTAAGGACATTACCAACTCTTTGAGCACTGGATGGTAAAGCAGTGTTCACTCCCATGGATTTACACAGTTTAATTGTCCAGTGGAATTAAATTATTTAACAATAAAAAAATCCCCACAAACATAGGGAACAATACATTTCTAACAAACTGTGACTTCATTTATATGTGAAAAAAACAAAACCATAAAATAAAACCTAGCTCCCAATTGGAACCCTCTCTGACATGTACTCCGCTGGCCTAGACTGACCAATTGCAGCCTCCCTGCCCGATCCCACTAAGCCAGGCTCTGGAAAACCTCCCCCAGTCAGCACACATGGGTCCAGACAATTAATACAATATTTGTGTCAGGGATTCTTCCTCCAGGGCCACTTATTGTCCTGGGAGAACAAGGGAACTTCCTCTCCCCTCAACAATCTACTTGATTGTGAGGTCTAAATGTCCATGGCCTTCACCTATTGCTTCTCCAAACTGGGTTATACAATCCTGGCCTGGACATCCAGTCTGTTTAAACACTAAAGTTGGAGCACTGGCTCTCTAAATGCACTCCAGGGACCCATATTGTCAGGGTCCCTGCCAGAGACCCCACGGGTACCGGGTCCGGTGCCGCTTCTTCTTCTGCCTCCTCTGCTGCCTCCTGCATTGCTGACCCTGGCTATCCTTGTTTGACCTCGCTGATCTCTGTGAACCTGACCCTGGCTATCGTTGTTTGACCTCGCTGATCTCCGTGAACCTGACCCTGGCTATCCTTGTTTGATCTCGCTGATCTCCGTGAACCTGACCCTGGCTACCCTTGTTTGATCTTGCTAATTTCCGTGAATCTGACCCTGGCTATCCTTGTTTGACCTCGCTGATATCTGTAAACCTGAAGCTGGCTATCAATTTTTGACCTCGCTGTCTAGTGTTATTCCTGGATTGGTAGTTTTCCTGCAGAGTGACGACTCCTCCTCACTATAACCTCACACATACACAAGATTTGCCCATCATCCATGCACAAACTGTAACAAAAGATCTCCCAAGATATATATACCGTATTTGATTGATTATAAGATGACCCTGATTATAAGACGACCCCCCAATATTTGAATATTAATTTTTTTTTAAAGAAAAAGCCTGAATATAAGACTACCCTATAGGAAAAAAGTTTTATTAGTAAATATTCATTCACATGTAAACTATTTTTTCATATTTAATAAAAACTTAGATTTTTTTTCTTTTTATTTCCATTTATTTGCCAACCTGTCCCCCAGTTATGCACATCTGCCCCATGGCTTGCTCTAAATATGCCTTATACCCCCTATAGGCCACTCTCCCTCCCTAATATGCCACTCTGTCCACCTTGATATGTCTTTATATACCACTCTGCCCCCCCAGATATGCCTTATACCCCTATATGCCACTCTGCCTCCCTGATATGCCACTTTGCCCCCCTACATGGCACTCTGCCCCCCGATATGCCTCATGCGACCTCGAATATCAGATGATGGGTCTTATAATCGAGCAAACACGGTATATATATATATATATCACAATTAATATAGCCCTACAACGAATAATTACAAAATTCAAACCAAGATAGTCCAAGATTCTGTACAAACATGATGAATTAGATTACATCATTGCTGCAGTAAATATGTTTTAATGATAATTTAGTTGGAGATCTCCTTCCATCTTATTTACCATCAAATGCCATGAAGAACAAAACAAAGTGTATTAGCCTGAATAAGCAAGATAAATAAGATCTGTTGCCATATGTTCTCTTACATTGCTTTAAATAGCATCCATAAATTGTGAACCTTCTCATGACATTTTAAATTGAACAGTCTCTTAGACCTCTGATTCATTCTATATCAGATGTTCTACAGTTCTGTTTATAGCAGTGGTTTCTATAGCGATGTGCTTTTTCTTCTTACGAATATATGGATACAGTACGGAATGAATGTGCCAAAGAAAATATTGCATTGCTCAGACACCTTTTGTAAATGTAATACTTTCTAAAATGAGATTTACTTAAAGACACAGTGACCCTCAATGTGTTTGATGTAAATGATAATGGTGTTTGATCTCTTGGATACTGAGGAGGCTCCTATAATATTTTGGAAAGATTACTCTTATAGAATCTTGCAACAAGACAAAATTATTAATTGCCAATGTTGTTTTTTGCCTGGGGTAAAAGTATTTTTTTGAGATTCATATGTTTCTCATTATGCCTTAAAATAGGAACTTTTAAGAAGAGGTTTATTTAACCAAGTAGTCAAGTAAACTTATAGCTTTGTAGCAATTTTTTTTCGAGAAACTTTGTCCTGTATTAGAAGATTCTAGATTTAGAAACGGGTTAGTAGTGTTCTAGCCCCAGGAATGGAGCCTCACTCATGAGTTGATTATAGGCCAAAGGCAAACAATGCAAGATCCACTCACTATTTAAACCCTTTGATGTTGACTAAATCTAGAGTAATTGTTCTCAAATGAATCCTCAAGGTCTTTTTCATTTCCAGTGGAGTATAACACTTTGAGATCCTTAAGTCCAGATCCTGGAAAGGGGTAGTACCCACATCTAAAAAATGCACATGGCTTTTTCTAGTTGAAAGTGTTCAAGTATATAATGCTAAAGTAGTTTCCATTGACAAATTAAGAAATTATTATTGAGATCTCATCTGCAAAAGCAGTTTTAATCCCAAGATTGCTAAAGAAATGTTGAAGCAAGATATTCACCAGCCCTGTAAGGTTCAAATAAGGGCATTTAATGTCTTATTTAATTTAATTTGTTTAATTGTCATGTTTATTTAATGATGAAAGGCAACAATATATCATATATATTTTCTTATATATGGAAAATGTCCTGCAGTCTTAAAGTTACAATACCCTTGTCTAGATTCCCCTCACTGTTTAGACTTTTGCACATGATCCTTATTTTGAAAAGATGTCTTCATTCATAGGTAGTAGACTGTAACCACCACTTAAATAATATATAGAGCTAGTCTGTTGGGTTAACATAGAAGCAACTGGGTAGACAGACTATTAGAAACTTAATGGAAGGGTGGAACTTCAGCAGGAAACCAACACCTGGTTAAGTGAAGTGGTCAAAGTGAAGCTTATTACTTCTCTTTCTGAAACTACCAAGATATGACAGCTTTAATGATATGTAGTACCAAAAGTTTTTTTGTTTAAAAAATAAAAAAGAAGCCCAGTCAAACCTCAAAGACAGCCATCATAGAGCAGGAACCATCCAATGTGAGGATTCAAAAATCACCTGTATTTATTTTCACAGGATTTTTCCAAGGGGGCAAAATATCTTACCCACCTTTTCCCTTTCCCACCCCAATACCTCCTTACCTCCTCCCCATTTCCTACCCTTGTTGGCTCAGGAGAGGGGTTTCCCGTGGTAGGCAAATGTTAGTTACCCATTAATAGAAGAAATTATATGACCATGGTAGTAGTAGCTAACAGACCAGCAATGTACCTGCGCAACACAAGGACTTAAGAATAGCTGGGGTGATAAAGATTAGTCACAGCTACCCTGGTCTCAAATTCCTATGGTGTTTAGCAAGTAATGGCTGACTGTATATCATGCGAGCTGCAGTCAACAACAAAAATTAGTGTGAAGTGTAGGCCATCACAACCCCAGTCTTTATCAATATTCAGTTATCAATATGGCTGCTGAATATTATTGTACATGCAGTCAAAGTTAGCATTTGTACTGTAGGCTTAGTGTAGCCCAAGCCCAATGTACAGTTACTAGCTACTAATTCCCATAATAATCAACTAGGTTTGGAACCAAAATAGGACACTTGGTAGTTTTGCAACAGTTGTGGTTAACATTTGGCACTCAAAGTGCTGTTATAACATTTCTCATGATGTTCAGCCAACCAAATGGAAGGCTGAGAATCATGAGATATGAATTCCACAGCAGCTCCAGTAACAATCCACGATAATATTAAAGCTAACTTTTTGACGCTCCTGTTGTTGAGTACTCACTTTCCTATGATCCTTAATATACCAGTCATGGGAAATGTCATCTCAAACAGCTGGAGTATTAACCGGCCTAGCTGCAATACATGTTTGAAATAAACTACCTTGTGTCTGCAGCATGCAAACCATGTCTCTGCCCAGGCTTGGACTCTGTGCCTGTGAAAGAGCAGCTGTTAGGGTGAAGGAGGGGAAACCACCTAGAGGGAGAGGAAGAAAGCAGACCATTAAATAAAAAGTTTTTTTGCTGCACTCCACTGTGTGGTTTTTTCTGTGCTCTATGTCTAATTAACCTACTCTAAACAACCTACTCTTTCTCCTTACCTGGCTACTGCTCCAGTGGGCCTCTTGGAATTCAAGGGGGAGGCAACTGCCCCATCTTACCCCCCTTCAGACGCCCATGAAGATAGGAATTTACTTTCCTAAAAGATGGTTATCAGTGTTATTCTTGCTAAAATCATTACAAAATGATTCAAGTAATTTATGTGAAGCCACCAGGAGTAACAGTAAAATAAACATTACAACAGAAAAGACTTTCATTCAGGAATCATATGCTATAGGATACAATTCTTAGGGATTTATTGACACAATAGTTGGCATTTTATTATCAAATGAGGAACTAGCTGTCACTACAGGAATATCCATTGCAAACTTTATTTTTATAAACACTTTACATCAAGAAACAGAAGAACTTTGTTATTCCATTTATTCTATTTATCAGGAATAAAAAACACTAAAGGATAATATAATGGATGCCATCACTGTGATTAATAACTGATTTCTGCATAACCTATTTGGAATGGACTGAACATTTATCATGCTTACGTTAATGCTCCTTCACAAAGAAAGGACTTTCCATGTGGAAACGTTTAGAGAACGTGAGAGAGTGAATGAGAATGAGAGAGAATGAGTGAAAGTGTGAGTGAATGCATTGGGCCTGGCCTTGTTTTTTGTGGCTCCGTACGAATCACCAAATTTACCAAAAGTAAACGCAGTCTAGTTCTTATATATGTCTTTTTATTTATATATAGTATAGTTTCACCAACACATACATTTAATCATATATTACATATATATATATATATATATATATATATATATATATATATATATATATATATATCTACGCTGTGGCTGTTTGTTTTCTCCATTGCTTTTTCAAGGTAACATTACTCAGCCCTCAGCCCACAGCAAAATGTTGAACCCTCACCATATGCTTACCTATTTTAACACTGCAGGGGCTCTTTATCACTTCTAGTCTTAGTCATGGGAGCTCAATCAACACAAACTTCCATAAATCGTTTCTTGCTGCAGTGCTTCTGTGAACCATGATAAGTCATCATACCCTGGCAGACAGTATCAATGGCAGGGCCAGACTGGGAATAAAAACCAACCTTGGAAATAACTGAATAACAGGCCCATATTTCATGGTGGCAATATTGTGCATACGGCACATGCGTGGGGTCCCAGCCCCATTTTTTTTGGTTTGGAATAAGGACAGAACATGCATTTAAAAAGTATATTTGAAGAACCAATTAGTCTCACAGTAGATGATAAACACAAAAATAAACGTAGCTCTCTTAAAAAAAATTAGAGCAGAAAATGTGCAATATGATTTGCTAAACAGTCTGCAAAACAGTGCAAATTATTCTTTAACGGTAAACATGTGCAAAAAATTTGTTAAACGCTCATTCATTTTAAAACAGTCTTAACCTTTAATGTTCAAACTATTTTTCTAAGCAGTATTGTGACATTTATAGCTCAAAATATGCAAATATCTTTGGCATGTCATAAAGTAGGACTGCCAGTAAACAAACAGATCAACTGAATATCACATACACAGCTATTACAAAAAGAAAGGTTGGAATGCAGCACTCAGCAGTAAAATGGTGCACGAGCCAGGGTACCACCAAGTCCCTCAATAAATCCAAAATAAAGAAGCAAAGGCTCAGCACTCAAATGATAAGGTGAGTTTATTTCACACAGGCAACGTTTCGACGCACAAGGCTTGAGAAAGACCTGTGCGTCGAAACGTTGCCTGTGTGAAATAAACTCACCTTATCATTTGAGTGCTGAGCCTTTGCTTCTTTATTTTGGATACACAGCTATTACACCTGCCTCACCTTAACCATACATATACACTGCCCATATACACGCATCTGCCCGTACACATTTTATTAAAATTAGCTTTTAATTAGTTTTGGGAATAATAGTACATTTCCAATTTTAGTTTATTTTAATAAGAAAATATTGCTAAAGATTGAATTAAACTGTGCACACTTAGGTGTAAACAACAGAGCCTTAAACCCTACTCTTAAAAGTTGTATTATTTTAACAAAATATTTACCTAAATAAACCTTCATATCTAAGAAACAAAAGACGTTTCTAATTAGTACTTAGCCTCCTGTACAGAGGATTTATAAGTAATAATTTTCAGTTCTTAATCCTTTAATTCTCTCCAGTGATTTTCTATTTTATGGACAGTTTTATTTCTACACAAATAATAAACTCAGGTACTTATTTATGATTCAACCCCATTAAATATTCTGTCATGATAAGGCATTTAACTGTGACTGTTCAGATGATGTGAGAACTATGACTAGATTTTCAAATTCATTTGTATATTATATATCTACTAATAACAAATAAGGCGTATCTTACTATGTTAAGCACATTTTCTACAGCATACAGAATTGATCAGTTGCAAAGAAGGCGTAGAACCTTACATCAAGAAATGGCTCATTACTGTAAATCCCCATATCACCCCAAAACTAAATAAATAAAATTGCAATATGTCATGAGGTCACCAAATCTCGTAGATTAGAAAGCGCAGCCCATAACACTAACACTGAAGGCCTTCAAATACATGCAGTCTAATATCCATAACATGCAAAGGGTTCTACTTTCATAAATATGAGTAATTATGCAATGAGAGAACAATACTCAAGTTCTAACTGACTTGATTACAGAAAAACAAACCATTACGCCACTGTTCCTCAATGCCAATATGTCCACTATGTAAATGTTTCAATGAGTTCATTTCATGCGTTTCAAAACATGATATTTTTCCCATTGGAGCTTTTGAACGTCTTTGGCTAGAAATGCCAAACAGCTTTTTCATATTACTTTAGCATGCATTTAATTTGTGCCCTAATCACTTTCCATATAACTGACGTTTTCTTGCTTGTGGAACCTCTTTGCTGATGTGTTTATGTGCCACAAATACAGGCATTACGTGATAAATGCAAAACGTGATTGCTACTTTGCAAGAATCCTTTAATATCATTATGTCACCAGAATTCCAGCGCCGTCTAAGGAAATCTGCGCTTCAACCCTCTAAGGACATAATTGATATTTAACTTTCAGTGACATGATTGTTAATGTTACATTTAATCGCAACATCTCACATCACTAAGAAATGTTTCTCATTTGAAATCATTTCAGGCTCTCTGCTGTGTTTCAAATGGACAGCATTTTCTAGGTTTTTTCCAACAAAGCTAGAATTATTGTTTGATTTGAATTCCTGAAGAATTATATAATATATTTGAAATAAAATTCTACCTATTGTGTCTAGACTCAACATATGAATTCTTGAAATCGTGTGATGTACAAGATAATGGGAACATTTCTGTTACCTCCATGAAAATCACCAGGTCACCTTGGTTATGTTTTCTAGGATTATTTACAAAATCATCAATGGAAAAATAAAATTTTAATTATATGAAGAAGTCGTAAATATAAACCATTATTATGAATTATTCATTAACTGATTTACTCAAACTTAATATTTATCTTTGACTTTAATCTAAACAGACGAGCAGACAATTAAGTTTGTGATTTTGAGGGATTCATTTTTATAAATCTTTAAGGATTTATGAAAATAAGTAATAAGAAATAAGAAATAAGTAAACTCCATGTTTGCTGTAAACATGTCTTCATCTTTGTTAGAATGTTAGTCTGAGGGAAATTTGGGTTTGGCAGAGCTCATTCTCTAATTTCATAAGTAAGTGATCCATAGGGAAACATAGACTTTGGAATATAGTGTGTCTTTGCAATTGGAGGACAAAGGTTTCAAGAAAGATCTCCCCAACAGAATAGCAACAAATATAACCGACAAAATAACATTTGCCTGAGAAAACGGGAAGAGTGTATTGGTTTGTCTTAGTCTGTCAATTCTTGTCTTGTCATATCCCTTGAATTTATGTATTGTATTAAGCCCTGCGTAAACTGTTGGCGCTATATAAATAAAAGATAATAATAAATAATAATAATAAGGGTAAAACCATACTGCTGAATGTCACTCATAGGCACTGATTTATTTAACATAATATTTGATGTGTGCAAACATCTGTGTATGTGTGCGAGTACTCTTCAGGTGTACTTATAAAACATTTTATGTTATTCTATGCACTGACAACAAATACAAAATAAAGTATATTTAAATATTCCCTAACTATGGATTTCCATTTTTAACTTAAAAAGGATTTTTGGAAATAAGCCTTTAAAATGCCTTTCAATTAAAATGCTTATTGAAATGATATTTGTAGTTTTTTTCTTGTTTTATGGAAAATGTAGTTATGATTGGACTGACTGTGATGTAATTCCAGGTCATAACTCCGGGGCCCATTATTCCTCCTCTCTTTGAAGGGTATTTTATTTTTGGATTAGACTGTTTATCATTTGTGTCAGCATTCTGCGGGACCCCACCAGGCAATACAAAGTCAAAAAGGGTTCCATCTGTTTTCAACCAATGAAATCAAGACCATTTCCATTTCACCGACAACTACGAGGAAAATGGAAATTGAATAGACTGTAGATGGCCTCGCAATTTTCAATGAATTTAAACTTTGAAGGCAGCTTGAACAACATGAAACCAATTGAGGGAATCTTGCCTGTATCATTATAATTATAGACAGGACATATCTACATTCATCTAAGGAATTGGAAATTATTTTTCAGGTAATTACAGGTCATACAATTTAACCCAAGCACAAAAGGATAACTATTGTAATTTTTAGCAGACCTGGTCACCGTGTTTTGTTTTTTGAACATTTCATCCCAATAAAGCACAGCAGTATGAATCATAGTCTTTCCAAATCATGTTTTGCATGAAAGCATTCAGTCCAGATTCTGTTTATAACAGACTGGATATTTTCCAGTGTTCATCCCCAACACTGTGATTTTATATTCATGCAGTAAATATTACTTACTCTGTACCCTTTACAACATTTACAAATGACAGATTTGACTCATCAGGTCCCTACATCATCAGATTTATTCCAACATTTCTAAATACAATCTGTTCATCTGTTTATATTTATAGCATATTAGTTATCTATCATCAATTGATCTGCCAGATTTATTTAGTGACTTAAAAAGAAATGGTCATTGTCAATAATACTTAATAACCTGTAGCTTCCTTTCACTGAAAATCAATAATTACATTTTATGACCCATTATACAAAGAATATATTCTAAAAATATGTATCGCAAACAGTAAATAACAAACTCTAGTTAAAGTACAATTTGTATAGAATTATATTTAAAATACACACCAGGGTGTGCATTCATGAAACTGGATCTAGTGACTGAGTTTCAACATGTTGCCTTCATTGCGCTTTTTCCACCATTTGGTGGAAATGAAATCATCTTCTAGATTAGAGGTTGTTATGTGCTATGTAATCAAGGCTTTAGCTTAGTGCCTTACTGACGTAGGGCTGGGTGAGTAGTTATGATTTTCATCACAGTTTGGTATGTAATGTCCTGGAGGGTTTACAATGGTTACAGATGTTTATTTGTAGCTGATCCGTATAATACAGTGAATATTTTCTGCAAAACACATAGTTGCAAATATATATCCAGTGTAAAAACAGGCTGCTCTTCCTCAAATGATATCTTGTGCTCCCACCCTCTCTGTATCCACAAAGTGAATGGACTACTATTCTCCTCCTAACTGCTAGTGTTCGTGTGTGTTTTGGTGATACTTTTATGTACAAGCTTGTAGAAATGTTTACTGACCATTGCTAGCACAGCTGTGCACACACGTTTACACCAAAGCGATGGATAACTGTTAAGACTGCTGCACATTGGTTTAAGAAAATAATCACTGCAAAGTCATCATAAAATGATGTCATATCCCTGCTTCTCCATCAGCAGTAAGTGCAAGGGACCCAAAGATAAGCCTGGACCCAGGGTAGCTGCTCCTTTTGCCCCTCACTAACGAGGGACATGCTTATAACTATAAAAAAAATTCTGCCCTTGGCATCCCAAATGTAATCCCCCAGTTCTGTTTTAATTTTTAGACTACAAAGACTGTAGTCTAAGGTCTACAACTTCATTATAGCTTTAAACAATGTTTTATTTAAAACATGACTTTGCATGTAAAGTTGCAGCCTTTGAACATGTTAAGCACATGTGGAGACAAGATGTTTAAGTGGGCCAAAGCTGTGCACCATTAAAATAATATTGGCCATACAATATACGTAACAGAGCCCTGAGGTCTTCCAGGTGTAGTATTTATCTAGTGGAAGAAATCCATTACTATCGGAAAGAGGCTGCACAAAGGGCAGAACCACATCCCCATCAAGGAAAAATAAAGCAGATGGCTGTGTCTGAAGCAATATGTTCAACTAATTATAAAGATAAGAAAACTAGAATCATATGCTCGGAACTTTCATCTTGAATGCCGACTTAATGAAGGCACAATAAACAGGTGAACAGAGTGACTTTATTAAAACATTTGATGGTTTTATAGGACACAATGATTTTAGCGATACAGAAAAGTGGTTATGGCAGATCAAGTGTAGTAAGTTAAATAAATGAAAAGCTCTATGTTCAGCCATATAAAGAACATGAGTTCTTCAACTGTTAGGGGTACATGTACTATGTCTGTATGTGAAGCTGAAGCATTAAGCTATGTAAAGCTATTTATTTTGTAGGGAGGGTCTGCATCTCTAACATACAAGCAGTATATATATTGGAAATGCAATATATTTTGTATTTGCACATATACTGATTGTATTCAGTATTTGAAAACAGCACGACACATTTAATAACTATAATTATGGCTAATATATTTGGGTACTATGTCTCTATAAGGTGACTCCAAGCAATACATTGTGCTGGTCAAAGGAAAGTGTTTGTGTATATTTCAGACCTACACTTCACTGTACAGTGTATTTAAAACAACTCAGTATGAGAGATTTACTGAAATCACGAATGCAAAAAAAAACCCCAGAATGTTGCAGAATCTTGTAATACCTTTTTTATTGGACTAACAGTATTTAAAATAATAGACAAGCTATTTACTACACTACCTCTTCGCACGTAGGTACTGCAATACAATCTAGGACAGTTCTACAATTTGACAGTTTGTTACACTGTGGAAAAATAAGATTAAAATGAGTTTGGTTAGACAAATGTTTTGTCAGTTTGGTTAGATAAATGTTTTGTCCTAAAAAGAATTATGGAAAGGTGGGACTATGTTTGCTTTTATTTACTGAAGAGTTAGTAACTTACAATAAGCCTCTAATCAAGTGAACATTTGAGTATGAGTAAATGCCTATTAATCAAATTGCTAATGTGTTTCTGTTCTGTGTCACAACACAACTACTGAAAGGGTGTAGTAAGCAGGGAATGCTTATTCATGAAAAAGGTTCTCTTTTAAACGTTTACTCTCCCAGTATCTCTATTTATTTAAAATGATTGTGGTGTTATGATGTTTCATGCCATCATAAAAAATAGTGGGCTTTAAAGCCTATTATGATGACATAAAGTATCATGTGTGCATCCCTGTAGGTGCCCATAACCCCAATCTTCACCTCCACAGGAACCATTGGGCACCTTCCTATGTTATCTAAACAAACATTGCCTTTGCCAACAATCACACTGCATAGCCAATTTAAACATAATCATAATGAGGTAGAGAGTGGCAAAAAGTCTGTTACAGATTGTTTTAAAGGCTGATACATAATGTTCCATAGTTGAAGAATATCTCCAACATTTACTCTTTATTGTTTCCAATAATTGGTATTAATTGGGTCTTTTTGTCATTGCAAAGAATACAGTATTCTGGCCAGTTTAGACAGCTATTCAGCACATGATGATGATGCCATCCTGGTTGCCTCATGTGTAGATCCCATCACTGACATTTACCGGTTGCATCAAGTGATTCAATTACTAGTCCATATCAGCAGGTTGGCAGTTATCCTTTTTTTTACATCCTCTGCCTTCTTTCAAATGTGTCCACATTCTACCTTATTTTACCTATCCTTCTTGTTGTGTTCTCTTTTGATCCTCACCGGCAGTACAATATCTTTGGTCTTCTGACCCAGCTTGTTGACACACTGCTCTCTGGTGGCCTGGATATGCTGCATTTTGGTGTCCTGATCTGGGTTTTCTTGTCATTGCTGTTGTCTGGTATCCTTACCTGGTTTATCTTGGTCATGCTGCTCTCAGATGTCTTGACCACTGATATAGCACCTTGTTTTAGGTTGTCCAGACTACTCATTACCAGGGTTCCATTAACTCTCCTCATGGGTTTCATTCCTGCCTGCTTTTGCATTACACTTAAATGCTAATCAATACCTGGCAGCTGTCAGAAACCTCATGATTAGAACCAGTGGCCCTGAACATGGAAGATCATTCCATGACTGGATTCCTGTGTCCCTATGTGACCTGTCATCCCGTAGTCAGGGGCCTTTATATGCCAGGTCTGCTCCCAGCAACCCTCGCTGGAGCATTGTTTTTCTGGCATCTGATTCAGTTGTTCCTGAAAATTGAAAAAAATGTCTTGGGAATTAACCCATCTGAAGGGCATTTTTTTTAAAGCCCACACTTCACTACTATGAGAAATAACCTGCAACATTTACCCCTGTTTTTCACAGAGATTATGTCCAGGAACAACTTTGAGACTTTATGGCTTTTTGATTTATTTTACACCTTCACTATATCCCCCCTGATAGTGACCCTTTATCTAACAGGTTGCACGGTATAAGAGCAAATGTGAATCACTTGTCTTAAATATTTCCAGATCTGTTTACCCCAGAACATCTGCCTTAACAAGTCCTTAATTCAGTTTAAGTGAAGGCAACAAAGCTTCCATGCTTTAACAAGTGATGCAAAGCGTTGCAGGGTATACCATCTCCTGTCACATTGATGAAGGTAAGGAGATTCACTTGGAGCACCAGTGATGACTGATAACTCAGTGCTGACAAGTAGAACTTGTACATCTGTACACTGACACTTATTAGTAAGGGAACACCCCAGCCATCATATTCCTTTTAATTAAATTGAAAGTTGAGTACCCCTTTAACCTAATTTTTTCCCTTGCAAATGCATTGAAGGGTTATTCAGAATCCTTTATATGCATTCACATTTTTTCCTGCCCGCACCCTGTCTGAAAACATCTCCCACTTACCAGTGCACATCCACGTGGTATGCTCGTAACCAGGCTCATTTTGAGATATCTTGGGAGGAAATGAGACCCTCAGAGTTAATTCACTGAAAGCATTCCCACTGATTACAATAGGAGCACTTTCCTGCCAGTGATTGGCTGCTTGGGTCACAGCTCTGGAGCTACAGTTTCTTCTAAAGGTAAGTTATATTTATTTTATTTATTTATATATGCTAGGAAAGAATGTATATTAAAGTACTTAATATGCTAACATGCATTTATCATTGGTGAGACGGTAAGGCACATTGTAGGATCAATTTAAAAATTCAGTTTATTTAAAAAATGTGTATCTTTCTGAAACCATGGCCTCAAGGACTATACTAAAACACTTTAAAGGTTTGCCTCAGGGACTGGTACACACCAGGCAAAGACACTATAGTGACATAGCTGTATGCATAGAAATGGTGTCTACATACTGTCTACTGTGCACAAGGAGTCCACTGTGCCAGACCGTGTTAGAGCTGGAAAGTCTGCAAAAGTCTGTAAACCACAATGTACAAATGATAAAAGGAGGCACATAGGGAGGTTGACCTAGGTGACCAGTATCCTATTTGGTTTTTGGTTTAATACAAACCACAATATTTAAGTTGCATGTTGCATTGAAACTCGCACCTTCTAACATTTGTGCTGTAAGTACCAGAAAGATATGGAAATATATTCAAAATCAAGACACTTAAGTTAATGTATTTTGGATTCTTTTTTCACTAACCTAAAAACAACCTAAAAAGCATAAAAAGGCATACACATTTAGATTTCTGGATTGTTGCTAGAATAATAGTGACCAATAAGTACACAACTCAAAGAAAGAATTCAGCACATACACAGCAAATGCCATTCTGAAAACACCCAATTGGGGAATTCCATCAAACTATATTGCCATTAGACTTTGGATTCGTACAAATTGCAAATTTACAGACTTTTGGTTAATTCTGCGATTTGTACGAAGCCCTGAAAAAGAGGCCAGACCTCCCACAAAAGTGACCACAAAATGAGGCAAAAAGCACCACATTTTCATCCACAATTTGTGGGCCCACATTCACTTTCACTCACTCTGTCGCACTCTTATTCCTTGTTCAGTCTCTCTCTCATGCTCTATAAATGTTTCCCTATCTTCTCTGCTGACCACTTCAGGTTCTGCAGACCACTTGTGCATCTTCTTCCGCATCATCTTCATCTTCTATCTTCTCCCTGAACTTCTCTCTTCAATTTTCTCTACTATCTTCAATCTGCTATCTTCTATCTACGTCCGCATCTCCGTGGACATAACCCGGTGAGAACTTCTGCCCAAATGGTGGCACTTGTGGTGACGTCCTCTCCCTGTTCCTCCATTCGGAGGAGAGGATGTCACAGAATGCACCATTATTTTGCCCTCACTTGAACTAAGGGCAATATGGCAGCACTTGCAGTGATGTTCTCTCCCTGTTCCTACATTCAGGTGAGAGGACATATTTGCAAGCACCACCATTTTGCTCTCAGTTAGCACTTTGGTGACATTCTCTTCCCCAATTGGAGCATTGCAAGCAAACCCATTTTGGTCGAATTTCCCGCCGGCTATGTCCACGGAGATGCCGAAGAAGAAAGAAGATGGCAGATCGAAGATAGAAAAGAGAAGAGAAGGGCGAAGATAGAAGGTGAAGAAGAAAAACATGGGAAAGTGGTTGGGATAAGTGTTTGGCAGAGAAGGTAGGGAAACTTTTCGAGAGCATGAGAGAGAGAGAGAGAGAGTAAACAAGAGTGAGAGAGTGAGTGAGAGTAAATGTGGGCACCAGGTGACCATTTTTTTCCCAAATCAAAAATTATTTTTTGGCCAAGCCTAATGGGCAGGGAACAATATTTGTTACCTAAAAACGAATTGGGCACAAACAAACTGAAAAATGTGTATATAAATTATCATTTGCCAGTGTCTCTACTGTAGGCATTAAATGTAAAATATGATTCTAGCGTTTCCCAAGTGGACTTACCTACATACCAGTCTACAGATGATCTGACCATTTGGAACATTCTGTTGGTTGCTTTGATGATAAAATTAGTTTTCAAAGATATTTTTAAAAGTGTTATTTGCATGAAAAACATGTATAACAAGACACTTATTTCAAAGAATTTCCATGTGTTTTTAATTAACTCATTTTAAATAAATGATTCAATTTCATGCAAACTAAACAAGGAATTTGTTTCAAATAATAGATTACCCTGCCATTGCATAATGTTTCCTTCTAGAAAATCAGTTTCACTAAATAGCTGGTTTAGCTCTTGTAGCTGATCTATTCATTTAATACAACAAAGCGTTTAATGGTGTTAATCTGGTTGGCATCATTGTAGCTTGGGGCTATGAATTGCTAGCTCTGATTACCGTTTTACATTTTCAAATACCAGATGAAAGGGATGTTAGTACTAAATGTCTTTCATTACCCTTAAATGAGGTGTCCTGTCTGTAACAAGGTTACTAATTCATGTTAGAATAGAATGAAATTATGAGCAGAGAAAAACCATTGTGAGAAGTATGTTATTTTGTTTCTAATAAACATATATCTAACTTTTATAGAGATAAGGAATCCTAATGCTGCCCAACGATTACAAGGCATGTTTGTGTTTAGATGGTTAAGGAAAAGTATTTTTGAATCAAGATATTCCATCAAAAGGATAAAAGAGGCATTACCGACGGTAACTATATGGATGTCAAGGGCTCACCTATTTACACATATAACAATTTGCATACGTATAGTAGCCTAAACAAATCTTATGGTTGATTACAGATGCAGACGCATTTGTTTCTGGCATATGCAGTATACATTTTACTTGAATTAAGCATAGTGTTCAATATAGAAAAAAAGCATATTACCATATTAAATATATTGTGTAAAGTGGGAAAGGGAAAAAAGAAAAACAAAACATGTTCTTAAACAGTATGCCAAGTCATGCTCTGTCCATTGAGTATGAACAATTATAATGATCCATTAAGTTAAGTGCTGTCCAGTGAATGTGGCTTGTTTAAGCATAGTAAACCCTTATAGAAGAAAACAGAGGAGTGGCAATGGTTTTATTATACACCAAAAGCAACTGCTAACAATTCACACAATGTATTCATTCACAGTGCTGTCAACTGCAGCACAAGGCGCAATGTGCTATTATACTGGAGGGCTAATAAACCACCTATACCATAACCAGACTAATCATAAATTAATCCCCCGTCACAATGATGAATTTTGTCAGCTGACATGTCACTGGAACTGTGTACTCGAGTAGTTAAAGTAAATGTTTTCTGCAAGAAAAATATACACATATTCACATTTATGGATGGCTTTTTCTCACCCGAGTATGTGTAAACACAATTGGCCTATTTCATGAAGTCTCCTCTGTGCTGATATTACACTATTTCCTGTTACATGAATACCCAATTCAGTTAGACAGACCTGAGCCTGTATACTCGTATGTGAACTGGAATCATAGCAAAGCCACAGCTATGTAAAAACAGACAGTAATCCGACTTATTATTAAAACACCCCAGAAAACGATATAACTTAAATAAATTCAAATAATCTAAAACCTGCTCTTTTTAGTTTTTATCTTAAATGTTGTTCTATGTTTGTTTACTTATATCTGTATATTGCTATAATGATTAGTTCTAACATACCATGGAGATAGATTTACTGTACATGTGCTCTCTTCCTGCCAATATTTTAAACACACAACTACTCAAACAGACATGAAGTGTACTTAACCACTTCCTGTGATAGACTTGGTGTTATTACTACGTATTTCTGTAATAAGCTTTTAATTACCAGCTATGCAGAACGATATAGAAATATATTTGTAACTGTGATGACTTTAAGCATGATCTCTTAAATTTGATTTTTGTTCATTTTTGGCATGTAAGAATGACAGTGTGCTTTACTGGGTGCTGACACATCTTTGACTTTACTAGGATGGTTAGTGCCCACGTTGCAACTTCGTTTTAAATAAATGACACAGAGAACACTGGAATAGCACGATGTAGAAGTAACTGACTTTTGACTGGAAAATCTTCTATTAGTGTGTAACTTTTTTTCCCCAGTTGGACGCCTGTATATAAATCTTACATGGTATATCACTTTCTCTTGACTTTGACTCATTTATTGCCACGGGCATGAAAAACTTTCAAGAAATGTTTTGTTCAGCCCTCTGGCACTTAAAGGATTAAACGCAATCACAAATGTCTGACCGTAAAAGGCATCATGATTCTCCAGGGCATTTAGAGGTGAGATTAAGGGTTGCATACTACAAAGGATATAAATGCACCATCGATATTATATTCATAGTTGTCCTTAACATAACATGCAGAATTATCAAATAGATCAATTGTACATTTACCATACAATATGTGTACAATCAAGATAAAGACAGAAAATAATAATATACATATAGATCACAAGTATAGACAAACACAATGTGTTTAAGCGAATAACACACAAACAATGTCTTTATTGAACACACCCATTAAACATTCACAGTGCTGGTGGAAAAAGTAAGCGAACCTTTGGATTTAATTACTGGTTGAACCTCCTTTGGCAGCAGTAAACTTAAACAAGTGCTTCTGGTAGCTGTGGATCAGACCTGCACAAAGTCCAGGATGAATTTTAGGCCATTCTTACTAACAGAACTGCTTACACTCAGTTCGTCAATTCCTAGGATGCCTTGTAAACAACTGACTGGGATATTCCAAAAGACAGATTTTCTTTTTTTAAGCCATTCTGTATTAGTTTAACTTCTATGTTTAGGGTCATTGTACTGCTGGATCACCCAACGTCTACTAAACTTAAGCTGGCACACAGCCACCCTAACATTATCCTGTATGATACCTTGATAAACTTGGGAATTCATTGTATTGTACACAATACCTCTCACCCTTTCTCTATGCCTTATGTTTGTCACCCCATTTCCCTCTAGATTGTAAGCTTGCGAGCAGGGCTCTCTCCACCAAATGTATCGGTTTGTCTTAGTCTGTCAATTCTTGTCTTGTCATATCCCTTGAATTTATGTATTGTATTAAGCGCTGCGTAAACTGTTGGCGCTATATAAATAAAGGATAATAATAATAATAATAATTGTACCCTCAATGATAGCAAGCTATCCAGGTCCCGAGGCAGTAAAGCAGCCCCAAATCATGATGCTCCCTCCACCGTACTGTTGGGATGATGTTTCATGTTGGTATGCGGTACCCTTCTTATGTCATGCGTAGTTTTTTCCAAACAATTCAACCTAAGTTTCATCCGTCCACAAAGAATTTCCCCAGTGGAGTATAGATGTGCTCTTTGGCAAAATTCAGGTATCCAGCAAGGTTATTTTTTGGGGGGAGAACAGCGGCATCCTCCATGGTGTCCTGACATGTTCTCCCTGCCTGTTCAATGTTTTGTGTATTGTAGACTTATAAATAGAGATTGTAACCAGTTTCAATGATGTCTTCAAGCCTTTAGCTGTTACTCTATGGTTCTTTTTTACATCCTTGAGAAATCTCTGAGAAATCTTGGAGTCATCTTGGCTGTGTGTCCACTTTTAGGGAGAGTAGCCACTCATCTCCACTTATAAAAATTGTGTGTAACTGTGGACTGGTGAATATGTAAACTCTTTGAAATGACTTTGTAACCCTTTTCAGCTTTATGCAAATCACCACTTGTTTTTTTTGCAAGGCATTGTTTGATTCATATCAGCAGATGCTTCTTGTGAATAGCAAATTTAACATTTGTGAGTGTTTTTTTTAATAAAAAAATCACTCTAAAACACACCTCCAATTCCATTACATTTATCACACTCTAGGTTTGCTAATTCCTGACAAAATTAGCTTTTGTTGAAGTGATTAGGGGCTCACATACTTCTTCCAACCCACACTGTAAATGTTTGAATGATGTATTCAGTATGGATAAGAACAGTGCAATAATGTGTGTGTTATTAGTTAAAACAGATTGTGTTTGTTCATTATTGTAACTTAGATGAAAATCAGACTGTAAGGTTTGTGGGGTTGGAGCACGGCACAGAAAGACACCAGGTGAAGCAGTAGACACGAAACCAGTAGATAATGTAACAACAATTGGTTTATTCACTGAAGCAAAAGGAATAGGCAAAAAGCAGTACCGTAAAGCAATCCGTGGTCATGGGTAGAGAGAATCAGCAAAGTCTGTATAATCAAGCCAAGGTCAAAGTCCGTAGAATCCAAAAAACAAGTGTCCAGCAATAAGGTAAAGGGATATAGCAGGTAACCAGCACAATCAAGTAATGAATGTACAGGGCTGCAGGTTTAAATAGCCCGCCAAAGACTGACTCCTCCCATAAGCCCTCCTTCCCCTATATGCCATATTAATGGTGACTGTACGTCACCTCTTTGTCCCGCCTCCCTGCCTGCCCACCCGCGTCACTGGACCGCAGGACACGCCACCTCGCCGCCACTCTCCTTCTGGCGTCCGCCCTATACAGCGTGCGCCATAACAGAGGCCGGGGATGCAGATTATCCTTCGTGGATGCGGTCTGCGACCACGTGGTACGCGACCGCCGGGCAAAGACACACGCGGGCGAAGACGCTGGCGTTCCGAGAGGTCCCGCCGGGCGAGGATACATGCGGATGGCGGGGGTTAACGGTAAGTTCCTGACACAGACCATATTTTAAGACAAATGTATATATAAATTATTCCAATTCCAAAGGGTTCAATAACTTTTTCTTGCTATGTTATGATCTTTTTTAATTTTTTTTTTAAGCCATTGAAGATTCTTTATTTCTCTTCTAATAACAGCTAAAAAAAAATCATTGTTATACAAACATACAGCTCATAATAGTCCCTATTGAGGCCTCAATGGTTAATTGTACCCAGCATCCTAATTCATTACACATTTCTGTAATTCACACAATATATTACCTTCACTTGTGTACGTTTCTATAAGGTCTCTGTGTTGGACCCTTCTATCCTCTTTTTTTTAAGGAGTAGTTTTTCATTGTGTGTATAATCTGAAAAAAACACTGTTTTTGTAAAAATGTAGCAATTAAATATATCTGTGGTAGTTCCTGCACATGAAAAATGCCAACATCACGATTGACTTAAAAAGGAAAAAGTGTTCAGGGAAGAAAATCCTTTTTGTCTGAAATACACGTCTTTATATTACACGTCTGACTGTCATTTCAAGTTGTGGAAATTCCATAAAAGCTGGCCAGGAATGGTTTTACTTAGTAATAGATCTTTTTGTATTGTACACAATATGTGATGTTTTCAATTAGCTTAGATTTTTACATGAATTCAGAAGAAAAACCTTGCTTATACAGATACTTAAGTTTCTATCTTTCCTGTTGTCACATGTCCAGCTGGCAGATCATATTAAGTAATTACAATCTGTTATATGTTGTAAAGCTGAAAATAAGTAAAGATCTAAGGTCTATGCCAGTTATTCAGACAAAACCTTTGAAGATATCTTCATGATATAGAGAACATTACCTGTTTAAAATTGAATTTGTTTGTATCTTACTACTACACATGGCAGTGTGGATAGAGGAGGGCTGGCAGCTTTTGGCCTGAGAGGACAAGTAAATTCAGATGCCCCCCAGCCTCTGCAACCATGTACACACACATTCACACCCTCTCACTCATCTGGCTCCTGGTGCGAGCTGCCGTGCTAGTACTAAAGGGTCACACAACATTGCATTATGCTACCCCATTGACCTTCCATGTAGGACCCTGTCTGTTTGAAGAATTTGGACCAGTTTATGGGGACCCTGTTCCTCATGCCAGCTCATCTCTGGGCATGGGTTATTAACTTAATATGAGAGTATATGAAGATATCTAGCAGTGTCATCACCTCAGTATTGGCTGAAAACAGTGGCACCCTGGTATACCCATTTACTATCTGGAGAAGTCTTGGGGTCAAAAAGCCATACCTCTCACGTGGAAACAAGTCCAAGCAATTTAATAATCTGTTGGAGATTACATGAAGAGAGAGAAGCACCTGAGCCTACCTAAATCCACAGAAGAACTGTGGTTAGCTCTCCAAAACAACCTACCCAGATCTTTAAAAAAATGTGCCAGAGTACCTAGAAGAATTGATGATGTTTCAAAGGCAAAGGCCGATCACACCAAATATTGATTTCATTTAGATGTTTCTTCTGTTCACTAACTTTGCATTTTACGAAAAATAAACTGAAAGCATTCTTACTTTACAGCATTTTTTTACACCTAACTAAAACTTTTGAACAGTAATATATATATATATATATATATATATATATATATTAACAAAAATATATTTAGTTAGAAGTTGTTAGGAAGTTAATTGAAGTTTTTACTCAGTAAGTTGTGTAGTGATGGTTTTATGGCCCAAAGAGGTTTAAATGTTAGTGTAATATTTATAAGGTCTTTTCAAAAACAAGTATGAAGCCAAGTTTCATTAGGAACAAAGCTGCTGTTCTTCTATAAGTAGTTTAAAAATGTGAACCAATTAACACCTGCTAATGCTTGTTGGTCTTGATGTTTATCTTAGCTACTAGTAACAGGTGTTACTTTGAATAAGTATATGTCACTACTTCTGAATGTTTTCATTTGTACACATAGGGACCACACAAGCTTATATTACCCTGTATAGCAATTCCTTTCACTTTTTTTTGCCAATTGGCATATCATGTAGCTTGCAAAACTATGCTGTTAAATTTAATTTCCTTATAACTAGGCTAGTCGTTTTTTTTTACCAGGTAAAGGACCCAGTACTTCGCCATTCTACGTGGTTTGGGCTCAGGGTAATCTTTAATGCTATTAGTGTTGATATTTTAATGCAAAAAAAGAATTCTGTTCTCTTGAATCTTGCATCTTAAATTATTCTTTAAAACCACATCGGAAGCACTGTGTTTCTTCCTCAGGCCTGCGTATGAATGTCCAATGTTTTTTCCCTTCCTCCCTCTCTTTCCACATATAACAAACCAGCCACACTTGGCTAACAAATGACGTGGTTGTCTGTTTATTATTAATGGTGTTTAAAGACATTTATCCTACTTCGGATGTTAGTTTTGAATATAGGTCCGAATAAAGACTACTCTTACACATGAAAGGGTTCAATATTAAGGGGTTTGAGTCCCTCATATCATAATGCATTATTAAGAGCCAACCTTGATGAGGCTATTTTGCAAGAATGGCTGAGCTGACCATGTATAATGCATTGTGAGAATCCTACAAACTTTCCTCCAGTTGTGGAGCACAACTAAAGAAAGATCATATAGAAACAACAGTGAAAATATAGAGCATAACTATTTTGTACTGGAGGGGAGAATAGTGACATAAACTTTCATTAAACGTGGGCTCCTAGTTAAATAGAAACAGGATGGAATGTGCTAAAGGCACATTGTTGCACTACATCCATCTGAATTAATATGCTTTCCTTTTGCGCCCCTGTACTATGATACTGTATATCCACACTTCATCAACTGAGCTCTATATTTTGTCAAAGAATGTACTATTTACTGTTATTTTTCTTATATGTTTCAGATGTATAAATATTTTTTCTTCTTAGTAACTTGAATATGTTTTGTGCATTACTATCTGAACAATGCATTAGTATTTTCAAAGCATGGTTATATCATTCATGACGTTCTTAAATTGGGTAAAAACTGGTCTGATTTAAGCAGTAATAGTCATTACACTATCATTGTAGCCAGTGTGAAACATGGCTCCCTAAACCCACATTTGATCTCAATTATGCAGCAAATTTTAAATAGTCCCTTATGTCTATATAGTCTGTATTCCATGCTATATTGCAATTTGAATTTCATAATTCAAAGAGAAAACATTATCCAGATGGCATGGAGTTACAAATGTTCCATTTGAATATACTATCAAAAACATTCCCTTTTTTTTATAATAAGATGCATCTTCAGTAACAGCTGCTAGGACTTTAATAAAAGCAGGTGTCAGAGCCACCTAACAATACAGAACATTTTCTGCTTATATAAAGTCTAGGCAGGTTTTCGTAATGATTCTTAAGACAGAAGACAGATGTAATGTGAGACTGATAAGGGTACTGGCACGCTGCCATCCAATTCATAGCGGGATACCAGCCAACATAAAATGTATCATCAAATTTCTAATTGAACAAGAAAACTAAAAGCACTCCTATTATTTTAATGGTAATGTCTTATTTGAGTAAACTCAAGGCTTAATTTCCCCTTCTCTACTTTACACATTTTGAAAGCATTACCGTTCATTAAGGCACACACAATTAGCCAACATCAAATGATCTCAATTTGCTTTCTAAAAACAGCAGAATGCAACATTATAAAGATAATTACATTTTGGAAATTCACTACAGCGTGTTAACCAATGCAGTCTTTATGTTTACTTAACTAAAATATCCATTTTGTAACAATGTACATTAAAATACAATACAATTACAATATAATGCAATCTTTACCAACAAAAGATGCCTTATTCTAGAAGGTGTCTCACATTCAGAGGCATTGCAATTAGAAGGAAGATATTCATAGATGTGATCTTGCAAAAGGGAAACTATGTTTGTGAGTCTCTATAGGGTGTTTAATCACATATCAATCTTAATAGAGGTTCCCACAATTACACCCCATTATTCTTTTTAATTATATCTAGGTAAGTGGAATAGCCTACCAGCAGAAGTAGTAATGGAATTTAAACATCCATGGGATAGGCATTCATCTATCCTGAATCTAAGGCGAGAGCAAGGACTGATTGAGGTCCGAGGCTTTGAATCAGAAAAAATGAGCTGACTATATGGGCTGAATGGTTCTTATCTGCCATCAAAATCTATGTTTCAATCTTAAAGAGGATCAGCCAATTTAAAGAGTGCTAAATTATCATTTGTTGTTGAGTCACGAAGAATGATTTTGAAAATCCATAACTTAGAATCTCCAATATCATTTATTCTAATTTAGCAGTTACACCTTTCATGGACTCAACTCAGTCTTGCTGTTATAATCCTTCTTTAAAAGAAAGAAAGGCTATTAATCTGGACTCTTTTTCATTACTCAGTTGCCAAGTATAATGGTGTCTGTTAGTGAATAAATCATAAGGCACAGTTTGGAGGATATCCTTGAATAGCCATCAATAGTTCAGTAGTATAAAAAAGTATGTTACATTTGGTGATGTGAACAATACAATGTATAACAGTTCCATTATATACGTTGCTTTACAAAACACAAAAGTAACATATTATCATTAAGAAATATAGACACTAGTGTATTTCCACTGTAATCATGAAATCCTGCATGCTCACTAAAATAATAGCCTTTTAAAATAGAAATATAATTTCTTGAATACTTATAATGAAGCGCAATTAGTTCACATTACTACCATTATTTTCACATTGAGGAATATTCATTAGAAAGAGATTAAGCTAAATATGTTGATATCTATCTCATAATGTATTCTGTACATTCAGCAGATGCACGCACACTGATGGCATCTGGGTCTGGCCTTAACCAGATGGTTCTTTCATCAAGAATTTGGTAGGGGAGACTGCACATTGACCTGATATAATAAACACTGTTCATATGTCATGTAACAATTCTTGTCAGATGGACCACATGCAATCCGTATCTCAAATGCTTTGTTCAACTTAACAAATTAAGGAGAAAAAATATGTGCTACAGTTGTGGATTGCTGTCCTATATTTGTGGGCTTTAACAGGATCCTCTGCAGTCAGAGCAAAGCAGGAAGGGCTTTCAATGTACTTACTATAGTAAATATAGTAAGACAATGTTTCTTGATAGATACAAGCAAGGCTAGGCTGTTTAAGTATTTAACTGTTTCTAACTTTCTATCATGTTTCCCTTCACTCTTCTTTCCTCCAAACTATACATATTGAGATCCCTTAGTCCTTCCTGCAATATTTTATTTTTTGCTGTGGAAAAATCTACATTAAAGTAAGACAGCACACTTTTTCCATAACAAAACATAGTGTTTGTTGCAAAGATCCTGCCTTTTCCATGCATGGACACCTCAGCATGGATGACCAGCATACCAATAACACAGGTAGGGCCTCAGTGGACCTACTGCTGAACTCATCTACAAGGTGGACTACACTAGGGGCATACAAACTATTCAGCAAATGCATACAAATTCCAAATCCATTTGCCAGATTGATGTTAGGAAAACATAGCTGGTTGAGCACACTAGTGAGATTTTCTAAGTAACAAACTGCTTAGTTTGCTTGCAAGTAAGTACCAGTGAAGCTAAAATAGTGTGTGGGGGGGAGTTTGTGTTGGGGGTAACTTCCTTGCAATGGTGCATTTTTATGAGAAAGAGTATTCATTTTCTGTATAATGTATATACTGTATAAGAGAGGAGAAATCAATGCTTTCCTTTACAGCCTTTTCAATGTTAAGTCCTTACATTTTAATTTTTTTACATTGTATAAGAGAGGAAAATTCAATGTGTTTCTGTACAGCTTTTTAAATGTTAAGTGCTTACATTTTAAAATATGTGTAAGGCTACATAATAAGTCATACTTTTAACTGCTAAGAGGTCTTGAAGATTTATCTTTCCTCATGTAATATTCCCATTTGGATAGAAAATGGCATGTGCCTTTTAATAATATTCAGACATCTGGACCTATGACTGAACATCTGGATCCATGGTGCTATGAGGCCAGATTGATATGGATATGAGCCAATGTGCAAACATGGCTAGACACAGCTTAAGCGAGGATAGTTTATGAATATGGAAACATGCAGTTCATGAATTTGGTCAATAAGCTTTGCTTACTTAACATTATGATAAATGAGTACTAATTGCATCTGGGTAATAATTAAAACAGGGATTCCTAATAGGGGCTTTGTTAAACTATTTCAAAGTAGGCTCACAGCTGCAGAGAACATCTTAGGACAAGGATCCCTCCAAGTGGATATAGCTATAGAAGAAGGATTTATTTAATAGCAATCTTCTACAAGGGTAGGGTTTTACACACACACACACACACACACATGTGTAAAGCTTATGAACGTTGAATAGTAGGAGATTCTGTTTTCTTTTACCAATGGCTAATACCTACAGGCTTTCCTGTAATGTATTTGAAGTTGATTGTCATCAAATTAGCATTGTGAGAAATTAGATTATAAATTAAAAGGGAACTGTATTATGACAATTGTGTTAATATTTTCACCCGGTCTCTTCCTTCTATTTACGTATTGTTGAGTATTTCTCGTGTCCAAGCTGTTTAAAGTATTGACATTGAGCATAGCCGGTTGGGCTCTGAAGACCGGCCCTGGGGAGGCGGACAACCAGGAAATCTTCCAGTATCCTGGTAGGCCAGTCTGGCTCTGGCGCCCCCTGCTTTGTGTGCCCAGGGCAGCATCACACTAGTGTTCCAGGGGCTCCATGGTGAATCACATTGCTAGAAATTGCCCAGTGTGCCCATACCTTTAGACAGCACTGCTAGTCCCTACACTGCAACTAAGCACCCACATGTATTTTTTCTTTTTTTTCTTTTTCATGTTTATCCATGTGTCTGATGTTTGATTACATCATTCATATACATCTATGGTTATTATTCTTTTTTGGGGAGCATCATTAAGCACACAAATTACCAATTACTATTCTCATTCCTGGGACCTGCACATAAGATAATGCAGCAGCACCCTCATTCACTACAACTGAGGACTGCCAAGCAATCATATATATTTAAAAGGTCTGCACCAGCGAACGTATAGATGTACCATTTCCATCTAGCTAGATCACTCTGATATTTGGTGCAGAGTGGAGAGTTATATTTTGTTAGTAAATCCTGCAAGTGGCTGCAAGCCAATGATTTAGATGCTCCTGGCCTTAAAATGTCAGGGCCTGTATTGTATTACTTTCCTGCAAGCCTAAATTACTCTTAACTTGGGTTGTTCCTGACAATTCTATTTTGAGAATATGTATTACAAATTATATCAAAACAATTCTATTAAGAGTTTTGAGAATATGTATTACAAATTATATCAAAACAATTCTATTAAGAGTTTTGAGAATATGTATTACAAATTAGTTAACTGAGCTTTCCAATGGGAATCACTTGGTAGGAAAACGACAAAGCAAAACATCGAAATAATAGAACAAAATATCTGATAATGATTGATGTATGTGAGGAAGTGTTCACGAGGGAACGAAAGATCAAATGGTCAGTATGAATGCACAGAAACATATGTTTGGACAATTATATGTGATGCACTAAAGAATAATGTTTGTTCTCTTTATCAAATATAATTGGAGAACCGTCAGATCACTTTTGAACACAAATGTAGGACAGATGTCCTCTTAACCCCTTAATGACAATTGCCGGTCCTGGCACGGCACGGAAAAGCATGTGCTTTACGACAATTGACGTGCCAGGACCGGCACGTCTTTAAACGGGTGCAGAAAGCGATCTACTATCGCTTTCTGCACCCAAAAAGCGTTGCTGAATGCCTCGACCTCGAGGCATTCAGCAACGCCGCGATCGGCACGAAGGGGCCATCTCTGGCCCCTCCACGGGGCGTCAACATCCGCCATACTTTGTATGGCGGCGGACGCCCGTTTTAAAAGCGTTTAGGAGGCGATCGACGATCGCCTCCTAAACTTAAATGGTGTCGCTGGAATGCCTCGATCAGGAGGCATCCAGCGACACCAAACACTAACCTTTTGATGGGCTGTGACCGCTCCGGAGAGCGGTCACAGCCGCAGCTGCCGGCAATCTTCGCCATCAAGGAAGATGGCCGCCGTCCTGTAACAGGAACCACAAATTTTAAAAGTTCGCTAGATAGTCCAGACCATCTAGAGAACTTTGGCTCCACTTGCAGGTTGAATACAGGTACTGCATTCACCATGCAAGTCAATGGAGCCCAGCTTTCTAATCACAGTGTGATTAGTAAAAATAAATTAAAAAATAAAATAAAATTAATAATAATTAGAAAAAAATAGTAAAAAAACAGTAAAATGTAAAAATCATTTCCCACTGATTTCACTATCAGGGGAACCTCCAAGTTGAAAAAAAATGTTAAAATTTTTTTTTTTTAAATAAAAAAAATATATATATATATATATAAAAAATATATTTTTGTGAGCAAGTCCTAAAATTAGCATATTAGCTTAAAACAATTCTCGCATGGAAAGAGTTAAAATACTGGCATATTAAATGCCCGTGGGGTGTCTACTTTTAAAAAATGTATGATTTGATGGGGTAAATTGAATTGGCCGGGTTCAACAACGTCCCAATTAACACGGGGGGGAGGATGGCCACACATCTAATTTCCAATTAGAAAAATGCACACGTACCAAATGTGGCCTTTTAGTTCCCCCCAAAAATGACACACCCATGCATGTGGGGTATCACTGCACTCAGGAGATGTTGCTGAACACATTATGGGGTGTCGTGTGACAGCGGCATATACCAGGAGCTGTAAATTCATACATAAAGTAGGTGTGTGTGGGAAAAATACACACACAAAAATATTACTGCAAACTTTGAAAAAATGCTGGTGGTAAAATATGTGCATGCAAAGAGTTAAAATACCAGCATTTAAAATACCCTGTGGTGTCTAGTTTTGAAAAATATATGGTTTTGTTGGGCACACTGAAATGGCCTGGCTCAAAGATGTACCAAATAGGGCATGGGCAGTGGATCCCAAATGCCAAAGTTCAACATTGAAAAAAGCGCGAATGCTCCAAATGTGGCCCTTTTGCCCCAAAACAGCCAGGCAAAATCATTCATGTGAGGTATCGCTGTACTCAGGAGATGTTGCTGAACACATATTGGGGTGTTTTGTGATAGTGACATATACGAGAACATTTTAATTCATACCTGAATTAAAATGTGTGTGGAAAACCAAATGCAAAAAAATGACTACCACAAAGTTTGACAAAGACTGGTGGTAGATATGGTGCATGGAAAGAGTTAAAATACTAGCATTTGAAATACCCTGGGGTGTCTAGTTTTCAAAAATATATGGGTTTATTGGGCACACTGAAATGGCCCGGCTCAAAGATGTACCAAATAGGGCATGGGCAGTGGATCCCCAAATGCCAAAGTTCAACATTGAAAAATGCGCATGCCCCAAATGTGGCCCTTTTGCCCCCAAACAGCCAGGCAAAATCATTCATGTGGGGTATCGCTGCGCTCAGGAGATGTTGCTGAACACATATTGGGGTGTTTTGTGATAGTGACATAAACTAGAACATTTTAATTCATACCTGAAGTAAAATGTGTATGACAAAACAAATGCAAAAAAATGACTACCATAAAGTTTGACAAAGACTGGTGGTAGATATGGTGCATGGAAAGAGTTAAAATACTAGCATTTGGAATACCCTGGGCTGTCTAGTTTTCAAAAATATATGACTTGATGGGGTAAATTGCATTGGCCGGGTTCAAAGATACCCGAAATGGCACATGGGGGGAAGAATTACCAGATTTGGAAAAAATGGCTTTGAAATAGCAAAACGCTACCTGTACTTATTGCCCCATAATGGGTATTTCTAAACTCAGGACAAATAGTAGAATCTATTTAGCAGGTTTTTTCATTACCTTTTATAGATGAGTAAAAGATTTTTCAACTAAAAGTTAGAAACAGTCATTTTTTTCTAAATTTTTCACCATATTTTATAATTTTTTTAATAGTAAATAATATGATACAATCAAAACAATGTCATCTAAAGAAAGCCCTTCTTGTCCTGAAAAAAACAATAGCTAATGTGTGTGGGTTCAGTAAACGGGAAAGAAGAAAATTACAGCTAAACACAAGCAGCGCAGAAATGTTAAAAAGGCCATTGTCACAAAGGGTACAAAAAGTAAAATCAGCCTTTGTCTCGAAGGGGTTAAACATATAAAACATACAAAACAATAATACCTAAGAAATAAATGCATCCTTAATTATATACATTAAGTATTGAAACTTAAAAGACATAATATACAAACAACTTTTTATGATCAAGCTAGAGCAAGTAAGCAGTAAGCAGCTTCTGAGACCAGTGGGATTTGATGCTACTATAATCTTGATACAATCTTGATTCTATAGCAAATAGTACTCAATACATTGTATGCAATTCAGATTTGACATGTTTGAAGGCACAAAGAAAATTCATATTAATTGTTGGAGCCATGGGGTGCCTGATCTGAGATAGACAATACATATTGTTTTCTATCTCAGATCACGCATCCTAGTTTTTACAGAGGAAGGTGAAGGCAGTGGCGTAACTGCGACCCGTTACTAACGTGATTGTTAGTGAGTATGAGTAAGTGTGTGTAATTTATTTTGTACCGGCATGGGAGACCAGAACGTTTCATGGTCATGTTATGTCAAGTGACCCTGTGGTGGAGAGCTGAGAGGAAAGCAGGTGTGGGTCATGTATGTATGATTGTCACATTTATGAGGGCTGGGTTGTTAATAATGAAGTATATTTTAATAATCTTGTGTTATAGTTTAGATAAAGTCTTATTTATTCCTATAGCACCATCAGATCCCATAGCATTGTACAATGAGTAAACAGGAAAAAACAAGTACTGCATCATATAACAATTATGACTTACCAAAAATGTAAGGAGAACCCTGCTCAAAGAAGCATACAATCAATTTGCATGTAAAGTATATGATTCAATATATCTTGGGCTTTTGGTTAAAAAAAAGCACCCATTGAAAGTAGCTATTTGTGAATTTCCAAGAACCAAACTATAACCAGTAAGAGCTTTAAACAAGTTTTGCAATACAAGACATTTAAAAGTAGACACCTGTGAACCCTACATGCAGTGCAGTTTAGCAATATCTAGAATGTATCCAGCAACATAGTTAAGATAATTAAATGCAGTAAACATTTATTATAGAAACCATCTGTAAGTATGACAGACCCTTATTTTTGTAGAGCCAGCACCCTCAGTCTGCTTGTGGGTTTGTTGCTAAAACTAGCCACAAGTGAGATAAACAGTAGGAGCTTACCTATGTACATCTCCTGCTTCAATAGAAAAATAGACAGGGGAGGAGGAACCTAAGACAAGAATCAAGACAAGTCAGACATCTTAGTTGGTAAGTCCTCTCAAAAAAGGAACGAATACATATTTTGTAATAAAGGCAACATATTGAAACTTAAGAAATGGGGGAATGGGGTGTCCATTTAACATTTGTTTTAAGGTGGTGCCTACAGAATCAGATGTCGCTACCAAGTTGCCTGCAAAAGCAACATATATGCCCAGACAGTGTGCGCCACCTAAAAATATTACAAACTTTTTAGAGAGAAATACTCAACATATAATTATTTACAAAATATTGTAGAAAATATTGTAAACGCCTTATACTCTTGGGAGACATTTAAGCACAAAAAGCTAGAACAGACAGTGAGGTCAAGTCATGAGGATTGAGACAGAATTCAGTTACACTGAGGAATGACAAATCAGCTGTTAAATCAAGTTAGATAAGACTGAAAATGAAAAATGGTCTGTCAAAAATGTATAAATCACAAGTCTACATGTTATAGAAAATACAAAATATATTTAAATTGTCACACTGAATCCCCTGAAATGTGTCATTCCATTTCCAACTGTGAAAAATTACTTTCAAATAGCAGATATCAAACGTAAGATAACTTTAGCACTGATTTTTTCTAAAAATGTATACAAAGCCTCTGAAACCCATTATTGTGAGAGAAAGGCTAAAGCCAAAATAGTGTTACAAAGGAAAACTTACTTTTACATGGTACATCAATAACTTTTCTCTAAACACGTGTATGAAGAAGTGAGGATAGTGCTCCGGGCAAAACAACCACCCCTTACCAACCCACCAACCACTTACCAATAATACACAGACAACTGAATATGGATAAAAATGGACCACAGCTTTTATTACAAAACACAAACCATACTGTGTTAGCCTATTTTCAAGAGAAAAACACACTTACAAACATTTACCATAAATAATTTACACAGAAAAAACATCTAAAACAAAGACAGTAATAATAAATTAACACCGTCCTTGCCGGCCCAGCTTCCATACTTGCAACCACCGAGGTACTCACCACCTCCCCACTCAAGCTCAAGTGCTAACCACCAGCCGACCATAAGCTCGGTGGGCACGACCAAGGTCATTGACCTTACCACAAGAGGTTAGGATTGAGACCCTCCTTCCGTCCTTAACACCACCTTCCATATCCACCATCACCAATTCCTGACCGGCAAGGACACACCACCCGCTTACTGTGACAAAAAAAAGAAAGTTAGAGCATGGAAATGACAGAAGAAAAACAAGGGGAGGGAGAGAATTGACTGCTAGCCGGTTACCAAAAATGGCAATGAATCAGGTCACCCAAAGTTCACCCCTATATCCCCTCTGAATGCACGCCCCCCGCCATTCACCCACCAATCACTGCGCACTCACCCACGCGCATACATGTGCCCTGTAGATTAAGCTATTCTAATTCCCAGGGCCTTTACATTAAACTTATTAGTTTAGCATCTGAAATAAAATGCAAGTGCAAACCACATGAATCAATACACACTGATTAAATGGTGAGAATTAAAAAAAACAGTAATGTGCAATAAATGTTAAATAAAGAAAAAAAAACATACAGCTACTTACTATAATTTCAATGAATAAAACATAAAAATTTCTGAATACTTGTTCATTACATTTAGGTATTTTAAGTCGTACACTGTCTTTGACATGTGATTACATGAGAGTAGACATAATGAAAATTAAATTCAGTATACAGAAGGCAATATAGTACAATATGATGAACAAGAGCAATAGTTATAGAAGGAAGAGGTCATTATTTTCACTTACCATGTGACCCCCAAATTCTGTTTATTACAAATCTTGACAGTTCTTTAAAATATATATTAAGGAGGAATGAGATCAAAGAAGGAGAAATGAACTAATGGATTACACAAATTCTTCTGGAGATTGAGCATATGATAACTGTAACATACAGTATGTATTGGTCATTTATGCTTTATGCAAGAAAATAATATTTCATTTACACACTTGTGTGAGAACACTAGAAAATCTTTTGGGTAAAGTGAGGCATGTGGAGAAAGTTGCAGAAAGGGCCTAATATAATTAATTGAATAAAGTGAGCAATTGGAGATATCTACAGAAAGTAATACTTTTGATGTCAAAATTCCTACTGTTGTAAGAAATAAAGTGCATTGACATACGCCTCTAAATATAAGTATGTAAATACAATGGATATTACGTAAAAGAAGCCATTTCTCCCAAATTAACTAAATAGTGATTCTTCTTAAATTATCCAGAAGGAAAAAAACAGTTTAGTACAACCAATATCATGTTTTGTTCAGTCAAATATAAAGACTATGAATTCGATTTTACCTTTGTAATTATGTAGCGTTCCTATAACAAAAAAGGTTAACACCAAAGAAATAAAAGTTAATAATACATGAAAATCCTGAAACATTTGATTTATTACAATTTATTTATAATTGTATACTTGTCTTACTGTTGGAATATTGTGTAGCTTTGAAATAATATACCATTTTGCTTTTTTCTGTTCAATTTTACAAAAGAAAAGGAGGAGTTATGTCCAAGCATGCTGTTCTACCTACTGTGATACAGCTGTGGCGTAGCAGGGAGGTTCGGGAGGGGGTCTCTATGATTTCTTAGATATCCCTGCTGGAGATATACATGTGACAAGGACATGCTTTGTGTCAATGCAGCAATTTAAACAAAGCAGTACATTCATTTTTTGTTGAAATGCATACGCATACAGTGAATTAAAAATAATATGAGGCTGCTAAAATATATTCACAAACTTTTTAATAGGTATGTGCCAATGTAATTATATTTCTGCCAATCTTCAATGGCCTAAAATTATTCTCTGTTGCAGTATGTTGCCAAAAGAAGTAGAATAATGTGACAAAAATGCTAATTTTATAAACATAATGTACATTTTCTGAAAAGTGGCAATACTGACTCTACAAATAAGTATTTTTGTGTCACTGGTAAAATGAGACTATTTTTTTTATCATTTGCCAACATTAATTAATACTGAATATAAGACTCAAATATCCATGTCTAACTCAAACTCAGGAGCACCAAACTGAAATCTGAAGTATTGAGTCTGCTGGAAAAATAGCACTAAGCAGCTGAGACATTACAGCTAAGCACTGTTGGGAAAGACTCTAGTAAATGTATCTGGTAATATTTAGAGTACATTTTATTAAGGCAGTAAAGTCTGTCTCCATTGTACAGAACTACGGAATATGATGGCGTTATATAGGTGGGCTGTCATGTCCCTTCTCTTTCCTGCCACTTGACAATGGTCCCCTTCTCCTTTCCCCTGCTATGTGGGGATAGGGTCGCTCTCCTGCCCCTTCCCTGCCCTTTGTCAATGGATCCTTCTCTCACCCTTTCTTTTCCTCGTTCTAAAGAGTCCTCCTTTATCCCTTCCCCTGTGAATTCATCTTCTTATTTGCTTACGATTTGGTTATAGTTTAAGTGGTACTTCCTACTAGAATCTGGTGTCTACTTGTTTGTCGGTGACCAATAATAACATATAAAAGGAAATTGTGGCAAAATATTCAGTCCTGGTTAAATTATGTAGACCAAGTGCAGGTTACGGGAAATGAAACAGAAAACATTTAGGCTAATCATACACATACTACGCTCGGGGAGTTTAACCTGATGGTACCAATTCAAATGATGACACATAGGATTGTAAGCAGCTTGCTCATTACTGTATTCGTACCATATTCATGGAACTATTTCTCATTAGGAATTGAAGTTGTTTAGATGTTATCAGAGTACTGAGCTAACAATGCAATGGCTGTGAGAAGACATGGGGAAATGATTATACTTAAGAAGGCTAAAAGGTCACAGAATTTGCAACATACTAAGACCACTAAGTTTCAACTTTAACTCTTATGTTTTACCATTTGTGTAAGAAAACAATATTTAATGCCAATTTATGGCAACTTATGCTTATCCTACCTGCTAATATATAAATTTACTGAATGTTGATTTGTTTTAAATAAATCTCTACTGTGGTCTATAAAGAGACATTAAAGTATCCTTATGAATAAACAGCCTAACAAAGGCATGATAAAGCTGAATGTGTATTTATACACACAGATGGTTTTTGTTTTAGAACCCACTAGACTACCATTTCACATTGTACTTATTAGAAAAAAAATCTTAAAATAAGAAAATTACAATATATGTATATTTTCTGGTGCTGTAACTGTTTCGTGGAGAGCATAAGACATATACTTAAAAAATTTAGTTTTATGTTATTACTATGTTGCAGTAGTGTCTAAATTTCGTCTAGATTTTTAGAAAAAATAAGGTCACGTTGCAAAAATTATTATTTTGGTAGTATATTGTGTAGTTTTAATTTTGTAATTGAAACACAAGCAAATGGAGAACGGTTAGTTTTGTGAAGACCTATGTAAGTCATATTATAATCACTTTGATATGCTCTGATGGTTTTGGGTAATGACAGAGTGTGCATGCCTAAATAGACTTCTTAAAGACTACCCTTTAACAATATGAAGTTATTACAGCTGAACTTCATTGCCATCACTTTAAACAAATTCATATTGTCTTGAGAAAAATTAAGACATCCCACGGGGCTTCATTAAATTCGACAGCGTGTACATGCCATATGGCTAATACTGGAATCAATACAAACCACATGAATGGCTAAACAGATGGAATTAAGGAGATAGTAGGAAGAATATATTTATGTATGCAAGAATTGCTCATCACTAGATTACTCAGAGATATGAATATGACAATAAGCACTTAAATAAAAATAAATGTTATTTGTAATACATACAAAAGTGCTATAGAACATATAGCATTCTTAGTTTAGTGTACTAGCATTATTATGTTTGTACTTTTGCATTTATACATAGCAAAGTAAAATGCTGTAAACAACCTTGGTTCAGTAATCACCAAGACCACCAAGAGCTGGAAATATTTAGATGGGGATTGGTAGATACATGGCCCATATAGTGATCAAAAACACAATTATATTATTATGTATCCATTACATAGAAAATAGCATGACACCACATCATGCCCTATCCATTTTACATTGAGGCATCAAAATCTTATCTCATCACGTCTCCGAATTGATAGATCTGCCTTCCCTGGTTGTACAGGTGTCAACAATCCTGAGAATTGTGAGATTAGTTTATATAGTCAATGATTTGGATATACATTTTATCCTTACCAACTATGTAGTAGCAAACATATAGGGCTTATGGGCATATTGTGTTTTTTTGGTTTACTGTGGGTAGGAATAGCACCTGGGCTATTCTCCAGCAAATCATAATGCAAACGGATATTTATATAGTAGATGTGTAGTTTCAAGCGTAGGAATAACGTTCTACATATTAAATAGCTATATAATGTCCTGAGTATTAAGTAGCATGAAAAGCTATAGATATAATGCACAAAACCTCTTTAATCATTAAGCCTGGACCAGTCTTTGCATCATGCTTTGGTTGTTGGTATATCAAGACCCCACACTTTCTCATTCTAATTTAAAGGGAATAACACACAAGAAAGTGACAGGTCCAAAAGCACATTCAGGTTCTTTTGCAGCACCCCAGTAATGGGGTTTATACCCTATATTATTTTGGCCCCATACCTGTTTTCCTGTGTTACACCCCACCCCTGTGGTTTTCACAAGGATTAAAGGTTCACGGACCCTGTTTACCCCAATGTTGGTTGGATTCCACCCCCGCTTGGTGCCTGACCGAGGCCTAGCCGCAAATTCAAGGAACCGTGCAGTGGCTAGGAACCGTGGCGATGCCTGCCAACAATTGAAACTGTGTCGCTACGGACATCCTTTGTCCCACCACGTCACTCTTTCAAGGTGTTGTGGCCGTGGCCTGTTTTATGCAAAATTATGCTAATATTTAAATACACAATTTAGGCAAAACACATCTAACAATACAACAATAAATTTGATTCAGGAATACAGTTAAATTATGTCAAGACGAATACCAACAGATGTTATGATATATAATGATATACTTTATTAATACCTCTAGCGGTAAAAACAATATATCGAAAAAGGTTACCATAACAAAGTTACAGACAGTCAACAATTATATTCTAATAACATTGTGATAACATATGTACTTAACTTCAGAGAGTATCAGCATATCAAATGACTCCTTTGGTGTTTAGTTTCCAAAATGGCTCTAGATACCAGGTTTATATAAAAGACTTTAAAGGATTCTTTCAGTAGTTGTTTTCTAAATTCTTGGTTACAATACTAGGCACTAAACTAGTCCTAGCTTCTTGGCACTTAACTAGCCCAAGATAGAAGAGCAGCTTTCTATTTCATACTTTTCTCTGGCAAACTTTCACAGCTCTCCTAGCTTCTGCCATGCTGCTTCATTCTTCTCCTTCCAGTCTCTTCTGCCCCTCCTCCTTCTTCCTGGAGTTCCTGATATCCCATTGTTCCTGGCATAGCCCACATGTCTTTTCATGTAGGTAGCCATTATCTATGGTCTTATATAAACAATAGATGTACATATCACTCACTCTCTAGTGCTACCTGATGGTAGAGGTAAGGCACTTCTTAAACAATAGAACTAATTGGTATTGTAATGTATGCCCCAGTTAGGGGAGTGGTTTAACCAAAGGGAGATACAGACATTGCGTCTGTGACGTGAATCACTAATAATGGATGATGCAATCCATGTCCACAACATGAGGTAACATTAAACTCATGGTGGGCAACACTCGGTGGTGGTCACTGAGAAGGAGCTCATTTGGGAACCCTGGTTTTTATTACCAATCTTTAGTACTGGGGTTACCCAGCCATGGCTATGGAACTCTGGTCCAGCTACCGCGGGAACTATTCCCAGGGAAGTTTCCGACGCTGACGCCCTAAGCTCTTCAATGGTACCCCCGGATTGACGCCGCTCCCTCGAGATCACCCCAAAGTAGTGACTCTTTGTCGGGTGGGCATTGCTGGCCATAGAACTGTATGGAGGCTCCAGGCTGTCTGGGAGGAAATTAGATTTTAAAACAGACAGGAGGCTTCATATTATGCATTAAATCCTTCTTTACTACTCCCAGCAGCAAATAGTTAACAGAGAAAAAAAAAACGGTTGAACAAGAAATCTATAACACAGGTGTGCAATCAAGGTGAACACAGGTAACCAATCAATAAACAGCAGGTAGAATAAGAGCAAGGTCCCCCCATATATCATCCTCTTTCTTTGCTGCTCCCTAGAACAGATAAGTATCCTGCACATTTACTAGATTACTATTTTGGCATTTCCTAATTATATATTTTTCACCTACATCTGTTAGTTTGTGAAATACATATTCACATTTCCTTCTCTTTCACACACTGACCGGGCTGACCCCCAAGACTGTTATACCTCCTTGCGGTCTGTATTTTGGTTTCCCTGCATGACTTACATGACTGCAACACACCTGGTTCCACCCCCTCGTACTCGCCCCCTTTCCCCAGCTGGTTGTCAGCTGTTCTCCCGCTCTTTTTGTTTTCACTCACAGTACACAGTCAGAGTTTTGGGATTACCTCAGGATTTAGTCATTCTTTCTCCCTACTCACCCATTCTGTAACTTAGTACATTGTACTATTATATTGTAAAACTACCCAAGGTGTCAAACAACCCTTCACACGACCCTCTACCCGTGAGAAAGACAAACGGGCACGCAAGGCTGCTTTAAGGAGCAAACCTGACTCTTATTTCACCTCTTCATCTACCGATTCCTCTGATTCTAACTCAGATTCAGACGATTCAGAATACAAGCCTCCCACTTCATCATACTCGGAGGCTCAAGAGACTGACCCTCATAATGGGGAAGATAAAAATGCACCAGTTTTACTGGATTCAAAAGGGCAACCATTGTTTGACCCAGAGTTAATTGCTCACCCTCGCTCAGCAGAGTGGATTCCGAACACTCATATTTCCAAATATTTCATGACCTGGCTAAGAAAGCCTCTAGATAAGGCAACACGTAACAAATTAAGGGCTGAATGCCCCAGGCCTACCTTACCTAATAAAGTCGCGCAGACCCCTGAATTGGATCCTACTATGGTCCGTTTCCTGTCCAAGTCAGGAAAGAATCCTAACAAAGGCCAGGACAAGGTGTTGGACATAACAGGCCCGCTGGCAAAAATGTTTGAATTAGTTGAGGAAGCAGAGAGGACCGATACATCTGTTGACAACAGCGTTATCAAAGGATGGCTCCAAAGGGCTATTTGTTTCCTTGGCAACGCAAACTCCTCACTATCAGTCGAGCGTAGATGCTCGATCCTTATGAAGATTGACCAACAACTCACAAATGTGGCTGAAAATGAACCGGGCTCCTCTGCGGAAGGTCTCCTATTCGGGGACTCTTTCATAAAAGATATCGGGAAATATGTGAATATTTTTACATCCCTCGATAAAGCCCAAAGTTCTATTAAAAAAGTATTCAACCCAAAGGTTTTTGGGAAGGCTGGGAAAGGCAGGGGCCACTTCCCCAGCCGTTCATCTCAGAGATACGGCTCCAGAGGCTCTCGATCCTCATCGTACAAACAGTACAAGGAGACCTCCGAAACCTCACCCTTCTTTCCTCAAAGAAGCCGACCTTGGCGGTCCCGAGGACACCGAGGGGCATCACGATCCAAAACGTCGACCGGTAGGTCCCATAACACGTTCCCTTTCTTCCCCAGTAAACTTGGGAGGCAGACTGGGTCATTTTTTCCATATATGGGAACAGAATACGATCCATGGGTTTTAAACACCATCAAAGGTTACCTGATAGAATTCGTAACCGAACCCACCCAGGTGACACCCCTTGGCCCCATTCATTTCTCCACACACGACCAATTATTAGTCGACAACGAGATTACTGATCTGGCATCCAAACAGGCCATTATTCAAGTCCCTCTTGCCACTCCAGGCTTTGTAAGCAATATCTTCTTAGTAAAAAAGAAGGATGCAGGCTACAGACCTGTCATAAATTTAAAACATCTAAACAATTATGTCAAATACCAACATTTCAAAATGGAGGGAATACATTTTCTCAGAGATTTGTTAATTTTTAACGATTGGTTTATCAAGATAGACCTAAAGGATGCTTACCTGACGGTACCCATCCATCCCTCACACCAACACTTCCTCCAATTCATTTGGAAACGCCAGAAATGGCAATTTACATGTTTACCATTTGGTTTATCTTCAGCACCATGGTGCTTCACAAAACTACTCAAACCAGTAGTCGCTCTATTGAGGAGCCGGGGGATATGACTTATAATTTATCTAGACGATATCCTCATCATGTCCCAAGACTGCCAGACACTACGCACTCATATGGGGTGGACCATTTCTCTACTTACGGACCTGGGTTTCATCATCAACGAGAAGAAATCAGTTTTGATTCCTTCTCGGGAAATGGAATTCTTAGGTTTCCTGGTCGACTCTCATTCGGCCACACTCAGTCTTCCTCCTCGGAAACTAAAAACTATTCGCAAAGAGATACGTTCAGTACTCAACAAACATTTAATTTCGCTACGCAATCTAGCTCGCATTGTGGGTCTCCTCTCAGCATCCATTCAGGCTGTTTTCCCGGCCCCGCTACATTACTGGGCCCTTCAACGCCTGAAGGCCCAACATCTGCGGGAGGGCCTGGGATATTCAAACGAGATCCCTCTGACGACAGAAACACGAGAAGAACTCTTGTGGCTTCACCACATCTGCAAATGGAACGGGAAAGCAATTTTCAGTTCTTTTCCAGATTTGGTCATAGAATCAGACGCCAGTCGACTGGGATGGGGAGCTCGTTGTGGCGCCATGTCTACCGGAGGGAAATGGTCCCCACACGAACTTCTTCTTCACATAAATTGTTTGGAATTGTTAGCCGGATTTTTCTCCGTCAAAAGCTTTGTGAAGGACAGGACCCAAAGAATTCTGGCATTTCTGTTTAGACAGACACATCGTCCTTCGGGCCGAGTACCTACCCGGTTTATCAAACACCATAGCCGACTGGAACTCTCGTTTCCTCTTGGACCTCAGCGATTGGATGTTGGACCCAAACATTTTCCATCGCATATCTTCCCTGTGGGGCCCATTCAGCATAGATCTCTTTGCATCGAGACTGAATCGCCAACTCGAAATCTTTTTCAGCTGGCGGCCAGATCCCGAGGAAAGGGGCCAAGATGCCTTCCTCCACTTGTGGTCGGAGGGAACTAATTATGCTTTCCCTCCATTCGCCATGGTTCCCCGAGTTCTCCTTCACACGAAATCGCAGAGAGCGACCATAGCCATCATAGTACCTCTCTGGCCAATGCAACCATGGTTTCCCCAATTGCTCAGCATGATGATAGACGTACCCAGATTGCTCCCATCACACGACCACATCCTCCACGACCCTTGCGGGAGACCCCATCCACTGATTCTATCCAACCATCTACATCTGATGGCATGCTTGATTTCGGGTCAATCTCATCTAATCGAGACCTTTCGGACTCGACTAAGAACATCCTATCAGACGCCTGGGCTCCGGGTAACTGTATCAATTACGGATCAGCCTGGAAACTTTGGGTTCGTTGGTGCTTGGAGAGACACGTGGATCCCACACATGCCACTATAGCCCACATACTTAATTTCCTTTCCTTTCAATTTGATATGGGTAAGGCATATCGCACGCTAAATGTATATCGATCAGCCATTTCTGCCAAACACACCCCGATTGACTCTCTACCTACTGGTCAACATCCCCTGATTTTTAAACTTATGCGAGGTATTCGGTTCAAACGCCCCCCTCAACCTAAATACACCTGCACATGGGATGTTAATATTGTACTGCAACTTTTGAAATCCTGAGGATCTAATGACTCTGTCAGGGTCCTACCTCACTCCCCCGTCGGCAGCACAGGTCTCCACCCGATGGTGGAGTCGCGGGACGCCCGGGACTTCGTCCGCGCACCACGCGGCCCCGTTGTACGCGACCGCGAGCCACACGGTCACGGCCTACTGCGGCCTACGGTAGGCCGCATCCCCGGACTCCATTGCGGCGAATACCGCACGAGAGAAACTCCACACGTGGAGTGATGGCGGGGAGGCGTGGCCGGCGTCTCCAATAATGAATTACTCCTGGTCAGGGGCGGGACGAGTAGTGATGGACAGTCACTACTCCATTGTACATACTGAGGAGGGGAGGGGTCTCTGTTATTGGTGGGGAGGAGCTGATTCCTAGAGGGCTATTTAAACCCACAGCTTCTAGGCCTCATTACTTGATTGTTCAAGTCTCTACCTACCCGTTTTGCTGATACCTGTATGCTGTTACCTCTTCACTGGATTTACTGGACTTTTGACCTCGGCTTGTTATTGGACTTTGATATACCTCTCCTACCCTTGATCCCGGCTTGCTTAATGGACTTTGCTACACTTCACCTACCCTTGACCTCAGGATTGCTACACGGTACAGTTTATGCCTTTTTGTAGAATAAACTTGCTGAAATTCCTGATATTGCCTGTTTTGACTCTATCACATATCTGGTGTCTCACTGCGCTACGCTCCAAACCCTGCATACCCTACAGACTCTCTTCCTCTATGACTACTGTCCTTTAAGCTCACCATGCTCCTTTGCCTGATTTCCTTCAAACGAGTTTCTGATGTGAAGGCATTAGACCTCACCTCCCGAAACTTCTCTCCATCTGGAGTTTCCTTTTCAATTCTCAGACGTACTAAAACTCATACCTCATCTGTATTTTACCCGTCTTTTCCTGACCACCCTGACCTGTGTGTAGTTCACTGCCTTAGAACATATGAGACCGCAACTTCTTCCCTTCGTAATCCTACTCTTCCTCAACTTCTTATCTCTTTTCGCAAACCTTTTCTCCCTGTCTCTACGACGACCCTAGCTAGATGGGTTAGAACTACCATGGAGATGGCGAACATCGATGTCTCTCTATGCCACATCACAGGCATAACTAGAAACCCAAGTGCTGCGGTGCAAGAATTGACCCGGAAACCAACTTCACAAGCAACATGTCCCACAGTGCCACCTTTGCTCCAAACAGCTTCTCTATGTCATCTGTTTCCCCAAAAGCCCCCGGCAGACTACCTGTGCCATCTCTATCCTCAAACGCTTACACATTAATTGATTCACTCATTCATGCACTCACTTACTCGCCTATTCCGGTAGATGGTACAAACTGTGTAATATCCATGTTCCAAAATACCTTCCCACCACAACCAGTCCTCTGACAATGCCACGATATATATTTTGTGTTGCCCATTTTTTTTGTATTATCATGCTTTAACAAGCGTAACAGAAAATAGCGAGCACTAATTAACTTAATTTTAAGCACAATTAGTCAAGTATAACTATCAAAACTGGGCTACTTAATGAATGAACACATAGTATATTATTAAGGCAGTCTGGGAAATCCTCTTTGTAGAACAATTTATACATCTGTTTCACTTCACACATGTTCAATGTTAAATATGTATTTAGGAGATTTCATTATAATACCTCTAAAATGTAAATCCTTAATAATGTATGCATTTGTGTGCTTATAGATATCTTAATTAAAAGTGGCTTTAGTACTGCTGAATCCTAAATGCCTTTTTTATATTTCAGTGAAGACAGAGGTATAATGTTTTAATAATTGTAAAAGTATTGAAAGTAAAATAAAGGTGAAACTAAACTGTCTCCTAGCTGTAAATAATAGCATACCAGCTCTCTCCCAATTTAAGAAATGACATTTTAATTAATGGAATACAGAACAAAGATAAGATAAAGATAATGACTTATACATTTCTACTATAATTTATAACATTTCATTTGGTTTTAAAGTAAATGGATTTGGTTATAAGATTGATACGATAAATACATTTAATGCATAAACAAATAAATAGTACAATAATAAATCCAGAACAAAAGTAGCGCTAATAAATATATTTATATATGGAAATATGGAGACTACCAATTGCATTGCATTTTAAAACATACCATATTTGATTTGGGGGATGTATGGACATTGATCTTAAATCACATGTTCACAAATATATTTCACAACTATAAGTAGCGTTTCATATATATAAAAAATATATGTAAGAAAGACCATAATCCATATAAACTCCCTGTACTTCCAGTGTAATTTTTGATTTTGAGATTTTAATATATTTTGTGGTTTACAAGATGTGTTTCTAATTATATTTGTTGGAAAAAAGGTTAATTTAAACACTTTCATTATTTTATATAAAAAAATGTATAACATTCACGTTGCTTTTGCACATCCATCACTGGCATTGAATATATTTAATTTTAACTGGCTCTTGAACTTAGGAAGTTTTTTTTGAAAGAACGTTATTATGTGTATTACTGCCAGTGAAAATATAAGCTGATGAATGGTACAATTCACGCCGGTTTATAAATAGAATACCTTAGCAGTGGGGGAGGTTAAGAGCAGGTGGGACTTATGCCGTGTTGGACAAAATAATGTTTTATATTTTTTTTTCACACTCCAACATATAGTTCCTCGTCTGCATTTTAGAGGTCTGGACAACCCTATGATGTTTAAGAGGTTAGAAAAAAGCAATGAATATACTCATTGTCATTTAATTTGTAAGTAACATGTGTCTATAAAGATGTCACCAATAGCCTCCCTGGATAAAAGAGACAAATCAATACAATTGGTTGTAATGTCAATATAGGTGTTGCCCATTTCTTGTTATTCTATGCTGTTCTCGAGCTAGCATCTCCAAAAGACATATTTGAAATAGGATGTATATACACCTAAACATACTCTCTTTATTCTGCCTAGTTTTGATAATTGTCAGGTCAATTCACTAAATGGTAAATTTTCAGTATACTAACTTATAGAGCTGGGAAAAAACATTTGCCCATTTCTAAAATTACTTTATAAAAGTACTGCATCCTTCCAAAGGGAAACTCTTGTGCTAAATGACATCATGATGCACATTATGTCTCATGAAATAATGTCTGCAGTGGGACATTGCCTGTGTCTGTCCACCATTGTATTACTTGCTTTTGCGGGAGATACCGCATTAACAAACAAAAAAGTCTGTTTTTCATGATAACTGCAGCAAGTGTTTTACTTTAATCTAGTAACTTCACAGATCTAACTAACGTCTACTCACCTACCGCATTTTAAATCTATTTGCCAGTTGTTGGGATTCTGTGATTCTCTGGCAGCTGTAAGCCCCCATGAATCAATGAGGAAGGGGGATATGACTGCTGGCCTATGGTCTTGTTTACAACTTTGTATCAAGCAGTTATATAAACAGCGGTGGCACTTTCTTACTTCATTTTCAACCAGGGAGAAGATCTGGAACTTTCCCACCCTCCTGCTCTGAATGGATTTCTAAGAAGACTGATATTTGTATTTCTGCAACAACAGAAATTGGGAGAGACCAACCCAGTGGTGGCCAATACAACTGGTTTGAAGCTCTGGGTGAATATGATAGGTGTTTTTGCCTGATCTGATAACTTGGTCGTCAGCTGGCAGTGGTTTACTCCTCAATTTTTCTGGTGATTAACATGGATTAATTTTCTGTTTAGTCACAGTTGCGGTTTGTGGTCACCTTGCCAGCGCCTAAAAGTGCTATATGGTAACCGCAACTGGGGAAATTGGGAGAGACCAAGCCAGTGTGGGCTAAGGTGCAGTACTGGTTTGAAGCACTTGGTGTACTCGTTGGGTGTAACTGGCTGATGTGCTAAATAAGCCATCAGCTTGCAGGTGGTTAATGTGCTCAAGTTGGCCTGGCGATGAATATGTGTTCAATAACGCTATGGCCAAGCCCTTCCCCACATATCTGTGAGAACTTGAACTCTGCAATGATTGTTGCAATACTAATGCATGGTCGCTGCTGGCTACCATGCTACAAAAAGTTTAAAAAATAAAATAAATGTATCTTTTTTTATATCTAAACTGTGTTTGTATAGTATATTATTATGTCATTTAACATACACAATCGTGACACCCGACCATTACACCAACTTTTATGACATTGCATTCTAAATACATAGACTTCAATATGTAGTAACAGCTTCCTCTCTTCTGGAAAAGCTTTCCACAAGATTTTGGAATGTTCCTGTGGGAATTTTTGTCCATTCATTCAGTAGAGCGTTTATGAGGTCTGGCACTGATGTTGGACCAGAAGGCTTGGCTCGCAATCTCCATTCCAGTTCAAGGTAGTTGAGGTTAGGGCTCTGTGTGGACGAGTCATGTCCTTCCACAAGAAATGAATCCAACCATGTCATAAGAGTGTGCATGCTATTTCTGTATTTATATTTGGTCCCTTGGGGTTACCTATTTCATCTCTGCTCTTTTTGATATTATGTGATATTTCATTTTCAACTCATTTTTGGGTAAAGGAACCAAGCATCATATCTAATAAGGAAAAACCAGAGATAAGTCCAGTAAACGGGACAAAGGTCAGAGCAAGAAGAAGTAAATCATGTCAGGAATAGTGAAGATTTTAATTGGACCAACTAAGTTGGGGTTGTATGGCTGGGGAGCCGAACATTATTCTGGCCCAGCTTGGGGGAATGGTAGTGCCCTGTTGACAGGAGGTTACGGGATGCTTATTGGTGTTGTTTACAGCATTTTATGGTATTTGTAAAATGTAACCTAAAGCCACTCACATTGTTGCTTACTCATTCATTATGTACTAAAATAAAGCCGTGGCCTGTTTCAGTGGTGCTTGCTCTTAGGCAATCCCGTTCTGTACTCCATTCAGTCTCACTGATACATGTTATTGGTAAGCAATATAGCCATGAAAAATTAAATAGGACTTGCCAAACTTTGACGTAGTGCCGGGCTCAGCAATGTATGACCATATCGTGTGACAAATCCCCAATATTTATGCCTTAGATTATCTGTACTCTGTCTAGATTTTCTAAACATATTGAAAACACAAATAAAAAAATAAAGCTGTGACCATCTCAATCTAAAGAAATTGCCTGTGGTCTATTATTTACTCTGGGATGTGGATAAAATCATGAAAGAAGGGAGTAACTTGCATATATCCTAGTCATAAAACAAATCTTATATGAAATCTTGTATTGTACCCACAGTATTTATATTTGATTTTAATGTCTCACTTGTCATGGTATTTTAGACATATATACTACTTTAGGGATATTATGTCTGCATTTAAAACCATCAGGAGCATAAGAAAATATTGGTTGAACATTTAAAAAATCCAAAACTTTGTTATTTAGTAAGAGCAGGGAGACGATACATAATATTTGACAGCCATAGACTCGGAGCTAAGGATATGCGAAAGGATGATTCAAATCAACAAATGCCTTCACACCTAATTAATCAAACTAACGCATAGACAACATAAATATTATTGCGTTCATGAAAGACTATCCTGACTCTGATGTGACAAGCCTGAAAGTCTATTTGCATTGTATAAATAAACCAAGGTTTGAGCTGGATATAGGTGTCATATGGTCTTTACCCCCCATAGTAGAAGCCTAATGTAGTAAGCTATACACGGAGGAAAATAAGCTAGCGTTAAAATGGAACAAAACACCCTTAATACAGAACTGCCAATCTGTCATCAAAAGGTTAGCAAGCTCGCAGTTGATAGAAAAACTGTGCACGCTATGAGTGATTTTACAACATAAAATAGGAAATGAATTTTAGAGAAAATTTACTGACTCACAGTGTTATCCATTATAAAATATTTATTTCTGTTTTGTAGGTCTGGATCTTATATGTATATATATAAATATATATATTGTTCCCCCTTGAATGTGGTGAAAGTTATTGGTTTAAGGGTGGGACAGTTTTAAGAAGAGAAGAATGTCAGAGAAGGTTAAAAATACTTAATCACATGTGAAGTAACTTGTCCTAATAATGCAGTACAGATACTACGTAAAACATTTTTTACCGATGAAGTTAAATAAAACCTACTTAAAAGCCTGAGGTAATATATTCAAAGACATCTGGAACTGTATGCTTCATTTGTACAAATATTTGGGAGGGATGATGTTATTAAGCCATGTGACCAAATTAAATGTATATGAAATTCCAAAGACATACATTTCTTTGGAAAAGAAGTAAATTCAATCAGTACCTTAACTCCTTCGTGACCATGAGAATTTCTATTGTGTGGGTGCACAAAACAAGAGTTAGGGGTTTCTTTTTATACCATAATTATTTTACGTGGGATTCCTTGCCATAGATGTAAAAAACCTGAATTATCTTCAACAAAATCCTGAGTAGAATATTTGAACTAGACTTGGGCGTCTGCCAACTCTTCATGTTCATCTTCGTGGGGGAAAAATCTTCGTATTCAGCGAATATTTGCCTGTTCCTGTGTTCAGTTCGGGGCTAATATATGTGTACATTTTTCGTGTTTGTTTTTTTCTTCATTTTTTGTAAAAGGGGTTAATACCACAGCAGCTTTGGCGCCAGGATTTTAAAGGTCCATACGAGCAACTTTATTGGTCACCGGCAGGACCCTCCTGCTGGCGTCACTCGTATAAACTTGTAAAATCCTGATGCCGCAACTTGGCCAGGGGAAACCACTCCAATAGAGTCGCTCGTACGGACCTTTAACTCCAGGCCAAGTTCCGCCATCAGGAGTTATTTCGGGCGACTCTATTGGTTGATGGAAGCCCCTGCAGGCGACCAATAGAGTCGTTCACAGTAAATGAAGACGAACACGAACATTCTTCGTGTTGTGTGTCTTCGCATACGTTTTGCCGCCGCCATGTTTGTTTGTTCGGTATTCGGGCTGAACAATGAAAATGCACCCTTCATGTTGGTTTTCATGTTCGAATACACGTCTAATTTAAACACCTATTTTTACAATTTTTAAACTTAAAAAAAAAAAAATCATTATTACTATCATTATTTTCTTACTTTTTGGCTGACAATCCCTTTGGGTTCTGTATTGACCTCAGGATCTGTCTTGTAATCACTTTCAGCTCCACATTCATCACAGAGAGCAGGGCTCGAAAGCTCTGCAAATCTGAGTGCAGTATTGGTGATCGGCCTACAGTGGGTCATCAGAGACCCCAGCAGTACCTGTATAGTCCTCTCTGGTAACTCTTTTACTTATTATTGGTGTAGTTATTGGTGTTGACTCTGCCAGAAGAGAACCCCTGAGTAGAAGTTTGTCATTCTCCATTGTATAGGCGTAACCAGAACTCAAACAGAGCATTGTTATAACCAGATCTTCTGGCTACTGGTGAGGAAACATCCCCATGCGTGCAAACACCATAGGACATACTATTAGGTTCTAACAGTCATCTAGCACTCAATCATTAGGATATAAAAATTTGTTCTGTGATCATTAAAGTGTAACATAGGAATTTGTATTTGTAAATGCACGGATACAGTACTGTGCAAAAGTTTTAAGCAGGTGTGAAAAAAGTTACAATGCTTCAAAAAATAGAAATGTTAACAGTTCATTTTTATAATTTAACAAAATCTAAAGTGAGTGAACATCTAAATCAAGTCAATGTTTGGTGTAACCACCTTTTGGATTCAAAACAACATCAATTCTTCTGAGTAAACTTGCACGCAGTTTATTTTTTTTAACGAACTGGGGAGATCAGTTGTTCTAGACATTTTGGAGAACTAACCACAGTTCTTTTGTGGGTTTAGGCAGCCTCAGTTGCTTCCCTCTCTTTGTGTAATCCTAGTCAATGATGTTGAGATCAGGGCTCTGTAGGTGCCATATCATCACTTCTAGGACTCATTATCAACTGTTCACCTTCATTAATTGTTGTTTCATTATTTGTGATCTAGTATTTTAGTTGTCCTTGTAGTCTTCAACATGCTGGGCATAGCACCAGGTGATGCAAAGATTGATTTAAAGAGGATAGATGGCTTATGTCCAAGGGTGATTTTTCCCATAGTGTCTCTAGGCATTTTTATGTGAATGATCCTTGTAGACTCGCTGTTATGGGTCAAGAGACCATTCCTTCCTTCAGACTGGAAGGTTTGTGTTATTCAAAGATAATCCTTCTGGATCAACTTGTTAAACATGCTTACTCCTAGAGGTTTAAATTAACAGCTGGCCCAATCTCTGTTTTTGAAATGGACTGGAAATTCAAACTAGGAGATGAACATTTAAATCCATGTGAAATCCTCGGAATAAAAAAAAAATACTGTTGAAGGGAAATTAAGTTTCCCTATGCTCCCTGGGCAAGCAGAGAGCCAAGTGAGGCATTACTTGCCTGGACCTGTATTTGCCATCTGGGACGTTTTTCCAGAGCCTGACTTGGCTGGATCGGGAAGGGAGGTTAAAGTTAGAGGATTAGGGTAAATCAATGTTTATTAAGTATTTTTCGGAGAAATCCAACAAAGGAAGGGGGGGGTACAAAAAGAAGAAGGGGGAGGGGGGGAGACACGGAGAAGGGTACAATCCAAATCCATCACAACATATCCAGGAAGAAGAATTATGCAGCATGTTGGGTATACATTCGGGAAAAAAACATCTCTGGGTCAGCAGAATGACAATAAAAGCAAGACTGGTCAATCATGATAGTTTACCAGAGAAGTGATGCCATCGCGGCCCGTGACACAACAGGATGTAGCATGTGTGAAGGGCTCCGTGTGGAGTGGGGCTAGCGAATCCGGGAAACTACGAAGGTGATGACAGCTAAGCGCCAACTCACAAGAAAGGCGAAAAGCGTCAGGGGCATAGCCGCAGCACAGTGATCGAGGCACCGTGACCAACCATAAGGAAGGCACCCACAGAGCGGCAAGCGCGGTATCGCGATGGACCGGGAAGGGGACGGTAAGACTAAGGATCCGGGAAGGAGAAAGGGAGACAGGGAGCAGAGGGTAGATATGGATCGGGAAGAGAGAGAGAGAAAAAGAGAAGAAGAGAGACAAAAAAAAAAAAAAAAAAGGGAAAGGGGGGGAAAGCAAGGTGGGACTATGGGACGGGTGTGGCCGCCAGATGGGGGCGGATCTCGTGGCCAGACAGGTATTGCGCCCAGTGAAACCAAAGACGGAGATGTTTGTCAGACCTGTCGTCCGCCGAGCACATCAGCTCCTCAAGGGTACGTCTCCGCTCCACCCGCAGGATCCACTCCCGAATCGAGGGCGGGTCCGGGTCACCCCAATGTAGGGGGATCAGAGATTTAGCCGCCACCAGAAGATGGCAGAGTACCGTAGATTTATACCAAGAGACAGGGTAGGGCATATGCAGCAGCAGAAGGAACTCTGGGGTGAACGGTAGCCGCCTGTCGGTAAGGGCTTGAGCAGTAGAATGGACAGTAGTCCAAAAGAAGAGCATCCGAGGGCAAGACCACCATAAGTGAAGGATCGAACTCGGGGAAGCCTCCAGCATTCATCCCATATATCGGGATTGTACCGGGCCAGCGTGGACGGAGGGCGGTACCAACCGGCCAAAAGCTTATAGGACATCTCCTGGTCCCTGTTACTGATGGAGCACTTGTGAGTGAGGATCGACATCTTATGCCATTGTCCCTCCGTAAGGGACAGATTCAGCGAGCTCTCCCACCTGCCTACATGGGGCGGGGTAGCGGTGTAAATAGCGGGCAGAAGGAGTCCGTAAAGCAAAGACACACCGTGAGCCGGAGACTCGTCCCGCGCACAAAGATTCTCGAAAACAGTAAGGTCCCGGCAGACCTCATGCTTACGGACCAGGGTCCGAAAGAAGTTGCCCAGTTGTGCATAGCGGAACCGATCGAGAGGGGTCGGCGGATCAGCAGTCACCAGGTCCCTCAACGGCTTCAAGTCACGTGAGGACAAGAAGGCTCGGATCCCGGACACACCCCGAGCTGCCACCTCCGGGAAGAGGTCCACGCCCATCCCCGGAGGGAAGTCAGGGTTATCACGGAGCGGCGTGAGGGGGGAAGGAATGGTGGAGATGGTGGTAGTGCGGAGCAAGGAGTGCCACACTCCGAGCGTCGCAGAGACAAAGGGGTGAGAGGCGGCTACACGACGGGCACAGGCAGTGGCAAGCCAGGGCAATGAACTCGTCGGGACAGGGAGCGAAGCACTCTCAGCCCCCACCCACAGCTTACGTCGCACCCCACAGGACCATTCAAGGACACGTAGCAGGTGACAGGCCCGATAGTATGTGCGGGGGCAAGGCAGAGCCAAGCCACCCCTGTCCTTCGGTAGGACGAGCACACCATATTTAATCCGTGGGGAGCCACGGCCCCAAACGAACCGAAGGAAGAGAGTGCGAAGTGTGGAGAAAAAGGAAGGTGGAATGCGAATGGGAAGGGTCTGAAACAAGTAGAGGAGCCGAGGCATAGCATTCATTTTGATGGGGTTAACCCGTCCCATCCATGAGAGAGTGAGCCGAGACCACCGAGCAAGGTCAGCGCGCAACTCAGAGAGAATAGGCAGGAAGTTCATAGGGAAGAGTTGGGAGAAGTCCGCAGACAACCAGACACCCAAATAACGCAATTTTGCGTCGCACCAACGGAACGGGAAAGCGGCCGTGAGGGAAGCGCTCTCAGCCGCGGGGACACCCACCCCCAGAATTTCAGATTTGGCCATATTAATTTTGAAATTAGATAGGGAACCGTAGAGATCCAGTTCCTTCAGGATGGAGGGCAGGGACAACCGGGGTCGAGAGATGGAGAAAAGAAGGTCGTCGTCGTCGAAGGTTATGTTGGGTGCTGCCAACCGGTATGCCAGCGATGTCAGGGTTCAACCGGATAGCTTGTAGAAGAGGTTCGAGGGTGAGCACAAACAATAACGGAGACAGGGGGCAGCCCTGCCGGGTGCCATTGCGAATAGGAAAAGAGTCCGACAGGAGCCCATTAATCCGAAGCCGCGCCGAAGGAGCGGAGTACAACGAGCGGACCCGAGAGAGGTAGCCGGCCCCAAAGCCCATGTGCTCGAGGGTGGTCAACAGGAAGGTCCAATCCACGCGATCGAACGCCTTCTCGGTGTCCGTGGAGAGGAAGGCAGAGGGTAAGGAGGAGGACCTCGCCAAGTGCATTAGGCTGAGGGCGCGGATAGTGCAGTCTCTGGCCTCACGGCCAGGGACAAAGCCCGACTGGTCTGGGTGCCCAAGGCGGGAAGAAAGGGCTTCAGTCTGTTCGCCAAGATTTTAGCAAACAACTTGACGTCCGCATTAAGCAGGGAGATTGGACGGTAGCTGCCGCAGTGCTCCGGGTCCTTGCCCTCCTAAGGGATAAGAGTAATGGATGCCAAAGTGGAGTGCGGGTGTATCCGGCCGCCGTCCAATATGGAATTAAAGGCATCCACAAAATGCTGACCAAGCTGTTCGCGAAAACGCAAATAATATTTCAGGGGGAATCCATCGGGGCCGGGACATCTCCCCGACCGAGAAGATGTGATAGCAAGGGAGAATTCCGCGAGGGAAACGGGAGCATCTAGGCCCACCGCAGCCTCAGCCGGTAGACGCCGAGTCAGGGTGCGCGAGAGAGTCGCGGATGCGTGGAGCCCGAGAAGGCGAATCCCCCCTAGGAGTGGGAAGATTGTAGAGGTCAGTAAAGTACTTGAGGAAGCCGGCCGAGATGTCCGAGTGGAGGAGACGCACTACGCCATCCGAGGAACGGATCTTGGGTATATAAGTGAGACGGCGGGACTGCTGAAGAGCCCGCGCTAAGAATTTACCCGACTTATCTCCGTGCTCATGAAAAAGCGCCCGATTGCGTAAATAGGATCTATGGTACCTGGCATTCAAAAGAGAGGCTAGGTCTTTCCGAAGCAACAGCAGACGTTGCAGATGCTCCCCAGACAAAGATTCTTTATGGGCAAGTTCCGCGGTTGCTATTTGGGCACAGAGGGACGAGACCGACAGGGCCTCCGCCTTTTTACGCCGTGAGCAGAGACTGATGAGGCGCCCCCGCAAGACACATTTATGGGCCTCCCAGACCGTGAGACGAGGGGTGTCATCCGCGAGGTTATCACGGAAATATTGGGAGATCGCGTCGGCCGTGTCTGCGCAGACGCTGGCATCCGCCAGGAGGGACTCGTTGAAACGCCAAGTACGCTCGGAAGAGCGAAGGAGGGGAGAGCCAATGGAAATAGTCAGAGGGGCGTGATCAGACCACGTCGTCAAGCCTATGCGGGCACTGCGCAACAGGGCGGCATGGTGGTACGGGAGAAAGAAATAGTCGATTCGGGAGTAGGAGCCATGAGGTGCGGAAAAGAACGTGTAGTCCCTAGCATCCGGATGGAGGGCCCTCCAGCAATCAACAAGACGATACCGGGAGAGGAGGGAAACGATCCTGCGCAGGACCCACGTAGGGGAACGGGAGTTGCCAGTGGAGGTGTCAAAGGATGGGTGGAGGGCGATATTGAAATCGCCGCCCAACACCAAGACACCGTCGCTAAAGTCGCTGAGGTGACCAAGGGCGGACCTCAGGGCCACATGTTGGCCTCGGTTGGGTAAGTAGAGGTTGGCGAAGGTATACGTCTGGGCAACAATGAGGCATTTGAGGAACAGGAAGCGGCCATCCGGGTCCGTCAACACGGCCAGTTCTCGGAAAGGCACAGATTTTGACAACAGGATGGCGACCCCCTTTGTCTTGGAGCCGGAGGTATTGCTAAAAAAACCCGTGGGGTAATAATGGTTGGACAGACGAGGTGCAGAACCCTCCCGAAAATGCGTCTCCTGGATAAAGGCCACATCAACCCGCCCCCGCCGTAGGTCACAGAGCAAGTGGGAGCGCTTCTCCGGGATATTCAGTCCCCGGGCATTAAGGGAGAGAAACGTGAGCGGGTTCTCTTGGGCGGGGGGAGGCATAGTGGGCACGGGAGGCAAAGGGAGGAGGGAGGGAAAAAAAAAGGGGGAAAAAGAGGGGGGGGAGAGGAGGAACAGACACAAAGAGAAGGGGGAAGTAGAGAAGAAGAAACAGGCAATAGGGAGGGGGAAGGAGAGGAGATAGGGAAGAAACGTGGAGGGAAAAAAGGCACTAAGTGCGCCGGGAAGGGTGAAAAAAAAAAACTTGCTACGTAGAGGCGACAGAGGGATCACCCAGCCCCTACAAAAGAGGGCGCAAAGTGACAGGGCCTACACAGCCCCAAGGGAAAAAAAAAACGGCGCAAGGTAAGTAGTAGGTATAATTAACTACAGCGAAGGCATCCGCCATCGCCCAGCAGAAGTGAAAGCAACAGCAAAACACGTGAAGGTGCAACTGGAGTGGCTAGTAGAGATAACGCACCAGAGGAGGCATGGATGTGTGTGGAGAGAGGAATCGTGTTGTGTCAACGGTACGCAACCAATCGGCAGAAGTAACCATAAAAATCTATCAACCGGACAGGTAAAAGAGGTCAATGGATACAGAGCAATACAGGTCAAATATATTGTAAAAAAAAACAATCAACAGCACCATACGGCACAGTATAGCGGTAAACAAGCAACCACATCGAGCAAAGGTACCGGCAGAAACATGAGTGATGAGTAGTACAGCAGAACAGAAACATGGGGAGTACCCTAGAGCAATCGGAAGAGGGCAACAGTAGAAGGCAGAGACGCTGCCCCACGGTAGGACGAGAGAAAAACAAAAGAAAATAGGCAATAATAAGTAAATAAATAAATAAATAAATGAAAACAGCAATGGTGCGTGACGAACCAGCCAAAGGAGGCAGGAAGGCAAGTTCAGCCGGACATGAAAGGCCAGGACCATACAGAGCAAAAGCATGAGAAGGTGCAGAACAATCCCGACACATGCAGTGAGACAGGAAAACCATAATACATGAACAGGCGGTAAATATGTAACTACAGCAGGTCAGAGTACCGGCCAAACCATGAGTGATGAGCAGTACAGTGGAAAAAAAAAACAAAAAACCCTAGGAGATGTAGAGTAGGCATGTGGAGAACCCCAAAGGAGTCACCAACGGATTAGGGCGAGGGCCGATGTACGGCACGGAGGCAAGCACAGTAGCCAGCCAAGGGTCGGGAAAGGAGTAGCGTGTGTCAGTAGCGTGAGTCAGTACAGGCACGGTTGTCCGGGCGTGTCAGTGTGTGTGAGCGCGTCCAGGGAGCGGGCGCACACAGGCAGACTAACAGCCACCACCCTGGGGGCGTCGTTCACAAGATGAACCTGTGACATCAGTGACATGCGTCACCTGTGTGACGTAGATGTTAGGACTGAAAAAAAAAAGAAAAAAGAAAAAAAGGACCCCCACCCCCCATTAGGTATGCGCGTCCGGACGCACCAGAGCCCAGGAGCGTGTTCAAATGTTGAATATGGGATCGAGCGCAGTCCGCGTCATGTGTGTGAGGCAGGTATGAGTGTGCAGTGAAGACGGCCATAGTGTGGTTGGAACCAGCACCCAGGAGCGTGTTCAAATGTTGAGTATGGGATTGTGCGTGAGGCAGGTCTGAGGCGCGTAGCGAAGACGGCCACAGTGTGGGTGGAACCAGCGCCCAGGAGCGTGTACAAGTGGCGAATATGGGATTGTGCGCCGTCCGCGGCATGTGTGTGAGGCAGTGTGTAGCGAAGACGGCCACAGTGTGGTTGGAACCAGCGCCCAAAGGCGAAGAGGACCATCCCGGGTAATGACCGCTCCCATTGCAGAGCACCATGTGCAATTTGGAGAAAATAATAAAAAAAACAAAAACAACAAAAAAAAAACCCCAATCATCATACAGCGTAACTAAGGTGAACCCAGGGTGTCACCAGCGAACAAATAAACAGGCGAACGGACCGAAAACACAATAGCCGACCCCCACATACATAAGCGCATGGGGGGGCACACATCAATAAGGATACGAAAAGTCCCAGGTGATACCGGAAAAGAGTCCTCTATTCCTCCGCATCCCGAGGCTGCGGTGGTGGGCGCGGAGGGGGCGCAGCAGCCGCGCGGTCTGGAAGCCGACGGGGGCGATCGGAGCGCCTGGGTTGGCGGGACGCCGCCAGTCTGGAGGGTTCCGCTTCAGGGTCGAGGCCCAAAAGGGACCAATCGGGTATGGTGATGTCTGAAAGTCCCAAGGCAGATAAGACCGCAGGAAGGTCACGGGAATAGCGCACGTGGTAGGAGGTAGCGCCATGCCTGATCGTAAGCAGAAAGGGGTGACCCCAGCGATATGGGATGCGCAGCCTGCTCAACTCCGACATGAGAGGGCGCAGGACTCGTCTCACCTGGAGAGTTAGATCCGAGAGATCTTAGTAGAAGGTGATAGTACGGCCTTGGTAGGGCCAGGAGCCGACCTCACGCGCCCTAGCCATAATGGCTTCTTTCAAGGAGAAATCCACAAAGTGGCAAATTATGTCCCGGGGTGGGCTCGCCGAATTACCTCTGGGTCTCAGGGCCCGATGCGCTCTGTCCACCTCCCGAGATGAATCCACGCGGCGCCCCATGAGGTCGGTGAAGAGGGCCGTGAGTAGGTCAGGTAGGCTCTCCATAGAGTCGCCATCCGGCATCCCGCGTATGCGGATGTTGTGGCGGCGGCCCCTGTTCTCGAGGTCCTCGAGGCGGCGTCGGAGAGAGGTTAAGAGCCGGTGGTGGTGGTCAGTAGCACGTTGGGTGGCCCGAGCAGCCTGATGGTGCGAGGTCGCGGTGTCTTCCAGGGTCGTTACCCGGCGTTCCAACACGGAGAGGTCGGTGCGCAAGGCCGCCACTTCATCGCGGACAACCCGTCTCAGCTCTGCGATGAGGTTCGAGAAGTCTGTCCTCCACGGCGCAGAGGAAAAAATTTGCAGTGCCTCAGGCGTGGGAGGAGGCCGAGGAAGTGGAGGAGCAGGCTGGGGATCATCAGCTGAAGACAAACTGGCGGGGGAACCAGCCTCGTGGTCCTCAGATGCCTGCGAGGCCAGGTCAGCTGGGGTATGAAAGTAGTCCCACAGGGAGGCAGAGACCGGTCGAGACCGACCACCCGGGGTGGAGGGGTCCGAGGAAGGCTTCTTATTGCGACCCATAGCAGCACGTGTACGCGATTTCAGCAAAAATTCGGTGAGCGATGGCGGAGTGAGTCGGTTAAGCAGCCATCTTCCCTCAAGGTCGGGCACGCCCCCCTAAAGTTAGAGGATTATTAGGATAATTAGCCTACTAAGTTTTAGGCAGGTGTGAATAAAATGCTATTAAATAAGAATGCTTTCAAAAATAGAGATGTTAATTGTTCAGTTTTCTCATTAAACAAAATGCAAAGTGAAGGAACGGAAGAAATATATTTTACCTACTTTTATTTTGTTAGTGCTTTTAAAGTATAAGGAGATGGAAAATGGGATGGTCCAATCCACAGGAACATCAGCTGCTATGGTGATAACACAATTCTTGAAATGCTGTTCAAAATTAATGAATACATTCCCCATCTTATCTATACAACAATCTTGGTAGTTTTATACTAGCTATTTTTGTTTTGAAAACATATTATCCAACTCTTAACTGCTAATGGGTTTTTGAATTAATTATTATAAGTCAATACTTTTGGAAAATAGTGGGCTGGCCAAATAGTCTTATGTTTGTAAAACAAAAGCTCAAATAGCTGATGTTTGCAGGAAGCTAAGACCTAGTGAAAACGTTACTAAGTACATGTCCATCACTCTTTATCTCATCTTTACATGACTTACTGGATTTTGTTTCAATTGAAAAGAAATCACAATGTCCTCGCCAAGAAAACAAGAATTAACACGTGTTGGTAATTTTGGCCAAGTTCCAAACTAATGGTAGTGTAAGTTAATATACTGATTTATATGTGTGTGTATATATATATTTATATATATATATATAAATGTATTTTAATTCTGGACAAATGTATGCCTATTTTATGCCCTATAAAATATATGATGTTGGAACATGACTTGTTTTAAGTAGAAATTTGTGCAGCCGAGTCCAGGACATTATTCCTTTAAAGCGGGGTACTGTGTTTCACAGAGATGAGCCCAGCCTGCCACATGTTAGAACTGACACAAAAAATACAAGAAGGGACGCACACCTTAAAAAAGCATATGCATTAAAATTTTGGAATGCTGCTGAAATGATCAATAAAGTTGCGTGATGTTTTAGGCAAAATGCTGGTAAATTCTCCATTTTGGCTTTATTTTTGTTGTATAAATCATGACACGGTGTTGTTATTTATCTGAGGTTGTACCTAATTTTTGGACCTGCTATGGAAATAAGGATTGTTATTATGTCCTGATGTGTAAAACCAAAGAATTCACAGAGGGTTACTTTCTTTTTCACACAACTGTATGTACATCCAACAAAGCAAGGAACCAGTAAGTACCCACAAGTTAGAATACTATCCGGGATGATTGGTTAGGGGCTGCTATGCCAGATGGCCCTTGTGTTTTTGACAAGGTTTGGGCTTTGCATATCCATATTGCATGGCTTTAAGATGGATTAAAGGTTATATTGTTATTTTAAAAAGTACAGGCAATACCAGTTCATGGTTATACCACTAAGTGTCTTTATATTTACGTCTTGAAAACAACAAAATGAAAAATTGTACAACTGTTCAATCTCTATCACTACAAACAATTTATAAAAAAGACCTTTTGCCTCCACTATAATCAAGTGATATATTAAACTGCCATTGTAACATGCAGTCTGAAAGAGGGCCAGTGGTTGTCCCAAGATTAATTATACAGTTCTGCTTACAACAGTATTCTCATCAAAAATGAACATAATCTTTGCTCTCAATAAATGCTTCTGGAGGTTTACTTACATGTTATAAGGTGATGTGTACTAATCATATAATATAACCTCCACCACATTATGTTGTCTTTATTAAGTATAGCTTCATTTTCATCAATGTATCCATATGTTGTCATCCTAATTTGTCTTCTTAAAAGGGAAGTTGTGTGCCACATGCATCGTCGGTTGACTCATATTTAAAGATGGATAAAAATACATGGCAGTAAGGGTTTGGCATCTGCAGGTTTATAATAACTGTCAAAATGAATTTGTAAATAGCATGTTAGAATATCTCTAGAAAGTCATAGCCATATATCCCTAGGTAAAACTAAAAATTAAGCATCAAGTTACATAAGTGACTTTTGGGGGTATATGGTCCTTGTGGAACGTCAATTAAAGGGACATCTTAATCTATATCCATTAAAATGAATCACATACTTCCTTGGGCTAAGTTCCCTGAAACCATCCAGCAATATTTGTTTTTGTGGTATGTTTTGTGTGATAATAAAGGATGAGACATAACATTCCCGTTTACTGTCTAGTGCGCCTGTTATTAAAATGACCCCCCCTTATTTTTTTCCTTTCTCTCTTTTTTCTCTCTCTCCTCCCTTTTCTCCCTCTACCATTTTCTCTCACCTTTTTCCTCTCTCCCCTTCTTCTTTATTCCTGTCTTGTTTCTCTATCTCTCCATCTTGTCTGTATCCCGGGTTCCAAATCACCTTGTCTCTCTCTCTCCCTTTCATCCTTCCCCTCTATATCTCACCCTCCTTTGCTTCTTTCAATCTCCCTCCCTTTCTTTTCTCTCTTTCTTCTCCTTCTCTCATTCTCTTTTTCTCTCTCTCTCCTGTCTCGCTTTCCCTCCCTTCTCTCTCTCTTGCTGCATTCCTTCAGTGTGTGGCATGTGCACTCCGATTGGACATCACTTTATGCCCCGCGAAGCATAACTGACTATTTCCACAATGACAGAGAATTTTCAAAATGTAAGATATTCAGTTTTTGTTGGGTGAATATGCCCCCCTACATCCTATAAGAGCGAGATTTAGAAAGAGAAACATAAAGTTTCATACAGGTAATATAAGAAGAAAATACCTTAGGATGCCTTAGACTTAACACGTGTTCTTTAAAGTGCCTACATTATCTTGCAAATCAAAGTTTGCACACAACCTGTCCCATGTTTCCTAATGCATGCTATTTCATAGGAAGCTATCAAACAGCAAAACTATTGTGCCTTGAGGCCATGTGTCTTTTATAGTAGTGAAACTCTAACGCTTCTGTGTACTTTTTCCTTCATCTTGACATAGTTCATAAAAATAAATCCATTAATCTTTAAGTTGGACTGTGCTTAGACAATGGATTGGGCAGATTTCCAGTGTGATTGGAGGTCTTCACTTTCTTCATTTCAAAATGTGGATTTATCCCTGTAAGAGTTAAATGAGAGGAAACAGCGCTGCAGGAGATAGAGGTTTTAATGAAAAACACATGAAGCAAGATGTCTCTATGGGAATGGAGAATGAAGTTCTAACTTTGTTCTTCACATTATATGTTTTTGTTATGTTTTATATACTCCCTTTCATTTCCAACTAAAGCAAAATATATTTGGTATTTGAAAACGTCTTTTTTCAGAATGCTTAAATGTAAACTTGTTTTTGTAGCCTTTTTATGTAATGTTTGCAAGAAAAAATTAAAACATAGTATATACCAGTGCCAGTACGCCCAAAGATTCCTAACCTAATGCCAATCATCATTGGTGCATAACTTGTGCAACAGGTAAACCTATTCGTTATCACAATGCTCCAAGCCTGGACTATGTCCACTGTAATTTTTCACACTCTAGAGTCTAGATCATGCCACCTACTCCTTAAACACATAGCTTGTATTTTTCCTTTCCTGTTGGAAGACATCATATATCTCCTGTCCTGACTACTGCAGCTGACTGTCAAAAGCACAGCTGGTCCTAGGGTTTTTTGCAATCTTGGTGAACCTTGTGTCTGGTGCCCTCTCCTGAATGCCCTTGTTTGCTAACATAGGAAACCCTGTGGTGGCACCCTTCGCCAGCTCAGCGTGTATGTAACCATAGTCGCCTATGCAAGTCACACTGGTCACACTTAAAGTCCTTTTTAGATGTATACAATCCACAACAACGCAAACAGAAATTGTTCATTAACATTTCATGTTTCAATATGGGACTTATTAGCAAACCTTTACAGTTCCTGTATTCCATTAACAAAATACAAGTTCTCAAGTTCTTGACTCCATTCTGGCAAGGACACATCTTATCTTGCTGCTTACATAGTTTATCTAGATTTACAGAAATGTTAAGGAACACTTCTTAGACTGCCTCTGCTTCTAGACCTTAGTACATCTTCAGGGAAATGTATCCACTAGTTATATAAATAGTGTCCTAGGCCAATAGGTCTGTAAAGGTGGCAGTTACAAGAGAGATCTCTGTTCTCTTCAACAGGGCCATTTACACCATGAAGGAAAGCCTCTATCGCATGCTGTTCATAGGTAATGTGTGTTCTATCTACTATGTGGGTCAAAACATTTTTTTCAAATGTTTCTATTCTACTTTTTTGACACGGGCACAAAGTGCTGTGACCTTGCACATCTTTAGTCTGCTATTCTAATCAAATCAGCTGTGCTGCAAGGTTCTTTTGGTTCTGACCTGCACTAGCCATATACTATAGTTTGTTTTATTTTTTCATTCAAGCAGGGTTTTACTTTCCTTTTGCTATGTCACAGACTATAACTCTGTTACATTTGCACATTATGAACAAAATGTTGGAGCTTCATAAACAGAAATAATGTATATAATAGATATTTACTACATACCAAAAATTAATAGACATAATAAATACAGTTATGGTCACCATTATTGCCATTCTTTGATTTTTTTGTACATCATGTACAATATCTTCTGAAATAATTGGAAATAGATATATAATTGGAAATTAGAATATTTTAATGTCTAAACGCATTCAACAAAAATGCCGTTTTTTAAAATGATAAATGATTTTACAGAAGAAAAACAAAATATGACCTGGACATCATTCAAGGCATCCTTCCCTAATATTTGGTTGCACAACCCTTGGCATCGACAGCCTCCAAACATTTCTCGTAGCTGTCTATAAGCTTCCTGCACCTGTCTTTTCAATTACTTTTGCCTCATCCTATTTGTGCTGTTCACTATATGCTTTTTCAGGGTGCCAACAATGCTCATAAATGTACATTAATTACATTATTATTTCAAGTTGAACTAAATAATACAATTATAAAAAGATTATTATTTTCTAATAAAAACATAAACCCACATTTATTGTGTTGATTTCTGTGTACCTTTAATCCCATTAACATTTATTGCAAGATTGCTGCTTATTTGTGACTGGAAAACAGGTGTTCGTTCTGCCCAGAACTAATGAGACCCCCCCCCCAAGTGGCTCATTAGATGGCTTTATAGACTGCTCTGTTAGCGTGAAAACAGCCTTAAGGAGTACATTAGAACTGATACGTTATCAAAAGGGAAAAAAGACAGCAAGGTAGATATATAAATAGACAATTTGTGGGAGAAAATCCAAGAAGTCCCCTTAAATAATTATTGTAATTTAACTTGAGAACATGTTATCTGCATCTTCAGTAAAATATACCAGTATGAGTATTATATCAGAAATGCACAGTTGTAGAAAAGTATTTTTTCATAGTCTTTTAAGTGAAGTTTTTGTTTCTTACATATCATGATCATAATGGTTCTGTTGAAAATCATCAGGATGTCTTTTGATTTATGTTTGTTTGTTTATTTCACTTTGAACATTGGTTTATTTAACAAGCTAGGCTTGGATTATTTCCAGATTTCTGTGAAGAACTGAACTTCTGAACTGCCCAACTCAGCAATATCCATGGTAGTTTTGATTCTTAAATCTGTGCACAATTATTTGCAAATGTTACCCAATCCCATAATCACAACCTTTATCTCAAGTGCATGTCTATGTTCTTTCAATACAGTTAGCATACCATGTTCCAAATGACCAAGGAAGCCAGCGGTGTCTACTGAATGCAACTGAAGCTCTTGTATCTTTTTTGTACTTACGTCTTTTCTATGGGAGTCACCAGGGCTTTAGGTAGAGACACAGATCTTCAATATTTTCTTATAAGTGGGGCAGAGTTGGCCTTTTAAAGGTCTTGTTCCAATTATACCAAACAATGATTGTAGTTATTAGTATGTAAAGAAAATAAATCTTACCAGATCGTCCTTTTAACTGTTCATCTGAAAAACTAATTGGATAAAATCAACAAAAAAATAAGAAGCCTTTCAGTTTCTGTGGCAAAAACCAGTGGAAGGCTGGATTTTTCTGGTCTGAGGGGGGTTTAGCTGAATGGCCCTCCTGGCCCTATGACCCCCCAGAGTAACTACTACACAAGCGCACACTTATACACACTCACTATAACACATACATACTTACTGAAACACATAAACGCCCCCTCTATCAATCACATCTTACTCCTTCACACTTGATTAAAACTCTTCCTTATAGCTGCCATACTTTTCCTGCAAGGTCACGTAACATTACATGACCACCACTGCATTTTCACCTCATAGAGTGGGTCCAAGACTGACTGGCCCTGTTTGATGAATTTTGGTCTGGCCCAGGGGACAATTGCCTCTGGCAAGAAACTGTCAGCAGCTGATTTTTGTGCCACGTGACAATTAACACTTTAAGTACTGGGGACTTTCTCCTGGATAAAACGAGCTAATTGTTGCAGTAATGCTATAGTTGGATTTAGGGAACAACCTTATATCATGCACTTTTCCCAATATTTCCTGTAATTTTCTAAAAAGTTGATATCCCCTTCATAGATTTATCAAATTGATATGGCTGTATATACATGTGGATCCCGCCCATGTATAGGATGTGCACGCGTACTGGTTAGGTGCATATAAGAAGTACTTACATGCTCTATAATTATTCTAAAAAATATGGGTAGAAAATACAAATGGTTACAAATATGGCACTCTTCTTGTACTCCTGGCCACCACTTTTGGGGGCTACTACTTATTTACATAATATTATATCTATGTTGGTGTGTGTGCTTTACTTTTTTTCTCCTCAGATAAGGAATGGGTTTATATAGAAGGGATCAGACTTTTTCCCCTGCATACTAGCTAGCTGAGGTCACTATAGTTAAACTGGTAGCATGCCTCCTTTTCTATTTTATTTTTTTTTAAATTGTTATCATAGTAACCAGCAAACCTTTTCTGTTTCTCTAAGAGATTTGTGCATTCAAGGGTACTATAAATGATGTTTAGTTACAAAAGTGTTAAGTTCAGCCTAAGTATGTGGAACAACATCTAAGGCTGCTGACCTAAGGCTATTCTTAGGTCATCTTGAGTCTTAGTCTCCTCTCTCATCCTCGAATGAAACACTTGTATTAAGAATTGAGCTGTCAAACTGTTGGCAAGGAGAATGATATTGAGGAACAGTACTGAATTCCCTGAGAAGTAAATTACCTTCAGTAAAGCAGTCCTGTTGTATTAAAAAAATACATATTAATATACAATCTTAAAATACAGATCTTAAGTATGTAACAAGTTTAAATATAATAAAATTATAAGATAACAATTTTAATATATATATACATATGTGTGTTTATATGTGCCATCATGTTGACACCAAATTGAAAGCTTAACAGGTCTTAACATTAACCTACAGAGGCAGACAACAGGAGAAGCACATATTCAAAATCCGTGATCAATGACACGGCCAGATTGTGCACGCGTGCACCTGGCACTGGAAGAAGGAAGCATAGGAGGGACAGTTAATGAGTTATGGAAGCCAAGCACTACACCTGTGTCACCAACAGATGCATGGGATTGATTGGATACACAATACTTATTTGTATCCCAAGGAATACTCTGCCTGTCATGGCAACATTTCCAATTATTGTGTCTTAGACAAAAGTAAAGGATTAGTACATTGAAGGGGTACGCTACACAAATATATTTAATTAAAATTAATCTGACAGGGTAATGTCAATACTTGAATGTTACATTATTAAAATAATGTATAATTAAATTATTATTTAATTGATAATATGAAGGTATATATGAAAAATATAGTTGTCCTTACAAACATATACTAAAGGTACACCATACTTCCTAAAAAAAAATAAAAAAATCATGATTTTTTTTTGGTAGATGTTACGTAGGTAATAGCCCCAATATTTCATAATCTTTATTTCTGTAAGCAATTTACTTTCTACCAAGTATGGCAAAGATTACTTTTGATCACCAGATTGCAGAGCTCCCTTATGTCAACTGTGTTTCCAAACACATTTCATTAGTATTAAAGGCACATGTAATAATTGGCGGATTCAGGGGTGGGGGGAATGGGGCAACCCCCAGGATAGATTGAGGCATGCTCCGAGAGAAGGGATAAAGTCCCAGCACCTGATCTTACCTCTTTATCTTCCTAACTTTCAGAAAGAGGAGGGGCCATGCAAGGTCACATTGAGTGACCCTGCAGAGGTCGTGCAAGCTGCATCAAGCACAGGCTAAGCCTTCCGGGGATAAGTGAGCTGTGTGCATGTTACTGTCTGTTTGGCTATGTATGTAAGTAAATGCATGTGTGCATGTATATGTATCTGGGTATGTTTGTGTGTGTGTCTGCCTGGGTATTTATGTGTGTTCCGGCATGTGTGTGTTTGCCTGGGTATGTATGTATGTGTATGTTAGAATGGGTGTGTGTGTGATTGTATGTTAGTGTATGTCTTGGTTTTTTGTTGTGTGAACATGTATCTTGGTATCTTAGTATGGCCACTGCTATGAGAGCACAAAATTGCAAGCAATCAGAGCCAATAATTCATTGGAGACAGTTATGTTGTATTATAAACAACAAATTGTTAATTATCTGCTATTTTTCATATATTTAAGGCATACAGACACAATTTATAAAAAATGTCATACAAATTTTAAGGATATATTGTTTGGCTGAGTTAAATAAAACATATGTACATTTAGTTCATAGAATTGCAATAAAACGAAAAATAGTCCCAATGGTCAACATAAAATAGACTTCAGGGTCTCCTTAATGAGCCATAAAGGGAAAAAGGGGCCTTTGGGTATGTTATACATAATACATCAACACTGTTTAAGGTTAAATTAACTGCCATGAGGTAGTTAATTATCACTCACAATCATGTGCGTCTTTGTGTCAACACAATTTTTTTTTTTTTAATTTACAATTGATTATTAAAACATAAGCAGGGCATGTCACTATACCACAGTAACTATATAATATTTAATTTGTCTATGGTGCTGTAATTTCCTCTTTTCACGCTTCAGTTTTCCAATAGCAATATATCCAATGTTTCTCCATAAAACAATATAGACTTTGCAATCTATTCACTGGTCCCTGGCTGTCCAAAAGAGTTATGCAACTTCACATTGGTCAGTGTCTGCCATAATGTCCTATAGTCAGTAGGAAAATGACATTGGCACTTAGTTGTTCTATTCATTATTGTTTTGCTTACCCATATAAAATGATTAAAACACATAACACAAGCACAACAGGATTTAGCCAAAGTCACAACAGGCATGGTCCTTTATTTCCAGTAAGTACAAGATAATCCAAATATTAAAGCATTTGATTATTCAGCTATTCTTGTGCGACACACGCACAATGGTGTTCACAAGCTGTATTAAATGACCAATGATGTCCTTTGTTTAAAAAATGGTGACAGTTTTGAATTCCTAAACTAATAATCTTCAAATCAGCTGTGTAACATAGAGTTGATAACTAGTGATAGCATATGCAAGACATAGTTAGCCTTTTGTAAATGAATTAACTAAATAATCCCTGATCCGAGTTACACACAGTAAAATGTAGACCATAACGGGGCTGATGGATGATGTGCATTCAAATTCACTAGCAACTGGTCAATCAATTGGTACCATCATTGAGACCGAGGTAGGCTAATATAAAAATACATTTCCTTTGAAACTACTACATGCCCCCCAACTGTCCCGATTTGGAGTTTCTATCCCGCCTATTCCTACCTTTGTTCTGCTTTGCAGGAGCAGAGGTAGGGTGAGATGAGAGCTGTTCTCACCTCAGGTACAGCTGCGGGGGGGGGGACTAGTTCTAGGGTGGGACTAGTTCTCCCAACTAGTCCCAACTGCAGGACTAGTTGGGAGATCGCAATTTCCCTCTAGTCGGCTCAACATTAGGGAGCACGAGGTTTGTCACTTCCAATCTCGCTTTACTGCTCCCTAATCACTACGTGCCACCATATAATGCTGAGCGCGGGGATATATGAGCGATAAGGGAGCAGTAAAGCGAGGTCTGAAGTGACAGGCCTCGCGCTCCCACCACAGGATGGAGGATGAAGAATGAAGGATGGTGGAAGAGGTAAGAGATAGGGAGAACAGGGTGTAATGTCAGTGTATACGAATGTATGTGTTTGTAAGCTTGTGTGTATGGACAGGTGTGTGTAAGAGCAGTATAGGTATTTGTAAGCTGTGTGTAAGGGCAGTGTATGTGTGTGTAAGCACAATGCACGTGTATATGTGTGTGTAAAGGCAGTTGTGTGTAAGGGAAGTATATGTTTATATGTGTGTGTAAGAACAGTGTATGTGTATGTGTGTTTATGAGCAGGTGTGTGTAAGGGCTGTGTATGTGTATATGTGTGTAAAGGCAGCGTATGTGTGTGTATGGACAGGTGTGTAAGGGCAGTGTATGTGTATATGTGTGTTTATGGGCCAGTGTGTGTAAAGGCAGTGTGTAAGGGTCCTGGGAGGGAGGCTAACATTATATATTATATATAAAAAAGAAAATATCTGCTGTTGTTGACTACTCTTCCAATGATACTTAGTCAGCATTATGGTGGACACCTGGCTGGCTGAGAATCTTAGGAATTGAATTTCACAGCTTGCATCTGCAGCTTTACTGTTGACTGCACTAACCATGATACTCAGCCAGCATCATGTAAGCAGTATGTCTGGCTGAGCCTCAGGTGAACGGTAGTTAACAGCAGATGATGTGACAGGTGTTAGTTGTGAATTTAAACTCCCACAATGCCTAGTCATGTGGACACCTGGCTGGCTGAGCATCATGGGAATAGTAATCCACAGCTAACATCTACTGTTAACTGCACTTCCCATGATGCTCAGCCAGCGTCATGGAAGCAGTATGTCTGGCTGAGCCTTATGGGAATTTGATGTGTTCTTTATTTTTCATATGCATGACTGTGCTGGCGATGCAAGCGTGGCATTGTAGAGTGCAATTGTGTTGATGAGTTCCACAAGAGCGATGAAAAAAAAAGTGTCCCTCATTTGGAAATGTTGGGAGGTATGCTATTATGTGCTGTGGTCATGAATCTGTGGCACAATGCATTCAACAAAGAATCAATAACTAATCTCTTAAAACCTCTATAAATAGATACATACTTAGATTTTGGCAAAGAGAACCACATAACATTTAACAGAAAGTAAGGCTTAACTAATAGGAAGAGGGCTGCACATGCAATACATGGGAAAGAAGGAACATATTGATAGCATATGAGAGCCATTCATGTCCACAGTTTATCCATTTGTCACCTCCTGCCTCCTCTCCCTTTGCCTCAAGTTATAATGCTGTAAATAGCTCAAGTTTCATTTTGATTTGTTTTGTTCTGCTTGGGGTAAGTGACTGCCTTAGATGGAACAAGGGGATGCCAACCACGACAATACCTATAAACAAGGGCAATAAATGGTTTCAAAGAAAGACTGATTCAAGGCCTTTGATCTGTTTCAAAGGACCACAGTTAAAACCCAAGGAACTAAACAAATGGCCACATTAAGCACATCTGGGTAGGTAACTTTTTACATTTTGTTTCCTGTATGTCACCTTTATAAACACATAAATAAATAAGCAATTACACGCATAATGCATGAACACAAAGAAGATGCATTGGAGCAAGAATCTGTAATAGTAAATAATTATTGTTGTTGTTGTTAATAATCATCATTTTTCTCTCCATTAATATTGTCACTGAAATGCTAGTGTCATCCTCTAGTCTATATGCCCTAAGTTATTTATTTTTTACTATGTCATTGATGAGCTATTTGGCTGCCTCAACCTCGTCCAACTGATGAAAGGCGCTATCACATCATGTATGCAATGTACAATAAATGGAAAATAAACAAGTGTAAATATATTCATTATTTTGTGTAATGAAAGCTAAATCTATTGCCATTAATCTTTGCTGTGTATTATTTTTTGGTTATCCATTCATTTATATGGCAGATGAAACAAGAATGTGTTGAAATGAATGTTCTGTTAATTAGGTGTGATAATTAACTAGAGCTTGACATTTGAATTAACCTTAAACATCGGCAATCTATTATGTGAAAACTACGATCATTAGGGAATCTGTATAACTGTAAATTGGCATAAGTGATCATTTTTATAATGCCTGATTTTATCGACCAGTTTTAGGGGATTAATTTAAGCATATCTTTAAAATGTTTAACCCCACAACAGCTGCATATAATAATTTTTTTTCAATTTTCATTATTAGGCAGGGTTTATGGCCATCGTCTCTCTCCAGATAGGCAGAGACCTCCATTGTGTAAATTGGCAGATTACAGGATCTCTGATCTACCCAACCACCCATTGAGGAAGTGGTTGTACTAGGGCGCGTAATAGACTCAAGTGCATTGGGATGTGCATGAATTCTAATTTAAACAAATTTTGTTGGATTTGTAAATTCATATGAATGTCCACCAACTAGAAGGGACAACCAATAAAACAAACAAGAAGAAGGAGAAAGCACAGATTTTTTGTTTGAAATTGGTTTGGTTTGATTTGTTTGTTTTATGTGTTTGGGTGTGTAATGTGTATTGTAGTTGTGGCCAAGAAAATGGTAACCAAATTTCATTTTCTAAATGAAAAAAAGCCCTCCAAATTCTATCCAAACCAAAAGGGTTCATTGTCTGGAAACAAATGATCCAAAAATGAAACAAAAAACTCTTCTGAATTGTTCTTGGTTCTTGTATAGACCTTTATCGTACAGTAGGGTGATCAGCTGCCAGTAATGCAGAGAATCCCAGATTTTCTATTAAAGTTGAATTGCAGTTTCCATAATTTAATTATTCAGGGTAAATACTAATCAATTTTTAATATTAGTTCTCTTATTTCCATTTATAAAGATAATACACAGATAATCTTGTTATCATGGCACCTGGGATGTATTAGGCAGCAAGTGAACATTTCGTCTTCAATGTTCAATGTGTTAGAACCAGGAAAAATGAGCAAGTCTGATGATCTGAGTGACTTTGACAAGGGCCAAATTGTGATTGTGATGACTGGGTCAGAGCATCTCCAAAACTGCAGCTCTTGAGGGATGTTCCCAGTCTGCAGTGATTAGTACCTATTAAAAGTGGTCCAACGAAGGAAAAGAGGTGAATCGGTGTTATGGGTGGCCAAGGCTCAATGATGCAGGTGGGGGCATAGGCTGATCCCTGTGGTCAAATCCAAAAGTGATATGTGTAAAAAGTGAGAAAACCAGTAAGAGGAATAGAGTAATGAACAAATAGAGAAATTAGCCTTAATGACTTTCCTTTTTTGTCTGGAATCACAGCTGCAGCCCTTATACAACACTCTCCGGGTGTTGAGGAATTTCAGCAAAAGGTTCGATAGGGGGCGCTCGTGTATTCCGCTCAATAAAAAGAAAAGAAAAAGGAAAAAAACAATAGTGCAGCTGTATAGGAAATTGATGTGCCCTGTGTATTGCAGATTTTGCACTCACAGTGTTTTTGTGTAGTTCAATGCGTCGCAGGGGTACCCTCAGGGTCCACATATGGGATATATGTCAAAGAAAGGAACAAGAGAGGAACCAATAGTGTGTATTGCATATGTCGCTAAAGGCGCAACAAATAGAGTTGTACTTACACTAACACAAGTGTAAAGATGCCCGTAGTCGCTGGTGATGTTCTGGTTATATCCGTGTCCTCCTCTGTTTGATGGATCCAATGATCAATATTAGTGGATGTGTGGTGTGTCAAGCGATATGATAAAACGTATATTTATTCCAAAATTAAAATAAACTGGATCTATGACAGATGCAGCTAAAAACTAGACAAATTAAAAAAAAATAAAATAAAATAAAATAAATAAATGAAAAGCACTAGTACAGGTAAAAATGGTAAAAGAAGTCCAAAAAAGTCACTCAACACGTTTCGCCATAAAAGGCTTCATCAGGAGTAGCTGATTTATTTATTTTATTTGCAGTTTGTTGTGTATGGGTCTGCGTAGCCGTAGACCAGTCAGGGTACCCATGCTGACCCCTGTCCGATGCTAAAAGCACCTACAATGGGCATGCAAGCTTAAGAACTGGACCACAGAGCAATGGAAGAAGGTTGCCTGGTCTGATGAATCACGTTCCCTTTTATTTCACATGAATGGCTGGGCAGCTGTGCGTTGCTTACCTGGACAATACATGCGATCAGGATACACTATGGGAGGAAGGCAAGCCAGCAGTGGCACTGTGATGCTTTGGGCAATCTGCTGTTGGGAAACCTTGGGTCCTGCCGCTCATATGGATGTTACTTTGACATTTAATACAAACAAATTAATTCAATATCCTTTCTATGTTTTGCCCACAAGATCAAAAATGATGGCTTCTCCATTTTTGCTTTACTTTTGTTGAATAAATCATGACACGGTGTAATATGTCATGAGTTGTTGTTCATCTGAGGTTGTATTTACCTAATTGTTAAACCTTCCAAGTATATATCCAAGGAGATATATATATGTATATCTCCTTGGATGAATAAGTTGAACAAGAAAACAAAATTAGCTATTATCAGGACTCATTTAATTGTGAGACAAACCCATTTTTAGCAGAACTAGACAGTTGCTTAGAATTATATATGAAAGACTGGCATGAAATAGGAAGGTTCGCACCTAATTGCTGCAATTAACAAATACCATCTGTTATTTAACATCAGTACAAGGACTCTATAAGATCATTAATAACTGTTTTACAATGAAGTGCTAATTATTCTTTCTCAAGTGGTGACTTTGTCATCCATGTCTTTTGCTTAGGAAGGACCAGATTCTTACAATTATGCATTTTATTAAAATACAAGAGTTCAACTCTTAGATTCACTCTTGCATTAGAAACATAGAATTTGATGTCACATAAGGACAGTCTTCGTCTTTTATTCAGGATTGTCATATACCTGCCCCATGCATATTTAAAATCCCGTACAGTATTAACCTCTACCACCTCATTGTGTATTGAACAGCTGAACTTTTCTCTGGGAAAGAAAACTGTATTTAAAAGGAACCATGTATTGGGAGAGACCCAAAAGCATATACGCTCTTCCCATGGGCTTAGGCTCTCCTCCTCACTTATCACCTCTTCCTTTTCCCATCTAAAAGATTTCACTTGGGCTGCCCCATATCTACTTCCACCAAACCTTCAGCATTCACCCTCCCAACATTCACATAACATCTCAAAACTCACTTCTTCAGAGAAGCATAGCATCTTAGCTTGTAGAAGTTCCTTGTCATTGATACAACCACCACAGTACCTCTCACCCTTTCTCTGTGCCTTATGTTTGTCACTCCATTCCCTCAAGATTGTGCTTGCGAGCAGGGCTCTCTCCACCTAATGTATCGATTTGTCTTAGTCTTGTGAGTACTATTTACATAAAAGATAATAATAATATGATGATGATGCTTACAGAGTACTCGGGAGGCTATATTGGCTTGGTACTGTCATCCATAGTGTAAATGGGCTGGTTGGGAGGTCAACTGGTCAGAAGAGCAGTAATTCACCACGGAGCCTGATCTTCCTGTTTCCTAGACCAGAATACATCACCGGGTTATTTACTAAAGACTGATAGTTGAAATACTCATCTATACAATATAAATGATGAATGCCAGCCATTTTCTCCTGCAAGACGTACAGATGTACCCTGCCTAATGTACAGATTAGTTTTCAAAGGAATGTCATCTATTTATATATGAATTATTTAGGGAGAAGTTAACAAGAAACTTGATACCCAAGTTAGCCTATTTACGAGGTAATCGCTCGGATTGGGCCTTTATAATATGCAGAGAAATATATATCGTATAGTGCTGCATATATTGGAAAACTTATAGTTTTAACAATGCAATGGATTCTAATTTTTCTGCCTTCTGGATTCTCTTTGGATAGGCTATATTATTATAATTAAAAAAATCACAGCATGCAATAATATATCATTTAGAGCTAAATGTTTTACCGACTTTAATTTTCTTTTTAATTCAATTTAGGCCTTTGTATTAATCATGCAAAACATTATCCCATTCAGCAATAAAAAGTAACACTTCACATTTTATTATGTGCTGAATCTACACATGAATTTAATTTGAAATGTGACTGCATGAAACAGTGGAACACATTTAGTCTTCGAAAAGCAGGGCAATGAAATCACCATCATAGAGTTATAAACACCTTTTCTTTGGAGCAGTACAAAGCAAAAGTGTATATTTTATGGATATTGAGATCTACCTATATGCAAAAAGATATTAACATTTATTAAAGAATAGAAAATGCGAAATATTTTAACATTATTTCATTTTCTCAAAACAATGCACTACAGTTCCATTTTATCTGGCGTTAACAAATCCCATCTGTTTTCGATTTATAAAGATTGAAATACTTCAAGTATACAAATATCCTTCTCAGTAACCTAGAAACCCATCCCTGTAGTTCAAAAGGTCCTGCACACAATTTCCATGTGTGTTTAAAAAAGGGAAATTATATTTTATATTATTTCTAGATCCATGAAACATCAATATGAAATCTACACTGAATAAAAAATATTGAGGCCACTACATCATAAGTTAATATGTATAGTGAAGGTTTTAGTTCATAAGTAAACATAAAATATATGACTTGCTAGAAATGAGCTGAAACATATTTGTATTTATACCTTCTTCATGCAAAGGAATCACAATGTCTCCAATAGTAATGTGCTTTCTAAAGTGATCCTTGTAGAGTCTGGATTACAAGTATACTTTAATCTAGAATGTACAGAGAAGTGTCCCACACACCCATAAAACTTAAAAATGAACCTACCTCTGATATCGGTAGATATTCTAAATCATGTATGCCAAAGGGGACATACCAAGACATTTTAGATAATACTTTGCTTCAAACTTAGTGGGAACAGTTTGGGGAAGGCGCTTTTCTATTCCAGCATGACTGTGCCCCAGTGCACAAAACAAGGTCTATAAAGACATGGTTGAGTTGGTGTGGACGATCTTGACTGGCCTGCACAGAGCCCTGACCTCCGATTTCTCCTTGGATCAAAATGCTGTTTCCCCATAATTAAAGATTATATCCCTGAATATTATGTTTTTCCAAGTATTCATCCAGTTGCTGTTTAAACGTCTGTACAGACTCCGATAAAACTACCTCTGCAGGCAGAGAATTCCACATCCTTATTGTCCTTACTGTAAAAAACCCTTTCCTCTGCCTTAGACTAATTCTCCTTTTTTGGTTTGTATTGGCCCCAAATATAGTTATATAATGCTATCATAAACTCAACATTTGGAAGAAAAAAACAAAACGGGTAAGATAATAGTAAACAAGAATAATGTAAATTACCAGGGTCATCAATATCAGAAGGCATATACAATCCATACTAAAATTTCTAAGCTACTTGCATGCAATGTGTGTCTCTTTTAAGTACCAGAAATCTTACAGCTAGGAGATGAAGGGGATATTATTCATGAAACACGGCTTAGGTAATAAGCAATGTTGAGTTATAAGTTCAGAATGGAAGAGAGTGTCAGCGACGCGTACAGTCAGGATACTGTATATACACTATATGACCTAAAGTATGTGGACACCCCTCTTAATTATTGAGTTTAGGTGTTTCAGCCACAACAATTGCTTACCGGTGTATAAAACCAAGCACATTCTTTCTCCATAGACAAACACTGGCAGTAGAAGCGGTCTTACTGCAGAGCTCAGTGACTTTAAACCTGCCATTCTTATAGGATGCCACATTTCCTACAAGTCATTTCTGGCTCGATCTGTCCCAGTCCACTGCATGTGCTATTTATTTGAAGTGGAAGCATCTAGAAGTAGCAACAGCTCAGCCAAAAAGAGGTAGACCATGTACTTTCACAGAGCAGGGCCGCAGAGCACTGAAACCGCTTAGCGTATAAAACTCTTCTGTCCTCTATAGCATAGTTTCACTACAGAGTTCAAAACTGCCTCTGGAAGCAACATCATCACAATCACTGTGCATCAGGAGCTTTATGAAATGGGTTTCATGGCCGAGCAGTTGTTAAGATCACTATGCACAATGCCAAGCATCAGCTGGATTCAGGGCCGGCCCGACAATGGAGCCGAGTGGGGCAACCGCTCCAGGCGGCACTTTTGAAGGGGTGGGACTTTGCCGCCCCAAGCCCTTTTTTTTTTTTAAAGCGAAAGATAGAGAAAGGGGCGCCGAGTGGTTTTCGCTTACCAAGCTGTCAGTACCCGCTCGGCGCCCCTCTCTCTATCCTCTGCGGTGAGTCTCCCTGTTCGGTCTCGGTGCCGGCTTGTAATGCTGAGTGCCGGAAGATTACCTAATTTCCGGCGCTCGGCTTTACAAGCCGGCACCGAGACCGAACAGGGAGACTTGCCGCAGGACTGCTGAAAGGTAAGTACAAGGTGGGGGAGAAGGGTAGATAATAGGGAGGGAGGGAGAGGAAGGGTAGATAATAGGGAGGGAGGGAGAGGAAGGGTAGATAATGGGGGGGCGGCAGGGACGGAGGGAGAGGAAGGGTAGATAGGGGGGGCAGAATTTGAAAACTCGCCCCAGGCGGCATTTTGCCTTGGGCCGGCCCTGGCTAGATTAGTGTGAAACACTCTGCCAGTGTACTCTGCAACAGTAGAAACCTCTTCTCTGGAGTAATGAATCACACTTTGCTATCTGGAAGTGTTTGGGACAGGTGCCAGGAGAATGCTACCTACCAGAATGTACAGTGAGTGCCTGCTGCAAAGCTTGGTGGAGGAGGAATAATGGTATGAGGCTGTTTTTGAAGGTTTGTGCTGGGCCCCTTTTTCTCTAGTTAAGAGTTGTGGGGAAGGCCCTTTCCTGTTCCAGCACGACTGTTAACCCTGACCTTAACCCAATTGAACACCTTTGCCCAAAATTGCTTGAACTCACAAATGCTGTTTTGGCTGAATGGGCACACATTCCAACAGACACACTCCAAATGTTTGTTGTAAGCCTTCCCAGAAGAGTGGGTGTATAGCCACAAAGAGGGGGTGTATCTCCATATTAATGCCCATGGTTTTAGAATGGCATGTCCAACAAGTTCATATAGGTGTTATTATATTCTGCAGTTCCGTTCTGTCCTTAAGACGGTATTGCCAAGAATAATAAATGTATGCATATTGCCATTTGTACATTGTTTGTTGATGTGAAAAGCACTTGAAACACAAGGAGGTCCCTTACACATTCATACACGTATAGGTACATGTGTTTTGCTTTATTTATTTACCACACCATTTAAGAATTCACTTTTATTTGGTTAGTTTAGATCACTTCTTCGAAAAGCAAACCATAAATTATATTTGATAACATTGCAAAAGAAATGAAAACCATACAGAAGACTATTCTGGAATAAATAACAAGACATCAAACATACTTTCTAACTAACTAATACATATCATATGCTACAACCCATCATATGCTATGTATGATATTACATACTACATTTTTTACAAATATATATTCAATTTCACATTTTCTGCAAACAATTTCAATCATCTGAAAAGCCTAAATGACAACTTAATTTCACAGTGACGTTTCATGCGTTTATTAATCTACTAAATATTGAGACTTTACTATACATCATAATGGTCTATAATGGGACTTAGTGTTCTCCTGCTGTAGAAAGAGCTTGACTGTCTCTGTATAACGCATTGTTAAATTAGTTTTTTTCAGTTTTCTCTCCTATTGAATTATGCATTATACATGGCCAGTTTAGCCCTTCTAGCACGAATGGATATTGGTACATATCTGGGCAAACTGGTGTTGGGTGAAGTCTTTTGAGTTTTTAGAAATAATTCAGTATGATTAAGTGATTCACTGTGATGAAGATTCATATACATATAGTGATGAATATATTGATCATAAGCGGGTGCAATATGTCACGAGCTGCCCTCGGTCACCTATACTCTATTCATGGTATAACCAAGAACAACAGTAAAAGCAGACAGTTACGTTCTATGTATTGTAAGGTACCATTAATTTTTTACTATACTGTCCTTTAGTCCAGACCTTTTGTATGTAGAGAATAGTAGCTTGGGTTAATCAAGTGTCAAGACTTTCACAGGACAGTCCTGGTTTTAGGCAGTGTACCCCTGTCCTGCATAGCTACATTGCTTTTATAGGCAATGGTGATCATGAGCACTAGGAGAGATCCTCTGATCAGCCCTAACTGGCCCAGGCAACTGCAAAATCAATGGAGGCTCTGTGCTGCTGTGATCTCGATTCGCCACACATTAATCTGAAATTTAAGGCTAATTAAGGCTAATTAATATATAATTTTAGTATGCAATCTGAATTTTTAGACATGTCATTGAATCAAGCCCATTTTGCTTGTGTATAACCAGAGTTTTTGGCATATTTCTTTACTCCTTCTACATCCTTGTCTCTTTAGAGCATTAAAAGAAATGTGACTGGTAAGCGAAGGTCTGACGCACAGTATATTTTTGATATCAAGACTGTACAACGTTCGAATAAATCAACCTCAGTTTTTAATTCTTCTTAATTTTAACCTTGCTCTACCTACCTTTTCTTACTTGTTTGCACTAGCTTTATGTCTGTCATTTTCTTTTCTTATGATGAACATTGTACAATACCCAGAAAACACACAACAAAACACATATTTACATCTGTTCGCTAGGCCTCGAACATAAATTGTCTTTTGTGACAGTAGGCACAATTCGTGTGTCAATAAAAAAGAAATTCATTGTTGACATATGGGAAGGCACGTGAGCTAATTCTGCCTCTGAAAAGGCTGTGGGAACATCTGAAATGAATAATGAAAAAAATGAACATATGTAGGTGGATCTGGCAAATGCAGTATTTATAAGAGGCGGAGGGGATCATTTGGGAAAAAGGAAAAAAGGTGGAATAAGATATGGTCTAGAAAATAACATGGTTACCTGTATGGGGAATAATACTTTCAAAAGAATGTGGACTTTAATTATAAAAACAGCTGATTGTACACTATTATGTTTTTTCATTCGGGTCATCCTGTATTCATTAAAATCCTTACAGCAGGGTATATTAGTGGAGCTTGAGCAGACTGTTTACAGTATATGTCTGCTTAGGAATAGTTTTACAAATACATTGCTTGCCAAGAATGAAAATCCAAAACACATTTTATAAACATACGGCAAAGTCTCAGTAATAGAATGTAGAATGGACAAGTGTTTGCATTGTTCTGTGGTATTTCCTGTTAAATAATGTTAGAGTCAGCTAAATGATCAATAAACATAAGTACAGAAGGGAACCTAATTTTACCTTTACATATGACTATAGCACAACAGACACAATCAGTGGCGTCACAATCACACCAGGCAGGGAACTCTATGAGAGTGTAATCCGCCTGGGATCACCCTACCATAGTGCAGCCGTGGCGGTACAACTGGAGCAGAAGAGGCAGATCTGGCACTGGCAGATCATCACTGGACGGCAGAGGAGAAATTACGGCACCACGCACGTCGAGGGGGTGTGTTTTCATTTTTCATACCATATTGGAATTAGTCCTAGAAGATGTACATTTTGCGTTGCCTTTAGACTTCCTCAGGGGTATACAGATGCAACCAGATTTTAGGTGGCATTTTTATTAACATACATACACGTTCTCACGTATTCTGTCTTAAAACTCTCTACTTTTATATGGATGCCAAATGGGGCTGAGCTGGGTTGGAAATGCATATGCATTAGACCTGTGCAAATAGGCCAAAAACATTTCGGACGCATTTTTTTAGTTTGTTTTTGGCCCATTCGGTTCAGATTAAAATCGAGGGAATTTTTTAATTTGGGAACTAAATTCGTCGACTGGTGCCCTCATTCACTCTCTCACGCTCTCACTCTCTTTTACATTCTTGTTCTCTCTATCCCACTCTGAATGTTTTCATACCTTCTTTGCCAACCACTTCTCTCTTTTATCTTCTTCCGCATCTCTGTGAACATAACCTTCTGGTGACATCCTCTCGCCAGATCCTCCAATTGTGTGGAAGGACATCATTTTGGTGGAAGTTTACCTTAGGGTAAAATTGCGGGGCTTTAGGTCATGTCCTCCGCAGCATTTGGCAAGTAAGTAAACCACATGTCAGGAGATGTGTTCGGCTGCACAAAAAAATAACTGGGGGGGTACATATTGATATGGAGGGACTCTGCAGAATAGTAAGCATCAAAAAGTATTTAAATGTTCCATAGGGCCATATGGATTTTGACTCTAAATGAGCAATGCATTGGCAGTTAAAAGATAAAGCAAATATTTGAATGTAAATTTCCATTTGTACAACAAACTATCACTAGCAAAGGGTTTAAAGCAAACAAAAGTTATTCATAAATCATTATTTATGCAAAATACCTGGGCATTCTAATGTTTAGTCGGTTTATGGTATCCATTACAATGCCACGAGATCTGCTCAGAGCTGCCAGGCAGGAGTCTGGACGGCCTGACACTACAAGTCACCTGATCAATTTAGTGATTTGGGACAAAGCCATCATTGTGCCTAGTATTTAAATGTCCTATAATGAACTGAAATAAAGCAGCATGCAACAGAAGGGAGAAGAGGCACTCTGCTAGAAAGGAAAGTCATAAAAAATAATGAGCAGCCTTTCACTTCCGTCTTTTTATTAACTTTCTGTACAAGACAACCTAACACTTTATTTTTAAACCCAGCCACCCGTTTGCAGCCTTCTACCATGCAAAGGGCAAAATGTCATGTTGTATATTGTTTATTATTTAAAAATGCATATTTGTACACAGAGAGGTACTGTAGTGTTAGCAGACTAGTCTGGAGAGAATTACAGAAGAATGTTTGTTACAGAGGCTGAATTTCGGATAGCTGCTCTAAGCTATTTTTTTCTGCTAAAGAAAACGTACATTGATAAAAAAAAATGTCTGTTTTGGCTCACTTTACTTTCCTGTTTTACAAATGGCTTGTAAATGTGACATTAGGAAGAATGCAGTTGTTAGTCAAGCCGGCTATTAACACTACAGTGTATGTTCAGCAGCCAAATCATGTTCTCTGCACCCTTGTAAAGGACACAGGTAACCTACAGAGGTGACATTTTTATATAGTTAGGCAGCATTAAAAGCTTATTACATTTTAAAGCTGCAAACAAACTGTCTTTAGTATGACCTACTAGCAGACTTCAATTAAGGTTATTAATATAAAGTGATTCTAGTACAAAGTTTAAAACTTATCTTATGACCAAATAAGGGCCAATCAGCATTGGATTCCTAGTTTTTATGGTGATAAAATCAAAACTTTGCACCAGAATCACTTTTTATGCATCCATGTCATAGTAGAGTCCCAGCCCAATTCAACTTTGAAAAGTTTTTGATTTGGTAAGACAATCATGTTGAACTGATTGCATTGGACCAACAAACAAGACTTAATTTGCAAGCAGAGTCCAATATATCTGGTAATCAATTTTGCTGGAAAGCCTTTATTCTCTTGATCATCTATAGAGTAGAGAAACACAGGATTCTTGGCCCCATTGCCATTCTGTGAGCTGGATATGCCTGACCATACGCTACATGAGAATTAAAACATAGCATGCACTTACCCGACCATTCATTTTGTCAGGTGACCGCTGGCCCTAAAGTGCCAGGACCGCCTTGTGATCACCACAATTCATTATTAGTTATTGGTGTATGTAGCCTCATCATGCTCCACAGCACTTAACCATGGGATGAATTCATTTGTATAACACAGAGAAGCTTATATACTTTATGCATCTGAATTAGTTCAAAAGGAGCATCTGCATATATTTACAAAAACCCAAATTGTTGATATAAGTAGGTCAATGATTTTATGTTTGCCAGGATCAAAGACATTTAACATGACTGGAACATCTGAATTCTCTGACTAACAAAAACTTTTAAATACATGGTGATTCATAGATTACATGCTTCTGACTGATAAATCAAAAGCAGACCCATTTTCATCTATTTCTATGGACCACAACTTTCTTACTGCCAGTCTTGCTCAAACTAAATATGAGCCAGTTCTGCCAAATTCAGTTCACTATCTTGAATACATTAACAGGGACAATCATGATGGTAGACAATCATTAGTTGAAATTTCATGCCACCGCTTTATAAGTATAAATCTTATAAAACATATTAGCCAGCTTAATCCAGACCTTTTATAGAACACAAAACTACCATATTTGTCCAGATGAAACTAGGAAGCAATTATAGAGGAAAAAAATCATTAAAATGAATTCAGTGTTTTCTGCTGATTATTGTCATTATTGTATCGCTATAAATTACTAAGCTTTCCGTGTCATGTGACATTAATGTGTTTTACGGAGTAAAGGTTATAAGTTCATCTCTTTTGTTAAATTGCCGATCCTTTCTTTTGAACGGCTTCTTTTGGCCTCCAGGTTATGCTTGTTACTTGTTAGCTCATATTACTAACAATGACCTCCACATCTTTACTTTGCAACTTTACATTTTCAGTGGAACGGGTATCATACAATTACCTGTTCCCCTACTAGAGGTTGAATGGGGGAACAAAACTACTATTTCCCACGGAACCCAAGTTCAACTGCAAGCTTAAGCCTCATAGTGAAATCACTGTATGTACCATTGTAACTGCTCTGTGTCTACATCTCTCCTGAATGAGCAGACTGCATTTGTACACGGCAAGGATACAGAGTCTCAAACTGACATGCATTATGTGAACAGACAGAAGGTGTGGATCTTTATAGATCTTACAAATAAAATTTTGTAATCTTATTATTTGTTTTCACTGATTAAAGCTTTAACCTGTATAATGATACACAGAGTTACTCTATGCCATTTCCTGTCCATTTGAAATTATTTTGACACCAATATGTGTTGGACAGTATCTCATTCTTCACTCTGGATCGGTGTGCTGAATAGTCCGGAACTTGAGCATTAACAGGAAATGCTAACGTTAGACACAACACAATTGTCACTAACTCCCATAAGGATGCAGGCATTCTGCATTCAATTTTACATGTATTTGCAAACTTCTAGAGACTTTAGACTATACAGTCTTTTATATGTCAATAACGTAGAAATACAATCTTAAACACAGATTACCTCATTTACTGTGAGTTTTTTCTTAGGATAATGAGACAATTATTTTAATGTAAAGTAAAGATTCAGGTAATTTTTCAGATAACAGCTGATGTCTGTGATCAAAACATCCTTCACTTTCATTCATCAGGAACGCTTAGGTCAGAGTAAAATATTTTACTCCTACTGACATTTATACATTATTGGACGCCAGCATCGCTGTAATTTACAGTAAATAGGGAATCAGGAATTCAAAAACTTTAGAAAGTAGATTACTAAGTGTCATAACCATGCCTAATCATAACCCTTCTCTGGTATTCTCAGACTATGTAAGACTTTTTAAAGTATATTTGTGGGTTTGAGTAATGATTTATGAAGTCGTTTAATACCAGTATTTCATATGCCTGGAATTACTTCCTACACTCTTACTGGCTGGCTGACCTGTAGTTCACCACTCTACCATTTCATATGTGAGTCAGGAGGGGGTGCAGCTGGTTCAGGAGGCAGGGACAGCCATGTACAGCAGGGTGACCATATTACACCAGGAAAGGAGCAGAGAAAGGATGGAGCCATGAAAGGTGTGGGCATGGCCACACAATATTCCCCCTAATTGGAAAACAAAGTGTTACCCCAGTACCCGATTAACTGCCTGTATTAGGAATTTATGCTCAGCACAGCTACTTGGGCACCAACAGCATAATACATATTCGGCTACCTGAAGTATCTTCTCGCAACACTGCCTCAGTTTCCATTCTACAATACCTACAGACCTCAGTTTGGAAGTATTTAAATAAACACCCAATTCCTGTAACATCATTTAATATTCATTATTAAATGTACATGTTACAGGGTCACCGTACCCAAGGCTGGGTACCCCTGTTTGAGGGCTGAGGAATCACCAGTCAGTCCCTCATACGGATAGCACTCAGCTATCCACGGATCATCCAGACCACCATTCGTAGTAAACCAAGAAGAACTCTCTTTATTACAAACACACAGAATTTATATACAATCTCAATGCAATGTGTACCGAACCCAACCCCCAATCCCATCAGCCACATCCCATCACAAATCCCATCAGTATACAGGGGATGTATCAGGTGAGGGGATTACAGAATACAATGGGTTCCCCCACCTGTGTTATCCCCCCTGTAGTGCGGGTGCCGTCTGGGCAGACAGGGCTGTGTTGGCTGATTAAGAGCCCCAGCCAGATTATAGGATCGTCTCTTTGAAGGCTGGGGCTGAATCCACATCAGTCTCTGGGCCGGTTACACAATAAACACAATATAATATATTACCGGGTCACAGTATACAGAACCGGACACAAAAGTGCTCCGTGACCCGGCTAAACTTCATATTACACATGAGCCAGCTAGCCTGGCCCTGTCACAGATCTCCCCCTTGACCAACGGTCCGGCAGACCAGGCAGATCCACACGGGTCTGCTGCAGGCTGTCCGAGTGGACAAAGTTCAAAGGTGCAGGCCTTAGTTCATGGCGCCCTTTGTCAGAATCATCCATTGAAGGTGGGCCAGGGCCCTGGTTGCCCAAAAGGATAGTCAGTAGTCCTCTGTGAATTGGAGGACGGTCCCAGCTCAGCCGGGGGCACATGGCTATCCCCCTCACCGGGGTAACAGGGGCACGTGGAGACTCTTGCTCCCTAGTCTTGGGAACTGAGTCTGGGGCAGCTGCCAGGCCAGGGTGGTTGCATGGAAGGAAAACCCTGCTGATCGGGCCGGGGGCACTCGGGGAACCAGGGAAACACGTAGAGGTAGTAAGCGAGGCCTCTACCGGGACACTGGAGTGACCTAGGGGACACTCTGGGACAGGAACAGGTGCCCTTACAGGGTTATTGGGCGAGCTAAGCAGCTCTGTGGGGTACTCAGGGGACCCAGGGGAATACTCCGGGGCAGGGATAGGTGCCAATACTGGACCACCGGGAGGGTTAAGCAGACCCTCGATCTTCCTCTCTGGGACAGGTGCCTCTGCCTGGGCACGGAGAGAGTCAGAGGAACACTCTGGGACAGTGACCTGGGCTTCTAGGAGGACACTTGGGGAACCAGGGATCACTTCGGAGAACACAGGGATAGGAACCAGGGCCTGCGCCAGGCTACTGAAAGGACCCAGGGAACTCGGCAGCCCCTCTGGCGCCCTCGCTAGGTCGGGGAACGGTGCCTCTACCGGGTCACCGGGGACTTCATAGGGAACCTCTGGGGCAGTGACCCGGGCTTCTTCCAGGACACTCGGGCAATCAGGGGGACAGTCTGGGGCACTGGCTTCTACGGGCATAGATAGGGGTTTGGTGAGGGGGAATGTGCCACTTACTCGGGCGGTGGGGACAGTCATCTCTTCTGCCGGGGTAGAGCAGCCAGGGTTGTTGGTGGGGACATGGGTCGGAGCTTTTGGCTTCCTCCTCCGCTTCTTCTTGCTGGTGAGGACCTCGGTTCTTCTCGCCAGGACAGGGGCAATGGAGTAGGTGAAGAGGACCTCGGTCCCACTCCCGCAAGTTGTAGTACCATGCTCCCAGTCTCCTTGTAACTCCTGGAGCTCCACTCTCCGCAGCAATTCTTTATAGTCCCTCTCGAGCTGCCATTCCTCTTGGACCAGGCAATCCATAACAGCCTCCAGCTCGGGGGGAATAGTATAAACCAGGACTTCTGCACGGTTGTCCCAGATTGTATCCCTGCGGTACTGGCAGGGGCTTCCGAAGGACGAGTCAAATTGGAAGGCATCATATATCAGCCCTGGGTCGACGGGGCTATACAGCATCAGAGGGTCGCTGTGGTCTTCACCTGCTAACTGCTGGGAGAATACCTGGTAGCGGCTCTGGAGGTCGAGCTCTGCATATATGAGACCCCTCAATTCGTCTTCCCACTCCGGCAACGGGTTCTCCCCCAGGAGTGGAACTCGTAGATCCCACATTGTCCAGTATTGTGCCCAGTACGTTTCAAAGTGGGGATGGGAGAAATCATCCCTCCAGTCTGCAGGCGCAGACTCTAACTGCCTCTGCTGGTGTTCCAGCTCACACACCTCGGCTGTAACCCGGTCTCTCTCATCCTCTGGTTCTCGGAAGGGTTGGATATCCTGGTATGATATTTTGGTGTTCTGTTCCCCTAGTCTGCGAGATACAGACCCACTCTGGCTCAGTTCCCGGTGACACATTTCAATCACCGTCATCACTTGCTCCGATGTAGCCCCTCCTGGGTACAGGGATAAGTGCCATAGAATGTTCTTTTGTAGAGCACTCAGTCCGAGGCTCTCCTCTGGGGCATCCTGGTGCCAGTCCATCTCTCTGCACTCCGCAATCAGAGTAGCCTTTCCTTTGCTACAAACCTCCAGGAGCTCTCTTGGTGTCTCTCGTCTGCAATCCCAGTTGGTGGTTTGGATTTCACCCAAATCGTGGGATTCTTCCCACCGCTGCCAACCAATGTTACAGGGTCACCGTACCCAAGGCTGGGTACCCCTGTTTGAGGGCTGAGGAATCACCAGTCAGTCCCTCATACGGATAGCACTCAGCTATCCACGGATCATCCAGACCACCATTCGTAGTAAACCAAGAAGAACTCTCTTTATTACAAACACACAGAACTTATATACAATCTCAATGCAATGTGTACCGAACCCAACCCCCAATCCCATCAGCCACATCCCATCACAAATCCCATCAGTATACAGGGGATGTATCAGGTGAGGGGATTACAGAATACAATGGGTTCCCCCACCTGTGTTATCCCCCCTGTAGTGCGGGTGCCGTCTGGGCAGACAGGGCTGTGTTGGCTGATTAAGAGCCCCAGCCAGATTATAGGATCGTCTCTTTGAAGGCTGGGGCTGAATCCACATCAGTCTCTGGGCCGGTTACACAATAAACACAATATAATATATTACCGGGTCACAGTATACAGAACCGGACACAAAAGTGCTCCGTGACCCGGCTAAACTTCATATTACACATGAGCCAGCTAGCCTGGCCCTGTCACAGTACATCAACTTAATGTTTTTTTTAATTACACTGAGTATTTGCATTTTTTCTTTTACTGTGGTTATTTATTGCATTCTTCCATTAAGTTTAAATACTTATCATAAGCAAATACTGTTATTTAGGATGTGCCCAGTATTGTTAATTTGTTTTAACCCCCCCAAACAATTATTAATAACCTTCAATTGGTGCCTGGAGTAAGCATTTTTTCTTTATTGAGTTAATGTTGCAATTTAATCAACCTAATGCTGTTAAAATGGAAATGTTGCTTTTTAGCTAGTAAGTATTGAAAATAGTCACTTGGTTTCAGTGGATAGACTGTGCTCATCAAAGCTTCTCAGATATATTTTTGTGAACTAAAGCTGACCAGATAAGTATTCCTTAGAGCATTGATCAAGCTGTCCAAATTGCTTTTTTGCAAAATAAAAGTTCCCTCAATCAGCTTTTGTTTAAATGGAATATAGCCCAATACCAGTTACCCTACAGTCATAAGTTCCTGTTACCTAGGTCAGTTTGACACTTTTGATGACAATACCTGGGTACTACTCACAGTAGGCTACCCAGAACTGTCCTTTTTTGGGAAGTTGCTCTGTGTCTCATCACTCAGGAGTGGGGTTAGTTACCTGTAAGGGAGGGGCTAGCCATAAGTAGTCTTTAGTGTAGAGACATCCAACATGCACACATGGGCCAAATGCAGTCCACCAGACATCAAGGTGTGGCCCACATGAGATTTACAGCAGTAGCCACACTTCCAACCAGGCTTGGGGGCCCTGAATAGCAGGGGCCCATTGGGCAGGGAATACACTTTCCTCTAATTGGGGCACAGGGTGTGCCCAGAAGCAGAGCTGTGGGAAATGAGACAGGGATGCAGAAGCAGCTGGAGGAGAAGCCCAGGGAGAGCGTGTAAGTAAGAGTAAAAATGTGTGAGAGAGAGAGAGAAAGTGAGGATGAAAAAAGCAATAAAATGCAAACAAAAAATATGATGGGGAGTTATTATGTACCACTGTTAATGTCTGGCTCAACATATAGTGATGGGAGTTATGCTGTACCACCATCTGTGTCTGGATCACTATATAATGATAGGAGTCATTTTCACATTGGGCAGGGTACCTGGGATTTGTCTCTGGTTCCCGATGCCGGCGGTCGGGTAACTGTTCGCCGAGGCAAGGTGCATGGGAATCTGTCTGGGGGTCCCTCTACCGACAGGCAGGGAGCTTACTTGTCTTCGGCATGCTGGAGGCTCCAGTAGCAAGAACATGGGGGGCAGGCTATGCCCCATGGCTGGAGGCGTGGCCCTGATGGAGGTCCGACTATGACGGAGGTTGGGGGCAGGGCTACAGCAGGCTCCGGATGTAAAAATCCGGAAAAGCTCTCTGCTGGCACCCTGTTGTGGTCCTTTGCTGTGCTCTGTATCCAGAGTTCCTGATCTTCGTGTTTCGACATTTTGCCAACCTGACCATCCCTTTGCCTTGTTAGTTTGTGCTTCAGTCTGTTCCCCACGTATATCAGTTTGGTTTGTCTGACTACCTGAGTTTTTTACGGACCCTTGGCTTGTATGACTGCCCCCTACGTGTTCTGACCTGGCTATTCTGACTATCCAATTCGCCTTAACCCTTGTTTTATGAGATACTCTTTCTGATGCCTGTCCTTTATTGGTTCTCGAACCTAGCTATCTCCACTCAGTACCTATACTTACCTGCTTGCACAGAGGCCTCCTTACTGTTGAGATCCTCTAAGTCCTGGTTTTCTCCTACCAAGGGTTTTTCCATTGTTGGCTGCATTCTGGGCAGAAAAACATCCTTGGTAAGTGCCTCTGGTGTTGACAGACATGCTGTACCACCGTCTATTTCTGGCTTACTATATAATGATAGAAGTCATGCTGTATATTTTCTCTTAATGAAAAATGAGTGAAGCCCACGCACACATGTGTTTCTGATAAAGTAGCCCACTGCAGAAAAAACTTGGACACTCCTGCTTTAGTGGATGGGGAGCGGTAGGATGCTGAATGTGAATAGGCAGGAAGTAGGAGGGGGGGGGCATGGCCAAATGCTGCTCCCCTGCCCAGTACTAGTAGAACCTAGAGACCCAAGGAAGCAGAGCTTCACCCAGAAACTCTGATGCTGGTTGCCAAATCAATCAAAAGTCAGAATAAGTATGATAGCAACAACAAATGAGCTACAAGTTAAGGATCAGATTTTGGTGAGGATTAATTTCTAACCATCAGGTTATTCAGTTGGTTAGTCTATAATGAAAATCATAGTGTTGTCCTTAAAAGGATAACTTATTGAGGAGGTTTAGGATAAGCTAATTTTCAAAAGTTTCCAGGTGTTTGTTATTATAAATGTATTGTGACCCGTCATATCCACTGAACTATAAAAGTCAAGTATTAGGTTCTACTGTATTCAGATGAAATGTTATTTCAAAATGGAAAAGTGACATAACACTGATAAGCTTAAAGTGTTACTCCAGAACTCATGTGCAGCACTATATTATGCATTGATCATTGCTTCTGGTGGCAGCAGACTGTCCATTTAAAATGTTTGTAGTGAGAAAAGGCACATTTTGCCTGTTCCTACAGTTACATGCTCAAAAAAGTTTCAAATACATTTTGTTACAAATGGCACTTTTTATTACCGGTAATGAAATCACAAATAGCGGAAAAACACAAATATATTTTAGTACATATCTGAAAATATAAGCAGTTTGCATAAAAAAAACAGAATTGGGGTCATTATACTATGTAATTAACAAAAATATAAATTGCACATGATTTTAAAGCATTTGGTAATTTTTGTCCATCATGGATCACCACAACGCTAAGAACCAAACATTCACAAAGCATTCAGTAACATCATAAATTATATTTTCTGACAGACTTTAGTATGCAACAATATTTTACAAAATTGCTTCAAAAATGTAACAACTTGCGCAAAGAGTACCATCAAGAAGATTTTTTTCCCCTTCATGTGAAATATGTGGTATGCAAAGTATGTAGTTTCCCCTGAAGCTAATTCGAACCAGAATTGCTTTGGCATAACTGCTGATGGAATTAAGTTGATGACAGTTTCATGGTCCCAGGTTGAAACTCCTGTAGAGACTGTCATCTAAGGAAGTTATTTGCACCTCATTGTAACACTGAATCCTTTATAAACGAAGGTGAATATACATTTTGTCAGTCAATGAGAGACATCTGATATTTTTCTTCAGCTGAAAACATTGGTAAATGGGTAGAGGAATCAGCCAATAAATTGTGTTTTCGATTTACAGCCATCATGTGTGCTTTCAAATGTCCTAAATTTCATATGACGTATTCTTCAGATATGCATGCAACATATCGAAAACTATTGACTAATACGTTAAATCATTGTTCAACTGAGTCTTAGTCTATTTACAAGCTGAGATGAATGTTAAGTTATCTGTTGATGTCAGTGAAAGAACATAATGGTACAAATTAATTTAACCTGCTAAAATGTGCTAGCAGTAAAGTTATCATTCTTTTTGTTCTTCTAATTGTCTTGCCAGGTTTATTGCATCTGAAGCGCAACCTTTAAGGACAACTGTAGTGGGGGGAAAAAGGTTTCTTTCAATCCTTTAAACTCTAATAACATCAGAGCTGCTGTAAAACTTTAATGCAAGGATATAAGAAATACCCTTTTTCCAGCTCCAACACTGCGTGCGCTGCCGAATCTGATCTGTCCGAAGATGTGCGTCCCCATATGTATGCGACCTTTCCATAAATTTCATTGCACTCATATTGAAAAAAATACTGGCAACTGCACCCACTTTGCACCCACATACATTTTCACTGCACCCACCATAATGAAAAAATGACTTGCCACTCCACCCACATAAATTTCCACTGCATCCATAATAGAAAATGAATTTCCATTGCACCCACAGAATTTTTCTTTTGCACACATATTGCAAAATGATGGACTTGCCATTGCACCCACTTTGCACTTACATAAATTGCAACTTCACTCATGTTGCACCTAAAGGACTTGTTTTTTAAAAACGTCATATTATACGTATGTGCAGGAATATTTTTTCTGTTAAACATTATGCAAACATAAACATTCCCTGGCTGCTGGTTTGTGGTTATTATGTTCAAACTACCATGCACAAAATGACCGCCGCCAAAAACCAAAATGGCCACCGCAACTCATTGGGATGCTAGTGCTAATAACCAAAATGGCCAATGCGCATGTGCAAAACGTTGCATACAGGTGGGGATGCGCCTTTGGATGTATCCGACCAAAATATTACTCAATATGGATGCGCACAGCAGGCTGTTTGGAGAGCTGGGAAAAAAAGGGTATTTCTTATATCCCTGCATTAAAGTTTTACAGCAGCTCTGATGTTATTAGTGTTTAAAGGATTTTTTAAAAAAATCCATACTACAGTTGTCCTTTAAGTTTCTTGACTGGTTTGTCTAACCCAAAAAAATGTTTTCAGCTTTTTTTGTGAAAAATAAGATATTTTTGCTATTTACAATTGGATTATGACCCACACAGACAAAAATATTCAATGCTGTACTTACCAAGTATCAGTTTTCTCAAAAGAATTAACAAGGAGAACATACAATGGTATTCATTTTGAATGAGTTATTGGATTTGTAAGAGATACCTGGAATAACCCAAAAAAATATAGTTAAACATTTATCCTTTTCAATAGTCAGGAAATCAAATCCTGGCTGCAGCAAATGCAACCCCCCCCCCCCCCCTAGAATCATCAAACACAAGCTCAGCAATTCCAGGGAGAAATATAATTAGATTCAGTAGATACTTTTGAAATAATAATTAATCAATAACATACAGCATAAGCACAATGCTATCATGTAGGTTGTATTGTTTTATGATGTCATGCCTTAATTATTTTCTTCATTTATTCAATTACATATAGCACATACGTGACTTATTAAATCAAGTACAGACATGGTCCAACATAAATTTATTAAAATATGTCCCTTTGGGCTTGTATAGATTTAGTATACCTTAAGGACCAGAGAGTTGAATGAAAAGAAGTACAGCGCTTGTGTTGTCTTTTGTGTTTATATAAATCTTAAGGGCCTGAAAGTTGTCTCTCCCTTAGTTCAAAAGAGAGAGAGAGGTTTTGTTGCTTTTTTGTTTGTTTCTATGCAGCTTAAGGACCAGGGACTCCTCTCCTTTAAATTAAACGGGGAAAGGATGTATTTTGTGTTTCTTGTTTTATTTTTTGGAAATCAAGTATTTAAAATAAATATTTTAATTAAATGCTATTTACTTTCTCTCTAAGAATGTGTACTTTTTCCTGCCTCCATGGATTTTCTTAAGCTTATGTATAGCAGTGAACTGCCAAAACAAGGATACAAGCGATAACCATCTCTAATTTATACATGGCCTCAAAAAGTCAATAAACTGTATTTATAGTGATGCATAAGTCATTAATTATTTATATAATTCCTATCATTTGTAAAATACATAGGCCATTAAATGCAACTGGGTTGACTTAATGTGTGTTCTCATGAGCCAAGGAATCATTCAAAATAAGATGCCACACAGTCTGCTCACTTTATGACGTGCTCAACACACACCAGCTACTTCTGGCTGCTATGTTATAATATTATGTGTTGGCTGATATATTCAGGGCTAGATCTATATTGCAGACACCAAGAAGCACAAACACCACTGATGCCCCATGCTTTAAAAAGCATTTTCTTAGGAGGGTATATATGTAAAATAAACCAAGCATGTGAGTAAATGGTTGGTACGGGCCACAGCTTGGCAAAAATGGTCAAAGTACAGGCGGTGGTGGTTGTAGTTACAATTAAGCACTTCTCTTCATGCATCTTGTGACATCCTTAACATCATTATACTAATATACTAATAAAAAGGTACTCCTTTTCCTAACCTGCCTAATAATAAATCAGGCCTTGGCTATTTTCAGGGCTATTGTCCTCTCTGAATGTTGGAGATGGGTGACATCCTTATCTGGTATTTTGCTGATGGCAGTAAAAAAAATGCTCATTTTTGGGAAGATAATTATCATATAGCATATTATTGATTTAGTTTCTTGCAATTTTAACCAAATAACAATTCCCAACTTTTGTGCACATATTTTGGTATTTTTAAGAAAATTCTATTTTTCTAGCTTAAAAAAACCTTATTAGAGAATGTGGTGTTTCCCCTCCCTCATATAACAGCTGAGATAAAACAGCGCTGATATGCATGATGCCAAATACAACTATAAAAGGGTAAGAGATAAGAGCGTGAAAGATAACAGACATACATATTTTTGACATCAGGTTCCCATACTGTGGAGCATATGAGGTCACAGTGCAATAGCCAGACTGTAGAGAGAATATAGTCTGAGTGAACTATTCCATAATAATGTCTCTAACTCTAATCAGTGACAAATATTGACCAATACACTGTAAAAAAGTTCAGTTCAGTAAAAGTGCAGTTTCTAAGTAACATTTAATCCCTTAAATTTTGTCCTATTTGGGCATGTGTCCCAAACGTTTAATTATTTATTTTTAACACAGATGACCCCCCCCCACCAGGGTGTTTATGAATCACATAGGATCACTGAAATATTTCATATGTTTTTTTGTTATTACTCTACACTTCTTTGTTTCTTTAACATTGAAAAATATAATGCTCTTGCCAGAAGGACTTATCCATAGAGCTGGTAATGTGATTAAACACAAAGAGAAAATATCTACATTAATACGGTTTCCATAGCAGGAACAGAGATGACCTGCATAGTGGGGGGCTTATGGGGCCTATTGGTGAAGAGACTGTGGCTTGATGACATCATAACATAGTTTACTCTCCATCACTGGACCCTACTTACAGCACATACCATTGTATATGTCAGTGTATAGTAGACATGTGCACAGCAAGCAAAACTAATTTGGACAACATTTTGGTTTAGTTTTTGCTGCGTTTGTTTTCAGGCAACAAATTTAGTTTCCCGGCCGTTTGTCTCAGACAAAATTCATGGGCCTTTTTTATTCAGATCTACATTCAGAGGGCATTCTCAAAAGAGGAGGTCTCTGACACCTTCTGGACTCACCTTTCATTATAGAAATTAAAAACAATGTTCCCCCATAGTTAGGATGGTCAAAGAGGGGCAGCAGCAGCAGTAGTAGTAGTAGAGCACTGGGCAGGCAGACACTGGCAGATGATAGGAGCATGCAGCCCCTTGGAACAGGACTGATAGAAAGATAATTTAAAAAATGAACGTGTCCAGAAACTACAGGTTCAGTTGTAGCATAAATGGGCAATCAACTAAATGCCACTCAGGAACAGGGAAAAAATGTCTGCTGCAGGAAGGAGTTATATAGGCTGAATCGGTTTGTGTTCCACCCCTTGACAGGCTAGGCTGAATCAGGACCCAGAGATATACAATTAATTATTGTTATAATTTCTAGTTTTTTTCCTACTCAGATTCTTCTCTAAAGTATTAACGTAACTTACTAAACAGCATACAAATTAAATTATGTTTGAGATTTTTATTTGAACAGGATTGGCTTTTTACTGCTCCTGGGAAGTCTTCTTAAAGGATTACAGTTTACTGCTGGATTTACAACACTTCCTCATTTTGTAATGTTTAGTGAAATAATCCAATTCACATATATGGATAGAGAAAAAAGGAAGATGATTTATGCAGAGCTGTAGCTCAGCATTAATGTTTTATTGTCTGACCATTTCCCTGTGTAAAGTAGGTTCATGTAAAGGTATGTTTTACTACCTCCAGCATTTTCTTCCATTATTTTACTTAGATTGTACAGCTCTACATTAATGGATCTTTTATTGACCCTCAGTTTCCAATATATTTATATAACTCATACACATTGTACATTTGCCAGTAATGTGCAGGACTAATAATAAAATTACTAATTATAGCTTGTACTTTCTCTGTATAATTATGCCACAATTTTAGTTAATTTCAATATACCATATTCTTCAGCAGATGTGAATTTGCTGAAATACATCCCGCTGTTTATTTTGAGTTGCCCTTCCTTTTGAGATATTACGCTTTACCAGCTGTTTGTATAATGCTGTCCATTAGCTACATTCCATCATTAGACTCATTTCCTATTAAGAGCAAGAAAGAAAAGAGGAAAAAATGTCATTACTGACATGCTGTTGCCCCCTAGTGTTAAGTGGGAGTAAGTCAAGCACAAGCTAATGCTATATGTGCAAAAATGGTCAGCAATACATTTCACAACTAATTTCTGTCTCTCATCCATGCTTGCAAGATTTCTCTGGAATGCACTTCCCCAGCCTATCTGTCTTTCCCCCTGTCCTTCAAGAAACCCCTCAAAACCCACAACATCTTTCCTCCCATTATCCTTTATCTCACCTTTCCTAGTCCCCCTTCTGCAATACTTATACTAGTGTGGCTGGTCTACCCTTAACAGTGGCTCTTGTGCAATACACCCTCTAGATTGTAAGCTCTGAGGAAGCCTGTGCTTGGTGGGGATCATACCACCTATGCGCCAAGGAGCAAGCAATTCCATTATTGCTCACCAGGACACTCCAGACTGCTCCAAAGGTTGCTGCCAAAGAAATCCCAAGGCGAGGATTTTATCGCCTAAGTGCACACTTTGGGGCTAACTGAAGAAGCCCCCACTTAATGTGAGTAGCCTCTTGCAGCCTTCATTTTGTAAAAAAAAAACGCTTTAAGAGACATATATAATTTTTCTCTTTCTTCCACATATCCACATCTGTGAGAGTGCAGCCACTAACCCCCTTGTGAACTACTCTACCTGTCCAAGCCAAGAAGAGGAAACCTTGGCAAGTGGTTCTGCTGCTATATTCACAATAACCTTGTTTTAATAAGGACTTTTTATTGTTCCTAATCACCGCTAGATATTTTTACTGGTTTATAGTTGATATCCTTAAGCCTTTTATGGTTTTAGTGATTTATTGTTAGTTTTTTATTGTTGTTAGCACTTTTATCCTACCCCTTTTAGTTTACATATATATATATATATATATGTCCTCTCCTCTAATTTCTAAGATCCGTCTCTCATCCATGCTTGCAAGATTTCTCAAAGGCTGCCCCTATCCTCAAAGGCTATCCGTCTTTCCCCCTGTCCTTCAAGAAATCTAGAATTGTGCATTCGTCTTCGGGCGAACATGAAAACAAACACGAAGAGTGCGTTTTCGTGTTCGTTCCGAAGACACGCCGAAGAGAAGACAGTGGCAGTAAAACGTAGGCGAAGACGAAGACGCACATCACGAAGATCTTCGCGATCGTCTTCGTCTACCAGTCTCCTCCCCTTCTAACTTACCTTGGCATCGCGGCATCGTGGCAGTTCACGGAAGTGGAAATCTGCGGGTTCGCCGTCACGGGTTACAGGGCAGTGCGAATGAGCCTATTGGTCGCCTACAGGGACCTCCTCTGGCATCAACCAATTGGTTAAAGGGCCGTGCAAGCGACCAATAGGCTCACTCGCACGGCCCCTTAACCCCTTAAGGTGCAACAAGTGCACCAGGAGCCTAAAAGTCTGTACGAGCGACCAACAGAGTCGCTCGTACAGACTTTTAAAACCCCAATGCTGCAACTTACCCTGCAGATCCCACTGGTCTCCCTGTTCTATCAGTTAAATGTCCTTACGAGCGACTTTATTGGTCGTTCGTACGGACATTTAACTGATAGAACAGGGAGACCAATGGCATCTGCCAGACAAGTTACGGCACCAGGAGTTTAACAGTCTGTACGAGCGACCCTATTGGTCGCCAGCAGGGGCTTCTGCCATCAACCATTGGCAGACGAGCCCCCTGCTGACGACCAATAGAGTTGCTCATACGGACATTTAAACTCCTGGCGCCAGAGCTGCTGCGGTACGCGTTAACCCCGTATTAACCCCTTAACCGGAGAAAACGAAGAAAAAACGAACACGAAGAATGTCCACGAATATTCGCCCGAAGAGAAGACAGGAACAGGCGAATATTCGCGGAATACGGAGATTTTTTTTCCCCGAAGACGAGCACGAAGACGAACACAAAGAGCCCCCTAGTGCCCAAGTCTAAAGAAATCCCTCAAGACCCACTTCCTTAAGTATACATCCTTATACGTTAACATCTTTCCTCCCATAGTCCTTAATCTCACCTTTCCTAGTCCCCCTTCTGCAATACTTATACTAGTGTGGCTGGTCTATCCTTAACAGTGGCTCTTGTGCAATACACCCTGACACCCTCTAGATTGTAAGCTCTTTTGAGCAGAGCCCTCCTTACTTGTTGTTTCTTCAAGTCAAATTGTTATTTTATGTAACACTTGTTATGTCCTGTCTACCCATTGTACAGCTCTATGGAATATGATGGTGCTATATAAAACAATAACTTCATCTTTCTCTCGCATATTATTCATTGTGAAGTACATGAGTGTGTACAGTAAGTAATGATTTCCAGACAGTGAGGACATCTGCTTAAAATAATCTTTTAGTAAATAGGGAAAAATGAATTTCCTTGCTTATTCATACTGTACATCTAAAATATACTCCAAATGCAATGTAGTATGTTGTGGATAGGTACACTCGAGTTGATATAAAGCTTTGTGACACTTTCCAGAAATTGGAGGATGATGGGATAAAACTCTGTGGACTGTATTGTGGAGCAGGCATTATTAAATGCTCATCTACATCAATCAGACAAGCCAGACAACTTGCTTTTTTCATAGAAATCTTGTAGTGCTGCCACTACTGCAAGCAATTCTTGGTAGGCATATGCAAACAAGGTTAATGATCAGCTTTTTTGCCTCTATATCCACTTTATACATGATCCTTTTAGGGCATGTCTGTTGTACTGCTGTACTAGACAGCCATAAATCATAAAGATAACCAAATAGCCCATTAACGTCCCTATCTTAATAACAAATATTACTAAACTGCTGATTAATGCTTCCGTTGTAACAAAATCTGTTGAATTAGGAATGCTGGGAGCCTCCAGGGTTTCAGAGGTGTAACATAACACAACAACTAGTATTTATATAGCCTTTTTTCCCAGTGGGGCTCAAAATGCTCTGAAATAACCGAATCAGCAGCTGATAGCAGGCAAGTCCTACGTTTTATGTGACGGGCTTAAAGCTTTGTATATGTTAAAGAAAAAATGTCACATGAAATGCTCTCCTTTAACTATTATCGTCTTTTAACTATAATTTAAGTTTTTTTAATGCTGATAGCGAACTAACCCATGCCAATTGAAGAGCTGTAAAAGGTTAACAATATCCTTACCTTTGTAATGATCACAGATTCTGCCGTTGCACGAAAAGGTGTCAACTTTAACATGATTGTGTCAAACACAGGGAAGGGATGACAACTTTCAGCCGAGGGGCAAAGTCCAGCTAAATGGCCCATTAGTAATGCAGCCCAAAAGACATCTGACAGAGAATATGTGTGCCCTATCCAGTCCTGTGCAAAACACGCTTATAGAAAGAGAATGTAGAGAAAATCCATAAACCTATAAAAAGACTCCTTATTACTGTAGCCACGGTGCCAATATGTGGAAATTACAAATAAATTAGAAAAAAGGCTTCAGGTAGTGGCTCAAAATCTTTAAACCAGACCAGCTGAGGAGGAAATTGCTCACATGAACCCCTGCCAGCCCTCCCTGGTCAAACCTCCTTACTAACCTTTTCCACACATTAAGAAGCAATGTTAGTCTTCCTTGTGGTATTGACAAAAACAACCAGCATAACCATTAAAGTTACGTCGGAAACTTAAAGTAACACATTCAATATTTAAAAGTGAAACCAGATTACAGATGTGTTAGAATTACTTGCTTTTATTTTAACTGAAACGTTTTTGGTTTTTTTGAAGATCAATTTCATGTGTAGTGTAGAGGTACAGCAGTGGAGTCCAATGTGGCCCTACCTACGCCAATATATACAGTCATATTACATTACATTGTATCATCATTTATTCAACAACAAAAAAACAATATATGTGAAATATAAGTGAAAAACTAAGTGCACCTTATGATTCAATAGCTTGCAGAACCACCTTTAGCAGCAATAACTTGAAGTCATTATTTTCTGTATGACTATCAGTCTCTCACATCGTTGTGGAGGAATTTTGGCCCACTCTTCTTTACAACATTGCTTCAGTTCATTGAGGTTTGTGGGCATTTGTTTATGCACGCCACAGGCATTTCAATCAGGTTGCGATCTAGGCCGTTGCAACACCTTGATTTCTTTCTTTTTCCCCCATTCTGTTGTTGAATTGTGCTGACTTGCTGGTGTGCTTGGGATCATTGTCCTGTTGCATGCCAGACAGATGGCCTCATATGTGACTCTAGAATATTTTGGTATACAGAGGAGTTCATGGCCCACTAATGACTGCAGATTACCCGGTCACGTGGCTGCAAAACAATCCCAAATCATAGCTTGACAGTTGGTATGATGTGTTTGTGCTGAAATACTGTGTTTGGTTTTCGATTTGTCTGTCCAAAGGACATTGTTCCAGAAGTCTTGTGATTTGTTCAGATGCAACTTTTCAAACCTAAGACCTGCTGCTGTGTTCCTTTTAGACAGAAGAGGCTTTCTCCTTGCAACCCTTCCAAAAAAAACATACTTGGTCAGTTTTTTCTAATTTTACTGTCATGAACTATAACATTTAAGATGTTGACTGAGGGCTGTAGAGTCTGAGATGTAACTTGGGTTTGTTGCGATTTATCTTACCTTGGGGTGAATTTGCTGGAACCTAAACTTCTGGAACATCCACAAGATGCTAAGGAAGAAATGGTTGTTATTTTGTCCTGATATGTAAAACCATATAATTCAAAGAGGCAGTGTGCTTTTTCACACGACTGTATGTGATTTTTTGGGAAACGGCATAAACACTACAAAATGATTGAATCACTGTTTAATTGTATAATTGTATAAATAGATGATGCTTTCTTTTGTTGGCAGGGCTCCCGTGACCAGTTTGGTAACTTTGTTACTGATATTAACAATTTGAATCTGAATATTAAATTCACTAGTCAGGTGAACCAACATCCAGTCTCGTTTCTAGAACAACCTTTTACTTTATAGTATTTTTCATCCTGAACATTTCACGAAAGGACTGCCATACAGTCCTCCAGACTAAACATATAGTGAGTTTTCATATAAAAGTAGATGTAAAATTTGACAAGATGACTCAGAAATTCAGACAGCAGGGCTATGATGGCAAGTTGCTACAATCACAAAGAGACAGGTTAGCTTTGGAGCTTTGGTTGCAAAATCCGAATTATTACTGTCAGAGATACATACACTCCCATCGGTCCAATAATAAAAAGGATAATATTGAAGCAATGGCATATTTTAGAAATAGATACAAATTTCCAACTTTCCAAAATTATTTTTTTTCTACACGTGCACTCGAAATTTGAGAGATAACCTAGTGAAAATTCTTCATCCAGAACATTGGCACATTTCCTTTTTTGAATTGTAAACAATAGCTTCATTAAAGATGACGCTTTTTGCCATCCACATTTGGGAACATTATTTAAAATTTATTATACATATGAGAGACCACCAGACCTGTAAAGTAATGTATATCTGAATGTATGACATGTACGTAGGCAATGTCAGTAAGTTCCAAGTTACTAAGCGTTTCAATGAGCTTGGACATAATTCAAACCAATTATGGTTCTAGATCATAAATAACATTAATCCTTCAGGTAACTGGAGTGATAAAAAAAAAAAATACTTAAAAAAAGGAAGTAAAATGAATAAGTACATTAGATATGCTATCACTACAAGGTCTTAATCACTTTGAGTGAATACATTTTTTAACCTTTAATTGTATTGTTGTCACGCCCCATCCAGGCTGCGGAGCTGCATATCTCTGGTTTTTCCCTGTCTCGCTACAGTTCTCCTTTTGCTGTAATCCATTCCTGGATTTCCTTGTGCTCTGTCCTGTACTTCTGATTCTTTGATTCCAGTCCTGCAGTTAGCTTCAGGTTCTGTTCCCTTTATAAGGTGTGGCCCACCCATTATGTTTGTCTCAGTGTGCAGGTATGTCTTTCTCTGATATGTGTTTAGATTCAATGTTTAGTTTGTTTATTTGTAATTCAGTTGGCAGGGTTTAGTGTTATGACCCACCGAATATTGGAGTACTTTGGCGTAGTGGTGGGCTATGCATACTATGGCCATAAGATGTGACTAAATCTCCAATTGTTATCTTATATTCCTAGGCTAGTCCTGTATTTATCTGTGTCAGTCTTTTATGCACCTTTGCCCTCTTTTCCCCGAATCATCTGAGGATTTTGGTTACTCTTTCCTCTCCCCATGTCACAATTTAAGATATCCTATCCTTGCTTAAAAGAGAAGCGTCTGAGGATCCCGGCTCCTCACTCCATCCCCTGTGTTCCTTGCCTTGTTCCCTGTCTTTTGTTGTATCCTGTACCATGTATGTCTTGTCTGACTATGTTTCTTGCTCTGTCCCCCTTTCTTGCTATGTTTCTGCTGTTACTCTGCTTAGCTTCTCTACTCCCAGCCTGCAGCATCATGCACATTCGTCTGTAGAGCTATGTCTCATGCCTGCTCCAGGGTGCCTGCAGAATATCACTTTTTGTTCTGGACAACATCAGCTGCTATGTCAGGGCCCTGGTGTGTGGTCGCTCAACCCTAGGTGCTCAAAACCCTGGAGAGTGCAGTCACCCTGAATCAGGCCCAGTCCAACTCCGCTCTTGCACAGTGACTTCTGAATTCCATCATCAGGAGTCATTACAGTCATCTGTATGCACCCAGTTTGTGACAATTCTATTTTATGTGCCTCTTTGGTTTTCTAAACAATGTTTAGTGCCTGAAGTGCTTTTCCCTTTAGCATTATATTCATTTAAAAAAAAAAGATTTTTGACCAATACAAAGTGGTGGCTGTCCCTTCTTTGATTTTTTTTGTGTGGAATAAATTTGTTCATCAGAAAACAATATTTTTTGTGCCTTTAATAAAATTTATGTCAATATAAGAGACAATTCTACTAAAGAAAAACTGTCCATTTGATTAATGCAATGCAAATGAGCAGCAATATTTTTCTAGCAAACTGCTATTAGGGTTAATATAGCTTTAATAAATGTATTTAAATCATCAGAAACATTGCTATTCATGTATTGTTTATCAATTCACTTCTGAAACACAGTATTATGTATGTAGGAGGGTTGAGGGGACTAAAAAAATATATCTTAGTCAATGCTTGAAGCTCCCAAAAGCCAATTTTGAATTATATATGGTAGTGGTGTAGGTTGTAATGATTTCCAAATGAAAAAGTGGGTGGTTTTATCCAGGCCCGGACTGGGACAAAAAATAGGCCCGGGCATTTAAGCCCGAGCAGCCCATATTTATTTATTTATTTATTGTTAAAGCCCACCCTTCATGTACCATCTTTGCATTTACTCATTCACACAAATCATTAACACATTTATTAATGCAGTCTCACAAATCATTCAAGCAATTCATCCACACATGAATTCATTAATTGACATACGCATTCACACAATTCATCCACACATTTATTCATTCATTCTCATACGCATTCACACTACCCCCTCTCCCCATCTTATCTGCCCCTTCTCACTATGTACCCCTTTTCACTATGTACCCCCTCTCACTATCTATCCCCTCTCCCCATTTCTCACTATCTAACCCCCCTCTGCCCCTTCTCACTGCACCCCCCACCCTCACCCTACTTACCTTGTTGCCGGAGCAAGCAGCAACCGTGGCCAGGCCTGCGGCAGAACCGGACTTACTGGGCCTATGCGGCCTCTACGGCCGCATTAACGCAGGGCATAAGGGGCACCTGCCCCTTAAGCCCACCGCAACTGCGACCGGGTCCGCCACTCTAAGGGGCCGGGAAGCCCCCACCAGGGCCGGCCTTAGGGGTCTGCGGCCGCACAGGACTTGCATTAAAACATCGGGGGGGTTTTTTGACTTTATTTAACAAAAACTTTATTTAACATGGAGGATGTTAAATAAAGTAAAAAAAAAAAACCCCAATGTTTTAATTTAAACCCTGTGCGGCCGCACACCCGTAAGGCCGGCCCTGGTGGGGGCTTCCCGACCCCTTAGAGTGGCGGACCCGGTCGCAGTTGCGGAGGGCTTAAGGGGCAGGTGCCCCTTATGCCCTGCGTTAATGCGGCCGTAGAGGCCGCATAGGCCCAGTCAGTTCGGTCCTGACTGGGCCTATTTTAAGGTAGGGGCCTGGAGCTGCAGCTCCATCAGCCCCTAAATCAATCCGGCCCGGCCCACCGGGCAAACGCCCGGTTTGCCCGATGGCCAGTCCGGGCCTGGTTTTATCTATCTGAGTGTAGGAGTAGGAAGGAGTCATTATACCAAGTGTATGTAAGATTTATAAACATTTATAAAGGATGTTTGCTATTGCCCATTCAAAAGATTTACATTTTAGTCCAATCAGCCTCTCTTAACATTGTATATGACAGCCTCGACAACTATATCTTTTGTTACTGACGTTGAGAATTTGCAGTTGTTTGTCTACAATGAAATGAGCTACAACTTAACAAACTGAATGGTTTTCCTATTTGTTCCCTCCTAATTCCACTCTTTGAACATCTTAGACATCTACTACTACAAGTACATTTTTACTCATAATGAACTCTCTTCCAAAAAACATCCTAGAAATTAAACATGTGCATTCAGATTAGTACAAATATAATTTGTCGATTTAATCACCAGACCCCTAACAAAACAGACAAAGCAAAAAGTTTAGAATCTTCTTCCGAAATCCATCGGCACCTTCACTCCCACTTTCTCACTGTTGTCTCCCTACCTTCTTTGCCGACAACTTCCACTTTCATTTCTTGCAGCTCCACTTCTGTGTCTCACATCTTCTTGTTCTTCATCTTCTTGTTCTTCTCATTTCTCTCTTCTTTCATCATCCGCATCTGTAGACATGACCTCCCAGTGAACCGATTGAAGGATCGCGGAGAGGATGCCACCGGAACATTTTGCCTTAAGTTAACCTTGTGTGACTTTCCACCAAAATGGCAGAGCGAGACACAGAAGAGGAGCTGCAAGACTTGGAAGCAGAAGTGACCCACAATTTTAGTCCAAAATAAATGGGCAGGGAATGGAATGCTTGGCCCCACATAGTCCCTCACCTGGCTCAACCCTCAACCAGCCCACCCATCCTTGACAATACATTTACTCCTCGTCTACTTACGTCTACTACTCTCTGTGTGGTTGTTTATGCTACCTTTTCTTTCTGCAACCTGTGTGGCATTTCAGAACCCACCAGCTGCCTGCTAACCAAATCAGACTGTACTGCCTGGTACCTCCACCTGCTCTGGGCACAAAGGTTTATATGTGACTAAACAAAACATTACCTTAGTTTGTATCTACTGCTCTGAAAGACATAACCACACATTAGTGCTGCAGGTTGAGCCAAATCTTTAGAACTTAGACATATTCTACAAATTGCTCAAAAGCTTTTCTTTTCTCCCAAAGTCAAAGGGGTTTATTTATTTATTTTGTATTTAATAATATAAAGGTGAATTGCTAAGCTGGCCCTGTATAGTGCATAATTCAATGTCAAATTTGTATAAATCTCACTGTGGTTAGACATTTATTACGTATAGTCAAGTTAAGGAATTGAAGCTCCTCCCTCCGAACACCTGCCTATTTTAGTGAGGGGAGTGCTATGGGTAGTTGCTATACTCAATGTAAATATAAAACATTTACTGATTTGCGAAGTCATACACGCCTAGCACAGTTATTTTTTCTAGTTTTTAGTACCCACAGACACTTACCTAGGTTCATAGTAATGTGCTCTATGCCAGGTATATATGTTCTGTCTTTAAAATATATCTATATATCTATATCTATCTTTCTATCTATCTATCTATCTATATATATATATATATATATATATATATATATATATATATAAATGTTGAGTTGTTTTGACAGAGAAATCTTCAAGGGAATAAAACGGAAAATATACAGTGCAAGAACAGATATTTTCTGTAATCTGATAAATGCATGGCATTCCTCTTAAATGAAAACTTGAAAGAACTCAAAAGAATGTTTGAAGTTTATTTCATCTCTATGCATTTCTATACTTTGGTACATATGTGGCCTTAATTCTGCTTTGTGTACTTTGTCTGGAAGTTACACAGAACATACAGCTTTCAAACTTTTTAGAGCTTTGATAACATGCAATAAAGCAGCAGCTAAACATTTGCAGTTCAGACAAGTTATTTAATGGATTCTTGTATAGTCTATTAAGCTCTGTTTGTTAGATTTCCGTTTGCCAGATCCAGAAAAAGTCAAGCTTTATCAAACTGGAATTCCAGTAAGGCTCAAGTCTTAAGGAGTACAGAAATATTTGTTAACAAAAACATTATAGTTCTCGACTGGGCGCATATAATAAGACCATTTCATACATTTGTAAGCTATGTAATGCATTCCTGTACAGCCGATTTTGCTGAATTTGAGGATATAGTTATAGAATAGCGATGAACAAAGTTGTTAGATGACTGGCTTACATGCCTAAAGAAGTGACCAATAAAAGTATCATACTTACCAAATTTGAATTTGTGTATGCCAGTGATCATTAAGGAACCCTTTGTTACATGGAAATTCCAGTAAGGGAATATATGATATAAAAAAATGCTTTTTTTTACTTTTAACATCATGTTTTCTCAAATCCTCCAAAACTAGATTACTTAATTATATATTAGAAATTGGCATGATATGTAAAGTAAAGTATTCCTCCTCTTCCTCCTCATCCAAGTGTTCAAAAAAGGTCTTTATACACAGATCGTAGTATAAATGTGTGGAACATAACTGAAAATGGGTGAAGTATGATTACAAAAAAAGACAGGAAATATATGGAAATATATATTGGCTGGACTATGCCATCATCTTTGTTTTTTTCCAGCACCTATAAAACTTAACCTTTTGCATCAGCCATCTTTCTAGCTACCTGTTGATGAAATATATGTGACCACTAGATTATTATTATTCTGTAATCACATTGTCATGTTGATGTTCACTTTGTTTTCTACACAAGGCATGTTTTTGCACTGTAACTGTCATGCACTTCATTTAATGAGTTCCACTCTTTTGGAAATAAGTATTGGAAGCTCACCTGAAATTGTGTCATCAAACCCCCCAAGACATAGAAAAAGAAAAAATAGTGAAAAGTTTTTACTTTGGCGATACTATATACCCCTGTGTGTTCGTGTTCAAATGCTTTTTTTAATTTTATGATTTTTTGGAATAGTACATCATTCCTAATCATGCGAAGGCATTTTTTATAATTATTAAAATTTGGTTAATTACAGTTAAATTATGGTTTTTTTTATTAAGATAACCCTTGAGTACTATTTCTGAAAGTCCTGCAGAACTTCTTAAGCACATGTGATATTAAATATACATTCACATTTATTTGTTAAGCTCTGGACTGGATATTCTCATATTGGTTTTGTTTATCTTGCCTATAAAGTATGAGCGTGCACTGTTTCTGATAAATGTATACCAGTACAAAGTATGTATGGCTCAAGTCAAGCAGTATTTATGTCTCTGCTTAAATATAAACAGCTGTACTTACAGACTTCATTCTCAGCTCCGATTAAGAAGCAAAAATCAATTGTGAATCCCCAAATTTCTGCAACTGAAACATGCATTACAGTGTGCTTTATTTTTGTGTTACTTATTTTTCTTTTTAGCATGCTGAAGTACAAAAAGTTTAATTAACAACATATTTTTTGGAAAGACCATAGCATCTATACGTGTAAGAGTCATAAGAGATGTATAAGAGAGTAAGAAATGCTTAGTGAGCTGGATTGTATGTTGTCTGAGCCTCTTTTTTTAAGGCCTGAACCAGCCATCTGCAACACTGGGCAATTGCCGGATGGCGGGTTGCCAATAGCAACCCATACTTACCCTTAATGCCATTCCAGCTGCAGATATGTTGCCTTATGCGCCAACCAGTTGGACACAGATGTGGTTGCACACTGCGAATAAATAAAATGTAACGTGTGGGTGGGATAGGCCACTGTTGTCTTTCGTGTCTCTATACAGACATACAACATACAATAAATTCACAAGACACAAGAAAAGCTTTTATAAATAATTTTATAAATTACAGAGTTGCAAATAGAAATGCAAATATCCTCTACAATGTATGAAATAATGTCCTAATAATCCCGGATTCACCAATAAAGGTATCATTCAAACTCCACTTGTCTCCTATAGTGCAAAATGACTTTCTGATAAAAACATCAAAAGTGTTACATTTAAATATGTTAAATAATACATGTAGCACCTTGTATACACACGTGTACCCCACTTTGCAGAGATTAAAGGCTTTCTTAGATTACAGCTGCCATATAAGGATCAATTGATGTTTGCAATAGAATAATAAACATATTCAAATATAATAATTTTGTCCAAAATAAACCCAAATAAATTACCTAACAGGGCAAATTTACTTTTATATTTACTTAATTTAAAATACCTGAGATCATGCCCTGAAATTCTAAAACTCACCTTAAGTTAAGCATATTTTCTTTCTAGTAGAAGAGAATAATATTAATAATGATCCTTCAGAAAAGACAAGGAAATGTGCCAAATACACATTACATTCAATCATTAATTAGATAAAGGGATCAGTTTTATTTTCTGTACATGTGCATAAAATATTTATGTATATTCCTATGTCCCTCTGTCTATGCGTGTTGGCATATTGATTTGGTATTACACACAAACAACTGAAGCAATACATAATGTACACAATGCACCAAACATGTATTGATATATATATATATATAAATGATTTAACCCCTAAATGACAAAGCTCGTACATGTACGGGCTCAAAATGCATTGTTTTCATGGGGTTTAGGGACCGCCCATTGTCCAGGTAGGTTAACCTGTTAATATTATTTTTTATGTTAAATGTCTTTATTTGAGCATGTTTAAGCCTTGATGTTATACTGCTACTAATGCAACTAAATGTTGCAAAAATTTAATACTGTGAAAATAATTTACAGCATGAAGGACATAATGTTGACAATGACAAAGAAACACATTTTACATTTGGTTGACCAAATTGACGGTTTTTTACTTTTATTGAATGTTAATATAACAGTGAAAGACTGGTCAATGTGAACACTGAAAATATCTAAAAGGTGAATTTGGTCAAGGATAATTCAGCACCAGTTTGGATAACAAGAGACAAACAGTGTGTAGAGGAGTCTGGTAGATTTCATCAGTGTTTAGTGAGTGTCAGCCATAACTTTGCAATAATTGTGAATGGATAAAACCATTTTCTGTTTTTTAGCACCTCTGTAGTTTCACGTTATCCTTATTTCTACAGCACTTGGACCGGTAGACCAATGCTTGAATGGGGAACACACTTTCCACAGTACCCTCCACATCTTCCATATATTTTTGATCCATCCTAAAGAAAACCAAAGTATTTGTGAACATTTCAGCACACAGTAAGCTATACAATAACATATAGGTGGAATAAATATCCAGAATAGCTCAGAAACTTAGAGTTCCATAGAGTCTTTTTGCATTTTGGAACAAAATAACTTCAACAGAATGAAACACAGACTTTATTTACCACGGTTTGTTTGTAAGAATGTAAATGCTATGTAATATAATAAGAAAACAGTTAATGAAAAAAATGAAGTTCATTTTACGTTGGGTTAGTCCTTAACAGACTGTCTAAATACCTAAATAGGGAATGACTTCATCAGATAAGCAGGTTATTACTAGCATTACCATAAACCATCCGATCAATGTGGTATGCATGTACAGAAGGTCACCAAAATATCACAACTGCTTAAAATGGTAACCTACCGGGTCTGCAGATTGGAACGATATGAAACAAAACCTACTTTTGTTCAGAGACACACTACATTATTTTATACAGCATTATATTAAATGATTAGTTTTTTTCATGGGTCTTCCCCTTTAACCCACCTGTGATTTGTGTATATTGACAGATGCATAATTTCCTTGAGAAATCCACCTGGCAGTGTTTGATATTTGGAAATCAGTTCCTGAAAGGTTTATACTAAATTGACCCTAAAACAGCATAAAAACAAAGATTTGAAAAAAAAAAAAGAATATGAGACCAAGTGAAATTCAGATAAGTTCCATAAAAGTCACAAGGGATAATTTTAGCTCTATTACAAATGTACAACACATTTTAAAAATACTTTTAATTGTGTTTTTAAGTCATATTAAATAAATAGTCTATTAAAAAGGGCCATGCCTAGTCAGGTATGTAGTTTACTTTTACCGTCATGCACTTTAATGAGGAGACCATGTGAAAGTTTGAAAAATAAAGATAATACATCCCTATGTAAAGACCAGGTTGTTTTTGTTAACTCTCAAATAAATCAAGCCCTATATTTAAAACCGTAGATTTTAAGTTAATGGTGTCAAGGGGTGCTTTTTTGCACATATATATATATGAACAAAAATGTAGTAAAAGTGTGATTTGTTCCTACCTGAGGGCACTTGGCAGCGCTGTAACAGTCACCTGCTGTGGCAAATGGGACTGCCCTTCCAAGCAGTGTGTGAGCAAAATGAAGGTCTGTAGCTACAAATGGTAATAAGAAATGGAAGATAATTCCAAGACCTTAGAACCCCTCTCATAATGTGACACAGTTTTATCAAAGCAAGGGCAAAATGTTTCAAACAAATGGTCAAAGTGTCAATGGGCGTTGGTGTTACTTTGACTGTACAGATAAAAGAATGGACATTTATAAAATGATACTTTTGCTTGCACAAGCATGTTTTCCTAGTGCATCTCTATATGGCTGCACTTAGCCCATTGTCAATAGTATCAGCAAGGAAGCTTGGCTAAAGAGGTAGGATTATTTATTGGTCTTTATTATTCTAGCAGAAACCAAGGAACCTGAATGTGCTCATGCCTTTAAGGTTATGAGCTCCCTTTTATATTATTTTTGCAATGCAGATTCTTACAAACCTTAGGGTTGGGCAGCCCCACCAGCGACGCAGGCGCCCTCATTAATGGTGTCCAGAGAAGACTTTAATTTGCTTGAGAGTCTCATTACTTTTAAAATGCAGTTCAGTCCCACTTAGAAAGGACTCTCCAATCTTGGGGTACTTTGACATAGTGACATAGTGTGCGTAATTCTTGCTTTGTTTTGAGTAAAAAAGGTTGGATGCTGACATCAGCAAATGGTAGAAAAGTAGGAACTATACAGTGTTTTTATAGAAGCCCAGTTGGGTATCCATGAAATATCTGAAAAAGATTCCGATACCTGCTTCTACAGATTAATTAAGAGTTGCTTGGGAGTGAGGGGAGCATTTGTTATCTCATTGACCCCCCATAGTGTTTTTATTGGATCTTATCTCTCCACTTCATATTTTAATATCTAATTTTGCAAGCTATTATTCATCAATTTATAAACTGTACTTCCAAATAACAGTTTTGACTTGCACTGCTAGTGTAACTTCTTAGTGACCTCTTTGTCTTGAAGAGAGCACATAATGGTTTACACAGAATGTCAACTATTCAGTTTAACAGTGTTGATCACCTTTCATTTCAGTCCGAGAAAGGCTCAACAGTTAGAGTGAAAGACATGCCCCACTAATTTTCAAGTTAGAGGTATTTTAATTTAAAAAATACAATTGTTTGACCAAGTGAGTTATGATTTTGGGTTAGATCTACTTAGATAAGAAAAAAATGAAGGTTATTTATTAAAGCCTTATTTTGAACTATTATTAAATATACTAAATGCAGACACTTACTTTTGATTTGCATGGAAATGAGGTCCAGACGTATTTTACTGAAGGCAGTATATCCTGCAGCAAGGTAATCATTTTTACATGCACATTGATGGTTTCTGCTTCCATTAAAAGGACATTGGTATGGGTTTTTCAGCCTAAGAAAATATTTTTAAAAGATTAAGATTAATTGTTGATGCTCTGAACCATGCAAGATACATTTCTGAAACAACTGACTTATACAACTAAATGAACTCGGAATGTCACCAAGAAGATTGAAGCTCACACATAGTAATGCTGCAGAATCCTGATTCCTGATCACTGTGTGATCGGCAGGATGAAATCAGAGAGAGGAGACAGAATGCTCACGGAGGTGGCATACTAATATGGTTGCTTGCTATCATGCCAGTTAAGTAAAAGTATGAGCATACTGCCAGGTTTTTTTGGGGATCACCTGGCTAGCATGCAGGAAATAAGATGTCTGATCCATGCTAAAAAAGCATAAATAAAATAAGAACACACACACAGTAGCATAAATAACAATAAAAATGTTTTAATAAAAACACAGTTGATGAGCTATTTTCACTATCACTCCCATTACCCTCATCCAGAATAATGATGGGATTTGTAGCCCTCAGAAGCAGGTGCATTAGAGGTGTAAAAGGCTTGGGATAATTGAGGAATTGTGTATTCTCTAACTAGATTTTGTTTGGTGGGTGTTTAAGAAAATGCTGTTTTCGTTGCTTACTTGGCATATGAGGGGAAAAAAGATAGATTTTTCCAGAAAAATTACAATTATATCATGCAAAAGTTGCATGGTTGGCTTTTAATTAGGTACATATGAATAGCTTAAATTTTCCTTAAAAAAACAAAAAACTATATAAAATATATATATACCTATAAATATATAGCAAGATATTTAAAAGATTGTCTAACATAAATCAAACTATAGCAAATCTACGAAAGTTGGACTAGCTTGCATAGGGATAAATGAATCCACACTCCTGGCATTGATAGACCCACATGTGATGTCATCATGAGTTTTGCCAACTTACAAGGGATCCCTAGGATCCATATAATTGAAAAAAGTGGGGGAAATTAAAAAGTGAAAACGTGTTAAAAAGTTTCTGAACACTCCATACCACTCCTGGTAGACATAGAAAATTCAAAATCCCTTTGCTGCCCAAAATAAGCAGAACATAAGCTGTTTTTTTCCCCAACAGCACCTGCACTCCTGTGGAAGAAATCCTAATTGCAAAGGGGTGTGTGAAAAATGCAGTTTTATTTTTGGCACATACTTTGCACGAAAAGTGGTTGTGAAATAGCCTAGGATGTCTTTCAGAAACATATACTTTTGTGGGGAGGTTTTGGCTTCAGAGCGGCATAAAAAAAATTATGGTTTGGAAACAAGATGTGCATCTTTTCATATTTGCTTTGTAATTAAGCTAATAGGTTAAAATCCTGGGTACATGAGATGTTCCTAAAATCAGGGCAGATGCTTAAATATATTTAGGTCCCTTTTTTCTTTTCTTTTTTTTTTACACCATCTGTTTTTAATTAGTATAAAAATTTTCATTTTTCACACATTTGTATATATTTTTTACAGACCAAATTAATCTTTTTATAAGTACAGTTTCAAAAGACAACTTAAATCAAATAAAAATTAGAACAACAATATGTAATTTAGGGTTGAACAAAGACATAGGGAAAATACTAAAATCACTTTCATCATCAAGTTTAAAAATAAGCCGTAGTCCTTAAGAGGTTACGTTTTTGTAGTATATTGAATTTAAAAATACATTACATGAAAATTATGGTTCCCAAAATTCTCTTGTAGATTGCTAAAATAGAACATGAAAGTCATGGACATTGCTTTGACATATCATGTCTGCAGCATGAGGAGGTTGCATTGTACACTACCTCTGTAGCTTTTCTTTGAAATAAATGTTTGAAGTTTGTCTGTTTTGTTTGTCCATATTATGAACTAGTAACCATATCTGGGAACTCTCTGGGTTTGACCCGGAGATTGCCGGGTGAGCGCTGCTCCTCCGGCTCTCCGGGTCAAGACCTGAATCCTCCGGGTCGCGGTAGAAGGGTCTTGACACGCCCCGCTCCCCGCCCATTTCCCCTTTAAATGGGGGTGTTTCCCGCTGCATTGGTGGGAACGCCCCCGACATCAGCGGGAACTCCCATTAACATCAGTGGGACCGCTCACGTCAGTGTACAGTCCTGGCCATCACACTAACACCATGGTGTTTAACTTTTGGTATGATGTTCTTATTGTGGAATAAGACGTTTTTGGCAAATGCGAGACAAGCCTTTGTGTTCTTTATGGTCAGCAGTGGGTTTCACCTAGCAACTCTCCTATGGATACTATTTTTGCACAGTCTCTTTCTTATTCTGGTATCGTGAACACTGACCTTAACTGAGGCAAGTAAGTTAAGTAATTACATGTTAATCTGGGGTCTTTTGTGACCTCCTGGTTGTGTTTTCAATGCGCTGTTGGAGGAATTTTAGCAGGCTGGGAAGGTTCACTACTGTTGCAATTTTTTCCATTTGTAGGTAATGTCTCTCACTGTGGTTCGCTTGAGTCCCAGAGCCTTAGAAATGGCTTTGTAACCCTTTCCAGACGATAGACATCAATTTCATTGATGTTTAGATTCAACAGGGCTAGCAGTAATCATGCCTAGGTTGTGTCTATTAAAATTGAACCCAGTTATGAGTTAAATTTGGTTAATTGGTTCATTTAATAACTAAGGGGGAATTACAAAGATGTAAACGAGCAAAGGCACATAATTGCAATATCCATAATGAATTCTGGCATAAACCCTTACAATACCTATATCCAAATACTTCTGAAAAGTTGTCCGCTTCACCTTTAACCAATGTTATGTATTCTTTTGGGCTATCTGACTGCATTCCCGAGCAGTAAACCTAAAAAAAAAGAATAATCAGAATAAATGTTGGTACACACAACGCAAGTTAAGATGCATGTTTAAATGTAGCATACCTTTACTTTCCTGTTATTAATGCTCAATGTGTATTCACCATCTGCCTGAATATTATTCGTTAGACGTATTTCCTTGCAGCTTTTAAAGTCACCTTAAAATGTTAAAAACACACATTACCAGGGTAAAATAATTATAAAAATAAAAGCAGTACAAAACTTAAACTCATATTAATTTATCATGACGTTAAAAATTCTGTATTCACAGCAATAAAATCTCTCCAGAAAATACTATATAAGTGTGAGTGACTTCAATTATTGGGCGCCACTAGATTTCACCACCTCAAGCAAAAAGAAGGCCAGCCAGGAACATATGTGGCACATTCACACCTATATGTCATAATATATTGGATTTATGGCTTTAATACATTTGGAAAACCTTAACCTCCTTATGCCACATGGGTCATCATCCCTTTCTATTCTTTTGTATTGTTATTTACAGTTGTTTGCCTTAATTAATTATAATAATGCATTGTCTTCTAAATAAATGATAATTACAAAGATGATCCTAAAAGTAATAACCAATAAAGCTGCCCCCCCCTCAAAAAAATAAATAAAGGCAAACTTATATAGAGCAATAGCTCACAGAAATGTAAACTCTCTCACATCTCGGATGAGTTACATGATTCTTTATATTATTTAGTATACCAATACAAATGTCCACATAATGAGTTTTGTTGCTATAGTTATAATTGCAAGAGTCAAACACAAGGGGGTGACACATGACCCTAGATTATTGCATCCTAGGTAGAATTATACGTGAGGCTGCTTTTCTTGTGATATACAAAAATGCAACAAATCATAATTTGCATGTGACATTGAAAGGTCAGTGAAGGACCCAGCATCATATAAAATTTAATTTAATCTACGGTTTACTGGTGAAAGTTGAATCTCAAGAGAATGGATGAATGGCTACCTATGCCAAGCAATTTTGTTTTAATAGCAATACCAAACCATATAAAGATCTTGTGGGTCCTGTTTAGATTAAGATTTGCAACAGCACGTACATGAGCGGTTCATTATTAATAATGGGGTGCCGAGATGCCGTTATTAATAATTTATGAGTAGTATAGTGGCCCCCCTGGTATAGAGTATGGACCTTCCACTAGTAGCCATATGATTCATAGCATTGCTTGCAGTTCTGCTCCTCATTTTGCTATTTTAGCATTTGATGAAGCCCAAATCTAGTCGCCTAATCTAGTCAAGTTGCTTACTAGGGTGATTTTTGGTAGGCAAAGGTATGGGGTTGTGTTTAAATAGCTGTTGATCCACACTTTTGGATTTATTAAGAAATAATATTAACATATTAACAAATTATTATAGTTAAGGAATATATATATATATATATGTTCACAACAAAGTACAAAGAAAACATGCACTTTTAGTTTAACTTGTTCAAAAATACTTGATTCTTAATTATTCATATTCAAAAAGCCTGTGTAATACATCAGTTAGGACTCATCCCCCAAAAGTCTGCTTTTTTTTTCTCTCCCAGAGGTGTTAGTGACATCCAAACTCAAACACAACAGCAATTCTATTAAATAACAATTCTTAGATAGTGTGAAAACATTTTATGTCAAATCATAGCTACTTACAGCTATTAGACTGGCATGTCTTTCTGGAAGGAGGCTTCACATGGGAAGGACAGAGATCGCTAGGAGAACTGCCATCCGTCATGCATACCACCCCTCTCTCCATCATCCCAACGCCACATGTTACAGAACACTGTTCAGAGATTACAATCAGATGTCTTCTTTCAAGCATAAGGACCAGCATGTGTTTATAGTACGCAGCATTTTGAGATATTTTTTAATTACAGTAAAACATTTATTATTAAATTATTATTATTATTTATTAGTTTATATTAACAATAATAACAAACAAAGCAAATGCATTTAGCATGGTAACATTTTGAATGCATATATTGGATTGTAAGTTTTCTCTTTTTCAGGCATATAATACGCGTAACGACTCTATACCTTTATAAAATTCTTAATATAACCACAGTAAAATACCATACCAAATTACAAAGAGCAAGTTAAGGTCATAAAAAGAACATAGCATATACATGGATCTTATAGTCATATACACATACTTTAGTTTGTATTTTAAAACTAACCTTGCTCCATTTTCCAATTTTCCAAGAAACGGCTTGCACACAGCTCTTTCCTTTACAAGTATGATCCAGCAACCAAGGGCGAATAGGACACCTCTTATAGACGACGGAGCGAATACCAGCCTTATACGTGCTGTAAGTAGAAGGCACTTTTTTGCAATATGTTATTTTTTTCTTGTAACCAAACCAGCACACACCTGTACACTGAAAAACAAGGAATGGAGGGTATTGGAAAAAAAGATAACCCTTAGTACTGCTAAATCATACAATATAAAAAAGACGTTTTTAGAACCTCAGATGTCTCTTCAGATGAAATGACTCCGTCGCTTAAATTCCCAGAAACATATGTAATTTTTCATTTTTTTGTATATCAGGCCAATAAGACTTGCCAACTTCAACTAAAGGCTCTACAATAACAAATGGTCATAAGCGGTTTAGAAGATATAATACTATTTGAATCAATGAGCTGCCAAGAAAGAGGATAGGTTGGATTAAAAGTAACTGAATAGCAACCCTCCTATAGATTGCAATGGAGAATATCAGATTGGAAAAAGAGATACATTGTTCCAAATTTAATAACGTAGATAAAACATAACTTTTCGGATCTCTTCTTTTTTTTTTTTTCTTTTTCAAGATTGCTGTTCACTTACTAATGATAGATTTTTCTTTCATGTTGAATCCAGCCCAAGGTTTAATATGTTCACACATATCTGAGATAATAATAGATCTGGACTGCAGAGAAAGCATGCTTTACAGGGGTCACACAATTAGGCTTATGAATGGCGGCCTAACAGAAACTCTTAAATTCCGTTAACCTTGCAGCCAAAAATGCTCTGTAACCAGGAATGTGTAAAATAAGATCTGGCCATCAAGTTCATTCACTTAGAACAATCTTCATGTAAAAGAAATCACTAGGGCCAAAGTAAATGTACTTTTGTGATGGTCTTTAAATAAAGACTATGCCAGAATAGGGATAAATATGATGGTTCATAGGATGAGAAACTGTAGAATAAGAAGTCATAATCTAAGACTAGAGTCTGAGGCCTAGATATATTGTCAGGAGGTTTTACTATACTGAAAGGTTAGTAGAGGTTTACACAAGAAGGTTTGGACATAAAGCTTGGGGAGACCAAGGACTGCTTAAGGTTTGAATCAGGAACAATAGGCAGACAATATGTGCAAAATGGTTCCTATCTGCCATCAAATTCTAGAATTCTATGATATGTACCTAAGTGATACAAACTGTGCATGTACCTGTGACATATCTTCAGTGACCACCATGTACTTGCAGGGAACATTCTTGCATGTCTTAGTAGCTGGTGGCTTGGTAGCAGGGTCACAGTATGCATCATTCACAGATCTCCCACTTTTGTCAACACATTTCACCTTCCTTCTGGACTCCCCATCCTTGCATTCTGTTGAACACTAAATTATATAAGGGTGGAATGGTTGTATGTTTACTGTTATATTTACAAACCACCTGGAACACACACACACACACATATATATATATATATATATATATATATATATATATATATATATATATATATACCAAACTATGGAGCACAATATAAATCTGTTCTTCCCTTTTCTGTTCTCCTTCATTTAGGACCATGATTAATCAATTTAATAGTATACTATGATTATTGTTTAACAATTGAAATATGGAACGCTTTGTGTTAAAAATATATATTTTCCACATTGCTTAAACACATTACATTAATAAAACTATTAACAGTAAAATAAGTAAAGGGTAAATCCTTACACCAGGCCATGCATCTGCAACCCAATGATAATAGATACATTCAGGTAGCTGACAGTATTTTTGACTGTCAGGGCGAATACTATGGTTGCAAAATGTATCTTTCATTCTTCCGTGACCTTTTTTCCTACAATAAACATCTCTGTGCTGGGTCCCCACACCACATGTCACTGAGCACTGAAAATGCAAAGGGAAAAAATGGCACTATTAGTTTAAATGTAAAATGGATTAGTCACCCAAAATCTGTAATTTTCGACATAGCATTAAAGTGTCAATATGCTGCCATTAACATATACTTAGTAATAGATAAATTATTATTATTTTTTCTTTCTATAATAGATGTGAAAGCAGCTAAATATTATGCAAGATAGAAGAAATATCTTGTGTGCTGTGTGTGACCATATTCATAATGAAACCCAATAATAATACTAAGCAGTAAGTTCATGCCATGATTTAGGTACAAGCTAAAGATTTATCACTCAATTTTTGGACCCTAATTTATTTCTCCCTATAAAGATGGCGAGACGTAGATACCTCATTCCATTTTCCAGCCTTCCAAGAGGGGCATCTGCCATTTCTACAAATTTTCTCTGTACGAGGTTTCCGTAAATGTTTGCACTTCTCATCAACCACTACTTGTTGACCTTTGGTAACACAGGATACAGTGCGATATTTTACTCCTTTGCCACAGGTGACAGAACACTGGAATGGATAAACATATACTCAGTAAATACAGTCTACTTAAAAAAAAACCACAAATGAGAAACTAAGAACCATAACTGAGAAACTTTCACATTTGTATATGAAGGTTTATATCTCAAGTCTTGTCTCAAGACAATAAATATAAAATTCTCAATTACAAATCACAACAAAAACAACCAAGGTGTTCTAAATAAAAACAATTAGAATTTAGCCATCTACTACACGTGAAATAGGGTGATTGTTACTTTTAAAATGTTTTCTTTATCATAATTTACCATAAGTACAAATAATACTTTCCACGGGTAGCATATGTTAAAGGACCTTAGAAAAATAGTTCCTCCTAATTTCAGCGCTTTATAAAGTTGCTGTTGCTCACAGACATGCAAGTACCCTACATGCTAAAAAGAAGGAAGAATTTACCCATGTAAGTAATATTACACATAATACTATACTTAAGTACAGTATAGTGATACAGTATGTATGTATAACACCAGAAAAAATTGAACAATAAATAAATTCACAGATGTTGATTAGGAGTAAATTGGATAAGCTATATACCCATGTGATGACGCATCAATTTTGGCGTAGCTGTTTAATAATTTTAATTTTTTTCTCTTTTCAAGACATCAAAATACTGTGACATGTAAACCACCAAGAAAAACAACCCTAGAAAGTATATTTGTAGTGTGGACGATGGAGAGTCTGTAAGTTTTATGTAGCTGAAGGAGCAACTGACCCCTTCTGTGTTTTAGTCCTTGGTAACAAATAAGGTGGGTGGATGCCAGAGGAAGATAGGAGTTCCCCAAAGAGAGAAAGGAACAACCACCCTTAAGAAGATCCCAGTACCCACCAAACTATCCATGAAGGCCAACAGGAAAAGCCTAGGAAGTAACTATAGAGGACGCTAACTGTCAAGGTGCGGAAGAGCAAGGCAGATTAGTACGACAAAGCAGAAAACAAAGGTTTCCGAGCAAACAGGGTGTTGGAACCCAGAGTCAACAACTTCCTCAGCATCAGTACTGTGTGGACCCAGAAAACCCTAAAACGCAAGATGGTAAAGAGACCAGTTGTTGCTACTGCAACATCAACTGAAAACACAACAGCTCTCAAACCTAAGTATGGTGGAGCAAGTAATATCAGATTAGCAACTCTACTGCTATCTGGTCTTATAAAAAATATTGAAGTTTCCAGCAATAGAAATGAACAAATATTTGGATCTGAAGACTTCTTTTGTTATTGGTTATCAGCAGGCCCGGACTGGGACAAAAAATAGGCCCGGGCATTTCAGACTGAGCAGCCCATTTTTATGAAAAAACATATATGTACATACATATACATAATACTTGGTCATTCAACATGGGAAGCCTGAAGCCACAATTTAGTGCGACTAATCCTTGAAATAAATATTATAGAGTAAATATCACAATACCTTATCTTTTCCACTATTTCAGGGTGATTTCAGGGCCTTGAATGTTTTGTCCCCTGAAGTCACTACAAATTCAGGAGGGCATTTTATCTCTGGATAAGTTAAAATGAAATAGTTCCTACTGTAAATTAAGGAAACAAATAACCAAACACACACACCAGGACAGGCTTTTTCCACACCGACGCCCAGACACACACACACCAGGACAGGCTCTGCCCCACCGACACCCAAACACACACCAGGATAGGCTCTGCCACACCGACATCCAAACACACACACACCAGGACAGGCTCTGCCACACCGACACACACACATACACACACACACACCAGGACAGGCTCTGCCACACTGACACCCAAACACACACACACAACAGGACAGGCTCTACCACACTGACACCCAATCACAAACACCAGGACAGGCTTTGCTACACTGACACCCGCATCCGGAGGGTTTCCACAGACGGTTTCACTCAGCCTGCCTCTGGCAACTTTGCCACCAAAACAGCCTGCCTGTGGCAACTTTGCCACCAAAACAGCCTGCCTGTGGCAACTTTGTCACCAAAACAGCCTGCCTGTGGCAACTTTGCCACCAAAACAGCCTGCCTGTGGCAACTTTGCCACCATAACAGCCTGCCTGTGGCATCTTTGCCCCCCCTTACACATCCATGCTATCACACACACATATTCATTCAATTGTTCACAAATATTTATTCACTAATTCACAGATAATCATTCACTCATTCAGATATTCATTCATACATTGATACTCATTAATTCCCTCATTCAGATACTCATTAATTCCCTCATTCAGATACTCATTAATTCCCTCATTCAGATACTGATTTACATATACTCATTCACAAACATTCATTCACTCACTCCTTCACAGATACTCATTAATTCACTCTTTCATTCAATCTCACATACACCATACAGCCTCCCTCACCCCCTTACCTGAACCGATGATGCACGCGCCGCTCGCAGACTTCCGCGGATCTGCACAGGGGAAGCAGACGCACAGCAGGGTCATGTCCCCCTGGCCGTGGAAGGGACGCTGCTCGTGCGCGTCTGCCGGTCCTGACTGGGCCTATTTTAAGGTAGGGGCCTGGAGCTGCAGCTCCATTAGTCCCTAAGTAAATTCGGCCCTGGCTGGCCCGGCCGCGGCCCTGCTCCGGCCCGGTCCACCGGGCAAATGCCCGGTGTGCCCGATGGCCTGGTTATCAGTGTAAAATGATTTATATTCTAGTTTACTTATCTCTAAATTGTTGAGTTTTGCAAGTATCTACTGTGTTTGTGTGTATATGTATATATATATATATATATATATATATATATATATATACACATACACTGCTCAAAATAATAAAGGGAACACTTAAACAACACAATGTAACTCAGTCAATCACACATCTGTGAAATCACACTGTCCACTCAGGAAGCAACACTGATGGACAATCAGTTTCACATGCTGTTGTGCAAATGGGACAGACAACAGGTGGAAATTATAGGCAATTAGCAAGACACCCCCAATAAAGGAGTGGTTCTGCAGGTGGTTACCGCAGACCACGTCTCAGTTCCTATGCTTCCTGGCTGATGTTTTGGTCACTTTTGAATGTTGGCGGTGCTTTCACTCTAGTGATAGCATGAGACGGAGTCTACAATTCACACAAGTGGCTCAGGTAGTGCAGCTCATCCAGGATGGCACATCAATGCGAGCTGTGGCAAGTGGGTTTGCTGTGTCTGTCAGCGTAGTGTCCAGAGCATGGAGGCGCTACGAGGTGACAGGCCAGTACATCAGGAGACGTGGAGGAGGCCGTAGGAGGGCAACAACCCAGCAGCAGGACCGCTACGTCCGCCTTTGTGCAAGGAGGAGTAGGAGGAGCACTGCCAGAGCCCTGCAAAATGACGTCCAGCAGGCCACAGATGTGTCCACTCAAACGGTCAGAAACAGACTCCATAAGGGTGGTATGAGGGCCCGACGTCCACAGGTGGGGGTTGTGCTTACAGCCCAACACCGTGCAGGATGTTTGGCATTTGCCAGAGAACACCAGAATTGGCATATTCGCCCTGGCGCCCTGTGCTCTTCACAGATGAAAGCAGGTTCACACTGAGCACATGTGACAGACGTGACAGAGTCTGGAGACGCCGTGGAGAACGTTCTGCTGCCTGCAACATCCTCCAGCATGACCGGTATGGCGGTGGGTCAGTAATGGTGTGGGGTGGCATTTCTTTGGGGGGGCCGCACAGCCCTCCATGTGCTTGCCAGAGGTAGCCTGACTGCCATTAGGTACCGAGATGAGATCCTCAGACCCCTTGTGAGACCATATGCTGGTGCAGTTGGCCCTGGGTTCCTCCTAATGCAAGACAATGCTAGACCTCATGTGGCTGGAGTGTGTCAGCAGTTCCTGCAAGAGGAAGGCATTGATGCTATGGACTGGCCAGCCCGTTCCCCAGACCTGAATCCGATTGAGCACATCTGGGACATCATGTCTCGCTCCATCCACCAACGCCACGTTGCACCACAGACCATCCACAACCTCATCAGGAGCATGCCCAGGTGTTGTAGGGAGGTCATACGGGCACGTGGAGGCCACACACACTACTGACATTGTGACTTGTTTTAAGGACATTACATCAATGTTGGATCAGCCTTTAGTGTGGTTTTCCATTTTGATTTTGAGTGTGACTCCATATCCAGACCTCCATGGGTTGATAAATTTGATTTCCATTGAGGATTTTTGTGTGATTTTGTTGTCAGCACATTCAACTATGTAAAGACGCAAGTATGTTACACGATTAGTTCATTCATTCAGATCTAGGATGTGTAATCTTAGTGTTCCCTTTATTATTTTGAGCAGTGTATATATATATATATATATATATATATATATACACAGAAATAAGAACACCAAGCTTAAGAAAACCATTAAATCATCAAAGTCACTACAAAATGTTTCCAGACACCATCCAAGAGACTGGCACTGAAATCCATTTTACCATATTTTATACGATGTGCTAGGAGGCAGATACCATAAACATTCACAGAACTCCTCCAAGCACAGTCCTCCCTTCATAGGGCGGTAACATTGCTGCTGCAAGAGACATTAAACATTGCATGCTCTAAAAATTCACTAACATAAAGCTCAGCTGGAAAGACTATAAAGGTATGGTAAACTTTTACATATGGCTACAGGTCGGACACAGAATATACAGTATGCATATTGTGGGCTTTATTTGTTTATGGGTTTTATTATGGTTTTTTTCATAATAAAGAACATAATGTCCAACTAGTTAGTCTACTTAATTCTAATACATAGATGGAAATGTATTTGATGTAAGAATGGTGTGATTATAGATATACCTATATTTTTATTACGTTGTCCTTATTATGTTTTTTATGTAATTTTAGTTTTAGGCTGCATTCTTACACTTACCACAGACATTAAACAATTCAGCCATAAGCTAGGGATATCTTTTTCTATTCCAGATGTACTGTTTAAGTAAAACTTTAGAACATTTTCCACCTAATGACATACAAATCTAAATACTACACAATACCTTAATAAAACACAATTTCAGCATGTAGAGCTCTGGTAGCTCACATTTATTTATCAATTGTATTTTCCAGTAACTGAAAAAGTTACATTATTAATTAAAATATTTAACTTTTAGATGAACAATGCTTTCTATTACTCCTGTACTTTATATAAAAACACTTGCCTTTAAATAATTTTCAGTTGTTCATACCAGAATACTCTGATTGAAATGTTATTCTTACATTATTTTTAAATATATTTACGATTAAATATTTTAACAACCTTGTAACCTTGATAGGAACATACTTTTACAGAGAAGTTTCTGCCACACCCTTAAGAACACAACATTTTATGGCACTTCTCTTTTAATAGTCTGTATAAAATAAATAGATCTCAATGATCAACCTTGAAATATAGCAGGTATATTAGGCATTTAATTGATCATGTACAGCAATGTTCTGAATACATTTATTATCGAGTAAGCAGTTTAAGAATGATAAATGCTAAAGCACATAGAACCCTATTAAACAAATGCTGAAATTAAAATAAATATGCAATTTCAATTAACATGGATTTTAAATGGAAATCATTTTTCATAATTTTGTTTGAGTAGATTGTGCTGTTTTTACGCGTACAAGTATGTTATTCCGGTAGTGTAAATTGAAGGAAAAGAAATGAATACTGCAATAAAATATAATACCTTTTTATTGGACTAACATTCAATTTTAAGGGCAAGCTTTTGAGGCTATCAACCTCTGTTTAGCAAGTATTGCTTTTGACTTGATAAAGGGAGGTTGATACTCTTAAAAGCTCACCATTAAACTGGAATGTTAATCCAATAAAAAAAGTCTTATTTTATATAACTGCTGTTATGGTACTGGTTTAACACATTCTATGTTTTCTCCATAAACAATATATAGAGAAATATTGGGAAGAATATATATATATATCTTGATAAAAGCCCCATCAAGTTTACATCTGTGGTACCTACTATGTGACAACAAATAGTTTTTCATCTCCAGCAGAATATATATTCTAATTGTAATTTGTAAATATTTTAAGTCATTTGAAGCAAATATGCTAAGCTTTACAAATATGTTTTCTGGTTGATGTACAATAATTCATGTGCATTTTAATCATTTTGTAAGCATCTGATTTTCTGAGACCTGTGAAAACTCCCAGATTGCACTTTAAGAGACAACGGGATGTGGTTCATTAATATGCATTGGAGTTATTTAAGATGAAACATTTCACCTCATCATCTTAATTATGAGGTATGAAGGGTCAACCCTGATGAGATGGGCAGAACTGACCATGAATATATGTCACCTGACATTGTTTAGTATGCAGTATGAGGAGTTTATAAAAGAAAATTCCATGGGTCACATCTACTATATAGAGACTGGTCTGTACAGAGCCGGCCTTAGGTGTTGTGGCGCCCTGTGCGGACTACTCCTCTGGCGCCCCCCCCCCTCACTACCCCCCCCTCTGCCCCTTCAAACTACCCCCCCTCAAACTACCCCTCCCCTCTGCCCCTTCAAACCAACCCCCCTGCCCCTTCAGGCTACCCCCCCCCTCTGCCCATCAAACTAACCCCCCCTCTGCCCCATCAAATTACCCCCCGCCCCTTCAAAGTACCCCCCCTCTGCCCCTTCAAACTATACCCCACACACACACACACACTTACCTTGTTACCGGAGTCCTGCGGTGAAAGCGGGAGGCATCCGTCTTCTCACTCTGCCGTGGTGCCGGCATTTCATGTTGAGCAACATGAGAAACCGGCACAGCGACGGAGTCACGGAGAGTAAGGGGCGCCGAGCGGTTGCTGAGAACTTCACGAGCAACCGCTCAGCGCCCCTGCCCGGGACTTAGATTAACCCCTTAATGACAATTGCCGGTCCTGGCACGGCACGGAAAAGCATGTGCTTTACGACAATTGACGTGCCAGGACCGGCACGTCTTTAAACGGGTGCAGAAAGCGATCTACTATCGCTTTCTGCACCCAAAAAGCGTTGCTGAATGCCTCGACCTCGAGGCATTCAGCAACGCCGCGATCGGCACGAAGGGGCCATCTCTGGCCCCTCCACGGGGCGTCAACATCCGCCATACTTTGTATGGCGGCGGACGCCCGTTTTAAAAGCGTTTAGGAGGCGATCGTCGACTTAAATGGTGTCGCTGGAATGCCTCGATCAGGAGGCATCCAGCGACACCAAACACTAACCTTTTGATGGGCTGTGACCGCTCCGGAGAGCGGTCACAGCCGCAGCTGCCGGCAATCTTCGCCATCAAGGAAGATGGCCGCCGTCCTGTAACAGGAACCACAAATTTTAAAAGTTCGCTAGATAGTCCAGACCATCTAGAGAACTTTGGCTCCACTTGCAGGTTGAATACAGGTACTGCATTCACCATGCAAGTCAATGGAGCCCAGCTTTCTAATCACAGTGTGATTAGTAAAAATAAATTAAAAAATAAAATAAAATTAATAATAATTGGAAAAAAATAGTAAAAAAACAGTAAAATGTAAAAATCATTTCCCACTGATGTCACTATCAGGGGAACCTCCAAGTTGAAAAAAAATTTTAAATTTTTTTTTAAAAAAAATAAAAAAAAATATATATATATATAAAAAATATATTTTTGTGAGCAAGTCCTAAAATTAGCATATTAGCTTAAAACAATTCTCGCATGGAAAGAGTTAAAATACTGGCATATTAAATGCCCGTGGGGTGTCTACTTTTAAAAAATGTATGATTTGATGGGGTAAATTGAATGGGCCAGGTTCAACAACGTCCCAATTAACACGGGGGGAAGGATGGCCACACATCTAATTTCCAATTAGAAAAATGCACACGTACCAAATGTGGCCTTTTAGTTCCCCCAAAAAATGACACACCCATGCATGTGGGGTATCACTGTACTCAGGAGATGTTGCTGAACACATTATGGGGTGTCGTGTGACAGCGGCATATACCAGGAGCTGTAAATTCATACATAAAGTAGGTGTGTGTGGGAAAAATACACACACAAAAATATTACTGCAAACTTTGAAAAAATGCTGGTGGTAAAATATGTGCATTCAAAGAGTTAAAATACCAGCATTTAAAATACCCTGTGGTGTCTAGTTTTGAAAAATATATGGTTTTGTTGGGCACACTGAAATGGCCTGGCTCAAAGATGTACCAAATAGGGCATGGGCAGTGGATCCCAAATGCCAAAGTTCAACATTGAAAAAAGCGCATGCCCCAAATGTGGCCCTTTTGCCCCAAAACAGCCAGGCAAAATCATTCATGTGAGGTATCGCTGTACTCAGGAGATGTTGCTGAACACATATTGGGGTGTTTTGTGATAGTGACATATACGAGAACATTTTAATTCATACCTGAATTAAAATGTGTGTGGAAAACCAAATGCAAAAAAATGACTACCACAAAGTTTGACAAAGACTGGTGGTAGATATGGTGCATGGAAAGAGTTAAAATACTAGCATTTGAAATACCCTGGGGTGTCTAGTTTTCAAAAATATATGGGTTTATTGGGCACACTGAAATGGCCCGGCTCAAAGATGTACCAAATAGGGCATGGGCAGTGGATCCCCAAATGCCAAAGTTCAACATTGAAAAATGCGCATGCCCCAAATGTGGCCCTTTTGCCCCCAAACAGCCAGGCAAAATCATTCATGTGGGGTATCGCTGCGCTCAGGAGATGTTGCTGAACACATATTGGGGTGTTTTGTGATAGTGACATAAACTAGAACATTTTAATTCATACCTGAAGTAAAATGTGTATGACAAAACAAATGCAAAAAAATGACTACCATAAAGTTTGACAAAGACTGGTGGTAGATATGGTGCATGGAAAGAGTTAAAATACTAGCATTTGGAATACCCTGGGCTGTCTAGTTTTCAAAAATATATGACTTGATGGGGTAAATTGCATTGGCCGGGTTCAAAGATACCCGAAATGGCACATGGGGGGAAGAATTACCAGATTTGGAAAAAATGGCTTTGAAATAGCAAAACGCTACCTGTACTTATTGCCCCATAATGGGTAGAAAAAAGCAAAAAAACATAAAAACATTGGGTATTTCTAAACTCAGGACAAATAGTAGAATCTATTTAGCAGGTTTTTTCATTACCTTTTATAGATGAGTAAAAGATTTTTCAACTAAAAGTTAGAAACAGTCATTTTTTTCTAAATTTTTCACCATATTTTATAATTTTTTTAATAGTAAATAATATGATACAATCAAAACAATGTCATCTAAAGAAAGCCCTTCTTGTCCTGAAAAAAACAATATCTAATGTGTGTGGGTTCAGTAAACGGGAAAGAAGAAAATTACAGCTAAACACAAGCAGCGCAGAAATGTTAAAAAGGCCATTGTCACAAAGGGTACAAAAAGTAAAATCAGCCTTTGTCTCGAAGGGGTTAAAGCATTGGGGTTTTTTTGTTTTGTTTTTTTTAAACTTTATTTAATATGAATGCTGTTAAATAAAGTTAAAACAAAACAAAAAAACCCCTGATGTTTTAAGTTAAGTCCCGGGCAGGCGCCCCTGCTACCATGGCGCCCTGTGCGGTCGCACAGGTCGCACACCCCTAAGGCCGGCCCTGGGTCTGTAGACCTCTCAGATGTGAAGCTACCATACAGATATAGAATTTGACAGCAGATAAGAACCAATCTGCCCATCTAGCCTACCCGTTTTCCCAGATGTAAAGACTTAATCAGTTCTTGGTCTCGTCTTGATTCAGGATAGCTTTATGTCTATCCTATACATGTATATGTATCCCTTTCCCCACCCTCAGGTATTTGCTGTGCAGGAGTGGTGTTCAGCCACATGAGATCTTTCCATGTGCATGAGCAGACTGCATGGGCAGCGCTGATCACAAAGCCACTGTGGCTATAATGTTCTCACCTTCGGACATTGAAACCAATGTGTCGTAACCACATTCTTATAGCTATGCTTATGTATATATTCAGGTGGTTGGTACATAATCTAACATCAGATTATTAGTCCATGTCATCTATTAAAGTGGAAACGCAGATCATTTCTACTTTGTGATCAGCCTGGTTCATGCCTGGTATTACAGCCCATCTTTACACTGTCCTGTACAAAATGCGTGATACACCTATCAACCATAACATTATGACCACCTGCCAAATATTGTGTAGGTCCCCTTTTTGTTGCCAAAACAGCCCTGGCCTGTCGAGGCATGGACCCCAGTAGACCTCTGAGGGCGTGCTGTGGTATTTGGCACTAAGACATTAGCAGCAGGTCCTGTAAGTTGCGTAGTGGGGCCTCCTGGTGCCATTTGTCCTCCAGGTAAGCGACACACATGCACCTGGGCATCCACATGAAGAAAACATGATTTATCATACCAGGCCACCTTCTTCTATTGCTCCGTTGTCCAGTTCTTATCCTCACATGCCCATTGTAGGTGGTTTCGGCAGTGGACAGGAGTCAGCATGGGTACCCTGACTGATCTGCAACTATGCAGCCCCAGTGTGATGCACTGTGTGATCTGACACCTCTATATCAATTTGAGGTACAGTAGCTTGTCTGTTGGATTTGACCACATATGCCAGCCTTTGCCCCGCTATGTGCATCAATGACCCTGTCGCCAGTTTACCGCTTTTCTTTCCTTGGACCACTTTTGATAGGTACTGACCAATGCAGACTGGGATCACCCCACAAGAGCTACAGTTTTGGAGATGCTCTGACCCAGGTGTCTAGCCATCACAATTTGGCCCTTGTCAAAGTCGCTCAGATCCTTACGCTTGCCCATTTTTCCTGCTTCTAACACATCAACTTTGAGGACAAAATGTTCTTGCTGCCTGATATATCCCACCCACTGTGATAATGTTATGGCTTATCGAAGTAGTTCTGTGCATTGAAGTGGAATGCAACAGGTAGGCAGCCCTAAAGTATGAAGTTTCTTATGATAGATTTTGCCTTTGTTTTGCAGTCAACAGTCTGGATTAAAGAAACATCAAAAAGAAGCAATCATCATGCTACTAGCACCATAAATTTGTTTATATTTCAAAGTCCACCAAAAAAGCGGCATAATAAATATATACCTTTTTGTGTATTGTCTTTCTTTCAGTGGATGATATTTAATCCAATCAGGTCCTCAGTAAGTATTAATCTCCATTGTATGCTGGAGTAAGGATTTGCTAGGTAAATATTAAAGTTAAGTATATGCATAATAGATGGGTGCTGTCACCTAGAACATCTTGATAACAGAATGGCAAAGAAAATAATAAGAAATAAATTATAATTTGTCACAGGGGCTTACCCCCTCTTAAAATGTAAAAACACTCACAAAAAAATCAATGTGTGCAAGAATAGACTTCCCTGCTTTATCACAGCATTTATCTTCCCTTACTGCATCCCATGGACTTGGTTACTTGTTCTCTGGTGATCTAGTAAGGTGTTTTCATGAGGTGATACATAATGACACTCTGCAAAGTGGATTTGTAGGAGATGTTGAGTGCCAGTGCGTGGCATCACAGGGGCTCAACGTGTTACAGCACAGACTTGTCACACAGATAGAGCAGAGTACAGACGCACACAGACCTATGAGTCTGTAACGCAGTTGCAGGTCTGAAAGTTACCTTCTTGACGCTGGAGGTATGGCACCCAGGGTTGACCTTAGGTGATAGGATACCCTGTATGGGCCAAGCCTGTGGCCCTCACACCCAGAGTCCATTTTGTCCCCTCCTTCACTGTGCTACACCCCTCTTTTTGTTCCCCCATGTAGTTCAGATATAGATCAAATAAATAACACAAAGAATCATAACATTGCAGGTATAGAGCAACTAAATAACACACAAACCTAGCCTTGCAGGTATACATCAATTGAAAAATCACATGCAAACTCAACGTTGAACCAAATAAATAATGCATGGATTGGAAACCCTAAATTGCAAGCATAGATCACAGGTCACATACCCCAAAGGCAAGCCCTGGCACCCATATTGCACACATGGGATTTGCTCAGCACCCAAACTACACACATAGCACTTGTCCCAGCACCCAAATTACATCCACGGGACTTGCCCAGCACACAGATTACATCCACAGGACTACATCCCCAGCACCCTGATTGTGTCTACATATTTGCATTCCCTTAGACATACTTGTCCTAACACACAAGCACTTTCAAAACACAAACACACGCTCTCCCCTTTCTCCAAACTTCTCACATTATCTCTGCTCTTTCTGTCCATGTCTCTCCTTTCTTATTACCCCATTTATATTTCCCCTTCCCTCTATCTCATCTCTCCCTTTTCTACCTCTTGTAATCTCTCTGCTTTTCTTTGACCTCCTTCTCATATCTGTTCCTCTTTATCTTTTCACAGAAATACTACCACCTACAAACTGGGTGCCCAAAGGTTACCAAACATTAAATTGATAGTATTTCCCATAGATATTAGACCAACAGAAACAGCAAATGAATCCCTTGGGAATATAATGGCAATATATAAATTAATAAATTATAATAATATTGAAACCCTGCACATCTGCAACAGGCATGCAAGAGATAGAAAAGAGTTCTTACCCTTACAGTAATAGTGGTTAAAAAACATTTATATACTTCAGCAAATGAGTACCACAAACTTTAAAGTACACATAAAAATCGATTCACTGACATAGTATTTACAATCTGTATTATGCCTATTTGTAGTTATTAGTAATAATAATATTATTTTAGTTGGTGCTAAACATATATCTTAAATATGAAAGATTCCACAGAATAAATAAGTCCATTTGCCTCTATCACAATGTTATGTGATAACGTGAAATATCCTTAAAATGCTGGTGGATATTAAAGAGGCATCTCACCTTCTTTAATTTTTGGTATCACATTAAAAAAAGATGTTTTCAAAAATATGTTGGTTTTTGTTTTAAAACATCTGTCATGTGCTATAGTGCTATCATCTTAGCCACATCTACTAAAGAAAAAGCTGTCACTGACAAGATTCTATGGAGAAAATATTATCAGTATAATCTCATCAGTTCCACGCTGTGTAGCTGAATGGCAGAAATAAAATGTGGTCACCCTAGCCCATAATGGTAGAGGCGCTGCTTTCATGATGTCTATGCCCCCAAATGGCTTGTCTGCGTCATATTTGCACCCAAACAGCTTATCTGAGCCATCTTTGCTACCAAAAAAAAAAAAAGATGAGTAGAAAAGAAAATACCGGTGGTGCAGAGGGGGCTCATCTGGGTAGGGGGCTCCAGACCATTTGTTTTGTAAGGGGCACAAAAACTACTGATGCTGGCCCAGGAAATGGCAGAATAAGCAAATGCACATTTATATGGTGTGCTGTGTGCATATGTGCCGCAAAGGTCAAACGGGAGACGCGCGGACTCTGCCTCAGTCTCCAGAAGTGTGAGTGTCACAGAGGATCAGAGAGTGCTCCAGTTTTCCAGGTAAACCTTCACTACTTCTAATGCATTATGCGTTATGGCTGCACCTTCAAGACTCTGCCCTTTGTAAACCACCCTCACCAACCCACAAAAAAGACTATCAGCGTTGTCACCCAAAATATTACACCTGGCTACAATGGTGACCATCAGGTCTACAGATAAAGACAGCTACTTTTCAAAATGAAATTAACACACATTAACCACATTTTCTGTTAAACTTAGATAATGTATTAATTGGATTTAATGCTTAAAGAAAGACACAAATAAACATAGCCTGCTTCTACAAAATATTATGTTTCCATTTCTACAGATTCTATGGAGTAAAATGTAATGAAATGTTTTGCAAAGTGAAAATTCTATGGGAAAAAGAGGGTGGTAAAAAGAGAAAGATGAGGAGAGCTAAAGAGAAAGGAGAGATAAAGAGAAATGGAGTGATTGTAGGTAGAAAAAGGAGAGATGAGAAAGAGGGGAAATTGAAATGGGGTAATTTACTTTTTATGAATTTTTTGGATTGTTACTTTTTTTTTTTTTACAAAAAAAAAACGTTTCACACCTTCTATTAGACAGCAATGATGCAACACTATAGTACAGAACAGTATCTATGCATTCTGTTCTGAAATAATAATAATAAATCCCATTTTATCGCCATACCTATAGGCTAACCTTAGTCATCATGGCTTGTTAGGACAGGCAATCAAGGGGTGCATGTAGATATTTCCCTGGGGTTTATTCCCTAACAGGAGAGTTGGTAGGAGAGTTTGGAGAAGAACAGTGCTTTTAACTCCCCTACTTCATTATTTATTAGATGTGCCAAAATAGCCAGGTTCTCCAGCAAGAAGATTTGAGCTTGCCTTGTACAATGCATAATTCACTGAGTAATGAGACACTGATGAAATCTCCCTTTAAATTAAATTAAAGGGAAATTTTCCCTTTAAATGAGGGTGTTTCCCACCGATGTCAGAGGGAACACCCCTGACGTCAGGGAGACATCCCACTGATGTCAGTTGGAACTCCCACCGACGTCATGGGACCGCCCGCTGACATCAGCGGCCAGTTCTGGCCGCATCCCGCAAGGGAAGGCTCGGGGTAGCCGGAGCCCAGAAGTTCCCAGGTATGGTCATAGGGACGGTTAAGTCAAAACGTTTGGGTTGTAAAAAAAGAGAGGAAGAGAAGAAGAAAATGAAAAAAGCAACTGTGAAAAACGAGGGATATATAACAGTATATGTATATGGAAAGGAGAGGAAAAATTTAGCGTGAGGGATAAAATGTTAGGTGTATATATGTGTGAAGGGTTTCAACTTCCTGCCCATTACTTTTCACATTAGTAAAACTGGCTTACAGAATTCAAAAATAATTTCAGGCAGCTGTGATTATAATGCATCTACTTCTGTTACGTTTAATATTAATACCAGACATAAGTGTCACTAAGGAAATAATTTAATTTAAAACTGTTTCAGAACGAATGATTGAAATCCCTTTCCATAAACTATACCTGGTAACCAGCTGAGACATGGTAAATGATTAATGATTTTGCAAAAAACTATTTTTTATGCAATACATCATTTTAAAAAAATACAGATGCATGAAATTAGAACATTTTCAGCTCATGTTGCATATCCTGTCTTTAAAACCTTATTGATAATATCTTGCAAAAACGCCATAAAAACATAAAATGATATTACCAATGTAGTAGGAACTTGAGAGCTGTGTATAAACACATGTAAAATAAATAATAAAAGTCAATGAACTGAAGGAACTCTATAACAATTGAAATAGCATTCACAGAGATATAATATAGATCCAGAATGCATAATGGACTCTTGTTTGAAATGAAGTATACTGTTATAAAAGGAATGTGTGCATACAGACACTGCCTTGCTGAACACTTTTAATATTTAATCATTGTACTCGTATCACCTAAATGACTTAAAATGTGTTACGTGATGAAGATTTCTAGGCGATAGATTTTGAGCTTTGATGACATCTGTAAATATCACATTCATACTGGCTCCAGTAAGTCTATATAACTCTAAGGCATACATTAGCATTGCTCAATGTCAGACTTCGAGGAATGCAAACATGCCACAATATTTGAAATCTCAAATAAAAATTAATTAAACAACTTGTTTTCAGGCTGAAATGCACAGAATCCAAGAAAGACATGTCACAAGCACAGAAATATAGGCATGAAGTATACAGTAGCTATATAACTATATAATTAATTAGAGATATGGGGCAAACATAATAGATTAGAGAAATAGTAGCCCCTTTTGTGAAGCTCTAGTTATTGGTTTCAAGCAACTTATGGAGTAGGCTCGAACTTTTTTTCCCCTGTTGTAGATGTTATTTCAATTTATGTCAATACCCTTTTGTAAGTGACATAAATAAAACATACAGAAATCATTTTTCTGTATGCCAATATCAGACTGCAGTCTATAGAGGAAACGGAGGATTTTGTAATAATAAAACCTGATGGCAAAAAACATATAAACTGTGAAGAACAGGGACTATTACGATGCATTTCATTTCTGGAAGGACTGGTCCTTGAGTTTCCAAATAGGCAAGGTGACCTGTTTTACCTGGTCCTCCCCCTTGTATATACTTACTTGCTTACATGAAGGAGAACCTCTTTGCGGTATCACCATACCAGTTCACATCATAGGCAACTACCTGGCTTACATATGTGATAGGGCTAGTCCTGCCTTATGTATAATTGTTAATACATCAGAAAATAAAACATAAGCTGTTTAAAACAAATTAAAAAACATATTTGTCAAAATAAAGACAGATGTTAATTAATGACAAGACATGCATTAACGTTTGAGAAAATTTAATATTTTACTAGTAACAACAACAACAACAATTAAAACAATGGTTTTTAAAAATTATTTAATGTTATTTTAACAATTAGGGCGGAATCCATTAAAAAGGGCATATTCACAATGTTAGAAAGTGCGCAACACATTAAATACAGTATACAGACATACACAAGAACACAAACACAAATGTTTTATAGCTTAACAATATATTTTATTTCACACAAAAGGAATGCTACGTCATGTGAATAAGCGAGTTGTGAATGTTGTTAGCGTATTTGTAGAACAGGTATGTTTATTCTCATTCATGTATATTCCACTGGCCGATTGAAAGCAACTAAAACAACAATTCCTTTCACACGAACGAATGCTACGTCATGTGAATAAGCGATTTGTGAATGGTGTTAGCGTATTTGTAGAACAGGTATGTTTATTCTCATTCATATATATCCCACTGGCCAATTGAAAGCAACAAAAACATCCACCATGCAAATACATTTTGTGCCAATACAGGCAGCAGAGTGTGCTGCATGTTTTAATGTATAATGATTCCATAACATTAGCTGAAGCTAATTCTGCAGTTCTCAAGCATCTGACATCTCCTTCATCAGTAAGCATCAAATCAATATATTTTAATGAGTTCCATTTTACATTTGTTAATAAAAACTGGTCGTATAACTCCATAGGCTATACTTTATCTATGATGTGTTCTGTATTTTCATAGCTGCTAAATAAGCTGCTTTAGATGCAGAGATCAGAAAGATCTAGAGATGCATGTACAGTGAACAATTGCCACGATGCTAAGCAATCTAGAAGGCTGGTTCATTTTTATGGGAACCATAGTCTACAGCAGCAGTAATGCCAATACAACCCCAGCACGGTACATACTTTAATATGCATTCTTCACTTATTTATTTATAAAAATATAAATAAATGAAAGATTTACCTGGTAAAAAGGCACTGTCCCCTTTGAATTTTGTAACAGCTTTGGCTGCTTGCAACAGTCAATTAATGGCAGGAAAGCACTCCCTCTGAAATCAACGGGAGTACTTCCAGCACAAAGGGGGGTCTATTTAGACTCCTGGGACGTATTGCGTGAGCCAGCATTGGAGTTGGCTGGTGGTATGTATGCATTTCTACCACAGTACAGTAGAATGAATGGATATATCTGCATTTGCAAAGCAAATAGCTGGGAGATTGAAGATTTGATGGATCCCTCTAGGTATTTGCATGCAAAAAACATACTACGTTAAATGTGACACTCATCTATCATATGCATTATACAGCAAGAGATTGCTGGAGTGTCCCTTTAATCTTGCATAATGAAAGCGCAATGTCACACTTGTAAACGCTAAATTCTGTATCAAAACCTGAGGTATGTTGTAATTAAAGTAAACAAGTAGCATCCCATAAAAGGGTTTAGTATTTCTGGATTAAAAACCCAGTATTCTCAAAACTCCAAAATCTTTTAATATAAAAGGACTTTTTTCAAATATATATATTGTAAATAGAAACTCTTTATATGATTTTAAAAAACATCTATATATGTATTAAAAAAAAACTAACTTTATAAAGATACATTTTCCATTATTTTGTTGTTACTTGCTGTAACATAATAAAATATATGTATAATTTTTACAAAATAACATGTTTAGTGTAGGACCCCAATACTACCGAGATAACTCTTCAATTGAATTACTAAATCAGAGATATCTAATTGAATCCTACATGCTCTACATTACAAAATGGTTAAAAAAATGTTTCATTTAAAAAAAAAAAAAGAAGGCATCATAGACTAGACTCAACTAATACACGGCACACTGGCCAATTAGGGCTTGTGTACTGATTGTCTGAATAGACACAACATACGGATTCATTTACAAGTGACATGTTTGGCTGCTTGATTACTATGCAGTCCTGTCCGGCACAAATTTGCTAAGAAGAATTGTAGAATAAACCCATAAGAGGAGCAGAGGAGGGCTCGGGACATTATATAAATATTGCCTAAAGTGTTTTTTTTACTCCGTGGGGGCAACTATAAAATTATTTAATAAGACTGGATGAAACTTACATTGTTATGCTACCAGAATTTTCTCAGGACCGCTTAACCTATAACTATTTAGTGATGCTATACATCATTTTAAAACGAAATCAGTTTTGGTTTTTGTAATCCTACAGTCATCGTTAACAATTCTCAATTGTCCACCCACAAAAACTAAATTTTTATTTTATAATGAATGATAAACGCTTGCAATAACTTCAATCAGAAGATATACATGTATATATATATATATACAGTATGTAATACAAAAAAAATGTAAAATGGATGTTTCAATGCATGTGTCTTTAATTAATCCAAATATTTGTGAAAAAGGGTGACATCGTAAGATTTGTTGATGATGAGGTATTGTATAGGGAGGTACGACAGTTTCCACTTATTATATTTGGGTCTATGCAGTAACACAATTTACTAGTTTATACCAGACCTTATGGAGTTAGAATCTATGTTTTTCATGAGAATGTGACAGTTATATGGTGGAGTAAGTTACGTTTGTCACATAGTTTAGCAGATACAACAAAATTTGTGTATGGTTGTTTTAATAAATTGTTATAAAATCGAAGGCACATTTTTTCCAAACAAGTATACAATATAATGTTAAAAATCTCTAAACTATTTAAAATTGCACAAGTTGTTTTCAGCAGGTTGGCAGAAGCCATATAACTTCCCCTGCTGGACGAAGGCTATATCCAATGATGCTGCACCAAGGCAGCATCCCAAGACCTACCTTACCTTCTCTTCTGATGGATACCTGCTTTGTGGAGAGTGTCAGAATATGACATCATATCCCAACATTCCACGTTAAATACTGTGGATGTCTGAACAGACATCTGCACTATAAGTGGGCTTGTTTCAGAGGAGATCTTCAGCCTATAGAGTGGTGCAGTGCATTAAGACTCTTAGTAAAAGTAGTACAGGGGCTTTCCCCTCCCATATCATATAAAACATGCTGGTTTGAAACATATCATCTTTTATACACACACAGCTATTAATAAGGATCTATTAATAATCTAGTGCTCTATTCAGACTACAACCCCTGTGCTACCCTCTTGCATGCACTTTCTTCTTAAAATAGGAATGGACTTGACAGCTGCGCTCTCCACCAACTCACTGCCCTAACTAGATAGCTAGCTGAATAATTTGCTGGTTCTCTGTTTCCAGAAAGTGGAACCTTTCGCTGTTTGGTTCTTGGCTAATTTAGAGAGAAGAATGAGGAAACGAGGTATTTACTAAAGATTATGACATTGGTAATTAAATATATATTTGTATAGTTTGATGGTTGTTCCAGAACATCAGCACTTTGCATCAGCATTTTGTTTAAATTCATTGCACTTCTCAAAGCCCCAACAATAAACTTTTTTTCTTTAGAATTACTATATACTATTAACAGATTATCTCACTAAAACGATAGGCACAGCTATTCACAATATACATATTTATGCTATTAATAAAAAATTATGCAGTTATAGCGTGTTCGGGTAAAGTATTTTGACATACATTTATGTATATACTAACAACCATTCTCACGATGTAAATAAATAAAAAATAATTCACATTTATGAATAGAGTACACATATGACCATAATTAAATAACCACATTATGATCTGCATGTAGGAACCATGGCACAATGTGGGAATATTAAAAACTTCACATTTTCCTGTGTGCATTGTTTGTTAAAAACAGTAGAGAATCTAATGCACACCATTTAAAAATTCTGACATGAAATAATTCAGCTAATTCACCAATTATCTAATATGATTAGATTTTGTGTCCTGCGCCAAACATGTTTTTTAAGTGTAAAACACCTGGTAATAATATGGTAAATGACCAGTGCTTACAGTGACATATAAATGTTGAATATTTAAAAAACAGACACACAAACACGCACATATATACATGCATACATACATACATACATGCACACTGAACTGTCCTGACTATGAAACTCACCAGATTATAATGTTTGGAATGCACTATTTAGACAATAATACTGTATATAAAGTGTTTTTTTTAGAATATGAGATAATATAATAATGTTTACATCTTATATTCAAGATACACGTGAATGTATTGTGGATGAGGTTAGATTCCCTTTTCTGTTGCAGATAGAGAAAATGGACAGATAGCCAGACAATATATTGTAAGTCTGCAAGACCTTGGACAATTATTGTCTTATGTTTGCTCATGTTTTTGCTAGTTTTGTATTCTACCATGATTATAGCCAAATGTAATAGGCTGGTGTTCTACAAATAAAATATAATGATAATTACAGATATATACAGCAATAACGCTTTACAGACATATATACATTACCAAAATGAATCAAGTGCTCATCCACATAGTACCCGTTTCAAACCCTATGCTGTTATGCTGGAGTAGCCCTGTTTGTTTTTGCCCAGTTTAGGTACTTTGGCATAACGGATGGCTATGGAATATATAGCCATGCTGTCTGAGTGAATGGACATTATTTCATTTGAGGTAGGTGTTTATTCAGCACTTACTGGATTTCTAGTTATGTATAGTGCACAGATTCAGATTTTCAGTTACTCATGTTTTTTTAGCACCAAAATGATTTAATGCGTGCCTCCCCATTTGTTGATTGGTCTCTCTGTCTATGAGATGGATTATCATGTGCACCTCTCACAGTAGAATATACTGATACAAGCTGTGTGTACCATGAAGAATAAGATAAATAATACTATCGTACCGATTTCCATGGTCCTAGATGCCATGCAGTATCAGCAGGGCATGCGTGTGTGTTACACTGTGCCACGTTTGGTGGTTTACTAAGGATCTCACAGTTTTGATCATTCAAAATCTGTCCACTTGTCAGCTGGCAAATCACTAATCTTGTTTTCATTCCACCGCCACAAGTTTTTGTACACTGCAAAAGTCAGGAAAAAGAATTGGGTATTACTTTTCACTCTCTGATACTTAGCTAACAGTTATTTTGTGTTACTGATTAAATTAACCCATTGACATGATGATAATAATAATAATGATGATGATGATTCATACAGATTACAAATGTTATAGCTTGTATATTAGAAAAAAACTCCATATTTTTCTAAAAATCACTGAACTGGATCTTTGGAGACATCAAGTTTCCCCTCCACAGTGACCTTGAAAAAAGAACTTAAGATTTGGTATTGTAGTTATTTGTAAACTTTGAATTCTACTGAAAACCAACAGAGCTGTAGTTGAGAGGCAAGGGGTGGCAGAAACTTATAAATCCATAATGGTTAGAAAAAGGGGCAACAGCTCTGCATCCACTTTTACCAATGGTATTTGTGAAGGAAGTAGAATCAACAGGTAATGTGTGAAAACTAGCCACCCAAACAGTACATGGGAGAGAAACCTCAAAGTCTCCCAGGAAGTCTTGCAGTCACAGATATTCCACTCTGGGACAGTCTATGATACCTGCTTGCTTTTTTAATTTATGGCAAAAATGCTACTTGAGCGTGCTGGAAAACTAATTTAAAAAATAAAACAGGACTTTTAAATTGTTAGGCATGTAACTGTCTCAGCCTACAGAAAACTTAAAATGGAACGTTATATGTGCACTCTGGCTTACTTTGGTTGCTACACCGAACCAGTTCCTGACCTTCTAAAGGTTTGAAAGTCTGTTATTATTATGAATGACAACAAATTCAGTTATGGACATAAAAAAGATCTAATTCCTCTTACTTCTCCCCAAATCCCATGATTCCACCTGGGACAAGTTCCAGAGTCACAACGCCTTGTTTCAGCAGGTTTAGCTTCCTGGTCACAGAAATTACTACTTCTTCCTTCTTCATCTTGACATACCACAACCCTGTGCTCAAAACCACCTGAGCATGTGCTTGAACACTAACAAAAGAGATAACAAAGAAGACATATACAATATGTAACCTAAGTGCACAAAACCTATAATGTTTTTTCAAGGCTAAATATGCTCTTGGACAGGAAAGATCCAAAATTAGTGTTGTGAAGATAGAGAGAGTGTTGTGAAGATGAGCACAGAGTATTGTGAAGATAGACAGACACAACCAAAAGTTGATTAGCAGATACTTGTAAGATATTGCTTACTGCTCCCCAAGGTCCAGTTCTCCATTGAATACCATGAGTAATAGGCTTGTTTCTTTGGTTGATGTTGTCAGGCGTATCATATCCTCTAAATGTAGGTTTATTATCAGGCTGTTGGGCTCTTGCATCATGATTACCAGGGTTCTGGTTGTAGGTTTTACAAGGTCCCATATTACACTCTTGTTCTTTAATTGGCTGGTTGTCAGGATCACAGTTCATATCCTCAATCATTCCCTCATAACCGACACAAACAACCTGTCGCATTACCTTTCCACGACCGCAGGTTACTGGGCACTAGCCAAACACAGGGACATATAATTAGGGGTTTATATTTTTTAAGTATGGATATTATTTATCATGATGAAAGAAAACATTAATAAGGCTTACAGGAGACCAGTCCCCAGACTGCCATTCTCCACATGGAGTAAAACAGCTAGAAACCTCAGCAGGCCGTGGTGAATGGGCACAGGAGGATTCATCTGCAACTCCACCAAACATATCTCTACAGCTCACATAGCGAGCACGGTTACCACTTCCACAAGAGGCAGAGCACTGAAACAAAAATACATATTCATATGTTCATCCTGTTTATGCAGATGTCTTACAGAAAATGTTCGCAGACAATATAATGCTATTACCAAAGTTTGTTACAAGGTCATCTGATTGTGTGCTGTCATTCAGCATTAAAAAGGTTTCCAACCAGGGGCGTGACTAGAAGAAACCACAGGGCCCTGGTGTGAAAATTGCCCCGGGGCCCCCAGCATGTGTCCTGGCAGCTCAATTAAATGGTTTGGACCAATAAAACTTGTATTTAAAGCAAGGATTTACCAATGTAATGATATATTTGTGGCCCTCAAGGGTTGGAGTCTGGAGATCAGCACCCATGCTGTAGGGTGTATTTTTTCATAAACAAAACATTGTTGCTAGGGACATTGTATTAAAATGCCATCATTTTAGATTCTAGGGTCCTTAACTTCTGTATCTGTAAAAGCGTTTCTTCTTGGGTAATTTTAACAACCTAAACTATGAACTTTATAGAAAATGCTAAGCTAGACAGAGAGGCTAGGCATATTTTGGTATTTTAGATGGCTGTATAGAAAAGTACAATCATGTAAATGGGAATTGGCATAGTTGTAGAGAAGAAGGGGTCTGCATTGCCTACATATGTCATGTACATATTGTTATATACACAAATAAGGTTGGAATACAGCACTCAATTGTGAAATGGTGCACAAGCCAGGGCTGGAGAAAGACCTGTGTGTTGAAACGTTGTCTGTGTGAAATAAAACCTTATTTGAGTGCTGAGCCTTTGCTTTTTTATTTTGTACATATTGTTATAGTGATAACAATTATAGTGACATATTTTTATCTTTTATAATCAGTGATGTGACATGTCATAACTTTGAATTATTAGATTAGTTTAAGGCGTAAGGAATCCCATTATAATAGGAACCTCCTCCGTTTAGGAATATAAAGGCAATGTACATGTTAGAGTAATAAAATATGCTTGCATTTTGTTTTTAGCAACATTATTGAGTTTTGATGCAAGAAAAATAAGTCAAAGGTTCAGGTATAAGCAAAAAACTTGTGGTATCTCCATATATTTCAAAGATTTTGACGGTTAAGCCACAGAAAATGTATGTATGAACTTTTTTTATAAAAAATCTTGAAACCCGTGTTCAAGGACATTTCTTGCTTTGCAACGTCTGTATACATGTGTTGAATGGTACCTAACATTGTACTTAAAGATATTATCCAAAAAACACAGATATTGTTTAAAACATTATCCAACTGATGAATGACCTTATCAAATGACACAATATTGCTTGCCACATGATACAAGCAACATCGAAAGTAAAACTGGTCTAGTAAACAAATATGTGACACTTACTTGAGTCCATGAACCATATCTCCACTGTGTATTTTTTTGCATTTGATTACCAGGAGGTAATGTAGTTGCATGGTAATGTACTTGGCACGAAGACCTTTCACAATCCTGCATACAGAGAAAAAAAAACAACTCTATATAACACTAAGTATATGATTCCTGATAAAAAGCAAAGGCAATTTTGACAGCTTCTAGGCCCTCTAACACTCTCCAAAAATGCCATAAATACACAATTTTCAATTAATAAAAGAAAAAAGAAAAACAATGACATCTACATACATGAAGATTGTACAAAATACTTTTAGTCTGAGAAATATACCTGGCTATCTGTGGGCCGAGTAGCAGCGTTGCATTCACGTTCATCCAGAGTTTCCCCATGACTCCCAAAGACACATTTTACTTTGCGTAGCTGATATCCATGTCCACACGTCACAGAACACTGTGCAAAAATATTATTTGGAATTATGCTACTCATAGGCTTGCAAGCATATATTTTACATACAGGCGAAAATAAAAGGTTGAAATACAAACTACCCACAACTCGTGCTTTTTTGTTTTCGCTCAGGTTAAAGTACCTGAACTATCGTACAGTATCTCTCATTCTGCTCCCTGCCATTATGTGCCTTGCTAATGTCTTAGAGCACAGGGCTAGTGCATCATGACTTGCTGCCTGAGTTCAAATGTAATGTGCAGACCATCAAGCAGTAGGAAAAGATCTGTCCTGGAGGCAGCAGTGATATCACTGCATCCCGTTACACCACCAGAAACACTTGCAAACTGGCTACATCCCACACTTGCGCACAGCGGTAAAGGAGAAGAGGATGTGACTTCATATTATCATAATAATAATAATAGGCCTCCCCACCAAAAAATATGAAGTCACATGTTGCTTTAAGCAAATAAATTCATGCATGTAATATAATTTACATGAACATGTTTTGTTTAATGCCAGCCAGAGATTCTCTTTCGTTACAATGGTATTTTCATTATCTTATGTGAAAATCTGGCCAAAATGTTTCTTTTTCACTTACTGGTCCCCAGGCTTCTACTTGCCACGATGCACATTCTTGAAGTTCACAGTGTCTGACTGATTCGGGCTTGCTGTTTGGGTCACAATAATTGTCTTTAAGTTGTTCATCATTCACTTGGCATGATACGTGTCGGTGCTTGAATCCCTTTCCACATGTCACATGGCACTAAAATTTTATTTTTGTGCTGTTAGTCTAGTCATCACATAAATCAGTATTCTTTTATACATGTGTGTATGGTTTAAAGGGGTTAATTCATCAAGTCCCAAATTGTGGCCAGTGATGTAGGTAGCAAAAAAGATCTGTGATGTGTCACAGAAGACATGTTGAATACTCGTTTCAATGAGGACTAAACACCAATGGTGAAGTGTAGCAAACTGAGGTTCAGTTTAAATAAGATCAATGGACAAAAAATATTTTTTAGGACACATATTTCTTAAGAATACAAAATTTTAGTCATTTCAGAAGATGTCAGGGAGAAATCCTAAACACGTGGGCAGTGAAAGGCTTTCAAAGACCAATTTTGATAACCCTGAACATTTGTTAGGCGTTTCCTATTAAATGTTGCAAATTCTAAAAGCAATCTTAATACATAATTATCATGCAATACATGCCATATCTATTTTCTAATTGTTAAGCTAACAGGTGTATTTTAACGATGGCTCCTTTTTGTTAACAAATACAATCATATTACATATTTCATAGTGAATTATATTACCTTCTGTGTGCCAAGTAAATTTGCCCTCCTTTGTCCTGGTCAAACCTTACCTCACTCCATTCACTTGTAGTCCAGACAGGGCATGTGTGTTCACTGCAGCTCTGGGTCACAACCTTGCGGTGTTCACTGCATTCTCTATCAGCCAAGCGACGGCCAAAGTTGTTCATACAATAGGCTTCTCTTACTTGCACCCCTCTCCCGCAGCTTTTAGAGCACTAAAACGCATATGTGTTCAATAATGGATTATTTAGAATAGATGTTTATTTTACTATATTTGTATAACTCCTGGATAGCCTTTGCATTTAAAGCCCAGTTTGTTCAGTAATGTTTGTACATAGCTGCGGTGAATTACCTTGTGAGACACTGGTTCCATTCCCAACGTATTTGCACTTCATTAAAAAACATTAATACATTTTGGGGGGTTTTCATTTATAAATGTGACATTTTTGTTAATGCAATCACACAAGCTTTTAATTTTATTTAGTTAAAAAAATAGAAATGCTTATGTTAGTTATTCTTCCCCAGCTTTGGCATTTGCCATTATCTTGTAAACCAAACTAAGGTACACTGACCTGAGACCATTCTGTATAATGCCAGCTTGCCGAGAGGCAGTCACCATTGCAACGTTCTCTGTTTGTAGGTTTAGGGAAACTGGCACAAAATTTATCTCCTACTGGAGTACTTGTCCCTTTTGCAGATGAGTATTTCATACAGCGTATATCTAAAGTTCGAAGGCCTTGTCCACACTGTGACGAACACTCACTTTTACCAGCAACATACCACCTAGGGACAAAAACAGTTACATTGATGTACATGCATTTTTTTTTCGTTAAAATTTCAGCTTAATCTGCCCTGGATCATTTAATTTACCTATGTGCAGTAGAATCATAATGTCAAAACCTGGTAAAGTGAGAAAAATTACTTTACCATTACTTTCTCTAGGACTGATGTAGAGCACCATTTTATATGCTGCTGTATGAATAAATAGTAATTCGTTAATAAGCATTTTTTCTGATAAAAGTGTGCCCTTTTTAAATGTACTAAATGCTGAAAAATGGAATGAAACGACCGAAAGGCTGTGAAGGGCTGGCATCTTATGGTCTGAGGAGCAAGTGGCCCCCTCTCCCCCTCCATCTCGTACCAATCACCCCTACCTCCTGCAACCCCTCCCATGCAAATAAAAACCCCAAAACACGGCTCGGCCACATCACATCATGCTAGGTGACCCTGCCTTCCACAGCAGGCTAGCCCAGTGTTAAAGGTCACACTGGGGCCTCCTTCCTGAAATCAGACCAGCCTGTCCCTGCTAAGACATATCATAAAATGTGGCCTGCCTGCCTTAAAATTTACCTTAACTGACATTCGCCATTACATTGCTCCGTCACTGATTCTGGGCGAGGCAGATGTTCACATCTCTGGTCTGAAACCACAAATCTGTCACTTCTTCGAAGACACAAATTTTTTCTTTTTCGCATGCCTAAAAAAAAGGTTTAATAAATAATTATTTATGGGATTGTCAACAACAATCTGGTGTTTTTATTGAATTTCAGGAGAAAAATAATTAACGAAATGATGTATTTGCTAAAATAATTTATGGTATACACATCGGCAAACACAAGCATTACCTTGACACATCTTGTTGCAGGACTGCCAAGGCCCGTACGGATCCCATGCAAACTGTTCATTTTTATCTTCAATAGGGATATTAAAAGAATACTGTACATCGGGGCTGTATAAGTTTCCCACACACAGCACCTGAAAAAGAAAGCAATAGGCGCAGAACATACATCATGATTAAATCTCCAAGAACTGAGGAGGGATATATGCTGTCATTGCATTTGATGATACCAAGAATGGCATTACTAATCTAGCAAAGTTTACGTAATATGGTATTTTGCAAACACACTGGAAAGTGATGCCTGTATAAAAGAAATATACATATATATATATATGTTATACAACTGGTTTATTTACAGTATCTCACAAAAGTGAGTAGTGTACTCACTTTTGTAGCCAATTATATAATAAAATATTTACAAAAATGTGAGGATACTGTATTTGGCTCTGAATAAATAATACCAATGAATTAAAAAAAGGATTACCTGCAAAATTAGCTCTTCTTCCAAACGGTCTGTGCTGTTTATTCGTTCAATTATGCTGTCTGAACCACTATACTCAAATGTGGCACCTCTTATAATAATTTCCCTTTTGAACATGGTCACAACAAAGTTGCCATTGAGGAAGAAGTTTCCTTGGCTGTCAGATAATGCTGCAATAAATATAAAGAACACAAAATTAATATGTATCTGTAAAAAGTGAATCAGAATGTAAAAACTTATTTTTTACATGCTTGTTGCATGATGATATAGCAGCATTTATGCAATTTTTCCTACATTTGGAAAATTTTCTAAAAAGCAGAAACCTCAGGCTGATTTTATTCTTTCATCTGAAGGCTTAGTCACCAAACATCAACATTTCACATAAATAAAGTATTATTTCTGGGAGCAGTTTGGTCATTAAAAAGTACTAGGAGTGGTGTTCTAAAGCTGTAGTAGCAGAGTAGGTGGAACAGTGCCTCTAATGCTCTTAAAGCAAGTATGCATTAAAATACAGATACCAAGCTTATTTTTACTTGGTAAAAACGCACTTTTTAAAATGAAAGTTTACATTTTCCTTTTTTTTCCCCAGAGATAATGCAACAAATTATTTTTCCTCAATTTTAACAGTATGTGCAAACCTTACACCTGCGGCCTCCAGAAGGTAGCTCACAAGCTAATGGTAGTTCTACAGCTGCAGCAGCACATCCCTCAAGGGACCGAAACACTCCATGCCTCCCTCCTTCCACAAGGGGGTATTTTATTTAATGTTTAAACATTTTGCTTAATACCTTGAATTCCACTTTATTTCAATAAAATTGTGCAGTTGTCCCCAAAACCATTAATTCTTCATAACTAGATCTGCCTTATACTTTACACAATAAAGTATGGACAAGAACAAATCGGTAGCATTGTGATAATTGAAAAAATATGATGCACTCCACAGTATACATCTTTAATGCATCATGGGTAAAATGCAGACATCCCAACTCTCCCAAAAGTTCTGGGAGTCTCCTGCATTTTGATAGCGGCTCCCTGACGCAGGCAAACTACAACAGACATCCTTGAAATAGAGCAAGCGTGAGTTCAGTTATGACCATTGACGTCTCTCACTCACAAAAAATTGTGCTAAGGTGTGCCTGGGCTCTGGTCCTTCTCTGTGGTGCATCCTGGTTGGTCTCTCTCTTTGTGCTAACTAACCTAACCAAGAAAACTGTACATCTCATAGAATATTTTACCATGTAGTAACATGGTATATACGCACATATATACAGTATATATAAAAACAGAAAGTACACCCTATTTGAATTCTATGGTTTTACAAAGAAAGAAAGCCAAAATGGAGAAGCCATGTGTGAAAAACTAAGTACAATTGCTTGCAGAACCACCTTTAGCAGCAATAACTTGAAATAATTGTTTTCTGCATGACAGTATTAGTCTTTCACATCATTGTGGAGAAACTTTGGCTCTTCTTTACACCCTTGCTTCGTTGAGTTTGCGGGCATTTGTTTATGCACAGTTCTCTTAAGGTCTCCCCACACCGTTTTAATTTGGTTGAGGTCTGGACTTTTGACTGGGCCATTACAACATCTTGGTTCTTTTCGTTTTCAGCCATTCTGTTGTATATTTGCTTGGGATCATCGTCCTGTTGCATGACCCCATTTTGGCCAAGATTTAGCTGTCAGACTGATGGCCTCACAACTGACTCTAGAATACTTTGATATACAGAAGAGTTCATGTCCTGGTGCTGCAAGTCCAAAACATCACCCCTCCACCACCATGCTTGACAGTTGGTTTGAGGTGTTTGCACTGATATGCTGTGTTCGGTCTTCGCCAAATGTGGCAAAGTGCATTATGGCCAAACATCTCCACTTTGGTCTCATCTGTCCAAAGGACATTGTTCCAGAAGTCTTGTTTGTTCAAACTTAAGCCGTACTACCATATTCTTTTTAGAGAAAAGAGGTTTCTCCTGGCAACCCTTCCAAATAAACCATACTTGTCCAGTCTTTTTCTAATTTTACTGTCATGAACATTAATATTTAACGTGTAGAGTCCGAGACGTAGTACTTGTTTTTTTTGCAATGCTTCTGAGCATTTTCTGACCTTGGGGTGAATTTTCTGGGACGTCCACTCTCGGGAAAATTGGCAACTGTCTTGAATGTTTTCCACTTTGCATAATCTTTCTAAATGTAGAACGATGGACTTTACTTAAAGATATTTTTATTGGGTTTTTGATCTGTATAAACATTTGATCCATGTATCACAATATATGGGCTTTGGTGGTACACAATTGTATGTCTTATGTCACAATAAACAGTATGATTATACTATATATATATACATATATATATATATATATGCTCCCTCTGCCCTTAACTGTTGAGGACCAGCTCTAAATAATCGATCATTGGTCATAGGAAGTCAGGCCACAGATCTGTGCTTGTATCATATGTACAGTTCAAAAGGATGAACAGGGAGAACCAGGTAACCAATCACCAGCCACTTTGCATGTATAGAGCACAAGACAAAATGCGTGCATGAAAACAATACATCATAGAAAAAAGAAAACAAACCAAATAAATTCAAGGGCATCCAATTTTCTCTTAGCAGCCATCAAAAGCCAGTTAGTCCGTGTAGTAAACATTTAAGGTAGCATTTGCAACCCACCCTGTCACTGTGTCACCCAAAGTCTGGTTTAAAAGTTAGGTAGTACCAGTACACTGCTTGGTACAGCCTGTACCTATTTAAACGAAAAACTCCACTTATAATTCCCCAAAATCTGTAACAACTACCTAACTTTTAAACCAGACTTTGGGCGACACAGTGTATTGAAAGGTTACTTTTATCAGTTTTCATAACTCAACATCAATGTGTGCTCCTTATTCAGAGTGGACTCTATGTAATCCATCCTACATAAAATGTATAACTTGGCTTTGAAAAAAGCCAGACTCCTAGATTTACTAATATCGATCTTAAAACCCATCACCAGCCCATAAAAATTTAGTAATTTAAAAATATTGGGAACAGAGTATTTAGGATCTGAGATGTACAAGAGTATGTTGTCTGCATGAGCGATCAATTTCTGTTCCCTAGTCCTCACATGAATACCCTTGAAGACTGTTGACGATAGTAGTATGGGCTATGTTGAAAAGAGGTGGTGACAAGGGGCAGCCCTGGTGAACTTCACGGCTACTTGCAATTTATAAGCCCAGAAGTCAAGCCAATTAGTGTTTATCAAGGTCTTAGAGTAGCATGCAAATTACCAGACTAAAGTCAGAAAATTCTGTCTAAAATTCTATTTTTGAGTATTATGTAAAGATGTGTCAAATGATTTTTCTGCATCAAGACTTAATAATATTCTGGGGTGTTTGTATTAGGACGGTTGGCAGTGTATTATGGCAGGTCACGCTGTGCCTATGCCTTTAATGTGTCAGGAATTGTTGCAGGAATTGTTGCAATATCAAACCCATTCATTTAGTTAAGATTTTTAGGTTGTGGTTGAGAAGTGCCATGGGTCTATAGGAATGTACTTTGGTAAGGGCTTTATCGGTTTGGGTAATACAGTTCCTCTGGCAGTCTTTAAAGTTTCCACAAGGCAGTTATGTAAAAATATGTCAATGTATAGTGTTAGGGATGGTATAATGTATTCTGCAGAGAACCCATGTGGGCCGGGGCACTTGCCATTTCAGAGTGATTTTATTGTCTGACCAACCTTTTCCTCAGTAATCTCAGATCATTAGTTAATTTATCCTTATCTTAAAATATCAGATGAAAGCCCTACTAATGGCATCAGGTGCTGTGAGGGTTTTTTCATTAGCTGATTTCATTTTCAAAATATGGTATCTGGGTTTTAGCGATTTAGCTATGTTGGCCAAGAGTTTTCCTGACCTATTAACCCTTCGAAAAAATGCTTTTGTGTAATCGAAGTCATATTTTACTCCCTCCTGTAAGAGGGTATCCAACAGCTGTCATCATTGTATATATTTGGTTGTATGGGGCTCATATTTGAATTACTTGTACTACTCATAAGCTTCCCAGAAGAAGAGGGGATTGTTTACAAGATCCAGGTTGTCATCCTGAAATGTAGCCCAAATGCCCCCAAAAGACCCCGAAAGTCATCCCTTTTAAGGAAACACCCAGTGCCTGGAAACGTGACACTGATGGAAGTTGGAACATAAGTTTGACTGGGGCATGATTCATTATGATTATAGGATATCAATCAGTTGTGATCAATGGTAAAAGGATATATAGGATATATATCAGTGGTGATCAATGGTAAAAGGTGATCGGAAGCAAGGATCATATCTAGTTGAGCCCTGGATATATGTGTGTATTCCCTTTGAGTGGGGAGCATGACATGCCATGGGTCCACTAAGTGTAGGGAGTGCAAAAGATGGTGAATACCTTCTATTAAGATCAGGGTGAGTGTAGTCGGTCCTGTCCTGTCCAGTCTGTACGGTGTTAAAATCCCCACCTATTACAAAAGCAGGAGAGGTCAGTGCATTCAAAGATGCATATAAAAGTAATTATTTGGATAGTTCGGAGCATACAAGTTTACACATTTTATAATTATAAATAGACATCACCAATATAAGAAATCTACCCTAGGGATCTGATAAAACTTTATGTATGGGTTAGAGATTTACTAATTAGGATAGCTACACCTCTGGCCTTAGACTTATACAGGGCAGAATAGCAGCTCTGGATCCAGTAACTTCTTAATGATCAATGAGTTTTGCCTCAGAACCATGAGGATTTTTTACAGTTTAATAGGCCTATTCCGGCCTGCCACATTTCAGGACAGAAAAAGTCCAGCCCGACCACCAGTGTTATTGGGGCATGGTAGTTGGTAAAAATGACAGGGTGGACCAACTAAGTGATTTTAATAGCGAGGGTGCCTCCATGTCCAAGCGTCTGAACCCTCAAGACAGTATTCTGTGCTACACTTCCTCATTCACTGAGGCTGTTGAGATCTACTATGCTCATATGGTAACGATGGCTTCAATAAGCCAAGATGCCCAAAAAACAACAATTAAAATCAAAGGAAACATCATATAAAACAAAAACATATGGTTAATTTGGTATTATAGGTGGTACTTGTAGATTGCAGGCTGCAAGTTAAAGTCCCACTAGAGAAGAGTTGCATTATCCAGCAAAGCCGGGGGCCGTAGTAGGCCCTCCAGCTAAAGGGTTAGTTTCCTATGGTGTCTCGCAGATTTGGATTTGTCCATTCACAGTAAAGCGAAGCTTGGCTAGGTAAAGCATAGTGAACTTGATCTTCTGGCCCATTAGCTGTATGCAGGTTGTGGTGAATTTCCTTTGTTTCCCCGACACTAAAGCAGAGTAGTTCAGAAAGATGGTGACTTGATGTGACAGGTTCTGAATGGTACTATAGGCCGCCAGGATCTTCACCTTGTCAACAATGTTCAGAAGCTTTATGATGACTGGCCGTGGTCTGTTCTGATTCATAGGCCTTTCTGAGCCTATAAAGTGAGCTCTTCCAATCTGTAAAGGAGTATCTGTATCCTGGTGGAGGTGGAGAGCAGCCGGGAGCCAAGATTGAAATATAGCTACTCTGTTTCACAGATTTTGGAATGCCCATGAATCATTAATTATTACGCTCCAGTTTTCAAGGTCGCATTTGAGTAGATATTCTGTTCCATTTCTGTGATGGTGCCTTCTCGGTCACTTTGGCTACACTACAATTCCATGATTCTATTTGTATTGTCAGTGATCTGTTGCAACATACAAGATTTGAGATCCTGAAAGCACTGATCTAAGTGTGGCAGCATGAGGTCAGATCAGAGAGGGTTGGTCGATGCTCCGTGTCCATTGAGTCTTCTTGGCAGGAATCTAAACATGGCGAGGAAAGCCCTGGGTCCAGATCAGACGATCAAGTACATGACAGCATTTTGTATGTAGTTCTCTTGTGTGAGGTCTTTGTGGTTGACTTTTTAGAACTATTGTATAGATATTTTTTCATTTCTTTAGCAGTGCACGTTCTGTGGCAGGCATTGAGCAAGAGCGAGAAAAGAATCCAATAATTTCAGGTATGAGGTGGGGGAAACCCAGGTTGTACACTTATTTTCTTTGTTGTTAGAACACAGAGTGGAACTAAAGGCAGGATCAGACACATGTGTGGAATAGTAAGCTTTATGGACCAAAAAGATTTCCCAGTATTAAGTTATTTTTGTAAGATACAAGTATCTTGGCTGTACCGGATTGTTTCCCCTTCCCCAGGAAGGCTACTTGCAATTTATAAGAGTGAAAACAGATTACGTATGGCCCACTGGTATACGCAGCAGACAGTCAAAATTAATGAATGAAAGCGCTTACATGGCGTGTTGTCAGCTTCTTCTAGTCTGGGGCTCAAAGAATGGACTGTGAGAGAAGTCCAAGCAGCACTGCCCAGCAGGTACGGACTTAGGTTCTCCACTTCGTCCACTTCCAGGTGGTTTCAGTACCCCCTAGTGGGGTCCGTCTTGCCTATTGTGTTCCTGTGCTGATCTGGTCATTTGCCCGTCACAGGGATAGATTACGTCTGCAAAAAGTTTCCGGGCAATCCGAAGATTTCGGCCCTGACAGCTTTTCCCTCCACAGGTGTTGCCTAGCGTGGCCCAGCGCGACCCTCCTCGTCCACCCAGACATGTGCAGTAGAAGTTGTAGCGGCACCCCGATGTGTTAGATGAGTGCTTGCCTGTCTTTAAAAGCTGGATGGCACCTGATAATAGGGGTATAACGCGGCAGCTTTGTGTGGCTCTGCCCCCAGAAGTCAGAATGATGGACTTTAAGTTGTTTAGAAATGGCCTTATAACCCTTCCCAGATTGATGGGCAACAACAATTGCTTCTCCAATATCATTGCTGATGTCATTCCTCCTTGGCATGGTGTAAACACACTTGAATGCACCAGACCATCAAACTGCTAAAACTTCAGCTTTTATAAGGTGGTCACACTTGCTGATGAACCTGTCTGCTAGTTAGCATCTTAATCCCTATGGAAAAAAATAAGGGTGTTCTTAGTTTTTCACAAATGGCTTCTCCATTTTGGCTTTATTTTTCTTGAATAAATCATGACACGGCATAATATGCCATGCTTTGTTGTTCATCTGAGGTTGTATTTACATAATTTTTAGACCGGCTATTATGTCCTAATATGTAAAACCATAGAATTCAAAGAGGGAGTACCTTCTTTTCCACACATATATACAATTTATGTCCCCATTAACATGGCATTGTGTCTATGACGTCGGGTAAACTTTCTTTGAAATACTATTTTGTACTATATTAAATGTGGATGGTAAATTGAATGGAATAATAATAATGGTGAGGCATGGGTGAGAGATAAAGAAATTATAAGACAAGTTTACAAGGGAAGAGGCTCTGATGTGTAAAAGGAAGTCACTGTTAACAGAAGAATAACTGTTTAATTAAACGGTTTCAGGAGGACAAAAAATAAAGAGAGTATATTGAAATAGTCCATCTAATATTTGAAGTGTGAATGAATACAGTACTTAAGCTTTGAACTACAGCTTCAGTTATGAATCCTACATGAAGAAGTAGATCTTTACTTGAAAAATTTACCGAGGTAGTTATCATCTGGTACTTCAGAGGAGCTACGCTGATGAATGTCAATGTTTGTTGAGCCAACAGGAATTTTCACGATGTTTGTGTATCCTAGAAGAGAACAAAAAACGTTATGGAAAGAAAGGTACCATTCCAGCACGCTGCTGGCGTTAAATCTAATAGCTGTGCGGTTTTATAATGCCAGTTTTCTTGTACAGTTCGGAGGATTGGTGCATTACAGCCAGCAACAAAAATTGAAGAGAAACTTGGGGTGAGTTACAGGGAGGCTGGAAGGCAGGAAAGAGAAGAATGAATAAGACTGTAGCCGCTTTCCAAGTAAAAGGCTAGGGGGAGGCGATGAGGCGGGAAAGAATATGTAGCAGTGTTAGCTACATTAGAAACATTTTATTTTAACCTCTTTTAAAAAAATGTTTATTCATGCGGTGTAATTAGAATTTTGTTGTATTCTGTTTATTCCAAACGTGAATAGAAAAAAAAAAACTGAAATATGAACAGAAACATGCAATGGTAGAGTGCCTTCTTCCTAGACACATTATGACCACTAGGAGGCAGACATCTCAATAGGTTTGAATACTTTTACATGAAGAAACAAACCTATCTATTCCCCTCTGTCTTGGACTACACTAAAATATATGAAGAACCTAATTATAACATCACCAAGATTCATAATTGTAAACATTAACCCTCCATTTTCTGTTGACAGATGCTTCTGTCATGTAAAAAGATTGAGTTGTGTCTTAGAGCCCCTACAGATCACACAGGCTCAATTACAGCCTTATTCATTGTTTTACTAAAATCTATTACAAATATTATATTATATATTATATAGGAAGAATAACAAGTGATTTTTCGTGGAAGTTCTACGAGTACCTCACCTTGTGGGTTAGTCTTTAAATGGTTTGGGAATAGCATCGAGGCAAATTAGCCCTGAGGCCTTTGTAAACAGCGAGTGCAAGACATATGAACTCATATATATATATATATATATATATATATATATATATATATATATATATATAATTATATTATGAATGACAAGACTAGAATTGACAAACTAAGGCAAACTGATATCTGTATGTCTACATGTTACTTTATTTTTTTTTTTTTTTTTTTATTTTATTTTAGATACATACATATTTTAGATACATATAAAAGGACAATAACTTACAGTACATTAGCAGCATATGAAATTGCTTATTGCTGGGCCTCATTGGTCTCTATTATAAGTAGAGGTCTATATAATTTCTTGATTCAATCTAACTACAATTTTCCATGCATGCTAATTACAAATATGGATAACGTTATGACAAAAAAGACAAAAATAACTAATGGTATCTGTGAAGTCATTTCATGTATGTATCTCCAAAGTGGGTTGATCGTCTCTCCTCTGATTTTTAGATATTTATAGGGTAAGTCTTCCCCATATTTCCCAGTATTTGTGCATAAGCCCATTAGCTCTATAATAACCATATTATGTTCTTTTGATTAAGAATCTGATTTTTGACATATATCCAAGAAATTATCTTTTTCTGCCTCCATTTTCTAGCTATAACTACCAGCATCGCTAGGATGACATGATCTATCAAATTTTTTTGTTTTACTGGAATCATCTCCCAGTCTTGAAGTAATAATGCCCTAAGCGGTGACTTATCTATCTGTTTCTCTGCTAGACCAGATATGATATTAAATATCTTGTCCCAACATTCCGTTATTTTAGTGCACGACCACCAGATATGAATCCATGTTCCCTCGGCTCCTTGACACCTCCAGCATAGATTTTGATTTGCTGGGTTTATCTTATGGAGCCTTTCTGGGACCATATACCATCGATTTACAATTTTAAAGTAAATCTCCTGTAAGTTCAAGCAATGGACATTTTTCATAACTTGATTCCAAGCTTTTATCCAGCGATCTTCTGTGAGGGAGGCATTATCTATATTTAAATCTCTCTCCCATTTTTTCCAAGCAGGTGGAGCAGCTTTAAGATCATCTATATCCAGAATTAGGTCTGAACAAAGTTTTAAAGATTTCTGTTTATTTATTTTTATAAACTTAATCACATATTCATCTTTATTTTCCTCAACAAGAGAATGAAATAAATAGTTCCTAATTCTCATGTAATTAAATATTTCTTTATTAGTAAGACCGAACTCAATACACAAGGTAGAAAAATCTTTAAATTTATTTCCTAACATATCATAAGTTCTATCATAAATTCCTCTATTCTTTTTATCCTACATTTTTCCCATTCGTTAAGGTTTATATCCTGGATATTTTTATTTAGGAGCTGTAGCAGGGCCTTTTTAATTATAAGATCATTTAAACCAATTTTCTTCTTAAAACTCTGCCAAAATAATAATATTGAATTAAGTAGTGTCCCTTTGAGATGTTTCGTATATTCCTTTAAATCTCTTTTCTGCAGCCAAAGGGATATTTCTAGATCTTTCAAGCCCAAAATAGTTTTTTCAATTAGATACCAGTCCGACTCCTTAGACTGCAACAGTTGCATTTTATATATATGGGATAGCATAGATGCATACCAATAATTAAGTAGTTTAGGAAGACCCAGTCCTCCCCGACTCCTAGGTAGAAATAAAGTGTTTTTTTGGATTCTAGGGTGTTTATCACGCCATATAAATTTCATAAATTTTGATTGTAATATGTTAATCCAATCTTTAGTCAGCATATCCGGGATCATTCTAATATAGATGATTTTACAATATTAAATGTTACTTTATTCTACCTTCAGGTCCCTCATTCATTTAACATCAGTGAGCATGGCTAGATGTACACGCCACGCATTCCTAGACAGAAAGCCAGTAAAACAAAGAGGCTTACTAGGACAGGCACATGTATAAAGTTGGTGGTGTTTGGTCAAAATAGATGGGAAAAGGGCAATAGTGGGAGGAAGCCAACATGAAGCTCTAGGCACGTTCTCAGAAGCTGCTGGTGAGTTTTGAAATTTCTGAATCCAGGAGGTGTAAATTTCATACTTTAACCCTGCACTGTTAAGTTTCTGCAGACACTTCTTTAACAAGAAGAAGAAAACCAGAAAACCAAATAAGAAAACCAGCCGCAAATAAAACTCATAGTTGTTCTATAGTTAATGCCACCCAAATAATAATATTTATATTTATTACTACTACTGCTCTTTTTATTATTTTAACTTGATGTTTATAAAACAGATACATAGAAGTAAAAATATAAAATGTCCTTAATGTTTCCAAACCAAATAAAAACTGGTGTGTGGTTTGTTATTTTATTGCTACAACAAACACAGCTGCTTCCGAATGGTACAAATAAACTTACCATACTGAGCATGATTAAAGGTGCCCATCATAGTTTTGCAAGAGGAATTATCACCCCCACACACACCACATTTATCTTTCCTTGCTTTAGAATTCAATATGTGGTCACATCCAGCTTCCTGCAAAAAGAGAGAATCAGCCTATTAATACATACCTGCTTAATATTATAATTCAGCTCAGTTACTTCAGTTTAACAAAATTAACAAAATTCCATGTAGAACTTTTGTAACAAGTGGCCACAATGTATTTTTAACACAACATAAACCTCTTCATTCCAAAAAAGTTATTATGCACCTTTTATTGATAAGATTGTTAAGGTATGCTCAAATATTATTTATTGATATACATGGGGCCATCATATTCTACAGTGCTGGACAATGGGTAAACAGGACATAACAAGCAATGCATAAATCGAATTAGCTGGCATAATGTAATACCCTGCATAGTCCTTGAACACAAACATCATCTGTCTCAGGCCCGCAAGGAGTACCATCGGTAACTCGGTCTTTTAGAGGATAGTACGATGAAGACCCAGACACCCGACAAAAAAGTTTGCAGCGATCTTTCATTAAAACTGTAAAATTAAAATAATATTTTATTTTTGGTAATGTGAAGTTACTGTTGCAATTGCACATGGCTTTGTTTTAAATATTTACATTAACACTTACGTCCACTATATTTCGGAATCCAGCGTACATTGGCTGTAAGACCATTGATGTTGAAATGTTTACCATCAAACTGAGAACACTGCTCATCTCTAAATTCCTTCTTTCCTTTAGGACAGGACTCAGTGTTGCAAGATCGAAACTTCATTCGCCTCCCAACACAATATTTGCCTCCATTTCTTGGCCTGTAAAGAAAAAAAAAGAAAAGAAAATACACAGCCTTTATGCTTTCATAAATAATGTTGTCATTTTGTATTTGGGAGACTAGAGTCAAGTTGATAACGTTATTGTCTAACTGAGTAGATTTAGCGTGCAAGCTTTCGATACCACTTAGGTCTCTTCCCCAGGCATAACATATTTCTACGCATGTTTCTGCGGCTAACACGGTACCAACTCACGTTTTTTTAGATTTTGCCCCTATTTTATAGAAATATAAAACATTTCCTACACTTATTTCTGTTGCATGAACAGCTTTGCTGGCCCTGTTAGATCATAAAGATCTAAACAGATTTATTTAGTCTTCTCACGCATGAAATTGGCTCCTCAATAAACCCTTACTGTCCTAAATTAGAAAAACAATGTATTACAAACAAATTGCGTATATTTTTCGTATACATTTTGGAGTCATTTATAAAGTCTTCTGTTAAAATACGTGGCAGAGACATTTCATGTCTTAACAAAATAAAGTGGTCACAATGGGATATTTAGCATAACCCTATAAACAAGTGTCTGGCGTTTAGTGCCTATGGAGACTGGAAAATGAGTTTACAAATTTTATCTAGGCTTTGTATCATTGGCATTTTTATATTCATGTCTTCCTCTAATTCATTTAAGGTTTTAGTTGGACTGGGGGGAATCCCAGTCAGTCATAGTAGAGTAGGAGAGGAAAACAAAAAAAAAAAGGCTGTCTTTGTGTATTGTGAAATGACCTACAGCGTAAGAAATTCCGCAATCGTCACACATTTTACATTACAATACACACAAACATATCACTGTACAATAAATTACTGTAAGAAGCTTTGAGAATGTTTACTGCTTTATAGCTCAGAGTCTATGTGCAGCACAGACATGTCATTAAAACATACCAACATCTAGAAATGAAAAACGCATAGAACCCAGCATTTACAGTGGGACAATGCCTGAGAAATGCCATACTGTGGGATGACTGGGTGGCTCCTTTAGCTAGGGACATTTATCAAAAAATGTAATTATATATATATATATATATATATATATATATATATATATATATATATAGCCTTACTCTGGCCGATTACACTCTCTTGTAGAACTCTTAATTCCACCACCACAAGTTCTTGAACATGAGCTGTAAGGTCCCCAGGATCCCCATTCACCATCCACAGGTTTTGAATCCATAAATTTGTTCACACAGAGCCCACTGCGGCAATGCTGTTGAAGACAAAGATACACACTTTATTAATTTATCTTATACATAAAAAACTCATGGGATGCAAGTACTAATGCAGACTCACACTAACAATTCAGCTTTCAGATGTGTATGATAAGGGGATAGGCAAGAATTGTTTTTCCGTGTAGCTTAGCGAGAGTGCTAACTGCTAATTTGCAAAATGTAACTGTTTATTTAAGTGGTAAAAAAAAGTTGATCAGCTGGCTACTGAAAACAGCTTAGTGATGGTTAAATTATTGAATGGTAGTGTATATCAGCAGTAGATAGATTATTAGATGTGTGGCAGTTGAAGGGTTTCCAGGGAGCAATCTCTGTTTTTCTTGAAATGTACCATAAGGTCCTCTGGCATAACTACAAGGGTAGCAGGAGTCCCCTGCGACGCCTTTTTTCTGTCTCCTCGGAGCGGTACGGTCCAGGTTGGAAGGGTCCTTTCTAAGCTATTTTCAACCGGCGCTTGGAGACAGGAACTTATTGGGGTCATGTTACGTCACACGAACCTGCGGTGAAACGGAGGCTGCTTGCTGCGAGCAGCTGGAGAGAAAGCTGCAGGAATGGTGAGAGGTAAGCAGGGGCAGGAGGTGAGGTGTATGTATATGTGTTTGTATATATGCATGCATGCATGGATGTGAGCATGAATGTGTACTTGTGTGTGTTAGCATGTATATGTACTTGTGTGTGGGTATATTGTGGATGTGAGCATGGATGTGTACTTGTGTGTGCATGGATGTGTAATTGTGTGTGTGAGCATGGATGTGTAGGTGTCTGTGAGCATGTATGCTTAAGTGGGATGAGATGGAATGTGTATTAGTGAGTATGAGTAACTTCACTGCTATATTGAAGTGGGGTGGGTCTGGCAATTTCAAAATTTGTAAAAATCACAACCTTAAGATTGAGTTTTAACTCAATCTACAAAGAAATGCATAATAAGGAATAGCAAAACCTTAACTAATAAAAAAATGGACTTTATGGAAAAACAAATTCACCGACAGTTTCATTTTGGTGAAATTAAGTGTACAGGTGTGGATAGCAACAATTGAGTCATGTCTGTATGTGAACTTTGATCACATTGCTGAACAATTATGTCAGGCATGGGAACAATGTCTTTTGGTATCCTGAAACACATAGCAGTAACGCTAAACAAATGTTCTAAACTTCACCTTTCTACTTTTTCGGCAGAGCAAAAGAGATCAAAGAATGTACAGTGTGCCACAGCTGTGTATAAGAGAACTACAGTTAGAAACAGTTTCACAGCCAGCAGTGTTGTCAATGTGGAACTAAATGCCTTTTATTATAAATTCTTTTAGGAGTAAGCACACAAGAGTGAAAAGTGTTGCGCAACATTTTTGTCTTTTGTCTCTACATTTCTGTTGGCAGCTTCCAGCTTAAAGTTTTTTTGCATACTATTAGCTGTAATGAGGGTCCTCTCTTTCATGCATATAGTTTTGTTCCTATTTCAAAACCATTAAAAATCATGGAGGAGCATGGTACATCTGCACACATTCCTGCATTTATTATGAAGGAAATGTGTACTTCATGAGTGATGTTTGACAAGATGTGTGTGAGAGCAAATTACCGTATTTGCTCGATTATAAGACGAGGTTTTGCTCTGAAAAATACCCCTCGTCTTATAATCAGACCTCAACTAGGTCTGACTATGAGACTAAGATCCAGACTCCTGTCCCCCCCCCCACACTTACCGATACTTCTGGGTCCCCGGTGCTTAGTCCGGGCAGCGTGTACAGCTCTACGCGATTACGCGATTACGTGATGTACACAACTTCCGCTGCAGCCAGGAGGAGGTGCGTTTAGTTCCCTGTGATCTCTGACAGCCGGGGAAGGTCTGCGCGATGGACGCAGACAACCCCTGCTGCTAACCGCACCTCCTCCCGGCTGCAGCGGAAGTTGTGTGCGCGAATCGCGTAGAGCTCTACACGCTGCCCGGACTACGCACCGGGGACTCAGAAGCTCCGGTAAGTTTGGAGAAGGGAGGGGGAGGGAGTGTAAAATGGGGGGCATAAGGCATTTCTGGAGGCAGATACGCCACTCTGCCTCCTGAAATGCCTTATACCTCCCTATACGCCACTCTGCCCCATAATATGCCTTATAAACCCCTAAATGCCAGAGTGGCATATAGGGGTATAAGGCAATTCTGGAGGCAGTGCGGCACATAGGGGGTCAAAAGGCATATCATGGGGCACAGTGGCATTTAGAGAGTTAAAATACATATCATGGGGCACCGTGGCACATAGGGGGTATAAGGCATTTCTGGGGCAGAGTGGCAAGCAGATGTGCATAACTGGGGGGGCAGGTTGGGAAAAAAAAAAGGAAATAAAAACAAAATATTTTTCTCAATCATAGCTTTTATTAAAAAAAAAAAAAATGTTCACATAGTTTACATGAATTAACATTTACTGGTAAAACTTTTTTCTTATAGGGTCGTCTTATATTCAGGCTTTTTTTCATAAATTAATATTCAGGTTTTGGGGGGTCATCTTATAATCGAGCAAATACGGTAATCCTTCCTTTGGCCTAGATCTTAAATCCAGAGACACAGGATTCTATTCCCTAGCATAATGGACAGGCTAAATAAAAGTCCTGATTTAGGAGGGATATCGGACAGCCTTTGTGGTGCTCTTCATGTACATCTACTTTTACGTACCCTCATGTGTTAATTATGTGACATGTGAGTACCCCTCTTAAACATGCTAAAATAGCAAAGAAAATAAATAAGTAAAAAAAAAAATAAAACATGTTTATATACTATGCACAAGCAGCCTCCAGTGTTTAGAGGATGGATTGGAGTTTTCATAGACTTAACGGGCCAAATTCAAGTTTATGGACACCATAATCTATGGATGGTGCAACTAATTAGAATTAGTTATTTGTGTTAAAGCTCCACTCTTACCATTCCAGGGCCACAGTCACTTCCATCAGCCAAAGGCATGTGCTGAGTCCGACACCCATTACGGATTCCCTCCCTGCTAATACACCATAAGCGCCTGCACTGCTTCTGTAGAATGAAAAAAGTACATCCTTGAAAAAATTAAGCAAAAAAGGCAAGTTGAGAATAATTATCATTCGAATTAAACAATATACATATTTACTTTCTCTGGCTCATTATATAAAATTCAAGCTAAATGATTCACATAATGACACAATGCCAAAGCTTGCAGATTATGAAGATGTTTAGGCATACAGAACACTAATCATAGCATTCATATATGGCTACAGATGTTCTTCCTCCAAGCAATATACTGTAATTGATGATTATAAAGTATACAATAACACAAATACGGTGTTTATTTTAAGATTGAACATTGTAAGTGCTTTTTGAGCCCACAGCAATTGCTGGATCACCGCTGGAGCTGACTGGCATCTTCTTGACTGGTTAGTTTATTATAGTTTATTATATGTCAGGAAATTGTTTGGCCGAACACATCTACTGTACTCCAAATACATTTTAAAAAAGGGGCTTCATGAAAATGTATCATACGTATTAACTAAAGCCCATTGGTCGATGCGTATGTTTTCTTTACATTTCAAAATTTCCATCACACGACAGATATTCCTTCCATAAATAATTAACAGGCTCACTGGCATATCTGCTCCAAAAGATCTACAGGAATCACAAGTTAGTTTGAAAAGCAACGTGCAAATCACATCCATTTGTATCATTAAGCCCATATTTTCCATTTTTTTTTAATTTGATGGATCGTATTACCAACTGCATTAAGATAGGGTTATCATGTGCTATCTACAATGTGACAAAATCCTATCCTTCACAAAACATTTAGCAAGAGGGAATCTAGAAGTAATTTTTGGTTAGACAAATATATTTCATCTTGTTACAGAGACAGTTCAATTGGCAATTCAATTCAAAATACAGTTTGATGGCCAAACCAAATACTTTGCCTTATCCATGCATCAAGGTTGCCAAGATAAAATGTAAATAAGCAAGTACCAGCAAACATTTTCAAGCAGTTTCCAAGATTAATGCAACTCGGAAAGACTGACTTCTATATCTACATAAAACTCACACAAAACAGAAACCTTTGATATATCCCCTAGATATTATGTTTTTTCACTATAATTGTCTTGGAGATATTAAGCTTAAATCTTCCCCTAATGGGAACTGAGATATGGCACAACTATTTATTCATTTGTATTCATGCAGTTCTCTTCCTTCTCCTCACCCACCTATACAAGGGCCACCGGACCCAATCAGTACTAATCAGCAACTTAACAATGGGATCGGTCTGGAGACTATATATATATATATATTGCATTTTTAAGCTGTAAGCAGCTGTGCATTGGTCATTTTAGCACACAGAGGACTGTAAAATGTATTGGAAAAAGCGAGTGCTTTAGGCTGATTTTAGCAACTCTATAAAGATTAACACAGCACAACTCACCATGTAGGGGCATACTTGTGACCCAATGCCAAACATTAATTCACATTGCTTGTTAGCATCGTAAATAGCACCTGGCAATTGTTGTGAAAACTCATAGATTCTTCCACTAGGCTTATCAAGGAGGCATTCCCCATAACCAGTACTGCAAAAAAAAAAAATCAATTTTATCACATTTATTGAAAACATACATTGATCAAAGTCATTTATAGTAGTACCAAAAAAAATTCATAGTCATTACATTATGCATAGTTGCGTTTACATGCTTTTACTGTCACATTGGTAGATTGTAATAAGTTGCATATGTTTTCATACAGGTTGATTTTAGTTCATTCACACCCTTTCAATATATGTATTCCAAGAAGCTCTGCATAAATTGTTGGCACTATATAAATAAAATATATTAATTATAGTAACATATATTGTAGGTGGCTTCATAATACTTACTCAAGAAATTCCGTTATGTATTTCTTACTGCATGCTGACCAGGTCCATGGACTTGTATCGTAATTTAATGTGGCAGACATCACATGAAACTGGTTTTTTATCCCTGCTTCCCTGCACTTGAAGCTGTCATCATGAGGCATGTTAAATCTTTAAAATAAGAAATAATGGTTTGTTTCACTTGCTACTAATAAAAATATTTATTTACTGCTCAAACAATGAAAGGTCTAAGGATCATTAGAATTAGTAACTTCATGCATCTTACATACTTATTTTTATAAATGTCTTAAATTAGAATGTGTTTTTTTGGTTTTTTTTAATAGTATCGACCAAACAAGAGCACACTCAAGACATTATATTCTGCCAACTGCCAAGACTAAATCTAAAAAACTATTTTAGAGATACGCATTATCCCTCTGACATTTTAGTATATGGATCACAACCAGTTAAAACTATTGAAAGACAGGAATAATTGAGTCATAATTACAGTATAAACCATGATGCAAAACATTAAAAAAAAATGTTTGTAAAGAAAATCGGTAGATGGCACTGGCCATTTCTAAAATATACGATATGAGTGCTGTTTTTCGTCTTCAGACACATTATCACTAAGATTGTTTAGATAATCCTTATACATATTCTTTAAGTTTGATAAAGAGGTTTTATGGTTTAATAAATGTTAAAGCTCTCTGTAAAGCATGAAAATTTTGACTGTAAAATAACTACACATTTGAAATCCTCAATGATTCCATAGGGATTCAAAATAAAGGATCTAATTAATAGTCACAGAAAAAATGAATTAGACCACTTCATAAAAGAATTCAGGAACATGTCAGAGAAATATTAAAAGGATACAAAATGTGAATGGATATTTTTTAACAAATCATAATAAAATAATTTAACTTTAAACTTTATCGGCATCCAACATGTTTAAACTACCTTGGAAGGGAGGAGTGTTTATAAGACTCCTTTAGGTTTCTAACTTCTAAAATCGAGTGATATTTATCAGAAATGAAACAATGCACTGCTACTGGTATAAAGGATACGGCCGAATTGTACTTACACATGTCCCAGCTCATGTGCAATTGTAAAAGCTGAACCAAGACCATTTTCTTCACTTATGGAGCAGCTTCGGTGGGGGTCACACATAGTGCCAAGCTCTGCTAACCCTAAAACCATGAATGAGACAGAAATCAACCTGAATGACAATTCGTAAGTGTGCTAGTCCTCAGGACTGAAGTGTTAAAACAAAGTATAGTGCAATAGTTTAAGCTGCTGCAATCCAGAGAATGAGGTATATCTACCTCAAACTCATTTGGGCATCAATGTTTGAAGTTGGATTGTCCTCTACCTGTGTGTTCAATGACGTTTATACTAAACCTAATGGTTATTTATCTGAAGTAGAAAAGCGGAATGCACATACAGTTGCCAAAAAACTATAGTATCAATAAAATGTTTTATGCACAGTGTAGCGTGCCTTTCTTTTTTCCAAGTAAGCAAACTAAGATTAAAATATATTTTTCAGTCATATCGCTGAATCCAATAGAATACAGCATGATTTCTTTAACACTGACATTTTTTAGAGGGTGCACAAAATTGGAGGACATAGAGACCATTTATTTAACATATACTTAGTGAAGAGATGGGTTAAGCAGACACTTGAGATAGGACATGCTGGATAAGAAATATGAGGTTAGTGGTAAGCCTGTGCCAAGAATAAGCTCTTTTTAATAGTGGGCGCCAAGTTATTAAAAACTTTTTTCTATAAATTGCTTTTACAACAACTATAAATTGCTTTTACAAGGTTTTGTTTTAAGATGATTTTGTGGGACATAACCCTACTGTAGAGGGAACATTTCTCCACTGAGTTATGCAGTATTTACTATAAAATGTTTTGCACAGAAACATTCATATTACAATGTTTTAAAATCAATTAAGTATTACATCCAGCATCTGATATATAATGAAAATGCTCACCCAGCGTATCACACTTATCAGTGGCTCTACATATGTCTTCCCTAAAGGAAAAAAAAAACCATATATAAATTATCTAGCATTAAGTTTACACAACAACAAAAGCATTTGTCGTATTACTGTTGTAAAGGTTGCATTCGTAACAGAATACACATCCTGTAGGAGAAAAGTTTGGGAATCACTTTGCAGGAACAGCGAGTGGGTTTGTTTTGCTAACCTTACAGCTAAGGATTTTGTGAACTTAAAGTTAACTAATGTCTTAACACAAAAACAATTAGCTCTAAACTAACCATTACTAGCATTTTTAGCTACTACTATGAAGAGCAGACCTAGCAGCGTTACTATAAAACTTGTATTATTACCAAAACTATTTTTAGGTGAGAGCTTTAGTGAATGTTTTTTTTTTCTTTTTCAAGAGGGAACACTTTTTTGTACCATTAGGGATTACCCTTAATCCTTTTTGTAATTTTACTCCATTATGTGTACACAGTCAGCTGGTTATTTTGCCTATACAAGCAATTAGGGAAACACAGATGGTTGCTTTTAGTAGCCCTTATTGGTAATATTTATTATATAGAGATATTTGCCAATATTTTGCAAATTTATGTTCTTACTTTTATTTGGCTTCATGAAATCTGTTTTGGCAGGTGATTCACTTGTAGTGTTATTAAAATTAGAGTGATGTAATACAGATGAGTTTCTCACTATAATGATGCAAGTTTCTATGTTGGATCCTAAGGTTCTCGGGATCACAGTTGTAGTTTAGTGTTCATCACCCATTTGCCTTAAAATCCATTGTATGTGACTATACACAGAACCTTGGCAATCTGCATAGCGTTCTAATTAGTGTTGGTTATTGATTAAAAGAATCAGTTGTGTTCATGATACATATTGAAATATTTTTACTCCGATATGATTCTTCTACTTTTTAGAAAGGAATTATAAGTTTGACTATTGGCTAAGGCACAGGACTACTTGCGGCAGACAGAGTGGTGCTAGAGCCCACCTGCTGACTGTCTCTCCTCCTCCTGGATCAGACTGAAGCCTCGATGGAGACCCTGCTTATAAGAAGATGTGGCTTGGTAGATAATACCTGGTGAGAAGAACAGCTGTATCATAATGGGAAGGGTGAGAATCATCTGGGATATTTTGTGATTTTTGCCATACACAAAAGTTGTGAAGAGTTGTAGCGGCATTAAAGCTGATTACAGGTCCATCCTGAATGTAAAAACACAAAACACACATTTTGGTAGATTCAACATTTGGGCTACAATATAATGCATTACAAGCACAACATTATTCAACAACAACGATATGAATATTAAATATTAAGTAAAAGACAACACATATCGTATAATAATCATTTTATATTTTATTTTCCCCAAGGAAGTAATTACCTGTGTATACGCACCTGTTCACTATGGATTACAACAAGCTTTACAATCATGATGTTAATGAGATTCCCAATGCTTGGATCTTTGTAAATAGCAGCAACCTAGAAATAAACACATTAGAGATGTATTAGTCAATATTCATGTGTGTGTGTGCGCCTTTCAATAACACAACTTAACCAAAAAATATCAAGCTAGTATACAGCAAAGCCCTACGACTTTGGATAAAATATGCCAAACCATATTAAGTCAAGAAACATCAGCTGTGTTATGATAGAGAAGAACATTCTGCTGTATGGTAGTCAAGGTGTACTTGAGAGTTAGTATATAATCATGAAAATAAAGAACGAGAATAAAGGTTTTTCATCTCTGGACTAAAAATGTAAATACCTTGGTACACCCCTATAATCATAAAGATTGAAGGAACATATGTTCATCCAATAGGTAGTAAATAGTTATTCAGCTGTGATGTAGCTGAAAAAACTGCAGTTGGAAATATTTCTGAATTAGATGACCAATCCATTTTCTGCACTTATTGCTCAAACAAATTTTTTATTTGTAACATATATCAAAGACAGACATATTTGGTTTTGTGGGTATGGCTCGTACAGTGCATAGGGCCCAGTTTATGAACAATTTGAAAGTGACAATTTGAAAGTAACTTCATGATTTATTGACTGCTGGTTTAATATGCAACAGCAAGCACAAAAAAGTATTTTACCACCACATTACTTACAGTTAAACACACAATAATGAATACAATGATACCTGATACATTGATACACGTTGTCTCTGCACTTATAACAGAGTCAGAAAAAAGGACATCGGGGTGTCCTCTTCCATAAGACACATGATTTGTAGATAGGGATAAACCACCACTATACTAAAGTAATTTGTAATCAGAAAGCATGATCTAAGCCTGCTGCTCATTTTTCCAATAGGCTAATTTGTCTGCATCCAAAAAAAAGAATGCACATAATTTATATGCTTATACAGAAAGAGTAAAATATCATTCTACTTTTTATCTGGTTTATCGTTTACAAATTACATTGCTTAGAAAAATAACTTTAAAATACAGAAATATACATAAAAACAAACATTAGATAATGCTAAAGCAAATCATCTGTGTCACAACACTGATTGTGTTTGTTGGTTGTGCAGCTGTTTAACAACCCACACAAAACCACATTGAAAGCATTCTATGTTCATATCTTTCTTCATGTTATGCATTTTGTGCTATACAGTTGACTAAGATAACAAAACTTTAGGTAATGCCATAAATATAAACTGTAAAATAAGGTCATTGAAACAAGCAATTAGGATATTGTGAAGATGTTGCGAAGGTGCCTATGTATACAGCATATGTACAGTAAATCGCAGGGTTTGCTTAAAGCCTAAATCTATAGTCCGCCTTCCAAGAATAAAATCAGAAAGACAAGTACACCTCCCGGTATAAACATCTATGACAGAGAAAATAATTTCAGTATCATGTGCATTGTACTGGTTATCTTCACAGTCATGAAGATAAGTCCTAACATATCAGACAGTTTAGTAAAAACAGCACTCTCATAGTTTGTAGATAACAGTTTTACGATGCCAGCATTTAAATCAAATAATTGGTGTGTGTCCAAATCTTCAAGGCACCATTCTTCATATCCAATCCACTTCACTGATTTATTTTATGAAATAAAATAACTAATATGAATCTTACATGTCTACTCAACACTACTCAATTGAATGCTATGAACATTAAATGTATGTTTATGTTCATTTTTTATTATTTATGTTAAACAAACTTCTTCTTCATGGAAATGTTTGCAAATATAACAACCATTTAACATATTTTTTAAAACTGTATATCCTGTGTACACTGGAGTTTGCATTAATTTATTAACCAATGTTTACAACATATATATTGTTTATAACTGGAAACCATCCCTTGTTTGAAACGTGGGGAGATAAGGTTCAGCAGGAGCTGAACTAACTTTTTTTTTTACATAACTGTGCATAATCATGGCTAACCCAATATTTTGTTTGATAGTGTGATGCCATGTATATGTCACATTGCTGTATCCGTTCCATCACAGAGTACATGTTATCACACTCCACCACTCCTATCAAAGGTAGACACATTTATCAGACATATCATTATGACCACCTGCCTATTGCGTATTTTCCCCTTTTTGCCACCAAAACAGGACTGACCCATCGAGGCATGGACTCCACTAGACCTCTGATGTCGTGCTGTGGTACCTGGCACCAAGACGTTAGCAGCAGGTTGTTTAAGTCCTGTAAGTTGCAAGGTGGGGCCTCCATGGATGCATCCTGGTGCCATGTGGTCTCCATGTAAGTGACGCACCTGGCCATCCACGTGATGTAACAGAAAACATGATTCATCAGACCAGGCCACCTTCTTCCATTGCTCCATGGTCCAGTTCGTATGCTCACATGCCCATTGTAGGCACTTTTGGCAGTAGACATGGCTCAAGCATGGGCACCATAACTGGTCTGTGGCTACTCAGCCCCATTCACAACAAACTGTGATGCACTGTGTGTTCTCATACCTTTCTATCAGGACCAGCATTAACTTTTTTAAGCATTTTGAGCTACAGTAGCTTGTCTGTTGGATTTCACCACACGGCCCAGTCTTCGCTGAACAACCCACAAGAGATGCAGTTTTGGAGATGCTCTGACCCAGTCATCTAGCCATCACAATTTGGCCCTTGTCAAAGTCGCTCAGACCCTTATGTTTACCGATTTTTCCTGCTTCAAACACATCAACTTTGATGTTAACTCTTCTTACTGCTTTCATGAGATCTGCAGTCATTTGGAATGCACCTCCATTGTCCTCAGGTCATTATACCTTTAGAACTGTTATTTTTTCTCTTATCTTGGATCTTATAAACATTGAGCATCCTTCGTCACTCTACATGGTGTGATGTAGACATGACCTGAGAATAATGAATTTAACTAGGACATGATGTGACCTTTAAACACAATATCTTTAAGGGACACTCAATGGACACACACTTTAATGCACTTGATAATTGCGTGCCCCCTTTTTTATTTGGTCACCCTTGCATACGCATTTGGGGATTCTTTACACTCCTCTGTTCCTACTCTCTTGGCTCCTTGGCCACAAACCAAGCCAGCTCCAGCAATGACTCACCCTAGAAGTCCAGGGTATAATGACAGCCCTGCCCCTTCACATGCGTAGAAAGCGCCCCCTGCTGATGTAAGTGGGCATACGTTCCTGCCACTGAAAGTGGTGCAAACACTGCAACTCAGTAGCTGCTGCTTCTACTACAGGTAAGAGGGCTTCATATAACCTTTCTACAGGCTGTAGGATGCATATTAAAGTACTTAAAGGGTACTTTAATATCTAAATTTCATTGGTGGGTGTGTATGGGACATGAAACTGTCCTTTTAATGTCTCAACAGTTTGGTGTATTATTCATTATCAAAGCAAAAATACAAGCATACAGAAGAATATATTCTATATTCAACCATCCTATATTTGCATCATCATTATGTCTTTATTACTTCACAGTAGATATTTGCAGCAAACAGCATTACACTGTACTTGAGGGTGTACAAGTCTAATTCACAAAGGCATTTGATTTTGTTTTCAAATACTTTTGCATATACTTACTATTGACATTAAAGTTAAAATGTAGTGCTGTAAATTTCGGCCGTGATGACGAACCATTTTTGCATCGGCTGCAACCATGAGTTCCACGTATCTGGGATATGAAAGAAACCGCTTTTTTCGGATATGTATCTTGTTTTCGTCTTCTTGCGTTTTATTTTGTAGTGAGTTGTAAGAAAATGCAGAATTTACCAAACTGTTAATATCTTGTGCAAAGCTGCTTGAAATGTGAAATGGGAGCAATTCCTCCTTTTTCTTAGGTTCTGCAAGAAAAACAAATTTAAATCAAAATATGTAGATTTTTTAGTAAAACAGCACAGAAATAAGCTAATTTATTAAGCATTTGCTCGCCAGAAACCTGTATGTAGAAGGGCAAAATTGTTAAAGCACAATCTGGAAATTGGAGAATGTCTGTATTCAACTTGCTGCTGGATGTCTGTTTTTTCTTAACATTTGACAGTTTTAATCTGTCACATACAGCCAACACCACAGATAAGAATGTAATGAACCCTTCTAGTACAGAGGAATGCTTGGGAATTTCAACTAGTAGAGACTTGAGGAAACTAAAGAGGTTGGTATACGAAATGAAGGAATGCATATTCTAAATGTAGAGCTTGCTCCTTGAGAATACGATTTTATTATAGTACCTGAGCTGATTGAAAGCTGAAAACACTCATCAATGCCTTTTAAGCAGCACTGTATGGCAGCTATATTAGTTATATCTTAGGCTTCGCTCTTTGGCTATTGAGTGAGATGTCATGCGAGATGAAGACATCTCCCGATATGTCCAGTACCCAAAAAATATGAAAACTAAGCCACAGAAATTTAACTCAGCAAGAATTCAACAATAGAGGCTTTTATTCAAACATTAATATCTATGAAAGTTAACATTTGGTGTTGATATAGGTAAATAAAAGATTAATTTAGGAATTAGATTAATAACTATTAAATGTAGAATTAAAAACTTCTGGAATGCACGAACACACAAAACATACCGATCACTGAGATACAATGAGGAATTTTAACCGTTTAGTTTAAAAGTAGCAATAAATGGAAATATCAAGTCAAAATACACTAAGTTCATTTGGGTTTATTCACTAAAGGGATAGCTTTCAAGAGAGTTGTGGTTTTAACTCCCTCGCCTCACTACTCATTATGAAGCAAGAAAGTTTGAGTTGCCCCTATATAATGTACTTTGCATTATTGAGGGCCAACTCAGCCCTTCTCATTAGAGAAACTTGACAGTTTTGGCCCTTCACAATGAATAGTGATGTGGCATAGTTTAAACTACACTCCCTTAAGTGAATAGACCCAATTATATTATACATTTTCTAAAACCTTTAATTTGTACTCATTTGCAATGTAGACTGTAATATTACTGGGACCAGGGGATTTGTTATTACACCTGTTCTAAATATAAAAACAAGGGACTACCCATGTCACAATATAAATAAAACACATTTAAAAAAAATGCAAACTAGTAATCCAAGTTTATATTTTATTTGGATAAAATATAGGTATCAGTATTTTAACCATATAATATTATACCTTGTGGGAGATGAAGTACTTGCAATTATTGAAAACACTTAACATGATTTACTATGTATTAATATTTGCGTAATTAGATATTCAGAGCAAACATTGTAGCAAAGTATATTATGTCCTCCTTTTGTTGACAGCCATCCATGGGAATCAACAGATGTTGCCACAAGGATTCCACATTCTGAATAAAGTAGGACCCACAGCTTTATTTTCAGAACATTACATCATATGTACTACCCTGTATATATTCAGTTAAGCTGCAAAGCATAACATGCAAACAGCTGTCAATATTTTTAAACAAAACCATATCTTACCATCAGCTGTAAAACCTGTTGGTTCTTGACACTCTTAACAGCTGTTCTTTATTTTCATTTTAATAGCACAGCCTTCACACTTGTTATGAACATGCTAGATGGTCTACTTAAAACTCCAAAAAGGTGGTGTTCTAGCATCCCAATAACAACCAATAGGAATTCCTAAGTTACCTAGAGCTATAAAACATATACACGTATCCTCCCATAGTTGTTTCTCCCAGTGTTTATATATATATATATATATATATATATATATATATATTAAAAAAATCCCTCTATTAACAGATGTCTACTGTAATTTGTATATTTCTACAGGCTTTTTCTTGTACCCCTGACATTTTCCCATACATGATATAGACTTGGACTGCTCTTCCTTAAGGAAGACATATTGCTTAAGTGTACACTCTTTAGCACCCCACTGATGATAATATTCTGTTTTTAGACATCTCAACAAATGTGAAGGAAATGCTTCCACTGCTGATCCTGGGACTCTCTCTTTAAAGTTAACATTGATCTTACAATAACCCATTATACCCATCACATTATCAGCATATCTTTCTCTGACAATACAATCAATGATGATTGTGTGCCAATCCCCTAATCCATGTATGTACATTGAGTATGTTTTTAAGACATGCATCACACATGCACATCAATGGATATTAATTATAGGGACTACATCTTGCATATTAAAAATAATAATTTGCAGCTGTGTCCTTCTCTTGGATGGGCGCATGCAGTAGCTATCCCCAGCATCTCATTGTAACTAAACACTTACTTCCAGCTACTCTTTCAGTGCATAAAACCAGTCTACATGTAACTTCAGGTTAAAAAGTAAAGTCAAAAAAAGAGCACCGTAAAACAGAACAATACTGTGCCTTAATGCCAATACTGGATTTGAACCACATATTTACTAATTTGTCAAAATCTAAATATTGATTACAACCATGAAATCAGGTTACACGCCAAGGAGGTTACAGAGGAGCAGATTTAGAAGACAAATGTGTAGATGACATGTTGGCACTGAGCACGGAGGTTTCAGTTTCTTGCCAATCACAAAGAATTCTGTAATTAAACTATTATAGGCACGTGATGAACTCCCTATGCAATGAGAAAAGCCTGTAAAATGCCATACACTGAACAGATTGAGGCTTATTATGAATATTAGAAGTGAAACATCAAAAATGATTTCGATGTTTCACTTTATGTTGAAAAAAACAGAGATACTGTTTATTTCAACAAAAGTTGGACACCTTAAAATTCCCAATTTATATAAAAAAAAAAAATAAAGCATACATTCGGATTAGTAAAAACCATAAAACCAAATGTCTATATTTCAAGACTTAAACTGCAGGTAAATTAACAACATTCATATGTGAAAAAATAATACTCCCATAAAAGTAAAAGCTATACTTGGACACATGAAAATCAGTGTTGCATAGGGGAGCCAATGAGATGTAAATGCCTAAAAGGTGAGTGTATTTAAGGTAATAAAATGCCATTGATTGTATTAGTTGTCTGGGATTGTTAAATATACATTAAATTGTAGCTTGTACAGAACACTGGTCTAAATATTTATCTGCAATACTGTCGAAATCAAAGCATATTGAAATAACATAAATCCCTTTAGGGTGTTTAGAAGACATCCACCTACCCTTCAGCCTTAAAGTTAATACTTAAGGTCCAATAATTAAAAGAAAAAAAAATCATGAAGCTAAGGAATCTGCTGGTGCTCTATAAAAAAAATGTGATATAACTTGATTTGAAGCCCTAGTTGTTTTCTTTCTCTCATAAACAAGTGAATGCAGTAGGTAGGTATTTGTTTCAATCTACTATACACCAATATCTATCACCATACATCCATGGTCAATCCTTTTATAGCCAATACTCTGACAGCACCACCTGTTCAAAGTGTTAAAATGATAGGACTCAGCTTGGCCAAAAGCTATCAGGTCAGCAAATGTCACAACGAACTTCAATTTCAAAGCACATGAATACTTATGATCATTCAAGACCAGAGGAAGGAAGGAGCTATGTAATGGTAAGCTGGGTCAACGTAATGAATATGCAGCACACTCACATTTTCACTGTTCATTAAGACTCAAATAGCATGCAATAAAATGATCCTGCTTAAGGCATTTGTAACATTTGTATTATATTTAGCAAATAAAAAATATGAAGTTATTTTTCATTTCCACTTCTCAGTGAATTGTATGTATTGTATGTATTTCTGTTTAAAGATCAGACACTTACACTGTACAATTCACACATTTGTTAGTCTTTCATAGCAGTCATTCTAATTGAAAGTTCTGAAGTAGTATGGTCAGAAAGCAGATAAATATGATGGAGGAGTAAGACAGATAGAATGTCTGCACCCAATAAACAGTAAACAGTTTGGCAGGTGTTACGAAGGATTCTCTGGAGTTATAGGTGGTGGAGTGGTCCAGACTGCAGGGTCATTGAGATGGAAGTGAGCATCTAAGGGGTGAGAGCTTGAGTGAAATGTTTGAATGAAAATTATTGATGGTCCAGGACACTGGCAAAGGGAAAGACATGGGGAGACATGTTTAGAATCTGGTTCATTACTAGATGAAATTAAGCAAATTCCAAATCCCAACTGGTCCATAGTCTATAGGAAAGTTATCTTACCGATTGCAGGATTGGACAGTGTAACAATGTCTTGGTATAAGAAATTGTGGGGGGGTTTGGTAAAGCATTTGTTGCCCCTAAAAATATTAGCATGTTATTCGACTAAAAGACATACAATCTAGTAGCAAAATGCAAATAGCTTTGTATTTTAAACGTTCATTACACTTATCAGCTAATAATAGTGTTAGCAACACAAACACTATTCCCCCTTGCAGCCATTTTCCACGTAGTAATTACAACACATAAATACTAAAGTATAGATAAGGATAAAAAGGGGGGGGGGTAAATATACAGGTAAGTGCCTTAAAGATTAGAAAATGTAGAAAATTACAGTATAGTTAACATTCGTCATTTCATTACCCTTAAGAAATGCATTTTTTTGTTCGCTCATAATAACTCCTAAATTTAAAACAAGCAACCAAAGGTAATTAAAAACTGCAGATTCTGAATGTCTGTTACAGCCCACCACATATTACTACCAATTCATTAGTTGGTAATTTTAGCACTACTCAATGGAACAAAACCCAGACAAATGGGCCACACTCATATTAGTATGACATGTATAAAAGTTTCCCAGTATTGGTTCTCAATGATGTCTACTCTCTAAGCATGATTCTGTTTTTGACTGCAAAATATATTTTTATGGTACATAGCCTAGACAAGGGGGCACCGGCAGAATTATTTGTAATCCTTCTCAAATTATATCAATTAATACCATTGATGACAGAACAAAATAATGCCATTTAGGCATTGCAGAGGATGGATGCATGGCAACAAGTTATACACAACCGTGTGAAAATGAAGGTACACCCTTTTTGAATTCTATACTTTTATATATCAGTACATAAGAACAATCACCTGTTTCTTAGCAGGTCTTAAAATTAGGTAAATACAACCTCAGATGAACAACACATGACATATTACACCGTGTTCAACAAAATTGAAAAAAAAGCCATGTGTGAAAAACTAAGTACACCCTATAATTCATTAGCTTGTAGTGTTTACTGCTAAATACATTCTAATATTTGTCCTGAGTTTAGAATTATCCTATATTTTTTTCAAATATGGTCATACTGCACCCATGTCATAGTTGGGACATCTTAGTTAAATTTATTTTAAACCATATATATTTTCACGCAGTAGTTCTACCCTCAGCCTTTGTCAAAGTATGTGGTGGTTTTTTCCATTTTTTTTCACACACACATTGTACTTGAGGTAAGCATTTACAGCTCGTGTTATAGATTTCTTGAAAACTACCCCACAGACTTAACTACACATCATACAGGAGCTGTAGACAGTTGCTACCTTTTTATAATGGGTACTTAACTTGATTTGTAAACAATAAATTTACAATTTATCAAATAATCCACTGGATTTGGTTTCATGAAACTATGGTTTGATCCAAAAACTTGTGGCATTATAAGCAAAGTTCTTGGTAACATGCAACTGAGTAGGGCTGCAACTAACAATTATTTTCATAATCTATTAGTTGGCCAATTATTTTTTCCATGAATCGATTAATCGGATAAAAAAATAAATGAAAATTTTTCATTTATTTTAAGTAATTTAATAAACAAACAGGATGTTCAAAAACAAATGGCAGAATAAAAGAAACTTTGATAAAAATGCATTTCTTGTTTTTATTTCCCAACCTAACCCTCGAGATATGCACATTTGAGCCCAGGCTTGCCACACTGCCTCCCATATATGCCACATACCCCCAGATATGGCACACTGCCTCGCCCATCAACCATAACTCCCCCTAAATTAACCCTAAACACCCCATTAACCATAACCAGAGGCGTATCTGCTGAAAATAGCACCTATGGCAAGCACTGAAATTGCGCCCCTGTCCAAGTATCTAAAACCCATTTATTAGGCCTTGCTGCCCATATATATATAAATATTAGACCCTGCTGCCGATAGCAGGTATAGATCAACACATTAACACACAAACCCAGCTTTGCATGTATAGATCAATTGAAATTCACTTGTGATCTCAGCACTGAAGGTATATATCAAATACACAGAATCAGACATACAAATCCTGTATTTGCAGGTATACAATAATAATATATGAAACGTAACATTGCAGGTATAGATCAAATAAATACATGGAAACAGCATTGCGGGTATTAATCAACTGAATATGACGTAAAAACCCTGTACTTGCAGGTATACATAAATAATGTATGGAAACATAGCATAGCAGATATGGATCTACAGAATAACACAAAAACCCAGCTTTGCCGGTATAGATCAATTGAAATTCACATCAAAACACGGCATTAAAAGTATATTTAAAACCCCCTAAATTACAGGCATAGATCACAGGTTGCACACTCCAAAGCCAGCCCTGGCGTCCACACTGCCCATATAGAACCAGACCAGCACCCAGATTACACACATAAGATTAGCCATTTTTGTCCCCAAATAACCCAGCACAAGTCAACTTTGTGCTCAAACAGTCCTGCTTGTGCCATTTTTGTCCCAAATACACCCTGCCTGTGCCATCTTGGTCCCCAAGACTCAAGTATCCTGCTATTGCCATCTTTGCCCTTCCACAATTATACATCTATGATACACAAACACTTTTACAGTCACTCACTCACTAATTCACACTTTCATTCAGACAACTCATCCACACATTAACTCATGCTCTCCCTCATTCAGACAATCCATCCACATATTAACTCATGCTCTCCCTCATTCAGACAACTCATGCTCTCCCTCATTCAGACAATCCATCCACATTAACTCATGCTCTCCCTCATTCAGACAATACATCCACATATTAACTCAAGCTCTCCCTCATTCAGACAATCCATCCACATATTAACTCATGCTCTCCCTCATTCAGACAACTTATCCACATATTAACTCATGCTCTCCCTCATTCAGACAATTCATCCACATATTAACTCATGCTCTCCCTCATTCAGACAATACATCCACATATTAACTCATGCTCTCCCTCATTCAGACAATACATCCACATATTAACTCATGCTCTCCCTCATTCAGACAACTCATGCTCTCCCTCAGACAATCCATCCACACATTAACTCATGCTCTCCCTCATTCAGACAATTCATCCACACATTAACTCATGCTCTCCCTCATTCAGACAATTCAACCACATATTAACTCATGCTCTCCCTCATTCAGACAATCCATCCACACATTAACTCATGCTCTCCCTCATTCAGACAATCCATCCACACATTAACTCATGCTCTCCCTCATTCAGACAACTTATCCACATATTAACTCATGCTCTCCCTCATTCACTCAATGCATGCACATTAATTCACACTCTTTACTTATTTCAATACTCTTACTACCCCTTCTCACTATCTACCCCCTCTCCTTCCCTTATCACTTTCTACCCCATCACCCCCCTTTCTCAATATCTACCCCCTCTCCTTCCCTTATCACTTTCTACCCCCTCTCCCTCCCTTATCACGTTCTACCCCCTCTCCCTCCCTTATCACGTTCTAACCCCTCTCCCTCCCTTATCACTTTCTACCCCCTCCCCCTTTGTAGTTCTCTCACCTTGAGGTCCAGCGACGGGAGCACGAGGCTTCTGTCTTCCTGCTCTGCTGCGGTGCCTGCTGCTTCACTGCTGAAATGCCGGCACCGCGGGACGGGGGTAGAGGCCTCGTGGAGGAGAATGCCGGCACCGCGGGACGGGGGTAGAGGCCTCGTAGAGGAGAATGAGGGGCGCAGAGCAATTGCTAGGCATCCCTCTCTCTCCTCCGCATCAAAAAAAAAAAAAGACGGCGTTTAAAAGCCGCTTACTGGCGCCCCCCTTTGCGCGAGCCAGAGGTGCCATACCTTAGATACGCCTCTGACCATAACTGCCCCTAAATTAACCCCCACCTTCCCTAACTGTGAGCAGCCCAAATATTAATTTTATAGACTAGTTTCTGAGCAGTGTGGACGCTATAAGGAAATGGGCAGGGCCAATCGTCACTGACTGCAGGGAGGGACTGGGAGAAAAGGGGCAGAGCCAATCAGAGTGACTGCATGGAGAGACTGGTAAGTAGTAACTTGCTCTGAAAAAACCCTCATTTCATAATCGATAAAAATAGATTCAACTAATCGATAATGAAATTTGTTGGCAATTATTACAATTAGTTGTTGCTGCCCTACAACTGAGCCATTAAAAACAATCAGTTATTAAAAAAAGTATCTTATTTAAATATTGTAATTATTGGGCGCCCCCTTCTTGAAGAACACCAAGATTGTCATAAAATTTCAACTTTAAACCTGTTCATACTTAAAATCTGCACTTTTCAGGATGGTACTATATCAAAACAATATGTTCAAAGAAGTACATATTATATATAAAAGCAGATGTTGTCTTTGGTTGTGGACACCAAAATTATCAGATTCTTTCTATTCCTGTATTCCTGTAGTGTAAACTTTGTTGGTAGCATTTGTCGTTTTCCAGGTTGTTTGCGTGCCATTCAGTCATTCTCTGAAAAAACTGAGGTGAATATAATGGGAAGTAAGTCAAGGCTTTTCAGTCCTACAGTCTTAAAAATAATGTCTACAAAATAGGATTATTTTTTTTTATTTTTTTTTTTAAGTTTTATCATAGTTGTTCCAAGCATTTGTCCAAGAGCAATGTAATCACCTTTTATCTAACATTAATACACATCAGAATGTCCTCAATTTATTGCACATTGCTGCCTGTAATAAACCAAGCCATTGAGAACTTTGCGTCTGAATTTTTGAATTTTTAGAAAGCACCTTATAGCAAAGTTACAGGCTACCTTTTCTGGACCACAAATGCAGACCAGTCATGCATTACGCAAAATGGATATGAACTTCATGTGAAAACAATGGTCCCTCACCGTAGAAGCAGCAAGGAAAAATCACTCAATGTCCTTCATGCCCATCAGTGAATATCCCCATCTTTAAATTCTTCTAGGTTTGCTGACTCAGAAGCTTCCTAATCATTTTTTTAAATGAACATGCTCTTACATTACATACACACAGACTTTCCCAAGAAGGTCAATGCACATCAGCTTTGTCTGTCCAATACAGTACAGTTCTCTCCTAAAGCAGCTTTACAGAAAGCACATTGGCCTTGTCTCATCTTCAGAATAGCCTGTATGTGTATTCAATGTATGTTTTTAGAAGGAAAAAAAAAACTCTGGGTTTGATCTGGAGGCTCTTTGAATGAGAGCTCATTACAGGACAGTGTTTTACATGGCAAAAACCTCTCAGTGCATTATTTTGTGTCACATGAAAATAAAACATTCCTGGAAATTACAAATAAGGTAAGGTTTTATATGATTAAAATCTTATGGGAAGGGTTTAATCTTCAACTGTACAAAGAATGTTTCTCATGCCTCATTTAGTTAAAGTGTTAAAATCAGCTTTAAGATAGAAAATAAACCAGATGGACACGTGGAGGGCTTGGGTATGGAATCCGACTGTCTATCTGCATTGTATGAATATCGAAGAGGATTACTGCACATGGTAGTGATGTAAGAAATTTCACATCTATCAAAAAAGTCTGAAGTTCAAAGTGTGGTAATGACATATTTAAAGAAATCTGCTGTGTGAAACATCTGTGCTTTTATATAAACCACATCTAATATTAACCTTCACTGGTTCTTTATGATTCTCAATAGGCCTTATGGAAATTATAGACTAGAAAACTGAACATCTGCACTAAGTAAAGATAGCCGAGGGTTACCAAGGGAATATATCTATGAATTACATTTTCAACAATAATAATAATAGTTTTGAGAGGAATACATAATGAGATACTATAATAAAATGTAAACCATGGTGCTGAAATAATTGTGACCTACTTTATGTTTTGGAAATGTTTTTGGAACACTGCCACTATGTAGACTGCATTACAATTGTTACCGATGAACAATTTCAGAAAGCGCAACCTACAGGTGGGTAGCTGCTATGGTGCTCAGAGAAAGGTGCTGCTCTGGTGAAGAATCTCCAAATGAAACATCAGTGTAATGGCATGGAAAATTATGCAAAATCACCAACGTTTATTGGGGGAAACATGCTTTTTTTAATGGGCAAAAGACAAAGTGATTATAGGTAGATAGGTAAGACACCATCAGTTTGGTTCTCATTATCTCATTATCTGGGGTGTTGAAGGTGACGGACGAGTGCCCTTTCAAAGTGGCCAAAATATTTATACTTGGAAAGGTGGGACATGATAAGCCGTCGGTAAAGTGCCTATTATTTAAATGAGGGGGCATGCAGGCGGTCACACAATCACTGGGTGTGATACAACACATTATAAGATTAAACAGCATATAAAACAAACATATTACTATCTCAAACAAAATAGAGACAATATATTAACATGGGTATTACAGTAACAGCGTATACAGGACCAGGTATATACTGTATATTACATATAAATTAAGAAAAAAATATAATGTTTAAAAAAAAAAAACCAAAGAAAAAAAAATCAGCCAAACCAAATTAAAAAAAATATTACAATTTGGAATACATATGCACACCTTTTAATAATTGTCCTATAACTGCCATAATAAGTGAAGGTGTATCTAAACTCAGGACAGTTATATGAATATATTTTATAATATAGTTAAGGCAGGGCTCGACAAATCCCAGGCGCCAGGTCGCCATGGCGACTCAAAAATTTGTCCTGGTGCCTAGGTGTTTGTCAGCCTGTGATCCCGGGCACAGCCACTCAGAGCCCGCCCCCGAGCCCAAGATCACTCCCACGGAGTGATTCTGTAGGCTGAAACCGCGATTGCAGGAAAACCTGCAGCAGTCATCAGAGACTCCCCCTGCAATGGCTGGTCTATAGACCAGCAATTGCGTCCCAGCTGCCAGAGGCAGCTTCAGGGACAGGGGAGAGGGTTCTTTGGTCTCCACATGAGCGTGGACACCAGCCCCAACACCCCGCTGCTGCCTGATCGCTCCCTGAGAGCAACAGTGCAGCGTTAACCCCTTCGATTCCACAGTTGTGTATGACACATTTGTGGCATTGCAGGGGTTAACATTTGTCCCCACAAGCTTGTGGGGACTAAATATCAGTCAATGCTGTGCTCCAATGGAACATCAGCATTGAAAGCATTAAAAAAAAATAATAAATAAATAAAAAAAAAAAACCAGCACTGACCTGAAAATCCAGGGTGCTTCCAGGTCAAATGCTGTGAATTTAGTAAGTGGGCTGATGATGATCAGATCACTCCTGACCAACTGTTAGTTTAAAAAAAAAAATCCTGGCTCCTAACTTTTTTAGCTGGCGCCTAGATTCACAACAAATTTGTCAAGCCTTGAGTTAAGGTTTTATGATGCCATACTGAATGATGGATTGTATAGGTGAATATGGTTTAAAAAGAAAGCCCTACTTATACAATATATTTTTGTGTGGGTATGCCAAATGAGAACGATAGAACTTATGGTTCAAAACGGACATAGAAAAAATAAAAATGTTTTCATCACGAAAAGGTGAAAAACAAGCTGCAGACTAGTTGGGACAGTAGCACCACATTTAATGTAACTGATATTGTCAAATATCACAGAATAAAACAGTTGATAAATGATGAATACAAATTTAGAGCTTGATTTGCTATTAAGTTACTTAAGAGTTATTAAAGGAGTCTCCTTATGTCACTTTTGAATCACATTGTATTTGGAAGTGTAACTGTACCTGAAGCAGCACAGTTTGGTTGTGGATCCCCAGAAGAATCATTGTGTTTAACTTCATGTCGGTAGAGGAGGTGTGGCTTGCTGTCCCCATCTTCATAGTCCAATCCATCAGATTGCATCAGAGGCTCTAAAAAATATTCTCCATCATGTGCTTTAAAAGTGCCAATCTATGTAACAAAAAGAGTTGATGTGTTTTCATTAGAATCTTCAACTGCAACGTGGTTCCAATTTACTTACAAAACCTGCCCTCCTACAAAGCGAGAGGAAGTCATAAATTAAACACATTTAACTTCTTAAAGAATCTCAGGGTGCTTAAATAAGCTTTCAATTTGGTAGTCATTAAATGCACAAACGAAGAGGAGACCAGAATGACTGCTATTTCTAAAATATTTCATCTTAGAAGATAACTTAGAAAAAGTAATTAGCAGCCATGGTCAAGATCAGTTTTTTACGAACAGTCCAACAATCACCATCATGGGGGTTTCACTTGACTTATACAACAAAGTAGTTCAGTTTCTACATTCTAAACAGCCATTCCCAGATTAAAATCAGACTGTTTTTATTATTATTTGTTCTAAATTTGTAACTAGAAGTGCATGGTTCACAAATATAATACATAAACAGAAAGGAACGTTAGTTGTCCCAAAAGGGTTCAGGCCTCAGAAATCACTGCTTCTTTTACATTCACAATGGAGGCCTATATGAAAACAATTAAAGATAATGTTTCATGTTGGTATTTAAACAGTCCATGCTGGGACACAAATACTACTAGTGAGAACAAAAATACCAATGCCTTAGTGCTATGTAATTATATATACTTCAGTCTTATCTCTTTTATTCCTGTGATTATGTGCTTGGTGCCAATAAAAAACAGTAACTATTACCAATAAACAATAATCTATAGGAGGTTACCAAATACAATTTCCCTTAAACCTTGAAATTGCCAGACCTGTGTTAAAGGTTAAACATTATGATGTAATTTATTTCTAAAGTAGATTACTGTATACATTTAATTTCTTTAGACACCATACTGATGTTCCTATTACAACAAAGTGACTTTATCAGCTCAATGGACCATAGTCTAGTCAGTTAAGCTATACCCAAGCAAAATATTGTGGCCATCATTTTATATTGGTACGTCCTTAGCATATCCAACGAATTAACGTCATATCCGCATTGTCATTATTGGGTCATTTATTAAATGAGCACTGCCTAAAAGTAATAATTAGCAAGGTATGGTGACACTAAGCTACAGAATCACAAGTCAAACATAAGGAAGCTACATGGTGCACTACTCAGCATGGGCTTGGATTGAGAAATTTGCTTCTACATAAAAATTCCCATTACAAAATGGTTTCCTGTGAGTGTAAGATTATCTGATATACAGCACTAGCGCCATTCAAACTGTCTAATTATCAGGAAGGAAGTAATAATACAATAGATATATTTCAAAAGGTCATTAGGAAGATTGGAATCCTCATGAAAACAAGTTTTGATTCTTAAAACTGGAATCAAAGAACACAGCCTGTTTTATACAGTCAGATTGTTGGCCCCACTCTAGAGAATTCTGTCATCATTGCCACATCATTTGTTATTTATCAAACACAATGTGTCCACAAACAAGGATATTACAAGGAAGTCAACAACTGGATACCACAAATGGAAAGAAATAAGATTCAGATTTTTAAATCATGGGCACACAAAGTACTAGTGATATAACAATAAATTTATAATGCATGTGGTTCAATGGTATATATTTCACATAAACACAAACACACTATGAACATCAAATGTTCCTTCATCTTATAGGTCACAAACATTCATTAGTTATTAGTCATAAGTTACACAAGTAGGTATCGTAATGATAGGTATTCAACTCAGGCCAAATCTATTTGCTCTACTACTCTTCTCAAGAAAACTAGCACTAAAAGACAGAATAGGGACAGATTATCCTACAGCATAACATAACTTGTTAGTATATAGGCATAGCCAAAAGTTTTGAGAATGGCAAAAATATAAATTTTCACAAAGTTTGCTGTCTTAGTTTAGATGACGGCAATTTGCATACACTCCAGAATGTTATGAAGAGTAATGAGATAAATTGCAATCAATTTCAAAGTCCCTCTTTGCCATGAGAATTAATTTAATCTCCAAAAACCATTTCCACTCCATTTCAGCCCTGCCCCAAAAGGACCAGCTGACATCATGGTGAGAGTGTGGACGTGGACAAGGCTAGGGATCACTCTGTTATGCCGACTGAGTTAGAATATAAGAATAACAGCTTTAAAAAGAAGGTGGTGCTTGAAATCATTGTTCTTCCTCTGTTAACCAAGGTTACCTGCAAGGAAACACGTGCTGTCATCATTGCTTTGCACAAGAAGGGCTTCACAGGCCATGATATTGCAGCTACAAAAATTGGACCTAAATCAACCATTTATCGAATCCTCAAAAACTTAAGTGAAAGAAGTTCAATCGTTGTAAAGAATGCATCAGGGCACCCAAAAAAGTCCAGTAAGCACCAGGACCGTCTCCTAAAGTTGATTAAACTGTGGGATTGGGGTGCCACCAGTGCAGAGACTTTTGGAGGATGGCCTGGTGTCAAGAAGGGCAGCCACTTCTCTCCAGGAAAAACATCAGGGACACACTGACATTCTGCAAAAGGTACAAGGATTGGACTTGGGTAAAGTAATTTTCTCTGATGAATCCCCTTTCCAATTGTTTGGGGCATCCGGAAAAAAAGCTAGGTGAGCGCTACCCTCAGTCCTGTGTCATGCCAACAGCAAAGGAAGTGTGCTCCCTCACAATTTTGCTTAAAACACAGCCATGAATAAAGAATGGTACCAGCACATCCTTCAAGAGCAACTTCTCCCAACCAAGAACAGTTTGATGATGGAGCACCTTGCCAGAAAGCAAAAGCAAATTGGCTCGGGGAACAAAAATATCCGAATTTTGGGTCCATGGCCAGGAAACTCCCCAAACCTTAATCCCATTGAGAACGTGTGATAAATCCTCAAAAGGCTGGTGGACAAACAAAAACCGACAAATTCTGACAAGCTCCAAGCATTGATTATGCAAGAATCGGCTGCCATCAGTCAGGATGTGGCCCAGAAGCTAATTGACAGCATGTCAGGGCGGATTCCAGAGGTCTTGAAAAAGAAGGGTCAGCACTGCAAATATTGACTCTTTGCATAAACTTAATGTAATTGTCAATAAAAGTCTTTGACACTTATGAAATGCTTGTTATTATACTTCAGTATACCATAGTAACATCTGACAAAAATATATAAGAACACTGAAGCAGCAAACTTTGTGAAGACCAATACTTGTGTCATTCTCAAAACTTTTGGTCACTCTACAGTCTGTGTTAACAAAACAAAAATATGTAATATAATAATAATATTTTGGTGCTAGAATAAATGCAAAAATAACAAAATACAGAGTACTTAATAAAATACATATGTGTAGCTATAAATAAATAACATCATATTACTCCCACTATATTTAGTAAACAGCTGCTGATACTGTGCAGCTTACACATAATAAGAGTGGGTAGATACTCGCTTGAAAAGGTCAACAAGAGAGCAAGATCAGAAATATTTTAGATTGGGAAGTCAAGTTCCTTTTCATTGAAGGCTGAACAATAAATACAATAATAAACTATATCCACTTGATATAAAACGCTACTAAGGTAATTATAAAATGTCTCTGGAATTTCTGACCTGCAATATATTATTATTTACAAAGTACTTTTCATAAACCTTCCTAGATAAAGAGGCCATCTGGTCACCATACCTTGTGAAAGAAAGATCCTGTGGATTTTCAGATGTCAATATCTCAAGGAAGGCCAGACAAAGAAAAAAAAGTTTCCTTAACAATCTTGATGGCAGGATAATCCTTCAAAGAAACCCAGCATAATGACACCTAACTGTTTTAACCCTTTCCGACGATAGACATTTTCTATACCGGTAAGCCCAATAGAAGATGCAGTGGCACACTCTGATACGCACCACAGGCACACCCGAGGCAGTCCTGTGTGAACCAATCAGTGGACAGAATGGCCATGGGATCGCTGTGATAACCAATTACAAAGATTGCATGACTGTTACACCAGATGCTCGGCCTGGCAAGAATGAGCATTGTGTTAGTGATCACATCTGACACAATGATTTTATCTTAGTGATAAGAACTAAGAGCAATACACGTTCATACCTATTCATTTGAACCCTTCTGGATATTTGTAAAAAAAAGTTTTTATTTTTAGTGATAGATTAGTCTGGTAGATGGTTAGTGGGGATTGGGGATCGTGTAGAGGGTTTTGGGTTTAAGGGAAGGAAAAAATATATATAAAAAATGTTAAGTTAAATTTAAAATGGAATGTTTCTACAGTGCAGAGGAAGTGTATACTACTCAGATATGTCTGGAGACGCACTATCTGATGTATCAGATTACAATGATGCCCAGGTTCCAAGTCCATGTGTTACACCCTTGAGCAGAATGTCTCAATGTGAAGTCCCTAAAGTTGTACAAACTTTGGAAAAGCAGTTCAGGATATACTGTGTCCTTCACAATACATTAGGGGAAGGACAGTCTCCTAGATCCCCCTGGCTGCCCAGACTCAGTGGAAAAATAGTGTGGGACCTACTTTTGTCTGCTTTGAATGAAGGCTACCACCTCTAGGTGAATTCTTTTTTGACACCCCAGCCTGTGCCACAGTCAGAAAATATCCAATCCAAAAGATCCAAAAATGTTTTTGGATACTGTTTGAGAAGGCCACTCCAATTGTGCAAGATGAAAATGGCCTACATCTCACCGGCAGGCATTTTCCTTGCACATATATATACACATTTATATACATATATTTTGTTTCATTTTTATTTTTTGTTTTATTTTACATTTAGTTGAGCCACAAGAGGGAAGGGAAGGGGTACTTTGATATAGTACAAATACATGTGTTTTTTGCCCTGCAAATTAAAAATAACAAACATAAAAAACATATACATAAAAAAAACCTATGCCTCTGAGGTATTTCTGTTTACATGAGATGCAGATAAACAATTTTGAATGGGGTTCTCTGCTGTAACACTTAACCTGTGCAAACAATCCTAAGCAACACAACATTGTTGGTGAAACAGGTGCAGGAAATGACTTCTACAGCAAACATTGGCAGTGATTGGTGGCCACACAGCTGTGTGTGGAAGTGTCCAGAAGCTACTAATGAAATACTTTGGGTTGTCTGCTTTATAGAAATAATAACGTTGAATTTGAATTAGGGGGTGCTGTTCAACAGTCCAAAATAAGAAATAGGGCCAGTAAAATAAAACGTGAGAATTTCACACTTGGAATCGGTAAGAGCCATGTTTCAAGTTGTGACCTGTAATGTCCAGAAACCCCCCAAAAACATATGCATGTGGGGTATTTCTGTTATCTGGAGATGCAGCTGGTCAATATTGGCTGGATTTCTCTGCCATAACATAAATTATGGAATGTATAAAATTACATTAAAAAAAAATAATTTTTTAGTGATGCAAGCTATACTTAGCTCGGTGAACACAGCGGATAGGGTCTCAAATCAATGGGAGCGCTATTCTGCCACTGATTGGCTGCTTCAAACAACCAGTCAGTAGAGCGGTTTGTTGGGCCATGACAGGTTTAGGGAGCTGCAGTTCTGAATCTGCGCTCTCTCTCAAAGGTGTGTTTTTCTCTTCTTTTTATTAGTTTTTAAACAATGTGTATGAAAGTACTTTAATATGCATTTTTTGCTTGGCGGGCTCCTGCTTACTCAATACAGATGATCTATTGTTTGGGCTTTTTGTTTACCAATTAGTGTAATTGTTTTGCATATATGTAGACTTAATAAAGTTGGCAACAACTTTTTTTGTTTTTTTTATACATTGTACAGCCAATATTTGCAGCATGCTTACACCTGTTTGGTAGGCCTCGTATTATACATTTGTATTATTTGAGCCTGAGACTAGCTTAGCGCACCGACATTTTTTCTTTTCCATGTAGACTTAATGACTAGGTCAGTGGTGATCTATGGAGAATCTACCACAATGTATGGCCTGACATACATACATGTGATGTCATAATGACCAGGCTGATGCATACAAAAAACTATTCCAGTACAATATTAAAAAAGTGATCTGCTGATAGGACCAGTTATTTGGTTGCTATGGTGATACAGCAGAATTTTAGACCTTGTACCAGAATCATTTTGTTTACATACACCACTCAGTTCTGTAATTCTCATGGATGTGTATTTATTTGCGCAGGAAGCACCCTGCCGCTAGTGGTAAGGAAGCCAAAAATGTGTTATAGGCCACTGTGATAAAAAAAAAAAAAAGCAGGAGCAGTTCCAAATAGCACATTTAATTGCAAAACTGTAATTTTAAGTCAATTACATATTTCTGAGAGGTTCATTGGCTTTCCAGGATGGTGGGGTTGCAATTCTTTTTTTATGTCTTGGTACTTACTAGAGAAATCTAGGTTCTGGTCTTTCTTACAACGTGGTTATCTTTAATATTTGTATAATGAAGTAGTGTCTATCTGTGCTTTATTGATAAGAATATATGATGTATATCCTTTACTATCCACTATTATGAACACCTGCATGATATTTTCCAATTAAAAAAAAAATGAAAAACGCCATGTTCAGTGCAGTCATATGTCTGAACAGAACTGGACACGTTGATCATTTGTGAGGAGACAAACATAAGAGCTCATAACTGTGAAACACTTAAAGTTGCCTTAGCAGATTGTTGAGCTTTCCCTCAATGGCTAACCATGTCATACAATGTTTGTAATGAAAGGACACTCAAGATAAGGCTACAGGGTGCAGGATTTTCTTCCTATTGTCTCTGAGCGTTGGAAGACAAGCAAGCAATACCTAGTGCTTCTCAAATAATAGAAGCTGGCGTAATGCCATCAGGTGGATAAATGAGTCTGATGAATCCAAGAGTTAATGTCATAACCATGCTACATTTTTTGTGGTATGGCACATCTTTAAGACAAAAACATATCAAAAGAAGCTAGTAAAGCAACATGGGTGGTTTAGAAAAAACACCCTGTCAATGTCATAGGGTTTTGTAGCCTGCAAGATATTTTAGAATATGGCACTCAAATGGTTAAAGTATACAATGTTTTACTAGTGTGAAGTTAAGTCACATTCGTGTATAGAAAATGTAATTAAACAACCAAATAATTCTTCATTTTAAATGTACAAGGTGACAGTGTTTTAATAAATCACTTTATTGGAAACACAAATTTAAAAAACAACATTATCCTATTTAAAATGTTCATTGGTAGCAAATAAGAGGCCCAATTTTTTTTATCTATTCCTTTCCAGATGCTCAGTCAGCTAAAATACACTCTGCTCTGCTCATAGTTTAATAGCAGCCTATTCACTGTGCTTTGATTAAAAATAACTGCTGATAAAATCTACCGTGAAAAGCTCTCACCCATAAAACAGAGAAAGTGGCTTATATATCATTTATAATTTATTTGATCGTTAAAGAGAATTTACTTTAAAGTCTTTGGTATGACTTAAAATAGCAATGTCAAACTGGCAACCAGGTGTTACGATGTGGCCCATTTTTTAAAGTCCTTACCATCATAAAAGTTAAACAATAATGTTCTGAATACACTTTTAATGGCTGTGCTTACCAATTTGGATTCAAACATAATCCCACTGGTGTGAAGACCCTTCAAAGTTTGGTTTTCAAAAATTAGAAATAGGGGATCACTTGTTTGTATGGATAGAAATAGCAAAGTTCAATATTACAAGCAGAAACCGTGTTCTTTCAAAGATTTAAAGATAACATTTCAAGCCTTCATAATATACATATATACAGGGTTGGCCTTAAGGGCATGCAACCTGTGTGAACGTACAGGGTGCAATACCCAGAAGGGTGCCTCCAAAGACGGGCTGGCAGCTTTCATTCTGGCTACTCTCACACTGTGTGGGTCACCTCGCTTTCACCGTGGGGTCACGTAACCTCTGCATTCTTACCTCCCTGTGCTGGTCCAAAATTGTTCACAAATGGCTAGTCTTCTCTCTAAATTAGTAGATTTTTATTTTGTTTTTAAACATTGCATATGAAAGTACTTATAAAGTACTTTAAATATGCATTGGTTGTTTCAGGGGCTCCCTGAGACACTGGTGTATCACTTTCAATGCATAATGTTCTGTGCCATCTTGATGGAGTTAACGTAATGCAATAATCACAACAGGAAGGAACATCATGATGGATTATAAACATCGGCTGTTTACATTATCCACAGTAGCGTACTACAAAGACATCTCAGCAGCCCAAAACCACTCTTCGTACTCAAACGCTATATGAAATGCAAAAATATAAAATATATGTAATATATGGACAACTCAACAGAATTACAAAGGTTACAAAGTCACAAAAAAGGTCTTAGTAAAGCCCTGCCTCATAGACACACCTCTACCAACATCCCATAAAACAATAGGTATCCATCTTTGGCCATTTCAAATGTTGGGGGTATGCAAACAGCATCTGAAACCTAGCATGGATACAGTGAAACGCTCCAAATAAGAAAATTAAATAAATACAAGACTGTAATTTTCTCCTGTAAAAATGTTCATAGTAAATAAGGACACCTCTGAAACAGATAATTTAAGTTGTGCAGTGTGTCACAGCTAGAGGACCAGCAGTGCAGGAACTTGGTACCATCCACCGGTACAGGAGCAGAGCAGTATACTGGTTGCAGCATGCAAAAGAGAAGTCGTTACACGGAGCCGAAGTCAGGAGTAGGCGAGGACAGGATAATCAGAAACAAGCCGGGTCAAACACAGGAGATAGACAGGGACGTCAAAAACAAGCCAAGGTCAGAAGCCAAAATCACAAGGTATTTAATAAGCACAGCCAACACGCACAAGGCACTTTCACTGGGCATCCAACACTCAAAGGTGCCTTACACGCGGAACGGAGGATCTTAGCCGCGTTAGGACTCCGAACTAGCCTTTTACCCCTTTGGTGGGGTGCACACGACAGGAAACCCCTTTGGTGGGGTGCACACGACCGGAAACTGTTACAGGGTCACCGTACCCAAGGCTGGGTACCCCTGTTTGAGGGCTGAGGAATCACCAGTCAGTCCCTCATACGGATAGCACTCAGCTATCCATGGATCATCCAGACCACCATTCGTAGTAAACCAAGAAGAACTCTCTTTATTACAAACACACAGAATTTATATACAATCTCAATGCAATGTGTACCGAACCCAACCCCCAATCCCATCAGCCACATCCCATCACAAATCCCATCAGTATACAGGGGATGTATCAGGGGAGGGGATTACAGAATACAATGGGTTCCCCCACCTGTGTTATCCCCCCTGTAGTGCGGGTGCTGTCTGGGCAGACAGGGCTGTGTTGGCTGATTAAGAGCCCCAGCCAGATTATAGGATTGTCTCCTTGAAGGCTGGAGCTGAAGCCACATCAGTCTCTGGGCTGGTTACACAATAATACACAATATAATATATTACCGGGTCACAGTATACGGAACCGGACACAAAAGTGCTCCGTGACCCGGCTAAACTTCATATGGCACATGAGCCAGCTAGCCTGGCCCTGTCACAGAAACCCCTTTGGTGGGGTGCACACGACAGATAGCCCTCTGGCCGGGCTTGAATGCTGCAGACTCCACTCCGAACTCCTGGCTGTATGCCTGCGGCCATATGTCACGGACCGGGTCTAAACAGATGACTGCATTGACCCAGCGCGCCCAAAGATTGTGCGCAGGAGTCACAGTGCAGTAGTGGAGTTGGACAGGGCCTGGTTGCTGGGCAACCACACTCACCCAGGTGTTGAGCACCTAGGGTCGTGCAGCCACATACCAGCACCCTGACATAGCAGCAGATGTATACCAAAATGAAACGAAGTGATATCCTGCAGGCAGTGGCGTCGGCAGGGGGGGGCCAGAGGGGGCCATGGCCCCCCCTACATCATGCTGTGCCCCCCGGTGTGCCCCCCCAATTGAAACGCCGTCTTTTCTTTTTTTTTTTAATAGACCCGGAGGAGAGAGTGAGAGGCGCCGAGCGGTTGCTGAGGAATAAGTTCTCAGCAACCGTTCGGCGCCTCTCACTCTTCTCCGCGACCGCGAGGCCTCTTCCTGGTTCGCAGTGCCGGCATTTCAAGCCGAGCGCCGGTGTATGTCGTCATATCTGGCGCCCAGCAGTGAAGCCGGCAGAACCAGGGATACAGAGACCTCGCGATCTCACCGCTGGACAAGCCCAAGGTAAGTGAACTTCAAAGGGGGGGTTAGAAAGTTAGGAGGGGGTTAGAGAGTCAGAAGAGGTAGATAGGAAGTGAGAAGGGGTAGATAAGGATAGATTGGGAGGGAGAGGGGGTAGATAGGATAGATTGGGAGGGAGAGGGGGGTAGATGGGATAGATTGGGAGGGAGAGGGGGTAGATGGGATAGATTGGGAGGGAGAGGGGGGTAGATGGGATAGATTGGGAGGGAGAGGGGGGTAGATGGGATAGATTGGGATGGAGAGGGGGTAGATTGGGAGGGAGAGGGGGGTGGATGGGATACATTGGGAGGGAGAGGGGATAGTTAGGATTGATTGGGAGGGAGAGGGGGTAGATAGGATAGATTGGGAGGGAGAGGGGGGTACATAGGATAGATTGGGAGGGAGAGGGGGGTACATAGGATAGATTGGGAGGCAGATGTGGTAGATAGAGAGGCAGATGTGGTAGATAGAGAGGGAGAGGGGGTAGATAGGATAGATTGGGAGGGAGAGGGGGTAGATAGGATAGATTGGGAGGGAGAGGGGGTAGATAGGATAGATTGGGAGGGAGAGGTCTTTATGGGACAAAAACGGCGTACGTTCAGCTGTTTGGGGACAAAGTTGACATAATGTGTAACTTAGGTGCTGGTCAGGTTCTATGTGGGCAGTGTGGACACCAGGGTTGGCTTTGGGGTGTGTGACCAGTGATCTATGCCTGTAATTTAGGGGGTTTTATCTATACCTTTAATGCAGAGTTTATATGTAATTTCCAATTGATTTATATCTGCAAAGCTGGGTTTTGTGTCATTCTGTTCATCTGTATCGGCTATATTTCCATACATTATTAATGTTTACCTGCAAATATAGGATTTGCATGTCTTATTCAGTTGATCAATACCTGGAGTGCTGTTTGCATGTGTTGATTATTTGATCTAAACCTTCAGTGCTGAGTGTACATGTGATTTCCAGTTGATATATACCTGCAATGCTGGGTTTGTGTGTTCTGTTGGGTTATACCTGCAATGCTATGTTTCCATACATTATTTATGTATACCTGCAAATACAAGTTTTTTTTTAATCTCATTCAGTTGTATGTGCTGTTTCCATGTGTTGTTTATTTGATCTATACCTGAACTACAGGGTGTAAGTAAAAGAGCGCTATGGTTTAGTGAATGAGGGGACAAAGGGACTCTGGGGATGATTACAGGGGAGAGGACCTCTCAATGTCACGGTGCAGTCAGAAGGAGGGAACACTGCACTGACTCTCACTGTCTTCCCCTGATCTGCAGTCAGTGTGGCAAATATATTGGCAGCAGGGTCTAATATTAATATATATCGGAAGCTGGGACCAATGTTTATATATATCGGCAGCAGGGGCTAATATTAATATATATTGGCTGCAGGGCCTATTATCAATAAATATTGGCTGCAGGGGCTAATATTTATATACATATTGGCTGCAGGGACTAATACTATATATCGGCAGTAGGGGCTAATATTAATATATGTTGGCAGCAGGGTATAATTTCTATGTATATCGGCAGCAGGGTATAATATAAGTATGTATCCGCAGCAGGGGCTAATATTAATATATATCCGCAGCAGGGGTTAATATTAATATATATCGGAAGCAGGGTGTAATATTTCTATATATCTGCAGCAGGGTCTAATATTTATATATATTGTCAGCAGGGGCTAATATTAAAGAATGAAAAATAACTGTCACTTTAGCTGTTATTTTGAAATCATATTTTAATCACAGTCTTTACTTCAAAGAGATAAGTGCATATTATGTAGTTAAAAATGCACGTCTAACGTGTGTGTGTGTATATATATATATATATATATATATATATATAGTGTATATGTACTGTTTTATAATTGGCCCCCCTACTTTGGTCCCTGGCCCCCCATGTGCCCCCCCTAAATATGAAACCTGGAGACGCCACTGCCTGCAGGCACCCTGGAGCAGGCATGAAACATATCACTAGAATCACGTGCAGGATGCTGTAGGCTGGAAGTATGGAAGCTAAGCAAAGGATATAGCAGAAACATAACAAGCAAGGGACAGAGCAAGGAACAGGGAGACCAGGCACGAAACATAACCAGACAAGACATACATGATACAGGGCACAACAAAGGACAGGGAACAAGGCAAGGAACACAGGGGAAGGAGTGAGGAGCTGGAATCCTCGGACGCTTCTCCTTTAACCCCTTAATGACAATTGCCGGTTTTGGCACGGCACGGAAAAACAAGTCGATTATCACAAATGACGTGCCAGAGCCAGCACGTCTTTAAACGGGTGCAGAAAGCGATCTACGTTCGCTTTCTGCACCCAAACGGCGTTGCTGTAATGCCTCGACCTCGAGGCATTCAGCAACGCCACGATCGGCACCAGGGGCCATGTCAACAACGGACGCCCGTTTTAAAAGCATTTAGGAGGCGATCAACGAAAAAATAAAAAAGATGAAAAAGATGAAAAAGTTCGCTAGACGGTCTCCAGACCCTCTAGAGAACTCTGGCTCCACTTGCAGGTTGAATAAGGGTACTGCATTCAACCATGCAAGTCAATGGAGCCCAGCTTTCTAATCACAGTGTGATTAGTAAAAATAAAATAAAATAAATAATAATTAGAAAAAAATAGTAAAAAAACAGTACAATGTAAAAATAATTTCCCACTGATGTCACTATCAGGGGAACCTTCAAGTTGAAAAAAATTTTTAGAATTTTTTTTTAAAAAAGGCAAAAAAAATAAAATATATATATAAAAAATATATTTTTGTGAGCAAGTCCTAAAATTAGCACATTAGCTTAAAACAATTCCCGCATGGAAAGAGTTAAAATACTGGCATATTAAATGCCCATGGGGTGTCTACTTTAAAAAAAATGTCCCAATTAACACGGGGGGAATACGCGTATACAACTTGTATACGCGTACTGCGTAGATGTCCCCCGCCGGCCCCGCAAGACACCCGGGAGTCTCCTCTGGTAAGTCGGGGGGGGGGAGAGTGGCAGCATATCTCGGGGGGGGAGGGGGATGAGGAGGACAGTGGCAGCATATCTCAGGGGGGGGGACAGTGGCAGCATATCTCGGGGGGGGAGGACAGTGGCAGCATATCTCGGGGGGGGAGACAGAGTGGCAGCATATCTCGGGGGGGGAGACAGAGTGGCAGCATGTTTTTTTGGTCTTTTCTTTAAAAAAGCACCAAACTTTTAGGGTGCGGCCTATATACGGGGCGGCCTATATCCGAGCCAATACGGTAATAAGTACAAAAACAAAAAAAACACGCTTATGAGAACTTATAAAATGGCGGTCATCTGACAAACAACCAGTTTTAAGACAGCTTACTTATTGAATGAGTCTGTTTTGGGTGTTTGGTAAATTGTAAGGTTGGCTCTCTTTGCTTGTATGTATCAGTTTGTCCCAGTCTACCAATTCTAATTTTGTCATACCCTTTCAATATACAGTATGTATTGTAAGAAGTGCTATGAAATGTGTTGGTTCTATACAACTAAAGGATAATGATGATGATGATGATGATGATGATGATAATAATAATAATAACACCACTGACAACTTTCGGACATGGTCTGTCCATAGTGCTAGACAGGGCTGAATTTGACCAATCTGTTTTATCTTACATGCGTTGAAGAAGCTGACATGAGCAGATTTATTTAAGACAGGGGAGATATTTGTGGTCTTTAACAGCAACACTAAATAAAAAATGCAACAGTTATAACATGGCATGAACTATAAACATATTGAAGATGGTCCACTGAGTGACCAATGTTGGATGGCATATTAACGGTCATTTCTTGTGTTTCTTTGCTATGGTTTTGCATAAACCCTTCAATGTTTCCTCCCCTTGTAATCATTGTACTGTTGAAGGGTTAACTAACATGGAAAGTAAGAAGTAACTCACCATTCCACCACAGAGGCTAAAGACAGCTGCATGGACGTCCAAACCATTGACATGCCCACTGTAGAAACAATGCCTGAGGTCTGAGATGTCATGATCAAAGTTGCTTTGGTTTCCAATATGTACAACATTATAAGAGTCAGCAATGAAGTTTGCATTCACAGTAAGGTTAAACTGGAAGAGCTGTCCATAGGCAGAAAAACGATAAAGCGTCCTGTGGGCAAATGAGTCTGAATGCTGGAAATCAAGACCTCTTTTCCTTCTTTGGAAATGTTCAGTGTGATGGAAAACTCCCCCCAAATCGTTTACTCTGGAAGGTATGACAACTTCATAGGATGAAAGATCCTTCACAAAACTGTCTGTAAAAATAAGCAAAATGTTAATAATCCCCAAAATGTCAGCATATAAAATGTATTTTGATATATATAGAAACATCTTGCAACTGTGGTATCTATTGAGATGATTCGATATATTGAAGACTAGGACCAAATAAAATTGTGTTTTATTCTACATAACACCATAACAACAGATAATGTTAAATGTTCTCAATACTACCATGCTAATAGAATTCAGGAACCATGGATTGTTTAAGTTACCTTTACAAATATTACTTCCATAAATATTGTTGGCTTTAAGCCATTAGGGTTTTTTATGCAGTATAAATATTAATATTTAATTCCATAATAGTCCTTTTTTTCACTCCTTCAGTTTCAGACTTCTGTCAGATAACACCATCATGTCTTTGTGCATGGACATATTGGAGGAGTACATTCAACCCTCTGCCATCCATGTGCATCTTAGGCACATCAAATGCCCTTGAAGGTAACATCAGAAAAAAGTGTCATTACTAGCATATTCATATCTCAGATGTTCTCTCTCTTCTCCTCACCTCTACATAGACATCCTGAACCAATCAACATCAATCACCAATATAAAAATAGTCATTAGGTAAAAGAGGAGGAATAATTATGCAGGTCCCAAGAACAAGAAGTGAAGATCGCATCATGTACACAAAGTGTTTATTAACATACATCACTTTTGTTTGTAAATAGCATTAAACTTATTTTGAGTTTTGAACTCTAAAATGGAGTATTTGGACAGAGTGTCTGATCTGCTTTAAGGACTGCAGAAACCTTATTTGCAAATGGAATGAGAATGTGGTGACAGCTCTTTGAGGCCAGCAAGATTAAATTCAACAAATCGGAGGTGACAAATTCTATATGTGAAATGCAAACCTCTATTCCACATGCATTAAGCTAAGATACCATAAACTTAAAAAAAAAAACTGTACAAAAATGTGTCGTCACAAATGTGCTAGTTATAGTTGAAATTATTAAACACTCAACATAACCAAATATATAATCAAGCCATACCTAGCAGAAGGTCTGACCCCAATGAGCATGAAGCTTACATCACACACTATTAATTCAGTAAGATGAAACCTCGCTCGCAACCTCTTGGCACATCTCGCTTTATTGAATACAACTCATTGTCCCAATCCATACTGTAAGTCCAATGTGGGTCACCTTTTTCCTGCATTAATTAAATATGGCTAATTACCAGTGTAACACTGCATGAAAGGGACAACGCAGTAGCCAGACCGTATTTGACAAGACATCAATTTGTATTGCAAGCATTCACAAAAGTATCATTTAGCCAGGCACAGCAAGAGTCACATCCATAAAGAAATGTAGAATAGATGACATAAAGTAACATAACTCCCTTCAAGATCAAATTCAATATGACATTCATACACTTGCGGTATTTTGTTTTTTTACCAAAGGGGTAGCTCTCATGACCATTCAGTTTTGGTACTCCAGTTACGGCAGCTCCAGACCAATGTTTTTTTATTGATTAAGCCATACACTACCCTGAATATTAATATATTATTATATATATATTATTTCCTGAGAAGCAGATGTTCTGGTTATTGCGAGGAACAACTATAAAGAAGCCCTATACAAGTGTTTCGGAATGTCATTCGCTGGTTGCATGTGTCAAATGAAAGCTGGAGAGCCTATCATTGAAGAGAACTTGGATTGATCCGTACATTCGAATGTATGTAATTAGTTAAGGGTTCACATCCAAGGCCAAAGTAGTTTTTTTAGATTGGTGAAGAAATGGTGGAGTATTTAAGATGTTTTTCCCAGGCTTAATCTTCCTATCCATTTACAGAAGTTCATTCAAACACTGTAGCCACTTGCAGCTTAAAATAACACATTTATTGAAAACATCTAAATGTGCGTATGTGGCGGTGATACTAGTTTAGGAAATACACAATCCTAAATATATCATGTAAGAACTTCGATAGTGAGAAATGAACCAACAGATGTAATGCAGTCATGGTATCTAATCAATGAGCATGTGATCAGGGGTGTTAACAATTCTGCAGTGATTTACTCCACAGGAAAGACAAATGTCCAGAAATAAATGAATGGGTGACATCTCCATGTGGTATAGATCACGCACACATGTTCCATTTGATGTTTGAGATACATATATCTGTGTATTTCCACACACACACACACCAACACACATACTAACACACACATATCTGAAGTTTGCCAACCTCTCAAGGGTCAGACGTGGATTCCATTCATTCAAAGTGTTTGTGACAGATAGTGAGAGGGGGTTAACCCTTTCCATGCACTTGCCCGGTGTTGTTAGCCCCATGCTGTCATGGACTTTAACGCATTACCTTGCTTGGGGTGAAGCCGGCTTTCCCAGGAACGAGTGTGCACAAAGCAGAGATGACAGACCAGCCCCGCCAACCAGTTTGTAACCAGCATGTTCCCTTCAGTGCAGCAGCAGAGAAAATGAGGACTTCAGAGTCCGTTTTCTCCCCTCGCTTGTCCCCCCTGTGTCTCCCCCAACCCGCGCCCCTCGAATCCCCGGGAAGCCCTCACAGCTGCTCCTGCTTCAGCAGCCGGGCGTGTGAACGGAGTGTCTTTAGCCCCTCGCCGGCCCGCTTCCCTTTCTGCATCGCTTCCCTCCTACCCCTTCCACCTAATGCCTTCAGCCTGGGACTTGCCCTATGCCAGGGTATGTCTATGAACGGGAGCCTCTGGGGACAACGGCACCTTCTCCAAAGACAGAGCGCTAGAGGAAGGAGCTCAGCAGCAACTCCGTTACTCTCTGACCATCCCAGGACCAGACATCAAAGAGCAGAGACCGCCTCTCTAGAGAGCCGGGGGCCAATCAGCTGCGCCCTTCACTCTGGAGCAGTACGGTGTTACAGGGCTCACTCCTCCATCCCCGCTTTAACCGGCACTCATAGAGGGGCTTCGCAGCCAGCCATGCTCGCTAACGTCTAGGGCTGTATATATTCTGTAGGTCAACAGCAACTGGACAACATGAGCCCTTATATCTCTACCAGGGAAAGCATTAATTATGATGGCTGAAAAAAACAGTCTTTTTAGACATGTATTATAATGTTACGATATGTAGATTCAGTTATTTTCTATTAGAAATGTTGTGATGCCATCTTAATATTTCCAGAGGTGAATGGACAAGCAAATAGACAGATGTCAGGTTTATGCCCCTACCCAGTGACCTTCTGGCTGTAACTCAGAATGTTTGGTGGGTAAAGGGTTATGCCAGTGGTCTGCAGCCCGAAACAAACGCAACCATGTGTATATAACACAGAATATGTGTTTATAAATAACATTGTGTAAATAAAATATACTTTAGTACATGTTTTCCAAGTGCTGCCTCAGTTCATAAATATCTACCTAGTTGCCTAAGTTCCCAGTAAAGTGTTCCCCTTAGATCACTGGAAGGTATGGAGTGTGAAGCTGGTATAGACACCATGGAGACCTTCAACGTCACACCTGGTGGTATGCATCATGGAATGGTCCTTACAGGGCCATCTCTAAGCGGTGCAGGCCCTTATTAAAATATACAATTTGATGGGGCCCATTTTATCAACTTATAGGGCCCTACCTACTCAGGTGTAATTGAGCTAGGAGTGGGACACAGGGGGAGCTTGCCCCAAATAATGGCAGCTGCTGTGTGCCAGATATGTGGGTTGCAGGAAGATATTTTAACTTTTGCTCTGAACTATAAAAGCCGAGCAGAGCAGTGGAGCGACTTTCTGCAAGGAAACATTTTAGGGGGGAAAGTAAACAGAAATAATAGTAAAAATTCAGTGACAACAATCTGGATTCAATGCTGAAGAGAAACCAACAAGTTATTGAACAGCATAGATCGCAATGAAAAACAATCAGATAAAAAAAATCTATATTGTTTCGCATTTATTAGTTGAGATAAAATATATCTCTTTTTATCCATTTTCCTCACTTGCAACCTAAGTAAGAACATTTGTCCTGTTACCTGTAATAGACTTATCTCTAACATCAAATCCAGCCCATTGATACTAGTTTTGACATGTCACTAGTCATAATAAACTTTAATTAGCAGGGAACCCTATTGAGAACATGTACTAGTTGTCTCAAGGATGTGATATTAAGACATTTTAAAGTAGCTTATTATTAATTATGATTTTAAGATAATTGTATTTGCATGCTACTTGATTAACTCCTTAAAGACCAAGGCTATTTTACACTACAGGACCAGAACAATTTTAGTATGTTTCTTCAATGTGTTTCTAAAATGTAAAAAAAATGTACTAGGACCGACCCAGGGAAACACCTTTCTCTGTCGCTCTGTAGATCATGATCATAGTGAACAGGAGGGAGGTAATGAACATAGACAAAGGCAGCGTTTACAAGCATAACCTTCATTATCTGACCTGACAGTACAGGTGCATGTGATTTGCTGTAAAATTAATCATATGCATGGAAGTATGGAGGATCTGCTGTAGACCGACTCCTCGGGTCATGGAATGGATAGCAACAGTGGTGCCCCTGCAATTGCAACAACGTGGGAGCTTTTAACCAAAGACATACAGGGTACGTCACAGGTCCTATGGGACCATTTTTTCATGATGTACCTGGTATGTCATCAGTCAGAAAGGGGTTGATGTTTATGGCGGCAACATTTCCTAAACTATTTATAAATTTATTGTAAAATGTAAAGAACTACATAATACTAATGGGGCTTTTCCCCTGAAAGATCAGAATGATTATGGTGACCATGTATCAAAATTTTACTTGGTAAATACATTTTTAAAAATGCATCACGCATGGCATGTAAGAGTTTTTACTTACTAAAAAAGTAAGAACGTTCTCTATCAAGCAGGGTGAAGTTTAAGATAAATTTGAATTTCAGTTAAAACTTGTTATAATTCAGCTCACTATAAAATGATGTCTCTGCAGTGTTTTTTTTATAATATCAAGGTAGGTAACAAGTCCTATAAATTGTTACAGAATCTGCTGATCAACTTACATCTATGGTATCAGATCTACAAATGGGAACATGTACGCTTGCATTCTTGACTTGCACATTAAATGCACATATTTATTTTGAGTGCTATATATATAATGAGTTCTATAGCAATATGTGGTATATGGTTGAAATTACCCAGCCTAGTTTTGTAAAACATAAAGATGGGTTGTGATGGAACCAGAAAAATCACCAATGGCGAAAAAGCACTTTGAGTTCTTTTGCTTTTTTGATCAATCTTCCCTACTTGACTTCTTAGCGCTTTAATTTGCACTGCAAGTATGGTTTCCTGCACAGGGTTCCATGTCAGTTAAAGCAAATTAGAGGAAATACTTAAAAGGAAGGCCCTTAAAATATTTTATTATGTACCTGTCATGTATGGTAAATGAGCCATTTCAGAAGATCAGGGATCTTCCTTGTAACCCAGCCTTTGAACAGCAATGCACCAGGCAGCCTCATTGCCCAACTCCTTCTCCTCATTTTGCATTTTGCTCCTTCTCCCATCCAGGAATATATTCCCCTCTTGAACTTTGTTAAATCCATTTTATGGATCTAAAAGTAGCTATAACATCTCTTTTCTCTCATCTACTTCCAACTATTCAAGTAGAAATTCCTAAGGCTTTAATAATCATTGTTACCCTGCAAGTCATTCACAATTTTAATACCCCTTCCCTGAACCCTCTACTGTACACAATACTGAAGGTGAGGTCTCACCAGAGATCTGTTAAGTGGCCGAACCACCTTCTTTTTTCCACCAGTAAAGCCTTGAGCAATTGTGGTGGAAAGTGGTATAGTGATACAGTTGCTGACAGTAACATTATGTTGGTTTCTGTAATGCTTATATCTCCTTTACACCTGTGCACCATAATTACGCTTTATACCTTACCCCACAGAGTTGCATGGTTACTTTATTGCTGTTACAGATTGTGAACACCTTGGGATCATATGGAGCATGTAAGAATAGGTTATCACCCATAATGAAAGCTCCTGTGCCAAAACATTCAGGGATTCTGTACCTCTTACAACCTCTCTCTTCTCTATGTACATTTCTTTAGTCATTGCTTTCATGACTATTACTTGAGTCCGATGTTCTCACACTCGTTTTGTATATACATGCATCCTTTTGATTGATTGAGATATGCCTGAAAACAAATTCAAATGGTGTCCTTATGTGTATAGGTAAAATCTGCCTATGTCCAAATAAAATGCAGGACTTGTGTTTACTTTAACGGGACTACCCAACATGTTAACACAATTTAAAAAAAAAAAAAAATATGCGAGTTTAGCTTTAAACAACAGGGTATGTGCAACAGTTTAATACTGTTAAGAAACTTCCCTTGCGCTTTTATGTAAAAAAAAAAAATGGTTGTGACTAGCATTCTTGGAATAAATCCAGCACGTAAAATAGAATAGCCTTCACCCAGGATTGTTTATCCTTGCATTTGCGATAAGTTAAACATATAATAAAAACAGTTGTAAATTTTATTTAAGAAAAAAGCCGGGAATGCTGAAAGTATTTTTTTTCTTCAGTTCTGGTAGCAGAATTACATAAATTGTGACCTTTTAGATTTCATTTACACTCTTACTTGCAATGTGTAAATAAAACACTGCAAGAATGAGGTACAAAAGTGTCATGACGTTAAAGCTTTTTTGTAATTTATACTATTTCCCTGCTACTGTTTATATCATAGCAGATGAGCGTATTCAAATGTAATATACTTTTAACAACATGATTTTAGAAAATGGCAAGGGAAGTAGTATGCCTGGTAAGCAATAAGTCTCACAAGATCAGAAGTTGGCAATAAGCTTTCACATTCATTGTGCCAAGCCAGAAACAGCAACCGAGGCTATGGGCTTCACCCTTTTTTGGTGTTCAATGAGCACAGTGCAGCTGTTGTATGAGCTGGGGGAATGGCAGCTACAAGTGCAAAGGGACTGAAATGTAGGTCACAGATAGATCCAGAGAGGAGGGAATTTAGAAATCTCATCACTGCTCTGAGTGACATTCACAGTATATGTTTTTCTGAAGCCTTACACTCTTTGCGCTCTTTTTGTTGAGTGGCTATGAAAAAGAAATGCAGTGAGGTAAACAGGTAAATAGTGTACATTCTAAAAAAAATTCAAAGTAAGAATATTAACAGATCATGGACATAAAGCAATTCTCCTTAAGGCAGAGTAAGAATGTGAACCATCGCCTTCAAAGTGCTGTAAGTGGCACCTACTGGCACTTATCACTATATACTAAGCCAGACATTGATGTGGTAGGCCTCTGCCCCTGAAGCAGCCTGTCTGTGCAATCTCTGTCCGTTTAGCACCCTGACTGTGCCACCTCTGCCCCTCAAACAGCTTGTCTGTACCACTTCTGCCCCTGAAGCAGCCTCCCTGTGCCACCGCTGCCCCTTAAGCAGCCTGCCTGTGCCATATCTGCCACCTCAACAGCCTGCCTGTGCTACCTCTGCCCCCCTACACAGCCTGCCTGTGCCACCTGTGCCACTGAAACAGCCTAACTGTCTCATTTCTGCCCCTAAACACTTATACATCCAGTCAGTCACTCAACTTACTCATTTGTTCACCCATTCACCCTCCCGCACCCTCCACCTTACCTCACCTACAGATTTCACTGGTCTGGGGGCTGGCCGAGCGGCACTGGGGCCGCATAGTTTGCTGCTGTGGCGCCTGTGTACTGTGTGAGAAAACTCTCTTTTCCTGCCCAGGGGTAGCAGGAACCTATGCAGGAAAAGAGAGTTTCCTCACACAGTGTGCGAGCTCCACAGCGGTAAGCTGGGGGCTTGTGTTAGGCAGCCATCAGGCCACATAGACATTTGCGATGCTCCAAAGCTGCTCAGCTGGCCCGCAGCCCTGGGTGTACACCAGAGGCTAGCCTGCTGGCACCCCCTTAATGGGCATCACCTGAGGCGGACTGCATCCCGACTCCCCCCTCCCCAGGAACAATATTCCAACTATAACAACGTCTATTTGTTCATTGCATGGGACAGGATACTAAAAAAATGTATGAAAGAAACTGAGGTAAAGTTAATATGGTATGATTTTTCAAAAAAATAAAATTCTGATGAATGTTATAATTCATAGAACATATAAACAGCTGAAAGTCAATAAGTGTCTCTTTACCTGCTCTGTTGATCTACAACTCAGAAAATAGTAAACCTGTATTTGGTTGTATATTGTTTTTTTTATTCTTTATGCCAGCTCTAATTTACTATAAACTGTGTTTAAGTAGAGAAAAATATTTTTTTCATATTTCTAAAACAAAACATACCCAGACTCTGTCAATGTAACCAGATTTGTATAAGGCTTTGTCACGCAAATATGTGATACAAAAATGTAACCAACATTTACAGGTACAATTAAGAATAGGTAACAGAACCTTTCATTCACTCTTTACTTAAATCATATGGTACCTGTATGAACTTGAACAAATTACAAGCCTCCCTGATCACAGAAAAAGGAAATTTTTTTTGAAGTTGTAAATTAGACATAATTATCATCACAATAACCTGTCACTCCTCTTACAGTTAACTGAAAGAAAATATTCGCAAGGGGTCATGAAATCTCCTGGTGTCTAGCCAGAACATAACATTATACCCTCTCGCGTACATTGCACAAAAAATATTAGAAATGTTAGCAAGTGGCCAGCGTTTAAAGCACATTTACATTCATCAAAGCATGCTTAGGACAAGACAGTATAATAGTACGTTAAAAAAATGCATATTTTGACAAGCATGTCATTAAAACATATCTTGTTAATAAGATGAGTGAATCTGGTAGATCAACACACACTATTCACTATCTGGAATCATGTAAATTATATAGTGAAATCAAAGTCATGCTTTTATACAGAGTCAATTATGACAAGTTATGATATACCATAGCCTTAGGAATTGTGTACATTAAATCCATCATAAATCACCATCAGCACTGAGTTGCCTCTAACACCATACACTTATATACATACACACACACATAGCCACTATAACACCATAAACATACATACACTTACTGACTCTCCCAACCTCCCTTTTACATTTTTAGCTCTAATTTTAATTAGGATAGCTACACATTTATTTGCACTGTTTATTATCTACTATGAGAACAATTTCTGTGTTTTAAAAAAACTTTGTTTACAATAATTTATTTAAATAAACGTACATTTCTTATTTATTTTTTCACATTATTCGTAATATGCCAGTGCTTTCCCAATTAGCCAATGACTAATGTGTTGTTCAAATATACTTTGAAAATGCATGGTTTGTCCCTATTTTGAACAAAAAAAAAAAATATTGGGCTTGGACCCCACATGTTTGGCACCATCTTGACTGCATCTACAATAATATTTGATAAGCAATATGCAAGTTAGTCCATAAAGATATAAATATAATGATGGTGACTATTAGGTTCTCACCTGTTGCTCAAACGTTAAATGTGGAACATCTCACATCCACCAACGAAACAGAAAAACATGAAAACCTTTGCACTCCTATCAATAGATGAGGCAAAATCAAAATATATTAATTAAAAGCCGATCTATTTATTTAGGTAGTTCTATAGATAAAATAACATGAAATATTATCAAAGTGTTATGTCTCCTATTGGTTGACAAGTCTATACTCATGGCTGGCCTTTGTGGTGTGCGAGCTGTGCGGTCGCAAAGGGCCCCATGGCAGCAGGGGTGCCTTGCGGCTGTCCCATCACCAAGGCCAGGGCCGAGGGAAGAGGGACCACATTTGTCCTCTGCTCCCTACCGCTGCCCTGACTGCGGTGGTGGGATCGCAAGGCCTTAGTCGCAGTGCGGCGCTCCCACCACAGGACTTCACCAGGGTGAGTGAACTGCAAAGGGGGGTAAATAGTGAGAAGAGGGGAAGAGGAAGTAGATAGTGAAAAGGGAAGGAGAGGGAGTAGATTGTGAGAAGGGTAGTAGAGGGAGTAGACAGTGAGTAGGGGAGGAGAAGGGGTTGATAGTGAGAAGGGGGCATAGACTGTGAGAAAGGGAGGAGAGGGGGTAGATAGAGGGAGTAGATAGTAAGAAGGGGAAGAGAGGGTAGAAATTTAGAAGGGGAAGAGATCGTGAGAAAGGGGGGTAGTAACAATCTTGAAATAAATAAAGAGTGAGAATGAGTAAGATAATGAATGAACGAATGAGTGGATGAATTGCATGAATGAGTGAGAGTATAACTTGTGTAAATGAATTAGAGAATGAATTAATTAATGTGTGGATGATTTGTGAGAATCCATTAAAATATGTGTAAATGATTTGTGTGAATGAGAGAAAGAATAATTGTGTGAAGGAATTGTGTAAATGAGTGAATGAGTGAGTGAGTGACTGTTTAAGTGTTCTGTGTGTATCATAGATGTGAAAGTGATTTCGAGAAAGGCAAAGATGGCACAAGCAGGGTGTTTGAGCTTTGGGGACCAAGATGGCATGGGCAGGGTGTTTATGGGACAAAGCTGGCACAGGCAGGGTGTTTTGGGGGCTGTTGTCCTTGGAGACTAATAATTGAATTATATTTGGCTCACGCTGGGCTGTTTCAGGACAAAGATGGCTCAGGCTGGGCTGTAATTTGTGTGTGTGGTCTGGGTGCTGATCAAGTTCTATATGGAGGCCAGGGCTGGCTTTTGGGGTGTGCAACCTATGCCTGTAATTTAAATTTTTTTAATCTATACCTTTAATGCTGAGTTTATATGAGATTTCCAGTTGATCTATACATGCAAAGCCAGATCTGTGTGTTATTCTATTGACCTATACCTGCTATGCTATGTTTCCAAACATTATTTATGTATACCTCCAAATACAGGGTTTGTATATCTTATTGATCAATACCTGCAGTGATGTTTCCATGTGTTGTTTATTTGATCTATACCTTCAGTTCTGAGTTTACATGTGATCCCCATTTGATCTATACCTGCAAAGTGCCGTATTCTCACCTTCATCATCCGGCCCTCAACATTACAAGCCGGCACCGAGACCGAGGTAGAGGGCTCGCAGAGGAGAGAGAGAGAGAGAGAGGGGCGCCGAGCGGGTACTGACAACTTGGTAAGATAAAACCACTCGGCGCCCCTCTCTCTCTCTTAAAAAAAAAAAAAAAAAAAAAAAAAAAAGGGCTTCAAAAGTGCCGCCTGGAGCGGTTGCCCCACTCGGCTCCATTGTCGGGCCGGCCCTGAAACCAATGATGCAACCGCAACATGGTAGGAAACAGGAATGTATTGAAGGTCATAGTCAGTGTAAAACATGGTTCTATCACCATGGTTCCTGCTGACTAGACCACTGCATTGGTTGATGTGGTGAGAAGGTAGTAAAAAAGAAAATGGACATCATGTAGCAACACTAAATTCACAAGTTAAACAGCCTATAGTTTGTGCTTTGTTTGCCCAGCAGCGGTATCACTTTGAGGTATTTACCGTATTTGCTCGATTATAAGACGACCCTGATTATAAGACGACCCCCCCAAAATCTAAATATTAATTTAGGAAAAAATCAAAAAGCCTGAATAGAAGACTACCCTATTGGAAAAATAAGTTTTACCAGTAAATGTTAATTCATGTAAACTATTTTTTCATATTTAATAAAAGTTATGATTGAGAAAAATATGTATTTTTTTAATTTACTTTTATTTGAAAACCTGCCAGTTATGCACATCTGCCCCAAGGGTTGCCACTCTGCCCCCAGAAATGCCTTATACCCCATATTTGCCACTTGTCCCCATGATGTGACACTCTTCTAGCTTCCTGTTCTCCTGCTGCTAGCAGAAGAGAGGCTGCTCGCAACCAAAGCCCGGTAAGCAGCCTGGCCCCAGCGGACATTTTTTTGAGGTCTGATTAGAAGACGACCTCGATTATAAGACGAGGGGTATTTTTCAGAGCATTTGCTCTGAAAAAAACCTCGTCTTATAATCGAGCAAATACAGTAATTTAAAGTTTATAGACCCGTGTCAGCGGCGGACCCAACATTATCGAATCAATTTCTACTTCTGAAGTTCACTCCCCTCTACTGCCAAAAAGTCTACCAGGACTATTGGACAACAATCAGCAACTTAATAGGGTAGAGATAATAATGGGTAGGAATAATCAAGCAGACCTCTTTCCATGGTATACTGTATATAATTATATAATTCTATTATGTAAGCTATATACAAAAGAATAAAAACAAACCTTGGAATCACAAGTAGAAGCTATTTATTACGAAAAGAAGACTGACAGTAAGAAGGCGCATGCTTTTGGACCGTCTCTTCTGGGGGTCTGATGCAGGCTGCTATTATTTGGATTCCAATTTATATATTTGTAGATCAGGAATCCGAGCAGGCAGCAGCAAAGGCAAAATTACACAAGGTTCACTGATGCTAAAACAGCAATCCATTTCACATCCAGTTCATTTTGGCCGCTCTTTGGAGGTGTGCTTGGTACCGTCTTCAACTTGCCGTAATCATCATGCCGATTAGCAGGCAGCGGAGCACAGAGGAAGCAGGACTGGAGCAGAGTCATGTGCCGCATGTCGGACGCCCCGGCACTATTGCCAAGTTTCCCTAAATGTTGATGTTACACATGTACAGTAAGTTTGTTTTGGGATGTTTTGATATCTTTCCCATTATTGTGTCCAAAAAAATCCCAATCAAAACAATTGCAGTGCAAGTTCTCAAACTTGGTTGACCCTCATTTTAACATATATGACTGTTTGTAAACATATAAAATGAAATGAATTATTATAGGTTTTGGATAAAAGTTAAAAGACTACCACCCCATCTCAGACATTTGAAAGTTGCATTTGTGGGTTAGTTTGGTAAGGGATTTATTGGGTATGTTAGTGTCTGTTTGGGTGTGTATGTTAGTGGCTGCATGTTAGTGTCTAACTGGTTGTGTTAGTTTGAGTATCGGGGTATGCTTGTGTGGATGTCTGGGTGTGTATGTTACTGCCAAGTGTCTGTGTGTGTTAAGAGCTGAGCGGTCTGTAGTTGTGTTGACCCGAGTGTATGGCTGTGTGCCCCTCTAGAGGTCAGGCTCTGGATTCCCCATTGATTCAAAATCTTATAATTTTTGGCCAAAACAAACACCAAATATATTATTAAAAGGTGTATATTCTGTGCACTGCAGCTCTGGTGCAAAGATTCCAGTTGTAACAGTGGTTATTGTGACATCATAGCTCTGGATGTATGTGTGCAGGACACAGGCTCAGGCCACCACTTTACTGGATTGATAGAAGAAGGAAGATGAAGCTGGTAGTTTTGTTCGTATTTCTGCTGGTTGCAGGAGTTTGTCCTGCTCCGCTGCCTGCTAATTGGCATGATGATTACGGCAAGTTGAAGACGGTACCAAGCACGCCTCCAAAGAACGGCCAAAATGAACTGGATGTGAAATGGATTGCTGTTTTAGCATCAGTGAACCTTGTGTCATTTTGCCTTTGCTGCTGCCTGCTCGGATTCCTGATCTACAAATATAAAAATTGGAATCCAAATAATAATGGCAGCCTGCATCAGACCCCCAGAAGAGACGGTCCAAAAGCATGCGCCTTCTTACAGTCAGTCTTCTTTTCATAATAAGGAGATTTCACCTGCAGTTTCAAAGGTTGTTTTATTCTGGTGCGTATACTTTACATAATATAATGATATAATCATTATATAAGGCAGACCTGGGCAAAGCACGGCCCGCGGGCCACATCCGGCCCGCTGAATAGCTCGGACCGGCCCGCAAGGAGTGTCCTGGTGACTCACCAATGAGTCCGGTGTCCCCCCCCCCGCCCCGGTCACTTACCTTAAACTCCTGTGTTGGAAGCGTTTGTCTCGGGTGCCGGCACTTTACGCTGGGCGCCGGCATATGACGTCAGACGCCGGCGATCAGCAGTGAAGCGCCGGCACCCGAGACAAACGCCTCACGCTTCCAACACAGGAGTTTAAGGTAAGTGACCGGGGCGGGGGGGGAGATCCTGAGAAGGGGGGGTTAGGGAGTTAGAGGGGAGATACTGAGAAGGGGGGGTTAGGGAGTTAGAGGGGAGATACTGAGAAGGGGGGTTAGGGAGGGAGGTCTTACTGTGTGTGTGTGTCTTACTGTGTTTGTGTGTGTGTGTCTTACTGTGTGTGTGTGTGTATCTTACTGTGTCTGTGTGTGTCTTACTGTGTCTGTGTGTGTCTTACTGTGTCTGTGTGTGTCTTACTGTGTCTGTGTGTGTCTCACTGTGTCTGTGTGTGTCTTACTGTGTCTGTGTGTGTCTCACTGTGTCTGTGTGTGTCTCACTGTGTCTGTGTGTGTCTTACTGTGTCTGTGTGTGTCTCACTGTGTCTGTGTGTGTCTTACTGTGTCTGTGTGTGTCTCACTGTGTCTGTGTGTGTCTTACTGTGTCTGTGTGTGTCTTACTGTGTCTGTGTGTGTCTCACTGTGTCTGTGTGTGTCTTACTGTGTCTGTGTGTGTCTTACTGTGTCTGTGTGTGTCTTACTGCGTGTGTCTTACTGTGTTCATAGCTTATTCAGTTATTGTAATAAATATTTTAGCCCATTTTTTAGCTCAAAATATTTTTTCCTTTTTTTTCTCCTCTAAAATCTAGGTGCGTCTTATCAGCAGGTGCGTCTTATAGAGCGAAAAATACGGTATGCACTCCGAAGCCTTGTTCATTTTGTTCACTTCTGTGCTGTGCTAATAGTTATTCAGGCCTTACTTATTCAAGCACCTCTACCAATGACGTAGGCTTGAATAACTTTATTAAACAGCACATAAGTTAACAAAATGGACAAGGCTTCGGAGTTTGTAGTTTGTAGAGGTCTGGCCCTCTAAAACCATTCCAATTTCTCATGTGGCCCCATGGGAAAATTAATTGCCCACCCCTGATATAAGGAATATCATGGGAGAGAGAGAGAGAGAATGGATACAATGCATGTCAGCGCTTTGTAGAAGCCCGATTGGCAGGTGAAACGTGTTGGTGATTACATTGATTATGTATCGAGGAAGAGGAGTAACAGCACAGCCTACAGAGGGTTACCAGCGGCTTTTGAGAAATCTGAAGGGACTTCTATACTACTACTTTTTCTGGCTGTGTTTGTGAGGCTCTGAAAAGTCTGCTCACCGCTCCACTTTGTGAGCATTGCATTTTATGTATTTGTTTGTTTTACAAGAATAAATATGTATCCTTAAGTTCTTCACCTGTGAGTTTTTTTTACTATATGTTTAACCCTTGATGCTATATGCGCATGTCATGCTCCCTCCTCTGTAATATTCCTTGGGGGATTTTTTGTGTTTATTTATACAGGTCGGACAATGTTTTTTGTGTTTTTCTTTTGATGATTGAAAAATATAACCGACTATTTCGAACTATATGGAAGAATTTTGAAGATTTTTAAAAATATAAGTACTCCACTATTTTAGAAAATCAAAAAATTCATAAATCATTTGTAGACATTTGCATTTTTCAGTTAGTCCTATGCCCATTCGTTTTCAGGCAGTTAATTTCGTTTCCTGCCCTTCCTTCCGTTTGGCTGAAAATTACGGGGCATTTTTAATTCGGGAACTAAATTTCTTGCCCGGTGCGCACGTTCACTTTCAATCACTTTCTCACACTGTCACTCACTCTTTCACGCTCTTATTCACTCTCTCACACTTCTGCTGACCACTTGCGCATCTTCTTTTCCCTTCTCTTCCATTTTATCTATTCTATGTTTAATCTTCATTCCTTAATCTTTTTTCTTTGTCCGCAAATTCCGTAGTGCTGTACAACGGGTGGAAAGGACATAACAAGTAGTATGTAACATGACAATTTGACTGACAGAGACAACAGCTGAGGAGGGTCCTGCTCAAACGAGCTTACAGTCTAGAGCAGGGGTGTCCAAGTTTTTTCTGCAGTGGGCCACTTCATCAGAATTGTATACGTGCGAGGGCCGCACTCATTTTTCACTGAGAGAAAATATGGCCTTTAAGAAAATATGCAGATTAAAATAAAGTAAATGACACAAAACCTTTACTTTTCCTCTCACTGATTTCTGGGATTTCTGGGCCTACAAATGCAGGATTCTGGATAAGTAAAAATAAAATAGTTCTATTTATGTTAGAGATGCACTAAAATGAAAATTCGGGACCAAAACCGAAAATTCAGGGTTCACTTAACCGAAACTGAAAGTGACCCCCCACACACTTTTAATAAAAGTAAGTTACACAACAAAATTGTACAAAAAAATTATATATTATGATTGTTAACAGCAATCTCAGGCATACCCAGATTCCACCATGTACTGGTTGGCTGGGCATTGTATTTTTTGTCCAATTTTAGTGTGTAACCACGCTTTTATTAAAAGTAACACAACAATATGACTTGGCATGATAGGAGTATGATTGCTAACCACAAACACACTCTTTTTATACCCAGGCAACCAGTGAATGCTGGAACCTAGGCATGATGGGACTGTGATTGCTGTTAGCAATCACACTCCTATCATCCCAAATCAGCCAATACATGCTGGTACAGGGTGGCTGTAAGTGCAGACCCCATACTGCTGGCAGCATCAATACACAAGGGGGGCAGCTAGCCAGGTTTCAGCATGTACTGGTTGACTTGGCATGATAGGAGTGTGATTGCTAACAGCAATCATAGTCCCATCATGCCTAGGTTGCAGCACTTACACATCCATGCTATTACACACACACAAATTCATTCATCACAGATTCATTCCCTCAATCAGACATACTCATTCACACAACCTACCCCACCCCCTTACCTGCTCTACAGCTCTCGATGCCGCTCACAGACTTCAGCAGGGGGCGTGGCCTCCCTCGTTCTTCCCACAGAGGAGGCAGGACTGGAGCAGAGAATAGACCCTCCGACAAGTAAGCAGCAGGGCTCTTGTGATCCTGGCTGCCGATCTTACGCGGGCCGCACCTCGAGGTTCCGCGGGCCGCATGTTGGACACCCCTGCAATAGTGTGTGCTTAAGATAAGCTATGGTTGGGTGCCTTACAACATAACAGGGTGATCACATGGCCATGTACTGTCAGCCCAAATGAATGGGGCCCATCTACAGAATTTGCCCATGGCCCCCTAATACCATTACCCCGGGTTATACTTGTATGGAAACAACTTGATTACATAATCCCCAAATATATGTCAACAAGGAGACTTCAAATCAGTAAAACATTTCAAGTCATCTAGTATTACCACAAATGCACATAAAACAAATCTATGATAGATTGCATGTAACAGAGTGGGACTGTTTGTTTTCCCCAAGGTAATAAGGCATTTGATGAGCATTTGATCAACAGTGAAGAGAAAATGTAAGGAAAACTTAAAATCCCTAAGTTCTTTTAGTTGCAGCAGGTACAACATCTGAATCATATTTATATTTTGTTACACAAGCACACATGGGGAATATACTGTGATTTTCTTCCCCGAACTGACAAACGCAGCTATCATAAGAGCACATATGTAAAGAGAAAGCTGCACACAGCTCTAAAGGGAACTATTACCAATGAGGCTGGTATATTTATAACATGTTGACACTATATATCATGTGTTACTCAATACAGTATGGGAGCATATGTAATCATTTAATATGGCCTCTCATGCAGTTATGTTAATTATAATACCAATTGCAGGCTTAGCAACTGAGGAGGTCTGGGAAGGCCTTCTGGCCTAGCAAATAAACTGAAAACAATTTAAAAAAGTGAAATGTCACTCACGCTAACAATGTATTATCAATTTGACTGAATAGATTTTATGTCATACGATAATTTCCATCGATGAAAAAGTATGGGAAGTTTTATGTCATATGGTAAATTCCATAGATGAAAAATAGCTAAATTTAATATTTTCACAGATTTCACTTTGTAGATTTACAGGCTGTTCTGAAAAGAAATGTTCCATAATTTCATTTTGGAAAATTTTTATAACACACAAGTCCATATCATGGGCAATGTTCATTTTTTTTTAACATGATGACAAATGGTTTTATTTTTCTTAATTGCTAGGCCGGACATCTCAAACAGTGGAGAAACACTGCTTACCCCCTCATGGAGTACTTTAAATGATGGTTATTTTATGTGCACTTAACTTCTTATGATAGTACCTGTTATTTATTAGGAAATAAATCTATTTTTAAATACGTTTAAGTTCCCTTTAGCTAAAGCAGAGCACTGATATAAAGTTTTTCCAACATGGCCAACTTCTTTCAAGGGAAAGCCATTGAAAAGGCCTTTTTTAAGACATAGACAAATATGTTGAAATACACTAATCTGCAACACAATGTTTCAATATGTCACAAATATATAACTACCCATTGTATGGCGCTGAGGAACCTCTTTTCACTATAGGAATATATGATTAACTATTATAGTAGGCAAAATAATAATTTATTCTAGCAGCTAAAACAAACATCTGGTTGCTTCTCACTGAAAAATGTTAATTGAGGGATTGTAAAGTGTGGGATATTTCCTGATGGTTTTATTGTAGCAAAAGGCAAGTGTGGAGCAATGTCTGTTAAATGCTGAATTCATTTCCTAGTTTTCTACTTTTTGACCACACACAACCATTCCAGCACATACAACGAGAATGTGCCTTAAAAGAGCAACGGACACAAGTTCTTTGTTTCGTGGCATTCATGACTTGTTAGTTGGCAGGAATTATACGTTAGTAAATCTTTCCGCAGTTAGAAGTAGAAGTTGTGAATTCATCTCTTGTTGTTCGAAAGTGATGGTATCACAATTTCTGACAACAGAGCACATGTGCACAAATATAGATGTGTTATTATATTGTGCAGAATAAACTAATGTCCCCAGTATCTCTGTGCACATCATCATTGTGCAGAAGTATATAACGTGAGTCACACTTTTTGCAGATGTTTTCTATTGTATGGTCACGGTAAATAATTGCTAAGTTGGTAAGTTGATATATTCAGACAGACGGGAACATTTTCATGGACCAATCTTTTTTGCACCTACTCAAAAGACATTTCCCTTTAATTTTTACTATTTCATTTCCAAGCATTATATACATTATCCGATGCCCCCCCCCGTAATATACTTTACCCTACTTTTCTACAATGTCTCTGCAACTCTTTCCGAGCATTAAGTCAAAAATCATCTTAAAAAACTCTTGTTACTCTTTCTTTCCAGAGTCATCGCTGGAACACAAAACATTTGTTTTATTTAAATGCATGTCATAGAGAAATGAGGTGCAGAAAGCATTACATGACAGAGTAGCAGTCACAGCACCTGTTAAGACTCTACTTTTGCTTTGATTTACGGGATTTACGTAAACTCCCAATTTATAGATATGTTTCACATTTACCGAAGATCATTTATAATTAAAAATAATTAGAGCTCCATATTTAAGCATATAAACACTTCCACGCTTTCATAAATCTTAAGGAAATTAAATTGTATGTTCTGTTTTCAAGCACACTGAAGTAATCAGTTGTCCATCGCTCTGTTCAGACGTTTCTTGTGTAAACAAACAATATGGATAAGTGCTTCCCAAATGAATTCAAATACATTAAAGGGGAAGTTACATGTAAATACATTCAAAACAGCAATCGGGGTGCATGTGTATATGGGAAAAAAGAAAAATGTATAATAGTGTAATATTGTTGATACAAATTCAGATATGTGTAAAATATTTAGATGCACTCACAAAAAGTGTCAGTACAAGAGGCTCTTTGAAGGTAAAATCTGTTCTTTATTCTTTAAAATTCTATAAATATAAAACATATATAATCTGCATTTTTTGCTGATCGGAGATCACCTATTCCGGACCTTGGACTTTAAGTTTGAATATACTTATTTGAACTCAACCATCTTGTAAGTGCATTTCTACTTGCTTATACACAGCATAGGAAGTTACTGCACCATGTGGTTGTTTTCTGTTTTATATTTATAGAATTTTAAAGAATAAAGAACAGATTTTACCTTCGAAGAGCCTCTTGTACTGACACTGTTTGTGAGTGCATCTAAATATTTTACACATATCTGAATTTGTATCAACAATATTACACATTTTTCTTTTTTCCCATATACACATGCGCCCCGATTGCTGTTTTGTATGTTTTTGAACACTGAGAGGGGTGTTTTATTGAGCAGCGGCAGTGTTATTATAGGGAAGTATTTACTTTTATTTATTTTCACTTTGACACGTGATTGGGTGTTAAAGGTTTTATTTTCGATGTAAATACATTCAAGGTTGGATTTTTATCTTAGGTACTACCGTAATTAAAATTTTTAAAGGGCCAACTCTGCCTTTTGCGCATTGGAAACTTACTTGCTGCCCACTTACTTACTGCTCACTGCATCTCTTTGAAATGAATTTACAAAAACACATAAAAAGCATTTTTGTGGGTTATATGTCTGAGTGCACTGATTAAAATCGGTGGTAACTAGACCTGTGGCAACTCGCAGAAGCTGGTAGTTGTTTTGTGAATGGTTAATTTGTCGAGCACCATCCCCCTCGTGGGTTTCTTTAGGATTATAGAGAGAAACTAGGATTTTAACAGCGGCAGTGACATGAAGACTGAAAGGAACACACACAAAGGCAAAGACATAAAGATTAAGTCACGTATCATAGAGATGTACACACACAGAATACATACACAGACTAGAGGCAGTTTGATAAATTAATTTAATTATGCCAAAGTAAGTAATACAAACAAATTATCATCAACATTAAAATATATAAGAAGGCTTTTTAACTTCTGTACTTAGACAAGAATGTGTCAAAGATTTCATGGGTATGGTTCATTTCTATTCTTAACCAGTAAATGAAGCTTAAATGATATGGAAGAAAATACAATTTTAAACATTCAGCATTAAAACATCACTTATACTAAATGCTGCATTGAATTTTCAATTAAAGCATCATCTGCTAACCCTCATAGTTCTTCCTCATTGACAGTCATTTCTGTTATTCATTTAGTTATGTGCAATATGAACGGTCCTTTTTTGTGGTTTCTAATACATTATATAACACGTGGCTCAGTTTTTTGCTTTCATAATACAAATATATATTTTTTTAGATGTGTATTGTAGTTTGAGAATACCTAACACTGGTGGCTCTGCAGACTTTGCTGCCTGAAACACACTCTGCATAGAATTATGGCGTTGCCAGATCTGATTTATAAAACAAAGATTTTGTGTGAATGAAAAATGGAAATTTTTCATGTTTGTGGAGGACTGGAATGTAACAGTCTGAAGACTGTGTTAAGAGATTCAAATCTGTTTGGATTAGATGCTTTACAAATACCCTCTGTATCAATCCAGATGTCTTGGATAATAAATAATTCACTTCTAATTAGTATTTATTATTAATTGTTCATTGTGCTGTTTTCTTATGTAATTATTCACATGACATTCTCAACAAGTCAGTTGGCTGCATCACACACTGGAGTCACATGTACTGTACATAATTAAGATTCCTTCACGTTATGGAAAAAAATCTAACATCTTAACAACAATCATCAATATTATTATTATTAGTACTATTATTAGATCCTGTCACCCAATAAAACTATATTTTTACTCAGCAGAGCTGAAAACATTTATATGTTGAGTTTTTGATGTCCAGATGTCACCCATATGCCACTTTGTTTAAGGATTAAGGGATTGTACATGATTCATAAACGGGCATGTAAATCACTAAAGATTATTTTGTTTGTGAAGATTTCTATGGTTGCATTTAGTATAGGATCATTTTTGTGTCTCTTTAACATTTTTTACCTAATTGACAATATAGTGTATTTAGACCAAAACACAAAATGTACTACAGAGCTCCTGGATGTGGTTCAATTCCGCTCTGAACGATTGATCAAAAAATAAATAACGTGGTAACAATAAAATGTCAAACATTCTGCAATATAACATCACTTCTATCAAATGCTTAAATGACTTTTCAATTACAATGCCAGTGTCTAACCATCATAGTACTGCCTCATTGACACAATCACTTCTTGGCTACATTATTACATCCTTCTTCTACTCTTTACCTCTTCAGGAGCTTGAACCACCTTGCAGTACTTTGGTGAAAATCCTGCATGACATAAGCGCCATAGAATAATCATTTAACAAACAGGAGGATCAACTTGAGTAAGTGTGATAAAGATAATAAGCTAATAAATAAAATAATTCACAATGAACCAAAAAATATATATATTTAGGCCCATATTTGGCTCATGACTATTAAGGTAATGAAATACAGTAATTATTTTGCAGCAAAGTTCTGTTTTTATGCATTCTGTGGACAACAAAAATAGTTTTTGTAATACTTTAAATACATTTTCGTTGCCAAATGCTTGTTACAATTTGAGAAAATTATTTGAAATATCCAGAAAACGTTTTACCGGTATTATTTAAACTATTAAAAGTTGAACAATATTATGTGTCTAAAATATATGGCTAGAAAACATTTTTCTGCAGTCTGTTATTCGTAAATACATTTATAGATTGTGTCCAAGATTCCAACTTTATTAATCATATTTGTGTTTGAGCCATCAGTGAGAAATATGCTGCCCATTTTGGAATGTAATTGATAATTCATAAAAATCACATGTTCATTCTTTGGAACAAATTGCATAGTAGTGTCATCATGACTTTACTGCACAAGTCCAGGAAGTGAATACTAACGTAGATTTCTGATAAGACGTAGAATCATTAAAAGAACAGGATGTTTTCAATTAAGGCACAGATTATGATACAAATATAACATTATTATAGTTATTCCACAAATTTGGTTACCACATTTCACTTAATTTAAAGCCGTATTATGTGTATCTATGTGTTTTAGTTTACATATTATTACACTTTTCTCTTGGTAACAAATATATACGCATGAAGAAGAAATTCCCGAAAATCATCCTCCAGAAAGATCTCTCTAACATTCCATTTGCAAGGGGCTTCTTCCATCCTTTGTAAAGTGTGTATTTGCTGTTTTTTTCCTGTCCCTTTTTCTGTACTGGTCATCAGTGTCCACAATTAATTCTGTGATATGGGGCATACCACTTGAAACGTTACCAGAAAAAAAGGTAATGTTAGGTTAAAACATTAATTGCATAAAGAAATCAATTATGTTTACGGTGTAAATCAATGTAAATTATACAATGTATACTAAAATATTACTAAAAATATTACTACTATCACTAATACTTTAGTATACTAATGTATAAGATGTATAATAATGTAAGAGATATAAAAAATGGGGAGAGATAGATAGAACATAGAATAGATAGAAAATGGAGAGGTAAAGGGAAATATATAGAGACTTAATGAGGAGGAGAGAGAAAGGGGAGAGAGAGAGAGAGAAAGGTAATGAGGAAGAGGAGAGATGAGAAGAAAGGGGAGAGATAGTGAGAAGTGGAGATAATGAGAAGGATGAGAGATGGGGACAAAGGTGAGGGATAACGAGAAAGAAGAGAGATATCAAAAAAAGGAGAGATAGAGAAAGCAGAGATAAAGAGAAAAAGGACATATGGGATAAAGAGAAAGATAATGAGAAATGATGAGAAAAGAGAGAGATGGAGAGATAATAAGAAAATGGGGAGAGACCGAGAAAGATAAGAAATAAAGAAAAATTAGGGAGAAAGAGACAGATAAAGAAAAAGAAGAGATATAATAAAAAAAAACAGGAGAGATAAATAGAAAGAGGAAGAGAGATAAAGAGTAAAGGGAGAGATGAGATAAAGAGAAATGAGAGAGATAATGAGAAAAGGGAGGATCAAATAGAAGGGAGGGATAAACAAAAAAGGAAGTAATGAGAAAGACAGACGTACAAAAATAGGGGAGACATTATGACAATAGGGAAAAGAGAGAGTGTGTATGTGTTTGGAAAGTGTTTGTATGTTATTGAAAGTATGTCTAAGGGCAAGCAAGTGTGTGGATGCTATCTGAGTGCTGGCCAAGTCCTGTGCATGGAATCTGGGTGCTGGGGCAAGTCCTATGTGTGCAATTTGGGTGCACCCTATTGGGGTGTGCAACCTGTGATCTATGCCTGCAATTTAGGGTTTCGTGCATTAGTTATTTGATCTACAACTTCAAAGCTCAGATTGCATGTGATTTTTTGGTTGATCTATACCTGCAAGGCTGGGTTTGTGTGTTATTCAGTTGCTTTATACCTGCAATGCTATGTTTCCAAGTGTTATTTATTTGCTTGATACCTGCAAATACAGGGTTTGTATGTCTCATTCAGTTCATCTATACTTGCAATTCTGTGTTTCCTTGTGTTGTGTATTTGATCTATATCTGGAGAAGGAGAAGACACAGGTACTCTGGGGGTGATGATGAGGGAGGGGGCACCATGGGGGTCGATGGCACAGGGCATCTGAACACCTAAGGCTAGCCCTGCACATGGTTACAAACAACACTAGAGAGTTTAATATACATTTTTTGTAAAACAGACGTTATTGAGCAATAATTGCCATAATGTTAATCATTAGGGAACATTTAGAAACTGTTTGTAATGGAATAAAAACAAACTAAATCTGTTTTTTGGCAATTTATATGGCAATTCATAATTATAATTGGGCATCCAAGCCTTAAAAGCCATTTGATTTCAGACCCCAGTCACATAAAGAGCAACATTCTACATCAAATACATATTAAATGTCATATTATAGTTGCATTAAAACATTTTCAGTTATTCAATTTCACCCAATTCACTAGCAAATTACGAAAGCTATTTTTACCAAATCTCCTTGTGCAAAATGTGTGTCTTATAGGGTTGCGAAAGTAGGATCAGAAATATCCACATCTGTAAATAACTTACCTCAAACCCAGAGAGTTAGTGAAGTCATGTCTTTTGTGAAGTTTTAAATATTAAACTCAAGTGAACTCAGATGCAGGGGGGATGTTAAGCACCTCTGGACTCAATAATATGCCAAACACAAATGAAACAGCACTTTTGAATAATGATAGGTTCAGTTTGAACACTGTACTACAACTACTGATCTAAAACGTCTGTTTTAAAAAAGTTGTTACATAAAATTCTCTAATGTTGGTTGGGAGTATGTGAGTCGTTTTGCTTTTTTGTGAATGTACTGAATTTTTTGTATTGATATTCTATATAAAAAAAAAAAAGAATGTGAAGCAAAGTGAGAATTGAAACAGTCTGACCATCCTCACAAAATATACAACCCAAAGAGATTATTACAGATGAGTAAAGAGGGTATGGGGTCAGTAGCAGGCACATGTGGTGGGAAGAGACATAATGTCTGTAGATCATTTTGAAAAGATATGGTTAGTTTGCATACTCTTGATGAAGGCGTTTCGTTGTGCTGTGTTAAATTATTATTTAGTTTTTTATTAAGTTCTACCAAATCCCATAGTGCTGTACAATTTAAATATGGGGTGGTTAACAAATACATATTAAATATAAATTTACACATACAGAGAGTTAAGGACCCTCACTGTGAGCTTCCGATCTAGCCTTATGGCAATTTAATGCAAAGTTCTTGGCAAGAATGGTTGGCTTATGGTGAAGTAATTACATGAGTAATTATGGGCAAGTGGTTACATAACGTAGAAAATAATTTATAAACAGAGAAGTGGGTGGGTTAGACTTCATGGCAAGATGGTGGCTTGCAGAGATCTTGTGGTGTTAAAGTAAAACTAGAAGAGGGGGAAGAGAAACCAGTAAAAGGAGACAGGAAGAGGGGGTCTCAGAGATCGCATCGGGCCCCCAAGAGTATGGACCGCTGTAGTTAAAGCACTGCCTGTCACCTTATAACATCCATTTTCCTGAATCCAATAAGGAGTTGGAGATGGGGAGCTCTAGGTTTGGGAAGTTTCCAAGTATGAATATATGCATTCCTGTAAAAGTCATAAAAATTGAAAACTGCCCGTCAAGGCTGCTCAAAATTGAAGAATATGGGTCAAAATCAGTTTAGCTTCCGAAAACAAACATATTGCTATAGAGTAACATCTAGTGCAACACTGTCATTTTCATCGCATTAAGCATAATTCATTTAATTTATGAAAACTTAAGTGGCAAAGCTAACATAACAAATAATTACCTGTTCTGAATACATTTCCCTACCTCTGCAGTACAAAGAAACAGAAGGTAGCAGCTAGAGTCTAGTCCAAGCAAAAGATGCAAGCGCATGAACTTTGGTAAAAAAACATAACAGGAACCTGGGTATAGTAAAGAATCTGGACACAGAACAGTACAAGCAAAATGTTATGGCAGGAACAAGAATATATAAGTGTAAATGCAGCAGGACTAGGGATCCCAACAACCTGTAACCATGCTATTCAGATTTTATTTATATGCCCATCAAATGATAGCATAGGGTTATTTCATAAGAAATTATGAACAGTGTAGGTTTACCTGCAGGGATTATGACTAATTGTAATAGTTCAGAGTTTCTGACCAAAGCAGCATGTATCAGCAACACAAGAATCCTCTGATAACTCTATATTATTTACCTATAGTATATCACTGACACTGTCTTTATATACTGACTAGTCTCAGGAGCTGGGTGGAGTATATATTTATCTACTACCCTTTCGGTAAAGTAAAACTTCCCTAAATCTAACGAATGTCAGTGAGTAGTAGTGACTCTCTCGTGGAATTAATTATATAAATATTAATTATAATATAAATATATATACACACATGTATACATACTGGCAAGGTCCTTTTATTCTACGTATTATTTTATTTATATATAATACCATCTGCATTTTGTGGTTATGTGTAAGAATTGGGCATGGCTTTAAGGCATCCATTAGTCATGAGCAGTACATAGGTTTGAAAAAGTCAGGAGCATAGTGTAAGGAAAATTGTTACCTAGGATAAACAGAAGTTAATATATGGAAAAGACATGCCAGGCACGCGGCACAAAGGTTTACTAGAAAACAACCATTAGTTTACTAGTTAAGACAATGATGTGTGGAATCCAAGCTTTCCAGATGTTTGGCTCAATGGGAAGAATCAATGCACACATTCTGCAGACTTCTAAAACCTACATAAAACTGAATGTTTTTTATCTTTGAACAGGGTCTAGTGCTGAGTCATTCAGACTATTTCTAAACAGAATTACGAAGGCAGCCCTTCACTGTGCTCTCACAGCAATCAACAGATCTGCGTGTTGAAAACAAATGCACCAAGTTTTTCACAGAAGATCAAAGAGATTATGGATTACAAATAGAGGCAACAGCTTGTTTGAGTGAAGTCTTTGAAATATGTGATGCTTTAGGGGAGAGACGACAATCTCTATGAACAAAGCTTTTGTTAATGGCCTGTTAGAGCAAAGTAAAACTACATATCAGCAATGTTATCTGAGTTGTTTGCTTAGCAAAGTGGACAACACATGTATCTCGATCTTTTTAACGGAGAAATTGATCCCAAATGCCACACAAATTTGACAATGGCACATTCACATGGAACGAGTTTCACGTGGGACCAGATACCATAGTGCTTCTACAACTCCTTGCCTAGATAAATAGCTACTAATGTTCAAAAAGTAATATTCTATGAATTAAAAGATTCCCAGACAGGTCAGTGGGGTCTATTCACTAAAGGGAGAGTTGACAGAAGAGTTTGTATTGACTTCATTATTCATTGTGAAAAGCCAAATCCAGTGAGTTCCTACTAAAGGAAGAGCTTGGCTGGTCTTGTATGATGTATAATGAAATCAGTGAGGTTTCTTAAAATTCTCTTCACATCAGCCTTTCATATTCGTGAAAAAACGGCGTACTTCCGCAAAAGGGTAAAGCCACAGGGACAGCTTCTTCCCCATTCATCCCATTAGAGAAGAGGGTATGCCCAGAGACTTAGCCCTTTTGCAGAAGTGCTTGGGGAGTCTGGGTTCACGAAAAAGCAGACAAAAAATAGACAGAAGCTGTAAGGCGGCCAAGGATAACGCCTAAAAATACAGGTGGAGTCCAGGGTGCAGGCAACTTAACCACTACTAATCAATAACAAACGATAGCCAGGGTCTGGTACACGGAGAGTCAGCAAGCCTTAGGAACAGCCGGGGTCTGGTACACGGAGAGTTACAAGCCTAGGAATAGCCAGGGTCTGGTACACGGAGAGTCAGCAAGCCTTAGGAATAGCCGGGGTCTGGTACATGGAGAGTCAGCAAGCCTTAGGAATACCTGGGGTCTGGTACACAAAGAGTTAACAAGCCTTAGGAATAGCCGGGGTCTGGTACACGAAGAATCAGCAAGGAAAGCAAGGGCAAGAGGGTCTAAATGGCACAATAATTGAGCACTGAATGAATCTGAGTGCTCAGTTTTTCAGTCACCCACTAGTGGCTCGCCAGAAACCATGTGGGCAGTGGAGGAGCGAGCAGCGGACGCGGGACCTATCTCTCGGAGAGAGCAGATATTTGAGTGAGTGGCTGCGTTGGGGATTCCTGCGGGGATCCTGACAGAAGCGGAGCTGAGGGAAAAGAGATAGGGGGACGAGAAGGTAAGGAAACATTGAGACAGAGCATAAGAGAGTGAATTAGAGTGTGGAAGAAAGTGAATGAGAGTGTGACTGAATGTGAGTGACAAAAAATTTCATTTCAGAGTTGAAAAAACCTTCAGAATTTCGTCCAAACCGTAAAGGCAGGAAACTAAATTTGTTGTCCAAAAACAAAAATACCAAAAACCACTGAAAAGTGTCGTAATGTCCTAATGACTTTTGGTCCATTTGAACAAGTCTACCAGCTATATGTAAGGAGGGAATATTGTGTTTCCATTCTGTGCATATATTGCCCATTTCATAATGTACAGTAGACTGCTTGGTTTTGGAACAAGTGTCTTGAATTCCACACTGCTGAAAAGTCTACTGCTCCCTCCATACAGGATGCTCCCAATAGCCTTCCAATAAACTACACATACATGGTCTTTCTTTGAATTTCTAAACATCATTGCATAGGTTTTCATCTGATAAAACTGGAAAATGTAGGGTGTGAAAGAAATGGCAGATCCACTAGATCCAGGGTCGGGCCAAGACAAAATGCCGCCTGGGGCGAAGCTTAAAATGCCACCCCCCCATCATTATCTACCCTTCCTCTCCCTGCCGCCCCCCCATTATCTACCCTTCCTCTCCCTGCCGCCACCCCATTATCTACCCTTCCTCTCCCTGCCGCCACCCCATTATCTACCCTCCCCCCGTACTTACCTTTCAGCAGTCCTGCAGTTAGTCTCCCTGCTCGGTCTCGGTGCCGGCTTGTAATGCTGGACGCCGGAAATGACGTCATCTTCCGGCGCTCAACATTACAAGCTGGCACCGAGACCGAGCTAGAGGGCTCGCAGAGGAGAGAGAGAGGGGCGCCGAGCAGATACTGACAACTTGGTAAGATAAAACCACTCGGCGCCCCTCTCTCTCTCTTCTCGGCTTTAAAAAAAAAAATAAGGGCTTGGGGCGGCAAAGTGCCACCCCTTCAAAAGTGCCGCCTGGAGGGGTTGCCCCAATCGGCTCCATTGTCGGGCCGGCCCTGACTAGATCAATTCAAATGTAGATAACTAGAGGTTGAGGCTGATCAACTAAAGCCTAGAAAGGATAAAAAAAACATTGATTAGTAATAGCTTTGTGGGGCTTTGAGAAGTATCTATACTTTGTTACCCATTTCAATAGTTCAGCTACAAAACAGCATATGTCTATGTAAAATGGAAAAAAAGTTGGTACATAATGTCAACAGGCAAAGCTGAAAGGTATTAGTGAAAAATAGGCTTAATAAATACTGTCATGTGTAATAATTACATGTTAATTATATTATAACCTAGAGCATAGCAGGTAGACCTCTTGCCAACCAAATTGTATATGGTGAGAAAATCCAGGACAATTTTTACAACATTGCGCGTCATAATTTGTTCATTTGTGTTTTAAAATCTATGAATAGATTAGCGTAAAAAATTGTACATATTGAAGTTTGAAAAGTTAAATTTTTTCCATGAAAGGGGTTTATCCCTAAACAATGAAATCTAATTCAAAGAGACCATCTCCATGTTTTCTTGAAAGGAAAGTACTTCATTTGATGGCCTCAATACAGTCAACTATAAGCACTTAAACCTCTTTTTGTTTTAAAGAGGTCAAAATCGTGACTTGTATTAAGGGCCAGAGAAGCTTAACGAGAAGTGGTTGTTATTAGGAGTATAAAGACTCAAGTACTTTTATCTATAATCAGCAGGTGACCAGTGTCTGAAAGCTTTTGAACAAAATTGCCAAAGAATACCACATTTTCATGCAAGACACGTACGTTGGTGGTTAAAATTTATTTTAATTACCTTGATTTCCAATCGCTTCTATACCTTTCCATATAAAAATGGATATGCAATTTTGGGTTCTTTTTGAAACCTTTCACACTATAAGTTCATAAATGTAATGTAAATCATTCGATGCAGTATTAAAAAAATGTATGCCACAGGCTTCATAAACCCCTATCAAACACATGTGATTGTTATAATTTCTATAAATTGCATTCATTTCTAAAATTATCATTGGCCTTGTTTGGTTTTCTTTGAACTGAAAAATCAATTTCCATACCATACAACATGATTAACAAAAATACACACAAAACATTTCAATGTTATTTTCATGGACATTTTGCATGTGGCAACAGTCTCCAAGCGTTGTAGGCTGTAGGAATATTGGAATGTCTATAGTGACAATTGTTTAAATTGAGTTTGTATTTTTTTGTTTTCATTTAGATGAAATGGTTGAAGAACCACAAGAATCTGGACAATAAATGTTTAGTTTTATGAGGATAGTTACATTAAGTCAAACTTATAATACAAAAAGAAAAAAGGGGCTAGATCCAATGACCCATCCTGAAAGTAGACTAATGAAAAATAAATCACACACTTCATACTCACCAGTAAGTGATTCAACTATTTTGAAAGAAATGCAAATAACAACTGCTAACTGTTCAAACTCATGTACACGAATGTAACTCTCTGGTCATCCATTTAAAATCAAAATCCCAACTATCTATTAAGAATCTAATATTAACCATACGAAGGAGAAAAAAAATCTAAATTCTAAAAGTTAGCTGAAACAAAGAGCATTAATATCCCTGAAGCAAAACCTGACTTCACCTCCCTTATGATATGCCATTCACATTAGGATATCAATTTATTAAAATGCATTACTAGGTTAGAAAGGGTTTAGAGAAATTAGAAACAATTCCGAAGCTACTGGCAAGTCTATTATGTTGATCCTATTAACCCATAACCTCTTAATCTCACCAGCATGTTCTCCCTTATGTTAAGAAACAGGTGTACGCACAAGGGGTAAACTGGGGATGTAGTACATCTAGGGGGTTAGAAACTGAAGGATAGGGTGTCAGGAACCAATTTTTTCCCTGCCTGAACCATGGGTTTTTTATACCTGTGGTGTTTACATCTGCAACCACTAGTGGCCACTCTCCACCCTCTGGAGCACTCAGAACTCAGGTGTGCCTTGTTACCTGGGTTGAGCCCTAGTCTACATCCAGGTGGGCCTTGTTACCTGGATTGCCCTGCCTTTATGAACCTGCCCTGCCCTTCAGTGAGGGCCTTTGTATTGAAGTCTATGGACCTTCCTGCTGTGGCTCTGCACCTGTACTGTTCCTGGTTCCCTGCTTTGTGTCCTTCCAAGCGGGCTGTGTGCCTTTCGTGCCCTTCCAAGCGGGCTCTCTGTCTGTCGTGCCCTTCCAAGCGGGCTGTCTGTCGTGCCCTTCCAAGCGGGCTCTCTGTCTGTCGCGCCCTTCCAAGCGGGCTCTCTGTCTGTCGCGCCCTTCCAAGCGGGCTCTCTGTCTGTCGCACCCTTCCAAGCGGGCTCCCTGCCAAAAGACTTATTACCTGTATTTTATTTTGCCATACGTCCGGTTACTTGCTTAGACTATATTACCCTTATTTGCTGGTCCTGTTATATACATGAAATACACTGCATTACCTGGATTTCTGTTTGTGGTGTCTTTGTTTGCATAATCATGCACCGTGGGTTACATACTGAACCCCAAGTATCCCCTGCACATGGGCTCCTACCTGACCTGATCACCCGAGTCCTGACAGAGGGAAAATGGTTGACCTACTGGATCTTGACCAAGTCTTGATTAGTGTCTTTCTCAATACCTTTTTTGTGTATCCCACACGTGGAAAATAACATGCTAGCATTTTAGATTTAAAATGTTTAACAATTAACATGCTTTGTGCAGTATTTTAACATTTTATTTAAGTTGAAACTTTGCTTTTGCAGAGCCTAGTGAAATGTTTCTCCATAGCCACCTAATCATTCCTCCTCTATATCTTGTGCTGTATTTCTGCAGATATGTTATCAATTTTCCACTTTACCTCCTGAACCCAATCCTAATTATGAAATTCTCCCTTCTAAAGGTACAAAGATATTCCTGAAAAGATTTTAAAATCCGATCTGTGAAATGTTCTTATTCTGTTTTACTATATGATGCAACCATTGCCCAAGATCATTTCTCAGGTATCTATTCAACATATTTCACTATGCCAGTCCCTCCACTAGCTTGCTTTACACTCCAGAATTACATTGACTCTTGATCTCCAGAGATCCGATTACTCTACTAACTAGACCCTTTGTTCTCTCAAGAATCTCTTGCCAACCTCATGTCCGCCATGTCTCTTCTACAGTTATTACATCTTCCTACTTACTTATCCAGGATTTCAATTATTCTCTTCCATACACCTTTTTGTCAGACTTTCTCCTACATACGCTAACTTTAAACAGTAACTAAAACCCCACCTATTCAGAGAAGCATACAACCTTGTTTTACCCGTTTTACCCGTAACCTGCATCCTAAAGAAATCATCCATCATCCCCACCAGCAGTTCTCAACATCACTGAGTTCTTCATATCATCCTTACTGCAATCAGGCCACCATGGTCATTTTACTGTCAAAAAAATACTTGTCTTTTAAAATATTTTCAATGCCCCTGTTGTAACAGTGCTGTGAAATCTGCTGGCGCTATATAAATAAATATCATGTATTTTTATTTTATAGCTATGTGGCCATGTGGCCTTATTAACTGCTGCCTTGAGTTAGACTTGCATTTCTTTAATAAACAGTTTAACACATTGAAATAAAATAGGCTATATAAATAGTTTTAGTGTGTACAAGATAAAGGAAAATCGTATATAATAGTGGAAAGTTTTTGTATGATAAACATCAAATTGCTTTGTGTCATATGAAATGTAATAATAAAAATGTAAAAACATTAACTTTTTAGTATTTTGAGTATCAAATCATGATCAAACGACCGAAGGGCCAAAGTGTGCCTATCAATCTCTATGGGTATACTGCTTTAAACTAATGAATATTAGCTTAAGTGGAAACTCTCCCAGCAAGGATAAATTAAAACGTATGTTATAAACCATCAAAATCAATTACAAACACTTCCAAGTCAGATAAATCAACAAGTATCTTGCTGTAACAAACTCAAAGCCTACAGATGAATTTAGGTCTGAGTCAGCTAAGGAAACCCTTTGTGTATGTGTCTTCAGCTTATAATAGCCACATACTCCTTCAGATGAGCCTCCGGGTACAATGAGAGTCACGGCTTAGTGGCTACAATCAAAGGGCTGAGAAGAAATACTACTTGAAGAAAACAAGTTTAAGCTAAAGGGTCGGGCAGGCAGAATACTAGCAAAGTGACAAGACAAGCCAAAGTAAAAAAAAAATACTGTTAACTCAAAAAACAGAACATCGCATCCAGAAGGTAACACAATTGCTCCCTACATGTGTGACGCTAAGTATTCTGTATCCGGTTTAAGTAATCTTTTGGATGCAAAAGGACCGATGCGGCCACAGCATGCAAGGACTAGACAATGAGACCCAACTCAGTATTTGCTAATGTACACCAGGGAATGAAACAGAAGCCAATTACGCCACCTAAGGGCCGAGGATGATAAAGCAGCGAGAGGTAAGGCCCTAACACGTATACAGGATTGCATCAACATTTTGTAAACATATTAAATCAAAGACAATCCTGGGTTATGCGCTGAACCTGGAACCTTTGCTCAGTTACCGTGGAGACTAGCCAAGATAAATGAATATTTATTTTGGTCAGCCATGATTACAGTCGATAAAGACACAAATATTTATTGTGTATTTTTTTACATACTACACTTTTTCTATCTTATTTTTATATTTTATCTTGATTGATTTTTACATTTTTCATCCTCTTTCTAACTTTTATTGTGCCCCCCCCCCACACACACACACAACAGACACTTTCTGCTTTGACAGCCACTTTGCCCTTATCCATTTCTCACATCTTGCTAGCTTTTTGCTACTTTTATTATTGTATCCCATCTAGTTTTACCACTACAGTCTGTGAGCCATAAGCATCACATCGGAAAAGTGAGAATAACTTTTTATTAACCTATTGCCAAAAACTGACAATTGCTTATCTAGCAATTTATTTGTAATAAAAGCTTTTTTGAAATAAAAACACATTGTCAAATGCTTGTTTTTTAAAACAATGTCATCCAAAAGGTGATGTGAGAGCATTCAACTCTGCCAAGCCTTAGAATGCCACTCAAATATCAGCTAGTACTGTCCTTACTTTAGATTAGACATGAAATAAAGTAAACTATAATCTATGTGTTATCACCAATAATGTCCATTTACCATTTAGACTTAGACATGTTTATCACCTTACTATATGTAAAATTTTAAATTTTGATTGATGGGTTGGTCTACCAATTCTTATTTTCAGATGAATTTGTTGAAACAGAAAATAGAAAAGGCACTTCTATCTTCCTATTCCATATAATGTTATGCTTACACACTTTTTTTTCTCCATTCTATTCTGATAGAACTACTTATACTAGAAAACCTTAAATGAAAGCATCCAAATACCAAACTTTCATTGGAAAACATTTTTTAGCCTGCCCTGTTAAGCCCAATTTGAGCTTAGGGCTTTTTGTGTCTCTGTTGCTAACCAGAGCCCTTGTACGCCCAGCTCCACTCAGCCCAGCTCACATACAGAGTGGGAGCGTTTCAGAGGGGCACACTTCCCAGGTATGGAAATTATGTCCTGTTCTTACTACTTGTTTAAAAATAAAAACATGGCATGGCTATGTCTACTTGTAGGAGAGAGTACATGGATCTCACACTGGAAGCTGCTCAACTGTAGAAGGTGTCATGGGGAATCTCCCCTAGCTGGCATGACTGAGCTGGAAATACTGGCTAATGTATTAACTTGCTTGAAGTTTTTTTTGTTCTGTTTTGTTTTGAGCTAAATTTTGAACCTTTTTTTTTTCCAGACACATTGTGCAATGTGGGTACCGCATAATGAGAACATTCATTCAAGGAATACAATTAAATTGAGAAACACCTTATTAGTTATTAAACTTCATAAACAATTTTACAAATCCCCAAGTATCTTTATTGATACTGTTTCTTTATTACTAAAGCAGTTCAAGAAGGTAAGTTAAAATTTACATTTCATTATCTCCTTAAGACAAACAGTTGCATAGCAGGAAGAATCAAGTTCAAATGTCAATTTTAAAAACTGTTTCGGTGAGTCCTGATCTTCATTTTCTGTCTTATTTTCTTTTTCTTGGTGTAACGCGTATGATAGTTTGTGGGGATGTTTTAATATGTGCCTGTAGCACCCAGGAAGATTCAACTGCAAGGAACCAATTCGAAATTGACAGGTCTGTAACCCATCCCTGGCAAGAGCTTCACGGTACCACTGTCCAACTTTATTTGTAGGATACTTAATGCTGTGTCCAGGCATTGGGAGAACTACCTTTTAAAAAAAAATGAAAAAGAAGGGATTTAAATAGATTTAAAAAAAGCTACCAGAACTTTTGGAAGATTTTTTTTTTCTAAACAGGGGTGAGCAAACCTGCTGTTTCCACAACACAGAGAGCTGCAAGCCAAGAGAAGGCCTAGCATCAAGACTGTCTCATAATCTACATTAATAGTTGTTATAATAGGACAAGGTTACTGTGGTAGGTCCTTATAATGCAGTAAAGTCAGATCTTTAACATTTCCAGCTTTCCTGCAATTCTCACTATAATGAATACATCTCTGCCTTAATGTTATTACATAAGTTTCATATTACTATTTACTTTACACTGGCTCTGTCAACCAATATTAACATTGTGTTAACGTGACAGTCTGAGACCTTTGTATTAGCATAATATGTAAGCTAGGGCTGAAACAACTAATCGATAAAATCGATAATGAAAATCGTTGTCAACGATTTTCATTATCGATTAATCAAATCGATTTTTATCGATTAGAAAAATTATAATCCGACTTCAAACAGAGATCGGATTATAACACTAGAATCCAGATCCCCCGCAACGCTGCAGGGGACCTGGATTCCCCTCACTGTCAGCCGGTCTCTCACTTTCGTCTCTCTCACCCTCCCATACACCCCTCTGACTCCTCCCCCCTCCCATACACCGCTCTGCCTCTCTACCCGGCTCCGTTACTGACTTCATAGAAGCCTCAGCGTAAGTGAAGGGCAGTAACGGAGGCTGTCTGTGCGCATCGTACAGACCCCCACCGGCTGACAGAGAATCATCCTCTCTGTCAGCCGGTGGGGGTCTGCATCGCACAGACAGCCTCCGTTACTCACCTTCACTTACGCTGAGGCTTCTATGAAGCTTCAGTGAAAGTTCCTGTCAGTAACGGAGCCGGGTAGAGAGGCAGAGCGGTGTATGGGAGGGGGAGGAGTCAGAAGGGTGTATGGGAGCCACCCTCCCATACACCACTCTGGCTCCTCCCCCTCCCATACGGCACTCTGCCTCTCTACCCGGCTCCCTGGTGTCTTGTGAACCTCCGTGGCTGACAGGAGGCAGAGTGGAGTATGGCAGGAGGAGGCAGAGTGAAGTATGGGAGGGGGGAGGAGGCAGAGTGATGTATGGGAGAGGGAGGAGGCAAAGTGATATATGCGAGGGGGAGGAGCCAAAGTGATGTATGGGAGGGGGAGGAGGCAGAGTGGTGTATGGGAGGGGGAGGAGGCAGAGTGGTGTATGGGAGGGGGAGGAGCCAGAGTGGAGTATGGGAGGGGGCAAAGTGGTATATGGGAGGGGGAGGAGGCAAAGTGATGTATGGGAGGGGGAGGAGGCAGAGTGGAGTATGGGAGGGGGAGGAGCCAAAGTGGTGTATGGGAGGGGGGAGTAGCCAGAGTGGTGTATGGGAGGGGGAGGAGCCAGAGTGGTGTATGGGAGGGGGAGGAGCCAGAGTGGTGTATGGGAGGGGGAGGAGCCAGAGTGGTGTATGGGTGAGTTATAGTGGTGTATGGGGGGTATTATGAATTTCAGGGCATATAGGGGGTATAAGGCATATCAGGGGGGCATAAAACATATCTGGGGGTAAAAGGTATATCAGGGGGCTCAGTTGCATATCACTGGCATATAAGAGGTATAAGGCATATATGGGGGCAGAGTGGCAAGCTGGGGGTCAGATGTGCATAACCGGGGCAGTTTGGTAAATAAAAAAAATTTAAACAAGGCTTTTTTCTCATAGTTTTTATTAAATATGAAAAATAGTTAACATATGAATTAATATTTACTAATAACTTTGTATTAAAACCTAGTTTGAGAAACACTGTGTTTGGGTTCTTGTAGCTTTTATTATTATGTCAGTAAAATAAGAAGGTGAATAGAGAGAGGCCATTGTGATAAAGAGATGAAAGTGTAAATTGTACATTTTTTATTACATTATTTTAAATTGAAAATTTTTTAATTTTTTTTTTATCCGATTAATCGATTAATCGAAAAAATAATCGGCCAACTAATCGATTATTAAAATAATCGTTAGTTGTAGCCCTAATGTAAGTTGTTTAATGCTAAAGCAAATCAATAAAAGAGAACGCTTACTTGTTTTATTGTATATACATTTTCCTTCTCTTCTGCTGCAGTAACTACATGGACCTGCAAAGAAATAAAATGGATTAGTCAGTGGAACTGGGGAGAAAACCACTCTGCAAAGGCATTGTTTTGCAATATTTAAACCATGTACTTACTCTATCGCTGAGCAAAGTCTTTTCATCAGTCCTTTGATCGCACAGAACTAAGTCCCCCTCCACCGCTTTAGAGCCATAGGACAAAAACCTGTAAGAGGCTGCCTCGTTCCACACCTTACTGCAATAGGCATGCGTGTAAAAGATTCGCATTGAATGTGGGATGCTAAACCACCCTCGTACAAATCCCTCCTCATTCATTCCATAGCGATTGAGTGCACGGAGCAGCATTCTTTCACGGACCTTGTAATCAGGCATTAATGTGAGACTTCCTTTGGGATCTCCTGCAATATTTGAAAAATCTAACTTGAATATACATCTGCTGAGACAAATGTGAAGCTTGTTGAACATATAGGCAAATGTTTCTGTTTAGACTCACCTGGTACTGTTTAAATCTAACTTCCATAAACCCCTGCGGGCAGTATAACGAACTTCATTGTGTAACAAATCAACTTCACTATGTATTATGAAAGTTTGTCCTGCCAAGGTTGAGCTGGTCAGCATACTTAAATAGACCACATAGGACATCAAATTTCGTATCATAATGCATAGTCAAGATGTTTGTTTAAACAAAAAAAAAACAAAACAAGATGAATTAACTCCCCACCATAGTCATAGTACTATTATATTTCCAACTAACCTGTCTGAAGGAAATATTGTTTAGCCTTATTTACAGCATCTTCGGTGTCACCTGGTGCGAACAACAACTTCACAGCCTTCTCCTACAGAAAATAAGTAACTGTTAATCTTGATATTCTATAAATTGAAGGATGGTTCAGGAGTATACCAATAAGTTTCATCATCATCAAACGTGTGCATACATATACAATAATGGTCGCTTCTATCAGTTGAAATGGTTTCCATGGGATATGGGAAGAAAAACCAAGGAAGAGAAGGGGGCCGTAAAGCCTATCTCAGTCTTTGTAAACTGACCACATTTGACACGCCTGTTATTTTGCACAGCACTCAAACCAGGGAGTTAATAGATTAAGCTTCATAACAGTTCTGATAATATTAACAATATGGCACAACGTCTTAAAGGTCAGTACCAGTGAAGCTGGAGATTTAGTTTTTACAGTTTTCTATATTTACTCATTTAAAAAGCCATGTTATATGGTAGTATGTTATCAGTTTTACACAACATGATTTAGCCCTGGAAATTTACCATTTCATCTTTAAGCAATGCTAGTCCAATCTCATGAGAGTGACCCTTTCCAAATCTCTGGGGTCCATAGTAGTTTATAAAACCTTTCATCTGAAAAGATACACAGTTGTAAGGACATCATCAGCAAAACAATTTACAGCTATACAGCTATACATCATGTTTTTGTGTTTTGAACATGTTTGAAGATTTCCAGTGGCAGAAGAAAGGAGAACTTAACGAGAAGAAAGTTGTTCACAAGTGATAGGGAAAGGAGAGCGCCTATGGTTTCCAATGTACAAGAGACCTGGTATGCAAGACAAGTAAGATGGCCTGATCAGATAGGGTAATGGCAGGAAGAGAGGTGTGAACACAACACGGAGACAGAGTACATGATAGTCTTTGAAGAGGTATGTTTCTAAAACTTAACCTTAACATTGCAAATGGCCTCCTCAATTCTCTTTTCAATATCCGCTGAAGCGTCATCATCACTGTGATGTTTAACATCCCTGACAGCAATACTGAAATGATTTCCAGTCAACTGACCAAGCCGCAAGTGTTGGTTTGTAGACCGTATATTATACAGTTTCATTCCTTTTCTTTCAACTGAACTTCCAATCTGTTGCAAGCTTTAAAAAAAAACAAATGGGAGACTGGTCAGTGTTGTGGAACCATAGCAAAGATGTTTTCTGTGAAAAGAAGTATAATTGAAAAGACTGCACAGAAGGCTACCAAGATCCTGTATTGGCAATGGTTGGAAACCCTAAAATAATATCCCAGCAAGTATTGGCACCAATATTGGATGAATATTGTGTTATTCGACTACTATTTACATTGAATAAGGGGAGTATAATAACCTTCCAAAAATAGTTACTGTAGTTTAAACTATATGAAGACAATTTTGAAAAGAACATGCATTTTACCTCTCTGGGGTCACCTTCTTTACAACCATGGCTTGGTGAGTAACAGCTTTTTTGTCTTTGATTCCTGCGTAAGAGAAATCTGAAGGAAGTATTCCAAGTAATGAAGACATACAGCTGATGGCTTCCATGGTTTCCAGGTTCTCTTTCTTAAGGCTAAATGCTAAAACAAAAACAATTTATGTAACACATGACATATAAAGCTAGGAAAACAGGTAAAATAAATATGGTTGCCATCTCTATGTTTACATTGGAGGATTGGATACAACTGCCAATACAGGTCAGTTTAAAATAGACCAAAAAGTAAGTGCACTTTACAACAAGGGATCTCTGAAACAAACTTAATGAGGCGCTGTATTTAATTAGAGACAGTATCTATTCATAAAAAGAGTGTTTGCCACCACAAAAAGAGGCTGCCATGAAAAAACTAAATACTTGACTTAATGCATATGTGGATTCTTGTTTTTAAGTTGTTTTGTGAATAAAGAACTCCAGTCCAATTCTGCGAATCCTTCTTACTTCTATCCTTTATAAGTACTTAAAATGTCATTTTGAAGTCCGTAGTTTATTAGTGACATAACTCTTACCCGTGTATACATTGTGTTTGTCAATATCATCTGTTCTGTGCCTCTTTCTCGAAGTGCCTGCTCTCTCTCTAAATCTAACCGTTATGGCTGCCTTTTGCTGTCCATTAGGGTCTTTCTCTGAAAACGATTTAGTTTCCAATAGTCTTCCAAATTTCTTACTGACAAAATGATGCACAGAGGCCCTGTGCTCCTTACAGGCATCAGGATGAAACGTAAACCTGGAATTATCAACTTTTGCATCTAAGAATGTAAAGAATTCATCCGCCTCCTCTTCAGATGTTAGCTGGCACAGCTCTTTGTAATCCAGGTTTGGTTTGACAAGAAGTTCTGTACTTTTAGTCATTGTCAGGAGAAACGTGAACGTTTGTCGCACAACACTGTGGATTTTTGCTCTTTCATTCTTGTCAGGAAACAAGCCAAGGGAAAGTTCTTGTTGATAATCTTCAGATGTTTGTGATTTCCAACTTGATTTTATCGAAGCTGCAAATTGGTGTAAAGACTTCTGTATGGCTACATCCAACAGAGGGTTTAGCAAATTGCAAGAGTCTGCATCACTTTCTTGAATAAGCTCTTCCACTGAGAAATCCTTTTTTTCTTCACTTGATGCATCTGACATGATGTTGACATCTCCAGAAAATCCAGCATGAAGTTCATGATCAATGTCCTTTGAGGTAACCCGTTGTTTTTTAATTTGTTCTTGGTGAGCCTTCTTCTTGTCATTAGTATTTATTATCTCATCTTCAGCCTCTCTGTGATAAGCTTCAGTAACCAAGCGGCCAGAGAGATCAATCTCTGTTACAACAAAATCAGCACAAGTATTTTTGATGGATCCAAAAAACCCAATATGTTCACTCACATAACAAAGATGATCTAGGAACTCAAATGTACTTTCTTCTTTTTCCATTCTAAGTAGGTATTGCCTACAAAACAAGAGGACATTATCAGCAAAGCAATAATGTAGCAATGGCAATGTTAAAGATTTAAAGGTAATTTTAGCAGATAATGCCAATGAGAAGAGTTTTGAGAAGTAACTGCATTGTTCTGTGATCTTTTAATGAATCGTGTAAGAATAAGGGGGGCTATCCAAAGTTCTGCTACCCCAAATAATGAATGGAGTCATAGTGATTTTATAAACGACTTACATATTATTTTATGTGTTTGTAACAGAAGTTACATACATGCGACTGTTTGTCGGGCAGAGATCAATAAATTTGTTAATGGTTTAATTAGTGTAGCAATGATCCTCAGTAGGTGTCTGTAAGACGCTTTCTCTTCCCAAAATCATGTATATTGCCCTTCTTTAAATCCTTGGATAATCAGCTGCGAGAAACGACATCTGAGATTTAGGTCAGACACTAGAAGTATTTTGGAGCAACCCACTCACCAAAACAGAACACAAGGGGCTCGCTGTTTGATCATAGATCATAATCAATAAATAAACCCAATACCACTAATAGCAAGATATTATGAGCCATATTATATCTATCTATATATCTGTATAGATTGGATTTTAAGCTCGTTTGGGCAGAGCACTCTTTACCTTATGTTATATACTATTTGTCATGTCCTGTTTTACCCATTGTACAGCGCTGCAGAATATGAGGGCGCTATATATATATATATATATATATATAACACTATATAAATGTTGCATGTGATTGGGTTATTCTTTACTGCTCACTTAATGGTTTAATATTTGTATAAGTACTATTTAAGTATGTAACTAATATCTGAAGTATACATTACTGCGAGCTTTATTATTAGGCTTCTACTTCCGATAAGGGCGGACTGTTTCGGATCACGGATCTCCTAAGCAGTACATTTGTTTTATTTTGTTTGCACGCAGCATTACAATCTCTGACATGTTAAGCCCGATACCTGCCTCTTCTATCCACATGGAGCCGCTCTCCTATAGACACTTCCGCCCCCTCTCTCTCTATCCGGTCGCTTCAAGGGAGCCAATCACAGCGCCCGGCCGTGACGTCACCGGCGGTCTCTTAAAGGTACAGGCCAGGTGAGCGCTGCGAGAAAGTTTGTGCTCTTTCTTGCTGTTAGATTGGGAAGTCTGTGTATGGGTAGGATATGGATCGGATTTGGGTAACTGGTCACGTGTTGGCAGTTCAGTTTAGGTGAGGAGAGTTCTTATTCCAATCAGAGCAGCAGCAGCAGGAAGAGGAGGCTGGCTCTGTGGATTTTCTCATATTGTGCAAGAAAAAAGGATGCGGAAATATCGCTGCGGGCTGATGGTTCGAAGCAGTGGATCTGGCTGGGCTAGTGATCTCCCGAGCCCTCCGCTGTGAGTTATACCCTTAGGAGCAGGTGAGTGGGGTGTCTGGGCTCCTGGGGCTCTGCGCCTGTCACAGCAGGGATCAGCTGTGGATCCCTGTGGATCCCTTTGGCTTAATGATCGTGGGGATTCAGGCTTCCAATAGTTGGAGAGCAACCTGTTATCTACCCCGCTTTAACAAAATGCAGAAGGCAAGTTTGTTTCAAAGGAGGAACGTGTTAGAAGAAGAGGTGATTATCTAAAACTAGGGGGTCAGAAGCTTAGATTTATTGTAAGGGAGTTTTTTATTTTACTCAGAGGGTGGAAGATAACTGGAGCAGCCTCCTAACATTAGTGAAAGAAATGAATACAGTAAGGGATTCAAATTGAGATTCAATGTTTCTGTATAAATGTAAAACCTTCCTTGGAAAATCATTATCTTGTGGTATTGCTTAAATATTTCAGCTTAATTTTAATTGTCTGTCATCCCAGAAGACCAATATGTACCACGAACCTCTGATACAACTGACCCTGCACAGTGGCATTTAATGTATATGTCTCATTTCTTTCCACTTTAGGATACTGAAATGAGTAAAGGCGTAACACCATCTACTTACGTGCGTAACCTTAATCTGGGGCTGATAAGGCAGTTGGCAGATTTTCTGGACCCTCAAGAGGGATGGAAGTCAATAGCCACGGACATATGGAAACCTTCGGGTGAAGCTAGATACACGCAGTTTCACATAAGGTAATCCTCGGGTGCTTATTTATTAAGTCCTTTTATCATCCTAATAATTTTCCTCATTTAGGAGCATTGGAAAAATATATGAGCGAAATGCAAGCTTTGAGGAGATGGTACCAAGGTCATAGTCTTGGCACAATAGTATGTGAATTAGTATATGAAATTCTACACCGGTGGTGATGATAAAATATACTGTTCTATTTTCTTTAGGCGATTTGAAGGAACCGTCCATAAGGGAAAAAGTCCTACGTGCGAATTGCTTTATGACTGGGGAACAACAAACTGCACTGTAGGAGATCTCACAGAGTTGCTAATGAAGCACAATTTCTTGACTGCTGCTTCTATCCTGCTTCCAGGTAATCATTTGTGGTGGCGTGTTGTAAGATCTAAGCATTTCCCACATATTTCTTGATAATGGCCGATGATTTGTCCTTTCGCAGTTCTTTTACTTGGCACATTGCTTGTAAAGACTGAAAAGAAAAGGCTGAAGTTGAAAGTCCTGCATTATACTTCAGTCATTTCTAATGAAGTTACACAAGATGTATTCTTAAAAGTGCATTTCATCTCTATTTTCTGCTAAAAATTCAAGAAAGAATAAAAGTATGATGCAGATGAGTCAAATGAGACAGAGTTCTCATTTTCTACCTCCAGTGACTAAAGAATGCCTGCATAATGAGTCCAAAATGCTTAAAAAGAAAAATTACAAGTCTTGGGACTAGTTGGTTACGTTTAGATTGTGTTTAGGAAGTATTTTGGCAGGTAAATTAATTGCTTTTTATTTGTTTGTCATTAATTATTGCTGTTTTATTCAGTTTGTACCAAGTATATAGACTGGTAAACTACATATATTTGATAAAATATATATATATATATATGTGTTAATGTCTTCCCTTTGTTCCTACAGATCTACATAAAAGCCCCACGTATTCCAATGTAACAGTGCCTGTTGGCAGTGACAGTGAAATACCATGTCCGGAACACGTTATTAAGAAAGAGCATAATATTCCTGTGTGTGACAGCACAAGTCCAGAAGAAAATGACAATGATACAGGTAGATATCAAACCGTAATGAATAGTTCATTCAAAACTTACTCGACGGGTCCAAAAGAGGCGGCATATGGTTCTTCTTCCTATCGAGGCTCCTGATTTACCCTTTGTAGGATGTATGTGAAAGTTGCCTTTCATTGTTTCGATTCCACTAGCAGTATTCTGTTTGTACTTATTTTTAGATTTATACTACATTCAATTCAGTTAAACAATATTTTAAGATTTATTCTAAATTCTTCATTTTTTTTTTGTTTTTTAACCTTTTTTATTTATAGAAAGTCTGTTTTTGTGATTTTTCCCTGATTCTCAGCACTTCATTTTTAATCTAAAGGATTTTTTGTCCCTGTCTTGTAATATATACATTTTCTAGTGTTTCTTTTTATATTACAGGTTACGCTACTTTTGCATTTCGTGAGCTGCAGAGAATCACAAATAATTTCGATGATCGATCCCTCGGTGAAGGAGGATATAAAGTGGGAGAAGGAGGCTTTGGAACTGTTTTCCTGGGAAAAGTAAATGGCAAAATGGTTGCTGTGAAAAAACTAAGCGCTGTAAGTACTTTAAGCTTTTTATTGAAGGCATCTGAATATTTTATGTGAATATTCTGAAACCACAGATTAGCTGCCAATTGTGCCTGCAAATATATTTCTCCAGCATGTGTATACCTGTAAAAGGTATAGGCAGACCAAAAATCTAGTAAATGATTTAAAAAAAAAAAAAAAAAAATAAGTGTATTAAGGTACAGCACAAACACTATATTATCATATTTCACATTGTGCAAATGATTGAACTATGGATTATGCAAAGTCACGATTTGCTGGAAAAATGTGCCATGGTTGGCCCTTCAAAGTTTATAGTCAGGTTGGGGAATTGAACCCCAAACTCTGCGGCAGCCTCAACTACCAAATCTTTAGTGAACAAATGGAATGTGATTTTTGTGTATGTTATTTAATTTACTGGGTTTTTTTTGGCTTCTAATGATTTGATCTTTAGAAATACAGGATATGTTAACGTATATAACCAATGTCATATTGCTATATGTACATATACATTTTTTTCTTTATAGCTACTTGATGCTAGTATTCAGGAGCTGGAAAATCAGTTTGATCAAGAAATTAAAACAATGGCAAAGTAAGTATTAGTATCATGGAGCTGCTGTATGTTTTTAAACAGATCTACTCGAACCTATTCCAAAGAGAAGGTACCATTATTGAACGAATTTGGAGAGAGCTGGTCCTAGACTTGTGGATGTAAAGTTTTACTCCAGGAGAGCAGGGATTTCCCTTTTGTTCCCTTGTACAGTCCGCTGCTATGACTGTACACAGGCCTAGTCCCATTCTTCAGTGGTCCAGGAGTAGGAGGTGAAGTGGGCACTCCTAAATGCCCCTCTCCAAAGACTCGGAGAACCAGTGCATTACCTGGAGACTCTGTCTCTAACTCAGAGAGTTCCCAGGTAGGGTTATATCATTCTAGCAAAGTACCTGATGTGTTGTGTTTTTTTTATTTTTGTTTTGTTGTTTCTGTTCTTCACACACAATAGCAAAACTTAACACTGCTTTTTCAGGACTTCTTATTTTCTATCAATATTCGTTAATGTTAACATTAAAATCTGTTTTAATTAGGTGCCAGCATGAAAACCTTGTAAAATTGCTGGGGTATTCCAACGATGGTGGACATTACTGCCTTGTTTATATGTATATGCCTAATGGTTCGTTACTGGACAGGCTGGCTTGTATGGTAAGTGTATGCTGTGAGACCGCAACCAACAACAATTGTGTAATAAATCCTTTGTATTGGAAGGATATCTTATGTTCAAAAAGGGATGTTAAGCATTGTATACTTGCTCCTGTTGTAAGGCAGTTAATATTAGGGGGATTTTATTTATTATTATTTAGATTTGGTTTTCAACAAGCAAGCCAAAAAAGATAGTCATCATGTTGCTGTGGGATATGTTTGTTCGGGATATGTTTATGCCCCCTAGCATTCCATTTCTTCCAAGTAAAAACAAAAATGCTTGCAAGTAAAGTTACGGCGCTGAAAATAATGATGTTATATGGTGCTTATTTACTACATGTATATTGCAGAATGGCACACCGCCTCTATCCTGGCAGATAAGATGTGATGTTGCATTTGGGACAGCAAACGGAATAAAGTATTTGCATGAAAATAAACATGTCCACAGAGATATTAAAAGGTATGTATGCTGGAAAAAAAGAACTGAAGACTGCACAACTTTACTAAACATCTATATTGTTGTAACGCTTACCCTATAAAGTTTGGGGTTTTTTTGTTTGGTTTTTTTAAATTGCTGTAAAAATAAACATTTTTGTACAGCAAAAATATTTTTGAAAGCAACATCTGTATTTAAAATCTATTTGTGTTTTATTGTCTTTTACCTGCACAGGTTCAAAATATTCCTCAGAATAATAATATTACTAAAGTATATCTGTAACAGGAGATGAGAGGATCTTATGAAGAAAAAAGCTAATTTTGTCCATTAAACATCAAATGGCTCAGAAATACAGTGTAGGAGTTGTTAATGTTGTAAATGACTATTATAACTGGAAATGGCTTTTTTTAAATGGAATATCTTCATAGGCAATCATCATTCTGTGTTCCAATGGCACTTTCTGTTAGCTAGGGTGTGTGTGTGTGTATGACTGGAAGGAGTTGGTTAAACGGGGAGGTTTCTTTACTGAACATATATATTGTCTCTTCTAGTGCAAATATCCTGTTGGATTCTGCCTTTGTCCCCAAAATTTCTGATTTTGGGCTTGCAAGGGCAACTGGGCGATTGACAAAGACTATGATGACAGAAAGAATTGTTGGGACCACAGCATACATGGCCCCTGAGGCTCTACGAGGAGAGGTGACTATCAAGTCCGACATTTTCAGCCTTGGTGTGGTGAGTATTCCGGGTTGCACTGTGAGAATAATGTTTGAATGTACAGGTAGTCTAGGTAAGTTAATTCAATCTAGATCAATGTGCAAATACTAAATTCAATTTCATAAATAAATGATAAAGAGTTGAAACACTTCCACTGATTTCCCTCATACTACCCCTACCCTCAAGTGTTTCTTGAGTTGGTCCTTCATAATGTATAGCTTTGTCACTGAGATTGTGTGTCATGCAACTGCCATTTAATGACACCAGTTACTTAGGAATTGCTACTAAGGAACATTATATTATTTTATAGGTACTGCTAGAAATAATTTCAGGACTTGCACCAGTAGATGAAGATCGAGACCCTCCATTACTGGTAAGTACTTTTGTTCTTACCTCTTGTATCTTCACAAAAACTGCAGGAATTACAGGGACCTTAAACCCCAAATGTGATTCATTGCCAACGCTCAGTTTTTATTACCGTTTTCATATGCTTAAGGGGCATATTAAGCTCCTGTAAAACTTTAAATGACCATCTATTTCACAAACAAAATGTTAATGGGCTCTTCAACAATTTATTTTAGCAAAAAATTGTGACGCTCTTACAAAAGGAAGTTATGAAGTTGTCAAGCTCTCTTTTGGCACCTACATAAGCATTTTGGACATGCTATAGTCCTTTATAACGCTCGTTGTTTGCCAGAAATGTTCAAATTAATTAAATAAGCACAAATAATTTTCAGAGTGAGTCCTTCCATTCCCTGCACTTGCACTTAGAAAACATTTTCAATGTAGAATTGTCCACACTTTTTAAGGTCTTCTGCTATAGTCCAAATTCATGTTACAAGTTGTGTTTTTGTTCTCCAAATACAGGGCTTCTGCATCTGATGCTAAGTTAATTTTATTTTATACAGAAACCTAATTGCCACAGGGATATTAGTCTTTATAATACTAATAAAAGGTTTTTAATTTTTTGATTGGTCCAACGCTTTGTATTCTGGGATTGGGTAGGGTATGTTTTCTAAACGGTTATTGACTGCTATGCTGTAAGGTGGTTTCTTTAAAATGTTGCTTATGTTTTTGAAAACTCATGTATATTTCTTCAGCTTGATATTAAAGAAGAAATTGAGGAAGAAGAAAAGACTCTAGAGGAGTATGTTGACAAAAAGATGAAAGATGTACATTTTAAGACACTTGAAAAAATGTATTCTGTTGCAAGTGACTGCTTACACCAAATGAAAAATAAGAGGCCAGATATCAAGACGGTAAGTATGTCTGTGTATACAGAAATTATTCAATGTTTATGCTTTAGGGATGCCTAACTAGCCTACAAATTCTATATGTTCTATCTTGCATCTTATAACACTTTGATTTGAATTTGATTTTATAGGTTCTACATGGGCTGGAGTGCATAAAGACCACCCTTTCTGGTTCCTGATTTCTCAGAGCTATATGTATTAAAAAAGAAAGCTGTATTACAAGTTGTTATGGTTTTCTTCTTGGAGAAAAGTACAAATGTGGCATTACACATTGTTTGCACAAAATAAATGTTCAGGTTTATGGAACATGGATTATGAAAGTTGTGGTCTAACAAGGAAGCACTATAATCATTCAACTAAACGTACTGAACACAGTAGTAGCGTTAAATTTCCTGCTTTTGTCTGTCCTTATAACCTGTTACCTCGTAAGAAAACATTTTGTTATGGTTGTATTGATATTCATATTTATTTACATTCTTTGAAAGGAAAAAATAAAGTTTTAATAATAAAAATTGTCACATTTTCCATCCGTCATGAGACAGGGAAGACCACTTTACTCTAAACACACACTCAAATGTACTGCGTTGTACAATGGGAGATTGGAGCCATGCCACAGGTTTAACTATATGTTGTACAGGCCAGTTAATCCCACTTGAAGAAGAAGCTCCCTGGTGTCGGCTCTTCATAACGCATGGTTCAGGGTGCTGAAACGTTAAATGTTCCAGGTAACTGCTGCATTGAGTCAAGTACTGCAGTGACAGTGTGACGGATCGTCCTGTGCCCCAGACTGGACACATCCGCCCGTCAGCTCCTTCCCTCTCCCAGTAAGCGGACACGCTGTGGCTGTCCGAAGAAAGCAGTCACAGACCAGCACTTCCCTCAATCATGAGACAGGACTTCATGCTTTGAGGTTAAAACCAGAACTCCCTTTATTACAAACACACAGAATTTATATACAATCTACATTCACTGTGCACCGAACCCAACCCCCAATCCCATCAGCCACATCCCCTCACAAATCCCATCGGTATACAGGGGATGTATCAGGTGAGGGGATTAAGGGATACAATGGGTTCCCCCACCTGTGTTATCCCCCCTGTAGTGCGGGTGCCGTCTGGGCAGACAGGGCTGTGTTGGCTGATTAGGAGCCCCAGCCAGATTATAGGATCGTCTCTTTGAAGGCTGGAGCTGCAGCCACATTCAAACGGTACAAATAAATATAATAATAATAATAACAGTGAAGATCAGACATAGGTTCTTCACATTACTCCCCTCTTGTGCAAACGTCCGGCAGACACAGCCAGATCCCTAACGGATCGGCTTGGGGATGACCGGGCCTCTACTGTCTCTAGTCCTGCGGGGTAGGGAGAGCGGGCGTGCGGCTTCTGGGGCACCCTGGCAGCCCCATGTCAGTCACCCGGGCTCCTAGGCCTGGCCCGTAGTCAAAGGGTAAGAGGCCAGCCCAGAAGCCTCTCCAGTGGGCAGCCCTCTTTAGTCTCCTCTGCAGGCATGGGAGACCTTTCTCCAGGGCTTCCTTTCCCCTCTGGGCACTCAGCCCAGACTCGGCTCCCTCCCAACCTGATGGAACCCTCCCATGGTTACCCTGACTACGGGCTTGTCCCGAGTCAGCTCCACATTCCCCCACCCAAACAACAAGAGCCCACTCCAAAGCAGCAGCAGTTTCACTTACCCCTACCTGGCTCTCCGAGCTGGGGCTCGTTTTGCCCACTGGACCCTGCCGCTGGGGAGGAGTGCCGGTTTCCCTTCCTCCCATAATTGGTGACAGCCGCTGGGGAGGGTCGCCGCCTGCGCCCCCTCCCGGATGCTCGTGCTGGGGAGCGCCAGATAATGGGGGTGTAAGCAGTGCAGGGCAGAGGTCAGCGACTCTCTGCCCGGTTGCCAGTGCTTCTGCTGGTGCAGGGAACGGTGCTGGGCAGAGAACAGCGTCACTCTGCCTTGTAGCCAGCGCTTCCGCTGGTGGTTCCCTGCTAGCAGGTGGGGACCCTTCGCTGTGGGGCGGGCAGAGGCCAGCAGCACTCTGCCCTGTTGCCGGCGTTTCAGCCAGAGCGAGGATTGCTGGTGCAGGACAGAGGTCAGTGACGCTCTGCCCGGTTGCCAGTGCTTCTGCTGGTGCAGGGAACGTTGCTGGGCAGAGAACAGCGTCACCCTGCCTTGTGGCCAGCTCTTCCGCTGGTGGTTCCATGCTAGCAGGTTGGGACCCTTCGCTGTGGGGCGGGCAGAGGCCAGCAGCACTCTGCCCTGTTGCTGGCGTTTCAGCCAGAGCGAGGATTGCTGGTGCAGGACAGAGGTCAGCGACTCTCTCTCCGGGTGCCAGCACTTCTGGTTGGTCCTAGTTAGCCGGCGGGTACACTGTGCTGGGGGATGAGCAGAGGCCAGCAGCACTCTGCCCCGTGGCCGGCTCTTCTGCCGGTCTGGCATTTTGCGGTGCTGGGCAGAGGATCGCGTCGCACTGCTCTGGTGGGTCCCTGCTAGCAGGCAGGGACCTTTCACTGTGGGGGGGGCAGAGGCCAGTGGCACTCTGCCCCGCTGCCGGCGCTTCAGCCGGAGCAGGAGGGGCGCATGGTGCTGGGCAGAGAACAGCGTCCCTCTGCCCTGTTGTTGGCGCTTCTGCCGCCTCTAGTGGAAACCCATAGACTGCTGCCTCAAATTCCGGCGACTGCATGCGGTCCATAATCGCCCGGAAGACTTCCTCCCAAAAGTGATTGCCCACTTTCACCTCTTTGGGCTCTGGCTGCGATACCAGGGGCAGAGTGGCTGAACCTTCAAGTCCGGAGGCTTGCCAATTACAGTGAGCGGCCTCCGGAGCTCGCTCTGTGACATCTGTCGGCTCACACTGCAGGGCGTAGCGCCCCTCGAACAGCGCCAAGTATTCTGCCTCAAGGCACCATTCTCTGTCTACTAGTCTCTCAAGGTCTTGGCTGAGTTCACTTGTTGCAGTGGGCGGCAGGGCTCTCCGGCGCTTGTCACTAATGTCCCACCATCGGTCCATGTTGCCATTGCCAAAGACATCCCTTTCCTCGAATGCCTCCCACAACAGGCCAGGCCCGCCAACATCCATCCCTTCCGGAGAATGGGGCTTTCTGGATTTTCGCTGTGGGCCTCGGGCTTCCCAGTATATGGCTCGGTACTCCTCTTCGAGCCCAATCTCCTGTCGGATCAGCTTCTCTAGCTCTGCAACCTCACCTGGAGACGCAGGTCCCCCGAACAAGTAGAGCCTCCCATTCACCTGGTCCCTGATTCGTTGTTCTAGGGTGGGCAGATGTGTACCTTGGTGGGCGCTCCACTTTTCTAGGGCCGCTCTCCATCCCACGAGCCGGGCTCGGGTCCGTCTCTCAAACTCCCATACTGGAGTCTCCGATTCGAGGGTCTCATCTCCCCTCCAAGTCACCCCGCATCCCGGTGACTGTTCAATCCACTCCATCTGTGGATCCGTTTGGCTCTTCCTCGCCAGGGTATAACTTTGTTCTGCGGCTAGTTGCTTTGGTCCGCTCTGGTCTGGAAGGAGTAGATCCCACCGCTTGCCACCAATGTGACGGATCGTCCTGTGCCCCAGACTGGACACATCCGCCCGTCAGCTCCTTCCCTCTCCCAGTAAGCGGACACGCTGTGGCTGTCCGAAGAAAGCAGTCACAGACCAGCACTTCCCTCAATCATGAGACAGGACTTCATGCTTTGAGGTTAAAAACAGAACTCCCTTTATTACAAACACACAGAATTTATATACAATCTACATTCACTGTGCACCGAACCCAACCCCCAATCCTATCAGCCACATCCCCTCACAAATCCCATCAGCCACATCCCCTCACAAATCCCATCGGTATACAGGGGATGTATCAGGTGAGGGGATTAAGGGATACAATGGGTTCCCCCACCTGTGTTATCCCCCCTGTAGTGCGGGTGCCGTCTGGGCAGACAGGGCTGTGTTGGCTGATTAAGAGCCCCAGCCAGATTATAGGAACGTCTCTTTGAAGGCTGGAGCTGCAGCCACATTCAAACGGTACAAATAAATATAATAATAATAATAACAGTGAAGATCAGACATAGGTTCTTCACAGACAGATTTAGAAATGCTAAAATAAAACACCCTCTGATCTAATTTTTTTATAGCAATTGTAAATCTGTCAATGCAGTATATGAATGACTGCTTATTTTTTCTACTTAATTTAGTAGAAAAAAAAATATAAGCAGTTATTCACAAAATTAAGTTTTGAAATGTACATCTAATTTGTACTCATTTTCTCATATTAGTGTAATTTTATCCTTTGCCGTTTTTATAACCCTGCCTCCCGCTTTACCAAATTTTAATATTTTATTATAGCTAAATGTTACCAATGAAATGATCCTGGCAATTTCCTTAAAGAAGTATGGCCTCTTAGGCAAATCTTAATAATCCAGTGGAATACTTTTTAAAGATGCTGAATTTAACACTTTATTATACACTATGTGACCATAAATATGTGGACACGTGACCATCACACCTATATGGGCTTGTTGGAAATCTGATTCCGAAACCATCTGCATTAATATTGAGTTGGTAACCCCCTTTGCAGCTATACCAGCCTTTGCTCTTCTGTGAAGGCTTTCCATAAGATATTGGAGTGTTGCTGTAGGAATTTGTGCCCATTCAGCCAAAACAGCACTTGTGAGGACAGGCACTGATCATGGATGAGAAATCTTGTCTGACAATCGGCATTTCATTTCAAAGGTTTTCAGGTTAAGGTCAGGGCTTGGTGCGTGCCCCTTGAGTTCTTCCACATTGGGCCTTCCCCAAACTGGTGCCTCAAAGCTGGGAGCATACAATTGTCTAAAAAGTATTTTGTACGTATATAATATACATTACCCTTCACTGGAACAAAGGGGCCGACCCCAAACCCTAAAAAAACAGCGCAGGACCATTATCCCTCCTCCACTAAGCTTTACAGTAGACATTACGCCTTCCGATAGGTAGAGTTCTCCTGGCATCCAGATGGTGAGGTATTGGTCATCACTGCAGAGAACACATTTCCACTGTTCACCGATTCCACTGGAACTGTGGAAACCCACTTCATGAAGCTCCCGTTGCACATTGCTTGTGCTGATGTTGCTTCCAGAGGCAGTTTAGTGGTTTGTAGCGAGTTATTCTACAGAACACAGGTGATTTTTACGTGCTACATGCTTCGGCACTTGGTATCTCCGCTCTGTGAGTGTGCCTGGTCTGCTTCTTCTTGGCTAAGCTGTTGTTACTAGACACTTCACAATAATAGCACTTACATCGGAGCAGGGCCGATCTAACAGGGTGGAAGTTTCATCAAAAGACTAGCGGCAAAGGTGGCATTCTGTGGTAGGGCAAAGTCACCGAGCTCTTCAGTGTGACCCATTCTACTGCCAATGTTTGTCGATAGAGATTGCCACCTATGTTCTTGATTTTCTATACCTGTTTCCCTGCGGCTGAAACCCAAACTTAATAATGAGGAGGGGTGTCCACATACTTTTGGCCATATAATGTATGTATGTAGAAGTAGAATAGTCATACAGGCTATACAGTAGGCTAGGCTTAGACTATACTAGGCTTTCCAATTACTCAGCCATTTACATAATTTTATGAAATGTTAGAGCAGGCCATCTATTTATGGCTGGCTGCTTTGTTCTATTTATAAATTGAGTAACAGGTTTCAAAACTGTTACAATACCAGTAGAAGTTGGTGTAGATCCACAAAAATATAGTCTGAAAAGGAGGTGTATAATAATTCGGACACTTGGCTACTGCTTTAACAAGTTGTTTGTTTATTAATATATATTCATCACTGTTTGAAAAGTAGTTTTCAATTGCATTCTAATTGTTCAGCAACCACAAACAAATGGAGTTACGGAAGACATTTTTCAAACATTTTACTTGCGGATTGTGAAAATCTGCCCTGAATTGGCCACAAGTAGATCAAAAGCACTGCTTTCCCATAAGTGTTTGAAATGTAAATTATAGGTATTACAAATAAGATTGTTTTACAATGTAGCAGAATTCACAGTCAGCAAAGTACCTATATCCAAACAAAACCTGGTTAAATGATCGGGTTTAATCATAATGCCATTTCCAGTCAAATTTAAACATGTTCAGGAGTATAACTAACTTTTTATTATCAGTCTTAAGGCAACTATGTACGAGATAATGAAAATATATTGACTAGGACTCAGGGCCAGCCCGACAATGGAGCCGAGTGGGGCAACCGCTCCAGGCGGCACTTTTGAAGCGGCGGCACTTTGCCCCTTTTTTTTTTTTTTTTTTTTAAAGCTGTCAATACCCGCTCGGCGCCCCTTTCTCTCTCCTCTGCGGCGAGTCTCCCTGTTCGGCCTCGGTGCCGGCTTGTAATGCTGAGTGCCGGAAGATTACCTCGTTTCTGGCGCTCAGCATTACAAGCCGGCACCGAGACCGAACAGGGAGACTCGCAGCAGGACTGCTGAAAGGTAAGTACAAGGGGGGGGGGTAGATAATGGGGGGGGGCGGCAGGGCCGGCCCTGCTAGGACCTCTAATATTCAGCACCTTTATGAACGTAGATCTAAACAACCTGTAGTTGCACATTGGCTTTATAGCAAAATTGATTTTATTTTAAAAACCTTATAAACAGCTAAGCTCTAAGACATATTGGTTTAAAATGCATAACCTATTGAAGTTATGTTTCATGAATGGGGCAGGTAAATGAAATGGGTCAAGATAAATGGAAGCTTTAACAATTATTTAACATGGCCATCCAGTAGAGTGGGAATAAGGCAGATTTCCTATTCTTATACCGGTGTTAATCTGTAGACACAGATCATTAGTACACAAATAAACTTAACTATGAAATGTCGCAGTTGGGAAAGGTTCACTTCTAAGGGGAGGCCCCATAGAAAATATTTCTCTTCTTAAGCATAATATACCGAGGCATACGCAGTAGTGTAGATTAGCATTGAGCATCTGCAGGTTGGAGGCAGCCATCATTGTCACTTGTGTCATCATTTGGGTGATTTTCCCAGCTCAAACACTAGGGAGAGCTTATTCATTATGGCAATGATGTCTTATTTACATACGTTTTCAGCTGGATAATTAAAACAGTACACATGTCTAGTAGATAACAGAGCTGGAATACATACAAATGGCTAATAGGTGGTGGTCTGAAAACATCATCAAAAAACAAGAATGGGTTAGGGTAGCCAAAAGCAGCCTTGGCTTTAAGGCATTAAAACTACAATACGGACACACAGGTTATAGCACCCAAACAGCCAGAGTGTTTTGTAGACCTTTAAAATGCGGACGACAACTGTTGCTTTGCGTAAAAATCTTCAATAAAGAGAACATACTACTAAACTACTAATGAACCATTACCTCCCTTGGACTTATCCCCGGGGATTACTAAATGCAGCACCCAGGATACTTTAGTCTACACTCTAAAAGCTGACTTGCGCACTAAATAAAGTGAATACATCCCACCTAGACAAATCCTCACAGCATTCATCACAAGTATACAGAAACATTAGTACACAATTTTTGCCGGCATATATGGTATTGCTTTTGTGCCGCAGTAGTTACAATTTTCCAGCAAAGGCATATTTATTGTAAAAAGCCACACTCAGTAATAAGACTCTTGAAAGAAGTTTTGTTATTTTTATTTTAATGGTTGCACCAGGCATCCACTCATCACATATGCACGTCTAGTTTTTTTTGTTGTCTTTTTTTTTTTTTACATAAGAAGTTAGTATTTCAAAAAAGCTTAATTGTGCAAAGAGGAATTTAAAAACCCAATAGTGCTATTGCTATTACTTAGATTTTTTTTAAGAATCAAAGAAATGTATTGCATATTATGATCTATCACTTAGAGTGAATCAGGTCTTCCGACTTCAATACTTTGAGACTAAAGTGCATCACTACAGTGTATTGCAGCTTAGCAAAGACAAAAGGACTGAAAAAAATAGTATAAACTATAAAAGTTATTTTTATATAATAGTATATTTTTCTCCTGTAATAAGAAATTATTGAAACAGATTGGGCTGTGTAATGCACAGTGTCAGGTATACACACACTAGAAAGAGTACTACACATACTAGTATAAACCATTGATGATATATTAAAACATGGGTCTCTTGCAAGGAATCAACCAGTTGTATCCATTTCTACATTAAGACCAGTTTAAAAATATAGCAATATACATTCAAATATAATTCTTGTACTATTTCCAGTATGTGTTTTAAGGGTATACCACTGATTTAAAGTAGTATTACCCTTATTCAAATTGTTAACTGCAAATAATTTACACCAATGAACCGGTCAATGATTCTATGAACCATACAAAAATTGTTCATATTGCTATTTTAATAAATCATAATAAACTAGTTCTCTACAGTTTAGAGATGTCCATGTGCTGACCAACCAGGGAGTGTATGCATGGTTTTTAACACCATAGGTTTTAGGTATTTGTTTTAAATGAGGGTTTGCCTGTCAGCATGTGAACCCTTATATCCGTGGCTTCTTAAAAGAAAGAAAAGGACAGTATGCAAAGGCAAATCACTAAATCTAATGCTTAAATGGGAGCAATGTGTGTCAAAACCTTCAAAACCATTCATGATTCTTAGGCGAGGATGTTGAATGTGATAGTGGGGGAATTTCTTTTTTTTTTTCTTCTTTCCTTCCATATAAGAACATGTATATCATTGTGGAATGATTACAGTCCACAAGTTCCAAGCCCGATGACCCACTGCTCGAGATCTAGTCTGTTTCAGGTTCTGCTGGACCGCGAATCAGCCGCCGGATGCCTCTCTTCCCCGCTGGTCCCTTTGGCTTAGCGAAATTCTGCTTGTGTGCTTGCTGCTTTGGGTGTACTTCCTCATAGAGAAAATCTGAAGTCAGTTCATCCCCATTGTCGATCTCCATCTATACGAAAATACCACAAGGTTTGCTAATTAGTAAAAGGAGAGCATTCAACGCATACATCAAAAAGATTTAAAAAAATAATTTAAAATTCCATACAGATGGATGCATGTTTCACATAGCTTGTACTAACAGCTGGTTTTATAACAAGGTGTAAAATGCGGCTTCTCACAGTGGTATGATTAAGTTACCGAAACCAAAGCAATGACAACACGTTATTTATATTCATTAGGATTTTGCAGCGACACTAATCAGGCAAAACAATTCACTGAAGCTGGATTGTTTGAGTTTTGCATGAGCAACATTTCCCTAGGGAAATTAAATGGGGCAAATCAACTTCATGCAAATATCTTTTAGCCGCATAAATAGTATACTGTGCGGTATACACAAAAGAAGGTCTGGTGGCACTTGGGTATTGAAAGCAATGCCCAGAAGCTACATGAAGAAATGTAATATAGCATATCTTTATAAGGGTGCAGAAATATGGGACCAAATAGAATTTATTGCAATCCCTGGATTACATAATATTTACTCCTAATTATCTGACTAAAATCTGTATGTACCATGATTACATTTGAAACTTGTCTGCGCACAGAACAGAGAGTGCTATGTTGTGGTCTACTGTGTAATGCAGTGAGGGGTTATACATCCAAGAACTCTTTTCTTGCATTCTAACAATAGTCAAATGTGTTTATTCCCAAACTGCTCTATACCATCGGGGGAGAGGGTGTGCTTTGAGGCTCCACTCTTTTGTGGAAGTTCACAGGGAGGCCAGGTTCAGAAGTGGACGAAGAAAGAAGACACGAGGAGCAGCAGACAAGAAAGAAGACACAACGAGCAGCGTACGTACAAAGAAGGCAGAAAAACAACAAGAAGATGCAAGAGAAGAAGCAGAGCAAGAAGACAGAGACATGGACGTGGTTGGAGGAGGAGGTAGGGAGACATTCAAAGAGAGCATGAGAGAGCTTGGGAGAAGGTGAATAAGAGCGTGAAAGTGAGTGTAAGAAGAGTGAGCGAGTGGAGGGGGGAAACATAATTGTTTTTATTCTTTGGGAGTCCCTCCTAGTTTTCGAAGATTCATATTTATCGACAAAATTTGATTTATTTTTTGAGAAAACGGGAATGTGCAAGTCTAAAAAACAATGATTAAACCAAGGCTTTGTATCCACTGGGCACTGGAAGTAACCCAAACTGCCTTGCAGTCTGCAATGAAATCAATCATATGCACAATGTTATCAGTAGCACTAGTATAGAATAAGCAGATTGAATTACCTTTTTTGCTATTGAAATCTGCAGCTGACTTTCAATAGCATCCAGCAATGGGCTCTTGCAACTGGAGTACAACATTCGCTCACGTATACTGCATGTATATCCAGGCATTGAATAAATGAACACTGGAATAAAAACACAGAACAAATCAGTTATAAAACTAGTATGGAAACTGAAGATAAAAACCCTGCTATTTAATGCACTTAATATTTTCCTAGTTGTCTTGATTTGTACTTTAACCTTTTTCAAATGGACACATTATTATTCAACACAACTGCCAACATAGTTATGATTTTTTAAATTGCACGTTAATAACTCAATTTAGCACCTAATTAAAGAATGACAGAATCAGCTGCTTAATTTTACTACACTATAGTAATCCATCATTGTTGTTATTAGGCCTGTAATATTCTGTTTAACACAACATGGTGAAGCATAACATGAGAGGACATGCAATATATTATTTGGCAAAAAAAAAAAAAATGGATGTAAAACACTATACCTATGGAGTCCAAATAATCTCCTTCGTGGGAATGTTTGTACAGGAAAAAGTGGTATCGTGCTGCATCTTTTGGAATCCTCTGTGGTAGATCCTTCACTTCCGTATTAGTAGTATCCGCCAAAATGATAACTTCATTTTTTATATCAATTTGCTGTGGACAACAGTTTATGCAAAATTAATACTCAGTGATGTGTGGAAAAGACTGCCATTTCGTAGGGTCCATAGGCATATGGGAAGTGAATGTTTACAATAGCTAGCGTCACCAACAATATCAATGCATAGAGTACTTGTCACCACAACTAAAGGGAACACTCCAGCCCATCAAAAGACAAATTGTTGGGTTTTTTTGTACAAATAAAAACACCAAAGATAAACAGGGAATAGCTACGTCGTATATGTAGCTGGTGTACGGCACAGTCTGATGTGAATACCAAAACGCCACATTACCAAATCGTATCGTGGAGAGGGTGTAGAATGGGGGGGGGGGGGCATGCATAACCCTTTAGTTAGGTTACTTAGGTCACCAGGTGATCAGGAGAAGAAATTATACACTCACTATAGTCACTCTTTCTATCATTAGAAGAGTTTCAACTGGTGATAGGATATACAGACTAGTCATGGCCAATCCTCATCTCGATGAGCAATGGTTTTACTTTCTAAAATCTACACAGTTTCAGTATTTCCTATACATTGTTTAGCTTGTCTGGCCTTACATTGTCCTAAATATTTGCAAGGGAACACAATACAGACAACCATACATTATCAGTTTACATTTCTCTCAGGTTTCAGGGATCACTTCACACTTCTGGTAATCCTGTGTTACACTGTAAGCTTGATACAGGAAAGCTCATATAGCCTATTTTTATTCAACCCAACCATTATAAATCAAGTCTGGAATACTTATCAATTGGTTATAAACAAAACTATTCCTTAAAACAAACCTATAGTTATCATACCTACACCTGATTAATACTTGATTCAAAAAACTATTAGTAGTGCAAGTACAATATATTTGGATTTTATCTCAAAAATATATTTTTGATTTTTTTTAAAGTACAACCTGTGATATACTTATCTGGGGAAACAAAACATAAACCAGTTAAAATAACGTATATTTAAAAGTTGCCATGGGCCAGGGAAAATGGGTATAGTTACTTAATAAGAAAAGATCCAAATTGTCCAAGCTAGTTACCCACTAGTAAGCCACCCACAGAACCAGAAAACCCGGGGGTTCTGTCCATCAAATACTTTCAAACTTTAGCAAATGTTGGGAATCGGCATCTTACGTGTTTTAGCCTAACAGGCTTAATCATAGACCTGTCGTAGGAGAGTGTGCCACGTATCTGCTCGATATTGTCGCATATATACCGTATTGGCTCGGATATAGGCCGCCCCCGTATATAGGCCGCACCCTAAAAGTTTGGTGCTTTTTTAAAGAAAAAGCTGCCACTCTGCCCCCCCCCGAGATATGCTGTCACTGTCTCCCCCCCCCCCGAGATATGCTGCCACTGTCCTCCTCCCTCCCCGAGATATGCTACCACTGTCCTCCTCTGCCCCCCGACTTACCGGAGCAGACTCCCGGGTGTCTTGCGAGGCCGGCGGGGGACATCTACGCAATACGCGTATACAACTTCCGGTGCCGGATGCGCCGGCACCGGAAGTTGTATACGCGTATTGCGTAGATGTCCCCCGCCGGCCCCGCAAGACACCCGGGAGTCTGCTCCGGTAAGTCAAGCGGGGGGCCAGAGGTAAAACGCATCGTGCGGTTAGACAACCTCCCGTGCCGGCACCCCCCCCGTGGGAAGTGCTGGCAGGGGAGGCTGTCTGAGCGTATCGGAGAGTAGGATACGGGTCCCCTGCACCGCTGCGGGGGACCTGTATCCTAACCCCGCTGCCTGCCCGGCGCCCGGGACTGCATGTCCCGGGCGTCGGGCGCTAGACCCCGAATATAGGCCGCACCCCCACTTTAAAGACTTAAAGTGGGGGAAAAAAGTGCGGCCTATATCCGAGCCAATACGGTATATATATATATATATATATATATATATATATATATATATATATATATATATATATATATATATATATATATATATATATATATATATATATAGGATTACTTAATACTCATGAGCAGGGAGTGGCTGGCTTTATGAACAGCAATATATGAAACAATTTAATGCAGTATTTGAAAAACAGAAAGATATTGATATATGTTATGTATGGTTATAAATAGTTTATATATATATAAACTGACACACACACACACACTGAACATGTTTCTATATGGAGAGTGTAACTTACCAACTGAACATAGTTTAGTCTCTTGACTTTTAATTGTTCCAAAGCCTGGAATGCAGCTCTGTCTATGGGGAAAGCTATTCCCTGCAGTGTCTGGTGTTTAGTGTCTATTCCAACATCTGTTTGAGTCTGAAAAGTTACAGTCAAGCATTAGTACAGTTTGACATGAATCAAATAATGTATTCTTCATGTTTAAACATCGCAGTCACAGCACCAAAGTATCTCAAACCATAATAAATTATTATGTCTGTACCAAAATATGCCTTCGCAGTAAATTGAAGATTTTCACCCTAAACTATAAAACACATAACTTTATACATCTCTAACACAATACTAACATTATTGTGTGTTTTAGGCAGTGTTGCCACAAATAACCGAAAAATTGGAATGATATGCGTTAAGTTGTGTTTTGTGTAAGAACGCTGCCAAGCGTGGATGTATACAACCTAAAAAACGTAGTTGACGTCCACTGACATTACCTCTTTAATCTTTATTTGCCTCAGCTCCTCTTCCGCTGTAGTGAGTGGGGCAGGAGATGATTTGCAGGCCAAGTATTTGTTATATCCACTTAATGAAACATCATCCTGTGAGCAAACAGAACATTGATCATTTTACATTACTTTACAAAAATAGCGCCACATTATAAACCAAAGTAAACATCAAAATATTTTTTACGTGTAATAATCCACGTACTTTTACTGTTCCAAACAATTCTTCTTTTATATGTCCTCCTCCAAATTCTTTCTTAACAGTTGCTCTTGTTGCTGCATATAACATCTTTTGTCTGACCTAAAAAAATTGTATTGTATCCAAAGAACATTAATATAATGCAAAACCAACCCATTAATACATACACATGAATATAAATAGGTCCAGCATTTTAGAAATCTGACATAAAAAAATACACAACTTAAGTATCTCAGAAATCCCTGCCTTTTACCATCCCATTTATGGGGTAAATGCAAAAAAGCCATTGTGCTATAGTCATAGTCAAAAAAAAAAAAACATAGTAAATCCACTTACTTATGACAGTTAATGTGGTGAAGTCTACTGAACCGATAACAAAAAGTGCAAAACAGTCTTAAAGAACCCCCTCAAGCAACTCGCACAATTTAATTTTTTTTTTATTTTAACCGAAATTGTTCTTTTTAGGCCCTTAAATAGCTCTACTAGTGGTGGGTGATGGCAGTGGTGCAGCAATAAGTGAGCAGGTATTTATTTAGACTCAACCTCCAGAAGCACAGGCCCTGGCAAACAGTTTTTCTGGCTGCACACAAGAAACCAACAACAGAATGAAAAGACTTTTCACTCGCTTAAAGTTGTAAGAGTCGGGCACTGGGGACTTAACACGCATCACGTTACCCAGCTTTCCTGAGAAACGGCTTTATTCGCTACTGCTGTACAAGCGTTAATGTATGTGTGAAATTACGTTACGTGACCACCAACAATAAACATTACACATACAGGTCCAATGTGTTTGTTTGTTTTTTACTGTGTCTGCATGTGAAGCACGCTTACATGAGAGTAGTCTGGTGACCAAGCAATAAAAATCCACTCGTAGCCCTGTGCGTTCTGGGAATCCAGTCTATACAAAATATAGCAGGGCTGTTTGTCTCCTAACAGCGGCAGCATAAGAGAGTCATATTCTTTATCCCAGGAATGTACGGGCTTTTCACAGGCACTCACAGTCAGTTGCTCTAAGAAAAAAAGAAAGAAAAATATAACAAAGAAAAGCTAAATCAGGTAAAACACACACAAACATTATATATATATTTGTATGGATAATCTTCCAGATACTGGTGACTGAATTTTAACAGCTAAAAACAAAGCAAGTTGATTCCTATGTATGTCTTGATTATCCATATGATGATCAGTCATGGCTTTGGCAGTCAACCACAAGAAAACAAATAAATATGTACAGAGATAATAGATCATAACAGCTATACCTACTAATGTGTCTAGAAGATACATACATAAAATTAATGGTTATATTTTGGAGTCATCCTGTGTTCAGTTAACACATTTTTTTTTTGTTTTTTTAACCCCATCATCTTAGCTATACCTTTAGAAAGAGTTTAACAGAAATACACAGTAAAAATGATGCGTATTAAAATGAAAACTAACCATCCTCAATATCGAGTTTCAGCAGCCTGTACTTTCCATTTCTGGCTTTCGCAAAGGTCTCCCTTACATCGTCACTCGCTGTGAACAGAAAGGCAATATTAGAGGTCTCTTTATTATATGTGACATGCCACTACTACTTCAAACACCTGTGACACTGCATGTCCTTGAATGTCCTCTACAACTCCGTAAGGATTACTAGATAAAATTTAATTAAATAAAGTCGTTTTTTAACTGTAGTGTAAGAAAAATACCACCAAATTGCCCCAACTATGGAAAGATCAGTATTTCACAAGCTATTTCTACCAGTAATACACACACACACATTTATTATATATATATATATATATATATATATATATATATATATATAGATAGACATACACACATACATATCTGTCAAGCACAGACATTTTCTCGGTAGAGCATTCTGAAACAAACTACTCAATAACCGCCGCTTTTGCACAAAAGTTACTCCATTGGGTGATTCTTTATAAAACTTCATGTGCTTTGTTATCAGTGATTAGTTCTTCTTTACTACCATCCCTTCAGAAGCATTTAAAGAGACATTATTGCCCTTTTGTGCCCAAAGGGATTAGCGAAGGAAATACTTTTGAATATGTCTATTTATCCGGCTTTTATTGCTTTATGGTGTTCTACAATTGTATCCATAACATCCAAGATAAATCCCACTCCCTCCCCCTTTGGAGAGGATATCAGGTCACTAGGAGCTAAGCTTTCTAGCGGCTTTCAATGGTTAACACTGGTTAAAATGTTGCAGGATTTATTTTGAATCGGTCTATAATGTCATAGTATCTGTCCTATACTAGCTATTTAATAAATAGCTTTCCTACTCGCATTACCTTACTTCACTTTAATCACATTTCTTTGTCATTTTGTTAATGGCGAATAGCAATTCAGTCACATTAGTGAAAGGCCAATGCCATTCCTTTGCGCGGCACGCTCTTTAAAGTAGATACAGGCCTTACACTACAATTGATACCGGTAAGGATTCCTTTAACATGTAATCAATCTGCCAAGCACCAGGAGTAGGAATAAGATCAACATGTTGTAGACTCCACTAAATTGAAATATGCATTAAAGTATAGTGACCAGATGGTCCCTACAACCAAGGAAATGCAACCTGCGGGGCGTGATCATCTTTTATAGGAGTCCGAAGTTTAGAGAGAGAGAAATCTGTTGGCCTGAAGATGCTTTCATGGCATTAATAACACATGCAAGTATCTAACCACATGGCAGTAAATATGACCAAGCAATTGTTGCAACACATAGTTACATAACACAAAGTACAACCGTTTGGTTTTTTTCTGTAATCCCAGACGATGTCTTTGTATTTCCGGGACAATACTGTACAGCCAAAGAACGGTAGAGTGTTTACACTGTGTGTGAAGCGTGGAGTAAAGGTCTTGGGAGCGGTAACGTCTGATTAAGCAATAAGCAACAAAAGAGGACATCCAGGGTGGAACCAATTACTCATAGCCTTCCAAGTTCATAAAGGCCAGAGAAGGACATTTTATCAAATACCGATAGCAAGGCAATCAAACCTTTAAGAACAATAAAAACAACCTTCCAAGTATAATAATGTGATTCCTAATAACATACATAGCAGTAGTTACTTTGTTCCCATACCGATTTCACCAGTGACTGGTACAAGATTGGAAGGCATCTACATTTTGGATCAGTTTTCAATATCTCCTGTTAGGGCCCCACAAAGCGCCCTCCATTCCAAGGACACCCATCTGTGATTTCGTGAAAGCAAAATTCAAAAGGAATATACACTGGTTTTCAATCCGGGGCAACAAATCGCCACAACACAAGCACCCCTTGACCACCAACTTTGTCCTGAACTGCTACATATAGACTCTGTGTCTGAGTTGACAAACTCCATAGAAGCTTTGGTTTCGCCACCACCGCACAGATGTAAATAACCTGTGGATTTATCTATCACTAGGGCAGGAGCGAAGTCACTGCTCCTAAACGTTGAGTGCTAGTTCCTAACTTTGCCAGCTACCTTAAACTGCCCTCTTTGGATACATCTCTACAACACAAATAACTGAAAGACATCTCCCATCACACACATCAAACTGTAACAAGGGAACAAATAAAAACACCTGGCGTGTCCTATGTAAACATATCACATGCAATCACAGTCAAGAGCAAAATAGCCGTCTGGAAAAGATACAAACAACACAAACATGACATGCTCTGCCCATGTCATTCATAAATACCGCAGGACAGGGAAAGCAGGGCACATGCTGCCCAGCGTACAGAAACCCAACACGTGGTATGATACGAACACCCTTCTATTAAACACTAAGGGACGGATGGCAGTCTACCTTTAGAAACTTTTCTTTTTTGTGGTCATCACACAAGTCATTGAGAACTTCCCTCCCTATCCACAAGACCAAAGCAATGTTAAGTAATTGATTCCCTGATCATATATATTATCCATTGAGGAGGTTAAGAGGGCAAATATTGTTTACACGCGCAGGTGTAAGCTATGTTACATTTGGACATATCACTTACAGTCCTGTTTTTAGAGCAGTCCGCTTGTACTGTTCACAAGATCACCACCTGGCTTAGTGGCAGCAGTTTCATTGTCAGAAAATGACAACAGCCACATGTTACCTGCCCCTCCTCCTGCCCTCATGGGGTATATATATATATATATATATATATATATATATATATAAATAAACAAACACACATAGTATATGTATTCTGAGATTACTACTGTACATACTCAGGAAAATAGGTGTATACAAAACAAAGAAAGAATACCATTGAAAAAACCCAAGTTTGGCGAGTGGCGGGCTAAGCAATACATGGCTATATGGAGTGACGGAGTCCCCAGTATTTATGCCTTAGATAGGTGTTTTTGTGAATGGTATTCACTGGCAATGTGCTGTTTTCTTGCTTTGTTTTGTGTACTTATTGGCCGTTATTATTCTAGCAGAAACCCGGCAATCTGAATGTGTACGATTTAAGGGCCGCAACAACTAATCGATAAAATCGATAACTGATAATAAAAATCGTTGCAAAAGATGAATTTCACTATCGATTAGTTGAATAGATTTTTATCGATTATTAATTAATATTTGCTGCTGAAAGTTAGGGGAGGTGGGGGTTAATTTAGGGGCAGTTATGGTTGATGGGGTGTTCTGAGTTAATTTAGGGGCAGTTATAGTTGATGGCGTGTTTAGAGTTAATTTAGGGGCAGTTATGGTTAATGGGGTTGTTAGGGTTAATTTAATGCTGAGGACTGAGGGTTAATTTAATTAATTTAATAAAGTTAACTTAAGGTGCAGTTAGAGGTAAAAGGGGGCAAACTAAGATAAATCTAACTCCTGGGCCAGTGAAGATTAACCCTGTATTTATTTATAAAAGTATGGTGTCAGTGTGATGTGACCGGGTCTGTGAATTTATGGGAGCACTATGGGATATCTGGTGGGTATAAGGCACATCTGGGGAGGAGGGAGTGACATATCTGGGGGTATAAGGCATACTGGGGTATAAGGCATACTGGGGTATAAGGCGTACTGGGGTATAAGGCATATCAGGGGGCACAGTGGCATATCAGGGGGTATAAGGCATATACAGTATATAAGGCATTTGTGGTAGGCAGTGTGGCATATCTGGGGGGGTATGTGGCATATCTGGGAGGCATTGTGGCGCACCTGGGGGGGGCAGGTTGGGAAATAAAAACAAGAAATGCATTTTTATCAAAGTTTTTTTTATTCTGCCGTTTGTTTTTAACATCCAGTTATTTTAAATAAATGAAAAATTTACATTTTTTTATCCGATTAATCGAAAAAATAATCGTTAGTTGCGGCCCTATATGCCTTACGCTTTTTTGTATTTTTTGAAAAGGTGATGTATGTTCATTCTTCCTGTAAACCTGCTGCAGCTGAGGCTGTATGCAACTATACATTTTAAACTGTATTAACACCACTTGAGATATATATATATATATATATATATATATATATATATATATATATATATAGCTGCTATTTTACACAATCAAACTTTTTTTTCTTCTTCTTTAACAAACCTCAGACGCCGGGTGGGGATGAGTGTTAAAAGGAACGGAAGGCTGTCTCACATTCACAGTTTAATCCCCTTTTAAGGGATTCCCCTTCTATACCAGACTCAGGCTCTGCATCTGGCTACAGAAGAAAGCACACATGCTAAGCCAAATCCCCCTTTTAGAATTTAATAGTTTTAAAACATTATTTAAAATATATTTCACTTTAAAGGGTTAAAGCTTCTTTGTATGCCCATCCCAGGAATACTTAAATTCCCTCACTGTCTTAGCCTCCATCACTTCTGATGGGAGGCTGTTCCATGTATCTACCATCCACTAGGAAAATAAAAATCTCCTTATATTACACTGTAAAAGTCTGTTTGTAAACAGTTCTGCAGTAAATACATTACTGTAATTAGCAAGGTGCACAGAATCCACAGCAAGGCTAGGCATTGAATGCATGAAAATAATAAAACATAGAGAGAAATCAGCTAATCAGCAATATCAGATTCCACACCAAACAAAAGTTGTATTTTCTGGGGAATTAATTAAAATGAATGACCTACAAGCTTCCTTTAGTGCATAACTATTTAACTTTTTTTTTTTATTATTATTTTTTTATTATTTTTTTAATTACCTGAAATAATTACTTTTATTTGCAACCCCTTCCCATGTGGTATTATTAATACTATACTATAATAAGCTGTACATAATACAGAGCACGCTTTATATTTCTACATGCATTCATTTATTCAGTGCTCTGTCTAGCTCTACCTTTCCGTGGCTATAAGGTAACCGTAGGGTTAAGCAGGAAGTTCGTGCACCTAGAGACAAAAAGAAGACATGCCTGGGGTAGTGACTGTTACTGTGTACTGGGGTCAATGAGGGAGGAGAAGGAAGTCCGCTAAGAGTCTCCGGCTACCCCGGTATAACAGAGTACCCCCGGGCCGGGCCGGGTCGGACCGGCTAGGGGCTGGGTCCTGCCCGCACTCACCCTGGATGCCGGTCTGGTGAGACATGGTGAAAAGAAGACGGCGGCTGAGGCACACAGATCTCGCGGCACACAGATCTCTCGGTACAATCCCCTGGAACCAGGAAGTGACTGCCGGCTCCAGCGGGATACACGTCATCACTTCGTGCGCTGGTTGCCTGGCGACCCAGGACTTGGGAACACAGACTGAGAGGTTAAGGGAGTGTGGCTCGCAGTCAATCCTTGTAATCGCTGTACGGGGGGGCACTGAAAGTGCTCTCACGGGTGTGGGGGACACGTCTCCTCCTGCTGCCCCCTGACTGTCAGTATGTGTGTCTTCTGGGAAGCGCTCTCCACTATCTACATCCTACCTCTTAAATTTATGGCATGGGATGAAAGGCTGTATTCTAGCCTTTATCAGTCTTTGCCGCTGACATTACGCATCTTGAATGGGCACAAGTCGCATACAGGTTTCTGCGTGTGGGTATTCCTTGCCCTTTCTCAGCTATTTTACTATGCATGGTCTTTCGTAATGCATCAGACGTAGCAGAGGCTACTGCAGTGAGGGGATTGAAACATGCATGTGATAGACGTAAAGCTATACAGGGTCTAAGCTGAGACCAAGGACTACTTAATATCTGAGTCTTTGCATCAGGAAAATGAGCAGCCTCTTGTATGGTTCTTATGTCCCAACAAGTGAAGAAAAATATTTGACATTTTAAGGTTACGAGATGGAAATTCGCCTGGTGGGCCTGCCTCCCGTGTACAGTACATCTTCAGCCAATTCCATCTTTTATTATGGATGTCTGTAGGATTCACACAACTGCACTCTGCAAACAAATGTAGCGGGTGGCAGTAAGGGATGATTTAAAACCCAGCAGGGGAAGGCTGGTAGCTTCAGGGCCTGGGAGCAGGTAAAGCCAAGTGGCGCAATCAACCCTTACCACCCCCCCTAACTTAAATGCATTGTCACACACATGTACACATTCATGCTCACAAACACTTATACATACACTCTCTAGCATACAAACAGTAAAACATACATACACACACCATCACTTACACTCTCTCTCTTACATTCTTTTTTTCAAAATCCAATGTTTATTTGAGTTTTCAAGTTTTGTAATAAGGGGGGAAAGTAAAAATAAGGGAAACAGCGCAATAAAGCCAAAATGACACGGAAATAAGGCAAAAGACACCATATGTAAATACGCAATACATGGAAATGCAAAGGTTTACAGACAAAAATGCCCTTGAGATCACAAAGGATACATCGATGATACAGAGCAATAGTAGGCATGGAAACAGGAACAACGCATAAATGAGAAACAAGGCACCTACTGAGAGCGACCACCCACATACATAAGCCAGTGAAACCAGGTAGCAGTGTAGGCGTCCCTTTGCCTTATAGAGGTAGCCGAGAGGTCCTCAATCACCCTGATTTTCTCCACCTTAGATATCCACTTCTGCAATGACGGAGGATTATCCGACTTCCAATGCAAAGGAATAAGGCATCGCGCAAATGCCTAACCACAGACTTTTTGAATTGGGAAATGGAAAGCGAAGTGTGGTGCATGAGCATAGGAAAAGCCTGGAAGGGTGGAGGCAAATCGGTGAGCTCAGAGATGACATGGTGGACCTCTCGCCAGAATACTTGGATAACAGGGCAGACCCACCAGATATGAAGCGCGGAGCCCACAGCCTCCCCACAACGCCAGCACACGTCGGGAACATAGCATGTAGTTTTGCGGGTGTGCGGTACCAAAGGGTCAGGATTTTATAGTTCGTCTCTTGCGTCTTGGTGGCCCTAGAACTCTGGTGGGTAAGGATAAAAAGCTTAGACCAGTCCGTGTCCGTAAGTTCTCGCTTACATTCTTACCATACTCACCCCATTACCTCACCTGCACCTTTCTCTCTGCCTCACTTTCACCATGAGGGTCACATAACTGCGTGTAACATGACAGGATCAAAGCATTCAGGTCAGATCGGTCCTTTGTGAACAATTTTGGACCAATATCCATACTGTTCTAGCTGACATCAACTTACAACAAGCAAAACCTCTGTTGGTCAGCTCTAGAGTTCAGTCAGAATAAGTGCAAAACGTTTGTCTATTTTGGTGGTAGCAAGTGGTGTCTAACACTATATTGAAATGGATGTTCACTCTTCCACATCCTATCTTCCTTATATTCAGCCCGTAAATAAACATTGTTAAAACCTAACCAGTCAGCAAATTCAACATTACAAATACCGTAGATGTGTAACAACACGGCTTAGATTTTTCTGGTTTTGACATCTTATCTTTTTTCAGCTACAAAAGGAGCGATTACGATTTTATCTGTTATACAAAATTTGTTCAGCCCTTTATGTATTTAACAGGGCCACACTAAAATATAGGGGCTATCAATAAAAGAGAAGATAGAAATTATGAGAAGTGGTTTTGGCTACTAGTAGCCATTGGAATGTCTGCCTGATTGGATTGTTCTGTTATTTGCTATGCTAAAAAAAACTTTCCAAATTTTGGAATAATTACTTTTTATTCATAATTCACACATAATTTCAGGAAAGAGGTGTATAGTTATCTGTCGCTACTGTCACCTATTGTCAAAATACTAGTAACACACTTTGTACGGTTACTCTTCAGGAACACAGCTGTGCATTTTTAATTAACCAGCAGATCATTACATTGTTTAATTATGTGGATTTCCTAAAGAACTAAAATGTGTATGCGCCATAAACCTATTCCATTGTGGATTTTTAAAAACACTAATCTGTGCATCAATGGCATGTAATAGAACGCTATCAGAAATTAATATTGCATGGTAATAAAGGGACGTTCAGCGTAATTGCATTTTTCATAAGGTGTATTATTTTTAGTAATTTTGTGCTGGAGTGTATACCTTATAGGTCAGGGGCGTCCAACCTGCGGCCCTCCAGCTGCCGCAGGACTACATATCCCATCTTCCTCAGCCAGCCCCTTAGCTGAAAAGAGCATTACGGGAGATGTAGTCCTGCAGCAGCTGGAGGGCCGAAGGTTGGACACCGCTGTTATAGGTGATCTCCTGTCTGAAACTAGGGCTCACAAGACTAAATAGAGAGGAAAAGTAGTTCACTTGCTGCCTTTTAACAACAAACCCATTCCTCTTCCTCCATCTGACCATCACACATATAGTAGCTTGTTGGACATTCCATTCCAAAACCATGGGTATTGATAAAACAATCCGCCCAACCCCCCTCCAGCAGTAACAGTGTCCACTCTTCAGGAAAGGCTTTCAACAGAAATCTTTACAGTTGGCACTATGCCTTCCGGTCGGCGGTGTTCTCTGTGTACTTTACACCCCTCCAACTTACGCTTGGCATAGAAACCGATTCCATGAAGCTCCTGATGCACAGTGCTTGTGCTGATGTTGCCTTCAGGTGCACTTTGGAACTCTGTATTGAATAATGATATAGAGGTCCTGCTTCGTGGCTTAGCTTTTCTTATTCATAGATGCTTCTACTTCACAAAAATAGCACCTACATTAGACTAGGGGACCATGAATCTAGCATAGCAGAAAGTTCATGAACTGACTTAAGGCGACGGTGGCATCCTATGAGCCACTGAGCTCTTCAGTACTGCCAATATGTGTCTATGGAGATAGCATGACGTGCTTAATTTTATACACTTGTTCGCAATAGGTGTAGTTGAAACTTAAACTCAATCATTATGCTGGCCCATTAGTTATTTTTAAATGCCTCACGACATTTACTTTTTTGAAAGTGTATCTCCAGACATGTCTAATTTATTTTATTTATGCAGGAAGGTACTCTGTGAGCACACCTTTAATTTAGTTTTCTTTAAAGTTTATTCCTTGCCAGCTTTATACCTTGTCAGCTTTTTCTGACACTATATACTGTAGTCTGCAACCCTAAGCTTGATTGGTTTATTAGGACATTTTCTGTCATATTCCCTGGGCATGTCTACAGCATAAATTAAGGTCTGGGCTCTCTTTGCTGGTGTTCCTCACGTCCAGCCCCCAATAAGTCTCATGAGGGCTAATTCTCTGAGCGCGAAGTATAAATCCTAAATGATCCATTTGTGCTCATCTGCGGAGCTCCTGAAGACATGTTGGGGTACTTGATAACCTATTTTGAAAATTTGTAGGCTAGAGTAGAAAAATAATGTCTGTCGACTGAGTAAGAAACAATTCACTTAGGAGTTTGGACCCAGTTGTTTTTTTAGTCAAGTGTTCATTTTCACTAGTTTGCGTTACAAAATTCATAAAGTTACCAGTGAGCAGAAAAAGGCCCGTTATGCACAAGGTCCACATCACTCACCTATAGCCATTGCTATGAAAGCTAATCAAGGTTTTGTTAGGGGACATGGTATAGATTGAGACATTATTACACTTGCCTGTATTAATGCTTTTTTAATCACCATAGTTCTAACATTTGCAAATGCGGCTAGAGCTTCGCTGTAAGAGATCAGCTGATCTATATGATCTCTACACTCTGCGTGCCGCGAACTGTAGGTATTACCTTGACCTAGCGGTCAAACCCGGAGAGTTCTCGCCCTGTCCTGGATGCCTTGCATGGAGCCTCAGTCTGGGTCTTACAGAATCTGAAGAAAAAGGGATGGACTAGGCATTCAAAACCTTCAGTTGTGGCACGCGTCAGGGCTGCCGACTGACAGGGCTGGCCTTTGAGGTTTGTGGGAGGAGAGAGAGGGGCGCCGAGCGGTCGCTCATGAAAACGTTTTCAGCAACCGCTCAGCGCCCTTCTGTTTCCTCCGTCCCTCCGTGACTGCAGCGGTGGGAGCGTGAGGCCTCTATCTTGGTCGCGGTGTCGGCATTTCATGCTGAGAGACGGAATATGACGTCCTATTCCTTAGCTCAGCAGTGAAGTAGTGAGTACCGCTGCAAAGATAGGCCTCACGCTCCCACTACAGGACTTCAGCAGGGTAGGTAAACTACAAAGCAGGGGGGGAGTAGATTATGAGAAGGGGGGATAGATCGTGAGAAAAGGGTATAGTAAGAATATTGAAATAAATAAAAAGTGAGAATGAGTGAAAGAATTAATAATTAATGTGTGGATGAATTGTGTGAATGAATGAGTATGAATTAATATGTGGATGAATTGTTTGAATTAGTGAGGGAATGAATGAATGTGTGAATGAATTGCTTGAATGATTTTTGAAAATGCATTCAAGAATATTTGTAAATGATGTGTGAATGCGTGAGAGAATTAATGATTGTGTAAATGAGAGTGAATAAGTGAGTGGCTGCATTTATTTTTGTTATACACTGATATAATTTCAGTGCAAATACTAATGTTATTTCATAAAATCCTTGATTCATGAATAGATCCTCTTTTCATGTGTTTTTCTGCTTGGGCAGATAGATAAGCCAAATAGTTATATCTATGTTTCTATGCTTAAAAAACAAACATCATTTATATGGGCAAATTGATGCACACTGTTGTGTATAGTAATTTTGTACCAAAAAAACAGCAACAGTAAAGCTGCAGATGCTAGCTGTGAACTAAAATTCCTATGATTCTCAGCCAGGTGTCCACCATAATGCTGGCTGAGAATCATTGAAAGATAGTCCACAGCAGCAGAGATTTTTTTTTTTTGTAATTAAAAAGGCTAATGTTAGCCTCCCACCTTTTTAAAAAAAATGGCTATAGAGGTCCTCTTAGGCACCTCTTGAACATGTTATTAATGCCAGCGATGTCACAATGACACAATTACATCACTTAGCTCACTTTGTTGTTGTTTTTTTATTATTATTTATTGTATTATTTTAGTGATTTTTCTTTCTCCTTTTTGTTTTTCAGAATGGGAGGAGGGTGAGAAATATGACAGGAGGCGAGTATTTTCCCTCCCAGTGGGTGCATCGCTCCTTTGGGTGAGTATGTCGGCGTATGTTTTGGGTTTACTTGATTTATTGTATTTGAGATTGTTTTCTTTGGCTTTTGCTACCTACTGCTGGGATGTGGTCCTGTTATGTTTTCTCTCTTTTTTTCCAGCTTGAGTCCATTCCCGTGTCCATCCTGCTTGTGAGGATTCTCGTTCCGGTTTCAGTTTTGGTTCTACGTTGGTGTCTGTTGGTTGATGATGTTCTTCGGCGCCGGTTCACAGCGGACAAAAGAGGAAGAGGGGAAATGTCTAAGGGTTTATATACCACCTGTGTACTGTTTTTATTGGTTGTTTTTACTCTATACGTTCACTCTTTCTTTACTGCTGTTGGTGAGAGTAAAGGAAGATATGCAAAATACTCGCCTCCTGTCTTTTATTAAAATTATAATTATCCGGGCACCAAGGCTAGAATAATTTCTAATTTACCACAGAGCCCCCAGAATGCAGGATATCAATCAGCTCTGCTCCTTTTATTACCAAGGTTTGGACAAATTATACTTTAAAAAAGTGTTCGGATGTGTGTGTATATGTGTATGTGTATATATATATATATATATATATATATATATTTGTGTGTGTGTATATGTATATATATATATATATATATATATACACACACACACAAATATAAATAAAATATAAATATATATAGAATGTTGTAGATTCTGTCACAGAGAATAAAGTCAGTGTCGTTTTGTGTGCCAGAATTCTTTCACTGCATCTTTACGCAGCTTTAAATCGGCTCAGCCGTTTAACTCTTTGCGTGCCGCAGATGTGTTCTCGTATCTGCACACATCGGTCTGCGTTACCTGATGGCCTGAAGCTGAATCTCAGATCCGCGTTTCATTCATCATGGCATCTGAGGGCAGCTCGGTGTTATTACCTGCGTGGGGTTCACGCAACGCCCTGTGTTTGTTTGTTCGCCAGTCGAGGCACAATCCCTGTAACGCAATCAATGAGGTGAGCGCAGGAATCACGGATCATCACCGTTAAAGGAAGGGCGGAGGTAGAAGCGATGCCCCCGGTGTGTAGAGAAAGCGGAGCGCGTCACCGAGTAACTACTAGAATGGGAAGCCGGGGAGGGCGTGGGCTGTGTGTCTCAATGGCTATTACTGGAAGCTGAAGCTATGCCCTGCCAGGATTTCTGAATAGAGCGGCGTTTGATCGGTCTGGTAAGTTCTATCGGCGTGGCCCCGAGCCTCCAGGCCTAGTGACAACTGCTGGGCTCTGTTTCGTGTGGCCAACTCTGCGAACATTCCGTAGCCCACCGGCTTGTACTGGCTCTTGCTGATAGCCCGTAACTCTGAGCATGACATCACGTTTAGGCTTCTTAGCGCTCCTGGGGGTTTGCAGGTCGGGGTTGCGGTTTGTAACATCCCAATAGTTTTGTATGATAGAGAGTTTGCTGCCTACTTCTAAAAATAGGCATTAAATGAGCAGCGAGCGCTATGTGGTTGCTGGGACGGGGCAGTTCCAAGCGGTGGCTGCCAAGGACATCATGTGGGTGTCCTTCTATCAGAGAACCTCCTGTGCATTATACATTCTGTACATCATACATTCATTCTGTACATTCTATATTGTGAAGGGTGAGGCCTACGAGCACTATAGCAAATGTAACTGTAGCTTTTGGACCATGTGCTATTTAATGATTTTAAAAAGCACCAAGCACATCATCCTACTCATCATCCAACTACTTAGAAGCTGCATGTTTAACATCACAGGCCAGATATTCAGTTTAAAGGGACCATTGGTGGCACAGAGAGTGTTTCTAGTACTTGTGTTAACACATTAACTTCAATCTTTAGATTGTAAGCTCACAAGAGCAAAGCCCTCTTCTCCTTTTGTACCAGGTTGTGATTTTAAATGTATCCTACCGACTCTGGTTGTAAAAAGCTACAGAATCTGCTGGTGCTAGATAAATCAAATGTAAGGGTCAACACTGACTGGTTCCTCCTGCTATAAAGTTATAATTTATTTGGGGAGCCACGTCATTGATTTAACTATACAGTATACAGGGCCAACAGTGCTCTCCCTGCAGCAGAAGCGCGTTGAGGATGGGCCTTCATAACGTATAGCGCAGTTTAGTAGCTGAAACACAACTTTCCGTTTAATGAACACATCCCCAGCGTGAGATGCACCTGTTCATTTATCAGATCAGCGGCTGCACAGTTATTTGGGGTTTCTGGTGAGTTTGTATCCAGTTGTGGTTTTGTTATTTGCATGATCAGCTTACATTAAGCAGATATCTAGTATCTAACATTAAAAATAAATAGATCGCCCTAATAATCAATGTGAGTCCTGGCATAGGATGGAGCTCAAGCTCCTCACACACTATTTTACATAGAATATATCATCTTTTGTTATATGTGGTGAAATATATATTTTTAATCTAACCTGTACCTCCAATGTGTGAAAGCATTATATATCTATCTATCTATATCTATCTATATATATAGATATAGATATATAATGTATGTATGTGTTTTTCCCTTTTTATTCATGTCAGTAGGTACTACACACATTTGATTACATTGATTGACTACATTTTTTTGGCTGTGCCTCCAATGCTTTTTCACTTTATTGATCAGTTAGTAGATAAGTGGAACATCTTCCCAGTAGAAGTAGTAGAGGCTAGTACAATGAGGGGATTTAAAAACGCACGCGGGAAAAATGGACAACCTAGATGGGCCGAATGCGTCTTATCTGCAGTCACATTGTATATTGCTCACTGTTCATGAGCCCAGGACATACTTGGAAACAGGAGAAATGTCAATGCTGGTAAAATACTTTATAAATAAATGTTTCTGTAAAGCAGATGTTTTTAATATTTTTTTATGTAATAGGGAGTAGTCAGTACACTGATGATATTACAACTCAGTAAAATCAGTTCATTTGTGTTTAAATATGAAATTATGACAGGTGGCTACTATATGCACTGTAAATGCGTTGTATGCGATCCGAGTCTATAAGTCTAGCTCAGGGGTGTCCAAGTTTTTTCTGCAGTGGGACACTTCATCAGAATTGTATCCGTGCGAGGGCCGCACTCATTTTTCACTGAGAGAAAATATGGCCTTTAATAAGATATGCAGATTAAAATAAAGTAAATGACGCAACACCTTTACTTTTCCTCTCACTGATTTCTGGGCCTACAAATTCAGGATTCTGGAAAAGTAAAAATAAAATAGTTCTATTTATTTTAGGGATGCACTAAAATGAAAATTCTGGACCAAAACCGAAAATTCAGGGTTCACTTAGCCGAAACTGAAACTGACCCCCCCCACACACATTTTAATAAAAGTAAGTTGCACACCAAAATTGTACAAAAAAATGATATATTATGATTGTTAACAGCAATCTCAGGCATACCCAGATTCCAGCATGTACTGGTTGGCTGGGCATTGTATTTTTTGTCCAATTTTAGTGTGTAACCACACTTTTATTAAAAGTAACACACCACAATTGGACAAAAATTTACAAAAATCAACAATATGACTTGGCATGATAGGAGTGTGATTGCTAACAGCAAACACACTCTTTTTATACCTAGGCAACCAGTGAATGCTGGAACCTAGGCATGATGGGACTGTGATTGCTGTTAGCAGATTGCTGTTGGCAATCACACTCCTATCATCCCAAGTCAGCCAATACATGCTGGTACAGGGTGGCTGTAAGTGCAGACCCCATACTGCTGGCAGCATCAATACACAAGGGGGGCAGCTAGCCAGGTTTCAGCATGTACTGGCTGACTTGGCATGATAGGAGTGTGATTGCTAACAGCAAACACACTCTTTTTATACCCAGGCAACCAGTAAATACTGGAACTTAGGCATGATAGGACTGTGATTGCTGTTAGATGTTAGCAGTCACACTCTTATCATCCCAAGTCAGATAATACGTGCTGGTGCAGACCCCATACTGCTTGCAGCATCAATACACAAGGGGGGCAGCTAGCCAGGTTTCAGCATGTACTGGCTGACTTTGCATGATAGGAGTGTGATTGCTAATAGCAATCACAGTCCCATCATGCCTAGGTTCCAGCACTTACACATCCATGCTATCACACACACACACACACACACAAATTCATTCATTCACAGATTAATTCCCTCAATCAGACATACTCATTCACACAACCTACCCCACCCCCTTACCTGCTCTACAGCTCTCGATGCCGCTCACAGACTTCAGCAGGGGGCGCGGCCTCCCTCGTTCTCCCCACAGAGGAGGCAGGACTGGAGCAGAGAATAGACCCTCCCACAAGTAAGCAGCAGGGCTCTTGTGATCCTGGCTGCCGATCTCACGCAGGCCGCACCTCGAGGTTTTGGCCCGCGGACCGCATGTTGGACGCCCCTGGTCTAGCTAGTGAATGAATGGTTTAGTTGAGGCTTCCTGATAGTACACTTAAGAGAAATGTATCCGTGTCACTTTTCAGTACACGGTAATAATACACTGAATAGGCAAAGCTTTTAAATAAGTGCTTACATTCATACTGGAGACACAGTAAGCATATTTTCACACAGACCTGTCGTTGACGGTAGCCTTTACATAAATCCGTACAGGAAAATAATCTGCCAATGTTTTGGTAACATTTTAAAACACCACGCTTTTCAGATATTTGTAAAGAAATGTTAGCCTTAGGCATTGTACCCCCATTTACAGCCCCCCCCCACTTTAACTTTATACAAAATGGGGATGCAGCCCATAATTAACCTATTAAATCAGGGTTGTGGCCTGTAATTGCAGTGTCTGTTGTGAAACTCATTGTGCAATGGGCATTTTAGTGCTTTCGCCTATGCCTGTTTTTTTTGTTTTTTTTTGCATCATCAAACCAGTTTATAATCTGCTTCTGATTAATGCCAATTTAGGTTGTGACAAGTCTGCTTTAAAGGCACACTCCAGCCACCATATGCCGTTTAATGCATATGATATTGTAGATGTCCCGTCAAATTTACATGGCTCCGGAATCCCCCATATGCGTTTGCCCTCTCCAGCTATCTTCCATGTAGGCAGGAGCATGATAATAATTACGTGACTTTGTGGTAGGACAGCAGCAGAGAGTGAGACCTGCAGAGAAGTCAGCTCTTTGCAAGTGATGATGGAAGAGGGAGTGTGTGCATGAGTGTATGGTATTAGTGCGAGTTAATGTAGGGTGTTGACATGTGTGAGTGTATGATGTCATTGTGTGTGAGTTACGGTATTGCTGTAGAGTCTGCATGTGACAGTGATTAGCATGTGTGATTGTATGCTGTTACTGTGTGGCATATGGTGTTAGCATGAGTGTTACTGTATAGTGGTAGCGTGTACATGCATCAATATATGGCATTAGCATGTGTGACTACATGCTGTTAGCTTGTGTGTGCATGCTACTGTATGCTGCATGGGGTTAGAGTAAGTGTGTGTCAGCATATAGTGCAAGTGTGTGTTAGAGGTACGTCTAGGGTTAGTGATGGGAGGAGACAGTGTGTGTGTGTATGTGATGTTAAAATGGGTGTAAGAACGAGTTTGGATATTCGTATGAGTGTATGTTTTAATTATGGCGGGGAGGGGCTTTAGGATAAATACTGCACCCAGGCACCACAACCCTACGTTTACCGCTGCGCGCAGGATATGTGTTTAGCCGAACACATCTCCTGATGTGATGTAGTTACTGTAGTCAGATCCAGCTCTGACTGCAGTGAATGCTCTGAGCAGGGGTATAACAAGCTCCCCATGCCAATGAGTGGAAAGTGCTCTTCTTGTTTTTTTTCCCAGGTGTACCAGGCATGCTGTACATCAATCCCTCTTATAGCACGAATCTGTTTCTTTCCAAAAAGCTTGCATTACTTGGTGCATCCATATTGTTTTCAAGACGTTTTACTCCTTAATAATATAGCCTGGAAGGCTGGCGGATGAAGACGGATGAGTAAACAATTATGCAGGATTAGCTGTACACACAAAGCCCTAATAAGGTTAATTAGTTCTTAACGAATAAAAGTAACTTCTATAAAATGTTATAGTGTTTACCACACCACAACATATAATCTACATAGACTGAGAAGTTGGTTGCCTCAAGGACCATGCCGCGGAAGGAGGAAGACTTGGTAGCATAAAACATTTTACATTCAATTTGCAAAAGCTAAATGTGTGCTATCAAGTAGAGATCTGTGCAAATCTGTGGAGCCATTTTAGGTCCTAACTTAGATGTATTTATTGGAACTTTTACCTTTTTTTCTTTCTTTCTTTCTTAAGTAAACTATTTTCAGAATTTTTTTTATATTTGAACAGTTAATTGAATTTGACTTGTGTAAGGATCTGCTTTTCTATTAAGAACTATTTAGGCCCTTATATTCATATATAGTGGATGTGCTAAGCAGTCTTCATTATTATAGTCATTATTTTATTATTCATATTTGTCTGATTTGACATATTGCTCGTGGCGCTTATACATTTCACTATCTCATCATATAATGAAAAATGTTTCCGCTACTTGATTTATTTATTTTTTTACCAAGCAAAGCAAGTATTTAGCGCACAGCCAGCAAATACTTTAAAAGCATCCATAAGGCATAAATATTGGGAATTCTGTCACATTATATAGCTATATATTGCTTAACCCGCCACTATGTCAAAGTACCCAAATTATGGCTTTTCTTATCTAATTTTACATGGCTATATTGCTTACTATGGAGCAGAATCAGTGGGACTGCACTACCTGTTAATCCTCTAACACTCTCATGCAATTTAAAGCCACAGGTTACCATTAATGAGGCATCTGTGTGGTAGGTGGGGTGCTTAACCCTAAGGTCTGGTCAAGACTTAGAAATATACAGAAAAAAATACAAAAAAGGAAAGCACACCCTAAAAGCATATAATAAATTATAAAAGATAATTAATATTTTTTCAGGATTTTTTTGTCTAAACAGTGAAGAAGTGCACAGGGAAATGAAATTGATATGTAGCAAATAGGTTTTTTTGCCACCATCACACGAGTAAGCATACAGTAAAGAAGCAAATCTATGTAAATTATATGTACAAAAAAGTTTTTACTGAAATTCTAGAAATAATGGAACAATTAAGAATCACTATTTTTCTCTTTCTTTCTGTTAAATGATTGCATTTACTTTTATATTTTTTTTTTATAGACATACCAGTTGATGCCTTCAAGAATGGATAAGAATTTCCGGTATTATTTCCAGCATCCATGGTCCCGTGTGGTTATTGCGTACTTGGTGATCTTCTGTAATTTCTTAATATTTGCTGAGGATCCAGTGTCTCACAGCCAAACAGAAGCCAACATGATTGTTGTTGGAAACTGCTTTTCATTTGTAACTAATAAGTACCCTGGGGGAGCATGGAATGTACTGAAAGTTATCCTTTGGTTGGCAGCCATTGTCACTGGACTGTTTGCTGGAAAATTTCTCTTTCATCAACGTTTATTTGGTAAGTTACATATGATTCCTATGTAATATAATCTGTGTGTATATAAAATATAATTATATAGGTTTTATTGTACTGAAATGTAACATAGGAAGAAAAGAGACTTGTGCGTTCGTATTCAAGCGAACATGAAAACCTACATGAAGGGTGTGTTTTCATTGTTCAGCCCGAATACTGAAGAAACGAACATGTTGGCGGCAAAACGTACACGAAGATGAAGACGCACAACCTGAAGAATTCGTCTTCGTCTTCGTTAGTATCTCCTAACTAATCTCGCTGGTCCTTTCCCCTTCTAGCCTACCTTATCTACGCAGCATCGCAGGGTTTAATGGGAGCGCAAATCTGTAGGTTCCCATGTCCTTATTAAATGTCCATGCCAGCAACTCTATTGGCCGCCCCATGATATGCCTATGTGCCACTCTGCCTCCAGAAATGCCTTATACCCCTATATGCCACTCTGGCATTTAGGGGGTTAAAAGGCACCGGTACGGGGAACTCTTTACAGCCGGGGAAAGTCTGCACGATGGACGCAGACAACCCCTGCTGCTAACCGCACCTCCTTCCGGCTGCAGCGGAAGTTGTCTACATGCTGCCCCGGCTACATGACCGGAGAGTCAGAAGCACAGGTAAGTTTGGGGGGGGGGTAAATGGGGGGGGCATAAGACAGGAGGATCCATGTCCCCTGCACTATGGAGCAATCATCATTATTGGGGCTCCCAATTTAATTTATAGCTCTGTACCTTTTTCTTTGCATATGTTACTACCGGTAATTTAGAAGGAAAGATTAGCACATCAAAAGAAGATGTTGCAGTTGGAGCACCAACTGGTCAATATGAGGGGGTCACAAATACTGGAACCTTTTTGGCAATTATCTTCATCTGGAAACTGAAGTGATCTGGATTTATTGTATTCATTGATATTGGCTGTCCTACTAACACCTGCAGCAGTGACCATGCATCTTCAGGTGTCATCCAACGCAAATGAAGTAATACCAGATGGTGCCGGCATGGAGAAGCAATGGAATAAAAATAAAAGCTATGACTTGTCTCAGAACCTCAGGCAGGAGAATGTGAGAGCATTTAAGGTGCACCAAAGATGACTTATTTAGAAACGTCTCACGACTCATAACAAATATTGTTGAAACAAAATATTCTCAATGTTTTTTTTTGTTTTTTTTTTAATAGGAAGTATACATGTACAAATGGACCAAAAACATTTTGAACTAATTTTTTTGTTTCATTTTTGGTCCACTCGACTCCTGCTCTTGAATGAGAGTGTGAGAGAGAGAATGAATAAGTGTGAGTGAGATTTAAAATAATTAAATGCAAACTAAAATTTGGAGCTCTTTGCTTTTTCAATTGTTTTGTTTGGGTCACAATTCGCTTTCTTACGGGTTGATTAAATTGGCAAATGTTCAAATTTTGTATGAATCCAAATGTATGTCTCACCAACGAAATGTGATAGGACTGGCGCACTCATTTAAGCTCCAGTTTCCATATTAAATGCATAATGGGGTTTATCTTGCAGAGGGGGCATACCCTGTGTGGATCCTATATTTAGAACCCCCTCACTTTCCAATCAGTCAGAAACAGCATGCAGGGAGAGTCTGTGCCAATGTGGCACCTCCAGATGAGTGTCACCCAGAGTGCACCCCGCCAAATTATGAATAGCCACTATTTTTCTACAAAAATAAATTTTATTCAATGCATATATAATACATCAAGATTCATTAACTCAATGTATATACCGGAAATGAACACAATATATGAATGCTATTAGGATATTGTTAGTGCATGAGGACCCATATACATTTATTAAAATAATAATAATAACAGAATACATAAAGATTAAAAAAGTAAAAAAAAAAAAAAAAAGACTAATAGACTATAAAAATGAAACCTACATTTAGTATGCATTCTTCATTGGCTGGTCTGGGACATTTAACTCTCTATTTAGTCACTGAGGTGATTTTGGAAATCTCTCTTTGACTTAATTATGCATTATGCAAAACCACCCAAGCTCTTCTGGCAGATAAAGCTCGCTGGCATTTTTCCTTCATAACACATTGTAATATGATAGAGCTGAAGAAACCCTAGGCAATTTCTGTTCATATTTATTCCCATCAATAAAACATTGGGTTGCTTTACAAGGGTGCTAATGGTTTATACACAAGTTAATTATATAAATCTTGAATTTATGACCTTGCAATTAAAAAATGCTCACTTTTAGAGAATATTTTTTCATTTCTTACAATTACATATGTTTGTGTTCTATACAAACAAAGTCATATAAATATAAAATGTGATATCTGGATTATGGAAACCCACATTTTAATAGCGATGAAAAAACATTTGGAGTTTTTGTGGTGAAAAGTCTTGTCTGTCTGCTGGCCAACTTGGCTTTTCCCACAGGGTCTTTCACAGGCCCATATCCATGGCTTCACAAATCTGCTTAAAACACATTATTTTCTGACAATTCTCCAACTCCAGGCAAATGTATCGTAATTATGTTTATTGCCAAGCACTTACACTGGCAACACCCCACACATTTTCATCCTTTCATTCTGTAAATGAGCAACGTTGTTGAATACCACAAAGAAGAGACTGTGGCAAACTATGGTCCAAACTGAGGTGTCCTCCCTCCCTTTTTAAAAAAAAAATTAGCTTATGGAACGTCTGATGTATCTTCTTTAAATGGAATCAAAGCTTTTAACAGCTGGGCCTGAATATAGCAGGTTGTGGGAAATAATAACCAGGAGGAAGCTGGTCAAACAGACTGCATCAGGAGATATAGTGCAAATCGTTACAAACTAATTTGCTCAGTGTAATAATTAACAATATTATTGTGCATCACATCTGGCCTTGTGTCTGTTTTGACACCAGTGAGCCCCCCTTATAATTTGACTGAACTTTCCTCTTGTTCTACAATTTCTGTCAGGCCGGGGTTTTTTTTTTTCTCTAGAAGGTTTAAAAGATGTGGCACACAGGGGGTATATTTTCCATTGGGGCTGATGTAGGGCAGCACCCCAGTCACCTCCGTCTCAAATCTTGGGCTAAATAAGAGGAGGTTTGTAAGCTTATACACTAGAAACTTAAAGTGGGTTAGCCCCCTAAGAACTATTTTGGCCCAACTGGGCAAGCACAGGTTCAACATTCTTCTTTCATCTACCATTACTTCTGCATTATATTTGAATATACCCACACAAGTTGTTGTTTTTCTTATTATCAAAGCTTTATGTTTTCCAGGTCTGTTTAGAATAGGCCTGTGGCTTTAATATCTGTCACAAAAATAGATTTTTTTTTTTATATGGGGAGTTAACCGGCTTTTCATGATGCCAGTTTAGTGCCGGTCTCATGATATATGCTGTCCATATAAGTCTATTATCCCCTTAACGTCCATTGCCGGGTCAGGCACGTCATGCAAAACGGTCACTTAACGACCTATAACGTGCCTGACACGTCATGAGACTTAAACACGCTTAGAAAGTGATCAACGTTCATTTTTTAAGCTTAAACGGTGTTGCTGTAATGCCTCGATGTCGAGGCATTCAGCAACACCGAGATCGGCATCATGGGCCATGTCTGGCCCCTCTCCGGGGCGTCAACAACCGCCATACATTGTATGGCGGCGGACGCCCGTTTTAAAAGCGTTTAGGAGGTGATCAACGATCACCTCCTAAACTTCAATGGTGTCGCTGGAATGCCTCGATCAGTAGGCATTCCGCGACACCAAACACTTACCCCAGGACGGGCTGTGACCGCTCCGGAGAGCGGTCACAGCCGCTACTGCCGGTGATCTTCGCCATCCGCAAGATGGCGGCCACCCGGGAAAAAAAAAATAAAGTTGAAAAAGTTCGCTAGATGGTCTCCAGACCCTCTAGAGAACTCTGGCTCCACTTGCAGGTTGAATACAGGTACTGCATTCAACCATACAAGTCAATGGAGCCCAGCTTTCTAATCACTATGTGATTAGTAAAATATTTAAAAAAAATAATGAAAAAAAAAAAAGCTTGAAAAAAACATGGTAACATTTAAAGATTATTATGCATCAGAGGAACTATCCAGTTCCAGCAAAATGTCCAAAAAGAATAAAATAAAAAAATAAAGTTTATTATTATGAGCAAATGCTAACATTAGCGCTGTATCTTCCCAAAAATCCTGACATGGAAGAATTTAAATAAAAGCATTTCAAATACCCAAGGGGTGTCTAATTTAAAAAAATTAATGGTTTGATGGGGTAAATTGGAGTGGCCGGGCTCAAAGATAGGGCATAGGCACAGACTGACCGAAATGGGGGAAAAAAAGCGCACTTCCAAAATGTGGCATTTTAACCCTAAACACCAGACAAACCCATACATGTGGGGTATGACTGCACTCGGGAGATGTTCCTGAACACACATTGGGGTGTTGTTGGATAGTGATGTATACCTGGAGCTATAAATTTATACCTAAAGTACAATTTGTGTGAAAAAAATAGCCCCAAAAAATACTACTACAAAGTGTGGCAAAGGCTGATCTGATGCATGGAAAGGGTTAAATACTACCATTTTAAGTACCTTGGGGTGTCTAGTTTTCAAAAATATATGGTTTGATGGGGTAAATTGTAGTGGCCGGGCTCAAAGATAGGGCATAGGCACAGACTGGCCAAAATAAGGAAAAAAAAGCACACTTCCCAAATGTGGCCTTTTAACCCCAAACAGCAGTCAAACCGATGCATGGGTGGTATCACTGTACTCAAGAGATGTTGTTGAACACATATTAGGGTGTTGTTTGATAGTGATGTATACCTGGAGCTATAAATTTATACCCAAAGAACAACTTGTGTAAAAAAAAAATACTACCACAAAGTGTGGCAAAGGCTGGTGGTAGAATCTCATGCATGGAAAGGGTTAAAATACTAGCATTTGAAATACCTTGGGGTGTCTTGTTTTCAAAAATATATGGTATGATGGGGTAAATTGAATTAGCCGGCTTCAAAGATGGTCCTATTAGGACATGGGGGCAGAATGACCAGATGTAAAAGTTCCAAGTTAAAAAATGTGCACTTCCTAAATGTGGCGTTTTACCTCCCAAACAACCCGACAAACCCATGCATGGGGGGTATGACTGTACTCGGGAGATGTTGCTGAACACATATTGGGGTGTTGTTTGAAAGTGTTGTATACCAGGAGCTGTAAATCCATACCTGAAAACACAAAATAAATTACTACCACAAAGTTTGACAAAGACTGGTGGTAGAACTAGTGCATGGAAAGAGTTAAAATTCTAGCATTTGAAATACCTTGGGGTGGCTAGTTTTCAAAAATATGTGATTTGATGGGGTAAATTGCGTTGGCCGGCTTCAACGATACCCGAAATGGCACATGGGGGGAAGAATTACCAGATTTGGAAAAAATGGTTTTGAAATAGCAAAACGCTACTTGTACTTAATGCTCCGTAATGCCGAAAAAAGCAAAAAAACCATAAAAACATTAGTTATTTCTAAACTCAGGACAAATAGTAGAATATATTTTTAGTATGTTTTTTCATTAGCTTTTTTTGGATGAGTAAAAGATTTTTGGGGTAAAAGTCAGAAAATGTGTATTTTATTTTTAATTTTTCATCATATTTTATAAATTTTTTTATGGGAAATTAGATATGATCAAAACAATGGTATCTGAAGAAAGCCCTTCTTGTCCGGAAAAAAACAACATATAATTTGTGTGGGTTCACTAAATGAGTGAGGAGAAAATTACATCTAAACACGAACACCGCAAAAGTGTTGAAACAGCCTTGGTCCCAATGGTACAAAAGGTGAAACACAGCCTGGTCCTTACGGGGTTATTGTATGACTTTGTTGTGCATCCCAGGCATGGTGGATTTAATGTACTGCAATCCATGAAAGTTCCCAAAATATCTTTATTGCAATTCCATGGATATACAAAAAAACTTTTATTAAGTAATGATATTGGTTGGCAAGGTAGGTAACATGTTGAGTGGGAGACATGTTGATGCTTCAGTTGTGTACAAAGAAATATAGCATATAATACTCAACTAAAATATGGCATCTGTTCGTAGAGTTTGTAGCTGACAGTGTAGCCAGTCCATAGTGTACTACCTAGGGGTGGGCAATGACCCCAACGCGGTTTCTATAACACTTACACAATGCTGTGAAAGAACACTTCATTGCTTTTATTTGGCGCTGAAATTTGTAACTTGCCAGTATGAAGATCAGCGGGTCTGCACAGCTACTGATACTACAAATTATTTCAGAGAGCTGATAGACTGCGAAAATTGTGTCCGAGTCTGCTGAGTAGTTAAATCTAGGGAGTAATAATAAGGCCATCATCACATGATATGGAGCAAATGAGATAACAAACACTATCATTGTTACAGAGATCAGCATTAGTGGCTTATGTACCTTTTTCCATGTAGGATTCTGCTCTTTAAGGTGTTTTAATGCCCTTAGAGAAGAAAGGTAACAGGTGAAAATGACTGTGCCTGGAATAATAAATCCAAAAACAATTCTGAAGACCTTAATTGCATAACTCATTGGTCCACCTGTACGATCAATGCATGCTGCTATGTTGCCTACTCGTTTTGCTTTTAACATGTAATACAGATCTGGAATAGATTCAAGAAAAATGAAAAGCCAGATTGTTATGGTACACATTTTGGCTTTTTTCTTGTTCCACCATTTTAAGGAAGTCAATGGATGCACGGAGCAAAGATATCTGTCAAAACTGATGAGTGTTAAGAAAAAAATACTCCCATAGATGTTAATGTTGAAGAGTAATCTCTTAAAGTGACAAAATGCAGGCGCAAAATGAAAGACTGGCTTCTTCAGGTTCAAGTACAGTGATACGGGAACAATTATAATCCACATGAAGTCGCAAAGTGCTAGATTGAATACAAAAATAGTGCTACTTGTCCATGACCTCTTGACATATGCATAATTGAGAAGTACGATGGTGTTTCCAAAAAACCCAAAAACGAGACATGTGAAGCCCACCGTTATTAAAATGTAACAGTACCACTCAAGCTTTTCTGCTGTTGCGCATAATAAAGCAACACACGTCTCATTGTCGGTCTTACTATGTAATGGTCCTACAAGTGAGAGAATGAAATATTTTTAGTTAGGCAGTACAAAATAATACTCTATCACAACTCACTATTTTAATATTTGCACAGAATTAAAGCAATGTGAAAAAGTTAATGGAGGCAAAAAAATGTAATCTATATTTGTAAAGCTCAACTATGTTAAGGACACATAAACTTTGCCCAGAAATAAACGTAACCACATCAACATTTTGCGAATTCATTTTTTCATGGAACAATTTAATCCTGTAGTCCTGTAGTGACCGAAAGGAAGGTCTTTGAGGCTTCTCAAGGGTTTGTGCCTGCCTTGCATTTTCAAAGGATATATCAGGTTTTTGGCACCCTAAGACAAGCATGTGCTGTGCTTTATGAGTTATAAATAATAGTCTATAAATATCAGATCAGAGCAACAAAAAGTCACAGTACATGCCTAGCACTCTGTAAAACTAGGAACACTTCAACTAACACCATTAGCTCTGTTATGGGCCTATCTGATCCAATATTCGCTAAAAAGATTTTTTTATATATATAATAAAACTCCAATCATTGCAACCCAGTGTGTCTGCAAGGAGCGTATGTGATATCTGAATACCTTATTTAAAAAAAGTGTATTTTGTTTTTATTCAGTTATCAATTTGGAGCTTCTTTGGCACCAGTCAGCCTGCAGATTTTAAATTGCACCATTTACACTTTTTGTGACGTTTCATAATGTTGAACTACAAATGTATGGAAGAGAATGCTTTAACAAACATGTCTATTAACTTATAAAAAAGTTCTTTACTACAAGAACTAACTGACTGATGTGTGTGTGTTTATTTGGAACAGTGGATCAAGCGAAAGGGGAAGCTAAACGTGCACATGGCCTAATTTGCTGCTGTTTAGTTTCTTGCCGATGCCCCTTTTTTTTATCTTGGCATAGACAACATGAATCACACGATTAGGCTACAAAAACATACACAGAGAGCCCCAAATCTAGGAGAACCATTGCGTCGGGTAATGGTTAAGGGAAGTTTACCATGTGTGTCTGCGTTGTCTTCAGAGGAGTGAATAGTACATTGACTCATTGACCAAAAAGTTGCTCCATTGAGAAGAAGTGTGTGTATCGTCCTACACGTCGCTGTCTCAGGGAATAATTCTCAAATATCATCACACTGTGAAGCCATTGGCATTTTGTGTATTTTTCTCAGATTTTAAAATGCAAATGAAACAGTGGTGTATTAAGAAGAAAAAAAGACTGGAAGAACATGAACTAATGGGCCACGTGTCTATACATTGTAGTGTGAGTTAGTGTAATTTCCAATTAAGGAAATTATTGAGGCTCAGATCAACGGACAGATAATTTGCTCTTTTAAATAAACCTCTGTTTTAGGGATGGCCCCATAAGATCTCTAATAATACTATTATGAATTTGTAAGTGTTTCAGAGGTTACAAATGTAGGTTACATTGTAACATGGTGTTAAATGATGTCCTTATCTGGAAAGGCCATACTCATGTTGCCTTGTATCTGAATGTAAGATAAAACTCTCTTCTGTTTCAGGATTTTTTTTTATTTATTTTTTTTGGACGGGGAGATATAAATATAGGTTATAACAGGGAAAAATATCGTTTAAGGATTTTTATCACCTTCTTTCTTGGAACCAGTGGCAAGAATAAAGCTTTTTGCACTAAATTATGCATATAGTATCAGGAATAAAGTTTGTTAAGGGAATTAAAGGGGTTTCCACGTGCCAGCTCGCTTTTGTTTAACCCCTTCAGTACCGGGACGTACCTGGTACTTCCTGGTTAACAGTCACCGGTAGACCGGGACGTACCAGGTACGTCTCCTCCAAAAAACGCCCCCACATCACCACAATCGCGGTGATCGTGGGGGCGCTGCTGCTGCTGTCTGCCCAGGACTCCTGGGCAGACAGCACAGCCTGTCTAAGCCCGCCCCCAAGCCCACGATCACTCCCACGGAGTGATTTTGTAGGCAGAAACAGCGATTGCAGAAAAATCTGCAATCGCTGTTTCAGCTGCCACAGGCAGCTTCAGGGAAGGGGGGGGTATTGAATGGGTCCCCACACAAGTGTGGGGACCTGATCCAACACCCCCCTGCTGCCTGATCGCTCCATGAGAGCGTCAGTGCAGCGTTAACCCCTTCAATCGCGGCATTGAAGGGGTTAATTCCCGTTTTTTAGGGGGTTCTGCTGCTGGTGGTCTGCCTGGAAGCCCAGGCAGACCAGCAACAGCAAAAACGAGCCCCCAGAAGTCCTCTGATCAGTCCTGTAGGACTGATCAGAGAGACTCCTCCCCTACAATCTCCAGTCTATTGGAGATTGTGTCCCAGCTGCCAGAGGCAGCTTCAGGGACAGGGAGACAGGGTTCTTTGGTCTCCACATGAGTGTGGAGACCAGACCCCCCCACCCCCACCCTTCCTCAGTTAACCCCTACCCCCCTCTTCCTCAATTAACCTCTTCAATGCTGCGATTGTGTATGACCCCCATCGCAGCATTGCAGGGGTTAATATTAGTCCCCACAAGCTTGTGGGGACTAAATATCAATCAATGCTGTGCTTCAATGGAGCATCAGCATTGAAAGAGTTAAAAAAAATAATGTAAAAAATAATAATAATAATTAAAAAAAAAAAAAATTAAAAAAAATTAATATAATAATAATAATTAAAAAAAAAATAACAGCACTGACCTGAAAGTCCAGGGTGCTTCCAGGTCAAGTGCTGGGCTGATCAGATCGCCCCTGGCCAATAGGAGTGATCGGATCATTATGGCAGCCCACGGATGACCCTGCTCTACAAAGAGAGAGGGGTCATCTAGGGTAATTATGAAAAAACACAAATTATTAATAAAATGAAAAAATCATAATTATTACCTGATCACTTGTCGGTGACATTTTAAGTCGCTGATTATTGATCGGTCTCCCTGATTGATGTCAGCGGCCTAAACCTGTCACTTACAAGTAATCTGATGAAAAAAAATATTTAAAAAAATGTAAATGCACATGTTCCAGTTTTGCCCTCATAGCTTCCTCAAAAAATACATGAACCATGCATGTGAGGCCTTGTTGGAACCGGGGGGTGTTGGTGAACAAAATGTGGTGCTTTCTTCCACTGTTGCACATATGCTGTGCAAGAAATAAATTTTAACATTGAAATGTATTTGTTAAAAACGCACTATAAAATAAATTTTCCGTGAACTTTGGCAGACATCAGTGAAGAAAAGGCTAGCTGAAAACTGTCAAAACTACCCTAGTTGAACACCTTGACTTGTCTACTGTTCATAAATATATACTTTTATTTAATTTACAGCAGGGGGCTTCCAAAATGTCCCAAATGGGATATGGGCCCAGGAAACCAATTTCTGAAAATTCCAAATGTGAAAACGAAAATGCGCATGTTCCAGTTTTGCCCTCATAGCTTCCTCAAAAAATGCATGAACCATGCATGTGAGGCCTTGTTGGAACCGGGGGATGTTGGTGAACACAATTTGGTGTTTTGTTTTGCAGTTGCACATATTCTATACAAAATATAATATAAAATCTAAAGCAACATTGCAACATATGCAAAAAAAAAACAAAAAAATATAAAAATACCTCAAAATTTGGCAGCAATTGGCGATAAAATCCCTGTTTGAAAAGTGTCAAAATGACCCTAGTTGTACACCTTGACTTATCTACTGTTCATAAACATATAATTTTGGGGGGGTAATCAGTATCTGTGACAACTATTGCAGTTATTAGACTGCCATGCCAAATTTGAAAAAAATTACATTTCAAAAACGTGATGCATGCCTTGCAATATTTGCCCTATACTGGTCAAAATAGATAAAAATCCTGGCCATGTTGGGTGGTTTCCAAATCAGGACAAGTTAATGAATATATTTGGGATAATTTTTTACCATTGGTTTAATGTGTGTACAATTTGTATGTATACAAAACTGTAAAAAAAATGCGTTTTTTCATTTTTTCCCCACTTTTTCCAGTTTTTTTCAAACAAAACAATGTACTACCCAGCTTACTATGGTTTCAAATGAAAGCCCTACTTGTGCTGAAAAAAACAATATATGATTTGTGTGGGTGCACCAATTGATAAGAGAGAAATTACAGTTGAAGAAAGACATGGCAAAAACACAAAAACGGCTCCGGTCCTTTAGCGACACCTTAGTATCAAAATCCCGGTCCTGAAGGGGTTAAAGGTTAATGCTTTCTGAACACATAGCACAAAAAACAAAAAGATGTTTGTTCTATTAGAAAATGAAGAGTTTATTCTTGCAAGGAAATGTAAAAAGATGTTGCAGAGGAACGATGGTGTCTACCACTATGTCGTTTGCAGCCTACACCCTAAAGCAAAAAAAATGTAACCTTCGTTAAGTATTAAGCATTAAGACACGTACAGGACTCTATTTAAAAACAGTTTGTCAACATCATCCCAGAGACACCTCAATTCAAGTGTGTCCTGACTGTGCATCCTCTGTCGAGTAATCTGTGATTGTGCACTTAAATACCAGTATACCTTTTCTTGATGATAGCACAAAAGTTTATATTTTTTTACTATGACTATGGTTTCATATTTTCCCTTTCATATAGAACTTTGTTCTTTCTCTTTATACATTTTCCATGGCACTGACAAATTCAGTAATGTTAGGATGAAATTAAGACTAAACAGAAAATATTTGGTCAATATCTTATATTAATCGGACACTATGTTTTTTTGTGTTCTAGATTGTGTTATTTCCTATATGATTATTTTTAGACATGATACTGTTATTGTAACTGGATTGAGATGATTGCTGCATTGAGTATGCTTGGTTGAGTATGAGCTTGTCTTTTCTGACCATTTACATTTTCTCCACTAGATCTTATTGGGAGAATACCAAACCAAGTCATTAAGTATATGTCCGTAATGTGAACGCATTCTCTCCAATCCATTTCTAGCAAACCGGTCTTTTTTATGGTGAATACTATAGTTATAGGTACCCAAGGGAGCCACAGTTGTAAAATGGCTTTATATGTGGATAGTATTTAACATCCACTGGCCAAAACTCTCATTTATTCCTCAGACATATACAGACAATAACCTTGAATGGAGAAAAAACATACAACATTTTGGTTGGCTTAACATTCTATGTATTTAAATGTTTTTATGTAAACTTTTGGTTTCTAAATTTTTACAAAGTATACACACCCTTTACGTTAACAGTGCCCTTGGAATTTATGACATTTATAATTTGCTCTAACTTAGTTGGAAATAGAATTTGATACACTTTGTACTCATTAGCATATGCTCAATGTCACAAACTGCATCATGGATTTTCTAAAAAGTATCCTTACCTTGCTTTAATAAGGAGTTATTTCCACTTCCAGTCATGTGCTTTAGAAAGCAGGTTTGGATTTTTGATTTTAAACGGGAATTTTCCTCCATCGGATCTTCAAAGCCTGTGTAGTTGTATTCCACTAACATGCTGTGGAACATAAAATGTATGCAATGTGTTGTGTAGATGCATGCAGGTCTTCAATTTCAGTACCAACGCTGAACCACTATTTCACTGGGCAAGATGACTGCCATTGAATGTTTGCTTTTCAATACGGGCTTATGTTTGCACAATTAAATTAATTTCCCTCACAATGGAGTGCTTTTTCTGCAATGAGTTCCTTTCTGCTGGGTTTTTTTTTTTTTTTTTATATTTGTCTATTATGGAAACAAAATAAATCACAATTTTTATTGTCTGCAGAGACGTATATGCAAAGTGATCAACGATACGCTATGTTTTTTAGTGTCTGTCATCTGTAATTAAGGACAGTGAAAAAGAAAAGATGCAGGCAAAGAGTATTTGTTTGTTAGAAGCATAAATCAGAATAGATTTAAAAGCCCGGTGACAATTAAGCCCTGCATTATCTTGCAAGAGGCAAACCCCTTGAAGGTGCTAGTGTTTCAGATAGATTAGCTAGTAAATGTTTATTCACCTTAATGGCCATGCCAGATTGTAATAAAACGTGGGGAAGACGTTTGGCGGAATACCTGATGCAGTTTAAACAGGGAATTTAGTCCACTTTCTTAAAGATGCTGAAATAGGCTGCAAACTAGAAGTCCTTTTGCCAATTTAAGATATGTTATAATATAATTTGTGTGTATTTAAATAAAATCTGGAACTTTGAACAATTACTGAATGTAGCTATAAACACTGTTTTTGTTTTAGGTCAGTTACTCCGCTTGAAAATGTTCAGAGATGATCATGGCTCATGGATGACCATGTTTTTCAGCACAATTCTTTTCCTTTTTATCTTTTCTCACATCTACAATCTCTGTCTTCTAATTCGTGGGAACATGAGGTAAGGATTATGTTTGGTCTCACTTTTAGTTACCTGCAGTTTATATGCAACTGAAACAGGGGTAATGGGAACCCTTATCTTTTTTACATTTTCCAAAAGTGCTAGAAAACCGATGAACTACATCACACATGTCCAATGTCCCTAGTTCAGAGTTTAGCAACACAGGTAAATCTTTATTGGAAGCTAATCACTATACATGTGCCCATGTGAGATAATCCTGAAGATGCACTTGAGGACAGATATTAAGAAACTTTGCCCATTATAAACTTTTGTCCTCAATTTATCCAGTTGAAAAAAAATGAAATAGGATTTTTATTTCAAAATAAGACGAATGCAGTTCCTTTACATGTCAGCTTTAGTAAGTGTTGTTTTGGAGAAATGCTTTCTATAGCAAATAAACCAAGAAATTAAATTTGCTTCCACTAGATGGCAAACTATCATCTCTTTTAAAACCTATTTTCAAAGCGCTATATTCATCATAGCGTCATCTGGTTTAATATGCAAATTGCTGGTGAACTATTTGTTGTCTTGGCATCGTATTCCAGTTTAGATAGCATGGATTAAAATAATATTATAGTGTACTGTTGTATGTCATTACTATAGAATGCATCTGTCATTAAAAATCAATTACTGAAATGCAAAATCCCTAATATTTTCTTTCAGTTCATCTATATTCACTATATCATTTGAATAACAATTATTTTTATATCTATATTTCACCATTGATTATCTTTTTATATAAGAAACAAACATTAATTTGCAAATTGACCTCAACTACATACCCAGCAAGCATTATGCAAAAAAGTAGCACAGCTTCTTTCCTATTTGTTTATATTTTATATGATTTAATTGGTTGTCCTGCACAATTGTTACGTTTGCACAGGTGTGGAAACCAGGATGCAGGATACAATGGATCAGTCTCTTATCGGACCTAATCTGGTATGAATACCTCCTATGCAGGAGCAGTGTTGCTAGCACAGGGCAACACTAGGGATAGTCCAGTACTCAGGCAGAGAATAAACAGGCAATCCGGGTCAGGAGCAGAGAGGTCAATGTGGTCAGTAAGCAAGCCAAGGTCGGTACCAGGTATCAGGCAGAGAGTGGTCAGGCAATCCGGGTCAGGAGCAGAGAGGTCAACGTGGTCAAAAGGCAAGCCAAGGTCGGTAACGGGAATCAACATGAATCATCAGATATCAGCACCAGGTAGGCATACAGGCATCAGTGCTCAGTTTTTAAACTAGCCGCCCTTCTAGATCCCGCCCCCAACTGTGACGACGTCCAATGGACGTTGCTTCTCCTCCGCAGGGGTATGGGATCGGAAGGGGGGCGTGTCCAGTAATGCCGTAGGTGTCCATCACTGTGCGGCGGTTCGTTCTTGTGAACCGCCGCGTATGAGGACACAGTGTTACCGGATCGCCCCGGGAGGGGTAAGTATCGAGTACCCGCCACTCGGGGGTACTCGGGAGATGCACTCCGCACCGGAGCGCGACGCCACGAGCACCCGGGCGACGCGTCCCGGACGGGACCGTGACGCAACGGGTACTCGGGCGACGCGCTCCGTACAGGAGCGTGACCCTGTGAGTCCCCCCGCAACGTACTCCGGCCGGGATCGTGACACTCATCTAACTGTGAGTATAAAATGTATATTTGGGCTGCAGAAAGTTAGGGGAGGTGGAGGTTAATTTAGGGGAAGTTATAGTTAATGGGGTGTTTAGGGTTAATTTAGGGGCAGTTGCGGTTGATGGGGTCTTCAGGGTTAAATTAGGGACAGTTGTGGTTAATGGGGTGTTTAGGGTTAATTTAGGGGCAGTTGTGGTTGATGGGGTGTTTAGGGTTAATGTAGGGGCAGTTATAGTTAATGGGTTAATTTAGGGGCAGTTGTGGTTGATGGGGTCTTCAGGGTTAATCTAGGGGCAGTTGATGGGGTCTTCTCTTCAGGATTAATTTAATGCTGAGGACTGAGGGTTAATTGAATTAATTTAATAAAGTTAACTTAAGGTGCAGTTAGAGGTAAAGTGGGACGAACTAAGGGGAATCTAAATCCTGGGGGCAGTGAATATTAACCCTGTATTTATTTATAAAAGTATTGTGTCTGTGAACGAGTCTGCAAATCTGAGTGCACTATGGCATATCAAGGGGGGTATACGGCATACCTGGGGAGGACGGAGTGACATATCAGGGGGTATAAGGCATACTGGGGTATATAAGGCATATGTGGGGAGAGCAGTGTGGCATGTCTAGGGGGGCAGTGTGGCAAGCCTAGGCTCAAATGTGCATAACTGGGGGGCAGGTTGGGAAATAAAAACAAGAGATGCATTTTTATCAAAGTTTTTTTATTCTGCCGTTTGTTTTTAACATCCTACGTTACTTTTATTACATTATTTTAAATAAATAATAAAAAAATTAATCGAAAAAATAATCTGCCAACTAATCGATTATGAAAATAATCGTTAGTTGCAGCCCTAACCACAAGTATAGTTGATATTGGAAAAGGTAGCAATCTCTAATAAGTGATCTGTGGGAACGCTAAATGTCACTCAAGCAAGTACTGCCGGACTACATTCTTGATCCTTTGCTTTTGAATTTACATGTTACTAAACAAATTGTGTAATGTTATAAACATGGCTCATTTTGTGTTTGTTGAGAATTATTTCATAAAATTTAAGTATCGGTATTGATAAAGTGAATATATAGTAATTTTTTTTAAGAAATGTATATGTTTTAAGCTAAACAAGGAAAGGAATTCAGAAACTCATAACTTTAATATTTCATATATTTCAGGGGTAGTAGTTCACTCCCAAAAGTCAGTACCTGCATGATGTCAAGCAGAGGCATACAAGCTACTGGCATTCATTAAAAATAGTATAAATAGTCTCAAAATGTAATTATTTCTCCATACAACCATTAATTAGACCTTCACCTCATATATATATATATATATATATATATATATATATATAATATATAATCCGTGGGTCAGGGTTTCACTTGTAACTAGAATTATTTTGTTATTTTACATTAATAAATTCATGAGTGTCACATACAAGTAGTAAGGAGACACCGTGGTCAGGTAGGACTCCAGGACAGAACAGTTCATACAAGCCGAGGTCAGGATTCCGGAGAGCAGGATAGTTGATAAACGTAGCCGAGGTCAGGATTCAGGAGATCAGGATAAACGGTAAACAAGCCGAGGTCAGGATTCAGGATCACAACGTAGTCAAGCAAGCCGAGGTCAAACACAGGAATCAGGAAGGTAAACGCTATCTGGGCACTAGCACAAGGCATAGACGACCATCAGAAGGCAAGGTGTAGCTGGTCTGAGAGGTTTATATGGGAACCGCAGAGGAAGTCCGAATCTCCCATCAACCCATCATGACATCACTTCCGGTGTCCGGGAATTGCGACCATCTTGAGTGTGGCGTAGTCTCCCTTCATAAAGACCTGCAGTTAGGGAGTTCGCCACTAGAGGACGCGCGCTGAAGCAGGATGCCGTGTACCAGGAGGTCTGCCTCTCCTGCGCGGCACTTCAGAGGATGGCAGCGGAAGTGAACGTGCGGTGGAGGGGGGTCTCCCTCGTGGCGGCTGCTGCGGAGGTGGCCGTGCGGTGGAGGGGGGTCTCCCTCTCCTTCGTGGCGGCGTGGGAACCGGGGACAGGTGAGTAACAATGTGTTGTTGTTTTTTTTCTTCTTCTCGATCGTTCTATAAAAAAACTATTTTTGTTTGATGCATTTTCTTTTAGTAGTGGAATCTGGTTCTTACAATTAATTATGGGACTCTAATATGATTAATGTAGAACAATGCAATATGCCTTGCTGTTAATAGCAGCAAGTATAGCATGTGATTTTTTCCAACCTTGTGCAAAATAAATAATATAGCGAAATTTTCAACCTGCTGAAGTTGCTTGTGGGGAGAAGATTCATAAACCTTCTAAAATTAACATCCTTGAATATCTGATTTATTTTTGTCCATGTAATAGTCTAGGGATTTGGTCCATCCGATTTTATATATTTTATTTTGAATATTAGGGTTTCCACTGAATATTCTGTTCTGTGCAAATAGTGCTTGAAGTGTCTTCCTTAAGAATGCGCGTCTGTCACCTTGTCCTTCCTTTGCTCATCAAATAAATCTGCCTGATCTGTCCTGTCACTTGTCTCGCTGATTTGTCTACTTTGTCATGTTTAATTTACCTGTACTTTAAAGAAATTCCAATGCTGAAATACAATTCAAAACTGATTTTCACAATGGCAGCTTTAATGGTTTAATAGACTTAGCATTACTGTGTATGTGCGTGTATATATATGTATATAAATATATGTTTAAAATATAAAGAAATTGCTAGGCTAACACTTGTAAATGTATATTGGACTACTGAAAATATGGATTTATTAGCATATATTTATTAACGCAAAGAAGATCAAACAAAATGCATGATTCAATAGCATTACCAGACTTTCATATGTTCACCTTACTACTTTTTTCCTTTTTTGCTATAAAAAATGGTCATCATTTACCGTGCAGTCATCACCTGAAAGTAGCCTTGATAAACAGTATATAAACCAAATTGCTAATTTACAAAAAAAAGATGGAAAGCATGTTTGTATTTAGAAACTAAAACCTCTAGAGTCAGGATGGGATAGTAGTAGCGATGTGTTGAGTTGCGCACTGCCCTAGCACAATATTTGTCATTATTGTTCCTGTGGCACCACAATACTTTTAGACGTTCGTGATCATTAAGTGTATAAAGGGGTTTATATGACATAACACGTAGGTAATTGTTTTAAATATTTAATTAAATGTCCCTTTTCCCTGAAATAGCACATATCTACTGGGGCTCATAAATAAAACCACCACTGTTTTTTTTTTTGTTTTTTGTTTTTTGTTGTTTTACTGATCACTATCTTCGTGGTAAGCAGGAAACATTAATTTCTTAGAGGCTGCTTTAGGACTTCTGTCAGGCAGCATTGCCATGATACTATATCACAGAGCGCATCTATAAATGTAACTTTAGAAGGTCTGTGTAGGATGACCAACCGAACTCTAAACCTGAACCCCTACGTTTGTTATACCAGAACCACCAGGTAACATAGTAACATAGTAACATAGTTCATAAGGTTGAAAAAAGACCAAAGTCCATCAAGTTCAACCTATATACATATTGTGTCCCTACTGTGTTGATCCAGAGGAAGGCAAAAAACCCTTATGAAGCAGATGCCAATTGCCCCATACCAGGGGGAAAATTCCTTCCCGACTCCAAATATGGCAATCAGAATAAATCCCTGGATCAACGTTCTGTCCCTATTAATCTAATATCCATAACTTGTAATATTATTGCTTTCAAGAAACACGTCCAGGCTCCTTTTGAACTCTTTTATTGAGTTTACCATCACCACTTCCTCTGGCAGAGAGTTCCATAATCTCACCGCTCTTACTGTAAAGAACCCCCGTCTGTGCTGGTGTAGAAACCTTCTTTCCTCCAGCCGTAGAGGATGTCCCCTTGTTATAGATACAGTCCTGGGTATAAATAGGTCCTGGGAGTGATCTCTGTACTGTCCCCTTATATATTTATACATAGTTATTAAGTCCCCCCTAAGCCGTCTTTTTTCCAAACTAAATAACCCCAATTCTGGATAGCAGTACAGCTGAACACAGAATCGGCAAGAGGCTAGTTTATAAAGCCTGTTCAGTAAGCAACACTAACGATCACACAACCTAATTTGTAGAGCCCCTCTAAACCTTAACTGGTTTTAACAGAGGTGAATACATAAAGCACATGCACACATAGCGCTAACATATTATTTTTACCATTTCATTTAATGTAATGTGCCAGCATTTTATTGCAATACAAAACTGAATACGATCACAAGTTATGAAGAAAGAAAACAGTCAAAAATCCTTTATCATGCAACTCAATGACAGAATCAAAGAGGAGGTCATTAAAATCCTTTGCAGCTCTATTTTTGTTTTATTGTTACAGCTAATGTATTCCCCCAATTACCAGGAGTAAGGACTGCTAAGCTTCTCTTGCACATCTGGATCAATGTACCAGGATGCATACATAACCCTTTCAAAATAAGTTTATTGCACATTCATATCTATAGCATGTGTGTACAAAGTTGTTTTTTTTTTTTAACTACCCTTCCTCTCCCTCCCTCCCTCCCTCCCTCCATATTATCTACCCTACCCCCCCTTGTACTTACCTTTCAGCAGTCCTGCGGCGAGTCTCCCTGTTTGGTCTCGGTGCCGGCTTGTAATGCTGAGCGCCAGAAGATGTCATTTCCGGCGCTCAGCATTACAAGCCGGAACCGAGACCGAACAGGGAGACTCGCTGCAGAGGAGAGAGAGAGGGGGGCCGAGCAGGTACTGACAACTTGGTAAGCGAAAACCACTCGGCGCCCTTCTCTCTCTCTTCCGCTTTAAGAAAAAAAAAGGGCTTGGGGCGGCAAAGTGCCGCCCCTTCAAAAGTGCCGCCTGGAGCAGTTGCCCCACTCGGCTTGATTGTCGGGCCGGCCCTGTCTAACACCATATGTCGACATACACACTCACACCAGCACCATACACTAACAAACACATGCTTACAGCATATACACTAACACTGTACACAGACACACATTCACTCTCTCTAACACTATACACATACACACTCAATAACACCATACACTTACTAACTCACAGCTCACTCTCTTTCCTTCCCTTCGCCTTACTTTAACTGGAGAGACCTATTTTCATTGCAGCTTGCGATCTTTGTGTGAGCTGCCATGCTGCTGTCACCCTATTACCATCTTTGTCGCGCAACATTTTTTACCTAAGTCTGACCCAGGCTAGCACCCAAGACTCAACATTAAGTTTACAATACTTGAACTAAAATGTGATGTATTCACATGAAACTCATTAAATGTCTATCTGGATGTGATACATGGAGGAGAGCAAAATGTCGTAGACCAGATGGATTTGTATTCCTTGGTGGGATGTTTATCCCATTCAAGTATATTATATCACGTGGCAGTGATTTTTCCAAAGATACATTGCATTAGCTTCAATAGCAAATGGAAGCAACGCCAACAGCCTCTTTTTAATAATCTGAAGCCATCTGGTCACAGTAATACTAAGCAAATCCAGGATTATACAATGATTACTACATTAATCAACATCATAAACATACATTTGCTTCTATGATTACACTTTAAACATAATCTAAAAGAGCCTTAAGAATGTCTAGTATTGTAGGATCATGGATAGAGTCTAATGTGGTGCTTAATATATGTATATTTAGATTTAATGTTACAATTTACAGTGTAATAAAATGGCAAATATACAAATGCAGTCCTATACGAAGTACAGCATTATACAGACAGAATGTCTTTGACTTGTAGAGCTTAAAGTCTAAGTATGAGTAGTGGGCTGACATACAGAAACAGAATAAAAAAAAACTGAACAAACAGTTTAACAAAACTCATTCAAGGGGCTTACTTAATAGACAGTTATTTGGAGTAAAACCAAAACTGAAATCTAGCACCATCACCCGTAATCATTTTGAAAAGTTAACCTGGATCAACTTTTAAGAGAAACGTAATCCTTTATAAATGCACCTTTCCGTATAAATGTAGCCTTCTGCTCCAAGGTAGGATGGGCCCAGACAGCCTTATTCCTCCATTCTTCAATGACTAATGTCCAATTCTAGTGGATCCAGTCTTCTTACATGGAACATTCATGATTTTTGCCCCCCCCCCATTGAACGGCAACATAATAAGGCTACTTCCTATGATGAGCAATACACTATATTATTCCGCAGGGTCAGTGAATGGTGATAGAATTGGATTTACTCAAAAACTTTGCTTAGGAATAAAAATTTTCAGGAGCTAACCCATTGATGTGCTCTGGACCACATTAACGCAACCTGTGTGATCCTGATATAAGGAATGAATAGCAGATCATTTATAGATTATATACATGTTTTTAAAAGTTCCTTGCTTGAAGCATTATCTTTATTGTGGGTGCTAAACGTGAACACCAGAATAAAATCATATAGCTTAATAGGACATTTTTTTTGCTTTTAATCATATGGTTTAATTTGTAGAATGTATCCTTTTGAGCACTGTATAATGCTTACCAGAAAATGGCTAACGGCAAGTAATAAGACAATAAACTATGAAAATGTTTTGTACAAAGGAGGTTGTGTCTTAAAATTGAATAGCTGTAACTGCTGCAAAAACTCTAGTAAAAATCTCAATTAATGCACCCATTATTTTACCCTCTCAGCTTGTACTGCGTAGGCTGCTTGCTAAGGTATTTTTAAATTCCTTTTAAAGCAAGAAAGACAGCAGGCATTTGACACAGAACACGACTAGTGGGATAAATTGAGGCAAAATCTCTTGTTTCAATGAAAGTAATCTTGTAAAACGGCACATAACGCTGTGCTATTATGCAAGGCTCTTTCTACACTTTGTAGCACGGATATATAAATGTATGCTATCCATGCAAACAGTGAGCTACCTATATGTCACGCAAAGTGGTGGTGGTTTTCCGATGATAAAAAGAGTTATAATACTATTATTGGAGGTTTCTCCCTTAAAAGAAAATTGTCTGAAATTCTGTATTTCTTTTATATATATATATATGTCCTGATGAAAGTCTAATAAACAGACTGAAACGTTGATTATGAAACTGCAGTTTCTGGAGTGCCGGTAACTATTTTTGGATGTTATATATATATATATATATATATATATATATATATATATATATATATATATATATATACCGTATTGGCTTGGATATAGGCCGCCCCCGTATATAGGCCGCACCCTAAAAGTTTGGTGGTTCTTTAAAAAAGCACCAAAAAAACATGCTGCCACTCTGTCTGCCCCCCCCCCGAGATATGCTGCCACTGTCCCCCCCCCGAGATATGCTGCCACTGTCCTCCCCCCCCCGAGATATGCTGCCACTCTGCCCCCCCCCCCCCGACTTACCAGAGGAGACTCCCGGGTGTCTTGCGGGGCCGGCAGGGGACATCTACGCAATACGCGTATACAACTTCCGGTGCCGGCACTCAGCGGATGTGCCGGCACCGGAAGTTGTATACACATATTGCGTAGATGTCCCCCGCCGGCCCCGCAAGACACCCGGGAGTCTGCTCTGGTAAGTCTTGGGGGCAGAGGTAAAACGCATCGTGCGGACGGTCACCGGCTGCGGCGATGCGGGTAAACAACCTCCGCTGCCGGGACATCTGCACGATGTGCTTTAACAATCTCCCTTGCCGGGACTCCCCCCATGGGAATTCCCAGCAAGGGAGATTGTTAAAGCACATCGTGCAGACGTGCCGGCAGCGGAGGCTGTTTACCCGCATTTCCGCAGCCGGTGACCGTCCGCACGATGCGCTTAGACAACCTCCCGTGCCGGCCCCCCCCCCCCCCGTGGAAAGTGCTGCCAGGGGAGGCTGTCTGAGCGTATCGGAGAGTAGGATACGGGTCCCCTGCACCGCTGCGGGGGATCTGTATCCTAACCCCGCTGCCTGCCCGGCGCTAGACCCCGAATATAGGCCGCACCCCCACTTTAAAGGGGGAAAAAAGTGCGGCCTATATTCGAGCCAATACGGTATAATATATATATATATATATATATATATATATATATATATATATATATATATATATAATGTGTGTGTCAAAAGAACACTTACATTTTCAGCATGTATTTTCAATACATTGGATACATAGAATATAAATATGGTTTTGGTTAGTGTATAATTAATACTACATTGTAGCTCTCTGAAATATTTCACATGAAAAGATGGAACCTTCCCCTGAAGTGTAATCTTGATATTTTAGCATTTTTTTTTACATTTTTTAGCATGCTTCCAGTAATGTATACATTACACACAACAAATACCATTAATTTCAACAATACAATGTATATACCAGAGACTCAATGGACATAATAAAAAGGCCTCAGATAAGATTCAAATGGTGCATTTATATCATGTTTGATCTATTTGTTTTCCAAAGCATTTCTGTTACAACACTATGCGACTTACATTAGAGAGATGTATAGTTTAACAGCATTTAAATGTACTGAGTAGTGAGACAAACATGTACGATATTCTATGTTAAAAAAAAAGCAACTGGGGTATTTCCTCAGGCATTAACCTGACAGAGACACGTGATACCTATGTATAAGGTTATTCTGAATATGAAACGAGACCAACGGCCAAGTAAGGAATAAGAGCAGATGAACTAGATGAGCCCAATGTTTTGAAAGCCTTGGCCTATTAACAATACGTTTTACTGATGTTTCCAAATATTAAATTTACTAGAATAAACTGTAAGTAACAGTCTCCGGTTTCAGGGTTCAGGTTTTGAATACATCATTTTAAAATAACGACAGAAAGCCAATGATCAGAGGTGGCTAAAGTGTGGGAGACCAGGATGATATGAGAATATTGTACATTAGTTAGGGAGGAATGCCTACAATGTGGGATGGTTAACAAAGTTAACATACATGTGTGTTGTGTTTTTTCAGGTTATCTGGTGTTTTGTGATGTGTTGAGTTTACTTATGTATGGTAATAGTTGGTGATAGTCTTGCAAAATTTCTAATCTGGCTTCTTGTGTGCGCCTTTTCAGCAGCCTCATTTAGAGAGTGTTTTTGCCATATTTTTGTTGTCCTAGCATTGTGCCAGTTTTCACATGTGTTGGTATTAGACTTTACAAGTAGTTGTGTCAGTTTCACCAGAGTCATAGAACAAAGGGCAGCCACGCCAGCATGGTGGCACTGTCATACTGAATCAGAGCAGTTGTGACACATGATTCCCTAGTTAAAAGTGCTATTTCACCTACTATTTCTGCTGAATGTAATCTTTTTGCAACATTTTCTTTTTTTTGCACTCTAAATGGGTCCAAATCCCTTCTGGAAATAAGTAAAGTAAATAATAAGTCTTACTAGGTTTTTTTTGTTGTTGTTGATAGGAACACTTAATCGTGAAACAAAAGCAGGCACTGATTGTTGTTGTCCTACGAAATCTCTGTGTAGTTTTTGTAAGCTTAATATTTCAGGAGACAGAATAAAATGACTGCTTAATTTCAGTTAACGTTTTGTCAAGTAGAACTGTACCTTTTTTGTGTGCTGTGCAGAATGCAAGCTACCCAACACGTACAGAGATGACACAGCGCTGCAGCCAGTAAAAACAGGGCCAGACTGGCCCACTGGGATACTGGGAAATTTCCCGGTGGGTTGGTCTGTCGGTCCGTGGGCCAGGTGGCCGGCAGACGAACGCTCAAAACAGTCGCTCAAAACAGCCGCTAAGCGACTGCGAGTGGGATTCAAAGCGACAGCCGGACCGCCTCCTCCCGGCGCCTAATGAAGTTAAAGGGGCTGGCGTTCATGCACTGCACACGCCAGCCCCTTTAACTTCATGAATGCCGGCCTCCACCCGCTGCCCTCACCGGACACCAGGGACTCAGAAGCAGTGGAAAGTCGGGGGGTATTGGGGGGCATAAGGCTTTTCTGGAGGCAGAGTGCCCCATGATATGGCTTTTAACTCCCTTTATGCCACTCTGCCTCTATATAAATGCCTTTCAACCCCCTGTATGCCACTATGTCCCATGATATGCCCCTGGCATATAAGAGTATAAGGCATTTCTGGAGGCAGAGTGGCATATAGGAGGGCATAAGGCATATCAGGGAGGCAAAATGGCATATAGGGGGGATATAAGGCATTTCTGGGGGCAGATGTGCATAACTGAGGGGGCAGGTTGGCAAATAAAAGGAAATAAAAACAAAAATATTTTTCTCAATCATAGCTTTTATTAAATATGAAAAAATTGTTTACATGAATTAATAAAGAAATAAAAGTTTCTTACAAGAATATTGTGAAGAATAATGTGATCACTGTTTTGTTCCACTGAATAAAATGGAATACAAATAATGTGATAAAAAGAATGTTTTATAGTGACTTGTATGGCAAATAGTGTGACTCGGGTATGTTTAAGGGGTGCGTGTGGGTATAAGTGCTCGACCGCGAGATAAACTATATGGGGCTGGTCTCCAAATGTTTCCTGGTCTGCTTTTCATTCCCAGTCCGGCACTGAGTAAAAACACAATTATACATTAATTCCTTGAATGGAAGTATGAAGAAATAAGATTAGATTGATTTGCGTGTTACAGGCATTCATTAGTAATAACTATTCTGTTAAATTTAAATAAAATTACAGGCAGCACTGAATTAAGACCTTAACTGAGAGTTCACAGGGTAGACCTTGAGTTTTAGTTTTTTTTTATTCCAGTCTTAGACCATCCCATTTGGTTTCCACATACTCCATTTGACAGAGTTGCTATTATATTATACATTGTCACATAAAATTCCTAGTAGCCACGTTAACATTCTGCTATTACACGGTGGAAACCCTTGATTCAATACATACCGTATTGGCTCGAATATAGGCCGCACTTTTTTCCCCCACTTTAAGTTTTTAAAGTGGGGGTGCGGCCTATATTCGGGGTCTAGCGCCCGACGCCCGGGACATGCAGTCCCGGGCGCCGGGCAGGCAGCGGGGTTTGGATACAGATCCCCCGCAGCGGTGCAGGGGACCTGCATCCTAATCCCCGATACACTCAGACAGCTTCCCCTGCCAGCACTTCCCACGGGGGGGGGTGCCGGCACGGGAGGTTGTCTAAGTGCACGATGCGTTTTACCTCTGCCCCCCCCCGACTTACCGGAGCAGACTCCCGGGTGTCTTGCGGGGCCGGCGGGGGACATCTACGCAATACGCGTATACAACTTCCGGTGCCGGCACATCCAGTGCCGGCACCGGAAGTTATATACGCGTATTGCGTAGATGTCCCCCGCCGGCCCCGCAAGACACCCGGGAGTCTGCTCCGGTATGTGAGGAGGACAGTGGTAGCATATTTCGGGGAGGGAGGACAGTGGCAGCATATCTCGGGCAGGGAGGACAGTGGCGGCATATCTCGGGCAGGGAGGACAGTGGCAGCATATCTCGGGCAGGGAGGACAGTGGCGGCATATCTCGGGCAGGGAGGACAGTGGCAGCATATCTCGGGCAGGGAGGACAGTGGCAGCATATCTCGGGCAGGGAGGACAGTGGCAGCATATCTCGGGCAGGGAGGACAGTGGCAGCATATCTCGGGCAGGGAGGACAGTGGCAGCATATCTCGGGCAGGGAGGACAGTGGCAGCATATCTCGGGCAGGGAGGACAGTGGCAGCATATCTCGGGGAGGGAGGACGACAGTGGCAGCATATCTCGGGGAGGGAGGACAGTGGTAGCATGTTTTTTTGGTGCTTTTTTAAAGAAAAAAACTTTTTTTTTAAAAAAGCACCAAACTTTTAGGGTGCGGCCTATATACGGGGGCGGCCTATATCCGAGCCAATACGGTAATTGGTACAAAAGCTTATCCTACTGTAGTAATGGCAAGTTGTAGCATGGCACACCATGGTTTTCTCTCATGGTTGTCTAAGTGTTATATTTTTTTTCAAAAATTGTCTAATTTTGCTTATTGTGTGTATTATTACTGCCATTACTTCAAAACTGTTAAAAAGTATAAGGTTGATTAAAAAATGATCTTAGCATTAGCATTTTGTGAGCACTAGGTGTCCCTGCAGAGTCTGTGTTTTTTATTATATGAATGTTTCTTAGAATAAAAATATTGTATTTCAGTATATTCTTCATAATGTTATCATGATGACCTTATAAAACTTGTTTATTGTGTTATTTGTAATATAAGTTGTTGACTAATAATGGAAATTCATACAGGCTTTGTAAAAAGTACCAAGGTTGTTGTTATTATTTTTTTAGTATGCCTGTCATTGATGCACTGTTACTTTTATATCACTATAGTAAAAATTGTAATAAGATTCCTACTCCAGAAAAGGATGAGCTGTCATGCCTAGAGTTTAAGCCCCATATACATATGGGTGGTCACTAGTGGGCAAGGCAAAAGGCAGCAATCAAACAGGTAGAGGCAGGTAGCAGGTGTTTTGTTACTAAGAAGCCTATTTTTTGTGGCAAATGGCAAACTGGTGTACAACATGAAATACAATAAAACTTTGCATGATAAAACGCTAATATAATGGAGGACTTGTATTGGTGCTATAGCTAGTACTACCGATAGTGGTGAATTTTAGTTGCTCATTTTCAAAACCTGCCATCATTAATAGTGACCTTCCATTATTTCCAAGGTACTACAGCAGCTGAGACCAATTAACCCCTTCAATCCCAGGGGTTTTTGGTACCTCAAAGCCCAGAGCAATTTTGCCATTTTTGGGGTATGTCGGTTTAGCGATGATTCTCTTTTCCTGTGAATAGTGTACCCATATAAACTATATATTGTTTTTTCAAGGAGAGATAGAGCTTTCGTTTGATACCATAGTTGGATGATTAGCTGAAAATTTAGAATGAGAAATTTTGTAAAAACTAGCGAATTTTAGAAAATTAAACTAATTTTTTTTTACATTTTCCCTCTGAATCCTCACAAAATTAGGTAAAGTGATGGAAAATCCCCTCCAAGTTTATCAATTCAGGTGTCCTGATTTCAGAAATACCTAATTTATATAGATTTTCCAGACTTTCCCAGCACCAGGGAGCATACTATAAGGTGTACAATTTTGTATAATTTTTATGCCTATGGCTTAACGGGTTTGAGGGTTGTGAACGGGGGCAGGAGAGTTATACTGGCTAGATGTTATGCTAGGGCAATGGGAAGTAAGGTTTTTTTAATAATTTTTTTATTATCTTTTTTTATATATATATTTTTTTATTTTAATTTTTTTACATTTTTTTTTATTTTTTATATATTTTTACACAGAAATTGTTAGAGGTACTCCTAGGGACCTCCTGAACATGCCAGTGATGTCACAATGACATCACAGCTCACATTATAATTTTTTTTGTATTATATATATTATTATTTTAATGATTTATTTAATATTATTTTTTAAATGAATTAACTTTTTTTTTTTTCTGCTTTTCTCTTTCAGGACGGGAGGGGGAGTGAGAGAGATGGTTTCTCACTCCCCTCCCCGCGATCCCCCTGCACCGATCACACAGATCACAGCGTCTCTGTGCCTCATCGGAGGGCAGGATATCCCCGCAGGGGATATCCTGTCCTCCGATGACCTTCCGGGTTACGTCAGCAGTGACGTAACCCGGAAGGGAATGCCCGATCGCGCGTTTGCAACTGCGTGATCGCGCGATCGGGCACTTTCAACCGTAACAGCTTACCGGCTTTCATGCCGGAAGCTGTTACGGGAGATCGGGAAGCAGAAAGCCGGCGATGCTGGCTTCTGCTGCCAGGGGGGAGTCCAGGCTGTCAAACGACAGCCTGGTCTCCCGTGCAGCGGCAGGGATGTGCCCCTGATGCTGCACGAAGTGCTGGACGTACCGGGACGTCCATAGGGGTTTCTTTGTGGGCATTTTTTGGACGTCCCGGTACGTCTATAGGGGATTGAAGGGGTTAAGTGGAAAAATAACAATGCTTTTTTAAGTGCTTTCTGCTTCTTGTGATGCTTTTTCTTTCTGTCCTCCCTCTTTAGCAGTTTATTTTGCATTATCGCTTGCTGACACATTTTCTTCTTTATCTTGCTTGTCTGCCATTTTTAATCCTGTTTTTAATGTTTATTCTGCTCCCCCCACATACATACATTCATACACATACACACACCCATATATACACAGATATAAACATATGCACATACATATAAGAAATAGTAAGTGAACCCTTTGGATTTACCAGTATTTATGTAAAAATTTGATATGATCATCACCTAAATTGCAATAATGAACAAACACAATCTGGTTTAACAAATAAGAGTATATTGTTACCTGGAAATAAATAAATAATGTTTGTACCATACCTATGGTGTGGGCAGTTATCTGTTATACTGCACACCCACCTGAACCCACTGGATTGAGGCACACATCAACAGGACCAGATTGCCACCAGGGACTACGGGCTTTTACATGCTGTTTTAAGTGTAAGTATACTTCGACTTTTGCGTTCTCGGCACTTACAACAGTATTACACTATTGGATATCCTTTGTTCCTTTTTGTGTTCCCTGACATACACTCCATGCGAGGATCCTGAGGGCACCTCCGTTATATGTGTTGACCAACACAGTTAAACTGTGAGTGCAAAATCCGTGATATATTGGGCAGATTTTTTATTTATACACCTACACTATATATCTTTTTGTTTGCTTCTACTTTTTTTATATCGAATGGAATACATGAGCGCCCCCTAATGGACCCTTGCTGAATACTTCGACACCCGGAGAGTGTTGTTTAAGGGCTGCAGCTGTGTTTCCATACATACAAAAGGAAAGTTCCTTTTTACCGTTACTTTGATTGAGTCTTTACCCCTGTCTTGGCTGGTTTTCAACCTTTTCACGTTTAACTAATAAGACACAGATTATTGAATTGTTCTTTTTCATATAGAATACATCATTCAAACATTCACAATGCGGGTTGGAAAAAGTATGTAAACCCTTAGGCTAATGACTTCAACAAAAGCTAACTGGAGTTGGCAAACCTGGAGTTGGATCAATGAAACGGGATTTCAGATGCGTGTTAGTTTTTGTGTGTCAAACCAGAGCTAATAGCTCAAACATTTTTGAGTTTGCTATTCTCTAGGAGCATCTGCTGACGTGAAGAATGGCTCACCAAAATTAAATCTACAATCAAGAATTTGTTGATTTGCATATAGCTGGAAAGGGTTACAAAGTAATCTCAAAGAGTTTACATATTCATCAGTCCACAGTTAAAGAAATTGCTAAAGGTTCATTGGAATTGGTTTACACCTCTGTTCATGCATCTACCTTATGCAAAATATTGAACAGACATGGAGTCCATGGGAGGATACCATGGAGAAAATTGCTGCTCTCCAAAAAAAAACATTAACAACACTGCTGCGCGCCTAAAGTTTGCCAAAGAGTATCTTGACACTCCACAATGCTACTGGAAAAAGTGTTTTATGGACTAATAAACTATCGTTGAATTGTTCAGGAAGAACACTATGTATGGTGTAAAAAGGGCACTGGATACCAAAATGAAATCATCCCAACATACCGGAAGGGCTTTATTGAAGTATTGCTGGCGAAGGAGGTTTGACCATTTATTAAATCCAAAGGTTCTCTTATTTTTTGTTCCCACCAGCACTGTGGAAATTTAATGAATATGCTCAATAAAAAAACAGGAATATTCAGCCTGACAATGGTCAACCCCGAAACATAAACAGAACAAGTCTCGCAATTACAACAAAACGAACAAAGTAACAACAGAAAATAAAAGAATCAAACTTAGAATGCTTGACAGCCTGAGTAACCCCAACACACATATTAGCAATAGTAAAGGCAAACCGCCAACCTTTGCTAATTCAAAGGAGAGTCCCATGAAAAACAATAAAACAAAAATAGCCAAGGCCACCATGCCCCTCCAGAGAGGTACAAAATATACAACATATCAATAAAACATGCAATTAATCAATAGCAGTTTCTGTTACCTATATGCAGGGCTGTTATAAGCTGCAGAGTTCTATGGACACAAAAGAAGAGAGAAGAAAAAAAACACATTTAAATGATGCGAAATGTTTTTGGGCACCTTATTTTAATAACGGCCCAGTATGAGCTCCATAATAAAAATAAATATTTAAAAAATGATATTGTTCAATATGTCTATCCTAAGAATAGTTGTTGATAAACATAGCAGTATGCACAAAATTCACAATTTGGTTAAGGATCATAATGTAGATTTACAATTTTTACAGTGATACCATTGTCTTTGCGGCATAAAGTTTTATTATTTAAATGTTAAAAAAGCATCGCTATTGGTGTGATCAGAGTAATGGTTCGAATCTGTGCCAGTAGAGCAATTTTGTGCATTTTTATTCATTTTTGACTGCTTTATGCACATTAATCTTATTCTAATTAGCCATGGTTATTTAATTAGGGAGCATCTAGCTGGTGCAGCGCTCATTAATCTAGCCCAATTTGTTGGCTGCCGTCTGTTGGTAGTGATTGTGCTTCTCTGCTGGGATCTGTCCCATGCTGTGTGCTGCAGCTGTATCATAACCGAAGCGCTGGAGAGTAGGCAGGTTGGACAGTGACTGATAACATGCCCACTTGGTCCAATTTTGAGACATTCTGCAGAAACAGAACATTTACAGTATCTCACAAAAGTGGGTACACCCCTCACATTTTTGTAAATATTTTATTATACCGTATTTGCTCGATTATAATACCCCTCGTCTTATAATCGGGGTCGTCTTATAATCAGACCTTAAATAGGTCTGACTATGAGACGACTAAGATCCAGATCCCCCGCAGCTGCAGGGGACCTGGATCCTCCTGTCTCCCCCCGCCCGCCCCACTTACCGGTACTTCTGAGTCCCCGGTGTGTAGCTGGGGCAGCGTGTAGATGTCTATGCGATTCGCGTAGACAACTTTCGCTGCAGCAGGAAGGAGGTGTGGCTAGCAGCGGGGGTTGTCTGCGTCCATCGCGCAGACCTTCCCCGGCTGTCAGAGATCAGAGTTCCCTGTGCCGGTGCCGCGTGGGATCTACACGCTGCCCCGGCTACATGACAGGGAAGTCAGAAGCACCGGTAAGTTTGGGGGGGCAGGGTAGTGTTAAATGGGGGGCATAAGGCATTTCTGGAGGCAGAGTGCTCTGTGAAATGCCTTTTAACCCCCTTAATGCCACTCTTCCCCATAATATGCCTTTTAACCCTCTAAAAATAGTTTAGATGAATTAACATTTACTGGTAAAACTTTTTTCCTATAGGGCCGTCTTATATTCAGGCTTTTTCTTTTTTTCCTAAATTATTATTCAGATTTGGGGGATCGTCTTATAATCAGGGTCGTCTTATAATCAAGCAAATACGGTATATTTTAATGTGACAACACTAAAGAAATGACACTCTGCTACAATGTATAGTAGTGAGTGTACAGCCTTTATAAGGTTGTAAAATTGCTGTCCCCTCAAATATAACTCAACACACAGCCATTAATGTCTAAACCTTGGCAACAAAAGTGAGTACTCCCTTAAGTAGAAATGTCCAAATCGGGACCAAAGTGTCAATATTTTGTGTGGCCACCATTATTTTCCAGCACTGCCTTAACCCTCTTGGGCATGGAGTTCACCAAAGCTTCCCAGGTTGCCACTGGAGTCCTCTTTTACTCCTCCATGAAGACATCACAGAGCTGGTGGATGTTAGAGACCTTGCGCTCCCCTACCTTCCGTTTGAAGATGCCCCACAGATGCTCAATAGGGTTTAGGTCTGGAGACATGCTTGGCCAGTCCATTACCTTTACCCTCAACTTCTTTAGCAAGGCAGTGGTCGTCTTGGAGGTGTGTTTGGGGTTGTTATCATGTTGAAATAGTGACCTGCGGCACAGTCTCCGAAGGGAGGGGATCATGCTCTGCTTCAATATGTTACAGTACATGTTGGCATTCATCGTTCCTTCAATGAACCGTAGCTCCCCAGTTCCAGCAGCACTCACCCAGACCATGACACTCCCACCACCATGATTGACTGTAGGCAAGACACACTTGTCTTTGTACTCCTCACCTGGTTGCCGCCACACACGCTTGACACCATCTGAACCAAATAAGCTTATCTTGGTCTCATCGGACCACAGGACATGGTTCCAGTAATCCATGTCCTTAGTCTGCTTGTCTTCAGCAAACTATTTGTGGGCTTTCTTGTGCATCATCTTTAGGTAAATCAAATTGCAGACCAATTTGATGCAGTGTGCGGCGTATATGGTCTGAGCACTGACAGGCTGACACCCCCCCCACGCTTTCAACCTCTGCAGCAATGCTGGCAGCACTCATACATCTATTTCCCAAAGACAACCTCTGGATATGACCATGATGAGGCCTGTTCTGAGTGGAACCTGTCCTGTGAAACCGCTGTATGGTCTTGCCCACTGTGCCGCAGCTCAGTTTCAGGGTCTTGGCAATCTTCTTATAGCCTAGGCCATCTTTATGTAGAGCAACAATTCTTTTTTTCAGATCCTCAGAGAGTTCTTTGCCATGAGGTGCCATGTTGAGAGAGTGTGAGAGCCATAACACCAAATTTAACACACCTGCTCCCCATTCACACCTGAGACCTTGTAACACTAACTAGTCACATGACACTGGGGAGGGGAATGGCTACTTGGGCCCAATTTGGACATTTCCACTTAGGGATGTACTCACTTTTGTTGCCAAGGTTTAGACATTAACGGCTGTGTGTTGAGTTATTTTGAAGGGACAGCAGATGTACACTATTATACAGGCTGTACACTCACTACTACATTGTAGCAGAGTGTCATTTCTTCAGTGTTGTCACATGAAATCTTTACAAAAATGTGAGGGGTGTACTCGCTTTTGTGAGATACCGTATATTTACTGCATTTACTGATGAACAAATGCAACTTTAATTGTTATAAGATGCTTATTAAATTCACTTTCTGTCCAGCACCATCTAAATTAAAATGAATGTATATGTACGTTTATATATACATGTCTTGTGTAGCTCTGCATTTTGCTGTCAGTGATATTTACTGTAAGCAAAGCTTAGTGTGCAAATAGTCTAAGTTTATTCTGACTTTAATAATACATTGTAAAAGATGTACAGGCTGGGGAATTCTAATCACCCTGCCATTCTCTTACCTGGGCCCATCTGTCACTGTTTCTTTCATTGGCAAAAGAGAAATGGTTTAAATTGCTGTTTATGTTGCTATGACATTGATGGATTTAGGTCACTTTCAAGTGATATTTATAAAATAGAGAGAATAGTAGCAATTTTCTTTCTAGTAGCACCACGATAACATGGCAGCTGCTTAATTGAGAGACAGGTTCATTGTGTGAGAAACTGTAATCAATAGGTGGTAGTATCATATGCCATCGAGTAATTTCCAGCTAGGTAAATCTGGCCATTATTAGCACAAAAGGCCCAGCACCAGCAATTGGGGGAGGGAGTGTTTTTTTCCTGTTTTGCGGTTTCACTCACCATGTTATTTTCTCAGATTAAAGCAATGCTTGCTGCTAGTTAGCCTTTAAAAGGCTAGAGATGGACATTGTAGTTGGTTACAAATTAATTTGTATTAACTAATATTTTCAAAGATGGAGAAAGTCCCCAAACAATTTAGACAAGGGGAATGAGAAACCATAATCAGCTTTCAGTTGTGTACCATTTGCACAATACTATATGTATCTATCTATTTAGATATATAAACTAACCATGAGACGCCTTTTGCATGTGCTATAATATTGCTCTACTCATGTTTATTAATTTGTTATTAATCACGAAAGATGGAAAAACAAATTCAGGTTTGTCATCGAGGTCTGCTTCTGTTAGGACAGGTAAGTTGTCACTTTTAAGACAAATATCACCAAAACACACTCCGTTTAAGAAACTGTGTGAATTAACAAATTTGTGTATATTTGGTGTGTGTATATTATGTAGTGTAATATCAGATGAAATACCACCAAAGGCAAGCACTATAAACCTAAAATAAAATCTTAAAAACATAAACATCACATTAAATAAAGTTTCTATGAATCCAATAACAGCAATTAAAATATCTGGTGAAAAGTAGTAGGCAGTGCCTTCATTATCTAAAAAACCTGCAGAGAGCAACAGTAATCTATAACACCTCTCATAATGTAACAACAAAACATGTATAATGAAACATAATGGAGCAAAACAAAGCACAGTGATTGTAGCAGCCTCCCCTGCCATATTTGTTGGGCATTTGGACGAGGTTCTTCCTCTTACGGAGGTGGAAGTGGTTGGGGAGTAGGCATGGCCAAATGCTGCTTTTTCTGCCCAGAGAAAGAGGAAAGTGAACTGGAGACCCGGGGAAGAATTTACTTATGGCACCCATGCGCTTTGCCCCAGGACTCAAAGTTCCGAGGTATGATAGGATATTGGCCTAACTGGGCATCCCCGTAGCCTCAGGTTTATTGGGTGGCAGGATCCATGTTTATCTAGACAGCCTGTTTAACCCCTTGATGACAATTGCCGGTCCGGGCACGTCACGGAAATTCATGTCGATAACGACAAATGACGTGCCAGGACCGGCACCTCATTAAACGGGTGCAGAAAGCGATCTATTTTCGCTTTCTGCACCGAAACGGCGTTGCTGTAATGCCTCGACCTCGAGGCATTCAGCAACGCCATTATCGGCACAAAGGGGCCATCTCTGGCCCCTCCCCGGGGCGTCAACATCCGCCATACTTTGTATGGCGGCGGACGCCCGTTTTAAAAGCGTTTAGGAGGCGATCAACGATTGCCTCCTAAACTTAAATGGTGTCGCTGGAATGCCTCGATCAGGAGGCATCCAGCGACACCAAACACTTACCTTTGGATGGGCTGTGACCGCTCCGGAGAGCGGTCACAGCCGCAGCTGCCGGTGATCTTCGCCATCTGCAAGAAAATTCAATAAAGAAACAAAGTCTAAAAAGTTCGCTAGACGGTCTCCAGACCCTCTAGAGAACTCTGGCTCCACTTGCAGGTTGAATATAGGTACTGCATTCAACCATGCAAGTCAATGGAGCTCAGCTTTCTAATCACAGTGTGATTAGAAAAAATAAATTAAAAATAAAATAAAATTAATAATAATTAGAAAAAAAATAGTAAAAAAACAGTAAAATGTAAAAATAATTTCCCACTGATGTCACTATCAGGGGAACCTTCAAGTTGAAAAAAAATGTTAAAAAAATAAAAAAAAAAAGGCAAAAAAAAAAAATATATATATAAAAAATATATTTTTGTGAGCAAGTCCTAAAATTAGCATATTAACTTAAAACAATTCTCGCATGGAAAGAGTTAAAATACTGGCATATTAAATGCCCATGGGGTGTCTACTTTTAAAAAATGGATGATTTGATGGGGTAAATTGAATTGGCCGGGTTCAACAAGGTCCCAATTAAGACGGGGGGAAGGATGGCCACACATCTAATTTCCAATTAGAAAAATGCACACGTACCAAATGTGGCCTTTTAGTTCCCCCCAAAAATGACAAACCCATGCATGTGGGGTATCACTGTACTCAGGAGATGTTGCTGAACACATATTGGGGTGTCGTGTGACAGCGGCATATACCAGGAGCTGTAAATTCATACATAAAGTAGGTGTGTGTGGGAAAAATACACACACAAAAATACTACTGCAAACTTTAAAAAAATGCTGGTGGTAAAATGTGTGCATGCAAAGAGTTAAAATACCAGCATTTAAAATACCCTGGGGTGTCTAGTTTTCAAAAATATATGGTTTTGTTGGGCATACTGAAATGGCCCGGCTCAAAGATGTACCAAATAGGGCACGGGCAGTGGATCCCCAAATGCCAAAGTTCAACATTGAAAAATGTGCATGCCCCAAATGTGGCTCTTTTGCCCCCGAACAGCCAGGCAAAATCATTCATGTGGGGTATCACTGCGCTCAGGAGATGTTGCTGAACACATATTGGGGTGTTTTGTGATAGTGACATATACGAGAACTTTTTAATTCATACCTGAAGTAAAATGTGTGTGACAAAACAAATGGAAAAAAATGACTATCACAAAGTTTGACAAAGACTGGTGGTAGATATGGTGCATGGAAAGAGTTAAAATACTAGCATTTGAAATACCCTGGGGTGTCTAGTTTTCAAAAATATATAGCTTTATTGGGCACACTGAAATGGCCCGGCTCAAAGATGTACCAAATAGGGCATGGGCAGTGGATCCCCAAATGCCAAAGTGCAACATTGAAAAATGTGCATGCCCCAAATGTGGCCCTTTTGCCCCCAAACAGCCAGGCAAAATCATTCATGTGAGGTATCGCTGTACTCAGGAGATGTTGCTAAACACATATTGGGGTGTTTTTTGATAGTGACATATACCAGAACCTGTTTATTTATACCTAAAGTAAAATGTGTGTGAAAAAACAAATGCAAAAAAATTACTACCATAAAGTTTGACAAAGGCTGATGGTAGAATAAGTGCTTGGAAAGGGTTAAAATACCAGCATTTGGAATACCCTGGGCTGTCTAGTTTTCAAAAATATATGACTTGATGGGGTAAATTGCATTGGCCGGCTTCAAAGATACCCGAAATGGCACATGGGGGAAGAATTACCAGATTTGGAAAAAATGGCTTTGAAATAGCAAAACGGTACCTGTACTTATTGCTCCATAACGTGCAGAAAAAAGCAAAAAAACATAAAAACATTGGGTATTTCTAAACTCAGGACAAATAGTAGAATCTATTTAGCAGGTTTTTTTATTACCTTTTATAGATGAGTAAAAGATTTTTCAACTAAAAGTTAGAAACAGTCATTTTTTTCTAAATTTTTCACCATATTTTATACTTTTTTTAATAGTAAATAATACGATACAATCAAAACAATGTCATCTAAAGAAAGCCCTTCTTGTCCTGAAAAAAACAATATCTAATGTGTGTGGGTTCAGTAAACGGGAAAGAAGAAAATTACAGCTAAACACGAGCAGCGCAGAAATGTTAAAACGGCCATTGTCACGAAGGGTACAAAAAGTAAAATCAGCCTTTGTCACGAAGGGGTTAAACACCTGGCCCTAGTTGCTCAGTTGTGTTATTACTTTCACTGCAACCCAGATTACCTCTGGGCTTTTAAACTTCATTCCCTGCATCTAGACTTTAGGTAGCCTTTTTACTTCATGTAACTGGTTGCTGCTGAGCCTAGCTTCCCCATCCTGACTCAACCCCCCCTCCGAGACTGACATTACAGCACCTCATGCGCAAAGTGCAATGGTAGTCATTCCTTGCCAAGTCTCCCTACAGGTCCCTGTCTACCTTCAAGTATGCTCCTGTCTGCCAGCCCTACATCATAACCATGGTCGGCATCTTCCATTATCCAGCGCAATAATGTATGATTTATAGTTAGGATGGAAGATCCATGGGTGTTCATTTGTATAATTGAAACAGACTTCAGCTATATGCTGTAATTAAATGTACTAATGAATTATTCTTATTTTGTAAATAATTTTGAAGTGTTCAATATATTCAAAATGTGTGGATTAATTAGGATTTGAAAAGCTCAAGTGAGTGTGAGGGGAAAATATGTAAAACTGTAGCAATTAGAGGGGTCATAGGTCTGTGGGGACCATCTTCCTCAATAATACTACCGTTTCAGCCATTATCGTTACAGAACGAAGACTTTATTTGGTCTTCTATTGGATCCAGTTTTGAATAATCACTGAATAGTCCCTGGACCCACGATGGGGTGATATTCAGGCAAGATATTGCCAATTGGGGGATATTCAGGTCTCTTTTAATAGGTTTCTTTATAAGTGGAAATCTGTGTACACATTGTTTTGTTAGTACATGCTCAGAGAAAGCATTCTGTGTCATCAATGCGGTCTATCCAGGCATGGTCTGTTCTATGTACAACCCACACACTGTCCTTAGTTTTAGAATAAATGATTCCTTTTCTAACAATGCCAACCTCCTACCTAAGCACTGTGTATGCCAATGGTCATTTATATTCATTACTTTCCTTCTGCGGTGTCTAATTGATTAACATTGGCAAATTTTCCTGTTATGCAGGTTTTAGTATGCCTAGCAGTAATCTTCCATTGCAGTATTGCAATACTCATTAGCCACATATTTATTTTGTTATATCTTGCATGAGAAAAATATCACTTATTGGCATTTAGTTCCATCTGCGTTACAAAGAAAATAATAGCAGATGAGGCATAGTTCAATTGATTTAATTAAATAGCCAGTATGTTTGTTTTTTCTTTATAATATATTTTGTGCATAGTCAATGGGATTATGCTTCCAGCTTTTTTCCTGCTATTGCGGAGGTTCTACTGGGTTAACCCCTCTGTGTATCTCTGTATGTATAGGGTAAGGGAATCATTAGAGCCAGTCAGGAGATGTTCTCCAAAGATGACCAGTGCCATGGGTTGACTAGTTAGTAAGACACCAGTACTTACAAAAATATAAGTACATTAATAGTGTTGGTCCTCTTGTGCTTTTACAGGCATAGTAGGATTCAAATATGGGATATAGCTGTACCCATATTCACACTGTGCTACAACTTATATTTGGTATCAAAACAACCACCATGGCTACTTCCTACCAATTGAAGTACAACTGTTTTTACATTTGCATACGTGTTATTCTTGAAGCTGCTGTGTAGCACATTACCAGCATCAGAAGTTTCTTCGCTTTGGAAAACTCCTGCAATCAGTCTTAGCTATTAACATATATTCTTTGGATCAGGATGGATTTAGTTATAACGTACCAGTTTTCTGGAATACTTGTTTGTCTTCAGGGTCATTCTGTGAGCAGAAAGAAGCATTTGGCCTCAGCCTAATCTTAACCCCTTAATGACAAAACCCGTACATGTACGGGCTCAAAATGCATTGTTTTCAATGGGTTTAGGGACTGCCCATTGTCCTTAAGGGGTTTTAATGGTTTTGGGTATTGACTAGAAATTTGGTTTGTAAACTAAATGTTGGGAGTTCAGCTACATATGTAGGTGTGTGTTTCCTACAGGGACTTTGGGCCTATGGAAGCAGGGCAGAACAGTCTGGTGGACGTGCAGTTTAGTTAAGAATCATTTAGCAGATCCCAGAGTCAGATAAAAGCCCAAAGTGACAGGGGCCTGTCAAAGCTAAGAAAGTACAGCCAATAATCACAAATCTGAAGGCTAGGTGTGGAGGTTGGAGAGAGTTTGTACCAGAAATTAGAAGCAAAGTCAGACACAGAGTGACTCCAGTGTGGAAAGCTGAAGAACAGCTAAAAAGGATCTAGACGGATGATGAGGTCCAAAAGTCAAAGCAAAAGGTCAAGTTTACAGAGTCAAATAGGTTGGGGCAGAATAGGGGGCAGCCAAGGGGCAATGATGAGGTCATGTGCTGGGATAGATCCAGGTAATAGATGTGAAGTTGTAGCAGGCTACAACAAAACAGCAGAGCACCCTGAGAAAGGTGACATTTTTAAACAGCCCCATGCAGACTTGACCTCTTTAAGAGCTGCATCTTGCTGTCCTCTAAAGTAGAGATGGGTAATCCTCTGAAATGTTCTGGCAGAGGGTCCACTCCGCTACCTGCAGAAGTAGGTCTAGCTCTACCTAGGGACATAAACATCCCAGAGAAGAATACAGCATTGGGTGCGCTGTTCTGTCAGTAAGAACAGGGAGGAGGGAGTTATTATTTCCGATGACTTAAAGGTAAGCAGACAATGCAATAAAGCATTGGAAAAAGCAGGGTTGTATAGTGTGAGGCATTAGTAGCAGGAAGAGGGAGATGGTTCTGTCACATAACAGTTCTCTGGCCAGGCCTCACCTAGAGTATTGTGTACAGTCCTGGAGACCCCATCTCCAGAAGGATATTGACACATTGGAGGAAGTTCCGAGAAAGTAATTATTATACATATTATACATTATTAGTAAATGATAAAGGAAAGGATCTTAATATGTTTAGCTTAGGATAAAGAAGATACATGTGCTATGTAATAATAACAAAGTACAGGAGGGAAGTTTATTTGAAAGAAGAGAAATGCTAGATCAAGAGATCATAATCTAAAACTAGAGGGTCAGATGCTTGGATTTAATGTAAGGACTGTCTACTTTACATAGAGTTGTAGATAAAAGTGGTGGAGGCTAAAATATTGAGTGAATTTAAACATGCATGAAATAGTCATAAAGCCAATCTGACTATGGGATCAGACCTAGGACTGATTGGGGTTTGAGTCCTTACATCAGGAAAAATGGGGAGACTAGATAGGAAACATAAATTGTCCATAAATTCTATGTTCAACTAGGAAACTAAAATAATATTTTCTCCTGTTAATGGATTGAACAATTATTTTACTTTAAATTGTACCATCAACAATTTTTTATTTTTTATATTTTTCAACCATTTGATTAAGTGCAATATGTCATCTTCAAACAATTTTTTAAGTCTAAGAAATCAAGCCATTGTTTTTAGAGTGGAAGAAACCAATGAATAAATTAAACTGATGTGGGAAAAAGCAATTACAGAATATTTCCAGGAATAAAAAGCTTGAGCTGTAGTTTTCCTTATTTAATGCACTTCAGTTTATTGAATTCAAGTCTACTGAGCGATATGCTTTTAGTTTCTCATATGCACAATGACAATTAAAGGAGAGATCTCCCCAAGCTTCCATCTGGGTGTTCTGTCACTCTCTTCATCAGTCACTTTGGCTGTAATGATGTTTAGAACAGGCGCAAAGACATGAATGTTAACAATTAGAACATCTCCACTGAAACTTGGTAGCAATTAACTGTTTAAAATGCATAGCCTGCTAAAAGTGGTTCACATTATTAATGAAAACTATCGCTTGTCACTGCTGTATTGATTTATGACACCCCGCACAATACTAGTGATAAATATACCAGTTCACATTTGCTTTTAGTAATCAAACTGGTAAGTTTGCCATAAACTCCCCGAATAGCAAGAATTACTGGCTTTGCTTCTGTGAAACCAAATGTTTTTAAGGCTGAAGTTCGCATTGACAGGTTAGTAGACTGGCTCCCCACCGCCCCCCAGAAACTCTTAAGCAAAGTTTTCAGCAAAACTTAATTTTTATTAAAAAGGTAATACTACTTTAAAAGATTTGCCTGAATTTCTAAATGTGTGTTTAAGGGATAAGGGACATTTTTAGTGCGCACAAGACATGAGGAAACTGTAAATGTGAATGAAAAAATCAATACAATTATGGAGATCGGCAATTTTGAGTACTCAAATTCATTATTTGAATTAGTTTCCGGGAAAGAAGGCATTCTATTTGTCCTCTCTCTCTCTCTCTCTCTCTCTCTCTCTCTCTCTCTCTCTCTCCAAACAGTTTAGGACCTAATTGCTTTGATGTAATAATGTAACAATCTATTACTATATTTGCACCTTTTGTTACACAATACCCAGGCATAGTACCTGAGATATAAGTCTGAATGTTTCAGGCCGCTGACAAATAGTATGATCTTGCAATCAGTTTTGGAAATTGTTCAGTGCTCCCTGTGGTTCTGTATGGGGAAATTTGCAATTAATTTTTATTTAATTTATATTATAAAGCTAAAGTAAAAGGGCAAAACTGATTTTTCAAATAACTAAAACTGAGTTAAAATTATTGCCACTAGAATACAGGGAGTCCAAGCCTAATAGGCATCTGACTGGTTCAATACACTGTAAATGCCTAATCTCGTCTAGATGCATTCAAATTATTAAAATAGTACCTTCCAATTTCAGTAATTAAATAATAGCAGCGGCTAACATATTCCAGATACATTTTTCATATTATCCAGCCCAATGATTACATGATGCCTGTATAATTACTTTTCAATAGACAATGAAATGTTTACACAAATTGTACAAATATGTCTATTAACCTCTTTGGTGCCTAGTATATATATGATAAGTTGTAGGTAAAGTGGAACCAGATACTAGCCATGTGTCTCATATAATAAGGGTGATCGAGTTGTAACCATCAAAAGCAGGTGCACCAAAAAAAGAATTGACGTACATGTGGAAATGTGTATTTTCTACCTATATTTTGTTTCTTTAGCATCATTTATTACATAGAGCAGCTTTACATGTGTGACTACGCTGCAGAATATATAATACTATTATATGCAAACTACAGTCTGTGGAGGGTGGAGGCTTTTAAGAAAATTATTTAATTTTCATTACTTTTACTCTTTGGTTTGGCTTACATAGGAAAATAATGGATTAAAATTATATGATGTGATTGGATATACACTCAGCCCTAATAGTATGAATAGGTTTCTTTTTTTTTTTTTTTTTTACTGCAAAAAGCTGATATATATCAACTCTGACAAAATAAGCAATTTGGATTATGACATAGTTTTGTTCAGAATGCACAAAATCTAGGTTTTAGATAACCATTGCTTACAGGTAAATTTGTAAACAAAAACAGCACAGACATCATCTTCAAAATTGTGTTTGGGAAATGAGTCTTCATTTACAAATTTTGTTATTAGTTTTCGAGCCATCTGGTTCCTGAAGCTCATTTTGAATTTATTTAATGGTGAAACCTCATTTCACATTATATCTATATCTTGTGCAACTGCTAATGTTTTTGTTATGTTATCTCTTGAGAATTCAGTATTGCTACAAGCTGTTCAAATAAAAAAAATCCAGGTATACTGAAATAACATTATCAATAGTAACATATTTTTACAGTTTCCTTGACACCATATTCTTGTATTGTAATATTTATTTCCCTTTTTCCGCTAAAGTTTCCATATTAGCAATTTAAAAGTAATGTTCTATTCACATGGAAATTACCTTGGTATAGTCTAAAAACATACACATTGTTCAATATATCTTTATGTTATTAATATGGTGAAGTGAATAAATAATGTGATGAGAGAACAACCACCGCAGCATTATTTGAATTACTATTGTTATGTAGATCAGTAAATATTAAGTGAAATCAAAATGTCAGGAACAATGGCGGTTTTTAATGTATTAAGCCCAAGCAGGGCCGAGCCTAGGATCACTGACACCTGGGTGCAATCTCTTTTTTTTGGCTCCCCATGTGGGTGTTGTCATATTAATAACTTCTCCCCTTAATAAACATAACATTTCTAACCACACCCATCTTCTGTGACAGCCACTCCACATCTTTGGGCCCCTGTCTTTATCAAGTAACATGTCACCACCCCCACAGTGCCACATTTGCCCTTGAACAACTTGTCCGTGCCTTCTTTTCCCCAAAACAACCTGTCACCACCATCTTCATCCCCAAACTTGTCACCGTCATTTGTCCTCAGTTATTCAATGCCATCTTTGTCCCCAAACAGCTTGTCAGTACCATCTGTGTCTCCAAACAGCTTGTCAGTTCATCTTTGAGCCCCTAACAGCTAGTCTGAGCCACATGTGTGCCCAAACAGCTTGTCAGTGCCATCTTTGTTCTCAAGCAGCTTGTTGATGCCGTCTTTGTTCTAAAACAGCTTGTTGGTACAGTCTTTTGTGCCCAAACACCTTATCATTGCAATGTTTACCTTCAAACACCCTGTGGGTGCCATCTTTAACAATAAGTGAAAAAAATGTTTTGCGCAAGAAAGTATACTTATCTTAGTAGATTACGAAAGACTCATCATGAATTTATTTATACCTACTGTGGATGCAAATTTTATAAGAGGGGGGAAAAACATCAAGACTAATTCTTTTTGCAGGCCAGAGGTACCAAGTTCGCTGAATTATACATCTATTCCAAACAGCACTGGAACGCAACATCTGTTTTTATATGGAGCAGTGACACTAATTATCTAGATTCTTTTTTAACCTACCTATATATAATGGTTGGGGAATTAGCCTTACAGACAATTATAGTATTACAAATGTCACCTATTAAAATATATATATATATATATATATATATATGTGTGTGTGTGTGTATATGTGCAAAGATAGAAAGAAAAAAAACACCAATAGATAACTATTGTGGAAATAAAAGAACTAGATATAAATCAACCACTAAAATATAAACCTATTAAACAAAATGTTAATAAAGAAAAAGAATGATAATGCCTTAGACTATGATGGAAGTACATTGTTAGAAAATATTGAATAAAAAAACCAAGGATAATCTTTAATGGAGTCCTGAATCACTATATTGTCACACTTAGTGCCATTTTTGGGCCCAGACAGCTTGTTAGTGACATATTTGCCCCCCCCACCCCAAACAGTATTCCACTAAATGTGTCAATGACATCTGGTGCTCACATTTTAAAGAAGGCACAAGGCGTTCAGGCGTAGAACAGAGCATTGTGCCCCCTATAGAAAAAAACCCAGAAAATAATATTAGCACTACAGAGAATTAAAAATAGTGATTTATTTACATGTTGTGCATGTTCAGGGGTGATAGTATAGTCCTCACCAGCATACAGTTAGCCTGGCATAGATATGTTACAGTGCAGCTTATCTTGAGCATAAGTACATAGTGAACCTGACATATGTTACTGCGTAAATCCCGTTACTATATATTGAGCCAGACACTGGTGGTTGCACTGCATAACTCCCCTCATTATATTTTAAGTCAGACAATGTAGTAGAGCATAACTCCCATCATTATATAATAAGCCAGACAATGACGATCGCACATCTTACCTGGAGTATCTTGCACACTGGGTGGATCTTATATTGTACATACTTACACACTCACACATACACACTAACACACACTGACACCTTCATGCTCACACACACTTATACACACACATCCATGCGTACACACTCATGCTCACACTTAAACATACACACTAATAAGCATACACACACACCAATGCTTATATATACACCTGTATACTCAGACACTTACACATACACTCCCATGCTCACACACACTTACACACCCATGCTCACACATGCTTAAACATGCACATCCAGGCTCACACACTTACAAATACAAGCTCACACACTTTCACATGTACATCCAGTATCAAAACACTGGCACTCCTTCAAAGAGTCAATCAGATGATAAAAATGTTACAATTGATCTTTTATTCTGGTCTGCAGTTCCATAGTAAAAAAAAATGTATATCAAATACAAAATAATAGAACCAGTGAATATCACAGGAAAGAAAACTTAACGTGTTTTGCACCAGAAAATGCTTTATCATCCATGCCCACACACAAACATTTACTCATTCATGCTCACACGCTTACACATACATACCATGCTCACACATACGCACCCATGTTTACACATACACCAACATGCTCACACACACTTGTACATACACATCCATGCTCACACACACTTGCACATCCATGCTCACACATTTACCCATATACATCCATGCTCACACACACTTATACATACACAGACATGTTCACGCAAACATTTGCACATTCATGCACACACACATGCACATTCATGCGCACACGTTTACCCATACATATTCATGCTGTTTTCCCTCTGAAAATGTTGCCAGTTCAGGATTCATCTGACAGTTAATCAAAAACAATTATCATTGTGCGTCCATGCCATCTATGTGATACCTAAATGTCACTTTGCAACTTATCTGGGCTGTGCGATCTAAGCGTTATGCAGAAGTCTGGTGAAAGAAACTAGCATAACGGGACTGTGCTGTTATTTTTTTAGACCCATTTATTAAACTGGTGTCATCAGCTAACTGTCTGTGCATGTGCTGGATATGCATGTGCCCTATCAGTGTTATGATATGTGACTGAAAACAGTCACATTTTGTCCTTGAATGTTACCATAGAGAAGACCTTGCTTCATAATTGGTTTTGTGAATATTCCAAAGATAGATGTTTAAATAAGACAGTCGCTTAATTTTGTTTGTTTTTTCTCCCCAAAGTAATTTTAATGAAGGATATGAAAACTAGTGCTTTGGGTATGTTGTCATTCTAACTATAACATTGCCTTTCATATGGAAATGTATCTTTATAATGTTTTTATTTTCTCTACAGCAAGTTCATTATAACCGAATATATGGGAATCAGAAATGAAAGTTTCATGAAAGTAGCTGCAGTAGGAACATGGATGGGAGACTTTGTAACAGCATGGATGGTGAGAAATTTCAATATTCTGTCTTTCTACATATTGTTTTTATCTTTTGGGCTTTATTATGATGAAAGTTATGTTTCTTCTTGGGTATGCACAGAAATGTAAATGTCAAATGCATTTTATTATTAATAATCAAGTTTAAGTATGTAATGTTGTATGTGAGTAAAGTGGAAACACAATGGAAGGAAGAAAAGCACACCAAGCTCTCTATACCATGATATTATATAATAAACCTATTTGAATCACACTTTACAGGGTCATGAATAAGTTTATAAGCCTGTTTAGTAGACAAACCACTAATGCTCATTACACAAATCTATAAGGGGGTGATAGTTTTCTACTACAATACTACAATATGCTAGTAGCATAATCAAGTCTATAAGTAAGTATGACACATTTTACAAATGGTAGCTATTCTAGCTAATAAATAAATTGACTATAGCATATAACCTTTCACACAGGAATCACAAATGACTGAAAGATCAATATATGCTGGTTTATCAGGCAAATTTTTACTATAGTTCAACAAATATATTTTACTGATTTTTCAGCGCGAGGGTAGGACTTCTTTAACCAATGACACAGAAAAAAAGTTGAATACCAAAGAGAGTTTTAAATCCATGGTTTAATGTATATGTGATGGAGTGGAAAGCCGTTAAGAAACCATCAGTGTGTCCGCCTCTAAACTCTTTGCCATGACACAAAGTATGTATATTAGATAGGATTCTGTAAGTGCGTCAACCTTTGTCTAGCTGCTGGGCATATTTACGTACCAGATGCCCTAGCCCAAACTAAGCGTTCCAGCAAGATAAAAAAGCATTAATGATATAGAGCATGAGAGATGAAAAGATGGGTTACCACCAAAAGATGGGGTATAACCCCAAATATTTCAACTGTCTTTGGCATGGGGTTTCTTACAGAAAACAATACATGGATATAAGTTGAGATAACAAAGTTAAAAGGATTCTCAAATGTTTTTGGTTCATCTGAACTCTCTAAATTGGGACACAAGCCAGGATTTCACTGGGTTAAAAATCATTTACAGCAGGTATTGAGTTAGAAAAGGTATCTGTGCCAGATGGCCCTAACATGCTGTCAGGTTCTAGGTTTAATTTCTGCCATTTAGTTATAGATTATCAAAGGGTCCAAGGTACAGTCAGAATGCAGATGGAGTCAGGCTTCTGGCATTTAACCTTGGCTCAGACTTCAACTGGTCCCTATTTCCTTTTTGAATGTAGAGGCAGTATATATTATGTTGGCAATTGAGGTGCAGTTACTGTAATTAAAGAAAAAATCAGCACAGGGAGTTTGTTTCAAATGGAAAGGAACATGCCACATGTTGCTACGGCATAATTAATTGCTTGTTAGAATGCTAAAACAGTACTTTTCCGCTGTAAATACATTTGTTTTTCTTGAATTAAATTCACATTTAATGTTTTCTACCACAAATTTGTTTTCATACAATTCTAGTTTAGAAGAGTTGTTTGAGTGAAGAGCATTACCTGAATTTCTTTAACATTATTTATTGTAATTGTTTTTTTAAGACACTTTACTGTCAAGGATATGAAGACTTTAGCAAGCAAAGTAACAATAACAATAAAGTAGATTGAGTTCTCCGCTGCTTTACCAATACGTCGCATTACATTTTTAAATTAAAGATTGAAGTTATAGATATTTTATTAAACTGGCTGTACAGGTATTATTTATTTGTAATTAGCTTTTGTAATGAGCACTGCTGTGGCATTCTCTATTGGCTGTGATAGAGATAATAATATATGTCGATGTTGCTCTAGTTTAAATGTAAGTAGTAAATATGTGAGTCTTCCCACAACCGGATACTAGCATTCACTTGACCTTTACCGTACAGATGCATTATGTGTTTTCCCCCTTCTTTTTCTGAATTTCATTATCTTTAAGTGATGTAGTGGGTAAAGTGAATTATTTAATCATTTTGAAGAGGACATAAAGGGCAAGTTTTTTTTGTGTATTGCAGATGAAATTTGTATTAGTTTATCTAAAATGAACATTTTTACAGAATGTAAATTATCTAGGTGTTTTGAATTAACCTTTTAGTCTTCTGTAGTGACCTGAAGCAAGTGTGAAAGACAAGTTTCAAAGTGAAGAGAGTACAAACTTTTTATTTTCAAATTATTAAGTGTTTACATTGATTTATAATACCTGTCACGCAGACAAGGGTATTGAGCAGACTTCTCTGACAACATATAATTGCCTTGACACAGTAATGGTAGTTACGGATTTCCAGACAGCATGTGCTTGGAGTGTGAATGATGTATTTACCCTCTTGCCAAGTAATCTTGGAGTATTTTAATAACATTTCTTTAAAAAAAAAAAATCATATGTGCCTATGTGAACCAGGATATCATAATCAATGCATAAGCACAGAGACCTGTCAAGGACACATACATCTATTACCAGAAGGTGTTCTGGGTTCTAACCCTTCAACAAATGTATTTATTATTCTTCTGGTAGTCTTAAAACTGCCAAGAAATCTTAGAGTGTGTATATAATTTTTCAGCTGAAAACAACATTTTTGGGGTATATATATATATATATATATATATATATATATATATATATATATACCGTATTGGCTCGAATGTAGGCCGCACTTTTTCCCCCCACTTTAAGTCTTTAAAGTGGGGGTGCGGCCTATATTCGGGGTCCAGCGCCCGACGCCCAGGACATGCAGTCCCGGGCGCCGGGCAGGGTTAGGATACAGATCCCCCGCAGCGGTGCAGGGGACCTGCATCCTACTCCCCGATACGCTCAGACAGCCTCCCCTGCCAGCACTTTCCATACGCGTACACAACTTCCGGTGCTGGCACATCAGCTGAGTGCCGGCACCGGAAGTTGTGTACGCGTATTGCGTAGATGTCCCCCGCCAGCCCTGCAAGACACCCGGGAGTCTCGTCTGGTAAGTCGGGGGGGGGGCAGAGTGGCAGCATATCTCGGGGGGGGGAGGGGGACAGTGGCAGCATATCTCGGGGGGGGAGGAGGACAGTGGCAGCATATCTCGAGGGGGGAGGAGGACAGTGGCAGCATATCTCAGGGGGGGGGAGACAGAGTGGCAGCATGTTTTTTTGGTGCTTTTTTAAAGAAAAAAACTTTTTCTTTAAAAAATCACCAAACTTTTAGGGTGCGGCCTATATACGGGGGCGGCCTATATCCGAGCCAATACGGTATATATAAACAGAATCATATTTTGTGGTTGACTGTTGCTGAGTGGAAAAAAAGGTTTGTTGATATGTACTTACAAATCTCACGTTTTCAGTCAATAGCTGTAGAAAGTGAGCTAATTATTTTTATGGCTACAATATATAGCACATAAAAAATATATAACATCAAACGCCCATCGTTACCTTGGGTAAAAAGGTAATAGTGAACTATTGATTGTACAGGGTGCCCAAAGTCTCTCACTTTAAGTTAGTCTTTTATGTCTATATCTGCAATCATGTAAAAAAACTCCCTAGTATTTTATTAAAAAAAAAATGTTCATATTATTTGCCCCATATAATTTTATATCATGGTAAAAATATTTGTTGCTCTTTTTTATTGGTGTAACATATTAACGGAAATTAATAACTATGCGTTAACTGGCAAAATTTTACATTACATCAAAGAGACTTTATTTCTATGAATATACTAGTTCTCAGAAATTGAACTAACATGAACAGGATAATGTTACAGGAAGTAATAAGTGTTTACATAGTGGTTATACACAAAGCAAACTGTTTATCATGAAAGAAAAGGTTTAACATAAAGGTAAAAAACAAAACTCATCTACCTACTTGTATTTGTAAAGATGGGTAGGGCCTGCAGATGTGGCTTTATGCCATGTTACCGACAGTGATCAAAGTTTGTATCATCTCTGAGTGTTTCTTGCACCCAACAGATAAAAGTATTTATCTTAGCCACCATCAATAATACAGCAATCTCATTACATACCCACATAATCTGGCATGCAATGCAAATCACCATAGTAACCTGTCTAGCTGTTAGAACATAACATTTGCATAATAAAAGCATCCACTTTAATAAAACATTACTCTGTAAAATAAAATAAATAATGAGACAGTAGTAGAATAAAAATGAGTAATCCATAAATGATCCAAATAAATTATAAACCATATGAATAATATATGAGTATAAATGTGTGTGTGTGTGTGTGTATATATATGTGTGTGTGTATATATATATATATATATATATACCGTATTAGCTCGATTATAAGACACTGTTTTTTTCAGAGCAAATGCTCTGAAAAATACCCCTCATCTTCTAATCGGGGTCGTCTTATAATCAGACCTCAAATAGAGGTCTGACTATGAGACTAAGATCCAGATCCCCCGCACCGCTGCAGGGGACCTGGATCCTTCTGTCTCCCCCCCCCCTTTAACACTCCCCACCCCACACACACTTACCGGTGCTTCCAATTTCCTGCTGTATTGCCGGGGCAGCGAGTTGACGTCTACGCGATTCGCTGCAGCCGGAAGGAGGTGTGGCTAGCAGCGGGAGTTGTCTGCATCCATCGTGATCCGAGATCAGAGTTCCCCGCACTGGTGCCGGTGCCGCACTGGTGCGGGGAACTCTGATCTCTGACAGCCGGGGAAGGTCTGCGCGATGGACGCAGACAAACCCCCACTGCCAACTCCACCTCCTTCCGGCTGCAGCGAATCGTGTAGACGTCAACCCGCTGCCCCGGCAATACAACAGGAAATTGGAAGCACCGGTAAGTGTGTGTGTGTGGGGGGTGTTAAATGGGGGCATAGGGCATTTCTGGAGGCAGAGTGCTCTGTGAAATGCCTTTTAACCCCCTTAATGCCACTCTGCCTCCTGGAATGCCTTATACCTCACTATATGCCACTCTGCCCCATAATATGCCTTTTAACCCCCTAAATGCCAGAGTGGCATATAGGGGTATAAGGCATTTCTGGAGGCAGAGTGCTCTATACAATGCCTTTTAACCCCCTAAATGCCACTCTGCCTCCAGAAATGCCTTTTAACCCTCTATACGCCACTCTGCCTCCTGAAATGCCTTATACCTCCCTATATGCCACTCTGCCCCATAATATGCCTTTTAACCCCCTAAATGCCAGAATGGGATATAGGGGTATAAGGCATTTCTGGAGGCAGAGTGGCACATAGGGGGTTAAAAGGCATATCATGGGGCACAGTGACATATAGAGGGTTAAAAGGCATATCATGGGCCACAGTGCCATATTGGAGTGGCAAGCCTGGGGGCAGATATGCGTAACTGGGGGGCAGGTTGGAAAATACAAGGAAATAAAAACAAAAAAATATTTTTCTCAATCATAGCTTTTATTAAAAAATGTAATAGTTTACATGAATTAACATTTACTGGTAAAACTTTTTACCTAATAGGGTCGTCTTATATTCAGGCTTTTTCTTTTTTTCCTAAATTAATATTCAGATTTTGGGGGGTCGTCTTATAATCGAGCAAATACGGTAATATATATATATATATATATATGTATATAGGTAATCTATTTAATGTTCTAGTAATCAAATAGCGTTGTTGTTGTTCTAGTGCTGCATCATTATGCAGAGAAGTTGTTTGTTAATGCCCTATGCCATCTCACCAAGCAGGTGTTTTGCAAAGATTTCCATTGCTATTCATATTCTGGCACCAGAATCAATTGCCTTGTAAGTTTGTGTCAAACACTGAATTCCAATGGACTCTTATTATCAATCAGGGAATTTGAATAAAAAAACCAAACAAACAAAAAACCCTCCCAAATCTTTAAACGCTATAAAGGATCTCAATAGTTCTTGTGAAAGGCTGTTAATAGGCACTGAGAATCAAAAGTGTAGTTAATGCCAATTGAGAGTATACTTTAGAACAGGGGTGCCAATTTTTTCTGTAATGTTCCTTGCATCCTTGCAAAACATTATTTGACTGCTCCTGGCAACTATGTCCAGTTATGATGCATATGGTATGGTCTCTTAACCCCTTCTTAGGTCAAATTACTACTTACATACATGGGTTCGACTTACACCCATGCTGACCCCCAAGGCTCCCTCGCATCCTGGATCCTTGGAAGGTGACACTAAAAAGTTTGTTGCTGATGAATAATGTAATTCTTTTTTTTCTTTCTTGTTCGACAGCTTTTTTGCAGCTTTTTTTTTTTATTCGACATACCCCGGTGAGTAACAATTTTAAACATGTACGGTGAAATAAACATTTGATTCTCAACAAGATACAAAGCGTATATGCCCACCTTCTCTGAGCTTGGAAGGGTCCTTTTACATTACTGTGCAGTATAATCTGTGCAGCTGCAGCTACTGGCAAACCAACCTATGTTGATTGTTAGTCAAGCTCTAGAAAGCTCTGTATGGATTTAAGGAAAAACAAGTCTCCAAAGCAATTTTTGTACCTCCGTATTTTAACAATCAACAAAGAGTTGGTCATACTTTAAAATGTTTTTACTGGTGAGGCAAGTTCTGAAAAAAACTTTCCTATAGCATGCTTGAGGGCAAAAAAGAAAGAAAAATACCAGCTGGCTATATAGTATAATTTGCATTACAATTTGCCTTAATTATAGTTCTTAAGCTATTAACTAACATATGTTTAATGTCTTAATTTAAAGAAAACCAATTTACATGAAATCTCATGAAGATTTAAAAGTAAATGTACTGTATGCTATGATTATGCACAAGCAAGATATGATGGATGTTACTCTATAAAAAAGGCTCCACAGGCAAATCACAGAAGCTTTATAATTACTGATACCTTACAGTCTAACCATAATTCTGATTTTATGCCTCCAATGTTTTATATGATGATTCCACCATTTTGATGGAATTTTTCTCTAAAAGATAACATATTATTGATTTTACAGTAAGAAGCTATAATTTTTAAATATTCATGTATATTTGTGCGTTAGTTATTTTATAAATACTGAATTTCTACTTATACTCTTCATCTAGAACTATGTGGCAGCATCTCCAGTAGACTCTGGTTCCCCAATCCCTTAATAAGCCTACAATGCCTACTATTATGTCCACAACCAAGGTTTAAGTTGACCCTTTGGACATAATAGTATGTCTGGTCTAAGTTAAAGGTGGCCTGGGCTTTTCTATGTCAGAAGGAGCCAACGTCATTGTCCACCCATACAGACAGCTCTGGTGTAACACAAAACAAAGTAAGAATTCAGTGCACACCTTGACGAATACCATTAAAAAAACACCTAAGGCATAAATATTGTTTATTCCATCACACTATCTGCCCATATATTGCTTAGCCCGCCACTACGTCAAAGTACCCCAAGTTTGGAGAGTCCCAATTTTTAATGGCTATATTGCTTACCAAGTAGCAGAATCAATGGGACTGCGCTGCATTTTAACGCAAACAAGACAAGCAGCAACCTGGTTATCTGAAAGTGTATGCCTTTTAGGTTGTGCGCTTCCCTAGTTTGTATTCATTGTGCAATGGTAGTTGGTGTGAGGGCCAGTGCACCTTCGCTGTGTTACTGCTGACATTTGCTATCAAGAATGAGCAAGGAAGTTGTGACCCAGCTGATTGGCCATCCCCATGGGTACTCAATTTTTGGTTTCCTTGTTAAAATCAATTATGGTTTCCTATTTATTTAAAAACCGTGTAGGTGTTTACAAGGAAAGGTTACTATTTTTAAAACATTACACACAGCTCTACCTATATCTGTGCCGTACCCAATATTATTTATATGTCTGATTAATGTGGAGATGCTGCGCCAACAAATATTTTTATTTTGTGCCGTTTCTGTGCAGGTATTTATGATATAATATTTATTTTTATTTGAGCATCATCTTTCTACTTGCCCTTGGCCAATGCTAGGAAATGAATTTGATTTCTCAAAAGTAAAAGCTAATTGGATTTTTCATTACTGACTGCATCACTTTAATGACTAGCTATGCTTCTGGTAATTTATCTACAAGTGACCTGGCATTTGTCTTGGTATACAACATTATTATACATTTTTTTACACCCCATTACCTGCAATGGCGTGTCAGGATAATAATACATGGTGAATTGGCTATGCATATGAATTGTAAATGCTGTCTCATCCTGTATTAGTATTATTTCAAATCATTAGTGTATTAAAATTTTTCTGGAACACAGTTATAATAGTTGGCATAAGCAAATGCCATCTGCCAGAGATTTCTGTTCCCTGTGTAAAATAACTGTGTTGTTAAACTTTACATTAAATGTCATTACATACAGTCTCTCCAGTTTGGGGTATAAAACATCCCCAAACTCCTTGTTTTATACTGAACAATCGATCAGCCTTTGTATCTCAACAAAGTATCCATCCATAAGGAACCACATTTCTTCCACAGCTGATGCACACGTAGCAATTTCCTAAGCTAGAAACGCCATCCTAAGCAGCACCCTGGCGGTTAATTAGTTCCTTCACCGGTGTATAATTCATGGATACAGTAGAGTTAGACAAAATTGTAGTGTTTTATCAGATTATGAGGACCAGTAAATGGTCCTGAGAAAAAGGTTCACTGAAAAGCAGAATAGTCCCAAATTGTTGGATGTAGCAGAACAGAGAGTTATGAGAGAACCAATATCCACGGATTTCCAATGCTCCTTCATTACAGATTTCAGTTCAGATGCAGGAATCATTAGGCAATTCCCAGTTAGAAACCAGATGGATATTCGATATGAAAACCTTAAATTTAGATTTTGAGATTTCTGCTTTTCTATAACTTTTAGAGGTCTGACCCAACCCCAGGTAGATGGTTGCTGTGACCTTTAATGACAGACATACAGAATACATTGACCTAAACTGGTTAATAAAACCACTTTTACTACATACAGATGATACATTTTATATCTGAATTCAGTTTATCTTTCAATTCCAGACTGTTATCTGATATATTTCCCCCATTCCCTAAGTTTTATTTGTTAACATTTATAAAATATATGTACTTTCTTTGGCAGGTCACAGACATGATGCTTCAGGACACAAAATATCCAGAATGGGGCAAGTCTGCTAGAGCATTTTGGAGGAAAGGAAACACTCGTATTATCTTATTTTGGTATGTGCAAATTGATTCATTTCAATCAGGCAAAATATTTTTCGTCCATTTGCCTTTTGTAAATGAATACAGCTTGAGACTATTCTGATTGTAGTTATATTTAGGTTTCCTGGTTTCAAACACCCAGTAAAATACACTATTGGTCTAAATATAGCATTACTAATAGTAAAACTATTGTGTGTTTTAATTTTACCAAAACTACTCTAAACAGTTTTAGGGGGCAGTATATTTTTGGCCCAATGTGGTACTGCTTTAAGATCTAATCTTTCCTGAAGTGGAATTGAAACTGATTTGTGATTTTAATCATATTGCTATGGAAATGTTCACCTTCCTATCCTACTAAGTATAAACCTACAAGATCAATTTATGTACCGGTAGTCAGATATAGTTTGGCATGCATCTTGATGTTTCATCTCCTATCTTATTAGTTAAAGTGCACTCAAGACATTGAAGGAGGAGTTCCTTTTCTGGAAAGCTTATGAATGTGCAAATGTGATCAGAGTAGATTGTGACAATATTGACTAGAATCCTTGCCAAGAATACATTATACGACAAAAGTCTCATCAGATCTAATGAGTAAGATTTTAAAAAAATAAGGCATAGCTTTTATTGTGATTACCACAAAATATAGTAGAAGGCAATAATGCATTAACAGATTACTAAAAGAAGTCAACAGGACATTCGAAATTTGTTGCAGCTGAGTGTCTACAATGTATTCCGCTGTGGTCGTACTCATTTCAGAGTTGTCCTCAGCCACTTGTCCTCTAACGTATCTAAGGTGAAAAATGAATATGAAATATTGAATTCCCTGTATAAAATTCTCATTGAACATGCACAAAGTCAAAATGAATAAACAAAAGCATTTAATTGTACAGTATATTAATGAGCAGAGGATAGGATGTTTTCTTACAATAGTCCTATAGCAAATTTAGTATTGTTTGTAGCATTTGTGTAATTACCAAATGTAATCAATGTAGTAAATAGTACAGTTTTAAGAAAATCTGAAAAAAATGTTTTTTTTAAAAAATGTATCCATTACGTCATGGATTTTTTAAAATTTATTTAAAGCACTTTTAAAACACTTAATGGCTTTGCTGAAATGTTATAACTGTGTACAAAAAAAGCAAAAAAACTAAACAAAACAAAAAACCCTTCCCTAAATCCGAGCTCACGATGTCCTTGTTTACAAAGTATTGTTTTGGATTTGTTCTAGTCTTATCCTCTTGCTAGTATAAAGGTGAGGTAGGTTACAGATCGCTTACATCCTCTACATCTAAAATCACACATTTTGCTACTCTGATTGCCAAATAGGAAGCATGCACCTTCCTGCTATAGGTGGCTACCTAGTTTAATCAGTCACATATATTTCACAGAAAGTTGGCAAACCGGTGATTTTTAGTACAACCTAAAGCTTATGTCCAATTCTACCCTACTTATAATAACAAGATGGATGTAGTTAACCAGCGATTTTATTTATTCTTAAATGGTAATGCATTCATGAATATATTATTTTATTATAATTTATTTTTTCATCAGACAATTATAAAATGTAAAAAAAGTGTATATGGAGAAGAGGAAATTAAATGCTTTTGATGAATGAACCAGGCTGTTCTATTCTGAATGGAGAGTTCTGTATGTGTCTATACTGGTGTGTGTGTGTGTGTGTGTGTACATATATCTATATATATATATATATAGATATATATATATATAGATATTGCATTTGGCTTACAGGTTTATGCATCAGTACTGCTTCCTTTTGAGGAGATTTTTTTGTTGTTGCTAGGTTACACAATTCACACAGTAAAATGTTTTGAAATATTTATTTTGTAGTTTCCAGGAAAAATATATAAAATATCCCTTAAAATTTCATTAGTGATGAACATTTATGTTTGCACTGTCATTTTCATTTAAGAAAAAATTTAGTATTTCAGCAGGGTTTATACAGTAAGCATATTCCTATATATATTTTTATGGATATGCTTGAGAAATGGTTTTACGTATGAAAGAAAATGCCTTATAGCCTGTTTTTAATGAATGTGATTTTCTACAGCTTCTTTTAAAGTTACAGAACTCTCTAGATCCCTGCACTAGTAGAGCATTTAGATGGGGTGCTGCTCTAGCTCTCACCAAGGAAGTACCCCTTCTCCAAAAAGGCCCTACCCGGCACTTTCCTTATACCGAACATCTTCTGTGCTAAGTGCCAGTACATGATGTCGTATCCCAACACTCATAAAGCCACATAGCGCCTAGTACAAAATAGTACAAAGGCTGTGCCGACTAGGTAAAGCCCTCCAAAACATAATTGGACTAGTTACAAGGGAGATATCTGATATAATAAGAGACCCCTCGGTGATGCCAAACTCTTTATCACCCAATCAGACACTCCGACCAAAGGTTTATGGAGGAGCAGGCTTAATTAGAATTACCATAAAGAATCAACTCAGAGGTGTCTGAGCAATGGATACACCTGATCACATGACAAAACAATAGTAGGCTCTATGTCTGCAGATACAGCAAGTTCATTTTAGCAAAATGAGATAAAACCAGGTTTTTGTCAATGCTAACCTACATTACGATGTATAGCAGAAGAATAGTTTCCCATGGGACTGCCCCTTTAATATTTTTTCTCTATTTGCCAGTTTTCTTGTGAAACACTCAATGTGTCCTTTTTTTGTATTATTATTTTAATAAACCTCAAGCTGCATATATATGTAATGGAGGCCATAGGCCAGGAAGCTATTGAAAAACCACATTAAAATGTAGTTGGCATAAAGGAAATTTCCATTAGTTGCTACGGCAGCATCAGCATATTGAAAGACAAGCTAAGATTAAAAAGAACAAAATGTTGCAGAGGTTACAGCTGTCACGTGGCTCTTTTTCCCACAGAGTCGTAAAAACTTTTAATTTTAACTTTGTCTTTTTCACTGAGATTGTATGAATATTCATCGGCAGACTCATTTAAAGATGGAGTCCCACTTACTATGGAGGTTCATGCCATCTTTTATTTTTATAATTTTTTCTAATACTGGTATTGCTATTTGAAGCTTTACATATTTTAGATACCAATACTAATTTTTATTAAGAAACTATTTAAAAAAAAAATGAATGCATCATGTGATATGAATGCATCTATACCTATATATATATTCAAGATATTAAATGCGCTCACAGGACTCCCAAGTCAGGAAAAAAATCCAATTGGTATTCATGAATTACATCGATGTTTTGGGCTTTACCAGAGATCCTGTATTGAGATAACGTTGCACATAAAATGAACCCTTTTTTGCGCAAACAGCCTAATTAGTAAAACAACCACACCTGTGAAATTCACACCCACCCAACAGGAAGTGTCTTACCTGCATGATGTCATACTGGCCAAAACACATTGCTGCATACCATGTTACCCTGGCAACCAGAGACCTGGGAGTGCATGTGCATAATCTTAATAAAGGTGGATCTATGGGACGAGTGTGTATGTGTGTGTATGTATATGTATGTATGTATGTATGTATGTATGTATGTGTGTGTGTGTATATATATATATATATATATATATATATATATATATATGTTTTGCATAAAAAAGCATAGTTTGGTGTTTTCTTTGTATGTAGATCAATTTTTTCTTCTTGTGATTATGGAGCAGGATCATCAATTGTGAAGACAATGATGAGTGTTAACATCATTTTGTTTTTTTACTCATCATCGTACACACTTTGGAAATAGTGACTAATACGGTATATGGTATTTTGTGCCAGAGAGAGTTGGCCAACTGTTTTGTTTTCCTATTGACAGCATGTGGGTGCAATGATTGACTAAGAGTTTCATTAAACATTTAACCCATTATTATTTTAGTATGTTTGCTCAATGTATCAAGAATCTGATTTTGGTCTTGAGTTTGCATGCAGGTCACTCAGTGCTGGCATTCTATTGATCATTTGTACTATGGATTTACTACCTAATACTTATGCTTTCTGTTCAACTGATTAAGATCTTGTGTGAGCTGCTTGTGTAGGTACAGTAATATACAAACACACAACAACATAATGCACATACATGCATGCATACATACACAATCGGCACATCCACATGCATAAATACATACACACCTGCATATGCACTGATAATGAAAGAGATCACTGCTCCTACCTGCAGAGTATCTCCCCATGTAGCTCCAGGTTGATGGGTGGGGGATCCTTGCCATACTGACTATGGCCCTTGCCATTTCCTTATAAGCAGTGAGCCATGCAACCTCCCTCACTGACTGCAACATGTGACTACAGAATGTGCTTCCAAATGTGCTTTTTTTACTGGCTAGTCCTGTCACCTGACAGAAAGTAGGAAGCTAAGTCTGCCATCATTGATGCTCAAAATGGAGTCTGTGTCTCTATAAATAGTATTGCTGCAGTGGAGGGGCCCCATGAACAAAATAAGCCCCATCTAAGACCACACATCAACGAGAACACAAGTATTGTATTCATTCCCGTGCAGTGCATATATAAATGCTACTGCAGTAAGTAAGCAGCGGCCTAGGGCAGTTGGCTCATTTCCCAGTGTTAATCTGTCCCTGGTCACAGATGAACAGCAAACACAGGGACTATGAGGTGACACATGACTGTCCTTGGAGGCAAGGTAATCAGCTGTGATGCCTTGGGCAGATTCTGTAAGTTGCAAGGTATGTTGTCAGCATACCTAGGAATTCTAAGGGTTCTACCCACAGACTCCGGGTGAAGCACTGGGTCACTCCAGAGAGTCTCTAGGTTGCGGTTGCCCCTCTCCTGGTCCATCTCCCTTCCTAAAACTAGCCCAGCACGCAACATAAACAGACCGCTCATTGACAATGGACCGCCCACCGATGCCAGTGTGACCACCCGCCAATGCCAGCAGAACCAACCACGGACATCTGTAGACACGTTCACCCAAATCCCGAAAAGTGAGAGCTGGAGCCTGAATGTTCCCAGTTATGTTTTTTAGTGTTAAGAAATGGTAGCCGATATCACAGTTATGCATTAACAATAGAAATGCCATCATTGTCAGCCTCCCAGTGGATGATTTTTCTTGCACTGGGTAGTCATCAGACCCACAGCTTCATAACGCCAAACGAGCCATGTCCCCTGAAAAACGGTTAAACGGTTGAACATTTGAATCTGGTTCTTAGATTGTCCCTGTTAGAGACACAGAAAGAGGCTCGAGAGAGGATCTCAATGTGTATACGTTATTATTATTATTATTAAACAATTATAGAGGTATCTAACAGTACAGATCGTTTATTCTACAGTCCAATCCGTACCTTGGGGATGATTAATTTTTCTTTATGTTAAGAAGTACACAAAAACATTCCAGTGATATAAGAAAGCGGCCTCAAAGGAGCAATTAAATAACTGAAAATGTTTGTAGTGAAGTTTAGATGCCTCAAAGTTAGGCTTGCATTTCTTGGTTTAATTGATTCAGTGCCTCTTCTTTAGTTTGATGTTCCAAATATTTTCTGCAAAGACACAAACTGTGATGCATTCTGTACGTTGAGACTGACAGTTGCTATTTCTTTTTATCCTCCAAGGGGCATAAAGGACAACCCATGGACTGATTCAGGCTATTAGCATTCTACAGCGATCACATATTTTAAAACCTGTTTTTGAGAAGTCATTTCACTATGTGGATTTAGCAAATAAATTAACATACACATTATTGCAGACCTCTCAGTTGAAACTGATTTTGTGAGTGGCTAAAGTAAGATTCATACCTAATGTATGACCTCTTTCTCTTGATCTAGGCCTCTATCTTGGACAACTGTAATATTAGGGCTGTAATGTATTCAGTGATGTGTATTAGGTCTAGAGCAACAAGTCCAGAGATACAGTAGTCCCTCAACCACAATACCAGGGGCAGATTGCCCTACTAGGAAGTTGGGCTTCCTGGTGTACCACTGAGCGATGGAACAGTTGGAACCTGCACCCTAACACTATTCTGACGTTTGAGCCAAGCCAACATAGTCTCAGTAGAGTTTATGTAGTGTTGAGGGTAGAGGGGTCATTTAATACTGCAGAGAAAGAGTGAGCATTGTAGGATGCTTGTGCAAGAAAAAAAAGGCCTATCAAAAAATAGAAAATGTGTAAAGTAGACAGGGATAAAAGCAAGAATGATAATAAAAAAACAAATGTCAAAGATGAAATGGTGGTGTATATGAGGGTAACCCAGCTTATATTTGACATCTTGTGCACCATTATGTTTATTTTTTAACTATGATGTTTAAGATGCAAGATTTGCTCTTTCAAGTTATTGTGTGAAAACCTCAAGCTTTTGTCATAATTGAAAAATATTTGATTTTGTCAGATTGTGGCATTTTAGAAAGAATTTGCAACCAATGCCAAATGCAAACAACACATGATTGGATTCATTGTAGTCAACAAATCGTTAGCGTAATGAAATCCAAAGCATGATTAAAGGGTCTTTGTGTTTCAATAGTGTGTACTTCTGCAAATTGCCATGCATTGCAGGTATTACGGTACTAATATGAAATTCAATTTTTCTAGCACGATGCTTGGATCGATGTGGGATCTGATCAAACTGGCACTCTGTCATTTTACATGACACATTTCCTTTATAGATGTGCATGGTGACCAGTCCTCAAGCAACATGTTTCGTATTTAACTTTTCTGGCAACAACTAGGTGAAATAGACTTTTCTGCATTAACACAAGAGACTACTTTATGCATTTGCTTGCAATTATCTTAAACATTCAGAGCGATTTACTAGTTATAATAAGAACATTATAACCTTCTGAAACCCTTTGTACTGCTTGCCACAGATATGTAAAATATTTGGTAGTGGCAGCTTATGCTTGATTAGTTTAATTGAAGTGAACTTGTGTTTGAAACAGATAACATTTTCATTCTGTTACATGATGATGAGACCAGGATAAACCAGAGAAAGTGCATTTGCTTTTCAAAATTTTTCAAAAGATGGTCTTGTTTTGGACTGCAGTGTTCAGATGAATATGTACTGTGCTGCTCTGAATAACTTTTCTTATCAGATATTGTGACATTCGGAATACATAATAAAATACAATTACGTATTCAGAAAGCTGTATTGTATTTTAGTTATGTAATGTGTAGGACTCATTAAAATGGACTAATCGTGTAGATACAGCTGTAAAATTCTAAGCATCTTACAGATTTCACAATTAAGCATCTTTGTTAATAAATGTCTGCAAAAAATTAAATATGGGATGAATAGAAATTTAAATGGATTTGCTGTACTGTGTAAAAATCCCAAACAGACGTGGGAAGGAATGTAAAGTCAGATTAGCCCACTTCACTTACATAATAAAATAGAAATTAGTAATATAAAATACCTGTGTGTATATTTGATCTTCCACCTCTCCACATATAGCTTCCAATATTTCAGGTAGTGTGGCAAGTTTTTATAACTCCACAATAAATATACCGAAAAAAGAAAGCAATATTGCAACGGTGTATACCATAGGGTTAATGATGCGTTTCTCCCCACCTCGGGCTTCCTCAAGTGATCATCTGAGGTGGCGGTGTTGTGAAGTCAGTACATAAGCTGACGCTGTGAACTCCAAGGTGTCCCAGGAAGATGTTTTGTGACCACGCCACATCCAGTGGTTGGCAAAGATGTCCATATCCTAAATAGCAGCACTATAGCATCCAGCCTTTGCTACACCTCGGTGCTGCAACATTATTTCAGACTGTTCTGCTGGTATCTTTATTGAGGCCTGTTAGTATCCTGCTTGTGGCTTGTTAGTTACTATTGTTACTATTCTGCTGTGCCTATGACCCACACCTCAGCTTGTTTCTCATTTTGCTGCTGTGCCTGTGACTCTGACACTTGTTGCTTGTGCTGCCATTTGCTCATCCTGTATCTGCCTTCTGGCCCTTATTGTGCATCATGTTCCCTTTCAAAACCTCCAGACCTGCAGATGGCTGCTGAAAACCAGGGACTCAACACCTAGTGGACAGCAGTCAGCCTGCACAGAACTCTTCATTAGATTTTCAACTTGCACCCGAACACTCGCCATACAACCCTTCTGCGTGCTTAATACTGGGTATATTAGTCTATATGCAGGCCCGGACTGGCCATTGGGCAAACCGGGCGTTTTCCCAGTGGGCCGGGCCGGATTGACTTAGGGGCTGATGGAGCTGCAGCTCCAGGCCCCTACCTTAAAATAGGCCCAGTCAGGACCGAACTGACTGGCCCTATGCGGCCTCTACGGCCGCATTAACGCAGGGCATAAGGGGCACCTGCCCCTTAAGCCAGCCGCAACTGCGACCGGGTCCGCCACTCTAAGGGGTCGGGAAGCCCCCACCAGGGCCGGCCTTACGGGTGTGCGGCCGCACAGGGTTTAAATTAAAACATCAGGGTTTTTTTTTTTTACTTTATTTAACATTCTCCATGTTAAATAAAGTTTTTGTTAACTTTATTAAACATGGAGGATGTTAAATAAAGTTAAAAAAAAAAAAACCCCCGATGTTTTAATGTAAGCCCTGTGCGGCCGCAGACCCCTAAGGCCGGCCCTGGTGGGGGCTTCTCGGCCCCTTAGAGTGGCGGACCCGGTCGCAGTTGCGGCGGGCTTAAGGGGCAGGTGCCCCTTATGCCCTGCGTTAATGTGGCTGTAGAGGCCACATAGGCCCAGTCAGTCCGGTCCTGCCGCGGGCCCTGTCTCTGCTTCTGTTTTCTCCTGTCTTCTGTTTCCCGCGCATCCCTTGTTGTTTCTGCGACGGTCTTTTGTTAGACCGCGCAGGGGATTCTGTTTCGGTTTCTTCCTGTGCGTTTTTTTTTTAATTTTTTTTCTGAGGCTTTTTGGGGCCTGGTCTGCTCTGTGACTTTTTTCCCCTTTGCTTTCCTTTAGGTTTATTTTGATTTTATTTTTTCCTTGTCTTGTGCAGGCTGATTATTCTTTAGTTTTCCAACATATCAGCTAGGTGTACCTCTATTGCAGTTGTCTGTGTCACACTGCCTGCATATCTATATGTATAAATATATATATCTCCATTACTGGATTGATTTGTAGGTGACCCCTCTGGCCTGGCTGAACCCCTGCCACTTACTCCTGTGAGTGAACCCCCTACCGCGTGCCATTCGGGGTGAACTCCCCTGCTGCCCTCATTCATGTTAATCCCTGCTGGGACACGCTCCCGGGTGCTCAACCTACATGCATTTGGCCCGTGGAACCTCGAGGTGCGGCCCGCGTGAGATCGGTAGCCAGGATCACAAGAGCCCTGCTGCTAACTTGTGGGAGGGTCTATTCTCTGCTTCAGTCCTACTTCCCTTGTGGGGAGAACGAGGGAGGCCGCGCCCCCTGCTGAAGTCTGTGAGCGACATCGAGAGCTGTAGAGCAGGTAAAGGGGGTGGGGTAGGTTGTGTGAATGAGTATGTCTGATTGAGGGAATGAATCAGTGAATGAATGAGTTTGTGTGTGTGTGAGATAGCATGGATGTGTAAGTGCTGGAACCTAGGCATGATGGGACTGTGATTGCTGTTAGCAATCACACTCCTATCATGCCAAGTCAACCAGTACATGCTGAAACCTGGCTAGCTGCCCCCCTTGTGTATTGATGCTGCCAGCAGTATGGGGTCTGCACTTACAGCCACCCTGTACCAGCATGTATTGGCTGACTTGGGATGATAGGAGTGTGATTGCTAACAGCAATCTGCTAACAGCAATCACAGTCCCATCATGCCTAGGTTCCAGCATTCACTGGTTGCCTAGGTATAAAAAGAGTGTGTTTGTTGATTTTTTCTGTCCAATTGTGGTGTGTTACTTTTAATAAAAGTGTGGTTACACACTAAAATTGGACAAAAAATACAATGCCGAGCCAACCAGTACATACTAGAATCTGGGAATGCCTGAGATTGCTGTTAACAATCATAATATATATTTTTTTTGTACAATTTTGGTGTGTAACTTACTTTTATTAAAAGTGTGTGTGGGGGGGTCACTTTCAGTTTCGGCTAAGTGAACCCTGAATTTTCGGTTTTGGTCCAGAATTTTTATTTTAGTGCATCCCTAAAATAAATAGAACTATTTTATTTTTACTTATCCAGAATCCTGAATTTGTAGGCCCAGAAATCCCAGAAATCAGTGAGAGGAAAAGTAAAGGTTTTGTGTCATTTACTTTATTTTAATCTGCATATCTTATTAAAGGCCATATTTTCTCTCAGTGAAAAATTAGTGCGGCCCTCGCACGTATACAATTCTGATGAAGTGGCCCACTGCAGAAAAAACTTGGACACCCCTGACCTACGCCATTAGGGGTGACCCCCTCCTCCCTTGCTTACGCTTATACGGGTACTCCCCGTTTTTCGCCTGGTATTAGGGCCTTGGTTTGTTACTCAATGTTTATTCTGTGTTCTTTCATATAGACACATTGGGAGTGAAATGGCAGACGATTCCCAGAATTTGCTTCCTGCCGCCGTCCAGGCATGGCTCCGCTCCGCCCTGGCTGCGTCGCTGCCTGCCGCTCTAGAGGAGCTTCAATCTTCTCGTTCGGCTCAGCCTCTCATCTCCCCTACTAGAGTTGAGGACTCTGACGCTGGCGGTTCTGCTTCTCCTGCGGGCACCTCCGCCTCGCACAAGCGCACCTGGGACGAGACGCCCTCCACTTCGGGAAAGGGCAAAGCCCCGCTGAAGAAGGTGTGCAGTTCGGTCCTCCCCATGGTTACCCCTACTGAGGACCTCACCAACTATGAGATCCTAGATGAGTACCGCGCAGGCTCCTCTGGTGGGGCCTCCCCTGCCTGGGCTCAGGATTTCACCTCCGAACCACCCAAGTTACCTTCCTATCCGTCCAATGCTCCGGATCAACCCTTTGGGTTCTGGTACTGAGCGATTGGCGTCTTCTCCCGGGCGTGTTCCACTCCCTCCACCTTTGTCGAGGTCCACTCCATCTGGATCTGTTCGCGTCCAGGGCAAATCGCCAGACCGACGCGTTTTTCAGTTGGCTTCCGGACCCTCTCTCGGTGGCGGTGGACGCCTTCCTGCAACCGTGGCCACTTCGGGGAGCTTACGTGTTTCCCCCCTTCAACATGATCCTCCGGACTCTCCACTCCGTTTGCCGGCAGGGTGTGTCGATCATCCTGATAGCCCCTCTGTAGAGGACTCAGCCGTGGTTCCCACTGTTTCTGGAGTTGTCGTTCACGGATCCCCTGATCCTTCCCTCTTCATGGGACTTACTTCTAGATCCGGAGGGGAATCCTCACCCTCTTATCCTCCAGAGTCGTTTGATTCTGGTGGCTTGGTCGGTTTCCGGGGATCCTGGCATGTGCTCTGGGGATCCTGGGCTCCTGGCACCAGGAAGTCTTATCTCCAGGCTTGGGGCTCCTGGAGTCGCTGGTGTCTGGCTCAACACCTTGATCCCCTTACGGCACCTTTAACGGCGGTCCTCAATTTTTTGGCCCACTTGTTCTCCCTTGGCTGGTCCTACCGCACGATTAATTTATTTCGTTCAGCCATTTCGGCGGCTCACGTTCCGGTTCAGGGCCTGGCCGTCGGTAAGGATCCCTCTGTTTGTCGCCTCCTCCGGGGTATTCGGCTTTCCAGGCCCCCGGGGGTTCGTTATGGCTCCTTCTGGGATGTCTCTCGGGTTCTAAATTTTTTGGAGGCTTGGCCGGACAACAATCTTTTGTCCTTTCGCCAGCTTTCTGCTAAGACTGCTCTTCTTTTGTGTCTCGTCTCTTTCCGGCGGGTCTCTGATGTTCGTGCTTTCGATGTCTCTTCTTTTTCCTTTTCTCCTGAGGGCGTTTCGGTCTCTGTGTTTCGTAGAACGAAATCTAATTCCTCGACCGTTTCTTATCCTTATTTTCCTGACCGCCCTCATCTTTGTGTAGCTCGTTGCCTCCAATCTTATCTTGCTGTTTTGGCCCAGTTTCGTTCGTGTTCTTCTGGTCCGCTTTTTATTTCTTACGTGCGTCCTTTTCGGCCGGTCTCTGTCCCCACGATTTCTAGGTGGATCCGGTGGATCCTATTTTTGGCCGGCATTGAGGGACCCTTTGGGGCGCATTCGGTCCGTGGTGCAGCGGCATCCGCTGCTTTTTCGGTGGGCTGTTCCCTTTCGGATCTTTTGTCTGCGGCTGATTGGTCTCGGGAATCTACGTTCCGGACATTTTATTTTCGTCCTCAGGCTCATGCTGCGTTGGCTTTGCTTGGGGGGCGTTAAAACTGCAAAATACGAAGCCTCCTGTCTTGCCATAAAATTAGGGATTAATCTAGCCTTGGTGCAGTATTAATCTAAATTTTATTAAAGACAGGAGGCGAGTATTTTCCCTCCCTTACTTTCATGCTTCCCCCCCTATTTGTCGTTTGGGTGGGGTCCATGTGGGCTTCTGTCATGATTGTGTCTTTTGATGATTGTATCTTGCCGTTTTTTTCCTGCGTGTGTTATCAGCTTATGTTTGCATGGTACTGTCATGTTCCTTCTGTTTTTCAGGCCGTCCTCCTGTTGTCTGATATATTGGTGTTGCTGGGATCCCGTGTTTCAGCGTTTGTCTCCTGTTCTGAGTTGTGCCTGGGATGCCGTTTCTTCCGGTTCGGATAATTTGCAAAGCAAGAGGAGGAGTTTCAGGATGTCAAGGCTTTTATAGACTGTTCCTGTGTTCTGATTGGTTCTTTTCTTGTTTTTCTGTTAACTGTTTTGCTGCTGGAGGTTAACAGTAAAGAAGGTTTATGCAAAATACTCGCCTCCTGTCTTTAATAAAATTTAGATTAATACTGCACCAAGGCTAGATTAATCCCTAATTATTATGTAAGATTTTAAAGAGGTATTTTGGGAAATTCAGGTGGAGGAGAGCAGGTTCTGATGCATGTGGGATAGGAAATGTTAATACTGTTCATAGTGCTCAACATAGATGATCCCATATAAGAAATCTTTGGACAACCTTACCAAATACGTAGAGGATTACCCTCTGCAATATTACATCTTCATCAAATGTTTGTTGAGGTGTGTTACTGGTTAATGTATTTTATACATAATGCTATAATTACATTAATTATATCTTAAATATAGGTGGACCCCAGTATGGGTACTTTTATACTGGACTGCCATGAATATGTTTGCAGGACTTATGTTGATTTTTCGCAGGATTATGCTATTTCATTCTTTCATCTTTCAGGAATTCATTGCTTGTCATTTTGTGATTTCTGTATGTTTTGCACACTGCCTCAACTTAATTTTTGTTAGTGTTTTTTGTTTATGATCGTTACACTAGTAAAATCAAGTGGTTTTAATTGTCCTTGGCATGCTCATACCATTGTGAGCAGGTGTGCGATCATTTTATTAAAAAATAAACTAATTTAATTACAATATTAAATACACAGATTGTCATGCTTACATAGTTATTTACTTTACTATCTCAGTAGGACAAAGCTCTCAATATAGTTTCAGTGATAGTTTGTGATACTTTGTCTTAAATTGGTAGTAGAAGCATTATTAAACACTCATCTACAGACACCAGACAAGCCAGGAGGCTTGTTTTTCCCTCAGAAATCTCATGGTGCTGCCACAACCACAAAGGATTCTGGGTAGGCGCATGCAAATAAGGTCAACAATGATCACCTTTTGCCAGTGGCTATAGAGGCAAAAAGTGATCATGTAGATGAGTGTTTAATAATGCTTCTACTACCCCCTTAATTTTAAGTGGAAGGGTTTTCCATCACCTTTACCCACCATAACTTTGGTTATTTGTCTTAAATTGCAAATGGTCCTTTATTTTTTGTACGTTTATTGCTGTCATCTTAATTTAGATCCCAGCCTAGCTGTGTTCTAAATTTCCTGAGTTCTTTATTGCTCCACTTACCTCCTTGACTGTGTCAAAGAATCAAGGTAACCTCATTTTGGTTTGTTTTTTCTGTACTTCTCAAGGAATGTTGTTGAGCTTGATTTATATGCTGATAAACTATATAAAATTGTTCTCTGTGATGCATATTTCAACCTTCTTCTCCAAAAGGACTGAAATTCACAATAAATCTCAAACTCATTCCACTGTGAAAGCATTTAAAAGAAAAGAACAGCCAGTCTGATTATACTCAGTATACCTGGATGGTTCTTTTCCTGACATCTATTCCTCTCCTCTAACTTGCCTCACCATCTGCATTTCTGCAATTGCATCATTGATGACATCCCATTACCTGAAGCTCAACATCCCCAAGACTGAGCTTCTGCTTACTTTCTGACATCGTGTTGACAGTTGACAACCAACAAACTAAGTTCCCTGCCTTGACTGGGCTCTCTTCTCCATTCCTCGTATCCAGTCACCTGCCAGATCCTGCCACCTTTATGTGAGAAACACTTATTAAATTTGCCTTTCCTCACAAAACAAACAACCACAATACTAACCGGTTTCCCTGTGATATCTGGATTATTGCAACTTCTTAGTAACATACCTCCCCCATTCCTGCCTTTCACCACTACAATCCTGAAATTCAGACCAACTCTGAGCTTTGAAATTTTGCTTGATGTTGGTTTAAAGAAACAGAGATCTTACAATTTGTAATGAGTGTCCATGTTGATATGAAAAAATACTAATTGTAATGTGACTATTACAGAATAGACAGGGACACAGGGCAGGTCAGACAAGAGTAGACATGATTTGAGTTATGGTATTGTATATAAGTATCATATCTCATCAATGCCAATCAGTCAGAGAGTAACCACCACAAGTCTCCTTGCATATTGCATAAGTGACGGAGTCCGATATCACAATATCCTCCATCGGTTCCTAGCCTCACTACTTATACAAGGCTAGCTGCCCTCCGTTATCTGTCCTTCCTTTCTTATGGTTGAACTGGGTTTAGAAGGGTGTTTAAAACACTTGTACGGCAGGTTCCACTCCACACAGCATTTCATATTCAGACATGTGTGGGACAATGGCAAGAAAAAGAAAGTGAACCTTTTGGAATTAATAGTATTTAGTTAAATATCTGTCTTTAAATATGATATGATTGTCGCCTAAATTACAATAATGAACAAACACAATCTGTTTTAGCTAATAAGACACAAATCATTGTACTGTTGTCCATCTTGAATACATAATTTAAACATTTACAGTGTGAGTTAGAAAAAGTATGTGAACCCCTAGGCTAATGACTTCAACAAAAGCTAAATGGAGTCAGGAGTTATCAAGTCTGGAGTTCAATCAATTAAACTATATTGAAGAGCTAGTTTGACATAGCTAGAGTAACAGCTAAAGGCTTCATGGTATCCTTGAACTGGTTAAAATCGCTGTTCATGAGTCTACCATATGCAAAGCATTGAACAGACATGGAGTCCATGGCAGGACATCATAGAGGAAGTCACTGCTTTCCAATTTGATATTGCTGTTCACCTAGTTTTTGGCAAAGAGCACCTTGACACTCCACAACACTATTGGGAAAATGTTTTGTGGACTGCTGAAACTAAAACCCCATACTCACATGAAAACATAATAGCAATGGTGAAATATGGTGGTGAGAGCATCATGATTTAGTGCTGCCTCAGGATCTGGACAGCTTGCCATCATTGAGGGGACAACTAATTCCCACGTTTATCAAAATATCATACAGGATAAAGTCAGTTTGACCCTAAACAACAAAGTGACCCAGTCAAAGCCCAGACTTTAATCCATTAGCGATGCTGTGGAATGACTTCAAGAGCTTAAGCCGTTCTGTATGGAAGAATAGTCTTAAATGCCTCCTGATCCACAGCTACTGCAACCAAAGGAGGAGGTTATTGCTGCCAGTTATTAAATGCAACGGTTCTCCTTTTCCACCAGCACCGTGACTTTTTAATGGGTGTGTTAAAAAATAAATGAATGATTATCAGTTTGTATGTTATTAGCTTAAGCACATTGTGTTTGTCTATTTTCTTGCCATTATACATCTACACTTGTGATACCATGATGCCAAGAAACTTTGTGTACAACAGTTTACTTATGGGTACAAATGTGACCATCTGTTCTATGTGATATACATATGAAATGTAAAAATAATCTGTCAAATAACAGATTGTTGACTGTGGTTTGACCTGAAAAGGAAAAATCTGTTCAAAGGCAATCCTGAATAATTTAGGATAATTATTTTTTTTGTAATTAAAAATAATAAGTTGGGATAAACTGTATCACAGTTATGTTTTGAATGGCAGCTGTAGAGTGACATGTTCCTTTTGCAATCTCAGTTTGATGCACATAATTCCTACTTTCCAGCTATATTTAGATCTCTATTGTCTTATTATTTATTCTTTCTCACCATTACTAAATCCTTAAATTGTATGCTCCTAGATTGTGTCAAACAACCTATATCTGTTGGACAAACATGGATACTTTAAGTTACTCTTTTTATTTTTACATAAAACATTTTTACTTAAAGTGCAGATAACACGATTAAGTAAAATGCATCCTATTTTATTATTGCAAGTGTAATGATGGATGATCTTGGGCGAAGGATATACACAGCACAAGCCAAAAGAAAGACAGGGAGATGTCATGTTTTCTTATCTTCACGACAGCAAGGTGTTGACAGATGTATATGAAGTGCATCAGGAGTCCGCATGACACTAGCCCATATTTCCATGAGTTCTTCATAATCACAGATTCCCTAACAGTACAAAAAAAATGGTGTTACACTAAACTATAAAATGGAACCGCTGGGAAAACCTTAAATTTATTTTGAGAAGCAGCTTAAACCAGTTAATGTTCAGTTTTTACATATTAAGTAAATTGACTGCAAAATTAACATTTGTATACCAATTTTATGATCTCATTGGCATTCTTTTCAATATAAGATTGGTTGACTGATCTCACATGTATCTTTATTAATCTGAGACTATAGTGCAAGTATTTAATGCATTTTGTAGAGGCTAAGACTTAAGTGAAATTCAAAATGGCTTTTTTCATTCTTGTTGCATATCTGGCCATTCCTTGACTGTTGAATGCTCATGTGATCTTTATTTTGATTATTCATGGGAGTTAAAAAAAACCATTAAACATTATAGAGCTACTATCATTACTGGATCCAACATGAAAACTATTTGTTGCTTGCAGTGTGATTATTATTTATAGCTCTGGTGCCAACTAAAGCCAAATCTAGTGCATCTCAATGTTTCAGAAATACACAATATATATTTTGCATATTGGTGTGTTGCCTAATTTGCTCACTTCTAGCCAGTGGCGACTCTAGAAACAATATATAGGGGGGGCACACAAGATACCACAGTCAAACTGGGGGGGCATTAATAATTTCCACCAGTAAATCATACCACTGAAAAAACACACACACACACACACACATATATATGCTATGGAATGATACTTTTGTTATTGGACAATACAATACTTGATCATTCAACATGGGAAGCTTGAAGCTTAGTACGACTAATCCTTGAAATCCTTTAAACAACACAATACCTTAACTTTTCCACTAAATGATTTCAGGGCCTAATATTAGTCCCTGCTGCCGATATATATATATATATATATATATATATATATATATATATATATATATAAATAAATATTAGACCCTGCTGCCGATAGCAGGTATAGATGAACACATTAACACACAAACCCAGCTTTGCATGTATAGATCAATTGAAATTCACTTGTGATCTCAGCACTGAAGGTATATATCAAATAAACAGAATCAGACATACAAATCCTGTATTTGCAGGTATACAATAATATATGAAATGTAGCATTGCAGGTATAGATCAAATCAATACATGGAAACAGCATTGCAGGTATTAATCAACTGAACAAGACAAGACAAACCCTGTATTTGCAGGTATACATAAATAATGTATGGAAACATAGCATAGCAGATATGGATCTACAGAAGAACACACAAACCAAGCTTTGCAGGTACAGATCAATTGGAGTTCACATAAAAACACGGCATTAAAGGTATATTTAAAACCCCCTAAATTACAGGGATAGATCACAGGTTGCACACCCCAACCATGCTGCCCACATAGAACCTGGCCAGCACCTAGATAACACACATAAGATTTGCCATCTTTGTCCCATATACACCATGCCGTCGTTAGCAGTCAAGGACTGTCCTGGGTGATTACAAATTCGGCGGGGGGGGCAACAGGGGGGGCAAGGAATAACCTAGGGGGGGCAATTGTCCCCCCTTGCCCCCCTGTAGCGACACCACTGCTTTTAGCTATTGTATCTCAGGTTGCTTGGAGAAGACAATGTTAACTATAACCTATTTTTATTATTATTTTATTAATTTATCATGTACTCCTGTTTGTAAATGCTATTCTGGATGTTTAAAATTTTTTGCAAAAGGGTCAGTCTGGTGACTCCCCTTACTAAGCAGTGTATGTATTAAATGTAAGTAATGGGTTTTTTATATGTCCTATCATAAAAATATAGACTTACATCTTTGTATAATCTAGACTTACTGTTATAATATCTACATTTGAATAATTCTTCTGTTTTGTTTTTGGTTGTGTGTGAAAATCCCAAGAGATCAGCAGTTTCTGAAATACTCAGACCAGCCTGTCTGGCACAACAACCATGCCAAAGTCCCCTTTCTTCCCCATTCTGATGCTCGGTTTGAACTTCAGCAAGTTGTCTTGACCACATATACATGCCTTGATGCATTTCAATTGCAATTGAACAGGTGTACTTATTGAATTGGCCAGTGAGTGTGTGTTTATATATACCGTATTTGCTCGATTATAAGAGGAGGTTTTTTCCAGAGCAAATGCTCTGAAAAAATAACCATCGTCTTATATTCAAGGTCGTCTTCTAATCAGACCTCAAATAGAGGTCTGATTACAAGACTAAGATCCAGATCAGAAGTCTAGGGAAGCACTGTAAGTTGGGGGAGGGTAAGAGTGGCATATGGGGGGGGTATAAGGGCTTTCTGAAGGCAGAGTGGCATATAGGGCGTTAAAGGGCATATCAGGGAGGCATAGTGGCATATAGGGGGTTAAAAAGAGTATCAGGGAGGCAGAGTGGCATATAGGGGGTTAAAATGAATAACAGGGAGGCAGAGTGGCATATAGGGGGTTGAAAGGAATATCAGGGAGGCAGACTGGCATATTGGGGTATAAGGCATATCTGGGGGGGGCAGAATGGTATATAGAAGGGGTATAAGGCATTTCCCGAGGCAGAGTAGCTTATCATGGAGGCAGAGAAGCATATAGGGGGTATAAGGCATTTCTGGAGGGCAGAGTGACATATAAGGGGCTATACTGCATATCTGGTGGGCAGATGTGTATAACCGGAGGCAGGCTGGCAAATAAAAGGAAATAAAAACAAAACATGCATTTTTCGCAATATATGAAAAAATTGTTTACATGTGAATTAATATTAACTAGTAAAACTTTTTTCTTATAGGGTAGTCTAATATTCAGGCTTTTTTCTTTTTTTCCCCTAAATTAATATTCAAATTTTGGGGGGGTCATCTTATAATCAGGGTTGTCTTATCATCAAACAAATGTGGTGTGTGTGTATATGTATATGTATATATATATGTATATATATATATATATATAGTTGGCACTCTGTTCAAATTGGCAACTATTTGTCACATACGTAGCAGACACTCAAACATTCATAAGACATTTGTAAAGCTATTATGATCAAGGGAAGGCTGGCAACGGTCAGACTGAGGGTGAGTTCATCCAAGTAGCCCATTGGTAAAAAGCCAAAAACATATTTGACAGGCAAGACACTTAATGTGCCCTAGTCAGTCTTCCCAAATGACATTTACTGAAGACAATATAAAGGAGCACAGAAAGGGTTCACACATCAGTTAAACACTGCTTAATGTTCTGGTGGCTGTATGTGGCATTGCAAGCAAGTAAAATGCTAAAGGCTTAAGGCAGACTGATAATAGCAGACTAGGGGCCAATTCATTTAATTGTTGCGTTAACAGATTTATTCAATGCTTACATTATTATTTTTTCCTGTCTCTGGGAAAGTCTATCCTACTAACCTAGGACAGACTTTAGGACCTCTTGTATTAATTGACAATTCTAATTAATATATTTCAACCTTCATTCTTTCTTTACTTTGTCTTAAATTGCAAATGGACCTTCATTTTTTGAACGTCCACTGCTGTCATCTTAATTTAGATTCCTTCCTAGCCGTGTTCTAAATTTCTACAGTTCTTTATTGCCCCGGCTTCTTCCTCGTTGACTGTGTCAGTGTATCAAGACAGCCTCATTTTGGTTTCACTTTTCCCGGTACCTCACAAGGAACGTTATTTAACTTGATTTATATACTGATTAACCATATAACATATTTCTTTCTAAAGCATTTTTCTAGTTTCCCTTCTAGCTGGGCTGAAATTCACTCAATAAATCTACCATTCTGTTTCACTGTTAAAACATCTAAAAGCAAGACAACCATTTGCAGGACAGGTATAGCTATAATAATAAAGAATGTGTCTTCCAAGTCATAATGCGGTGTAGAAACTTTAGACTTTCTGTAAAACCAACCAGTCTGATAATACTCAGCAGGGCTTAAGTAAGGGTTTTACTTATCGTACCAACCCACTAGCCAGAGTGCACCACACACCACAAGCCACCACCAGTATTGCTTGAGTAAGAACATCTGGCTGCTATCACAAGATCTCCCTATGGCTCTCAGTCTGACTTTTTGTACTTGACTGACTGTGTTTAGTTCTCAGTTCTTCCTTTTATATGGCTTACCTACCCCATGCCCTTAAAAAACATGGGACCCCCACCATCTTTATGTTTTAAGGGAATTTCATTCTGTCTGCAAATATTACAGTTAAATTCATAAAACTTCCACAGAAAACAATTGTCCCTCAGTCTCAACGTCCATTAGTCAATGTTCAGAAAAATGATTTATGGAAGGTCCCTTCCTAAATGTGAGGTTAACTACACAATCATCAAATTGATAGTTACCCTCAAATTTGGCAGATGAAGCAACATCGCCAGACTGTGTTTTTTGTCTATTTTATAAGATTTTCCAACAGTCATTGGCTACAAAACTCTGTTTATGCAAATTAATTCTGCATGATTATTTCAACCTTGTGCCCAGGGGGCAAGGAATTTTAGGCTTAATGATCTCAATGCATAGCTTGACTTTCGCTGCCATCTGGTAATACTCCTTATAACACGAACTGAATATTAAATATTACTGCATTAAGTGTGTGGTTAAATAAAATAATACAGTGCACAAGAAATAATAACACATGAGAAATGTAAATCTTGAATGAAATGAGTAAGCCATTTAGACATATATTTATATTATGTCTCCAGATCAAAGTTCTTAAAGGGACACTACAGACACTATATGCACTTTAATGCAAATTATAGATTCATGGTCCCTTTACATTTTCCTTTTGTATCTGCAGAATCCTCCATATGCATTTGTCCCTTTCCCTATACCCCTCAGTTAAATACCGTGCAGGACATGTGTTTGGGAAAACACAACTCATGGGAGGATGGAATATACTCACTTCTAGTTAGTTCCAGAGCTTGCAGGGTAACATTGTGTGAAAAATGCTCCCATTGCTTTTAATGGGACAATTGTGTGCCATTGTTTGCCTACTTCGAGAATCCAAGAAGTGATGAGAATAGTCTGACCATGTTGGAGGAGGGCAACTACTACAGCAGGGCTGCCTCTTCTGTGTCATGTAAGTGCTTTATAATGAAACCAGAAGTCTCCGTACTCAAAATATTTATATGCGCCTGTACAGATATATACAAGATTTAAAAATTGGCCCAAACACCATAGCAACCAATAGAATGTTGATTGCCCCCTGAACCGATGGTTATGATGATGAAACCACTTATCAAGTCCATTGTTCTCTAGAATCATTATTAAACACAATAATTTAATTTTTGAGATAGTTTTTATTTTCTGTTTCACCATTCTGTATTAAATTGCTAAAGTTTGAGTTATATTTTGAGATAAATTTGCCACAAAATATACTTACATGGAGACAAATTCGGGTTACATCCAGTAGCCAAGATTCACATAAGGTTAATTTCCCCTTTAATTGCACGCTTTTTATTTCAAGTAGATTATCCTATGAAATACATCAGCACCATAAAAATAATGTGATTTAATGTGAACCTGCTTATTACTGGACCACAAATATTAAAAGCCTTGTAGACCAACTATGTTATTGCATTTTGCTTTGGCTTGAGGTCAAATTTACACAATACCTCCAATGTCCATTTTTGTATCAATCAACCTTTGGGGTTATGTATCTGTTTGTATGAAATATGCAATTATATATATATATATAATGCATTGGTCTTCCATTTTGATATATTATGCTAATATATTACTCAAATATTCCACACAGGTACATGCTTATTCACATCAAAATCAAAAACTAATATATTTTGGGTGCAAGTCCATATTGGCATAAGTGTCATTTTCAATTTTGCTTTCAGTATTTTGAGTTAAAATAAATTAGTAATTCTTGGAATTAAATTTAACACCATAGTCATGGCTTTAATATGCTGCTCATTTGGTTTAATGCATTTTATTTACTGTTCCAAATTCGCTGACCTTGAAAAAAGCCACACGCATGGTTTTACTATGCCCTTTTGCAATGCACTCAAGCGATGATTTCTGTCTCCTACAGGACTGTCTTGTTTACTCTGACCTCCGTGGTTGTTCTTGTCATTACTACTGACTGGATAAGCTGGGACAAGCTGAATCGTGGATTTTTGCCTAGTGATGAGGTCTCAAGAGCATTTTTGGCTTCCTTTATCCTGGTTTTCGACCTTCTAATTGTTATGCAGGTAATTTGCACCAAATTTGTAAAAGTGATTTATTGCCCTCTCCATAAACTATATAAACCCCAACATATTTAAGTACAGTGCTAAAATCTATGTAAGGCCGGATGCACCATATCCAAAAGTAACAGAAACACCTCTGGCAATAAAGGAACAAACTGGACATGTCCTAATTTATTTAGTTTTTGAAGCCTTTTTTTATTACTGGTACCTGATTCACCCATTTGGACACTCTGACTAATGAAATTCAGTGGAGGAATGGACTTCATTAGTATCACCATGATGAGCTCTGTGTAGTTTTTGGGCAGGGAAAGTCACCCAAAATATCACGAGTGACAACAATGGCAGCCTCCAGGTGTGCAGATAAAGTTTATTGGAAGAAAGTTTATTTAAAGGAAGTTTATTGGAACGGAATTAAATAAAACCGTTTTTTTCCAGTGCTAACCTGCATTACTATATACAACACTACAATTTTTTATCAAGGAAAAAACGTTTTTCCATGGCACTTCCTGAATGGAAGGGTACACTAGAACAGGAGGTGCAAACCATTGCTGTATCATCATGATGAATGTGTGTAGTAATGGTCAAGTTTAGAGACCGTTGTTACGATAGTTGTAGGGTTAGTTGTAACCATGTAGTTTATGAAAAAAGTACCACCGTGTTTTGACTGTAATGTGCTGGTTTATTATATTCCCAACACACATAGCAAACTCTGCATATTATCCCACATATACTGACTTTAATTAGACATTAACATCACCCATCAGTAAAACTAATTAAAGTCTAAGAACATTGCAAATGCTAAATTCCCAGTGATGTAAAATTACTAATAGACATTTCATGATAGTTATTTCAATATGTATTTAATAGCGTTTTATAAAATAGGTGCAAATAATATTAGCTCCTCAATTTGTACATTGGACGCATTTAATTAATAAAACTGCTGGTAGTCTCAGTCTTCATTAGGGCTCGGAGATTGGGCACAGTTAAGTTTAATGAAGCTGTCTCTTTCATGAGTAATAATTTCAGCCTTCTATCCCTTTGAAACTTGGAAGGCCATGTAATGGTATTGTGCATTCTTTAGCTTTCGCCTTTAATTCTTTTAATGAGTTTTTTTTTTTTTACTGGTATCATACACTTTTGTTTTATATAAACAAACATTAGCTCATGTAATTTCACAATAGTAATTAAGACGGTAAAAAAAACCACATTCTGTGTAATAGGTTATTATTATAACAATATTTGCCGGATCAGCAAAATGTGTTGCTTTCATTTTTTGTTTGGTGTCCTGTGACCATTTTGCCAGATATTATGTACCTCCTTCTAATTCCTTGGTCTTACTGTATTTGTCTACTTGTTTCTTTTCTTCATTCCCTTGCCTGTCTTTTGCTGTCTTTATGACATATTCCTTAAACTCTCCTGACTAAAGCTCCTTCTCTTTCCTGTCCAACCTGTATCCCACTCCCTTTTTTGTTACCTCCTACCATAAAGCCTTGATTGTGCATTATATAGTATAAGTACTTACCGGTGCTTGCACCGGCAGAGGTTACTAACAATCGATCAGCGGGAAGTCAGCCATACTGACAGGCTTTCAAAAAACAGCATGATCTTCCGTGTAGTGGCAGGGAGATGTCCCCGCTGCTGAAAGAAAGCCAGAGCTTTTTAGGCTGTACATGTACGTCTATGTGGGGACTATAGGGGTTAATCTTCTACAGTCTAAATTCCGACCAGAGCCCTGCTCCAATTTTGTTTCTGTAAATCTAAATTGTTATGTTATACGCTGATTGTTGTGCCCTGTTTACCCATTGTACAGCTCTTTGGAATATGATGGTACTACCCACATTCATCAATAACTATCTGATTTGTGGCACAAAGGCACAAATTGTTGCTTTATAAACTGAACAAGCTTATAAAAAATGTGTGTTTTTATGTAAGCATTCAGAGGAAATGCTAAGGTTTGCTTGCCTAACATGGTAAAACAATGCAATAAATGTTATGCTGTAAAACATTACCACATCCCTTTCTCTGCATAGTGAGGGGAAAATCCTGCCTGACATAACTTTATTACTTCACCATGGCTTTCCATCATTGAAGACACTAGAGATGGCCAGAGGTAGAGAATACTGCATAGTTTAGGGCCTGCTATGTCTGGGCCTGTGTTGATAAGATACCATTTGTATGCAGATAAGAACCATTTGGCCTATTAAGTCTGCCCATTCTTCCTAATGTAAAAACTCTCACATGAACTCCTGTGTCCAAAAATGTCTCCTCTCTACTGAAGTATATTTCTCTCTCATACTTTTTTGAATCCCTTTATCTTGTATTACATCTGCCTTTTTCCTCCTCTAGGATACATGTATTGAGATCCCTCAGTCTCTCCTGATAATTATTATCCTGTAAACTGTTCACTATTGTAGTGTAGCCCATTCTACGGTTTCACCAGATATCTGTGCACTAGCAGAATCGCTGCTCCCCTTTTAATTTTTTTATTTTAACTACTAATGCCCCTAAATATACAACCCAGCAACCCTGCTTCCTTTTTTGACACATTTAACCCATTTTAATGAGGGTACTTTGGTTTTTTTTCTGCATTTTTACATTGTTTCTTTACCCGTGATTCATCTTTCCTGATGGGGGGGATGCACTTACATATCCATGCTCACACACAGACATTTACACATCCATGCTAACACATCCTTACATATACACAGCCTTCCTTTCACACACATCCATACCCACAAACACTTATTCACTTTACCTCCTTCACCCCTTGACCTCTCCCTCCTTCCTTTACCCCGCTCTTACCTCAGCTGTAGATTTTCTTCACTGCTTTGTGTTTTCAGGTTTTTATTGCATTATGATTGTAGTGTAATTGATATGATGAATATAATATTGGTTCTGTAAGTCATGCTATTATTTAAGAAATGTTTTTACCTCCTCTTCTATTAGCTAAATAGTTTAGGTTTAAATGCTATTGTTATGAGAATGATATGGCGAGGGAAATTAATTGTTCTGGAAAAATTACTTGGTATACACTGAAGAATCCCTAATTATGAACTGTGGATTTCCATTAATGTAAACCAATTGAAGCAGTTATTTATTTTCTCTACTCATGACATTACTTATTGTATTAGCTTCGCTTATCTGGTTTTGTTATAATTGGCATTATAATGCTATTTACGGTTAAGCTATGCCAGCAGAAACCGCACTACATTTCAGTGTTGTGTTTTGTCTTTTGGTTACAAAAATTTCTTATTGAAAGGTACATGTTTGTTGAATGTCAAGTTTTTTTTTTCATTATTTAGTTTGATTTTCACAATTACAATACTTTGAATTATTTCAATTTCTTAGAAAGTTTTCAAAATTACATATATAATTAATTGCTTTTCCTGTCTTTACTAGTATGTTTTAACATGTTAGTTTTATTGTTCATTGTCAATTTTAATGTTGTTTAAACTTCACTATGTAAGCAGAAACATAATACATACATAGAAAACACAATACATATGTAATAAACAAACGTGTCTGTTGTATGCGTCATAACCATAACTGTTTCAGGTGGTATTGGGTGGTATACAGTGCTTAGAAAAAGTATTTGCCCCTTCCCATTTGTTTTCTATTTTTGCTTACTTGTCACATTTATGTTATGTTTTCCAACTAATTTTAATATAAAACAAAGATGTGAGTAGACACAATATGCAGCTTTTAAATGATGTTTTTATTTATTAAAGGTAAAGAGTTGATCAAAACAATGTGAAAAAGTAATTGTTCCACCAAAACGTAATAACTGGTTGTGGCACACTTGGTGGCAGCAACTGCAATCAAACGTTTGTGATAAGTTACAATAAGTCTTTTACATCGTTAAAGGAGGGATTTTTTCTCCACTCTTCATGGCAGAATAGTTTTATTTCAGCCACATTGAAGGATTTTTGAGCATGAACTGTCTTTTTTAATAGTATGTCAAAGATCTCAAGGCAAGTAAGGCGAATCCAAAACCTTCATTTTGTTTGTTGTGGGGCATTCAGACCTGCACATGCTTGTGTACGGATTATTGTTCTACTGCCTAACCCAACTGCCAATAATATTGGCACTGTTACCAGTGGCGTCTCCAGCTTTCATGTTTAGGGGGGCACATGAGGGGGCCAGGGACCAAAGTAGGGGGGCCAATTATAAAACGGTACATATACACAAATATATATATGCATTAGACATGCATTTTTAACTACATACTATGTACTTATCTCTTTCAAGTAAAGGCCGTGATTGAAATATGATTTCAAAATTACAGCTGAACTGGCAGTTATTTTTCATTCTTTAATATTAGCCCCTGCTGCCGATATATAGAAATATTACACCTTGCTTCCGATATATATTAATATTAACCCCTGCTGTGGATATATATATATTAATATTAGCCCCTGCAGCGGATATATACTTATATTATACCCTGCTGTCGATATGCATAAAAATTATACCCTGCTGCCAATATATATTAATATTTGCCCCTGCTGCCAATATATATTAATATTAGCCCCTACTGCCGATATATATAAATATTAGCCCCTGCAGCCAATATTTATTGATAATAGCCCCTGCAGCCTATATATATTAATATTAGCCCTTGCTGCATATATACCGTATTTGCTCGATTATAAGACGAGGTTTTTTCCAGAGCAAGTTTAAATTTGATTCTGAAGGGTATGGGGAGCCAGTGAAGTGATTGGCATAGTGGAGCAGCAGATGAGGAGCGGCGGCAGAGAAAGATTAATCTAGCTGCAGTGTTGAGGATAGACTGAAGCGGTGAAAGGCGGGAGATGGGGAGACCGGTTAGTAGGCAGTTGCAATAATCCAGGCGGGATATCACAAGAGAGTGGATTAGTAACTTGGTGGTATCTTGTGTGAGGAAAGGGCAGATTCGGGAGATGTTTTTCAGGTGGGGGCGTCATCTACATATAGGTGGCACTGGAAGCCAAAGGAAGAAACTAGTTTTCCGAGTGAAGAAGTGTAGATGGAGTATAGCAGAGGCCCAAGAACTCAGCCTTGAGAAACACCAGTAGATAGCGGTAGGGGAGAGAAGCAAGTTCCAGTAAATGAGACACTAAAAGTACGGTTAGAAAGGTAGGATTTAAGCCATGTCACGGATGCCATGAGCATGGAGGGTTTGTAGGAGAAGAGGGTGGTCGACTGTGCCGAAGGTGGCTGAGAGGTCCAAGAAAACAACCAGTGAGAATTGGCCTTTTGTTTTAGCTGTCAGAAGGTCATTAGTAATCTTAGTCAGCGCAGTCTCTGTTGAATGCTGTGGACGTAAACCAGATTGCAGAGGGTCAAGTAGAGAGTTTGACGAGAGAAAGTTTGGCAGTTGATTGTAGGTTAATCATTCCAGTAGTTTGGAAGCTAGCGGGAGAAATGAAACTGGACGGTAGTTTGATGGGGATGTGGGATCAAGTGTAGGTTTCTTTAGGATGGGGGAGATGATGGCATGTTTGACTGAGGATGGGAATACACCAGAGGACAAGGAGAGATTAAAGATGTGGGTTAGGCTTGGGGTAAGGACACTAGAGAGGGGTGGCAGGACATGTGAAGGTGCAGGGTCGAGGGGACAGGTGGTGAGGTGGGAAGACAACAGGACCTTGGAAACATCGAGGGGTGTAACTGGGCTGAAGCAGGAGGAGGTTGAGGTACCATATGATTGACACTATGGGGGATGTTATCCCTGATGATGTCAATTTTGTTTTTGAAGTAGGTGGCAAGCTCTTGGGCAGAGAAGTTGGAGGACAAGGGAGATGCTGTGGGTCTGAGAAGGGTGTTACATGTGGAGAATAGACTTTTAGGGTTATGGGAAAGAGAGGTGATTAATGAAATGAAATATGTTTGCAGAGATGGAGGGCCGATGTATAGGAGCGGAGCATGAATTTGTAGTGAACGAAGTCTTCAGGTGAACAAGACTTCCTCCACAGACGCTCAGCTGTACATGAACACCTTTGAAGGAGGCGTGTCTGTTTGGAATGCCATGGCTGAGGTGGACGGAGTGGGGGATTGCGTACAGTTACAGGGGCAACCATATCTAGAGCTGAGGCTAGTGTATGGTTATACTGATCTGTAGCTGTGTCAGGACAGGAGGAGGAGGATATACCTGAGAGGAGTGGCCATAGTGTTTCTGAAAGCTGTGGAGTGTTGAGGTTGCTGATGTTACGGTAGGTTTGTGGTGGTTTCTTAGGTAGGGAGGGTGTGTGTGTGGTATGTCGAGATTAAATGTAAGCAGGGTGTGATCAGACAGACAGGGGAGAGTTAGAGAACTGAGAAATGGTTGCAGTGGACTGGTTTAAGATTGGAGGGATTGCAGTGGTTTGTGTTAGTTCGGCATGTGCGGGGACGGAAGAAGGTGGGGATGGTGGGGCCAGGGTTACGTTCAATATTACCTGAGCACAGGAGTAGGATACAGACAGAAAACAAATGGGAATGTGATTTGTGGGCATTGGATGCCATTACTTGTGCGTGCTTAGTTATGTTGGGGTAACAGAACATATGAGCTAGGGTGGGGTGATAGATGGGATGGAGTTATGTGGACTGTAGAGGGTTTGTCAAGGGGCGTGGAGGCTGCAGCGATTGTGCGAATTGTGGGTAGAGGACATAGAAACATGTATGGGTTCATAGTAGGGAGGGAGTGCAGCAAGCAAGTGCCTATGTGGGTTACCTGCTCTGCACTGTCCTCAGTATGTCATTTGTCATTTCACTCCAGTTTAACTCCAGTGTAACTCTTATCTGTCCACTTATGAAGAGTCCAGTTGGGGAAAGGCCACAGCAGCTACCTTTCCAAGTGGGGTCTAGAGCTATATAGGGCTGCCTTACAAGTGGTCAGATAAGATGATTGCATACAGGAGGCAGATGGTTCACACCTTGGCTAACAATTGCAATTAAGCTAGACTAGAGGGCACCGATATTAACCCTTTGATAGCAGCAGGATATGGAGACAGGCAGGAAAAAGACATACCAGGTGAGAAACAGGGATGTTACAGCAGAAGATGAGGGGTTCAGGGGTGGATACCATAATCATATAAGACCCTTCTACCAAAACATATATAAATATTTGCCCCTGCTGCCAATATATATATAAATATTTGCCCCTGTTGCCAATATATATATGAATATTAGACCCTGTTGCCAATATATTTTATAGTGAAAAAATTGGACCCTACTCAAGCATTTCCTTGGGCCCCGCTCAACGCTCCCTTGCATGCAATCACTCCCTCCGCTACCACACCAAAAAATATATATTTGCCACACTGACTGCAGATCAGGGGAAGACTGTGAGAGTCAGTCCTTCTGACTGCACCATGACATTGAGAGATCCTCTCTCCCCGTAATCAACCCCAGAGTCCCTTCGTCCCCTCATTCCCTAAACCATACCACTCTTTTACTTACACCCTGTAGTTCAGGTATAGATCAAATAAACAACACATGGAAACAGCACATGCAACTGAATAAGACAAAAAAAACTTGTATTTGCAGGTATAAATAAATAATGTATAGAAACATAGCATTGCAGATATAAACCAACAGAACACACAAACCCAGCATTGCAGGTATAGATCAACTGGAAATCACATGTAAACTCGGCACTGAAGTTATAGACCAACTAAACAACACATGGAAACAGCACTCCAGGTATTGATCAACTGAATAAGACATACAAATCCTATATTTGCAGGTAAACATAAATCATGTATGCAGGGGCGTAACTAGAGTATTTGGCACCTGGGGCGGATCCTGTATGTGGCACCCCCCCCCCCATATACACTTTAAAACTGCATAGCTTCTACTGTTATATACCGGCGCAGACACTGAAGGTGGTACAGCATTACTGTTATCATTATATACTGAGGCAGACACTGACGGTGGTACAGCATAACACCTATCACTATATACTGAGGCACACATTGATAGTAGTACAGCGTAATCCCTATCACTATACATTGAGCCAGACATTGACAATAGTGCAGCATAACTCCTATCACTATATACTAAGCCAAACATTGATGTGGTGTAGGCCTACTACTTCATTGTCTGGCTTAGGGATGCCCCGAAACGAAATCTGGACTGAAACCGAAAATGCAGCATTTACCTGGCCGAAACCGAATATGACCCCCCCCACACCATAAAAAAAAATCTAACACTTTTATTTAAAGTAAGTAACACACCAAAATAGGACAAAACAATTAAATAACAATATTAATATATATATATATATATATATATATATATATAGATATTGTTAACAGCAATCACATTCCTATCATGCCCAGGCATACCCAGATTCCAGGATATACTCGCAGACTTGGCATGATAAGAGTATGATTGCCCTATCTACCCCTTCTCACTCCCTTCTGCCCTATCTACCCCTTCTCACTCCCTTCTCCCTATCTACCCCCTATCCCCCGTCTCACCTCCCTCTCCCTATCTACCCCCTCCTAACTATCTACCCTCTCCCTCTTTGAAGTTCACTTACCTTTCAGGAGTTCTGCTGTGGGGGTGCAAGGCTCCCAGCTCTGCCACTGTATGGAACAGTATAGAGTGATGGGAGTTATGATGTACTTTAGACCATAATTATAAAATGAAAAATTCATTGGAAATGGTACAGCATAACACCCATCAATCTCACATACTTACCAATCCACACATACACTAATCCACACATATACCAATCCACACACATACCAATCCACACACATACCAATCCACATATACCAATCCACACATATACTAATCCACACATACCAATCCACACATATACTAATCCACACATACACTAATCCATACATATACTAATCCACACATATATACCAATCCACATATATATACCAATCCACACATATATACCAATCCACACATATACCAATCCACACATATACCAATCCACACATATACCAATCCACACATATACCAATGCACACATACCAATCCACACATATACTAATCCACACATATACTAATCCACACATATACTAATCCACACATACACTAATCCACACATACACTAATTCATACATATACTAATCCACACATATATACCAATCCACACATATATACCAATCCACACATATATACCAATCCACACATATACTAATCCACACATATACTAATCCACACATATACCAATCCACTCTCACTCTCACTTAATGCTTTCCTACCTTTCCTCTTTTCTCCTTACAGCTCCTCTTCCTCCTCTTCACTCCTCTTCTTCAGTTCTTCTGTCTTCTTCCGGTTCAGAGGGCACGGACAGCGGTGGGCGCGGCTTCAGTGTTGTGCGCCGGGATCTGACAACAAACCCTGGCGCACAGCAGCTGTTGCCACGCGGATCACAAGGGAGCGGTATCGGAGGTCTTTAACAGACCTCCGGCTCCCTTGAGTGATTTTAAGTCGGGTTCAAGGGAGATCCTTGAACCGGCTTAAAATCACTCAATGGAGCCGGAGGTCTCTTAAAGACCCCCGATACGCTCCCTTGCGAGCCTGCTCCTCCAGCGGCGGACATTACTGTCCGTCTCTGGAGGGGTGCCGGCAAATTGGCACCCCCCTGATGAGCGGCACCCGGTGCGGACCGCCCCCCCGCCCCCCGCTAGGTACTCTACTGCATGTATGCAGTGGCAACTCTAGAAACAATATATAGGGGGGCACACAAGATACCACAGTCAAACTGGGGGGGCATTAATAATTTCCACCATTAAATCATACCACTGAAAAAACACATATATATATATATATATATATATATACACACCGGTGTGTATATATATATATATATATATATATATATATATATTGCCAAAAGTAATGTGCTATGGAACGATACTTTTGTTATTGGACAATACAATACTTGATCATTCAACATGGGAAGCCTGAAGCCACAATTTAGTACGACTAATCCTTGAAATCCTTTAAACAACACAATACCTTAACTTTTGCACTAAATGATTTCAGGGCCTAATATTAGATCCTGCTGCTGATATATATATTAGCCCCTGCTGCCCATATATATATTAATATTAGTCCCTGCTGCCGATATATATATAAATATATATATATATAAATATTATATCCTGCTGCTGATAGGAGGTATAGATCAACACTAACACACAAACCCAGAACTGAACAAGACATACAAACCCTGTATTTGCAGGTATACATAAATAATGTATGGAAACATAGCATAGCAGATAAGGATCTACAGAATAACAGAGAAACCCAGCTTTGCAGGTGTAGGTCAATTGGAATTCACATAAAAACATTTATACTTTAAACCCCCTAAATTACAGGCATAGATCACAGGTTACACACCCCAAAGTCAGCCCTGGCGTCCACACTGCCCACATAGAACCTGGCCAGCACCCAGATAACACACATAAGATTTGCGATCTTTGTCCCGTATACACCCTGCTTGTGTCATCTTGGTCCCCAAGGCTCAAACATCCTGCTAGTGCCATCTTTGCCCTTCCACAATTATACATCTATGCTACACACAAACACATTAACTCATGCTCTCCCTCATTTAGACAATTCATCCAAATATTAACTCATGCTCTCCCTCATTCTGACAGTTCATCCACATATTAACTCATGCTCTCCCTCATTCGGACAATTCATCCATTTTAAGAAACTACGCCCCTTGGAGCTTCAAATGAGGGGCTACATGTATTTCTAGGACAAAAGTTGACTGCACAAATAATGATGGAATATGTTGCTTTGGCTAGAAAATGTTTTTTCTAACCATAGCGACATGTTCATTTGTGTCTTGCGCACTCCAGGTTTGTACTAGAAACACATACAGCCCCTCATTTGATGCGCCAAGGGGTGTAGTTCGTGCAAATGTGTACTTTTTGTACCATAATTTAACTTCCTACGTGAGCAGTAATGCCACGTCAAGGCTTCAACCCTAATTACTGATCATTCACACGCCTCTCATATCTCCATTCACTCACAGAAGCACACGCCATTCTTTCCCCTTATAATCCCAAAGAAATGATGGTAAAGGGAGAAAAAAATCACTTTTACAGCAAAAATAAATTTTGCAGTAAAAATGCAAGGTGCTTAATGGCTGATTTTATTAATATTTGCAGTTCATCAGGATTTCAAAAATTGCCTCCCTCTACCGTTGGCTAAATTTAACCCCATGATCAAAGGGATCATGGGATTAAAAATTAGTTTTGGCCATTTTTAGAAAGGGAATGTGACTTTTTATAGCTATATGATCACTGTGGTAACATTGGCTACCACAGTGGATCATTTAGCTAGAATACTTAAACTTTTTTTTTTAAGTTAAACTACTTTGTTTAAATAATTTTTTAAACTTTTTTTATAATTTTTATTTTTTTAACTTAATATTTTTTATTCTTTTTACAAGCTATATACCGTTGTAAAGGTGAAGTAATTACCTTTCCAACTGTATATGTTGGGGGTCTGTAGCTAGCAGCATGCCCCCATACCTCTTTAACTGACAATTGTCAGTTGTTAATAAAGTTGCTCGGTGACGTCATCGCGTCATTGCGCGAGACTTCACCGGGCGGATCGGGTGGCCCCGGTGATGCCCTTCAGTTTGAGGGGCGGATCGCCGGGGTAGGTGGTGATGGAGGTGCACAGACCTCCATCAAGGTAGGGTACTGCTAGTGACGGCATGGTGCCGTCGTTAGCACCAGTCTGGGACTGCTAGTGACGGCACCATGCCGTCATTAGCAGTAAAGGGGTTAAAGTCCCATTGCGGGACTGACCTGGGTGACTCCAAATTCGGCGGGGGGCAACGGGGGGGCAAGGAATATCCTAGGGGGGGGCAATTGCCCCCCCTTGCCCCCCTGTAGCGACACCACTACATGTATGGAAACGGCAGATACGGATCAACAGAATAACACAAAACACAGCTTTGCAGGTATATATCAATTGGAAATTACATATAAACTCTGCATTAAAGTTATAGATAAAAAACCCTAAATTACAGACACAGGTCGCACACCCCAAAGCCAACCCTGGCCTCCACATTGCACGCATAGAACCTGACCAGCACCCAAATTACACATACATAGGACGTTTCAACATTGTCCCCAAACAGCCCAGCATGAGTCAACATTGTCCCCAAACAGCTGTTAGTGTTTATTAAAGATATAGGGCGGTAGTTGGTGCATAATTCCGTGTCTTTGTTCGGTTTAGGGATCACTGAGAAGTGCGCCACGTTTGCTTGGGGATCAAGGGTCTCCCCTTCGGCCAACGCATTAAACAGGGTTACCAGGTGCGGCCCCAATACTCAGAAAAATTTACGGTAGTAGCCGGCAGTAAAACATCTGGTCCCGGGCATTTGCCCTTTGCGGTTAATTTCAGTGCCGCCTGGATCTCGTCACGGCGGGTTCAATAATACTTTAGCGTCCCTGTTTAACATCTGTGGCAAAAATCTATGTAGGTAACTGTCAATACGTGTCAGATGCTCAGGGGACCCAGATCCCTGTGGAGATAGGTTTATGGGATTGTTCTAGGTGATAGTTTGCGTGTCACATCCAAGATAGAGGCCTATTTCAACTTTTTAATTGTTAAGCCAAGTTTGATCAAGTGACTTCGTATTACTGGTTTATGTGCTTCCCATATAACAGGGAAAGGTAATTCCTCAGTCATATTGTCATGAAAGTAATTGCGAAGATGGGTCAGTAGGTCTGCAACATGGTGTGGATTGTCTATTAAATTTTCGTTTAGAAATAGGCTATCGATCCTCGTGTATCTGTTGTGAACATGTGAGTAGTATGTGTAATCGTTAGTGGTCGGGTGTTGTGATCTCCATGTATCAATTAGTTGGTTTAAGCGTAGCGACCGTCGAACCTTTTTAATGGAGGAGTAAGGAATATGTGATGTGTGAGTTGAGGAATCTCTGAGTGGGTCCAAGATCATATTGAGGTTGCCCCCGAAAACATTAATGCCCTCTTGGAATGATCCAAATCTGTTCAGCATACTGCATAAAAAGGAAGCTTGACAACGATTTGGAGCGTAGATGTTACCCAGTGTGACCTTTTGGTTACCAATGTAACATTTTAAAAAGATGGCCCTACCTTCGGGGTCCCTCCAGATATCCAAAAGTGTAAATGGAAGAGTTTTATGGATGAGTATGGCCACTTTTGAGCATGTGCTTTTCTTCTTTTTTATTAAAACACCTATGTATTGCCTATACCTCCATCATCAGCAAGGGATACACATGAGGGGAGCAATGAGCCAGAACCACAGTCCTGTACATCACTTATATGACCACCAACATCTATACCATGAAAGGCTTAAGGCACTGCTGTAGTGTTCACATCGTTCACCAATACTGGTTCTTCTGCCAACCAATGTGACCCCAACCTGACCAGCTGCTGAATGCACCATGGCCATATCCCTCTCACGGCTAAGGCCCACTCCCATCACCACTCTACCTCCTACATGTTCCCCTAAGAGACCCTACATTAAGAAGACTCACAACACCATCACATTCAGCTCCACCATCTGCTAGATCACCACCAGCATCTGCTCACACCATCCATGAATAAACAGAGTCTCCAGCTGCTGCTCTAGTGTCATCATCATGAGGAAAAGAGGAGGGTGTGAAAGGACCCGGAGACTCATTCCTGAGCCACTCAGACACCAAATAGGGTGGACTGATCCACAGCTGCACCTGCAGGTCACTGACGACATGCTCACTGTTATATAGCATCCTCGTAAAATACAACATTAGTATGAACAGACAGGAGTTTATTCACTTAAGTGGCAGCTGGTAAGAGAGGCTGTGGGAGAGTGGTGGTTTCAAATCCCTTACTTCACCATGTATTATAAAGGACAATCTCTGTAAAACTCTCTGCAAGAGGGGCTGAACTGCCCTGCATAATGCATATTTCAATCAGTAATATGACTTTCAAGAAATCCCGCTAAATGCTTTATACAGGACTTCCTGAGATATCCGGTCATGATGACAGTCAGACTTATGCAAGGCTAAGGTTATCATCTACTTTTACTTATATATGTAGGACATCTTCATAAGTGAAAACTTTTTGTAATAACTCAGTTTGCAAGGTATTCCAAGACTTATAGAGTATGTTCTTTGACATAAAATTCAACCCTCCTTATTATTCCTATATGTTTTTCATTATGTTTATATTCCATGCTGGTATATATTTTTTTTTATTGTAGAAGGAGAGTGGTTACTATTTGCTGCTATCTTTGATCAGATTTTCTTCTACAGTTTTAATCTAGGTTCTAGAACATAATACAAATAACTAGAGGTTTAGATTCTGTGTTGTCTTCATGGGCTTCGCATTAGCCTCTTGGAATAATCAGGCATTCAAATACTTTAAAAAGAGGTACATGTCACATCTACAGTTAAAAAAAACAAATTTGCTTAAATATAAGCAATTTTTTAAATGTCTAAAAAGGTAACTCATGTGAGAGTCGAAGTTAAAGAAATGGGATATAAAAAAAAAATCAAAGGAATGAGTAAAAGATACAAATTAAAGTAATGGTAAAAGGGACATTCAATTGTGTGGGTTTTTTTCACCCGAAAGGTCCTCTTATATTCAGGGTACTTTTTTTGCTTTTATTAAAATCCAAAGTTTTTTGGGGGAGCGAATGCTTTATATTAGAGCAACACCTAAATAGAATAGAGTGAATGATCACAAGTGTTTGGCCTTAGTACCGTGAAGTCAATTAGTTGGAATGTTCAACTTTTCTATAAACGCAATGATTAGTAAACAGACCCCTTAAGTGCTTCAGTCTATCCTAACAGGAAAAAATCTAACCAGACCCATTCAGATTAGGTTGCATCTCAGCCTATTTTGTTCCTTCTGCGATATGCTTATTATAAATATTATGATATTACTTATCCCAGAGGGCACCTCCAGCTAAGTGGATCAGCATCCTCTAGACTGTAAGCTCGTTTGAGGAGGGCCGTCCTCACCTGTTGTCTCTGTTAGTCAAATTGTTATATACTACTTGTTATGTCCTGTCCACCCATTGTATAGCGCTACGGAATTTGCGGACAAAGAAAGAAGATTAAGGAAAGAAGATTAAAGATAGAATAGATAAGATGGAAGAGATGGCAGAAGATGCTCAAGTGGTCAGCAGAGGGTGTGAGAGAGTGAATGAGAGCGTGAAAGAATGAGTGACAGTGTGAGAAAGTGATTGAAAGTGAACGTGGGCACCGGGCAAGAAATGTAATTCCCGAATTAAAAATGTCCCCTAATTTTCAGCCGAATGGAGGGAAGGGCAGGAAACGAAATTCACTACCTGAAAACGAATGGACATAAGACTAACTGAAAATTTGGGTTTTTGGCCCATTTGCACTAGTCTACAAATGATTTCTAAAATAGTGGAGTACTTATATATTTAAAAATCTTCAAAATTCTTCCATATAGTTCGAAATAGTTGGTTATATTTTTCAATCATCAAAGAAAAACACAAAATAACATTGTCCGACCTGTATAAATAAACACAAAAAATCCCCCAAGGAATATTAGAGGAGAAAAAAAAGATTTTTAAAAACACCAGTGTCACCAGTCCTACTATAAAAGGTATACGTCACAGTAACATAAGCTGTGTAACACTAATATTAGGTCGTACATACTGTTGATGGCTGCAGTCCTAACAACAGAAATAATTCAATTATGACCAGTGACAGAGGCTAATTAAAAACTCAGACAAGTAGCCCCCCTGACATGTTTCGCTCCTCAGAGCTTCATCAGAGGTCTGGGCTAATGGCTAATATCAGCCATTAGCCCAGACCTCTGATGAAGCTCTGAGGAGCGAAACATGTCAGGGGGGCTACATATTAATAAAAGTCATGTTTTAGGGTGGGGTTATACTAAGGGTATTTTTTGATCCCGGGAATGGGATTGGTTTATTTGTAGTTGTAACTTACCCTTGTCCCCGCTGGGGCATTATTTTGGAATTGTATTACAGAGGAGGGAGCATGACATGCACATATAGCATCAAGGGGTAAACATATAGTAAAAAAAACTCACAGGTGAAGAACTTAAGGATACATATTTATTCTTGTAAAACAAACAAATACATAAAATGCAATGCTCACAAAGTGGAGCGGCGAGCAGACTTTTCAGAGCCTCACAAACACAGCCAGAAAAGGTAGTAGTATAGAGGTCTCTTCAGATTTCTCAAAAGCCGCTGGTAACCCTCTGTAGGCTGTGCTGTTACTCCTCTTCCTCGATACATAATCAATGTAATCACCAACACGTTTCGCCTGCCAATCGGGCTTCTACAAAGCGCTGACATGCATTGTATCCATTCTCTCTCTCTCTCTCCCATGATATTCCTTATATAATGATTATATCATTATATTATGTAAAGCATACGCACCAGAATAAAACAACCTTTGAAACTGCAGGTGAACTCCCCTTATTATGAAAAGAAGACTGACTGTAAGAAGGCGCATGCTTTTGGACCGTCTCTTCTGGGGGTCTGATGCAGGCTGCCATTATTATTTGGATTCCAATTTTTATATTTGTAGATCAGGAATCCGAGCAGGCAGCAGCAAAGGCAAAATGACACAAGGTTCACTGATGCTAAAACAGCAATCCATTTCACATCCAGTTCATTTTGGCCGTTCTTTGGAGGCGTGCTTGGTACCGTCTTCAACTTGCCGTAATCATCATGCCGATTAGCAGGCAGCGGAGCAGGACAGACTCCTGCAACCAGCAGAAATACGAACAAAACTACCAGCTTCATCTTCCTTCTTCTATCAATCCAGCAAAGTGGTGGCCTGAGCCTGTGTCCTGCACACATACACCCAGCTTGCTTTTATTGCATCACAGAGCTATGAGGTAACAACTGCTGTTAAAGCTGTAATCTTTGCAACTTAGCAGACATGCACAAAATATACTGTTTACTTTTTATAACATAATTTGGTGTTTGTTTTGTAACTACTTATAGGATTTTGAATTCATGCATCAGTATAATATTACAGCAGATTCAAAGAGATAGTGATTAACTGTCATACATGGAAGAAGCCATATAAAAGTAATGATGCAACCACAACATGGTGGCGTCTCCAGCTTTCATATTTAGGGGGGGCCAGGGACCAAAGTAGGGGGGCCAATTATAAAACGGTACATATACACTTTATATATATATATATATATATATATATATATATGCGTTAGACGTGCATTTTTAACTACATAGTATGTACGTATCTCTTTCAAGTAAAGGCTGTGATTGAAATATGATTTCAAAATTACAGCTGAACTGGCAGTTATTTTTCATTCGTTAATATTAGCCCCTGCTGCCAATATATATATAAATAATAGATGCTGCTGCTGCCGATATATAGAAATATTACACCTTGTTTCCGATATATATTAATATTAGCCCCTGCTGTGGATATATACTTATATTATACCCTCCTGCCGATATACATAAAAATTATACCCTGCTGCCAATATATATTATTTGACCCTGCTACCGATATATATAAATATTAGTTCCTGCAGCCTATATTAATTGATAATAGCCAGCCCCTGCAGCCAATATATATTAATATTAGCCCCTGCTGCATATATATATATATATATATATATATATATATATATATATATAAATATTATACTCTGCTGCCAATATGAATATAAATACTAGCCCCTGCTGCCAATATATGTTAATATTAGCCCCTGCTGCCAATATATGTTAATATTAGCCCCTGCTGCCAATATATATAAATATTAGCCGCTGTTGCCAATATATATTAATATTCGTCCCTGCTGCAGATATATATTAATATAACCCCCTGCAGCCAATATATATTAATATTAGACCCTGCTGCCAATATATAATAATATTAAACCCTGCTGCCAATATATAAATAAATATAAGACCCTGCTGCCAAAACATATAAATATTTGCTCCTGCTGCCAATATATATATAATTATTTGCCCTTGCTGCCAATATATATATGAATATTAGACCCTGTTGCCAATATATTTTATAGTGAAAAAATTGGACCCTACTCAAGCATTTCCTTGGGCCCTGCTCAACGCTCCCTTGCATGCAATCACTCCCTCCGCTACCACACCAAAAATATATATTTGCCACACTGACTGCAGATCAGGGGAAGACTGTGAGAGTCAGTCCTTCTGACTGCACCGTGACATTGATAGGTCTTCTCTCCCCGTAATCATCCCCAGAGTCCCTTTGTCCCCTCATTCCCTAAACCATACCACTCTTTTACTTACACTCTGTAGTTCAGGTATAGATCAAATAAACAACACATGGAAACAGCACATGCAACTGAATAAGACAAAAAAAACTTGTATTTGCAGGTACAAATAAATAATGTATAGAAACATAGCACATAACACACAAACCCAGCAGTGCAGGTATAGATCAACTGAAAATCACATGTAAACTCAGCACTGAAGGGGGGGGCCATGGATAGATTCACTATATGTTACAATATGAATCGATGATTCATATGTATCTCTTGCAACTGACCTTATTGGAAAAACCTCTTAATTAAAACTATCCGTGCAAAATGCAGGCATACCAATATCTGATTCCAGGTTTTGCGAAAGGAAGACAACTATTAACTTTCCAAGCATGAGATACATTCAGCAAAAAAATTTTTTTGCCTATTTAACATGTGCATTGTCCTCACTGCTTTTTCTTGATTCCCTTCCTGATCATTAGCTCATATAAAACTTGAAAATACAAATCCTAACACAGAGTCCCTAGGAGCCCTTTAACTAAAATGAAATAATAACCCCTCACCCCTGGGTTTCTCTATTACCCCATCTCCATGCCCGCCAGTAAAAAAAAACAATTTTAAAAATGTGTCTGTAGAAGAAGATTCATGTTGTTTGTCATCAAGAGCTAACATAAATGTTCATAATAAGGCAGAGGTTAGTAAATGGTGGTATTAGACCTGGGGCAACTTGTCTGATGAGTTGGGTGCAGTACCATGAGGCAAGTTAAAAAAATAAAAAATTGTTGATGGATTGGCAAGTCTAGGGTATTATATATGATTGCCAGATTGAAAATACTTTTTCGTCTTTTTTTCCTTCCCACTAATGGCATCCAACCATCCATTCAGAAAACAAAATAAAGTTTAGTTTGAAATAACAGAATGGTTGTTGGAGAGGTGAAAAGTATGCATAACAGCATACTTTTACATGGCCATCCATAAAAAGTTTGCGCATGAAATGGATTTTGCCATATCCTGGGGCTTGAAGGCCTGTGTGTGTCTAGGCAATGAAGCAAATGAATCTATATAGCAATGTATACATACGTGCTTTAAAAAAAATACTTAGTCTGATTGTATTTGTTCTAAATGATGGACTATATATAATATACTTTTAAAAATGATTTTTTTCTTTTAATAAACCCATTATTGTTGATTCATCAGAAAAATACAGGTAGAGAAAATGTAGAAGGCAAGATGTCTTCTGATGTCAAAGTCTGACATTGGACTGCTCAGAGAGCAGCAATCCATTCAACTATATCAGGCATTTATTTTAATAGCAAGATTGCTATTTATAAATGTCTGCATAAAATGGCAATTAATAGTATAAATTAACCTTGATTTAATGAAATCTGCTTACTTATGGATCTGATGAACTGCCTAATGTGTCCAAAATAGTAATGGAATTCTCGATACGTTAAAAGACGTGTTTTATTTTCATGTTCCGTGATCAAAATGTAACAACTTAGGGTTTTTTTTGTTTTTTTTTATTTAAAAAAAAAAAAAGGACACAACAAGCAGAATACAACAATCTGACTCACAGAAACAAGAGGCAAGAATGGCTCCGATCAAACAAGCATACAAATTCAAAAAACTGTTGCTAAACACTCAGATGCCTGAGAAGTTTAGTGAGAGATCTCATGACAACCTAGCGTACTCTGTTTTCTCATTTAAACCATTGTTTAAAGGAACTCATAAATGACTTTTATAGTAATAAGTCTATTTTATTTTTTTTCCTTTTTTTAAAACGTAACATACATAGCAAACAAAACATAACATAACAACAAAAAAAAAAATTAAAAAAAATTTAGGGTTATTTAAATCATAAAAATTATGAGGTCATTATGGGTTAATTTCTTTTTTATTAGAGCACATAAAGCAAAATGCTTGAAGTTGTGAGCTCCTTGAGTTTAAGAACCAAATGGAAGCCAACTTTATATTTAGATAGATTTAGATAGGGCCATCTTTGTGTTTGGATGTCAAAATAGTTAAATGGATAAAACAATGGTTAAGTGACAGAAGACAGAAGGGTATAGTTAATGGCATATATTCGGAGGAAGAACTTGTTACTAGTGGGGTACCATAGGGATCACTATTGGACACGTGCTTTTTAATATTAGTGATATTACAGAAGGTCTTAATGGTAGGTATTTTTGCAGATAATACAAGGGTCTGCAACAGGGTAGACTTTCTGGGTGGGACAACTCACATGACAAACGATTTCAGTTTGGAGACTGGTCAAGAGTGTGGCAGCTGCTGTTTAATGTTGGTAAATTTGGTAAATTTGTTCCATCGAAAAGAGGGACATAGGAGTAATTATTTTTGACTTAAAGGTAAGTAGAAAATGCAGTAAAACGTCAGGAAAGCAGGGTGCTGGGTTGCATAGCAAGAGACAGCTGTAGGAAGAAGGGGGTGGTTCTGACACTTTACAGACCTCACCTAGTGTATTGCGTAAAGTTCTGGAGACCCCATCTACAGAATGATATTGACACATTGGAGAGCGTTCAGAGGAGGGGTGCAAATTGTAAGTGGTTTGCAGGATAAATTATAGGGCTAATGGCTAAAAATCTTAATATGTATAACTTTGAGGAAAGAAGAGAGAGGGGAGATGTAATAGAAACATTTAGATACCTAAATAAATGTAATAAAGTACAGGATGGGAGTTTATTTGAAAGGAGGAAAATGTTTGAAGAATAGGTCATAATCTAAAACTAGAGGGTCAGAGGCTTAGATGTAATGTAAGAAAGTTCTACTATGGGATCAGAAGGAAGACTGATTGATTGGGGTTTGCATCCTTACATCAGGAAAAATGGGCAGACTAGATGGACTCAATGGTTCTTGCTGCTAAGTAAAATGGTAATGATATATATAATAGAAATTGCTAATTTGAAGAAGGGCTTTGTCCAAAAAAAATGCAAATTTTTATACAGAAATCTGCAATACAGAGTTTGCTATCCTTTCTCCTTGGAGCACTTGCTTTTTTCAATTAAAATAACATCTGAAGTTTAAATGACCTGATATAGCATTTTGCTTAGTGCTTACATTTTTAATGATGAAGTATGTCTTCATTGTCCTAAAACATATTTGAAGTGCTGCCAAGGCGCACAAGAGTATGAAATATTAATCTAGGAGATAGCTTTATTTTTACTTGGCCTCACAACCTCAAACTTCATGTTCTCAGATTAAAGTCACACAGAATTTATCAGAATTCCAGTAATCGAATCTGCATAATGACTATACTATTAACTAAAACTATGTGACATAAAAAAGGTAAAAGCAGAATTGTTTGGCCCAGGACCAGCTTTAATTTATTCTTTATGATTTATAATGTAGGTTAATTTACATAGTTATTCACAGTAATTGTTTAAAAGCATATGTTAAGACTTCCAGCATGGTTTTAAGACTTAATCCTACAATTTTCTTTGTAACTATCCCCTAAATTGTCTAAGGCTTTCTTTTTAATGTGCATTTTAAATTACAGCTGAGGGAAAGGTAATGGATCATACCTGGCGTTCTTCATTTACGTGTTTTTATGACTAAAACTTAGAACTTGTCTCATCTTACTTAGTTCACACTCTGGTCCTATTTTGTTTTTATCCCCCGTAGTTTAGCTGAAAAGGCTTTGAGTTTATTATAAATCTGTACTAACACAAACCAAGATTATAACGTCTTCAATAACTTGACAATGACACATGAGGAATCTGGCCATCATTAATGCATGTTGTACCGTAAAAAACCTTTAGAGGTCCTAAACTTGGGTTCAGCATAGAATATTATATGTAGAGAAGTTTTGCAAATTCAAATGCTTTTAACTACTTTTAAGGATTCTACTTTCTTTAAAAGGATCTGAACTCTGAGTATCCACGAAGAGCAGATCATATAAAAATAGGGTACAATCTAGATTTAAGCAGTGGTCACTGCGTACCGAAGCTCAAGCTATCAAGCTATTAAACAAAAGGAACAGATCAACCATTCTGTAGCGTATATGTGTATATATATCTATATTATAAGATCAGTGCTCTTTGCAGGCCACTGGAGTTCCTCCACGTCTGACTTATCAAGCTATGTCTTTATGGACCTTGCTTTGTGCAAACTGGTGCCACAAAGAAGGAAGCATACAATTGTCTAAAATGTCTTTGTGTGCTGTAGCATTAATCTTTACTGAAACTAAGGGACTTAGCCCAAATCCTGAAAAACAGCCCCAGGTCATGATCTCTCATCGACTAAACTTTATAGTATATATATATTATGTATTCCAGTAGGTATCATTCTACTGGCATTACCAGATAGCGAAACGTGATTCATCACTACAGAGGACAAGTTTCCAATGGCAGTGTGCTTTACACCAATACAGCCTACGGGTGGCATTGCGCATGGTGATCTTCGACTTGTGTGCAGCTTCTCAGTAATGGAAACGTATTTCAAGACACACTGCTTTTGTTGCATGTTGGCTTCAGAGGCTGTCTGGAACTCTGTAGCATTGGATGCTACATAGGAGAGACGATTTTCACATGCTTCAGCACTAAGCAGTCACCTTTTCTTTGCTTGCCTTGATTACGTACGTGATATTTACCACCTGTGATCTTCAGTGCTGTTTATGGAGAACACATACGTATGCATGTCATGCAGCTAATCAGTGAGCATTAGAAATGTTGGATCATGGAGGAGGAGGGCAGCTGCTACTTTGTCAAGTAAGGGCATTTTTTAAATTGTTTTCCTTTCCTAAGATTGTATATTAACATACGGTACTCACATAGTACTTTATTGTGCATTCTCCTTTAGAAAGACTGTCAGGGACAGTTAACTATCCCTTTTACCCGACACAATACAGACAAGCTTCACTAGTAGAATATATACAATCTTTAGTTGGGTATTACACTGTACTTTGTCTCTCTCTAAACTGGCCAAACAGTAGTCCTCATAATTCTGGCTTGATTTAATGCTTAGGACTGTTAGGGCACCCATTAGCTTTTGGGAGTTGTTTCGGAGTTGCTTATTTGTAGAAAACCACATCGTACATGTCTTGCTAAATTATTCAGGCCTAAATTAAAATATACCGTATTTGCTCGATTATAAGACGAGGTTTTTTTCAGAGCAAATGCTCTGAAAAATACCCCTCGTCTTATAATCGGGGTCGTCTTACAATCAGACCTCAAATAGGTCTGACAATGAGACGACTAAGATCCAGATCCCCCGCAGCTGCAGGGGACCTGGATCCTCCTGTCTCCCCCGCCCACCCCACTTACCAGTGCTTCTGAGTCCCCGGTGTGTAGCTGGGGTAGCGTGTAGATGTCTACGCGATTCGCGTAGACAACTTCCGCTGCAGCAGGAAGGAGGTGTGGCTAGCAGCGGGGGTTGTCTGCGTCCATCGCACAGACCTTCCCCGGCTGTCAGAGATCAGAGTTCTCTGACAGTCGGGGAAGGTCTGCGCGATGGACGCAGACAACCCCCGCTGCTAGCCACGCCTCCTTCCGGCTGCAGCGGAAGTGCGTGGGATCTACACGCTGCCCTGGCTACATGACAGGGAAGTCAGAAGCACCGGTAAGTTGGGGGGAGGGCGGGGGAGTTATAAATGGGGGGCATAAGGCATTTCTGGAGGCAGAGTGCTCTGTGAAATGCCTTTTAACCCCCTTAATGCCACTCTGCCTCCAGAAATGCCTTTTTAACCCTCTATACGCCACTCTGCCTCCTGAATGCCTTAAACCTCCCTATATGCCACTCTTCCCCATAATATGCCTTTTAACCCTCTAAATGCCAGAGTGGCATATAGGGGTATTAGGCATTTCTGGAGGCAGAGTGGCACATAGGGGGTCAAAAGGCATATCATGGGGCACAGTGGCATATAGGGTTAAAAGGCATATCATGGGGCACAGTGGCATTTAGAGGGTTAAAAGGCATATCATGGGGCACAGTGGCATATAGGGGGTATAAGGCATTTTTGGGGCAGATGTGCATAACTGGGGGGCAGGTTGGAAAATAGAAGAAAATAAAACCAAAATATTTTTCTCAATCATAGCTTTTATTAAAAAAAAAATAGTTTAGATGAATTAACATTTACTGGTAAAACTTTTTTCCTATAGGGTCGTCTTATATTCAGGCTTTTTCTTTTTTTTCCTAAATTAATATTCAGATTTGGGGGGGTCGTCTTATAATCGAGCAAATACGGTAAAAGCTGTGATTTTTGGTAAACAAAGCTGTAATTATATTTTGTTTCACTTGACCTTCCATGTTACCAGTCATGGAGTGCACATTGGGTTAAACATTCTGGGAAGCATTACCACTCAGGAATATTCCATAGTGAACAACAGGGAAGATGTGGAAGACTGAGTGCGTGCATTTGCATGTCTTCTCAGCTGCCTCATAGCTCCAGAGGGGGAAACTGATTTACACTGTCATGCAGTGCTGTTCCTTCATTTGTGCTGTCGGATTTCTTAAGTGCTATTTTGGGGAATCCATTTGCTCTAATGAGCATCGCGAGGCAGTTAAACAGACACTCAGATAATTAAAAATATCTAGTGGTAAAAAAAAAAGTCCTGCTTTGACCTTCTGGGTGATGAGAGTACTGTTACTATATCAGGGTATCATCAATAATGCGTGAGTGCTAAGGCCATAGTTCAATTATGTTACTGATGGGGTACTTTGTAACAGTTGCTTAAACTTTTTTATATGAATAATTATTTTAAAATGTTCTTAGTTTAGAAGCCTCTAAATTAAAAATCAATGATACTTTTGTTTAACCCTTTGAGTGTTGGGGGTCAAGGCACATTACTCCTCTTGTGAGACCAGGCCATTTTTTGTAGTTTTACTATAGCTCGATTTTAGTTTATATACATATATTTCTGTTCACCAAAACCCAGGTTAAGCCAATCCATGCATCTGATCACATGATATACTGCTGAACCCCTGTCTCCAAAGAAAAGCATAATTGTTTAACCACATTTTGTAAGTAGATTTATTACAAACTCACCAAGATGCAATTAAAAGAGAATGAATCACTCGGTAAAATTATAGCATCTCAACATAAATATGACAGATACTGTGTGGACCCCAGATATTCAACAAAAACAATTTTCCTAAATTAGCATATGTAAGTGTATTTGATTAGATTTTTTTAAATTATTTTTATATCGGTGATGTCACAGTACCTCATTCCCACATGTTAGCACGATCAGGTTTTTTACCAGCATGTCAGCCAGCTGATCTGACAATAAATCAGCTGGCAGCATGCTGACACTTTCTTTCCACCATGGTGTGCCTTAGTGGCAAAGCAGTCATATAAGCCTCTTGGCTCCATAGACCGACTGCTGCCTAAAGGGTTAAAGGAGCAGTTAGGTCATTTTCACTCTTCAGGTATATGTACAGCAAATATACAGTATAATTTCCCAGCGCTGCCTTTGGCGGGCAGCACTTCTACATCTACCGGTCATGCAGGGGCATCATCCCTCCTCTTTGCAGTCACCCATGTTGGAACCTGTTGTGGACCCCTATTTTACAGTTCATAAATGATGGGATCAAGTGGCTCTGCAGAGTGTTGTATATAGAAACACTTTGCAAAGCACAATGAGGCTACAGGGAGACATGTTTAATTATGATAAGAATGGGCCACATCATATTAGTACTGAGCCACACTCGTATACATTTTTATATTTTGGTATATGCAAATTATTTGATAATCCTACAATGTTGTCTGTAACATACATTCTTTGATGTTTATGTGTGACTCTTAACTATTAACCCCTTCGCGACCTTTGCCGGTTCAGGACCGTCATGACAAGAAGGTCACTAAATGACCTTTGACGGTCCTGAACAGTCAAACAATTAAATAAGCTTAGAAAGTGATCAACGACGTTACTCGATGTCGAGGCATTCAGTAACGCCGAGATCGGCATCGGGGGCCATGTCTGGCCCCTCCCCGGGGCATCAACAGCCGCCATACATCAACGATCGCCTCCTAAACTTAAATGGTGTCGCTGGAATGCCTCGATCAGGAGGCATCCAGCGACACCAAACACTTACCTTTGGATGGGCTGTGACCGCTCCGGAGAGCGGTCACAGCCGCAGCTGCCGGTGATCTTCGCCATCAGCAAGATGGCGGCGGCCCAGGAAAAAAAACAATAAAGAAGAAAGAGTTCGCTAGATGGTTTCCAGACCCTCTAGAGAAGTCTGGCTCCACTTGCAGGTTGAATACAGGTACTGCATTCAACCAAGCAAGTCAATGGAACCCAGCTTTCTAATCACTATGTGATTAGTAAAATATTCAAAAACTAAAATAAAAATGTGCTAATATTTAAAAATAATTATGCAGTGATGTCACTTGATGAACCATCCAGTACCAGCAAAATGTCTAAAAAAAAATATAAAAAAAGTATAAAAAAAAATAAAATAAAAAAAAATAAAGTTTATTATTTTGAGCAAGTGCTAAAATTTCTCAAAAATCTCAACAAAGAGTTAAAATAAAAGCACTTCAAATACCCAAGGGGTGTCTAATATATAAAAAAATGGCTGATGGGGTAAATTGGAGTGGCCGAGCTCAGATAGGACATAGGTACAGACTGACCAAAATGGAGAAAAAAAGCGCACTTCCCAAATGTGGCATTTTAAATCTCAAACAACCCGACAAACCCATGCATGTCGGGTATCACTGCACTCAGGAGATGTTCCTGAACACACATTGGGGTGTTTGACAGTGACATTTACCAGGACCTGTATATCTATAACTAAAGTTCAATTTGTGTGAAAAAAAAAATTAAAAAAATTACTATTACAAAGTTTGACAAAGTGTAGTTCTATAATTGGTGCATGGAAAGGGTTAAAATAACAGCATTTGGAATACCCTGGGGTGTTTAGTTTTCAAAAATATATGGTTTGAATGGGTTAAATTGAGTTAACCGGCTTCAAAGATGTTCCAAAGAGGAGATTGTCACGGTCAGGACTACTTGCCAAGCCGTGACTGTGTGGAGGGCGTGGGCATGAAGGGGTTATTAGCACCAGGCCTCTGGATTTACTAACTTGACCCCTTAACAAGGCGTAAGCTATACCAAATTAACCCCCAAATCCTGCCTGTATCCCCCCAGGTAGTCTGCCACCACTCACGATTTTGATACCGGATTCGTGAGAAATCCGAATTAGAACATTTATCTCTATATATATATCAACCCACCCCGGGCAAACAACATATATATATATATATATCCTGTAGAACTTAATAACAATATGGTAACGTGTTATGCTCTCTTAGGGTTTGTGGATATCGATACTAGAGCCCAAAGACAGACTTGGATTATGAATATTTTAATAACAAAAAGACAAAGATTACACAGTGCCAGAATTACAAAAAACAAGACATACAAAAGAAAAATAAAACGGCAAACAGTTCTTAAAAACAAAGGGACTTAAACACAGGACCCTCACTCACGAGTTTCTCCAATAAACAGGCCTGTGGGAACTCCATAAGTCCAGATGGTTTCTTGTGATGTTGTTCCGATCAGAGTATATCATGGAGTTCTGCTTTGAGGTCGCTGCATTGTCCCTAAATCAGACTTTTGCAAGCAAACGCCCCTCTGACCACATGACTGATTATATGACACCATCCCCAAGAACCGGGTCCCATCTTTGATGTGCAAATAAGTTATGGTGGGGTAAAGGTGATGGAAACCCCTCCACTTAAGATAGGAATGGAATTCCTATAACTCAGGGTCCTTATCTGTGAGGCCATGAATCACCACAGGGGTCCTTTGGGAAGATGACACCTCTAGCCAGAACAGATACAGAGGGCATTCACAAAGAAACACATTAAATCAACCTCAGATTAACTCATTGAGTGCTGAAACAAAGAAACTAACCACCTCTGCTGGGTTACCCTTCCATGCATCCACTCCATTACATGAGTTAATCATGACAGAGATGGAGGCAGACTGGCCAGATTTGTTAAAAAAGATTTGGAAATTATAAAACGCTGCTTGTACTTATTGCCCTATAACTTACAAAAAACAGCAAAAAAACATAAAAACATTGGGTATTTCTAAACTCAGGACAAGTAGTAGAATCTATTTAGCTAGTTTTTTTACTTGCTTTTTTAGGTGAGTAAAAGATTTTTCAAATAAGTCATAAAATGTGTTTTCAATTTTTCAATGTTTTTTTTATTTTTTTTTGTAGTAAATAAGATGATACGATCAAAATAATGGTATCTGAAGAAAGCCCATCTTGTCCTGAAAAAAACAATATATAACTTATGTGGGTACACTAAATGGGTGAGGAGAAAATTACAGCTGAACACAAGCACCACAAAAGTGTCAAAACAGCCTCGGTCCCACAGGGTACAAAACGAAAAATGAGCCGGGTCCTTAAGGGGTTAAAGACATCCTAGGATTATATAATTGGTTGACAACTTAAGTTAAAGTTGTACATCTTTTCTGGCAGAAGTTAAAATCTTTTTGTCTTTATGCAACATGTTCGTATGCAAACGATTATCTTTGATCTGTTATCTGCCAGCTACTTACCTCTAATAATCTAGGCTGTTTTTCCCAATTGCGGTATGCATTTGACTTTCTCAAGTATTTTATAAACTCTGCTTCATCTCCCCTATTTTGCTTTGGGAAGATTTGTTAGTGAACAATTATTACCGGTATTTTGAAAAAGAATTAACACTTCAAAATGACTCATCCAGCAGAACCAGACTGTGTTTTTCCATTAAAGAAATTGAAACTTTGTTTTATTTTTTTATGTTTGTTCCATAAACTCCAGACCCCAAAGAGCAGTGTTTTGTAGTGAATTTAAGACCTGCCAAAGGCGTTGTAGTACGCCAGATATTTTTTTCTTATTCGGGGATTGTGGCTGCATCTTGTTCTGGGAATCTGAAAGGCAGCAGGGTTTTTTAAAATTTGGAGTTTTCTGGAAATTAGCAGGTGATTGTATTACTAAACACTGCATTGTAATTTTGGATGCCTTTTTTACTGGTTAATACCTTCAGTAATCTGTATTTTCCCTTCCAGCATCTGTTCTAGTTATAGAAAAGTTTAAGCTCCATATTTTCAATTTATTTATGTTTTGGAATATTTCTGTTATTCTAAGCATGTCTGGTTTCTGTTGCAAAACTTTTATGCAGACGGGTGATGGGAAATATAATAATAATAAAAAAAAGTAATTTATTTTGATGTTATGTCACGGAAGGCATTGTAGCGTATAAAATGATCTTTGTAACCATTTTTAGCAGCTTCCTTCTAAAGAGTTATATTCGAAAATGTAAGACGTTATAAAATAAATAGAAACCATGATCTTTAAAAAAAAAAAAAAAAAAAAGTATTAATATAAATCTTCTAAAGCATACACTGGGTAAGTAGACGTAATTAATATGGTGAATTATTAGTTAAGTGCAAGATTTACTTATTTTCATTCTAGAACTGCATCCATAATAAAAAAAAAAAAAAAAAAAGAAAATCCATCCCTGGCTTGGCAGAAGCGAGATGAGTCACTGTAATTAGACTTTGGTTCACTGTGTTTATGTAGCACCATCCCTTGAGAATTACAAACACGGAAAGGCTTTTAAGATGAAAATCCTGGACTGTGCCGAATACTGTGTTTATCTCTACAATATTAAAAGCAGAAATATCACTTCCCTAGTTTACCTGTTTAAAAAGTTTTATAGTTCTGGCTATAACAATTTCATCACAAGACAACATTTTTTTCAAACTTTGGAACATGCTTAATGGAGTTGCTGAGAAACTTAAAGGAAAGCACAAGCGAAGAGCACTGACTTTTATCGTGCGTTGATTTACCTGGTACCTGTGCATGGTTATCCATTGACTCTTTATTCAAAACAACCATTCAGAGTTAGATTTGTTACAGTAAAGGCTTTATTTTCTGCAGGACTGGGAGTTTCCACACTTCATGGGTGATGTTGACATGAATCTTCCTGGTTTGCCCAGTGCTCATATGCAGTTCAGATTACCACACTGCCAGAGGATATTTAAAGAAGAATATCACATACATATAACAGGTATGTTTACATCTGGTGTGTGAAGATGAACATGTGTGTGTGCATGGAAGATATGCAAATAGCATGGTAGCTGTAAGCAGGCCCGGACTGGCCATCGGGCCGGGCCGGATTGACTTAGGGGTTGATGGAGCTGCAGCTCCAGGCCCCTAACTTAAAATAAGCCCAGTAAGGACCGGACTGACTGGGCCTATGCGGCCTCTACGGCCGCATTAACGCAGGGCATAAGGGGCACCTGCCCCTTAAGCCCGCCGCAACTGCGACCGGGTCCGCCACTCTAAGGGGCCGGGAAGCCCCCACCAGGGCCCAGGGTTTAAATTAAAACATCGGGGTTTTTTTTTTTTACTTTATTTAACATCCTCCATGTTAAATAAAGTTTTTGTTAACTTTATTTAACATGGAGGATGTTAAATAAAGTAAAAAAAAAAAACAACCCAGATGTTTTAATTTAAGCCCTTTGCGGCCGCAGACCCCTAAGGCCGGCCCTGGTGGGGGCTTCCTGGCCCCTTAGAGTGGCGGACCCGGTCGCAGTTGCGGCGGGCTTAAGGGGCCCTGCGTTAATGCGGCCGTAGAGGCCGCATACGCCCAGTCCTGACTGGGCCCATTTTAAGGTAGGGGCCTAGAGCTGCAGCTCCATCAGCCCCTAAATCAATCCGGCCCTGCCGCGGGCCCGGTCGCAGTTGCTGCTTGCTACGGCAATAAAGTAAGTACGGTGAGGGAGGGGAGTGCAGTGAGAAGGGGCAGAGGGGGGTTAGATCGTGAGAAATGGGGAGAGGGGATACATATTGAGAAGTGGGGAAGGGGGGTACATAGTGAAAAGGGGGAACATAGAAGGGGCAGATAAGATGGGGAGAAGGGGTAGTGTGAATTCATATGAGAATGAATGAATAAATGTGTGGATGAATTGTGTGAATGCGTATAACAATTAATGAATTCATGTGTGGATGAATCGCTTGAATGATTTGTGAGACTGCATTAATGAATGTGTTAATGATTTGTGTGAATGAGTGAGTAAATGCAAAGATGGTACATGAAGGGTGGGCTTTAACAATAAATAAATAAAAATGGGCTGCTCTGGCTTAAATGCCCGGGCCTATTTTTTGTCCCAGTCCGGGCCTGGCTGTAAGCAAAAGGATGTTACAAGCTCTGACCTTGTACCATTATATCTTCCAAAAGTTATATCTCTTGAGTATGCGCTTATTGCCTTTTGGGTCGATTTATATGCTACGTTTTTTCATTTAATAAAGTTTGTTTCATTCCTGCATTCATGGTATGCATCTGCCATTCATGGTTTTTAAATTTTTTATGACATCCTGAATGTGCTTCTACATCATTTTGTTTTACAAATAAAATATGCTACATTTGTTTTATTTACAGTTGTAGAATCTTTTCCTATTGCTATTTATTTATATATTTTTTCCACTGTGAGCCATGTCTTGTACCATGTTTAAAACAGACCTTTGCAATAATATTATAAGTATCTATAGAAACACTAGAGTATAATAGATCTCTAGGTGGTGGCAAACCACAGCTCACATGATGTTCAGTTTAGGCTCAAGGACTGTTTCCTCCCATTAGTTAAATGCTTAGGGCCACGGAGGGTATATAGCGTAGGTATACAGTCCTAAAGATACCAGGCCATTCTTTCAACTATACTTTTGAAAAGAGAAGCTACTTCAAGGCAGTAATAGTAGAAACTGCATAATGGTGACCCTGATAATGAGGTAGTTGTAAAAATCAGGTATAGAATATTTTTGCATTAACCTAAGCAAACATACAGGGGCATATGGAAACATGCCATGGGAAAGCAATTGGCTGGAATGTTGCGTTGAGACTTTCGAAAACCCTAAAACGTACTATATGTAATCAGCGAGTCCATTATAACGCATACATACATTGTTTGATGTGTTCATTTATGCAATGGCTGAAACAAGTAACAGAATAGTTAAAATGTATTAGCCATACAGTGGCTATTCCTGAATAGTGAACTAACCAGCAAGTAAGAGCGGTTTATTCACTAAAGCGGGAGCTAGCAGGTAAATTCAGTAAAATTCATGCAGAATACACTTCCAAAATAGGACTTGACTTATGGCTGCCTGCACTGGAATGATGACATGGCGGTTTAGCTCTTCTCTATTTGAGAAAATGCCCCTGGAGAAGGAGAAATTGCCACTGCTCAAATAACTATATTACAAAGCATTCTGAAAGCTTTCTTTAATCACCTAAATCTAAACGTGAGCCATTGATCATGATAAGAATGTGTGAGTGTTTTGTATTTATACACAAAATATTTATTTTCATATAACTGTTCAATAGCTCTTTTTCCATGTCCTTTTCTAAGACAGCTATGTTGAAAATAATGAAAATGCCTGTTAAATCACTATTGGAATATGACTATAGTCTATTCAATCAAGTGTGTAGTTTCTTTATCTATGACATTGAAACAATATGACCTTATTTCTGTTGAATTGCAAAAGCTTCTTCTACCTCCCTTGGCGATGGACTTCAATGACCTTCACCCTCGCTGAGTCTCTTTTAAAGCTTTCTAAAAATTACATCTTTTATATTATTTCATACAAGGACGTTATGATTCTCTTTCTTGTTATTGAGTATACCTTCACATACCTCACATCTACATTCTGTGCTAGAAAACAGCCTTTGTCCATAACACAAGCCATTGTATTACATTACAATGGTAATCTACTGTATGGCACTGCATAGAATAAAAAAAGTCTTGGCATGCCTTTAGTGAACCATATATAAACAAAACAGGTGCTGTTAAAACCTAAGATAGAGCTCAGTGACACCAACATGGTCAGCCAGCCCTTCAATAGTCTGCTTCATAACCTTTCTCTTGACAAAGCTCCTGGTATGACCAAAGGTCTATCTAAAACTGGTTCAATATAGTTAAAAGTTATGAGACACCAATTATCCTATACTAACCCATGTAGTAGGTTATGACTGGATAATGTTTATTTTGCTATTATTAGGCCTTGATGCAGAGCCGGCCTTAGGTGTTCTGGCGCCCTGTGCGGACTACTCCTCTGGCGCCCCCCCATCCCAAAAAAAGAAAGGAAAAAAATCTTGTAACTCCTTTCTCACTCTATCCCCCTTTATCACTATCTACCACCTCTGCCCCTTCTCACTGCCTTTCCCACCTCTGCCCCTTCTCACTATCTACCACCTCTGCCCCTTCTCACTGCCTTTCCCCCCCTCTGCCCCTTCTCACTGCCTTCCCCTCCCCCTCTCCCTACTTCTCATTATCCTCACTTACCTTGTTGAGTCCTGCGGTGGGAGCGGGAGGTGTCCGTCTTCCCCCATGTTAAATAAAGTTAATGTTCCCTCCATGTTAAATAAAGTAAAAAAAAAACTTTATTTAACATGGAGGATGTTAAATAAAGTAAAAAAAACCCAAAAAACTATGTTTTAATTTAAGTCCTGGGCAGGCGCCCCTGTTGCCATGGCGCCCTGTGCGGTCACACAGGTCACACACCCCTAAGGCCGGCCCTGCCTTGATGCATATTTCTTGATGGCTGATCTTGTTGTGTTCTCTTTGTATTCAGGTAAATGGTTTAACTATGGAATCATCTTTCTGGTGCTAATACTCGATCTAAACATGTGGAAGAATCAGATATTTTACAAGCCATCAGCATACGGCCAGTATCTAGGCCCTGGCAAGAAAATATATACTGTTGAAGATGCTGAAAGCTTACAAAACCTTAATCAGACAACATTATCATGGGAATGGAGATCAAATAACACAGACCCGCACACCAATAGAAGCTATGTAGATGGAGATATGTTTTTACACAGCAGATATATCGGAGCAAGTCTAGATGTGAAATGCTTGGCATTTATTCCAAGTCTTATGGCCTTCGTATTATTTGGGTTCTTTATCTCATTCTTTGGTCGGTTTCAAAAATGTGAACAGAGAATGGAAAATAAGGACAAATCATATAAACGTATCAACAGGAAATCCCCCTCGGAACACAGCAAAGAAATGGGAATGACTATAGAAAACCTACAGGCAGTTGTAGAAGAACCTTTATGTCTGCATGATCCAACTCTGGTATCGGTGAGGACACAGACTAATGAAATGTCTTCATATCCGTCTCCTGAAAAGCTCAACTCACTCTCAGAATTGGAGCCACCTGAGTGCATTGTACATACTGAGGATGCTACTAGCTAACCACAAACCTAAAATAGCAATAATGTAGATTTTTTTAGTATTGTCGTTTGAAGTGTCTATAATATTTACAGAGGTAATCAATCAAACACAACTTTAACGGTGCTCAGTTATATAAATGCACAACCCGCACATTTTCTTATACTGTACTATATGTGCCTCTCGTTAAACCTTTGACTTGACCTCAAACGGTGAGCATTCCATGGAAAGTAGGTGCTTGAATGAATATTGCACCCGCTTCTCTTTCATTGCCTCACCTTTGACTCATACACATAAAAGTATAATCTGCTCATATGTTTTACTAGATTTGTGCCTTTATTGGAAAATATTTTTATAGGAAATATTCAAATTTTTGCTTTGCAATATCCAGTGATTTTGTTTGTTAGCATTTTTCTTTACATGCAGTGTGATAATACAACTGTAGTCACGATGTCTATGACATTGTAGTCTGGTGCAAAGGTTATGATGTTCTGTTAAGTCCATGCTGGTTTTAGCGTGAAAGCATTTAAACTACATTCGCTAGTAAAGCTTTGTGCATCATTTTGAAGTGTGTATTGTTTGTTTCATGGTTGTGCAAGAACTGACACTGAGGCTAGTCGTTATTGTTGATATGAATCATAGATGCGCAGAGCATTGTGGAAAGTCTGTGTATATTGGGAAAATACATTGGGGTTTTTTTAAACTATAGCTAGATAAACACTAAGTGTGCCTCATTGTAAAAATAGTTTTCTGTTCTAAAAACATGATATTTAAAAAATAAAACATATTTCCAATATGTGTTGTATCACGTAAATATTACCGTTAAGTAGGTCTAAATGCCTTACCCTCTGGTGGTAATTGAAACAAAAAGTGCCGTAATAAATATATTATGTTTGAATTAGAAGATCCTATTGCAAGTGAGTGTTAATATAGTTTTCATCAGTATATCCTAGAAGTCTGTTATTAGCAGGTACCATAAAGGAGAAGCTTTGACTGTATACTTGGAGATCCCAAGTGTTTCATTATTTATTCAAGCTTGGGTGATTTTAAAGAGTGAAATGTTAGGGCAAACATTAGTCTCTTTAATCTATTGTCTATGGGGTGTATTCACTACTCTTGGAGTTTACCAGATGTCTTCCTTATTATATTATTTATTATGAAGAGCCAACCCTGTAACCTTCTCCAGTTGGCCCTTAGGAAAAAATGGTCTTTAAAGAACCCTCCTCGTATAAACCATTTGCATTATGCAGTGTCCGGTCAGGCCTTCCTGCAGGAGGAGTTCTATGGTGTTAACCTTTCATAATGTGTAGTAATAACAGAAAGTTGAAACTGTCTGTTAAACACCAAGTTTAGTGAATACTAAGCTATACGAGGCACCAACTTCTCTGTTGAAGAGCCAACACCAATGAGTTTTCCCTACAAGAACGGCTCCCTGCATAATACATGGCTAACGTGAGAAGTTATCTCAAAAAATTTGCATTATGCAAGGGTTGCTGTGGGTAGAGCATATAGTTATAGTATAGATGATCTAAGTAGGACAAGCACAGCTCTATATGCAGGAGAAACTCAGTGGAATGAGCATCTTATGGTTTGCACAATGTTTCAAATTACTGCAGCTCACTTGCAGTTTAATAAATAAACTGGCTATATTGTATTGTGATTACTTCTATACCAAGCCAGGATAAGTATGTAATGTTCGAAACCTGGGCTGAAATGTTAACACTGATTCCCCCCTCCCCCCATGAAATAATAAACTTTTGAAAATACTGTGTCTCTTCCATAAAATAATTTAACCTTTGTTTCCTATGAGAAGCTAAACACAATCTATTCTAGAAACATACGCATGCTTATATAAAAACTCTACTTCAGAGGAAAAAAAATCTTTCATACTTTTTCTTGACCTATTTTAAGAACACAATATGTGTAATAAGCCACAGGTGCTGCGCTACATTGACAAACATAATTATGCAAAATCTGACATTTTAAAGTTAGAAGAAAACAAATTCATTGTATAATTAAGCATCAGTGTGTACTTTATGTAAATCCTACATTCCATGGTGACTGCATATTCCATAAGTAAGTATGCGGCCGATTGATTGAAAAGATATAAAGTTAAGGTCCATGTGTCATTTGTGTACAAGTTATGTATCAGATGTGTAACTTGCATTTATGTAGTTAAAAGCACACTTCAGCCATCATACGCACTTAAATGTATATACTAGCTGTGCCCCCCTTAAAATAACATTCTTCTGATGCACTATTTAGACACCCACAACCTCTTGGCTGGCAGGAGATGCCTACCAGTGTGCGTTCATGGTACACCTCCAATGAGTACACTCAGCTCCAGGCCCGGACTGGCCATCAGGCAAACCCGGTGGGCTGGGCTGGATTGATTTAGGGGCTGATGAGCTGCAGCTCCAGGCCCCTACCTTTAAAATAGGCCCAGTCAGGACCGAACTGACTGGGCCTATGCTGCCTCATTAACGCAGGGCATAAGGGGCAACTGCGACCGGGTCCGCCACTCTAAGGGGTCGGGAAGCCCCCACCAGGGCCGGCCTTACGGGTGTGCGGCCGCACAGGGTTTAAATTAAAACATCGGGGGGGTTTTTTTAACTTTATTTAACATCCTCCATGTTAAAGTTTTTGTTAACTTTATTTAACATGGAGGATGTTAAATAAAGTAAAAAAAAAACAAAACCCCGATGTTTTAATGTAAGTCCTGTGCGGCCGCAGACCCCTAAGGCCGGCCCTGGTGGGGGCTTCCCGGCCCCTTAGAGTGGCAGACCCAGTCGCAGTTGCGGTGGGCTTAAGGGGCAGGTGCCCCTTATGCCCTGCGTTAATGCGGCCGTAGAGGCAGCATGGGCCCAGTCAGTCCGGTCCTGGGCCCGGCCGCAGTTGCTGCTTGCTCCGGCAACAAGGTAAGTAGGGTGAGGGAGGGGGATTAGATCGTGAGAAATGGGGAGAGGGGATAGATAGTGAGAGGGGGTACATAGTGAAAAGGGGTACATAGTGAGAAGGGACAGATAAGATGGGGAGAGGGGGTAGTGTGAATGCGTATGAGAATGAATGAATATATAAATGCGTGGATGAATTGTGTGAATGCGTATGACAATTAATGAATTCAGGTGTGGATGAATTGCTTGAATGATTTGTGAGACTGCATTAATGAATGTGTTAATGATTTGTGTGAATGAGTGAGTAAATGCAAAGATGCTACTTGAAGGGTGGGCTTTAACAATAAATAAATAAATAAATAAATAAATATGGGCTGCTCGGGCTTAAATGCCCAGGCCTATTTTTTGTCTCAGTCCGGGCCTGCTCAGCTCTAATGAGTACACTCAGCTCTAATGCGTACACTCAGCTCTAATGAGACACCCTATACCCATGATTTCAGCAGTAACACCTGAACGGCCATCAGATACACCAAAAATATGCGCAGTGGTCTGATGCGTAAAATAATCTCCCACACACACATCTGCACTCTGAAAATGTGTAAGAGCACAGCTTATGGCTATATCCATCAGATGGACGAACACATGTTATTTATTGGCCACTGGCCTTATAGTGGGAAGATCGATTTTTATCCCAAGTCTGTTCCTGTTGGATGGATGGATATATATATATATATATATATTAGTTTTTGTGCAGCTGTAAACTTTTATCATAAATCTAATTCTGTAGGTTTATTGTATTCAGATAATAAAAATATCATAGATGTTACTTGTCCAGTATTTTATTAGACTAAATTCCAGTATGTAGTTTCCCATAATATTTTTTTTATATTTTCAAGTTAGTAACTCAATATGAGTCAAGCTGTGTATAATTTAAATATGAATGTAATTTGTGATATAATGTAATTAAAATCAAATTTGCACGTTTTAATATGTAGAATGAAAGGTCGTGGGCAAACCATTTGTTGGTTAATATATTTTGTTTTTAATTTTAGTGGTAACATGACAAAAAATTACTTAGAAAGCTTGACAGAACAACGTTTACAAAAAAAAAGCTTCACTGGTTCCCATTTGGCATCAAGTTTCATTATGCAAACTAATTACATGTGCATTAGTCACATTTACTGCATTATTTCTTGCTAATTGATTGTCATACAATTGATTGTTCACTAAGTAATTGGTCATTTCTAGGTCTTCTGCTAATGAGGTCTAAAAGTGAGAAAAGGCACAAAAGTATTGTGGTGTCCTATGACTAAAAATAGGTAATTTAGTAGTTAAAATTCAGAAAATAGCATTAAGGGGGGGGGGTTATGCTATTCTCTGAATTTGGACACATCAAAAAGGCAATCCGAAGCTAAAATATTGCTGTGCTGTTTGCTCTACGCTTACAGAGCAATCCTCCCTTTCTAGAGTGTTTAATTTAGGACGTCCCCTCCTTTTCAATATCATTGTTTTTCCCCTCTTTCATATCAGTGATACTGCAAATGACTGAAATCCAATTACCAATAAAGCCTGGAATACACTAAGTAAGCCAACTGCCAATAATACCATGGATAATTAACTTCTGTAAGTAAGCCAATTGCCAATAGAGCAAGCAATATATTTGTCAGACTTGCTCTCTTTTTTTTCTTCTCTATGCTTGTTTCATTAAGCTTCTCATTTTTCCCTTCCAGTTTAGCTGGAAGTATCCATATATTATCTCTTTTACAAAACAATCTACCCGCCCTGAAATGTAAATGCTAATTAAGCTTACAAGACTGTTCTTGACATACTACCCACACCTAATACAGAATTATGCTGCTGTCCAGTTATTTCCATTGTTCATGACCACACATGCTTCTGCGTGGTCACGAAAACTTCTTTGCTTCTGCGAAAACTGTGCTCAGAGCATGATAAGCTTCACCACAGAGTTTCAGGAGAGGCCTAGCATCTTTGAGTTTATCCAATAATATAAAAGCCCAAAATGCATTTGGCAGTCCACTATTTAGTTATTTCCAGCACACATTCAATAAAAGAGATGTTTCGAAAGCCCATAAAAAGAGCACTGAATGATATAAGTGCTGCTTCTGGTACTTCCTACTTGATACCCTGGTGGGTGCATTTGGAACTGCAAGTACAAATATTTAAATCTGGCTTTCAAACCTGCAGTGAGAGAAAATTGTTCATTTTTTTCTGTCTTGGCTAATACGCCAAGATGTGCTATGACATCATTGCGTTTCGATGGCTGATCAATTTGTGGGAAATCTGTGGAAAATGTAGTGTATATCAGAAAGTACGGATTTCTTTCAAGTTTTTGAAAAATAAAGCTGGCTTCTTTCTAATGTTCAAAACTTTAACGGCCCTTAACAAATTTAGCGCTGGCTATGAAGGTGATATGTAGCCAGCAAGCTGGACTCAGGAGGCCCGCCACATACCTCCTTTTGGGTGGGGACACTGTGCCTTGTGGTAAGCAATTGCTGAAAATGACATAAAAAAATATAGTGTAACAAGGGCATCCATCGAAGGTGATGGGCAAGCTTCTCTACCCCACCCCACGAACTCCATGGCTTCTATTAAAGATGGATGCCTCATGTTTATTCACAAAGCTTCATCTGGAGAGAAGGAAAGCCTGCTGAATAGTCTCCTGTACAGACATCTCCACCAGTGATTCCTCCTATGTAGTTTGAGCACCACCATCTCAATGTGGCAGCTACAACTGGATGTAGGGCCACTACGGGAGGCTTAACCAGGGCTAATTATTATTAAAGATTGTCCTGATCAAACCTTTTTTTTTTGTTTAATTTACCAGGCTTCTGTTATAACACTCATATGATATTTATGTAGGATTGATGTTGTCAACGCTAGCTAGGCCACACCATGGTAGCTAATATCTGTGTACTTACAATATATACCCGTCTCCAAACTGTCCCATTTACACAGCACAGTGCTGACAGTCACATCTTCCACTGCCATTTTGTCTCCATGGACTGGCATTATGATGGCTTCTTAAGTCTTTATTAAACATGGCCCCATATACAGTTTTTGCAAGGTAAATCTTTTGTGTTGATTTTTATGTCAGACCAAATAATTTGGTAATATCCCTGCCACAGCCATTATTTTTCATCTTCAATAATTGTTTTATGTATGCCCATATATTTTAAGGTACATCATTGAGAAATCATTAAGACTGATGGACCTGTATGAAATATAATTGCAATAATTATTTTGTGCAGGAGTAATAGAACAAGGTCTATGGGGATATTTCATCTCAGAATCCAATTATCTTTTTGTATTTTTTTCATAAATCTTTATGCATTATTTTAGAAATCATTCATTTAAACAATGTTAGAACTAGTCAATGGCTGTCACATAGCTAGTGACTATTTAAGAATCTCCTAACGGTAGGCTGTATGTTAACACAGAAATAAAGGTTAAAACAAGAGCACTAAACAAAGGAATTAATTCTGCTTATTTAAAAGAACACTGTAATTCACATCTTAAATAATCTGTTTAACAAGTTTCTCTTTACCATACATATTATATACTGTGATTGGTGAGTAATTAGGATAACCACATGTTTAACTGTAATTTAGGTGTAGTGGTGTTGGTTCCAGTAGAACTGAGTACAAATGGAAATTAAACATTTCAAGAAAATAAAACCCATATATTGCCTCTATGTATAGATTTTGTATTCTATAGGAGAATGCATGGTGGGGACATTCCTGCTAAATCTGCTGCCTGACCCATCTAACATGTACACCCTATAGATATCCTACCCCATGGGATGGTGTTACCGTGGCAGCAATCTAGTTGGCTATTTGCTTTTACCTGAATGCAATACTCTGGCAGGTATGTTTCCTCCAGAATAGGTAGTAATCTATTTGTTCCCTCTGTGGTGTTATATGTGTTACAGAATTGATTATACAGACATGCACAACTCTCCCTTACACATTAATGCATACACACTGTACCTTACTAATATTATCACCCCGTCACCACACGCATGCATTACTACATACATTATTCTACATGGACGTGCAGTAACTCCACAGAAATAAGCAATGCCTCCTGGGTACAGTGCCTTAAGCGTCACATTGCAAATAAAGAAAAAATCCCAACCAGGCATGAAAATCACCATATCTGATGTAAAAAAAAAAAAATACGGCAGTGAGCCGGACCATCCGTTGGTATAAAAAATAACCTTTATTTGTAATAAGATTAAAAATCGAAGGTATTGAACACATTTGCACTTCTTATCGTCATTCTGGGACAGCACATTATCCACCATATTGAATTTGCCCAGATAAGGGAACGGGGCCCGTGATTGGACGACTGGCTCACCTTTTGTGTATAGTGATCAGCTATTGTTTATAAAGCAAGTAGCTTTGTTTTCCATTTTCCTAGGAAATGGAGGGTTGACACAAAAGAATGAGCGATGACACTGGCTTTGGAATGGTGTCCCTCATCAATGAATATAATAAATGAAGAGGTTTATGAGTTGTGTAGAAGTAATTGGGCTTTGAAAAATATTACCAATTAGACATTTGTGATCCAGCTACAGTTTTAATTTAAGAAGAAATATAATATTTTGGTAACATTAACAGGAATTTTCACATTCCTCAGCTTGATGACTTTGAAGAAGGAAAACATATGAATCTTAGTCATATGCGTCCAATGTAAAAGCTACCCATCAGCAGAAATGGATTGTGTTCCACATATAAAAAGTAATGAAGCCCAAGCACAGTTCAGAGTCTCAGGACTATAAATATCTTGCCTTTTCTCCTAGTTTTGTCATATTAAAAACCACTATTATTGTTTACTTCTTGCTTCTGGGTTTTTTTGTTTTTTTTTAAAGAAAATATCAATAGGTTATATTTTTCAAACTCTGGAAAGGTTGACATCAAAAAACAGAGCCCATTTCTCACCCAATCCCTTAATGGATCCAAATGTTTTCAGAAGCACTAGTCCACTCAGACCAGTATTCTGACCTGTTTTCCCGTCATAAAATGACTAGAAAAATGTTTTCAAGGTTGCAGAAAGATTCTTTCATAAAGTATGTAGAATCCTGCTTATAATACATGGGGAAAAAAGTAGAAAGGTTTTACATTACAAACAAATCCCACAATTGCACTGAAGGTCAAATTCAAATTGCTATAATAGGCCTTAACCCTTTGTATTTGTTTCTTCCAACAAGTGTTAAAAATAGTAAACTTATATAATAATTGTAATTTAAATTACCAATACCATAAAGTCACTGTAGAAGTTAAAGTGTAATTATAAAATGTCTGAATAGGACACATAAGCATAAGGTTTATTTATAATATAACCCCTTTCGTCAATGATGGAGTCATCTTATAAAGTACTGTTTAAAAAAATATTTTCTACAGAGTACTTTTTGATTAAAATCTTTATCAGTTTTCCACTGCATACATTACATTTTAAAATGTGAAACTTTTCTCTTAATCTATAAATGTTTGTGACGTATGTCTTGTCTGTTTTAGAGGTCATTCTAACGAATAAATAATCTGAGTGAATTTGTTACGTCTTAATTTATGGAATATATGTCAATTTTCCTAATCTTCATGACAGAGTAAATACAATGTGCTAGTTCTATAGCCTCATCACTCTGGGGTGCGGTAACATTTCTGCAAAAGATTAAAGTGTGCATTTGTTTCCCAGGAGTAGCGTCAGATGTGAGATCCAGAACCTCGAGTGCACCAAATGTATTGTATGAAAAAATAAAAATACAAATAGCTATTAAATATTCTTAAAATAGAATTGCAGATCGGTATATAGCACAGAAGCATTGCGATAATAAATGAACAGCTAGAAGTGTATGTAAGAGAAACATTTATTTAAATCAGCACAAGGAACACAGTAATACTAAACAAATCCAATCAAGAACTGATAAGTGCAATAAAGAAAAAAAGGTGGCTTCTTCCCCAAAGATCACTTTTGTACCATGCCAAATGCATAACTAGTTTTGTTAAGAATGCTTAACAAAAAGGAAAAAAAAAAGTGTACATACCACAATGATATAATTTCAATTTGTTTGCAAAAAATCACTTTCTACAATATGTAATAAAATATCTCAGAAAATCAATGAGAAATAAAAACATGTAAGTAATGAATAAATGTTTATATAAGTAGTTTAATCTCAACAAAGAAGAAATACTTTCAAAGCTGTGGTTCGTGTTCTGAGCGGTGACTGTGTGGTGGTAATAAGCAATAAAACCTTGTTTTTCCAATGGAATTCATTTTAAGGTATACCTAATTATAAACTAATATACATCCTGCTGACTGATATGAGGGGAGACCGTCAGGGGCTGAGCCATTCAATAAGTTATTGCAGCTCATTTGGACTTCTCACAACCTTTCTTTGTCTATTGTTCTTGTTGGACATAAAAAAAACACCTTTGCTTAATCCTTTGCAGCTCTCTTCTATATTAACTGGGCTTAGCCATAAGACATGGTGGACTCATCTTTCCGTAAGAGAGTGGTCATCTGTGCCCTTTTTTTTTTTTTTGCACCAAGTGTTTATTTGCTTCCTTTCCCTCTGGAGTTTAAGAATTTGGACAGGCCTTTTCAAGTTACTCATATTGCTTGTTTCAGTCATGCAGTGTATATTTAGTTTGTCTTATGTAGCACCGAAAGATTTGTGGTGCTATAGAAATAATATATTTTGCTTTCAGTGCCAACCATGAACTGTTACAGTATAAAAAATGATTGATGCATTGATAATCTGTTAAAGATGGACCCCTACTTCAGTCCTCAAAGCCACCGACCAATAAAGCATTCAAGATGGCATTGTGTACACACAGGCGGTTCAGCCATTTTTAAGTCTACTTACAAATGCATGTAAGCTAAGTAAGACTAATGTGGCCATTTGAGAGGATATCCTAAATGTATTGGGGGCAATGAAGACCGAAGTTCTGGATTGAAATAGAGGATCAGTAATAACTGATATATATATATATATATATATATATATTTGGCATCAAATGAAATGAATTTTTTTTTATATTTGGCCTTGTGAACATAATCAGTTTGCACATTGTTAGTAGGCAATATTATTTTAATAGCATATATATTTAAAATTGTATGCATTTTTTTGGTGTAAGGTCAGTTAGTGTGGAAAACATTCTTTATTTTAACCCTTCTACTGGAGACAGAAATTCCTTTCACAGCTCCTGAAGGCACTGAGGATCCACTGAGCAACACATGTGACCGTTCTGGGGAGAAAAAGAAAAGACCGGGTAAACCATGTGCTCTGTACATTGTTTTATGACACAGCAAATGCATTTTCACTGGCCTATTTTCACTATGAAGGAGATTAGTATTGATGGACATATATAGTGCTCTCAAAGTGACCCAAGTGTACAAAATAACATCTGTAACAACTACATATTTAAGTTTGTGGCACTTTGCATCTGCAGCCTATATATATATACATCCTGCATATACCATATTGGCTCGAATATAGGCCGCACTTTTTTCCCCCACTTTAAGTTTTTAAAGTGGGGGTGCGGCCTATATTCGGGGTCTAGCGCCCGACGCCTGGGACATGCAGTCCCGGGCGCCGGGCAGGCAGTGGGGTTTGGATACAGATCCCCCGCAGCGGTGCAGGGGACCTGCATCCTAATCCCCGATACGCTCAGACAGCCTCCCCTGCCAGCACTTCCCACGGTGGGGGGGGTGCCGGCACGGGAGGTTGTCTAAGTGCATCGTGCGGACCGTCCACACAATGCGTTTTACCTCTGCCCCCCCCCCCCCCCCGACTTACCGGAGCAGACTCCCAGGTGTCTTGCGGGGCCGGCGGGGGACATCTACGCAATACGCGTATACAACTTCCTGGATGTGCCGGCACCGGAAGTTACAGACGCGTATTGCGTAGATGTCCCCCGCCGGCCCCGCAAGACACCCGGGAGTCTGCTCCGGTAAGTGAGGAGGACAGTGGTAGCATATCTCGGGCAGGGAGGAGGACAGTGGTAGCAAATCTCGGGGAGGGAGGACAGTGGCAGCATATCTCGGGGAGGGAGGACAGAGTGGCAGCATGTTTTTTTGGTGCTTTTTTAAAGAAAAAAACTTTTTCTTTAAAAAAGCACCAAACTTTTAGGGTGCGGCCTATATACGGGGGCGGCCTATATCCGAGCCAATACGGTAGGTATAATGTAGAGAACATGCAACTTCTTCCATAAGAAACATGGACCACAGTCGATGACCAGTGCTAGAAAATGTTTTAAATAAACAATGTTTTCTGAAACACAAGCATAATTCTGTGGGCTGAGGAGTTTGCATACATATCTATTTGTATGTAGGAGTTATGAGGCTCTAGAAACCACAGCTGAACCACTAGCCTTTTATCTAAAGCTGCTTGGCTGTGCCTTCTCCCACCCCATATATCATTTTGGGCCTTTTATACCACTTTTGGTATAGTGGGTGCTAGCTCTTCCACCCTACCAATGCATGTTTTCCAGAGGTTAAGTGTTTCAATTATTTTTAATAACAGGAATTACATGTTTTAATGTGACATAATTTGGAGTTTTCCTTACGTAAGTTACCCTAAATTCCATTATTAATATGTTTATTTTTTATTTAACAGATGCATTACATGCTTTGTGTACTGTATTGACAACTAAAAATATTAGTAATCTTTAAATGTTTCCCTAGAAATGATTAAATACTGCCAAAAGTCAATTTGACATGTGCTTATTCCAACAAACAGGAGCTGTTAGCATCTGATCATGAAGACCAATGCATGAATATGTAGTCAGTGTGAGTTTTATCTATGCTGGGGTAAAGATAAATCACATAGGGTGTTCCATTAATTCTCAGAGTTGGCTACTAAAAATGGATGTAGTGACTTAAATCACACAAGAACCGTTCAACCTGACAATTTACATATGAGTCCGCTGTTTATTATCTATCCAAACGGACAACAATCCATATAGTAAAAAACACATATAGGAAAGCCAATGAATCATTAGATCAGACTGAAGTTTTAATGTTTAGAATGATGCATTCATCAGAATGCTACCCGTATTAATGTGTAAAACATGAAGGAATAACATGCCATATATCATAGGATCCTTCTTTCTCTATTTGCTTTGTATTCAGTTTTTCTGTGCGCACACGTGTTTTTTTTGTTGAATATAAAGATCATCGGGGATGTTTTGTAGGAAACTATCACGTAATATATGAAATATCAATGTTTCATTTTAATATTTCTTTCCTTCAGCTAGAAATTCCAACATTTTATGTTGCTTGTTCTCAGTAAGGATGTCTGCATAGACATGTTTGTGAAACTAGGTTTCTTTCTACTTCTGTCCTTTAATGTGAATACATTTTTGGATGCCTGACAGATGTAAAATGTGTTGCGCTGATCTTTAGCAAAGAAGGTTCAGTCACTTAGACCACAAGGAGGTGTAAAGCCGAGAGATGGCAATCCACAATATTCGAGGCCATTTGTGTCACAAGCATTCAAACATGTTCATTATTTGACATTTCTCTTAACGTCTGCGTTACTTCTCAAGAAAAATGAGCAGAAACTTTCCGCCCACTTCTGCTATTGTCTGTATATTCCTATGGAAGGTACCACAGATGGTATGTGGGCAATATTGTGAGGTTTCCGTAGCAACTCCCATGGGAGTAAATTCTGACCTTTAATTCTGTTATTTTAATTATTTTTATGATTTTCAAATATTTTTGAAACTATCACTGTAGTAAGACTTCAGCAGCAACACAGAATATCTGACAGTGTATTAGAATACATCTAGGAATAAGCAGGAAATGATTTGGGGTTATGCTTGTTGTACCAAAGATGCAGAATAAGCTTCAGTGCATAATGGGCTCTTTTGTTAGTAATACATATATTTTTCTACCTATGGCCACAATTCCTGTCCTTTAAAAGAAAACAAATCATTTTGAGTGTTTTTTTAGAACTCACTAGTGTAATTACTTTCTTCCCAAATCAAGTAAGATCTATCTGGTCAAATTCCAGAGGCGTGGGTTCTACAATGCGATCATGATGTCCCAGATAGTGTTTTCCCAGTGATCAAAAGGTTTTGGTCAATCACTCATATAGACTTTGGTTCCCTGCTTGGGCATTGATGGGCCATGTAGAATACAATTTGATGCATGCCCATGGTGATATTTGAAGGTCATTACTGTCTTTTTTTTCTTTGATCCAGCAAAACATTTAACTATAACCCTTGTTAGTCTTTCCCTTAAAGATGATTTGGTGTGACCTGAAAATCACACGTACCATTAAGCACCTAACTATAAGAAAACATATAATATCGTGATGTGCTAATACAGACAGATGTAAGGTGTAAGTATTGAGCTATTTAGATTTAGCTGTGCTTCATACCTCTAGAGAGTGAGTTCTATGGAAATGTAAGGTTAAATGTCTTGAATTTACATGCTGTTTACAACGGATAAATGTGGCTAGATATTCCAGTTTACATTATTCATCAACAACTACACACCACAGTTCATTGTGCAAAGTCTTTACATGTACCTTGCATTGACAGAGGGTGCACTCCGTGCCATGCTTAATCCAAGAGGAGCCTGTGAAGCGAACCACGTTAGTTTCATCTACACATGTCTTTGTGATATCATTCCGAATGATGTCTGCTTGGCAAGGGTCACTGATACAACGTGGACAGCACTCGCTTTCAGGAACCACACTAAATTCACAGTCCACATCTGGGCATGATAATGGCCAGCAATCAACTTCTCCTTGCTTAAAAAAGCAAATAAAAAGAAATTACAGTAAAATATTAATTTTTTTTCAAATAACTTGAGTAGTATATACTTGCATTATGCTTTATACCAAAGATATATCGTTGCATGCAAAGGTTTGAGTACAGCTGGAAAATACAGTTTGTTAAGTTTTAAGTAAAAAGAAGTTTATTCAACTCTATCAACAGTCAATACTAAGTTAGCAACATCAACATTGCATGTGTTCAATTTTTAATTCAGGTCACAGCACTCGGTTCCAAAAACCCTCTGGCTTATTTAACTGTTGCATACATGTACATGTAGTTTAACATTTTTGGTATCTATTATGCAGAAATTTGGAAAACCAATAGCCATTTTAAGGTCCCCCCTTAATTCATAATGCACCTTACTTATATATATTCCCATGTGCTCCCCTGATATGCCACTCTGCCCCCCCAGATATGCTTTATGCCCCCAAGAAATGCTAATCGCCCCCCTAGAAATGCCACTCTGCCCCTCCCGCCCCGGATATGCCACTGCCACCGGAAGGTTATGTCACGCCAGTGTTTCACCATAGAAACCCCGGCGGACGTGCCGACAGCGGAGGATGTCTACGCATATCGCACAGGCGTCCACGGCTGCCGGAGAGGAGGATCCAGGTCCCCTGCTGCGCTGCGGGTCTAAGTGAAAAAGAAAAACCATCCGCTCAGCCCCCAGAACTGCATGTCCCGGGTGTCGGGTGACACCAAATGCACATCCCTGCGCTAAGCCCCGATTATAGGCCACACCCCCACTTTAAAGACTTAAAGTGGGGGGAAAAAGCAGTATAATTATTTTTGCTGACCTATATAAATGTACATATTTGTGCTAATTAGTGGAAAACTGCAGCACTATCACATACTTACCAAACATCTGCATTGCTGACAATTTTGTACCCAAGTGTCGCCACTTTTGTATGTGAGTTCTCCATTTTGATGTAGGCACTGACTGCTGAGTCTTGGGTCACACTCAGGGCAGCAAAACAGGTCCACAGTTGGGTTTTCACAATCACAAACCATGCGACGACACATTACTAGTGCAGTCTGTTGTCAAGGAAACAGAATAGAAAAAAATAATTGTTCTTGAAAATATGTAAAAATAAATTTAAGTACAAACCTACTCCAGTTCATTATATGAATTCTAAAACTGTTCACCAAGCGCTCTCGTTCAGCATGACAATTATTTCTACAAAGTCAATGCTAAGGAGGCATCATATCAATAGATTTGATTTGACATGGCATATCAATACATTTACACCTCCTGGATTAACCACCACGTATTTTAGGATAATTAAAATAGTTATAATACTGACTTGACATGAACAAACTGAGCAGCGGTCATTCTCCAAAACCCAGATCTGGCCATTGTGTTTGATCTTCCCTTCATGTACACAGTCTCCAGAACAGTTCTTTCCATGTGGACAACGGCAATCAAATCCACCATCCAAATTGAAGCAAACAGTGTCGTTGCTGCAGGTGTGCCTTCCGGTTGCGCATTCATCAATGTCTGTAAATGACATTATACAGTGATTAAGTTGAGACCACATTTTCCATCCTGTGAATTATACCCACTAATGAAGACATCACACCATAACAAATTCTGGTCCACCTAACAAAGATTTAAAAAAAATATATGATTACATATGTTTATTGGTAGACTGATTAAAACAGAATTTTAGAAATCTTATATTATAAGGTCATTTTAAAAAGATCTAAAGTTTTTTTTTTTGCCTATCGTTTTCAATGCAACTATTTACATAAAAATATATTCTGATGCCTCATCAGATGTTTACTCAATATATTATTCTAGAGACGTATCATCAACAAACAAAATTCTTCTGTTAACTTTGTTTTTTGTTCATATGTATATTCTGCATAGGGCAGGTTGCACCACCCACTTTTAAAGCAGTAAGACATATATAGTCTATGTTGAACTATCTATGTTCCTATGTGTTGTGCATATCTATTGCCTGTTCTTCAACACATTTTTTTCCGTTCGACATATAGATGTTTTGAATTAATACCAGTTTAACACAATGGATGCATTGTGTAGATCAATACCGGAGAAACTGACGAGTAAGATGGAATATGAACATGGACCAATGTAGATGATATTAACTTTTGGCTCAGTGGGAAGCAAAAGCAGACCAGAAAGGTAATAAAGAGACAGGATGGATAAGACTCAGCTGAATGGGAGAACCAAACTCAGACCTCAGACTTGCTTTACCAATCTCTATACCCTACCTACACCCCCCTCTTTTTTACTGTTTGCGCTGTTGCCAAGTAAATTGGTGTACATCTGACCCTAAGGAGCATACGGAATTGTAATATGGACACAGAAGAAATGTTAAATGTTATATATATGTCAGAACGTTCTATAGTATGTCACACATAATTGTTTTTTTCCCCAGATGTGGAACCTAACTCTGGTTTCCTTAAATCAATATGAACGATCTTAACATTTACATCCGTAAAGTGCAACACTAAATCTTTCTAATTGGGTTTTTACACCCTGCGTTTGATTTAGATGCTAAGATGGATGTTGGCTTTGTCACTTTATCAGAGATGCCAGTAAGCACAAGCTATACACAGGCAGATAAATTAAGTGAGCACAGTGAACAGTCCAATCCAGGTCATCTGAAAGCAGATTCTTCCTTCACACTCAATCATAATGAACAGGCAAATATCTCAGAAACAGGGGTCATATATAGCAAGCAAAATTAGACCGATACAGAATATAAATTTTTACACTTGGGAAATCAATATTTCAAGCTGAGAAAAAAAGAATACGATCACAGAAAAAAAATGCTAATAATACAATTTCTAGGCATCCTATTAGCATAAAAAATCAATAGATTATCTAAATGCAGACAACCAATGGCATTTTCGGTCATAAGCTATTTTTCAGGATTACAGATTTGTTTTTTCTAGCAACACATTAATCAAACTGCCCTTCATCCCAGCTCCGGTACATTGAAGGACTCTTGGTTTCTCAGGGTGGATAAGCTTTACCATATTTATATGTATATTCATATTATAGAATATATTCAACGGATTTCAATTGATAAGTAAACCCTACCTCTGCATATACAATATATAGATAATGCATTACTAGACCATGAGGACCCCTCATATATTATGTCTAGGAGGAACATTGGCGTACCATAATTCCCAAGATGTAAGATCTCAGACTGAATAAATTAAATATATCCAAAAGTATACCAGTTGTATGAACCTCTCCATTACCCTTTACTCATTAAAATTGTCATAGACAGCCTAAACAACCAGGGGCAATGATGTAAAGGGGAACCATGACACAAATGGGGATCTCATTATAATGAATACATCACTGGTCAACAATATTACCACCAATATTATTGCCAACCTGAAATCAGTAAGTTTGTGAAATAAGCCAGTCCCAACCTTTGCAAGGAATGATGTTAATCACATTTCAGTTAATGAAAAAATATCCTGCATGCTCTAGTTTAGTACAGCACCCCAGGTCAGAGATTTCCTAGGTATAAATGGCCCATTTCTCTAGATTTCTCTCTTTGGGCCAAACCTTTATCCCCAGATGCTTGGGCCAGTTCGTATAAATACAGTGTAGTCCCTCCATAAGTATCCATATTTAAATATTTGTACTTTCAAGTATCTTTTCAGCTTCTATCTGATTAGTATTAACAGATACTATTATTATTAGAATAATATGTTTGAAAGATTTGCATTTTGGTGTATACCATAACCACTATTTATTTTTCTTATTTTGTTCCTCTCTTTAAATACCCAAAAAGACTCAGTGTGGTTTTTTTTTAAAATACTTCTCAGACAGGACATTTCTCGGAATAAGAGCACTAAAGGTTTGCAAACATGAATATATAAATCTCGAACAAATATGACATCAATAACTAGCTCTTGCATGGCTGTGCATAAGCAAATCGACACATTCTCAGCTAATAAATACTTAGAAAAGAGTCTGAGTCATATATTAGACCTCATCGGGACTAAATCAACTCGGCGTCATGGACAGTGGTGGAACTACCGGGGTCGCAGGGGTCGCGACTGCGACCGGACCCTGGAGTTCTGCCAGTCAGGGAGGCCCAAGGGGGGCTGAGCGGTTGCTGAAAACGACCGCTCGGCAACTCTTGGGCCCCCCTGACTGACAGAAATCCAGGATGCCTCTGCTCCCCGCTGCTGCTGCTGCCTGCCTCAGCGCTGCCCAGATTGCAGTGTTGGGAGCGTGAGGCGTTTGTCTCGGGTGCCAGCGCTTCACGCTGGCATATGACGTCATATGCCGGCATTCAGCAGTGAAGCGCCGGCACCCGAGACAAACTCCTCACGCTCCCAACACAGGCGTTGACAGTAAGTGACCTACAAAGGGGGGGTAGGGAGGGAGTGGGTAGATTGTGAGAAGGGGGGTAGAAATGGAGAGGGCGATCGTGAGAAGGGGGGGTAGGGAGGGAGAGGGTAGATCGTGAGAAGGGGGGGTAGGGAGGGAGAGGGTAGATCATGAGAAGGGGGGTAGGGAGGGAGAGGGTAGATTGTGAGAAGGGGGGTAGGGAGGGAGAGGGGAGATCGTGAGAAGGGGGGTAGGGAGGGAGAGGGGAGATAGTGAGAAAGGGATAGATGGGTTGGGGGTGTGGGTGGGCCCTTAACAGATTCTCGCACTGGGGCCCTGAGGTTTCTAGTTACGCCCCTGATCATAGACTAGGTAACATGGAGCTGTAGAGGTTACCACGCCAAGAAGGTAAGTGTATACAGACCTGGTCTGGGTCTTAAACACATTTCCACATTTTACTCCTCACTAAGTAGTCACCAATGATGTTACTGAGCAATTGTTAAAACTCTGCCAGCCTGGAACCATAAATGTTTTTGTCAGGATAATGGTTGTTATTTTATTGTCAAATAATGCAAAAACAAATTGTTAAGGTGATAGTGATGCACCAAGCGGATTTATGTGTCTAAAGTGTGTTTAGTCAGTTTGAGGTTTTCTATCCACTGCAACAAAATATACACTATCTATCTACTATCTAATATGGATACATCAGGTGGAACCATCAAAAGGTCCAAACTAAAATGAGGTACTAGATGCGTGTAATCTCAATATAAATCTTAACTTTTATTCAAAAAATAAGATACCCATATCAGATCACCAATCTTCTATATCAAAAAAAAACATATTTCACAGCCAATTGTTACCATATTGTTGACGTATTGTGACAAACACCCGAAGCTTCTCTGTGCTAGGTGATTGTGTGAATGATAGACTGTGGTGTTAGTGTTTGTGTGTACTTGTTATGAGAGGGGGACACGGGGCGCTTGGCATCATGCCAATGGAGAGGCGTGCTCATAAAAAAACAGCTGCCTAAATCATCCAGATCTAAAATAATGGATGAATGTAACATAGTTATATAATACATGTGCAGTAAATTACATGGTAGGCGATATTATAATATCTGGGAACGTCTCCTTCAGCTGAATGTACAGCTAGGTTTTGGCCTAGAATGGCTGGTCTGAGGTTGCACTTCCAACTATAATTATAGTCATTTATGTAATGCAAAAAAAGGAATTATTTCAGACATTTGTTTGGTGTTTTGGCTTTCAAAACTGTAAAATAATAATAATAATATAATAATAATAACAACAATATATATATATATATAGTCTGCCTGATAGAATGTTTCCTTCGTTATCCAAAATATAACTTATATATGTGTAAATGTTTTAAAGTCAAAGTTTATTTTATTTGTGGCAGTTTATTGAGATATGCAGCATTTCACAGGGCCAGCACAGTCGTTCTGGAAAGAGACGCTCAATAAGGTATGTCTTTCTTAATGTATAGTGCAAACAGAATTTTCTGTTCCTAGTTAGAATAAGCCAAACAAAATGTTACAACAATTATGAGCATCCTAGTGTGAAGATTTAACATCTTTTGAACTAGTGTGTCTGTGCTAAAAGATGTGACCTACACATTAAAATATCCATCACCTTGAAAACTCAAAACTGCTGTAACATTATTGCATGACTGTGAAAGAAAGCAGGACAAAAATGATGGGGGAACAATGAGAAAGTATATGCACTAACCTGGCCTGAAAATAAATTTGCGTAGCATTCAAAACCAATGAGAGCGGCATTTGTGGTGGCAAAACATAATTATTATTACAGTATAATTATGAGAATGGTAATGTCCTTTTAACAGGAGAATCACATAAAAATATCTGTAGCACTTCTGTTCTTTACTGACCTTCACATGACTCTCCACCAAGAGAGAACATCCCATTGTCGTGGTATCCATCCCGGCATTCACAGTGGTACCAGCCGGGTAGGTTAATGCAGTTAGCACGGCTGTCACACTGAACAAAACCTTCAGAGCATTCGTCAATGTCTGATCCGGAAAGGAAGGGAAAAAGTGAATTAGTTTACCTCATTCAAGACTTAAATCTGCACTTCTTAGCTTTAGTTTAGAGCAAATGTTAATTATTCATTTATAGTCATGCTTTTGTGTTAAACCTTCCATTGCTTTGATGGGACAATAACTGCCATACTCATCATCAGCTGAAATAATTGTGTTACCAGTGATTTCAGATATATAAAACACAGCCATTTTAATCAACTGTTTATTAAATATAAATACATAAATATAAGTAAATTCTAGAATTCAAGCAAAAAAAAAATTGCAATGTCTCAATGTGAATTTATTTTTCTTACAAATGAAAGGGTATTTTATAACATGTATTGATCAGGTTTAAGGTGTCCAGATCATAATATATATATTTTAAAGTATTCATCCAATGTTGTTTGGCAGACAGATGGATGCAGCACTCCGTCACACACTCTACCGCCTGCTTTCGTTTAAACAATACTATTTCATATAGCCACGGAAGACATGCTTGCAATGACCTGTTATGTCACCTGTATCTATCTGTATCCCCTACTGCAAGATGTAAAAGCTTCGAGACAAAACACACAGGGTTGTACTTTTCTCAATAGGAAATATGATGCATAACAGGACATATCTGCATAAACTTTATATGTGCATTATATGTGCAAATACTGCACATTTTAAGTAACCAAAATATAGAATTTGAATACATTTATGATAAATGTTCTTTCTGTTAAAGGTTACGAGACTGAGTGAGATATTGGGTGTATGGACACTTGTCTCTTTTTGTTATTGTAAATGTCTTGAATGCAGTTCAGGTGAAAAGATTTAGTCAGCTCTAGTTTGCAGGCCCATCATTTACACAATGAGTTCCCCGCAACAGCATGAGACAAGGACGTGTCTGGGAGTCAGGTTATTTCTTCCTCCTCGGAAGTAGAGGGAACCCAAGCAAGAACGCACAGTGGTTATAGATTGCAGATTCCATGTAAATTTGCATAGTCTGAGCTTGAGCACTTTCATTAGTCTCGAGTCATGTTTTACAGTAATAAAAGCTAACGGGTTTCTTAGAAGCTAAAGCGTTATTATTTTTGGTTATGTTTTGGAATCTGCTGGCGCTGTATAAATAAAGGTAATGTTATGTTGAACAGCACTTACTTTACTAATATGAATATGCCATTAAAGAGATTGCTTAAATGGTCACATTTTATTAAACCATTACAAAATGCTATTACGGGCAAAAAAAAAGCATATCTGAAAAAATGAAAATTCCATACTCATTCAATTATAGGAATGTATTTAACTGCAATGAAATCAAGAGTGAATGTCTAGAAAAGCTAATGTGTGAACCCTATCTGATTTGGTCTCATTAAAAAGTCCAGCAATATACAGTAGCTTCCATTAGCATCAAAGCACTTGGGGAAACAAAATAGTCCGAAATCAATGTGAATTAAAAGTCTATTTACTCAGCATTCTACAACAAAAAGATGAATCTACTAAACAGATTTTTCTTCTAGGAGATAAGACACTCAGAGAAGCCTATATCGGTTTTCAGCTAAATAAATGTAATTTATTTATCCAATTATATCTAATCCGACTCCAACAGATTTAAAATCTTACAATGCAAATATATACTTAATTATACAGCAGTACCTGGTTTGTAATTTCACTTAGTAGAGTAGGTTTACAACGCACTGAACGGTTTCTCAGTGATTAGATCTAAAAACACAAATCCTCAAAAATACATTCCAGACATAACCGATTCACAGTGTTCACTAGAATCCTCCTGCATTATTAATATATCTCTAAATATAGCTACCCCAGAGCACAGACTCATCACACTGCCAGCCACCCAGAGAAACTCTCTCAGTTTAACGTTTAAATGCCTCGTAATTAGCTAGAATGTATTAGGTTCTGACTTCAACAGTAACGTAGTGGGGGGAAAAAAACAGGCTACAACACATTAGCAGATCCCGGGGTTTTCCTTACACCCCAGCTTTTACACACACGGTTTTGATAATGGCGTCCTGTTGAGAGCCAATATTATTAGTTGATTGTGTATCACTTTGAATGATAATAAAAATATTTGGTATTTTGGCAGATTATACCATTACTTCTTAACCACGAAGCTTGGGATCTGTAGTTCTATATATATTGCATGTTTAAATTTTAAATACATTCCTTGCATTGTTCAATATATTGTACCTAATATGTCAAAATATTTATTCATAACACAGATCAAGATTAAAACAAATTACATTTTAAGTACGGTATATGGTTAAAAATTGTAATGGCAACACAATCCACCCCTCCTTTTTCAGGACTGCAAATATCATGAGCCGAAACAGAAAGGATATATATACAAAGCGCTATATATTTTCCCGTGATGGAATTAAGTGTATTCAGAACTACAGCTACAGCTAAACAACTATGCTACCGGCATTTTGATCAGTTACCCTGTTCTTGCTAGTTTATGTTTTCTGCACCAGTAATAGAACATGCTACAAAGATTTATACGATGAGCAACCATATCAGAAGAGTTCAACTGCGTGCTGGAAAATACAAAGTACTGTGCTAAAGAGACAATGTGGATGGTTAAGTATTATCAAAATAATGTACTAACTGATGAACCAACTGAAAATTAACACAATATACCATATTCATATATTTAATGAGCACATGAAACCATTTTAGAGACAGTGACACGTTCTAATATAGTACTAGTTTGCTAACATATTGATAACATATTATAATGTTGATTTTTCCAAAATGTATGGTGTTTTTCTGTGTATGAAAGTTCACTATAGTCTAATAAACCACATGAAGGGAACACAATGGTAATAATTAAGAGTAAAACAGAGAGTTACATCATAGTTTTTGATATATGTGAGCATTGGGACAAAAACTTTGTAGCGAAACAGTCATCATTGATCAAATTGAAATGGATCTGCTGAAGATTGCATGAATGGCTTAAGTACACAAATGCAGTAAATCCTCAAATTATAAAACATAACCATAGATAAAAGAAAACTTCCTAGGAGAAAAAGGATAAGGAACATACACATTAAGAAATACAGTCACAGAGTATTTAAGTTGCCTATAATAGTTTGTCACCCCTCACCCTGTAGTCAAACCATGCAATAGCAGCTTTACACATTTACTATACTGGATCTATACATAACACTTAAGACCCAATCTTTAAGTTTCCGTTTTGGGCACCACTAGTTATTCTATAGGAAGTATCCAACTGTCCAAAAATATTTATGTTTCTTTCTTTTTCGGTGCATGGTGTTGCAAATGTAAATAAACATTGGGGGATAGTAAATATTCTCAATTTCAATGTCTGAATAATCTTCCCTGTAATTATTCACAATGTAATGTATGTGTTGTTTTAGTAATTAAAATCATCAATCATTTCAAATCGTTCTGGAGGAAGAAGCATCACTGCAGGGTGTCTACTGCATTTACATTTAATGCTCACATCTTATTTAAATTCTCTTTTTTTTAATCTTCACAGTAAAGATGGCACAGTTAGCCATTGAAAATAATAACAAAAAACCACCATGTCGGCAGATCTAAATCTGTGGTACTTTCACTACTTGAAGCAGGTACATGCTTTAATGTCTCTTTTACCGTTGATAGACTTTAATGATGGTGCTTTTGGTACAGCCCTGTGGACGTTGGCAGAGATGCTGACAAAGAAAGAAGATTAAAGATAGAATAGAGAAGATAGAAAAGAGAAGGGAGAAGAGAAGATGCACAAGTGGTCAGCAGAAGCAGAAATGGTTTGGCAGAGAGTGCGAGACAGTGAATAAGAGCGTGAAAGAGTGAGTGACAGTGTGAGAAAAGTGATTGAAAGTGAACGTGGGCACCGGGCAACAAATTTAATCCCCAAATTAAAAATGCCCCCTAATTTTCAGCCGAACGGAAGGAAGGGCAGGTAATTCACTGCCTGAAAACGAATGGGCATAAAACTAACTGAAAAATGTGGTTTTTGGCCCATTTGCACTAATCTACAAATGATTTATGAATGGTTTTGATTTTCTAAAATAGTGGAGTACTTATATTTTTAAAAATCTTAAAAATTCTTCCAAATAGTCGGTTATATTTTTCAATCATCAAAAGAAAAACACAAAAAAAACATTGTCCGACCTGTATAAATAAACACAAAAAATCCCCCAAGGAATATTACTCACAGAGGAGGGAGCATGACATGCACATATAGCATCAAGGGTTAAACATATAGTAAAAAAAACTCACAGGTGAAGAACTTAAGGATACATATTTATTCTTGTAAAACAAACAAATACATAAAATGCAATGCTCACAAAGGGGAGCGGTGAGCAGACTTTTCAGAGCCTCACAAACACAACCAAAAAAAGTAGTAGTATAGAAGTCCCTTCAGATTTCTCAAAAGCCGCTGGTAACCCTCTGTAGGCTGTGCTGTTACTCCTCTTCCTCGATACATAATCAATGTAATCACCAACACGTTTCGCCTGCCAATCGGGCTTCTACAAAGCGCTGACATGCATTGTATCCATTCTCTCTCTCTCTCCCATGATATTCCTTATATAATGATTGTATCATTATATTATGTAAAGTATACGCACCAGAATAAAACAACCTTTGAAACTGCAGGTGAAATCTCCTTATTATGAAAAGAAGACTGACTGTAAGAAGGCGCATGCTTTTGGACCGTCTATTCTGGGGGTCTGATGCAGGCTGCCATTATTATTTGGATTCCAATTTTTATATTTGTAGATCAGGAATCCGAGCAGGCAGCAGCAAAGGCAAAATGACACAAGGTTCACTGATGCTAAAACAGCAATCCATTTCACAACCAGTTCATTTTGGCCGTTCTTTGGAGGCGTGCTTGGTACCGTCTTCAACTTGCCGTAATCATCATGCCGATTAGCAGGCAGCGGAGCAGGACAAACTCCTGCAACCAGCAGAAATAAGAACAAAACTACCAGCTTCATCTTCCTTCTTCTATCAATCCAGTAAAGTGGTGGCCTGAGCCTGTGTCCTGCACACATACACCCAGCTTGCTTTTATTGCATCACAGAGCTATGAGGTAACAACTGCTGTTAAAGCTGTACTCTTTGCAACTTAGCAGACATGCACAAAATATACTGTTTACTTTTTATAATATAATTTGGTGTTTGTTTTGTAACTACTTATAGGATTTTGAATGCATTCATCAGTATAATATTACAGCAGATTCAAAGAGATAGTGATTAACTGTCATACATGGAAGAAGCCATATAAAAGTAATGATGCAACCACAACATGGTGGCGTCTCCAGCTTTCATATTTAGAGGGGGGCAGGGACCAAAGTAGGGGGGCCAATTATAAAATGGTACATATACAAAATATATATATATATATATATATATATTCGTTAGACGTGCATTTTTAACTACATAGTATGTACTTATCTCTTTCAAGTAAAGGCTGTGATTGAAATATGATTTCAAAATTACAGCTGAACTGGCAGTTATTTTTCATTTGTTAATATTAGCCCCTGCTGCCAATATATATATAAATATTAGACGCTGCTGCCGATATATAGAAATATTACACCTTGCTTCCAATATATATTAATATTAGCCCCTGCTGTGGATATATACTTATATTATACCCTCCTGCCGATATACATAAAAATTATACCCTGCTGCCAATATATATATTAATATTAGCCCCTACTGTCGATATATATAAATATTAGCCCCTGCAGCCAATATTTATTGATAATAGCCCCTGCAGCCAATATATATTAATATTAGACCCTGCTGCCAATAAGACCCTGCTGCCAAAACATATATAAATATTTGCCCCTGCTGCCAATATATATATAAATATTTGCCCCTGCTCCCAATATATATATGAATATTAGACCCTGTTGCCAATATATTTTATAGTGAAAAAAATTGGACCCTACTCAAGCATTTCCTTGGGTCCCGCTCAATGATCCCTTGCATGCAATCACTCCCTCCGCTACCACACCAAAAAAAAATATATTTGCCACACTGACTGCAGATCAGGGGAAGACTGTGAGAGTCAGTCCTTCTGACTGCACCGTGACATTGAGAGGTCCTCTCCCCTGTAATCATCCCCAGAGTCCCTTTGTCCCCTCATTCACTAAACCATACCGCTCTTTTACTTACACCCTGTAGTTCAGGTATAGATCGAATAAACAACATATGGAAAGAGCACTCCAGGTATTGATCAACTGAATAAGACATACAAATCCTATATTTGCAGGTAAACATAAATAATGTATGGAAACCGCGGATACGGATCAACAGAATAACACAAAACCCAGCTTTGCAGGTATATATAATTTGGAAATTACATATAAACTCTGCATTAAAGGTATAGATAAAACCCCCTAACTTACAGGCACAGATCACAGGTCGCACCCCCCAAAGACAACCCTGGTCTCCACATTGCACACATAGAACGTGACCAGCACCCAACTTACACATACATAGGACGTGCCATCTTTGTCGCCAAAGAGCCCAGCATGAGTCAACATTGTCCCCAAACAGCTGGATGTACGCCATCTTTGTCCCATAAACACGCTACCTGTGCCATCTTTGTCCCCCGTGCTTATACACCCTGCTTATACCATCTTTGCTTTTTTTGACAAATCAATAATACACCTATGATTCACAAACACGTTTACAGTAACTCACTAATTCACTTGCATTCACACAATCATTTATTATTTACACATATTCATTAATGCATCCACACATTAATCCCGATCTACCCCCTCTCTCCCTCCCTATCTACCCCCTCTCTCCCTCCCTATCTACCATCTCTCCCTCCCTATCTACCCCTTCTCAATCCCTATCTACCCCTTCTCAATCCCTTCTTCCCTGTCTACCTCTTCTCACTCCCTGTCAACCTCTTCTCACTCCCTATCTACCTCTTCTCACTCCCTATCTACCCTATCTATCCCCTCCTAACTTTCTACCCTCTCCCCCTTTGAAGTTCACTTAACTTATAGAATTCCAGCGGTAGGATTGCGAGACCTTTGTCTCCCTGTTCTGCCGCAGTGTGCGCGGCTTTACTGCTGAGCGCCGGATATGACATAATATTCTTGAAATACCGGTACCCCGACCAAAGCAGAGGCCTCGGAGAGAAGAGTGAGAGGTGCCTGAAAACGGTTGCTGAAAATGTATTCCTCAGCGACTGCTCTGCGCCTCTCTCTCCAAAGCGTCTAAAACCCCCCCCCCCCCCAAAAAAAAAAACGGCGTTTCAACTGAGGGGGGCACACGGGGGGGCACAGCATGATGTAGGGGGGCCATGGCCCCCTCCTGCCGACGCCACTGCATGGTGGGAATATAGTGAAGGCCCCAGTTAGTGTGAAGCATGCTTCTATCACCATGGCTGCCAATAAATTGTTCCTGCTGAATTGGTTTATGTGGTGGTAAGGTAATGTTCCAAACTTTGCACAATTATTGGGAAGGTGACAAGGAAATGGACATAATGTAGCATTACTAACTTCCTCAACTAAACAGGCTGTAGTTTGTCAATCAGTGGCATTGTGAGATATTTAATTTAAAGTTTATATACTGTTGTATAAAGTATATATAGAGTGGGGACAGTATATATATATATACTATGCACGTCAGCACATTGGACAGACCTGATTGGCAGCCGAAATACGTGAGTGTGATTACAGCGATTATCCAGAAACTGGAGGAGTAACCGAAACACGTCCAAGACATTACAAGCCCCGTTTACTAATTAATTTCCGGCTATGTTTGTGAGCCTCTGAAAGGTGTGCTTACCACTCCAATTTGTAAGCCTTACATTTTCATTTTTTGTTTAGGAATAAATATTTCGGATTTGCTTCGAGTTCTTCACTTGCAAACGTTTTACTATATGTTTATGTTTTATATGTATGCAGGGCCGGCCCTATAATGGGGCAGACTGGGGCAATTGCCCCAGGCGGCACTTTAGAAGGGGCGGCACTTTGCCGCCCCAAGCGCTTTTTTTTTTTTTTTTTTTTTTTTTTTTGAAGCGGAGGAGAGAGAGAGAGAGGGGCACCGAGTGGTTTTCGCTTACCCGCTCGGCGCCCCTCTCTCTCTCTCTCCTCTGCGGCGAGTCTCCCTGTTCGGTCCCGGTGCCGGCTTGTAATGCAGAGCGCCGGAAGTGACGTCAATTTCCGGCGCTCAGCATTACAAGCCGGCACCGTGGCAGAGCAGGGAGACTCGCCGCAGGACTGTTTAAAGGTAAGTACCGGGGGGGGGGAGGAAACGTAGATTATGGCGTCGGCGAAGTTTAAAATGCCGCCCCCCCCCCCCCCCCGGCGTCGGCGGGGGGGGGGGGGGGGGCTATGTTTTAAACTTCGCCCCAGGCGGCGTTAAGTCTTCGGCCGGCCCTGTATGTATGTTATATTGGTCACCCTGTAGTGATCTGTGATTTAGGGTTTTTGAGCATGTGCTTTTCTTCTTTTTTATTAAAACACCTATGTATTGCCTATACCTTTGTCATCAGCAAGGGATACACATGAGGGGAGCAATGAGCCAGAACCACAGGCCTGTACATCACTTATATGACCACCAACATCTATACCAGGGGCGTCCAAGTTTTTTCTGCAGTGGGCCACTTCATTAAAATTGTATCCGTGCGAGGGCCGCACTCATTTTTCACTGTGAGAAAATATGGCCTTTAATAAAATATGAAGATTAAAATAAAGTAAATGACACAAAACCTTTACTTTTCCTCTCACTGATTTCTGGGCCTAGAAAGTTTTGTGACTACAAATTCAGGATTCTGGATAAGTAAAAATAAAATAGTTCTATTTATTTTAGCGATGCACTAAAATGAAAATCTGGACCAAAACCGAAAATTCAGGGTTCACTTAGCTGAAACTGAAAGTGACCTCCCACACACTTTTAATAAAAGTAAGTTACACACCAAAATTGTACAAAAAATTATATATTATGATTGTTAACAGCAATCTCAGGCATACCCAGATTCCAGCATGTACTGGTTGGCTGGGCATTGTATTTTTTGTCCAATTTTAGTGTGTAACCACGCTTTTATTAAAAGTAACACACCACAATTGGACAAAAAAAATCAACAATATGACTTGGCATGATAGGAGTGTGATTGCTAACTGCAAATACACTCTTTTTATACCCAGGCAACCAGTAAATGCTGGAACCTAGGCATGATGGGACTGTGATTGCTGTTAGCAGATTGCTGTTAGCAATCACACTCCTATCATCCCAAGTCAGCCAGTACATGCTGGTACAGGGTGGCTGCAAGTGCAGACCCCATACTGCTGGCAGCATCAATACACAAGGGGGCAGCTAGCTAGGTTTCAGCATGTACTGGCTGACTTGGCATGATAGGAGTGGGATTGTTAACCGCAATCACAGTCCCATCATGCCTAGGTTCCAGCACTTACACATCCATGCTATCACACACACACAAATTCATTCATTCACAGATTCATTCCCTCAATCAGACATACTCATTCAAACACCCTCCCCACCCCCTTACCTGCACTACAGCTCTCTCAATTAGTGATGTCCGGATCATGAACGAATCGTTCATTTGATCCGGTTCTTTTTAGTGATCCGGATGAATCGGTTCACTAGACTGAACGATTCATTTGTAGCGGTTCAGTCTGTGAATCATGCAGCTGTAACCTGATCCTAGAGCTGTGAGTCATCTGCAGAGCACTCAGACACAGACTCTGGGGTCAGGTTACAGCTCATTAATTCACACAGGAACGATGACTCATAGAGTCAGAGAGTCGTTCAAAGAGTCGAATGATCCGAAGAGTCGAATGATCCGAAGATTCAAATGATTCGAATCTTACAGGGATCCGGATCTTACAAGGATCCGAATCTTACAGAGATTCGAATCATTCAGAGAATATTACTGATACCATACTTTTATAAATAAATACATTAATAATGTTCACACTGCCCCCAGGATTTAGATTCCCCTGAGTTTGCCCCCCTTTACCTATAACTGCACCTACAGTTAACTTTATTAAATTAATTAAATTAACCCTCAGTCATCAGCATAAAATTAACCCTTATACCCCATCAACCATAACTGCCCCTGAAATTAACCGTAAAGATCCCATTAACCATAACGGCCCCTGAAATTAACCCTAAAGACCCCATTAACCATAACGGCCCCTGAAATTAACCCTAAATACTCAATTAACCATAACTGCCCCTAAATTAATTGCATGTACTCCAGATAAATTACCTAATAAATTGGTATGGTTGATGGGGTCTTTAGTGTTAATTTGGGGGAAGTTATGCTTAATGGGGTGTTTAGGGATAATTTAGGGGCAGCTATGCTTAATGGGGTCTTTAGTGTTAATTTAGGGGCAGTTATGCTTAATGAGGTGTTTAGGGTTAATTTGGGGGCAGTTATGCTTAATGGGGTCTTTAGTGTTCATTTAGGGGCGGTTATGCTTAATGAGGTGTTTAGGGTTAATTTGGGGGTAGTTATGCTTAATGGGGTCTTTAGTGTTAATTTAGGGGCAGTTATGCTTAATGAGGTGTTTAGGGTTAATTTGGGGGCAGTTATGCTTAATGGGGTCTTTAGAGTTAATTTAGGGGCATTTATGCTTAATGAGGTGTTTAGGGTTAATTTGGGGGCAGTTATGCTTAATGGGGTGTTTAGGGTTAATTTGGGGGCAGTTATGCTTAACGGGGTGTTTAGGGTTAATTTAGGGGCAGTTATGCTTAATGGGGTGTTTAGGGTTAATTTGGGGGCAGTTATGGTTAATGGGGTGTTAAGGGTTAATTTTAGGGGCAGTCATGGTTGATGGGGTGTTAAGGGTTAATTTTAGGGGTAGTCATGGTTGATGGGGTGTTTAGGGTTAATTTAATGGTGAGGGTTAATTTAATTAATTTAATAAAGTTAGCTTAAGGTGCAGTTGCAGGTAAAGGGGAATGTAAATCCTGGGGGCAGTGATTATTAATGTATTATTTATAACAGTATGGTGACATTCTCTGAATGATTAGAATGTCAATGAAGGCAGAGAGTCGTTCAAAGATCCGGATCTTACAATGATCCGGATCTTACAATGATCCGGATCTTACAATGATCCGGATCTTACAGTGATCCGGATCACTGTAAGATTCGGATCCCTGTAAGATCCGAATCTTTGAACCACTCTCTGCCTTCATTGACATCACTGGAGGCAGGGGGGAGGATTCATAATGAAAGGGGCGGGGCCAATCGTTAGTGTGCCTGCACGGAGTTACTGGAAAACAGTAACTCCGTGCAGGCACACTGAGTGATCCGAAGATCCGGATCATGAATCGGATCATTTCAGTGAACGAATCGAAATGATCCGAACTTCCCATCACTACTCAATGCCGATCACAGACTTCAGCAGGGGGCGCGGCCTCCCTCGTTCTCCCCACAGAGGAGGCAGGACTGGAGCAGAGAATAGACCCTCCCACAAGTAAGCAGCAGGGCTCTTGTGATCCTGGCTGCCGATCTCACGCGGGCCGCACCCCGAGGTCCCGCGGGCCGCATGTTGGACGCCCCTGATCTATACCATGAAAGGCTTAAGGCACTGCTGTAGTGTTCACATCTTTTACCAATACCGGTTCTTCTGCCAACCAATGTGACCCCAACCTCACCGGCTGCCGAATGCACCATGGCCATATCCCTCTCACGGCTGAGGCCTGCTCCCATAACCACTCTACATCCTACATGTTCCCCTAAGAGACCCTACATTAAGAAGACTCACAACACCATCACATTCAGCTCCACCATCTGCTAGATCACCACCAGCATCTGCTCACACCATCCATGAATAAACAGAGTCTCCAGCTGCTGCTCTAGTGTCATCATCATGAGGAACAGAGGAGAGTGTGAAAGGACCCAGAGACTCATTCCTGAGCCTCTCATTGCACCAAATGAGGTGGACTGATCCACAGCTGCACCTGCAGGTCACTCACTGTTTTAGCATCCTCGTAAAACACAAGTCAACAGTAGTATGAACAGACAGGAGTTTATTCACTTAAGTGGCAGCTGGAAAGAGAGGCTGTGGGAGAGTGGTGGTTTCAAATCCCTTACTTCACCATGCACTATAATGGACAATCTCTGTAAAACTCTCAGCAAAAAGGGGCTGAACTGCCCTGCATAATGCATATTTCAATCAGTAATGTGACTTTCAAGAAATCCCGCTAAATGCTTTATACAGGACTTCCTGAGATATCCGGTCATGACAGTCAGACTGATGCAAGGTTAAGGTTATCATCTATTTTTACTTATATATGTAGGACATCTTCATAAGTGAAAATGTTTTGTAATAACTCACTTTGCAAGGTATTCCAAGCCTCATAAAGTATGTTCTTTGACATAAAATTCAACCCTCCTTATTATTCCTATATGTTTTTCGTTATGTTTATATTCCATGCTGGTATATATATATTTTTTTATTGTAGAAGGAGAGTGGTTACTATTTGCTTCTATCTTTGATCAGACTTTCTTCTACTGTTTTAATCTAGATTTTAGAACATAATACAAATAACTAGGGGTTTTGATTCTGGGTTGTCTTCATGGGCTTTGCATTAGCCTCTTGGAATAATCAGGCATTCAAATACTTTAAAAAAAGGTACATGTCACATGTACATGATAAAAAAAAAAATAGTTCGAAATAGTCGGTTATACTTGTCCGACCTGTATAAATAAACACAAAAAATCCCCCAAGGAATATTACTCACAGAGGAGGGAGCATGACATGCGCATATAGCATCAAGGGTTAAACATAAAGTTAAAAAAAACAACTTACAGGTGAAGAACTTAAGGATACATATTTATTCTTGTAAAACAAACAAATACATAAAATGCAATGCTCACAAAGTGGAGCGGTGAGCAGACTTTTCAGAGCCTCACAAACACAACCAAAAAAAGTAGTAGTATAGAAGTCCCTTCAGATTTCTCAAAAGCTGCTGGTAACCCTCTGTAGGCTGTGCTGTTACTCCTCTTCCTCGATACATAATCAATGTAATCACCAACACGTTTCGCCTGCCAATCGGGCTTCTACAAAGCGCTGACATGCATTGTATCCATTCTCTCTCTCTCTCCCATGATATTCCTTATATAATGATTATATCATTATATTATGTAAAGTATACGCACCAGAATAAAACAACCTTTGAAACTGCAGGTGAAATCTCCTTATTATGAAAAGAAGACTGACTGTAAGAAGGCGCATGCTTTTGGACCGTCTCTTCTGGGGGTCTGATGCAGGCTGCCATTATTATTTGGATTCCAATTTTTATATTTGTAGATCAGGAATCCGAGCAGGCAGCAGCAAAGGCAAAATGACACAAGGTTCACTGATGCTAAAACAGCAATCCATTTCACATCCAGTTCATTTTGGCCGTTCTTTGGAGGCGTGCTTGGTACCGTCTTCAACTTGCCTTAATCATCATGCCAATTAGCAGGCAGCGGAGCAGGACAGACTCCTGCAACCAGCAGAAAAAAGAACAAAACTACCAGCTTCATCTTCCTTCTTCTATCAATCCAGTAAAGTGGTGGCCTGAGCCTTTGTCCTGCACACATACACCCAGCTTGCGTTTATTGCATCACAGAACTATGAGGTAACAACTGCTGTTAAAGCTGTACTCTTTGCAACTTAGCAGACATGCACAAAATATACTGTTTACTTTTTATAATATAATTCAGTGTTTGTTTTGTAACTACTTTTTTGAATGCATTCATCAGTATATTATTACAGCAGATTCAAAGAGATAGTGATTAACTGTCATACATGGAAGAAGCCATATAAAAGTAATGATGCAACCGCAACATGGTGGAAATATAGTGAAGGCCCCGGTTAATGATATTACTTATCCCAGAGGGCACCTCCAGCTAAGTGGATCAGCATCCTCTAGATTGTAAGCTCGTTTGTGCAGGGCCCTCCTCACCTGTTGTCTCTGTCAGTCAAATTGTTATGTTACATACTACTTGTTATGTCCTGTCCACCCATTGTACAGCGCTACGGAATTTGATGGCACTATATAAATCAATAAATAACAATAATAATAAAGACTTTTAATAATAATGTGACATTTTATACACATTCCACAGAGAAAACAATTGAAATTACAAGTCATCTAGTGCTGTCCTATATACTTTTGCCTCAGCAAATGCATGAAAAAGGAGCACAGAAAACATGTAGTCATTGTGCAAATCCATGCCTTGTCATGGTTTTTGTAAACATTAATGGACAACAACTTTCAAGTACAGATTTAATCTCAATTCTGCCATGAAACATTTAACTTTGGTGATCTGCTTGGTATTCCACAACAGAACATTAAATAAATGATAAGTGATAGACCCTAACATGAATGGAAGATGTCACCTACAAATGCCAAATGAAGCTCATTCGTTTAATAATTCATTGCGCATATCTTTTGAGATTTGACTTGGGCATAAGCTAGATCTTCAAACTGTAAGAAACTCTACATCAAAAAATTACATTCGTACTGCTCTTGTGATACCTTCAAAATAATATGAATGCAATTTAGACCAAAAAATCCTGTGTATCCACTGTTTGTAAATGCGTGATTGGATCACATATTTTACTTGTGATTAAATTTCAATATTGTGTTCATTTTCCCTTTATGAAAAGTGCAGGAACTGTATATTTCTTTTATTTAATTTGATTTACAAAAATACCTATTAACATATTAACAGGTTCACAACATGCATTCGGAAATTGTGAGTAGCTGTTGACTGGATCAGCAAAATCTAATCAAGTTGCTGTCCCAAAGTTCTCTTTCCTCCTCTTCAACCACCTTTACAAAGGCTTTCTGAACCAGTCAACAAGTGACAGCTGGGCAGAGATGAGATAACGGGTACGAGCAGTGGCGTCGCTACAGGGGGGCAAGGGGGGGCAATTGCCCCCCCTAGGATATTCCTTCCCCCCCTGTTGCCCCCCAACCGAATTTGGAGCCACCCAGGACAGTCCCGCAATGGGACTTTAAACCCTTGACTGCTAACGACGGCATGGTGCCGTCGCTAGCAGTCCCAGTCAGGTGCTAACGACGGCACCATGCCGTCACTAGCACTACCCTACCTTGATGGAGGTCTGTGGACCTCCATCACCACCTACCCCGGCGATCTGCCCCTCAAACTGAAGGGCATCACCGGGGCCACCTGATCCGGCCGGTGACGTCTCGCGCAATGACGCGATGACGTCACCGCGCAACTTTATTAACAACTGACAATTGTCAGTTAAAGAGGTATGGGGGCATGCTGCTTAGATGCCTGTATCCATATAGCTTGTAAAACAATAATAAATAAGAATAAAAAATACTAAGTTAAAAAAATAAAAATGTAAAAAAAAATGATTTAGGGGTCTCTAAAGGCAGATAAAAAAAGATCAAAATTGCCTAGAGACCCCCAAATTAAATTATTTAAACATAAAGTAGTTTAACTTTAAAAAAAAAAAAAGTTTAAGTATTCTAGCTAAATGATCACTGTGGTAGCCAATGTTACCACAGCGATCATATAGCTATAAAAAGTCACATTCCCTTTTTAAAAATGGCCGATACTAATTTTTAATCCTATGATCCCTTTGATCATGGGGTTAAATTTAGCCAACGGTTGAGGGAAGCAAATTTTTGAAATCCTGATGAACTGCAAATATTATTAAAATCAGCCATTTAGCCTGTGTGGTACGTGAGTAACCAACTCATCCCTGCAGCACCTTGCATTTTTACTGCAAGACTTATTTTTGCTGTAAAAGTGATTTTACCATCATTTACCATCATTTCTTTGGGATTGTAAGGGGAAAGAATGGTGTGTGCTTCTGTGAGTGAATGTATGGAAAGTGTGGTGTGTGCTTCTGCGAGTGAATGGAGATATGAAAGGTGTGTGAATGATCAGTAATTAGGGTTGAAGCCTTGACGTGGCATTACTGCTCACATAGGAAGTTAAATTATGGCACAAAAAGTACACATTTGCAAGAACTACACCCCTTGGCGCATCAAATGAGGGAGAGCATTGTCTGAATGAGGGAGAGCATGAGTTAATATGTGGATGAATTGTCTGAATGAGGGAGAGCATGAGTTAATATGTGGATGAATTGTCTGAATGAGGGAGAGCATGAGTTAATGTGTTTGTGTGTATCATAGATGTATAATTGTGGAAGGGCAAAGATGGCACTAGCAGGATGTTTGAGCCTTGGGGACCAAGATGGCACAGGCAGGGTGTATATGGGACGAAGATGGCAAATCTTATGTGTGTTATCTGGGTGCTGGCCAGGTTCTATGTGGGCAGTGTGGACGCCAGGGCTTGCTTTGGGGTGTGCAACCTGTGATCTATGCCTGTAATTTAGGGGGTTTTAAATATACTTTTAATGCTGTGTTTTTATGTGAATTCCAATTGATCTACACCTGCAAAGCTGGGTTTCTGTGTTATTCTGTAGATCCATATCTGCTATGCTATGTTTCCATACATTATTTATGTATACCTGCAAATACAGGGTTTGTATGTCTTGTTCAGTTGATTAATACCTGCAATGCTGCTTCCATGTATTTATTTGATCTATACCTGCGATGCTACATTTCATATATTATTATTGTATACCTGCAAATACAGGATTTGTATGTCTGATTCTGTTGATTTGATATATACCTTCAGTGCTGAGATCACAAGTGAATTTCAATTGATCTATACATGCAAAGCTGGGTTTGTGTGTTAATGTGTTGATCTATACCTGCTATCGGCAGCAGGGTCAAATATTTATGTATATATTTATATATATAGTCAGCAGGGACTAATATTAATATATATATCGGCAACTGGGGCTAATATTAATATATATGGGCAGCAGGGGCTAATATATATATATATATGTTTTTTCAGTAGTATGATTAAATGGTGGAAATTATTAATGCCCCCCCAGTTTGACTGTGGTATCTTGTGTGCCCCCCCCCATATATTGTTTCTAGAGTCGCCACTGGGTACGAGTAATCATACAGATCTTGCAAAATCAAAGTAAAGATATATTTCCCCATGGTTTTTACATTTAAATGTTAATGCCGCAAACTTCCCTTCCGAAAAAATTACTGCAGTTTTTCTGAAGTAATACTGCAGTTTTTTGGACATGAAAAAACTGCAATACTGCACATTTACTGCAGTATTACTTCACATTTACTGCAGTTTTACTGCATTTGTACTTCACTGTACTGCAGTTTTACTGCAGTTATTTTTGTACGGAAGTACAAATGCAATGAAGCTGCAGTACATTGAAGTACAACTGTAGGTTTGCAGTATAAAAAAAAAGTGCAGTAAATGTGCAGTAATACTGCAGTACAGTGAAGTACAAATGCAGTAAAACTGCAGTAAATGTGCAGTAACACTGCAGTACAATGAAGTACAAATGCAGTAAAACTGCAGTAAATGTGCAGTATTGCAGTTTTTTCATGTCCAAAAAACTGCAGTATTACTTCAGAAAAACTGCAGTCCTTTTTAAAAAAAAAACAATATATGAACATATAATATGGGTTAAAAAAATCTTGATTTCCATGTGATTTTTATTAGTGCTCTGAGTTAAAATTTTTGTTGAATTTTTGCTTATTTTGTATTCTTTATTTACATGAATTATGTATTCTACATACAATTATTTCAACCTCCACTCTTATTTAAATAATTTTTGACACTAAAACTATCATTTAGTGATATTTTATTAGACATTGTAACTTGGTAGAAAATAAAAAATATTTATAGTTCCATTTTTTCTATTACCTGATCTTGTGCTAATATACACTATGTACCTAACAATAAATGGTGATAATATTGCTATTTTTCAAATTAATTTTAAGCTGTTGTTATTGTGAACATTTTAACACATGAGCATTTATTTTTCCTCAAAGCAATACTTGGGGCATAAATATTTAAATGTCGTTTATGGCATCTGTCTAGTTTAGTGCAAATTACTTTTTGTGATAAATTCAGAGCCATGCCGGAAGCATAAGTTAACCTTGTAACAAATGAGTAGGCCACACAAATATTGATGGCCAGTCAAAACTACCGCTGAATGAATGCCTTGTGGTTCACTTTACAAAGACTTATACAGTACTGTGCGAAAGTTTTAGGCAGGTGAGAAACATGCTTTAAAGTAAGAATGCTTTCAAACATAGACATGTTAATAGTTTTTTTTTATAATAAACTTTGCAGAAAATAAGAAAATCCTTTATTTTGTATGTGTGTAAAATGAAATAAGTTACTTTTTGTCTATCTATTCAATTACACCTGGAAACTGTTCTATTATGTACTGAACACATCAATTTAAAGATCAAAAACTACATTGTTGCAAGTTGCTTAGCAGGCTATAGGCTTGGTTCAATGACTCTTGTAAAATCTAGACTTTTGCAAGAAAGAAGACTGCATCTTAAAACCATACTCACAAGTAAGCTGTTCAACTCAGAGGGCACAATTCAAAGTTACATTTTAAAAAAATCTATCCAAAGCACAGCTCAGAATACTCTATGGCCACTAGCCAACTACTACTTGCCAATCTGAGGTTGGTCAGGGGAATCCTACAGAGACCCCTCAGTTTGGTGTATGCAGCTCTGTCATAGAGCTGCCACATACACACAGACATGCTGACTGACAGCACACAGTGCGATCGATCATTTACTGTGGCAAAAGACTCTACAAATCCATATCAAAGGGATTCCCTGAAAGGAAATGCCTGAACCTCTGTTTGGGGTATTTAAAACATTGAACGTCACAGAGCTCAGTTAGAGCACTGTTACATTGAAATACAATAATACAGTATATTCAATACATACAATATAGGGAGGTTCTATATAATAAAACAATTACATTTGTATGTCAAAAATTAGGAAGGAAGTGAAAATATTTGGCTAATTCAGTGGCACATAATTTAACATTGTGGTTTTAATGCCTGCAGGAAGATCCAAGATATTGTCACAAGTTTTCATATTACTAAATAAACTATGTAATAAGTATGTTTAGATGTTATCATGCTATGTTTTATTGGAAGGGGCTATTCATGATCACACACACATTTATTAGAAACACCAACAAAATTAAAATATATATATAAAAGATCACAGAATATACTTTCAACTTATTGTGTTGTTTTTTCATGCACATTTGAAACTACAGCTTCTGCACATTTTCATTATTTTTTTTTTAGTAAGGTTACTCTGTTATAGTCAGAGTATGCATCATTTGCAGTTTTCCAGTTAATCGGTACAAAAGGTCATAAATGCATATCCATGGTACACAGCAGGGTAACCATCTAAGTGCTCCTATAGGTCTCTATAGCACAGTCCTATAAACAATTACACAATTTCAGATTTTGTAATCTGCTGGCGCTTCTTACACCCCATGAGAATAGCATTCTGCATCTGTCAATTAAAGGGAACACTGGTTCCAGATGCCAAATTCACTAGAAAACCTTTATTAGTTTCCCTGCTTATGAATAACCATTCAATAAAAACGCATCTACTTGATTTACCACACTTTAAATGCATCAAGGTTGGAAACCTTTCACATACACAGTTTCACATACAGTATTCCAACTACATGTAGAAAAATTAAAAAAAAAAAAAAAAATTGAGTCAAACTGGATACACTATAAAATGACCTACTCATAAATAAATTAATAGTAGCATTTCCAACCTAACAATTCACAGAATATGAAAATATTTGGCAATGTGTAAGTGAATGCACTACATAATATGTTGCCAATTTATAAATCCAATAATAATTCAGAAATGTAATTGTAGCAAAAACAATGTTTCTTGTAGTGAAATAACAGGAAACTACATCTCATTAGCTCAAGTAATGAAGCATTTGCGAATCTGACCCGCGGAATGTAATGAAAACTCGCCATCTTACCTGTTTCACAGCTGGGCCCGGTGAAGCCTTGGGGACACGCACACATATTTGGAGCAATGCAGGTACCTCCGTTCTTACAGCCGTCTTTGCAAAAAGCTTAAGAAAACAAAGTCATCAACTATGTCAATTTCCTAGAAATAATTTATCCAACTCTTAGCAAAAGATAAATGTTCCAATACATACTGATCTGTTGGTGTTTAATCCACAAATGTAGTTTTTTTTTTTAAAGTTTATCTAGTTATACATATAGAGAACAGTATTGTACAATGTATTGTATTAATCATACTAACTCTTACGCAGTGTTTTATTAGGCCTATTTACACTATAGAGAAGTGTGCATAGCCGGCACAGCCTTCATAGCACGATGTTCCCAGATACCTTAATATTTGGAGCATTGGGATATGACATCATATCCAGATGCTCAGTAGAAAGGGAATGGATGGGGGTTCTGCCCTGGGTCCGACCTAGGACAGCGCAAATGAGAAATATGTTGTTGCTCTTACCTTTACACACGGTGCCATTTCCTATGTATCCAGGCTGACAAACACAATTGTGTCCTCCCACTGTGTTAAAACACAATGCATTTTCATCACAGTTATGCTGGTTTGTTTCACATTCATTGTGCTCTAAAAAAAAAAAAAAAAAAAAGAAAGAAAGAAATCAAGGTGGCTTATCACGCAAAATAACTTAAATCTTCTGCTTTGCCAATAAAGTTTGTACTGTTTATATTTTAATTTGTATCTAATTCTGCCTGTAAAGGCTCATTTGTAACAAAATTGCAAAATAATTCACGTGAGGTGAAAATAAATAACATTTTGAAAACGTACGTGTTTTACAGGTAGAACGCTGTGCACTCATACTCAGAATTGTTATCCATCTCCACATTAGACAGATGTATATTTGTGACTCAAGAGTTTTTATGTCATTGGTGATATTGTTAATTTCTTCATCAGCAAGCCCCTTGTGCTGTGTTCAAATCCCAGACCTTGACAATTAACAGTGTGTGACAGATGGTTTCCCCAAGATCCTCAAATCCATTGGTCTCTAACATGGTAAATGACACCAATTACCATCTGTAATTACTAGAGCTGACAATAAATTCTCTCTAGTGATCACAAGTAGAGGAGGCTGGCAGTCTTCTCATCAGTCTAGAAGCTTTCTCAGTGACAAAGAATGGCAGGTGCAAAGACCTTTTCGAAAAATTGATAGCATAAACTTAGCGGTTTTTTGTTTATTATTATTTTTATATTATACGGATTGTATGTCTGTGTCCCTTTATTTTTGCTTAACCAAATCTGCTCCTAATAAATAACTTTTATAGTTATGGCCAAAGCAAAATTTGATGGATACTTGGATAATCAATTTGTGTTTGCTAGTGAGGAATATTGGGGGTCCGTCCGAATCGGGACAGTTGGGAGGTATAGGATTGTTATTCTAGATCTCTGGTGGATCATGAGATGGTGGTATACAGCAAAAAACCCTTTACACGGTGACTGTTTTGCAGATAAAGTTAAAAATCCTTGATACAACTTTGTTGTTTATTTTACAATCCCTACTTATGGTATGAGTATGCCTTTGAGACTGGGGATCCATTGTCTTGTGTATGTATGTGGGGGAGTAGTATGTTAGCTATTGTTATGAGAAAGGATTTTAAAAAAAAATCTTTGCTCAAAATGAAAAGTGTTCTTTGAAATATGTATGCATCCTTTCATCTGAAGAGTGTCTTTAGAAATGGAAGGAATATAGAATATACAGTATACGTATCAAAGTAAGAAGTTGTTAATAAATATTCAGCTAAAAGTCATTTGGCATTTGATAACGGCTTGGTGAGAAATATTGCAGTGAAAGTAAAACAGCATTTTTGTTTTGGTTCGAATTGATGTTAATCTCAGATATTTTCTGCAATCTTAAGGTGTGGTTCCACGGGTGCACTGTAAAGTGAATAAAGCATTAGAAAAAAATTTTAATTTATTCTTTCCTCTTTAAGTGCCAGTGATAGATTTATCTTTTTCTTCTAAGCTGGGGCCATAGTTTTTCTCTAGTTATACTTCGATGACAACCTTAAAAATGTTTACACTGTAATTAGATGAACCTAGTTATAGAAAATAAATGTATTTGTCTGCAAATCCCTGGCCCTTTCTGGGGTGCACTAAGGCACCCAAGCATGCTGGTTATCCAAATGTAAAGTAAGTATAAAAGTTTCTGACAATGTTACTTGGACTTTAATATTTTTTTGAAAAACAGTTCATATAATAATACGATTATTATAAAATAGTACACATTGTAACATAAAGTCAAATGCAGTACATAATATATTTTTAAATACTTCCTTAAAGAAAGGAGAGAATTAATAAGGCAAGCAATAAGACAGCACCTACCAATTATAATGTTTCTATAACTTATGAGTAACAGCCTGATTCTAATTAATTTTGCATAAACACTACTCTTTTAAACAAGTGAATATTTTTTTCATGTACTGTTCCTATAAAAACAAAAATCTCATAAAAGAAAACCTCTTCTGTTTGTTTCTGATAAAGCTATCCAAGTTTTCTGATTATTTTGTCATATCATTACACTATAAAGGCACAAAGGGTTTTTAGTGATCAAAGAATCTGCCTTTAAAGTGATCTGTCTTGCTTGTAGATATTTCTAATTGCTTTTCAGTAATTAGCTTCCTATTTATTTTGGACCTGAGTAGATCAAATAAAGAATGCAACTAACTCTTCTAATACAATTATGTCAAAATTGGGGTATGTCTAATACATTTGAGACTTGTATGATTCTCTAAAATTCAACAATATGAGTACACTCCATGGTAGACGTAGAGAAATTCATAATTAGGGTAGAGGAAGCTTACTAAGGAAGCTGATGGAACCAGTAAAATGCTTAGCAAAGATAAAAGTTCTGGATTTATAGTCGGAAAAAGATAGCTGACTACTATCTAATTATCTTGTTCCCCATATCCAAAGTGAAAGTGAGCATTTCCTCACCAAACCAAGGATCCAGTAGAAATAACAACAAACACATGGGCTTCAGAAACACTACTCTCACCATGTAACAATAGCATATATTTAGTAATCCATTGATGGAAACCATGGGTCAATTAGCAGTTTGCAGGAGGACTGACTGTTTCAGGATTCTCATACCACTATGCAGGCCCGGACTGGGACAAAAAATAGGCCCGGGCATTTAAGCCCGAGCAGCCCATATTTATTTATTTATTTATTGTTAAAGCCCACCCTTCATGTACCATCTTTGCATTTACTCATTCACACAAATCATTAACACATTCATTAATGCAGTCTCACAAATCATTCAAGCAATTCATCCACACATGAATTCATTAATTGTCATACGCATTCACACAATTCATCCACACATTTATTCATTCATTCATTCTCATACGCATTCACACTACACCCTCTCCCCATCTTATCTGCCCCTTTTCACTATGTTCCCCCTTTTCACTATGTACCCCTTTTCACTATGTACCCCCTTCTCACTGCACCCCCCTCCCTCACCCTACTTACCTTGTTGCCGGAGCAAGCAGCAACTGTGGCCGGGCCCGCGGCAGGACCGGACTGACTGGGCCTATGCGGCCTCTACGGCCGCATTAACGCAGGGCATAAGGGGCACCTGCCCCTTAAGCCCGCCGCAACTGCGACCGGGTCCGCCACTCTAAGGGGTCGGCCGTAGCGGCTGCATAGGCCCAGTCAGTCCGGTCCTGACTGGGCCTATTTTAAGGTAGGGTACAAAAAACAAAATACTGTCTGCGCTTCTCACCCTAATAAAGTTGGCAACAAATACATAAACATAATATAAATGAGAGGTTTTGGTTATATGAATTGGCCAAAGCATAATTAAGCTCACCCGCCACATCAAGGCACACTCTCAATAGGGTGAGAACCTACTCTCACCTCCTACATAGTGGGCACACAAAGCAGTTTATACTGCTACCAAAACCAAATTAATGTGTTGGGGGAGGTGCAATTAAACCTCCTCCCATTTAACCTCTCATTTATATTATGTTTATATATTTGTTGCCAACTTTATTAGGGTGAGAAGCGCAGACAGTATTTTGTTTTTTGTATACATTGTACAGCCAACACACTGTATTTGCAGCATGCTCACACTGTTTGGTAGGCCTCATATTATACATTTGTATTATTTGAGCCTGAGACTAGCTTAGCGCACCGACATTTTTTCTTTTCCCTATTTTAAGGTAGGGGCCTGGAGCTGCAGCTCCATCAGCCCCTAAGTCAATCCGGCCCGGCCCACCGGGCAAACAGCCGGTTTGCCCGATGGCCAGTCCGGGCCTGCCACTATGCATTATAAAAGACTAAGTTATCCCTTTTTGCAGGAGAAACTTTGCTTTTCGTAATACAGAATAGATATTTACATTAAAGCATTTAATTCTCTTGAGAACACCTAGTCTTAATAGACCTCCACTTGCTCCGTTACCAAGCATGGTGCTCCCAGGAGGTAAGTACGTCACATGCATGAAGTTGCGTTTGGGCGAACACATCTCCTGTACAGAAAAAAGCTTGGGGGTGGGGGAAGGGGTAAATGCATAAGCAGGATTTTGCAGAATCCCCTTATACATTTTCAAAAGCAACACCACAAAAATGTAAAGGGATCAAGCAGATATCATATGCATTAAAGTGCATATTATGGCTGGGGTGTCTCTTTAATAGAGTAGAATGCATCCTTTCCTCCACCATGCTGCTACAGTCTATCTGTGCTGTTTGAAGATGTTAGCTCTCTTTGAAACCTTTAGGCATGCAATCATGAAATGTATAATGTATGTAGAGACACATAGTTACAAGATTGAAAATATATCAGCCAAACATCTGTTGTAGATTGCTGTTTTGTTTTTGTTGCCCACCAATATATTTGTGCATAGTATGATTCTTTCACATAATGCAGATTGTGTTCACAGAACATAATAAGCACCATTCGTGACATTACCGAGTGCAATGTTAGTATGTGCAGATGTATGTATAGCCAACTCACTAGCAGAGAAAGTAAAATCCTTATATAAAATTATATAAAATTTTAATTGTCCAAATTGTACCATTAGAGAAACCACATAATTAGTGTTATTTGACCTGGGCAAGTTTGGTTTCCCAGCAATAATGGCCTCATTATAGTTTGCAGTGTTTCTAGATCATGTCTATAATGAGAACACAATCTGCAAAGCAATAAATAGATTAATGCTCTTTTTAACATTGATCACTTAGATGCCTGGTAACAGCCTTGAAGTACTACCATAGAGGTGCAGAGTAATCAGTAGGAAGTAGTGCTAGCCGAGAGAAGTTTTTAGAATGGGCAGAGATGGAGAAGTACTCAGGGCAGCTGGCTGCTGTAGAAGCTGGAGTGAATCAAGGGAACCTCAATTTTAGCGTCACCCCACAGCTGCAACATTATTATTTCCATTAAGATAGTAGTATCCCGTGCATTCACCTATTGCTGTACTTACCTGTACAAGAGTAGTCATCGATTTTCAGATATCCCGTTTGGCAAATACACATAAAAGATCCCGGAGTATTCACACACATGGTATTTTCCCTGCAATAATGCCGACCTTCAGCACATTCATCAATATCTGCAGAGGCAAGACATAGGGAAAAGGGAGATCTTAAGTTTTATCCTTTATATTGTATCGCTAAACAATATACTCCAGTAGAAAACTATTCATGATATACCCATACATTAAATGCATTAAATGCATGGACACGATTTCTTATCATGTCTTAGTGTTTTCAATTATTCATAAGATTCTCTTGTATTCTTCCAATATCAGTAACATGTCAATAACATCTTTTATACGGCTGATTTTACATTATGGTGACTGTATCTGGGGAGTTTTCAATTATGTTTAACAAAATTACACTGTATTCTTTCTAAACCAAATAGAAACAAAATAACGTAACTTCTTGCAAAACTGCTTCCACACAAGGGAAGTGATATCATGGACTTAAAAATAAACTCCTTAGCTCCTTGCATGATAGTTCACTAATTACATTAAATTACAATGAAATTATTTTAAGCAGATCTCTTAGAATTACAGATGCTCCAAGTTTTTCAGATGAGAACAACTCGGCCTATCTAGTCTACCCATTTTTCCTGATGTAAGTCCTTAGAACTTAATCGGTCCTTGGTCTTTGTCTTTAATTCAGTATAGCTTAATTCCTATTCCGTGTTTGTTTAAACCCTCTCACTGAATTACATATGATTTTAATAATGGATCTGAGCATAGTTTACTGCAGTGAAAATGCTATAAAGAAAAAATGGATCAGTGGCTACGAGGGATTCACAATAAGTCATACCATGGTAATTCTCATTACCAGATGAGACTACTACTACTACTACTACTTACACAGAAGTGTGCTTGTATCTCAAAACATGATTGCATCTAAATAAGGGATTTGTGAGACGAAGCAAGCTTATGTGACTTTTTATCTTGCTACATGGACACTTTGGATGCTATCTTCTACAACGTTCGCATACCCGGACAGCACTAGACTTGATGTAGATGCCACCATAAAAACAAAAACATGTGAATAATGGTAAACAATAATTATATGCACAGAAGTTGCTTTGTTTGTGCGTTAATTAATGGTTTACCACATTAAAGGTTGACATCCATTTATTGCAATTAGAAGTGTCTTTGTTGAATCCAGAGACTATGATTAAAACGCAGAGTTTGGATGGTATATATGGAGCAGGATTGTCATATAATAAGAAAAGACCTAGCAACCAACTGAAATTCAAATGTGAACTAGAGTCAGTACTCTAGACAGCAAGATGTTATGGCTAAAGAAGATCCAGTACTGTGTACAAGACACAAAATACTGTCATTCCAATATATAATAGTGTTTATCTCTTACGAAATATGTAAGAATAGTCCTGCTGCATGTGCACACAAAGAGCACAATGCGGAGCTGTGTTGAAGTTACCATGATCATAATGGCTGTAATTTTTGTAAAAAGAAAATTAGAAACGTATAGGCTGTTTTCAAAGAAAATTTTATGAGACAATCATATGTGACAGATCTGTAAATAGAGTTATTTTTGAACCATGCAACCTCATTCCATTACTAAGCACATAAAGTGGAACGAATAACATTTTTTTCAGGTTTGTTTGCTGATAGAGTTGACACCCTTGGCTAAAAAAATCCTTTTCTGTTTTATATGTGCATGGAACTATACAATAAAATTGTATTAGACAAGAGTTTTATAAACATAATAATTTAATATTTGAAACATAACATGCGTGGCTTAGTGCGATGCATGAAAAATGCAATCATTGTGAGTGTGGTGTGTATGGTAGTGAGATCTGAATGGCTAGGGGTGTATATGGCTTAGAGTAGTGTCTGCGTGGCTAAGAGTAGTGTGTATGTTACAGTGATTTGTGAGACTAAGAATGGTGTGTATGGTAAAGCGTGCTTTGTGGTGGCCAAGTGAGTGTTTGTGTCTGTCCGAGAGGGGTATGAGATCCCGCTAAGTGACCCGTCCTTCATATTGTCTCTGACTCTCTACATCACAGTGTCAGGGACAGTTCAGACACAGCTGCAAAGTAGGAACTGTCCCTATCACAGCAATTTAGGATGGGGCACAGATCCCCTAAATTAAGGAATGACCTACAAAATTGGAAATATTAGTCACCAGTAATTTAAAATTATCAGAAAAAAAATTCAATCTTTCACCGTATTTCTTTTAAGAAACAATGGCTGCTTACAATGTTGAAGATTCTAGTATGCAATTAGGAACATAAGGGCATAAGCAAACACTGGACCCAACAGACACCTGTCATTCCACAAAATGAAAGCATGGAAAACATCCATTGTTATTGGCCTGGCCACTTTCAGCTTGGCATCCTGAGCAGCTGGTAGATGAGCGACCCTGGTGATCCAAATGCTTTAACACACACACACACACACGTGTAATAATAAACATTATCATAATAAAATCCCCAAATGACGCCTTAGTTTAAACATCAACTTCTAGATGTATTTTATATGCCTATTTTACAACAATGGTCTCTATTTTACATACTGAAATGTGACTTTTGCTTATTTGTTCGCCTCCTGTACACCTTTAGCTCACCCCTCCTGTCACTCTAGGGAGTTAATGCACATAAAAACACTTACGTGGTGTGCGGTTATTTATGTTTATTGCAGCCTGTCAAAAGTCTGGCATTAGCATATTAAGTGGCATAAATGTCTTAGCGCCAAGCTGCTAGGATTGTAAGGTTGATCACTAGTTTAGAAAACATTGCTTAACCCATTCGTGACAAAGGCTGATTTTACTTTTTGTACCCTTCGTGACAATGGCCGTTTTAACATTTCTGTGCTGCTCGTGTTTAGCTGCAATTTTCTTCTTTCCCGTTTACTGAACCCACACACATTAGATATAGTTTTTTTCAGGACAAGAAGGGCTTTCTTTAGATGACATTGTTTTGATTGTATCATATTACCGTATTTGCTCGATTATAAGACGACCCCCCAAAATCTGAATATTAACTTACGAAAAAAAAGGAAAAAGCCTGAATATAAGACGACCCTAAAGGAAAAAAGTTTTACCAGTAAATGTTAATTCATGTAAACTATTTTTTTAAATAAAAGCTATGATTGAGAAAAATATTTTTTTTGTTTTTATTTCCTTGTATTTTCCAACCTGTCCCCCAGTTACGCACATCTGCCCCCAGGGCTTGCCACACCAATATGGCACTGTGGCCCATGATATGCCTTTTAACCCTCTATATGCCACTGTGCCCCATGGTATGCCTTTTGACCCCCTATGTGCCACTCTGCCTCCAGAAATGCCTTATACCCCTATATCCCATTCTGGCATTTAGGGGGTTAAAATGCATATTATGGGGCAGAGTGGCATATAGGGAGGTATAAGGCATTCCAGGAGGCAGAGTGGCATTAAGGGAGTTAAAAGGCATTGTATAGAGCACTCTGCCTCCAGAAATGCCTTATACCCCTATATGCCACTCTGGCATTTAGGGGGTTAAAAGGCATATTATGGGGCAGAGTAGCATATAGGGAGGTATAAGGCATTTCAAATAAGTGCTCTATTGAATGCCCCCTTAACGCCACTCTGCCTCCTGAAATGCCTTATACCTCCCTATATGCCACTCTGCCCCATAATATGCCTTTTAACCCCCTAAGTGCCAGAGTGGCATATAGGGGTATAAGGCATTCCAGAAATGCCCTATGCCCCCATTTAACACACACACGCACACACGCACACACACACACACACTTACTTACCGGTGCTTCCAATTTCCTGCTGTATTGCCGGGGCAGCGGGTTGACGTCTCCTTCCGCTGCAGGAAGCCGGAAGGAGGTGGAGTTGGCAGCGAGGGTTTGTCTGCGTCCATCGCGGATACCTTCCCCGGCTGTCAGAGATCAGAGTTCCCCGCACCGGGGAAGGTATCCGCGACGGACGCAGACAACCCCCACTGCTAACCACACCTCCTTCCGGCTGCAGCGGACGTTGTCTACGCGGATCGCGTAGACATCAACCCGCTGCCCCGGCAATACAGCAGGAAGCACCGGTAAGTGTGTGTGTGTGGGGGGGGGGGACAGGAGGATCCAGGTCCCCTGCAGCGGTGCGGGGGATCTGGATCTTAGTCTCATAATCAGACCTCTATTTGAGGTCTGATTAGAAGACGACCCCGATTAGAAGACGAGGGGTATTTTTCAGAGCATTTGCTCTGAAAAAAAACCTCGTCTTATAATCGAGCAAATACGGTATTTACTATTAAAAAAAGTATAAAATATGGTGAAAAATTTAGAAAAAAATGACTGTTTCTAACTTTTAGTCGAAAAATCTTTTACTCATCTTTAAAAGGTAATGATAAAACCTGCTAAATAGATTCTACTATTTGTCCTGAGTTTAGAAATACCCAATGTTTTTATGTTTTTTTGCTTTTTTCTACACATTATGGGGCAATAAGTACAGGTAGAGTTTTGCTATTTCAAAGCCATTTTTCCAAATCTGGTAATTCTTCCCCCCATGTGCCATTTCGGGTATGTTTGAAGCCGGCCAATGCAATTTACCCCATCAAGTCATATATTTTTGAAAACTAGACAGCCCAGGGTATTCCAAATGCTAGTATTTTAACCCTTTCCAAGCACTTATTCTACCATCAGCCTTTGTCAAACTTTATGGTAGTAATTTTTTTTGCATTTGTTTTTTCACACACTTTTTACTTTAGGTATGAATAAACAGGTTCTGGTATATGTCACTATCATAAAACACCCCAATATGTGTTTAGCAATATCTCCCGAGTACAGCGATACCTCACATGAATGATTTTGGGGGCAAAAGGGCCACATTTGGGGCATGCGCATTTTTCAACGTTGAACTTTGGCATTTGGGGATCCAATGCCCTATTTGGTACATCTTTGAGCCAGGCCATTTCAGTGTGCCCAACAAAACCATATATTTTTGAAAACTAGACACCATAGGGTATTTTAAATGCTGGTATTTTAACTCTTTGCATGCACACATTTTACCACCAGAATTTTTTCAAAGTTTGCAGTAGTATTCTTTTGTGTGTATTTTTCCCCCACACACCTGTTATGGATGAATTTACAGCTCCTGGTATATGCTGCTGTCACACCTGAGTACAGTGATACCCCACATGCATGGGTTTGTCATTTTTGGGGTGAACTAAAAGACCACATTTGGTACGTATGCATTTTTCTAATTGGAAATTAGATGTGTGGCCATCCTTCCCCCCGTGTTAATTGGGACATTGTTGAATCCGGCCAATTCAAAGTAGACACCCCATGGGCATTTAATATGCCAGTATTTTAACTCTTTCCATGCGAGAATTGTTTTAGGCTAATGTGCTAAATTTAGGACTTGCTCACAAAAATATATATTTTTTTTGCCTTTTTTAAATCATTTTTAACATTTTTTTTCAACTTGAAGGTTCCCCTGATAGTGACATCAGAGGGAAATAAATTTTACATTTTACTGTTTTTTTTACTATTTTTTTCTAATTATTATTAATTTTATTTTATTTTTTAATTTATTTTTACTAATCACACTGTGATTAGAAAGCTGGGCTCCATTGACTTGCATGGTTGAATGCAGTACCTGTATTCAACCTGCAAGTGGAGCCAGAGTTCTCCAGAGGGTCTGGAGACCTTCTAGCGAACTTTTGCATCTTTATTGTTTTTTTTCCCGGGCCGCCGCAATCCTGCGGATGGTGAAGACTGCGTGCAGCTGCGGTCCATCCTAGGGTAAGTGTTTGGTGTCGCTGGATGCCTCCTGATCGAGGCATTCCAGCGACACCATTTAAGTTTAGGAGGTGATCGTTGATCGCCTCCTAAACGCTTTTAAAATGGGCGTCAGCCGCCATACATTGTATGGCGGATGTTGACACCCCGGGGAGGGGCCAGACATGGCCCCTGGTGCAGATCGTGGCGTTGCTGAATGCCTCGAGGTCGAGGCATTACAGCAATGCTGTTTGGGTGAAAAAAATCGATCACGGATCGATTTTTTTCACCTGTTTTAACAAATGACGGTCCTGGCACATCATTTGTCGTTAACGACTTGTTTTTCCGTGACGTGCCCGGACCGGCAATTGTCATCAAGGGGTTAAACAACTGTACTTATAAAAATTGTCAACAAAATAATTATGGTTACAAAGCACTGCAAATGATATTGCTTAATGTCAAAGCCAATGTTTTCTAGATCTGTTACACACTGATAAATATGTAAATAAAAATGAAGAAAAAATATTGTTATTTTTATATATATGTAATAGTTTTATCTTGTTTCAAATGAATTGTCCCCTCCTCTATCATTCTCTAACTTCTAGGCAGTTGCTATATAGGACAAATTTTTATAGAGCAATTTAAATTGTAAGATCAATTGAGTCATTGCTTTTACAGAAATTCCAAGCATCACGCATGCTATGTAGCTAATGGCTCCAATTTATTACCCTGATAAATGCATTCATAATTAAAACTAAAACAGGTACAAGTACAAACATCTACAAAGTGTTTGCAATAAATTTTTTGGGAAATTAACATTGCCAAACTTTGATGAATTGCTATTAAACTTATATCTGTTATTTTTCTTTTCCTCTTATTTGTACATATTCAATTCAGTCTGTAACTATATGAACAGAAAACTGAAATTTTAATTAGGACATAAAACCCACTGCTGTATATCCTTCATTATCTAACTAAATAGGATTACACCATGCAGTAGATATAAAACAACAATGTAGTAATGCATGTTTGTAAGGCTAATGTCTGATATTTATACTTATCTTTAACTTTAGATATTATTATAAATTTTATATATATATATATTTATATATAAATATAATATATGGAAAACAATGGCTGATCAAAAAATATCACACTAGATGACTGCAATTTATGTATAGGAAAATGAAATTCAATTAAGTTCAAACTACTGCCCCTGTGCATACCTCTGCATGCACTAAATACTCTCCTAACTGTGCTCTTCATTCTTTCCACCATTTGTGTCTCACTTCTATCATTATAATCTTTTCCCACTCACATATCTAGGATTTTTAGTCATCAGTTCCTTATCCTCGGTGACTCAGAAACGAAGTATTTTAGTAAGCAAAATCAATATGTACAAATAATAACATATTATAAAACCAAATGAAAAAGTGATTAACAAATACTATTTTTTGATCGCACTGTCCTTTTGAATATAATAGAACATTAGTGGAATTGTTGTATTTTTTTCATTCACTTTGCAACTAGTCAAAAAATCTAGTAAAAAAATGCCCGAATTACCAGAAACACAGACATTATCAATTATTAATAGGAAAACATTGCCTTGTCACATCACTTGTATCGGCAGCTAGACAGGGTATGTGTCTTGTAGCACCAGCTTTCAGCCCTGTTTGCATATCCTTTAAGTATTTTTTAGGTATTAATGTTCTCCTACATTAATAATGCTTCCCTTTCAATGTGTGCTTTTAAAGATACAATGGGGAAGAGTTGACTCATTTCAAGGTTTAAATTGTTTTTACTAATTTTAATCTCATATACTTGCTTTCAAATGTTATCGGAATTTGTTTTGATGTGCATGTTTGGAACATATTCTGAATGGCATTCTCATCTTTGAAAGCCATCAATCTATAATAATGTGGATATAATTTTTCACTTCCGTGTTTAGTAACAGAAATACTGGCACCTGCATCTGCCCTATCAAGCTGGCTACACACTTGTAATTACATTGTGTTACATTACCAAAAGAAAGCTTTAGAGTGAACTTATAAAAGCCAAGGTAGCACCTGGAAAAAAATAAGCATTTTGGTCATTCCACCGTTACTGAAATATATCTTGCGGATACCCTTTGCTTATGTCAAGTTACTGATGGCTTATGGGGCTTTATTAGGTCCTCAGTAAGCAACCATTAGGACCAAGTAGGACTGGAGACACAGGGTTTGCCAAAAATAAAGGTCGTGTAAGATATGGAAATCGTTCTGTAGAGCTTTGGCATCCTATCCAGCTAAGGAAGAAGCAAAGCAGTTATGGCGGTAGTGCTTTATGTGAAGTGTGAACAGATCATTTGATATATACATTGTAACTTCTAGTCAACTAACACATTCACCTAACCATGTACACAGAATGGCGTTCTAAGTTGACACTCATCAGGTGTGTATTTTTTTTATTTTTTTTTTAATGTGGAGCTCATTCATTTTTTTGACCAAAAACAATATCACTTTGGCAAAGCCTACAACTTGGAAAAGTACAAACAATGTAAAATAATGGATACGTTCCAATATCCACAGACCATTGACCTGGGAAGAGGCTGTTAAACATAGGTAAACAAAGATTATATATTCATTATAAAATAAGTTAAAAATGTTTGATGAGTAAGTGTGATAACCAATAGATTCAACTAGGATAATTTAAACACAATTGATAAGCTACTTGTTCAATATTCTCAATTATTTTTTTTTTTTAAATATATGCTATTTATATCTTAAACCATAAAAAAGACATAAAAAAGAAGTAAGTTAGGGTTAAGTTCACCTTCACAATAAGCGTTATCATCTCTAAGAGCTCGGAATCCATCTCGGCAGACACAAACGGCTTTATCATCTAAGTTTTTACAGACTGAATATTCCACACAGTTGTGCCCTTCTGAACAGAAGTCATGCCCTAGTTAGATTAAAAAAAAAAAAAGGAATAAATTAAATTGATTAAAAATGAATAGGTAAAATGTATTTATTTTTAAACAAATGTTGCACTACTGCTTGATTAGTTATTCGTTTTAAGACGTAAATCAAAGAAAGATTTAATATTCTTGGAATGTAGAAAGAAATTATGAACGGGAAATATTTTTCTTTACCCCGACACAAGTGTCTATGACAAGGCAAGTGATGCCTATTTATACTTACTGAAATCACAGATTTATTTAAGCGATTGGCTCCTCTACACCTGAATGGAGTTCCACCAAGTCAGACTTTAAACTACACATCTTCTGGTCTAGGCGAAAGGATGGCTGTCTCAGAAGGATGTGGAAAGTAGTAGAACAGTGCTATAGTGCCTTTGCATGCACGTTGGCCAGTTACAAACATGTTCTTTCTTCTTCCGAACTAACCAATTCAGTAAGCAGCGCTCCATGGAGCCTGATATCCCAACGGGTCAGAGGCGCAGCAACCCACCACCCTGATCTGTCTGCGTAAGCCAGAACACAGCACCTGCTGAAATGTCCACTACAAAAGCATCATGCTTTACCTCATAATTTAGGGAAATACGTAAGAGGTTAATCAACAGGAAAGAAGAACATTTCAAAGAAAGAAGAATGGTAGGAGGTTTAGACTATTAGAGACTTAAGAAAATATTAATTCACAATTAGCTGCGGCGCTAACATAGGTGGTAACATGGAAGTGGCATACCTTACTAGTTCAGTGCCAGAGCCAGAAAACTGAGATGTTAGTGGGTTAGTAGAATAATTTTCCACTAACAGAGTGTGTGCATAAGGCAAAGGCAAGGCCAAGACCCAAGTAAGGTTTGTGGCCTTACAGAAAGTACATTATATTACACTTATATATATAGCCCAAGCAGATTTCCAGCACTGTCACAATAACAGGCAGTTAAATTAATTTAACATAACACACATTGTGAAACAGTAGGAGAAACATGTTTGGATAGGGATGAGTTGATTTTTTGTAGAGGTTGTTGATCATTCAGATGACTTGCTTAGAATGCTGGCTATGTGCTAGAAAGAAAGGTTTTACGCTTCTTTAAAGAGATTTTGAAATTCATGTATAAGGGAGAAAGTCTGACACAAAGTACTATTGAATAAGGGAGTGGAAAGGGTAATGAAGGTAGAAGAGAGACACAATTCATGGCAGGAACTAAGAGGGGTGCAGAGTTGTTAAGGGCTCTGTAGTTCAGAAGCTTGAATTTGATTATAGGCGGAACGGTGGGCCCATGGAGTGATTGGCACAATAGAGCAGGAGATGAGGAATGGTGGCAACAGTAATAGATATGTCAGGAATTGTGGACAGAGGATATGGTGGTATAACCATACACTCAGTCTTTGACATGTTGAGCATCAGGTAATGGGACACCATCTAAGATGCAGTTCCAGAAAGACAGTTAGTGACGCGCGTTAGAAGTGAGGGTGAGAGGTCCGGAGAGAAAATTGACTCAACAACTGAGCCCCGAGGAACACCAATAGATAGCAGTAGGGAAGAGGAACAAGTTCATGTGAAGGAGACACTAAAGATACCGTAAGAAAGGTATGATTTGGGTTTGCAGAAGTAGACTGTGGAGAGGTCCAAGAGTGTAAGTAGTGAGAAATTACTTTTTTGTTTTAGCGGCAAGGACATTGTTAGTAATTTTAGTTAATGCCTTCTTGGTGGAATGCTGTGGAAGGAACCCGGTTTGTAGAGGGTCAAGCAGAGAGTTTGTGAAAACAAAATGAGTTTGTTGATTATTAGTTATTTCGCAGTTTGGATGCCAAAGCGAGAAGGGAAACTGGACAGCAGTTTGATGGTGATGTGGGATCAAGGGAAGGTTTCATTAGGATGGGAGAAAAGTAGTAAAATTGGCTAACTAAATAGGCTAAATATTTCCTGTGAAAAAATGAGATTACATGGAATAAATATTTCAGTTAGCCACATTGTTCAAACACCCATTTTAATGGTCTTATGGTTATGTTTAAATATGTGTGTATGATCAGTTCACCATGACAGTTTATTGTCGATATTGTTTATACTGAAATATAGTTATCAATTTTATTGTCATTACATAAACAATGTCCCATCAGGCACAAATAAAGCCACTGATAGTATGAACCATTAGTTTGCTCAAAGCTAGCTTGCAATTTCTTGATGAATGCTATCTCAATGATGTAAAGTAAGCATTATCTAGAGGGTAGCATTGGGTCTCTTTGAAGCTCCTTGAAGCTCAGAAAGTCCAAAAGTGTAGGGCAGTGCACTGTCCCATGTAATGGCCCTGGAAAGGCTTTGCAAAGAAAACCAAAAATGAAATCTTCCAATAATTTCAGTATATGGTGGTTTCTTAAGCCAACCTGCATGTCGACTAGCCGTGTCCAGTCTGCCAGTTATAAAACTCTTCAAAATAATTTGGAATTTGCATTATTCACAAGGGCACATTTTTCAAAGTTTCACTTACCTTTGCATACTTTGCAACAGCTGTTCTTCAAAGTCATCTGCTGTGACTGTGGACAGTTCAAGGGTGGGCAGTTTTCTGACTCTGCACGTTGCATTTTACTGTTCTGCATAATGATGAAAAAAATATTATCTATATATATATATATATATATATATATATATATATATATATATATATATATGCATTTTATCAGATTTACACCAATGCATTTACAATTGCATGAAAAAATGTGTCCCTTATCCAATATTTTGCATATTATTGGCATTGATAGTTATTAGATCTTCAACTTAAACTTAAAGAAACAATAAGGAACAGATCCGTGTGTAGAAAATGTACTAGTGCAGCTAGAAGCTGCCAAAAAAGTTAACATGCAGAGTAAACTATTGCATGTCTGTAAAAGAAAGACATCAGACCTCTCCTTTAAATAGGTTACTTACTCCCTGACCATGAATGCTACAAGTGTGCTCACATGCTAGCGATAGCAGTACTGCCCCATAAAGCCTGCTAGGAAAGATCATTCTCTGAATAATTACACGTGTCATTTTCCCAGTGCCAGCCAGATATATCCATATGAAAAGTGTGTCACATTTCAAAGATTTGCCAGAAGAACAAAACTGCAATCAATTAAATAATTTTACCTAATAAATTATTCTATAATATGAATAATGTGTGGTGATAATTCAGTCTAGTCCTGTGATAAGGCAAGTTGGGCATACATCTGCCATAAGCCATTTGCCCCCATAAAGTATATTTTAACCATGTCCAAATATACCCATTTCCTACATCACTCTCAAATATTGATTATCTAAACAGGCCCCTGTGTTAAGAGTATTGTAGGTGCTTTATAACCTTTTGCCTGTACATTTTACAAACACGGCAATCTTGATCTACCAGGATCCTGTAAATCATATTGATATATATCATGAAGCGTAGTCCACCTGATTTATGGCTGATTGCGACCTGAGCAAGTCATTCTCCGGCTAACAATAATAATACAGAGAGAGAGAGATGAGCTGCTGACAGAGACAAATTAATATCTCTACAATAACCAATGAATAAATCATCATAGAAATAATACCTTAACTCTGTAACTAATCAATCACAGCCTGTTAAACTGGTTACTATGATTAAAATCACCTTGTTAAAGAAAAAAATTAATGCACATATATTAAGGCATTGTATAATGCGTAACCGTCCCATTTGGGAGCTCAGGAATACATATGTAAATGCATATGCATACCGCTGAGAAGGCATATGGGCATACCAATTGGGATTTTTCACTGCCATAATATAAACTAAATAAAGAGACTTCATCTGCTCCATCACTTCCTCCATCTGTATTTCTAGCATTAGTGGTTTTAAATCTAAAACCAGAGGTTGTATTATGCTCATAATGTGTGCCGGCTTTGTTTGACACACTATTTCCAGAACAATTCGGGGAGAATGAATTGTTTCTGTCTTTTCTTAAAGAATAGAAACACCCTGCCTTGTATTATTGCACAGAATTTGCTTTCTTTTTGTCTCTAAAGAACTTTTACATGAAACAGAGGGACAGAATAGAAGAACAGTTGTTACAATGTCATTTACTTCACCAAACACCTGTGCACTATTGTAGAAACTTTAACTGATTGACTCAGTCAAGAAAAGTGTAGTGTTTGAACAGAAATATAGTATAATATACTTACTTTTGATGTTTAATTGCATTTAAGCCTATAGATTATACTTTCTCCTTTTTGTTTGTATTGTGTCTGGATATTCTGTTTATCATACAAACATATAATTTGATGGCAGATAAGAACCACTTGGCCCATGTAGTCTTCTAATTTTTTCGGATCTAGAAACTTCGGACCTTGGTTCAGGATAGTTTTTTTAATCTTTTTATTAATTAATTATCGACAAGGGACGTTTACAGCATTTGGTCCCATTTGACAAATCCCATTTGAGCAATAAACAGCAAAAGGTCACATCAATCAAAAATATCGATGCAAATTACAGTCCATCAGACTTACATCAGACAAGAAAAAGGAGAAATGGCAAACGTGTATTAGCTAGTTCGCACTCCAATAAACCCACAGGCACCAAAACATGTCAGCCCTGCCCCCAGACTCATTTCAAAACATAATAAAAGATGCTCGTTATCGATGCCCTTGGTACACACAAGAGAAGCTGGTGGTGCCTATTCCTGGTGACCAGGAAGAATAGTGCAGTCGTCCTTTTCTCTTCCGCTCCCCTACCAGGATGGTTTTATACCTTGTCCATGCATGTTTAAATTATCTCACTCTATATATCTCTCCTTCTGCTAAGAGGCTGTTCCACTTACCTACTACCCTCTCAGTAATGTAAAACTTCCTTCCAGTGAGAGGCTATTTTACCTGGCCATGTGGAGCAAAATTATGCTGAGCTTCACTCCCTTCTAACCCTTTTCATTCAAAGGCTAACGGAATAAATCAACCTCATGCAAAACATAAGGAAGGAAAGCTAGGATGACTCTACCCTGTGGCCTACATACTTACCATGTGTGTATATAAGCCATTTAAGGCTGAAATAACATTACATGTGTCTGTTGCTTGTTTTTTTTTAAGAGATGTGAAAATGGTAAGTTTACCAGTCTCAGTAAATCTTGCATATGATTCCCACATACAGCTTTAGTATGCTAAATCAAGTTATTGCAATGTTAGTGAGCCTGGGAAAGCATGTTTATCTGTAGCCTCACTTCCACTGTCAATTATCTTATAAAAAATGGCTGTGCTGCACTTTCTCAAAGTATGTAGGAGATGGAAGATTATGCTGCCCTGATTGAACTTCTGGAGCCTGGGGACAGTCATCAGTATCATTATCATTGAGGCTGCCCCTATGTCATACATTTTTCTTGCTGACAGACTGCCTTCAACAAGAGTGCAGGCCAGAGGAGGAAAGAAAATGAGATGCTTAGTTTTCCCTTTGCAGTATTATGCTAAATCAGTCTGTTAGACTGGAGGAATTTAGCTCCCAAGCTGGTCTTGAAGATAATTTATGGGGCAAAACAGATATCGACGACCTGTACATAACAGAGATTTATTATAGTCATCTGTGTCTAACATATTCTGAGATTTGCTCCTCTTTACTAATGATCCAAGAGTTTCACGACTACCCTGGCAGCGGCTGATCTTTTTTAAACGCATGCTCTTCTTGATACTGTCCATCAACTCTGCATCTAATAAAGTTCTAAGGTAATGCAGTGAGTTCCCCTTTTGATAAATTGCATATGTCACAGGTGTGATCACTCCTAGCTTGAATTAGAGAAAGTCTAAGTGAGATATTCATGTTTTTCCACTTTTATTTCATTCTTCTTATTTCTGGTGATTGCACTAGCATGGTACATATTTTTAGCAGTTGTCTCTTCTAGAAGGATGCTGATCAGAGCGGAACATTGACCATAAATTATACAATTATCTCATTATCATCAGTAACCTATTGGGTGCATAGGCTACTTTAACACTATAAAAAGTAGAAGACTTCATATATATATACACATTTCCAACTAAATATAGATAGATCTCATATGGTACAACCAACGACCTATACAGATCATCCTGACTCGACCAACTCATCCCCATCCAAGCAGTCCTCGCTACACAAATTTCAAAATCACTAAAAACCCGGATTGTTTGAGAAGCCTACAACCTTTCTTTCTAACACTCAGCCAGCAAGCCATCTGAATGATCAACAACCTCTACAAATCATCCTAGATTCAATCAACTCATCCCCATCCAAGCAGTCCTCTCCTACTGTTTCACCTCCCCTCAACCACCGACTAGAATGCAAGCTCGCAAGAGCAGGGCCCTCTTCTCCCTTTGTACCAGTTTGTTATTGTTTGCGATCTTCATTTATTTTACTGACTCTACTGGCGCTATATAAATTAATGTAATGTGATAGTATAGTTTTTGTTCAGAAAAATAGTAGGAATGAAAAATAAAAAGAATGCATTACCTTACATTTGAACAGAACACACATGCCTGTACTGGAATAGACAGCTTCCTGTTCCCCTTCAAAATACATCTGGCCTTGATATACGCACACAGCTAAAAAAGAAAATGAAAGAATTTGGTAAAACATTCAATGCATTATGCAGAATACCATCTACCTAATGTGTTAGATAGGAATGGTAATGTTAGCGGCTCCAGAAAGGCAGCAGAGAGAAGAAACCAGGGCAATAATGTCTTGTGATCAAAGGAACTGATTGCAATGCTAATTAGAACAAATATTTAATTGGTATTAATGCTGAGTGTTCCATATTTAAAATATTGTCCAAGAATTGATCTGCAGAAAAAATCTTAGTACTCAGAGCTTTTTTATGTGCAGCATGAGCTACTAGGATTGCGGAAAGTAACCTTTTATTTTTGTGATTAATGTCAATCAAAATATAACTGCTCATTGTTTCTGATGCAATTTTAACTCAATAAATAAAAAGTGGAGAAAGGTTATTTTTTTTAGCATAAGCCTTAGAAGTGCAAATTAAATTGATTTTCTGTGTAGCAAAACATTTAGGTCAAAGGGATTATAGAAATAATACCTAAAGGGCTATGCGAAAAATGTTGTGAAGAACAAACACATGAAATAAGATTTTGCAGGTGAAATTATGAATAAAAAAGGGGGGTATGCCAAGTGAAAGTTTTGCAACTGCCAAAATAATACCCTGAACACCTTTTTAACTTCCAAGGATTATATATTGATAATTTGATATAATGTGGCAGGCAGTGAACTAATTGTCTGTATTCATACCATATAATATGGCTCATGCTAGTTGAAGAGAGAGAAGAAGACACAAGAAGCAACCCATTAACAAGCATCATGCCTTTGACATGAAGTCATCATATGAACAAGCTGTCACAAATAGGTCAGTTATGTATTATTGACAGTATTTAACAGTTTATTGACAAAGTGATAGAAGATTAACAGCAAAGCAACAATCCGAGATATGTTTAATCAAACCTGAGAACTCCTCAGAGTCTCCAGGTGAAGGTCTATTTTCCCAAGTCTCTGGGACACTTCCATGAATGGCTAGCAATGTCCCCTTATACAGCGGCTTCAGAGGAGAGGTAGAGCTCCAGGTAGCCATGCTGGAAGTTCCCAATTATGTTTAAAAGGAATTGGATGCCTCCAGTCCCTAGACTTCCCGTAAAACAACATATTTTAAGATATTTTCACATAACCTATTATCTTACTGAGTAAGCAAAATTACAGGAGGGTTGAATAAATTAATACATTTAATGTTCATTGTTGGACAGTTTCTGAAATGTTCAGACTTGGTATCTTCAGGATAAATTAAAAGAAAATGTTACATAGGAAATCATTAAAAGTTAATAGTTGTAGTCCAGTCTGGAGCCGATGGGGGTCATTAGTTCTTTTTAAGATTAAGATAGAAATAGCAGATTAAACACAAAATGAGAAGGTCTGGGAACAGTGTGGCATTTCCCAGATGCACACACTACTTTTATTTGATATAAAGATATGTTTTAGAATTTTCTTTTGCTTCCAAATGCAGGATTGGATCAATTGGAATAAAACTGGATTCACCTTAGGCTGACCTACCTTACTTGATGCTGTATCTGGGATAAACTTTCAAAGAAAGATGTTTCTCCTAATTTGTAAAGCATGATATGTTCAATTCACACAAGTCTGTAACACAGCTTTCAGGTTGTATTTTGTTGTATTATCCAAAACTATTTTCCATGTTACTCATGAACAGTTTTAGATGAAGGGGGTTATAATAAAAAAAGTCTTATTGTTGAAATATTTTGTCAGAGAAATGTTTTTGTATATCAATGTCTTATATTGTTATATAGAAAATTGGACAAACTGGACAGTTGCTAATTAACTCACACTCTTATGTGTCCGAATGCAAGGGAGGGTTGGCACTGGGGGAGGCAGAGGGGCAATCGGCCCCTGGGCTGCCCTTTTTTAAAGATTCAAAGCCACTTCCTAAATAAGAGGGTATCTAGATTAACAAGGGCTTTAGGGTGCAGCTAAACATTGTTTGTGCTCCATTAAGCATTCTTCTAAAAAAAACCTTTATACTGGTTAATTTGGCTGTTTTCTTTGTTTAATGTTTAAATAACAATTTATTGCAATGCTCAAGGGCTTTGGCTTGGTAACACGCAAGACATTAACAAAATAATCCCTTTTACTTAAACAAAGGGGATAAAACAATAAGATGCAATTTCTAACCCACTACTGATCTACGCCTCAAATCTTTGTTACTTAGCCATTGGGACTATGTTAAGATATATAACTTTGGTCAGGATCCAAGCAACGTTTTCATTTTTATTAAGAATTTTTCTGGAACATTTACACAAGAGGAAATAAATAATTGAAAAGAAAAGAGTCACCGAGAAGAAACCACATTAAAAGTTGTAAGTCCTGTAAAATAAAGCGCAACATGATTTGTTAATCTGCTCATGTACACGTTGGAACAAGGTGTCCAAGCAATAAAATAAAGCTGCTGGATTCCTAATGTTACAGGTTTATTAAGCAAAGTTATCTTTTAAGATAAGCAGGTAAAGAGGTTTTATTGGAGATGTAAGTCAGCTTATTGTGATTTGTGTGATTTAGACAGGACTTAGCTTTAAATTGGTTTCTTCTGTGCTTATTTCATTCACAAAGCATATCTCCTATGTACAATGCTGTTTTAACTCCCCTTTTTTTGTATGGTGGGGGTATCTTATAACACTCTCTTCTTCTTTAACCCTATCATATGCATAATTATTTTTCCATATTAAGCTATATTTTCTCAATTATTAGGCTGCAAGAAATTGATTAGAAATCGTTATGCAACGTGGAGCAACAGATCTCAGCTTCTATGGACCGTAAACGTAATACGTCTAAATCAAGCACAACCTATAGGTAGTTTGTATACATTAATTTAGTTATGATGGATACACATTTATAAAATAATTAATGGGTAATATTTATTTTATAGTATAATCATTGTTCTAGTGACAGACTATTAATTTGTTGTGTGATCATTAACCTTAATTATTGTGGAAAATGTTCACTATGAAATTAAGATTTTTATCACGGCTATGTAGTGTTATGTTTTTAAAGTGTTATAAATTAATGTACACAAGAACACTTAGAGTTGTTAGCAGTATATTAGACTCTTATGAACCCAAATGGTTACTAGTGACTATAGCTAAAATGACATCCTTTAAGAATGAGCATTTTTAACATTATTAATATGTTTATTAGATTTTATGTTACCTGCATTTCAGCATTCTCCCCCCCTCTCTTGCACCCAACATCTCTCATTAAAATGACACACTCACATTAAACCGAATGTATGCTTTCTTACTCAATTTGTTGTGTGAATTCGTGGGGAAAGTAGGTTAGGTAATTTAAGCAATAACATTTCCCCTCCTACCTTATCATTGACGTGGCATTACAATATAAAGACATACAATACATTTCATTTAAACACTGCTCCCTTCTGGTGGAAGCACACTTACACAATCTACACTGTCCATGGTCCTGATTCTTTAATCCTAATTGCAAAGTCCTTGTTACTACAGTATTTAGTTCACCAGCCACTTGCTTGGTTACATTTCCAATATATTAAGGTGTGTTTTTAGATCAGAATAAGGGAGTAGTTTTAGAAATCTGGAGTTTTTTGGCATACCCAATTGACCCATCTATTCTATGGTGATACAATTGTATACAAGTGGGGAACCGCAACAGTCCCCCCAATTCAGGCATACCCTTAAGCTGGCAGCCAATGCCTCAATGAGTGTGAGCACCAGGATATCAAGTCATTTCCCAGTGAGGCAGCATGCGAGGACCAAGAGGGAAGAACAAGAGAGTGTAAGTATGTTATTGTGTGCGTAAGTACGTTAGTATATGTGTGTGGAAGTATGTTTGCGTATGTATGCAAATGAGTGTATGTATAAAGCATTATGTATTATACTGAGATGGTGGTAGATAAACAGCCTCCCAGCAAAATTGGTACAGGCTAATATAGTGATGGAATTAAAACACACATGGGACAGGCATAAAGTCTTTATCTAAGACAGGACCAAGGGGGAATTTACATTAGCAACAAGGGCAAACTATATGAGCGGAATGGCTAGATGGTTCTTATTAGCCATCAAACTCTATGTTTACTCTATGTAAGGTTGTGAAGCTAATATATCCATGAAGAAATTAAAAAAAATTCAAAAAGGTAAAAAATGTCTTAAGAGTTTAAAGGTGCAAAATGACACCAGCAGGATATGTTACATTTATTTTTGTGCTAGTTTGTTAATAATTGCATGCATTACCACTGGGTTTTACAGTCAGTCATTCTATTTCTTACTTTTCGTAAGAAAATAAAATGAAGCCCCGCTAAATGCTTGTATTCCATAAATTCTTCATGTGCAGAGGGAACTGGGTAACGTAAAGTGACCCGAGATCCCAGACTGACAGATATCTGCTTCAGGGATTCTCACACTTCACTAACCACCCATTGTAGCAGGTACTGCTTAAGGCATCAGACGCAGCCCCTGGAGAGGATGGAGGAGAATCAGAATGGAACTAAATGTTACCTTTATTTCACTGGCAAATAACAGACCTATAAACTCCTACACAAACCAAAAAAGTAGTTCATGGTAAAATGATAAGGTCCCCCACTAGTAACTGAATTGCTTAGAGAATAAAGTTACACACATAGTAAACATACTAGCATGCAAGAACTATGTGATCATATACACTTATACTGGACACATATATTCATACTATAGTTAGTTGATTACAGGAACAAAATCACAAATACAATTTATTTGCATGTCTTTTTTAAATTGGTTGCTCTGCCAATGAAGAATCCTACCTCCTCCTTTCTTATATTACAGTATGTATAAATAATCACCATGGCAGAGTAGGTTGCATACATGAGACAACTAGCAAGATTAAGAGGTCAAAGCAATATAAACCTTGCAGAGATGATAGGCTCTTTGATCTAGAATGACATTTTTTCTTAAGCTTTGTAAAATAAAACTTTGCTGCATAATATAATTTACATGTTGTTGAAAACAAATATGTTTGTGCAAATGATGTACTAATACGTAAAAAATAAAAAATAAAATTAAAAAAAATTAACATCACTGTTTTTAAAGGATTATTCTACTATGGATGCTGAAACCTATCACTCAAATACTGCCAAGCATCCTTGTAAGGGCACCTTGCATATTTGAATAGTAGTTGTTGCGTAGGATAATAGCAAAGCACCTGGGTAGACAACAAAGTATGGAAATGTGCTTTGAAGCACTATGTGGCTTCAGGTGTATTGCTTTGTGGGGGTGGAGAACACAATATCGTGTTTTCTCATTTTATATTCCATGGCAACGACACAAAAGCTTAGTAGTATACAGATGATTGCTTGCCTGTCGAGATTTGAAAGTGCAAGCTGCCTAAGCGGCGCGCTAATTGTCCATTGCTGGACATTAGTTATATAATAGGGGTCACTAAAATGTCAGGAAAGTTAAGGCATAAAGTTTTGGAGGGCTAGGTTAGCTATATCTAATTCTAGGTTGCTGGGCAGGCAGTTTATTTAGCGCAGCTGATTGGTTAATAAGCTGTGCTGCAGCACGAGGTTTGAGTGGGCATTCTGTGCGGCGGGAAAAATAAGCGCAGCTGATTGGTGCAGTCAGCTGTGTTCACAGCGTGAGGCAACTCTAAAATAAATAAATAGCTGCGCGCAGGGAGATTAAATTCACCTCAAGAGAAATCTGCAAGGAGCTGTTGCTGAGCAAGCGTCCCCCCCCCCCTTTTGTGTTTAAATGTAATGTATGTGTTATGTTATATTGTCGTAGTTTTATAAGGGGTAAAGGTCACCTCTGTGTTGAGGTGGATAGAGGCTTGGTGTTACACAATCTGGCTGAGAAAGGGGCGGATTGTATTTGGTGTATTATATATATAAGAAGTTATTTGGTTATTACGTTAAATGGTTTGTGTTGATGATGCCTCTTATACCCTTTTAAATAAAGCTACGGCCAATTTTATCCAATTTACAATTCTGTGTCTGTGGTTATTTTATTGATTTGTTAGGTGTTAATATGTACATGCAATGGACAGTATGCAGCATACACCTTCTTTACTCGTAACATTGTTGTTATGTACGCCATCCATTGAAAATAATAAAACGTGTCTAATTTGGAAACACTTTCATATTATTTACCCAGCTGTTTCACTGCTTTAGCAAAGTGAAAGCTTTCCTGTTATCTCAAAGCCCTGTTTCACCAGTATTTTTTTTCCAGAGCAATATGCACTACGTCATTCAATTTTAAAAAGGGCTAAAAATAGGATATACCAGCAGAGTAAATAATTTATTTCATTTGCTCCTCAGCAATGTCAGTGTGCTGCATTGCTATTATCTCATAGTTTTCTAACAGGGGCTTTATTTTTATTAAATCCATCTATATTTCCCCAAGCAGGAGAGAAACATGTTACAGGCGATACGTGTTATATATGATATTTATTTTCCTTGTTTGCCTGTGAGAATTCGATGGTCTTTTTCCCACACTGACCACGTTACAAGGTTTTTAATCAATCTAAAATAGTACAGTGCAACCACAAAGCCATGAACTACCCCAATGGAGTTGGCTAAAGCCCCACAGAATGACTATATGACATCATTAGTTAAGTTTAATTATGTACTTAAGTTCAAAACAACAATGAATGACACAAAACATTTTTTTATTATTTTGGACGAAAGTTGCAACAGGGTTGACATCCAGTCTTCCAATACTTCGCATTTTTCTGTCCCTTGAAAACCTATTGCCTATTTTAAATATTTCAGGCAATCTCGCTATGCATTAGTATTTCTGGATGAAATGTTTTTTTTCTCTTCTGTTCTGGAAGTTAAAATGTACCCATTCAAACAAGATGTACTTGTTAATAATGATGAATAAGCACTTTTCTTCCCTAAAGTTGCCCTAACTGTTTACCTGCCACAAGATTCAGTCGCCCTAGCTGAATGCACCACTTAGCTGATCACTGGGCAAGGTTTCTGGGGCAGAAAAAGAGGGTGAAAAACAGTAATCAATGCTAGCAGCCTTACAGCAAGCTCTTTTATCATTACTGCCACGTGCAGACCAGACCTAATTTTCTTCCAAATTTGAGATTTTAGGTGTTTTTTCATCTAAAATCAATTTTTTGTTAACCATTCCTAGTAAGTAAATAAGCCTGCTGTGCCATTCATGTTTTCACTCAGTGCCGAAAAACAACAATGCTCTTTTCTTACAGCATAAAATAGATTTACAGTATTTTGCAGAATGGTGCATACTTACGCTGACATTCTTTACAGCATTTGCCAGGAACATATGCAGGTGCAGAATTATCCATACAATTGCTCACAGGGCAGATTTGTGTTTCACATTGAACAGTCCCATTCTAGAAAAATAATGCAATCACAGTACATACAAAGTTATAATAGATTGTTAACCCCAGCCCCGTACTAAATGCCACCTTACAACAGGCACAAGTTAGCAAGACAAATAGAGCAGTAAAATAGCATAGAATTTGTCAACACAGAAATCTTTGGTTATGACATTCTTGTAACCCATGTACATTATAAATCTAAAATTATGTACTTGGAACGTAAAAACCCCAAGTATTATTGGGGCACCATTCTATCAGCAACAACAGAAGAGAGGGGCTTGAAAATAATTATTAATGAGGACTTTCTTTTTCTTAACCCCTTCAATCCCAGGGGTTTTTGGTACCTCAAAGCCCAGAGCAATTTTGCCATTTTTGGGGTATGTCGGTTTAGCGATGATTCTCTTTTCCTGTGAATAGTGTACCCATATAAACTATATATTGTTTTTTCAAGGAGAGATAGAGCTTTCGTATGATACCATAGTTGGATGATTAGCTGAAAAGTTAGAATGAGAAATTTAGTAAAAACTAGCAAAGATTAGAAAAAAACTAATTTTTTTTACATTTTCCCTCTGAATCCTCACAAAATTAGGTAAAGTGATGGAAAATCCCCTCCAAGTTTATTAATTCAGATGTCCTGATTTCAGAAATACCTAATTTATATAGATTTTCCAGACTTTCCCAGCACCAGGGAGCATACTATAAGGTGTACAATTTTGTATAATTTTTATGCCTATGGCTTAACGGGTTTGGGGGTTGTGAACGGGGGCAGGAGGGTTATACTGGCTAGATGTTATGCTAGGGCAATGGGAAGTAAGGTTTTTTAATACATTTTTTATTATCTTTTTTTATATATTTTTTTTTATTTTAATTTTTTTACATTTGTTTAAATTTTTTATATATTATTTTTACACATAAATGGTTAGAGGTCCTCCTAGGGACCTCCTGAACATGCCAGTGATGTCACAATGAAATCACAGCTCACATTATAATTTTTTTTTGTATTATTTATATTTATATTATTATTTTAATGATTTATTTAATATTATTTTTTAAATGAATTAACTTTTTTTTTTTTATGCTTTTCTCTTTCAGGACGGGAGGGGGAGTGAGAGACATGGTTTCTCACTCCCCTCCCCGTGATCCCCCTGCACCGATCGCAGCGTCTCTGTGCCTCATCGGAGGGCAGGATATCCCCGCAGGGGATATCCTGTCCTCCGATGACCTTCTGGGTTACGTTAGCAGTGACGTAACCCGGAAGGGAATGCCCGATCGCGCGCGTTTGCGCGTTCAACTGTAACAGCTTACCGGCTTTCATGCCGAAAGCTGTTACGGGAGATCGGGCAGCAGAAAGCCGGCGATGCCAGCTTCTGCTGCCAGGGGGAGTCCAGGCTGGTCTCCCGTGCAGCGGCAGGGATGTGTCCCTGACGCTGCACGAAGGGCGGGACGTCCATATAGGTTTCTTCGTGGGCGTTTTTTGGACGTCCCGGTACGTCTATAGGGGAATGAAGGGGTTAAAGGTAAGGAGGTAATGCAATAAAAGAAACAATCAGGGTGCTGCGTTGAATAGCTAGATCCTTTAGTAGCAGAAAGAGAGAGGGGGTTCTGCAGACCTCACCTGGAGTATTGTGTACAGTTTTGGAAACCCCATCTCCAGAAAGATATTGACCTACTGGATGGAACCCAGAGGAGGGTAACTAAAATGGTAAATGCTTTGCAGCATACACATTATCAGAAAAAGACTTAGGGATCACAATAAGTATGGTTTGGATGAAACTAGCGGGTCAGAGGTTTACATGTAATGTAAAGAAGGTTTACTTTAACGAGAGGGTGGTAGACAATTGAATAGCCTTCTTCCACAAGCAGTAAAGGCTAAAACAGTGACAGAATTTGGGATAGGCATATAGCTATCATGAATGTAAGATAAGACCAAGGACTTATTAAGCTTTACATCAAGAAACGTACACTAAGTGTTTCTATAACCCCTCTGCTATTGGCAACGGGCAATTGAGATCCAGTTTCCAATATGATCCAACTGGTATTCAAACAGCAGGGGCTTTTCCTATTCTCCTGCCCGACATGTTAAAACTTTAGAGAGCTCAGTAATAGCGCAAATCCCTCCAGAGCTCAAAAGGCCTAACAAGGTAATATTGTTAACCATAATAAAACACATCAGTACAATTTAAAGTAGTTACAAATAACATACATGAAAATGCTATGTATAAAGTTGTTTCGTTCTATTTACCAGATATTTTAGATAAAATTTAAATTTTATCCTGAATTTCTGTCCCCTGAGGACCTTAATCACAACATTTCTTATGCCTTGGGTAAAATGGCATATGCTCAGCAATCATGTGCAGAAGTATTTTACTTTATTTTAATGGAACCTTTAAAAGCATGTTCTACCTATTTGAACTTGCGTTGAACTACAAAATCAGGATAGTCTGGCACATGAGCCACTGTGGACCATAACTCTGATCATACATGATAGTAGATACAGTATATGCATGGTGTCTACATGGCTGCAGCTTATCTCACAAGATGGGTTTATGTGTATTATGACATTCAAGAAACAGAAAGGATAATCAATAAGCTGTAGATAAAGGGGGTCAAAAATATAATTCATTACATCTGTACAAATAATACTTCATACATAAAAGGCACTTTTAATACAGTGTTACACTTCTATGGGAACCGCACATAAAAGCGTAAATCCTAAATGAACCTGCTGTTTTAAAATTCACAGAGAAAAAGACAGAATCTTGCAGAAAAAAAGGTACACAGAGCCAGAGCAAAGGAATGTAGACTAGTCTTACCATGCATGTACATTTCTTACAACCGTCTGTCCAGGAATCCAGTTCTCGATAAATATTGCCCTTTACAGTGCAAGACCTCTCACAGTAGCATTGATCCAACCTAGTCATCCTCTGCTCTGCTCTTGACAGCTGTAAGCACATTTCACATGTATAAAAAGGGTTTTTCCTACACTAGAAAGATATTCCACAGCTCTGTCATAATGCATATGGGTAAAACTTCTGCAGTGGAAAGTATGGAATAAGGCTGATGAGTAAAGAATGGTATGATGTTATCCTAAAAAAGGAAAAAACAATATGATTTCTAGGGATCAATGTAGCTCCACTATGGCTTGAAGTAGATATATTAGGCTTGATAAAAAAAAACTGTGACCATTGTAGCGAGAGTGAAAATAGTGTTATATATATATATATATATATATATATATATATATATATATATATATATATATATATTAAATGCTATAAAAACAAGCCATGTTTTTCTCCTGTAGTTCACTTTAGTTTTGTATGATATTCCTAATTACAATGTTGTCCTAAGGATCAACCACTAACCTAAATAGACCTTCTGGGGAAATTCATTGTATCCTATTTATAACTCAATAGTGCATCCTTTTTATGAAAACATAGTAGAGTGCATCACAAGACAGATATCATTTCCGCTACTATCTGGTATCAGTCCTGAGACCCCTTCGTCATTGAGAACGGAGAAGAATTTATTTAATATCCCTGCACCTCTGAGTATAGCGAACTGCCTCCATAAATACACACAAGGAATAAGAAAGAAAAATTCACTGGTTGCAGAATGTGTCTACAGCTTGATACAATTATGTGGATGTGGATGTACCGCCAACATCTCAAACAGGCGGGGGGGGGGGGATGTTTGTTTTATGGACATGATTAAAGGTGCCTAGAGGGCAGGTTTTTACTCTGACATTATATGTGACATAGATCGTGATCACATGGTAGCTATGAATAAAAATTATGAAAATACCTTTGCAGATGTCTTGGCTAAGATATCTTGCAACTCCATGATTTTTTGAACAAGTCCATGGAAGTCATTACATGTTGGGCAAGCTTAAACATTGAGGAAGAGAAAGGTAATTCATCTTTAATCAGTACATTCATTGAAATAAAGCTGTGTTAATGAGCAAAAATATAAGTAAAGACTTACTGCGATTAAGATCTGGACACTGAGTGATAAACCCTTGAGGCATGACAACAATTTGTAGGTCTTGCATTATCCCCTGAAGACAACAATAAGTGGAAATGCTTTGATGTATTGTCTGGTATATTCTGGAGAAAGGTTTGTTATGTACAAAATGCTTTCTATAAATCAATTTGAAACAGAGTTACAGAGTCCAATTAAAAAAACTACAGCAAGCATATAAAATCTGCTTACACTTTAAATAACATAATTTACTTCCCTTTATAGGATATTACAAATTGATTTTGGTAACAGCAATCAAAAGGAAATATAAAGAATATACACTACATAACATAAATATATATATATATATATATATATAAGTCCATTTTGCATGCCCATAAAATATATTGAAAACTATTCAAAATAGACTTCAATATGAAATAAAAAAATAAACATTAAACCTGCCGCTGAAATCATGTCATCTGGAATTTTGAAACATTTTTAAAAAGGCAGGCCCAGCAAGTAAGGAGGATATCTGCATTCTCCTAAATGTTATCCTCAATGTACATATTACAATCGAGAGTTAATGGCCATCATCTCAGAGATGTCTAACAAGCCTTTCTCTTTGATGCACGCCCGCCATAAGCTTGTCTTATTCACAGTATCTATATATTGTCATTTAAAACTCATATTTCACCTAACACCTCATCACGTCAAGCAACATCCGACAATAAGCAGGATAGGCTCAATTAATATAATGGGCAATTAATCTTCTCATTTGTCATTCAAGCCAGGCCAGGCTTGACCCAAATATCCAATCATAGCCCAGCAACAGGCAACAGTAGTATGATTCAACCACTTGAACCACTGTGAGTAATAATTCTTATTAATAATTCTTATATAAAAAGGACAGGTTAAAGAAGAAATATTAAACAACTTTAAGAGTACTTTAATATGCTTCAAGCAGCCAATCAGTGGCAGGAAAGCACGGAAGTGCTTGCCGCTCATGTGCATGGGGTTAGCATTGGACCTGACTGGAGGTAAGCATATCATGTCCAGGAGATGTGTTTGGTAAACACATCTGCACACAAAACAACTGGAAGTTGGAAAAGGGGCAAAGGAATTTGGGGATTCTGCAGAATTCCAACATGCATTAAGAAAATGTTAATTAATAAGCTAAATGCTTTGATGGCAACAGTTGACCATAAGGTATGTCCCCTTCTGTCAAGCTATGGATTGTTGTTGATGGGTACAAATATCCTTTGTTAGTGATGGATAATGGAAATAAGAGAAAACTTCAGAAGAGGAAGTTCATATTCCTATAACACTAAACTAAATATCTCCAAAACAATGATTTGATACGTCTACTTAGTTATGGTGAAATTTTCCTTTAAACACAAAAATAGGCATTTTGCTTTGTGTATTAGTCTAACCAGATCCCTCAGAGAATGTTTGCAGGAAGCCCTACGTGCCTCCAGGCCCCCATGCTCCATCAACCTCTATTAAAATATTTTTTTCTTAACTAATTATCAGGGAAATGGACAGATTTATAGAACTAATGAATGACATACAATGAAGGCTACAGGAAGAATACAAATCTAGATAGAGATAAAATTGCTATTCTTGGAAACAGGAAGGGTTTATTATGCACACTGTACACAGAGCAACCTGCTTTCTACTTGCCATCCTCAGAAACATATCGGGAATAAAATTTCTCAAAAACAATGTTACTTCCTCAGTGGCTGCCATTTAAATTCTGGAATCCCTGGGTATAATAAATTAAACTTTATATAAAATTATTGTCTTATTCCATATGTCACAAACATATTGGTATACTGTAACATGGTGAACGCTGAATGGTGGTGTTGTGTCTTATGATGTGATCTTTGGCTACATATCCACCATCATAAATCTCAGGTTTTTGGTATCCGGTTCAAATCTGGAAACAGCGGCAGGGAACAGGTTAAGGAGATTAAGACTTAAACATCTTATGTTTTAAAGGGACACTAACACCCTTCATTGGTGTTTCACAATGCATATATGCTTATATACTTAATTGCCGCTCCTAGTACTCATGCACAAGCACAAGAATTGGAGTGTCTGCACGATTCCAGTGCATTTTTTTTTAAGAAACAGCAGGGATTTGAACTAAACATTACTAGCATGTTTCTGGCACAATGCCAGGCTAGCGTGGTACATGGTATAATGTGACATTCAAGTTAAAAAGGACAGGGCCAAGTGGCACTGCAGAGTGTTTCACACAAACACATTGCAAGCAGGAATGGCTCAAGGGAATCATGATATTCACTGACAAGAACAAAAATACCTTTAATACAATATAATATGGTCTTATTACATAGCAAACTAGAACAAGACATGGTGAAAACCGTAAATAAAATATATGACCATACTAAACAAAAACATATCACCTACCTTATAAAAACCGTGTGCATTATTTCTCTGCCCAACCCATAACGTTGAACCAGATGGTACATCCATGTATGGTTTTTCCACAATTCTTTCATAAATCCTATCGAATAGAACACATATATTTAGAAACTGTTAAAAAAAATGAACTACATCGAAATGGTGTAATTTCCTTACTTGTTACAATCCACATGTAAGATCAAGTGAGACGCACTGATTGCCAAGGAGAATCGATGCCATTTGTCATCTGCAAGAATGTAAGGGAAAACTTCTGTCTGAGAATGGTGGCTTCCTGAACGGTAGTGTAACCGGACTTCATTGCGATGACCACTGCTTTCAAGCTCAAGATATCTGCATGAGGATCGAATATTGCACAAAATGTCAGTATATTGGTATTAGTATCTCATAAACTTCGTCATGTACATTTAAGTTAATGTTTACTGGATATTTATAGAAGCAAAATGTATAAACACACATACAGCCCTAGACTTTTCATACAGGTCTAAATACCATACGTACATACATGGGAACATAACTACTTCCTTCCTCTTTCTGCATGGTTAGGAATAAGAACTGATTGATTAAGCATTGCGTCTAGGTTGAGAGGAGGAACTGGCTCAATAAGGGTGGGTCGGGGGCAGGGCCGACCCAAGACATTCTGCTTCCTGGGTCCAAGGATAAAATGCTGCCACTCACACTCCAAAAGTACACCCACATCCACTTTGTTATATTACAATTAATACAGTTAAGATGAAACTTATCATGAAGTGTCATGCACACACACTTACCTACCCAGACACAGAGTCACACACGCGAACATATGCTGACATATACACAAGCACTAAGACACACCCCAACACAACTACACATGTTAACACACACTGACACTAACATAACTTTACACACACACAGATACACTAACATAGCCCGACACGCTAACATACACAGACATGTGTCACACAACATGACGTCATGTGACCCCAACATGCTACTTGGGTCCCAGAGCGGTCTGGAATAAGGGATAGGAAAGGGTAAGGTGGTTGAAGTTGACAGAACTGAGGGTGCTGAGCCTCTGCCTGGCTGTTACACCTGAAGCCTTCCCAGCATCATAACTGATGAAATGTAATACTTGAAAAATCATCCCCTTAAAATAAATACTGTACTTTGCAAACATGGCAACTAGCATTACACTGTACTTAACACACCCCTCCAAAAAATAAGTGCCCACTATCATCTTATGTCAAAGGTTATCCTAGATGCAAAGCAATTAACTTAGACACTAAATAGAAAAAAAAAATAGTCCCAGGTATTCTTTTACAATTCTGTCGTATATATTCCGAAAAATGTTATTATAAACACAATAGGAACAAAACTCTGCACTCAAGTAGCTCAGTGGAGACTTGTTATTCCTGCTACAAGAATTTGGTTTTCAGCCAGAAGTTTACACCTTCTTTACAGGCTTGGATAAGAACAGGCCATTATACAGTGAGATATATTGTGTACTACTTACAGGAAGCCAATAGTTCAAATATAATATGTGATTTCATACAGCAGAGCCTTGAAACGTTCATAAATGCCTGTATTTTATATTTTGACAGAAAAGAAAGTATTTGGAAGGTCTGGTACGTTGTTGGTAAGGAAACGAGCCGAAGAAGCTTACAGACTGCTTTATCATCACAAATGAGATACTAATTTTAACAAAGGTTTTTTTTTCCTTACAATTTATTGACACTTCATGCACTTGACCATTGCACACCAATGGGAAAATAAAGTGCATCTGCCATTAAATTAAAATATTGAGGTTACAGCTTCCTCGTAAAAAAAGATGTGTGCTTTATCATTGCAATGTGAATTGAGTCATCTCTAGCCCAATACAGCTACACACCTGGTGTATCACCATGGCAACAAATGCATGTCATGAGTCATTTTCAATCTAAACCAGGGACAGCCAATGTGAGCCTGCTCAGCTTCTGTAGGACTAACACTCTTATGGCCCTCAACTAATCTTGGGATCATGGACTGTGTTGGTCCATAACAGTGTTGGAGCTAAGATGTTAGCTGAGATATGTCTGTATTCATATCTAATTAAAAACATCAATATATTTTCACAGGAGAGAAGAAAGAAATACTGAGGTTATGTATAACCTTGTTGGATCTTCATAGCATTGCAAACCTTTCAGGACCATGCAAGCACTGCTTACTCCGCCACCTGACATGTGGTGGTGTCATGTTATGATGCCAGAAAAAAAACCCAGAAACAAGGGGGTGCACGGTCAGCGCCCTTGCTGCCCTGTGCACCGCGTCACACAATTTTGCTTTGCTGGCTTACTTTTAGGGGTGCACAAGCGTCACCTTGTGCACTGATAGCAGCAGCTCTTGTCCCGCTACACACACAAACACATACTGTGCGCAGCTCTTAAAGGGATACCCCCACTCTATACCTTGTTCTGGTAATTAGGCCGTTCCCTATATAAAGCGACCTGCCCTTTCCTCTCTGCTCAGTTGTAGCATCTTGTTCCAGAGAGTGTGTTATTGCTGTTCTGACTGACCTTCCATATCGTGACCCTTGCTTGACCTACTGTTTGTGAACCTTGCTGCCAGCCCTGACCTTTGCTAAGCTTGGATCCTCCCTTGGTACTGTGCATCTAGCCTCCACCACCTAGTAACCCTGACGCAACCAGTACAATGTTCTTGCTTATTGACTCATGTATTGGTTGTTATAGTAATCAGATCACATATTAACTGTACAATCACTAAAATTAGCTTAATTTATGCTTAAGTTCAAACTGCAAAATTTGAAGCACAACACTATTTTCTTTAAAGGTTCTCCTATTAATTGTTGGATTTGATAATCAAATGTACCTCTGTGTTCCGTTGAAGCTTTGAGACCGCTTTGGTAAGCCAGTGAAAATGTGCGAAAAGCATTGTTTTAAAAATGACCCAGAAAATCCAGCACTGACAACACAGGCATGAAAAAGAAAGCCCTAATTGGAACCTGTATATTCCGTCTTTAAGATACATACTTCTTTCATCTGTTTCAGGCAGAGAAATTCAAGTTTAAAGAATATTCCTACAAAATGCATGTTTTTCTTAACGTGATAACCACCATTTAGAAGGCGCGCATTTAGACAGGTCTTGTTCTCAATTTTATAACAGATTTTTTTTCCTGCAGTCCAATCAAAAAACCATTGTGACTTTTAAACTCACTTTTAGACTCTTAAACCTCTCATGTTTTTATCTTGAAGATATATCATGTTCATTGCAAACTTCCACCCCCTCAACATACTGCATGCAAGCTTCCAAGCTATTCTCCCACTGTGAGGGAGATGAAAAACATTCTGATATTAATGCTACAAGCTAATGCAATTAACAAAACATGTCGGCTTTTTTTTAAGCTATATTCTGATCTGAAAGACTTGCCATACTTTGAATGAGAAATAAAACAGAATAGCTTGAAGCATTTCAAATAAAACATTTCATCACTTTTAATGCTATTTCATGAATTGTAGTCATATTAGCTAAATACTTCTATATGGCATTTATATGGTCCTTTCCTATGGTGCTGCAGGTATATTACTTACCACTGCTAAGCCGATGCTGAATAATTCCAATTGCCAATAACAATAAATATACGACGCACACCAAACTTATATTTTACATATTTTTTCAAGGCAGTAGTGCCTTTCCCAATGCGCCTTCTCAAGAGAGGAAAGTATGTGTGTGTGTCATGCACATTCCATTTAGATAAAACATAAATTGTACTCTCTAGCGTGCTAAGTAAACAAACTTTAGCAAATCCTGACACCTCAATCACTTCAAAACATCACAGGTATTTTTAAAAAGCTTTTGTTCTTTTCTTTAATGTCAACACCTTTCAGTGAATGTGCAACTGGTCAATTACATCTTCTCAGGAAGAAAATATCAATCAGACCAAATTTTACTTGATTCAATATTTTGGGAAGAGTTTAAGCATTCAGCTATATTAGCATTGATATTTTTAAGTCTGTGTTTAGTTAGGAAAGTGTTAAAATATGACAGAAGGAGTGAGTACCTGGTTATACATTGCTGGCAGGAGAGGGCTGTCACCTATTGGCAAGGGATGGCAGTGCTTACATCTGATTGGCCCTCTTGCCCACCCAGTAGCTAATATATGCACTAGCACATACACACTTACCACAAACTTACAATAACACATGCACACTCACTCTAGCTCACTCACTTTAAGTCCAGTCCTCCCCCTGACATTACATTTCATGTGTTATCAGTAATATAGAGGTACACTGCTTTATGTGAGTATGCTTGTCAAAACATTGGCTTGTATGACATATGAAGAAGCAGAGTTATCAAAACAGCTATGCGGTTTAGCAAAAAGGAGACATACACATGTCGTTTTTATACCTGGGAATTTTTCAGGTTTGATTTCGAGTCTTCGGGAAGAGCACTAATTTCCTGTGTCTCTAAATTAATTTATTCTTCTTTCTATGGGCAAACAAAGCAGTGTGTGGTCATGCACACCATGTTCTACCTACTCTACGTCCATTTCCCTCTCACTAAAGCCTTTTTGAGGCTATTCCCACCTCTATGCGTTACTAACCCTGCCCATACACAAAGCCGGTCCCCAAAAGAGGGAGAGCTCCAGGTAAGTTCCCAGGTGAGCTCATAACTACTTAAAGGGCAATTCAATTACGTAAGCATGCCCATTGATTACTGTGGTGATCACTTTTTGAACTTTGCACCACAAACACTTATGCACAATACATAAGCCCCACAAATAACACTACGATCCATTTAAGGCAAAATCCATAGCATGGTTCCTTGTCTTGTACGATATAATACCCACAGCCGCCGCTGTTTAAATTATTTGTTGTACATACAAAGCATAAGATCTGAAGCACAACACTATCTGTTTCAGACGTTCAAGTTATTTGTTACCTAAAAGAAGAGTATCCTAATGCACATGTACAGGTATCATAAGTATGCAAGATCAAAAACTAAAGGAGGTGTATAAAATGATTATGTTCTTTGTTCCCAAACATTTTGGTTTATGGAACATTGGCTGATGAGGGAAAGAAAAAAAAAGGCTAATACAATCAAGTGTGTATTATGTTAAGTCTCGAGACAAAGAGCATGAAATACAAACAGGTAAGGATAGTAAAAGAGTTGTGATAAGAAAGAAAAGTGAACCCACATAGTAAGATTTTAAAACAAATGGAATAGTGTTCAAGGACACATCAGGATAACACACAGAAATGTCTCCCGAGTTCATATATATATATATATATATATATATATATCTGTGTGTGTGGACGGTGACAGATTGTAGCTGTAAAAGCAGAACAGTGATTTAAAAAACAACACTGGTTGAAATGTTTGAAAGGACTCTTGACAAGAGCTAATGCAATACAAAGATTAAAGAAAGGGGATTACAGTACTATAAAAACTGATGAAGGACAAGATTCCATTATGAAGAAAGATGATATATTTCATCTGTCTAGGGACTTTTCACTAACAGACGATTTGTGCTTGGCACTCACAAGATGCAATGACTGTCAAGCAAGATCACAGGAGTAAATTCCTTATACAGTGACTATTATTAAAGTGGAAGCGACACTTAAAACAGGACAAAAAAAATGCATTTGATGTAAACTCATCTCTTAATACCAAATGTCACAATTAACAACTCACATGTATGTAATGTAAAAGCACTAGTTTAGAAAATTAATAAATTGCAAACCAATCTAGGTCAAGATTAAATTGTTTGCTCGTGTGCTTTGTGTCTCAGGTACCATTATAGAGCTTACTGTAAGAAGTAGAGGATCGAATCACAACTGGGTTTTCAGGCTACCCCCTGCCATGTGTAAGAGTGCTAATACAGTATGTAACAAAAATGTGCTTATACTGACCTTACCTTTGCTTTGTTAGAGGTTGGGAAACATAATTGCAGTCTGACCAGTTAGAGAAGAAACGTTCTTAGTGCTTTGCTTGCATATTAAAGCTTTATATATAATAAATTGACTATGTTTTTTTAATGGTTTCTATTTTTTGTCGAGAGGTAAGACCCTACAAAACTGTTCTGAAGGCTCTGAGAGTATCACTGCTCTTACCAAGCTACAGCAACAACATGCTCATCATCTCCTACAATAAAATGGCTTAATTCCATGACTAACAAATCAACATGAACTTGGGCGAAGTCCCAGGTACTGCAGGAAATGACTCCAGATGATGATGTGAAATAATTTACCATCAATCTTTGAGCATGCCACAAAAATAAAAGGTTGGACAGCTCGTAGTGCCAAAACCCTTTAACCAAGTCAGCCTCTAAAACCTTCGCCAGACTCATCACTCATTTCCTCGTATGTAATGACTCTTCAGTTTGTACTCAAGGGCTTTTGAAGTCTGTTATCTGTCTTGGTAGCATGGCATATCATTCTATCCTTATCTTATTGTGTTGATTTTTGGATAGTATATAGAAATCTCAGTATGAAAATTCCATTCTGTGTTCAGATTTAAATCAAGCTGGAGCCCATTGTGCCCTCCAAGTGTTCCCTCCTAGGGACCTAAATTCCAAGACCTACAGTATATACATGATCTGAGCAGCACCTCTGCACAATATCCTAGCAAAGCTCTTAAGTTTAGCTTCATAAAATTGCAATATAAATTAAAAAAATATATATAACAAAAATAGCTATAATTGTTCTAATGACTTGATATTTTATATTGACACCGGACTATAACTATACAATGAATTCACTGAAACACATTAGCATAGTTAATGTCTTGAACAAAAATGGACTCTAGTGAGCAGTGAATCTACAAGGATTAACATCATTAGCACTTTTGGGTTTCCACAAACCTGGGTTAATTTGGGGATATATAAGAAACTCAACAAAACACACATAAGGGGGGAACAAATGAATAATGATGTCAAGGATATGAAACTACAACTCTCCTACAAACCTGGCGGGTGAGCTTAATTACGTTTTGGCCAATTCATATAACCAAAACCTCTCATTTATATTAAGTTTATATATTTGTTGCCAACTTTATTAGGGTGAGAAGCGCAGACAGTATTTTGTTTTTTGTGTTTTGTGTTTTGTTTTTTGTATACATTGTACAGCCAACACACTGTATTTGCAGCATGCTCACACTGTTTGGTAGGCCTCATATTATACATTTGTATCATTTGAGCCTGAGACTATCTTAGCGCACCGACATTTTTTCTTTTCCCTTAATTTGGGGATATATAAGAAACTCAACAAAACACACATAAGGGGGGAACAAATGAATACTGATGTCAAGGATATGAAACTACAACTCTCCTACAAACCCTTTTCCTAACTCTCTCTATAGCAAATAGAGCAAATAGAGGGATATTCAGATGGATACTGCAAGATGGGTCAATTTTATAATATATTTAGGAAATGTGAAATACACATTTATTTTTACTAGAAAACTATTAAGTAAGTCTTACTCATATTAAAAATAAGGTTTGTACAACTGATACTTTAAGAGCTTAAAGGGACACTCCAGCCATCATATGCAAGTTAACGCTGATAACACTATTAAATTAACTATATCTTTGCTTACAAATCTACAGCAGAAGTCATCACAATACCCTCTATTACGGTAATTTGCATTCTCAATGCCCTCCCAACCCACATACATGCATTTAAGGAGATGTATCTGGTGGAACATTACCACCAGTAGCTCTATGCACAGAAAGTGCTCCCATTAAATTCAATGGAAGTGGTTTCCAGGCAGTCAAACAGCAACATGCAAAAATTGGAGGGGATGGTTGTGACGGAACCCTCCATCACTGGGGCCCCTGCAGAGGCCTGAGAGCCAACCTCCTCCCTACCGACTATGGGCCCTGGCTTTGTAAAGACTTCTGTGTCTACCCCCAGAAGTATATCATCTCATCATTTCCTAAGGGGATTATCTCCGGCAGACAGCCAGGATATGCAACCAGGGATTGACCGCCATTGTTTCAGTTTAATGTCAGACTCTTCTCCCCCACCCCATGGTGCACTAATATGTTGTATAAGTCAGCCCCCCCCAATGGTGCACTAATATGTTGAATAAGTCATTAACCCCCCCCCCCAGTTCCACCACTACAGACATTTACCCCGGCCAAACCATCCAATTCCCTGGAACTGATTTTTGTCTAGTAATAGATAGTGGAGTTGGGGACCCCATTGTATTGTTAATCCCTTTACTGACCCTGTTGTCTCTGGGAGGCAGATTAAGGGGGCAGTTTGTATCCCAATATCTTGTTTTATCTTAATGTGTGCTGGTTATATCCAGCCATGTGTATGAAAAATAAAGCAGTCTTCATTTTGGTTATACCCTACACTGAGTCTCGGCTAGGCGACCGGAGAAACAGTGTGTCCCAGGCTAAGGGAGCACAAGTCAGGGAGGTAGTTGGTCGGACTATCCAGATCAGTGAGATTATGGGGTTACTTTACAGGAAATAATGTGCGTTTAAGTACTGGCAAAGTACTTTAACCCCTTGATGACAATTGCCGGTCCGGGCACGTCACGGAAAAACATGTCGTTTACGACAACTGACGTGCCAGGACCGGCACGCCTTTAACGACACCAAACACTTACCATGCAAGTCAAGCTTTCTAATCACAGTGTGATTAGTAAAAATAAATAAAAAAATAAAATAAAATTAATAATAATTAGAAAAAAATAGTAAAAAAACTGTAAAATGTAAAAATAATTTCCCACTGATGTCACTACCAGGGGAACCTTCAAGCTGAAAAAAATGTTACATTTTTTTTTAAAAAAAGGCAAAAAAAAATAAAATATATATATATAGAAAATATATTTTTGTGAGCAAGTCCTAAAATTAGCATATTATCTTAAAACAATTCTCGCATGGAAAGAGTTAAAATACTGGCATATTAAATGCCCATGGGGTGTCTACTTTAAAAAAATGTATGATTTGATGGGGTAAATTGAATTGGCCGGGTTGAATTGGGGTGTCCCAATTAACACGGGGGGAAGGATGGCCACACATCTAATTTCCAATTAGAAAAAAAAAAAAAGGTGCTGTTCCACATAGGTGTTTTTCCCTAACGTTCTGAGATTTTTATTTTATTATGTACTACACTGTAAAATGTTTCCTTAACCATTATTCTCCTTTTTAATAGAGGATTAAAAGGCTCTAATATAGCTTACTAATAGATTTATAGTCCTACATTTAGTATGAATAATACATTAAAACAATTACCATTTTTGAAAGACTTGTTTTTTCTAATATTTAACTGTGAAAATGGTCCCCAAACCACTCCAGTTGGCCAAAAAAATTAACAAAACATTTTACTTGAAGTGTCTTGAATTTGAAAAAAACCCACATGTATACCTTTATTATTAGTTTTGGAAGTTATGGGCATGAATTGGAGCATCTGCACACCCCAGGGTATATCACTAGGAGCATTTGGACACTTATTATGCAACAAGTTGGTCACCAACCCCTGGCAAAATGAGCTGTAACATTAATTCTCATTGCTTTTTTCACCAAAACCTTCCATAATGCTTTACTTCAACAAGTAATGTCAAGACGTTTCCTAAGATGTTATCATTTGTTCTAAATAATTTCCTATTATTTTCAATTTCATGTATTTTACCATAATAATATCCAATTAATACTTAGAGAAAATTATGGTTATCTCACTAAATTTGAACTTTAGTAAAAGATTTTTTTCCCTCCCACCAGGTACATTTTTCTATTTTAAGAACTGCAGGTAGTTTGTGCCAAAGTATTCCGATAGATGTTTGGCAAAATTTTTTTAGAGGATATTATTGAGGCATTTCGAGGCCTGAATGCCAACAGAGAAGGAATCAGAGCATCCACTTGTAGTGATAAACACTACGTGGTGAAAGATATTTAACTGAAAACTGTTTATCTTGGCACATACATCTCTGTTAAATTACAGCCTTTCTTAAAAGGAAAACACATAAAGTGATTTGTGTCCTATATTTCTTTATTGTATACTTTGTGTAATTATTTTATAAAGATGTCTAAGATTTCATATTTTATAAGAATATTTATTCATCTGCCTGTATATGTCAATGTTTACTAAAATATACTCAAGTACATTTATATAATTATTGACAGGGTCACACTTTGCCCAGAATTAAACATTTCTCTGGAGGGCTAAACCAAATACAAAGAAATTGAAAACAAAATAATTTAAATTGTCTAGTTCACTTCTTGGTGCAATAACCCACCATACATATTTTATCCTTAAAGGTAACCCAGTAAGAAGGTCCTGCAATGGTTTTCTAAACCCAACCCTACATTGTTGAACATTAGCAAAGACAAGACATTTGTGTTCATGGTTATACTGCTTCTTAGAATTGCCTTTGATCTGAATTTTATTTTCTCGTACGATAGGGAACAAACCAATAAATACAGACTAAGCTAAGTTAAATATTGAAGAGCTAATTGGATCATGTAGTTGCAAGGTCCTGTATATTGGAAATTCTATAGGAAAAATCTAACTGCAAAAAACAATCTTACTTCCTTGGATCCAGCGCTACCATCAACAGTGTGTGCATTATCACAAAAAAGTAACACAGTATAGTGTACCAAAGTAAAATGTGCAACAGTAATTAAATTCATTCTTCTGGAGACAGAGGCATCCAAGCATGGTGTTTGCCACATTATTGCAAAAGTAAGTTATTTGGTTTTCTTATTATTTTGATTACTGAACAAAAAAATTGTAGAACTTGTTTATTTTTCATCTAAAAATTATTTTCAGTCAACATTTCTTTGTAACACTTGGTAGTAATAACAGTTTCATATTGACAAATAACATACACACGGTATATTAAAAGCAAACAACCACAGAAATATTTAATGGTAGCAGGTAGAACATAATTTAATCATTCACTGAGCTGGACATTTTATTGGTTTTTACTACAACATAGAGGTGTTTTTATAGCATACTGAATCTTTAGCGTGAAATGCTCTGCCTGTGTGCAGAAATGTTCCGATTTTTCCTTCAAGTCTTTATTTGCCGAGATAATTTATGCCAGGGAGCAAAGTATAATATATCTTATGAAACCTGCACAAGGCATCTGAATAAGATATGCATTCAATCTAACGGCACTATAAATTATGATCAAATACTTTGTTAGCTCTATTTAACAAACTGCTCTGTAAGTGGATTGCCAACAAAAAATATTAGGTCTATTATAAATGTATATATGTAGATTATAGAAATTTCTGATTTTATAGGATCCTGCAAATTCCAAGTATCAGTAAAAGACAAGGTTTTATAAAAAGTACTTGGTGGGCAAAAGGAGGTTCGATCAACTTTGTCTAACTCAGCTATACGCAAGCAAGTCTATTCAGCTGCACTTTAGGTGAGGCTGGGGAATCAGTGCAACACAATGGGGTCTTCTGCTGCTGTAACCCATCTGCTTCAAGTTTCGACATGTTGTGCGTTCAGAGATGGTATTCTGCATACCTTGGTTGTAACGAGTGGTTATTTGAGTTACTGTTGCCTTTCTGTCATCTCAAACCAGTCTGCCCATTCTCCTCTGACCTCAACAAGGCATTTTCGTCCACACAACTGCCGCTCACAGGATATTTTCTCTTTTTTGGACCAAACCCTAGAGATGTTGTGTGTGTGAAAATCCCAGTACATCAGCAGCTTCTGAAATACTCAGACCAGCCCATCTGGCACCAACAACTATGCAACGGTCAAACACACTTAAATCCCATTTCTTCCCCATTCTGATGCTCGGTTTGAACTTCAGCAAGTTGTCTTGACCACTTCTACATGCCTAAATGCATTGAGTTGCTGCCATGCGATTGGCTGATTAGCAATTTGTATTAACAAGCAATAAAGTGGCCAGTGAGTGTATATGGCAGTATATAGTGATTCAGCTGAGGCTAATTTCTTATAAATTGTAATATTGTAAACTGCTAAAATATTCATGCAAAATGTTTTCATAAATGCCGAACAATATGGCTAGGGACAGATGATTTGTAACCATTAGACTGGAATGTTATAGTCTCCTGAAAATGGGCACGGAGAGATTGAAAGAGAGAAAGTGAAGGAGGCAATCATATTTACTAAGAAAAATGGACCCCACAGCCCACTACAACATATTGAAGACATGTGACCATAATGCTGGCTGGAAAGCCAGGTGATCATCTTGCAGATTATAACACTTTAATATGTTTCCTTAGAATAATATTGTCACAAAGGGGATGCATCTCAAAAGTTCACATGCTACGATCTTAAGTATCTGATGGATGAATGTTCAGTAAAGAGGAAGCATCTGCTCCAAGAATAGCTTGGGTGGCCCTAAATGATGCCATGGGCATCCGCCGTCTTTAACGGGGGGGCAAAAGGGGCAGCTGCCCCAGGCCTGGTCATAGCACCCATTGCAGCAACAGGGCCTGCCACTCTAGGGGGTCAGGGCAACCCCTGTGACTATTTCAACACAGGCTTGCAGCTTACCTCTGTGTTGCTTGCACACTGTGTGAGCAATCCCTCTTGTATCGCCCAGGGAAGCAGGAACACAGCAGGGTCACGCTATGTCTTGTAACCATGTAACCATGCTGCATTCTAGCTTCCCCTCGGTTGTAAAAGAGAAGTTGCTTGTCAAGGTGAGGTAAAGGGGTGAGGGAGTGAGTATTAATGAGTATGTGTTAATGAGTGAATGAATATGTATTTATTTATGTATGTATAAATGTGTTATAGCATGGATGTGTAAGTGGGTGGCAGATATGGTTTGGGGCTCAAAGATGACACAGGCAGGCTGTTTGGGGGAAAATGGCACAGGCTGTTTGGGGAAAGATGGCACAGGCAGGCTGTTTGGGGAAAGATGGCACAGGTAGGGTGTTTGGGACAAAAGATGGCACAGACAGGCTGTTTGAGGGCAAAAAAAATCTGGATGCCCATGTATACTGAATATTAAAACACTGAACTAGGAACTGATTGGACTATATGTTTTTCTTCGGTAGCTCAGCACTTATTGCCAAGACATTTGCCAGGGATAACCCTTTATAATGCATTGCAACTTTAGGGAGTTGAAACCACATATCTTGCTAACTCTCCTGCCAACTCTTAACTTAGATGTAAAAAATCCAGTGTCATTTTAGAGTTGTCATTTCTTTTAACACACACACTTATGTTCTACATTATTTTTATATAGCTCCCAAAGGCTAAATCTAGCATTAGTATTAATACATAATATAATAAGACTGTGTGAATATTACCAATGGTCTAAATTAGGGATATTATCCACAATGGATGGTTTATACATGTCAATATAAATTATATTTTTATTACAACATGCATTTTCTTTTAAATGTGAACCAAATGTGGATTTCTTGCTAAGGGATTATGAAAGGCATACTGTGAAAATTAATGTAGATAGGTATATTTGACTTAGATAAAATATCTGGAAAATTGGAGCACAATTATTCCAAGGGAGTCCATTTTTCTGACACATTTGTTAAGAAAGTATTATGTTCTTACCGGTGATCTGAGTGATGAATAGAAAGAATAACGCCCGAATTTAATACAGCTTGCTTCAGAGTTACCAGAATAGTAAATTCATGTTTATCTCTCAGTTTCTGAAAGACATTTTCTGCTGTTGCTGCAGATGCTTTTAAACTTCTTGGTACACCTGAAAGGTAAGGAAAATTAATTGAAACAGTTTTCATAAAAAAATAAACAAACTTTTTCGGTGGTTTGTTTTTTCCCCCCTACAATCAGTGTATTTGCTATTTAAGGTAAAAGTTCAGCTTATGGAAGCATAGATCTTTGTCTTAATGTGTCTAGTATTAACTAACTAATTTACTATCTTTAAGCGTAAGCACCATTACAAGTATGTTTACGGTAACGACATGCAAAATGTAGAATCTAGGGAACAAAGTGACAGATCAGATGTGTTTGTGTAATTTGTTTCAATAATTGTTACACAAGCTAAGTAGGATCTGTACATATTTTTATATCGGATAAAATTCACCCTCTGTATACCTTTACAGAAGCCATGAACACAGAAAATATCCACATCCTGTTCTTAGGATTCACAGAATTATTTCTGCTCATTAATTTTCTCTTCACCAAATTTAGATCAATCAACACTGATCTGTGTAAGTGTATAATATTTGAAACAAATGATAATCCAGTTGTTTGTTTCATGATAGTATCCCTTTTCATTTCCAATCATTCACTATACGTGACCAGGGTCCAGTATCTGGAGAATTATAATCTTAATGATTTTAAAGAAGCAATCTGTTGCTCAATATAGGAAAGGTTATAACAATAAAAAGGCCAAACAATGAAAAAAGTTATTCAAAAGTGGAAAACATTCAAGAAAGTTGCCAATCTTCCCAAGAGTGCATGTCCCAGCAAATTCACCCCAAGGTCAGTTCATGCAATGCTTAGAAAAATTGCAAAAAACCCAAGAGTTACATCTCAGACTTTGCAGGCCTCACTTAACATGTTACATGTTAAAGTTCAAGACAGTACAATTAGAAAAATATTGAATGAGTCTAGTTTGTTTAGAAGGGTTGCCAAGAGAAAGCCTCTCTTCTCTAAAAAAAAAGTTGCATCTGAACAAACCACAAGACTGAAACAATGTAATTTGGACAGACAAGAAGAAAGTGGAGATGGTTGGCCATAATGTACAGCATCACCTTTGGTGAAAACCAAACACAGCATATCAGTACAAACACCTCATAGCAAATGTGAAGCATGGTGATGGAGGGGTGATTATTTGGCCTTGTTTTGCAGCCACAGAACCTGGGACCCTTGCAGTCATTGAGTTGACCATGAACTCGTCTGTATACCAAAGTATTCTAGAGTCAAATGTGAGCTAAAGCTTGGCTGAAATTGGGTCATGCATCAGGACAATGATCCAAAGCACACCATGAAATCTACAACAGAATGGCTGAAAAAGTGTTGCAATGGCCCAGGCAATGCCCAGACCTGAACCAAATTGAAATTCTGTGGCAGGACCTTAAGAGAGCTGTGCATAAACAAATTCCCACAAAACTCAATAAACTGAAGCAACATTGTAAAGAAGAGTGGGCCAAAATTCCTCCACCATGATGAGAGAGACCGATAGTCATACAGAAATCAATTATTTCAAGTTATTGCTACTAAATGTTGTTCTACAAGGTGTACTTAGTATTTCACACATGGCTTCTCCATTTTGCCTTTATTCTTGTTTCAAAAATCATGACACACTGTAATATGTCATGTGTTGTTGTTCATCTGAGGTTGTATACATAATTAGACCTGCTAAGGAAGAGATGATTGCTATTATGTTCTGATATGTAAAACCATAGAATTCAAAGAGGGTTACTTTCTTTTTTACACACACACACACACACACACAAATCCCCCTTCAAAAGTGAAGCCCAAATGCAGTGTTGATGACACGATCAAAAAATGTAGAGAGGTGATATGGGCAATATGGTTATTTTGTTTTCTACTTCCATAGTATTATGTTAGTATAATAGTAATAGTATAATATAATAGTAGTATAGTATAATAGTAAGGACTTTGTTTTTAATTTAAGTGTACCCAAATTGTATTTTTTTTCAAATTTGTATTTCATTAAGCACCATAAAGGTGCAAGGTGGTATAAAAAGTAACTTTTTTGAAAACTACTCATATGCCTATAGATTTGCATCTGTCCTTGGCATTACTGGGCAAATATAAGACTGTGTGCCTCCCTTCTAGCGAGTTATAGTTTCTTTCCGCATGTGACAATCTGGTAGTGTAGCCTGAATAGTGCTTACAGATTCCAAAACGGTTCAATAACATGTCTCAAAAACAGACAAACCAGCTTCTTCACAAATGTGATTTGACCACTTTTCATGCAGCCATCTTCTCATCAAAATGTTCTATTTTGCAAAAAAATATCGCTTTGATATTTTTATGTTTTATTTTAGGTGGTTAATCATTGGTGGTTATTCATTTAATGCGTATTATGCATCGATAAATATATATACATCTATAGCTACATAGGTTTATGCAGCTATCCAGTGCTGAAGTACAATCATACAAATGGTGACCCAGTTCTTTTCAGGGACTAGTTTGTAGGAATAATAGTTAAAAAAAAACCAAAAAAAAAACCAGGATGATTATGGGACCACGACATACAGATTGCTGCTTAGGCCCCCAACTTCATCAAGCAACATGTCCCACAGTCCCACTTTTGCCACCAAACAGCTTGTGAGTACCTTATTTGCCTCAAACAGCTAGTTCCCCCTAAGCAGCTTATCTGTGCCCCCAAACAGCCTGCCTGTGCCATCTTTGCTCTAGCTTATCAGTGCCCCAAAACAGCTTATCTTTGCAATCTTTTCCCCCAGGTTGTTTGTGCCATAATTGCCCCTTGCCCCCCCTCCAACATACACTATGGTACATATATATAAACACGCTTACACCAAATTTACACATGCTAATGCACACACTTACTCATACTCACTAACACACACCTACACACTCATTCTAACACACACTCCCTCTCACACAACTCATGCTAACACACACTCCATCTCACACCACTTACACATCCATGCTCACACACACAATTATACATAGGTATACATACTCACATACACTTAAACATAGACATCCAAGCCTTACACATGCTTACATACATACAAATATAATGTGTGAACAGCCTTAGTTTCACTGTGGGGTCACGTGATGTAAGGTAATGTGACTCTGCTGCGTTACTGTCTCTCCATGTCTGTTCAAAATTGTTTAGAAAGGGCCTTTCCATGCCCATCAGTATGCAGCACAGTATGTTAATTAACAATAATTAAATGAAAAAGCAAAACAGTAATGTACAATTTGACAGCATATAACAATTCAGCCTATTAAGACTTTTCCAGCTATCGCTAGTTTCAGACTATGACCTCTTACTCTAACATTTCTTCTCCTTTGAAATCTTGCCTTTTGTAGTTTGCTGAAACTCTTTATGTATTTAAATGTTTGCACATCTCATTTCAATTCTCCGTTCAAACTATATGTGTTAAAATCCTTAAACGTTCCCTGATTATTTTTATCCTGCAAACCATTTACCATTTTAATAGCCCTTCTCTGAAATCTTTCTAGAGTATCTATACTATAGAGGTGGGGTCTCAGGTACTGTATACAATGCTTTAAGTGAGGTCTGAACACAGTAATGTAGCATAACCACCTCATACTACCAACCCAACACTTGCTTATGCTAATTACTTTGATAATTTACTTCTGCAAATTAGAATGTTCCCAAGACTAGTTCTAATTTATAGGCATGTTACAACAGTTTAAAAAACCATCTCCTTTATGGAACAACATGAAAATGAAAATTTCAAAGAAATAAGTGTTCTTCTTGCAATTGAGCCAGAGAGTCATATGTACATCAGACTATGTACTGCACTTTCACACAAGCTGCACTTAACTTTTACTGATCAGGATCTGGTACAATTAACAAAACAGGGTCTTAATTAGAAGAATGACTATATTAGTAGAATATGCAGCTAATGAGTGCAACGTCTAGTTCAATTACTAAAAAAATGGAAAATGAGTTAATCAATGCTATTTCTAATTATGCAATTAATTGGATTCAAGTGTGTCTGTTCATGCTAGATCAGAATGCTAAGTGAACACCAATCAATGTCAGTAACATGCTGTATGTACTTCTAAGTACCCTTTAAAGTACAAACTGGATCATAAGCACCAAATTATATATATCATTTTTATATTGCAATAAAAAAATATTAGATTTGCAATTAAGATCCAATGAAATTTGTGTCTATTTTTAAATGAAAATGTATAACATTAGTGAATTGTTTAAAAAATAAGATTTAGTTTAATATTAAAAACCAAACCATAGCATGGTCCTGGAAATATAAGTTGGGTTTCCCAATAGCTTGTTCCATCGCTGCTAACTGAATACCAACAAAACACAGCAACACTACAGATAATAAATACATTTAAAACCATGATCATTTTAAACACACTGAACCAGGGGGTGTACATATTGCAAGTACTAATTTTATCTTTCTACACTCCATCCCCTTTAGATTGTAAGCTTGTGAGCAGGGCCTTTTTACCTAACGTATCAGTTTGTCAATCCTAGTTTTGTCATACCCTTACAAAGCACTGTGTAATGTGTTGGTATCATAAATATAAAATATAATAATAATAATAACAGCAGCAACAACTAACTCCATAATGCTGGCACTCGATAGGTCTCAGTGTCTCCAGCCCATTATACATATATCAATAAAAACTATATAGAGCAGCTACTTGTTTAGCATAATAGTTTTTTTATTGGTGGTCTTTCAGGTACTCTAGATACCGCCTGCGTTTAGGAGCCAGACGATTAAGGAAGGAGCCTTTTTTTTTTTACACTAGACACACACATATTTACATTCTTACACACAGTAACAATTATACGCAGAGACAAACACACTAACATATTTCCACACACACTAACATACTTAAACACGCATATTAACACACACTGACATTCTAACATATTTACACACACTTTACCACCCAGTAACATACTTACTTACACACATACACAGTAACAAATTTACCAACACTTACACACACACTTTTTTTACCTTTACCTTTTTGGCTAAGGATAGCCCTTCTGCTCCCTTGCTGTCCTCACATGCTCCTTGGGTCTGAGCACCAGGAAATGATGTCATCACCCTGCACTCAGACTCAGTCAGTGAGCTGGGACTGGGGGTAGTATGGGCCAGCACTATGCCAGGGCGTGCTGGGGGTTCTGGGTAAGGGGACCTTTTGCAATTTGAGAGGGCCACCCCCTGAATCAGGGAGGGCCTCTGTTACTCAAAAGTATGTGTACTGTCATTCTAACCAGTCAGCAGCATGTACTTTTATGCAGGCGACCCAGTCCTCCCCTGAAAAACCCTAGGTGCCAGGAAACGATTTCTTCTCAACGTAGTGACATGGAGGGATTGTCGATCTCTGCCTATCCTTTGGCGAAAAAAAGAGCGCGAATACTGAAGGCACAGACCCTGGAACGCTCTGACCTTTAAGCTAGACCTAGCCTTATTATCATATACTTATTATCAGTATGTGACATAATCCAAATACCAATAATGTGAATGTATAGCCACATATACAGAAAAGTAAACAGTATATTATATAAAAACAAATTAATCAATATATCAAGGTGTCTGTGTCAGTGAATTTGATGTTATAAAGAAAGACATCCTTGAATAACACTAGAGCAACAACCTCCATGAACACATCCTGATTAAAGCAGGAACATATAGCATCTTCTCTTCTAAAAGCCTAGTTATTTTGATTTCATTGTGTTGTCATTAACGTCATTAAGTTGATATTTGTGAATGCATAGCGTATTCTTGAATTATCAACTGAGAATTATAAGCACATCCCAGCCCTACTTTTAATTGATGGACCCAAAAAGAGACTTAAGGCAGGTCTCATTTTATATCCTGTAACTTCAACATTTTGTACTTCAAATTGTGTCACTGTTGACATCTAATATAACATGGTGCCAAATAATACATATCAGGAAATACTAAAGAAACACACGCCTTGCAAGAAAAGTTATTTCTCTTGATCAGAGCTTCTCTTATCATTTTACTCGTATCCATTTTACTACAATTCATTTCTTGGAGGGATGTCAAGTTTCTCGATCGATTAAGTGCTGTATGTGGCAGGACATTCTGTCCTTCACATTTCTATCCATGCCATATGCTATGCAGAGATTGCTGCAAATAAACTTTTCTTTTCCCATGAAATGTTCTTGGTGAGCCTTCATCCAGATGAATTCGTTTGCAGACGCCAATCATACATTCTAAACAAATATTAAATTACATTTAGCAGATTAATCTATACTTCTCATAAATAAATTAAATATTGAAGCCAGACTGGACTAGAGTGGGCCCTGAAAGAGTGCTGAGCAGGACTAGGCTAAGGCAGGAATTGTGGAATTTAGGGGAGGGGTTTTGGTAGGGGGATATTTAAGGTGGGTGGTCACAGGGGTAAGGAGCCATTTAGTTTAACCTTACCTGGTGTTGTTTGTCCCACCCTCCCTCCCCTTTTGTGCTTGAGTTTTTGGGGTGGTGTTGCTGCATTAGTCACAATCGTGGGCTTTAGCCTGACAGGTATCCAAGGGGTTAATGTGATGGCATGATCATTAGTGGTCATAACTGGTAGGATGGAATCATCATTTAAAATTTGTATTTTGTGTTTACTTGGATTATCTTTGTCTAATATTAAAGTTAGTTTGATGACCTAGAATTTTAAAGTCTGGCAAATACCCGAAAATAGAAGGTATCAGGAAATGTGCATTTTTTTTTGGGGGGGGGTATAAAACAGGGGCGATAACCCGTGGGGCAAAAGGGGCATTTTCTCTTCCCCCGTGGCAAATGTCTCCACCTGCTGCTGTGACATTTATCGATCTACAAGCACTGCATAGCAGGAGCACAATGCTGGAGTGATAACAGTGATGGCAAGGGGAGCTTCACACTTCCTGTCATGTGACAGGATCAACAAGAAGCTCTTTACTCTGTAGGAGCATGAATCTGTGTGTACAGACATTAGGTATGAATGGATTTGTTTGTGTCTCTTAAATGGCTGCCTTTTGCCTTTGCGTATCATAGCAGAAGCATGAGGGAAGAAGAAGTGCCTCTGATTCTACGACTATTCTCAGGATTTGCGAGGCCTAGGGCAAATATAATTTGCAGGCCCCTCGGCACTCATAGTTGTGAGATCTGAGAAAGGAGCGCACTAGGATATGACATCTCAGAGCTTTATTCCAAGAGCTGGAGAAACCACAAGCATAAGGGATAATGGACAGGTATTGTGGGGGCCAAGCGAAGAAGACCCACTTGCCTCTGCCTAAGGGCAGCCCCAGTGACAAACATTTATTTTTAAGCGGTCTTGTCTGATGGTTACTTGGTTATACCTTGGCACAATGTTAATGCAGGTTTGTGGGAACAAAAACTTGCATTGCATGATGGGACGCATAGCTTTATCTGTGGTCCCTTCTGGTCCCCTTAAATATCATTCACAGGGTCTCAACTGACTGAGGTTTTTCATTTTTTTCTTTCCCAGAACACTGTTCTGGTATTTAAGTTACAGATGCTGTTCCACCTCCCCAGGTGAATTTAACATTTTTAAACTAAATTCAGTATTAGAATCATCATTCCTAATACTGTTAGATGTCCAGATCTTTCTCAGAAATAATCACAGAAAATGTTGCCTCATTCATGTTTTTTCAGAAAATGCTTTCTAGTGACATAAAAGCAGGCACAAGTAGGTTGTTGTCATAAAAACTGAATAAGCCTTAAAAGTTTGTGATGTTTTTATGTGATTATATCTTTAGAAAAAAAATGTCAGAGTCGCAAAGGTTTATTTGCATTGCATAGTGTACAATTAATGTTCTAACTACTATAGTGCCTTTGAAGAGGCAATGCAATAAATTCTAGATCATTGATCTGCTGGGTTTCATAGAAAGAGAATCCATACATGCCTATTACCATTATTTTCAGATACATATACAAATGATTTGTAGGAAGGCACCCAATTAGAACTTACCCTGGCAACCGCCATAAAACTATCCAATTTTGTCACGTCAGAAATAATTAAAGTTGCCTTTAGGGCATATGATTAACGCCAAGAGTCTGGACCTTTTTTCTAGTTATATTTAGGTGTCAGCAATCTATATTTTTAAGCAATACTTGAGTTACCGATTTAAGTCACCTGATACACGAATACAGATATGCCATATAATATATATTTAATAAAAGTATTAAAATACTTTTCCACAAATGTCCCAACCACCCTTAGTACATTTATGTACAGTTGTACAGACATATAGGTTGCGTAGGAAGCCCATGTTGGTGACACACATAAGATGGGGTCAAATGCCAAAAATCTACAACAGAAACATAATCAAGGGACAAAATACATATTTCTAGGACAACCTTTTTTCACCTGTTTTTATGATCTAGAACTTCCTCAACATCTAATCATCATTCTGGCTGAGGGTCATTGGAACTTTGGCACTTGAAGCTTTCTCAAGTGCTTAATAGCAATCTTACATATAGGCACCAGGCCTTTAAATGGCTTTTGTATATTGACTTCATGTGTTCACAGGATTTGCACGAGTTGCAAATGTACTGAATTTTTGGTAAATACAACGATTCGTTCTAAGCCAGAAAAATGGGGCCAGACCCTTTACAAATCAGACAAAAACAAAGCAAAAAGCTCTGAATTTTTGTCCGAAATTCTTGTGCCCTTTAACTCACACTCTCACGCATTCTCATTCTCATTCACACCAAAATGGCTGCACTTGCAGTGACATCCTCTCCCATATCCTCCAAATGGGGGAGAGAACATCACCAAAAGCACCCTCAATTTGCCATAACCTGAGCTGAGGAAAATATGGTGCTTTTCCCCCGATTGGAGGATAAAATCAAACAAACAAATTAGGTGTTTCCCTAGTGTTGACCTGTGGTTTTGAATTCCTGCTTATAGAAGAAGTGAGACATGAACTAGGAAATTACATTTATCTTCTAAAAGGATTTCTATGATTTTAATTGCTACTACAATATAGCCCTATATCCTTTAGTAGAATTTATTTTCATGGCATGTAAGGTCATCCTTTCCAACACAAGGGAGTAGATGTATATGATGCAAATGTTAAGGTGTTGAATATCTCCTAAAAAGCATCATAAAAGCCTTTGAAATAGCCTCCCAAATCTCCTCCCAGGCCCCACTTTCCAGCATTTAGTGTAGATCCCCATTGTAATTTGAAATATATGTCTGGTTAGAAATCAGGGTCAGAGAATGCGCATAAATCTGAGATATAAAACACCAGATTGTGTCTTGGAGACAAGTAGATTTAAAGAAAATTAAGGAACACATATATGAGCCTACACTGTCCCGTGGCACGCAACACTTCTGGTTAAAAAGTGAAATGAGCGCTTGATGATTGGAATAATCCAAAATTAAAAATACATTAACAGCAAGAATCCACCAAGTTTCTTTGACAATATGAGCCTTTCCAGGGATAAACTGCACACATATTAATTCCATTGATACATATGCAAAATTAGACACTGGTTTTATTTAATAGCAACTATTATTTGCATGCTATGAGTGGTAAAAATATTTAAAATAACCTACAATGAAAGCATCCATAATATACGCTAGTGATCCACACGTCCAGCTAGTTATAATTTAATCTTGACCGTGAAACTTACAGACAAGCAACAAATCACAGAGATGGTTTGTATTTGTAATGTAATTTATTCTTGTGTCGTTCCATCAAAACATATTGGAGAAATACGAATGTATATTCTAAAAGGGCATCAATATTTTATACTCTCAGTATTATCAAATTACTTGATCGCTTTTGCACACCCCCAGTGTTTTTTTAATATAAATATGGCTGCAGGCAACATGGTCAGACAATCAATAGTGGCAAAACAATATCAATGGCAACTCATGCTGTATTCTATAGACTTCAGTGATTTCAGTGTTACCTTAAACTATAGAAGCTGTCTTAAGTAGAAATACTTGGCTAATCATTCCCATGATGACATAGTTAAGAGATGCTTTCATTACATGCAGGATACGTTGAACTTTAACTTAAAATATTAACTACACATGAACACTTTTATAAATAAATGCAGAGACATAATTCCTAGTACTGTTGAACATCCCACAGCCTACTCAAGAATAATTATTTAGTCATGTAAAAGATTTCTCTATTCACTTTTTCTAACTGGGAATGCTTAATTGATATGTGACGCAGAAGTAGGCATTGGTAGGTTGTTGTCATAAAACCTGAAAGAACTTCTTGAAAGCTTGTGTGTTGTTTTATATGACATACAGTAAAAGAAGGGATTGAAATGGTTGTAGAGAAGGAGATAAATGTGTAAGTGTATAACCAGAGGTATGTGTAACAATATAAAATATAAAAATGCTTTATTTACCGCATCAACTCCAAATAATAAAAAATTCCTAAAGTGCATATTATTTGCTAAACCACCATTGTGCATGGGCTACCAGTCACCCAGATCATAACTTACAAGCAGAAAATTAGTATTAGGCAAGATAAACTAGAATCACCAACCATTAAACACAAGTATTTTGTGAATGTGTTACCAGCACTACTGTTTGTGGTGATATATGATCTGGTTTTATCGATCCGAAATGCTGAAAATTTGTTATATATCAGATGCACACTACCGCTCACCCTTTCTCTGTGCCTTATGTTTGTCACCCCATTCCCTCAAGATTGTAAGCTTGCGAGAAGGGCTCTCTCCACCTAACGTATCGGTTTTGCCGGGTGAAGTACCGCTTCTCCGGTTTTCCGGGTCGCAGGAGCGGGGTCTTGACACGCCCTGCCCATTTTTCCTTTAAATGGGGAACTCCCACCGATGTCACGGGACCGCCCGCTGACGTCAGTGTGCAGTCCTGGCCGCGTCCCACAAGGGAAGGCTCTGGGTATGGTCCAGGTATACCCAGGTATCGTCATACCCCTTGAATATGTGTATTGCAAGAAGCACTGCGTAAATTGTTGGTGCTATATATAAATAAAAGATGATAATAGTAATAATAATAATACACCTGTTTTATGGCATTTCCGGCTCTTTTTATGGCTTTGATCCCAGATTGTGAACATTTTTGTTTAAATACCCATTTTTTAACCTGCCCTTTTTTGCCTCTATAAAAGATGTTATGCCATGAAAAAAAGAAAATGCCCCATAGGTAAAGAACAAATTAGTGACTGATATTTATGTAGAAAACAAATTAGATCAGAAAATGATCAGTACATTCCCAAGAAACGTGTAATCACTTAGTGTATTAGGCTAGTTTATCCCAAACCCATTATTCAGCCAATGCCAAAAGTAAAGGTTTCGGGATATCCTCCCATAAAAACAGGTGAGGCTGTCATTAGCACAGCTGGTTCTATTGACCCACTAGAGCTCATGTGGGGCAGCCTCTAAAAACCTGCATTGACGACTGAACGTCGGAAGCTAACTGGTATAAATCAGATATTTAATTTATGTTTAGCACAAAAAATTCATATCTTCTGAGGTTTTGTTCTTGCAAAGCATGCATTTTCCGTCTATTGTGAATAAAATTCCAGTCTCAAGTGGTTCATATTCATGTTTACATAAGTGACTAGATTTATTCATTGCTGCGTTTGCTTCTGTTTCGAAATAGAATTTACATCGTAAGAATGATTATTTCTCATTTCCAGAGAACTGCATGACCCAGCTGGTGAATTAAATCCCTTTCCAGCATCATTTAGCTAAGCAAGATGAAAAAAAGGCAGTGCCATGCCAACAGCAGAGGTAAAACCTGCTTCTTTACCGCACATGAGATAAAGCCATCCAACTTACTTTCCCAAACCAATTTGGGTTTTAGCAGAAGTCACATGTCCCCGGCAGTATTAATCTTCCTGATCTGGGTACTGCGTGTTATTATTCATTTTGTCCCTAGACTCAAATCAACCATCTGGCAGCCTCCGTCCTGGCGTACATTAATTAAGGGGCCATCAATCAGTAAAAAAGCGAGCACTGGGAAAAGAGCACTGACACTGAGCGGAGGAGATCTCGCACTTAAGCGGGTGATCTGTTCAACAGCTCAGCGGAGAATCACATATTGCCTAATTGGAATATTAAGAACCATTATTTTCCCATAAATTGAACTGGTTCATTTATGTATTAAGTAGACGCTGAAGAAATGTTTTTAAGTCACATGGCACTGTGCTGGTTTTCCCCCATCTACTGGAGCACAGATCAATAATTTTTAACAGTCACCAGGGAGAAGACTATCTTTCACCCACAACTCAATGGAAAAAAGCAAGGGCTGCAACTCTCAATAAAACAACACTATTTATTAAAACCCTTTATTTTGTTTAAGGATAAGGAGAGTAAGAGTCGAAACGCTGTACAAATGCAAAGGAGATAAAACTAAAGGTAAGCTTAGCAAGCACTGCAAGAAATAGGAGTACCACCCTGCCTAGACACAGCTTAATGTTCATTAATAAGGCATTAGCATATAGGGATACAGACAAAGGACAGTCACAGGATACAAGGACACAGAGGCCCATGGACCTGTGACAGTTGACACGGTAAAAACAATGTTCACTTTGGGACTGGTGGAGATACCTTGGAAGAGGTAGGCTCGGCTCCTGTTGTGGAGTCCTTGGACCGGCTGCACTCCAACAGTGGCCTCTCCCAGTTGGAGCTCCTCCAGGATGTCAATCTGCAGGGAGGGGTCCACACCAAACCCTGGAACTGACCCGGGAGAAAGAGAGTGCCACCGATTACACAAATCTGATCCACATGCATCTGTTATTATTACGCATCTCCATTCGTTACATTGCTCTGGATAACCCCCCAGTCATGCATCTTAGCTTTCACTACCCGGTGCGAATAAACAGTTGCTTTTATTAGAAGGAACACACACACAGTCTCACGAATGTGACCTAGTTGAAACGTAATCTTTTTAAACTTCAATAGGGATTGATGAAGAATCCTATTGTATAACCATCACTTTTTACCGAGCCTGCTTTATTAAGGGTCTATTTTTAGAAAGGGATGCAGTATGTGTAAGTTCCATATATTCTCCATCAAACCCTCTGGAGATGTGTCCTTACCTGGTATGATCGAAGCAAAAACGCAGAGTAACCCCAATATTAACTCCATGCTGCTGCTGATACTCTTAGTCCATAATCCCCCAGCCTGCATTGAGAAAAGGCTCCTGCGATCTCCCGGAAGATGCCTGGCTTCCCACCTAGCATTACACTGACAGCAAACAACTTGGATTCCCCAAAGCTCGCATCATTCCTGAGCAGGCAGCTCCAGCAGAGAGGAGGAACACAGGGCTGCCCAATAAGTGCACAGCATCCACACACCGACCCTCATCCACAGAGAACGACCACCAGAAGTGGGGATGGGGACAGCCCGAGCCACTGAGACAATGGATAGTCCGCCACGAGTGAGACGCCGTGGAACAGGGCACACTAATTGCTACTCCAGGGATTTAGAGGAGGAGGAGGAGGGGAGAAGGACAGCCTCTTATGCCCCTTGTCTTCCAGAGTCTGAACAATCGGTCCTTCCAGATTGTGATCAGAGCATTACACACGCTGCCTTTCACTGCTCAGCAGGGGTGCTTACAGGTTGTGTCCTCGGATGATTGACAGGGGGGTGGATGAGTTATGCCTAGAGCAGGGCATCATTCGGTTGTGTGTGTGCCTGCAGATTAAAGGGAACATAATGAGAAATGCAGCACTTTGTATATGAGAGCTGCTGGGATCTGTCAGTGAGGGCTGCTCTGTCAGCAGTACAAAGAGATTTCACAGCTGCCCAGCACCTGACAGCTGGAATTGTCTTTGTATCAGTACCTGCAACTTATCCCATAACCTGTATTAATTACTGCATACAATTACCTATCTATCCTGCCCCCATTCCATGTCCACTGCTTTAACCCATTCCTATCCATTACACCCTCCTATGTGTAGCAATCGATATTTATTTAAATAGATGCAAAGGATCCATAATCCATAGGTCTCGGGTTTGTCATTTTATTAATAGTAATCTCATTAAAACGTATAATTATCACACGTAACCTTTTAAACCTTTCTCATTATCCATGAATTTTCAAAACTTCCTAAATTCCCCTGTGACCCCCCCAATTTTTCTCTGCAACTTTCTGTGTGTCTGTCAACACATAACTATGTTTAACTTATACAGATACACACATACAGTATATATATATATATATATATATAATCAATTCATTTGTAATTAGCAATAGCAAGTGTCCCTGATAGTTTAAACATAGTGTATGTGAAGGATGTCTGATTTCATGAAAGTTCATGTTTATCAATACTTTTCTTTACCATTTTAATGTTCCTATGGAAACCAAATGTTTGTTATATGATTATTTGCATCTGAACTATTTATGATGGATGCCTAAGTGCATTTTTTTGTCCATTAATGTCTTCTTTTCACGTCAAACGTAACGTCCTACAATATATTTGCTATGGTACTTATTTGTACTACTTCATTTCTTCTTCATACCTTGCCTTTATTACAGAAATCTTCTCAATGTCTTATTGTTCAAACATATCTCATTAATCTATTTCACTACGTACCATTACAGTTTAACCACTAAATACAAAATTGTAGGGAAATTACAATGACGTACATCATTTGCTGTACTAATTGTTGCTGGGTTGAAACAGTCGTTCATTCTTGGTTTTCTCTTACTAAACTATAGTAGGTAATGCTGCACAATGATAATACAATTTATCCAAACTCACTGGTTAGTGCATAGACCCCATAACTGTAATCACTCGGTCCCATTATTCCATAATATATTTCATACTTTTCTGGTTAGGTCATGGAGTAGCAGCTACTCTTCCTCAATGGATAACCACAAACTCTAAGAATTCTAATGATAGCGGCATTCTTTTGTATGTTTATATATGTGTTTTTTCACATTTTATTTGTAAGGGTTTATTATTGTTTATTATTCTGCCCTGAAGAACATGTACCCAGTTTATTTGAATACCTTGAATGCCAAGGCTTATGGACATCTATTGTTCATAGCTGAGTCAGTATAAGTGTTGCTTGCCCAAAATAGTTCATATACCATCTCATACCATCTTATAAATAAAGAGCACTGGACAAAGCTTCTATCTGGTTGTTTTGCCGATACAGACCAAATGTCCAAAATGTGATGAAATATGTTTTGTGATATCTATTGTTGTCTGTCTTCCAGCCCAGTTAAATGCCCTTGAAATGCCTTCATTTTCTCAGTGTTGCTGTAAAATAAAAGTGCAATTCTTTTTTCAGTGGATGGATAAATCATCCAAGAAAACTAGTGCAGAAACAATTCTGCCTGCCCATTGTCTGATTCACTTCTCAATTTTAGGCATCTTTCCCAAATGTATTATTGTTTGCTATAACAGCAGGAGTTATCATCATAAAATATATTATTGTTATTATTATTAGTTATTATTTATTAAACTTTGTTTTACTTTTTATCTAGGGGTCAAAAATTACTGATCTGTAATAGCATCAAAGTAATTAAATTCAGGAACATTATTTTTTTTAATGTGGATCAATCGTAAATAAAGTATATAGAAAGGTTTTCTTTTTTTTAATAATTTTATTTATTCAAGTTTTTTAATATATGGTGTTCAATAAATATAACAAAACCATTTAATTTCTTTCTTTTCATGTTTCTTTCTTTCTAATCTGGGTTTACATTCAAATTTCGATAAATGGAGGAAAAATACATTTCCCTTATATAGAAAGGTTTCCTTTAGTGGTGTCTGATTTTAATGTAGGTTTCAACTGCATATATCACCATGATGCCACATATCACTTTTCAAGTGTCTCTCTTTATAAGCATACCTGGAAAATTGCAGATTCCTAGAGCCCTCCACCTTTAAGGGGAGTGGCTTTGTATGGGGTGGGTGGGGCTAACCACATTAATTTTGTATAGGAGTGGGAGGGGAATAGGGCGGGGAGTGGGCATCCGACCCAGAGATTTACTTCCATGACCCTGAGAACCAGAGAAGCAACGCTTAACTCTAAGGTTCTGGGCAAAGATGTCCCTTTTTTGTAGAGGATCAGAATGTTTGGTAGATATGAGCGTGGAACTGTTCTACAGCGCCAACATTTTATAATAAGGTATACAGTAGATAAACCAATTAAATATGTTTATAAATTAAATTGTGTAAGTAAAATGCATGATTTTCCTTTATTTCTCCTACTTTAGTTAGTTACATAAATAGGCATCAATATTTCACAGTCACAAAAATTCTAGCCATATTTCTAACAAAAGAACATTTTAAATGAAAAGGGAAACTAAGTCTTTTTCATCATCATTGCTCATTTTCCAAATAAGTGGGGCAAATTACATTAATGGCCCATCTCGAAAACTTGAGAAACTCTTCAAGAGAATCCGGTGTGGTGCCACATCTCAGTGAGACAGGAATTGTCAAGTATACATCATGTGACCAATCATGGCATTGCAATGCATACCACATTACTGTTACTGCATAAGCAGACAAAAGAAACAACTTGGTAACTTGCACTAATGTGATTTTTACGATTTTTTTCCGGCATGCAGTGCAATTTGAGGACAGCAGCTCATCGTTGGGCAGTAGCTGTCACATGTTTAGGGGCAGATAAGGTTCTCTGGTATGCCACTGCTCAATGGGCCAAAGGGAAAATCAGTCATCTGACCTGCAAGCATCTCAGTTATAGCTTTACCCCTGCCCATAGGGCTCTGGTGCATGGTGGAGATGGGTGATTGCGGGTGTCTGGTGAGCTGCCATGATTCATAGCTGTACACAGCTAAAATACTCTACCATGGCCTCTCTGATGTTGTCCTAGTTTCAAAATCTTGCTTTTCACAAACAATACGTGTGAAAAAGTGTATGCAGTGTCAGTACATATGCACAAGTCTCCATCCATACCTCCTCTTTTTTTCTGCTCTTGTTTCTTAATGGACATGCCTTTTTGGAATGAGCAACTGTTTGTATTGGTTATGTTTCTAAGACCGAATGTTGGGTTTAATGGCATTTCATTTAATTGAACCCAAAATGCTCTTCTTGTAAAACGACTTGCTTACTCTTTTGTTCATATCTCACCCAAACTAATCTAAGGGTTAAAAGGAAAAAATGCTTTCTTGAAAGGAAACAGAAGTCAGGATTAAGCTTTTGATCTTAACATCTGCTCATCTCTCCCAACTAAGCTTATACTACATTTCTGTTCATCAGTTTGTAGCCTAGTAACAGGCTCCATTCATGTTGTCTGCACAGGGAATACACAAAACGGCCCTGATAGGAAGTAGCTGCATCTTTATTATATTCTATTTCATCCTATGTTGCTAGCTCTAGTATTACATTACATTTTAAAAAAATGACAATATACAAAATATGCAATAACTAACACAAATTAAGAAGAAACTGACGCAGCCACTTGGGGAAGCAAGGCTTCACCCAAAGAGTTACCGGATATATGTATTATCCCAAGAGAAAAGAGAGTCTATAGCTCACGTTGATACTTTTTATTCTAAATGCCAACAATGAAAAAGGTGTAAAGTTATGTATGCTTTTAGGACCTCAGAGGTCTCTTAAAAAACAAAAAAGAGATACCGTATTGGCTTGGATATAGGCCGCCCCCGTGTATAGGCCGCACCCTAAAAGTGCTTTTTAAAGAATTTTTTTTTTTAATAGACATGCTGCCACTCTGTCTCCCCCCCCCCCGAGATATGCTGCCACTCTCCCCCACCCGAGATATGCTGCCACTCTGTCCCCCCCAAGATATGCTGCCACTGTCCCCCCCCGAGATATGCTGCCACTGCCCCCCCCAGATATGCTGCCACTGTCCTCCTCCTCCTCCCCCCGAGATATGCTGCCACTATCCTCCTCCTCCTCCTCCCCCCTGAGATATGCTGCCACTCTGCCCCCCCCCCCGATTTACCAGAGCAGACTCCCGGGTGTCTTGCGGGGGTATGCAATACGCGTATACAACTTCCGGTGCCGGGACTCAGCGGATGTGCCGGCACCGGAAGTTGTATACGCGTATTGCATAGGTGTCCCCCGCCGGCCCCGCAAGACACCCGGGAGTCTGCTTTGGTAAGTCTTGGGGGCAGAGGTAAAACGCTGCCGGTGAACGTCTGCACGATGCGCTTAGACAACCTCCCATGCCGGCACCCCCCCCGTGAAAAGTGCTGGCAGGGGAGGCTGTCTGAGCGTATCAGAGAGTAGGATACGGGTACCCTGCACCGCTGCGGGGGATCTGTATCCTAACCTTGCTGCCTGCCCGGCGCCCGGAACTGCATGTCCCGGGCGTCGGGCGCTAGACCCCGAATATAGGCCGCACCCCCACTTTAAAGACTTAAAGTGGGGGGGAAAAGTGCGGCCTATATTCGAGCCAATACGGTATATGTGCTCTCAAAAGCTTCTACAACTTTACATATTTTTCTGTATTGACCCAGCAAAAGAGTTTAACTTTAATTTAAGACCCCAGATTTTGATAGAAGATAGGAACGAAAGTAACCTATATTGTATGTCTTTACAAATTAGTACACTAGTAGCTGACTACAATGTGCATTGCTCATATAATAATAATGGAGAAGGGGTAACTTGATTTTACTATGGTAGATTTGACAGTATTGCTGATCATAATACTGTTTTGTGTCAATATGAGTATAATTGCCTAAAATTAATGAAACTGATTGTCTGGTTCCTACAAAATCCACAAACCACTCCTCTTCTAACCCACTCTCCCTATTGCTTATGCTTGCATTCTGGTTGTCTAGCAGGTGCCGGAGCCGCCAGGTTAATATAATTATATATACTGTACATGCATACTATCTTATTAATTACCGGTTTGTTGTGCTAGAATGACATGCAATTATGTATCACTTAACTCAAGGATTGAAAACACATTCTCATCTACAACAGTTTCTCAGTTTTTGGGCTCTCCAATGCACAGATTACAATATATTATTTCCCAGTTACATGTGCTAATGTTTATCCCTCTTTTTTTTAAATCAGTCTGGAAATACATCTTTGTTGTGACTGATGGTGCAAAATGCTGACCGTGGCGTATCTCTAAGCAAGCTCTTTCTTTTATAATTCATTCACCCTTTCTGACAACGCTTTCCAGACCTTCCAGCAATATTTTCACCATGTCATCCACTACAATGTGTATCCATTCAAGCACCACTTAACTTTTCCTTGAGGAGACAGAAGAATATTAGATGTTTTGTTATTTCTCTTAAAAATGGAAGAGGGACATAGTAATAAACCAGTTAAAGAATGGTAAAGCAGTGCATGCTTAGAAGCAGGGGATGCATAAATACAGCCCCCATGGGCTGCTTTAAGGATTGTGGGCAAGTAATGTTTAAGCTATGATTATTTATGTTCCAAATATATTTCCACACATGGCCACATGAAAACAAAGCAACATAGGATGTGTTGCATAAGAACCCACAGACCACTTACTCTGCCCCTATTGGAGTCATATGCTTTGTGTACGTGTTTATACTTCAGGGTTGCTTTCTGCACACCACAAGCATTCTCAAACTCTCTTAGCGTGTCTTTAATGTTTCTACATGTGAGTTTTTTCAATGCATCTCTCTGTAAATTACCCTTTTTTAACATATTCTTGGTTGAGACATACCATCACTGACAGAGCCCTTGAAGAAGAAAAGACACTAAATGTTTGTTCTGTCATGCTATTTTGGGTCTCGACTGCCCCCATGCATGGGATCAGTTTGATGGGCTGAAAGAGATTTCTCCAAAGAGAGTCTCCAAGTTGTAGTACACAAGTTGTAGTAAGCAAGCATAAAATGGTGGCATATTTTGGAAAATGTATATCTTTTCCTTTTTTCATGTGTTTATTCAGAACATATATACAGTGGCAAGAAAAAGTAGGCAAAACCTTTGGAATTACCTTGTTTTCTGCATTAATTGTTCATAAAATGTGATCTGGTCTACATCTAAGGCACAAGTATACTTCCGATAGCTGCAGATCAGACCAATGCAGGGGCGTACCTAGAGTATTTTGCACCTGGGGAGGATCCTGTATGTGGCAACCCCCACAAAAAATGTATGTTGGCAAGAATATTTATTTCATATATTTGTAAGCTCTATGTCAATTGGAAAAAACTAGGAATCTGAAAAAATAAAATAACTTATAAATAACAAATACATTTAAATAAATAACATTTACTGAACAGATATGGTACAGCATAAATCCTATCACTATATACTAAGCCAGATATTGATGGTGGTACAGCGTAACTCCCATCACTATACACTGAGCCAGACATTGACGGTTGTGCAGCATAACCCCTATCACTACACACTAAGCCAGACCTCTGCTCCTTTAGCAATCTGCCTGTGCCACCTCTGCCCCTGAAACAGCCTGCCTGTGCCAACTCTGCACCTGAAGCAGCCTGTCTGTGCCAAATGATTGAATTCCACGTGTCAAAATGCCCATGTTGATGTACTATGGATTGCCTGCTTTCCAGATAATTGTGGGATATTCATAGTATTCATAAGGCTTTCAAACAGCAATATATATCTTGTAATAACCTATAGTTTGCAGAAACTTGTGTCGTTCAAGCAATCATTTTTAATATATTATTCATAGTAAATGCTAGACTATACATCTAACAATTATATCAAATAAATCCAGTTGTTGAAAAAACAATATATAATTTGTTTTGAAGCAAGAGGAAGAGACTCTAGAAGGAGAGAGAGAGAGAGGATAGAAAAAGGAGGGAATAGAGTTTGTAAAACCCAAAAAAGCTTGCCCACATTGAGAAAGAGGAAAGCATCATTATTCTCCTAATTTCAGGGAAGAGGCAGGGTTTAGTGGGGTCATGCTGTGGCATGATCTCGCGGCAATAGCGAAGGACAGACTGAGGGTTCACAAAGGTAAGTTGTGTGTGACTGTGTGTGTCTGGGTATGTTAGTATGGTGAGTGTGTGTGAAACCGTGTGTGTTTGGGTATGTTTGTGTCTGGATATGTGAGTTTGTGTGCTAGTGTGTGTGTCTTGGTGTGAGGGTTCAAGTTGGGAGCACTGGGCGGGGAGATGGTATTCACCAACGAGAGGGTACAGCAAGGGATAAGGCAGATCTCGTAATCAAAAAAGTCACAAAAGGGTCGAGACAGGCAGGAGACAAATGGAGAGTAGTGGACAAGCTGAGGTCATGACAATAGACGTGCAGGAGAAACTAAGCGTCGAGCCGAGAGTCAAAAGCCGGGGAATCCAATACGAAATGCAAAGCAGAAGGGATAAGCAGGAGAGCACTCAGGGAGATTACTCTGTAGCTTGTAGAACATTCAAGCAATGAGAGTGGAGAGAGGAGGGCTTAAATAGTATGTTTGTGAGTGGGAGCCTCCCACTTGGGTGCCAGCCCCTCCCTCTTTGGTTCCTTAGTATAGGCATGGCGTGTTAGCACGAGTGTCTGAGTATCCTAGTATGTCTGGGTATGTTAGCATGTGTCTCCTTATGTTGGTATTAGGGCTGCAACTAACGATTATTTTAATAATCGATTAGTTGGCCGATTATTTTTTCGATTAATCGATTAATCGGATAAAAAAACCAATATGCAAATTTTTAGTTTATTTAAAATAATTTAATGAACTGGATGTTAAAAAACAACTTAAAATTTACATTAACATTCTTATTTTGTTATGATGTAATAAAAAAACAATATTTTCAAAGTACAAAAACCCAAACACAATATTTATGAAACAAAATAACCCCAAACATTCTGAAAAGAGGTGGACTATTACTGTTCAAGAAACTTTGCCCCAGCCCTGGTACTTTGCACCCAGCACTTTGCACTTTGCACCCAGCACTTTGCACCCAGCCCTGGCACTTTGCACCCAGCACTTTGCCCCACCCCTGGCACTTTGCACCCGGCACTTTGCACCCAGCCCTGGCACTTTGCACCCAGCACTCAGCACTTTGCCCCAGCCCTGGCACTTTGCACCCAGCACTTTGCACTCAGCACTTTGCACCCAGCCCTGGCACTTTGCACCCAGAACTTTGCACCCAGCCCTGGCACTTTGCACCCAGCCCTGGCACTTTGCACCCAGCCCTGGCACTTTGCACCCAGCACTTTGCACCCAGCCCTGGCACTTTGCACCCAGCACTTTGCCCCACCCCTGGCACTTTGCACCCGGCACTTTGCACCCGGCACTTTGCACCCAGCCCTGGCACTTTGCACCCAGCACTCAGCACTTTGCCCCACCCCTGGCACTTTGCACCCAGCACTTTGCACCCGGCACTTTGCACCCAGCCCTGGCACTTTGCACCCAGCCCTGGCACTTTGCACCCAGCACTCAGCACTTTGCCCCAGCCCTGGCACTTTGCACCCAGCACTTTGCACTCAGCACTTTGCACCCAGCCCTGGCACTTTGCACCCAGCACTTTGCACTGTGCCCCTGCACCCAGTCTCCAACTCTGCCCTGCACCCAGCCCTGCCCCCACACTCACACCCTGCCCCCACACTCACACCCTGCACCCACTCTGCCCTGCACCCACACTCACACCCTGCCCTGCATCCACACCCCCACTCTGCCCTGCACCCAGTCTCCCACTCTGCCCTGCACCCCCACCCCCACTCTGCCCTGCACCCAGTCTCCTGCCCTGCCCCCACACTCACACCCTGCCCTGCACCCCCACCCCCACTCTGCCCTGCACTCAGTCTCCTACCCTGGCCTGCATCCCCTGAAACCCCACCCCCACCCCCGCGAATCGCTCTGTGCGAACGGAGCCACTCGCACAGAGCGATTCGCACAGACATGAAGAATACTTACCTCCGGAACGCGTCACATCCGTCACGCAGTGCAGAGCGTGTAGCGGAAGCAGGGAACGCTCGCGGAGGTAAGTAAAAGGAGCCAACAACGAATCGATCACTCGATTAATCGATAACGGAAATCGTCGACAACGATTTCCGTTATCGATTATTATCGATTTTATCGATTCGTTGTTTCAGCCCTAGTTGGTATGTTAGTGTATGTGCCTGTGTGCATGTGTGTTAGTGTGAGTGTCCAGGTGTGTGTGCGTTAGTGTGAATGTGAGTGTGTTAGTGTAGATATGTTAGTGTGTGTGTTTGTGTGCATTTGTATTAGTGTTGAGTGTCTGGTTTTGTTAGCGTGAGTGTCTGGGTGTGTTAGTGTGCATAAGTGTCTGGTTGTGTATGTTAGTGTGAGTGTCCTGCTGAGATCAGGCTATTGGTAATTATGTGTTAGTTGCACAGTAGCACGCTGATCAGCCTTTGCGGCGCATGAGCAAGGTGACAAACTGGGAATTGAGCGGCTTTAATATAGACCCTGAAGGGTTAAATATATTGCTTGTGTTTTTATGGTAAGCTAACATTTAATGGCTTAGTATAATATAAGCTGTTTATACATTTAAAAACAGCAACATTTTAAAAAACATACAGCAATTTTTCATGCTTTACCAAGTTATTTCCTTTTTGGAGATGGTGACAAAATGTTAGATTTCATCTCTGATATTTCTCACAGGCATATACCTTTTTTGGAGTTTTCAAACATTTGTAAATCATGGCATCATTATTTGCAAACAGTTTGTCCATTATTTGGTTTTGGGCATTTATAAGGGGTATGGTTTGCCTTTGCCTCCTCTGAGAGCTGCTTGAGATGAGTAGTTATCCCAAGCCTCTGATTGGAGGTAATGAGGAGTAACAGTAATCTGCAAGATCCTGGTGCAGGAAGTAATTATCTTAATCTTTGTGTCACTTCTGTAAAATCATGACCTCTTACACAACATCAGTATTTGTTCCAATTCCCTTCAAGAATGCACAAGTGGCAGAAAAAAAACTATTTTGCTAAAATACTACAATACAAGGGCTAATAACATGAGGATAAGAATGTGCAAATTAAAGGTACAAATGCTCAACTTGCTCATGATAGGTATTTCTTTCTTTAAATCCAAAATGCTGTTTGGATATCAGCACTGTCACCATTTTATTCTAGTACTGAATCATTGCTTTGTGTCATTAATAGATATGTGCCCATCATTCCCAGGCCAATCCATCAGAATGGTTTATGGACCAACTCTAATAAATCTGTATTTTCACAGATCATTGGTTTAAAATGAAGTAAAATTGATGGCAATTTTCAATAATGTGTTTTTGGCGTGTCTATGTTCCGTATGTTTATTTGAAATAGTCTAGATTGTATTTTAAGTAGACAGTAACAAGCCAAGATCTATCAAGTTTTAGGTGAGGAACCCTACCAAATGACAGATCTACCCTCTATATTAAAATCTAGGTTATAGGCGAGCTGCTCGCTGTAAGAGCAATGAGGGGCTGATAGCAAGCTCTTCCAACTCCACCAAGGAGACTGTTGTGACCACCCTTAAAAAAGCAGCTTGTTATTTCTAAATTATTAAAATGTTGGGTGCAGGGTCAGACTGGCCCACCGGGATACCGGGAAATTTCCCGGGGGGGGCGGTCGGTCCGTGGTCCGACCAACCTTCAAAACAGCCGCTGAGCAGTTGCGCGCGGGATTGAAAGTGGCACTCCTCCTCCCGCCGCTGGCGACGAATAAAGTTAAAGGGGCCGGGCCTGCACACAGTGCGCCGCCCAATGGCAGTGCCTCAGCACTTGGTCCCACATCTTAAAAGGGGTGGGACGAAGAGCTGAGGCACGGCCATTGGGCGGCGCGGTGCATGCACACCAGCCCCTTTAACTTAATTAATGCCGGCCTCCACCCGCTGCTCTCACCAGACACCAGAAGCAGTGGTAAATCGGGGGGGGGGGGGTTGTATGGGGGCTTAAGGCTTTTCTGGAGGCAGAGTGCCCCATGATATGCCTTTTAATCCCCTTATATGCCACTCTGCCTGCAGAAATGCCTTTTAACCCCCTATATGCTACTCTGTCCCATGATATGCCTTTTAACCCCTATATGCCAGAGTGGCATATAGGGGTATAAGGCATGTCTGGGGGCAGAGTGGCAAGTCTGGGGGCAGATGTGCGTAACTGAGGGGGGAAGGTTGGCAAATAAAAGGAAATAAAAACAAAAAAAATGTTTTTCTCAATCACAAAGTATAACGTTAATAAAATGTTTCAAAAAATTCCACACAGCTTTCCCAAATTGGGAAACTATTGGATTTTAAACAGTGTATTTGTTTTATTTTTGTGTTTACAGTTCTCAGAAAACATGTTGTCATCGGGACAGAGATTGGTTCCATTTGATTATTTTGTTTCAGTCTGGCTGAACATCAGGTTTTTACAATGTCGTCTCCACTCAAAAATGTTTTAAATTCATGTCACGTTGGATTATAAAATAGCGGCAGAAACTCTGTGCCAACCACGGGCGTATCAACCGGGGGGACGGGGGGGATGGATCCCCTCCAGGAAATCAGGTGGGACCGATAATAGAGAAATCCCCCCCAGGGCTGTAAGTGGTGCACAGCTGCCCGATCAGCAGCTGCAGCGTGCAGAACTAGTTGGGGGGAGATCAGTGTGCTCTCTGTCACTGAGCACCGGGGGATGGGATATGACGTTTATATCCCAGCCCTGGCGCTCAACATAAACAGCTGTGCGCAGCCGCACTGCACTGAGAGTGAGCGGCAAACCAGAAGGAGAGGATGAAGAGAAAGCAGAAAGGAAGAAGTGAAAGGTAAGAGATGTGAAGAACGAGGGGGGGTCTGATGTGCAAAACGAGGGAGGGAGGTCTGATGTGCAAAACGAGGGGGGGTCTGATGTGCAAAACGAAGGGGGGGTCTGATGTGCAAAATGAAGGGGGGGGTCTGATGTGCAAAACGAAGGGGGGTCTGATGTGCAAAACGGGGGGGGTCTGATGTGCAAAACGAAGGGGGGGGTCTGATGTGCAAATGAAGGGGGGTCTGATGTGCAAAACAAGGGGGGGTCTGATGTGCAAAACGAGGGGGGGTCTGATAGTAGATATGTGTGTGTGCATATACAAATGGTGAGGCATGTATATGGGCAATGTTTATGAATGTGTATGGGCACTTGGGCAGGCATATGTGTGTGTATAGGGCAGGTGTGTATATGTGCGTGTATGGGCACGCCCATATAAGGGCAGTGTATGTGCATACGTGTGTATGGGCAGTGTATATGTGTATGTCTGTATAGGCAGTGTATATGTGTACGTCTGTATGGGCAGTGTATATGTGTACGTCTGTATGGGCAGTGTATATGTGTACGTCTGTATGGGCTGTGTATATGTGTACGTCTGTATGGGCAGTGTATATGTGTATGTCTGTATGGGCAGTGTATATGTGTATGTCTGTATGGGCAGTGTATATGTGTACGTCTGTATGGGCAGTGTATATGTGTACGTCTGTATGGGCAGTGTATATGTGTACGTCTGTATGGGCAGTGTATATGTGTACGTCTGTATGGGCAGTGTATATGTGTGTATATAAGGAGTGTATTTGTCTTATAGTGTATACGTCTGTGTAAGTATGTGCAAGGGCAGTGTATATTTATGGGGAGGCATGTGTGTGTGAGCAGTTTATGTATGTTTGGGCAGGCGTGTATAAGGGTAGTGCATATGTGTGTGTATTAGCAGGCATGTCGTACTTAAAGGAAAGAGAATGATTCCCTGTAACACATGTTTAACTCAGGGGCACCTAGGGTTAAATCCAGGCCTATTTCTGGTTAAAATGAGTGTGTGTGTCACTGTATGTAGCATTTGGACACAAGAGAATATTGCGGGGTGCTACTTGGTCTAGGGCATCACTAATACAAAGCGCCACGTGTTAAATCTAGGGGTAGGCAGAGTAAGTGAATGATGTGTTTGAATGCGTGTCTGGGTGTGATAGCGTATGTTTGTGGGTATGTTATTGTGCACATCTGTTTTTATGGGTATGTTAGTATGTTTCCAGGTGTGTTATAGTGGGCATGTGTCTAGGTATATTAGGGTGGGATTGTTTTGGGGTGTATTATTGCGTGTGTGTGTGTGTTTGTTAGTGTGTGCATGTGTATGTATGTTATTCAAGTGTTTAAGTGTGTGGATATGTTCCTGTGTGCATGACGTGTTAGGAGTCTTATATGGTTCCTTCAATACATCATAGTAGTCTCTGTGCGGTCCATCTGTGATTGTAAGATTTTTCTGTTTCTGTGGGAATTTTCTCTCATTCATCTAGTAGAATGTTTTATGAGCTGAAGGTGATATACCAAGACATTTTGGACAACACTATGCTTCTAACTTTGTGCCCCAGTGTACAAAACAAGGTCCATAAAGGCATGGTTGCAAAAATTCCCCACAGAAACTCCAAAATCTTGTGGAAATCGTTCCCAGAAGAGTGGAATCCGTTATAGCTGCAAAGGGGGACCAACTACATATTAATGTCTCTGTATTTATAATGCGATGTCATAAAAATCCCTGTTGGTGAAATGGTCAGGTATACCCTACCAGTAAAAATGCTATCCCCCCCAGATTTTTAGGGGTTCCTACGCCCATGGTGCCAACCTCAATAAAACTACATTTGACTAACTTTAAAGCAACCCATGTTATTGTAGATGGAAGAAATATTGATACTGCAAAAAAAAAAAGGCTAACGGTACAAAATTGGTAGGTATGACAATTATGACAGCTGTCAAGGGCATTAAGCTTGTGGGGGTACAACATCAGCTAGACCTCTATTGTTAGTAAGGACATACGTTGAGGATGGCTGCACCAGAGACAAAGTTCACTTAGGGCACCAGAACTAGGGCTAGCACCGGATAAATGCAAATAATATACGCTTATAGTGGAAATATGTCTGCACTATATGTATATCTAACTGTATGTACAGTATATATCCCACCTCATTAAAGTCTAAATGCAGCTAGCCCTAGGCAGGCTAGCCATGCCCCAATTGCAGCCACAAAAGGCTGAGAGGGCTCCAGGCAGTCAATACTGGAAAGTCCCTATGTATGTGAATGAACAACGCATGAAATTAGAAGCAGCTTACATTTGACTAAATACATCTGGAATCTCAGCTACTACAAACTGTGCATTAAGCAATCACATCTGATAGGAAGTGGAATTCATCTTTGTAAAGAGATATCACTTTATGACATCTTAGTTTAAAACGTAAGATAAAGGATATGACATCAACCAGTACTATCAATTTTATATGTAATATGCATAAATGGTAAATATTATATTTAATTATTGATTCATATTAGTGGTTATATTAATTTATAATGATGATGAAACAATAGAATTACCAGTTTTGTGAGAAGAAGGATCGTAGAATTCCAAGTTGTATTGCACCACCTGAGACCCCTCTTTGAAGTAGCCCACCATAGAGTATGGGAGATTTGTTTGCTAGTCAGCAAAGACTCTTTCTACATTGCTCCCTGTGTTTTGTCAGGGATTACTGGTCATGTTATTATTACCCTGTGAGTTTGACAACTGGAGATGGCGATGTCCAGACAACCAGAAACGCCGGCACTGCTCACTGGCACATGAAGCAGCCGCTTCATGAATATTTATGAGGCTGACCGCTGACTGGATTCCGATCACATCCCGGACGTCGGGGAACGCTATTTAAACCTCATTCTCTGTGTCCTCAGTGCTCAGTTATACTGGTGCTTCCCGTATCTCGTGAGCCCCTCCAGTATCTCAAGTTCTTTATCTCGTTTACCCGGTATCCGACCCTGGTCTCGTGTACTTCTGGCATCCTGACTCTGGCTATTCTACGACTCTGTGTATCTCTGGCATCCTGACCCCGGCTATCCCAACGACTCTGTGTACGCCTGGCATCCTGACCCTGGCTATCCTTAACGACTCTGCGTACCTCTGGCTTCCTGACCCCAGCTATCTCAACGGCTCCTGTGTATCTCCGGCATCCCGACCCTGGTCTGCTAAACGGCTCCGTTCTGACCACCCGTGCTTACAGCTACACTCCCAAGCTCCCTGTTACCCTCACCAGGCCCCTTGTGCGTGTTCTGTTCTGAGCAAGTGTGTTCCATTCCTGCATTCCGGATTCCTCCTGGTAAGACGAACCTCACAACCACATCTCCAGGTGCTAGAAGGAAAATTACAAGCTGCAATGGTGGTCCAAGATTTTTCAGCGCACAAGGCCCCAAGGTAGTCACAAATATTATATTGTGGAATTCACTTTCTGTGGGTATTCTTCTCATGTTACATTATTATTATTATTATTATACTTTATTTATAAAGCGCCTACAGATTCCGCAGCGCTGTACAAAGATGAAAATGTTACAGATAACGACAAGTACGATACAGCTATTGACATAGAGATACAAGAGGAATGAAGGGCCCTGTTCCCGCAGGAACTAAGTGGATAAGGGGGTGAGGTTTAATGTGTGATAAAATAAATTATAATTAAAAGCTAGACTCTTAGAAGTGGTGATTACCCCAATCTTAAAAATAACTTACACATTTTATCATGTAGCATCAGAAAGCCTTAAAATTGAGTCTAAAAACATATTTCTGGAATGGGAACATTACAATGTTGTATTTTCCTATATTTGAGTAAAGGAGAGGATATAAATTCCATACAGATATAATTCCAAGAACTCTGTTAACCACATTTCATTTACCAGCATTTCAAACAAGGTCCAACAGATATATTAAATAACTCCCTTGTCCTATACTCATTTATGCACCGACACTTCCTAGGTCTCCTTTCCATTATCTCTATTAAACTCAAAATATAGCTTTACCCAGACAAAAAAAATGTATTTCCATGGTTACCCTAGCCTAGTGCATGGATTAGTTGTCTCCACAGCTGTTTTCCTCATGCCTGGCTGTCTGCAGTTAGATACAAAGAAAGTCGCACACTTCCAAACTCAATCAGCCACTGGAGTGGTAGTACAGGTTAGTGTGTAGCCCTATTGACCATCAGCCCCATCACTAGCTGTACTCGGAATACAAAAAAATAAAACAGTTACATTACAATTGTTTTCTTCTTTTTTTCTGGGGTATCCTATAATCAGCCTGAGACATAATCATTGGGATTCAGAGAACACATCTGACCCAGATGAAGAAGTGTAGGCCTCTGTTAGTGAGCACCGAAGAATCATCAATTTTGTTCCAAAGGCAGAGAGAGCATTTGAAGACACATTGTGGAATCTTTGCGAAGAAGAAGAAGAGCAGATCACGAAAGGGCCGGAAGCCATTCCCCATTGTATTCCCCTGTGGAATCTGTGGATGAGGTGGCTGGTCCTAAAAGACCACCAAGTCTCTATTTCAGTGTTGCTGGCAACAATGAAAGCGTGGTTCACAGACGCATCATGGGAGAAGAGGACACACCTGGAGACTGCCGTTTCCAATATATACATATCCAATAATTAGATTTATCTGTGTATAGACAAATAAAGTAAAAAAATTACCTTTTATAGGTGGTGCAGTTACTTGTATAGTGGTATAATGGTAGAAAAAGACATAGGTAAAGGCAAAGGTGGTTACAAAACTGAAATAAAGAATACAAAACTTTCCAAGATATAAGATGATTACAATACCAATTATTGTAACAGTAATACAACATTATTAGGCCACCCCTTTGCTTTCTAGAGTCCCTGGGGTCCCTTCCTGCATGTAATTTCGTACTAACATAGGAAAAGCAACTCAGTACCCCAATCAGCAACCTAGTTTGTCTATATGGTAGGGATTGCCCTGAAGTATAAGTTAATAATGATTCTCAAATAGTGTGGCTTACTAGTTCCTTGTACCAAGGTGATTATATATGAAGACGATAACTCTGAGGTTTTGGATGCTTATCTGGCATACTTTTTACCAAAGTGCTTATAAATAATAAATTGTGCAGCTTATTAAAGCATTTTCTAAAAACAATTGTATTTTAAATGGAAAATCCTATTCTAAAAATGTATTGAAATTAAACTTTACCAAGTATCAAACATTTTTTACTGAAAGACTTTCCAAGTCCTTAATCTCACTTAAAATAATATGGTAGTTTATTATTTAAAGTATGCCAAACTGCAATTCTGCATTTTAGCCCAGGCATCTTAATGTCCTTTTCAGAGGCTTTTATATTCAAGCTGTTCTTCCACTGTAGTAATTCATGTCATACAAACTGAATTCCACAATATTGATTTTAAAAAAAACACAAAAAAACAAATATATATATCAGGAACAGCTTCCAAACAGAACTTTAAATCATAGAAATAATCAAATAAATATAGATTGTTACAAGAAAAAATAATTAGGTAAGGTTCAGCAAACAATTAATTAAATGTTTGTGTTGTGGTAAAGTTTATTAACAAAGACTGTTTTCAGCCGCAGACATACTTTCTGAATATGCTACCACGTGTTAATAACATTAGGAAACCTTTTGAGAATAAACTCACTGGCTGAAAATATATAACGTCATTTTAGTTCTTTGTGTTTATGCTCGTTTCATGTTCCAATATGATTCTGGGTAAAAAAACTTTGTATATTATGTGAAAAGTAAAATTTTTATATATTTTATGGAACTCATTCCATATTGAAACACCTATTTCAGAGTTTATGATGTTAAGTATATTTGTATGTTTTCTGTAAAGAGGTCAATAGGAATAGAGACCATGTGTTTATGGTAAAGCCTGTCTTCTTCTGTTTTTGTGAATGCATTTGATACAAATTAAACGATGTAAGCCAATAGCGGATTCCTTTGTGCTTGAACATGATTTTATCTAAAAGTCATAGGAGTACAGGGAAGTTGTATTGTCCCATTGGGCAGTATTTGACTACAGGCTTGCACACAGACATGAGGCTATCCCTTGACATTTATGGAAATTTCACCTTCAGCTATAGGATTTTTCTTGCACAGACAGAACAGTTAAGATACGAAATTCATTACTGTAAGAGCTCATATTTACAGTTGCATCAGAGAAAATGCTTCTTGCTTCTGAACTGGGGACCAATCTGCCTAGCTAAAAATAAGGATTTGTGAGTTCCAAACCACAAACTAGAATATGTGGGGTGATCAGTGCTTGACTTCACATTGATTTATGTTTAACTGAGACAGGTTGACAATTTTAGAATGCAGCAATTTGTTCTTCTGTTTTCTTAAACTATATGTTGAGAGCTGTAATTGGGATTGGGAAAGGGATAAATACCACATGGGCATGCACCTAGCATCAAGAGAGACCTATGAGGATCTATTGTGCTAGCAGAAAATGCCAGGGCAAATCAAGCTCTCTTTCAAGAAGGGCCAAGTTGGCTTGGCATAATGTGTAGTAAAATCAGTTTGTTAGGAAAATTTTAGGGAATCACCCTACATTCACCTTCACCATGCATTGGTGGGCCAATATAGCTACATCAATTTTACTTATTAATCTGTGTGCTGATATTAGCCTGGTCTGGAGTGCCCCAAATACAGTATGAGAGCAGATTCCCTATGTATAATCACATCAATTAGTGCAGAATAAGACTGGGTCTGCTCTACCTGTTGCTTAGCCCCTTCAAATGATTTCTAGACAGTAACAGGAGATGTACTTGTAGCAATGATCACTTAAATGTAAATCTCTGGCTTTTCTTTAACAAAATAAATATTCTTATTTTCTCAATTAGGTAAACACTGAATAAATATAAATGCTTTGAGGCAATAGGAACAGTGGCGTCGGCAGGGGGGGCCCAGAGGGGGCCATGGCCCCCCTACATCATGCTGTGCCCCCCGTGTGCCCCCCCAGTTGAAACACCGTCTTTTTTTTTTTGTAATAGATGTGGAGGAGAGAGAGAGAGAGGCGCTAATGTGTGGATGTATTAATGAATATGTGTAAATAATTTGTGTGAAAGAATAAATGATTGTGTGAATGAAAGTGAATTAGTGAGTGACTGTAAACGTGTTTGTGAATCATAGGTGTATTATTGATTTGTCAAAAAAGCAAAGATGGTATAAGCAGGTTGTTTAAGCACTGGGGAAAAAGATGGCACAGGTAGCGTGTTTATGGGACAAAGATGGAGTACGCCCAGCTGTTTGGGGACAATGTTGACTCATGCTGGGCTGTTTGGGGACAAAGATGGCACGTCCTATGTATGTGTAATTTGGGTGCTGGTCAGGTTCTATGTGTGCAATGTGGAGGCCAGGGTTGGCTTTGGGGTGTGTGACCAGTGATCTATGCCTGTAATTTAGGGGGTTTTATCTATAACTTTAATGCAGAGTTTATATGTAATTTCCAATTGATATATGGGTTTTGTGTTATTCCGTGCATCTGTATCTGCTGTTCCCATACATTATTTATGTTTACCTGCAAATATAGGATTTGTATGTCTGATTCAGTTGATCAATACCTGGAGTGCTGTTTCCATGTGTTGTTTTGTTGGTCTATACCTTCAGTGCTGAGTTTACATGTGATTTCCAGTTGATCTATACCTGCAATGCTGGCTTTGTGTGTTCTGTTGGTTTATATCTGTAATGCTATGTTTCTATACATTATTTATTTATTTATTTATACTTGCAAATGCAAGTTTTTTTTCTCTTATTCAGTTGCATGTGCTGTTTCCATGTGTTGTTTATTTGATCTATACCTGAACTACAGGGTGTAAGTGGTATGGTTTAGTGAATGAGGGGACAAAGGGACTCTGGGGATGATTACAGGGAGAGAGGACCTCTCAATGTCACGGTGCAGTCAGAAGGACTGACTCTCACAGTCTTCCCCTGATCTGCAGTCAGTGTGGCAAATATATATTTTTTTGGTGTGGTAGCGGAGGGAGTGATTGCATGCAAGGGAGCGTTGAGCAGGGCCCAAGGAAATGCTTGAGCAGGGTCCAATTTTTTTACTAAAAAATATATTGGCAACAGGGTCTAATATTCATATATATATATTGGCAGCAGGGGCAAATATTTATATATATATTGGCAGCAGGGGCAAATATTTATATATGTTTTGGCAATAGGGTCTTATATTTATTTATATATTGGCAGCAGGGTTTAATATTTATATATTGGCAGCAGGGTCTAATATTAATATATATTGGCAGCAGGGGCTAATATTAATATATATTGGCATCAGGGGCTAATATTAACATATATTGGCAGCAGGGGCTAATATTAATGTTTATTGTCAGCAGGGTCTAGTATTTATATTCATATTGGCAGCAGGGTCTAATATTTATATATATATGCAGCAGGGGCTAACATTAATACATATTGGCTGCAGGGGCTATTTTCAATAAATATTGGCTGCAGGGGCTAATTTTTATATATATCGGCAGTAGGGGCTAATATTAATATATATTGGCAGCAGGGTTAAATATTAATATATATTGCAGCAGAGTATAATTTTTATGTATATCGGCAGCAGGGTATAATATAAGTATATATCCACCGCAGGGGCTAATATTAATATATTTTTGAAGCAAGGTGTAGTATTTCTATATATCGGCAGCAGCGTCTAATATTTATATATATATTGGCAGCAGGGGCTAATATTAAAGAATGAAAAATAACTGCCAGTTCAGCTGTAATTTTGAAATCATATTTCAATCACGGCCTTTACTTGAAAGAGATAAGTGCATACTATGTAGTTAAAAATGCACGCCTAACGCATATATATATATATATATATATATATATAGTGTATATGTACCGTTTTATAATTGGCCCCCCTACTTTGGTCCCTGGCCCCCCCTAAATATGAAAGCTGGAGACGCCACCATGTTGCATCATTACTTTTATATGGCTTCTTCCATGTATGACAGTTAATCACTATCTCTTTGAATCTGCTGTAATATTATACTGATGAATGCATTCAAAATCCTATAAGTAGTTACAAAACAAACACCAAATTATATTATAAAAAGTAAACAGTATATTTTGTGCATGTCTGCTAAATTGCAAAGATTACAGCTTTAACAGCAGTTGTTACCTCATAGCTCTGTGATGCAATAAAAGCAAGCTGGGTGTATGTGTGCAGGACACAGGCTCAGGCCACCACTTTGCTGGATTGATAGAAGAAGGAAGATGAAGCTGGTAGTTTTGTTCTTATTTCTGCTGGTTGCAGGAGTTTGTCCTGCTCCGCTGCCTGCTAATCGGCATGATGATTACGGCAAGTTGAAGACGGTACCAAGCACGCCTCCAAAGAACGGCCAAAATGAACTGGATGTGAAATGGATTGCTGTTTTAGCATCAGTGAACCTTGTGTCATTTTGCCTTTGCTGCTGCCTGCTCGGATTCCTGATCTACAAATATATAAATTGGAATCCAAATAATAATGGCAGCCTGCATCAGACCCCCAGAAGAGACGGTCCAAAAGCATGCGCCTTCTTACAGTCAGTCTTCTTTTCATAATAAGGGGAGTTCACCTGCAGTTTCAAAGGTTGTTTTATTCTGGTGCGTATGCTTTACATAATATAATGATATAATCATTATATAAGGAATATCATGGGAGAGAGAGAGAGAGAATGGATACAATGCATGTCAGCGCTTTGTAGAAGCCCGATTGGCAGGCGAAACGTGTTGGTGATTACATTGATTATGTATCGAGGAAGAGGAGTAACAGCACAGCCTACAGAGGGTTACCAGCGGCTTTTGAGAAATCTGAAGAGACTTCTATACTACTACTTTTTCTGGCTGTGTTTGTGAGGCTCTGAAAAGTCTGCTCGCCGCTCCACTTTGTGAGCATTGCATTTTATGTATTTGTTTGTTTTACAAGAATAAATATGTATCCTTAAGTTCTTCACATGTGAGTTTTTTTTACTATATGTTTAACCCTTGATGCTATATGCGCATGTCATGCTCCCTCCTCTGTGAGTAATATTCCTTGGGGGATTTTTTGTGTTTATTTATACAGGTCGGACAATGTTATTTTGTGTTTTTCTTTTGATGATTGAAAAATATAACCGACTATTTCGAACTATATGGAAGAATTTTGAAGATTTTAAAAAATATAAGTACTCCACTATTTTAGAAAATCAAAAAATTCATAAATCATTTCTAGACTAGTGCAAATTGCGAAAAAACGAATTTTTCAGTTAGTCCTATGCCCATTCGTTTTCAGGCAGTGAATTTCGTTTCCTGCCCTTCCTTCCGTTTGGCTGAAAATTACGGGGCATTTTTAATTCGGGAACTAAATTTCTTGCCCGGTGCGCACGTTCACTTTCAATCACTTTCTCACACTGTCACTCACTCTTTCACTCTCTCGCACTCTCTGCCGAACCATTTCTGCTTCTGCTGGCCACTTGCGCATCTTCTTTTCCCTTCTCTTCCATTTTATCTATTCTATGTTTAATCTTCATTCCTTAATCTTCTTTCTTTGTCCGCAAATTCCGTAGCGCTGTACAACGGGTGGACAGGACATAACAAGTAGTATATAACATAACAATTTGACTGACAGAGACAACAGGTGAGGAGGGCCCTGCACAAACGAGCTTACAGTCTAGAGGATGCTGATCCACTTAGCTGGAGGTGCCCTCTGGGATAAGTAATATCAGTCCTCATCTGAACAATAAAAGAATTAAGCATATCGCAGCAGGAACAAAATAGGCTGAGATGCAACCTAATCTGAATGGGTCTGGTTAGATTTTTTCCTTTTAGGATAGACTGAAGCACTTAAGGGGTCTGTTTACTAATCATTGAGTTTATAGAAAAGTTGAACATTCCAACTAATTGACTTCACGGTACTAAGGCCAAACACTTGTGATCATTCACTCTATTCTATTTAGGTGTTGCTCTAATATAAAGCACACCCTCCCCCCAAAAAACTTTGGATTTTAATAAAAGCAAAAAAAGTGCCCTGAATAAATCAATAATACACCTATGATTCACAAACACGTTTACAGTCACTCACTAATTCACTTTCATTCACACAATCATTTATTCTTTCGCACAAATTATTTACACACAGGGCCGGCCTTTGGGGTGTGCGACCTGTGCGACCGCACAGGGCGCCACACTCCAGGGGGCGCCGCCGCCACCGTAGCGTACCGCTGCCGCCAGCAGCGTACCTGGCGGCGGCGGGGGGGGGGCGAGCGGCACCCGGCACCCCTCCAGAGACGGACAGTAATGTCCGCCGCTGGAGGAGCAGGCTCGCAAGGGAGCGGTATCGGAGGTCTTTAACAGACCTCTGGCTCCCTTGAGTGATGTTAAACCGGGTTCAAGAGAGATCCTTGAACCGGCTTAAAATCACTCAAGGGAGCCGGAGCCAGACAAGTGTGGGGACCTGACACAACTTCCCCTGCTGCCTGATCGCTCCATGAGAGCGACAGGGCAGCGTTAACCCCTTCAATGCCGCGATCACGGCATTTTAGGGGTTAATTCCCGTTTTGTACGGGGCTCTGCTGCTGGTGGTCTGCCTGGAAGCCCAGGCAGGCCAGCAACAGCAAAAACGAGCCCCCCCACAAGCACTTTGATGACTCCTGTAGGCATGGAAGCCTACAGCAGTCATCAGAGAGACTCCCCCCTGCAGAGGCAGCTTCAGGGACAGGGGGAGAGGGTTTTTCGGTCTCCACATGAGTGTGGAGACCAGCCCCAACATCGCCCTGCTGCCTGATCGCTCCATCAGAGCGACAGTGCAGCGTTAACCCCTTCAATTCCACAATTGTGTATAACACATTCGTGGCATTGCAGGGGTTAACATTTAAACATTATTAAATAATAATAATTAAAAAAAAAACAACAAAAAACAGCACTGACCTGAAAGTCCAGGGTGCTTCCAGGTCAAACGCTGTGAGTTTAGTATGTGGGCTGATGATGATCAGATCACTCATAACCAACTGTGAGTTTAAAAAAAAATCCTGGCTCCTAACTTTTTTAGCTGGCGCCTAGATTCACAACAAATTTGTCAAGCCCTGTATTTATATATATATTGGCAGCAGGGGCAAATATTTATATATGTTTTGGCAGAAAGGTCTTATATTTGTTTATATATTGGGAGCAGGGTTTAATATTTATATATATTGGCAGCAGGGTCTAATATTAATGTTTATTGGCAGCCAGGTCTAGTATTTATATTCATATTGGCAGCAGGGTCTAATATATATATATATGCAGCAGGAGCTAATATTAATATATATTGGCAGCAGGGTCAAATATTAATATATATCGGAAGCAAGGTGTAATATTTCTATATATCGGCAGCAGCATCTATTATTTATATATATATTGGCAGCAGGGGCTAATATTAAAGAATGAAAAATAACTGCCAGTTCAGTTGTAATTCTGAAATCATATTTCAATCATGGCCTTTACTTGAAAGAGATAAGTACATATTATGTAGTTAAAAATGCAGGTATATATATAGTGTATATGTACCGTTTTATAATTGGCCCCACTACTTTGGTCCCTGGCCTCCCATGTGCCCCCCCTAAATATGAAAGCTGGAGACGACACTGAATAGGAAATGCTAATATCCAGTTTTCGAATAGCATAGCAATTACAATAAGGGCATTTGACACCAATAGGGCAGAAAACCATAGTTTAAAAAATTTTCTCAGGATTTTGTTAAATGTTTGCAATTAACCTTTATTTAGGTTTTAGTAAATACTGTACATTAGGCTATTTCCAAACTTTATAGAACAGCAGGTCAGTTTAATTAAATAACATTTAATCCAACTATAACAGTAACAGAAAGGCCAAGGAACGCACACTAATTAAAAACTCCCACACCAGCAGCCAATTAGCATAATAGACAGGAGAAGCAGGATAAAACCAGTGTGGGAGGCATAGCACAATGTATCTAACACATTTTCTTCCATCTTCTCTTCTTCAATGTAGTTAAAGTCCGAGCAGAACAAATGTAACCTTTATATATCTTACTCCATGAATGCTGTTAGACTTGGGTAGATGGTGTAGGTATAGGGTACTAACTCATCAGGTATGTCTTATGTTTCTTCAAATCAGGGCTGCACAACTCACCTTTTTAAGCTTTTTTTTTTGCATTTCCCAGCTTGAGCACAGGCATCTCAATTTAACATCCACAAAACTATTTGACACAAACTCTGTTAATCTTATTTGCAATCTAGTATTTCTATTCAAGTACTCACGAATTATGTGTTTTCAGCATTTAATCTAACCTAGTATGTCATTGTGGACCATGCAACAGTTAAATACAAGAAGGGATCCAACAAAGTGCAGGAGAGATGTTTATTTCAAAGCAGGAGAAATGTTAGAACAAGCATTCATAATCGAACACTAAATGGTTGAAGGTTTAGATGTCATCTAAGCAAGTCTAGCTTTACCAAGAGGGTGGTGGATAAGTGGAACCTCTCATCAGAAGTTGTAAAGGCCAATACATGGGATAGGCATATTGCTAGTCTGAAGATTTCTTAAGATCATCTCACTATTTTCACAATTCTAATTGCAACAAAATGAGTCAGTGCTATTACTCTTGAAGATAATGGATAAAATCTTAGTGATCATTTTAATTGATGCATCAGGCCTTGAAATCAAAGGCCATCATTCCTTTTCTTTCCAATAGCTTGATGTGCTGGTGCGACTATTCACAAGCACCAACAAAATTAACAATACCAATAAAATTATTTTGTGGTGTCCATTATTGCTCATGGCGTAGTGCAGCTGTGGTTAGCTATTTATTAATAGAATGTCACAGCTAACACATTACAAGCATGAGGATCATTGATTCCCATGCCTAATAAAATCCATTATTTAACAAGCTCATGGATCAGGCTTACGAATTGTCAAAACAGAGGTGATATGAGTGTACGTTCAAATGGGATGCTGGATTCATGGAAGAATTAGCACAGTGGTACACAACTTTGAGCCTCAAGAGCCACAAAAACTATAATTTTGGGTTATTGGCATTTGAACACATAAATCTGAATTCAAAATGAATTTAACTGCTTGTTTTCAGGCATGGATACACAGAATTCCTGGCCTGTTTGTGACCCATGAAGACTGGAGTTTTGCAGCCGTGATTTAGCCCATCATTTCCAGGTGACATCAAGGATAAACAATCATACAAGACCTAGAGTTGTATCAATCATGTTGAAGTTTTTTTTGTTACTAAAACATAAGTTGCAGTTGTCAGGGCTTTCAACTTTCAGCATTGCAGCACTTTTTGTCATTACATACTGAATTCCTGTTAACAACCACTAAATCATAACCTGACATAAAAATCAGGGATAAATGCTGTAACTATGATTACATTGTTCTAAACCGTGATCGTTCCACCAGAACGCCTATGACAATGTTCAATACTACTTAAAACACCTCGATATAAAATGTATAATTCTGAAACAACAAAGTTTTGAATCTCACACGTCTCACCAAAGAATAAATCTATCATTGAACCTACATTTTTAACGTCTTCCTACCTGGCAATATTTCTCACATACCACACATGACATATTGTGCTTAATGGGTTCCAATGCTAAATACAATATAGTGGCCCATGAACCATATATTCCACCTAGGATAACAGTACACCGTTTTGATTGGCTTTTTAACATTTCTAGTTTGGATCCATATCCATCTCAATAACCATGATCATTTATTTGCTAGGTATTTATGAAAATAAAAATTTGTGTTTGTATTCACTTTTAAGCACTAAATATAAATCACAGTGGAATGACCCAATAGTTCTAGATATTAATCAGGACATCATACAAATCGCTTTATCCAGCCACATAATCAATTTCAATGGACGCACTATGAAGCAGCTTAATTTTATAAAGAACTTAAATTCTTCCTTGCACTTTTGACAAAATCACACTTTGATAACACAAAGATGTGGATTCATTACATTTGATATTTACTGTAGCTGTAACTGTAGTTACTAACTTTAATAAGAGGATATTACTAGTGAGTTGCAGTGAGCTAGAACACCTCACTAAATTAAGTGTGCATTATAAAGGCACAACCATACACACAATTCAACAGCAAGCACTGTAGGTTAGAGAATCTGTAGACAATAAACGCACATTAAGGACTAGCTCCAATGACATTAAAACATCACCAATTGCCTTGGCTAAGTCTAAGTATATATACAGTCATGGTGGAAGTCACAAATTACTAGCCTTTAGCAAATATCAGCCACATTGTTTGCATTGGGCCTTGATCCAACTTGTATGGATAAAGAGTGACCAACAAAATATTGGACCCTACTACAAGTCTGTGATTAGGACCCCCTCCCTATAATGTTTTCTGATTTTTTACAATGTATCTCAGAGTTAGCTAAATATTACTATAAAACACGACATTTATTGCTCCATGCAGTAAGATTTGTTGGTAAGTTGCCAAGTGTAGCAGTGCCCTTGTCAACGGGATGTGGTGACTCTGGCTGCTTTTTACTGATTGCTGCAATACAATTATCATTGTCAGCCCCAGCAAGTTTGGAAATAGAAATTGAATTGTAAGAGAACATTTTCAATTTTGCTATGTTATAGAAAAGTATAGCTATATTTGGTACATAGTCAGAAGAGACAATAAGAAGAGACAATAAGGGCATAAAATCAAGCTACAATGTATAAAGAAGCCTGTAAATACAAATACCGGTATGTAAAAAAAAAACAAAAAAAAAAACCCCAACCTTTTCAGAGTAAACGTGAACAAATGATAATATAACTTGCCTGATGTAGTTTGGAATTTTAATAGGGCCATTGGGAATTAGTTGCTACGCTAAAACATGGGGAGACAGGATGAGCGGAATGCTGACAAATTATATTTTTCTAGGTTTAATCAATAAAAGTAAAGTAAAAGTGGAGCAAAATCTGAATCATTTGCATGTATGCGAACAACTACTTGCATTCCCATCGTATTTTCTTCATTTTTTCCACTATGGTATTTTATTACATGCCCCATTAGATTCAATTATTTTTACTTCAAGTACTTCAATGACCTCATTGTGTGAACAGTGCACTGATAGGGGATGAATGATAAGGAGGGGCAATTAACCCTGCGCGCCTTTAATTTAAAGATTTTGGACCTGAACTTCCAAATAAAACCAAATTGTTTCTAGAGTAGCCAGGGTTTTAGGCAAAATGTACTCATTGATGGAATCCTTACCATGCTCTCTTTTTGTGTTATTATGCATTCTTTTTTTGTTAATGTGTTTTTAGAAAAGACTACACTGGGACACAGGCCACCACTATATAAAATATATATTTTTTACATTCAACTTGTCAAAAACAATCCCGAATTCTAGTTTGTTATGCTTTAAATGCATGATTTGGCAACAGTACCTCTGCGTAATCACACCACAACACACGCCAAGAGAACGGCCAAAGCACTTAACCAGCAATTATATCAAAGGAAAAATGCAAACCGAGGTTGGAATGTGCCGATTGCCACAGCACATTCTGATTTCAGCCAATCGTGATGGGAAACTTGCAATAACATTTGCAAATAACTACTGCTCTTCATCACTTGTGTATGGATGTTTGGACTAAGGAGCGTTGCAAAGTAAATTACACATAATACGTAATGCACATATCACAAACACTGCATTCATAAACATTAAGAAAAAAACATTTTAGACTTTTATTTGAATAGCAGCATTTTGTTAAATAGGGGTGATATGTATGTGCAGACTGGCAGCGGTGCATTTGACAGGGGTTTAGTGAGGTTTGAGCACCCTTAATACCTTAATAATGTGTAAGTAAGGAGTAGCAGTGTGGTTCATATATTATGGTATAGGGTTAAACATCTTTGCTGAGGTTTATTTCTGCTTGACTGCCCGTACTGTGTGTACATTTAGTTAAGTCAGGATAAGTAGAGGTTAAGCAAAAGATTTGATGATCTGAAATGTACTAGTAAAACATATCCACTTTAGGTGGTCAGACACTCTGCCCGCTTCATTGAATTACTTTGAGGGAAGCATTTTTATGGTTTTAAAGTAGCATTTTCTGCGGTTTGAATGTAGTTTGATAGTTCTATAAGGCTTAGTCAGGCTATTGAATTGATAACTGGTTTTTTTCACTGCTGAGGCTGATTAAATTTAGTCAGGTCAATGAATCGAGCCCAATGTGTTAAGGGTGCTCTGTCTCCATTTATGTAGACTGAAACCAAAATTAGAATCTGAACAGGATATATGATTTTTATTATTACTGTTCATAAATTTGGTATGGTACTGTTCAATTAATTACATTTTTTTGATATTAAAGCCAAAAGGCTTAGTTTAATTAAATTAAACAATTGCTAGGAAATTATGTAGCACAATTATTCTCATATATAGTGACAGAAATATGTGACCCATTGCATGGCACCCAGGTGCCTGGTAACTGGTGTAAGGTGCTCAGCAATGTGCATTACATGACTCCGCAGTAGTAGGGCAGCAGCGAGGCAGCTCACACAGAATGCAAGGTGCAAAAGGGGTACTGTAAGAAGCAGAGGGAGGCAGTGGGAGAAATGTGTGAGCTGCCTGGATAACAAGAGAGGGGGAGAGTGAGTGTGTATGGAGTTGGTGATTGTGTGTATGTATATGTGTATGTTTGTGTAAGTGAGTATGAGTGAGTGTGTGTTAATGTATTGCACTGGTGTTAGCATGTATGTATACATGTTACTGTTTTGGTGTGTGTGTATTTAAGCATATGATGGCATCAGCATGTGTGTTTGTTACCATAATGTATCTTGTACCTTCTAGCTTAGGAGTGGCCCCTCTGGACCCTTGAGTCCCCCCCTTCTTTAACATTCACTTACACAAACACTTACACACATATACTCTAACACACACTTACATATATACACTGAGACACACACACTCACAAACACTTACACATCATACCTTCACACTTTAATACCCTTACCTTGTCTGTAGCTTTTATTTACAGTTGCTCGAACATATTGCAAGCAGCCGCTCTATTACTGCCGGGTCACATAACATTACAATAAGTGACCCTAGAACGTTCAACTCAGACCAGCCCTATTTGAAAAAAACTCTAGACTGGCTCAGTGGCAACTGCTATCCTGCCCTTGGGTTAAGCCAACTTTTCACATTTTAATTTCTGCCATGATGGCCATCGATCCATGTGATATTAACCTGCTACAGAAACAGATTGAACATTAAAGTCTTAAAAAGACCATGACACTCAGATGATAGATGACATGTGTGAGGCTGTCTGCTCAATACATCCAGTTGAATTCTATGCTCAGACTTTTGCCTCATGCAGCTATATGTTTCCAGCAGGCCCACCAGGAATTTGTCCAGAGTGCTCAATGGCCAGTCCAGGCCTGCAGTGTATAAGCCAACTAAACAAAGATGTCAGATTGATGTCAAATTTGATGAGGGCCACGTTGGTATGTTGCAAAATTCCAGAGGGTGGGATATCCCTTCTTAACCTATACTACAGATCCATATATTTGCCATTTGCACTTTAGCCTACTTTCTTCAGAAAAAGTTAAAATTTCAGTTGAAATGTATTAGTTATTATTAGGTAAGAAAGGACACCGGGTCAAGATACCTAGTGATCATGACCACAAAAAAACATATATCACATGGTTTACCATATAACTATTTCCATGCATATAAGTGTTCTGCACTATTAACCTCTCATAAAATCGAAGAGAGATATCTGGAATACCAACAGCAAGAATGCATAAATAAGCAAGTCTTAAAGCATAGACACATCAATATCCATTTTATACAATCTAATTAACAGGAACAGACCCAGTGATTTATTTGAAGTCAGCCTTGATATCCTGAAATCATAAATAAGCAGCGCATAATATATGAGTAGAATTGGATTTCCTTATCAATATCCAGCTGAAAGACCAATGCATGAACCTAACCCAATTTTACAAACCCAATGCCATAAATTTGTTGGTGCTCTCTCTCTCAATTATATATATATATATATATATATATATATATATATATATATATATATATATATATACTGCAGAGGAGATTAAACATATTTAACATGAGTTTTGAACATAGTACTTTATAGTAACAGCATACATTATGTGAGGTATAACACAGTATTCAAATAGAAACACCTTCCTTTAAGCACTGGAGCAAAAGAGACATTTTAAAACTTGATCTTCACATCAAGATCAACTGCTAGGATTAAATAAATACTGCAGTTGTGTGGCACAGAATAGCAACACACCAGGTTCATTTACAGATTAATACTACAAAATGCATTAAAAAACAGTTTTATTGTCCATCATTTGTTCGTTTGAGATTGGGCTTTTTATGAAAAATGCAGCAAAAAATAGGAAGGTAAAAGCGCTAAGAACAATAAAAACAGCAATAACATAAATAGTCCTATAAATAGCAGCAGCCCACTCACCAAGGTTTCCTCTTCTTGGCTTGGTAAATAACTTGGAGGTCACAGGAGATAGTGGTTGCGCATAGTGGAGAAGAAAGTCACAGTAATATAATATGTGGCTGGTACCGTGTGGTAAAGAGTTAAGGAATGGGTACTCACATTTTTGGGGGACTTAAGCAATTAGTCCCACAAAACTTGCATGGACGATACAATCCTCGCCTGGGGATATCTTTAGCAGCAGTCCTGTGTAGTTCTTTTTTTTGGTTCTCAGGATAAGGTGCACATAAAAAGTTAAACAGAAATAGGCATAGTGCTTTCTGTATATGTAAAATGAATTAAACAAATAAAAACAGTTCACTATATACTCACAATATGGTGAGCAATAAATGGATTGCTCACACCTTCTGGCGTAGGTGGAATGATCCCCACCAAGGATATAAACTTGCGTGTTTAAAACATTAAGAGGATACCAGGAGCAGAAAAGAATGGTTTTTTAAAAAACGTATTTATTTTCAGCTTTCTGGTTAAAAACCATTAAAAGGTCAATAAAAATAGCACATACGCGTTTCACTTACTAAATAGGCTTCTACTAAATGTGCAGCATTTGTGAAAAATTGATTTGCAGCATCAAAAATATATTATTATGTGGCATGTAAATGAGGTCATTAATTTATATGTCACTACAGATATACAGCATGACACTAAGTGATACATTAGAGACCACAAGAGGAAGGCACTCAGAAATGTGTCAATATAAAGGCAAACATTGATTTAATAATTTTGCTAGTAATGAGTTTGTTATTAAAAGTATGATCCAAACTTGTGGTACCTGAGAATTACATTATTTGCCTACAAATGCATAGAGGGTTTCCTCCGAATACTTTCTATTCAAACTGTATGGGTCCCTCAGCTTTTCGTTGCAGATGAGCTGAGACTCTGCAAATGTGAGATACTTACATTCGGCTATCAAAAGTGTTCATTCAAGTGAAACAGGGGCTTTAATAAACCAGCAATTATGTAGGCATATAGTTAGATGTATGATTAAGCAATTATACCAAACAGTTGCTAATGATCATTAATTTAATATGTTACAATCATAAACAGAAACAGTTGTATAGAAGGACTAAAACTGGGTGAGGTTATTTACCAAGTTATTTACCAAGCCAAGTCAAACTCACTAACAGGGTCAAAAGTCATACACCATGTCAAGACTGAGCACAGCAACAAGACACAAGGTACACAACAATACTGCATATAGGGGGTATAATGCATATCTGGGGGCAGAGTGGCATATAGGGGGGTATAAGGCATTTCTGAATATGAAAAAAAAGTTTACATTAATTAATATTTACTAGTAAAACTTTTTTTCCTATAGGGTAGTCTTATATTCACTATAGGGTAGTCTTATAATATTCAAATTTTGGGGGGTCCTCTTAGAATCGGGGATGTCTTATAATTGAGCAAATACAGTAATGCAACAAACATAAATACCCAGTGTTGTTTTAATAGTTCAGAGAATAAAAATGTTTTGTTTTGTAACGTTTTTCCTCAAGGAGTGGAAAACATGCAAACTGTGTCTCTGCCCAGGAGGGTACTCTGTGCCTGTGAAGGAGCAGCTCTCTCCCCTGTTGCTGCTGCAGTAGGCCTATTTGAATTTCCAGGGGCCCTTCCGGTCACCCATGAAAAGGTAGCAGGTTAAGAAGGTCAGTGCACAGATCTCTTTGTTGTCTCAGACTGGACCATGAGCAATGAATGAACATAATGTCAATCACATTCAATATAACAAACAAACTTCAGTCAAATTACAGTCTCTACAACAATCTGCTTTCTATTTAATTTATTAAAAAAACACTAAATTAATCTCGCCAGTAGATTTTTCAGCTGTTTCTTTTGTATTTTTGTACTGCCATACTAACTTCACAATGGCAGTTAATTTGTGTACTCAAAGAATTAAAAAATAAGTACAATACTATCAGGATATAACAATAAAGAAAAATAAATAAATGGTTTTGTATGGTTTGTTTGTAAGGGTTGTCAGGAGAATTCCACTTCTGTCAAGATGCAATGTTGAAAAGAAGAGTCGGCCAACATTCCTCCCCAATGATGTGAGAGACTGACAAAGTCATACAGAAAACAATTGCTTCAAGTTATTGCTGCTAAATGTGGTTCTATAAGCTTTTGAACCATAAGGTTTACTTAGTTTTCACACATGGCTTCTTCATTATTTTTGTTTAATAAATCATGACACGGTATAATACAGTATGTCATTTGTTTGTTTTTTTCAATACAGGAAAAATTTACTCTAATATGTGTTAAAATGGGGAATAGAATGTCCCTTTTATTGTTAAGCATGGCATAGAGAAACCCCAAAGGTTTGGCAATATTGTCAACAAGGATAAATCCAAACTACCTCATTCATCAATGAAAAAATTCATGGGGGTAAGATTCAGTATTCTGTTACTATGTGCAAGCAACCTTATGTGACATAAATTAGGCTGGATGTTTCACATTGAACATGTTTTGTGTATCATAATATGGATGGTAGGATGATGTATATTACTAAGTATCATATGTTTTTCTAGAAAAACCCTGTTTCTCTAAATTAGACTGAGGGATGCTGCATAAATTGATATAGCAGGGTGTTTTGGGAGTTCACAGAAGGTCTACATTGTTCTAAGCTGTTTGTGTAGTGAGTTTCATATCACATAATGCATTTAGGTACCAAGAATAACATTGCGGTAGGTGGTGTCTGGCATTTAGAGGGCACATTACAAGCAGCTATTTAAACATCGTGGGAATGTGCATAGAGCAATAGTAATACAATCAAAAGTTCTGCAGATCCATAGTTGGATCAGTAATGTTTCTTGTGGCATATTTTGTTTTCCGACGTTTCGAAAAGTTTGGGGCTCATAGGACACGCGGGAATCCTTGAACTTGCATATATTATGTTTGTGTGTTGTCCATGTAGTTGAAGCAAAATAGAAATAGAAAGTTCCATACAGCTAAATTTAAAACAAATTTAAGTTAATACTAGGGATTTGTTAAGCTATGCTATAGAATTTATCAAAACATTGAAAAATGTAACACAAAAATAAATACAATTTGTTGTCACTTACCCTCATGCTCTTTCACACTCCCACTCCCACTCACGTTCTCTTACACTCTTATTCACTCTCTCTCTCTGATGCTCTCTTACCTTCTCTGCCAAACATTTCCATGTCCCTATCTCCTTGGAGCACAGCTCCACTTCTCCATGGATAACTGTTCAAGGCCTCCTGGTGAACTTCTGCAAAAGGGCGGAGCCTCTGGGCACACCCTCTTCCAATAGGCAGAGAGGCCGTCCTTGTGGCTCTGCCCTTTTGCAGAAGTCCACAGAGAGAGACCAGAATAATGTAGATTGATTTGCTGAGGATGAGAGATTCAGAAAAAGCTTCTTTATCAACTAATCCATCTTCATTATTCTGGCCTCCCAGTGAACTGCAGCAAAATGGCAGAGCTTCTGGGCACACCCTCTCTCCTAGAGGAATGGGGAGAGGGAGTGCATGGAGGCTCTTCCCATTTGACGTTCTATATAACTGAGTGACGTAACAATGTGTCCCATGACTTATTATGTTTTGACTGCATAAGAGACTGGGACAAGAACAAAAACCTGTCCATCTTTGGTTACCCTTTCCAAATTCTCTCCTCTTTCACCCAAAAATTCAGTGTTCATTTGGCAGGGACATGTTCTATTAACTCTTCAGTGGTGATACAGGAACATCCCTTCTTAGTTACTGAAGAATGCTCATTAGCCCTAGACTTAAGTTTAGACTGTTTGTAATCATTTAGAACCAGAAAGCAGTGTCATATTACAAATTTAAAACATATGCAGGCCTGATTTTTTTTTTTTTTTTTCAGAAAGAAAAGTATTTAATAGAACAATTTACAGGTTTGTTGTTTGGTTTTTTTTGCAATCAGCCGGCTTTCCATCATAACCATTAATAGACGAATGGCTGTCCTTGTTTGTTCTAAATTAAACATCATGAAACTCAATGTGGCTACAGTAAAACGCGAGCATTGTATGGATGCAACAGCCGGGTAACGCTGCACTGCTTTCAAAGTCATTTACAAACATACTGTATATGTTCCACACACACACAAAAAATCACTAATTCAAGTATTTAAAACATTAATCAAGGCTTGTGTTTCATATTTTAAACAAAAGACTGCATTATTAAAGACAATGGTCTATTAAGTAAATAATAAGCAAACGATGCAGAACTTGGACCTCCCTAAGCATCATTTCTAATATCAACTATAAAGAAAGCAAAGTTTAAATGTACAATCTTGTAAATAGAATGGCGAAGGACTTCAGTCTAAAAGCAGGAGGTTTTGCCAAGTATATCCCCAGAATGTATATCCCAGGATCCCCAGAATGTAACCGACGGTACATCACCAGTAAGTGCTATCCCCACTGTAGCGGCTTCTAGTGCCACCGATATGGATTTTCTTCCAGATCAAGTATTTTTTTTTTGGTTTTTTTTTTGGTTTTTTTTTTTTGTGTGTTAAAGGGTGTTTATTGAAGTCAGCACATAAATGTACAATTAAGTAGACCACCATTTTCACAAAGTGTAACATAAGCAGAAAACAAAAAGAAAAGAAAAAAAGCTCACCCAAGAGCTTAAAACAGATCAATATGTGGGGATTCAGGCGACAATGTCATACACTAGGCTGACCGTGAAATGTCCCTGTGCATGTTAATAGGAATCAAAAACAGAAACAAAGGAGAAGAACGCAGTTAGAAAATGCGCAACCTATTCTGCATACATTCAAAATATACATATCAATATATGTAATGTCCTGGGTGAGGTGCAGCAGGTTGCCCTGCAACAAAATATACAGATACCAGGAGCAGAGAGAAACGCGGTTAGAGACATAGCAAGTATGTAAAGTTGTGGAATGGTAGTGTAGAAAGTCTCCATACAAAATATCAGTTCGTGTAGGTGCATAAAACATCAAAACAATAATAAAACAAAACAAGAAAAAAAAAAAAAAAAAAAAATATGAAGCGCTACCTATGTGTCAGGGAGAAAGTGTCATCTCCACCCCCGGCGCCTCCCGTCATCGACCCAAGTGGTGACTCCAGGGCATAGATGAAATAGCAAACACAGAAATATCGTGGAGTACCATGGAATAACGAACCTAGTCAAGCCCCAGTAACGACTCATTCAAGAATGGCAAAGCAGTGAGGCGCCAGAGTGACCACATTTTCATGTGAGTTGTTAAGCGGTTACAGCGTTCGTAAGACATGGCTTCCATAGTTTCCACGAAGAGCAAATCTTCTTTAAGTTGTGATATAGATGGGGAGCTAGCGGATTTCCAATGACGTGCTATAAGCCGTTTTGCTGAGGCAAGAATGTGTAAGACCAGAGGTTTAGAGCAGGGGGTAGCGCTCTTAGGTAGCATGTCTAGTAAACCTATCTGGATGGATGGGAGTAATCCGGGGACTATAAATGAGTTGAGAAGAGCAAAAACCATCCTCCAAAACCGCTGAAGAACAGGACAATGCCACCATATGTGACTCATCGTCCCAGGGGCTTTCAAACATCTCCAGCATACATTGGGGCAGGTTGGGAAAATAGCGGCCAGCTTCGCCGGGACCATGTACCACCTAAATAATACCTTCCTATTTGCCTCAAAATGATTGGAGCAACGAGAAATACCAATAAAGTTAGATATCGCGACTGACCACAAATGGCTTGAAAATTCTGTACCTAGCTCCCTCTCCCATGCCCTCATATACGGTAACTTATCTGGACAAGAAAGGGTAATCAAGGATTCATAACAAATTGAAATAGCGTGCCTGGGAGATCTCGCAGATCGCAGAAAGGTAAGGAGCCTACGATCTCCCCCCAGATCTGGATTGGAAAAAACTTTATGTAAAATGCTAGAGATTCTGAAATAAGTATATTCGTCTGAAAGAGGAAGACCATAGCGAGTTTGGAGTTCTGGAAATGTGTATAATCTAGTTTTTCACTCTATACTGTACAAACATCATGTTTATTACTTGATTTTTAGTGTATTAGAGCACTAACCTGATATTTTCTTGGTTTTTCTGCTTCTATATTATGCATTTATTAGGCCTTGTTTCAGGTCCATTCTGGAAACAAAATGATCATATTTTAGAATAATGATAAGAAAACTAAAATTGCTAACAAATCTATTTAGACAGTTGGGAAGACTAATGAAAAAATGTTCCTGATTGTGATGGAAAATGCCACAACTGGGCTTCATTTAGCGATTTTGTTAAGGGGATCAATCTCTGATATAGAGTTTTAGAATTCTGAATATTTCAAATTTGTACCCTTGGGAAGGTTCTTATTATTCCTGTTCCCTTTAAGTAACATAGCACATTATTTATGTGGACATGCAGCTGCAAATGCAGCAAAACATATTTAAAGAGGCAACAATACATATTGTAATCACTGAAAATAATATTTTTGACATTGTACTATTTCTTTTCAATACCTGCTAAATTGAATGATATGCAGATATATATATATATATATATATATATATATATTAGTAAATAGCCTACAGCTTTAAAAGCTTAAGACATTAAAAGTACTACATATTCCAAATATTGCTCCCAGATATAGAATATACATAAACATGAGGCCTGCTAAACCATAGCATAGCAACCCAGTTTCAGACATTTGGGCCCTTATTTTTGGAATTGAAAAACACCTGAGGTAGAGCCTCAGGGTATTTCTGCCTAATAATGAAACTAAGCCTGGGAAATTCACCGCGTAGAAAATATTAAGCAAACAATAGATTGTGCTTGAGCTGTAGCAATTGGATCAGAAATTGTGATTCAAAACATCCTGGGACTCACCGTTATAGTTCAGTGAGTTCCTCAAACAATGCAGAAACTGTGCTGTCTGCTTCAAATGTATGATTTATTCTGGTTTCTGATTAGCTTGTTTACTTAGTGATCCTTAATGAAAAATAGGATTTCTTAGTGAGACATAGGTTCAGTCATTTAATGCTTTCATCATATCATTTACAGTAACTGCCAGCATATCATTTTATGGTTTTGTGGAGCATACCAAATACAATATCTAACTTGTGGAACCATTTATAAAACAATTTTTATAATATAAATATTGTCATTCATTTCTGCAGACACAATAATTTACTGTATATAGCATGTGGTGCTACAACTTCAAATCAGTAGGCAAAAAAAGCCCAGTCATGGGGTAAAAATAGACCTTGCTCACTACCTATAGTTTACTTATATTTATTTTTGTTTCTATTTTCTTATTTATTTATTTTATACTGCTGTTGTTTTTGTGCATGTTCATGCAGGCTGCATCTAGGCCGGTGCATGGGGTGCACCACACCCAGGCACTCTTATTAGTAGGGGCGCATCAGAAGGGGCGTGCAGCACATGGGGTGGCGGATGAGCCTCCCTACCACTTCTGCCGACCACTTCTGCATGAATGTCTCCTTTACCGCAGCTCTTGTTCTTCTCTTGCGTCTTCTTGTTCTTCAGTCTTTTTCCTCTTCAGTCTTTTTTCTCTGTCTGCTTCTCCCAGCGTGAGTAAGAAAGAAGACCGAAGAACAAGAAGAGGCAAGAGAAGAAGCTGAGCTGAAGCTGAAAGGAAACAGGTATGCGGACGTGGGGAGAAGGTAGGGAGATGTTGAGAGTGTGAGCGAGTAAAAAAACGACAAAATGCAAACAAAAATGATGATGATGGGAGATATAAAATGATGGCCGTTATGCTGTACCACCGTTAATGTCTGGCTCATTATACAGAGATAAGAGTCATGCTGTATGGTCATCAATACCTCGCTCAGTATATAGTCATGGGAGTTATGCTGCACCACCACCTGTGTCTGAATCACTATATAATGATATAAGGTAAAGATGATATCTTTATTGGCCAACTGGCGTATAACGAATTGCCAGCTCTCAAGATGACCTAGATAGTCTTGAAAGCTTGCAATCCATTATACGTCAGTTGGCCAATAAAGGTATCATCTTTACCATATTTGCTTTCTCTCTTTCTATGGCTAACACTGTACAACTCTATACTTATATAATGATTCATTTTGGTAGATCATTTATCAGCTTTACTTTATGTTATGTCTTTACTATGCAAGATACTAATGTTTTCTAATATACAATGAATCTTCTCACCTTTATATCACAAACATGTTTTAATGCACCATTTTCTATTGTAGCTATTGCAATTTTAGTAAGGATTTGAATCATTAATCACATGTCAGAGTCTATGTATATCGGTGTGCATGCTGTATATTACTGTGTTCATATATTAATTGCATTGGCCGTGTACTGAGCAAATGTATCAACATCTTTTCTCATTGTTTCGTCAATAGAATTTAACTAAGAATGCATACTTGTGATGAAAAACATATTATTTAGATCGACTTATTTAATATAAAAAGTAAAATGTACAAGAAATTAGAAGATAAAAAAAGGGTTATACATACACTGCTTCTTATGGTACGCGTTTAGTACAGAAATACTTTTCTTGTCCTTGGAAATGTTGCTATACATGTAGACTGATGTGTTTTCTCTCGTTATATTCTGTCGGAAGCACATATTTAAATCTCTGGAGAAAGAAAGGCACCTCTGTGTGTCAGAATTCCAACCCATTACGACTGGAAAATATATATATATATATATATATATATATATATATATAAGAGATAGCATAAACATGCACCTAAATCGCAAGGATTCCTTGCTTGTATAAAATCAGCTGTATTTATTTTACCCAAAAAAATAATAGATGCAGATCTCATTTAAAGGTGAAGGTTTTTTTTTTTTAATTTTCTCCCTGTTGCAAATGCTTGGAAGGATTATCCAGATGCATTTGCTTCATTTCCTACCCAGGTTACTTGCAAGACATTAGTTCAGCTGAACACACCTCCTGCTTCTTCAGTGTACAAATGGCTTGAGCTCTCTGACCCAGGGGTCCATGGGGCCCACTCCCAGCCAGTTTAATGTTTTCTGCCCCCTACATAGCTAATCAGGCTCCTAGAGTGGCTAGCTCCCTACTTCCTTAGAAGTGCAAGAGTTCTGGTTACAGTGGTTAGCCTGACCTGAAATCCAGCTTTTGCCACAATGCAATACAAACTATTTTTTCCTTTGCGTTACATAATCTTGTACAAATACATTATTTGGTGCAGTGTTTATGGATCATTTTTTTTCCACTGTTCCCATACCTTTCAGTTTTATATCTTTCCTGAAGCAGAATATCCAGATGGTTTTTACAATCAACACCATGTTAATATGTGTGCGGAGTAAAAAAAAAGAAGTAAAAAAGTATGGAAGTAAAAAAAAAATGTTTTTTAAAAAATTGCTCCCATCAACTAAGTATTTAAATGTTTTTTTTTCTCATGTTTACAGTGTCCACAACAGCCTATAAACAGATGAGGTTATAATATTTATACACATAATGATATTGATGTTACTGTGGGGTTAAAGATGGAGTAATGTCATTAATCTATTTGTGATCTGTTTTATCGATATAATGACTGTTTTATTTCATGTTTCCTTAACCTTCTTACTGTTACTGTTGCATTGTTGCAAAAACATAATAACCTCTTCTTTGATGATCATTTTGTGTCAGAAATCAGCACAGCCAGCAGGACATCAAGACCCCCAGCTCTCCAATTGGCAAGATGTAGCAAGACAGAAAATGATTTATCTGCTGATGCAAGGAATATATTTTGAACATTTCAGCCTGTGAGACCTGTTAAATCAGTTCGGGCCATTGTGGAACATTTTGTAGGGTTGGACCAGTGTGTTCCCTTTAATGGTTATGGGCCCTCTTGGCCTCTTTTAGAGTTTGGGCCTCCTCACACCACAGTGGACCACACACAAAGTACACTTAAGCATACTGTGCCACTCACACACAGCACACTTAGCCAAACTGACACTGAGCCACACTCGCCAGAACACAATAAGCCAGAAGCAACATGAGCCATGCATTGCACCACACTCACACAGCACGCCCAGTAGCAGCCCACTGTGTATTCTGTGGCCTGCTCATTGTGAGCTGCACACCACGACTGCCCCACTAGCCATCTGTTACGGAAGCCTGGACCGTCAGAACAGTAAGAGGGGCAACGTATACCTCTGAAGTATCCTGGGTAGCTGCCTCCATGTTCCAGGTTGCAGGCAGTAGGGATCATGGGCCAGTTCACTAACCCAGCAAGCTATAACACCAATGGCCAGTGCTGTTGAAATTATTTATTTTGACTTGAGTAATGTTAACAAATGGGCAATTTGCTCAGTGACAGGGTTAGTGCTACAATGTAAACATCTCACAATCTTCATCGTTTCATATATATTTAAAAAAAGCTTATTGTGTATTGCATTATGCATGGTTCATAGCGGTGTAGCCAGCCTAGGATTTGAAAGCAAGTATTGTTATGGCATTACTTCTTTTATAAAAATTTATAAATAAATAAACAGAACAATGTTGCAGATCCTAGACAGCTTGAATTTACTATATGGAGAGCAAGTCGCCCAAATAACACAAATATTGTGATTGGGTTACCAGGACAGAACAGCTGCTAAAGCTTATCTTGATTGTGTTAAGACTTATGCCGCAGTAACATAAATGTTGGACTGTCTGAGACTGCTGGATCTGTTAAGAGTAAAGGGTTCAAAACTGATCAAGGGACGGATTAGAATCCCAAATAGAGATTAGGTATTATATTCAGCGTGCTACATCTCACAAAACCCTTGGAAACCAGGCCCCTCCTGAGATTTCTAGCTATTTCTACAATTCAAGTTAAATTGTGTTTCTCGTGGCTGACCACTCAACCCCACAGGCACTTCCATGACCCTCCTGGGGCATCTTCTAATTGATCATCTCCATATGCAGCCAACAAGATTTCCTAAATGGTAGGGCTGACCCTCCTTGGAAAGATATAATCATTATTGATATTTATTTGTGGTGCAACCACTGATCTAGAAGGAATCTCCAAAAATGTATATAGTTATCAGGTCTACAACATTCTAGTACCCTCGGAAACGTCTTCTACAAAATTTATTAATTAATTTGATTAATCCTCAAACAGTATATTGCCAAATATGAAATATATTTTAGGGATTCCATGTTGAACTAAATCTTGTGTAACTTAACATGTTTTTCTATGTTGGCTCTATAAAAAGGTATCAACTTCAACAAAAGACTCATGTTTCTCTTGTGCTAATACAGCAACATCCATCTTTATCATTATTACATCCTAAAATTCAAGTTCAAGTGATTATCCACATAAACCAGTTTGCAAATAAATAGCTCCCACTGGCTGATTATAATCCACATCAACGTAAAAATGTGTGGTTTCAAATGTGAGTAGCTTTGGGTTTTCTAGAGAATTTATCAAGAATCACTCATTCTGCAGACACAAAAGACCAACGGATTAATTACAGCATTTACTGGGAACTAATGTTAAAATCTACATTAATTTGCTAAATCAGTTTTTAATTACCATGCTTTTGATTACAGCATGTGGTATGATTAATTCGGTGACCTGGACGTTTTGGTATTTGCCAGATAGAACGTTAAACAGCACTGCCATCTTGTGGTAATTTGTTTTCAGGTGTTGCCTATCTGCATGTTGTTAATTCTAGTAGGCACTAGCTAACCAAGATTCCACATGTAAACCAAGATTCAATATACCTGAAAGACTGTTAAGGAGATGTTTAAGGTGACCCAGACTTTCTTCAGACAGCAGTGTATTATATCCGACACTGAATCTGGCCTTTGGGTATTACTGGCATCTTTTGGCCATGTGGACAGGTACAGCTGAGTGGCCCCAAGCCTTCACCTGTCACATACACATTTTCACCCACACTCACTCACATACAATAATACACACTTACAAATATACACTCACTGTGAATCACACCTCACTCCTCTGTCACACCTTTCTCCTCCATCACACATGACTCATCATACCCTTACCTTGCCTGGAGATCATTTTTATGGCTACTGACATAGAGTGCAAGCAGCTGCAGCTTTACTGCAGGTACATCTGACATCATGTTACATGAGTCCATTGCGCCAGTGCCTCTGCCATGGGGGCCATCCAAATTGGACCTGCCTTGTTTGAAGAATTTTTGATCAGCCCATGGTATGGCGTTGGAGAGTGTATGTATGTATGTGTGTGTGTGTATAGTGTTAGTTTGTGTGACTGTAGACTGTTAGCATGTGTCAGCATATGGTGTAAATCTGTGTAATAGTGTAGGGTTTTAGCATGAAAGTATGTGTCAGTGTATGGAGTTTGAGTATCAGAAATCAGTCTGTGGTTAGTAATGCAAGGGAGATAGTGTGTACACACATACACATTTACACGTACACTTTAACATACTTACTCTATCACACATAATTCTGTCACACCTTACATCCTTACCTTGCTTCAAGGGCTTTTTTATAGCTGCTTGTACAATGTGCAAGTGGCTGTGCTACTCTAACGGGGCGCTTATTTTTTGTGTTACATGGCCTCCATATTTTTGTGTTACGTGGCATCTGTATTTTGAGCCGTGGGCTGCTAAAGAGTCCCAAACAGACATACAACAGGCTTCAGAAAACAAAATTTGAAAATTTCAAGTCTTGAAAAGGGTATGAGATGTTTCATTTTGTGCACTGTAACCCAAAAACATAAAAAGTATGCAAGATAAAATTTCCAAATGGGAATGGTTTTGAAGAATTTGGACCTGTTTTCTACGGCAATTGCCTTTATGACCCCTGGGCCAGCCCTCCGCTGACCGCTAGGATATGATGTCATATGCCAACATTCAAAAGTAAGGATGGCTGCCATGGAGAGATAGTCATGCAAGGTCTTATTATTTGTTGTTTTTATTTACCCAGCAAAATAATTTTTAAGTTCTGTTGATAAGACTTGAGCAACCTCCTTTGTCCAGAACCTCGCGCCGCGGTTTGCTTTAATAAATATCCCCTTAACAATATAAATAATAGAATTGAAAATGTGCATTCCCATAGCAGTGGCTGGTAACTAGAGATAACAGCATTAGTGTACATTTTCTTTTAATAATGATCTACCTGTCCTATTTTGTGGGAATCACAAGCTACACTTAGCATTTGAACTGTTTTATAAAATAAAAATTGGAGTTACAGTACATACAATAAATCCTCAATGATACACTTTACCTCATTATATGTATATATATATATATATCATTATATATAGGCTCTTTTTGAAGTGTGTTCACTGAACTTCAGTCATTTAAACAATGTCTTGCATATGAATCTGGCTGTGAGATTTGTTTCAGATAAAATGTGTGCATTCGAAAAATATTGATATGGTTTTTTTAACACCCTCATGTCTGCTTAGCACATTTCCTGAAATACGGTTTAAAAAAAAGATTTTCTCAGTCCAAGTGAATCTAATTGAGAGTGTATTGAATTAAGGAGTAGAAAAGGTCACTATAAGCACAGTAGCAACAAAACTTATGCAGGACACATTATCTGCAACATCATTTGGAGACATCCCTCACAACACCTAACATACCCAGGGCTGGATGTAACTTTCGGGTGTCCCTACGATTGTAAGCCTCCATTGCGTTGGCAGGAAATAACTGACTAATGGTCACAAGGAAAAGGGAACAAGAAAGGTGCAGGGCATATATTGGGATCATATCTCACATTTCTGAATCTTAAACCAGGAGACCCCACCACCAAATCTATTGTAGGAGCACTTTCTCCCTCACCTTCATTTTCTCTCCTAAAAGAGGTACCTCTGAGCCCATCTTTTCCAAGGTACTGTGCACCTGCATATGAGACAGGACAGTGGAAATAGCTTAAAACCGCTGCATTAGAAAAATACTACAGAATAAGACCAATTTAATCAAGCTACATTGGACAAACATGGGCCTACTCCAGATAAGTGGGACTGTTAAGCAGGACCACAAGTAAGACAAGATGAAGTCAGCTGCTCTAGAGGATGCCAGCCCTTGTTATCCTTTACAAGAGGCATCACCAGCTCATTTACACCATGGAAATCCACCTTTAGCCTGCACAGACAACCAAAAGATTACTATGAGGAAGAGAGTTGGGTGGCTGAAGGTGCTGTTCTGGGTCAAACTTAGGAAGGCACACATAACTCACTGGTTGTAATGCCCCTTGTTATAATTGCTACCCCTATAAAACTAGTGCTGCAAGAAAGAAAATATGAACACACCTAGTTACACATTTAAAATAAATTTTGCCCCTTACAAGAAATTAAAAAATCTCTTGTCTAATTTAACACAGTTTGGGAGTAAATATGTGCCATCCCGACAAATGTTGTTTAACTACTCTCAGCCCAAAGCATGCACTCTTTGTCTATTATTACTGTTTAAATAATCTTATTAAATCTACACTCACTGGCCACTTTATTAGGTACATCTTGCTAGTACCGGGTTGGACCCCCTTCAGAACTGCCTTCATTCTTCGTGGCATACTTTCTACAAGGTGCTGGAAACATTCCTCTGAGATTTTGGGCCATATGGACATGAAGGCATCACGCAGTTGTTGCACATTTGTCGGCTGCACATCCATGATGCGAATCTCCCCTTTCACCACATCCCAAAGATGCTCTATTGGATTGAGATCTGGTGACTGTGGAGGCCATTGGAGTACAGTGAACTCATTGTCATGTTCAAGAAACCAGTTTGAGATGATGTGAGCTTTGTGATATGGCAAATTATCCTGCTGGAAGTAGCCATCAGAAGATGGGTACACTGTGGTCATAAAGGGATGGACATGGTCAGTAACAATACTCAGGTAGGCTGTCGTGTTTAAACAATGCTCAATTGGTACTAAGGGGCCCAAAGGGTGCCAGGAAAATGTCCCCCACACCATTACACCACCACCACCATCCTGAACCATTGATGCAAGGCAGGATGGATACATGCTTTCATGTTGTTTATGCCAAAGTCTGACCCTGCCATCTGAATGTCGCAGCTGGAATCGAGACTCATCAGACCAGGCAACGTTCTTCCAGTCTTCCATTGTCCCATTTTGGGAAATTATATCCTCAGTTTCCTGTTCTTTGCTGAAAGGAGTGGCACCCAGTGTGGTCTTCTGCTGCTGTAGCCCATCTGCTTCAAGTTTCGACATGTTGTGCATTCAGAGATGGTATTCTGCATACCTTGATTGTAACGAGTGGTTATTTGAGTTGCTGTTGCCTTTCTCTCATCTCAAACCAGTCTGCCCATTCTACTCTGACCTCAACAAGGCATTTTCGTCCACACAACTGCTGCTCACTGGATATTTTCTCTTTTTTGGACCATTCTCTGTAAACCCTACAGATGGTTGTACGTGAAAATCCCAATAGATCAGCTGTTTCTGAAATACTCAGACCAGCCCATCTTTCACCACGTTCACTTAAATCCCCTTTCTTCCCCATTCTGATGCTCGGTTTGAACTTTAGCAAGTTGTCTTAACCACGTCTACATGCCTAAATGCATTGCGTTGCTGCCATGTGACTGGTTGATTAGCTATTTGTGTTAACAAGCAAATGAACAGGTGTACCTAATAAAGTGGCCAGTAAGTGTGTAACAACTTTTATATCAACATTTCATTCCCATATGGCCAAGAATAGGCAATGCAACTAGGATGGCATTCACATACCATTGTTACATTTCAGGTGTTAGTGTATCAATAATGAGGATGTATCAAGCCACATATAGTTGTATTTAGAATCTTTCATATGTTTCTTTGTGTTCCAGTACTTAATCATGTGCAAAAAAACCCTCAAAAATCAAAAGTTCTGCTGTCACTGAACACATGTATACCTAATTGTGGCTCATTATTATTATTATTATTATCTTTTATTTATATAGCGCCAACAGTTTACGCAGCGCTTAATACAATACATAAATTCAAGGGATATGACAAGACAAGAATTGACAGACTAAGACAAACCGATACATTTGGTGGAGAGAGCCCTGCTCGCAAGCTTACAATCTAGAGGGAAAATGGGGTGATAAACATAAGGCATAGAGAAAGGGTGAGAGGTATTGTGGGGGTATCAATGACAAGGATGTTCTAGCAGCTAAGATGGTATGCTTCTCTGAAGAAGTGGGTTTTTAGATGTTTCTTGAATGTCGGGAGGGAGGGTGAATTCTGGAGGTTCCTTGGGAGCAGATTCCAGAGATATGGGGCAGCTCGAGTGAAATCTTGTAGACGGGAAAAGGAAGAGGTGATGAGTGAGGAGGAGAGCCTTAGCCCATGGGAGGAACGTAGGGATCGAGTAGGAGAGTATTTGCTAATGAGGTCAGAAATGTACGGAGGAGCGGTATTGTGGATGGCCTTATATGTCAGTACCAGGATCTTAAATTTAATTCTAAAGGTAATCGGAAGCCAGTGGAGGGTTTCACAGAGGGGGGAAGCAGAAGAGGAGCGACGTGCAAGGAAGATGAGCCTAGCAGCGGCATTAAGGATAGACTGTAGTGGAGAGAGTCGAGACAGTGGAATGCCAATCAGAAGAGTGTTGCAGTAATGTATGAGATTACTGAAGGTACACAATGGCTGTTTGTGACACTTGGATAGCTAGCTTCGCTTTTTTTGTGAACATTGAGTGACCTTTAAAAATAATTTTTAAAATGTGGTTGGCACTGTGTGGCAAAAATAACGACTTAAGAGAGTTAAGAAATGTTTAATGATTTAAAATGAACAGTCATTATTACAAGAACATTGTGCATAGTTAAGTGTTACATTTTAGTGTTCTGCTTAGAAAGAAGAGAATAATCAGAAATGGTTGATATACCTAAGCAGTGCTTATAAACCAAGTAACTAGAATACTATTACTACTATATGGAATAGTAGAATGTAGATGTCTTATAAAGCACAAACATGAAATTATTGGGTTAACTCTTTGCTTATTCATTTAGTTTATTTTGTTAACTTTTTTCAACTAACAAGTTGTCAGGTGCACATCTGCATCAATATTAAAAACTGGTGTGTGTAAAAAAAACTATTCTCAACAGCAATATCCTAAAATGTGTAGATTTGTAGATTAAAATAGTCTAAAAATTCACTGGTCTAATAGTGTCTCATTAAAAAAAAAAACCAAGAGTGTGCTTTAATGTCCTTGTCAGTATACCCACTTTGTACAGTACTAAATAGCATACTGTTTCTACAACGTAGCTTCCGTTCTGCACTGCAGATCCAGTTTGAATTCACTATAACGTGAATTGAAGTTTTCAGATAATTGTCCTGTGCAGTTAAATATCAGTCTCTTGCTAGAGCCGGTGCTTTTTCTGATAATTGTGTCTTGAGCTTATTGAACTGCTGTAAGCTACATAAATCCTTTTCACTTGGGCAAATAGGTGTGCTCGATACAGTTCTTGAGTGTTTCTGGTCATTTGGGTCATCATTAAGGCACCGCTTAGAAAGAACTTCCTTTTCTTTTGAGTTTCGCCACTTCATTCTTCTGTTTTGGAACCATATTTTCACCTGTTGAAGAATATATTCATATTTAATTTGGGAGCTTTAATAAGAAAATGTACTTTTACTACATGCATCCAAAGTTCTTTAAATTGAAAAAGTTTTTTAATTGTTTAAATAATAATAGATTTAGGATTTTTTCTGTTGGGTGGAGGACATGGAAAATATTGTTAGTGAAGGTCAGTTCATGTCTAGCGCTTCAATTACTATTTGGTTATGTTCTGCCACTGTCCTCGACATATACCATATTTAATACATCAATTTATTTGTTTAGACATGGTAGCCAGATCAGCCATTTAAAACTATTATTTAGGAATTCTGCACACTACAGCACAGTCTGTGACATGGACAGCAGAGCATTATGAAGAATTCATATTCTGAATTAATGTCTTTTATGTCAGTGTTTGAATTCGATTACGAAATAATAATTTCACAATCTTATTTTCCCCCATTTCTTTGGAGTTTATACATGCTAGAAAAATTGTTTCCTCTTAATTGAAGGAAAAAGATTCAAAGCAGGAATGGTGAATCATAACCCATGGTTACTGGAGAAAAATAGTTATTATTATGAAACAGAAATGTTTATTTAAAATCTTCTGCCTCACGTTATGCTGGCACTTGTCTTTATGTGACCGTCACTTTTAATGCTTTTAGGTTCAGATGATTTTTCCTGTAAGTTTGTAGACATTGTGAATAACACTGCATGAAAATAAAATATATACAAAGAACAAGGCAGCATTGGAGTGGACTTGTTTGCCTCTACTGTATATTTTCATTTCCATTTGTTCATTATCTATATTAATTAAATGTGCAAGTTGGCATGTCATCTGCATAGAGGAAAACGTTTAGGGGCCCATCTAGTCTGCCCATTTTTTTAAATGTAATTCAGGATAGCCATATGCCTACGCCATGCATTTTTATAAATGACCTCACACTGTCTCCCACCTCTGTTGGGAGGCTGTTCCACTTATCTTCATATATCTTCATATAAAATTAACCTTCCATACATTATGTCTAATATACATCTGAATCTGGATCACAACTACCGGTAGATATAGCTCTTGTCCTTTAAGAGTCACACTCCTGTCAATACCCCCTTATACAACAAACCCAAAATACTTTTTATGCAATTCTGTGACCTATGGTAGCTGTTCATGTAACTGAGTGAAACCTTACGAAGAATAATACTCGTATTACATATACTTACATATGCAATTCTGTGACTTTTAGTGTGAAGAACACACCAAACAGGACTGTCTCTCCTAAAGAAGGACATTTGCAAGCTACATTACATTAATCATTGTATTATTTTTATTATGGGCTAGAAGATGTATTTTATTGTAAGTAGGCCACTTCAAAGCTGGAAACTAGGTAAGCAAACATGTTCTTTAGAGACAAGAACCACTGACATATTTACCTCCGGAGCTGCCCTATGGACCATCTAGTCATGTCCAGTGTAGATCAATTCCCTTGACTTTTAGCTCGACTACCCATAGAATCATATCAATGTGTCACTGAAATAACAACTTTAGATTTACTATTTGCATATTATTACTTTGCCATTTCCTTAACATCCAGGAATTTTATTTTTGCTTTAGTTTTCAGTACCTGGGACTCTTTTAAATCAAGGTTAACTGCAAGCTTCTTTCTATCAGCTTTACTGATGTATTTTTGTTTCTGGAACATCTTCTCAAGTGCTTTCCTCTGGTCTTCTGAAAAAACTGCTCTTCTTAAAATTACACGCCGCGTCTTTGAGTTTGAGTCCTGTGCTAACAGTGGTAGTTGACTTTCATTTCCTGTTCAAAAAAAAATAGGATTAATTACAGCACGCTAGACTAAACCGTGTGTCTCTCATACATGCATTTGTCTAAACTTTTAGAAAATACAGTAAGGTCTCCACTTATTAAGGCAACCTTTCCTATGTCCTTCTTGATCTGAGAGTATGAATGTTTAGCTAATAATAAAAGGCCCTGGTTTTACAGAAAAACATCCTCTGTCACGTGCTATGAAAGACAATTAGCTCAATGTCACTGGAAAGATGTATAAAATTAGTGTAAGTAATCCCTGACAAAGGTAGTGATAAATGTCCACTTGATATGTATAACAAAATTGATTTCCCATTGTGGAAGACCACCTTGAAGGACTGAGTAAAAGGTTTAGTCACAGTTTTCATTTACCATTGCCATTCAATACTTGTTAAATGGGCAATTAATAGGTGCATTTAAAATTGTGCCTCAGTCTGGGTTAATAAACAATCCTTGCAGTTGAAATTGTGACCTATGCATTATTCAACCAGTTTCTCTATATGCTCATCTCATGCTCTTAACCTCTTTTCAGGTAGAAGAGGTTATAGGGGAAGATGAGCTTAAAAGAGTCTATAAAAGTCACTTTCATTCACTGCTTTAGTTTTCAGTGGAGTGTTTTAAATGGTGTGCAGAGATTCCAAAGGAATGTGGGACAGGAGAAAAGACTGCATTTAGCTCTCTGCTTTATGGTCAGACAAAAGGACAAATGACCCTTGCCAAGGTCCTTTCACTGAGAAATGGTTCCTAAAGTTCATCTGCACAGTGAAAAATGATGGTGAAGTCGCGTGTGGATGAGTAAAGTGAAAGTGGAGATTGGTCACGGTGCTGTCATCCATTCTAATGCAATCCAGGCCTTGTTATATGCTCTGTGGGAAAGTGTCGGCCCCCTAAAGGGATACTCGTAAGGCTGTGCCTCATTAAACTGCCGGTGTTTACTGCCTGAGCTGTCAGGGATCATTCACTACAGCAGCCACTTTTTTTGCAATTTTAATAAAATCAACACTAACACTGGCAGTATAATCATTCAGCATGAAATCTTAGGAAATTTTATTGACCTCCCAGCAATGTAGCCTGAATTGGTTTAATTTAATTAATTTTTACTGCCTTTGGTCACTGACCAGTTTCTGACAACACAAATGCACGTAACACTTACAATTCACTAGTCCACATTATATTTAATCTTTAAGCTTTTTCTACGCGCACTGACCAGGGGGCAATATCTGAAGCCAAACAATTCCTAAATCTGAATGATAACAGATGCATCAAATCTGTAGATTCCGCAGATTGATATAAATTAATGCTCATGTTAGACATTAGTTCATATGGTCATTTTAGACACAATGGATTTTATATAGGCAATGTTCATGCTTTGGTACCCAAAGGGTTAAAATGATTGGTAACAAGAAAGCTATTAGCCTCTTGTCTGGTTGGTTTGGTTTCTATTGGGGCACTTTCAATTGTTTGGTGCACTTAAATCGGATAAATCTTTGGAAGGGGCACTGAATGAAACTTTTTTTCTTCGGAATTAGCTTCTTGCTATTGCATCACCAATTAGCTTTCTGGGACCCATTAAATCCTGCTGCTTTGGTTTACAGAATAAGTGAAGCATTACTGATGAAGCATAAAGGCTTACTTGGAAAAGCAGTGGGGGATGCAGGGTGCTGACAGGACCCACCGCAGCAGGCTGGGTAGAATGGCAGGGACTGCAGAAGGAAGCATTTTGAGAGAGCTGCAAGATAAAAACCAAGACATGAGTCTAATCGATTAGCCAACCTTATCAGTGTCCGCTACTGGGGAAATGCTAAGTTAGCCAACAATTTCATTGATATGAAACATGAATACATATTGCCTAAACTATAGCAAAGTAAGTAATGGAGGATAAATAAATACAAGATAACATAAATAAAAAAATATATATATATATAAGAAATATTATGTTTGAATTTTATAAAACCAACAGATTCAGCAGTATAATAAAGTTACATTGACAATGACAAACATTAACAAAAGATCCAAAAAGCCTTGGAGATGTTTGTGAATATCAAGTCTGAAGCAGTATTAAACAATACAATTAAAAAACAGACTACATACTATATTATATATATATATATATATATACACACTATACATATATATATATGTACACAGTACATACACATATTGATAAATATGCATAAACCCATTTGGACATACACTGATATTACAGAGAGTTAAAAGACCAATTTATCTTACTCCGTACATTTTCAAGTATGGTTAATAGCATTAAGTATTTTTTTTCAGCACGTAATATTACATTTTGGGTCCGTATGTGCAGCATTTATGAGGTAGGCCTCATTTTACACATTTGTATTATTTGAGCCTGGGAATTGCTTAGCGCACCGACATTTTTCTTTTCTCTATATGTACAGCATGCCTGGCTCCAGTAAATGGAACTGAAATGAAGAAATGTTTTCCAGCAGTTCTCATGTTGTCTCTAGGATTGCCTTTAGTTCATCACAATTACAGAACACGTAAGGGAGATAGAAAGTCAAGCAATTATACTACTGTCTGTTTGTTAGAGAACAGAGACATTAGCTTTAAATATACTATTACTGTTTCTAAAAAAAAATAAAAAATGACCACAATAAAAATGCCTATCGATTCAGAAGGCAGAAGAATAGCAAATTCCCATATGATGTATTTGCTTCTTAATTTCATGTTTTATTTTCTTTAAGGCTGGGAATGGAGAGAATTCAAGTTCTTATGGACTTCACCTGTGGGCAGAATGTGAGGACCGAGTGACACAATACAGCGAACCTGCATTCATATTAGCCAGAGTATGTCCAGCATCTTTGTGGACACAGCTATACAAAGCGCAGCTTTAACCTTGTGGTGTCAGTTAAATTAATTCCCTTCATTTTCTAATTGCATCTTCTTTTTTTTTTACCCTTGAGTGAATTATGTAAATTAACACTTTAGCTGACCTTTTATTGAGAGTGATTCTTCTGAAATAGAACTAAATGGGTAAAAGAATTGCCTGTCCAGCATCATTAAAAAGTGTCTATGTTTTTGACAGCACAACCAGATTTCCTTTAGTGTTATACAAATAAAGTGAGAAGCGGAGCCATCCCAGCCATAGACAAGGAAACAACCCAACCAACAGTATTCAGTGCATATCTACAAAAAATGATGTAATCTACTATCTAATTAATGTTAGCTCATTGTAAGACATACAATATCCCCAAAACCTCTAATATTCTACCTTGGGTAAGGTTATAAGGGGGGCCTTTTCCAGTCACCTAAACAGAATCAGGGATTGAGTGGGACATAAGGCCAATGCTCCATAAGCCTCTTGTGCAGCGGGTACCTGTCAGGTTTCATTGCTTGCTATGTGGGGTATGCTGCTCCTATGGTTTGCTCTGCTCCTGTTTTACTTTTCTGTGTGCTCCTTCTGTACCTGGTCATCCTGTATTTAGTCTTCCCCATGGAGTTGCTCCGTTTGTTCATTGTTACCTCAGTTTGCTAGAGCTAAGTGTGTTGTCTGTCACTCTCCATTACATCAGGCAAGTCCGGACTGGCCATGCTACATGCAGAAAAAAGTTGCATGTATTGCTGGCCACCACCTTAAAATGTCGGGTTGCCTGGCCATCATCATGACTTTAGGTGTCTAGTTAGTGTTTTATTTTTAGACAACATTGAGGTTAGGGGCACTTGATTTAGTAAAGATTATTTTTATCGGCTAATGTATTGCAAGCTTTCAAGACTATCTAGATGTCTTCTTCATGCATATCATACATGCTATAAAGATGTAAAGATGATAAAGGTATCATATTTACTAAATTTGCTTTTTTTTTCTTTCTACAGCTTATCTTGATGTGGTAACAAGATAAAACACTCCCTGGCCATTTGAATAAACTAAGATCTCCCCCCTAGGCCTTCTAATTACATCTTCAGTGAATAAACATATAGTGTATCATATAGATACATAAAAATATACAGCAGGAAGTAATACCTGTACCTTCCAAAACTCAAGACGAAATAAAAGCAGTTCATTGGCGATGTAATGATATGTTATAGTAATAGCTTTTGTTCCACACCCATATATACTGCGACACCCTTTTAGAAAGATTATTCAGATCTGATGTTTAATGTGGTGCATCAACCAGTTGTGGCAATAACCAACCTCATGTCCTTTACATTTGTCATAATGAATACTTCCAGAAATTGTCTTCAGTGGACCGTTTTCATGTGTAAATATCCTTATTGATCTAAATAAGGAAACATATTTTGGGGGCAGGGTGGCTCTGGGGTTTTGAGTGCCTAAGGAAAAGTGACTTATCAGGACCCCATCCATTTTAAATTGATATAGAAACACAGAACAAAAAGTCCTTGATCTTGCCTTGGATTCAGGATAGCTTAATGCCTGTCTAATGCATAATTAAATTCCCTCATTGTATTAGCCTCTATCGCTTCTATTGGGAGGCTGTTCCACTTATCTACCACCCTCCCAGTGAAGTAAAATGTCATACCATTACATCTAATCTTCTGGCCTTCTAGATAGAAATACTGAGTAGAGACAGTGATTATAAAATTAAAGAGACAGCGTTTAAGGCGAGTGAGAAAGATGACAAAAAGATCGAAAAAAAATAGAAAAACTAAATGCAGCAAGGTGGCAAAAATTAATTGGATAATATAATGGCATTAGGGAATATAAGTGAAGTGGAGAAGTTTGAGAATTTGATTTAGGGTAAGTGGCATATCTGCATGTTACTGTATAAATGTATGAGCAATTTCTGCTTCAACTCTTTAATATGCCTTAGGAAGAGAGCTATACAGTCTCGAAAGCTTGCAATCCATTATATGTCAGTTGGCCAATAAAGGTATCATCTTTACCAAATTTATTTTCTCATATTCTAGACCTAGACAATGAGATGTGGGGAAGTTTTACTACATGTTTAGCTGTGTCGTCTTAGTATGCCACCACTCTCAATAGGCCAGTCGCCGATAGCTGAAATTTTCTTAAAACCAGTCAATATATTCCGTGGATGGTCTATGCGGACCTTCATAGTATCGTTTATGTGCAGCATAAGACTGATAGGTGGGATATGACCTCATATGTCCATACGCTGAGAAGATTCCTAGTAAAGGAGAAAGGCCATGGTACATTAGTAGAGGGGTGCTGCCCTGGATCAGGCTAATTGGGATGGAATTAGAGAAAACTTGAAGCAAGACATTGTGAGAACATTTTAAAAATTCAGCTGCTCCAGAGTATGACATAGTGCTCATCTAACGCTTTTATAGCTGAGCATAACGGGAGTAGCAGTCCTATATTAGATGTAGTGCTATGAGTTGACTGAAGGTTGTAGTTTTTCTCTCTCTGGCATACAAGGTGACCCACAAACAGATACTTGTCAAGGGACCTTTTAAGATTAAAGACAAACTTGCTTGTTCATTACAAACTTGTTTGTTCACTACAGAAAACTTCAGATTTGACCAGAAAAAATGTGTATATAAAATAAATATATAACATGGTTCACATTTATGAAAAAATAATAGATAATTGCCTGCCCCTTGGTGAAGAATAAAGTTGAACTTTGCATCCCCACCCCATATGACACTACCGGAATATTTAGCCACTTAAAGTTCCCTAGACTACTATTAATTTTATGGACAATATACATAACAATTTGTATAGTTATGGAATTATACAGAATATAATATGCCCTGTAGTCAATCATGTTTAGATTTGCAGTTCATGAAAGTCATTCTCGCAATGCATGTGATTAACTCCAATTTTTAAGTACAATAATTCTTCTTGTTCATCATTTTTTTTAAATGGGCTTCAGCAACAGGTTACAAATTTGTAAAATTACCCATTATAGCAATTCAAATTAGAATGTTCATTAAACAGCAACTTGTCAAAAACTGTATTTTCTTGATGTATAAACATCGAGTTTATGTTTTTTGTTTCTGGAATCCAAGTGCTTTGCTGTTTTGGATGATGCTGGTGATTTTTTAAAAATGACTTTTAGCAGAGGCAAGTGGGACAATATATTTGGAAATAATAATTACAGATAGGGCCATATTTATAAAGACTAAACAAGAGTCATTGGTGGTTGGGTATAAAATGTAATTCTAGCACAAAGTTTGAAAAATGGTCTTGTTGCTGTAGCAACCAAGGGAATGGTCCAGCCAAAACAACCAACAACACTTTTCAAGCTTTCCAGTGGAATTATTTTATCTATTTTTTTTGCTGGGCAGAACAATTAGAAAATCTGTAATGCAATAATAATTTGTATTAACCCAAACCTGTAGTTCCATAATTCTTTAGATTCAGCTAATAGAAAACACCTATTAGGTATCATGGATTAATTGGTTTGTAATTACATTTCTTTCCATTTAGATATTAATGTCAAGTAGTAACATGATGACTCAGTAAGAATTATCTGGCATACCTGTTGTAGGATGGAAAGTTCCCCTGGTGTTGGGGTAGAGAACAGGTAGTCTGTCTGACTGGTGGAATAGGTGAAAAGCCCATGCTGCAGGATATGTACCTCCCGATGGGCTGATTTGTTCCGCTGCTGGACTCAATGTTCCTGGGACAGCACTACAAGCAACAGGAGGGTGCTTCACAGTGTGGTGGTCCACATCCCGGAGCAGGTCATCTATCAGAAAGCTTCTCCCCATACTCCCAAATCCATGAGGTACAGGCTTGTGTTGGGTGAGAGGAGAAGGTCCCATAAGTTCCCAGTTCACAGCAGGAGAAGACTGAGCACCAGAGAACATTCTGAAGAGTGGTGTTGAAGTTTAAAATATCCCCAGTTCCCAAACTTTCTTAGGAAATCAGATGAGGGTACAAGATATTGTTGTCAACTTCATCTGTTCTTCAGATGCAAGGAGTAATTGTTATGTGCTATTTCTTAGCTGTGCTGAGTGCTCCATATAGATAGGTCAATGAGCACTTCACAGAGATAAGGCGAGCTCCTTCTGGGGGAAGGTGTGTCCAGCTCATTCATTATGTCAAGTGGGGATGACAAGACCAACAATTAAATGCTGCACATGACTTAAATGCAGTAAAAAGCTATACTGGTCTCTGAACTGGATTTTATTTTTCACAATGAGCTTGTTGTAGTGTGAGGAGAACCAGTTAAACAAGGCAGTTATACCATACCAGTAAGAATAGGAAATACAGCTGCTTGCAAAATACTATTGCACCACAAAGAAGCAACTTCTGTCTCAAGGGAAGCACCCTTTAATTAAGTGTTACCGTTTATAAACTGTAAAACTCTAAATGTTTGACTTTTTTTTCTATAATAGCTTAATAAATAATATTTAAGTGATTTTAACTTCTGCTCAGTGCTTAACGTGGAGATTTGTGGCATCAACAATGAAATTATAAAACTTATATTTTTATATTTAATTATCATAATTACAACTTGAGCTTTTTTCTGTTTTGTGTGTACTCTGCTTACATTTTAAGATAAAGCCAAGAAGACAAATAATCAGTGGGCATGGAATGTTAAATGGAAAATTGTTCGATTTAAAACTGGCTACATAAATATTATACAAAAATATATATTTCTCTAATAATAAATGAGCCTAGATGAAGGACTTACTGAATTAATTGAATCTTCCTTTGAACCAGAACAAGGTTTTCTATGTACATTATGTGTGAATGATTCTTGTAATTAAATGGTCCTCAAGAAAACAAGCATACTTTTTTCAAAAGTCTTTTTAAGGTTCAGATTATGTGTTTTTACACAGATAGATAGATAGACGGATAGAGTCTTCCCACCAACTATTGATAATGTATATAGTAGAATAACTGCTTGGTAGGCATATGATTATGAGGTCTTTTGTTGTCTCATCACCTGTTACAAATGAAAATGGTCCTGACTGCTCATGTTGCAGCTAGGATGTATCATGATTAGAACACCTTACTTGCATCATTAGGTTAGACAGAAACAATAGAAGAGAGAAGCCATATTTTTCATCTATTGCTATATTTATATATTTTGATAATAACAATTCTAAATCTCTGTTCCTTGTATGGAATTACTCTACTAGTTGAGTAAGTAATGTAATCTCATTCTTTTAGTAATTTCCTTTATACCTCCTCTTAACAAATCTTTAAGTTATGGTCTATTATGAAGTATCACCACTAATTATAGAATGTAAACTTAATTATAGAACGCAAACGTTACCTGAGTGTTTTTTTCAGAGAAGATAATCAAGAAATCCTCAACTACAACTGGGCAATAGCAGTTATGCATATTCTATATCCATCATGCAGGCAGTAACATTTTGTGAATGTACATTCATGGCTGGTGGCACAATTTAACCCCTTAATGACAATTGCCGGTCCTGGCACGGCACGGAAAAGCATGTGCTTTACGACAATTGACGTGCCAGGACCGGCACGTCTTTAAACGGGTGCAGAAAGCGATCTACTATCGCTTTCTGCACCCAAAAAGCGTTGCTGAATGCCTCGACCTCGAGGCATTCAGCAACGCCGCGATCGGCACGAAGGGGCCATCTCTGGCCCCTCCACGGGGCGTCAACATCCGCCATACTTTGTATGGCGGCGGACGCCCGTTTTAAAAGCGTTTAGGAGGCGATCGACGATCGCCTCCTAAACTTAAATCGTGTCGCTGGAATGCCTCGATCAGGAGGCATCCAGCGACACCAAACACTAACCTTTTGATGGGCTGTGACCGCTCCGGAGAGCGGTCACAGCCGCAGCTGCCGGCAATCTTCGCCATCAAGGAAGATGGCCGCCGTCCTGTAACAGGAACCACAAATTTTAAAAGTTCGCTAGATAGTCCAGACCATCTAGAGAACTTTGGCTCCACTTGCAGGTTGAATACAGGTACTGCATTCACCATGCAAGTCAATGGAGCCCAGCTTTCTAATCACAGTGTGATTAGTAAAAATAAATTAAAAAATAAAATAAAATTAATAATAATTAGAAAAAAATAGTAAAAAAACAGTAAAATGTAAAAATCATTTCCCACTGATGTCACTATCAGGGGAACCTCCAAGTTGAAAAAAAATGTTAAATTTTTTTTAAAAAAAAATAATAAAAAAAATATATATATATATATAAAAAATATATTTTTGTGAGCAAGTCCTAAAATTAGCATATTAGCTTAAAACAATTCTCGCATGGAAAGAGTTAAAATACTGGCATATTAAATGCCCGTGGGGTGTCTACTTTTAAAAAATGTATGATTTGATGGGGTAAATTGAATGGGCCAGGTTCAACAACGTCCCAATTAACACGGGGGGAAGGATGGCCACACATCTAATTTCCAATTAGAAAAATGCACACGTACCAAATGTGGCCTTTTAGTTCCCCCAAAAAATGACACACCCATGCATGTGGGGTATCACTGCACTCAGGAGATGTTGCTGAACACATTATGGGGTGTCGTGTGACAGCGGCATATACCAGGAGCTGTAAATTCATACATAAAGTAGGTGTGTGTGGGAAAAATACACACACAAAAATATTACTGCAAACTTTGAAAAAATGCTGGTGGTAAAATATGTGCATGCAAAGAGTTAAAATACCAGCATTTAAAATACCCTGTGGTGTCTAGTTTTGAAAAATCTATGGTTTTGTTGGGCACACTGAAATGGCCTGGCTCAAAGATGTACCAAATAGGGCATGGGCAGTGGATCCCAAATGCCAAAGTTCAACATTGAAAAAAGCGCATGCCCCAAATGTGGCCCTTTTGCCCCAAAACAGCCAGGCAAAATCATTCATGTGAGGTATCGCTGTACTCAGGAGATGTTGCTGAACACATATTGGGGTGTTTTGTGATAGTGACATATACGAGAACATTTTAATTCATACCTGAATTAAAATGTGTGTGGAAAACCAAATGCAAAAAAATGACTACCACAAAGTTTGACAAAGACTGGTGGTAGATATGGTGCATGGAAAGAGTTAAAATACTAGCATTTGAAATACCCTGGGGTGTCTAGTTTTCAAAAATATATGGGTTTATTGGGCACACTGAAATGGCCCGGCTCAAAGATGTACCAAATAGGGCATGGGCAGTGGATCCCCAAATGCCAAAGTTAAACATTGAAAAATGCGCATGCCCCAAATGTGGCCCTTTTGCCCCCAAACAGCCAGGCAAAATCATTCATGTGGGGTATCGCTGCGCTCAGGAGATGTTGCTGAACACATATTGGGGTGTTTTGTGATAGTGACATAAACTAGAACATTTTAATTCATACCTGAAGTAAAATGTGTATGACAAAACAAATGCAAAAAAATGACTACCATAAAGTTTGACAAAGACTGGTGGTAGATATGGTGCATGGAAAGAGTTAAAATACTAGCATTTGGAATACCCTGGGCTGTCTAGTTTTCAAAAATATATGACTTGATGGGGTAAATTGCATTGGCCGGGTTCAAAGATACCCGAAATGGCACATGGGGGGAAGAATTACCAGATTTGGAAAAAATGGCTTTGAAATAGCAAAACGCTACCTGTACTTATTGCCCCATAATGGGTAGAAAAAAGCAAAAAAACATAAAAACATTGGGTATTTCTAAACTCAGGACAAATAGTAGAATCTATTTAGCAGGTTTTTTCATTACCTTTTATAGATGAGTAAAAGATTTTTCAACTAAAAGTTAGAAACAGTCATTTTTTTCTAAATTTTTCACCATATTTTATAATTTTTTTAATAGTAAATAATATGATACAATCAAAACAATGTCATCTAAAGAAAGCCCTTCTTGTCCTGAAAAAAACAATATCTAATGTGTGTGGGTTCAGTAAACGGGAAAGAAGAAAATTACAGCTAAACACAAGCAGCGCAGAAATGTTAAAAAGGCCATTGTCACAAAGGGTACAAAAAGTAAAATCAGCCTTTGTCTCGAAGGGGTTAAACAAGTAAATGCATTCATTCATGATCCCCTGCCATGCTGATCATGCCAGTCCAGGTGATGGGTTTTTAGGCATTTATTTTCTATAAATGTTATGTAACATCCATCTAATATAATATTAGCTTTAGCAGTTGTGTTTCTTTTTCTTGTGTAACCTTTTCGTGGAGACGCTAAAGAACAAGAACACATAAAGTTTCTATTATGAAGAAAAATCTATGGTTGTCTATCAGTTTTCAAAACATCCCTCAATGTCAAAAGTGTTCTCAGTATTGCTTCAGAACATAAACGTGAAGATGTTTAAAAAATCATTAACACAGGAAAGATATTCCATTATGCAACTTGCTGATGGACTACAACTCCTGAAGTAATACAGGTTGGCCACTCATAGTGTATGATATGAGGAGACATACGAATACAAGTACCCTATAGGCTTAGTAGTGAATGCTAATGAAAATACACTATTGATATTTGAATGTAACATTACACATTGTTAATGTCACCACTGTTTTCATCATTCACATGGTCTCACACCCTACTAGGAACACCCTCTGTTATTCTGAGGGTATAGATATAATTACACCAGTGAAATATGATTAGAGGTGGCTGGCAATCAGCCGATTGCTCTTCTTTGTACTATTAGGGTTATACGTATTTTGGTAAGGAATATAGACATAACTGTATTGGTCCAAGACAAGAAAAATAGGTCACATAAGCGACCTTACATCTTTTTCTATGTTGGCCAATTAAACGGTATCTTTAACTAAAGGCTGTCAGCACTCAAACCAAAAAGTTTAAATTATTCTATGACAAGAAAGTTATCAGGCCATGGCACATCACAAGGACAAAGCAAAGGGGAGCTAACTTATCACAGCAGATACGTCAGAGATTTAGCCTTGAGAATTAAAATCAAATGCCCAATGTGATGCAAATATTATTCCAAAAGACTAGGCTTTTGTTGATCTTGTTCACTCTAAAAGTAGTCTCTAAAGACTTGCAGGACTCAGTCTGTTGCTGTAGCAGCAGTAAGCTTATGTTCATGGCACAGTTGTTGCACAGTCCATCAGATCATGGAAATTAGAGCTTAAAGCCAAAGTCTACACTTTTAAGTGTATAGAGACAAGAAGAGGGAAAGCAGGTCATTATATTTTAAAGGCACACTCTAATCATCATAAGCCCTTGAATGCATATTAGGTCCCCCTAAAGGTCTGCAGTGCCCCCCTGACAAACACATGGGGGTTTTCCAGATTTCCTCTATATGCATTTTGGCATATTCTGTTTATTCTAGAAAATAACTATAATATGTCCATTCTTAAGCATGTCAAATACAGGGTCGTCTTTACCACGGGACAAAAGTTGCTGTCAGCATCCAAACATCATCAAGGGCCTACCGACAGCTGCCTCAAGTGGTTTGTTCCATGTTCACGTTCTTTCTGGAGTATAAGTGGAGTGCAACCAGAGACAAATTGTATGTCTGCCTGCTTTGTTTAATGCCCCTTTTGTGTGATAGAATGCTGGTAAGTAAGGACAGCATACACTATGAGTACATACTTATGCTGGTATTGTCAGTGATGAGAATGGCTATCCTGATTAGATTGGTCATAGTGTACATAAACGCTTCATTATATTCATATTTTAAATAACTAAAATGATAATATAATTGTGCAGCTGTTTTCTGTTTTCCTTGAGAATCTAGTCCATGTATACTGCAGACAAATACAACATAAGCTCTCAAATACACTAATCAACAAACATTAATCAACATTGTAATCATCAATTAGTGAAAATGTGCCTCTCTACCGCTACACCTGGGGCTCGATTCATAAGACTCAGTGGCTTCAGCCCCCTTGGCTACTGCCTAGCAATGGCTTTCCCAGCCACCAATTCTTGATCTGGATGTGTGATGACCTCAGGGCTGAACACAACAAACGATCAACTCGGTTAGAAATTCAAACCCTTTGTAATCGGGACATTTTGTTGCAGACATAAATCTTAATAAAATATCTTATTTGTTGAAACATAATGTTGTTTCGGGGTATATTTTTGTTTCATTTGTATAACCTACACAACATAATAATAACCTATTACAATAATCCTGTAAAACTGTAGTCATTAAAACTCAGTATTGACATTGAGTCTAGATTCTTAAAAACTATTGAAAAGCAATACAATATTTAAGTCCTAAAACGATGACAAAGGATTCACATGCAAACAAATCATGACGAATGACAATTAAGGGATATCCATTTAGCAATGATTTATTAAGCTTTACAGAGCCAGACTGCTTAAAATGCGCAAATGGTTGTGACCAGTAAACGGCCATGTCTCAGGGCTAAGAAGCAGGACCCACATGCTGTGCATGGAAATTGCCCTTAACAACATGGACTGTTGTCTAACACATGGGAAGCCAAAGGTTACTTGTAATCAAATTTCAAGTTCCCATCACTTATAAAAGCAGCACTTCCTCATGTAAATCTCCTGTCAAGCAGCTCTCTGATTCCATCTATCAAGAAACTCAAGATTTTTGTTATCGTCTTACCCGCTTTGATTTTAAAAGGCCAGCCATCTAAACGAATACTGAGTGCACATAGAAAAGCAAATTACAGAAAGCTCAGTGAATGAAACACTGCAATTATCATGTTTGTTTCAATCTTGAAAGCAGGACAGGAATTAGCAAACATGTTAAGACAAAAGTATTTCAGAGACATTTAGTTTATCAGTCCATTTTATCCATCGATGTAAACAACCATTAAAGTCAGGACAAATAACTCTGCAATTACAGTGTGATATTTTTTCTTTTTGTCGTGTGTAGAACTCTAGAATTCAAGAACCTCATTTGCACTAGAAATCAATTATTCCCCCCACAACAGTATACGTTTCTAAGCATCGCACCTAATGTTCTCAAGTAGATGTTTTATATTGAGATTGATTTTGAAAAGCTCAGTGATGGCTAGTCAAGGGACTACCATTTAGTTACGTGATGACATGCATTCACCATGCTGAGTTGAATAACCTATAAAGCTTAATTAACCCCTTAAAGAAGGATATTTTACAGTTAAACACTGCCATGTCTTTGGGACACTGTTATTTCCATCTCCATTATTTAGTGTATTGATTGTTATAAGTTTTTTTTGTTTTTTTTATATTAAAATATATTATAATAGAAAGAACTCATATGCATAGGATTTTGTAATAACAGAGAAAATATGAAAAAGATATGTATTATATATATGTTTTTTAAACTTGGCATGCTGGGACTGTATCTTTAATAGTGATGACAGATTTCAAAATCACATATTTTTTATGTTGCCATTATACAACTGTGCATTTTTATCATTTTTATCGGCTCTTTTTTTTTTAAATCTTAGAGCAATGCAACATGACTAGAGATCTCTGTGGGGTCTTTGTAAGCACTAATGATCCTAATGATCACTCTTGTAACAGAGAACCTCCTGGTGAGGATACCACAATTGTCCCTTTAAGTGATATAATGATGACACCATTCCTTTAAATATTTATTGTATGTTTTAATTCAATATTTAAAAAGAAAAACTGTATTTATTTGTTTTTATTATTTTTTGTTAAGAGTGAGAAATTTAGTTTTCTCTGTTTTTCACTCTGAGGTCCATCCTGCAGACCACACAGTGGAATATGGTTTGATCATTTTTTGCTATACCTGTCCAACAAATCGTTAATCTATCCATTACTGACCGGTAATTTCATAGTTGTGTCCCAACCTCCCTTCCAGGCTTCTTGTGGCACCACTAAAAAGAAACTACTTTGGTGTGTAGGAAATAAAGCCCTAGAGGGACTTAATATAAACAGCCAGGAACAACACTCAATTGCTGCCTTTGGGCTACTATATGGCATTATAAATTATTATATTCCTAAAGAGATTATTACAGTAGGGTAAGGTAGATTGATCATATGTAAATATAAAAAAGAAAGCTAACGTGAAAAACTTTCCCCCCACAAAAATATATTGTCTCAAGCTGTTTTTAATTTACTATGTATGAGTAAAATATTTCCAAACTAAATTTGATGTCTCACAGCATTTCAGTGTTTGTTTAACCTGCCATGGTTACCACAACGTCTCTTCAATTAGTTTTTATAACAAATTTAGTTTTATAACAAATTTACGAATTACTAGATTTATTGCTCCGCAAAAACATTAACTAATTGTTTGCCAAGAGCACATCTGGTGGATCATCGGGACACAAATTATAGTGGAAGTTTCCACAATGTTGGTTAAACATGTTTTTCTTACTAAATTAGATGTAATGCCAAATCTCACACATTTTCTTTATCAAAGAAATTAAGGATTCTACAATCTATTGAATTTGGTTAGATATACACAAAATGTGTGGAATTCAGTGCATTGAGAGCTGAAAACAAGTAACTGAAGCTTTCCTACAAAGGACAAAACATTGGTTGCTAAATGAGCTGGGGCTTTAGTCTGTTAAATTGTTATGTGGGCTGGAATAAATGCCCAACTGAGTCCATCCTTGCACCAGGCTGTTTGTCTCCGGAGTATTCCATAGTGCAAATGTTGATAATGTGTGGGTGTTTATTGTATTTCTATATAGTCCTAATGAGCTCTGTGGATGAGACTAAAACCTTTTGCTTATTCACACTGTGCTCAGGACCCCAAAAATTCATTGGGTCAAACTTAAAGAAAGGGCACTGGACCATGAGACCTTGTTTAATAGACCCTACAATAATACACTAGCAAGAATGCCACACAAAGCAACTTTTAGGGCAGCAGTGAATGAGGCTTTTGTTACAGCTAAATAATTTACAAAGATTCTAATAAAGCTAGATCACCATGGTGAGTGTCTAAAAATGTCATAACGGCAATACTTCTGACAGCTTATTAACAGCATATTTTCAGTATATATATATATATATATATATATATATATATACTTGATATATATATTGACCTTATTTCAGAAAGTTCATTTAGTAGATTTAGTAGGTAATTAGCTATGCTATGCTATGTAGAGCATACAAACAGGCATCAGTTACCATGAAAACCAACCAGGGTCACCAGTTACCAATTTGCTCTTGTTGCTGCTCTGATTGAAACATTTTAGTCTGAATGTGTTTGGGATCCTTATGACTATGTCTACAGGCATTCAGCAAAAGAGCTGGCATACAGCCCTAAGTAAAAGTATAGTATTTTCCTCTTTTTCACTCACATTCACTAAACTGGATTGGATACAGAAATGTATTGTACTCCTATTGTTCATTTTCCGTAAGCAGTAATGCACATGGAAGCCTGATACCCTAACGGGACAATCTGTATCCTGTAATGTGGCAGAATGTCTACTGCCTCCTCCTCCAGGACCTGTCAACCAAGGTCTAGCTGGCCTAGGCAGTAGTGTACCTAAGGTGGGGCGGGGGAGCAGTCCGCCCCAGGTACCCAACGGCCGCCTAACCGGGGCACGCAGCTTACCGCTGTGTGAGGAAACTCTTTTCCCTGCCCTGGTTCCTGCTTCCCCTGGACAGAAAAGAGTTTCCTTACACAGTGTGTGGGTGCTACTGGCCTGTGATGCTGGGCAGGCCCCTGGACTAGTAAAATCTGCAAGAGAGGTAAGGGGGTGCCGGCGAGTGAAGGTTGCTACAGTTGGCACAAGCTGGCTGTTTTGGCGGCAGAGGTGGAAGTTGAAATACAGTTTACAAATTTGTGAAATAAATTTTCTTGCCAACATTATATTTTTTGTGTGTTGGGGGTGCCACATACAGGATCTGACCCGAGTGTCAAATACTCTAGGTATACCCCTGGACCTAGGCCAGGATACACCACTGGACATGTGTGGAGGGAAAAACAGGATATTTTACAGATGGCAGAAGAGGTAAAATAAAAAAAATTTCTGACTAACCTTTCTTTCTTGAAAAAATAGTAACCCTTTACTTTTGCTACAGAAAAAATAACTTTTGGCCAATTGCATTACCACCAACCTCTTGCGTGATGTGCCTGTCTGCTGGACAGTGCTGTTGAACAGACTTGTGCATTCGGATTTGTACAAATTTAAGTTTTGACAAAAGTTCCCAATTTTAGCAATTCATACGAATTCCAAAAAGTTAGTACACCTAACGAAACAAACAAAAACAAAGCAATTGGAGGAATGGGAGAGAGGCTGTCCCCGTGGCTCCGCCCTTTTGTGGAAGTGCACAGAGATACCAGCATTTCAGCACCTTTGTTGGTGACAACTAATTTTGTTTCCAAATAGTAAAAAGCCTCTGAATTTATTCAGAACTGAAAGAGCAGGAAACAAAATTTGTTGTCCAAAAATGAATGGACCAAAAAACGAAATAATCTGTCCAAATTGTTTTTGGCTATTTGCACAAATCTGTTGTAAATAACAGTAAAAACAGTGTGCCCATAACAGGTGAAGGGCTGGCAGTCCATCTACCTTATAATTGGGGCCAGATCACCCTATTGGCCAGTCATGCTTCCTTGTACATCACTGTTACCCAGTACTGTGTGTCCTTGAAGGGACACAACAGCCATCATATGCACTTAAATTCATATGATAGCTGAGAGGCCCCTTAAATGTTTATGGGGGCCCCCATCTGCAACTCTGTGAGCCCCTCAGCTATTATACGTGCTAGGAATGTGATTAAATCTGGCAATTGATATACTCACACCCAGTAAGCTCAAGTGATGCCTCAGGGGAGCGGTCCATAGATCCCTATGCTCATGCACAGAAAGCACTATTGATTTCATAAGGAGCACTTCCCTGAAAGTTTTCGCTGTAGGCAGCCAATAAGTTAAGAGAAACAATGAACCACAATGGGAGTATGCTTCTGAAATTCAGGAGATGCAGCTTCTTCATAAAGGTAAGAGATAAGTTACTTTTCTTTTTTGTAGTTTTAATAAATGCATATGCTTCGAAAGCTAAAAAAGCCCAGACCCAGTCTTTTGTTGTCTTATCCATATATGCTCCCTACACCCATATTAATATAAGGAGAAAACTGAAAGGGGCAGGTAGTGGATGACTCGTTTTGTATCACTTAGCGACGCTTTCTTACACGAGGAACCGTACTTAAGGGTTGTGAGATTTTGTTTCCAATGCTTCATAAAGTTTAAATTCTGAAGACTAAGGATTTCCCAGTGGCTCTGAGGTCTCCGAGGCATTTTATGTGCTTATTTTTCCAAATTTCTGAAAGGGTTTGCAGTCGTGGTGCTAAAATAAAAAGATAGGGAATAGTTTATCTGGGCACATGTGAATCTAAGTATATCTGCAACATGACTGCTCTGACTCTCAAAGTGAGATTCTGCTGCCCCCTCAAGGCACTCTTTATAACTGCACATGGAAGCAAATTACCGTATTTGCTCGATTATAAGACAAGGTTTTTTTCAGCGCAAATGCTCTGAAAAATACCCCTCGTCTTATAATCGGGGTCGTCTTATAATCAGACGTCAAATAGGTCTGACTATGAGACGACTAAGATCCAGATCCCCCGCAGCTGCAGGGGACCTGGATCCTCCTGTCTCCCCCCCGCCCCACTTACTGGTGCTTCTGAGTCCCCGGTGTGTAGCCGGGGCAGCGTGTGCGGGGAACTCTGATCTCTGACAGCCGGGGAAGGTCTGCGCGATGGACGCAGAAACCCCCGCTGCTAGCCACACCTCCTTCCGGCTGCACGCTGCCCCGGCTAGATGACAGGGGAGTCAGAAGCACCGGTAAGTTTGGGGGGGGGAGTGTTAAATGGGGGGCATACGGCATTTCTGGAGGCAGAGTGCTCTATGAAATTCCTTTTAACCCCCTTAATGCCACTTTGCCTCCAGAAATGCCTTTTTAACTCTCTATACGCCACTCTGCCTCCTGAAATGCCTTACACCTCCCTATATGCCACTCTGCCCCATAATATGCCTTTTAACCCCCTTAATCCCAGAGTGGCATATAGGGGTATAAGGCATTTCTGGAAGCACAGTGACACATATGGGTTAAAAGGCATATCATGGGGCACAGTGGCATATAGGGGGTATAAGGCATTTCTGGGGCAGAGTGACAAGCCTGAGGGCAGATGTGCATAACTGGGGGGGCAGGTTGGAAAATAGAAGGAAATAAAACCAAAATATTTTTCTCAATCATAGCTTTTATTGAAAAAATAGTTTACATGAATTAACATTTACTGGTAAAACTTTTTTCCTATAGGGTCGTCTTATATTCAGGCTTTTTTCTTTTTTTTCCTAAATAAATATTCAGATTTGGGGGGTTGTCTTATAATCAGGGTCGTCTTATAATCGAGCAAATACGGTAATATTTTATGAAATACCGGTATATTATTCTGTTTAGGCCAGAGTACCTTTGCTGTACAGCTGTGGGTCATCATGTAGACACCAATATGTACATACGATAAGGTTAGTTACTATAAATATCTAATTAAAATTATGTACACAAAATAATAATAATATATGCAGCAATGAAGTAGGGGATTAAAATAACCAATATAGCTTTAACATGGGACTGTCTTCAATGTATAATGTACTAGATATTAAAGCCAGTTTTACTTGAGGGTACTAAGCAACACTGAGTGAGAGTATAAAAATGACTAAATATGGGTTGGGACAAATATATTCCAACCATGTCTGGCCCTGACTTTTGTTTACGCTCATTGCAAAACGTAAACGTACTGAAAATTGCCTTTGTTTGCCCAAATTTTGACTAATTATTCCAGAGCACTTGCTGCTATTTTACTGCACCCCAGTTCCTGTGTTGTTGTAAATAGTTTAGTTGCTTGGTCTTGTTTCTATGTCGCAAGTATAGCTTTTTGGCCACAAGTCTTCCATGAAGACCACTTCTGATCAGACTTCTCTGGACAGTAGATGGTTGCTCCTGGGCCCCACTGTTTTCTGACAATGTTTACCTAATGGCACTGCTGGACATCTTCCAATTGCAAAGGAAACTAAGCATGGTGTGCCTTTCACCTGGGACACTAAGTTTCCATACCAGACCAATGCATCTAAGGTCCTTTGTGCTTCTTCAAGAAGAGCTTGGACAGAACACATGGAAACACCTGTCTGCCTCAGAATTTGTGCCTGGTACAAACCTTACTGATGCGGTATAAACTGTGTTTTGGTGCTGTGCTTACTCTTACCATGGTGTATGACTTTTGACATAAAACTATATTCAACAACCATACCTAGCGGTTTCTGTTTCAGTTAATGATTGTCTTTCAACCTACATATTAAATTGCTGATCGTTAACACTAGACTTGTGCATTCATATTCTGGCGAACATGAAAACGAACAAGGGGTGTGGGGTGTGGTTTCATTGTTCAGTCCGGATACCGAACATACGAACATGGCGGTGGCAAAAGTTATACGAAGACGAAGACACACAACACAAAGAATCTTCGTGTTCATCTCCGTCTACTGATCTCCCCGTGTCTCGTCCACGTCTAGCCTACCTTATCTACGGAGCATCACAGGGGTTAACAAGATCGGAAATCCATAGGTTCGCCATCGGGAGTTTAAAGGCCGTGCAAGCAATTCTAATGCTCGCACTCTATAGGAACGAGCAAATATTCGTGGAATCCGAAGATTTTTTTCCCCACGAACACGAACACGCCGGCGCCCAAGTCCAATTAACAATTTACTCACTTTGCATTTTTGTAAAACAATAAAATAAACTAACATGACTATTTTTAAAAGCATTCTTATTCTACAGCAAGTTTTCATACCTGCCTAAAACCGTTGCACAGTACTGTACATGGTGACATACATAAGTATTCAAGCTCACACATACTTACACATAAACATACACACTTGCACATACACATTCATGTGCACACATACACATTATTGCTCACACACATACTTACATATTAATTCTATTACACACTCATGTATGTACTCTCAGTCTAACAAATGTACATACATACTTAGTACGTTGAGTGCAATGGCTTCATTCTGAAGTAACTATGAATATTTGTCTATAAGATTAAGGGGACCGATAAGGGTGTATAATTTAAATGCTGGAATGATTTAATTGACCTAGGGAACCCGTTAAACACTGTCCTCTAGAATCTGATAAACCTGTTTAAAATGGATGCTTAAACAAAAAGGTCAAAAGTAATTTTAATGCAGATTTGACATTTACCAGGGCAGATTTCAGGGTTATCTAGGGACATCTTTACAAATGAATCCTGTGTAAAGGGGATGATTTTAATGTAGAGGCGTACACTTTCCATAGGACTCCTAATTTACAGAAATTATATGCTAATGGGTAAAACAGGAGAGTAACACTAAGAATTCTTGTTAATAGACCTTATGTAGTCATAGCTACATTTTCATTATTGAAATAGCAGAGTACATTGTAAGTAGCTATGTTCATGTAAACTATGTAAGTCACATACTTAATAGGCTACACAGTGAACTTTCAGTAAGCTTGTTTGGCATCCTTCCCTGGGCTTGATTATTATTAGCAAATGGTCATCTGATCAGAGTTTACTTGGCCAGTTCTGTGATTAATGCTTCTCAGTTTAAAACTCCTAACACAAGGCATTGAAACAGAAAACAACATTGGAATTTTTCTGTAATGGGGAATAAGTGCAATTCAGTCTAATACTACTACTTGCTGCAGTATTGCAAGAATGCCCAGTCATTGTGATTGTTTCCAATACGCAGCATCTTTACCTTCCCTTAAACCAGGGCTCGACAAACTCCAGTCGCCAGGTCACCACGGTGACAAGAAATCACTTTCTGAAGCTTAGGGTTTTGGAGAGCACTGGGCTTTAAAGTGTACAACACACACTTCATCTTTATTACTAGCAGCATTGAAAACACTGGTGTAGTGGAGGCCACTGTATTGCTGAGGTCCCAATGTCAGCGCTGTAAAACATCTCCACCCTACCCCAGGATACTGGCAGGCTGGGCTCCCTCAGTCCTTGCATGCTGACTAAGTCTGAGCTTGGGGTTATGACATCATTTCCGGGCGCTCAGACGCAAGTAGCATACTAGCACCTCAAGGGAGCAGAAGAGCTGGCGACTTTTCCCTCCTGAGCAAAGGCAAATGTCTGTGTGTGTTGGTATATACAGTAACTGTGTGTGTCAGTTTATAACTGTGTACATAATTGTGCTATTGCGTCTAAACATTAGTATGTGTGTGTATAAGAGTGTTAGTAGAGTGTGTAAGTCATTGAAAAGATTGCCCCTAAGGTTTTTTGGTTGGCACCCAGATCCAAAACAGGTTTGTCAACCCCTTCTTTAAACATTCCCTGATGTATGTTTTTTGGTTATGTCCAACACTGGGATTAAATAATGTAGCTGCCATAGGAATACACAGTGACTATGAAAAAGAAGAAAAAGCTTGTTTTTTATGAACACAAAGTATTAGTTCTATGCATGCAGGATAATATGCAGATATGTTTTTCCTTATATTTAATATTTAATAACAGTAACAGTATCATGGTTCAGTGGAATTCAAACTGGATGAGCAAGTAAGTCAGGTTTGGCTTGAACTTTTGGATCCTTTTCACTTCCACACATAATAGGTCTGCAAAGTTTCATAACAAATGCGTTTTTGTAATTTTTTGCATATGATAGTTGTGTATCACCTTATAGCATTTTTTCAGCACAGAAATGCCTAGGGTTATTCAGCAGAATCCTCTCTCGATGGTACTTTTCTGTGCCCCCCTAGCTTCTCAGTTGGCAGGACATGCAATACTCACCTACTAGTGCAAATGCATAGAAAGTGCTCCCATTGATTTAAATTTCAGCTCTTTCCCACCAATCAAAAATATGCATGTGAGAAGAAGCACACGAGTCAGCTTTTAGCTATATATAGGATGTCTGTGTGATGCTGCTGTCATAACTACTGTGTTGCTTTTGATATGTCAATGTCAGTCTGAATGGCAATGTTAAATAAAACAAGAATATGGAGAGGAAAGCACACATTTCCAAAATATGTAACCTGTTTTTTGTTGCATTAAAGCTACGCTTATTGACACTACATAAGATAACTGCACCCAACATTTATATTTTTTTATTTGGAGAGCTCTCCAAATACAGCTCTACAGAATATGATGACGCTTTATAAAACTAAATAATAATAATATACAATTTGTAGTGGTTTTTACTACAGTTACGTGAATTAGAGCATTCATTTTGGATTTACATCTTATATATACTGTAACAAGGTGCGGGGTGTTGTCGTGGAAGGGGTATACATTCCCCCTCGATTTTGCAGGGTTTTATACGACATATAGGGCAGGCTGGTTCTCCACCCCGCAGTTTACATGCACCTGGACTGACACGGGTTCCAGGCCGGGAGTTTAAGCTGACTCCAATGCACTGGTCAGCTGCAAGTAATAACTGACTGCAATATAACCTGACCTGTTGGACAGAGGGAGAGAAGAGAGTTTGTTTGGAAGCAGCAGAGCTTGCTATGCCCAAAAGAGACCATCAAAGAGGTTGGTGGGATTATGTTTTGTGTTAGTTTAGACCCTTAGTAGTGAGGGAGTTATATGTTAGTAAGCGCTCAGACGAGCTAGGCTTTTGTTTGTAGCAAATTTGTGTTCTATGTAATCCTGTAAATATCTTCATACGTGGACTACAAATAAATCGTTGGTGATTACCTGAGATGTGGCGTTAATACCCTAGAGGACCGTGCTGTTTGGTACCCTGTGTGGGTGCAGGATCACAATACACACGCACATAAAATCCACTAATAAAGAGAATTTTAAAAGGTATATTTTTTTTGCATTGTTGGCAATTGTTTCAGCTTATAATAAGATAGCCAATTCCCCTGGGTCTGTGTAACAGTTACAGCTATTGTAGGGAGTTTCCTTGTAAAAGTATTACTTGTTGATGAGTCACTATTTCTAGGCCTTCCTCAAAAATGTTTACTGAAAGAAGTGTGGAGTGTTGGATGACGCATGTGGTGGAGCTAACAGGTGGTTTGAGCTCTTATTCACAATAACGTTCCATTGTATTTTTTTGCATTCATTTATTGTAGTTAAGTATAACTAGCTAGAAATTACATTTACATTTCCTCAGCTGCAAAACTATTAGGCTAGGTTTCCACTTGGGTTTTTGTCCTGCGTTTTTTTCTTGATGAACGCCACTGCACTCTCCTGCGTTTTTTCTGGCGTTTTAGCCTTTCTGTGGAAATTGCTTTTTTGACCTTAGGCAGTTTTTCCAGCCTTTACACGTTGGAATTTTCACCCAGCTAAAAGGGATTAGGATAAATGGCAAGTATCTGTCCTCTCCTGATGTCATTTCCTTGGTAGAGTTCTACTTAAACACGCCCCGGCGGACCCTTTTGTCTCTTTTCTGTGGTTTGTAAGGCATGCTTTATTCCGAATGTCTGCTCCTCTAGAAAGATTGGCCCCAAATGATGGTGCAAATTGTTTGCTGTTGCTTTTGGCACGCAGGATCCAGTTGGGTATGTTTGTTTGTAATGGCATGTTTGTTCCAAATGGTGTAAAATTCAATATGAACTTTGTTTTGTGTGAAACTGTTTGTTTCCAGCCTATTTCTCGTAGGACACACAGATACTGGGTCCATCCTCTGCATTGTAACTGTGGAAAAAACGCCATAAAAAATGCCAAGGCAAAACCCACATGGCTTTTTCATGGCGTTTTTTCTCTCCCATAGACTTCTATTGGAGAAAAACGCCAAGATTTCCTTGCAAAAAACGCCAGAGTGTCAACATGCTGCGATTTGGAAAAACTGCCACAGAGCCCAAAAAAGCAGGAAAACGCCAAAGAGGACTGAAAAAACGGCAAACAGAAAAACGCCAAGTGGATATGGCATTCTGCGATTTCCTATTGAAGAACAGCTAACATCTGGCCGCAGCGTTTTTTCACTAAAAAAACGCCATATGGCTGAATTGGCGTTTTTAGCAAAAAAAAAACAAGTGGAAACCTAGCCTTAGGTTGCTTTGAAGAAAGAAATTTATCTGTTTCAATCATGTTTGATGTAGCAGAGATAGCAACACGGTGTGAGATTGGCTTGCTAAGAATATCACTAAAAATGAACAACAAAATTATGACGTCTTTTTTTCCTTTTTTTTTAACTAGGAAGTTGAACTTGTAAAGAAAAAATTTACATGTCAATTTAATATTTTAGCATTCACTTTTGTATACTTGTTTGTATATCAGATGGATTGCATGCTGTTTTGGAAAGAGATGTCTACACCTTTAAAGTTTGCATAACACAGGGTGGAAACGATAGTCAATCGCCAAGACTGTTTTGCCTGTAAGAGTTTGAGATCAATCATACTCGTATAGATCTATATATGATATTTTAGACTCCTTTATAGCAGTACAGCCAACAATACAAATTACCATCAACTGCATCCTTGTGAATTCACAAATAAAATACCCTTCACAATAATTTGTATTTTAATATTGCAACATCTTAGAAGCATTGAAGGAGAACTATCATTAAGTACATAGGGAGGCATACAGTACGTTGTGGCTTGTGTGGCAACTGGGCTATATTCTGGATCATTAACACTACAATGAGGAGAAAGGCTTGTTTCTCCTATGAGTGTCACTCTGTGACACTAGTGAACCACTGTCTAACGCCATACAGGCATGTTCAAGAAACCATCAGAAGATGGGTACACTGGTCATAAAGAGATGGGCATGGTCAGCAACAATACTCAGGTAGGCTGTCGTGTTTAAACAATGCTCAATTGGTACTAAGGGGCCCAAAGTGTGCCAAGAATATGTCTCCACACCATTACACCACCACCGCCAGCCTGAACCATTGATACAAGGCAGGATGGATACATGGTTTCATGTTGTTTATGTCAAAGTCTGACCCTCCCATCTGAATATCGCAGCTGTAATTGAGACTCATCAGACCAGGCAACATTCTTCCAGTCTTTCATTGTCCGATTTTGGTGAGCCTGTGCAAATTGAAGCCTCGGTTTCCTGTTGTTAGCTGACAGGAGTGGCACCCGGTTTGGTCTTCTGCTGCCGTAGCCCATCTGCTTCAAAGTTTGACGTGTTGTGCATTCAGAGATGATATTCTGCATACTTTGGTTGTAACGAGTGGTTATTTGACTTACTGCTGCCTTTCTGTCATCTCGAACCAGTCCGCCCATTCTACTCTTACCTGTGACATTAACAAGGCATTTTCATCCACACAACTGCCGCTCACTGGATATCTACTCTTTTTTAAACCATTCTCTATAAACCCTGGAAATGGTTGTGCGTGAAAATCCCAGTAGATCAGCAGTTTCTGAAATACTCTGCCGTCTGGCACCAACAACCATGCCACATTCAAAGTGACTTAAATCTCCTTTCTCACCCATCGTGGTGCTAGGTTTGAACTTCAGCAAGTTGTCTTGACCACGTCTACATGCCATGTGATTGGCTGATTAGCTATTTGTGTTAACTAGCAATTGAACAGGTGTACCTAATAAAGTGGCCAGTAAGTGTATATGAGCTTGTTAGACATCCCATTCCAAAACCATGAACATTAATATGAAGTTTCCCCTCCCCCTATTTGTGTCTAGAAGAGTCTCTACTCTTCTGGGAAAAATTCTGGAGTTTGTATGGGGGAATTTGAACCTATTCATCCAGTACAGCATTTGTGAGGTCAGGCACAAATATTGGATGAGAAGGCCTGGCTCACAATCTCCATTCCAATTGATTCCAGTCATGTTGGAACAGGAAAATGCAATTGTAAGCATACAATTGTCTTAAGTGTCTTTGTATGCTGTAACATTACCTTTCACTGCAACTAAGTCACCTAGCCCAAACCCTGAAAAACAGCACCCTCCTCCATCATACTTTACAATAGGTACCATGTATTCCAGTAGGCCTCATTTTCCAGAAAGCCACCAAATTCAGATTCATCCATTAGACATCTAGATATTGAAGCATGAATTATCACACCAGAGAACTCAAGCTTCAGAGTACTACAGTGGATGTGTGTTTTATACCTATTAAGCTGATGCTTGGCATTGCGCATCTTCGCTTTGTGTGCAGCTGCTCAGCCATGGAAACCAATTTCATGAAACTCCTGACACGCAGTGTTTGAGGCAGTTTGGAGCTCTGTAGAGAGAGTGATGCTACTGATGGTAGATGACTTTTACAAGCTACATGCTTCAGCCCTCAACCACCCTGCTCTGCAAGTGTGAGTGGTCTATTGCTTTGTGGTTGAGATGTTACTTCTAGATGCTTCCGCTTTCCCAGTGGGCTGGGGTTCAATCTCGTGCAAACTGACTTGTGGCAAAGGTGGCGTCCTATGAAAGTGCAAGGTTTAATGTCTGTGAGTCACTTAGCTCTTCAATCCAATCTATTCTATGTGTTTCCCTATGGAGATGGCTGCCTTTGTGCTTAATTTTATAGTGTATGTAGGTACCCTGTGTTTACTAGTCCCTATATTTTTATTTTATGTAATAAAGCTATGTTTTTCAGTTTTATGTCTGTAACTCATGTGGTGCTTCATCTAAAAGTTATACGTATTTAGCAAATTGGTGTCCATTAAATGAAAATCCCTGTCAGCATAATGGCTATATTGTGCTCTATAAAACTAATGCGCTAGAAAAGTATAACACACATAATGTGACACATATTAATTGCAATGGTGATAGGGAATTCTGTTGCCTGGAAACAGAGAAAGTATAAAAGGCTAAGTATTCAGCAGGAGAGTAAGGAGTCTATGAGCCTCTTAGATGTTGCACCCTGTGTCTAAAAGCTTCAATATCTTTACATAAGTTTAATAACTTTTTGGCAGACAGTCATAGGCAATTTTCTGCTTCTTGCCTTGTTCACATTTCCTAAACAAGTAGGAACAAGGAAGTCAACCTTCCTCGAACCACCACAAATACTGCTGGCCTATGCATTGGTGCCACTGGATAAGGAACCAGTTGATAGACTTAGGATAGTTGATTGGCGTGAGGCTGAAAAAAGAGCATCTGTGGACTCTGTACACTTGGGGGAATTTGCTTCACTGGGAGACCTATAAGGTATATGGCAATCATTGCTTTTTAAAGTGTGAGGGGGAATGAGATTTGGTATGCAGGATAGCAATCTGTGGCTCCTGCTCCATTTCCAGTAGGCTTCACCACCGCTATGGAATAGCTGCTAGCACCAAGAAGGGATTTTTCAGGGTCATGCTGGTTCCTGTACAAATACTCCAACTGTGGTTGGACATCCTGCAGTTAGGTACTTTAAGAAGACTAGGGCCACTATAGGCAAGTCCAGAGACAAGGATGATGCTGGCAACCATGAGGACAAAGGTGGGTATCACAAGGATGCTGCCATGGCTGAAAGTTTGCAGTGATGCATTTTTCTACAGAATGGACTTGGTAAGGGATTTTGGATACCCCTTATGCTGTCTAAACCTTAATGAGTATATTGTTGGTGTTGCTTTGGAAAATTATGTTTGGTACAACCAAATGGCAGCCCTTTTGAGCCTCCCTTTTCCAAACGTCAGGACTTCACCTCTAGGACTATTTGTTTTATCCCACAGGCTCTTCTGTCAATGACCAATTAGCCAAAACTGTCAGTAAAGTGCATTACACCTACTTCAACAGGACCCTGGGGCTTCTCTGGTTGGTAGGACAAGGATGTTAGTTAACAAAGTCTGATATTGAATTAGCTTTCTCGCTCTTGCTGATTCACCCCAATTGCTTTCACTTGCTAGGTTGTTCCTTCTGTGGTGCTTACTACTTATATATGTGGAATCTCCTCTTTGAGATTTAGAAAATTTGAAACGAGGTGAAAGGAGCATTGTATGCATTGTCAAAAGAAAATCTTATGAAATTGTGTGAATTTCTGGACATTGTAGAGTATTAAAAGCTTAGCCCCCATGGAACAGAGAGTTCAAGATATCAGGCCAAATTGGTGAACCTGGACAAAAACAAAACTCACCTTCTCTAGTTTAGCTCATCAAATTACATGGATTGAGTCGAAGATGTGGCAGTGGTGACCAATTTGTAGCTGGCTGTAAGATGTGAGTGCCAACAACATACAGAGACAGTTCTTTAAGTGAGATGGGGTCACGGGACAGGCAGTGCAAATCTTCTCACTTGTTTAGACCTGGTGTTATGTTTCCTTGTCAGTACTACATGGTGGAAAGGATAGATGGAGATCCGTTAAGACACTGGGGAGCCAAGTCCTGAGTGGAGTCTGACGGCATCATAAGAGAACTCAGGGTTTTTCACGTTATATGGTTAAAAGTACCGCAATTTTGGTGAGTTCTAGATAATTTTACACGGCTATATGATACTCTCCTGTAATTTAAAGCCATCTCTGGGCACCTTTAGTGAGGCACCCGTGTGAAAGGGAAGCACACCCTAAAAGCATATACATTAAGATTTAGGAGTGTTATTGAAATGACCAACATGTACATACAGCAAAACAAGGAAGCAGCACAAAACAAGCAAGTGCTATTTAAAGCATGTAACTGAAGCATTGGGAATTTGGTCATGTCATATGACTGTATGTTGCTTAGGTTGTCATTAAATCCCCCCCCCCCTAAAGTACTTCAATTTTGTAAGTCCTATTTACCGTATTTGCTCGATTATAAGACGACCCCCCAAAATCTGAATATTAACTTAGGAAAAAAGAAAAAGCCTGAATATAAGACGACCCTAAAGGAAAAAAGTTTTACCAGTAAATGTTAATTCACGTAAACTATTTTTTTTAATAAAAGCTATGATTGAGAAAAATATTTTTTTTGTTTTTATTTCTTGTATTTTCCAGCCTGTCCCCCAGTTACGCACATCTGCCCCCAGGCTTGCCACACCAATATGGCACTGTGGCCCATGATATGCCTTTTAACCCTCTATATGCCACTGTGCCCCATGGTATGCCTTTTGACCCCCTATATGCCACTCTGCCTCCAGAAATGCCTTATACCCCTATATCCCATTCTGGCATTTAGGGGGTTAAAATGCATATTATGGGGCAGAGTGGCATATAGGGAGGTATAAGGCATTTCAGGAGGCAGAGTGCTCTATTAAATGCCCCCTTAACGCCACTCCAGAAATGCCCTATGCCCCCATTTAACTAACACACACACACACACTCTCTCCCCCCCCTCCCCTCTCCTCTCTCCCCTCTCAGCCCTCTCTTACCGGTGCTTCCAGCCGGGGCAGCGGGTTGACGTCGCCTTCTGCTGCAGCCGGAAGGAGGTGGAGTTGGCAGCGGGGGTTTGTATGCGTCCGTCGCGTATACTTTCCCCGGCTGTCAGAGATCAGAGATCTCTGACAGTCGGGGAAGGTCTACGCGACGGACGCAGACAACCCCCGCTGCTAGCCACACCTCCTTCCGGCTGCAGCGGACGTTGTCTACGCGGATCGCGTAGACGTCAACCCGCTGCCCCGGCAATACAGCAGGAAGCACCGGTAAGTGTGTATGATGGGGGGGGGGGGGGGTGAGACAGGAGGATCCAGGTCCCCTGCAGCGGTGCGGGGGATCTGGATCTTAGTCTCCTAATCAGACTCTATTTGAGGTCTGATTAGAAGACGACCCCGATTAGAAGACGAGGGGTATTTTTCAGAGCATTTGCTCTGAAAAAAACCTCGTCTTATAATCGAGCAAATACGGTAATTTTACATGACTATATTGCTTACAATGGAGCTGAATCAGTGGAACTGCACTGCCTTTTAACCATCAATGACCCTCCTACATCTTAAAGCCTTCTCTGGACACCATTAAAGAGTGGAGTGCTTAACCCTAAGGTGTGGCCAAGACATGCAAATATATTTTGCAACAATTAGTACAACTGACATGGAGCAGATACTTACACAGCTAATTAATGTAAGCAGTATAACAAGACTCTGTCTTTGTTCAGACAACAGGTATGAAGGCCCATTAGGCAAAGCAGAAGTGGCCTGTATAATTGGGACAATGCAAGAAGTAACTCATCAAAACTGCTACATCAAACATAAAGAAATCAGCATTTCTGAATGTGTTCATGTGATGCAGAGCCACCACACATCTATATCAAACTGCAGTAGAATCCAGAACATCCATGCACACAGATGTGACAGAGAAGTGACCTGGCAATGATGTGAACCTTAGTCCAGTTTGAGAGTCTTTATGTCCCTGAAGGGAAATTGTCTACAAGTTAAACCGCTTACATGTTGCACATATTCAAATGTCACCTTTAAACAATTTACATGCATACACGTAAGGCAGGGATATACAACCATATGTAGTAGAGCTCTAAAAGCGAGGTGACATTTATCACTATGGAAAAATGTAATAATCCAGTGGTGGGTTATAGGTTAGACAAACACCAAGCAAGCTTCTAGGATCTAATGGGTAATCTGCATCTGCACAACACCAGCTGCCTAGCAGTAGTTGCACACAGGTTATGTCCATGCAGCTTCTACATACTACTATGCCAAGTGCTACCAACAGGCCATGATTTACACTGGTGTTTCAATAAGTGACCTACCTTTAGGTCCCCTTTTGGGATTGCTGAGAAGAGGGACAGGGGACAATTGCTCCCTGGACTTCTATTACTTTGGGCTTTTAGAGTATTACCTGAGGCTTTGTGTGTGGTTTGTATGAGTTAGCACATATAGCCATCAGGGCAAAAAGTTTAGCACTATGGAATATGATGATGTTATATAAAACAAAACATAATAATAAAAAGAAGAAGAATTAGCTTATACCGTCTAAGCATCCTGTTGTTAGGCCACAGTCCCATGTACCGGGCCCTGGGAGTCATGGGTCAGTTGGGGAGATCCTCTGTCTAGCTTTGGGAACTGTAAAAATGATGCTGTGCTGCACCGCAATAAAGCTTCCAGGAGGCCATCTTGCAATGCTGTGAATCTGAACACTGCAAGGTGGCTCTTTGGGAATGGTGGTTCAGCCATGTCCCTCCCTGCCTTTAGCCATAAACCCTGGGACAGGTGTCAAGACTTTGTCTGGATCACTACTTAATCTGAACAATTAGTAAATGTGTTTTAGACATGGCTGGAAAGTTTATGGTGACTATGTTTTATACCAAGTCTGTTTTAGTGGGATTCTTGGCCACACTTGCCTCCTGTGTTGAATAATGGCATCCCTCTGTAGCCAGAATGGGCTAAACATAAGGAGAGGAGAGCTTTAGTGGTGCAATCCACATCGCCCCTTCATCATAATCCCTCACATAACAGCGTATATGGATTTCTGTGAGAGGCTTGGGTTCCATGTTCCCTCCAGATAAATACCAGAAAACAGGGGTGTGCAAGAGTGTGAAATGTCACCCTCTGTGATGTATATTACACCTCTGCCTACATTCAGGTAGCCACAATAGAAAAGTATTTAATCACTAGGAGTGGAACCCAATGTTACTGCATATATCTCACGAAAAAAATAACGGCAGCATATGGACTCTGGTGTCTGGAGACAAACCTGGTGGAAGCCATTGATGCCTGTGGGCCGTTTAGTTGAAATATTAGTCACAAATGCCACAGCAATTTAGGAGCACAAGAGGCCGATTTTGCTCACACTATGTCTCAGCATCCAGGTAGCGCAGGTTTTGGCAGTGCGTGACACCGTGGGATAAACTCACGTGGGAATGCTTTAGCCTTTTGTATTTGCATTGTTTGTAAGTCAGAAATACATTTTTAGAGAGAGAGGGGGAGCTGCAGCCAGCTTAATCTTGTCCACCGCTCCGTTGCATACTTAGTGTATTAGTGTCTCAGCCCCTCCTTCTCGTCCTCATATCAGTCCGTGTCTGCCAAGTGTTTCTGAAGGCGCTCCGTTTTTTTTTGTTCCTGTGTGCAAAGACAGGGTAAACAAGAAGAGGGATTTAAGTTAAGTTCCATGTTCTTTGTGCGCGTTTTCGGTGCACGCAAACTTCGGCTCACTAAAAAGTTCCGAACTGGAAGGGGTCCCTCCCAAGCAGCAGAGACAACACCCTAAATATTTCCCTCAGAACTTCAGCGCACGTCCGCCACCTTCTACTGCCCGTGTTCACACTCCACGGTGGGAGCTGCGTCTGCTAACGGCCCCCTTGAGTAGCTTTACTTGGATGGTGTGCTCATTGGTTTACATAAAGAAAACAGCTGCTTAATCCAGCGCAATGGCTTCCATCAGTGATGAGACCTCCTTGGAGATGGATGACATGTCAGAAGATGGTGAGATGATCGGTAAGGCTTGATTCATGTTTTGGGTGCTCTTTGATTTATATTAGCCGGTACGTCAACTGTTTGGACCTAATTTTCTACAGCTATAGAGTCCAGCAGTAGGCCATTTAGAAGATAAGATTGTGTGTCCCAAATTTGCATACCCTGAGGATTCTTGGTTGCTGGCCAAGATATTCAACAGCGCTGCCTGTTCCTTCTGTGAAGCTGTAGCTCACTATTGAAGTTTCTACTGTGTTTGGTGATTCTTACCCAGACTTGCACCCTTCAACACTTTAAAAACAACAACTATGCTGCTTGCTAGTGACCTTCAACACCTAAATTCATGTTAATATCTCTTTATTTATTTATTCACTAAAAGGCGTTAAGATGGCCCATGTGAGCTTCTCCTTGGTTCACCCTGTATCATGCATAGTTAAATCAGTGGGTTTCTTTACAGTCCCCTTACTGAGATAGGTATGCAGGACCAGTCCCCTGAACATTCTTTTATCAGGGAAGATGCTTCATCATTGATAAATAAGTGAATAAACCTTTGGAGTAACTCTGTGCTCACTGAGCATCTTGTTAACTGTGTATCAAGACACCCTACCCCGCTTGATTTCAATATTTTGATGTTATTGTTTTATTATGTATAGGTTGCATGTGGAAAAGCAAAATATCCCATAGACCTTCAGATAAACCTGTGACCTGTGGCCACAGGCATCAATTTACAGAGCAGAAAGGAATCTCTTAAGATTTCTGATTGCACAACACATTTTTAAGGAAAGGCCACATTCTTAGAGAATTGTTTTGCTCTAAGTGGGCTCCTCTGTAATTACCGTATGTTTCTTGCATGTTAAACTTCTTGAAGCAAGATTTACTTCCTATAAAGTGAAACTATGGTTTTCAGAATCGCATAAAGGACAGGATGTGAGACTGTGTGCAGACATAAGAATATGACTGGTTGTGCTTTGCTTTCTTTAGTGTAGGTGTATTGGTTAAGACTGTTGTATATTTTGTTTGAATACTGTGACATTCCTCAGTGTATACCATGCCGAAACAACACAAACTTTACATTGTAACAACAGGTACAGGTTATGCTTAACCTACATAACTTAGCAAGCAATGGGGGCCATATAACTTAAGAGAAAACAGCAAAGGGGCACATAGGGTAGAGACTGGCTCCATTTCTACTGAGAGGTGTATGAGGTGTTTGGATACATTGACACTCTTTAAATACACTATATGGCCTAAAATATGTGGACACCTGACCATCACACTTATATGAGCTTGTTGGATATCCCTTTCCAAAACCACAGGCATTAATACAGAGCCCCCCCCCCCTTTGCAACTACACCAGCCTCCACTCTTCTGTTAAGGCTTTCCACAAGATTTTGAACTGTTTCTGTGGAAATTTGTGTCCATTCAACCACTGTTGGATGAGATGGCCTGGCACCTAATTTGTCAAAATGGAAAGTCATGCTGGAACAAGAAAGGGCCTTTTCCAAACTGGTGCCACAAAGTTGGAAGCATACAATTGTCTAAAATGCTGTAGCATTAACATTACCCTTCACTGGAACTACGTTGCCTAGCCTGAAATATAGCCCCAGACCATTAACCTTACAAATTTTACAGTTGGCACTTTGCATTCCGGTAGGTAGCGTTCTGTCTGCATCCCCCAAACCCAGATCCGGCCCTTAAGATTTACACCACTCCATCCGAGTGGCATTGCACATAGTTTTCAGCTTGTGTGCAGCTGTTCGCCCATTACATGAAGTCATGTTGTGACTCTGTAACTCTGTAGTGAGTTATACCGGTGATTGTTTTTTTTGTGCTCCTGCATTTGGCAGCCCCACTTTGTGATTGTGTGCGACTGACCGCTTCATGGCTGAGTTGTTGTCAGAGCCGGCCTTAGGTGTTCCGGCGCCCTGTGCGGACTACTCCTCTGGCGCCCCCCCATCCCAAAAAAAGAAAGGAATAAAAACTTGTAACAAAAAACCCCAATCACTATATACTACGCCAAACATTGATGTGGTCTAGGCCTACCACTTCATTGTCTGGCTTAGTAGTAGGGATGCACCGAAACGAATTCTGGACTGAAACTGAAAGTGCAGCATTTACCTGGCCAAAACCGAATATGACCCCCCCCACACCATAAAAAAATCTAACACTTTTATTTAAAGTAAGTAACACACCAAAATAGGACAAAACAATTAAATAATATTATATATATATATATATATATAATTAACAGCAATCACATTCCTATCATGCCCAGGCATACCCAGATTCCAGGATTTACTCGCAGACTTGGCATGATAGGAGTATGATTGCCCTATCTACCCCTTCTAACTCTCTTCTGCCCTATCTACCCCTTCTCACTCCCTTTTCCCTATCTACCCCCTTTCCCCTGTCTCACTCCCTTCTCCCTATCTACCCCCTCCTAACTATCTACCCTTTCCCTCTTTGAAGTTCACTTATCTTTCAGGAGTCCTGCGGTGGGGGTGCAAGGCCTCTGCCTCCCAGCTCTGTCTGAAACAGTATAGAATGATGGGCGTTATGATGTACTTTTAGAGCATAATTAGATCATGAAAAAGACATTGGAAATGGTACAGCATAACACCCATCACTCTCACACATTTACCAATCCACACACATATATACCAATCCACACACATTTATACCAATCCACACACATATACCAATCCACACACATATGCCAATCCACACACACACCAATCCACTCTCTCTCACTCTCACTGAATGCTTTCCTACCTTTCCTCTTTTCTCCTTACAGCTCCTTTTCCTTCTCTTCGCTCCTCTTCTTCAGTTCTTCTGTCTTCTTCCGGGTCAGAGGGCACGGACAGCGGTGGGCGCGGCTTCAGTGTTGTGCGCCGGGATCTGACAACAAACCCTGGCGCACAGCAGCTGTTGCCGCGCGGATCACAAGGGAGCGGTATCGGAGGTCTTGAACAGACCTCCGGCTCCCTTGAGTGATTTTAAGCCGGGGTTCAAGGGAGATCCTTGAACCGGAGATCCTTGAACCTCCGATACCGCTCCCTTGCGAGCCTGCTCCTCCAGTGGCGGACTGGTGAGCGGCACCTGGTGTGGACCGCCCCCCCCCCCCCCCGCTAGGTACGCTGCTGGCGGCAGCGCTACGGTGGCGGCGGCGGACCCCGCGGCGGACCCTGCGGCGGCGCCCCCTGCCAGGTCGCACACCCCAGAGGCCGGCCCTGGTTGTTGTTACCCTTAGAGGCCAGAAATTTCACCAACTGACTTGTGGCAACTTCAGTACAACCCATTCTAGTGCTAATCAATGGAAATGGCATATAGGGGTCTGTTAGCAATAAGTGTGACTGAAACACCTAAACTCAATTGGCAGGGGTGTCCACATACATTTTGGTCATGTAGTTTTTGTTTTTTCATAAAAAAATTTTAATTTTGCTTTTTCAGTTCAACTTTTTTCTTTTGCTCTGCTTTAAAGAGCAGTACAACCTGAAAAGACTGGCCATGACAAGGCAGACCTGGCACTTTAATGCCAGTGGCTGCCTAAAGATGTAAGTGCGGCTAATATTCACTGACGCACACTACGTTTTTATGCTCAACTAACGTGCTGCCGGGCATACCCAGCCATGGTCTGCATACAGAGGTGGTGAATTTGTAGTGCTCTCAGCCTGTGGCCCACTGGGCATTTTGCCCGGTATTTCTGGCAATTCATAATGACTGGGTTTTTTGTTTTGATTACTTTCTTTTGCATTGTTTTTGGAGACTATTTCCCCTCTTCCTCCTCTTATCTCTCTAAGTTTTAATCATAGTATGTGTGATGAGCAGCAAGGAGAAGTTAGGGGCAAACCCCATCCAGGGGGATGGACGTTTCTCATAAAACACTGATTTTCTAAAGGAAACGGCAGGAGGTAAATATTTTATTTAAAAAACACTTTTTACAGTTTTGACGACTGCTCTCTTTTTTTCTCCCCAAGAATTGTTTTCTATATGTATATAGTTTTATATAACACCAACAGCTGTTCCTTGCACTTTGCTGCTAGCATTATAGATCAAACATATAGATTTTGGAATAAAACAACAATAAGTGATAGACATCTGGCCATAGAAGTTTTAAAATGTGTGATACAGAACCTTGTTATCTCTAATCTGTTAGATGGGTCTTCTGGCATCTGTTGTTTTTTTGCTGCTTAAACCGATTATTAGCAGACTAATGCCGAAGAAGAACCATTTGTCTTGAGTTTTAATTTTTGGTTCTGCGCCATTAAATGATTCAAAAGAAAAAAGTCCCTTGTGCATTGTGTTAAAAGCAATGTGTACACAATATTGCTTATACGTATATTCTTCCAGTAAGCCTCAGTGGACATTGTGTGATCTCCACCTGTTTACCATATCTATTCTGCCAAAATACAGATTTCTCTCAGAACTGTAATAGCAGTCAGTACCTCCTAGTAGTCAAATAAGGAGATTTTATGTTTACATAAACATTAGAGACGCATTGCTAGTGCCTATCCCACTGTACCCATGAGCAGTGTTTGGTCTAGAATGTCCATGGACTAGCATGACTTGTCAGAGGGCTTCATAAACGGGGCATGTTCATTTTGTATGCTGAGTTTTAAGCAAAAGCACTTGGGGAAAGTGTGTTATAATAATTGTGTTATACTAGTATTATGGCAGGGGGCTCTCAAGTCTGAAGTCAAGTGGAACTGCTTAACCCCTTAAGGACCAGGCTGTGTTTTACCTTTTGTACCATTGGGACCAAGGCTGTAATTTTCTCTTCACTCATTTAGTGAACCCACACAAATTATATGTTGTTTTTTTCAGGACAAGAAGGGCTTTCTTCAGATACCATTGTTTTAATCATATTATCTAATTTCCCATAAAAAAAATAAAATATGATGAAAAATGTAAAAAAACCCCACATTTTCTGAATTTTACCCCAAAAATCTTTTACTCATCCAAAAAAGCTAATGAAAAAAACCTACTAAATATATTCTGCTATTTGTCCTGAGTTTAGAAATACTCAATGTTTTTATGTTTTTTTGCTTTTTTCTGCACATTATGGAGCATTAAGTACAGGTAGCGTTTTGCTATTTCAAAACCATTTTTTCCAAATTTGGTAATTCTTCCCCCCATGTGCCATTTCGGGTATCTTTGAAGCCGGCCAATGCAATTTACCCCATCAAATCATATATTTTTGAAAACTAGACACCCCAAGGTATTTCAAATGCTAGTATTTTAACCCTTTCCATGCATGAACTTCTACCACCAGCCTTTGCCACACTTTGTGGTAGTATTTTTTTTTTTATTTTTTTTTTTTACACAAATTGTACTTTGGGTATACATTTATAGCTCCAGGTATACGTCACTATCAAACAACACCCTAATATGTGTTCAACAACATCTCTCGAGTACAGTGATACCACCCATGCATGGGTTTGACTGCTGTTTGGGGTTAAAAGGCCACATTTGGGAAGTGCGCTTTTTTTCCCCCTATTTTGGTCAGTCTGTGCCTATGCCCTATCTTTGAGCCTGGCCACTACAATTTACCTCATAAAACCATATATTTTTGAAAACTAGACACCCCAAGGTACTTAAAATGGTAGTATTTAACCCTTTCCTTGCATCAGATTCTACCACCAGCCTTTGCCACACTTTGTGGTAGTATTTTTTTTTGTATTTTTTTTTTTTTTTACACAAATTGTACTTTGGGTATAAATTTATAGCTCGAGGTATACGTCACTATCAAACAACACCCTAATATGTGTTCAGGAACATCTCCCGAGTTCAGTCATACCCCACATGTATGGGTTTGTCTGGTGTTTGAGGTTAAAATGCCACATTTTGGAAGTGCGCTTTTTTTTCCCCATTTCGGTCAGTCTGTGCCTATGCCCTATCTTTGAGCCCGGCCACTCCAATTTACCGCATCAAACCATTCATTTTTTTTTTTAATTAGACACCCCTTGGGTATTTGAAATGCTTTTATTAAAATTTTTCCACGTCAGGATTTTTGGGAAGATACAGCGCTAATTTTAGCACTTGCTCATAATAAACTTTATTTTACTCTTTTTGGACTTTTTTTTTTACATTTTGCTGGAACTGGATAGTTCCTCTAAAGCATAATAATTTTTAAATGTTACTATGTTTTTTTTTAAGCTTTTTCTTTTTTTCCTTTTTTTAATTTTTTTATTTTTTTTTAAATATTTTACTAATCACATAGTGATTAGAAAGCTGGGCTCCATTGACTTGTATGGTTGAATGCAGTACCTGTATTCAACCTGCAAGTGGAGCCAGAGTTCTCTAGAGGGTCTGGAGACTGTCTAGCGAACTTTTTCAACTTTATTATTTTTTTTCCCGGGTCGCCGCCATCTTGCTGATGGCGAAGATCACCGGCAGCTGCGGCTGTGACCGCTCTCCGGAACGGTCACAGTCCATCAAGAGGTAAGTGTTTGGTGTCGCTGGATGCCTCCTGATTGAAGTTTAGGAGGTGATCGTTGATCGCCTCCTAAACGCTTTTAAAACGGGCGTCCGCCGCCATACAATATATGGCGGCTGTTGACGCCCCGGGGAGAGGCCAGACATGGCCCATCATGCCGATCTCGGTGTTGCTGAATGCCTCGACATCGAGGCATTACAGTAACACCGTTTAAGCTTAGAAAGTGATCGTTGATCACTTTCTAAGCTTGTTTAAGTCTGATGACGTGTCAGGCACGTCATAGGTCGTTAAGTGACCGTTTTGCATGACGTGCCTGACCCGGCAATGGACGTTAAGGGGTTAAAAGCTTTTTGCATTTGCTTGGGGTAATAATAGATTGCTGATGACTTCTCTAGGTACTCTTCAGAATGTTATGTAATGTGGTGTCCCACAAAAACATTATAAAATTAAAGAACTGTGTGTGTGGCCAATGGGGTACCTGGTAAAGCGGCACACACTGCCTAATTTTGTGTCACAGCTACATACCTCCCAAGTGTCCTGGGTTTTGTGGGACAGTCATGGTATTCCACCACTGTCCCATCATTTTGGAGATCCCCTGATCCACCCTGACCTGCTCAGGTAGCTGTAAAGTTAATGGAGGTCTTGTGCAGCACCATGTGCCATCTGCATGAAAGACTGTGGTACCACCCTAGGTCCTCAATGACCTGTCACACAAAGCAGAAACGACATCAGCAAAAAACAAACAGTATTAACAATTTATTTTAGTAAGACCCAAAACTAATTCTGACTGCAGAAACTACCTTACTAAATGTCTACATGTGTTATCAGTTAGGAATAACGTTGCCATATGCAGATGTAGGTTACAAGCAAGCTTTATCATTTCCCATGTATCTTGTCTCATGTGATGAAGCCGTGTATATACCGTACTATTTATGCTAACAGGAACAACCAGTAAGCCAAGAAAGTAATCTCTGTATTTATTTATTTATTTATTTTAAATGGCTTTGTTATCTATAGATATTTTGATTTAACAGCTGCTTGACCAAAGGTTTGGATTAAATTGTGCCACACATTTCTACATATCATTATTACCACGTTGAGATAAGGAAAGGCTGCAATGAAATATGTACATTGAATTAACTAAAATTGCATATTAAAATGAATTAAGTTATTCTGATTGAAATATTTCACAACATAGATCGGCTTGCACATATAAATCCTTTTAGAGAAAATAACGTACCCCAAGCACCATATACATTTATGTTTATACTTTACTACCCTAAAAATTGCTGATGTAATAATTTGCATCTAATGGTAGGATGTATATACTGTTCTTCTTGTGGGATCCTATTTCTGTTATAAATCTGTATTTGACCAATTGTCAAGTAAAATATACAGTACAAAATGGAACATCAGTTGTGGGATGGTGTGTGTTTGTAGAGGAATACAGACAGAGGGGTTTATTCGCTAAAGGCGGAGTTGACAGGAGAGTTTGCCAGAGACTTGTGTTGGCTCCTTGACTTCATTGTATATTATGAAAGGCCAACCCCAGAAAGCTCCTGCTGCTGGAAGAACCCTGTATAATGTATAGTTAAATCAATAAAGTCTCCTTACACATTGGATTTTTCATTATACATGGCCAGCCTGTATAAAAAGAAAAATCTACTGTTGCTGGTCTTTCAGAATTAATAGTGAAGCAAGATAGTTGAAATCACTAGTCTCCCTTTAGTGAATAAACCCAGGAGAACTGATTCTAGAACTGGGGGGAAGAAACACAAGAACTTAGTGTTTTAAATGTGTGTGGTGGGTTTGTAAAATATTGTAAAGCATAATGTAAGCTTAAGATGAATGTTGGCACACAACGGGTTGTAAGACTGCTAACCTTTCATTCAGCGATCTGCCTTAGTTATTTCTGTGACTGTTGTGCAGGTGGTTCCATATCACACTGTGAAAAATGTGAAAAGAGTGTAGAAGCCAAATCATGCAGGTTTATGCTGGTTTCAGTTAACATGATCAGTGCTGCAGGGTGATAAATCACATTACATTTTGCACAAATGTTTTCTTCTGTTTGCTGCAGTATAAAAAGAATACGTCAGATATAAAATTATTTGGGGAATTTTCTCTTCTGCTATCTAAATTTATGTTAGTGACATCCAGCCGACTATCACAAAATATAAGTATCATGGTGCTGCAAGACGCCGTTATTACTGGGGAAGTCGTGTGTAGACTAGGGCAGATAACACTTTGGCACTGGTAAAAAAAAAAAAAAAAAAAAAAAAAGGGGGGGGGGATTAGTGCTTTGTCTAGTTGGCACAATACCTTTTTTAAAAATCAAATATTTGGAGATGGCCAAGGTTGATCATATGGAATATGTGCTGCAGCATACACATAAGATAAGAATTTGAAGATTTTCATGGTCCACTCATTTCAAAGTTTCTTGTTACAATTTTACCACGTACTCGGGAGGCATACATCTTCTAGCTCCTAGATAAATGTTGTATAGAGGTCCTTCTACAATGTACAAGCTAATCGCTTTCTGCTTTCAAGACTTAATGGTCTTCCTTAAATTCAAATGATGACAGTGCCCAACCAGAGGCAAGCCCTGAGTAAGGATTAAAACTGGCCCTTGCACTCCAAGGCTACTGGCTAGTAAAATGACTTACTGTGCAAGTTTTAGGCAGGAGTGAGAAAAAAAAAAAGTAATAAAGTACTAAATCCCTGACTTTGTGTAAGTGCACCTAGAAGAATTGATGCAATTATGAAGGTGGTCACGCCAAATACTGATTTGATTTAGATTGTTCTTCTGCTAACTCGCTTTGCATTTTGTTAAATAAAAATAAACTATTAACGTGTATTTTTTTTAGGCATTCTTTTTTTTTACAGCATTTTTTCACACCTGCCTAAAACTATATCTCCAGCAGGTGGGTACACTCTTGCAGACTGTGGCCACATGTAGCCTGGCAATGGCCCCCATTGGGCAAATTTTGCCCAGTAGCCAATCCAGGTCGGGGTGGGGAGGTGATGAGGTCAGTAAACATGACAGAGGAAACAAAAACCATACAGTGTGTGGGTAAAGGGGCAAATGTATATGGGAGAATTCGGCAGAATCCCCCCTGCATCTGCAAAAGAGACAAGAAAATTAAAAGGCATATTATGGCTGGAGTCATGAGCCAGAAACAGATTTCTGCAGCCACACTGCCTTCACATGAAGGCCTGAATTATGTGTTTGCTTTCTGCTGTATGTGATTGTGTAGAACATATGTTATATATTTTAATGAGGAATATTATGATCTTTCTGTGGTATTTCCTTTAAATGTATAATTTTCTTCCATAGCTTTAACGGATTTCTTGTACACAACAATCGCAGATGTCATGGAACTCCTTAAACTCGGTTATCAGCCTGCCGCAGCACTATCCGCATGGTCTCCGTTAATATATTTAGGTACTTGAGTCAAAGCAGACACTTGTAGCTTTGCTCTGCACTGTCTCACCCCAACTTCCTGTTCCCTCCAACAAACACACATTGTATTCAATTTACTCCTAAAGCTGTTTGATCGTAAATATTCCACATGCTCTTTTAGCTGAAGTATTGCAACAGATGCATAGTGAAAGACAAAATTGTATCACTTATGGCTCATTAATGTCATTTATAATACTGATATAAAACAGACAATGCATTAAAAGTATGTCTGGTATGCTTGTGCATACTTATTAGCTTGGTTCAATTAGGAAATAAGAAAGACCGTTTGCATCCTTTGTAAGAGTAAATAAAGGCATTTCCACTGGAAGATGAGCGAGTGTGAGTGTAAGTACACATACAATATATAGATCAGCGCACTCGCATCAAATAAGTTGTAAACTCCAAGACCTTTAAGCAACCTTAATAAAAACTATAAACACCCTTCTAAGATAACGAAATTGGAGGTTTAGTCACATCACATGGCCATATTATGCTAAGCCCACCACCATGCCAAAGCACACCAACGTAGGTGGGTCCTAACACTAAATACTGTTGCTTAGATGGAGCTAAAGCTTTTCAAATATATTACTTACCAGAAACCAAAAGGCCTTCCTATACACAGACACTCCTGCAATTTGTAGGTTTCTAAGGACCCCATTAATGGCGCACCCGTGGTGGGGACGGGTGCTAAACCAAAAGCCTGGTCAGAGCTTCAAATACAAACAAATCCATATGATGTGACTAAGCCTCTAATTTTGTTATCTTAGAAAGGTGTTTTTAAGTAACCTTAATAAAACTTGTAGTTTTGAGAGTTTATAACCTATTTGATGTAAGTACGCTGATCTATGCATTGCGTATAACTTCACTTCAGCAGCACCCCCTTTTAATTAATGCTAGTTCAGGTGAGTGCTTCCCTTTTGCATTTGCTTGTATTTGAAGCTCTGAACAGGCTTTTGGTTTAGCACCCCTCCCCACCACAGGTGCTCCATTAATGGGGTCCTCAGAAACCTACAAATTGTAGGAATGTCTGTGTATAGGAAGGCATTTTGGTTCCTGGTAAGTAATATATTTGAAAAGATTTAACTTTGTGTAAGAGACAGTATTTAGTGTTAGGACCTACCTACATTGGAGTGCTTTGGTGTAGTGGTGGGCTTAGCATAATATGGCCATATGATGTGACTAAACCTCCAATTAGAAAGGTGTTTTTAAGTAGCTTTAATAAAAGCTATAGTTATGAGCGTTTATAACCTATTTGATGTGGGTGTGCTGATCTATGGATTGTGTATAACCTTGGTCTTCAGCAGCACCCCTTATAATTAATGCTAGTTCATTTGAGTGCTTCCCTATTAGATTTGGTTGTGTGTATACATACATACATACATACATACATACTCCTGGGTATATATGTTAACTTGAAAGATTTGTAAATGTAATTTACGTGTGGTGGTTTATTTTTTATTCAATAAATTTTTTCTTTTTTTTTAAGAGTAACTTTAATTTGGGGAAAAAAAGAACATTCTTTATGTTAAATGCTCTTTATATGATTAGATCTTCAGAGGTAAGAATAAAATGACAGGTCTACGAAGTATTTTTTTACTAGAGGGTACATTTAAAGGGGAGCTCCCCAAATTATATATATATATATATATATATATATATATATATATATATATATATATATATATATATGTGTGTGTGTTTTTCATGGATGTCCTTCGTTTTTTTTTTTCCCTCCAGTATAATTTACAAGCAGTATAAACAGTGTTAGCTACAGTTGTGTGTCACCCTTCCTAGCCTGATTTTGGATATGGGGTGCATACTAGCCTGAGTTGGCATTTTCACATTTTGCTATTTTTATTTGAGACAGTCATCATTATGTATATGATTAAGTTGCCCTATTATTCACGTGAGGCAATTGCTGCCATGTTCCGATCTCCAGGGGCCTTTCTGGCTGTCTGGGCTAGCTTCTCAAATAGAGGATTATGAGAATATGAAATTTATAACTTCACTGTTTATACAACTTTTTTTGTGACAAATATTACACACACACATTCCTTACAACCATAGAACAGAGACAAAATGTTTACCCTTCCCCTTTGGTGTTTAAGTGGAATGGCAGCCTTTAAGTTCCCTTACTCGAGGTTTACTGTTACCTTTTGGTTAAAGATTATTTCACAGCCTTTGTGGGGTTGCATAAAAAGTGAATGAACTTCAGAAACGCAATCTGCAGCGTTTGTCAAAACATCCAAAATAATTGCCCAGATGAAAAATTATGAAACACAAAGAACTATGAAGCTCAGAACGTTTCGATCCTACTATGGGATCTTTCTCAAGCCAAAATATAATGTGTGTGTTTCATAAGTAGTTTGCATAAATGGCTTTAATTAAATGAATGTAGTTATGCTTTAAAAAAAAATGTCATTTGTATGTTTGTTTTTCAATCCACACATCTGGTTCTAATTGCTAATTAAAAGCTTTTTAGTACTCAAGTGATTTGTAGGAAAGCACAATTTTGCCTCTTAGTATTTCTGCTGTGGTTTGTACCTGGTGGACAAATTCATCCTTTTGTCTTTAAAGACGTGCCCCTCTGCATGTGTATATTTAGAGAGGCTAACACCCGAAGGAGGGGCATGTAACCTTTTCACATACCATGAGACCGGCTAGTGAACAGGACTCTCTCGCAACAGGACACCTGAATGAACACGATGGCTTATATGTACACAGCAGGTATGAATGTGTTGGATGTATTGCTTCTGTGACATACCGAATAATAGGAAAAACGTCATCGAAGTTCGGTAATCTGGCAAAGATTATGGAAACTGTTTGTCCGGTACATATGGATTTACACCAGCAGAGGAAGACACTTTCACGTTTGCTTTGATAACATTAAGTTTTAATCAAGAGACCTCTGTTGGACTCTCTCGTATACCATACAACTTAGAAATATTTTCCGTACTGTAACAAGAGAACTCTAAATCTGCAGTAATAGGGGGAGGAAATGTGTTTGCTATCTGTGCTTAAATTTGTATATTTTAAATTATTATATTTTAATAAAAAAATACATTGAAGAGGGATAAAATGCGGTTGGTCAATTGTTTTATTTGGATGATAGTTTTTATTAATACCAGTGCAGTTTCTTCCAGTTGTGATTAGTTTATTTTATTGCTTATCTTTGAGTTCAAACAGATTTGCCACTAATGGCATTTAGGAATTGAAAAGTCCCCAGTCTGCCTTTTGTTGTCATTTGACATATAGACAGTTACGTTTATCCCATTCCATAGCAACATCTACAAACATTCTTACGCTCCTACCGGTGAAAGCCGTGAATTACACCATAGTACATGCAAGCTTGGCACTAAAATGTATTTTCTAGCCAGATTTACTGAACGTTTTCAGTTTAAGATCATTGTTTTTACATAAACAACCAAAACAAGTCATAGTTTCTTAACCCCTTCCACCCCCTATAGACGTACCGGGACGTCCAAAAAACGCCCGCTAAGAAATCCCTATGGACGCACCGGTGCGTCTAGCCCTTTGTGCAGTGTCAGGGACACATCCCTGCCGCTGCACGGGAGACCAGGCTGTCGTTTGACAGCCTGGACTCCGACCCCCCCCCCCCCCCTGGCAGCAGAAGCCAGCGTCGCCCCAAATGAAACATAGGTCTACTAAAGCAAAATGTGAAAATTTCACGTTTGGAATCTATAACGCGCATGGTCCCGTTTGTGCCCTGTAGTGTCCAAAAAAACAAGGCATGTGGGGTATTTCCGTAATCAGGAGAGCCGGCTGAACACTTTAGGCTGGATTTCTCTGCCATAACATATACCATGTGCAAAATATCCTCAGCAACACTTTGGCGAAAAAAGCGCATGAAATTATTGCTACGGCTGACTTTGGCAGTGATTGGCGGCCACATGGTTGCATGAAAATTGTCCAAATGCTCTTGATGAGATACTCTGGGTTGTCTGCTTTACGGCAATGTATTCTTTTATGGGGATATTTATAATTAGGGGGGAGCCCCAAATGAAACATAGATCTACTAAAGCAAAATGTGAAAATGTCACGTTTGGAATCTATAACGCGCATGGTCCCGTTTGTGCCCTGTAATCATCGGCGTAGGAACCGGGGGGGACGGGGGGGATAGATCCCCCCCCCAGTAACTCATGCGGGGGGGACCGATAATTAAGAAATCCCCGCCAGGGCAACCGATCTTACGCGGTCCGCACCTTGAGCCCTGCTACTTACCTGTGGGAGGGTCTTCTGTACTGCACAGAGGAACCGGAACCCAGCAGAGTTCACGTGACATTACATCACATCCTCTGTGCAGTACCAGAGAACGCAGAGGGAGAACGCAGAGGGAGGCCGCGCCCTCTGCTGAAGACTGTGAGCGGCATCGAGGAGCTGCAGTGCAGGTAAGAGGGTGGGTGTTTTGGGGAGGGTGTTTGAATAAGTATGCCTGATTGAGGGAATGAATCTGTGAATGAATGAGTGTGTGTGTGTGTGATAGAATGGATGTGTAAGTGCTGGAACCTAGGCATGATTGGACTGTGATTGATGTTAGCAATCACACTCCTATCATGCCAAGTCAGCCAGTACATGCTGAAACATAGCTAGCTGCCCCCCTTGTGTATTGATGCTGCCAGCAGTATGGGGTCTGCACATCACTTACAGCCACCCTGTACCAGAATGTACTGGCTGCCTGGGTATGATAGGAGTGTGATTGCTGTTAGCAATCACACTCCTATCATGCCAAGTCATATTGCTATTTTCTTTTGTCCAATTGTGGTGTTACCTACTTTTATTAAAAATTTGAGTTTTTATTATTATTTTTAAAGGTGGGGGGTCATTTTCGGTTTTGGCTAAGTGAACCGTGAATGTTTTGGTCCAGAATTTTCATTTTGGTGCATCCCTAGAATAAATAGAACTATTTCATTTTTAATTATCCTGAGTCCTGAATTTGTAGTCACAAAACTTTCTAGGCCCAGAAATCAGTGAGAGGAAAAGTAAAGGTTTTGTGTTATTTATTTTATTTTAATCTGCATATTTTATTAAAGGCCATATTTTCTCACAGTGAAAAATGAGTGTGGCCCACCCACGTATACAATTCTGATGAAGTGGCCCACTGCAGAAAAACCTTGGACACCCCTGGGGTAGACAGTGAGAAGGGGGGGTAGGGAGAGGGTAGCTAGTGAGAAGGGGGGGCAGGGAGAGGGTAGCTAGTGAGAAGGGGGGGCAGGGAGAGGGTAGCTAGTGAGAAGGGGGGGTAGGGAGAGGGTAGCTAGTGTGAAGGGGGTGGTAGGGAGAGGGTAGCTAGTGAGAAGGGGGCGATAGGGAGAGGGTAGCTAGTGAGAAGGGAGGGGTGTAGATAGTAAGAAAGTGTGAGAGGGGGTAGATAGTGTGAGAAAGTGGGGATCTGATGGGGGAAAATGCTGTCCCCCCCCCCAGATTTTTAGGGGTTCCTACGCCCATGCCTGTAATGTCCAGGAAACCACAAAAAAACTAGGCATGTGGGGTATTTCCGTAATCAGGAGAGGCGGCTGAACAATTTAGGATAGATTTCTCTGCCGTAACACATACCCTGTACAAAAAATCCTAAGAATACTACAAAATACTAAGATGCGTTGTTGAAAAAAGTGCAGGAACTAATTTCTGTGGCCACCTTTGACAGTGATTGGTGGCCAAATACCTGCATGTAGAATGCCCAAATAGCCCTGATAGGATAGCCTGGATTGTCTGCTTTACAGAAATATATACCTTTGTGGGTGTTTTTGTTTTATTTGTTTAAAATTAGAGTTGCAGTCCCATCATACCTAATGTAAAAATTTTACGTCTTTGTATAAAGTAATGTACACCTTATAGTATGTTGCCTATATGTGCTGGGAAAGTATGAAAATTCTATATAAACTAGGTATTTCTGAAATCAGGACACCTGAATTGATAAATCTGGATGGAATTTTCTGTCTCTTTACCTAATGGTATCAAAAGAAAGCTCTATCACACCTTGAAAAAACAATATATAGTTTATATGGGTACACTATTCACAGGAAAAGTGAATAATCGCTGAACCGACATAGCGCAAAAATGGCAAAATTGCTCCGGGCTTTGAGGTACCAAAAACCCCTGGGATTGAAGGGGTTAAAATATGTTATATACCCCACTGTGCCAATTGCATGACACTGGCTGTCAGCGCTATATGAAGAAAAGATTATCAATTATGTTCTCCTTTTTTTTTTTTTTTTTTTTTTTTTTGTACACATGCAGTTCTTGTGTCAATTAAGTTATTTAACAAAATAACTTCTTTGTAGAATGAAAAGCAATTTATAGAGCTTTCAGAGGCACATTTTATTTAAACTTAAGATTTAAGTTTTGTACCACTGTAAAGTTAATTTATTCAGTAGAGAAATAATGGATATTCCTCTTTATAGTTATTGCTTTCTAAAGCCGATCAGTCGCAGTGGGCTACCTGGTTACGCTTGGCTTGACTTTTGACATATAATCAGGCCGGTCGTAATTTTTAGATTAGTGGTTTTGGCAAGTAGAAGTAGAAGCTGTAAAGTGTATTTGCCTGAAAACACCCGTACATATTTACAGTAAGACAAAAACGCCAAATCAAATATCCCCTGGAATAAGAGAATAAATTTACCCTATGAACACAGCGAAAAATGCAAACTATTACATGATGTGTCACATGGCTGGCCCATACGCTATTATTTCATTTTTCCCCCATCCCCCACAGACAGTTTATTCTGTATTGTATACCTTGTTAGAGTTGAGCCCTCTTTCAAATATTTCAGACTGTATATCTGAAAAAGTGACATGCAATCCTAGCTGCAGCGAGTCAGAATTTGCTAAATCTTGGTAATTTTCTTTCTTTGAATGAGATTATCTAAGAAAGGAAGGTAGTTACTTTTTCTCCGCCCTTAGGCCATGGGCAACATCCTGGAAATATAAATAGATGCCACTAGCTCATGTTAACGGTAAGCAGCCATGTTCCTGAAAAAAACAAGGCAGCTGAAAATACTTCTTGCTATAAAAAATGAACTGGACTTGAATTTGTAATGTTTTGTTCCAGATCTTTTATTGTAACCTACTTAATTATTATATTGGTGTGCACCTATATAGATATGTGTTTATTATATTTATATTTTTTTAGTTTCGGATGAGATGGAACAATCGGTTATACAGACATATGGGACAATTCAAGAGAGTCTCCCCAGAGTTCCCACTGCCGAGATTGTAAGTAGCTTATTTCCAATATCATTTTAAACACATTTGTGTCTTTTCATAAACTTGTATTTTCACACAAGTCTTCCTGGTGGAGCTAGGCTTTTATGTGAGCGTCTGTTGGTACCTGGCTATTTAGGTGGACTCCATTAAAGTATCTTGACGGATTTAATAGCATGTTCTTGTAAAGTTCAGCTGTCTCAGACACCTGGCAGTTGCACAAAGTTTAGATGTTTAGTACATCCAAATAGGATGGTGATAATTCAACAGAATATTCAAGTACTGGTTTTGTTGCATGAGAACTGCATGTGCCATCCATTATTCAATAATGAAACGGTTTTATACAGTCTTTTTAAATTTGTTTTTGGTATAGTGATGTAATTTGTTTATTCCACAAAGGAGGAGTTTACAGGATAGTTGCTGTTCCAAATGCTTGACGTTATTATGAGAACTTCACCTGTTGGAACAAATAGATTGGCCCTGTAAGCATGATTTAATGTAGAGAGATTTCTTGAAAGTTACAAAAATTGTTTCACTATGGCCAGTCTGTTTTGCAAGAGAAGCCTGTAGGGGTAGCATTTTATAATACATAATCAGGTCTGGGTTGATAAGTATATGTACCCAGATCATGTTCATATAATGAATGTATTTTTTTCATAAGAATACTTATACTTATTTACCCGTTCCTATAGTACAATATTTTAACAAAGCTGTTAGAGACAGACTTAAGAAAAGGTGATCTAACCAGTTTAACTGGATGTGTGGTATAACAGTTGTTTGGTGGAACAGTCTAATTTCAAAAGTTATGTTTCATAAATTAAAAAAATTATAGGAATGGAGACTGAGGAGAATCCAGGAAGTTATCCAAATGTGTAGAAGGTAGATAATAGTGTGTTGTAAACCCCAATGATAAATGCATTTTGATTTCTCCCTAACATGCTACCTTTGTTTAGTTGCCTGCTTTTGGTACATTGTGTAACTATTTTGTTCACACGAAAAAAAATCTGTGTATTTACTAGAACTTATATTAATAAAAGCAAATATCCAAGCTGAACAGGAACCCCTAAATCCCTTTCAGTTTGCTGCACCGATACCAGAAATAAAAACTTTGAGCATAACTACTCCTTTAACTAATTATTGTTTGTCTCCCTTGGGCCTCATCTGTCATTTGTCATGCCAAATGCTAATCTTTTCCTAGTTGATTATTGTATATAAACAACAATATTGGTATTGAATAGGTCTGCAGCCTTAAAAAGTATCAAAAAAGTTTAAGGGCGTTATTAAAAACGTCACTTATAGTATCCCTTCTTTTGTCAAAATGAGCCAGTTCTCTCCTTCCCTTTTTTTTTTATTTTTTTTTTTTTTTTTACGCTCATTTCCTGACCTTTCCCAGTATTTTCCAAGTCCCTTTTTGGCTTCCTGTTTTTGAGATTGGGTCATTATTTCAGTGACCTATTTAGTAATGAAGTAAAAATCCTGATGTTATGGGAATGGAAATCAGAGTGCCATACCGCACATGTGAATCACAAATACGTGTTAGACACAAATGATTTACACTTGAATTCAGATATAATTGCAGTCCCTCAAATATTGTATTAAGTAATAAATATTGGTTCAGATATTAAAAAGTGTATGAACACAAGTCCGATGTATTTACTTTTTCTAAAGAGGGAGGATAGTGTAGTTTAACAAACTGCAATATACTCCATTTTAAATGCTAGTAAAATAAACAATATAAAGTACCACAAAGAAATATTTCAATATCCTCCCCATTATTATATTTACTTGAATACAAGCAGGCAGGTAATTATATATAGCTTTTATACCATATTAATGCACATGGTTTTGGAATTTGATCTCCAACAAGCTCATATAGGGGTGATGGTCAGGCGTCCATAAACTCCCCCCCCCCCCCATATGGTAAATGTGTGCCCGTACATCTCATTGTTTACATTTGTAATAGATTTACATAAATGCACTTTTGACATCTGTACACTTTAAGCAAGGGAGGTCATAATGAATAACCCAAAAGGTAAATGCTCTGAATGGTAATTCCACGAATCCTGACATTTGAAAAAAAAAAATCAAAATGCTTTACGGCACTGTTGTAAGTTTATTACTAAAAATGCTAGGTACCAACCCCACCCCTTAGAGAATATAATGTATTCTTTGTTTAAAAAAAATGAACCTGAACAATGCATCTTTTTAAATTCTAGGTGGAATTTGATTTGAATCCTGAGTCCCTATATTTCAATGATAATGAACGGCGAATTGACTATGTTCTTGTATATGAAGATGAGACCATAAAGGAACAGAACACCAAAAAAAATATTCATCAAAAGCAGATGGTAAGTGTCTGTCTGTTTCTTCCCAAAAAGACGTATACGAACAGTTACATTCTGAAGTTTTGGTCTACATATGGTGACTTTGTTACCAAGTACATGGCATACTGGCTGTTACCAATGACTGATGCTTCAGTCTAGCGGATATTGTGAGGTTCTGCATTTTTTTTTTTTATAAAGTAGGGCTGAAACAACGAATCGATAAAATCGATAATAATCGATAACGGAAATCGTTGTCGACGATTTCCGTTATCGATTAATCGAGTGATCGATTCGTTGTTTACTTACCTCCGCGAGCGTTCCCCGCTTCTGCAGTCTCCGCCTTCTTTTAGTTGCGTGACGGATGTGACGTGTTCCGGAGGTAAGTATTCTTCATGTCTGTGCGATTCGCTCTGTGCAAGTGGCTCCATTCGCACAGAGCGATTCGCTGGGGGGGGGGGGGGGTTCAGGGGATGCAGGGCAGGGTGTGAGTGTGGGTACAGGGCAGAGTGGGGGTGGGGATGCAGGGCAGGGTGTGAGTGTGGGGGCAGGGTAGGAGACTGGGTGCAGGGCAGAGTGGGGGTGGGGATGCAGGGTGTGAGTGTGGGTGCAGGGCAGAGTGGGAGACTGGGTGCAGGGCAGGGTGTGAGTGTGGGTGCAGGGTGTGAGTGTGGGTGCAGGGCAGAGTTGGTGCAGGGTGTGAGTGTGGGGGCAGGGCAGAGTTGGAGACTGGGTGCAGGGGCAAAGTGCCAGGGCTGGGTGCAAAGTGCCAGGGCTGAGGCAAAGTACTGAGTGCTGGGTGCAAAGTGCCAGGGGTGGGCACAAAGTGCCAGGGCTGGGCGCAAAGTTCTGGGTGCAAAGTGCTGGGTGCAAAGTGCTGGGTGCAAAGTGCTGGGTGCAAAGTGCCAGGGCTGGGTGCAAAGTGCTGGGTGCAAAGTGCCAGGGCGGGGGCAAAGTTTCTTGAACAGTAATAGTCCACCTCTTTTCAGAATGTTTGGGGTTATTTTGTTTCATAAATATTGTGTTTGGGTTTTTGTACTTTGAAAATATTGTTTTTTATTACATCATAACAAAATAAGAATGTTAATGTAAATTTTAAGTTGTTTTTTAACATCCAGTTCATTCAATTATTTTAAATAAACAAAAAATTTGCATATTGTTTTTTTTTATCCGATTAATCGATTAATCGAAAAAATAATCGGCCAACTAAACGATTATTAAAATAATCGTTAGTTGCAGCCCTATTATAAAGTATTTTTTTTCTGTTACTCTACTGATCTTGTGCATTGAATTTGCTTGCGTTTACATGTTTGTCAACACAAAATAGGGAAAACTCTGATTTATGATTAGATTGATTAGAACTGATTATATTGTTAGAACTATAGAAGATATGCCTAACTCGGTTACATAAATGGCCATCAATAAGATTTCAGAAATTCATATGAAATGCCCATTTTAAATGTTGGAAGTTATGTTTGGTTGAGGTTATTCCCTGTGCTGCAAGCAGTTAGCCTTCCCTTGAAATATAACATGATTCTCCATAAAACAAGGCTCCATGTGTCCTTAATTTAAAAGCAATGTGGAATGCCTGAGTCATTTTTTTTTTTTTTTTATGGCTTTTCCAGAATTTGTAGATCTTTAACCTCTGTGCGCTACCCACCCTTGAAACATACCCAAAGAATGTCTGCTCAATACACCAATGAGTTTTTCCCACACATTTGGAATACATGCTAATAATGGTATAGTTTATGAGCTAGAGTATTTTTTTCTTAAGAACAATTGGGTTCTTTTGTGAATGGTAGGGTTAAACAAAAGCATTCAGTCCACACAAGTGTACATCTGATTTCTTTGTCCAGGTAAATACTATGCTGATTTAAAAAAGGAAGTCAATCATTGTAGCCAGTGCCACTTTGGGTTAACAAACATTCCTCTTATTTAATAGCCACCCAGGGCTAACAAATATCCCTATTACTTATAAGCATTATATGTTTTGGAATAAGGGAAAAATAAAGAGAGACACAAATCAGTTCAATTCTGGTGCATAATTCTGGATGCCCATCTGGCTATAAATGATGCAATTGAAATAGGTTTAGTACCAAGTTTCATAGGAATCCTAAGTTCTCAAGTAAACTTACTTATCATACTTGTGCTTGCATTTGAAATACCCTGGGGTGTCTAGTTTTTAAAAAGATATGCTTTTAAGGAGTTAAATCGATTTGGTCAACTTCAAAGATGTCCCAAATAGGACATGTGCTCAGGATGACACGATTTCAAATAAATAATAATTTAAAAAAAAATTATCATTAGGTTTTGTAGATTAGTAAAATATTTTTCAAATAAAAGTCATTAAAAGGTGGGGGGGTTTCAATTATCATAATGATTGAATATTATTTTAAAAATAACTTTGTTGCTGTGCGGTCTGTGGCATAAGTTTTGATGAACGGTTTTGTGCTGTTCCAAGGAAGATCCCTCAGACTAGTGCCTTTTCTTGCCCTATGTGCCTATGCATATATTTTCTTTGATGTTCCCAGGCATGTATTATAAGCCTTGTTGGCGCTATATATAAATGAATAAAAATGTTGACACATAGGATGTTTGGTAATAGCATTTTTAGGCAGCTACAGACAAAGCATGATGTGCTTCGGTTTCAGTTCCCTTACAGTATAGGCCTTATAGTACGTTTGATTTATTTCAAAGAGCACAGCTTCTCATTGACTCCCTGTAGGATGTCGGTGCATACTTGGCTTTGATTACATCATATTCCTGAGTTATAATGCTCATGTGAATACCTTTGAGGTGTTTTGTTGCTGTTGGTTTGTGTCTCGGTTGTATAATTACTGTATTATTGACACACATTGTTCAGGGCAAGGATATAGCAGGCTCCAGAATTGTTACATGAATGTAAATAGAGGCTTCTGGCTTAAATACTTTAGTATATGGCTCTGCAATCAAGTTTATATCTGGAAAAAATATTTAATTCACACTGCTTTGTTTAATTACCGGTACTGGTGCTTCCATGGGAAACACTTGATTGTCATTTTTTCTGTTGTGTATGAAGAGTCTGTAATTAAACAACCCAGAATTCTACTTAGACTACGTAAAATCCCAAATCTGTTTTGCAGATTAATTCAGTTTGAGATTCCCAGGACCTTACCATAGAACACACAATTCTTCTCTCAGTCACCTTGCATGACTTTGTGCATTCAAATCTGATTAGGTTGCCTTAGAAACAGATGTGGGCTTGCCTTTAACCCAGTACTGAATAGAACACAATGCTTTCATTTGCCTATGAATGCCTGTACCTGTGTTGCTCATACTGCCATGCTTGCCTGCACTTGTGTCTTGAATTCATGTGTACCAGTAAATAACCCAGCTTTGCTTAAATATCTACTACTTAACCTCCTGCTGACATTTGACCACCATAGTATGGCTTCAGTTTTATCCCCTACTGACTATTAACCACCCCTTGTTGGATGCTCATAGCCATAGTTCCTTATTGCCTAACGGTCCCCCTCCTACCAAACACCACTTTAATCACATGCTGACTTTTTAATCGCCACTCATATGGTTGTCTTCTGGGACACATCTATTTCCCCCCTTTTTTTTTTTTTTTTTTTTTTTTTTACACTTCTAATAGACATAAGGATTTCAATTACCTTGGCTATCAAGCTCGTATATCTCTTTGTGTAGGGAAGTATTGCATAGTAGTGCTTGCTTGGAGGTCATAGATAATGCCCATACCTTCCCTTCATCTTTGATGCTAGCTATTGACTGCAACACAACAATGTTTGCAAAAACAGCATTTTTAGTGATTTACATTGTGTAAATAAAATTCAGTTTTGTTTGTATAGATTGCTTACTCCGTTACATAAGTTAATTCTCTTTTTTCCATGGGAGACGTGGTTGGTTGATGTATAATTACTGTTCTCCAAAATATTATGGGGATTTTTATATTGCATAGTGAACTTGAAAATGTACCGTCTGTGCAAGCAGTTGAATTGTATATGAAATAAGTACTCTTGAGATTCCCAGCTGCATCGTGACTTCATAATGTCAGCTATACCATGTTGTACAGTCCTGAACGATCCACTGAATGGAAATATGTGCATAGTTGTCTCCCTAATCATGTTAGCTAATCTTTTTAAACAGGAACGCTTGCCTGCACAGGCCTTGAATGACTTGAACATCCCTCCTTAAGCCTAAAATGCTGTTCTCTGTACATATAATGCTCTGTGTATATTTTAAATATAATTCTGGTAATAAAAATATGTTTAACGTATTTGTCACAACTACCTATAGCTTTTGACTTTTTTCAGTTTTTATAACTGTTCTGGAAGTCCTCACTTCAATGAACATCTACAATCATTTCCTGTCTTCTACTTAACGCAATATTACAAGTATTTTGATGGCATTGCGATGTAAAACATAGTTTATGAGTACAATTTAATAATAATAATAATATTATGCAGCCAAAAAGGCCAGCCCTTATAATACATAACGGATAACAAAGTCATCAGGGATAACCGTATCCCACCACTTAAAACAATAGGGTTTTACAGAAACACAACAATTTCTCCATTGAAGAATATTTTTATTTGGTTTTATGTCTACTTTCTTGAAACCCTAACATAATGATCTATTTTCCATGTGAGTTTTGAGACTCAGGAATGTGCTAATGGTGTTGTTTTTCCATTTGCAATACAAAGCATGTGTATGGAAAACAGAAACTGGTTTGCGTACTTTCACAATATCCTTTTTTGTTGCCATGGAATCTCCCCTACCACACGTCAAGGGTGATTTTTGTGACTTTCTTTGCGGAATATAAAATGTAACAATTGCAATAGATAATTTTGTATCACCTCTCAAGGCAGAACAACATATTATATGGTTTTCTGCATATAAAGACACATTGCATGTTAAATGCATTTGTAACACAAGAATCACTGAAGATATTTTAAAATTCATTGTTGACCCACCAGCTTAAATTTGAGTTGCTTAATATATTTGCCTGGGGAAATTCTATTTGAGTTTATAGGATTACTATATAGTTCTTTTTCTTGTTTGACTCTTGGCCATCTTGCCTGGTGAACATCTGCACACACAGAGCAGTATGATAGCCCAGACTGCTCCCCACTGAGTAACTAAGATACAACACTAAAAAATAAGAAACCTTTATGTGAAATCCAGAGACTAAAATCCGAACATAATGAAATCCCTTAACTATGAAATGGCTACGGGGCAGGTCAAATATTAAAAAACGACGTTCACATCTGTTTTATGCATATTTTTTTATTTTTTTTTTTGTAGCTAAATCTTAGTTATATGGAGATTATGGTGGGTCTCATACACTGGCCGTGTTTAGTCTAAATGGGCCTGCAGTAACATAGTCTTCTGAATAATCAGCTACTCAAAATGCCAGATTTATTAACAATGTCAGAGACATTTATCTTCAGGATAAGCCATTGACCTGTCTTTATGAATCTTACGCCTGATCTCATTAATTCCATGATGGCTCCACATTTGTGTTATGTGACCAACAGCCAGAATGGGCCCTGGTTGACAGGCTTAAATTTATTGACTACAGCTGTCATGCAGTACCGTAAACAAGAAATGGCTGCTCAAAAATATTTATTTGATCAGTGAACATTTGGCTTTATTAAAAGTTTTTAGTGTCCGCTTTGGTTTTAAGTGATATTAATATTTTAGAGAAAATAATAAAATGGGAGCTCTGCTATGGTTTATTAGCTTAAAACGTCAGGGAGTTAGTCTCCCTTTCAGTTTCATAGCGACGAAACTTATCTTAGGACCCTTGGAAAGGGAAAATCCCACGTGAAAGAAGTTTAAGCATTACTTTTTATGTGTTTGCTAGAACATTGCATACATGGAACTTGTCCTCTTAAAAAGGTGACTAGTATCATTCTTTGTTACTTTATTGATGGTAAAATCTCCAGTATTAGGACAATGCCAAGTTATATTACCTCCCACCACTGAGCTTGACTTTAAAATCTTATATTAAATATATTTGTTTTTTTTCTCCCTTAAAAGCACTTCCCTTTTTTATGTGTTTCACATCAAGCATGTATGACATCCTTTTATGAATTCTTATGTGCAAAAATAAATTTATAATCTTCGCATCCACAAATAATCCTGAACTTTCATTTTTCTTTACCGTTTGTCAGAATGTTTGCCTATTGCCTGTGATTTGGAGAAGATGTATCGTTATGAGTGGGGGTAAGAGAGAGCGAAATGCGACTGACGAATGAGTGTTATCTCTTAGGAAGGTTGTGGTACCCGAGCAGAGGACTTGTAACATAATGTACTAAAGATGCAATGTTTGAAAAATAGTCTCATCAACATAGCAACCAATGATAATGTGCTGCTCATTTGGGGTATTTCATTTTTTGGGGTATTCTATTCATTGCTATGATGATAATTTTCCCATTTACTTGGATTGGTTTAATTCCCAGGGACTCGTGCTTATCTCACCCACTAATCTGATCTGCTACCATACAGCATCATGTACATGCTGGACTTTTAAGAATGCAGTCCAGGGACATTGTGGGAAGATGAAAACCCAACGCTTTTAATCATGCTTCCTCCATATACTGGCAGATAGCTATTTTTCGTTAAGATTTTATTTTCAAAATGGTGACAATTAAAATAATATATGTATTGCCTGATTGTTCCACATTAACCTTTTTTATTTATTTTTTCACGTTCCAAAACTTTCTGATTTATAGAAATCTTCATATACTGTGTTTTGTTTTTTTCAGAAAAAGCGACAAGCATACGAGTCGAACCTTATGAGACATGGCTTACAGCTGGAAGCAACTAGAGCTGTGAGTTTTTATTTTAGTGAATGTAACGTAAGGAAAAATGATATAGTCATATTTGTCTGAGAAAACTAAATCTTTAGTTAAAGCTGATATCTTTTTATTGGGCAGACGTAGAGGCCCTCAGATGTAGTGTTTTGTAGTAACTATTAAAAATTGTATTTCTACATGATTAGAAATTAACAATAAAGTATACAGTACTCGGCTGATTGAATTGACAATCATAGATAATAGTATTCAGGATTTACAGGACAGGTTAACTTTATAATCAAGGCACTTGCAAATTAATATAAAAATGTCAAACTAGACCAACGTTACTTGGAGCCTTTTTAAATCAATTACTTTTGCAGTATGCTTTTTTTACACTCCTGAGTCTACTGTAGGGGTTATGGGGGTTTTATGGTGAAATAATGTAGCTTGAGTGCTTATCTGACTTTTTTTTGTGTGTGTTAATCATATTTAGGTGTCGGATGAAAAACTTATTTTTGTCAAAGTGCATGCGCCCTGGGAAGTATTGTGCACATATGCCGAAGTGATGCATATCAAGCTCCCTTTGCAGCCCAATGACTTAAAAACCCGGCATTCAGCATTTAATTGGTTCACAAAAATCTTTAGCGTTGATGAAGATATCATAAAACCCGAGCAAGAGTTCTTCACTGCACCCTTTGAAAAGGATCGTCTTGTTGATTTTTATATTCAGGATAGAGAGAACTTCTTCAACCCGGCAACAAGAAGTCGAATCGTATGTCTGCTTGAACTTTCTCAGTATTAGCGAAGTTTAAAGCTTATAATTCTTAGGTTCTGTTTGTACCATTTTTATGGAAAGATGCAATTAAAGGAAAAGCTTAATTTTTAGCTGTTTGTGCATTCCACCTATGTAATTGTGCTGTTCTTTAATTTAGTTTTTGGAGAGGGTGGCATACAGAATTTCTGTCCACGGACATAAAAAAACAAATGGAATATACACAGAGAAAATGTAGAAAAGAAGATAGACACAGAGAATGTAAGGGCACAAGAATAATCTCCTTAAAGCACTTGCCTTGGGTTAAAACCAAGTACATCTTAAATCTAGTTAAGTAGTTAGAACTCAACAATTAAAAGTAATGCAAGCAGTGTAGGACTGTACCGTAAACACACACACAGTTATTATTGAGAGGTATTTTTAATATTGGGTAGTTTTCTAGATTAGATACATTATCTAATAGTGTAAAGTACTGAATGTGATATTTGGGTATTTTCTGTTTTCCAGGTCCAATTTATTCTTTCTCGTGTCGAGTATGCCGTGAAAGATCATGTCAAGAAATTTGGCATTAACAAACTGGTGGATTCAGGAATCTACAAGGCAGCATTTCCCCTTCATGATGTATGTGTTTTACATGACACCGAGAGCCTGCTATGGATTCCATTTTAAGCCAAGAAGCTCTGACCTGTAACAGTTGCTTTCTTGTTCATTTTACAGTGTAGGTTTAACGTGAAATCTAAGGATACCAGATGCCCCAGCGAGCGATATCTGCTGTTCCGGGAATGGGCACACCCCCGCAGCTTTTTCAAGTTACAGCCCTTGGATCTTGTAAGGTAACAATGATAAGAAAAATATGATGTGTTATTTCCATTTGCTTTCTCCACAACCTTTTTATTTTCATCATGACAGTATCAGTATGTCATTATTTCCGGCTGTTCTTATTTTTAAACCCGCATATTAGCTTTTTCACATGTTTAGCGTTTAGTTTCTACACTGTTTAGCATCACTTTGTTAGTACTCATAAAATGTTCTTTCACCAAGCTTGGTCTTATTCATCCAAGCATTTTACATTTTAACAGACAACATGGAAACTTTAAAGAGATCTTCAACAAGTGATTTACATTTGTATTTTCTACAAATATAAAGCCTGTGGCAATCTAATAATTGAGCCACTACCATCACCCAGAGACCTTACATTTTGTGATGTAGCATAACTGTTTAACTTTTTACCTACCGGAACACGTTACGCCTGTGCTCAATTTAGTAGGTGTTATTGGTGACATGAAATACTTTTCAGTGATCAAAACCAGGCTTGCAAGGGTATACAAATAAATGAGGCTTTTGTAATATATTTCAACCCCTTCAGGACCGGGGATTTTGATACTAAGGTGTCGCTAAAGGATCGGAGCCGTTTTTGTGTTTTTGCTATGTCTTTCTTCAACTGTAATTTCTCTCTTATCAATTGGTGCACCCACACAAATCATATCAGCACAAGTAGGGCTTTCATTTGAAACCATATTAAGCTGGGTAGTACATTGTTTTGTTTAAAATAAACTGGAAAAAGTGGGGGAAAATGAAAAAAAACACATTTTTTTTACAGTTTTGTATACATACAAATTGTACACACATTAAACCAATGGGAAAAAATTATCCCAAATATATTCATTAACTTGTCCTGATTTGGAAACCACACAACATGGCCAGGATTTTCATCTATTTTGACCAGTATAGGGGCAAATATTGCAAGGCATGCATCACGTTTTTGAAATGTAATTTTTTTCAAATTTGGCATGGTAGTCTAATAACTGCAATAGTTGTCACGGATACTGATTATCCCCCCCAAAATTATATGTTTATGAACAGTAGATAAGTCAAGGTGTACAACTAGGGTCATTTTGACACTTTTCAAACAGGGATTTTATTGCCAATTGCTGCCAAATTTTGAGGTATTTTTGTATTTTTGTATTTTTTTTGCATATGTTGCTTTATATTTTATATTATATTTTGTATAGAATATGTGCAACTGCAGAAAAAAACCCAAAATGTGTTCACCAACATCCCCCGGTTCTAACAAGGCCTCACATGCATGGTTCATGCATTTTTTGAGGAAGCTATGAGGGCAAAACTGGAACATGCGCAGTTTAGTTTTCAAATTTGGAATTTTCAGAAATTGGTTTACTGGGCCCATATCCCATTTGGGACATTTTGGAAGCCCCCCACTGTAAATTACCCCATAAAAGTATATATTTATGAACAGTAGACAAGTCAAGGTGTTCAACTAGGGTAGTTTTGACAGTTTTCAGCTAGCCATTTCTTCACTGATGTCTGCCAAACTTCACAGGGAAATTATTTTATTGCGTTTTTAACGCATACATTTCAATGTTGCACTGAATTTCTTGCACACCATAAGTGCAACAGTGGAAGAAAACACCACATTTTGTTCACCAACATCCCCCGATTCCAACAAGGCCTCACATGCATGGTTCATGCATTTTTTGAGGAAGCTATTTTTGAGGGAACATGCGCATTTCAATTTTTAAACTTTTTTTAATATTTTTTTTTTTTTATCAGATTACTTGTAAGTGACAGGTTTAGGCCACTGACATCAATCAGGGAGACCGATCAATAATCAGCGACTTAAAATGTCACCGACAAGTGATCAGGTAATAATTATGTTGGTTTTTTTATTATTAATAATTTGTGTTTTTTCATAATTACCCTAGATGACCCCTCTCTCTTTGTAGGGCAGGGTCATCCATGGGCTGCCACAATGATCCGATCACTCCTATTCGCCAGGAGTGATCTGATCATCATCAGCCCAGCATTTGACCTGGAAGCACCCTGGACTTTCAGGTCAGTGCGGTTATTTTTTTATTTTTTTTTTTTATTTATTTATTTTTTTAATTTAATTTTTTTTTTCTCTTTCAATGCTGATGCTCCATTGAAGCACAGCACTGACTGATATTTAGTCCCCACAAGCTTGTGGGGACTAATATTAACCCCTGCAATGCTGCGATGGGGGTCATACGCAATCCCAGCATTGAAGGGGTTAATTGAGCAAGAGGGGAGTAGGGGTTAATTGAACAAGGGAGGGGGTGGGGGCTGGTCTCCACACTCATGTGGAGACCAAAGAACCCTGTCTCCCTGTCCCTGAAGCTGCCTCTGGCAGCTGGGACACAATCTCCCATAGACTGGAGATTGCAGGGGAGGATCAGTCCTACGGGGAATTAACCCCTTCAATGCCGCAAACATTGAATGAAACGGGAATTAACCCCTTCAATGCCCCTTTAACGCTGCACTGATGCTCTCCTGGAGCGATCAGGCAGCAGGGGGGTGTTGGGTCATTCAACACACCACCCCCTTCCCTGAAGCTGCCTGTGGTAGCTGATAACGCGATTGCAGATTTTTCTGCAATCGCGGTTTCTGCCTAGAGAATCACTCCGTGGGAGTGATCGTAGGCTTGGGGGCGGGCTTAGAGAGGCTGTGCTGGTCTGCCCAGACTCCTGGGCAGACAGCAGCAGCAGCGCCCCCACGATCACCACGATTCTGGCGATGTGGGGGCGGTTTTTGAGGAAGACGTAGCTGGTACGTCCCGGTCTACCGGTGACCTGTGACCAGGAAGTACCAGGTACGTCCCGGACCTGAAGGGGTTAAACAAAGCACTCACTTGCCATTTCAATGTATCCATGGGAAGTAAAACAAATAGTATTTAGCTAACATAATACGATATAAAGATAATGCCCAGGTAATTTATTGTTCTTATTAACAATATTTATATGTAAAATAGTAACATTTCTTTCTCTCTCCCCCCCCCCTCCCGTTTAGGAAGTATTATGGTGAAAAGGTTGGAATCTATTTTGCTTGGCTTGGTTTCTACACACGTATGTTGCTGGTGGCAGCAATAGTAGGCCTTGGATGTTTCTTATATGGCTATAAGTCTCAGGAAACTTGTACATGGAGGTATGAGATGAGACAGGATGCCTTGAAATGCAGTTATACATATGACGTACTCCTCCGGGTCTAAAATACATGTGTAGCTAATGTATCTTGCACTCTTTGTTACAGCAAAGAAGTATGTGACCCAAACATTGGAGGAGAAATCATTATGTGTCCCCAATGTGACAAAGAATGTACTTACTGGCATCTTAACATAACGTGTGCGTCATCTAAGGTAAAGTCCAGGAAATGGTTCCTGCTTCCATCTGTACAGGACGCTTTGTATGCTCTCATTAGTCTGCATGACTTTGGACACAAACCTTCCTTTTTCCACTAGATTACCGGGTACTGGATGCTCAGTGCACCTCCAGCAGCGCCTATTAGAATTATGCTACTGCTCATTTCAATGTAAATAACATAGCACTTCACAGTGTCTTCCCAGCACTTCATAAGTTTACAGAGAGCCAACCAACCAATGTTTTGGTCTTCAAGGCTCCACCGAAAAGTGAATGATGCCCACAGTTCTGTGTAGTATTTTTCAGCTGTCGTGTTTTGTATTTCCAGCTTTGTTGGTCGAATGATAGCAGATGTTAAATTAACATGTTATAAAAGCAAACAATAATTAATGACTGGAGATCTGTTTGCCTTATTAATGCCATTATAAAAGGCTCCCACACACCAAGTTAAATATCTCCAAACTAGTTAGATTCACCACTTATTAAGTCTTGCCAGCAATAAATAAATATTTTGTCCACATAAGCACTGCAATAAGAACACAATTCTTGAAGTGTAAATTGGTAGCCTTTTTGATTGTAGTAGTTTGTATGCTATGTGCCAGTAAACGTATAAAAACATTTGTGACCATGATCTTCACTTTTCCAAATGCAAAGCAACAAAAAGCCTGCGAAGTTTAATCAGTGCTTTTTGTACACAAACTGTATTATCATCTATAATGAGCATGTAATGGGGATAACTGCATCACTTGCCTTAACAAAAAGTTCACAAATGCATTTAATTTGCTGTCAAAACAGCATTTTTGTTTTTTTCTTTGCCATTCTGCATATAGTTCCACATATAACTGCATGGGTACATGAGAGGCAGTCAAAAGAAGTAAGGAGCTTATTAACTAAGCAGTGAGGTTGAGGGTGCATGTTGCCTAAGATAGATAGTGGTGGCAAAAAGGACCAGTTGGCCCATTGAGAGTTCCATTTTCAATTGCTTTTTACTTATTAATTCTTTAAGATAGCTTCATGCCCATCACAAGCTTCCTTGAATTTCTTTTAATATGCTTGCCTGTAGCACTGCCACTGGAAATCCAATTCTGAGCATCTTCAGTACTTCTAGTTTTGACACATCTTTGTATTAAAAATACTTCCCTCTTGAACTTTTTTAACCCCTTTGGAAGACCTCAATGAAGGCTGAGTAAATCTTGTATGCATTCAACTTCTCAATGACCATTTCTCCTCTGGTGAATTATACTGTGTAGCATTTAATAAAGGAGAAATAATTGTTTACCATGTTGTGTTCTTTATTACAGAAACTTTGTATATTTGACAGTTTTGGTACGCTTGTGTTTGCTGTATTCATGGGAATATGGGGTAAGAGCTTTTAACTTGACAAGAATTTCAGTAGCTCCTAACTGACTGCTTCATTCCGAAAATTTGCATAATTTATACATTAATGTGTCTTACCAATTAGTTCCTATTTTCCAAAATCAATTACCACTAGAGTGTAAATTATACTACATTCCAGCAACGTCAAGGGAATCTATTGTGCATGTGATATGTAATTGTATTTACCCTTAAAGAAGACTTAGTATATTTATTTTATTTTGTAGTTGATGTATGTATAGTTCTATAGGGATAATTTATGCATCTACATTTGTATCACTTTAGTGCGCTATTTTCTATACTACCTCACTACTAAATTATTTACAAATCATATAATAAGTTAGAGAAATATCACCTGTTTAGCATGTAAATACAAGAATGGTTAACACAGTTATGTAAACAATATAAAATATTTTTTTGAGCTTGGTTCCTTTACTTTACGGTTTTATGCCAATAGTTTGGCTGATCTCTGCATTTGTGTTTATTCTTTATCAATCCCTAGACCATACAATGGTGCTGCCCAAAAAAGACTTCATAATACACTGCTAAATGTTAATCAGTTTGCAATTAATTAATGACTTGTGTGCACCATCAGACATTGTTTAAATCCAGGTTTTAAGAAAAACAAACATGTGGAATATTTCTTCTCAATAATCTACTGTTATTGCTGTGCCCTTGAGGCTTTGTGAGTGATACTCTTCATTCAGTTTCCTATATAAGAGGACATTGTCTTCTTGTCACAACAGTTACTCTCTTCCTCGAGTTTTGGAAGCGTAGGCAAGCTGAGCTGGAGTATGAGTGGGACACAGTTGAATTCCTGGACCAAGAAGAACAGCCTAGACCAGAATATGAGGCAAAATGCACCCATGTGGTTAGAAATCCTATATCTCAGGTAAGTGGAAGCCCACAGGTGTAAGTGGGGCACTGAACCTGAATTACCTGTGGGAGTTATCTAACGTGCACCCTCTTCTTATTCCAGCAAGAAGAGCATGTGCCTTACACAGCCTGTGGAAAGTGCCTGAGGATAACCTTCTGTACAAGTGCAGTTTTTTTCTGGGTAAATAGCAAATATATATTAGACACGGAACATTTTGTGGGGGGGGGGGAAGCCTATGTTTTGATTAAGACTAGGGTGTTATATAATTTTGTAATGTGTGGTATTCATTCGCCAATGAAATCTACCAGAATATGTACCTACAGAAATATTGTATCTATACATGTATGAATATAGTTGTTCATTATACGCAGTGATAAATACTTAAGTGAATATTACAATCATCGGCCTCCTTCAAACTCATCAACGGCGTTGAATTGAAAATCTCCAGGCCAATTTTCCGGATTCAACATTTTACGTTTCAGTATATTTGTAGTTTTGCTATATTTATTAATGTTTGATATTAAATGTACAAATCTACACGCAGAGATTAATTTCTGAAGGAAATGTCGAACATGTTTTTTTTTATTATTCTAAAATTGTTACTCACCTGTCCTCGGCTCCCACGCCACCGCAGCAACCGCCGCAAAGGAGAGGGAGACCCCCCCTTCAACTCACGGCCGCCGCAACAGCCGCCACGCAGGAGAGGGAGACCCCCCTCCAACGCACGGCCACCGCCGCTGCAGCAGCTGCCACGCAGGAGAGGGAGACCCCCCCTCCAACGCACGCCCACCTCCGCAGCAGCCGCCTCGAAGGAGAGGGAGAGCCCCCTCCAACGCACTGCCGCTTCCGCCGCCGTCCTCTGAACTGCTGCGCAGGAGAGGCAGACCTCCTGGGACACGGCGCCCTGCTTCGGCGCTCACGCAGGTCTATATGAAGGGAGATTACGCCACACTCATGATGGCCGCGATTCCCGGACACCGGAAGTGACGTCATGACAGTTTGGCGGGAGATTCGAACTTCCCCTTCCCCTCCTCAGTTCTGCCAGACGTTGCCTTCTGTTGGTTGTCTATGCCCTGTGCTAGTACCCAGATAGCGTTTCCTATTCTGTTTTCTCGTGTTTGACCCCGGCTTACCTGACTTCGTTGTTTTCCTGAATCCTGACCTCGGCTACGTTTACTGTTTATCCTGATCTCCTGAATCCTGACCTCGGCTACGTTATACGACTATCCTGCTCTCCGGAATCCTGACCTCGGCTTGTTTAACCTTGTTCTGTCCTGGAGTCCTACCTGACTACGGTGTCTCCAAACTACTTGTACGTGATAGAAACAGAAGGCCATCATGAGACCCGCTTCGGTGGGACTTCAAGGTTCCTGTGAGGCTCGTCTGGACGAGATGGATCATCGTCTGGATCAGTTTGCCCAGGCGCTCCAGACTCTTCTTCAGCGCACAGATCCTGGACTACAGGTGCATTCTCCAACTGTAGCACCTCCACCAGTTCCGTCTCCGGCTCCAGTCTCCGTGGTGCAAGCTCCTATGAATCTACCACCGCCACAACGTTATGGAGGAGATCCTGCTACCTGTCGGGGTTTCCTCAACCAGTGCGAAATTCATTTCGAACATTCCCCTTACGCCTTTGCTTCCGACCGGGCGAAGGTTGGGTACATAATTTCGCTCCTCACCGACAAGGCTCTGGCATGGGCATCTCCCCTGTGGGAGAGGAATACTCCGGTAGTGCGCTCCTACTCTGAATTTGTGTCCGCACTGCGCTCCTTATTTGATGTTCCGGGCAGGAGTTCTACCGCTTCGTCCTCCCTCTTTAACATTCGTCAGGGGAAGCGATCTCTGATGGACTATGCTATTGAATGTCGTACCTTGATGGCTGAGGTGAACTGGACCAGCGAGGCACTTATTGCTGCTTTTTTGAACGGATTATCAGAGACTTTGAAAGACTCTGTAATTTCATACGTAACACAGATTGATCTTCGTCTCCGCGAGCGTCAGGTGCAACGGGACAGTCTGAGAGCACGAGAAAGAGGAGTTCGTTCCCTTGTGCGTCCTGTTCCTCAGTTCATACCACCATCTAAGACTCCTTCCACCTTTGAGGAGCCTATGCAGCTGGGTGTCACTCGTTTGTCGGAGAACGAGAAGGCCAGGAGATGTAGAGAAGGGCTCTGCTTATATTGTGGCATGGCAGGACATTGGGCAAGATCTTGTCCTAAGAAGTCGGGGAAACGCCCGCACCTAGAGTGGTTCAGAGGACCTGCTTTGGGTGTGCTGGGTCTGTCATCTGATTCTAGCAGCACTCGGATGACTGTTCCAATTCGGATTTCGTGGTCTGAGGGATCCGTTTGCACAGAGGCTTTCTTGGATTCAGGAGCCGCAGAGAACTTTATCGATGCCTATTTTTGCGAGCAGCAGTTTATCCCCACTACTCCCAAAGACACGCCTGTAAGAATTGAGGCCATTGACGGCAGACAACTTCATCCGGCTCAGGTACCTGGACTACCATACCAGTGACACTCTCCGTACGGATGATGCATAACGAGAGACTTCAGTTCTTAGTAATCTGCTCTCCCTCTACTCCTGTCATTTTGGGGTTTCCATGGTTACAGAAGCACAATCCCACCATCAATTGGACGACTGGAGAGATCATGTCCTGGAGTCAAGCATGTGGGGAGCACTGTGACAAACCCATTCGACTAGCCATGGTGTCTACTATGTCAGAAATGGTCGCTACAGCTCTTCCAAGTCATTACCGGGATTTTGAGGATGTATTTGACAAGAAGGAGGCGGAGAGGTTGCCTCCACACAGACCTTACGATTGCCCTATTGATCTCCTCCCGGGTACCATGCCACCCCGAGGCCGAGTCTACCCCTTGTCTGTTCCTGAGACTAAGGCCATGGAGTCCTACATCGAGGAGAATCTTAGGCGGGGTTTCATCGGTCGGTCTACGTCCTCGGCTGGACCTGGATTTTTCTTCGTCAAGAAGAAGAACGGAGAACTAAGGCCATGCATTGACTGTAGAGGCCTGAAAAGGATCACAAGATGAAATTCCTATCCTATTCCTCTCATCTCTGAACTTTTTAACAGGTTACGTGGGGCTCAGATCTTTACTAAATTCGATCTTCATGGGGCCTATAACTTGGTCCGTATCCGTGCCGGCCATGAATAGAGGACAGCATTCAACACTCGTTCTGGACATTACGAGTACCTGGTCATGCCGTTCGGTCTGTGCAATGCCCCGGCGGTGTTCCAGGAGTTTATTAATGACTGTCTTCTGGACTTTCTCCAGCAGTTCGTGGTCGTTTACCTGGATGACATCCTGATTTACTCGGCGGACTTATCTACCCATCGCAACCAGGTTCGTCAAGTACTGAGCCGTCTTCCACAGCACGGACTGTTTGCCAAGTTGGACAAGTGTGTCTTTGAGACCCGCAAGGTGACCTTCCTGGGGTCACCTTGCGGGATTACTCCTGAGGGTTTCGATATGGACCCATCTAAGGTTCTGGCGATCAAGGATTGGCCACGGCCTACGGGTCTCAAGGCTCTGCAACGTTTTCTTGGTTTCGCCAACTAATACAGACGCTTCATCCGTAATTATTTGAGGATTGTTGCTCCCCTAACAGACTTAACCAAGAAAGGGGCCAATGTCTCTGAGTGGTCCTCCGAAGCCGTGTCTGCGTTCACTCTTCTCAAAGAGAAGTTCACGACGGCCCCAGTGTTACGGCATCCCAACCCTCTTCTGCCATTTGTCCTGGAGGTGGATGCTTCTGAATCTGGGGTTGGAGCTATACTCTCCCAACGGGCTTCGTACAGCGGACCACTACATCCTTGCGGCTACTTCTCCAGGCACTTCTCCGCAGCCGAGAAAAATTATGATATCGGGAATAAGGAACTGTTGGTGGTTATCCTGGCCTTGGAGGAGTGGCATCACCTGCTAGAAGGGGCCTCGGTACCTACCTTGATCCTGACCGATCATAAGAACCTTCAATACATGGAGTCGGCCAAGTGCCTCAATCCTCGTCGGGCCAGGTGGGCTCTCTTCCTCTCCCGCTTTCCCTTCGTACGCACGCATGCACGACCAGAGGAGGAGAGTAGAGAGCCCGAACCTATCGTCCCTTCCACCAAAGTCGTTGCGGCCATTCGGTTACGGGGTTATGCTCCCTTGCTGGATTGCATCACTCGCTCTCAAGGTCAAGCTCCGGACTCCTTGCCTCCAGGGAAACTGTACGTTCCTCCCAGTTTGCGGGGACCTATCCTGCGGACATTGCATGGTGCCAGAACCTCGGGACATTCAGGAGTGGCGCGTACCAAGGAGTTACTTTCACAGACTTTTTGGTGGCCTCATTGGGGCAGGGACATTACAGCGTTTGTCCAGTCCTGTACTAAGTGCGCAACTAACAAGTCCTCTCGCACTTGTCCTGCTGGCCTCCTTCAACCTCTTCCGTGTCCTTTGATTCCCTGGACTCATGTGGCCATAGACTTTATTGTTGAGTTGCCTCCGTCCAGGGGACGTACCGTGAATTTGGTGGTGGTCGATCGTTTCTCAAAGATGGCTCACTTTATTCCGCTACGGAAACTACCCAGCGCCTCTGCCTTGGCAGACATTTTTATCCGGGAGATTGTGCGGCTCCACGGAGTACCGTCTGAGATCGTGTCGGATAGAGGCACCCAATTCGTAGCAAGATTCTGGCGCAAATTTACTAAATCCTTGGGCATCACGTTGGCCTTCTCTTCGGCATATCACCTCAGACGAACGGTCTGGTGGAGAGGGCGAATCAACATCTGGACCAGTACCTGCGTCTCTTCATTAATGATCATCAAGATGATTGGGTCGAATTGCTGCCATTCGCGAGGAACAACACGCTCCAGGAGTCTACCAGAATCTCTCCATTTTTCTGTCTCTATGGACTCCATCCGCAATCTCTCCCAGAGACATTACCGGCTTCACCTGTTCCAGATCTGGAGGAGAGACTTGCCTCCATTCGTGCCACCTGGGCTTCAGTTCATTCCGCACTAGAACGCGCTGCCTTGCTCCAGCAACATCAGGCTGGCGATAGAGTTTGGCTGTCTACAAGGTTCCTGAGACTCTGAGTTCCTTCCATGAAATTGGCCCCACGGTTTATTGGGCCCTTTCCGGTTCTACGGCAGATCAATCCAGTGGCTTATGAACTTTCACTACCCAGAACGCTTTGCATCCCTCAGGTATTTCACGCCTCATTGTTGAAACCTATGGTCTGCAACCGGTTTACCCGAGGCGAGAGTTCCACTACCGAGACTGCCAGGAGGGCTTCAGAGAGACGTACTCCTCAGGTCATTCTCAATTCCCGGCGGCAACAAGGCAGCTTACAGTATCTGGTACAGTGGAGGGGTCTCGGCCCCGAGGAACGATCCTGGATACCTGCGGCACGACTGATACGTGCGTTTCACGCTAGACGCCCTTCTCGCCCTGGTGGTCGCCCTGAGGGCGCCCTTTTGAGAGGGGGTACTGTTACTCGCCTGTCCTCGGCTCCCACGCCGCCGCAGCAACCGCCGCGAATTAGAGGGAGACCCCCCTCCAACGCACGGCCACTGCCGACGCAGCAGCCGCCACGCAGGAGAGGGAGACCCCCCTCCAACGCACGGTCACCACCGCCGCAGCAGCCGCCACGCAGGAGAGGGAGACCCTCCTCCAACGCATGGCCACCTCCGCAGCAGCCGCCACGAAGAAGAGGGAGACCCCCCTCCAACACGCTGCCGCTTCCGCCGTCGTCCTCTGAACTGCCGCGCAGGAGAGGCAGACCTCCTGGGACACGGCGTCCTGCTTCGGCGCTCGCGCGCCCTCTAGTGGCGAACTCCCAAACTGCAGGTCTATATGAAGGGAGATTACGCCACACTCATGATGGCCGCGATTCCTGGACACCAGAAGTGACGTCATGACAGTTTGGCGGGAGATTCGAACTTCCCCTGCGGTTTCCTATTTAAACCACCTCAGTTCTGCCAGACGCTGTCTTCTGTTGGTTGTCTATGCCCTGTGCTAGTACCCAGATAGCGTTTCCTATTCTGTTTTCTCATGTTTGACCCCGGGTTACCTGACTTCGTTGTTTTCCTGAATCCTGACCTCGGCTACGTTTACTGTTTATCCTGCTCTCCGGAATCCTGACCTCGGCTTTTTTAACCTTGTTCTGTCCTGGAGTCCTACCTGACTACGGTGTCTCCAAACTACTTGTACGTGACAAAAAATGTATTTTATAATAATAATGTTATATTATTATTTTATTATGTATAAATAATGACCAACCATGGACCAAATGAACTTTGGGAAATCCTAATATATTCTTGGGCCTGGACACTTTCCTAACCTTTTGATCCAGATATAGGAGAGTTTTGAGTTATAGAAATATTAAAAAAACATCCTTAATAAAAGGAGACTGCACATGATTTAAACATTCTATCTCAATACTTGACATTACAAAACCCTTGTTTGTACACTGTTACCATTATTGACAATGTTATACCATAAGGTTTACAAACTTTTATAGATTTTATCAGTTCATATGTTTGGTGCAGTTTCCTCTGTTTGGTATTGTAACTATATTGTTCCATTCACAGATTCTTTTGATCGTGGCATCAGTAGTTGGTATTATTGTATACCGACTTTCGGTTTTCTTGGTATTTTCTGCAACGTTGCCACGGCACATCAATGGAACAGAGGCAATCCAGAAGTACTTGACGCCACAAACCGCTACCACAGTTACAGCATCCATTCTTAGCTTCATAATCATCATGCTTCTTAACATGCTGTACGAGAGAGTAGCAATTATGATCACAGACTTTGGTAAGCTTGCCAACGTTGTACTGGTCTGGTTTCTTTTTCATTATTCATTTCCTGCTTCTGTTTTAAGATCAGAGGCAATTGTTCGTTTTATTCAGTAAGTTTCCCAAAACCATTTTGTAACTCTGACGTTGCAGAGTGTACTAAAGTAATAATGCAGCTGCAGTTTCTGGTATAAAATAAAATATTTTCCTGGTTGTTCATAGGTTAAATATTTGTATATAATATTTTGCATGTTTTTGGTTTTTTGCTTTGTAAATTAGGAAAACTCACTGTCAGGCTGATTCAGAATACTGATTTATTAAAGCCCTATAGTTGGTAAAAGTGCTTAAAAATATTTAAGAGTAAAAACTACAAAGATTTCCCTTGGACATCAGTATAAGCGATTCCTACTGTTACTGATCCTGTTCCTGAAACTGGATGTAACTTCACATTCTGGAATCACCTTTAAATGGTACGATGCATTGATTTCACAGCTGTCTCATAGAATGATGTTCCAAATAAAATACAATGTCCAGTAGCAAAATTCCCTTTCCTCCATAAAAAAAATAAAGTATAACCAGAATGTAAAATGCAAAGGGAGTGGGCAGTTAGACTTCTGTTTCCAGCTATGAGATAGTGGTTGCATAAAATTAGTTAATAATGAAGCTTTTAATATATTCAGTAAACTTAACAATAAATAAAGAAGCCATTAGTAACCCTCTTGTCATTTTAAGAATGCAGTTGTGCTTAATCTAATGATAGCTTCAGTCATTCAACTCTGAACTACGCTTTTGTTTTTAGAATTACCACGGACAAAGACAGAGTATGAAAACAGTCTAACCACAAAGATGTTTCTGTTCCAGTTTGTCAACTACTATTCCTCTTGCTTCTACATTGCTTTTTTCAAGGGGAAATTTGTAGGCTACCCTGGAGACCCGGTTTATTGGTTTGGAAGATATCGTAACGAGGAGGTAAGTTGTCCAGTCTTTATTTTTTTTCTAAATCCTGAGATGTTAAACATCTAACATGTCTGTCACATTTTTAGTGTGATCCAGGCGGTTGCCTCCTGGAGCTTACAACACAACTCACCATCATAATGGGAGGCAAAGCCATCTGGAATAACATACAGGAAATACTTCTTCCGTAAGTCTGTAAAATAAAAATCCATTGGGAGATCTCCATGTATGCTTATGGTTAATTCATCAAACATACTGGTATTAGAAGTAGCTAGAGGTCACCAGTACCTCTATAATTAATACCTTTTATCTATTCATCCAAACTGAATAATTTCAAAGCTTATACATTTCAAGTGTAATTAATTATAAGCACTATGGGGAAATGAGGCTTTTTTTAGGCCAAAAAGCATGGTCGTGCTAATGGTGTTATCATGATGGACTTGCTTTAAATCTTCTTCCTGGCTATTTTTGGTACTGCAAATATTATACAAGCAGCCAACAGCAGAGCTCATGTTTCATTTTTTAAATATTAGTAAATACTAAATGGTTCCCAGATTTCTTTTTTTTTTTTAATTAAAGATGTTTAATCCTTAATTACATGTATGAATCCATAATATATTTTGGCAAACATGTCAGCAGCAAAATGCATGGAATGTGCTAATGTTTTCACATTTTTACAGCTGGGTTAAGAACCTTATCAGTCGATGTCGCTCACCAGGGACGGAAAGAATCATGCCACGTTGGGAGCAAGATTATCACTTGCAGCCCATTGGGAAGCTTGGATTATTTTATGAATACCTTGAGATGGGTGTGCATATTTAGTTTATTCATATTTTCTATGTAACATTGTGATTTTAATGAAAATAACAAACTATCTGTTAAATCCTGATAGCTCCCCCACTGTTAAAAGACAAACCTAAACGTACAAGGATTCTTTACTAAAACAATAATTTCCTTACCAAAACCATATATTTTGAGTATATAAGATGGCGTGTAGATACCAGTGCCAGTGGTAGAGAACGTATATAAAAGAAAAAAAAACTAAGGTTGATAGTTATCTTATAGACAGCTTAGTATACCCAATTGGGACAGTCCCCAAATGTTCCTTGGGAGATAACAAAATAATGAATGTAGTGGGTGCCAGGGATAGGTAGTAAAATATTTCACTATACTAAATGATTGCATATATACCGTATTTTTCGCTCTATAAGACGCACCTGCTGATAAGACGCACCTAGATTTTAGAGGAGAAAAAAAAGGAAAAAATATTTTGAGCTAAAAAATGGGCTATAAAAAAAGGACATCATCCTCCCGTCATGCCTGCACAGAAAAAAGCTGGTCAGACATGATGGGAAGTGTAGTTGGACTACAAGCGCCGTACTGCGCATGCGCCGGCGCCATACGTGACACGGCGCTTGCGTCAAATCCCCCCGTCCTCTCCATCCAGTCCGCCCTTAGCCGTCGCAACGGACCAGAGAAGAGGAGAGGCGGCGACAGAGGCGGCGGTCTCCAGATGAAGACCTCCCCTGGACGGCGAAGCGAGACAGAGACTGTCCGGGACACTTTTGGTGAGTACCGTATTGGCTCGGATATAGGCCGCCCCCGTATATAGGCCGCACCCTAAAAGTTTGGTGCTTTTTTAAAGAAAAAGTTTTTTTCTTTAAAAAAGCACCAAAAAACATACTGCCACTCTGCCCCCCCCCGCCCCCCGAGATATGCTACCACTGTCCTCCCTCCCCGAGATACGCTGCCACTGTCCTCCCTCCCCGAGATATGCTACCACTGTCCTCCCTCCCCGAGATACGCTGCCACTGTCCCCCTCTGCCCCCCCCTCCCCAACTTACCGGAGCAGACTCCCGGGTGTCTTGCGGGGCCGGCGGGGGACATCTACGCAATACAACTTCCGGTGCGGCACATCCGGCACCGGAAGTTGTATTGCGTAGACGTCCCCCGCCGACCCCGCAAGACACCCGGGAGTCTGCTCCGGTAAGTCCGCGGGGGGTGCAGAGGTAAAACGCATCCGCACGATGCGCTTAGACAACCTCCCGTGCCGGCACCCCCCCCCGTGGGAAGTGCTGGCAGGGGAGGCTGTCTGAGCGTATCGGGGAGTAGGATGCAGGTCCCCTGCACCGCTGCGGGGGATCTGTATCCTAACCCCGCTGCCTGCCCGGCGCCCGGGACTGCAGACCCCGAATATAGGCCGCACCCCCACTTTAAAGTCTTAAAGTGGGGGAAAAAAGTGCGGCCTATATTCGAGCCAATACGGTATATCGTTGCCCCCCCCCCCCCTCCCTGCCTGCATCTTCGCTCCATAAGACGCGGCTGATTTTTCATCCTACTTTGGGAGGAAAAAAACTGCGTCTTATGGAGCGAAAAATACGGTGTGTATATATATATATATAAATCCCTACCCTAACCCTGATGCCAACACCCACTACATTCATATATTCTGAGTCTGATTAGCAAAAACAATTTTCCTATTTAGACCAATTTAGTTGCCCATATGCCAATCTTGTAGTTTTTAATGTGATGTAGGAATCCAAATCCAGACTTCTTACTGTTATTTCATGTACAACTGAAGAGGGAACTACTATTATACTGATACGATATACTATCATATCATTTCCTGTGTTATATAGTATATGCTTTTTGAAACATGACTATTTTGACATTATTTTCTTAAAATAAGGCTGAATAAATATCAATTGGATGATTTGCCTTTTTCATAAACTCATGATATAACTTTTATACTTGGAGACATAGCTTATTTTTTTTTAAAATCTGTATATTTTATTCTGTCCCCTTAAAATGCACAGATTAATATTTATTGAATTAAATTCCAGTTGGGCAAACACCGTTTATATTGTTAAAAAGGCTGAAAGTTTTGATAGGAGTAAATTACATTATATTCCTGCAGACTTTTACATGGTTGATGTGTTTCAAGCAAGGTGACATCTCTATATTGTGATGTTTTCTTTTTGACAGTTATTCAGTTTGGATTTGTTACCTTGTTCGTTGCTTCATTTCCACTTGCACCACTCTTGGCACTTGTTAATAACCTATTGGAAATCCGAGTCGATGCGTGGAAAATCACCACCCAATGTAGACGAATGGTATCAGAAAAAGCACAGGATATTGGAGCATGGCAACCAATCATGCAAGGAATAGCGCTTTTGGCCGTGGTGACAAATGTAGGTGATTTTTACCCATGTTATTTTACTTTTGCAATTTATCATCATTAAACTCTTAAACTTTAAGTTCAAATGGTTCCTTATAACGAGTTAACATAAAATCATTATCCAAAGTAAACACATGCCTGTTCATGGCTACAAATACATATGTATGCTTATATAATTTATATATAATGTAAAGAGCAATACAATGATATATTGTTCTGGCCATCCGATTTTCATGTTGTCGTCTAATATTTAGGGAGAGTGGCAGTAGAAATGCAGGAAACAAATAATGCTAAACTTAGGTTTAATATAAAAAGTTACTGACTTTAATATCTCAAAGCAATGTCTCTACTATTTACTGCCGTTTGTAAATATTAAGCAAAAGCGACTAAGCACATCTATAGGCCCCGGATTGCTGATCATACTAAAAGCAGTGCTATTAGCATACGTGTGAAAAATGGTTGTGAAATTGTTCTGTGCAAAGTACTGTAGTGGAAGCCGCAGAATCTGCAGTGCTCAGCTAATGATGGGTAATGGCACTGTCATACCAGTATTGACCAGGCTTTTATTTTTGCCTTGATTAAAATAGATCAGCCTGTTCGTGACCCCAGGGGTGTATTGTAACGAATATTTTGGATACCTGTACTACAGCTCATCCACTTGCATTAATAATGTTTTTAATATGGCTTAACGGCATTATCTAGCAGTTTGCGGTAGTAAGCAGGGAAGCATGGCATTCCGTGGCACAGACCTCCTTTTTGCTTTGCACAGTCAGTTAGTGTGCATCTTCATTTTACTAGTGCTCTGATTCTCCAACAATGTAGGGAGAGGGATCAGTACAAGATGTGTGCTGATGGAAATCAAGCTCCCTCAGTAAACTACAAGCTAAATAGATTACAGAGGCTGTAAAACAGATGGATCCTTGGGACTGCTGTTAGCTTCCATATTGTTATGCCACTGTTTGGTGCTATGTCAGGCATTTCAGAATAATCTAATTTACCCACATTCTTTGTAAATGTTGATGCAAAGTATGTTCATCATAATAATCAAAATGCTATTCAGTTTTGGTTAGTGGTCCACAATGGTTTAAGGTTAACCTGCAACAGTTACTTATATATGGATGCCCAAGAAACTCCAGTGATGGTTTTACCTTCCGTGCTGTCATCAGCCCGACCTAGAGCAGAGCCGCCTAGTGCCTCTTGTCTACATCTCCACCGCATTGAAAGGTGTATGGAGGCTGTGCTCAATAATGGGCCGGCCAGGTAGATCAATGGTCTGCACTGTTACCGAGCCATTGAGCAGCGGGATAATGGGGCCTTAACACCCAAGAGGACCATTTGCCCCTTCCTGGTTTTGCAGCAGGGGGACTGATGCCTCCCCGAGCTTTCAGGACAAGACCTAGGCCTAGTTGCCAGGATACATCACTAAGTGTCTGGAATTCACCCAGTATAATTATATAATATATATCAATGGCTGATTAAAAGTGCTGTTCCACAGCATTGATTTTACTTTCCAGTAGGCTCAGAAAACAAACCATGGCAGATCTCCCATTTTGTTTTTATCGCTAAAAGCTTAATCACATAATACCAACATAAACTTTTTAAGAAGCTTTTTCAGTTTCTGTGGCAGCAACCTATCAGTGTCTACTTTTGTATTATGACATGCATCCCTACCACAATAGATGGAAGTAGCAAAATTTAATTGATTAAAAAGAATTTCAGGGAAGGGTTTGAGCATTATACCGTATTTGCTCGATTATAAGACAAGGTTTTTTCCAGAGCAAATGCTCTGAAAAATACCCCTCTTCTTATAATCTGGGTCGTTTTATAATCAGACCTCAAATAGGTATGACTATGAGACTAAGATCCAGATCCCCCGCAGCGATGCAGGGGACCTGGATCCTCCTGTGTATGCCCCCCCCCCAACTTACCGGTGCTTCTATGTCCCCGGTGCTTAATCTACGTGATTCGCGTAGAGCTCTACACGTCTCCCCCCCCCCCCCCCCCAACTTACCGGTGCTTCTGAGTCCCCGGTGCTTAGTCCGGGCAGCGTGTAGAGCTCTATGCGATTCGCGCAGAGCGGAAGTTGTCTACGCGAATCACGTAGAGCTCTACACGCTGCCCGGACTAAGCACCGGGGGACTCAGAAGCACCGGTAAGTTTGGAGGAGGGAGGGAGTGTTAAATGGGGGGCATAAGGCATTTCTGGAGGCAGAGTGCTCTGTGAAATGCCTTTAAACCCCCCTTAATGCCACTCTGCTTCCAGAAATGCCTTTTAACCCTCTATACGCCACTCTGCCTCCTGAAATGCCCTATACCTCCCTATATGCCACTTTACCCCATAATATGCCTTTTAACCCCCTAAATGCCAGAGTGGCATATAGGGGTATAAGGCATTTCTGGAGGCAGAGTGGCACATAGGGGGTCAAAAGGCATATCATGGGGCACAGTGGCATATAGAGGGTTAAAAGGCATGTCATGTAGCACAGTGGCATATATAGGGTATAAGGCATTTCTGGGATAGAGCGGCAAGCCTGGGGGCAGATGTGCATAACTGAGCGGGGCAGGTTGAAAAAAAAGGAAATAAAAAAAAATATTTTTCTCAATCGTAGCTTTTATTAACAAACACTTGTTCACATAGTTTACATGAATTAACATTTACCGGTAAAACTTTTTTCCTATAGGGTCGTCTTATATTCAGGCTTTTTCTTTTTTTCATAAATTTAATATTCAGATTTTGGGGGGTCGTCTTATAATCAGGGTCGTCTTATCGAGCAAATATGGTAATATGAATGATGTTTATAATGCTGTATTTAGTTACACAACTGTAGATTTCAGCCATTTATATAAAAATTTAAAGATGATTAGATATTTTGGAAAGCTACAACTGCATTTTGTGTAGATGATCTAAATGTCATGTCTTTTATCGTAGGCTATGATCATTGCATTTACATCTGATATGATTCCTCGTTTGGTGTATTATTGGTCTTTCTCTGTGCCTCCTTATGGAGATCACAGTTCATACACAATGGAAGGATATATAAATAATACACTCTCAGTCTTCAACATAGCTGATTTCAAGAATGAGAGCAAACCTGTTCCGCTGCCTTGGTTTGGTGACAGAACAACATGCAGGCAAGTACTGAATTGACTCTATGCACCTCCATCCCAACTCTTTGGATTTTCTAACAAAGGATAACATGTTTTAAAATATCTTGTTTGTAAACGATGTGTATAATTCTTTCTTATTAACCCCTTCCGGACCGGCGTTGGCAAACTGCGTCTTCCCTTGAAGACCGCAGTTTTTTTTAAATATTTAAATTCCGTGCTCGTGATTCACTGCAAAGCGATCACGTGCACGGAATTGAGGGGGAGTGGTGTCCCCAGCGATCAGTAGCAGCCGCCCCTCGCGATTCCAGCGTTCAAAGCGACGCTGGATCGCGTATCATCGATGACGGACCTGGTACGTCCCGGTCTGCCGGTGACCTTCGACCCGGAAGTACCAGGTACGTCCCGGTCTTGAAGGGGGTTAATGTGTAGTACTTTTCTTTAATCTATTATACACTGCCGTGAGAAATGTATTTGCCCTTCTTGATGTTTTTGGCAAATGTGACCTGAGCCCCTGTGTTCTTTTTGGTCAGCAGTGGTTTTTGCCTAGTAACTCTTCCATGGATGCCATTTTTCACACCTTTAATCAATCTTTCTTATTGTGATATCGCGAACTTAACTGAAGCAATTGAGTCTTCAGTTGATGAGTCTTCAGTGCAGTCTTGGAGAGATTTTGGTAGGGCGGCTACTCCTGGGAAGGTTCTCCACTGTTCCAAGTTTTCTCCGTCTGTAGGTAATGGCACTCGTTGTTGTTTGCTGGAGTCTCAGAGCCTTAAAAATCTGGTACATAAAATCTGACACATAAAATCTGACAAATATATCTGGCAAAAATAGAAGAAACCAGGAAAGGGGCAAATACTTTTTCACAGCGTTGTACGCCTGTTTTGTAAAATGACATAGCTCAAACTATTCTGATGAAAATTACCATATGTAACAAATAGTGCTTTGCTATTGTTATCTGATTGAAATGTAAATTAATAAGAGGTAAAATAATGCAGCAATATTATTATTTCAATTAAAAGATGATTAGCCTTCAGATTACTCTGAACTCTATTGAACATAGAACCATGGTTACAGTTGCTTTTGCTGATTTCAGCAGGGTCATGCCAGGTTCACCTTGTTTAAGGACAACCTGGCAAGGGTTGCAGTTGAAGTATATCACCATGCTTCCTTTCCTTGGCATACGTTACACCATAGAGTAAATGGACATTATTAAACTTGTGGGGGACATAAGTCTACATAATGCTAGGTGACCACCCAAGATATGGTGACCTAGTACACTTCCTTTTAGAAAATGAGCCCTGCTTACAATTCATATGTTATTTTTCTTTTCCAGATACCGTGATTTCAGATACCCTCCTGGCCACGAACATCAGTATGAGCACAGCATATATTACTGGCACGTTATTGCTGCCAAACTCTCATTCATCATTGTAATGGAGGTAATAAAATGTCCAAATATGCAGTCCAGGATTTCATGCATGTTAAGGAGCTATTGATTATCAAAACCTGTTTTAAGGAGGGGCATGGAACAGCAGCTTTTCATTTTTTTATTTTTTTTTGTTTCCATTCTCACCTCTTTAGTTTAACCCCTTAATGACAATTGCCGGTTCTGGCACGACACGGAAAAACAAGTCGTTTACGACAAATGACGTGCCAGAACCGGCACGTCATTAAACGGGTGCAGAAAGCGATCTACGTTCGCTTTCTGCACCCAAACGGCGTTGCTGTAATGCCTCGAACTCGAGGCATTCAGCAACGCCATGATCAGCACCAGGGGCCATCTCTGGCCCCTCCCTGGGGCATCAACAACCGCCATACATTGTATGGCGGCGGACGCCCGTTTTAAAAGAGTTTAGGAGGCGATCAGGAGGCATCCAGCGACACCGAACACTTACCTCTAGATGGACTGTGACCGCTCCGGAGAGCTGTCACAGCCGCAGCTGCCGGTGATCTTCGCCATCAGCAAGATGGCAGCGGCCCGGGAAAAAAAATAATAAAGATGAAAAAGTTTGCTAGACGGTCTCCAGACCCTCTAGAGAACTCTGGCTCCACTTGCAGGTTGAATACAGGTACTGCATTCAACCATGCAAGTCAATGGAGCCCAGCTTTCTAATCACAGTGTGATTAGTAAAAATAAATTAAAAAAGAAAATTAATAATAATTAGAAAAAAAATAGTAAAAAAAACAGTAAAATGTAAAAATAATTTCCCACTGATGTCACTATCAGGGGAACCTTCAAGTTGAAAAAAATTTTTTACATTTAAAAAAAAAATATATATATATATATTTTTGTGAGCAAGTTCTAAAATTAGCACATTAGCTTAAAACAATTCTCGCATGGAAAGAGTTAAAATATTGGCATATTAAATGCCCATGGGGTGTCTACTTTTAAAAAATGTATGATTTGATGGGGTAAATTGAATTGGCCGGGTTCAACAAGGTCCCAATTAACACGGGGGAAAGGATGGCCACACATCTAATTTCCAATTAGAAAAATGCACACGTACCAAATGTGGCCTTTTAGTTCCCCCCAAAAAATGACAAACCCATGCATGTGGGGTATCACTGTACTCAGGAGATGTTGCTGAACACATATTGGGGTGTCGTGTGACAGAGGCATATACCAGGAGCTGTAAATTCATACATTACATAGGTGTGTGGGGGAAAAATACACACAAAAGAATACTACTGCAAACTTTGAAAAAATTCTGGTGGTAAAATGTGTGCATGCAAAGAGTTAAAATACCAGCATTTAAAATACCCTGGGGTGTCTAGTTTTCAAAAATATATGGTTTTGTTGGGCACACTGAAATGGCCCGGCTCAAAGATGTACCAAATAGGGGATGGGCAGTGGATCCCCATATGCCAAAGTTCAACATTGAAAAATGCGCATGTCCCAAATGTGGCCCTTTTGCCCCCAAACAGCCAGGCAAAATCATTCATGTGAGGTATCGCTGTACTCAGGAGATGTTGCCGAACACATATTGGGGTGTTTTGTGATAGTGACATATACGAGAACCTTTTAATTCATACCTGAAGTAAAATGTGTGTGACAAAACAAATGCAAAAAAATGACTACCACAAAGTTTGACAAAGACTGGTGGTAGATATGGTGCATGGAAAGAGTTAAAATACTAGCATTTGAAATACCCTGGGGTGTCTAGTTTTCAAAAATATATGGGTTTGTTGGGCACACTGAAATGGCCCGGCTCAAAGATCTACCAAATAGGGCATGGGCAGTTGATCGGCAAACGCCAAAGTTCAACATTGAAAATGCGCATGCCCCCAATGTGACCCTTTTACCCCCAAACAGCCAGGCAAAATCATTCATGTGAGGTATCGTTGTACTCAGGAGATGTTGCTAAACTCATATTGGGGTGTTTTATGATACTGACACATACCAGAACCTGTTTATTCATACCTAAAGTAAAATGTGTGTGAAAAAACAAATGCAAAAAAAATTACTACCATAAAGTTTGACAAAGGCTAATGGTAGAATTAGTGCTTGGAAAGGGTTAAAATACTAGCATTTAGAATACCCTGGGCTGTCTAGTTTTCAAAAATATGACTTGATGGAGTAAATTGCATTGGCCGGCTTCAAATATACCCAAAATGGCACATGGGGGGAAGAATTACCAGATTTGGAAAAAATGGCTTTGAAATAGCAAGACGCTACCTGTACTTATTGCCCCATAATGTGTAGAAAAAAGCAAAAAAACATAAAAACATTGGGTATTTCTAAACTCAGGACAAATAGTAGAATCTATTTAGCAGGTTTTATCATTACCTTTTATAGATGAGTAAAAGATTTTTAACTAAAAGTTAGAAACAGTCATTTTTTTCTAAATTTAATAATCAAAACAATGTCATCTAAAGAAAGCCCTTCTTGTCCTGAAAAAAAACCCAATATATAATATGTGTGTTCAGTAAACGGGAAAGAAGAAAATTACAGCTAAACACGAGCAGCGCAGAAATGTTAAAACGGCCATTGTCACGAAGGGTACAAAAAGTAAAATCAGCCTTTGTCACGAAGGGGTTAAAGACCCTAACTTTTATAATAGAAATACAAATGGAGATGTCATAACACATAACTACCCTTCCTGTAGGATTAGTGCATTTTAGTAACAGGACTTTTAATTATGTATGTTTCCTTTTTTTTATTTTTTTATTTTTTTTCTCCCCACAGCATATTGTCTATTTTGTGAAGTTCATTATATCATACATTATCCCTGACATTTCCAATGAGACCAGGGACAAAATCAAGAGAGAAAAATACCTCACACAGAAGCTGTTACACGAGAGACATTTGAAGATTGTGAAGAAACAAATGGGAAATTTAGCTGACAGGATTTTAAAAGACGGAGGAACTTCCATATTAAGTAAACTGGAGTAGACCTTCAATGGACATGTCCCTTAGAACTGTGAAACAGTCTAAAATTGTAAAGTTCCCCACAGTGCAAAGCACTGTATCTTAAGTCCCATGAAGTGAACGTGGACAAGGGAAAAAAGTGGCCATTTTGTCCCTACAGGAAGGACTTTTTTGTGTCCAAAATCAGAATCTGAAAAATTGCTCCTTGCACAAACAGCAGTTAAGTTTGCAATAATGTCCTGTGCCTTTCAATCCATATAGGAATGTGCCATAACTTAATTTAATGCAATTATTTCCTGTCTCGTGCCAAATATAAAAACTTTTTATGTAAAATGGTAAATATCTTTTTTTAAAATGTGTTTATACAGTTATGCCTGCTCTTCTGACAATATATTTTACATATGGTAATTTTTTTTAAAACAATCTAGAAGAATGTTGAACTTCTAGCTGTTGAGTTTTATAATCTTTTGTCTTTGGCGCTGACAACTCTACATGAAGGGTCTGTGTTCCAGTTGAATTATTCAATAAACTGTTAAGTAGAGGTGAAATGAAACATTTCATCTTACTGAATTATGCATTGCAAAGGGCTTAACTTTACGAGTTTCTCCTACAGAAGGGTTGAGTTGGCCCTGTATAATACATTGCTATGTTTGACGTTTAATTCTTATTTCAATTCACGGTTTATTGAATAAACCACATTCTGTCCTGTATTTCCCTTGTTAAATCCAGTATATTTGTTGTGAATGAATCACTACTGAAATACAAAGTGCCTGTGCGATGGGATATCGGGCTTTGGGTCTTAGTTCACTATTTATGTCTTTATTCTTACAGTGAAAAGAGATAGAGATGTCTAAAAAATATTCAAAATTGGGAAAATACTCAATCACTGAATGCCAGATGGATGAGCAGGGCATTGAGTGTGAATATTTTCATTTCTCTAATAGCCAATGTGTTAAAGAGAATAAATAAAACTTAAAGGGAAAAAACACTTTCTGATAAATAATGTTGTGGACTGCGGGGGAGGCGTGTTCCAAGACGCCTGAATTGACTTGCTTGAAATCAAAAGGATTACACATTGCACTGAGGGCCATTCCATGTATTGATCTTGCTGCATATTTTGAATTTACTGAAGTTTAAAATTCTCTACAATCACTTTTTTTTAAAAAATCACATTTTATTAAAATTTTATTAAAATCACATTTTTAAAGGGCCCCTAACACCTACTCTAGTAGAAGTTAATTGAATAAGAATATTAAAGTACTCAGCTTAATATGTATTCTTCCAAAATAAAAAAAGGACTTACCTGACCTAGATGCTGCAGCAACTGCTCTCCTCCTCCATGATCTGACATTTGTTGCCACTGATTGGCTAAAATCAAATCGTTTTGCGTATACCACATATTTCCTATTTGTGGGGTTTTTTGCCGCATGCAAAATATTTTTTGTGTGTTTACATCATCTTACAGACAGGCTGCTATTTTACATGTTTTAACATTGTATCACTTACCCAGAAAATACAAAATATGAAGAAAATTAGATGAGCAATTATAACATAAAGCACCCCCACAGCAGCTAGTGTAAAATCTATTAAAATATGTTTAAAACCGATGAAAAATGTGCAATGTGCAAAACATGGTGTTGAAGTTTAGGCTGGTTCTAAAGCTTTAAAGTTATACTGTCCTTGGTCTCATTACATTCAGGAGTAGTAAAACTCATCTGTTGGAATCGAGCTATGTATTCACCCACCCAGATACTGCCTTCTAATGTATTTTCTAGTCTAAATTTGCCAAATTGCCATATACCAAAGAAAAGACGTTTATTCGTGAAACCAGTTAAATGATAAAACAGAACTGCTGTCGGGACAATCCGTCCAATACCTTTTCATGAAGCATATATTCTAATGATTGATTTTATCAGAAGGATTAGCTTTGTAATGAGGCTGGGTCTTGCAAATGGATGCATACCTTATATAAAATAATGATGCAGGTAATCTATTAATATTTATCTAGCGGTTTTCTAATTTTCCATGTACTGAACTGAAATCAGTTATGATTGTGACTTGCTTAAAGAGAAAAATACCTTGTTAGATGATTTTTTTTTTTTTTAATGACCAACAGAACTCAAAAAGGATAATTTTTTTGACTTCTATGGAATGCTTAATGCTTGTTTGACTTTATATCGAATTATATACATGAGTTAACATTAGTTCACTAGGATACAGGAGGGTTTACCCTAAAAGTTTGTGAAACCAGCTTTTATGTTATGGATTGGCACTACGGCTGCTGTAGAATGTACATCACATGATTTAATAACCGCAATTTGAGTCCTATTTTGGTTCCAAGCCTTTATATGTCCCCTTTCTACTACCCGTGAGGTTGATCCAGCATCTACAATAATATTTAGCCAGATGTATTACTAGCTCAGCTTTGAGGGAATTGAAGTTATAGACCTGAGTTGTGATGGTCTCCACTACACATTTACTTTTTTGTTGCTGACTGCAGCTTCCATGATATATAACGAGTCTTTACTGGATGAACACCGTAGGCATTGTTGACTAGGGTAGTTGTGGCAAATCTTTACCACCCCAGCTATTGCGAACTAAAGTTCCTATGTTGTGCAGGTACATGCTGGTCTGCTGATCATTATATGTATATATGAAAAAAAAAGTCAAATAAGCATATAACTGTTTTTTTTTGTTTGTTTGTTTTTTTCCTTTTGTCGTGCTGGTCATTTTGCTATTTTTTTTTTAATTTGTTTTTTATTTTTCAATTATCTATTTAAGGGGACAGAATTTTCCAATAGCACTAACTATAGTCCCTTTGAGTCCTGTGAATTTTTGCTTTTAAAATATTTTGTTTGATTTATTAAATATTCATATAGCATTTCAGTGTCGTAAAGCAAAAACATCTCTGTTTATTTTAGTTTAATAAATTAAGTTGATTTACTGCAAAATGAACTGTACGTTATCACCCAAAGAGATAACATTTGCTTATCCTAACAAGAAATATAACATTTACCATGGCCAGACTTAAACTGGTAGAATGATTAAAATAAAGTGATTGCCACAGTTAACCTGTTTTGTTTTGTTGTTTTTTTAATTGTAATTGCACATATATAATTATAGAGGCCAGTTTGGCTTTACAGAAATTTGAGAATTCAGTTAATCAAAGTCCTTCCCAGTTCTAAATTACACATTCTCTTTCCTGTGTAATTACAAACTTTTAAATCTCACTGGAAAAATCCATACTGTTAGGGTAGGCATTGGCAGGTGGAGAATGAATGATGGTGCACTTAAAAATGTATACTTGTATATATTTTACTTTAACAAGATTTATAATTTTTTGATGCTTTAACACAATGGTATAAAAGGTTGGAAAAATATAAATATTAATGCAAAGCAACCTGCGTGTTGTGAGGTTATGAGCGGAATGCAGTACTTATTCAATCAAATAATTGAATGCCTTGTGATCAATAAATGTCATGTTTAAAGTTTCTGTAATGTGTATTTGATATATGCAGTGTCAAATGATAAACACAAATATATATATATATATAATAATAATAATATGGGAAATGCAAGCATTATTGAAAATTCATTTAGGTTTTGATCACTTCATATATTTAAGCTATGACGAGTTAAGCTACAAATCAGCCAACGCAAATTTTAATTACAAAAGTATGTCCCGTTCCACAAAGCTAACTTTTGGCATTCAATAGTCTTTCTATGTCGCTAAAAATGGTGTTCCTTTCAATGTGCTGGAAATCATATTAGAGGTTCTACAAACTATTTTGAGTGTTTGTGGCTCTGTAAGCTTTTTTAAAAACTTATAGAAATCACCATTGAATGTTGTAATGTATTTCCACCCTTGATATGGGAATCATCTAATTATGGCATGTACTATTATTTGCTATTTTATTATGTTGCCCTTTTGGATGCCATTAAAATGACAAGCTGAGCTGGGTCATGTGCACAGGTGTAGGGTGAAATGTTTGTAGGCTGTACCATTTTATCGTTGACTTTTGGAATTGTGCGTGTGGTTTGTTGGGAACTAGGAGGACTAAAGAGCTTTCCAAAACTGGAATACATTGGTACTTTTCTTTTGTAAGTCCAGATATAGCAGACTTTTTACAGTTTTGAGATTTCTATAGCAGTTGCACAATGCTTGTTTACCATTAATAACAGAAGACGTTTTGACATTTATGGAGATGTCACTGAACGTACTGTTTGAATAGGCGCACAGATCAGGCCTGTTTTTAAATAGCCACGGTAGGGTGGGGTGAGGTCAGAGATCCTATATCCATACCCTTTCATGCGATTTAGGCTTTGAGATTGTTATAGGTAAGCCACTAAACCATAATCACACTCACAGGTTTGACCTGGAGTCTCTTGGTGAAGCCCTGTTTCTCCTGGAAAGGGAGCCCTTCCGCTCCATTCTCACTAAATGCCACTTGCTCAGAAGAAGGAGAGCTCCAGTAGGTATTTGTATTGCTTATGGTATGTTTTACAAAATGTAAGATGTTCCTAATGCATGTATGTATATCAAATAACTTTGGAAAATCAATATATATTGTTTAACATTGCAGGGTGCAAAATCTGCCAGAAATAAATGTATTTATTCTATATGAAGTAAAGTTGTGAACGGCATTTTGTGACAGCTTGCATTAGTGTGACCACATCTCCCTGTTTTCCAGGATGCATATACACTTCACATGTTGCTGATGTGGGATCCTGCAGTTTGTTGGATTTATATGTGCACAGAAATGGAATTGATTACTTAGTTATAAATTAGACACTGCGGGAGAGCACTCTAGATGTAAAGCGCATAGTATATTTTTCTTGGATAAACGGCACACGGGGTCATCCTAGCTGGCATACATCTTTGTATAACTGTTTTGTTACTATGATGTGTACATCTTATACTAAGAGAAAATTCTGAAGGTTATGTTATAATGTCTTTATATGTATCCATTGTTAATGTTTATAATGTCCATAATCAGAGAATTGTTTTGTGGTTTTTTGTTTTTTTTGCACATTTTGCAATAAAATGTTTTATATTACATTATTTCTTCTAGCATCATTACTTCGTGATTACCAGTTTTAAAGTTTAAGTAGCAGTAATATTTTGGCACATAGATAAATGGTTTAAATGCTATTGAAAACTATAAACGTTGGCAATGTACGACATTCAACACATTTCTGCTGACTGGCCCATTCCATTAGTTTCTGTAAAAATATTCTATTTAAAACCAAGCACGCTGTTCACTAATACCCAGTGAGGGTTTGCGTAGTAAGTATACTCTTGAACGCTCACTGCGTTGCTGGACAGGAGTTTAGCGCCGCTGCTCTACATTGATCATTTTGATCAATTAGCATTTTTTTATCACTTGTAAATACAGTAAGTAAATGTAAATATGCATGGAATAGACATATGGGCTGAATAGTTATATGCTCTCAAATTCTGTGTCTGTCTCTTTCTGTCTTTTTGTTTGCATTTTACTTTTTGACAACATTTATTTTCTTTGCAGAAAAAAAATGTACATTGTAAGACACTCAAAGAAGACCCGATACTCATTCAGCGACATACCCTATCACTTATTAAGATCAGTGCCTTGTTGGTATGAGGCCTCTCAAAGATTGGTGATGACCAGTTGAGGCGCTATAGAGAACACAATTTAACATCCCATCGCAAACGCTGACCCATAACAGATATGTCTGCCACCAAAACCAAACCTATAATGAGCTTTAACAAACTATTAAATCTAGATTGGTCATGTGTAAATATTGGGATGCTATGTCAAAGTGCAGTGCTTAATCCCCCAAGTGCAATTTAGGTGTCTATTAAGCTTTTCCCAAGCACTAGTTGCGAACCATACCATTCTGTATGCTGGAAAATTTTCTTTCAAAAATGATGACTGACAGAGTGCACCCAGTCCATGGTAAACAGAAAATGCAGCTTGCCCTTAAACAGAGCTATTGTGGGTCTGTCCGGATGGTTTTCCGCGTGACCTTCGTCATTATCTGCTCCACACTACGGCTCTCCCAGTAATTTTGTTTACCCCCAAAACTGCCATCTGGGGTAAGATGCAGATCACAAATGTGCATGCCCTTTTAAGATATATTTTAAGCCTCTTCCAGAATCAACTAAACTGCACGACCATAGACCATGCACAACATCACCTCAAGCTGACCGCATTTTGCGCACTTGCTATCTGGTTGAACACCCCATTTATAGAGACTCATTGGGGAGAGCAATGGTGCGTAATTTTAGATGTCATTTCTGCATGCGACCATCAGTAACATCTGTTAGTCCTCAAAAAAGCTTTCCGTATAACCTCTGGTCCTATGTTCGGAAATGTACAGGCCCCGGTAGTTCAAGAGGATCTAACAGAGCTTGTTAAGCGTGTGGCCAGTGTGTGGGGTAGCCTGGATACATTTATCTAAATCTTATTCCAATCAGCTGGTGTAAAATTATGTATTACTGACCTTACGCATCTCTTCCTGAAAAACGCGAGCAGGTATACCATGCTGGAATTATGGGTTGTGGGAAAAAAGTAGATAATATCTCCTGGACATCATGATTGGAAGGGAGTCCAGGCCATTTGTTTTGAGCTGTGTTCTAGTGTTACAGTATAGGCTCCTTATTAAGCCCCAAAAATTTGCCCCAAAGAATCTTTTTCAGTATTTGAATCAAGTTCTATAAGGACTTCTGCCTGTTTCTGGCCCATACGTTTATGTGCAGGGCTACCTGCACCCCCAGCACCAAGTGTTTGCCCTTCAAATCCCGGTTGATGCGGGGTCAGCAATCTGTGAAGCCTATTTGCCATTATTTTAGTTTAACATCTTGGTTTTGTTTCTTGAAATACCCAACATACATATAGTAAATTTTACTGTGTACTATAGTTTATCTTTTCACAATCTGCTAAACAATTGCATTTATTTATTTTTTGCGTTTATTTTTACCTTTAGTCAAATGGATATTATTTTTACACTGCTAAGGAAACACCAGACGATAAATAGCTGCAAAATTTGCTTCGATACAATCCATTTAAAATGGTGTAACTGAAATGTTTTGCACTCAGCCACTAGGTGGAGCAAAATGACATAAATATGTCCAAAGTCTAACAGGCTTTTTTTTCACATAAAGAATATTTATTGCCAAATAAAAACCCATTATTCTCAGACAAAATATTTCCTAAGAAATGATTTAAAAAAACAAATACTTGTAACTGATTGTCCGATAATATAACTAACCCCAGTGATATACATATAAAACAGGTTACTAATGCATTCATGTAGCTTATGTTAATTTATATGCCATTACACAGGCTTACTTTAGTATTCTGATCTGAAATATGTAGCATATAGGAAGAAAATGGCACATCAACTAAAAAAGTAGAAAATACATATTTTGTCTTCAGGTTGTGCTGATATTCAAAATCAGTATATTATTAATGTTGACATGGCCAAGCATTAGGAGCTGTCCAACAGCTGCTGTTCCTGGTAACTACCCATGAAAACAAAGTTTCAGATGTGTCTACCATGCTTTCACACCATGGCTAAGATGTAGCAAAAAGTACTAAACATATAGGAAGGGGTTTATGTGATAAAGCCCACTTTCTTGCCTAAAATAAATATTCCATGGTTTGTGATTTATTTTCTCCCATTTGTTCATTCCTTCAATTATGAGAAAGATTATAACATGTTCCCTATATAAATTAATCCAACGTATTAAATGCATTTCTAAATCCAGCAGCAACCAAATTAAGTGTCCATTCAAAGTCATCCCACTGGTTCATTTACTCATTCACCAATAAACGTATTGTTAATTATTATTTTGAAAGAAAACATTTTTGTCTTTGCATGGGTAAATATCAAATATCCAAGTTAGAGTTTTATTTTTTTATTTGTTTTTGCAGTGCTTCCTAGTTACTTATTTATTGGGAGAAAATATACTGGCCCATAAATGTCAGGGAACAGGCATGGCAACTAGTGCTATGGTGCAAGTAGATTTTTAAATGTTTGGAAAAGACTAGCTAAGGCTTAGGCAACTGGGATGTGGACTGGAGACTAGGCATGTTTTAGAATTGTGACTACTCGTAGGAGACACACCGGGCTTGATTTAATGAGCCGTCAAAAATCCAGACTAATGAAAAATAAAATAAACACTACAACCATACTTACGCCTAAGGAATTCTACTCCTGGGTCACAACTAATAAGCGCTAACTGCTCCACCTCGCAGACACACGTTTAGCGAACATAACACTTAAGTTTCTTATAGCAAATGGTATTGTCAATTTAAGATCACATCTGTCCAAGAAGATCAAAGCAAACATCTGGGCATCCAATTGTGATCAGTTATTGCAGGGGTGCTCAAACTGCGGCCCTCCAGCTGCTGCAGGACTACATCTCCCATACTCCTCAGCCAGCCCCTTAGCTGAAGGAGCATTATGGGAGATGTAGTCCTGCAGCAGCTGGAGGGCCGCAGTTTGAGCATCCCTGAGTTATTGAGTAATTAGGTTCAATATGTGTAAACCACGTATAAAAATGTCTCCAGATACAAACTAAAAATGATACAAGACATGCAACAAATACATATATATTTAGAACCCAAAACATTATATAACAATCATATTTGCTACAACTGTTTTGTTCACTTGTGTGAGTTGTAGTTTAAATGTGTTTATACATAACTGCATTAAAAGGGTCTCTTAAGTAAAAAGCAGACATTAAGTTTAAAAAACGTAATTTAATATATTTCACAATGCAAGCTGGGTGCCTAGTGTTGGAAATGCAGTTTGGAAAGCTAATATTCATTTGGTTTGGTTTTGTACTAAGTAGTTTATATAGGTCTGGGTCACTCTAAATGTAATTTATTTTGAACATTAAATTAATTGAGCATTGCGAAGGTTAGAAAAGATTTTTTTTTTTTAAAGTTTAGTTTTTGTAAATAAAATAAATCTTGGCTATGCCTGTACTACATACAATACATGAATCTATATTGGATTGGCACATATTAAATCTTGCCTAGCAAAAAAGGATACATTTGTCTATATAAAAAAAGTGTCCTTAAGACTCTATGCTTGCGTTTTGTGAGGTTGCTTTAGCATTTAACTCTGAGTTAAAGTTTAGACCTACAAATATCTAAAATGTACTTTCTGTCCATCTAGAAAATCTGAGAAGTATCAATTTAAGATGTGCTAACATTATGCACATCCCATTGAATCACTTAGGTGAGGTTGTTTCAATTGATTTCTGGGTAGCTTTTTTAATACTTAATTTAACAAGTGCTAAGATGACCTTAGAACACCAAACAGGCATTTCATACTTCTGTTACAGCCAATTGATGTTTACACAAGCCCACTGTCTCTTGGCTGGTGCCCAAGTTGTGCCCCATTTAAGTACATATTCAATTCGTTAAACACAGTTCTGTATGTTATTTTACAAGATCTGTATTATCATCCGCAGTGTATTTATTAATCAACTGTTTCTTGATTGGAAGAATGCATTCATTCTGTGGTTACTTTGGATTTTTCTTCATATATATATACTTACAAGTAGAAAATAATTAAAAAAAATGATCCGTCACCTTTGCTCAAAATTGTCAGCATCAAAAAAAAAACATGAAATAGTTTAAATAACTTTGGTTTTCTGATAGCACTTACAGTTTCAGTTGTAGTTTTAAGAAAACAAGGTGTATCTCCTGAAATAAGTCACACACTGTAGGGGCAGCTTGTCAGCAGGTGCACAGTGATTGGCTGAGACAGCATGTGTATCAGCCAATTAGCTGAAAGTAGACACCAACTGAGTAGCGAGTACAGAGCTATCTTTAATGCTAAGCAAGAGAAGCAGATGCCCTGTGTGGTAACTTGTCTTCTCCCCATAAACAAAGGGAATAGGTTCCCTTAGAATCCTTCCCTCCCACAGTTCACTAAAGGAAGTGATGAAACCGGATGTGATGTCAAATGAAGGGTATATAATATAATACCACACATGGACTCTTTCAGTTCTTTTTGCTTTTCCTCCATGGTGGATGTGGTGAGAGTCAGCTCCCAGCAGTGAGCTATTATTGGATCTGGAGGCTTAACATTGGGTGAGATCAAATTGTGTTGAAGGGAATTGTTATATGTATAGAGAGAGAGATAAAAGGGGGTTGTTGTCCTGTGGTGTTTGGCTAGGCGTGTGTATATGAAATAAATGTGTCTGCTGTGTTGTTACCTTATAATAAATACCTTTTAATGTAAACGAACCTTTGTGAGATATATTTTTATATTTGGTTTAAACACCACACCCTGTGCCCAGGCTTACCTTGGAGAACCACAGTGGTTGTCCTTCAGTCCCTATGAACAGATGTGGTGTAATTTTCACCCTGACACAAGCACAACATCAGCGTATGCATAGAAATATTAAGTATATTTGTATAGCGTGACTGATTAGTCTGCAGCTGAGAGGTAGTAAGAAAAATTACACTGGCTGATATGTGTCAAGTGTAACAATTTTCACCATTTTCACAATGGAAATTATTTGAATCTAATCAATGTGTTCTTGAAACATCCACTTTTAAGTTGATCATCCCACATCTGGAGTAGAAATAATGCAACACGTTATAGGCTGGATCAGCCACAGTTCTTGGTGAAAAACTTTAATATCGTTATTGTACTTTCCATCCAGTTGTATTATACTGTCTCCAATACACTGTGGACCATTGAGAACTGCCAGGAGAACATTTTTGATTCAGAGCCTCTCCATACATATGTATCAGTGATTTAAAGTCTCAGAACGGTGAATTGAAGTATTTTCTGGAGCAGTAAAGAGGAGACTGTTATATCTCTCAAGTATAATATACCACATTTTATTTCAGGAAATACTGTGATATGTCATCCGACACATAATCATGGCTGGTGCCATAGAAACTGAAGTGGCTTCTTAAAAGTTTTGTCTTTGCGTGATTAAACCTTCAGAGAAAAGAATTAAAAAATTTCATAAGGAGTATTTGCCTAACAGGCTGATGTGCTCAATAAATGTTTTGTCTAAGTGAAACAGTACCAAATGTATTATTATGCATGTGAAATGTGACATTATTTTGCAACAATTTAATTTCCTTCTTCTTGTACTCAAGTAATAAACAGGCACAATCTAATGTCCGTGATGCCCCCTAAACATATCTTCTACACTGCAAATATCTGTACATATTGTAATACTAAGAACGTTACAGCATCATAAGCAGTATTGCCTCTCCTTTTCCGACTTCCCTATTTGACTGTGGTTGACAGCATGTGACTGCTCCAAAATAAACACTGAGGTCTTTTCATAATTCAAATTTAGGCTATTCAGTAGGTTGCCTTTTGTTCATATACATGAAGCTTTCTATATTCATTGTTCTCCAGCCCTCAATAAAATGTGAAACATTGTGTTTTATTTGCAAGTCTTATCAAGTCCTGGATTCGCCGATATATTTACACAAAAAATGTTTACAATACTAGATATTTCAAAGTGCACTTTGACCTTTATCTTTGTCAGAGTTTATGAAGGCATTATTAACCTACTGACTGCCAGATGGGCTACATAGACCCCAATTAATAAAAGTGAAAACTGAACGCTCAGATGTTAATATTTTCCAATAAATTGTCAATTCATCCCTTTTGAGGCTATGTACTTAAGCTTTTGCACCATGACATGGCAGCTGTATGGCTGCCCCTGACCTTACAAAATAATTACTGAAAAAGGATCAAATTATTTCTCCCCGCCAGCAGGCATTCCATGTTTACATGTGGTAGTGGTGCTAGTTTAACTGTACCTATCTAAGACTTGTATGACATTTCTCAACATTGTGGATTGGAGCAGTCACGTTGTGTTGACCAGTTTTGCCTAACTTAACCTGCTTGGGACACATTTTCATTTGGTATTTTACTTTAATGGAAACCTCAATTATGATGAATGAATTACCTGGGTAACTCCTGCCAAGTATAGTACCACTCTTAACTTTTACTGAGCACCAGTAATTGGTTGAGACAGGTGAACACATTACACCAATATAGACATTAACCAAAGTGTACAAGCAGGGCCGGCCCAAGGCAAAATGCCGCCCCCTCCCCCTTATCTACCCTTTCTCTCCCTCCGTCCCTGCCGCCCCCCCATTATCTACCCTTACCCCCCCCCCTTGTACTTACCTTTCAGCAGTCCGGCGGCGAGTCTCCCTGTTCGGTCTCGGTGCACCAAGACCGAACAGGGAGACTTGCCGCAGAGGAGAGAGAGAGGGGCGGCGAGCGGGTACTGACAGCTTGGTAAGCGAAAACCACTCAGCGCCCCTCTCTCTCTCTCTTTCTCTTTAAAAAAAAAAAAAAAAAAAAAAAAGGGCTTGGGGCGGCAAAGTGGCGTCCGGAACGGTTGCCCCACTCGGCTCCATTGTCGGGCCGGCCCTGTGTACAAGCCTTAACTAGACAAACATGAAGTTGACCACTAGACAACTAAATGCAGCACCTTGGGATATAAGCAATAATACATTTTAAATTGGAGTTGTAGTTTCTCCAATGATTTTCTATCCACGTTCAGAGAATGAGAATGAGCGGGGCCTGGTCATTGAGGACCAGTATGACCTTTTATGTGCATCCCCCACTTGGGGAGGCTTACTTTGCACCCCTGGCAGGCACCAGAACTCCTTCCCCAAATTGTGGACATTTTCTGGGGTGCAAACATCACCCCCATCCAACCCTTCCAATACACCATATTTGAGAACAGGTAGATATCTTCAGGTGTTCTATATAAAAGGTGATATCAATTGCCAGCCTTGTGAATACTAGAGAATGAAAATGTCCTTCCTGACTCACAGTCTTTTACAGTGGACAGCGTAAAAAGTGCTTGTTTTTGAGCAAACTTAAGCTAAATTCCAGCTATTGATATAGATCCAGTAGCATTATTTCCACAAATGGTTTGTAGTCAGCATAATATAAGGTGACCTGTGCAGGATCACCATCTTGTCTTGTGATAAGACATGGCAGAGTAGTGTGGTTATCCACATTCCCATTGATAAGCCTCTTGGTTTCTTGTTGTCATAGTCAGCAGCTTCTTTTAAAGGTAAGATCTTTTAACTCATGCTATACTGAAAAGTGTAGCGTAGTGTATTGCTTTTATAATGTATCCTATAACCACAAGCCCATACATTTGTTGAATATGTAGAAGGGCAAGCTGGTGGTCGAAATACTTTGAAACAAGGTGTCATCGGACTTGCCTGTCCTGTGTTCACATGTATACAGAGGTAGTAACATTCCCATTACAGTGAAACACATTTCATTAGTCCATTGACATCATTCAGCCATAAAGTCCCCCTTTATGAGCGACAGTCCCTTTTTGGGGACTTTAATGCCTGATACCGCTCTTTCCTTGCCTGATATCCACCTTTTCTAGGTGACCCGGATGTTCTACAATGTTCCGCATCCATAGAAGTCACAGCTGTATATATGTGAACACATACAAACAATAGGGAACGTGTATACCTTAACCCTTTGTGTTTCAGGGGGAAGGACACCTTTTTCCCCATTGGAGGCCAGGACATTTTTTTTTTTTGCTACAGTTAGATTTAGATGGGAAAAACCCTAACTTATCTCCTCCCCAATTCTCTATATAAGGTTAACTACAGAGTGAAAGAAACAAATAATAAATTAAATAGGTTCTTAAAAATCCCACGCACAACCCAATATATGTAGTTTTACATACATTACTGCACACAATGCCCATATGGGTGACAGTACACAATATTTGGATAGGCACACAAAAGAAAAGGTTAAATTCTGTAATTAAGATGCACAATATAGGCTGAGAATAAACTTTTCTACGATTATGACACCTCTGGTTCATCTGATTTTTGTGCAACACTTCTCATCATCCACCTCCTTTTATCATCATTCCATCTGTGGGTGATGGGAGTTGCAGTTTACAAAAGCAACACATGCTCTGTAGTGCTCACATGGAAGTCAATTAGGATCAGGGATAATCTGGAACATGTCAGCTCCTTAAAAACTAAATTTAATTAAAAATAAATATGAACATGACATATAAAAATAAATCTGAACAGCATGGATTACAAAAAATTACAGGATAGACCGGCTGGCTAGACCTCTGAGATCACTTATTTTGAGTAACAGCCTGTGTTGTGTTGTTCTTAATTGACATTTAAAAATGAGGAGCCAAACTTTTAATGGAAGGTTATTATTACCTGTAAATAATAGAGGTGTGTTTTGATTGACAGGAGACGTATCCAATCATTTTGTAATGCCTCTAATAAAATGGCTATTTTAAATATTCTTCAGGCTAGCTATGTTATATTTTCTCCTGACACAGCCAGCTTTTTGGTGAATCTCGGTTTTTTTAGGTTTTGGTTTTTTGCAAAGGTAATAATAGTACAATAATTGTAACTTTTTTTGTGTCCCTCTTTCTTCTGTAACAATTTTTTAATACATATCTCAAATTATAGCCTGTGATTAAGGTTGGAGGAAAACTGATTTTTAGGCAACTGAGTAGGTGTGCTTGGTTGAGATGGTTTTGCTGCGGAAAAAAAATGGCTTACCACAAATATACACATTAGCCCTTGATAGGTTAGACTTGAAATTTTTTATTTTAAATACATTTTTAGTAAAGTCTTAGTTGAAAATTGTTTTGAGAAACACAGTCTCGGGACTTTGTAGAACACTATAATGTCGATTTCAGTGGTTTCATCTGTCATACAACAACTGCACACTGTTAAAGGTTATAAAGGTGTATTAAATGTATCATGTAGCATAATTAAAACTATAGATATCAACTGTTTTTATGTTTATAGGGTAATAAACCAGTGGCATAACAAAGGCTCTGCAGCTCTTATGGTGCAGGAATTCAGGGCATGTCATAGTGGCCCCTTCATGGTGCAAAAATGGGATCTTTGAAACTGACCCTAAACTCCTGTTAATGAGATATGTAATATGTTAATGGTGACCATCCACAGAGTGATTGTTAACATACCACTGGCTCATATTTTGAGCAAAATTGTGTTAATTTGCACATAAATCAGCACTAATTTCACACATTCAATAACTTCTTCTGAAGCACAGCCATCTGAATCCATCCAAAACAAGATACATAGATGAAAAGGGACCCCAGTTCTCTAGTTGCCTCCATTCAACCCAGGAGGCAAGCCCAAAGCTACAGGTCCAATAATATGGTGTCCCAAAACATTTATCGAATAATGGCATGGACAAATAATGTTCTATGCTCATAATCTGGTTCTGTCCAATACATATTTGCCAAAATAATCTGTGTAAAAGAAGTGCAGAATGAATACAAACCACTCTGGTGACTATATGTGGAACTGAAAGTAAAACAGTTTAAGTTGCATCATTTAACTTTCTAAACATACATACTTTTACATTAAGATGCCAATATAAAAAAATCATATAGGTACTTTAAGTGCCACACACACCTCATAGACTGCAGCAGCCAAGTACACAATAAGAACTCAGTTATATAGTAAATCACATGTGGATAGTGCTGGGCAACAAAGAGATATTTCATGCAAACAAGTTTACATCTCTATTTGTGTATCCCACGTGTTGGTTAATCAGCCTCCTGCTAGGTAAGTAATTGTTATCATTTTTCACAAAGTCACAGTTGAGATGTTGGCTGCGTACAGGTCAAAGCACTATTTCACAAGGACGTCAGTGAGGAAGACCGAAGCGATACAAGTTTGGTTTCCACCAGACTAGACATCTGCCCTCTTTATCGGAGCCCGTATGTTTACTGCATTATTGTTACGTTTGCTTTTGCATTAGTAATCTGTGCAAAGTCAATAATGATTTTCATAGAGTCCTCTTTTCCCTTCAACATTCAGGACTGCCTTCAGGTACATTCGAATGGCAGAATTTTACGGGGCCCAGGCCATAAGGTGATGACTGTTAAAGCAATGGCAGCTGGACCCTACGGGATGTATTGAACAAAATTCTGGGGGATCTTTCTGGAATGTAGTACCTGCTAACACGGTATACTACCTCAATGCCCAATGCATTACAATAAGGAGATGACCTGTGCTAACACTGCCTACTATACTGGTATGATTTATAATAATAATAGTTAGCCATGTTTTTGCCATCCTATAGACAAGAAGGGGTTACTTGAATTATATGTATTGTATATTTAATTTCCAGGTTATTTAACTACGTAACAATGCACTATTCCAGCATAAGGATTGCGTGCTTAATGACCCGTGTGATGTTTTATAATCTTTGCATTGGCAATCAGCAAGTCACCAGGCAGCCTCTTCTGTGGAATAATATTACATCTTTATTTTTGTCAGTACAATGAAGTTCTTATGACCAACAACGCTAAGGCTAAGAAAATGTTGAAAAGAAGGGACTTCTGAAGACAAAAAAACTGCTAAACCATTTAAAATAATCCTGATCTGTATCAGCTCACTGTTTTTTGCTTTCATGGACAGAACCTGTCCTTGGTTATGGTAGCTTGAGTGGTTTAACAAACACAACAAACTTCTGAATTTGCTTTACTTTGCCTCCCCCCTCTGAACTGGAGTTTAAAGGGAGGTAAAGGAGATGCCATGCTGAATGAGAAACCAGTGAGATCAGGTTTCACCACCCTTACACACTTTTTTTTTTTTGCTTTGAATGATTTCCCCTTGGTTCTTTGAAGCACGGCTCCATGTTTGCATTGTGTAACCAACTTTGTTTTCAATTTAGGCTAGAGACATAATGAGATAAAAAGGACTACATATAGTATAGTAACCCTTCACAGTGCCAGTGCCAGTGAATGTTACAGCTAACATTTTCCTTCCAGGCACACCAGCAAGATCAACAGCAGACACCTGCTAAGTGTAACTGCTGCTGTGTACTACCCACCATTCCATAGATTCAAACTCCCATATGTAAACTTAACAAATAACGGCAACAGTTCTTTAGCACTCAACCTATGGAGAAATGCGAGTCTTTGTAATGAAGCATTGATTACTGCTTAACTATATTAAGGACTAGGAGCAGGTCCAGACCCTGACCTTCGGCGGGGCCATTCACACACATTCAGACACTCATACTGACACGCATATATATACACGCATGCTAATATACACGCACACAGACACTCACGCTAACACACAAGCATACCCAGATACTCAAACTAACACAACCAGACACACACATTAACATACCTCAAAACACAGTTTTACACAATAAAATACTCACACACACACACTAACATACCCAGTCAGGCACATGTTCACATGCTAAAATACCCACAAACGCTAACATACCCAGACAAAGACACATGGTCACAAACTGGCATACCAATAAACCGAGACACACAGTAACATACCCAGACAGACACAGTAACATGCCCAGACACACATACACAAGCAAATCACTTATCACGTGAAGTCTCAGCCCGTCAAAAAAAGTGTGAAAAATATTTTTTTGCCCCCAGTTTTACCTATTAAACTATACATATACCTTGTATTTTCTACTTGGTAGTTACAAGGCTAAAAATTAAAAATCTGCTTCGCCGTTTCCAGAATTGTTTATATATTTGTATGCTTGGAGTGAAGCCCTAACAGCAACTAGAAATAAATGCTGAACAAAAGTATATATTTTTTGAAAGTTGACAACTCAACATATTTTACTAGGGTCATTTTAACCATTTTTTATTCAACCAATTTACCTCCAGCCTGTTCCAAACATTACACATTGCAGTATTTCAGAAACAACTCTTGATATTGGAACATGTGCATTTCAGTTTTGTTTTTTTACTCAAACATGGATCACTTTACTGGCTGAATGTCTCATGTGAGGCACATGATAGGCCACACATTTCAATTTAACCCCATTAAACTATGTAACTTTCAAACCTAGACAGCCCACAGTATTTTTCAATAGATCTATGGACATTCATGATGCCATATCCTCACCAATTGATATATTTTTTTAACTATACATTGGTGAGGATATTGGTCAATTAAAAAAATTGGTCCTTAAAAAAATAATAAATTCCATAATTAGAGCACCAAACTAATTTGTTGCACTTTATCTGGTCTCTCCCTCCTATTTTAACCCCCAAGTACTTGGCTCAATATGTATCATTGAATACAGTAACATTCAGTCATTTTCTATGTGTGTATTGATTTTGCCTAAGTCACAGGGAAAATGGGTGAATGGATAAAAAAACATACTTATTAAAATGTAATTGTTTTGTGTGAATGTTTTAAAACAGATCACACTGCAGAGCCCAGGCTGGCGGGGACAATCACCACAATACAAACTGGTATCTGTCTGTTTCGCCTGTTATGCGCATATCCTACATTTTTGTGTGGTTTGAGGGGTATTTAAAGGGAGAGTGGCCACGCACTGTGCTTTCTGGTGTGGTTTCTTCAACGTGTGTGCTTAAAATTTCTAAAACCAGATGAAGCTGGTATTTCAGAAAAGAAAATGTCTCTTTGAAAACCAGGAAATAGTTGTGCATTGTCATATACATTAAGTATATTTTTATACTAGGCACTGCATGAGGGTGTAATTAAATATGGCTGTAGGCATTGATCTGAGAGGTCATCATCCACATGTGCTTGTTGTACTCTTTCACACAAACACTGGCACTGTTGACTGTTGTCATCAGGCAGACGGTTTTTTTTTTGGTCTTGCCTGTTGGCATAGGAAATTGCTTTTACCTCTTTTGAGGTATGAATCTTTCAATGTTTTTTTGGAAACCCTCTGCTTTTTAGTCATATTGTTCTGCAGGCCAACTTTTCAAAACCATTATTTTTTAAATAAGGACACTTGTATAATAATTGTCCATATAGAAGGGATAAACCAGGTCTCACTCAATTTTGCCATTGACCCCATATATTCAGGCCCGCCTGGTGGAGCTAGGTTGCTGCCCCTACCCTTGTAAATGTGGAAGGCCTGGGTGTATCTGGTGGCACTTTTGCCAAACCTAGACCTCTTTGCAGGGGCATACTGCCCTTGTATTTAAATAGGGTTTCATCAACTGAAATATTTTTATCTGGGGTATATATTGCAGCAAACTTTGATTGAAAATAAGTAACAAGCATGAAAATTTTCAAAATCGTTGAAGTGCAAAAATCTAAGCAGAATTAAATATTTGTACCCGTTCATGACAATTTTTAAAAACTGTAATGAAAAATACCAGATTTTTCATCCAGTATGATTTGGTGGCGGGCTTTTTGCCATGCCCATATGAATTGTTAGTGTCTAAAACATTCTCATCTCAACTGTATCAGTTGGATGCCAGAATGGATGTTTTCTCAGGTTAGCTGCCAGGAACTGGGCAGCATACAATTTAATCTGTTAGTCTCCCCAAAAAGATCATATCCTGAAAATAACTGCATGAAACTCATAGGGGTAAATTCTGTCACATTTATCCTGATTCCAGGGTTGGCACTGACAATGGGATTTCAGGGACATACCCTGATAGGATTTGGGCTTAGCTTCTTTTTTTCCCTCCATCACAAGTTAAACGTCTCTGTCCTTGAAACCACAAAGATGTGGGCATCACTACCTGTTGATTCTTCACAGTGTCGTTAATAAGAGTACATATAGCACTTTTTTTCTTTTAAAGCTGTTTTTTTTTTTTGAGTTAATGTATCTCAGTGTGATAAAACTGCATTAGATACATACATTCACACACACACAATTATAAACATATATATAGTAATTGATACTTTTGATGGTTAACGCTATCAAAGTGGATACATGGCAATATTGTTTCAACTCAATTCACAGTAATTGTATTGTTACAATTACGTTTGGGTGTGATTTATTGCTCTCACTTTTTTCTTACTGTTTTGTTTTATTAGCACTTATAGGATGGTTTTATTGTGATTTGAGCACTTATTCCCATTACTTTATTATTCTTTTGTGTCACCTCTAATTATTTTGTTGGTATTATTTGACATAAATGCATAATTCAAAGCAAAGGGATCACATATTAAGTACATAGTGAATTTGACATACAGGCTGAAAAATGTGAATGGAAGAAATAACACTACTCACCTAATACATTTTGAGAGGAATCACTTAACCAAAGTTCAAAGAGTTAATACATCATACCTCTCCAAATTAGATCATGTCACATTGCCTGTTCACCCCCAAACTATTGCTGACAGACCTCAGCACTGATCTTGAATGATCCAAATCTACTCTTTGTTTTGTCAGCCAGAACAGTTTACCTGCTCAGAAAACATAGCCTCCTGATCTCATTTCTGCCTGGACCACTGTATTCACTTTAAAGTTAGCAAGTTTTCCTACACATGTCAAATATGAGGAGTATGGCTGGGACCCAGGCAAAACCGTGCACGCCTTCCTCACATGCTGGGACTCCATGTGGTAAAGGCACGCGGCGACATGTAGTGCACCCCATGGAGGCTGTTTCGGATAAGCACAACCTCCATAGTGTTAGCTTGAAAGATCTCTCATTTGACAGCCTGCACTCCCCTGCAGGTACCAAGACTCCATGACATACATGGATGCATCCTTAGTCCTCAAGGACCAGTTTTTGTGGTCCTACATCAAAATTCATGAAGAGGTTAAATCACACTAGGGCTGGATAAACAAATAGCAAGTTTTCTTGCTGATATTATGAATAACACATAAGTATAATTTTTTTTTACTTTGAGGTTTATTCACTAATGTGAGAGCTGTGTTTTCAACTGACTCACTTCATTATTCATTATGAATGGCCAACACAGGGAAGTTCCTCAAGCAAGAAGGGTTGAGTCGGCACTGCATAAAGTATAGAATAATAGATGAGGAGGCATTGAAGAAAGTTCACTGAGTTTACTATACATTATACCGGGCCAGCCATGCTGTTCCTGCAGCAGGAGATCATTGGGGTTGGACCTTCATAATTTATAGTGAAGAAGTTAAAGCCACAATTGTCTCTTAACCCGCATGTGTGAAATATGTTCATGTTGCCCCGTCGAGGTATGGACTCCACTAGACCACTGAGGGTGTGCTGTGGTATCTGGCACCAGGATGTTAACAGCAAATCCTTTAAGTCCTGTAAATTGCTAGGTGGGGCCTCAATGGATCGGACTTGTTAGTCCAGCATATCCCATAAAGGCTCAACTGGATCGAAATCTGTGGAATTTGGAGGCCAAGCAAACACCTTGAACTCGTTGTTGTGTTCCTTAAACCATTCCTGAACAATGTTTGCTTTGTGGGAGGGCACATTATCCTGCTGAAAGAGACCAATGCCATCAAGGAATACAGTGTCCATGAAAAGGTGTGCATGGTCTGTAACAATGCTAAAGTAGGCGGTGCGTGTCAAAGTAACAGCCACATGAATGGCAGGACCCAAGGTTTCCCTGCAGAACATTGCCCAAAGTATCACACTGTCTCCACCGGCTTGCCTTTTCCCCATAGTGCTTCCTGGTGCCATGTGTTTTCTACGTAAGCGATGCACGAGCGCTAGGCCATCCACGTAATGTTAAAGAACATGATTCATCAGACCAGGCCACCTTCTCCTATTGTTCTGTGGTCCAGTTTGTATGCTTACATTCCCATTCTAAGTGCACCATCAGCTCAGTATTGCTGTCCAGAGAAGTCTTGTCAGAAGTGGTCTTTATGGAAGACATGTGGCTAAAAAGCCATATCTTCAACATGGAAACAAGGCCACTTACCTATTCACGAAAACACAGTAACTGGGGTGCAGAAAAATGGCAGCAGGGGCTCTGGCCAAACAAGTCAAATTTTGAAATCCTTGGCTATGGCAGAAGTTTGTTCCCTGAATGGCTGGAAGGTACAGGAATGAGTGCAGGCAAAAGTGTAGCATGATGGAGGTTCCTTGCAAGTTGGGATGTCATATCTGCAAATGTATTTGGGGATTTGGTCACATTTAATGGTATCCTCAATGCTGAGAAGTACAAATACTTATCTGCCATGCAATACCATCAGGCAGGAATCTGATTGGCCCCAAATTAATTCTGCTGTACGGCACGACCCCATACAGCCAAAGTTATTAAGAACTATCTTCAACGTAAAGGAGAACAAGGAGTCATGGATGGCCCCAGCAGAGCTCTGATCTCAACATCAATAAGTTTGGGATTAAATGAAGAGAGAGAAGCAACTGAGGCCGCCTAAACGCACAGAGGAACTATGCTTACTTCTCCAAGATGTTTGGAACAACCTACCTGCCGAGCTCCTTAAAAACTGTGTGCAAGTGTACTTAGAAGAATTGATGCTGTTCTGAAGGCAAAGGGTGGTCCCAACCAATACTGATCTGAATTAGATTTTTTTTCTGTTCAGTCATTTTACTTTTTGTCAAATTATAAAAAATAAAGTATTGACATCTATTTTTGTAACCATTCTGACTTTACAGCATTTTTCAGTGTTTACCACTAATGGCCTAGGGCAACAATTCTAGGGGGGCTCCAAAGATTTTGAGCGAAAAACTTTACAATTAAACCGTGCATGTTTAACTTTCTTCTGCTTTAATGTACAGAAAAGATGTGTGTTCAAACTTATTATAAAGGGGTTGTCCACAGACACATACATACTTATTTCTACACAGCAGCGTTCGTTTAACAGAAGGCTGGCAGAAGAGTTGTGGTTACGAGTCGCTGACCCGAGTTAAATTTTACTTTACCAAGGGAGTGGTATATGAATGGAACATCCTCCCATCAGACGTGGTAGAAGGTAATAGAATGAGGGAGCTTAAACACTAAAATGAGACTAAGGACTGATTAACTCCTTTGTGGCCGGGCAACTTGTGTACGCTTTGACAGTGGCTGTTTCTGCAGTTTGTGTTTAGTTGTAATTTTCCTTCTCTCTCATTTACAGCACACACAAATTTTAAATTATATATTTATATATATATTTATTTAAAGGACAATAGTGGCTTTCTTAAGGGCATAACAATTGAAAGGGACTCCTTAGATACCATATGATGGCTGGAGGGTCCTTTAAATTAACATGCTCGCCACCAAAGGCTTGGGATTGTAAGAAGGATTGTAAGAAACAGTGTACACAGCAACCACACCGAGCCCGATAACTCCCTCAAATACAAACACCACGCGTCAACTGGGATCTCTGTTTATGGAAATAACCCCGCCAAAAAAAAAGTTAAGTAAGGCTTCGTATCTACATTGCCACAGGGTCCAGTAAACATACGCCAGGAAACCGAACCCGCACGTGTGAAATACGTTGGCCCTGTGTTTGCATTAAGTAGATAAAACTTCAACAGAAAGCTCCCAGCGCACAGTGACGCCTACGTAAAAATAAAAAAAGTTCGGGTTTTGCATTTTGCCACGATCCCTAAGGTAGTCCCCAACGGTCGGTTTCATGTTGTTGCTGTCTGCTTCGCTTACCAGCACTTGCGTCACTTTGCACACCGTCCCTACGCTGCTCAGAGCAGCTTCACTTCTATCTCCTATTGTTCCCTGCCGCGCGCGCGTTGCGGACCTGGAAGCCTGCGCGAGCACGGTGCCCCTAGCCAGGCTCTCGGGCGCGAGCACGCTGCCTTCCCTCTCCCTCGCCGGGGTGGTGCGCGCGCGGCATGTTCCAGGAGCGCGCGAAGCTCGCTGCGAGGTGCAGGCCTTACTTGTAGTTCTCGCGGCCGGCGCAAAGGGGTCGCTGTTCTGCGCTTTCTGTCCCCCTCACCAGCAGCAGGAGCAGCAGTGGCCGCCGCTGCGGCCTGAGATCTTTTTGTCTGTGAGGTAGAGTGAGGAGCGGTGAATTCCGCGGCCGCTGTACTCGGCAGTCCCCTGCGCGGGTACATCAGCGAAAGGGCCCCGGCAGGGGGGAAATCCGGAACGGACTGCCACCGCCATCACGGACGTTAGCACCCACGGACCGGGGCCGCCGGCATAAGGCAGTTACACAAAGGGAGATAGGGAGCCCGTAGCGGCCCGGCACCAACATGCTCCGTGTCAGACAGGAACCGGCCGGCCGCCCGTGCTGAAGGTGGCGGAGACAGACAAACGAGGAGCAGCTTGCCAACCCCGGCCAGGCCGTCGCTGCTCGCCGCCGCCAATCCACTTGTCGACGCTCTCTGTTTCCCCCCCCCTTTCTTGTGTTCGTTGCTGTTTCCCGCGGCCTCCTCTACCTGAACTTTTCCCATCTCTTGGTGTACTGGGCTTGCCGGACCCCCGTGTCCTCCCAGCACCTCCTGTGCGGTCCATGAGCGGGCTGCCTGCTCTCCTGAGAGCCAAGGAGCGGGAGGCCGACACCCCTGGCCTCAGAGCTGCTCCCTGTAAATAAGTGGGTATCCGGAGATCTCCACACCGATATCACTAATCGGTTATCTGAGGACAGCCCCGGGATCAGCTCTGTCCTCTGTGGACCTGAATCACGAAACATGTCTAACTCGACGGTCAAGTGTGAACCGAATCACCGGAGGAAGGGGCTGGCTTTTCTGGACGAGCTGCGGCAGTTCCACGAGAGTAGAGGGTGAGCTGAGCTGGGAGAAAGCTGCACATGCACCGGGACTCTATCACATGGGGGAGGGGAGCTGGACCTCACCGTGTTATTATACGGAGGGGGGTGGAATCCCGCTCACGCACGGTCTACACTCATTCTGTAGGGGTTAATCCACGCACACAAGCCTGTTGATCTAAGGGACCTGCATATACTTTGCCCTGGAGTTGTGAACGGGTCCTAAAAGAAATAGCATAACACGTACGCTCTATTAATTATTTGGCTGGTGATGCCAAACAGATAAGCACCAAAATGTCCCTCCCCCCAAAGGAATATGTCCTACACACATAATGCCTGATCTTATTTACATCAATAGTGTGAGGGGAATCCCAGGATGCAACTATGAAAACACTTCTTACATTGACATGGATACCTTGCCTGTATCCTCTCATGCTATAACCAACTAGGATGTAACCATTGTAGCCCTGTGGCATGTAAATAGTTTTGGGGTGGGAATAAACTGGGCCCCATGCATAGACCCCATTCAAAACTTTTTCATCCTCGCCCTTTGAGATGCATTTAATCCATGCATGGCACTTATATAGGCCTTTACCATCTCCCTTTGGTGGCTGTCCCATTTGTGAAAGAAATGTACATGCGGATCCCCCCATTTTTTGTTTAGTAGGAAAAATAAACATTAACTCACACGTTAACTTCATTTACCTTTAGTTCGCCAATGTGCATCCAGTTCTCTGTAGCGTAACTATTTTCATTATGATTTTACTCTGACATTTGTTCTGTTTTGTTCCTTGTTCAATGATTTATTCTTTTCTATATCCCATATGGGCTCACGCCATATACCGATGTTTCACGTATGGTAGCGCATATTTTTGGCCAAGGAACCATATCTGTCAACAGTTACTGTTGGTTAACTTTATTGCTAAGGTCCTGGTCAGTCTTTAAGGTACTCTTTACCAAAGCCTAGCATATAATGTCCTCCAAGGATATGCCAAACCTGGGGAGCATGGCCTTTTACCATCAGCTCTTGGCAGGGAACTCCAAGGGTTTAGCAGGTCCTCTTTGTACTGCAGCCAAAGCATTATGTCATATATAGGTCATCTGAGAGGTGTTATGGAGGATGGAATGGCCTTAATATATTTAGTGTTAGCCACCTCTTTCTTCTTCACATCGCTCCCCAGCTTCAGGTAGTATGTTGAGTAACATAAAGTACAGAAATGAACAAATATACTCGGGCGCATCCAGCTAAGTGTAGCATCCATAGCATTCCATGTGCTTCAAGTGCTTCCACTGGCATTCTTCTAGGGTAGGTCCTGCTGAAATCCACATTCTGCCCATTACAGCACATCTGTAACCCCCATGTGCCTGGTCACTACTAAAAACACTGGGTAAGGCTTCCATACAAACTAAATGCTATGACGTCCGGACAATCATTTAGTATGTCACATTAAGGGGATACTAAGTCCTTTATATGTATAAGTAACAGTTAATGTTGTTTTTAATTCTTTAACCCCTTTATAAGGTCCGTAACTGTGTCTGAACAGGTGTTTGCTTTGGCTATGTAAGGGTGGCAGCAGCAGCAGGCCTTTACCCTCTCTTTATGTCGGGTGTCTCAGCAGGTCACGCTTCAGGAAACTACCCGCCGTTGGGGGCAGAGAGCTCGACCTGCACTCCCTCTACACGAGAGTCACCACTTTGGGAGGATTTGCCAAGGTGAGGGGCACATAGTTGTTCTTATTTGTGTGCGCATTGTGGGCTGAAGCCATGCCCTGTACCCGTTTGGATTTTGTCTGCCTTCGTGTATTCGCACAAATACCGCTACAGGTTAGAAGTCTGTTTACATATAGCTTCCCGGTAAAAGCCAGTGTATGATCCTTAGCTGCGTGTGTGAAGCGTGGTGCACCACTGACCCTAAAGTGTGAAAAAATGCCTGGGAAATACTCCATCGGCTAGCTGCGTGTGCCTGCTTTCCAGCCTGGGGCTGGAATCATGGAAAGGCCCCGGATTTGGGGCCTGGTCATACAGTCGAAGTTTCGACGGGCCCCGCTAGTTTTGGATGAGGATAGCTGCAGCCCTGATGAATGCTGCTACCGGGGGGCTGTCCTGTGTGTGTTTGTGGTGTGACGATCAGGTGTAAATGGGGGTTCTAAGGACCCCCGATCCGTATCAGCCCTCCCCTGCCTTCCTCCTGCACGGCCCGGCGCACAGAGCTCTCATACTGAGCACTTTCTCAGCGAGTCAAAATTAGCGGGGAAAGCCTTCACATCGGTGATCGTCCTAAAAGCTCGAAGCCTGCCCGGGCGGCCTCGCGCTAACCCCTCCCTGCCATGTTTCCCGAGCACAGTGGGGGAGATGACATAAACAGCTCGGGCTGGCATCAATAGCCATCTTGGGTCTCAGTCGTTAGGGAGAAAATAAAGGTACGAAGAAAAGAATAATAAAAGGCGACGGCGATTACTGTTACAGTAACGTTAGCCGGGCGGGAGAGCGCTCCGTGTACTGCCCCCTCCCCCCGGCGCTTCAGGGCTTCCCTCCCTATCCCTGCACTTTACTCGGCTTCAGAGAGGCACCGGGGACAGGGCGAGCGCTGTCATCTATAGGGATATACGGCCTTATGTGATTAGAGTATTGTGTGTTTAGATTGTACAGAGCCATATGCACAGTCACAGCGCTGATGCTGCTTGTTACTCTTTGAAAGGTGCGATAATTGTACGTGTTTGTCTCTAAGGTATCCGAAAAGAACCAGTGGGGTGAGATAGCGGAGGATTTTAACTTCCCGAGAGGTTGTGCAAACGCTGCGTTCGCTTTGAAACAGTATTATTTACGGTAAGTGGCAGCATTTTCAATATGATAAATGGGTCAGTATTCCTCCTTAAGTAAAGTCATTTCTTCTTTATACAATAGAGTGCAGCAAAGCCCCTGTTTATTTGGTAGCCTTTTTATAGTTAATTTAATGCTTCATGATTAATGTTTGCTTTTGCTACTTGTTTTAAAGACTGACTGTATATTACAAATTGTGTAGAAAACGGTATACTGTGTTGTACGTAGTGTGTGTGTATATATATATATATGTATGTATATATATAGATATATATATAAAAGCACATTTGGATGGACCATATAATTGTATTTGTATACAATATGCATGTTTGCTTATCTATCCCCAAATTTGCTTTTATTCAATACTGTATGAGACAAGTGTGCCGTTTAGTTGAAAAGCCTAAAAAAAAAAGAAACGCAAAAGGTCTATAATGTCAGCAGGGGATTGTCGGAGTCATTCCTCGAACACTTTTGGGTTTAGGAATATGTTTTGTCGAATGACTTTATGCTAGTTTCATGAAATTTTACTGGAGCGTGTTTTCTGCATTGATTTCTCTTCTGCGATGTCCGTGTGAAGTTCAGTCCTGGATCACTTAGTGTGTTTATGGTGTGAGTTATCCGCACGGTGTTTTTAGAACGCCGCTATTACTGGCTGGGGAAGCTCTGGAATTGCTTACACTCTCTCGCTATTGGCTGCTCTAGGTGGACTAAACATGTGAGGTCGTAGCATTTCTAGAACTACGTGAACAGACTGTTTCATAAAACTTTAACGGCTTCTCTCCTGTTTTTGCAGATTTAATTTTTTTTCCTTGTATTTTCCTTGTATTTTCCTTGTATACATTGGCACCATCAAAAAGATAATTAGGTACTTGTTTGAGTTCATTGGCCAAACGATACAAAAGAACTTTATTTTGTTAAACAGGTTTTTCCTACTGTATGGAATCTCTGTATCATTGTTTTTAGTAAATCAGTACGTGCTCTCATATCACTATTTTAGTGAAGCTTAAGATCACAGTAATTAAGGCTCAGGTAATAAATATGAAGATGGGAAATTTTGTATTTTTTCCATTTAAGTGCTGTAAGTGGACCTGGATAAAAAATGATTGAATCTATAAATGCAAATGCTTAGGTTCTTGTTTTAAATTTGTTTGCTTTTTTTTTGCTGTAGGGCAGAACAGTGGATTGATGCTGTATAAACGTTGGCAAAACGGCCAAGAGTACCATTTCATAAAAATTTTTTGTCATGGTTTAGATCAGGGCTTGACAAATTTGTTTTGAATCTAGGAGCCAGCTAAAAAAAGTTAGGAGCCAGGATTTTTTTTAAACTAACAAGGTTTTCAAGGACAAAAATTAACGATGTCCCAAGGGAATCCCCCACTCCCTTAAATATAGGCCCATTGGACGCCCCTGACCTAGGCGGCAGGACAAAATTCTGTCGTCATGGCCATTGGCGAGCCCTGGTTTAGATACTGTTTTTCACATACAGTTTGCTGTAAATGAATCTGCTGTTCGTTCTAAATCATTCAGCGTATTCAGATTTACTGATAATATATATTGAAAAGGAGCACCATCTTTGTGGCCACTTTAACTTTAAACACCATGTGGCCTCTGAAGATTGTTGATGTGTCCCTCAGCATTACTGGCTCCTGAACAGGGCCTGCCCTACCGTGGAGCAGAGTGGGGCAATTGCTCCAGGCGGCACTTTTAAAGGGGTGGCACTTTGCCTTTTTTTTTTTTTTTAGCGGAAGAGAGAGAGGGTGCCGAGTGGTTTTCGCTTACCAAGTTGTCAGTTCCCACTCGGCGCCCCTCTCTCTCCTCTGCGAGCCCTCTCGCTCGGTCTCGGTGCCGGCTTGTAATGCTGAGCACCGGAAGATGATGTCATTTCCGGCACTCAGCATTACAAGCCGGCACCGAGACCAAGCAGGGAGACTCGCCGCAGGACTGCTGAAAGGTAAGTACAAAGGGGGGAGGGAGGGAGAGTAAGGGTAGATAATAGGGAAGGAGGGAGAGTAAGGGTAGATAATAGGGAGGGAGGGGCGGCATTTTAAACTTCGCCCCAGGCGGCATTTTGACATGGGCCGGCCCTGCTCCTGAAGTGATGTTACTGCTGAGTTCCAACTCTGTGGGCAAAACATTAGGAAGGTGCATGCAGACATTGCGGCTTGACTTAAGTTGAGAGGGAGATGCTGGGTGAATAAGTAAGTGGCATTACTTGGTGGAACCTAGCTTGATTGACCCTGAAGAGAGTGCTTTGGGCATGATTGCCCTTTAGAAATGTAATAAGGAATATTCAAGAAGATCTTTTCTAAATTCATCAGACTAATACATACATACAGTTGGTGCTGCATGGCAGACACTCACAAAAGAGCAAAATCTTTTTAGTATCAAAGGATATATTTTATCTACCAAGAACGCATAATGAACCTTTTTCGTTGTAATCTTAAAATATTATTGCAGTTATTCTGTTTTTAGATCGGGTATATACTAAATGTTATATCCTGTCCACTCTTTGTACAGCGCCGCAGAGTCTGATGGCGCTATATAAAACAATAAATAATACCCTATGAAAGCCTTCTGCACTCAATTTACGCAAGTGTGTAAATAGGTCTGGTAAATCAGTTACTCTTCTGCCAGTTATGATGGCGAGATTCTGATTCTCACCGAGTATTCATTTCCTCGTGTGCTTGGAGATCCTCTGCTGTACAAAATAATAAAATCACTAAGCTGTGCACCCATTTCTTAGCAGTGAGTTAAGCAAGCAACGAATTGCACACTTGGTTATTAATGTCTTAGTAGTTTTATTTAAATTCTGCTACCTATTCCTGGAAATGTGCATTGTGAATGCATGTACTTTACCTTGAATACTGGTCAATAAGTATTAGAAGCGAGTGCAACGCTGTAATAATTTCATGCAAATACAATAGTATTGCGGATTGTGTGTTTCCAAGGACTTGGACGAGTTTCACCGAGTGTTGGTAAAATGTGCACCCCTGGGTGTGCACCTGAGTGTTGCTCCTAAATCTGTTAAGTTTGTTAGCGGCCTTGTTGCTGCATGGAAATTGCACATTAACAAGATAAAGTATATTTGTCATTTAAAAAACATAGAGGTAGAGAATTTGATTTTGTAATAGCCAATTACTTTTCCCATTTATAGATCAGAAAACTCTACCTGATATCTGTATGTCTTCAGGACTCCTATATAGCAACTACCATAAACATTGAGCTCCTTGCTGACGTTCACATTTCACCCCAGTAGAAATATGTATTCCTGTGGATTTGCTGGTGATTCGGCTAGGAAAGTGTATCGATAAGTTATCCTGCGTAGGGCATACCACACACACACACGTTTGAAGGTTATCCGTATATGTTCTTAGTCTAGTTGGAGTTCTTGCTATAATGTAATGTTTCTTACTCAAAATCTGTTCTGTTTTACTGGAAATTAAAAGCATTTGATTTGTAGCTGTATATGCTACACAATAATTCACGTTTTCTTCGACATGTGGAAGACTTCCCTTGAAACAGTTTTTCAAGGATTTGTGACTGTTATTTCAGCATTAATCAAGAGCCATGCAAACATTGTCCCTGATTAACAGTTTACTCCCTAGTTAGTGTTTCTGGCAAGCATGGAAATATAGTTTTCAAAATGGGATTTATAGACCCCAAAGTCTCGGGCATTTAGGTTTTCAAGTATAGCAATAAGCACATGTAGACGGTAACAAACCTAGTGCATCAGACGCCCAGGGCTGATCATTTTTAGCACCCCTGTATGAAAAAAATTATTTGAACAACTTAGTGTAGTGTGACGTGGCTCCCCCAACGTTAGAAGCCTTGCAGTATAGAATCTTCTAGGCGGCATTTGTTTTAATCCATCATGACCAGGCATAGGCACGGACATGGTCCGTGGCAATCTTTTTTAAATTACTGGATTCATTGAAGGACACTATCAATCTTTCAATTTAAAACAGTACTGAATAACTCCTCCAGATTTAAAATAGGTTAAAATGAATCATTCTATTCCCTTTAGGGCGAAAACAAAAGTGGTAATGGATAGACCGCCAAGCATACACTCTTGCCCATACACATGCTCACACACACATTCATGCTTGCCCATACATACAAACACCCTAGCATACACTTGCCCTATCATACACACTTTCCTATCTCTCTTCTTTCTCCTTCTTTCTCTTCTTTCTCCTTCTCTCTCTTTCTCTGTCTCTTTATCTCCACTTTCTTTTTCTTTCAACTCTGGTGGTCCTGTGGCAGGAGTGAGACGTCTGCTCATACAGGCCTCTGTTTCAGTGCTCCCCCCCCCCCCCCCGTGCAGCTTCAGCAGAGAGTGTCTAGATATCACATCATATCCTGGTGCTCAGCTTCAATAGGTGGCGCACACAGAGAGCACTGACACAGGTCTCTAGTAACAAACCTTGCACTCTCTCAATTTTGAGCCATGTAGAACGAGATCCATGATCTCCCCAACTGTCTCTGCTCCTCCAGTGGCTGATAGTTCTGTCCACCGCTGGTGTCAACTGTCCGGATGATGGACACCTTGTCGACCCTGGTTGTGACTGCGCCTCCATGGCGGCAGGCACCTGGAGTGGACAAACTGAGGATTTGAGGAAAATACACATGCTAAATGCATTGTGTGTATGAAATCTGATATTCAGCAGTGAGGAACCACAGCTGAATGTTAGTGGATGGAATATAGTGGTATGACATGAGATTGGATTAATGTGATAGTCCATTTGGTTCCGATGTGTCACTTGTTTAATGGGTTTAAACTGGTATAATTGCGTGTTTACAACAGTAGGCCTTTATTTGTGTCCAGAAAATTTGGGTAGCATGACAAATGTTCTATTTTTTTTATTTATTTTTATATTTAAGTCCTATTCAGCAACTTTAAACTGAAAGCTATGTGTTTAAACACAAAATGAAAGAATAGAATAGCTGATTGGCCTCTGAAGTGCTGCCAGTGGATATGCGAAGATTTGGAGTCTTAAACTTGGTACTTCCAGACACTGTATAATGATTTCCAACTATATGCCTTGGCTCAGGTAACTGCTCTTTCATGGCCAGGCAACCAGCAAGTTTTTGTTTTGATTATAGATTAGTTTGGCAAGCTAGCTAATCGTATGAAGTCATATCATTGTGCTCAAAACGTACTCAACAACCCGTTCAACTAGAAGTTTTGTTTTCTGTCTTTGGTCTTCTCCAATTGAAGGCAGCATTAAATCTGGATTAAAGGGACATCTATAGTTTCTACAATCTGATGTTTAATTGGCGATCCATAATTCAAAATAATTTGTCGTTTAACCTGCATTTTTCTTAAGAGGAAAATGTGCATTTTATTTGTAACATCCCGAATAACCTCCTAAAGTGTCATCAAATTAAAGGAATAGGCATTTTCTAGAACAATTCACCTAGACATATTCTGCTGGCATGGAGGGGAGGGGAACCAATATTTTTTTTTTTTTTTTTTAAAACATGCCTAAATATAAACCTCCCAAATAAAGGTGGAAACGGTAAAAGAAAAGTTCACTTTGTGAATAACAGAATAGTTGAGGCGTTAAGTGGCTGGATAAAATCCAGGTAGTCACCACTGTTTTATATTGGTATTACATTATACCTTGCTGCCAAACTCTACGTAGTTGGATTAATGACTGCTTTCGTGTGCTACACAATTTATAGAGTCAGCGTAAGCATTCAACTAGCCAAATCTTTGCTGATGGTATATACAGTACTTCAGATTATGGATTCTAGTTGGATATTTCAACAGCATACAACCGGCTTGGTTGATGAAGCCACCCATTCAGTCAGCTGTAAGTCTTGTGGTTTCTTTATGTTGTGTATTATGCACGTATTGTGCATACAATAATATTTGCGTGAGCTGTTTATACATAGCAGAGAAGTAAATGTCTCTGGGTCTTTTGGTGCCCCTCTGTCTCCTTGTTATCAGAAAGATGCATGGACTCTGCCAAAGGACTGACATCGCTCCTGATCCTTTACCAGCCAGGTGTATAATTTTGCACCTACGTTACACCTTTGTCTCTCTCCAGTGAAGTCACTTGAATTCAGGGGAAGGGATGGTCCCCCCCCCCCCCCCCCCGAGTGTATCACCTTCCAGATTTACTGCTTTCTTTAAATGTTTTTTTCTAAACATGCCTCCTTTATCCTGACCTGCACTTCTGTTGTGCAGTATATGTTGGATAAGAAGCTCCTTCGTGGAGCACACATTGTGCTTTGTAGTGACCGCAATCATTTTGTCTTAGAACCTGTACATGATATATGTGTGTTAAACCCACTATGAAAGTTGTCTGTTGTATTTCTCCAAAGTAAAGTGATATGTAATACGTTCAAACAACCAACCTGCAGCAGTTATGCATTGAAGCAGGGAATCGTGCCAATGTTTTCCAGTATTGTCAGTTTGCTGTTGTAGCTATTCATAATATAGTTAAAAAGGAAGGCAGGTCCAGCACACTATTGTAAGGTAATTTTATTCAAAACATTATACAAAATATATAGTGTGTATATATATGTATGTGTATGTGTATGTATATATATATATATATATATATATATATATATATATATATATATACACACACACAAATTAGTTTTAAAAGGCTTTCTACCCAAAGCTGCTTTTACCCAAATCTTCACAAAATTAAGGTGTTTTCCCCTTTATTGCTCAAACTTGTTTTTATTTACTTATTAAGTTGATTTATCATGAGTTGAGGTATGTGCTATCCCACCCCCACCCCACCCCCCTTTCTCGCCATTAACACTATAAAATGAATTCATGTAGCAAACTATTTTTTCATATTTAATAAAAGATATGATTGAGAAAAATATTTTTGTTTTCTTTTTATTTGCCAACCTGCCCCCAGGCTTGCCACTCTGCCCCCACAAATGCCTTATGCCCCCTATATGCCACTCTGCCTCCCTAGTATACCGTTTACCCTCCTATATGCCACTCTGCCCCATGATATGCCTTTTAACCCCCTATATGCCACTCTGCCTCCAGAAATGCCTAATACCTCTGTATGCCACTGTGGCATATAGGGGGTTAAAAGGCATATCATGGGACAGAGTGGCAATCCCACGGGATTACGCAATGATGCTTTGTCACCCCGCTAGACCCCGCCTCCTCTATAAAATTAAAGAGGTAAGTCTACCAGATCCGCCGATGACTTTGGGATGGCACAGTGCCACCGGGGTCCCATGGGCAGGCCGCTCTTGCTTCTGGAGGGCCGTCTGTCACAGAAGGATCAATGATTTCCTCAACCGGCTCTGCTTCCCTGGCAGTTGGTCAGCTATCCCGGCGCACGTAGACAATCTCCGCTGCTGCCGGCACTTTCGCCGGTGCTCGTGATAGAAGCCCCAGTGGGAAGTGCCAGCAGCAGCTGAGGTTACCAGACAGGAGGATCCAGGTCCCCTGCAGCGCTGCGGGGGATCTGGATCTGCATTTGCTCTGAAAGAAACCTTGTCTTATAATTGAGAAAATACGATATATGTACATAATAAAGTTTTTCTTTTATCTAGAGATTCTACATTTTCTGCCAAACCAGACCTCAGTTACATCTTATAAGGTGATATTTGGGTGTATATATTAAATCAAAAGCTGCAGGATATTTAAAAGCAGTTTGTTTGCCACATTGCAGCTGGTCTGGGTGGGTTTGTGTGGCATATATAAGAACACAGCTGTACCTGAGAAGCGAGGGATTTCTAAGACGGGAAACATATTTATATGTTAGTCTTGCCACAAATCTTGGCCTCCCTAAGGTGCTGTGGACTATACAGGACTGTATAGTCTCCAAATCCGTTACCCAGATGGACGCATTTAAAAACCACTTGCAACAATGTATGTTACTAAAAGTTGTGACAATGAAAGGCTTCCTTTGCTGTCAGATTATTTTTTGGTGATTAGATTTGTTGGCACCCCAGTGTGCTCAGAAGTTGTTGATGGGCATGTGTTTATAGAGGTATACTCTGCTACCTGCTGCCCCGTATTACTGGCTGTCTTTGGGTAAGTTTGCAGAATAAGTTATATTTTGTTTCATTGATCTTTCGCCCGGCCCGTCGTTTGAACTTTAGGACCTTGTCCATGGAACCTTTATCCTGCAAATACCAACAGATTACATGAGAATTTTAGGCGTCCACTTACTAAAATCAGAGCATTAAAATGTTTTTTTCTTCATAGGCACTATTTATCCATAAATTATCAGGTTTTTTTTTTGTTTTGGTTTTTTACGTTTTACTATAAATATAAGAATGTGTTTGTGAACTAAATGGCAGAGACAGATGTTATTGTAAAACAAAGACCTGGCACGGGTTGCTGAAATCGCTCTAGTCTTGTAACAGATACATGAAGCTCAGCCCTGACCTGGAATAAATTGCTGTCTTTGTGCAAATAAAGTATTTTAAATGTTGCTAGAATTTTGCTGCCCCCCCCCAATATAAATCACCAGATACGTTTTAATAGTGTATAAATATGTATATATTACACTCTCTTTTTAGAAAGTGAAAAGTTCCCTTTTTCACTTGTGGGGCACCTCCCGTTCCTTTGTTTTCTGTTTTGTGTGTTTCATGTTTCTTTCTTTATTTTGCCCCGTGGTTTTGTTCCCTCTGCTGGACTTAACTGATACCATCCAGCATCTGCAGTCTGGCAGCCCCTGCACAGCGTGCATAAAAACACAGGATTTCCTGCTTTCTAACCGTATCTTTCCACAGTCAAGCATCACACGCCACTGCTGCAACTACTGCCACTACTGCAGATATAACACACATAAAATATATATACACAACAACACATGACCTATTACATCGTGTCCCGATTTATTGTACAAAATACGTTAACTTTATACTGAAGTGTGAAAGCTCTCCAAGGTTGTGTGTCCAGTTGTACTCTCTGGTTTCTGTCGCAGAAATTCTAAACTCCTAAATTAGCTTGTGTTCAAATAAATATGACAATTTTTATGTATCAAAGCCTACTTGTTTAGAAACTCACAATAACATCCTACTTATGGTCTCTGGGTTACACCTAATATAGTATATTCTTGCTTGGTGCATCATTATCTGTGAACAAAGCTTAAAGGAGACTGATGTCATTATAGCATTCAATACTTTTTCTCTGACAAAACAAACGAGTCCCCAAGTAACAGAAATATCAAGAAGTTATATACTGTTTGTTTGAATTCTATGATAAATACGTTGGCAGCAAAATTCCAGCATTATGAGGTTTATTGAAGAACGAGTTGCTGGGAGAGGAAATATTTTATCTTCCTAAATCATCTGTGTTACACAAGGCCGCTTTGGCACTTTTTACTTGGGAAATTTAAGCTTTAGCCCTTCACAAGTCATGGTTAATGATGTACGTAAAAATCTTCCTTTTACCACCACTGTTTAGAGAATAAAGCCCAATAAGTGCATAGAGGGTTTTGGTACTTTCTATTTCTTGAAATAGATATTTAATAAACATATATAATATAATAAAATACTTCTAAATATATTTTTGCGTCTTTGGTGTCAGGTCTATCGCATTTGGGCTTCAATTACGTTTATGTCTGGATGTTTTGTTTTTTTAGTGAGTGATTTTTCTTGCGGACAAAAGCAACATTGAATGAGAGTTAGCAGCTATTTGGCTGCATTCTTATTTATTCTGTAGCGTTAACAAACACATAATTTCTGGGTGGCTGAGTCATCAGTGAGTGAATGACGGTCTCGTCTGATTATTGGTGCCTAGTGTCTCAAGGGAAGTATTAATCAGACATAATCCTACGAAATCTTGACTGATGTAACTAGTGATTGCAACCGAACTTGGTTCTGCTCTGTTGCTATTTGGGAACATAATTGAGGAATCTCTAGCGGTTCCTTTCCAAAAAGTAACTTGGCAGCAGACAGTGGCGTCGCTACAGGGGGGCAATTGCCCCCCCTAGGTTAATCCTTGTCCCCCCTGTTGCCCCCTGCCGAATTTGGAATAAAATTTAAATCCCGTCGGCGCCCCCCATTCTCCTCCACGAGGCCTCTACCTCCGTCGCGGTGCCGGCATTTCATGCTGAGCGCCGAAATATGACGTCATATTTTGGCGCTCAGCAGTGAAGCAGCGGCCACCGCAGCAGACAAGGAAGACTGAAGCCTCGTGCTCCCGTCACTGGACCTAAAGGTGAGAGAACTACAAAGGGGGAGGGTAGATAGTGAGTAGGGAGGGGGGTTAGAAAGTGATAAGGGAGGGAGAGGGGTAGAAAGTGATAAGGGAGGGAGAGGGGTAGAAAGTAATAAGGCAGGGGCGTCCAACATGCGGGCCAAATGCGGCCCGTGAGACCTCGATGTGCGGCCCACGTAAGATCGCCAGCCAGGGCAACCGATCTTATGCGGTCCGCACCTCGAGCATGTACTGGCTAACTTGGCATGATAGGAGTGCGATTGCTAACAGCAATCACAGTCCCATCATGCCTAGGTTCCAGCACTTACGCATCCAACCAGTAAATGCTGGAACCTAGGCATGATGGGACTGTGATTGCTGTTAGCAATCACACTCCTATCATGCCAAGTCAGCCAGTACATGCTGAAACCTAGCTAGCTGCCCCCCTTGTGTATTGATGCTGCCAGCAGTATGGGGTCTACACATCACTTACAACCACCCTGTGTGACTTGGCATGATAGGAGTGTGATTGCTAACAGCAAGCACAGTCCCATCATGCCTAGGTACCAGCATTTACTGGTTGCCTGGGTATGATAGGAGTGTGATTGCTGTGTGGGCAGTGTGGACGCCAGGGCTGGCTTTGGGGTGTGCAACCTGTGATCTATGCCTGTAATTTAGGGGGTTTTAAATATACCTTTTAATGACGTGTTTTTATGTGAATTCAAATTGATCTATACCTGCAAAGCTGGGTTTTTGCGTTATTCAGTAGATCCATATCTATATGTTTCCATACATTATTTATGTATACCTGCAAATACAGTGTTTGTATGTCTTATTCAGTTGATTAATACCTGCAATGCGGTTTCCATGTATTTATTTGATCTATACCTGCAGTGCTACATTTCATATACTATTGTATACCTGCAAATACAGGATTTGTATGTCTGATTCTGTTTATTTGATATATACCTTCAGTGCTGAGATCACAAGTGAATTTCAGTTGATCTATACATGCAAAGCTTGGTTTGTGTGTTAATGTGTTGATCTATACCTGCTATCGGCAACTGGGGCTAATAATATATATGGGCAGCAGGGGCATCAATACACAAGGGGCAAAAACACTAAGGGGGGTATAAACGACAATGCAGTGTGAAAAATCCATCCTGATGTAGACGTCTGGGACGTAGATTGTGTCCTGCTGTTTGTGTGGTTTTGGTTATCAGTGTAGCAGAGCCTGTCCTCGGGTGTGTGTGTATAGGTGTTGGTGTGGCAGAGCCTGTCCTGGTGTGTGTCTGGGTGTCAGTGTGTCAGAGCCTGTCCTGGTGTGTATTTGGGTGTTGGTGTGGCAGAGCCTGTCCTAGGGTGTGTGTTTGGGTGTCAGTGTGTCAGAGCCTGTCCTGGTGTGTGTGTGTTTGGATGTGGGTGTGGCAGAGCCTGTCCTGATGTGTGACTTCAGGGGACAAAACGTTCAAGGCCCTGAAATCATTTAGTGGAAAAGTTATTTATTGTGTTATAATATTTATTTCAAGGATTAGTCGCACTCAACTGTGGCTTCAGGCTTCCCATGTTGATTGATCAAGTATTATTTTAGCCCAATAACAAAAGTATAATTCCATAGCACATTACTTTTGGAAATTATGAATGCCCCCCAGTTTGACTGTGGTATCTTGTGTGCCCCCCCCCCCCTATATATTATTGCCACTGGCAGCAGATGACCTCTTTCATAGGAGATATGCATGACATAGATGAATTCTTTACTTATCGTTCACTTGCATATCACAGCTTTAACACTACCAAAACAGACATATACTACAGCAAGTAATTCCTTGTAATAAAATAGCTGTCTTCATGTTTACCTTGGTAGGATAGTTATACTCTACAATCTTAAGTGTATTTTCCAATTTATAATGGAATGGAATGGAATTTGAATGCGTGCGTGATATACACATATTATATAGTATTACCCTAACCAACCCTTAATACACTTTGTTGTTTTTAATGCAAGATTTCAAAATATGTATAGGTAATTTTTAAAAGCACACAATTTGACTTTTGTGGAGGAAAACCAGCCTATGTAAATAGTATTTACTATGTAAGATGAAAACTCATTCATTATGGAGCTAAAAATGGTTTGGTAACTTTCAAACACATGATGGTTTGTAGATTCCATCCCAACTATAGCCTGTATTATGTTCCTAAAAAAAAAAAAGTATGAAAACTCATTTTTGAACAATTCAGTAAATTTGTGGGTTTTTTTTGTCTGTATCTAGTTATTTGGAGAAATATGAGAAAGTGCATCATTTTGGGGAGGATGATGACGAAGTCCAACCTGGAAACCCCAAACCACAGCAACCAGCGGGTGCAATACCATGTTCCTACAACTATCAGCAGCACATTGTACCAGGTAACTACAGAGCTATGCAGTGGCCCGTCAGACTCGATGCTGCCAGCTGTTTGTATAAAAATGTTCCTTGCATCACGGCTACCAATCAAATAGTTGTCAGAAGGAACACCAGATTCTCAGTGGAAATTTTGGCCCAGAAATGTTTTTTTTAATGGTTTTTTGTAGAACGAACTACATTGTATCGTTCTACATGCACTGACTTGAAACAACCACACAGAATGACGGGTCAAGACTTTTGTTTTGTCACAAGGGATACATTTCTTGACCTACAGCAGGACAAAGTGAAATGTGTATTTAAATGCAGCATGTGGTACTCCACACAAGCCATTTGTAACTAACCACCAACCAGACTCTGTGATAGTTCAATCTTTAGCTGGGGAAATAGACCTGGAGTGACATCTGAGGTTACAGATGCTAGTTTTTTTTTCTTGTTCTTGCTTGGGTATGGGGAAAGCAAGGGTTACATTTAGGGGTAATCTATTTTAGTGGGCATATATTAGGTATTCGGAAATGGACAGTGCAGATTCTGGTTAATTTGGACTATTTCTGTCCACACTGTTCAATGTAGTCACATATATGCTTCTACTGCTGCTTGTTTTAATATTTTATTTGCCAAAAGAAAATGTGTACAGAGCTGTTTGACCCTGACTGCACTCACATGTAAAATTTGGTGACAATTGTGATCATTTGAGTCTTTTTTTTTTTTTTTTTTTCTTTTGTTCAATTACAGATTATCTACGACAAAGTTACGGGCTTACTATGGACTTCAACACACCAAATGATTACAACAAACTAGTGCTCTCGCTTTTATCTGGACTCCCGAATGAAGTGGACTTTGCAATTAATGTGTGCACACTTCTGTCCAATGAAAGCAAGCATGTAATGCAGCTTGAGAAGGACCCCAAGATAATCACTTTGCTGCTGGCTAATGCTGGGGTGTTTGATGACAGTGAGTATAATTTTTATATATTTTTTTATTAAACATAGAATTAGCATTACTGCTTCTGTGTAACCGTCACCTAAACTATGGTTTAAAGTCTATTTTGTGGCAGCTGGTATGTGTGTCATTAAAATGATAGTAGGTGTCCCACTCACTTTCAGACAACCCCCTCTGCTAGCCACACCTCCTTCCGGCTGCAGCGTAAGTTGTGTACCCGAATCGCGTAGACATATTTTCACACTGCCCCGGCTGCACACCGGGCACTCAGAAGCACCGGTAAGTGTGTGTGTGTGTGGGGGGGAGACAGGAGGATCCAGGCCCCTGCAGCTGCGGAGGATCTGGATCTTAGTCGTCTCATAGTGAGACCTGTTTGAGGTCTGATTATAAGATGACCCTGATTATAAGACGAAGGGGTATTTTTCAGAGCATTTGCTCTGAAAAAAAACCTCGTCTTATAATCGAGCAAATACGGTATATATATTGTGGTAAAGTGTATGGGAGAGTGGTGGATGGGATATATATCTCACCTGGTTTCCTCAGCCAGGCACGGTAGCAAACCCAGGAGCCCTCAGGTGAGGCTTCCTAAGCTCATTACTGGGGAGGAAGCCTTAAAAGAGAGGGCTGTTAGGTTTGAAGGGGAGAGGAGAAACTGAGTGAAGGAGCAGCTACAGCCAGCGCTGCAGTCCACCAGGTATGAAGCTTTACCTATGGAAAACCTGTTACTTTGCTTTGTGCCAGACCTTAGGCTTGTAGAGAGGTATCTGGATGTTTAGTTAGAGCCGGACAGGCTTAGAGTTTGTTTTGTTTACAAGGTGCTCTGTGCCTACAGCATCCAAATAAACACGCTTTACGTTTGAAACCTGTGTGAATACTGTCATTGCCGCCCCATGCGTGAGCTGTTCCCTACAATATATATATATATTATATATACATATATGCGCTACGTGTGCCAGTGCCTGCCTGCTCAGGCCCGGTCCCCTCTTACTGCTAGTCATTCACTGTCCTTACTCTTAAGGAACCTTTTTTATATAGCTTCAAGGGGGGTCTGCCTAGGCCAAGTGCCTTACTACTATTATTGCTACTGCTGCTGCTCCTCTTTCACCTTCCTTACTCTAACGTATCAATTCTTATTATTTTTCTAATATGGGGAGGAGTCGGTTTTGTGGCTGGATGTGTCTGTCTGCTGGGACCTGCCCTGTTCCCTTTACCTCAATGCCTTTCCTTGCTCTGGGGAATCGATTATCTTTTTAATTATTTGGGGGGGGGGTAGACTTTTATACCTGGCCTGTCCTGCCCCTGTGACTCAATGCCCTTTTTGCTCAGGGGAATGAATTCTTAATTTTTCTAATATGTGGAGAGGGATTGGTCTAGTGGCTGGATGTGTCTATCTGCCAGTGCCTGGTCTGTGCCCTGCCCTATTGCCTCAATGCCCTTCCTTACCTGGGGGATCAATTTGTTTTCTGTTTATTTTTTGTAATATGGAGGGGGGTTTTCCTTGGGGCTCTATGTGACTGCCTGCCAGTGCTTGGCCTGTCCTGCTGTGTGCCCTGCCCTGTGCTTCAGTTCCCTTTGTTACTCTGGTGGATCAGTTCTTTTTTTAATATGGGGGGATTCCATAGGTCTGCCAGTGCCTTCTCTGTGCCCTGTTCTGCCTCGGCTAATTCCACTAAATTTCCTCCCTTACACTTAAGTGTCCGATGTGGCTGGATATGTGCCAGTGTCTACCTACTTCCAGTGCCCTGCTACTACAGCAGCTGCTGCCATATCCCCTTCTATCAATGCATGGAGAAATTGAGTCCTGTAACATGCTGCTGGATGTGTGTATCAGAAGGTGTCAGAAGCTGCTCCCTCCGAGTGTCTCTTCTCTTGCTCTGCCCAGGAACACAGCGGAGTCACGGGATTTTACGTCGCTTCCCGTGACGCCGCTGGGTTCCTGGGCAGAACAAGAGAAGAGACTGTGTGGGAGCAACACAAAGGCAGCCTTGTGGGACTGGGCTGGAAATCTGCAGTTCAGGTAAGGAGGTAGGCGGGATTGACCACATATGTGGCTGGAGCGGGCAGGATTGACCACATATGAGGCGGGAGCTAAAACATATGTGGCGGGATTTAAAACATATGTGGCGGAAGCGGGCGGGATTGAAAACATATGTGGCGGGATTGAAAACATATGTGGCGGGAGCAGGCGGGATTGAAAACATGTGGCGGGAGCGGGCGGGATTGAAAACATATGTGGCGGGATTGAAAACATATGTGCCGGGAGCGGGCGGGATTGAAAAAATATGTGCCGGGATTGGGCAAGATTAGGCACACATTGCGTGAGCGGACAAAAAATCAGCGGCAGTATTATTAAAAAAGCAGTCCCCCGCAGGGCTCTACCCTGAACTTTGTGCAAGAGGAATGGCTGGGAAACAACATTTGTTGCCCAATAACAAATGTGGCAAGAAACTAAACGAAAATGTCATGTGCACCTTCTAATATCTGCCTGTAAATGTCAAGGACCGGTGAACATCCTTGGCATAGAGATGCTTCTGAAATTGAGACGTAAATATATTTTGAGGTTTTTTGGTTTTTTTGGAGTTGTCGCATACAAAAGTCTGAGGTTTGATTACTTTTGCTTTCTGCCTAAAGGACCTGTGGGCAAAAAAATGTCTTTGCTCATCCTGCCTTCACGTCTGTATGAAATATAGCAAATCGTTTCAGAATTCTCGCACACGGTTTTGTTCGTTATACCAATGTTACTCAATATTTTTATTTCTTTGAAGCTGTGTTTTTTTTTTGGTTTTTACATAGAATATAAAAAAAGCTAATAATGTTAATTGTAATTCTTTGTACCACTGAATGCTTCTAAAAAAACCTTTTTTTTTTACTTTTTTTTTTTAGCTCTAGGATCTTTTTCTGCTGTATTTGGTGATGAGTGGAAGGAGAAAACAGATAGAGATTTCATACAGGTAATTTTTTTAATTATTTTTCCCCAAAATAATGCCATTGGAGTGTGAACACAGAATTAGAATACGCATTGTCTGTCATAATGATTATATAGTAATCCTTTTAAAACAGACCTCTGGAAGTTTTCCAAGTTGTTTACAAACATATTGTATATTGAAACTGTGCTGCTGCTTAATACATCAGAGCTGATGGATACAATCAATCCTCTTTAACTCCCGCTTAACAGCACAGATGAATTTTGAATCCATATGTATATGCTTAATTTGGCAATTCCTGTGGCGCCCATTTATTACAAGTAACTGCCGCTTTATTTAGATTTAAATGATTTATGAGTCATCTCCTTTTGGATGCTTGAAATACTTTATAGCTTTTACAAATATAATTTTACTGCAGGTAGAAACCGCTGGCCAGTACTTGGCTAGTGTTTTTTTTTTTTTTTTAATTTTACATTTGCTTTCTTAGCCCATGATCTTGATGCTTGCATTCACCCAAAACCACAGCGTTAATCCAATTTAAGCTTATTCTCTCTCATTATGTATATTTCCCACAGTTTTTATTCTCTCATCTATGTGGCACGGATTAGTTTTAATACTTTACAGTGTTCTGCTGTTAATGTTCTCACCTCATTCCAAATTACAATTAACATTGTACCTTTTGTTGTTTACTTGAAAGCATTAGAGAAGGATTGGCCAGTAAATGTAGAAAAAAAGGAAAAGTCTATGCGTGCTTATTTACAATGAATTGAATCAAGTGTTGCCATATTCTATAACTCAGGACAAGCGATAGAGAAGAAAAATATATGTACATTATTTTTCATAAATATAACATACAAGCACATTAATAAAAGGTTATTGATTATAATTATATCAACTTCAAATTTACTTTCTGCTTTAAAATAAATACCTTTTGAATTTTATTGGACTGTTAACGACAAAGCAACATTCTTGGAATAGTGCATTCCTGTTACGGTTCTAGGACAGTTTCTGTATTCAGCATGAAGCTCCTATATTTAAAGCTCCCACTAGTGGCTCCAAGGGGGTAACTGCTAGCCACCGACACCTTCCGAAAACCGAAACGCATTAAACAGCGTTTAGTGCTCATTGCTTCAAATATGAATCGGCACAGGATGGGCCTATGGACCTTGCAACCTTCATGCGTTCCTGTGATGCCTGATCTTGTGTGCTAAAGCTATTTAAGGAGACAAGTGGAGTTTGAATGATACCTTTATTGGCTGAGTAAATATAGACTGCAAGCTTTCAAGACCTCTCAGGTCCCTTCATCAGGCATGTTATATAACGATGTGAAAGACCTCTCTTTAAGTATCAGTCAAATAACATGGTTAAGAATGGGAAGCAGATAACATCAAAAAGTCTAAGGCAAGGTTCTTTGATCAGTCAATAGTGTTAAAATCAGAGGTGTCAGGAGGTAATCACAACTCTAATGGGGCCAGGTTGTGTGCATGTCTGGTTTGTTAATCTACAAAGTCATAATGGGATACAAATTCCCTATCTCGGTTGAGGCCAGCATTTAAAGAGTTAAATTTAAGTATTAATTTAACCTCCCATATTTTTCTCTCCCTCTGAGTTTTGAACAGTCCCGTTAATACAGCCAGTCTGATACAGTCACTGATGCTATGTCTATTTTGTAAAAAATGTTCTCCCACCGGTGTCTCTGCTCTCTTGTTGTTGATGTTGAATCTGTGTGAATTATTTTATACAATGGCTGGCCTGTTTCACCCACGTAGAGGGCTGTTGGACACGCATAATAAGGTAAACCACATTAGACGATTTGCAGGAGAAGGCACCATTGATCTTATTTAAAAAAGTAGCCTGTTTGGGTACTTTTCTACAGGCACCTCTGTGGTCAGGGGACCAGCGTCCCGCAGAAACATCACCACATTTTGCCGCTGTATACAAATAGATTTTTTTTCTTCCAGTTTTGGAAGGATATCGTGGATGACAGTGAAATACGTGACCTCATATACGACAAAAGTAGATCTCAAGGTAAGTTCTCTTTAGTATTCCCACTGATATTGTATTATCTTTACTGGGGTCTCTTAAAGGACACAGTACTATTGCCCTTTTTATTGTCAGTGCCCCACAGAATACTTCATCTTTACCTTTAGTTATTGCAGTACGAGATGGGGGAGGGGTGTAATATACACACATACACACTACCGTCCAAAGGTTTGGGGTCACTTAGAAACGTAACTGTTTTTGAAAGAAAAGTAATTTTGTCTGTTAAATAACGTGAAATGGAAGAATTACGACTCAGACATTGTTAATGTTATAAATGATGGAAACAGCAGATTTTAATAGAATATCTTTGTAGCCGTATAGAGGCCATTTATCAGCAACCATCACTCCTGTGTTCCAATGGCACGTTGTGTTCGCTAATCCAGGTTTAAGCTTAAAAGGCTAATTGATCATTAAAAAAACATTTTGCAATTGTTACACAGCTAGAAATGTCCTTGTTTTCCATGAAAATAACTGTGACCCCAGACATTTGAGCAATATTGTGTATGTATGTATATGTGTGATTTTTATTTTATATATATATATATATATATATATATATATATATATATATATATATATATATATATGTGTGTGTGTGTGTGCTCCACAAATCCTCACCACCCCCACGGGGAAGGTGTTAGGGTGCCAGGTTCACGATGGCAGAAGTGGTGTGGGAGATCTCCACAAGGGGATAGGTGGTTCTGTGTATATTGTAGTGTCAGTCCGTGTGTGTGTATGTTGTCGTGTCAGTCCGTGTGTGTGTGTATATTGTAGTGTCAGTCTGTGTGTGTAAATGTGTAGTGCTGGAGCCAGTCTGAGTGTGTGTGTGTGTACGGTATAGTGCTGGAGTCTGTATGTGTATAGTGTAGTGTTAGTCAATATGTGTGTATGTATAGTGCTGGAGTCTGAGTGTGTGTACTATATTTTCAGTCTGTGTGTGTGAATGTATGTGTATACTATAGTGTTAGTTGATGTGTGTTTGTATATATGTAGTGCTGGAGTCAGTCTGAGTGTATGCGTGTATTCTGCACGGTCAGCGTGTGTATGTGTGAATATATAAGTGCCACAGTCCGCATGTCTACTGTATTGTAGCCAAAACTGCAACCAAACATATACCAAAAGTGAACGTGTGCAAAGATTGTGTGTGTATATCAAAAATCCTTCCTTGGTAAACCGCCGACCCCCACTGAAGCACTTCTCCCAAATGCCAAAACCGAAAGGGGATAGCGCAGGAACGCACCCGATATATGAGAGGATAAAACTCTACCCTGGATAGAGTTTTTCCTTTAATAAATACTTAAGTAAAAAACACAAAAATATCACATGCTAAAGTATACACTTACAGGAGCCACACTGATAAAAGTGTATAGCGTAGAGAGGATATTGAATTGATTTGTTTGTATTGGACATCTGGATTTATCTTGCCTGCATTTTATTGATATGAAGCATTTGACTTTTTTTACTGAGGTGTCCTAAAACCACAAACAGATTAATGTTTCTCTGTGTTGGCCCTCATGGTCTATCCAATGTATTAGACTCAAAAGGCTTTTACATTTTCGTGTATACAGTATAGTTCTTTATTTATCTAATCTAATTATTCTGTTGATCCCCGTGTTGCTTGCAGAATGCTAAAATCTCCTAATGCTTAATGTTTCTTCCGTCTTCAGAAGGTACATCGCAAGAGTCCTTATGGGACTCCCTTTTTCACCCTCCAAGGAAACTGGGCATTAATGACATTGAAGGCCAACGTGTTCTCCAAATAGCTGTCATTTTACGGAATCTTTCCTTTGAAGAAAGCAATGTGAAGCTTTTGGCAGCTAATCGTACCTGTCTCCGATTCCTATTACTATCGGCTCACAGTCATTTTATTTCCCTACGGCAATTGGGACTTGATACATTGGGAAATATTGCTGCAGAGGTATGAGAGCAACTTGATGAATTAAACCTAAATCCTATTTTCTTGTTTAGTTTATTCATTTCTCGAGTGTTTTTGTAGTGCAAGCAATACGAATTTCCCGATAAGGAATAACAAAACCTGTCCACTGAAAAGAATATGCATGCGATTGCTGAAAGTAATGCAACGGAGCACTAGGCTACTTGGTGGCGGTGGATGTTTGTACCAGCCGAACATGTCTGAAGTTATGGGAATTAATACGCTTACCGTATACATTAATTAATCATATACTGCATGACAAATCACAATTGATATGCATTTTACAATTTATGATTAATGTATCAGCAGGATAGTTGTGTCTATCATGGGAACATCAATCCATCTATTATTATTATTAATAATTATTTAAATGAGACGTTTCATTTTTTAACTCCGGCAACCAAGAAATTCCTCCACTGATCTGCACGCCATAAAATGCATTGGGTTCCATGCAAAATCTAGTTAGACTGAACTTCTCCTTTATTGGTTGCAACGTGGCCGTTGGTGCTAAGATCAGACCTGGCAGACGCCTATCTGGACAAAGTTGTGCATTATTTAAGAACATTACAAAGTTCACTACTTTAGGGTCCTAATTTTCTTTAATGTATTTAGACAGTATATATGTTTATGCTAACTGATTGCTTTGTGCTTCCAATTGCAGCTTCAGTTAGATCCTGTCGACTTCAAAACCACTCACCTTATGTTCCATACTATTACTAAATGCCTAATGTCAAGGGATAGGTTCTTAAAAATGAGGGGTAAGCGTTGTATTTTTTTTTTCTCATTATTTCATCACCCCTTAATCTTTTTGTGTCCTAAAACTGATTATTTCATTCTTCATCGCAGGCATGGAGATTTTAGGAAACCTGTGTAAAGCTGATGACAATGGGGTTCTTATTTGTGAGTACGTGGATCAAGATAGCTACAAGGAAATAATCTGTCACCTGACTTTACCGGATGTGCTTCTTGTAATCGCTACACTTGAGGTGCTGTATATGCTCACTGAGCTGGGAGAAGTGGCCTGTGTGAAAATCGCAAATGTAGAGAGGAGTATAGGTGAGTGCGTCATTGTTACTTAATAAACCGGGTGGTGTTTAATACATTTAGGATGTTTAATTACCTTTTAAATTACTTAAACTGCACTTATCTGCTATCCTATCTCTGGTGTTACCTACACAAAAAACTTTAGAAATGAAAAGTACTCATTTTGATCCACCTTTGATATTCATGCATCCATACACATGCCGTATATATGCAGAACCAAAAGTACGGCCAAGAGGGCTTTTTTTCATTTGAAATAACTTCAATATTGTGTCGGGAAAAAACAAGATGATTGCACATGACTCCAAATGTTTGTACTTGACACTTTTGTAAATACAGGACTATGTGACTCCATATTGATGATTCTACAGCTAACAGCCTATGATTCTAACCTGCTCTTTATTGTATGGCTTTGTCATTTAGATACCCTTGTATATCTGATATCTATGGACATTAATATGTTTGGAGCTGATGCGTTAACAGCAGTGAAGCTTATTGAACATCAAAGCTCAAACCACCAAGTTGTTTCTGAAATCCGGCCTCAAACAGTGGAACACGTTCCAGCGCCAGTTAATGCAAGTCCTGCTCCCGGTAAGCGAGATCAACAAACTTCATTAGCTGTTCATACTTTAATATTATCACTTCACGTTTCTGGTACCAGTTTATAGCAACATGGAACTGCTTTCACCATATTTCTTAAACTACACGGTATGACCTAAAGTGAACGCGTTCTTTAGATTTTTTTTAACCTTTTCAATTGGCAAGAATCTTGTACGTATGTAGGAGTAGAAGTGTTGCTTATGTATAAAATTATCTAAAAACCTCATTTGATATCCCTTAGCTTCACGTCCGGTTCCGGCACACACTGTTCCGCCACCTGGAATTGTAGAGATAGACAGTGAAAAGTTTGGTTGTCAGTGGTAAGTAAAACTTTTACAATTTGTGGAAATTAACATGAATTGGTGATTTTCTTTTAATGTGCATTGAATGTTTTTTTGTGTGTTCGACAACTGTTTTAACCCTTTTGTGCCTTCACATTCTTGTTTCCTTTGCCATTTATACCCATGATCTATCTATCTTTCCTTCAGTTAGTTTGTGGGAGTATTAACCATTTGAGGTGTCACATGACCAGCTAAATTATCCACCACTGATCTATGCTGTTACTTTATACTACTTTTTAACTTCACACTTTGCTATGTATATTTTATATGGCTCCTCGCGTATAGAAGAGTAATGCAATAACCCTTCCTAATACATTGTGTTATGCTCTGTTTGAGCACGGCAGTGTCATGTGATCAAAAAAAAATTCAACTAATGATTTTCAACTCCAGGAAAATGCATGTTGGCTGTTCTTTGGGCATTATATCATAAATGGCCTTTTTGAACATCAGTCTTGTAAAACCTGTTTTTGGTGTTTGATTAGGGCAGTTCACTTTCCAAATTGTATATCAAGCATTTTGTCCCATTTGTAAGTGGAATGTAATAACCCTACTTAGCCTGCTCTTAAACCATGCTTTCCTTTATATACTACCTTACAGGTTAAATGCATATTTTGAGGTGAGTCCTGATTGCTCTGTCTCCCGGTCAGAAATGTATTCGGAATACCTCTCTACTTGCAGCAAGTTAGCAAGAGGCGGAATCCTAACTTCCTCTGGATTTTACAAATGTCTTAGGTATGATTTCTGCCTTGGTTTCTTTTTTTATTTTATTATTTATTTGTATTTTTCAAAATATTGCAAAGCAAACAAAAAGTAAGAACAATGGATTGTATGAAAAAAATCAAAAGGGCACAAATATGAGCGATCAGGAAGGTCCAAAAATTGAACCAGTTTACCGTTATGAAACCGCTGTAGGCATCTGTGAATACTGATATCTATTAAAGCTTTAAATTCGGCTAACTGTAGACCCAGGATGGGATGTACTGTTTCCCAATCCGCATACATTTATGTACCAACTTGTCCCAAGTTGTAGAGTGGAGAATGCTAGGGCATGTAGGTTTTATCAGCGGGCTGTAAACTTTCGGGGTCCATATGTAAAATCTGAGAGGGTTGGTTGGGAGTAATCTGTGTTCCAAGTCCACCCATCTTTTTATTCCATCGGTAACATGCCACTGTTGTAATAGGAGTAATTGAGCGGCAATATGATAGAGGAGGAGGTTGAGTAAACCCAAACCCCAGAAATAGTCTTATTTGATCAGAGGAATGGGTAATGCCTTAGTTTATTAAAAAACAATATTTGTTAGTCAGGGAAGACCGTGTTGTAATGGCATATTGTTTTTTATTATAGTATATATAGTTTTGTGCGCAAGAGATTATATAAACTTTTTTTTTTGTATTTTTTATTATATTATGATTTACTTGAGTTCATTTTTTAATTTAATGTAGCTTTTTATGCATACTTCCATATTGATATTATAATGTGTGGCTTTGTTTTGTAAATTCTTTTTTGTAGGTCTGTTTTTCCAAACCACTCGATAAAGAGAGTAGAGGATCCAAATAATAATGGTCAAGCTCATATCCACGTGGCTGGAGTCAAAAGGAGGGCATTACCACTTCCTATTCAAATGTACTATCAGCAGCAGCCAGCTTCAGGCGTCACAGATGCTGCTCTGTCAAATTCTGCAGGTCTTTATAAACTTTTTTTCTACAATATTGTTCTTAATATTAGTAGTCTTAGTGGTACCTATGCATTACCAGGTGATAATTTGGTTATTATATAATTATCTATAATAGTTATAAAGACATTTATTGAGTTAGTCCCAAGTAGACTAGGGACTGCCAGCTAGTAGACTTAATTAACATCCATTTTGCTAACATTTTTGTTTGTTTGCAGCAAACCATTTCCAGAGAGTCTCAATAACCAACCAAGCACCTAATCTGACCGCAACACAGATGTCTTTTCCCATTCAAGGCGTCCACAGTGTAGCACAAACAATTTGTCGGATTCCACAAAATCCTTTGAGTCAAGCTCAACAGCAGCATCAAAACTCCACAGTGACTGTAATACATAACAAAACTCCAATTTCGTGTGAAGTTGTTAAAGCTGCTGTAATACAGGGCTGTGTTCAGCATTCAGGCGTTCCTGTTAGTATAGCTTTGGCAGGATCGTCCCAAGCGCCTTTAGTCCAAAATCACAGCGTTGCGGGCCAGCAATCTTCTGTTACTGTAGTAGGATCTCAGGCATTATTTCACCATCCATCTGTTATTCAACAGCAATCTCCATTGCATACTGTCGTACCAGGCCAGATAACATCGGGCACTCCTGTAGCAGTGATCCAGCAAGCTGTATCCCAAGGCCACATATTTGGTAGGGTGCAAAACATGCCACCAGGTACGTCAGCAATTACACAAGGGCAGCAGTTAATTACCACATCCTCACAAACTGTCCAGGTCTCATCTCAGCAATCTCAAGCTTCAAACCAGCAAAATGATACTGTAATCATAACACCCCAACAGTACGTAACAACGTCTTCATCTAACATTGTATCGGCGACTACCGTGCAGAGTTTCCAAGTTGCAGCTGGGCAGGTAGTTACCATAGCAGGAGTCCAAAATCCCCAAACGTCTAGAATTGGTTTTCAAAACATTGCTCCTAAACCCCTTTGTTCTCAGCAAGTATCTTCAACAATGGTTCAACAGCCTATCCAGCAACAGCCCCAGCAGAGTGTTGTGATTGTCAGTCAGACATCCCAGCATGGTCAGGCATATGCACCAGCCATTCACCAAATTGTGCTTGCTAATCCAGCCGCTATTCAAGCTTCACAAACTGTTCAGTTAACAGGTCAGACAAGCATGTCCCCATCTTCTTCTACAATAACACCTACAAATAACCAGCTCCCACCAATTATGACCTCTCCTCCTACAACTCCAGTTCCCCAAGGACCTCCTCCTACTGTTAGCCAAATGCTTTCTGTAAAGAGACAACAGTTGTCACCAGCATCTCCCCAGCAACAGCAGGCACAAGCTCAGCAACAGGCACAAGTACAAGCTCAGCAACAGCAACCACCCCAGCAGGTGCAATTACAGGTACAGCAGCAGCAGCAGCAGACTCCCAGTGGAGGAGTTGGACATGCCACTCCAGGTGAATCAAGCCTCATTAAACAGCTGCTTTTACCAAAACGAGGACCTTCAACACCAGGTGGAAAACTTATACTTCCTGCTCCACAAATACCTCCCCCAAATAATACACCATCACCTAGTCCCCAGGTTGTTTACCAAGTGGCAAATAATCAGACACCTTCGCTTGGCGTCCAAGGACAGCCACCAGCTCCACAAATCCTTGTAGGACAACAGAACGTGCAGTTAGTCCAGGGTGCAATGCCTAACCAGAATTCAGTGCAGACCGTTCCAATCTCAAATTTACAGATCTTGCCTGGCCAGTTAATTTCTAATTCCCCGGCAACCATTTTCCAAGGAACAACAGGCAATCAAGTTACCATAACAGTTGTGCCAAACACAAGTTTTGCTACTGCAACCGTAAGCCAGGGTAATACAACTCAGATTATTGCACCGGTGAGCGGGACGCAAACAGGAGTTGGCCTTCAGGTACAGAGCCTACCTGCTGCTCTTTCCCAGCCAGGTAGCCAATTACCAGGATCTGCTGCTTCTTCCCCATTTAAAGGTGATAAAATAATTTGCCAAAAGGAAGAAGAAGCAAAGGAAGCCACAGGTTTGCACGTACATGAACGTAAAATTGAAGTGATGGAAAATCCTTCCTGTCCAAAAGCTTCTGCAAACACCAGCAATGGTGACACCAATGACAATGACGCCCAAACGGGAAATCTTTTAAATGGTAAAAAATATGACTCCAGTCTACCTCCTTCAAACTCAGGGAAAACTCAGAATGAGGCCAGTCAGGGTCTCCTGGTCACAAATGGGTCATCTGTGGAACAGGGGGAAAACGGAGCTCCCGGGAAACAGTGCTCTGAGCCGACTGATGTGCAGGATACAAAAAATGACTTAAAAAGGCCACAAGTTAATGGGATTTGTGATTTAGACAGCTCTCATATGAGCAAAAACATTCCAAATCACAAAGCTTCCAACCATGTGGGAAATGGGGAAATCTCTCCAATGGGGCAACAAGAACTTCTTCTGAATTCTTCACAAGTAACTGCCAAAGGCGATCAAGTTGAAAAACTTTCTAATGGACCTATATTACCCAACAGTGTGTCACATTTTGCAAGCAACATTAATGATGCTTCTAGTCTAGCTATTCAGATACATTGTGGCAACCCTACAGACTTGCCTAATGGACCCGTGCTTTCAAGTTTGAATTCAGATGTGCCTCAGCAGCGACCATCCGTAGTTGTCTCCACACAAACTACAGCTCCTGTTTTACCAGGACATCAAGTTTTCGCTTTGTCCCACACAGGACCTAGAGTTTCGCCGTCTGTCCCTCCAGCGGATGTTCGATCTAATGGCACGGCAGACTGCAAACCCGCTAAGAGACCAGCAGATGAGAATGGCAGGGAATCGGTCCCAGTCATTCCAAATAAAGTGGGTGTGAGGATAGTTACAATTAGCGATCCTAATAATGCGGGCTGCAGTGCTACAATGGTTGCTGTTCCAGCAGGAGTTGATCCAAGCACTGTGGCTAAAGTAGCAATAGAGAGCGCTGTTCACCAAAAGCAGCAGCAGCAGCACCCACAATCCTTTGTACAGACTATGGTTGCGCAGGTGAGTTTACATTTTTTGTGTGTTCGAATAAGGTGAAGGGCTCAGCTGTCCCAATGCATAGAGAATGGTGTCAAAGAAATCGCCCAACATTATCTATACACTATACAGGGCCGGCAAAGCCCTTGCTGCAGGAGAAGTTTGCTGGTGTTGTGCTTCATACAGTATAGTGAAGTCAGGGGTATCAGATGTTCCTGCAAGCCGGTGAATACACCCTGGTCTCTCCGCATGCAAAACTTGTTTTGTTTTTTTACGTGAAGGACGCACGTGGGCACAAAATATGAGATGCTTGATATTCGTACTCCTTATTTAACGCTGACCTGCTATTTTTGTTTTCTGTAATGGAAAGTTTGTGTTTAAATGTTTCTATCGGAAAATGCTGACGCAGAACAGAAAATGTACAACTCACAGGGGAGAGAATGACCTTACCTTAGAGAAGATAGGCTAGTAATAATTGTGTGTACTTCAATTCTACGATGCATAGGCTTTCTTTTAGTTTAGTTCAGTGTTTGGGCATTGGATTTTGTACATTTTGAGGAGCAATGTCGTTTGATGCCGTGATATAGCAGTTTCTGTTCTTCCTAGGCAGATAGTAAATTCAGACATAGTCTGTGTTTGGACCAGATGCAAAGAACTGTTGCCCCGCCATGTGCAATGCCTTGTTGGGTTGGGAGTGATTCCAGCAGAACGTATCGTGCGATGTATGAATGCTGTGTATATAACGATTGATGAAAATACACGATTCCCGGCTAGATCAGATAGTGACTGCTCGTTGTATTATTGCAGACATTACTAGACTGCTCAGTACATGTATATTCGTGTGCCATACAAGCCTGTGTTGTCTCCGTAGTTATCACCGCTGTTATTTTATTTTTAACATGTGTAACTGATACATGGTGGAAGTGTGTTGTGTACCTTTCTAAGTTTCAGCTTCGTTGCCTTGTGAAGTTCGATGAAAAGTATTTTTGCTTATTTTGTTCTCAATAAAGGCACTTTCGTTGTGGCCGATAATAATGAAATGAGAGATGGTATTGCAGCCAGAAACGGGCAATTCTCCAATTGTGATTAGATGTTATGGGTGTTTTTTATTTTTCTGTCCCAGTCCACAAATCTGAGTGTAAACTCGCTGTATTACCTTCGGGTGCGCAGTCCCTTCATCGTGGATTAACTGTTTGTAGTTTGGCCGCTATCTTTGTGCAGTACTTCGCCTACTGTACTTGATGCGTTATGTCCTCTAGTTTAGAAATTATATAAAGTGTTTCTTTGGTATAGGGAGTTATACCTTTAGTGTTTGCAGCATTTTTTCTGGAGCACTTTTCATGATATTTTTTTTTTGCACTAGCCTAAATATATTTTAGCGCCTGACCACTATCCAGACAATCACTGTCCTCGTGTTTAGTTTGTGTTTAGTCTGCTCTGTTTTTTTAAGTTATATATTTTTTTACTCCAGCGCTTCTCTATCGCACAAACTGGTTAAATGGTAACTATCTTACAAAAGCCTTTGTGGTAATTTGAGGTTTTGGTTACTCTGAGAAACTTCACAGTGTTGCAGCTGAATGGTAGATGGTTTTGAGAAGAAATTGCTTATTTACTATACTGATTTAATTGAATGACCTACTTGTTGATTCTTGTGTCTCAAACCATATGTTGTCAGCCTGTATTGTGAAGGTCCCGCTTGACGAGGGGAACTGGCCTCGGATAAATGTTCTGCAGTGAATATGCTGTGGAAGGAGGTGGATTTGCTCGCAGAGTTTTTGCACCCAAAGTCTCAAGGCTGATGTTTTGAAATCCATCATCATCTGATGCTGATTGAAAGAGAACCAGCTCAGCCCCTGTAATCCAAACATTACTGCCTTTAGTCCTTCTTTTGTGGTGCAAGATAAAAGAGATATATATTGTTTCAGCTAAACTGTGAAGTTGACGACTTCTGGGTTTTGAGACCAGGCATGAGTCACACAAAAGCTTTATAAACCAGTCTGTGACCTGCGGTTGACCAAATGATGTAGGCAAGTTGTGCCTAGCTCTGGGTCTCGAGGCCCATCATACGCATAGGGTTTCAGGACATCTTCAGAAAGGCTGCGTGTGTTCTTCTTTGCCTTCACCGAGAATCTTCACCAGCGTTTGAGCTACTTCACTGATCTGGATTGAAATTGCACAATAATGGGGGGAAAAAATAGAGTTAAACACCAACCGCCTCCGGCGATAGAATCTGTTTTGTTGACATATTTTAATTGACCTTATAATCCTAAGAGGATCCCGCTCCTGGTTTTGTCACCATAATGTCAAACGTCTTTTAGGTAAAATTAAGATATTGTGACACAAGATTTTGGTTTGAATCCTCTTAGAGAAAGCACAGGTTGCATGCCAGACCGGGTAAATCCCACAGATCAGGTAGCCATGGCTTCAAAAATGTTTTACTGCAGGAGCCTTTTTTTTTTTTTTCTTCTTCTTTCTTTTGTAAGCTTTTTGTTATTATTTCACATCAAGGGTGGATCCATTTACTTCTAAACACTACATAGATTGATCCAGACCTATGTGCTAGTGATGTTCATTTCTAATTGCGTGCTGGTAATTTAGGTCGATGTCTTTAGCCACGTTGCAGATATTAAGAACATGGTGTTGCGCAGCTAATTACACTTAATTTTTTTTTACGATGGAAACACAAATTTTTTACACACTTTAAGGGTTTAAAAAAAAAATGTACTTAAATTATGATTGAAATTGAATGAAAGTAAATGTTCAGTCTTTCAGCTGGTTCTCTTGATTTAACTTGATCTAAATCCTAGTTTAATCTGTGTAAAAAGTCTAATATATAACATTTTGTTCTTTGTTTCCTTTGGATAATACGATTTACAAATGCGTATTCACCATGTGCTGATTATTCCTCCCCTTCCAGAGTACACCTGTGACAACACTACCAGCACTGCAAGTACAAGGCCACCTAGTCAGCTCTCAGCCCTCGTCATACCCTTCAACGACCGCCAGTCACCACACGGAGCAAATGAAAAAACCGGGACAGAACTTTATGTGTTTATGGCAGTCATGCAAGAGGTAAATCCTTCTATTCTCTCCATACTGTGTCTGAAAACGCAGAAACTTTAACAGAAACTCATCTTTTTTCTGCATTCTCTTTTTATAAGGTGGTTTGAAACTCCATCCCAGGTTTTCTACCATGCAGCAACAGAGCATGGGGGTAAAGATGTGTACCCCGGGCAGTGTCTGTGGGAAGGCTGCGAACCTTTTCAGCGCCAGAGGTTTTCTTTCATTACCCACTTACAAGTAAGTCCGCTCGTTTGTTTAGTCAGTAGGTCAAATAAAATCACATGCCGTTTTGAGTGTTTGTTGGAAAATACAGTGTTTACCTATTTTTGTCTTTTTTCTAGGACAAGCACTGTTCGAGAGATGCTTTGCTAGCAGGTCTAAAACTGGAGGAGCAAGGACAGGCTGGGAATCAAAAAACTTCCAATAAGTAAGATAAAGCATTGTTTAAATGAAGTACAAACATGTTCATCTTCATGCAGTATGAAACTCTCCCTTGGGTTTCCTATTGTAAATAACGCTTTTATAGTTTCCATAATGACCCACTGATTTATTAGGTGATAGAGGGTCGGAGCAATGTAGTAAACTTCATTAGCAATCCTTGTATTAAATTGCTGAGGCCAACAAAGTTCATGTAAAATGAACCTATCATGTTGACAGTTGTTTTTCAAAGTAATGATGCTATACTGTAGAGTGTATGGGTTTTACAGAAACTTCTCCTGAAAAGACATTTCTGTTCCTTAAACTCGTTTAACTTACAGGTAACTTTCTTGCCTTTTAGCCCAACGTCATATGGTTGGCCCAAAACATTGTTTTGCCGTGATCTGTAAACCCCTCTGAAATAGTTCTGTCCTGTTATGTAGTGCATGAATATCTTATCAAACTACGAATATATATTAGTATAGTTTATTTACCAATATGATGTATACTTGTAGACAACCTGCTGCAGGTGCTTCATCCACTCCCAGAGCACAGAAGGCCATTGTGAACCACCCGAGCGCGGCCCTTATGGCATTGAGACGGGGATCAAGAAATCTGGTCTTCAAAGACTTTACAGTAAGTGGACCTTATAGAAGAACCAAAGGGTTCAACTAATGTTATCAATAAGCGCAGTGAACATATTTAAGGCTCTCTGCACATTGCAAAGGTGAATCGGGAACATCATAGACTTTTTTTTATGCATTTGCATTGAAAGTTCCATTAATATTGCAGCAAACTTCAGGGGATTGCCCTTGGCTTCAGCAACAACCTGGTGCTAGTGTTCTGAAAAGCATGTTACCATATCAGTCATTTGCTGTTAACTTAACAGGAAATAGGGGAAATAGGGTTATACGGTCCTGCTGTATAGAAATGACTAATTTCTGCTAATCTACACCTTGTCTTAGTTTTATTTTTTTCCTTTTTCTGCTTTATTTTCCTGAAGGATGAAAAAGAGGGACCAATCACAAAACACATACGATTAACAGCTGCCTTAATATTAAAAAATGTTGCAAAACACTCAGAATGTGGTCGCAGGTAAGTGGCTGTAATGGTGCATCAAATGTCAAATAGAAATAATTCAATGACGCACATAAGTAAGCATTATTGATTTGGATTTCTGTAAATGTTTTTATTTTTATTATGTTTAGCATGAATGCCATTTGAATGCATGCCTTTCAGCTTAGGTTTGTAAGTGCCATAGTATATATTTTGTAATTACTCAGTCCGTATGCCTAAAGGTCATTTTGTTTCTTTTTTCCTTCCCTAGATCGTTAAAAAGACATGAAAACCAATTATCAGTTCTAGCCCTTAGTAATATGGAAGCTTCCTCCACACTTGCCAAATGCCTTTATGAACTCAATATTACAGCTCACAGTAAAGAACAAGAATCAGACTGTGAAATGCTGCAGTGAAAAGAATGCCCATTGTACACCGGGGACTGTGTAGTCAAACAACATTTCAAATACTGTTACCGAGGAAAGCACTAAGTCTTAATGGGACAGAAATCCTAGATTGCATTACTCTATCCTCTCCCACCATGCTTAGAGGAAACGTCACATTGTGATCACAGAATGAATCCCTCTGTTCTCTGTAAAAAAACAAAAACAAAAACAAAAAAATATATAAATAGAAAAAATACATTAAAAAAAGGACAAAAAAAAAAACAAACTGCCACAGGATTTTCAACCAGCAGTCTACAGGATATCTGTCACAGTCTATCAGTCCTGAAGGGAACTGGTGTGTTCAGAATTCAGTACCATCCACATTGGAATAAACATGGAAACGTTGTAAAACCTACATGAGCAGAATAAATAGAAGCATTAAAATATTTTTATCTATATCCAAATGGAGCACATTTTTATATTTACAGAACTCTTTAAGCTGGTTTGGATAAAAATGTCTGCACATCTGTAACCCCCAGCAGTGGTGGGTGCCACCAATTTCTCGCTATGGATTGCGTGTTTTGTTTAGAATTCAGTAGCTTGGTTTTCTTACTTGAGCCAATATATTTTCACGTATTTATTATCATAAAATTTACCAGTCTGAATAGATCTTGTAAATATTGTGAATAGAACACGATTCATGCCACTGCAGCCACTGGAAGAAATGCATTCTGTGGTGTTCTAGAAGCGTTCTAGCTAGGTTCAATTATTTTTTTTTTTTAAAAAGACTTTCCTGTCAATTGTAACTAATTGTGATATATTCTGCGCAGTGGATGAATGTTCTTTAAATTTGTGTAAATAATTCTGGAAAGGTACCGATGCTGTAAAGTCAAAACAGTTTTGTGGAACTGTGATATTTCCCCCCCACTGTTTTCTTTCTTTTTTTTTTTTTTTATTTGTATTATACACCTTGTAGAACTCATTTTGCTGGCTGAAAGAGTATGAAATAATATATCACATGTCATTTTTGTAGAAGAAAAACTATTTGAAGGTATTTTTGGTTTTTTTTCCCCTCCTCCAACATATATCCACTGTAAACGTTTGTCATAGTGCAAGCTCAGAGCTTGTACAGAATTTTTTGTATTTGTAAATTGGTTTAAATACATGGATTTTTATACAGGTTTTCTCCTGTGTTATATTTGCATTAAGTGCAGGTATGATATTTTCTTCACTACTTTTTCTATCTTAATATATATAGTGTGGGATTTTATTGTATTATCTTCCATTCTTAATACTGTACCACATTCCTGCTCAGACCCTGCTCACGTCCTTAAATTTGTTTCTCCTCTCCCCCCCTTTCACCTCGGCGTGAAGTGTATCCATTTATAACTGCCTGTTGTATTAGCATCCAACAATGTGGAAAAACTCCCAGCCACCATTTCTGCTGTGTCCGTAGGATGTGCAGTAAAGATATAGACCTAACAGTTTATGTTATAGAATGGCTTTATTTACTTTGGTGACTGTTTATAGTTTTTAAATAAAAGACTGAACATTTCCTGGTCTCTTATTTTAAAGACGTACATCTGATTGATGAAAAAAAAAGTAGGAAATTGACTGTTTACTTATAGTACTAATTATATTCCTGTTTAAGATTTATTTATTAAAGTTTGTGTAGTTTATAAATATATGAAGATTTTTTTAAATATCCACAAAAAATATACTATTGCTGTTGTCCTTAGGATAAGCAGCATATAACATGCTTTGTTTAGTATAGCTGGTACGAAGAAAAGGCAAATTGGAACAGAACCATACATTTTAAGTGTACTTACAGTAAATCGTATATGATTTCAATTAAATCTTAAACCAAATGTGTTCTGTCGGGTTTTTATGCATTCCATCATGTTTTATCAGTTTACTTAGAAAGAAGTCATTGCATCATCCTTTCATCTTTTGTAGTGTTGTAGCTGGATTATGATTGAGGAGCTTCAAACCCTGCTTTGTTGTACCAGCATTTACCAAGGTATATACACTATATGATCAAAAGTATGTGGACAGCTGTCCATCTTGGCTATGTGAGCTTGTTGGACGTCCCATTCCAAAATCCTGAGTATTAATATGGGTTGTCCCCTTTGCTGTTGGGAAGGCTTTACATGAGACTCCGGAGTGTTTCTGTGGGAATCTTTGCCCATTCATCCAGTAGAGCATTTGTCCAAAAAGTCTTGGTATACTTAAGCATTAAGTAAGGGGTCTCTAGCCCAACCCCTGAAAAATAGCCCCATACCGTTATCCCTCCTCCACCAAACATTACAGTTGGCGCAATGCAGTCAGGCAGGTAACATTATCCTGGCATCCTCCAAACCCAGACTCGCTCCAGAGTCCAGTGACGGCATCCTTTACCACCGACGCTTGGCATCCTACTTGGTGATGTGAGGCTTGCATGCAGCTGCTTGACTGTGGAAACCCATTGCATAACGCTCGCTCCTGCCGCACAGTTTTGTGCTGATATGAATGCCAGTGGAAGTGCGAAAAACTTTACTAGATGAAAGGGACCTCGTCCAACCCCTGAATAACAGCCCCTCCACCAAGCTTTACAGTTGGCACAATGCAGTCAGGCAGGTAAAGCTCTCCTGGCATCCGCCAAACCCAGACTCGCCCAGAGAAGTGTGAATTGTCACTCCACAAAACTAGTTTTTACTGCTACTCTCTTCTACCATCATCACCCAGTCCCATATTCAGAATGACACACGTGCTGTACCACTTCTCTGGAATTCCCTACCCTATTTTGTCAGACTTTCTCTGTTGTGCATTTAAAAAACCCATTGTTTAAAAAAAACAAAAAAACACTTCTTAACACTCAGCCAGCATCTTGATCAAGCCATCTGAATGATCAACATCTACAAAGCATCCCGACTCAACTCTTCTCTATCCAAGCAGTCTTCTACTGTTTCTCTTCCCCCTCAACCACTGATTAGATTGTAAGTTTGCAAGAGCCTCTTATAAGAGGACTGAAAATGTGTGCTTCCTACTCCAGACCTAATGGAGGGTGGTGATAGTGGATTCCTACTAGACATGGGCGCTGGTGTAAAGTTTGTGTTCTGTTCAGAAACCCCATTTGTCTGTCCAGGCTGCCATGGAAACAAGAAATAAACGTGTAGAAGTAGAATTAAAATAACGAGGTTCTCTTAGTTTAGTTACGACAAAGTAGAAATGAGCAAAGATTTTTGTATTGTGCACATTTGTTTTTAGTTTTTGTTGCATTTGTTCGTTTGTTATTTGGATGAATGGACCAAACGGTAAAATTAAGGATGAAAAACTCCCCCTTGCTACAGAAAGCTGATTCGCATAACAACCAGGTGAGTAACCTCACTAGTACAGAGGGGGACAAAAAGGCTAGACAAGGTGTGATGGTAGGGAATTCAATTATAAAGCAGATAAATAGGGTAAAATACCACAAACATCCTGAGTGCTGAGCAGTATGCTGTCTCCCACGTCCTCAGGTTCTGCATGTTGTGGACTTTGTCTGTACCACATGCTATACCGGAGAGGCAGCAGGAGGTTAGGGAGATGAATACGTGGCTGTGAAAGTGGTTTAGGAAGCAGGGCTTTTAGAGAACTGGGCAGACTCTGTAGTTGACTGAAGACTCTATAGCAGGGATGAGCTGCACCTCACTGTTAAGGGGGCGGCAGTACTGGGCTAGCAGGTGGTTGAAGGAGATTTTAAACTAGTGTGGGGCGATTGAAGACATGCTAAAGGCATTAAACTTGTTAGTAAGACTAAGAAAAAGGAAACCACTGTGGTACTCTGCAAATGTGGCAAATATTTTAAAAGAGAATAAGGCAGCTTCTAGGAACTATAAACAGATTCAAAATCATGATGATGGGAGCAAATAAAAAGGTAACCTTAGAGAGGCAAAACACGGAGGAGAACATTTGCAAGGTTAACAGTGATACAATTTAGTTAGATATATAATTAAAAGAAGAAAACTTTAACCAGAACTAAAAACAAATGAAGGGAGTTACAAAAAAAAAAAAAAAAGGATAAAATAGATATAAATGTATAATCCCCCTTGGGGGTGGAAATATACATACTCTTTTGGACCAACTTGAAGTATTCTGGATATTTAGCTTGGGCACTAGATCTCTCAATAGGCTTAATACTCAGTATGCATCATGTAACACAGGCATTATTTAACTTTTTTTTTTTTTTTTTGCTGTCTCTGTGCAAGTTTTTTTAAAGGCTTGTATGCCATCTATTATTATTATTATTACTATTATTTTATCTTTTAATTAAATAGCGCCAACAATTTATGCAGCGCTCAATACAATACATGTATTCAAGGGGAATAACAAGACGAGAATTGACAGACTAAGACAAACCGATACATTGGTGGAGAGAGCCCTGCTCGTAAGATTACAATCTTGAGGGAATGGGGTGACAAACAAGGCACAGAGAAAGGGTGAGCGGTAGTGTGGTGGTAGTATCAGTGACAGGGAAGTTCTAGCAGCTAAGATGGTATGCTTCTCTGAAGAAGTGGTGTCATGATTAACTCATAACGTAGTGGATGCATGGAAGGGTAACCCAGCAGAGGTGGTTAGTTTCTTTGTTTAAGCATTCAATGAGTTAATCTGAGGTTGGTGTGAATGTGTTTTTGTGCATGCCCTCTGTATCTGTTCTGGCTAGAGGGGTCATCTTCCCAAAGGACCCCGTGGTGATTCATGGCCTAACAGATAAGGACCCTGAGTTATAGGAATTCCATTCCTATCTTAAGTGGAATTGGCACATCAAAGATGGGACCCGATTCTTGGAAAAGGTGTCATAATTCGGATTTCTCACGAATCCGGTATTAAAATCGTGAGTGGTGACAGACTACCTGGGGGGATACAGGCAGGATTTGGGGGTTAATTTGGTGTAATTTATGCCTTGTTAAGGGGTGAAGTTAGTAAATCCAGAGGCCTGGTGCTATTAACCCCTTCATGCCCACGCCCTCCACACAGTCACGGCTTGGCAAGTAGTCCTGACCGTGACAAGTGGGTTTTGAGATGTGTCTTGAATGTTGGGAGGGAGGGTGAATGCTGAAGGTTCGGTGGGAGTAGATTCCAGAGTTATGGGGCAGCCCGAGTGAAATCTTGTAGACGGGAAAAGGAAGAGGTGATAAGTGAGGAGGAGAGCCTTAGCCCATTGTTAGAACGTAAGGATCAAGTAGGAGAGTTTTTGCTTATGAGGGCAGAAATGTATGGAGGAGCAGTGTTATGGAAGGCCTTATATGTTAGTACCAGGATTTTAAATTTAATTCTAAAGGTAATTGGGAGCCAGTGTAGGGTTTCACAGAGCAGGGAAGCAGAAGAGGAGCGTGTGCAAGGAAGATAAGCCTAGCAGCAGCATTTAGGACAGACTGTAGAGGATAGAGTTGAGACAGTGGAATGCCAACCAGAAGAGTGTTGCAGTAGTGAAGATGGGAAATGATAAGTGAATGAACCAGAGTTTTGTGGATTCTTCGGTGAGGAATGGGCAGATGCGAGATGATGTTTTTTAGGTGCAAGTGGCAGGATCTGGCGAGGGACTGAATGTGAGGGTTGAAGGAAAGGTTAGAGTCAAGGATGACCCCAAGGCCAATGGCCTGGTTAGTAGGAGAGATAGTCGTGTTCTAATGGTGATAGAGAATTCAGGTAGTGGAGATGGAAGGAGGGAAGACACTGAGTTTAGTTTTAGAAAGATTAAGTTTCAGGTAGCGTTGTGACATCCATAAAGAAATAGCAGACAAGCAATTGGCAATACGGGACAAGAGAGATGGAGAGAGATCAGGAGAAGATAGGTAGATTTGGGTATCATCTGTGTATAAATGATACTGGGGGACTGAACCTTGGGGGACACCAACCGAAAGTGGAAGGGGTGATGATGTCTTGCCAGAGAAGCTGACAGAGAAGGAACGGTTAGACAGAAATGAGGAGATCCAGGAGAGAGCTGTATCTCGAATGCCTATAGAAGCAAGTGAGTCAAGAAGAAGGTGGTGATCAACAGTATCAAAAGCAGCAGCGAGATCTAATAGTATTAGAATGGAGAAGTGACCATTTGCTTTGGCAGAGAGGAAGTCATTGGAGACTTTTGTTAGAGCAGTTTCATGGTGAAGGGTTTTGAAACCAGACTGTAGTGGGTCAGAGGGAATTAGAGGAGAGGAAGTTAGTAAGGCGATTGCACACAATCCGTTCAAGCAGCTTAGAGGTAAAAGGAAGCACAGAGATAGGGCGGTAGTTAATCAGATGGGATCTGAGGAAGGATTTTTTAGAATGGGTGTGATTGGTGCATGCTTGAAGGCTGTTGGTACAGTTCCAGATGATAGTGAAAGATTAAATAGACTTTGTAAGGTGTTATGGGATGGGGTCAAGGGGACAGGTTGTTGGGTGAGAGGAAGAAAGAAGAGTGGCTAATCTTTGGTTGTAGGGGAAAAGGCTGTTTGTATGGGATGAGTGGAGAGAGTGGCGGTGGGTGGTGTAGGAGGGGTTGTAAAGAAGAGAGGTCTTGTCTAATAGTCTCAATCTTGTCTTTGAAATGAGTAGCAAGATCTTGGGCAGTGAGAGAGGTTTGTGGTGTGGGTGTGGAGGGACAGAGAAGGGAGTTGAAAGTAGAAGAAAGGTGTCACGGGTTGGAAGAAACAGAGGATATGAGAGTGGAGAAGTAGAGCTGTTTGGCGAGAGAGAGGGCAGAGTTGTAGGTGCGAAGCATTAATTTATAGTGAATATAGTGAAGTCTTCGCTGGATTTGGATTTTCTGAAGTAGCATTCAGCCGGGCAGCAGCACTTCTGAAGAAACCGTGTGGTTTTGGTATGCCACGGTTGGCATTTCAATTGTCGGGGTAACATTTAGCAATTGGAGCTATGTTGTCGAGGGATGAGGCAAGTGTATTGGTATAAAAAGAGGCTGCTGCGTCTGGGCAGGAAAGGGTTAAAATGGAAGGTAAGAGAGGTTCTAGTGAGGCTGACAGTTGGGTAAGGGTGCTATCTGGTAATTGCCTACAAATATGAGGTAACAAAAAAAGTTTGTTTTGTTGTTAGGGGTTAGCACTGGAGAAAAGGATAGAAGGTGGTGGTCAGACAGAGGGAAGGGCGAGCAGGAGAAATCTGAAAGGGAGCATGATCTGGAGAAAACCAAATCAAGTGAGTGTCCCTCAGTGTGCGTACGGGAATTAGTCCATTGAGAAAGATCAGAAGAGGATGTCAGGGAGAGGAGTTTGTAGTTAGCAGAATTGTTAGATATATCAAAAGGAATGTTAAAGTCACCCATAAGGGATATGAGGAGAAAGGATTCAGTTGCTATTATAATTTCGGATTAAGATCATAGATTAATAAGAGACTTTTATTATAATTTGTTATATTTATTAGGTATAAAGGGTCATTTTGTTGATACCATGACAATAAGAATTGTGCCATTTCTGTACCAATCACGATTAATTATATAAATGCACATTTATATGTAATTTAGATTATGTATTAATTGCATATGCTACATTGATGTACTTTTCTGTAATATCATATATATACTTTTGATTATATATTATATAATGTATTTATTTTTTGATATTTTATTTATACAAGATGAGTTGATTTATTTATATTTATTTTACTTGGTATTTTGAGTTAAGGGGGATGTGCTTGTCCCATTTTGTACTGCTTAATCACGTTCATGTTTATGCCCTAATATTTATAGGGTGTAATCTTCCCTTCAAAGCAGACTGCTTTTGATTAGGCATGGGTGTGCGAAAGCGTCAAAGCTTGAAGTATGGCCCACTGGCTGAAGTCGCCGATTGCTGCTGTCCGAAGAGAGGTCTGAAGTTTCTTTTGATTTTACTTTTTTTGCCATATTGTTGTCCGTTTCCCCTGGATGTGCACTCGTCTGTTTAGGATCGTGGCTGTGGAACATGGAGCCGGGGTGAGCCCGAATAGTTTAGATGGCTAGAGCGTTACCAAAACTGATGGACGTTTGGATAAAGTAGATACGGCCTATCTTGATTTCAGTAAAGCATTTGACACCCGTAGAGAACTCACAAATTGTGAAAATAGTTGAATGATTAACATACCGGTTGAGCGACACGACACAGAAGGATTTTAGTCAAGGATGTATATTCAGAAGAAGGTCTTGTTACTAGCGGGGTACCACAGGGATTAGTAATTTACCATACTTTTACATCTTTGTATTAGTCTGTAACATGGCAAATGGTTTAACCCCTTCGCGACCTTTGCCGGTTCAGGACCGTCATAACAAGAAGGTCACTAAATGACCTTTGACGGTCCTGAACCGTCAAAAAATTAAATAAGCTTAGAAAGTGATAAAGGATCACTTTCTTCGCTTAAACGGCCTTGCTGCAATGCCTCGATGTCGAGGCATTCAGCAAGGCCGAGATCGGCATCGGGGGCCATGTCTGGCCCCTTCCCGGGGCGTCAACAGCCGCCATACATTGTATGGCGGCGGACGCCCGTTTTAAAAGCGTTTAGGAGGCGATCAACGATCGCCTCCTAAACTTAAATGGTGTCGCTGGAATGCCTCGATCAGGAGGCATCCAGCGACACCAAACACTTACCTCTGGGTGGGCTGTGACCGCTCCGGAGAGCGGTCACAGCCGCCGCTGCCGGTGATCTTCGCCATCAAGCAAGATGGCGGCGGCCCGGGAAATAAAACAATAAAGACGAAAAAGTTTGCTAGAGGGTCTCCAGACCCTCTAGAGAACTGGCTCCACTTGCTGGTTGAATACAGGTACTGCATTCAACCATGCAAGTCAATGGAGCCCAGCTTTCTAATCACTATGTGATTAGTAAAATATTCAAAAAAAATAAAAATAAATAAAAAATGGAAAAAATTTTTTTAAAAAAAATGTGCTAACATTTAAAAATAATTATGCAGTGATGTCACTAGATGAACCATCCAGTACCAGCAAAATGTGTAAAAAAAAATATAAAAAAAGTATTAAAAAAATAAAATAAAATTAAAAAATAAAGTTTATTATTTTGAGCAAGTGCTAAAATTTCTCAAAAATCTCAACAAAGAGTTAAAATAAAAGCACTTCAAATACCCAAGGGGTGTCTAATATATAAAAAAAATGGCTGATGGGGTAAATTGGAGTGGCCTAGCTCAAAGATAGGGCATAGGTACAGACTGACCAAAATGGCGAAAAAAAGCGCACTTCCCAAATGTGGCATTTTAAATCTGAAACAACCCGACAAACCCATGCATGTCGGGTATCACTGCACTCAGGAGATGTTCCTGAACACACATTGGCGTGTTGTTTGACAGTGGCATATACCAGGACCTGTATATCTATAACTAAAGTACAATTTGTGTGAAAAAAAAATAAAAAAAATTACTATTACAAAGTTTGACAAAGTGTAGTTCTATAATTGGTGCATGGAAAGGGTTAAAATAACAGCATTTGGAATACCCTGGGGTGTCTAGTTTTCAAAAATATATGGTTTGAATGGGTTAAATTGAGTTAACCGGCTTCAAAGATATTCCAAAGAGGAGAGGGAGGCACAATGACCAAATGACCACCTGAATTACGCATGCCCCAAAAGTAGCCTTTTATCAGCCAAACAATCTGACAAACCCATGCATGTGGGGTATCGCTGTACTCAGGAGATGTTGCTGAACACATATTGGGGTGTTGTTTGACAGTGACATATACCAGCACCTGTATATCTATAACTAAAGTACAATTTGTGTGGAAAAAAAAAAAAAAAATTACTATTACAAAGTTTGACAAAGTGTAGTTGTATAATTGGTGCATGGAAAGGGTTAAAATAACAGCATTTGGAATACCCCGGGGTGTCTTGTTTTCAAAAATATATGGTTTGAATGGGTTAAATTGAGTTAACCGGCTTCAAAGATGTTCCAAAGAGGAGATGGAGGCAGACTGACCAGATTTGTTAAAAAAGATTTGGAAATCATAAAACGCTGCTTGTACTTATTGCCCTATAACTTACAAAAAACAGCAAAAAAACATAAAAACATTGGGTATTTCTAAACTCAGGACAAGTAGTAGAATCTATTTAGCTAGTTTTTTTACTTGCTTTTTTAGGTGAGTAAAAGATTTTTCAAATAAAAGTCATAAAATGTGTTTTTTTTTCAATTTTTCACCATGTTTTTTTATTTTTTTTTATAGTAAATAAGATGATACGATCAAAATAATGGGTGAGGAGAAAATTACAGCTGAACACAAGCACCACAAAAGTGTCAAAACAGCCTCGGTCCCACAGGGTACAAAACGAAAAATGAGCCCGGTCCTTAAGGGGTTAATGTTGATAAACATAAAAATACATTTGGGATTTAAAAATCCCAAGGAAGAATACAGGATCCTGGCCCGGCCTGTCTTTTTGGTATACGCTCCTGGATTACAATTTGGTTTTGTTTGCTTGCTTTTTACGATAAAGGTGTTTTTGCCTTATATATTTTGTGTCCGTTTGGTTCCTGGTCCCTAACACCCTGGGTCCGCTATCTTGCCCTACAGAAACCTCATGCGACCTTCTGCCAAAATAGTGAACGTCCTCTCCCGATTGGTGGATCAAGGGAGAGGAAGTTATCGGAAGCTTCACCAATTTGGCAGAAGTTTGGGAGCAGGTTATATCTGCGGAGAAACGCACAAAAAGCTGCCAGGGATCACAGGGGAATGTTATATTGTTACCTGCAAATTTCATTGTGTGTCTTCAACTGCAAAAAAGTATGTCCCCACAAATTTTGTTGAGTATTGTTAGGGATCTATGATAAAATATCTGACAGTATATACAGTCTGGTTCAAAAATATTTGGACAGTGGCAGATTTTTCATAATTTTGGCTGTGTATACCACCACTCTGGATTTGAAATGAAGCAATCAAAATGTGATTGAAGTGTATACTTTTAGCTTGGAGTGTACTTACATCCAAATTGAGTGACTGGCTTCGGCATTACAGCATATGCTGTATGTAGCCGCCCCTCCCCCTTCATGGACCAAAAGTAAATGGACAATTGACAGAGAAACTGTTTTATTGCTTGTGTGGGCTGTTTTCTCATTAATGCATTAACAATCAAGCAGTCAAGAGGTCTGGAGTTGGCAATCAGAAGCTGTGAACTCTCAATATGAGGTCCAAAGAGCCGTCAATGAAAGTCAAACATGCCATCATTAGAGGGGGGAGGGGGGAACCAAACCCATCAGAGACATAGCAGAAACATCAGGAGTAGTACAATTTAGTGCATTCTGAAAAAAGGAACAGAGTGGTGAGCTCAGCCACACCAAAAGTCCTGGTCGACCACGGAAGACAACTGTAGTGGATGACCGCAGAATTATTTCCTTGAAGAAAAACCACTTCACAACATCTAACTAGGTCAGAAATAGTCACCAGAAGGTAGGTGTATCATTGTTAAAGTCTATAATAAAGAGAAGACATTGTCTGTGTTTATGTTGATGGTTTACCGCAAGGAGCAAGTCACCGGTAAGCCTAAAGTATAGGAAGGATTAGACTTTGCCAGAAAACATATTCGAATGCCTGCCTAAGAACAATATTTGCCCAAGTGAAAATAAAATCAACCTATACCTGAATGATGGGAAGAGAAGGGAAGAAACAGCTCATGCTGAAATACGATGGAGGCAGTGTCATGACATGGGCATGTATGGCTGCTAACTAGTGACCTAGTTTTAACAGAATGAACAGGGTGAATTCTGATACATATAGGGCTATACTAGCAGTTCTTTAGCCAAACGCTGAAAAATTAATAGGATGACAATGACTTAAACATACATACATACTATTAAAGCAACCAAACAAGCAAAAGGCATTGATAGTCTTCAGCAGCCAAGTAAGACAGAATTGAACATGTTTACATAACTGAATGCAGAAAGACCTACACAACAATCAGCAACTTAAGACTGAATAGTTCCAGACGATTGGAAGTTGGCAACTACCATTTCACACACACACACAAAAAAATGTAGCAAGGGACAATAAGTCAATAGTTGTGAAATTAATGGAAACCATTTTAAAAGGAAAATGCCTGGACATAAATGGTTGGTATGGGTTTATTGTAGGAAGATTCTGGCACACTACAGTGGTGTTTTGTTTTTGTTTAATAAAATAGACATCTGGCACTGTCCCTCACAGGAGTTAGTATAGAAGTACAGCAGGGCCCCTGACACCAGTCCAGACCCTGCCATAATTATTGGCATTTGGGTAGACAGATTATAAAAAAAAAAATAAAAAAAATAAGATATATTGCCTACCCTATAGATGGATATGATGCCAGCACCTGTTATACAGAGACATGCACAAATCTGTACATCACAATGCACAACTGATTGCCACAGGCACATGGGAGTGGGATGGCCTTAAACCATATACTGCTTTACATTATAGGCAAAAGAAAGCAACATACATGAATAGAAGATATGTAATCAAACTGATAGACTATTTGTGCACCCCAGTACACTGTTATACCCCAAGAATGCTGGCAGGCTCTACAGCAAGCATTATGTATGGAGCCCAAACGATCTGGTAAAAAAAAATGTTCATGTTATTCTGTATTATAGTGTAATGTGCTGCCCATCACATTTAACAATGTAATAAGGAGAGCTTAATTATAGTCGGAAAACTATGCTTTAGAAGATATAAGAGACACAACACAAACAAGCAGCATAATATTTATTTGGTGTTGCCATAGTTTGTGCCCATGTTAAAAAAATATATATTTGTTGGACACTTTTTTTTGCAGTAGCATACTATTCTTCTGAAAGTTTATTTTCTAAACAGGATCTATTTCAAGATACAGACACTCATCACATACACTGAAACAGTGCATCCAGTTAGGGTAAAAATGATTTAAGGAAAAAAAATAAACCCAAACATTTCACTACAATTATGAGGAAAAACACAATCAAAAGTGATTCCTATCAGAAGTTACCCAACAGATTACATGGACTGTACATACCGTACCTGGCGGATAACCAAGTATTGAGATAAACATCTCTAATATTACACACAATTGATAAAGTCAAAATGCTGCACATTGTTGTTAACCACACAGCTTTGCTAGTAAAAACAAAAAAAAATGATTTAAGTCTGTCAAAGAAACATTAAGGGAGGGGAAATGAAAGATCTCTAATGAAACATTACTACACAAAAATAAAAATTATCAAAAGCCCATTTTAATCACAGTTGTGAACAATTCAGTTAATTAGACATACTGAAATTGCACTTTGACAGTTACATTAGAGGTCCATTGTCCATATGTTCCAGTGAAGCTTTCATTTTTCCTCCATCCCCTTTTTTCGAGAGTGTTTATATTTGTCCACGTATGCCTTTACTAGATTTGCAACTTTAGCCGAATCAACTTCTCCGCTTTTACTATGGCAGACCTATAGTCGGGGAAAACAAAACAATGACTGATGCGTATTTAAAGTTACATATAGTTAAATATTTTAGACACATTTGGAAGAAAACCGCGGTACATCTATAGTGGGTTTGGGGTAAAATACTTCCAGGGGAAAACTTGGGAGAATGGCAAGATCTGTGGTATTCTGGGCGTTCAGGCAGATATTCATGACATTTTATTTAATGCCCATAACATTTGGGGACTACTACTACTGCTGATTTCAATGAAAGTGCTAACGAATGTTCCAGGCACACATATATATATACACACACATATATATATATATACACACACACATATATATATATATATACACACACACATACATATACTTTCAGCAGAGACAGCTGGGGTTAAATAACAGACTACAACTATTTGTATGCAGCCCAACATTTTTGATCTTTAAAAACAGCACAACTAATTTTCTTTACAACCAACATAATACAATATCTGCTTACCTTGTCAACTGCTTTCTTTACTATCTCCTTATATTCATCCTTTGTTATGTCTTTATTTTGGTAATACTGTTTAATTGCCATTTTTACTTCATTTGCTGCTTTTTCCTGTATTTGCAATTTCTAGGAAAGAACATAACAGCAACATGACATTTTTTGCCATTAAAAATAAGAAAAAATAAAAAAATATATATATTTCCAACAGGACAGGCAATACATTGGCAAGTACACGTTAAAAGACTCACCACCAAAGGTGATGTTAAATCTCAATGAGTTAATACTGATTGCATGCAAGGGTAGATTACACTGTACACATAATACTGTATTTCATACATTCATATCACTGCACAACAAATATTGGCCTTGTTGCCCCACTAGTAACAAGACCTTCCTCCAAATATATACCATTAACTTTCTGTCTAACTGTCTTAGCCATTCTACCTTTTCTGCCGTAGGCTAACAGTGCAATTTATTTTAGCCTTCTATAAGAGCTGATGTCTGCATCTACTGCTCCACGCTGGTCTATCACTTGTGTTACAGAAATATAAAAACATGGCTTCCATCAATTTCCCAGCCAGGGTAGCCCAAGTACTAAGAACGCAAACAGCAAAATTACCTTTTCTTTCTTGGAGCTATCTGCACTGGCTTCCACTGTCACACTTCGGGCTGGAGGTTTAACAGAAGCATGTGGTGGTTTGCTGTGAGCAGATGAGGCTACACTACCAGAGTTAGGTCCCAGAACCGTTCCAACAATACCCATGGCTGCTGCCGAAACTGGCAAGAGTGGTGCACTGAAGTTATTACTTACATGAGAAGCACTCGGAATACCCTGTTTTAAAGAGTTGGGAAGGGTTAATGTGCAACATATATAAAGTTATGTTACTCAGGGGGGCATATGGAAGCTACACTAAGAGCCATACATCTCGTAATACTGCAGAATATGCTACAGATCATACACAATATCACACAGCGTCAAACAAGGGATTGGTGAATAACTTTTCCAGTAGTGGGGCAGCTTTCTTCATGTGTCCGACCTTACTGACAAGCTGTGCACACTATCACGATGTAATGAAAAAATACTAGTAAAAAAACAAAATCAAAGAAGCCCGTAGCATGTAGGTGACAGTACACAACTCTTTAGAAGAGTAAGCACATGATTCTAGTTCAAATGTCACTTTTGAACATACAATATTAACAACCAGCTATTATAGGCGGCCTGCTCCATGGAACAATGACTGCAGATCAGTCTTACCGATTAGCAGCACTTGTTCATATGAAGTGCGTGTTTAACTGGAAATGTGAGGCTTTCCTCTGAATCTTTCCTGCGTGTAGCAGGACTGCGGGAATTAAACAATTGCATAAAGTGATTACAAGCGCAGTGTACTGCCACATATGGGGTACATGTTTGGCACCCCAGGTCCACAATATCAGCCATATATTCCTTGCATTCCATCCCAGTAGTGTCACTGCAGGAAGGTTGTCAGTGCAGTAGAGAAATTGCAGGGTACAGACCCGATGTCATCCCAGGCCCCCAATCACATGGTGTGATCAGATCATGGTGCACAGATCACTGATAAGTAATGCAAAAAGGAAGGTTAAAAAAAAAAAAAAAAAAAAAAGTGAAAGAGCTACCAACCCAATCTTTTTATGAAACAAAAATTCATGTGCGCATTTTGGAGCTCCAAAACAAACTACACGCACATTCAAGTTATTACTGAACTTGGTGGATGTTGAACGTAAATTGCGTTTCTTTTAGCCCAAGCAATCGCACTTATGTTTTGCAAGATATGTGAACTATAACAGCGTCAGGCAAGGAAGTGTGTGTGTGTGTGTGTGTGTGTGTGTGTCAAACAATTTGTAATTAGAAGAAACCTATAAGATTTTTTTTTTAAATTCCTTTCCTATCCCCTACAATGCTTCCTGGTTACGAGAAAAACTAAACAAAAAAAAGCCACAAGATATGTTTTGTTGAGTACATTTTAGGAATAAACATGGGATAGTTTGAATTGGGGGCAGCTAAACTTGAGGGACGCTGCTGAACATAGTGATTTATTTTTTTCTGCAGTCACTTACTGGGCAAGAAATAAAAAGTAAAATGCCATGTTTTTCATCCTTTTTCTTCTTTGTTTGATTGAATAAAGTTGTGTTTCACAAAAAAAGTTTTGCTTTTTAGTAATACATAGCTATACGGGTGGTTTTAATATCTATGGCCAAAGCAATTGCACCTATCTTTTGGAAGAAATCTGAAACATAAAAGCAGCAGACTGAGGGACGTACGACACAAACACAATTTGTAATTATAGACTAATCAGGAAAGGAGAATCACAAGGATTTGAGAGAAAATAAAAATTTGAAAAAAAAAGTGCATACCTGCAGTTGTTTGCCCTCTTGCTGCAAAGCAACATAGTTGACTTGTTGGGATGGTGGAGGTGGGGGCGGTGGAGGGGGCAATCCCTGAGACACGTTGGTAGGAGCAGATACCTGAACAAGTGGTATTCCAGGATGAATGTGCATGGGCAACTGTGCATGAATGTTATATGGATTGTGTTGCATGTTCACCAACGGAGGAGGAGGAACGGCCACAGAGTACGGAAACATATTCATTGCCTGGGGAGGAGGGTTGATTTGCTGCGGCACTACATTCATTTGACCCGGCACCATATTTAAGGGTATATGAGGACTTTCAGTTTGCTGATTTGCTTGGTCTTGAGTGGGCTGGTCTGTCTTGATGGCTATTTTTTGGGAGAGGAAAAAAAAAAAAAGTTAAACCTCACATTTGAGGGGATTCCAACATCAGCAAAAGTTACCATTTAAATGCAGGTATGGAAAAGAAATTTGCTAAATAAACCAAGTTCTGTCCTACCCATAGGAGAGAAAAAAAAATAAAACCCAAGGAAACCTGTTGCTATTTACTTCCCAAAGAGGGATTTTGTGGGAAAATTGTACATTCAATGCCTCGATATTACTTTACAGTTTAAAGGTGCAAACCTAATGAGTTAAATGAGGGAGGAAACCTTCTACCTTTCTTATACACAGAAGATGCTCATTGAGTTTGCATTTCAATACAATTCTGCCACAAAAATAACTGTCAACTAGACCGCATAACAGTTGCTGGTGATTTCCTAAGCAGACAAGGAGCACATAAATGTTCTTTATTGTGATTTTTGTCCTATGTGTACACCACAGATGCATACCTAACTTGATAGGAAGACAAAATGTAATGGTGTCAAAGCTAGGAAGGATCTCAAGTAACATACCTTGGTCTTGAGGCTCTTCCTGCTTTGGCCATGTGGACTGCGAACCACTGGAGGTTCTTCCTCTTTTTGAATAATAATTTTGTACATCAGCAGGCAGAGTTTTTCTAACAGCCCAACTCGATGCAGAAGACCAACCAGAGCGATCAGCAGGGGAATCAAACTGTTCCTGATCATATTTAGGTCGGTAGTTTTTCTGCTCTGAGAATCTTGTGGAGTCTTGCCCTGAGCTATTAGAATTTCCTGAGAAGGGCTGCCAATTGTTCCAACGATTTTCACCGTCTGCGAATCCACCTCGGACACCAGCTCTGCCACGCCCGCCACGCCCACGGGGTGATTTCCAATCCATGCCAGGACTTTTATTCCAGGAATCCCCGGGACTATGATTACTGTCCCGGTGAGAACCTCTAGGAGAAACTCCTGACCTGTTTCCTCCTTTACCTCTAGCATCTGAAGATTTCATCTTTTCCACTACCCAGTCTGGGTACTCATTCTGAGATTTATTTTCTTGGTACTGCTCTGATGAATCTTTACTAACATCATGCCGCTCTCTATTCATATCATGCCTCTCTCTTCTAAGATTTTCATTTGGTTTATCTTGGTCGTTCCTTTTGTACCTTTCATTTCCTCTAGGACTCTTCCAGTTATCATACTGACGGCGCTCTTTCCAAGAGGGTGAACCACAATCACCTTCATTTCTATCAGGTCCTCCACACCTACTTCGTGCGGTACGTGATGGAGACCTAGAACGAGACCGGCTCCTAGATTTAGATCTAGATTGCCTTCTATACCTTCTCTCTCTGCTGCGACCTTTCCACTGTCCCCCATGCTCACGATTTCCATCTCTATCTCTGCTGCGTGATCTCGATTTACGTCTACCAGGAGAGTCTCTACCTTTAGAACGGGAGCGAGATCTCTGCCTATCTTTAACATCGGTTTTCCGCGGGGACCAGGTAGTTGACGGGGAATGAAACCTTGATTTTCTTGTTCGTGTTTCTTTCTTAGATGTATCATTCGTATTATCCTCATTAACATGTTTGCATTCAGTGCTTTCAGATTTCGGCTCCTCTGTTTCTATTGATGACGCCACATCACATTTGCTTTCATCCATTTTATTTATTTCTATGGGCTGACTAATTTCAGACTCATTGTGATCACTATCAAGAGATTCACACTCCATTGCAATAGATTCATTATTATCTTCACAAAATACACTTTTCTGTTCATTATTTAGATCAGAGGCGGTTTGGGTTTGAAGAGTATTTGCCTGTTTAAGAGCACATTGAAAACTCTTTCCATTTTCATCCATACAATCAGCATCACTAACCTCATTTGTTTTACTTAAATCCTGTCTGGAATGCTGAAACACAGTTGTAATATGAATTTCAGGGATGCAACTCTTGTACTTATTTGGTACACTTGATATATCTTCCCATGAAATATTTTCTTTTAATTCAATCTCTTGACGACTCCTGTCTACACCATTGGTGGCTTTATCCCCATTGAGATTTTCCTTGGATATAATTACATCTTCCCGCGTTTCACAAGAAGTGGAATTTGCAACTTCTGTGCCGGAATCAGTATCATGGGAGGTTGAGGGGTTCCGTGACTCCGTTACCCCTCCTGTATGTGTGGTAAGAGATGCTGGAGATTCCTCAGTCGTATATGGCATATCAGCATTTTCTAACGAATGACACTCCAGAGAGTGTTTCCCATTCTTTAAGTCTGAATAATCACTAGATTCTGTCCTCTCAGAATTATTCCCATCTAAAGATGCAAGTGATTCTTGAAGGTGTTCCTTTGTCAATGGCAAATTCCCACCTGTGGAAGACAGAATATCTGGACCATTTGTTTCATGGCTATCCATAGGTAAAATGTTTTCAGCATCCTCTCCATCAGAGTTATCCTGCTTTCCAGAGATAGAATGATCATCACATGACTCGTCTTGTCTGCTAGCATAAGGCGAAAGAGTGGAATCCAAGCAGTCAGAATTATGGTGTTTTTCAGGAAGAGGAGGAGATGTTGAGTTATCCGTCTCATATAAATGAGACTTAGAATCTGAACAATCTCCTTCATCAGACTCCAGATGGCTTTTCACAATTTTGGATTGTGGCAGATCATCCACCAGCTGATCCTCGGAGGCTATGGGTGGTAAAGAGTTTGCTACCTTTAAACTATGGGCATTGTTTAAGACTGGGAATGTAGATGTTTCTTCTAGATCAGACTCACTGTCATTTTGAGATAATGGGGACTTTGACACTTTTTCATCAGAAAGTTCATCATCCATAGGAGCAGAAAGTTCACCATCAGACTTTATCTGAAATGGAGACCCAGAAGAAGACCGCTGCTCTACATTGTCTGCATAGTGTGTTGAAGAGGTTTCAATATCAGAAGATGCGGTTTCTGTTGAATTCTTGACAAATACTTTATCGTTCTCAAGTTCTTCTTCAGACTCCGAACTTTCGTTTGACTGTTCTTGAGTCTGTTTTGCTGGCTTAAGACGCTTTCTGATTTGAGTTCCTTTTTTAGAATGTTTAGTTTGTTTTGGAGGCTTTTTTCCCGGTTGTTCAGATGGTGACACATTCAAAGATCCACTATTGTGCCCTGGGGCATCATGATCAGAGCTGCTAGATTTTGGTGAAGCTGGAAGCTGGCTTGTATCTTCAGATTTGCTGTTTCGTGTAGATCTCCTTCTAGTTGTGGACTGTGCAGTTTTCTTTGTTCCTCTGTTTGATGCACCAGACGCAGCTTTTTTTTCTGTGCCTTCCTGCGCGCTAGAATGAACATATGTTCGCTTCAAAAACCCTAATTGCAAAAACAAAAAATGCATTACTAAATGTCTTAAAACGTTCAAAATTTTATGAAGCTGCTAAAATTGCCAATGACAATGGACAAAATTATTAGCAGTTACAGTACTCCTAGCATACACAGTGAAATTTGCAAACAGACATGCGAGTAGAATGGATACTATTGAGTGCAAAACCCGCATTACAACAATATACTGCAGATGGTCACATACAACATGCTAGTTAGGACCAATAAAATATGGACAAGCTATTCATTATATGTACAGTGTTTTAACATAGAAAAAAAAACCGAACATCAGGATACTGTCAGATATTTTATGATAGAAAACATGTATTCCATATATTCTGTACTTTACATGAACACAAAATGGAGTCAGAGCCATTTTATTTTACTTAATCATGTAGTGATGATTTCTTTTTGACCTTGTTCCCTCTATAATAGAGAACAAAGGAGTATTCATGTATAATGATGTTTCAGCGTATATATGATACAATTAATGTTATCTTCCATGAGAAAGTTAAGGAGTAGACGCTGCATATCTTTAGAAATGTAACTTGGAATGGGGAATACATGGTAAGACTACCAAGGCCTGAGTTACTATCTAGGAGGTAACACCTGGCGATTAGGGTAACCAAGGATAAATTCCAAACACATATTTAATGGTTTTAAGTTAATTCTTAGACCAGAGCGTCTCACAGGTAAATTAAGAAATTACAACGGTGTAAATATGAGTAGAAATCCTAATTTTAATGGGTAAAACCCACCGTTATGATTGGAGAATTCCAATCAAGAGGTGGAGGCTATGATAATAAGCTCTGTTTTTAAGCTTATGTCTTGGATAATTAAAAAAAAGACGGACCTTAAAAAAGACAGACCCGGACGGACTTATTCACCAAATTTACCCCAGAGAATTGGAATCTTAAGATTCTGGCACCATATTTCACTCTTGGAGTTACTTTGAGTTCTAACCTATATAACTGGTAGAAAGTTATATTCTTTTCCACTTAATTTCTTGCCAATGAACCTGGATTAACTTCTACAAGTACCAGTTGGACAACAGCAACAAGTGGTGGTAATTATAATTGTTTTATTATTCTGAATAGAGATGAATTTTGTCTTCTTCGTATAGAATTCCCTGTTTCCGGGAAATAGTATATTGCATTATTGTATATGGCGGCTTGTGAGACTGCAGTTTATAACCCGTGATAATAACAATAATGAAAAGGTATTTTTACCTATAGATGAAGTTTGACATCATTTGCATCTATTAGGAATTTCACTAATACTCGTAGACATTATTAAATTAGTTTTTAATTTGTTATATTAGTTGAACTAATATTAGAGAGATAGTGATATCTTTATTACTGCCCTGATTATTATCAATTTTTGGTTGCTGAGTGGACTGGAAATTAATTGTGTGTTAGACTCAAAGTACTAATTCATATTGATAACTATCGATAATATATTGTATTTAAATTGATTCAATTTTGACATGTTTTAAGAACTTTGTGTTTTATATTATGCACTGTGTGACTCATACATAGATTTTATAAATTGTATTCACAATAAATAAATATTTTTGATTGACTATCGTGGCGATATCTATCTAATTTGAATTATAATTTTCGGTGATCTGAAAGAATTTAGGATCGGAGATAAAATATAGGGTATCTCCTTAAATTCATATTGTGGATGTGGTACTACAATATTTGATAGCGTCGTTATTTTGCGTATGTGATAAAATATTGGTTTTGCCTATTTTGTCTCATTAATATCCCTAACAATACCCAGTGGTCTTATCTTATTGGGGGGGGGGGGGAGTGTAATAGACGTATGGTGTTTAAAGTATTAAAGAATATTTCGTTTTGTTCTTTTGCCTTTCCTTTATGTCATGCGGGCAAGCCTCAGATTTCTGCAGCAACCTAACACTTTGTCAAAAGCACTCTGCTAAAACTCGTAGTCTTCCCCATTTGAAAGGGCGAAGAGCAACTTGCTGGATAACATCATCACAACTACTAAACGGTACACTGTAGACAGTACAAATTACCTTTGTTTCTAGTAGAAATGGACATAAAGTTATCCAATCTAAAAGTAGCTGGTAGAGAGAGAAGTGTTTCAGTTTCTGTTTCAGCAGTAAGAGACATCATGCTACAAAATGAAAGAGTAAAATGTGAACATAGGAAAAAGTGGCACAGTAAATAACAGTTTAACAAATAGGCAATGTAACACCTTTAAGATTAAGAAAAAAATATTTTTTTTAGATATTAAGTCTAGTATCCCATACAGCACCACCAATTAAGAATGTACTTTAATGTGCATTAGCTCAACCGGTAATGAGGAACCATCAACTCCCCTTTACTTTACCATCTTTGCACTATTTTTTCAGACTAAAATTACAACTTCAAAACTGAAGATATGGGAATATGTATCATGTGTTATTGGCTTTCTGGAAGAAAGAGGGGGAAAAAAATAAATAAAAAAAAATGGCCCACTAACTGTTTTTGACCAGCACGTAGAAATTCGGGATTAGGTGGTTTGACGCAAAATGCAAATAGTAATCTTACCATTCAGATCTTCGACGCAACACCATAGGCCTTAGATGTTTCAGTCCTTCGTTCTTCTGTCGTACTAAATGAATTTCACTGTCTTCTGAAAATTCACTAAAAATATACACATTCCTACTAATTATAAAACACCAATATAGTTTGTCACGTAGAGAAAAAAAAAGTAAAATCAAAGTTCAGAAAAATGGATATCACAAAAGATGGAGTCTTACATAAAATTTGGATCTTTGTGTTGCAAGGTACCGAAAGCTTAAGTAGTATTACATGGTTTTTCTATACTGAACCAATACAAAATGGTATCAATTTCAACAAGACATCCGCATTAATTTAGGTGGACAAAACGCAGCCAGTAGGCAACCTACATCAATTTCAACCCTGGCAAGTAATTTTACAGGCAGCATGCTTTAATGCGATACATTTTTTTTAAAGCTTTCAGTTTGACATTTTTCAAAAACCTCAGATCAACATCATTTTTTGTACCTTTTTAAGTAACTCTTCCTTACATCACATCAGTTCACTATAAGTTAAGATAGCCTTTTGTGATGCAAGTACAAAGGAGGTTCATTTGCAAATGCACAGGTTCTGTTAAAACCAATGTTTTTATCACTGACAATTACGGAAGGATAACCTGGAGTTTAAATAGAAACCAACGCATTTAATCTTTTGATTCCAACATATGTTAATGCATATTAAAGCAGCTGAATGGTCCCTTTACTGTGCGGGAGATGTGTTCCGATAAGTAAGTGTACATCTCACATGTTAATGTACATATTGATCGATCAAGGACTGCATTTTTGACATTTCATATATAAAGGCACATTGTTATAATAGAATGTTTCCTTTTGGGCCACGTAGAAAAGATGCACTACCATATTTCCCGTATACCATAATATAATGACCTGCCTCCGGTTTATTTGAATCTGTCAGTCTACGTATGGCATTAAGGAGTATTTTACAAAATGTAATTCGCAACTCCAACAGCCCCAAACACAGGCTTCAAACTGGAAAATTAAGTTTAAATCAGTAAATTAACATTGACACACAGGAGCTATGAAATATTTGCTTCCTGACCACTGCTTGATAAATGCCCACATGCTTTTAACTAGTTTTTTCATTTTTATTTTTTTTTATGGAGTCTAAATAGGATCTAACATTACTTTTAAAGACCACACCATCCTATGCATTTGGAGAGAAAAACATTTCAGAGATATTATGTGAACACAATTGAAAGTGGTTATTAAAAATGTGCATATTTACAGTAAACTCATAAAGAGTAGTCTACAAAAAACGCCCAACGTCACACGCAAAAAAACCCCCAACATTTCACATTAAAGATTGTGAAGTGCCAGCTTTGCATGTTCTATGCATTTAACAGGGCACTTTGCTGCTATCCCATGGCTAGAGTCAGGAAACCCTTTGCCTGTTCAGAAGATAATACATACAAACAGAAAAAAAGGTGGCTTCTTGCCTCAGCTAAGATGAGAATTATGTAATAAAAGGGTTTCTTTTTTAGTTAAGGCCTGCATATCTTCCATACTTCTTGAGGATCTCCTCTCAGCCGAAAAAGAGGTTTAAACGTGACGTCTTCAATAACCATCAAAGAGTTCTTATGTTGGCTTTGTTAGTGCCTGAAAAACAGATTTAAGATCCACTATAGTAACAGAGCCTTGAAACGTGTTCTTGTTACCATATGCACGGACCTGTTTTGTTTGCAATGAGTGCGTGAAACTGAAACTTTTAGAAGGCTACCAAAGTCACTGAATCTTTGACTGTACGCAGCTTTCCTTACCACAGATGGTCAAGTATGTAGGGCTAACTTTTCCTACATATACTCAAGAGAATGACAAGTCAAGAATACATTTATGTATCAACATGCTTCAAACTACTGATGCAATATCAAGCGCCCACTACTAGCTGCCAATTATCAACAAAAGGAGACAACAGAAAAGCCACTGAAGGCCATCAATTAGTTGATATTCATTTGGTTTAGTGCTTTTTTTTTAATATAATCCAATGACAAGGTTAGCAAAGTTACACACGCATTGCGTGTGCAGATGGCAGTTTTCAAGTGTCCTCTGAACAGCTGGTATTCCAAGAGGACGGTTAGGTCCTTTACAGTAAGTATTAAGAATTGGGCACAAGTGAGTTCAGGAACGGGGGGGGGCAAAAACATTTTCAGACCAGCTCTCGTGATCAGTTACATGCAAGTTTCTAGTAGCTCAGCCATAATAAATAAAAAAGGAGGAACAATGTGGAATATGAAGACCATAAAGGGCTACTAGTATTGGGTTTTAAAGAATCTTAACACAATTACAGAGGCCATATGGTGTGTAATATTACAAGGGCCTTTTAGCCTGAAAGTATCCAGCATGTCCAGCATTCTCTTCAGTTTAATAACTTTCCTTGAACATACCATATCTTCAGATCAAACATAATGAAGTACCATGTTCCGCCAGATGTATATAGGTGACCTACATGGATATCACAATTGAAGTAGTTGATCGAAACCCAAGTACCTTGTGGTCTTGAACGGACGTACAGAAGTCTTCGTTCTTGAACAGGGGATATGTGGATTGAACTCTTAAAATATATATATATATATACACACATACACACACACACACTGATTGGGCCATTTGCTACAAATTCTATTGTAATGTTGTAAAGCTTCCAACTCCACAGGTTTTCAAGATTTCACTCAAGTATTAATGGTCATCTGCACACAGCTGATTGTGAAACAGAATGGTGTAAACAGACTAACAATAAACCACCTAACATACAGTCTCAACAGAAGAACAAGAGAAATGTATGTCATTACTATAATTATGTGAATAACTTCATTTTCCCCATCTCCTTTGTTAATTCATCAAGAGATGCACAGCTCCTGGCTTCATATACAATTCTTGACATAGGATATATCTTCTTGTGCATCAGCTGTATTTCATAATACAAGGAGGAAAGAGTCACAGCCTCCTCACGTCGATGCTGCATGCAGCTTCCACAGCTTTTTCTTTCCATTGCAATATGCAGTCCTCATTTCCTTAGCGACATGTAGGAGCAGATTTGTAATGGTTTTCTTTGCCTTGAATGCAGATATTTTCCACTAGTTGTTCATCCGGACATGCTGTACATATTGACTGCACAAAAGTCATTCCTTTCTCAGTGTTTTGAGAATATTTGCGCTTGTGAAATACTACCACAGACATCCCAGAACTGTTGGCATCCAACAGAAAAAACAATGCTACATTTTCAAACCCAAAGGGTAAACATGATATCACTGAATTACACTAAAGAAAAGTTATAGATCCAGTGTTAGGCCTTCTGAAGAAACCTATGTGGGAGCAGCAGCTTTCTGAAGCAAATATTTTAAATTATGTAGTCAATACGCAAGCAGATATTGTACTTAATAAAATGAATGAAAGGAAGGACACCCACCTGTTATTAGCACACATGGGTAAACCAGACTGGTTTAGTGGACAAAAGTTCACAAAATCACTACCGAAACATCGGTTGGGTAAGCTTAATTTCTTGAGCTACAATAAGAAATAAGGCAAGGAAAAAAAAAAAACTAAACATGAATATCAGCAATCTCACTAAAAAAAAATTTCAGATATTCACAAATTTGTGGAACACAATATTGGATCATAAAACAGAAGCAAAGCAAATCTTATAAATCTTATGACTATACAAGTTCAAACTAAGTTCGCTCTAGTCGCACTAAAGGTGAGGTAGAGTGTGGCCATTTGATTGCTTTATATTAAAAGTCACAATGACTATTCAAAATCTCCTTCCAGATTGTCTGCTTGTTTTGATTTTTTTTTATTCCAATAAAGATTGCCACTGCTGGAATATTTTTGCATACATTTCTAATCTGATAAAAAAAAAAAAAAAATCATGGAAGGAGTGTGTATATTTAAAAAAAACAAAAACCTAGATATAGTATTATGCAATGGAAGACAAACATAAATGATACTGCCCTGATAAAAGACTCAAACAAATTTCAATCATTTTTATTACCTCCAAATCCAGTAACTGTTTTTCTTCATGTACTATGCATCCTAAATGTGAGACACACAAAGTTACACTTTGAATATATGTGTTTAATAATAATAATCATCATCATCATTTTGTTAGAATCATTAAATTCATAGTGAGAGCGGTCATAGGGCTCCCATTAGGAATCCTGATTGTTGTGGAAGAGAACACCACTGGAGAACCATGCAGAGGAACCCCCTGACTGCTGTGCTGGGGAACCCTAACAGGTGACATCACCAGCTCCCCTGTGCCAATAGAGATCCATGGGGTCATAAAAAGTGGATCTCTATACATTGTTCCAATAGAGCACTTTTTAAAAGAATGAAAAAATATATTGTATCTAGTAGATAAACCTCCTGAAAGGGATTTTTTTACTTTTTTGGGGGAAAAAAAAGAAACTCAGCTGGGGACAGCTTACTTTACTTGGGGGGATACTGCTAAACATAAAATAGCTTTAGACACTTATTTTCTAAACAAGAAATGAAAAAGGTACACAAAAAGTTTGGAAGATATTGGAAAATACTCCTTATGAGATGGTTTTGATTTAAGTTGGCCTCCAGCCATGCTAAGAGATAGATATCTATATCTGCCCTATAATGGACATATAGGGGATATATGGTAGTGTCCAAATTAGGGCAATTTAATAAAGTGTGTTCATTAACTAAGGAGCGGTGAGCAGAGAGACATGAAAAATTCTACTGTCCAGTAGTGTATTAAATCCCTGGTCCACAATGAGTTAAAGGATTACACAGGAGGTTATAATACCAGTCTGTTGATTTCCATTACTATAAAAGGTGCACTGTAAGAAGCTGTTGCTTATTTTAAAAACCATCAATGTAAAAATGCAGAGCTGCATAAAAAAAGTGTGCTCTTGAACGGAAATCTTGATAAGACATAGCATGCAAACACCAAGCTTTGCAAGGAAACTTACGTTTAGTCTCATATTTGTTGGATTGAAAGTTTTGACTTGCAGAATCCTTGTTTGTGTCACTTCTGTTTGAAATAAGACAAAAGTTTCTATAAGGACAATTTTTGGGGAATAATTTGTATATATTTGCATGTGGAACTCAACAACAAAATGTAATATTTAGCACAAAAGATATTGCAACTGTTAAAGTTCGGCTATAAAAAAAACTAAATCCTTGCTTCGGTTAGCTTTGACTGCAGTTTTGTAACTTTATACAATACTGCTCACCTGCACCAGGTTTTGGCTTTTGCACAGCAAAAGGAATGCCACAGATTGTCATTGCAACAGCACTTTGATCTTGGTCGCCTCGGTTTTACATGGATCTTTGAGAGAAATTGACAAATTTAAATACAAAAAAAAAACATGTCTCAATGTGCTCACCAACAAATTCACCGAACATTCACTGTAATCCAATGTATCTAAAGACTTAACTTTAACTGAAAATTCATACATGTGTATCTAGTCATAATTCATACATTGCTAAAGTTGTGCCAAATGACCACAGAGGTTTTAAGATACCTGAATTTTAGGGAAAGGATAATTAAAAAATAAAGAGAAAGCAGATTTATCAACGTGCTCATGTTACCAGATTGCAATAATATAAAATTATATTATATATACACACACACACACTATTTTGTGGTCCTTGACATCTTATTTAAACTTTGATATAACATTTTATAGGGACAGCAAACAATACCTTAGTAGATCCACCAGCTGGATTTATTTTACACACTACTTGAAAAGGTTTTCGGTCAACAGGACAAGACGTAGATGTCTAAAACCAGAAGAAAGGGTATAAGGATTTTACATTCTGTCATTAATAAAGGGACCATGCACACTAGAGTCCAGTAGACAGGAGAACAGATAACACTACATAACATCTGCAAAATCATTCATAAAGTGAAGAGTGCTATACCCGATTGCCTACCGAACGCTGGCTCAGCAGTATTCATTTATATTTATGGCACCCATTAACTGTTTTTGAAGAGCATGAGTACCTTAACTTTTTAATTTGTTAAAACTTATGAAAACATAATTTTTTAACACAAGTAAGGATCCCCAGGGGTTTTATAGAAGTAGCAGTAGCACATCAAGAGTGCATCAGTTGTAGGGCTGAAATAACTAATCGATAAAATCGATAATGAAAATCGTTGACAACGATTTTCATTATCGATTAGTCAAATCGATTTTTATCGATCATAAAAAAGTTTTTTTCCCCAGAACAAATGCTCTGAAAAACTCCTCTCCTTATAATCCGATCTCTGAGGTCGGATTATATAACACTAGAATCCAGATCCCCCGAAACGCTGCAGGGGACCTGGATTCCCCTCACTGTCAGCCGGTGGTTGTCCGTGCGATGCGCACAGACAACTTCCGCCTCTCCCCTCCACTTCCGCTCCTACGATGCAGTGGCAGAATCACATGATGTAGAAGCCCCAGTGGAAGTGAAGGTGAGTAACGGAGGCTGTCTGTGCGCATCGTGCAGACCCCCACTGGCTGACAGAGAATCGAGGTCTCCTGCAGAGGATCATCCTGTCAGCTGGTGGGGATCTGCATTACTGCTCTTCACTTACGCTGAGGCTTCTATGAAGCTGCAGTGAAAGTGCCGGTCAGCAACAGAGGTTCACAAAACACCAGGGAGTCGTGAGAGAGGCAAAGTGGTGTATGGGAGGGGGAGGAGTCAGAGGGGTGTATGGGAGCCACCCTCCCCATACACCACTCTGGCTCCTCCCCCTCCCCCCCACCACTGCCTCTCTACCCGGCTCCCTGGTGTCTTGTGAACGTCCGTTGCTGACAGGAGGCAGAGTGGTGTATGGGAGGGGGGAGGAGGTGGCAGAGTGGTGTATGGGAGAGTTATAGTGGTGTATGGGGGGTATAATGAATTTCAGGGTAGCCGAGTGGTGTATGGGGGGGTATAATGAATTTCAGGGAGGCAGAATGGCATATCTGGGGGAGTTAGAGTGGTGTATGGGGGTATAATGAATTTCAGAGTGGCATATCTGGGGGAGGCAGAGTGGTGATTCAGGGAGTATAATGAATTACATGGTAGTGAAGGGCATTTATGGGGGCGAAGTGGCATATCAGGGTGCACAGTGGCATATAGGGGGTATAAGGCATAAATGGGGGCGAGTGGCATATTGGAAGTTATAAGGCATATCAGGGGGCACAGTGGCATATAGGGGGTATAAGGCATATCGACATCAGGCATATCAGGGGGGCATAAGACATATCTCGGGGTAAAAGATATATCAGGGGGCTCAGTTGCATATCACTGGCATATAAGGAGTATAAGGCATATCGGGGGCAGAGTGGTGTATAGGGGGAGGTAAAGTGGTGTATGGGGGTATAATGAATTTTAGAGTGGCATATCTGGGGGAGGCAGAGTGGTGTATGGGGGGGGTATAATGAATTTCAGGGTAGTGCAGGGCATTTATGGGGGCGGAGTGGCATATCAGGGGTTGAGTGGCATATAGGGGGTATAAGGCATATCGATATTAGGCATATCAGGGGGGCATAAGACATATCTGGGGGTAAAAGGTATATCAGGGGGCTCAGTTGCATATCACTGGCATATAAGGAGTATAAGGCATATCGGGGCACAGTGGAATCTCTGGCATATAGGAGGTACAAGGCATATCTGGGGGCAGAGTGGCAAGCTGGGGGTCAGATGTGCATAACTGGGGCAGTTTGGTAAATAAAATATAAACAAGGCTTTTTTCTCATAGTTTTTATTAAATATGAAAAATAGTTAACATATGAATTAATATTTACTAATTACTTTGTATTAAAACCTAGTTTGAGAAACACTGTTTGGGTTCTTGTAGCTTTTATTATGTCAGTAAAATAAGAAGGTGAATAGAGAGGCCATTGCAATAAAGAGAAAGTGTAAATTGTAAGTTTTATTACATTGTTTTAAATTTAAAAAGATTTGCATTCTTTTATCCGATTAATCGAAAAAATAATCGGCCAACTAATCGATTATTAAAATAATCGTTAGTTGCAGCCCTAATCAGTTGTGCATGTTTTATCATCAGAAGCATCCAAGAATGGTCCAGTCTCCATTTAAAAACCACACTCTTTATCAACACTCCACTACAACTTATCCTCAAGGCCACGCATCAGCCTGCCTCATGTCCATCACATCACAATCTGTCGTATGAGAACAGGGATAAGCCTTAAATAACTAACACACATGCCTACTAACACGCAAACTCACTGACACCACACACGCTACTCCCCGTGTACCCCCCCAGGGCCTCTAGCCCTGGGCTCACTGCAGACAATTTTTTCCCTTTCCCACTTACTTCAGACCATTTGAGAATGCAGGTCAAACAGAAAGCATGGTAACAATTTTCCGGAAAGCCAACATCTTGAGTGAGAACATTTAGACATATGGGACACCTTTCAGACGAGCATAGAGCTGCCACACTGGTCCACTTGTTGTTCTCTTCATCTGACAAACAAGATTGCAGTACGTTAGACAAACGTAAGTTCAGAGATGCAATATAGACCCACGGAGACCTGCTCTTTTTTATTGAAACAACTCCTTTCAAAATCGATAAAACAGATGCATAGATCTCTTTTGCATTTCAAAAGTATTTAACAATTTATCAGACTTTCCTGTGTACCAACAAATAGCTCTGAAACAAGCTCCCCACATCAACTTGTCTATACCCATAAGCCCTTCAAAACTAAGGGACAGGGTTATATTTTAGTTAATACTACTTACTAAAGGGTTAAGGGGTATTGTAGAGGGGTTATTTTTGTACATGCAGTGCTAAAGCAGTAGGGTGGTGAGGCACTTGAAAATCAAATATTGTAATTTTTTTCATATTGTATTGAACATTGTTTTCATGAAGACGGAGAAACTTAGTTTTGTACTCTCTTTACCTCGACTTCCCCTGAACGGATCACAGTATAGTCAGCAAGCAGCGCTCCATAGGCTTGCATTGCTGATCACAATGTGCGTGATGAGCTGTTAAAGGACGCAATCTAGATAGTCTATCATGTGTAACAGCCCATCAGAGCCTGGCAGAAAGAAGAACAACTGTATACAGATACAGCCGATATGAAACTACACCACGATATACATATATACTTACTATCGCTTTCTTGGTCATTTGCTCCAGATGTGTATGAGGGATTGTTCTTCATTTTTTATGTCAGTAACAGCTAAAATTAAACATAAATACAGCTCAAGTTGCAACAGGTTGGTTTTAATACAAACAGTTCAAAACAATATGATTTGAAATGTTTAAAAACATGTGGTCAACATCAGCTGGCAGCACCAACTATTGGTGAGCTGCGAGAAAATGTTACCTTGTTTCAAATACTATACATCACATTAAGAAGCATACTTCTATATGCTACAATATACTATAATGGCAAAATAATAAGCCTCCAGGTCTGCAGATAAAGGGATTTGATTGGGGGAAAGTTAGATAGAATCAGGTTTATGTTAGTGCTTATAATCAAGCTGAAAAAGCCTCGGCAGGCTCAAGCCTGTCTTCTCCTGGAAATTAGGGAGGTGAAGGTAAGCCCATGTATCAGACCCCTACCTGCAGAGCATGCCTCCGTCTATCTCTGGAAGGGATGGTTATTGCCCCTTTGCCCCCATGGTTGGAGGTGCGTTTATATGTCCGGCAGGCAGCATTTGGCCCGCATGTTGTACACCGCTGGTGTGGTAGATTACACTATGATAGAGCTAGAACGCATACAAATGGCTAAAATGCCTGAACACATTCATGCAAAAGCTTTTTTTTTTTTTTTTTTCTTAAAAAAATTTGCACAATATATTTTAAAATGTTTTTTATCTGACATTAGTAAAGAGAAATTAGGTGGAACTCCCCCTTTAAATAGTGTTTAATTCAGAATTATGTACCTAACTGAAACCATGGATCATCATCTACAAAAGATACAAGATTGTAAGCTTGCGAGCAGGGCTCTCTCCACCTGATGTATCGGTTTGTCTTAGTCTGTCAATTCTCGTCTTGTCATACCCCCTGAATATATGTATTGTATTAAGCGCTGTGTAAATTGTTGGCGCTATATAAATAAAAGATTAATACAGAGTGCGGATTTTAACCTGATTATATAATAGTTTATCGCTGCTCTCGGGCAAAGGTTTACAGCCCACACTTACTTTAAAGTCTGATTAGGATTCACATGGCTGGATTCTCATTTTTTGGCCGAACACCACATTGAAAGAGATTTCTGCACATAGAAAAAGTTACAAGAACATACCATTTGCTCGACTAAATCATGTGCTAAAGTTTATCAATGAATAAGTAAATTTTTTTTTTTCTGAAACAAGAACCGTGTCTTGAAATAAGCAAAAACTGAAAAGCCCAAACGAAACACACGTGCCAACTACCAAGAAGAGACATTCTCCCCAACAATGACAAATCCGGCATCACCAAGCCTCCGCATCGACCACCAATGGAAAAGTAAAAACCATGAGGTCTATTCACTAAGGCATATACCCAATAAGCCATGTATAGTGTATAGTTAGGTCAGTGAGATTTGTACAACGTCTCCTCACTATTAACTTGTAAAGTTCTGGCTTTCTAGCAAGAGAAACTTGTTGGTGTTGGCATTTCATAATGAAAAATGAAGGGAAGGAGTTAAAACCAAAAGTCTTCTGCACAACCCTCCAGTTAGTGAAGAGACCCCAATACGCCCATCCACAGACTACATGACCTGGGGACGGACTAGCTAAATAACGCATACACCCTACACAGTGGTACATTACACTTCTACAAACATACACATTTGTGACGTTGTGACTTCTTCCACACCTTTCCCTTAGAAAAGGTTAGAGCAACTAAGTCACAACGGCAGAGAATATGAGCATTTACTCACGCAACAAAAAATATACAATGGTGCTAAATCATTATGTTGGCAGTAAAGGTAAGGGGTCAAACCCAAAATAAAATGACATTTCCTTTCAGTTTGCTTTATTTGCAACTGACCTGTGATAAAGAGATCAGAATATGAACCTTCACAAAAGGCGTACGTAAACAAACGGCACGTTGGAGGCTTTAGGTGGAAGGAAACTCAGGTATATATAAACTAGTGACTCACTAAGTCCGTTGCTTGACTTTTCTTATCAACAAACTTCACCACCCATCATCAAAAATGCTAAAAACAAAAGTAAGATTGAGTTATTTTCATATCCGACTAGCATGTGGGAAAATCTTCATTCTCTGGGCTCCTTCGGTCCTCATATCAGGAGTTCACCAGTAGTCCATCTTAAATATTTTATTATTTTCCTTTAAGTACAAAATCAAACTAACATTAGTTCCCACTCATCTTTCATTAGACAGCCGGGGCCCTTTTGAACCGCGGAACTTTCTAAAGAGCTCAACTTGGGTAAACATTTGTCGACTAAACTGCTGGCACGCCAAGTCCATACATTAGATTTGTATTGGGACGCTGTACACCGACAGATGTGACGAAAATCAGGATAAAACCGAGTATTAGGGTCACAAACTATTTGAAAGCTGCAATGTCAAAGTACCAAAAATCAAATATCTTTTATTTACATAGCGTGAATAATTTACGCAGCGCTTCTTACAATACATATATTCAGGGGGTATGACAAGACGAGAATTATCAGACTAAGACACACCCATACATTAGGTACTATTGTCAAATAACTAAGAACAAGATACAAATAAAATAAATATAATCAAGAATGTATCAAGATGAATATAAAACTAAACAAAAAGTAACCATTCATTCCTCTAGATTGGAAGCTGTTTCCGTAAGTAAAATTGTTATGTTATATTACTACTTGTTATAACTCGTCTACCCATAGCACAGTGCTACGGAATATGATGGCGCTATTCAAAACAACAACAACAACAACAACCTGCTTAGACAAACGTTCCCAACAGGGAAACTCATGGCACACTCCGGGGCCACAGATTTATTACACGGCAGTCCAGGGTTCCTCGAGCACATACCTGATGGATGGATCACTACTGTATAAGCAATATTAAACCCCCTCTCCCGGGCAGCTCTCGAACACACACACAGAGACAATACAGAGAATTGTGCGCAAAGTTATAATATTAAAGAAAACAATCTAAGTCTGAGCCCCATGAACTTTTTTTTCTGGCATGTCTTATAACGTAGAGCTATAGGGATCGGTCGTCGAGCAACACCTGTAACACACCAGATATTCAGTCCATAACCGTCTCATTAGACCGCTGGCACACTCACCACGACAATAAGGCACTAGGAAAGCTCCTTGTAGATACACACATACAACCATATCCACCACGGCATGTCATATTGTGTATATATATATATATATATATATATATATATATATATATACACACACACACACACAATACACAAAGCTTACGAAAAACAGACATGGCTTCCTTAAACACGACACTGCCACTCTGTTCACTCTAGGTGCAGCTTTAGGTAGGAGCCAGGTAAGGACACTCAGATATTTTCTTCTCATATACAGCAGGTTATGCCCCATTTACCCGTTGTACAGCGCCGCAGAATACGAAGGCGCTATACAAAGCAATTTATTCACCACAGGGAAAGTCAGCGGGAGAGATGTGGTTTAAACTCTCTCGGTTCACTAATGATTATGAATGCCCACAACCTAGCCAATTTCACTAGAATGAAGGGCCCTGTATAATGCATAGTTGTGTGAGGGTGGCCCTTCATAATATAATGACGTCAAGGAGCTGAAACAACTACCCTGCAAACTCTCCCTTTAGTGAATAAACATTGAGGAGCGCGAGGTTTCCAGCACGCCCCGCACTCTAATCTACAGTGTAACGCGAAGGGCCCAAGTGAGCACGGTAACCGGCGCAGCCATTACACAGGCCAAGTAACTTCACGGACTCAGCGGCACAATGACTAACACAGGCCTCAAACACACACACTCCTAGCAACACACGCAGAGCCCTAGAAGTCGCCTGAGGAGGGCACATGACAGGTGAAAGGCGGAGGCCCATACACAGTTCCACGGCCGCCCGCGCCGCCCCAGCCCGTACCTACGTCAATGAGGTCCGCCTGCCTCTTGTGCGTGCGCCCGGTGTCAGCGCGCAATGCTTCCCGCTGCAGGCTCCTGCTATCTGCCGGTCCGCCTCCCCACGCTCACGCAGGCCACATGTCCGGCCTTACACACACAAGGAAACTGATTGCGACAACACCGCGCGGCGGCGCTCGAAGGCCCAACCTCACACTACAAAAACACCGGCCGCCATCTTGTTTGCCGATTTGGGGACGGGCTGCCCCTCTAAGCCAATTAGCTGAGCAGATCGCAGCAGCCTTTGAAGATGGACTTTCTATAGGACGTCTCTAGCAAAGAGGAAGAGGAGGGTTTACGCGGTGCCATGACGAAAGCGCTCCCGAAGCCAGGTGTATATGGGAAATGTAGTCTTGGCACAAGTACGGGCGCCTGCACGGTCAAAAGCGGACTTTTGTAAACACTGACCCGTTTGAGCTCCCAGCAGGACGAATACGCCACCTCCTGGCCAGCTGGCAGAGTCCGCGACTGTTTTCCTAATTCCACATTAGCACGACAATTGGATTGTATTTTCTTTCCTGCCCTTCACCAATAAATACATGACGGACATTTCTCAGAAGTGTTCACACCTTGCTGTATGAAATTGGGCCAGGGGGCGGCTATATGCATTTATGGGCACAAACCGTACCTCAAACCCGTTTTAATGCCTTCTTTACTGAGGGTACTTTTTACTCCAAAACCTCGAGCTTTTTTCATGATTTTAGGATATGTTTGTTTAGTTATGATTCCCCCTATTTTAAGAACATATAGGGCTTTCTTTTGATACTTTTAAATGTATATTCCAACATTTAGTATGAATAGTATATTAACAACATTATAATATATATAAACATTTTTTAATGATTTTGCCATGATAGTTGTCACTAAAGTAGTTGAGTTGGCCAAAATACCTCAAAATATATTAATGTAAGTGTCTTGGCCAAAATTAGCCATTATTATTATTATTTTTTTTTTTCTTCTTCAAAAATGCTTTTGTGTTGGTCACCATTTTTTACAGAAGCACGCTAGACTTTTGTTCTCTATAACTCCCCATCACCCTCATCTTCAGTCAGGCTGAAGGTGATAGAAGTTGTCATGCACAGAAAGTCATTTCTAAAATAAAAAAGTAATATGTTTATAAAATGTAGGTGTAGGATATTTTTCTATTTTTACTATTTTTTCAGTCTGTAACCGATCAACAGCACTGGCTCACTGTGAAGGGAGCCTCGCGTTTAGTGGATCGTTTTCATGACGGCATGGTGCACCATGATTGCAGTAGAGGTGTGTGTGTGTAGCATTGGCATTTTGATTTCACTGATTTAAATGCCATAAAGACATCTACCATTATGTCATAATACATTTCCCCACCGGCAGGGTGAAGCTGACATCAGGTGCAGTGATGGAACCAGTGAGCTAAGGGCCCTGGTGCAAGATAGCCAGTGGCGTCTCCAGCTTTCATATTTAGAGGGGGCACATGGGGGGCCAGGGACCAAAGTAGGGGGGCCAATTATAAAACGGTACATATACACTATATATATATATATATATATATATATATATATACACACACACGTTAGACGTGCATTTTTAACTACATAATATGCACTTATCTCTTTGAAGTTAGCCCCTGCTGCCGATATATAGAAATATTACACCCTGCTTCTGATATATATTAATATTAACCCCTGCTGGGGATATATGTTGATATTAGCCCCTGCTGGGGATATATGTTGATATTAGCCCCTACTGCCAATATATATTATTAGTCACTGCAGCCAATATATATAATTAGCCCCTGCAGCCAATATATATTAATATTAACCCCTGCTGCCGATATGAATATAAATACTAGACCCTGCTGCCAATATATGTTAATATTAGCTCCTGCTGCCAATATATGTTAATATTAGCTCCTGCTGCCAATATATATTAGCCCCTGCTGCCAATATATATATTAATATTAGCCCCTGCTGCTGGTATATATTAATATTGGACCCTGCTGCCGATATATATTAATATTAGACCCTGCTGCCGATATATATAGTATTGGTCCCTGCTTCCTATATATATTAATATTAGCCCCTGCAGCCAATATATATATATTAATATTAGACCCTGTTGCCAATATATAAATATTAGCCCCTGCTGCCAAAACATATATAAATATTTGCCCCTGCTGCCAATATATTTTATAGTGAAAAAATATCCAAGCATTTCCTTGGGCCCCGCTCAACGCTTCCTTGCATGCAATCACTCCCTCCGCTACCACAACAAAAAAAAGAAATATTTCCCACACTGACTGCAGATCAGGGAAAGACCGTGAGAGTCAGTCCTGCACCGTGACATTGAGAGGTCCTCTCCCCTGTAATCATCCCCAGAGTCCCTTTATCCCCTCATTCACTAAACCATACCGCTCTTTTACTTACACCCTGTAGTTCAGGTATAGATCAAATAAACAACACATGGAAACAGCACATGCAACTAAATGAGATATAAAAAAAACAACTTGTATTTGCAGGTATACATAAATAATGTATGGAAACATAGCATTGCAGTTATAAACCAACAGAACACACAAACCCAGCATTGCAGGTATAGATCAACTGGAAATCACATGTACACTCAGCACTGAAGGTATAGATCAAATAAACAACACATGGAAACAGCACTCCAGGTATTGATCAACTGAATAAGACATACAAATCCTATATTTGCAGGTAAACATAAATAATGTATGGAAATATAGCCGATACAGATGAACAGAATGACACAAAACCCAGCTTTGCAGGTATATATCAATTGGAAATTACATATAAACTCTGCATTAAAGGTATAGATAAAACACCCTAAATTACAGGCATAGATCACTGGTCACACACCCCAAAGCCAGCCCTGGTGTCCACACTGCCCACATAAAACCCGACCAGCACCCAAATTACATATTGTGTCAACTTTGTCCCCAAACAGCTGAACGTACGCCAAGTTTGTCCCATAAACACCTCTCCCTCCTAATCTATCCTATCTACCCCCTCTCCCTCCCAATCTATCCTATCTACCCCCTCTTCCTCCCTATCTACCACCTCTGCCTCCCTATATACCTACTCTCCCTCCCAATCTATCCTATGTACCCCCTCTCCCTCCCAATCTATCCCATCTACCCCCTCTCCCTCCCAATCTATCCCATCTACCCCCTCTCCCTCCCAATCTATCCCATCTACCCCCTCTCCCTCCCTATCTATCTCATCTACCCCATCTCCCTCCCAATCTATCCCATCTACCCCCATCTCCCTCCCTATCTATCATATCTATCCCATCTACCCCCTCTCCCTCCCAATCTATCCTATCTATCCCCTCTCCCTCCCAATCTATACCTATCTACCTCTTCTGACTCTCTAACCCCCTCCTAACTTTCTACCCCCCTTTGAAGTTCACTTACCTTGGGCTTGTCCAGCGGTGAGATCGCGAGGTCTCTGTATCCCTGGTTCTGCAGTGTGCGCGGCTTCACTGCCGGGCGCCGGATATGACGACATATACCGGCGCCCGGCTTGAAATGCCGGCACTGCGACCAAGGCAGAGGCCTCGCGGTCGCGGAGAAGAGTGAGAGGCGCCGAACGGTTGCTGAGAACTTAATCCTCAGCAACCGCTCGGCGCCTCTCTTTCTCTCCTCCGGGTCTATTAAAAAAAAAAAGCCGGCGTTTCAATTGGGGGGGCACACCGGGGGGCACAGCATGATGTTGGGGGGGCCATGGCCCCCTCTGGCCCCCCCCTGCCGACGCCACTGAAGATAGCTTGTAGCCCCCTCCACTTTTTTTTACAATAATCACACTATTATGAATAAATTAGACGAAAATGAAAATATCTGTGTGACAGAATGACCTCTCATACAGGGGCCCAAGGTACTCAGAGATGGCTCCAGCTTGGCTGCCAAACTGGCAGGAACTCCATTGTTAAACTAATCCCATTAACAGGATGGCTACCAGGGGGATATTCAGTAGCTAAAGGGGATTAAAGGTTGGGTTGTGTACCTGTTTATCAATGTTAATTTATGTTTATGAAGTTCTGTGGCTATATCAGTCTATGTTTTACAACAATAAACTGTTCATTCCTGCTGTACTCAGTTCAAGGTAGTTGTGTCTTCTTATTGGGTACACATAGCAGGGTTCCAAGGTGCGCATGCTGGCTGGTGCTGGAAGTGATTCCAGGGACAAGAGGAGGATACATGTGGGTGATCTGTGGGAGTTACTACAGCTCTCTTGGTGAACCCGTTACAATCTGCATATGTGAAGCTATTTGTTTTGGAACAGTAAATGAACCAGGGCATATCAGTGTGTCTTTAATATTGATCTTTATGCAGGTAAGGTACTCCTTTCTTCACTTTTCCACTGTAACCATGCAGGGCAGTGATCTATGTTATCTTTATTGGATCCCACCAATAAGAATGTAATGTCGGAAATGCAGGAACCCCTCTTATTTACATTGGATCCCTCATTATTAGGTTGTGAGCTGTGCAGAGTAGGGACTTATATTCTCTTTATTGCCGTCTACCTATCGGACTATACTTTGTATGGGGCAGGGGCCAAGCTTCCTACAATGTATACAGAAATATGAAGTTACAAAAGCCAGGCAGTTGATCCAGGGATAAACCGATCTCCATATTTGGGTCAGGAAGGAATTCTATTTTCCCTTGTGAGACAGAGATGGCTGGAAGTTTTTGTCACCTTCCTCTGGATCAAACCGTTATCAAATTTAAACTAATAGTAATAAAATAGAATAGTAATACAGTTTATAGTGCACTTCAGGTTATTGGTGTTAAACAATAGATAAAATACAAAAAAGACATCTATGTATCTCAAGTATGTTAGTTCTTGAACCAGATTTAAAAAATATATCAATACACATACCTGTCAACTCTCTAAATGATATAACCCAGAGACTCAAATATTAACCCTTTAATAGCAAATTACAAATATCCTCTTGCGGTGATGCACTAATGAAGGCAATCAGATGGTTCTAATAATGGTCCTTTTCAAAACCATGACATGACAAGAGTTATAATTATTCTGAATTACGTCACATGTATTCAAGGAGGCATTTTAGCACATATTGGGATCCTAAGGTATCATTATATGACAATATATGGAGTCAGGTCAGCCTTTTACATAAAATGTGTAAGGGTGAAAACCCTTACACATCCCTAGTATGAATATAAAAAGATTAAATATGGTTTTTAGTATATATTTTTACTTTACAATGGTCAAGCCTTCCTTTGCCTCAATATCAATTTAATTTCCTTTAATAATAAATCAGCTGCCTCTTTGCTTTATGACATACAGTATGTTTGTATGTTAAGTATTTAGGCCCGGATCTTAATGTCTCACCACCAAGGTTAGCATTTAATCTTTAGCATAACTTTCTCTTTATATCTTTATATGCAAAAACTGTTGTATTATATACATTGTGAAACCTACAATTCATTTATTGGCGTACTTTAATATGAGAAATAGAAAAATCAGGTACTTACCTTAGGGAGATCTGACGATTCCCACAACTCATAGGCTGCTTGAAGACCCCCCACTATGTCTACCAAGACAGTGCTGGTGACAAGCATATCATGCGGCTCTTAAAATAAATACTATTACATGGGTTTGTTTAGTGTACTGGCCGTTAAAATAAAGAATTTGGGAAAAGTCTCGGTATATACATATACACACAATTATGAAAAAAAGACAAGAGAACATATCTATCTGCATTGGTTTAATAAAAACAACAGTTTGTAACATTGTTTACAAGACTTAATGTTTAACAAAATAAATGCCAAGTTCGACTGTAACAAATTTGTACCAATGAAACACAAATTGGATTCAAGTAATTTCTACCTAAACCATAGGTAACACTAAATTGTAACATTCACAAAGTAACATTCAAGTCATGTTGTGTAAAGTGTACCACAAATACTCTTGTGTTGGTGATAGCAGTAGATGAGTACCTAAACAGCGAGAGATCTCAGCAAAAATAAATAAATCTGGGGGTAATTTAAAAATGATTTTAAAACACATTGTGCACGTAAGGTAATTAATTGTATTATCTGTTTCACATGTAAATTGCTTATGTTGCAGGCTGAAGGATGTAGAAAATAAAATAGGGCTAACGGGAACAATGGCATCCCGTTTTAAGTAGGAGAGCTAAAGAAGCCAAGCATGGAAAAAATAAAAATATCTCTGGAGATGCTCAGGAAATTCTATGTTTCTGTTTAAATTACCCTCAAATTTCAATCTACAATTTTACATTTGTGCTCATCACATAATTCAAGTGTTGTTTTTTTCCCCCTTGACCTCAAAGGCTTTTGGAAAAGAAAGTCTAGACCCGTTTAAAAACCTTAATTAGCATTCATTAAATTACATAGTATAACCCAACTTTAAACCACAAATATGTTACATGAATTTGCTGGTTTAGCATTTCTCCTGAATAACAATTCTTTTAATCGTTGCTACATATTAACACATCATGGAAAAAAGGCATATAAATATAGGTACGTCTATTATCCACCAATAGCAGATATAAATGTCAAGTTCGCTTTGTATTCATCTGGATTAACTGCATGTAAGAACCTACTTTATAAGCGCTGAACTCAGATGCTGCCTGATTATGTCCACTAGCCAATTTAGCCCATATGTTCTTTTCAGACTTCCCTTATGCCATAAATGATACTCACAATTTTATATACACATTGACACTTCCATAAATCAGAACGTGTATGGAGCCAATGAAAGTTGTGCTTAAAGTTACATTTGCAACATTTTCAAGACAGATTCCTTTGAAGGTGGTGATACATACAATGCCTGATGTCTTCTAGTAGGGACATCCGTTATAAAATGCATTTAAAGTTACTGGAAGCAATCCTGTGACATTTATAACAGACTACAGCTAACGTTGTAAGAAAACTGAAGCCAGCAAGTTTCTATATAAACTGTTGTATAAATAATCAATTTAGTTCTGCGTTTATATTTCTCTTTATAAGCAGTATCACGATGATTGCCTATTGCTTGAAAACACACAACGGCTGCTTCCCGTAACCTTAAGAGATGGCAGCATCTAAAACAATGGAGTCAGACGAAACATTTTAATTAGGTATTTAACACCGCATCATCACAAGAGACTTGCACTACTATTTGTATTACTACTTACCATATAATTACTTTTGACAGCACATAACTCTGATTTAAAGATGAATGCCTTAATTGCTTCAACACAAATGGCAACTACAGCTAAAGCTCAAATAAAAAAAGTTTCAGTGTATTCGAATGTGAAGAGAAACAAAAAATTGCAAAAATATATCTAGCATCCTATCTATTTACAGCATATATACATGTACTGATATGATGAACAGCCAAAGTATACACCTAGATCCACCTAGATCGAGCTTGGTTATGGTTAGTTTTTACATTGTTCTCTAGAATTGTCTAATCTCAGTGAATAAAGTAAATGTATGAATCTGTTCCATAGTTTAGGCACCCAAAGGAAAATGGTTTTATTACATTTTTAAAAAAGTGCTTTTGCTTTTTTAATTTAAGGTTTGACTAATAATCTAAGTGTCCCCTTATGTCTGTTGTTTGAATTTTAGGGACCACTCCAATGTGCTAGCTTTTGCTTAATGTTAATCATAACAGTAAATCAGTCTCTTGTTTTACTACAATGCTGTTTACCACTATTGCATTTTCCTGCATTGTTATACATGGATAACTGAATGTTACAAGCTTGATATGTTTACTCGGTTAACATTGAAAATAATGGGCACTTGCACAAAATACACTTTTAACAACCATACAGAGACCCCTGCACCTTAGAAGCACATTCTGGACAATCACCATCCTTAACACAAATTATACTTATATTAGGTAATCACTAGGGCAATTTTAAAGGTGTAGTAGTCAACATTACATCTGCTGCGAACGTAATATTTACTAAAATCAATATGGTCACTATAAGAATACTATAGAGAAAGCCATCTTCTATAATAAAAGATATCTGATATTGTAAAATTTGGGTTTATGGGTAGTAGATACTGTAGCTAGCCCAGGTTTACTGTAATAATATTAAGAATGCATCATTCTTCATATGTTTTAGTGATGCTAAATTCATGTTTGTCAAATTTAGAATCATGGCAGATTATAGACAGTAAAAAGAAAAGGAAAAAACCACAAAATGTATTAAACAATAACACACAACAGGAAGCACTGGAAAGTTTTCAAATTGTACTAAATAAAGTTATTGAGGGGTTATAAATAAAAAGTGAACCTGGTGCAAAGTTCAAAAAGTTAATTTCAGTATTCATTTGGTTGCTATGGTGATAAGAAACCTTGCATCAAAATCACTTTTCATGCATACCCCTCATTGCTGTGAAAAAAATAGAATAAAACACCATACGGTAGAAAATATAAATATTAAAAAAAAAACACTTAATGGGTAATGGTTATAACGCTTCTTCAAAAGTTGTTATTCCCTTGAAACAAGGTGGCAGCAGTGATATTAGACAACATGAATGTTAGCAGGAATATTTCTCCGGTCAGTTTTCTGAGTTGACCCAGTCATAGATGACAAGGGGAATGCTTATTATTGAAAACAACACCCCCAATGCCAAGAAGGCAAATGCCTGAAAACCAATAAAAGTGAAAACAATTAAATTGCAGTTTTATAGGTTTTAGGTGTACATGTTATATTGTTTAATTTAACTTTATTATAGTTTGCTTGGGTCATGAAAATGTATACAATGAATTAACCAGTATAAACAAAAGTGTGTAAATGTAGATTCTGACCAATATATTTTCCCCCACACTACAGGCTTGTCATCCAGCATTATCACCTACTTGCCTTTTTTGAGGATGACTTAGTTTTACTATTGAATTGGGTAATCTATGTGTAAGTATGGACCCAAGCCTGCTCCTTCTGGAAGCCCTGTGGAAGCCTCATGGGCTTTTGATTATGTTGAAAACAAGCTTACTATAACATTCAGCTGCTATGCTCCGAACCTGATGTCAAATTGACTGTATGTTTAGGAAAAAAAGTCCATTTAACCTTAGTGCCAGTTACACAAGAGATATGTAGCAGGCAAACTGGGCTCAGAAGGCCAGCTACTTATCTCCTATGTAACCGCACACCCGCAGCTATACCTACATTCTATAATGTAGTGAGGCTACCCGGCTGATAAGCTATAGTTATATTGCTAGTTAAAGAGTGATGTAGTAATGCTATAGTTAACATTTTTCTCATTTTTTTTTTGCTGAAGTTTTTAACGACTTCCCAGTTTCAGTTTGATGTATGTTAAATTCATTAGAACTCACCCACAACCTATCTTTAGATAATCCCTCTGTGCTTGTAATTTTCAAATACAACGATGAGGGAAGTATGAAGATCAACATATTGGCAGATGTTACTCCTACAAAATATGCAGAGAAAATGGAGGCTTGTTACATCTAAGATACGTTTATCAAAACACGCACAAACAACTTTTTGCAATTGATCTCTACAGAGGAGAATAGAGGATAATATTTAGTGCACATAAAGTCACTAATAGTGATAGTCATAAGTCACTGATTTAGATGAATTCCCAATTGTTTATAAAAATAGTATACCACATGAAAAAGGAAACGTGCAAGGGAACTATTGGACAACTAGAATATAAATTAGAATAACTAAATGCACATTAGTCCAACTAGGGGCCACTAGCCATTTGTGGCTTTCCACAGCTTCCTTATAAGCCTCAGAGAACATCAGATGTACGATATTGCACTATTAGTTTAATAGAGACTAGCCCATGAGGCCTGACACTCTGAGACCTTCTTCAAAATCAAACCCAACAGCATGATATAAAGAATGCCGCTTTCAGGCTGCTTGCTTTGAGTTTATAAAGCATAGAAGGAAAAAACACGGGAATGAAGCTTAATGACAATGACATAGAAAACATAATGAGACAGAGATACTGCATGAGAAAGAAACACGAGTTTATCTTAATAGTGCCTCCTCTGATGATGAGATGAGGAACCGAACTATAAGAAAAGGAAGACCCTAAATTGGTAACACAGGCAGGAAATGAGTGTGGGTGGGGGAGAAACATGACAATTTCTTCACAAAAAATAATCTCTCTTTGAAACAGAAAGTGTAAGACCCTACCAGAAAACTTTCCATCTCTAAACAATATAAATAAAAAAATCCACTGAAAGGTAATACGATGCAATTAAACAGTAGTAAAAAAATAACTTACCCACTACAGCAAAAATATCCTTCATAGATGGTATAAAAATCACCAGCAGATCAATTATGGTTAACAGACATACTGTTACTAAGAGATACTGCCAAAAATTATACTTTGTTTTCTGAGCCATTTCAAACAGAGATGAGCGAACCTGAGGAAGTAAGAAAGAGAATGCAAATTCTACATGAAAATTAGAATTTCATATTCATATGAGAGTAGAAGAACAAGGATGCAAAGAGACAGCTGGGGACATATAATTAAGAACAAGGCACAAATTATCCTTAAAGGGACACCCCAGCCATTTCATGCACATTAATGCATATGATAGCTGATTGGTTCCTTTAAACATTTGTGTTGTCCCCCTTGGATTGTCCCCATCCATATGCATCTGCCCTTCATTAAGGAGATCTTATGGAAAGTAAAAATTAAGGGGCAAGTGGCAGATGCACTTCATTAATCTGGCACCAGCAAAGGTTTATGTTTCTACTTGATAGATATTAATAAATATGGGCCGTGGTAATTGGAATAAAATCAGCAGAACTGATGGTAATGCTAACAGTGACATAAGCCTAAAAACATAGAAACAAGAACCATTTGGTCCCATCTTATCTGCCCATATTCCCCAGTGTAGAGATTCAGAATTTAATTAGTCATTGGTCTTGTCTTAGATAACTTTATACCTTTATGCTTTATGCCTTTATGCCTATCACATTCATGTTTTCCTCGCTGTATTATCCTCTACCACTTCTGATGGGAGACTGTTCCATTTATATACCATTCTCTAAGTATAGTAAAAACATAAGATCTAAACATCTGACCCTCCTGTGTTAGACCATGGCCTCTTGTTTTAACACTTCTCCTCCGAAATAAACTTTCCAGTACAGGAGTACTTTGTTACACCAGTATTTAAATGTTTCACATTTTCCTTATCCAAACAATATATATATATATATATATATATATATATATATATATATATATATATATATATATATATATATATATATACCTGAAAGTCATTTACCATTTTAGAAGCTCTTTTAAACACTCTTCAATATATCAATATATTTCTGGGGATGGGGTCTCCAAAACTGTACACAATATTCTAGGTGAGGTCTGACCAGTGATCTATAAAGTGGCAGAACCACCTCTGTCTTACTGCTAACAATGCCTCTAGTTGTAAGGACTTTCTAGCAGATACAGAAGATGTAAAACGTTGTCCTTTCAGAATTTCTCCAATAGTACTCACACAATTGTATATCAGTAGGCAGGCCCGGACTGGCCATCGGGCACACCGGGCGTTTGCCCGGTGGGCCGGGCCACGGCAGGGCCGCATTGACTTAGGGGCTGATGGAGCTGCAGCTCCAGGCCCCTATCCTACCTACGGCCGCATTAACGCAGGGCATAAGGGGCACCTGCCCCTTAAGCCCGCCGCAACTGCGACCGGGTCCGCCACTCTAAGGGGCCGGGAAGTCCCCACCAAGGCCGGCCTTACGGGTCTGCGGCCGCACAGGGTTTAAATTAAAACATCGGGGTTTTTTTGTAACTTTATTTAACATCCTCCATGTTAAATAAAGTTTTTTTTAACTTTATTTAACATGGAGGATGTTAAATAAAGTTGAGAAAAAACCCCGATGTTTTAATTTAAACCCTGTGCGGCCGCAAACCCCTAAGGCCGGCCCTGGTGGGGGCTTCCCGGCCCCTTAGAGCAGGACCGGCCTTTGGGGTGTGCGACCGCACAGGGCGTCACACTCTAGGGGGCGGTCCGCCGCTGGAGGAGCAGGCTCGCAAGGGAGCGGTATCGGAGGTCTTTAACAGACCTCCGGTTCCCTTGAGTGATTTTAAGCCGGGTTCAACACGGCTTAAAATCACTCAAGGGAGCCGGAGGTCTGCTAAAGACCTCCGATACCGCTCCCTTGTGATCCGCGCGGCAACAGCGCCCACCGCTGTCCGTGCCCTCTGAACCGGAAGAAGACAGAGAAGAACTGAAGAAGAGGAGGAAAAGGAGCTGTAAGGAGAAAAGAGTAAAGGTAGGAAAATATTCAGTGAGAGTGGATTAGTATATATGTGTGGATTGGTATATATGTGTGGATTGGTATATATGTGTGGATTGGTGTATGTGTGGATTGGTATATATGTGTGGATTGGTATATGTGTGTGGATTGGTGTATGTGTGGATTGGTATATATGTGTGGATTGGTATATATGTGTGGATTGGTATATATGTGTGGATTGGTATATATGTGTGGATTGGTGTATGTGTGGATTGGTATATATGTGTGGATTGGTATATATGTGTGGATTGGTATATATGTGTGGATTGGTATATATGTGTGGATTAGTGTATATGTGTGGATTGGTATATATGTGTGGATTGGTATATATGTGTGGATTGGTATATACGTGTGGATTGGTATATACGTGTGGATTGGTATATACGTGTGGATTGGTATATACGTGTGGATTGGTGTATGTGTGGATTGGTATATACGTGTGGATTGGTGTATGTGTGGATTGGTATATACGTGTGGATTGGTATATGTGTGTGGATTGGTATATGTGTGTGGATTGGTATATACGTGTGGATTGGTATATAGGTGTGGATTGGTATATGTGTGGATTGGTATATATGTGTGGATTGGTAAGTGTGTGAGAGTGATGGGTGTTATGCTGTACCATTTCCAATGTCTTTTTCATGATCTAATTATGCTCTAAAAGTACATCATAACTCCCATCACTCTATACTGTTCCATACAGTGGCAGAGCTGGGAGGCAGAGGCCTTACACCCTCACCGCAGGACTCCTGAAAGGTAAGTGAACTTCAAAGAGGGAGAGGGTAGATAGTTAGGAGGGGGTAGATAGGGAGAAGGGCATGAGACGGGGGAAAGGGGGTAGATAGGGGGAAAGGGGGTAGATAGGGGAGAAGGGAGTGAGAAGGGGTAGATGGGGCAGAAGGGAGTTAGAAGGGGTAGACAGGGCAATCATACTCCTATCATGCCAAGTCTGCGAGTACATCCTGGAATCTGGGTATGCCTGGGCATGATAGGAATGTGATTGCTGTTAACAATCATATATATATACATATAATATTGTTTTTTAATTGTTTTGTCCTATTTTGGTGTGTTACTTACTTTAAATAAAAGGGTTTTTTTTATGGTGTGGGGAGGTCATATTCGGTTTCGAACAGGTAAATGCTGCATTTTCGGTTTCAGTCCAGAATTCGTTTCGGTGCATCCCTACTACTAAGCCAGACAATGAAGTGGTAGGCCTACACCACAACAATGTTTGGCGTAGTATATAGTGATTGGGGTTATGCTGCACTATTGTCAATGTCTGGCTCAATGTATAGTGATAAGGATTACGCTGTACCACTGTCAATGTGTGCCTCAGTATATAGTGATAGGTGTTATGCTGTACCACCGTCATTGTCTGCCTCAGTATATCGTGGTAGGTGTTATGCTGTACCACCGTCAATTTCTGCCTCAGTATATAGTGATAAGTATTATGCTGTACCACCGTCAATGTCTGCCTCAGTATATAATAACAGTGAGAAGAGGCAGAGGTGGTAGATAGTGATACAGGGGGATAGATAGTGAGAAAGGGGAGTTTTGTTACAAGTTTTTATTCCTTTCTTTTTTTGGGATGGGGGGGCACCAGAGGAGTAGTTCGCACAGGGCGCCAGAACACCTAAGGCCGGCTCTGCCTTAGAGTGGCGGACCCGGTTGCAGTTGCGGCGGGCTTAAGGGGCTCTGCCTTAATGCGGCCATATAGGCCCAGTCAGTCCGGTCCTGACTGGGCCTATTTTAAGGTAGGAGCCTGGAGCTGCAGCTCCATCAGCCCCTAAGTCAATCCTGCCCTGCCACAGGCGCGGTCGCAGTTGCTGCTTGCTCTGGCAACAAGGTAAATAGGGTGAGGGAAGGGGCTGCAGTGAGAAGGGGCAGAGGGGGGTTAGGTAGTGAGAAAGGGGGAGAGGGGATAGATAGAGGCGGTACATATTGAGAAGTGGGGAAGGGAGTTACATAGTGAAAAGGGGGAACATAGTGAGAAGGGGCAGATAAGATGATGAGAGGGGGTAGTGTGAATGCGTATGAGAATGAATGAATAAATGTGTGGATGAATTGTGTGAATGCGTATGACAATTAATGAATTCATGTGTGGATGAATTGCTTGAATGATTTGTGAGACTGCATTAATGAATGTGTTAATGATTTGTGTGAATGATTAAATGCAAAGATGGTACATGAAGGGTGGGCTTTAACAATAAATAAATAAATATGGGCTGCTCAGGCTTAAATGCCCGGGCCTATTTTTTGTCCCAGTCCGGGCCTGTCAGTAGGCTTTCACTTACGGTAAAAAATAACACTGGCACCGTGAGAATGACTGCAATTATCACGGCCAGACGCACAGTCAGAATAAGAACATCTTTTTTGTCTTCGTATGTATGAAGCAGCTCGGCTTGCACATTGCCTGAGGGGGAAAATGACACATAACATGACACATAACATGTCCATTCCTACTTCAAAGTCAATGTTCATATTCTACGTTAGAAAGTTTAAATTAATATGAACATCTAGTGTTAATTAACAAAAATGAGGAAACCAGGATCCTAAATGTCAGTAGTGCAGGAGAAAATTCTCACCACCAGATTTGTGGATTTAGGTTCAGACATAATCGTCATTTTCACAATGTAGACTACTGAAACCATAAAGAATACTTGAGCTGTTTAGGCTACGCATTGGGGAGACAAGAGCGCCCAAATGTATCCACAGACAGTTGTATATATTTAAAATAGTATTTAAATCAGTTGATCTATCAATGCTGCCAGGTATAAATACAATTCAACAGAAACACACAGTTCTTAAGTTATTTATACTTACTAAGAAATGTCAGATATCCAAAAACTGCAGTAGTAAGATACATAACAAACATAGCAAAGAAAGATATATGTGAAACCAGTTGCATTTTTTTCTTTGAGCGGCTAAAAAATAAACAAAAGATACAGAGAAACAAAAATTATTATTATGACTAATCCTCAAATATTTTAAGGCGACACCTATTTTAAAAAAAACACAACAAAACACATTTCCCAGTAATTGGATTTCATTGGAGGGAAATAACTCTAAACGTTAAAGAAAACCACAGTGGGTTGTGACAAACAGAGACATATAACACTTCTGATCACTCTTGTATTTATCTACCACCATGCATGCACAATATGGCTACTCGCTGTGGTGTCTGTTAGATTCATTCTTTGCTAGATATAACATGCACATTGTGTTACAAAACCATACATACAAAGTGACAAAGGTTCAACAAAAGCTCACTAACAACACACAAAATACTCGTTCTCCTGGAACACCTCTAAAAACGATTTATAATTGCTATAGTCTACTTAATGCGCATTATTTTCAGTGTGAGTTGATTATTGTGTTATTATGACACTTCAGAGATATATTCAATGGGTATGACAAAACTAGAATCGACAGACTAGTGCAAACTGATACAATGGGTAAATCCGGGTCCGGCTCGCAAGCTTACATTGCAGAAACACAAATTAAACGTTTTTGTAGCAGCATCTCCAAGATATAATGCCATTACAAACTAATATAGAACGCACAAATATTCAATGACTCGACACAATGATGCTAATGAAATTAAGGCAGAAGTATTCTTACTCTCTAAGTTCGCTGTATATAGGAAGGACTGATGGGTGACACACAAACGCAAATGCTATCGTTGGCAATGCATAAACAGTCTGTGAAAAAAAGAAACACATTCGAATATGATATCTGAAACACCGCGATCACACAGTTCTTTGTGATCGTAAATGAGAAACAGATTTTAAAAACAAATAGTGACTTCTGCTTTTACAACTCGAGGGATGAGGAGAGAGAGAGAGAGAGAGAGAGAGAGAGAAAACAAAAATGTTGGCACAATGTAAGAACAGATAGACACAAGGTCTTCTGGTGCCTTGAAGCACTGTGAAAATAATGGGATGGAATTAATGTAATTAGTTTCAATTCTGTCATTTTAGCATGGCAGATGCTTGTTAAAAATATTTGATATATTATTAATTCAACAATTAACTCAATCTGATTTTTTAAATGTAATAACTTACCTTAGAATTGAATGTAAAATATTTTGGTTGACATAGTTCTTCAGATTCAACAGGTGATGTTCCATTTGTGTGAAGAAAGGGGCATTTTATTTGAAATTTATTGTAGATCACCTGTTTCAAACAAAGCATTTTAACTGGATAGCTGCACTTTTCGGTCAATTCTCTAAAGTTTGAGCAAATGCAAAATGTCCAAGCTACATATTGCAACAGATGCATGGTTTAAAACACCAACTCAGGGCTCAAGGCTTTGTGGGTCACTGGATGGCATTTCAAGGTTGAAACATATTTTTCCTTTAGGGGGACAATCATTATTCCTTTTGTGAATAAATTATTATTTTTAAATAGGTGTGCCAAATTTTTTTGGATTGTAGAGTCAAATTTAACTCCAGCTCACATTTCTTCCATTGCAACAGGCAACATTTCAAGACTGCAAGCTGTGTCAAATAACATCAGTCTTTTAGTGACTGTGTGTGTTAGTGAGTGCCTTAAACACATGTAACATGATGGCATAAAATTTTAACAACTAGAACTTACCACCACAAGGAAAAAAAACATACACGTCAGCGAGAATCCACTGGTGTATCCAAGATATCCTGTATAAAACACAGTACACTCTTTTGAATGTAAAATGTAACATATTCAGAAGCATACTGTCACAAACACACTACTCACACGCTGCCACAATGCAGCGGTGAGCGGAGACTCCATTGCGTCTCCTCCTTGTTGCCTCCTTGTTCCTCTCCTTGGAAGCCAGCAAGGAGAGGAACGCAATCCAGCATTGCCACGGGAACACGTCTTTTACGGTGACATCACAGTGGCGCCAAATTCAAAGGTATTTAAACCCTGACCTCCCTATACCCAGTGGCGCCAAATTCAAAAGGTATTTAAACTCTGACCTCCCTATACCCTTTACTCAGATATCAGGTGGAAAAACAGGTTTATTGAGTTGTCTGTCTTTTGATAACTTTTTTATGGACAGCCCATGCTAAATTTGCTAAAAGTGATCTCATAATGAGTCAAAAGTTGCATGAATATAAACAGTAAGAAAAGCATTAATTCTATAGTGCGGTCGTATGTAAAAATTGCTATCCCCTAGTGGCTTTTTGTAGGATGATATTTATCCAGTTTGGAAAAAATAGATTATACACACATTAATTACAGTCATACCTAGATTCTTCAGAAGACACAATGGAAGAATTATGAAGACTGTCACAAGGATTACAAGAATACGGCCATCTAGATACCATGCCCTGTAAAATACATTTTCAGGGGGAAAAAAAGAGAGAAAATGAGCCATACTCACTATCATATAGATGTGTCTTAATCACCATTAAGCAGGCATTTAAACCACATGACATTTCATGCATGCAGAAGCACTTATGGCCATAAACCAATATGGCCATGTAAAACGTTTACATTCATATACTAGATCAGGTCTAGATCAGTCAGCCCAGGTCACAAAGTTCCCTACAAATATCACAGAACAGAAATTATAAAACAAAAATGTACTTAATTGAGTAAATGTCTCAAAAAATCTGTTTCAAAGGTCATGGAAAGTCTACACAAAAATACATGTGTCATGATATTTTGTTACAGGAAATCCCCTCGGCAGGTGCATTTGCAGAAACCTCTATATATATAAGACATGAAGTCTGTCGCCTATGATTTTCATATGCTGGCAGGGATGCCATAAGAATTCAGGGGTGTGCTGGAGACCCCCCCATGCCTGTGTCAGTTCCCCTCCTCCGGTCCAGGGTACATTTTTCCTTTTAATTGGTCCAGTAGTTACTGGGTCAGGCCACAGGTTGCGTGGTTGTGTGTATGGACATCTGTATAAAGATGCTATTCTTTTTCCTTCGTGTGTTGCACAAGTACCATACCACCTCCTCTACACCATGTTTATTGTTCAGGTCCACCATCGATTCAATACTGTAATGGTTTACTCAGTGATAAGACACTTCCAGGCTTTGTGACGGACATTTGGACAAATGTTCTACAGGCACATATAGATGTCCATATACAGACTTTCTGCCTGTCCCTGATTACTAATTTTACTAAGTTAGTAAAACACCTTGGATAAGGGGGGCTATAAAATCTGTAAATTAAGTAAATAAACAAGTACACAACTGAGAGCCTTGCCCTTCTCTGTATGTTCAGGGTAGTCTTATGCCTTTCGCATGCACATTAAAATCCCGCCACTGTATTAACCTCTTCTACGTATCCACCAACCTTGGAGTGCAATTAAATATCAGATATCATGACTTCTTCTTGTAACATTTATCGCTAATGATCTGTTTACCTTCTTTACGAGTAGGGTTCTGGCATTCAGTAACAATAAGCTTTATTCCTTATTATATGTTTAGTACGTAAATTGTGCTTAAATTATCCTGTTTAGCAGAGGTAACAATAACCATTTATATCTATTATTGGGCGGGATATATCTTGAGAGGGGGTTAAAATTATTTTCATGCTTTTTCAGACACACACGAATAGATTGGCTACCAAAGTATACGTCAATGAAATTTGGTAGAAAACTTACTCAAATGAATCTTCTTTTCCAACCAGGAATGTGACAACTATAGGCAATTCATTTTTTACAATGAAGAGATAACTGAGCATTGCTGAAAGAAAGAGAATGTTAAAAATGGCTCTAGTCTTATGGAAATAACAAACCCCCCCCCAAAAAAAAACCATTTTATTTAAAGAGTTTAATTCAACTCTATTTCCATGTTATATGCACATTAAAGCCCAGTGTCCAGTAAGGACAGCCTAGTGAGGAGTTAGAAGTTTCATTTCCCAACTCCAGTAACTAAAGCATGCCTGCATTGATTTGCATGCAGTTTTATGCATTTTATTTCATGGAAAATGAAGTCCCAAAAGAGGTCTGCTAACCTGTTTTTGATTGGAAGGACTTGTTGAAAACCTTGTTAAAGCCCTCTCTGAATCACCGAATACCACTGCATTCACAAGATGCTTGATTGAAAAATTCTGTATATTGCAAAATTCTTATATAGCAACATTTTTAACATAGTAGTGCTACTCGTTTTGCATTAGATGACGCCCCAAAATGTTACTCCTTAAGGTGTTTTTCACCTTCAGGGGATGATCTGATTTTTTTTTCTCCTTCTGCTACTATAAAGAGTGTCCCAGACAATCAGACTACCTCTACTTTCTTCTCCTCCTCATTAAATGCCTTTCCTTTTGTCTGGACACACACTCATAACTCAATTCATTCATTAGCATTTATGTATACTGTTATTACACATTTATAAACGTGTATTGAGATATAAGAATAGTATATAAAGTGGAAAAGAACATTTAAAAAAATATATACTTGCCTCCAGTGTTTTGAAGAGTTGTGGATCCAAACACTAGCAACTGACCTGGTGTACCAAACACTTCTTTGCCCAACTTTTCATATACCATACAACCTGTTTTAATGAAAGGCGGAAGGACAACCGTTATATACCTCTACATGCATTTAAAAAAAAAAACTAAACGCATTTATCCCTTTGCATAATGTATAAAGAACAAAATCAAACAGACATACTAGCATAATGGAGGCCTCCCTACATTATAGTGCACAGGCTCAATGCCAGCAAAGCCCTGCCAATCCCCTACCCACTCCAGGGTGTGCATACTGTTGGGCTGGAGAACAGAGGTCCCTTAGTCCTAGAACACTGATTTTGAACGCCAGGATATGCTGTCATTTCCCGAAGCTCAGACGTAGCCAGTGCGTGAGGACTGCGAGGCAGCTAAAGAGCTCACACCGGTGGGTGGTCAACAAGGGTGGGAAGGTGGACAACAAGGGTGAGGGAGGGGGTTAGGTGATTATGTGTTTGAGTGTGTGTATGTAGGTGTGTGAGTGTGTTGCTATCTGTGTACATTAGTATGTATGTATGTTATGCCACTGAGTTATGGAATGATGTAAACCGCAGTGGGGGCTCTGGGAAGAGATGTTGAATGGAATGTGCAATCAAACCTTCATTTATTTAGAGAGGCTAAATGAGTATATGGGGTTAACAAAACTGAATATGAAAGGGGTATTTTACTTCCTATAGTAATGCCATCATTAATAAATGATCAATATCCGAACCACAGGTTTTTTTAATGGCAAATAAATGAAACTTTATAAAAAAAGTATAGTTGTATTTGCCACCCATCACAGTCACATTTTAAAGCATTTAACCATAATGTATTTTACCATAAGCTTATAAAAAATATCATATGAACTGGGTCATGACTGGGAATTCAACATACAACTGCTTAAAGCTTTATGTATGGTTAAGGAAGCAAGAAGTAATCTACTTATGGGATAAAGTCTACAATAAGTTCTGTACACATGAGTAAACATTTCCCTAATCTGCCATCCTAGGGTAACATCAGAAGCCTCTTTATAATAAGAAATAGCCTTAGCTGGCAGCATTGCTGAGATGTCTAACACCCAGTGATAAGCTGTAAAGTGAACCGTATGATCATATGCGATTTTGGTTACTGTGGTTTTCAGTTTGAGCTACGATGAAAAGACATCATATGTGAACCTCATAAAATAAAACAATAACATTGGGAGTCTGATAAAACTGATAAATAAGCAATCAAATGCAGGACACAAGGTTAAAGAAGTCCATATGAATATGAAGATCATAGGCATGGCAGTGTATTTATTAACTGCTCTAAGCCTAACCTAGGGCATTGCCCCCTACTGACACCCAAGACTAGTCTGCCTTGGCCCAAATATTCCAGTGCATAGGTGTTACAATAACAGACAACTTGGTCCATAATTTCAGTATATAAAAATTCAGATCAAAATACTACAAGGAGCAATTATTCATACACATTATACAATTGTATATTCCAATATAAATATGTAGCACACCTGTCTCTTGAGCACATTTTAGCAGAAGGTTTATGGAATAGACCGATAACAGCGTCACTGAAATTAAAAGCAGCCTGCAACAAAAACAATCATAATTTAAATGAATTCAAATACAAAATGTATTTATGTATTTGTATACACAATTGTTATATTTAACATTTATTCAACAGATAGAACATCATAATAGAAGGGAATCCAGGTTGTATTAAGACTAATGCTAATGTACAGACTCACAGACTAACAATTGGACTCTTTAACCCCCCCCCCCGTTATATTTTCCTTACATGGCCCCAAAAGACTCTGGACAATTATTTAGAAAAATAACCAATATAAGCAAACCATGTGTGGCAGACATAGGCTCTTCGGATAAACACAGATTTTATGTATATTTATATACTGTACATGCTGAGAATTAGATTCTCTTCTACTGGCTTCACTATTTTCCTCCCCTGAAAACATGTTTGTGAATACCAGTACCTACTCAGGCCCCCACAATAGCTGTTGATTACACCTCCCATGTTTGAATAAAACACTAATTCATAACAGCTGTGTATGCATGCATAATAAATAACACATATAAACATGTGTACCTATCTGTATATAAAGAAACCTGCATTCAAAGAAACAAGTTAAAACAAGTATGTATGTTTCATACAGTCATTACTGCCTAATTCTCATGTGTGCAGTAAAATAAAGTAATCATGAGGCTAGGTTTCCACTTGGTTTTTTTTAGCTAAAAACGCCCATAAAAACGCCAATAGCGCCACCTGGCGTTTTTTTTGTGAAAAAACGCAGCAGCCAGATGTTAGCTGTTCTTCAATAGGAAATCGCAGAATGCCATATCCACTTGGCGTTTTTTTGTTTGGCGTTTTTTCAGTCCTCTTTGGCGTTTTTCTGCTTTTTTGGGCTCTGTGGCAGTTTTTCAAAATCGCAGCATGTTGACACTCTGGCGTTTTTTGCAAGGAAATCTTGGCGTTTTTCTCCAATAGAAGTCTATGGGAGAGAAAAAAACGCCATGAAAAAGCCATGTGGGTTTATTGCCTTGGCGTTTTTTATGGCGGTTTTTCCACAGTTACAATGCAGAGGATGGACCCAGTATCTGTGTGTCCTACGAGAAATAGGCTGGAAACAAACAGTTTCACACAAAACAAAGTTCATATTGAATTCTACACCATTTGGAACAAACATGCCATTACAAACAAACATATGCGACGCATCAACTGGATCCTGCGTGCCAAAAGCAACAGCAAACAATTTGCACCATCATTTGGGGCCAATCTTCCTAGAGGAGCAGACATTCGGAATAAAGCATGCCTTACAAACCACAGAAAAGAGACAAAAGGGTCCGCCGGGGCGTTTAAGTAGAACTCTACTAAGTAAATGACATCAGGGGGCAGATACTTGCCATTTATCCTAATCCCTTTTAGCTGGGTGAAACTTCTAATTTGTAAAGGCTGGAAAAACTGCCTAAGGTCAAAAAAAGCAATTTCCACAGAAAGACTAAAACGCCAGAAAAAACTCCAGAAAAAAACGCCAAAACGCAGGAAAATGCAGTGGCAGTTTTCTTGGCGTTTTTCATCAAGAAAAAAAACGCAGGACAAAAACCCAAGTGGAAACCTAGCCTAACACGGACCCTATGTAAAAAAGTTTCCAATGTGCTTTTTGGGAATTCTAGATAGAAACATCCAGATAAGGACATGGCATGCCATTTCTTTTAGTTCTTATCCAAGTTCCTGCTGCGATTTTGAAAAACTGCCACAGAGCCCAAAAAAGCAGAAAAACGCCAAGTGAATATGGCATTGTGTGATTTCCTATTGAAGAACAGCTAACATCTGGCCGCAGCGTTTTTTCACTAAAAAAACGTCGTGTGGGTGAATTGGCGTTTTTATGGGCGTTTTTAGCAAAAAAAACCCAAGTGGAAACCTAGCCTTAGGCTAGGTTTCCACTTGGGTTTTTGTCCTGCGTTTTTTTTTCTTGATGAAAAACGCCAAGAAAACTGCCACTGCATTTTCCTGCGTTTTGGCGTTTTTTTCTGGAGTTTTTTCTGGCGTTTTAGCCTTTCTGTGGAAATTGCTTTTTTTGACCTTAGGCAGTTTTTCCAGCCTTTACAAGTTAGAAGTTTCACCCAGCTAAAAGGGATTAGGATAAATGGCAAGTATCTGCCCTCTCCTGATGTCATTTACTTGGTAGACCCTTTTGTCACTTTTCTGTGGTTTGTAAGGCATGCTTTATTCCGAATGTCTGCTCCTCTGGGAAGATTGGCCCCAAATGATGGTGCAAATTGTTTGCTGTTGCTTTTGGCACGCAGAATCCAGTTGATGTGTCGGGTATGTTTGTTTGTAATGACATGTTTGTTCCAAATGGTGTAAAATTCAATATGAACCAGTCCAGGACTTTGTTTTGTGTGAAACTGTTTGTTTCCAGCCTATTTCTCGTAGGACACACAGATACTGGGTCCATCCTCTGCATTGTAACTGTGGAAAAAACGCCATAAAAAACGCCAAGGCAATAAACCCACATGGCTTTTTCATGGCGTTTTTTCTCTCCCATAGACTTCTATTGGAGAAAAACGCCAAGATTTCCTTGAAAAAACGCCAGAGTGTGAACATGCTGCGATTTTGAAAAACTGCCACAGAGCCCAAAAAAGCAGAAAAACGCCAAAGAGGACTGAAAAAACGCCAGACAGAAAAACGCCAAGTGGAAATGGCATTTTGCGATTTCCTATTGAAAAACAGCTAACATCTGGCTGCTGCGTTTTTCCACTAAAAAAACGCCAGGTGGCGCTATTGGCGTTTTTATGGGCGTTTTTAGCATAAAAAAACCAAGTGGAAACCTAGCCTTAAACTGTGATTTTATTTACAAATGGATACAGAATAAAACAAATTTAATTCCTTTTTGGCCTATATTTTGTTGGCATTATTTTGATATCGTCTATTTTACTATAAAAAAAATATGGTGAAAAGTGTAAGCACTCCACCCCACTTTTATTTAAAAAAAATATTTTACTCATCTACAAATGTTAATAAAAAATGCTTAATAGATTCTGATATAAGTAATGAGTTTAGAAAGACTCAATGCTTTTATGTTTTTGTAAGTTATAAGGCAGTAAGTACAAGTAGCATATTGCTACTTGAAAACCATTTTTTCAGATCTGATCATACTGTGCCCATGTCCTATTTCAGACATCTTTGAAGCTGGTCAGTTTAATTTACCCCCCATCAAACAGTATACTTTTGAAAACTAGAAACCCCACGGTATTTCAAATGCTGGTATTCTAACTTCTTCCATTCCAGAATTTTGGGGAAGATACAGCGCCAACTTTAGGACTTGTTTTTTGGACATATTTTTGAACTGGTCATTCGACATCACTTTTTAATTAATAATTTTGCATTTTTTAAATTTTATTGATCACATAATGATTAGTGAGCTGGGCTCCAGTGACCTGTATACATGGCTGCTGTAACTGAACAGACCCTCTGGGAACTCTTATTTTGAATGGGTGCTGCCATCTTGTGAGAGGCAGCATATCTCCTTCTTGTGGTGTTTCTAAAAGCTCCTAGGAGCTAACGTACTTGACCACTGCCTTTTTTGTGTGTGTTGTTGAATGCCTCCATATCGAGGCAGATCAGCAACACTGGCTGAGTATCAAGGGGTTAATGTGTTTTACATAACCGTCTCTGCAGTTTTATTTGTAAGACTTGAGACCAATGCAGTACCAAGATTATCTTTATTCCGTATATCCTTATATACTATATATATTATTTTTTGGTTTCTTCCTCCATTTTTCTTCTCTTTTCCTTTCTTTTAACCTACAATGATTATAGTTGTATTTTCTTTCTAAAATGTAAATAATAAATCAAAAAGTACATATTGTTACTGTTATTCATCAAAACTATGATCCCCTGTTGCCTAAGTATTTGGAGTTTTAGGACACATCAAGAGGTGTGGCTTCAGAAGGATTCAGAGTATTAGCCTTACTACAGCCAGTTTATACTGGTGGTAATCCACTGCTTAATATTTAGACACTCACAGTGTCAGGGTTCCACCCTACCAGCCTAGACTATGTGATAATTATTCATTGTCATGTCTACCTGCCGCTACTAGTTGCCACCCTTCCCTCTAAATACTTGGGACAGCTGAGCCACGTTACCAGGGTTTAGCCCTGCCCTTTTATACCTACTCTGCCCTTCAGTCTGGGCCTTTGCATTGTTTGGCTTCGGTTCCTCTTAGTCTGCTTGCAGCAAAAGCTCTGTGTACTTCATTCTGATCTCCTGTGTATGACCATGGCTACGTTCACAATCCAGATTTGTGTACCAGACCCTGGCATGTCCCAGACTTGCCTACCTGTCCAGCTGTTTCCAAACCGTGCGCCCTGTCCTTGCTACTGTTCCCCTTTATTCTTCGATTCCAGTCCTACTTTTCTGTCTGTTGTGTGCCTACCTACCAGTCATGATGCATCAAGGGGTACAGACAGAGCCCCTGGTATCCCCTGCAACTGGGCCCAGGTCCTGACACAGTCATTTCTACAAGCCTTGGTATAGAAAATACTTTTTTTTTTATACAACCAAATAACTCATCAAATGCCAAACTGATTATAAGTAGTCATATTTACAATATCACAAAAATTTCCATGTTAAATAAATAAAAAGGAAGTGACACGCAATATGAAATTGTTGATTGTGGATGACTCATTCGTAATTTAATGTAGAGAAGCATTTATGTTCCCTGCTAGCAAAGAACAAGGTATGTTGATAAACCTTGTGTAAACAGATAATTCTAAATGTTTTGTAACATCCGGAACCCCTACAGTCCCAGGGGTTTTTGGTACCGGAGCAATTTTGCCATTTTTGCCGTATGTCGGTTCAGCGATTATTCACCTTTCCTGCCAATAGTGTACCCATGTAAACTATATATTGTTTTTTCAAGGAGAGATAGAGCTTTCTTTTGATACCATAGTTAGAGGATTAGCTGAAAATTTAGGATGAGAAATTTAGTAAAAACTAGCAAAAAACCCCTACTTTTTTAAAATATATTTTCCCTCTGAAGCCTGACAAAATTAGGTAAAGTAATGGAAAATCCCCTCCAGGTTTATCAATTTAGGTGTCCTGATTTTAGAAATACCCAATTTATATAGATTTTCCATACCTTCCCAGCACTTATAAGGAATATACTATAAGGTGTACATTATTCGTAGAATTTTTATGCTTATGACTTAACGGGTTCGGGAGCGGTGAACGGGGGCAGGGGGGTTATACTTTTTAGATGTTGTGTTAGGGCAATGGGATGTAAGGTTTTTTTCTTTTTCTATTATTATTTTTTTTTTTAAATGCACTGTTAGTGCAGAATGGTTAGAGGTCCTCTTAGGGACATCTTGAACATGTTATTAATGCCAGTGATGTCACAATGACATCACTTAGCTCACTTTATTGTTTTTTAAAACTATTATTTATTGTATTATTTTAGTGATTTTTTTTTTAAATCACTATTTTTTTTCTTCGTTTTGTTTTCGTTTTTCAGTAACTTTTTGTTTGAGCAGAGGAAGTCATGCAAAGTATTACATGACTGGCAATAATGGCAGCATCTAGGCAGGCAGATAAAGCACATTTATTGGAGCAAACTAAAATATTGTTTTGTCAATGCTAACCTACATATATGCATACAGCACTGTTTTATGCTCAAGGGAAAAACATGGGACTTTACCTTTAAGAGATCAGGGTGAGCTATTAAAAATCTTTGCCAAAATTCTATATTTAACAAGCAGCAACAATGTATCAAAAGGTAACACTCTCTCTTAATGGCTCCCTAACTTATGTTCTGTCTTCCAATTGTCCCTGTGTGTTTAGTCTTGACTCACTTCTACAAAAGGTCAGAGCTTCTGTCCACACCAGTTCCCCCAATTAGAGGAGAGGCTGTCTCAGTGACATAGCTTAAGAAGCCAGACTATTGCAGGCAGATTTGCAGAGAAAGAGAGGTGCAGAAACGCATATATTTCTGCAAGTCTGTCTGCAACATTGGTGCTTCTTAGTGTACGTCTGCAAAAGAGCTGAGTTAGCGAATGTGCCTGGAAGCTTCGTCCATTTGCCGAAGTGCACTGGGAGTCAAGACTGAACACACAAGCAGAAGACAGACGGCAGAAGACAGGAGACAGAACAAGAAGATAGAAGGGAAGAAGCAAAGCCTTGTGAAAGTAAACAGGGGCACAGACTGCACCCCTAACAAAAGTGCGATCTATAATCGGGACAATACAGTATATATATATATATATATATATATATATTCAGGACAGGTTATGGTACTCCTAAATGCCTAGTTTATAGCCATGAGTGGCGCTAAGAAAATGGGTTAAGAGGCTCCATCTATAAACTAAGGAACATGATTCTTACAATCGCAAGTTTTTCCTAAAAAGGAGACATAAATTATATAACTTTATGAGGAGTTTATAAATCATCTCCACACTATCTGAGAGGCCCTTTAGATAATATATATTTTTATGTTTTCCCTTTTTGAAATATGGTTTCAAAATATAATGCAGGGTTTTGCTGTGATTGGTAAACGGCATCAGATAATAGTGTACTTACACAAAGAGAACAATTCCTGTGTTAGCCAAAGCAAAAGCAAGGCCAAGAATTCCACTACCCATAATAGCATTGCTCAGGTTGAAAACAGACATTCCCACTGACGTTGTCCCTGGAGTCTGTTGATAAAAAAATCAAATCAACACAACTCAATGAATGATAACCAACAATTTAAATACAGCGAACTAAATATGAAAACAAACATAAATGAGATATTTAAAATAATTATTGTACTTACATAATCATCACATTTCTTTTTTTCCAGGTGACTATTTGTAAGACTTCTTCTACTTTCACGGTCAGCAATAAACTTGCTGTAGAGGAAAAAAAACAATGGTACATTAAATATGATAATTGTACTCCAGCAATTATATACACTTTAATACGTATGATATTGTGGTTTCTTCAAAATTCGTGTGGCGCCATTTGCAAGTGCATGGAGGGATTCTGCAGAAGCTTCCATATGCATTTACCCCTTTCAACACCTTTCTCCCTTGCTATTTGGCATGCGGACATTTTTATCTGAACATGTCCCCTGTCATGTGATATACTTAATGCTAATCATTGTGGGGCAGTGTAACTGTGGGGTACTTACCTTCTGTCTGTCCCAACCGCCGTTCTTCTGAAACCCCTCGACGCCTGTAGCCACTGGCAGGTTTCCTGAACACAGACTGCATGGACTATGGTTCTGTGTACACGCGCGCCACCGTGCGGCCTCTTATAGGAACTACCCTTGTGCGTTCCAAGCCTCCGTTTCATGCTGGGCGGGAAATGCAATTAGTATGTCTATTTAAACCTGGCTGTTGCATTAGCTCATTGCCTGTGATAGTGCCTTGTGCATGTTGGCTGTGCTTATTAAATACCTTGTGATTTTGGCTTCTGACCTTGGCTTGTTTTTGACGTTCCTGTCTATCTCCTGTGTTTGGCCCGGCTTGTTTTTGATTATCCTGTTCTCGCCTACTCCTGACTTTGGCTCCGTGTAACGACTACTCTTTTGCCTGCTGCTACCAGTATACTGCTCTGCTCCTGTACCGGTGGATGATACCAAGTTCCTGCACTGCTGGTCCTCTAGCCGTGACAGTAACAAGACCCCACCATGTACATGCAAAAAAGCACTTTCACTGATTTGTATGGGAGCTCTTTCCTGCCACCGATCGGCTGGCTCCAAATGTTGGACCACAGCAAAAGCACAGAGCTGCAGCTTCTCCTAAAGGTAAGTATATTATTTAGAAATTATTTTGAAGAATGTGTATTTAAGTAATATTACCCTGGCCATCATATGCATTAATTCTAACTGGTCTCTTTCAATTATCTTGCAAACACATGGATAGATTTTGAAGAATCCCCCCATAAGCATTTGTGTCTTTTCCTGCCTACAGCTTGTAGGCCTGCAGGAGATGTGTTGGACCGGACCCAACTCCTGCTTCCTGCACCCAGTGAGTTTACTCACTTCCAGTCACCAATGCTGGCTCAGTGAGAGTTCTGAGGGGGTCTAATGAGTAGACTTGTGCATTCGTCTTCGGGCGAACATGAAAACGAACACGAAGAGTGCGTTTTCGTGTTCGTTCCGAAGACATCCCGAAGAGAAGACAGCGGCGGTAAAACGTAGGCGAAGACGAAGACACACACCACGAAGATCTTCGTGATCGTCTTCCTCTTCGTCTACCATTCTCCCCCCCTTCTAACTTACCTTGGCATCGCGGCAGTTCACGGAAGTGGAAATCCGCAGGTTTGCCGTTACAGGGCAGTGCGAATGAGCCTATTGGTCGCCTACAGGGACCTCCTCTGGCATCAACCAATTGGTTGATGCCAGAGGAAGACCCTGCAGGTGACCAATAGGCTCACTCGCACGGCCTTTCTAACCCCTGACAGCGAACCTATGGATTTCCGTTAACCCCTTCGATGCTGCGTTAGATAACGGGAGCGGAAATCCATAGGTTAAAGAGCCGTGCAAGCGACCAATAGGCTCACTCGCACGGCCCCTTAACCCCTTAAGGTGCAACAAGTGCACCAGGAGCCTGAAAGCCTTTAAAAAGTTAACCCCTAATGAAGCAACTTGTCCGGCAGATCCCACTGGTTTCCCTGTTCTATCATTTATTAACTGATAGAACAGGGAGACCAGTGGGATCTGCCGGGTAAGTTGCAGCATTGGGATTTTAAAAGTCTGTACGAGCGACTCTGTTGGTCGCTCGTACAGACTTTTAAAACCCCAACGCTGCAACTTACCCGGCACATCCCACTGGTCTCCCTGTTCTATCAGTTAAATGTCCGTACGAACGACTTTATTGGTGCCACCTCCACTTCTGCATCACATGACCTTCCAGTGCTCATTTATAGAGGCCACGGCGGAAGCGCCGGCAGCAGCTCAGGTTGTCTCTGCGTATCCCACAGACCTCCACCGGCAGCCCCCACTACACACCAAGGAATCTGGAGCACAGGGAGAAGTCTAAAGAAGCACTAGTAAGTCGGGGGAGGGTAAGAGTGGCATATGGGGGGCTTTAAAGGGTAAACAATTTTATAGGGGGCTTTCTGGAGGCAGAGTAGCATATAGGGGTTAAAAAGAATAGGAGGGAGGCAAAGTGGCATATAGGGGGTTAAAAGGAATATTAGGGAGGCAGAGCGGCATATAAGGGGTATAAGGCATATCTGGGGGCAGAGTGGCAAATAGGGGGTCAAGAGGCATATCAGGGAGGCAGAGTGCCATATCAGGGAGGCAGAGTGCCATATAGGGGGGTATAAGGCATTTCTGGGGCAGAGTGGCATATAAGGGGGTATGGGGCATATAGTGGAGGCAGATGTGCATAACTGGGGGCAGGTTGGCAAGTAAAAGGAGATAAAAACAAAAAATGCATTTTTCTCATAGTTTTTATTAAATATGGAAAAAATTGTTTACATGTGAATTAATATTTACTAGTAAAACTTTTTTCTTATAGGGTAGTCTTATATTCAGGCTTTTTCTTTTTTCTCCTAAATTAATATTCAAATGTTGGGCACTTTGCCGCCCCAAGCCCCTTTTTTTTTTTTAAAGTGGAAGAGAGAAAGAGGGGCGCCGAGTGGTTTTCGCTTACCAAGTTGTCAGTACCCGCTCGGCGCCCCTCTCTCTCTCCTCTGCAAACCCTCTAGCTTGGTCTCGGTGCCGGCTTGTAATGCTGAGCACCAGAAGATGACGTCATTTCCGGCGCTCAGCATTACAAGCATTACTGCTGAAAGGTAAGTACAAAGGGGGGAGGGAGGGAGAGTAAGGGTAGATAATAGGGCAGACGGCATGTTATCTTGGGCCGGCCCTGGCTGTAGTGCCCCCACGGTGGAAAATAATGTAGTGGTTGTAACTGGAAGCTAAAATGAAGTCTGATATATTAACTTTTTAATTTATTTGCTTATCCCATTTATACTAAAATGGTTAAATACACCATAATTGTCAATGCAAAAGGTATAACGAAGTTGATGTCGGTGTTGATACAGATAGTGTTAAGCAGGAAATCAAATATTTCCCAAGCTACTAGAGCACAACACAATATACTACTTTGTACCGTTCCCCTTTGTTATGATACTTGTACCACTCTGTGATGTATGCTCTTGAGTTATACTATTACTATAAAATCCATTAAAAAAAAAAAAGACACAAGATATTAACCTGCAGCTTCACTGCCTGTCTGAAACCCACTAAGATACTTTGACACATGCACATCATAGAGAAAATATTATTTCTTCTAAAATAATAATCACATCACAATGCTATAGATACAATGCTCACAGGGCCGGCCCAAGGCAAAATGCCGCCTGGGGCGAATTTTAAAATGCCGCCCCCCCTTATCTACCCTTCCTCTCCCTCCGTCCCTGCCGCCCCCTTCTTGTACTTACCTTTAAGCAGTCCTGCGGCGAGTCTCCCTGTTCGGTCTCGGTGCCGGCTTGTAATGCTGAGCGCCGGAAATCTTCCGGCACTCAGCATTACAAGCCGGCACCGAGACCGAACAGGAAGACTCGCCGCAGAGGAGAGAGAGAGGGGCGCCGAGCGGGTACTGACAGCGGCGCCCCTTTCTCTCTCTTTCGCTTAAAAAAAAAAAAAAAAAAAAAAAAAAAAAAAGGGCTTGGGGCAGCGAAGTGCCGCCCCTTCAAGAGTGCCGCCTGGAGCGGTTGCCCCACTCGGCTCCATTGTCGGGCCGGCCCTGAATGCTCACATTGCATTGTCATTAATAGGTTTAAGAACAGCCAGTTGTCGTTAAGGGGTCAATTATAGGCATACCTATGAAAAGTGGAAATGTGATAAATGAATTAGACTTGATGGTAATACCAACCTACTTATTCGTGTGCCGTCAGCCTCTATCAGCTCATTGGAGTCATTGCTGATATTGTCATCCTCAGGAGTGTTCATATTCTGCAATTCGGTTAGCTCCAAACTAGCTTTAAAAGGCATTCTAGCACACACAAGTAAAAGTCCTTGGTTCCTCCACAAATTTTCAGTATATCTGTAGCAAACCTTGAAACAGGAAAATAAATCAGCAACTAGACTGTACAACAATGATGATACACACACATTATATATATATATATATATATATATATATATATATATATAAACATGTTAGAAATATTTATTAACCCCTTAAGGACAATGGGCGGTCCCTAAACCCATTGAAAACAAAGCATTTTGAGCCCGTACATGTACGGGCTTTGTCATTAAGGGGTTAAAGTATATAGATTACATGCGGGTACCATGTAGTCTTCTGACATTAAAAAAGATCAAATGGCCTTTTTATAGCCAAACCACTGGTACAGAAGTTATATTCCTAAAGAATAATATATATATATATATATTATAACTGGTAGTGCCTGAAATGTGCAATGCACTTTGTACTCTCACTGTAGGAATATCATATGACTAGCAGCTCTACCTGGCTCTGCTTAACCTGCTAACCCAGGATACATTTGATCTGATAATCTGGGATGAAAATAGGTTACTGGAACGTCATACAAGGGGAGCCAATGAGCAGCTGGAATGTACCATAATAATCCAATGTGGTCAAAGCCATAAATAAACATTGAGGTAACGTACATAACGCGTGTGTATTACCTCAATATATCTATCTATCTATTTATATATATATATATATATATATATTTATAAACATATATACACATACAATGTCAAAAAACAAAGTATTGCAGAGTATCCAGGGATATCTTTTTTACTGGACTAACACAATATTTAACAGACAAGCTTTCAAGAGTTATCCTCTCTTCATCAGGTCTGACTAATACGGCTTAACCCATTTACATATATATATATATATATATACATAAACGCAATCAAAACATTGAGGTAATGTACATAACGTTTGTTACATAGTTACATACATAGTTCATAAGGTTGAAAAAAGACCTAAATCCATCAAGTTCAACCCTTCTACCTTACCTTTCTATTCTTGATCCAAAAGAAGGGGAAAAAAACCCTAATTAAGCTACTTCGAATTCTGCCCTCAGGGGAAAAAAATTCCTTCTTGACTCCAAGAGGCAATCGGATTTCTCCTTGGATCAAGAAGCTCTAAAATATTGTTATTGTTGTTATTCTATTTATATCCCTGTATGGCATGCCTTTCCAAGAAAATATCGAGGCCCCTTTTGAAGGTATCTAATGTATTGGATAACACCACCTCCCTTGGAAGGGAATTCCATACCTTAATTGTCCTCACTGTGAAGAATCCCTTCCTTTGTTGTCTATGAAACCTGCGCTCTTCCAGTCTCAGAGTGTGACCTCTTGTTCTTTGTATATTTCTGTTAATGAACAGGTCACCGAAGAGCTCTTTATATTGGCCCTGCATATATTTGTGTAATGTTATCATATGTTTGTGTGTGTGCGTACCTATTACCTCAATATATATATTTATAAATATACTGTATGTATATGTGTGTATATATATATATATATATATACTGTATATATGAATGCAATCATTCTGGGCAATATGTTGAAATAGCATGCAATGTTTCCCAGAAATCTACTACAGATCGTTACATTATTCCCTCCGCTGGAAGGGGCCAGTAAGCAATGTAAACAGCACATGTTAGATACAGTTACACGCATTATTTAAATACAAGCTTGGTTTAACCCGTCCCGTGCCGAGGATAGTTAAATACCTTTTTGCCATATAGGTATAACACTGAAATGGTTTAGCGTCTGATCAACAGTCAAGCGACACAGGATGTTAAATGGAGGGAAAAATTCAAGTGTACGGCGGTCATGTTCTAGAAATACTAGCATGTATTCGATGTACGGGATTTAACCCCAAACCGGAGGAGGATCCATTTAAAGGGCATAACGAGCGTCATTATTTCCAGTACCTGACACGCACATACTCATCACAGATTGAGCGATGAAAATGTGGTGCTGATTACAGTCACCAGGACGACAGGTTACGGTTATCAGCCATGACATCAACACATCGTGCGAACATCATACAGCATAAAGATCGTTAGCGTTATGTGTTCTACATCAGCATTAAATAGGTTAGCATGTGTCCTGTTCCGGCGAGGACTGGGTTAATACGATGAGACTACGCCTGATTCTATAGACAGGAACCGTAGAACGTATGTAGGACATCCATCCGCCCCGTGCCATGTCATATCAGCATGTGCGCGTGTTTTATTTACCTTCCTGTCCCGGGTGCTGGTCCAGCGGGCAGTCCAATGACGGGCACGGTGCTTTCAGCCGGTTTGATGTGTCTGGAGGCGCCTGTCGGAGGTTTGGAAGCGAAGCAGCTTTAAACAAAGAGATTGCATCAGACTGAGCATGTGTGAGGAAGCTGCGTGTGGCCACCTACATATCATACACTCGGCTCCTGCCTGCTCCGATACGCTACTTTCATTCATTCCTTCGCCTTGTGTCCAATAACGACAAAAACGAAATATTACATACATTATGGAGTCATTTGTTCCCACACTGCCTACCTCTCACCCTCGCGTTGGGCCTGTCCGGATTTTGAAGTGTTAATTCATTTTTTACGGCATTCGGATTCCATTATAGACACGTCCTCTGTATACATATTTTATATATATATATATATATATATATATATATATATATATATATATATATATATATATATTCATAAACTTTCATGTGAAGTCTGTGCTTTCCTTCTATTAACACCCCCTCAGGCATATACACATACTTATTGTGAAATCTGAGGAAATGATCAGTTGTAACCTCAATGGGATTGTTTGCGCCTTGTGCTTATTATTATGAAAAAAACATAAACATTATTTTGCAACATAAATAATGTATTGATCTTTTTTTATTTTTATTTATTTTGGCTTTATTGTAAGGGTTTGAATGTGTGTGTAACAGCAGGAATACATTTGGTACAAATATATGTATAGACATAGAAATGGATCTATGTATGTAATACTCGTGTGAATAAAAAATGTGTTTATACGTCTATAATACCCAAATAGTGCTGTCTCTTGAGTGTGTTTCTGCTTTTATAGGTCCTTTCTATTTTCTAGGGAGTTTTTGATTTTCAGGACTAGCTGCTTTGTTTCATACTGGATGTATCCCATCCTCAAAAGTCCCTATTTCTGCTTTGTATATGGTCGGTAACTATGATTGAAAATATTTCTTTTTCACATATATTAATAAACTTTTGGTGGGTTCTTTTGTTCAAAAATTAAGCGCTGTATTCTCATCACAATTTTAAATATTCTAATTGACATAGTGTAAAGCAAGTGGAGGTGTCTGTGGAATAGGAGTAGTGTATATATACATGCATATTTATGAGGTAGAGGTGGGGGAAAAAGTGTAATCCCCGGTGGCAGGATGCTGGAGGCACCAGGTGTCCGCAACCTGTGCTGTATTTAATGCTCGTCTTACCTTATTGAGTTCAGAGTAGAATAAAGAAGTCGTACCGTCGGAAAGGTCAAACCTACTGTCAAGGACAAGGTTAAGGTCACCACCCATGATCAAAATACTGTCTGTGAATGAAGAAACTTTGGCAATAGAAACACCTGTTGGTTAAATTAACATAATAAAACATTAGCCAATGTCATCAATTGAAGTCCTACTTTAACCTTTAAATAGAGTTGATCATCATTTCATTAGTCTAGTAGGCATAGAAATTATGTTTCTATGGAACACCAAGAGAGTAATCTAGACCACAGCAAAGGTACCTGCAAGTCTAAAAATGTTGATTTATTGGGGTTAAATATTTTTTCCTTATGTCTTTATTTGCCGCTTGTCCATATATGCATGAATAAGAAAGAGCATTACTTCCATAAGGCGAGAGAGGCCAAAAAAAGAAATATAATTTAAAAAAAATAATAATTTCAGAATGTAACATCAGTGTATATGAAAAATAATTCAAAGCCCTACTAAAAAAAGCAGTGCTGCTTGTCTAATCGAAAGTTAGTGGAATGTTGTTGTGACCTTCTTATATATCCATAAATAATTTTGTTTATTCCAGGATGTTAATGTAGTATGACTGCACATAAGGCAACAATGTTTTTTAAGTCTAACTACATCTTTCTTTCACAAATTACACAATCCAAAAAATTATGATCCTGGAACAAGTAAAATTCTTTAAGATACAAAGCCGCTGTCCCATGCAAAGAACTGGTGACAAGGATGTTTGCAATGGTTTGTCATATTGAACCTGCAAGGTAGGTTGAGCTCCAGGCATAGAACAAGTGAAAACTTGTGAAAATGTTACAATTTCTTGCTTCTTTCAACAAAATCTCATGAATTTTTGAATTAGCTGGTGGGAATGAGGAAATACTCAGTTCCTATAAGGAAATTGACAACTTTATTTGCTGCAATTCTTCTTGCTAGTATATCAGAGCACTGTGTAGATAATTAAGAAATGTACTTGAAGAGTATGAGCTTTATTAAGGAAGCCTAAAGAAACTAGGTTCTGATTCTATGTCTAGTGACCTGATAGTACACCTTATTATTTTAATGAACATAACTAAATCAGAGTCAAGGCACTTGATAAGTTATATGATATCATCTCTTTGTACTGGATAATTAATTGTATTCAATTATTTGTAACTAATTTAGTCAATTAACTAGCATTTTCGCCAGGAGCTTGCATTAGATTGTAACAATGTTATATCAAAGGTAATTGTTAATGGCTGGTGAATCATAACAAAGAAAAACACGCAAAACAATACATTTGATCTGATCTTTAGTAAAGAGAATATAGCCTTCTCTAATTCGATCTGGCCCTTTTACCAAATTCTGCATTTACAGTTCTCTATGAAATTATTCATTCACTTTATCTCACAATGATTTACTACACAACAACTACATTCTAATTTAAAAGGCATGATTGGTGTGTTCAGGCCAACTAGGTCCGTGTGGGCCATATTGGGTCATCAAGATCCCTGGTGGAACACTTCCTTAATGGACCAGTTGTGGTAATCAGCGATCTCTTTTGTAACCTGCCCACTTATACAATGTTGAGCTGTGTCTACCTGGTACAGCCTCCACAGCTTGAGAAACTCCCTAGGATGCTAGCCTATGCTATCACATATTTCACCAAATATCTTACTAATGATGGCATAGTTGAACATCCAGGCAGCATGGAAGAGTTATGTAGAACGTGTGCTCTCTGATGGCCATCTACAGTGCAAGGTAATCGAGGGAGAGCTTGTTTAGATATTAGTAATAACAAAATAATTATAAAATCTGTAGTCTCAGCTGAATACTCTTGTGCTTTAGATACTGGTGGAATGAGTGAAAGTTAAGTATAACATGATGGGGCTGAGTAAAGTAGAAGTACTTACTTGCTTTATCTGTCTATAGCTTCCATACCACCAGTTCCAAGTGGGCTGCAAGTCTTCGCCCTTTTCCAGAGAACGGTGCTATTGCTACATCTAGGAGGCATTGTGTTACGGTCAGGTACACGAGGTGGATCCAACAATACAGGTAAGCACAGCTTAGAGAAAGTCCAGTACACAGTCCGAGGTCGAGGGCAACAACAGGCCGCAAGGTCAAAAACAATCAGAGGTCAGGGCAGGTAGATCAGGTGCAAAAACGGTAAACGGTCAGTAGGCAGGCAGAGAAGAATCGTGGTCGTATAAACAGGCAAGAGGTCGGTACACAAGGCAGAGATAAAGCAGAACGAGAAATAGCACACCCACAGCTAAATAACGCTTAGAACCAGGGCCGGCCCAAGGCAAAATGCCGCCTGGGGCGAATTTTAAAATGCCGCCCCCCCCCTTATCTACCCTTCCTCTCCCTCCGTCCCTGCCGCCCCCCCCCCATTATCTACCCTTCCTCTCCCTCCGCCCCCCCCCTATACTTACCTTTCAGCAGTCCTGCGGCGAGTCTCCCTGTTCGGTCTCGGTGCTGGCTTGTAATGCTGAGCGCCGGAAATCTTCCGGCACTCAGCATTACAAGCCGGCACCGAGACCGAACAGGGAGACTCGCCGCAGAGGAGAGAGAGAGAGGGGCGCTGAGCGGGTACTGACAGCTTGGTAAGCGAAAACCACTCGGCGCCCATTTCTCTCTTTCACTTTTTAAGAAAAAAAAAGGGCTTGGGGCGGCAAAGTGCCGCCCCTTCAAAAGTGCCGCCTGGAGCGGTTGCCCCACTTGGCTCCATTGTCGGGCCGGCCCTGCTTAGAACGGGCAAAGACATGGAAAACAAATGGGGTTTAAATAGGAAAAAAGGCACTCACGTCATAGGCCGCGCCGTTGCGTGTGCGTCGGATGCAATCAGGTGCATTGCGGCTGGCATCTCCACTAAACGTGGGCGGGCGTGCGCGCTGGAGGAGGTAGGACCCAAAGCCCTGTGAGTGGTAGCGGCGGTGGCAGAGGCGAAGCCACGGCGGCGACGCACGAGCGGAATGGAGGTGGAACAGCCGGAGAGAGAGCCGCGGCAGAGCGCGTGACACATTGGAATGTGATCATGCATTGTATTCCCATCAAGCCTTATTCACATAAGTGTAAGGAGCATCACTGTGCTGGTGAGCCTATTCTCTGTTCAAACCTGAAATGCACATTGTAGACACCATCATGTTAGGGTGTGGAGACCTACAGAATTTCAGATTTTGTGGCACTTTTACAATAATGACAATATACAAAATTGACAATAACATAAGCACATGTTAAAGACATACTGTAGAAGAGGACAAAATAATATCCCAAGAACTAAGCCTCTCGGGGGATATTTACTAAACTGTGAGTTTAGTACTAAACTGCTGAGACCTTTTAATGTAATGACTTGACTTTGCAAGGCATACACGAATGACAGAGATATGTTTAACTCATCTGCAAACTCTCTGAATAGTAAAAATAGCCCTGAGACATTTACTTCAGAGTCCCAAATAAATATTCTTTATATTCTTTGGAGAGAAAATGATAAGATTTACATTTTTCAGGGTTTTACTGCCAGCTTGTTCTCCTAACAAGGAGCTCATGGCAGTGCACTCCACTTAATGATGTGACAGTCATTCAGACCAAGCACCTTGTGATGTTGCATGCACACTAAATCCTTGCGGTTTACAAATGTCTTTAAATTGTTACAATCTGCAAGCAGCTTCTTCTAAATCACTTTACTGACAATATTACATTTTTAAAGAATATTACTAACAATTTCATTAACGTAGACAGCAAATTGACTATATTTTCTTTTTATCAACAAGGACTTCTCATGAAAAAGATTAGCCTGGATATGTAGATATAAATATATCACAACACCATAAGCTGATTGGGACGCAGGCAGCTCAGAAAATGTACAAACAAACAAGTCTACACCATGGAGAAAATATATCTGTGCTGCTGGACAATAGCAATACCAACTCATAAAATAACCTGCCTACTGCTACCACTTATAGGAGGCAATAAGCATCAACAAACTCAATAGAATAGTAGTATGTGGTTTTTATTGAACAATGCCATTGTGTACATTACTAAGCTTAGTTATTAAATGCGGTCTTAGGGTAGGGGCATGAGAGGGCTGGCAAATTTGCATTTGTGAACAAGCCAAGCAAAGTAGCCTGGTAATTATGTGGCACAAATCATATTGGTCCAAAATACATACAAAAATAGGACTATGTATGAAGTAGTATAGATCCTTTTGTATACTCTATATTTGTAGGCAATATGCATTTAATATTTGTCACAGCAAATGAAGATTCGAGATGTTGTATAAATATTAACTTTTTTTCTATATTTCCAGGGAGTTCTCACCCATGCTATTTGATATGCTAGTTCTCTGGACTTGGAAGCCTTTTGGATATTGGAACATGACATATGAGATATGTGTCACATGTAATACATCATGCAAACATTGATGCCACAAATAGCATCAGACGTCTCACAAAGAGCAAAAATATGTCTGTATTTAGGACGCTAATCTGGCTTCATGTATGTCGTGCCAGCTCAGCTCAGGCTAGTCTACTCTCTTTATGGCTTGGAAAGGCGACACACAAGTGCAGTGAACACTGGATTTAACACACACACATCACACTGGGAAAACGGGAACTGGCTTGGCTGCAGGTGACAAAAACCTACACAGCACACATTGTCAGGTACCCTACTTAAAATGCAGAGTAGTAGATCTTTGTCGATTTTTAGTTAGACATTATGTTGATGAAATCTTTTTTCATGCTGCATGTTATCACCTTCCTTGCAGCTGGAGAGAGTTACTAAAGGTTGTGTTTTATTTAAAAGACAGACCTACATAGTTCCAGGAACTCAATCTGGAGCAGGTGTAGAGAGAACTACACGAGATGGAATTAGCCCAGCCCTTACGAAAAATGACTGCAGTTTTTTCTGAAGTAATACTGCAGTTTTTTGGACATGAAAAAACTGCAATACTTACTGCAGTATTAATGCACATTTACTGCAGTTTTACCGCATTTGTACTTCACTGTACTGCACTTTTACTGCACATTTACTGCACTTTTTTTTTTATATTGCAAACCTACAGTTGTGCTTCAAAGTACCGCAGCTTTATTGCATTTGTACTTCCATACAAAAATAACTGCGGTAAAACTGCAGTACAGTGAAGTACAAATGCAGTAAAACTGCAGTAAATGTGCACTAATACTGCAGTAAAAGTGCAGTATTGCAGTTTTTTCATGTCCAAAAAACTGCAGTATTACTTCAGAAAAACTGCAGTAATTTTTTCGTAAGGGAGTTAGCTTATTTCTTAATTGAAACTATATCCTATGTGTACAACTGTAAAGGCAAAGGTCTAACTCTTCAAGGATCACCTGCCCAATCCATCACTTTGAAGCCCATTATAGATCTCAATAAATAGTCCAAAGCTGATGGGCAGCTATACCAGCTATACATGTTCTTTATGTACCAGATATTGGGGTCATACTTGAAAAGGACACGCCAGCCATCATACGCACCTTAATGTATGTATGTATGTATGTATTATTTTTTGTGCATGTGATATATTTGCTGCTAGTCAGCTATAGCTGAAAGTGCTAAAAAGTGCTCCCATAGATCTAAATGTGAATGATTTCCTGACACTGATTGGCTGCTTTATTTATTTATTGTGTTTTTTATTCACATTAGTGGGCCTGTCAAGGACAGAAAACTGTTATTTTAAACTAGTTTAATGAAAGAAAAAACAACTCAGAAATAATTTGAAAAACAATACTCTTGAACATGAGCTAGTATGTTCAGGTAGTCAAAGACTGATTACAATAAAGGTCATCAATGGGCATTAGAACACAAAATGAATCGGGGCAGATACATTTACACATAGATCTTTGCTTGAAAGACACGCTGTGATGGTCTGGAGCCTTTCACCAGCACTGTTTGTGTGTTATTAGCTTAAGCACATTTTTGAAGTAAAATATCTCCAGGCTCACTAAAATGCTATAATGCTGAATTCAGTTTGGCTTTGCTTAAATGTTCATGCTTTTGCTTAATTAATGTATCAAAACATTTTTGTCTACTTTAAAAAGACCAGGAATGAAAAAAAAAAATGTCAAAACAATAGTTCAGCTCTTTCTCTGATGTTTTTTTGCATCAGAATGTGTCTGCCATCTAGTGTCATTAAACGGGTATTGAACACATTGTTCAATCATTTCACAAAATGGCTCCCAGAGAGATTACTGGAACTGTACTGTGAATGTGAACCGATCATTATTAATAACTCATTACATTATTTACACAGACACTAACAGAGACAAGCTGATACCTGAAGTTAAGAGCATTGTGCGCAATATCCATTGCTTCAAGCAAAAATTTGAGTGGAATACACTGGGATTCTGATTTGAGGCTTTTATATATAATATTTTTATGTACATGGAACACCTTTCCATAAACAGTGGCCTGACTACAGGGGAGTAGTAATAGAACGCGGCTGTAACAGAACCAAGTGCCCCTGGTACTCCCACAACTCGCATGCTATCCAGTGCGAGAGCACAATAACTTTGGCTGTAAACTTGCATTTCTGGTCATTAAGGGCTCTTTTATATGATGCTGTCAGTCACCTTTACAGAGCTTTGATGAGGGTAACCATGCCCCTGACATGGCTAGACCTGACTCCACTTGAAGCAACTGCCATAGGAGAAGGAGAGCTCCATGTGGCCTACCTTGGGAAGTTCCCAGGTATGCTGATCAGCACTTATATAGTTCTGGTCTCCAATATATGTGACATATAACATAGAAAATGCCTATATGGAAACCCTGGTCCAACCCCACATAAGTATGCATAAAGGCAGTGGTCCAAAACTGAGCTTTGCATCGTCACTGACTGATTTATTATGAATACTAAATTCTTCACTTCCATATTTATTAAAACTATACTACATTGACATGAACTGTATCTGCTACTGCTCCCATTGAAACCCATCAAGCAAAACATATTGATCATATAAGTTAAACACACTCACAGGACTCCTAAGTAAGGGAAAAATCCAATCTTCATTCAAGACCGTTCGAGATCTTGTATATTATTATATAAATTGAAAATTATATTAGTTGATAGAAACCTAGAACATGACAGCAGGTTAAAAAAATTCTACTCTTCCTGTTTTACCTTATCCTTAATCAGTCCTATACATGCTTACATTCCCTCATTGTAATTGCCTCTACAACGTCTGCTGGAAGGCTGTTCCAGTTATCTACCCCCCTAATCAATGAATCATTATAACAGAAGAGGGTGTCATATCCTGCCATATCTATTTTTTTACGGTTGCACAATGCATGAACATAATGTTTTCACTTGCAGCTGTGGCATCCTGTTTGCGAAAGGGGTGAGCTTCCTGATGTTCACAGTTCCAGTCCATTCCTATGACTGTAATTCCCTCTGTTAACACTAGGTGGCGTCACCCTCTCCTATGGGCTTTCTTTACCATGTGCACATGTGTATAAACTGAATGCACGTTCTTTCACAATCAGGATGGGAGGGGAAGAGAGTGTTATTGTTTAACTACACCTCCTACTTCCAGTAGTCCTCTGTGGGGAGACATTAAAAGAGCACAGAAAACCAATTCTTAGGAAGATGAATCAATTTTATGGATCCTTATTTTCTCTCTCACTTCCATTATTTCTTTAATTTTCTTGTTTCTAAGCCTACTGTGGATAAGTACTTTGCAATACTTTGTGCTAAATAGGACATAGTTAAGGCAATGTTATGTTACCATCATAATGGGAGAGGGTGTCATGGTGCATCATGGTTACAAATAATAATCATTTTTTATTAAACTGCAATAAGCATCGGTTGTGTAAAAATGACTGCAATGGGTGAAAACCTGACTATCTGCCTTATTTGTCATAGGGAATACATGTTAATGTTATTTGACTATTGCCTAACCCGTTTCCTGTTTTATTGAAATATGTGCATGTTAACAATAAGGGAAAAACTAAACAATGGGCACTTATGTGAGATTTGATTAGCAGACTTCATTAAAATTAAACAATCCTGGGTGTGGTGCAAAATAGCACTGGTACTGGAAAGCAACATCATCTGCCAGATAAAAGCTACTTCTGTTTTTTCCTCCATAACTAACTCTTGAGTAAAACAAACCATATAGAGCAATAAAATTATACAGTATATGCTAACTCTGGATGCTCAAAGTTGTTATATCTAAAATTAACGGGTGGACCATAGCGGCTCCACCAGACTAGATATTCGTAGAGTTATAAAAAAAATCCTGTAGATAAAATGTTATATGATTCCCTACTAAGGCTTTAAAAAGCATAGCATATGTGTACCAGGGGCATAACCAGAAACCGCAGGATCCTGGTACGAAAATTGCCCCAAGGCCCCCAACTTTACCAATTAACATGTCCCACAGTGCCACATTTTCCCCCAAACAGCTTGTGAGTACCTCCTTTGCCCCAAGCAGCTTATCTTTGCTCTAGCTTGCTAGTCCCCCCAAAAAGCTGGTCAGTGCCATCTTTGCCCTTTGCCCTCAAACAGATTGTCTGTGCCATCAGTGCCCCTTATCCCCCTCCAACATACACTCTGGCACACATATGTAAACATACACACTAATACACATTCATTTTAACACACACTCCATTTCACACACACACACTTCCACATCCATGCTTACACACCCTCATACATCCACATACATGCTTATACACACTTCTACATCCACAACCATGGTCACATACACTTATACAAAGACATGTATAAGATTGAGGTCTAGGTTGGAAGGGCCCTTTCTGAACAATTTTGAAGCTGTACGGAGTAAGACAGGAACAAGTAGTTACAGTGCACATACACAAGTTGACAATCTGGTTCTCTTTAAGGACATCACAGTCACTTTATGCAACCCAACTGAAAGATAAACTGCTCATCAACTGGACATTATTTTTCATTTGATATAAGTGCTTTAATCTAAGTGTAATCGTACAAAATCAAGTGAACTGTCACATTTTATTTTAGAGCACAAGATCTTGGGTCGCAGCAGCTCTTATTATGGGGTTGTGCCTCTCCACAGGCTGGAAAGTTGCTGTCTATTAGCAAACATGGTTCCTTATAAAATAGTGTGACAAACCTTAGGGCTTGAAAGTATTCAGACACATTAACTTGCACCTTTTCTACAAAAAGTTAACTCAGGGAAAAAATACAGTGAGCCATAAATGATTCAAGCTGCCTCAGAAAGGTACAAATGAGAAAGTTACTCAGTGTAATACCATGTACGTCATAAGTAATGAATATTTTATACATTTGGTTCAGGTTTCTCCGGTGGACAAGATTAGTGTCAGCTCAGAGGTGTGGGTTTGAATTACATTACAGTGGAAATAATACATGCCATGCATAATGTTATTGGCACTGTTGGACCAGTCTCGTTATTGAAGTTTTATGGAAAAAAATATAACATGCTTCATTCATCTTCCCATCATTTTTTACAAGATTCCCTGTGTCTTTAGAGCTCACCCCCCCAAAAAAAACATCAGTGAGCCACCACCATGCTTTGCAGTGGGGATAGTATTCTTTTAACTATAGCCCCTTTTGACCCCTCTCCAAACATAGGACTTCTGGTTGTGAGCATACAGCTCTATTTTGGTCTTCTCACTCCAGAAGCTGTGAGGCATGTCAAGGTGTTGTGGGGCATACTGTAACGGGGCTTTTTTTGTGGCATTGGAGCAGTAACTGCTTCTTTCTGGCAAATCGACCATGCAGCTCATGTATCGTCGTATTGTGCTCCTTGAAACAACCACACCGCCTTTTTCCAGAGCAACCTTTACTTCTCCTGACGTTACCTGAGGTTTTTCTTTATATCCCGAACAATTATTTTAGCGGTTGTGGCTAAAATCCTTCTTGATCTACCTGACCTTGGCTTGCGATCAAGAGATCCCCGAATTTTCCACTTCTTAATAAGTGATTGAACAGTACTGACTGGGGATTTCCAAGATGGCGCACCTGTATGCTTCTGTTTGATACATACTTACATACAACATTCTGTGGCTTAGCATACAGATAATAGAACGGGAGGGCGTATTGAAGATTATAATGTTTTGATCAAATCTTCAATGTATATTTATTGCAGACTGCAGAAATGTTAAATCGTAACATCATACAAATAAAAATCATATGTTTGGCCATTTTAATATATATTCATTTGTATTTCTTCTTTTGATATGTACACAAACAAAACCAATCCAGATAATTTGGTTCAAAAAGCTGGGAGTTTATTGTGTTTATTTAGTGTATTTTTACTTCCAGAAACATGATTGGCTATTTGTAAGAAATAGGCAGGCAACCTTCATGAACATGGCAAAAAAAACCCCTCTTACGCAATACTATCCTTATCATTTACAAAGGCTGACACTTTTAGTACCAGTAACTAAAACACCAAAATAGACTTCAAGATAGGGTCAGTGGAAAAGAGTTCAAGTTTAGACTGACTCTATTTTTAAACTTCGTGTTAATTCATTCAGAGTGATGCAATGTTTAGATATAGTGTCCTTAACCCCTTCGTGACAAAGGCTGATTTTACTTTTTGTACCCTTCGTGACAATGGCCGTTTTAACATTTCTGCGCTGCTCGTGTTTAGCTGTAATTTTCTTCTTTCCCGTTTACTGAACCCACACACATTATATATTGTTTTTTTCAGGACAAGAAGGGCTTTCTTTAGATGACATTGTTTTGATTGTATCATATTATTTACTATTAAAAAAAGTATAAAATATGGTGAAAAATTTAGAAAAATAGTAATTTTACTTACCGTAAATTCTTTTTTCCTTAGTGTAGTGTCAGTACCACGGGGTGTCGCTCTTCCTGGGACAAGGACCTAGAACCGAAGAGGATAAGATACCTCCTAACCCCTCCTACTCCTCCCTATAAGAGCCCCGGCAACCCTCATACCTTCAGAAAGTACCAAGAAACACAAGATAGCTTGCAAAAAATAATTTTAATACAAAAATGCACAGGGAGGGATATATGTACTGACACTACACTAAGGAAAAAAGAATTTACGGTAAGTAAAATTACTATTTTTCCCGTCGTGTAGTGTCAGTACCACGGGGATATAGCAAGATGACCCCTCCTGGGTGGGGAAAAAACGGTCACGAGGTAACTGCCTGAAGCACCTTACGCCCGAAGTCAGCATCAGAGGAGGAGAAGATGTCTAGCCGGTAATGCTTGATAAACGTGTGAAAGGAAGACCAAGTAGCTGCTTTGCATATTTCTTCTGGAGATGCCGAAGACCTTTCAGCCCAGGATGTAGCCATAGCTCTGGTGGAGTGAGCAGTAATGCGGGATGAAAGAACCTGACCACTGAGAGAGTAGGTTAAGCGAATAGTATCGGAAAGCCATCGAGATATCGTGTGCTTGGAGGCCGCATTGCCTGTGGATCTACCAAAATAATTAACAAACAATTGATCCATGGAGCGGAAAAAAGCAGTGCGGTCTATATAAATTCGTAGAGCTCTGTGGACGTCTAAAGTGTGCCAGAGTGATTCTTCCGGAGTTGAAGGAGACGGGAAGAAAGAGGGCAAAATTAATGGCTGATTGACATTAGCTTCAGAGATAACCTTGGGCAAAAAAGAAGGTTTAACATACAGGACGACTTTATCTTGGTGGAAAATAGTAAATTCTGGAGCCGCGGAAAGAGCTTGAAGTTCACTGACCCTCCTCGCTGAGGTAATGGCCACCAAAAAAGCCGTCTTGAGGGATAAAAATTTTAGAGATACCTCTTCCAAAGGTTCGAATGGTTCAGAGCAGAGTGCTTGGAGGACCAATGACAAATCCCAGGAGGGAAAATGCGAACGTCTGGGAGGCCGTTGAATGATGGCAGCCTTAAAAAAACGCCTGACGAGAACTTGGGACGCCAACTCCGACAGGAGAAAATGACTCAGGGCTGAAACCTGTCCCTTAAGCGTCGAGACTGTGAGACCCGCTGAAAAACCTTCCTGCAAAAAATCCAGAACAGAACTTGTGGGGGGAGAAGAGAAATCCAAACCTTTGGAGACACACCAGTGGAGAAATTTATTCCAGACTCGAAGATAAATAGTGGACGTAGATCTTCGTACTGAACCCAAGAGGATTTCTGACATAGAATTGGAAACGCCTCTGCTCTGGAGGATCATCCTTGCAGCAGCCAGGCCGTCAATCTGAACTGCAGAAGAACATCCTTGGACAGGTTCTTGTTTTCCAGAAGATGGGAGGAAACTGGCAGCTCCCATACTGAAATCGCCATACTGAGCAGCTCCGAAAACCAACTTCGATTCGGCCAATAAGGGAGAATAGCTAAAACCCTGGCTCTGTCTACCCGAATCTTTAGGAGGATCCGAGGAATCATGGCTACTGGAGGAAACACATAAGCCATCTTGAAAGACCAAACCACTGACATTCCGTCTAGCAGGGGGGGATTGTCCTGCCTGTAAAGGGAGGCGAAAACTGGCAATTTCCTGTTTTGTCTGGTCGCCATAAGGTCTATATCTGGTAGGCCGAATCTTTGAACTAGGAGAGAAAAAATGCTCTTGTCCAGGGACCAGTTTGCTTGGGAGCAACGAGATCTGCTGAGATCGTCTGCCAGACAGTTGTCTACTCCTTTGATATGTGTCGCTGCTAAATCCTCCAGGTTTCTTTGGGCCCAGCGCATGAGATGGTCTGAAAGGTCCTGTAGCCTTGGAATCCGGGTGCCACCCTGTCTGTTTATATATGAGACTGTGGTGGCATTGTCGGACTGGATTCTCACAGCTTTCCCCCGTAATCTTGGACCGAAGGTCTTGAGTGCCAGGAACACAGCTTTCAGTTCCCGAAAGTTTGATGATTGGGCTTGATCGATTAAGGACCAACTGCCCTGACTGCAGAGGTCGAGTAGATGAGCTCCCCAGCCTACCTTGGAGGCATCCGTGGTGAGGGTGATCCAATGACGTGGTAGAAAAGATCGCCCTTGGGTGAGGCGCTCCTTTGCTTTCCACCAATTCAGCCGGAGTAAAACCTCCCTGGATACCGTGAAGGTAACATCTAGATCCTCCGGTCTCCTGGACCACTGTTGTAGGATGTCCCATTGCAGGGGTCTCAACTGCGCTTTGGACCAGCTTACTGCCGGAATACACGCTGTAAGACTGCCCAGGATACTCATAGCCAACCTGAAGGAAAGGGTTGGATTTTGTTGCAGAAAGGAAACCTGATTCTTTATCTTCTTGATCTTGGAGCGTGGGAGATAAAGTCTCGAAGAGACGGAATCCACTATGAGCCCCAGAAACTGGATCTTCGTAGTTGGAATCAGGTTGGACTTTTTGTAATTTATGATCCAGCCGTGTTCCCCCAAGCATCGGGTCATAAAGCTGAGATGTGCCCGGAGCTCCTGAGAAGAACTTGCTTTTAGCAGCCAATCGTCTAGATAAGGGACGACTGTGATCCCCTCTTTCCGTAAAGCCGCTGCAATAGGAGTTAAAAGCTTTGTGAAGATCCGAGGAGCTGACGACAGGCCAAAAGGGAGAGCAGTAAACTGGAAATGACGAACTCTTGTCCCGACTCTTATGGCAAACCTGAGATATTTCCTGGAGGCTATGGCGATAGGCACATGGAGATAGGCATCTTTTAGGTCTAACGTAACCATAAGGTCCCCTTGTCTCAACAGGCGGGTAACCGTGAGAATGGATTCCATTCTGAAGTGACGGTAAGGAATATATGCATTGACTTTCTTTAAATCCAGAATTGGACGGAAGGACCCATCCGGCTTTGAGACCAGGAAGAGATGGGAATAAACTCCCTGAAACTCCTGATACTTTGGAACAGGCTCTATGACACCCTTTTTTAGAAGGGTAAGGCTTTCGGCCAACAGTGCTGAGTTCTTCACCTGAGAGGGGTAACACGAAATCAGGAACAGAGGACGAGGAAAACTGGAAAACTTTATCCTGTACCCGTCCGCAATGATTCTGAGGACCCAGGAATTGTTTGTGGTTTGCCTCCATTTTGGTAGGAACCATTGCAGACGACCTCCAACACCGTCAGAACTTCCTACCCTCTGGTTTCTTAGGGTGTTCCTGAAACTTTCTCTCGTGTTGTTTACGAAAGGCTTGAGTCTTGAAAACTGGTTGAAAAGGCCTGGAAGGTCTATACTGGTATCGCTTGTTCCATCTGCTTTTCCTATCCTGAGGAAGTGCCTTTTTAGTATCAGACATGTGTCTGATCAGTTCCTCCAAGGAAGAACCGAATAGCTTGGTTCTTTCAAAGGGCAGATCGCATAGAGTAGATTTGGAGGCAGTATCTGCTGCCCAGGAACGTAGCCATAATGCCCTTCTGGCAACGGAAGACAAACCCATGTTACGGGCTGAAAGCTTAAGGCCCTCTTCTGCAGCTTCCAGCAGGAAGCTATTAGCCAGTGTCAGGTTTTTAAATAGTTTAGACAAACCTTCATCCATAGATTCTGAAAGACTGCCCTCTAAGGACTGCAACCAGACACCCTGCGCTTTAGCCACAGATGCGCTAGACAACGCCACTTTACACTGGAATCCAGATGATTGGTAAATACGTCTGCAAGACGTTTCTGCCCTCTTATCCATAGGATCCTTAAGACCAGCCACTTCACTAATGGGAATGGTCGTACGTTTGGAAAGCTGGGCTATCTGGACGTCTACTTTAGGGATATCTTCCCATTTTTCATCGCCCTGAAGGTAAAAAAGCTGCTTAGAGTGCTTTGATATAAAGGCTCTTTTGCCTGGATTATTCCACTCTCTATACATGAGATTCTGCATGTGAGATAACATGGGCAACCCTTTGGGGTGCGCTGACAGGTCTGAATCCTGAAAAAGCCGTGAGACTTCCTTAACAAATTTACGCAGCTCCTGTGGAGGAAAATTGGTCTCATCCTCTGACTCCCCACTAGATGAAGCTGAATAGGATGAACTAGAAACCTCCCCAGAGGATAAATCAGAATGAGGGGATAATACCCTCTTACGTTTGTGGGATTTAAGTTTAACGGGTTCCACAGGTGTAGCTGCTGCTGCTTTAAACGTTTCAAACGTTTGCGCCAGGTTGTCCTGGAACCAACCTAAAAAAGACTGCATGTCTTTTTGTTTTTCTTTTGCCAAACTCTCAGCAGAGCAGGCATTGCAAAATTTCTTCTTACAACCATCCGGCAACGGAGTGGCACATTCAGTGCACGATAAATGTTTGGTTTTAACCACAGCCTTTTTTGGAGCAGGTGTAAAAGATTTCTCTTTATCCGGCCTATCTGGTGAAACCGGACCAGACATCTAATATAAAACACAAAAAAAAAAAAAAAATTTTTAGTAGAAAATATACAGGGCAGAGGATTTGACAGGGTAAGATTAACCAAATCCTACCTTACAACTCCTCAATCCGTGTGGGGGGGCTGGTGACACGGAAATCCCAGTGTTGACAAGCTCCTCTGCTGTCAGACTGGGCAGCACAGCTATATATATGCGAAAACCAGTTAGTTTTCGCGCCCTGAACAAGAGAAAACTGAATCACGCATGCTCAATAGCGTGTCAGTACTCTTGGTGGAACGCAGCGCCCTCTGGCGTGCGTTCCACCGCTGTGCGCATGCTCCAACCTGCCGGCATAAGAGCGCGGCGTCTAAACGGCTCCGTAACGTCCGCTCTGCTCACCACCCGGGGAGCAATCGGAGGGAACCCCCGGACACAACCCGTGTGCCCCACCAACGAAAAAAAACAAAAAAACAAGGTCCGTCCCTGACAAGGGACAAGGAAAAAACTGAAGGTATGAGGGTTGCCGGGGCTCTTATAGGGAGGAGTAGGAGGGGTTAGGAGGTATCTTAACCTCTTCGGTTCTAGGTCCTTGTCCCAGGAAGAGCGACACCCCGTGGTACTGACACTACACGACGGGAAAAAAATGACTGTTTCTAACTTTTAGTTGAAAAATCTTTTACTCATCTATAAAAAGTAATGAAAAAACCTGCTAAATAGATTCTACTATTTGTCCTGAGTTTAGAAATACCCAATGTTTTTATGTTTTTTGGCTTTTTTCTGCACGTTATGGAGCAATAAGTACAGGTAGCGTTTTGCTATTTCAAAGCCATTTTTTCCAAATCTGGTAATTCTTCCCTCCATGTGCCATTTTGGGTATCTTTGAAGCCGGCCAATGTAATTTACCCCATCAAATCATATATTTTTGAAAACTAGACAGCCCAGGGTATTCCAAATGCTGGTATTTTAACCCTTTCCAAGCACTTATTCTACCATCAGCCTTTGTCAAACTTTATGGTAGTCATTTTTTTGCATTTGTTTTTTCACACACATTTTACTTTAGGTATAAATAAACAGGTTCTGGTATATGTCACTATCATAAAACACCCCAATATGTGTTTAGCAACATCTCCTGAGTACAGCGATACCTCACATGAATGATATTGCCTGGCTGTTTGGGGGCAAAAGGGCCACATTTAGGGCATGCACATTTTTCAATGTTGAACTTTGGCATTTGGGGATCCACTGCCCATGCCCTATTTGGTACATCTTTGAGCCGGGCCATTTCAGTGTGCCCAATAAAGATATATATTTTTGAAAACTAGACACCCCAGGGTATTTCAAATGCTAGTATTTTAACTCTTTCCATGCACCATATCTACCACCAGTCTTTGTCAAACTTTGTGACTGTCATTTTTTTGCATTTGTTTTGTCACACACATTTTACTTCAGGTATGAATTAAAAAGTTCTCGTATATGTCACTATCACAAAACACCCCAATATGTGTTCAGCAACATCTCCTGAGCGCAGTGATACCCCACATGAATGATTTTGCCTGGCTGTTCGGGGGCAAAAGGGCCACATTTGGGGCATGCACATTTTTCTATGTTGAACTTTGGCATTTGGGGATCCACTACCCGTGCCCTATTTGGTACATCTTTGAGCCGGGCCATTTCAGTGTGCCCAACAAAACCATATATTTTTGAAAACTAGACACCCCAGGGTATTTTAAATGCTGGTATTTTAACTCTTTGCATGCACACATTTTACCACCAGCATTTTTTCAAAGTTTGCAGTAGTATTTTTGTGTGTGTATTTTTCCCACACACACCTACTTTATGTATGAATTTACAGCTCCTGGTATATGCCGCTGTCACACGACACCCCAATATGTGTTCAGCAACATCTCCTGAGTACAACGATACCCCACATGCATGGGTTTGTCATTTTTGGGGGGAACTAAAAGGCCACATTTGGTACGTGTGCATTTTTCTAATTGGAAATTAGATGTGTGGCCATCCTTCCCCCCGTGTTAATTGGGACCTTGTTGAACCCGGCCAATTCAATTTACCCCATCAAATCATACATTTTTTAAAAGTAGACACCCCATGGGCATTTAATATGCCAGTATTTTAACTCTTTCCATGCGAGAATTGTTTTAAGCTAATATGCTAATTTTAGGACTTGCTCACAAAAATATATTTTTTATATATATATATATTTTTTTTTGCCTTTTTTAATTTTTTTAACATTTTTTTTCAACTTGAAGGTTCCCCTGATAGTGACATCAGTGGGAAATTATTTTTACATTTTACTGTTTTTTTACAATTTTTTTTCTAATTATTATTAATTTTATTTTATTTTTAATTTTTTTTTTCTAATCACACTGTGATTAGAAAGCTGAGCTCCATTGACTTGCATGGTTGAATGCAGTACCTATATTCAACCTGCAACCATCGTTGATCGCCTCCTAAACGCTTTTAAAACGGGCGTCCGCCGCCATACAAAGTATGGCGGATGTTGACGCCCCGGGGAGGGGCCAGAGATGGCCCCTTTGTGCCGATAATGGCGTTGCTGAATGCCTCGAGGTCGAGGCATTACAGCAACGCCGTTTCGGTGCAGAAAGCGAAAATAGATCGCTTTCTGCACCCGTTTAATGACGTGCCGGTCCTGGCACGTCATTTGTCGTTATCGACTTGAATTTCCGGGACGTGCCCGGACCGGCAATTGTCATCAAGGGGTTAAAGGTCCACCACTGTCTAATTTTCATTCCAACATAAATTAAAAAATAATAATACCATTATGAGGACTAGACTGTTCCTTTGAGAATGGGAGGCCTTCTGTTACAAGATGAAATATGTGTGGCTATTTTGTGCTTTTTTTATACATTATATACATTTTTTATACTTTATATACATTTGGTGCAGTAGGTTGCTTTAAATTAGGCAGTTGTCACCGGTCTTTTTTTCTGCCGTCACTATAGTCTGCTGTATATTGTACTTTCGACTGAAGTATTTCTCTTCCTTGCTAGAGCAACAGTGTTGCGGCGATAACAGTCTGACCCAGCTGCCTTTGCACACCCTGTACTTCTTCAATTACACCCCAGCCTTGCCTTTTGTTCTCTCAGCTTTAAACATACCTGGGAATTTCCCAGAGTTGCCCCCCTGGAGCTCTCCTCTCCTGTTTCTTATAGGGAGCAGGAAGGAGCTGTGGCTGAGGAAATATATATACTGTATTAATAATGTTTCAGGGAAAAGGTTTGCGTGCCAGAAGTTGGTTCTGGAGCTGAAGCTCCATCAGCCACTATGTAAATCCAGCCCTTCATTTAATTATACCCAAGCTGTAAATTGCAATAATTGCTTATGGTTGTGTAAAAATGCAAATAAAACAGCAAAGCTACAATATAACTTATCTGTATCTCTGGATATCTGTCCCCTCCATCGTCTTATGAGGCCAGTAAGTCTTTGGGAGTCAAACCAGTTGTTCAAACAAACCCTTTCATTTTAACTGGTTGAAAAATATTAAAAACCAAACTCTCGCATAATAATGCAATCTAGTAAACCACGTTTTAATAGCTTTGTACTGAAATTTAGAGCACAATATTCTTATGCAAGCACTTACATCTTCTGGGATACGTATGGCTGCTTTAGCAAATATTTATTTTTTTGTGCTACAAGCAGAGCTCCTAGATATGCGCACAGGGTTGACGTACGTACTGTTCATGTGGGCCACACCTTATATTTACATTACACTTTCCATGGAAACAGGAAAGCACTGCACTTCTCAAATGTACAAAACAGAGCTTTCTTAACACATATACTGATAGAAGAAAAAGCCACAGTCCTGCTTGGAATTGAACGGGGAATTGAAAAATGAAGCAAACTTTTTAAATTGATTGGACGCAGAAATGTGTTTTGGAAGATATTCAACAAATAAACTCCCCTTTACAAAATGATGTCAACAAGCAATCATTGCAGAAAACAGATTTCCCATTAATATCATTCTGTGGTTTAACTTATTATTTTTAAAATGTTTAACCAGTTTAATATTTAGTATTGTATCATGTTATATCAGTTTTACTATTTTAAAATGTAATACTAGTAGTCTATCATGATTCATTGGTTCTCCCCAATAAGTTTTACCAGGGGGTAGTAAAAGCAGGACTTAATATTATGGGCTGTCATTTTCCCCTCCATATCCTCTACTCACCAAGTTTCTGGCAAAAACTTATATCACCCATGTGAAAAAAGTAATTGCCCCAATAAACCTAATAACTGGTTGTGCCACCCTTCTCAGCAACAACTGCAATTCAACGGTTGAGATAACGGGCAATGAGTCTTTTACATCAGTGTGGGGAAATGTTGTTTTCATGTTGCCACATTGGTGGGTTTTTGAGCATGAACTACCTTTTTTAAGGTCATGCCACAGCATCTCAGTCGGATTCAAGTCAGGACTTTGACTAGACAAATCACAAACCTTCAATTTGTTTCTTTTCAGTAATTTAACTGCACTTGAGCTTCTGGTCAGAAACTGATGGCCAGACATTCTCCTTCAGTATTGTTGTGGTATAGAGCAGAATTCATGTTTTCATCAATTATAAAATGTCACCCAGGTCCTGAAGCAGGCAAGCAGCCCCAGATCATTACACTACCACCACTGTGACTGTTAGTACAACGTTCTGATTGTGGAATGCTGTGTTAGTTACCCCAGAAATAACTTGACCCATGTCCTCCAAAAAGTTCCAATTTTGACCCATCAGCATATTGGAAACTTGTGGGCTCCAGCTACCTGGAGCCTACCTTTGCGGGACGCGACTAGGACTGCTCACTGGCATTAGTGGGCGGTTCAGCTGACATTGGTGGGCAGTCCTGTCAATGTCAGCGGGCATTCCTGCTGACATCGTGGGAAGCACCCCCATTCCTGGATGACTCTTCAATGCGCTCTTAGAGAATTTTGATAGGCCGGCCACTCCAGGGAACTTTCAGCACTGGTTTTGTAGGTAATGGCTCTCACAATGTTTCTCTGGATCCACAGAGCCTTAGAAATGGCATTTTAACCGTTCCCAGGCTGATAGATGTTAATGACTGTTTTTCATCAGTCCTTAAATTTCTTTAGATCGTGTGCTGCTTTTTGAGACCTTTAAGCCTACTTCACTTTGCAAGACAGGTTATATTTAATTGATGTTTAGATTCAACAGGAAGTATCTTTCCTGGGTGGGGCTAGTAAAATTAACACAATTATCACATTTGGTTAATTGGTTGGTTTAGTAACTAAAGGGACAATTATTTTTTCACATAAGGCCAGATATGGCTGGTAACTTTTTCCTTCTATACTGTACATGAGTTAAAACAGAATTTTGTATTTACTACTCTGGTTATCTAATATTAAAATTAGTTTGATGATCTGCAACATTTAAGTGAGACAAATATGCCAAAATAAAAGAAATTGGGGAGAAGTTTTTCACAGCACTGAATATCAGTTCAGGAAACCCTCGTAGAGTACCTCTTTTGAGGATGTCACATTTTTTTAGCTTTCCATGTCAGGAGAAAACACAGGAACCCATTGTAAGCCACCTGTGCAGATTTATTCCTGTTGAAGCAACACATGCTGAAAGCCCCTTCACCAGACAATCAGGATGCCACCTCAAAATGTTGTCGAGAAAGCAGCCAGGAAACACAATAAATATATAGAGTTGTACCGTGTTATCCATAGAAAGAGAGAATGCAAATTTGGTAAAGATGATACCTTTATTAGCTAACTAACGTGTAATGGATTGCAAGCTTTCAAGACTATCTAGGTCTCTTCTTCAGTCATAATATACCTAGCAAAGGTAGATTAGGGTTTAGGATCACAGTGTTTCTCCAGTTTTGCCATTAATAGGTTGTAATAATGTGGTGCCGTCTGTGTTCCCATAGCTGTGCCCATAATCCTGTCCAAGTTTGAAATACTTGTGTGTGTGTGAGTATGAACTCAATGAATGTCAAGATTGCTTCAGTTGGTATGTTGTCTTGTTGCAGGCATTTCCAGCATGATTCTAGTCCATCATAGTGGGGGATGTTGGTATAGAGCAGGGGTGTGCAACCTGCGGCCCTCCAGCTGCTGCAGGACTACATCTCCTATACCTTAGCCACCTCAGCCACGCACTGGTATAGAGGGATTCAACATCCAAAATGGCTAGAATGGTATCTTCAGGAAGGGAGCCGACAACAGCTAGTTTATGTAGGAGGTCTGTGGTGTTTTTTTGGGCATTTTTCAGGTTTCAGGATATTTTTATCCCAGACAAAGATCTTTTCTGCTCATATGCCAACTCCTGATATTATAGTCCTTCCAGGTGACCTTCCTTCTTGATCTTGGGAGCATATAGAATGAGCCTATTTTTGGTTCCTCTACTAATATTGGCACCCTTGGTAAATATAAATATGAGCAAAGTATGCTGTGAAAATTGTCTTATTGATTAACCTTTTGATCTTTTCTTCCAAAAATACACAAAAATACTCTGCTCTTGTGGATATCAAACAATTGCGTGGTACAATATAGTGAAAAAGTGTAAAAGTGTGCTCAAAAAAACAATTTTTTTTTTATTTTACAGTATTACAGTATTTGTTGCTGCTCCACATTGAGCCAAGCGCTCACACTTCCTTAATTGTTGGTCAATTAGAGGGGTATCCATGATCTCTTTAACTGCTTATTTCCTGGGTCATGTCCCGGGACACTGAAAGTACTATATATATATATATTTTTTTTTTTTTTAAATGTTCCCAGTGCTGTATGGTTGGAGATCCCTAATGGGACGACTTGGCATAGCTTTTAAGGATATACAGGTACATTCAAAGGGGTGCAAACAGGTTATATGAGTTGGCAAATGCCCTACAGTGGTGTTGCTCAGTGATATTAATAACTCTGTTATTATTTTACATAGTGCAATCATATTCTGTAGCGATGTACAATGGGTAGACAGGACATAACAAGTAGGAAAAAGCATAAAACTGTAACATACAGAAACAGCAGGTGAGAAGGGCCCTGCTAAAACAAGCTTACAATCTAGAGATTCTAGATCATTCTCTGTTATTTGCTATTATAGCATATATTGTTATATGCATACCTGGGAACTCTCTGGGTCTGAACCAGAGATTGCCGGGTGAGCGCTGCTCCTCCAGTTCTCCGGGTCAAGACCCAAATCCTCCTGGTCGCGGGAGCGGGATCTTGACACGCCCCACTCGTTTCCCCTTTAAATGGGGGAGTTCCCACTGACGTCAGTGTGCAGTCCTGGCCGCGTCCCCCTTCGGGTAGTCGGAGCCAAGAAGTTCCCAGGTATGGTTATATGGTGTTATATAGTCTTTTGAGATCACTAAATATATAAAAACATAGTTCACTCAACAAGCTTTAACACTTCAATGTGACTCTAAATAAAGTAATAATGATGTAAGACACGTGTATATTAGACTTGTATGATGGAAATACAGTGACAGCACAATGGGGCTTATACGTAACAAATGTTTCTGGTGCAAAGTTTGTAAAGTGATGTATCACCACAGCAGCAAATAAAATGGTTCCACTATTTTGGTTAATTTGGTAATGATATGAGTTTCAAACATTGTACATAACCCCATAACAACAGCAAAAAAACTGGACAGTTTAGTCTGTGACAGAGTAGGATAAGCTTCCAAGTAAGTTGAGCCAAACTTTGAGGTTTCTATGATGTATGACTAATAGACGTGGATCATTTTTTCCAGCGGTGTGCTCAATCCCACTAGTTGTAGAAGAATATAATTTTAAAACGGAATACTACGATCTGCTGTTCCTTGAACCATTCCTCTTTATAGGAAAAGAACACCATGAGCAACAGCAAGACTGAATTTCCACAATATAGGAAAAATTTTAAAAACTGATCCTCCAGATTAAAGTAGAAAACACAGGAGCAGCCATAGTAGGCCAATGGGCAGACACATCCTATTGTAATTAAAAACCAAGTATGTTAGTTTGTATCATAGATTTTTTTTTTAAAAATAATTGCTACTTTGTAGTCTTGTAAGACATAAAACTAGGATGCCACAAATTAGCCAACTGTATCTGCAATTTTAAAGGGACAAGTCAGTAAGATTTACCTTACTGCAAATGATGGCTACAATGTCCTTTAAAATCTTCATAGTGTCCCCCTTGCAAATGCAAGGGGAGATTTTGCAGAATCCCATTTGCATTTGTCCCTTTTCCTACCCCCAAGCTATGCACCATGCATGAGATGTGTTTGACCATACATATCTCTGTGCATGTGATACACGTACGTCCAATATGCTATAGCACTGCTCGCTCCTGTTTAAATGGCCATCGATTTCAATAGGAGCTCTTTCCTGCCACTGATTGGTTGCTTCAAACAGAATCATTGGACCCCGGATGAGGAACGCAACTACATGGCTGCAGCTTCTACCTTAGGCGAGTCCTTTTTTCCCCCCACTTGGATATTAAAGTACTCAAATAGCGGAATGGACTGGGACAGAGACCTGTCACTTAAATGAAAAAAAAGACAAGAAATGAAAACAGAGACATAAGTTATTATGTATATTTATTTTATTTTAATTAAAAGCATACAGTGTTTCATTGAAACCCAAAATAACAGTTTCTGGCATTTTTGCAAGAGTAGAATAATATTGTACATTAATATACAGATAATACTAACCCATGTGATCCATGAAACCCAAAACTGTACAGCACAATAAATGCCCACACTTTAGATGCTGTCAAAAACCTTTTTAATTAAAGTATTGTGTTATAAGTATTTACAAGAATATTGTTGGAATTGTTCCATTCAGTTTCATTTGGTCTTCCTAATAGTTGTACATATTGCTGCAAGGCTGAAGCACTGTTTGAGCAACCCATAGTTATATTAACATATGGCAATGGGACACTTATTAAAGCATTAACAACATAATTCCTAATAGACGCAATTAATATCAACTGTATCATGTTGCAACATTGGTAAAAACGTGTTGGAATTCAATTAACAGCCAAAGTTATTCCACTAACAACAATAAATACATAGGAAGCCAAGCTTGTTACTTTCCACAAGGAGCAATTAGTTATCTTTCAGTGTGTCAGATGGAAACATCCACCAACAAGAGTGTTATTAAAAGGTAAATTAAAAAAACCCAAAACATTTTAAAATTGTATGTTGGTAATTCTAGTTTGACTGGAGCTGTAATAAAATTTAGAAGATTCCTGACAAGCAGGCACTAAAATGAAAGATTCATTGTTAGAGACTGTCAATGTTTGTACAGGGAAAGTTACAATATTATATGGCGTTTTTCATGAGAATAATAAGGTTTCGGAAAATCTACCCATACGTACTGTTTTAACCCCTTAAGGACAATGGGCGGTCCCTAAACCCATTGAAAACAATGCATTTTGAGCCCGTACATGTACGGGCTTTGTCATTAAGGTGTTAATTTACTGTGCCACTTAAAAATGGCCGTTGCAATTGGAATCATGTAAGCAATTTGTTAGTATTTAAATAAAAGAAAAGGAAGAAAAACAGGAAAATTAAAAAACACTTCCTCCTCAGAAATAGTTTCCCTTTAATAATTAAAGAAAACAACCTCCAGTTTTATGGACAACCAGAAAGGAAAATACATGGCAAATAAAAAAACAAAATATTTTCATATGTACATGGTATGTATATATATATTTAAAATATATAATATACATATACACACACAACATATATTTACAAAAATCTACTGTACACATTTCATAAATATTGAAAAATAGGTTGACTTTCAACATTGTAATGTTCTATAAATAGCACATTAGCGTTAAATTTGCCTGTGGAAGACAATGAGGTGACAAAAAAAGAGCCGAAATACTTTGTGCTAAGATGTGATCTTAATTTTTTTTTTTTTAGACATATACATATTTTCCACCTGCTAGTAGATGTGGAAATAAACCAAATTTGGAAAAAAAATGAAAAATAGTAAAATGTACAAAATGTCACGAGGAGAGCACATGCAGCCATTTGTGTAGCTGCTACCGATTTAAGCATACTGTGAAAAAAAATAGTTCAAATGATCAAAACAGGCTGATTTTTGTTGTACAGCGTTAAAAAAGATATCCCATTTTTACACTACAGTAATATTAAGGAGGGAAATTACCACCTCAAAAATATGTATTTTAATAAATTCAATATTGTAACATATCTTTGTAACAGACCACTGGAGGAAAAACCATGTACTTGCTTTTCTTCCATCCATTTAGACAGTCAACGGGACACCGGTCAAACAGCTCCTTACTACTTGTAAGGGACTTTTACTTTACTGAGAGGATGGTATAAATGACTCCCATTATTGGTAGCGGCTAATACAGTAAGGGAATTTAAACATGCACGGAACAGGCCTAAAGCTATCCTGATTGTAAGACAAGACCAAGACTAATTAAGGTCTGGGTCTTCACATCGGAAAAAATAGGCAGCCTATATGTGCCAGATGGTTACATTCGATGTTTCTAAGTTACTGTTTACAAATGCGCCATCTTTTTTTGTTGAGAATGCACCAGCTACAATCTTGCATCTAATGTTTTCATTCAGGATAAAAATAAAAAAAAGGATATGCTGATGTCATATTAAATTGTGATATGTAACAGGATGACATTATATTGACAAATGATCCATTGGCATTATTGTCTATATTCTAACAGTGTTTTAGAATGATAATTTCCCTTTAAATAAAAGCAGTTAAACCAATACAAACAGTTATCCTCTGTATAAAAAAAAAATGCTTCTAACATTTCAGTTGTTCGTACCCACTGCATTTATCTTTCAATTCTAGGTATCCATGCACTTGCCAATGGCAGAAATTTACTATTTTGGCAGTGGGGATGTTGTTCTTGATCTACAGAATCTCAGCAAATGTCCTGTAAAACGTAAACATTTACATGTGGGGGGAAAAACAAACAAAACACCCAAAACATGTAGAGGGTGAATAATCGCATTGAGGATAAATGTAGTTATCAAGTAACTCAGTGTTTTCATAAATTATGATTTAAATATTGAGAAATACTGTACAAGCTGTAAACTGTCATGGGACTGAATAAATTAGTCGTTGTAAAATATTTTACGTATGTACCATGCTTCATAATACCATCAATTAGATATTTGACTAGACAGCATGCTTATTTTTTTAGCTGTAATTTCCACTTTGTCACGAAACACCAAGGTTTCCTCATTTATATCAGAGCAGCAATGGCTGAATTATAAAAACCCAAATGCTTCAAAACCAGGTATACATATTTCAAAAGTCAACTTCTACACAGTAGGCCAACCCATTGTCTAGGAGTACTCTCTTTTTTTTCCCTTAAAATGTAGAAATGTCCCTGATAGTTTCCTTCACAAATTATGCACTTTAAGCTTTCCATAATGATATACCTCTGACTGTTCAGGACAATGGCCTATGTTCTGTACGATACATTTTTGGGGTCATATTTAAGTGACAAAACAAATATCTACTAAAATACTGACCGCTGATTTTACATGTACTGTAAGAAACTAGTTAAGGTTTTGTTTTTGTTTTTTAAAAAAGAATAAATAAAACCATGATTTTGTACTGTATCACTCTCCTCAGAAGTGCTTTCTGAGGTTTTTTTTGGTACAAAAAGAGGGTCAACATGACACCTCCATATAAATTAACACTTTTAGTGTAGCAGTGTGTTCTCACATCAATGGTTCCTGTAGGCACATTCAAGTAATAAACATAGACATTACAAGTAACAGTAAGTGACAATAGCCAAACATATGGCTTGAAATAAGCTTTGATATTTTTGTCCATTCTCTAGAATGGAATAAAATTACTTCCTTCTGTCAGAACTTTTGAATTTAAGGTGGTAATGGTTTTGTTGAGATATAGAACAAGGCTCTTGAGAATTTCCATATTCTATAACAGTACTGATGTTTTGAAGGAAGTTGAGACTGCAACAATGGTATTTTTCATTCTCAGTAGAAGGCTTGTAAAGTGAATTCATCCACTTTAAGCAAAGTGCTGGCTTTCCCATTAAGTCATTTAATGTCCATCGGATGATGACTGGTGAACCCAGTCCATGACAATCAGGGTCATACTTCCGATCATAACAATTATGCCACTGACAAGAAATAGAGCAGCCTAGGAAAAACGAAAAAAAACCATAAGTATTTGCATCCATTCATTCTAATTTTGTATGCATTCAGTAGATGGAGACTTCAAGCAGAAAGTGGGGATATACTTTTACAAAGTAACACATCATTGTGAATGCCAGTGGTAAACATGTTAACATTATACCTACCCCGATCTTTTGCACAGATTTCATAGACTCTTTCTTCACTAGCTTAATGTAAAAGGCTGATGGGAGAATAAATACTAGCATTGCTGCAGCAGAGGCGCCTGTAGGGAATAAATACAGATGTTTACATAAAGCACTGCTTAATGCTTAGCACAATATTTACATTCAGAGCCACGCACAACTATCAATAGGCAGTTATTTTGAAGAAAAGGGAGTACCAACCTCTCCTTTTTTCACCTCCTGCCCACCAGTATTAGGGGATAATAAATGACCTGTTATATGTATAATCAATTCAAGCTTTAACTGTCCAACTAAACCTCTCTCTCTCTCACACACACACACACACACACACACAACACCCCCACCAAAAAATAAATTAAAAATTAGAGCAGTCACAACTCAATAAATAACAACCAACTTACCAATGAATCCAAAGATATCCCTTATAGTTGGAACAAAAATGACCAGGATGTTGGCGAACGCCAGTATCCCAAATGTTATGATAAAATGGCGCCACATAGCAAAATCCTTCCCTGCACACAACAGCTGAGTAATGGAGCTGCGAATCTATTAAAAAAAAAAAAGCAAAAAAACAAACAATTAACATACGAGTAAAAAAAAAAAAAATCAAAAAAAAAAAATCAGTAAATACTATCCAAAAACAATCTTTCATACTAACAAAGATTAGTGGTTGGACTTAGGGTTTGTTTTACTCTCTGGAACACCACTTCTGCAAGAAGATGAAGCTGGTGCTGATGCCCCCTCTACCTCATTGATATGGACAGCTGCCTGCACTGACTGTATGATATGGCCAGCCCTACAAGCTACTTTCATAGTCATTTATGTTGTATTTAGAGACAACAATTATATTCTTTATTGAATTTGTCTGACCGTGAGAATAATGCTTTGTAACAATTAATTATATGCATTTTATATCATATTTGGAGTTGTTGAATTTTATGTGAAAGATTAACAATAACGGAAGATTTATCTATTTAACATTTTCCTTTCCTGTTGAAGTAATACTGCATGAACATATTTAGAAGGCAACTAACTTGTATTAACAAATTAATTAGAATACAATGTCAGAATATCAAAACCAAATACTCACAGGGAATATTACAATTGGCACTGTTAATGTCACTGCCATGAGAACTGCAAGACGCACAACAACAAATACCACACCAGCATCTGAAACCTTTGAATATGTATGGAGTAATTCCGGCTCAACATTTCCTGTAAAAAAATAAAAAACAGAATCATAAAACGGGACAAAGTTGTTAGTATTCTGCAGTGAAGATTAACATACAACATACCAACGAGACTTAAACAATGATATAATAATACTAAAGGACTGGCTATCCTTGACATATACCAGGAAACATAGGGAAACTTTAATATATAGGAATGTAGAAGATTCGGGGGAGCATGTAAGCAGGACAATCACTACTATGCTCAGCTCACCAAGTTAAGTAGACTTACCATAAAATGTCAAATATCCGAAAAGTGCAGCCAAGAGATACATGACAAACATGGATAAAAATGAAACGTTGGACACGTTCATCATCCTTTTACGGCTACGCCTAAAAACACGAGAAATTAAATAATTTTAGGCAAGTTGATTGACAGCACTACAAATTGCATTTTTGTTCTGGAAACACAAAATGGAACATACCCTTTAAGCTCTTGGTAAATGGGAAGGACAGCTGGGTGGCAGACGAAAGAGAATGTCAAAATTGGGACAGCATACACAGTCTAGAAAAGATACAAAATATCAGTGATAGGATTCTTATGAAACTGTAAACTTCTGAACAGTAAATCAACTGGAAAATGTAGTAGTTAATCCAGTATGTTAAAATATAAGTGTGATTTTTTTTTTATTTTTTTTTTTTATTTGAAACAAATGTCAATATGTGACAATGACGAAATATTCACGCTGTACAATTTCACTCTGAAAAGGAGGACATTTATTTACCTGGGAGTTATAGACAAAGTACTTTGGTTTGCACATATCATCATCTGTCATATTGTGTTCTACTTCATGTGTTACTGCATGCGTGACCAAGCTTGATATTGAGCTGTTTAGAGTCATATTCAGGGCATCCTGTTCCCAGAGAGGGCATGGTATCTCAAATTTCTTGTAGATTACCTATAACATTTGTAACAAACCATAGGGTTAATAAAAAAACCAACACCTGAAGCCTTAGAATTCATAAACGATATAAAGTTATTCTTATGTGTAGGATACGGTACGGTTGGGTATTTTCTGTTTATGGATTTGGTTTTCTTTCCTTGTCTAAAATCATCAGCAATCGAGTACTAATGTTTATCAGAAAACCAAACTGAAGGTTTTGCTTATGTATTTGGAATAATGTATACTTACAACAATGAGGAAAAACACCATGCACATCAGTGAAAATCCACTTGTATAGCCCAAGTACCCTGGTGGAAAATAAGAAACAAAAATAGAACCTTAAAATCCAAGAGGGCAGATAATTAAAACTGATAGCCTGTTTTGTGTTCTATTAAAAAGACACACCGCATACAAACAAATAATTACCTAGATTTTTCAGTAGTGACAAAGGAAGGATAAGAAACACAGACACCATTATCACCAAGTAATCTCCATTCAAGTACCATGCTCTAAAAAAAATAAAAAAAAATGTATTATTGAAATATCTTTTGTCATGTAAGAGGCAGCAATGTTCCAGAAAGGTTTGAAAGCTGTGCTCAGAAATAACTTGTAAGGCAATGGCTGTACCACAGAACCTGCAAAATAGTATGTTTTCATTTTCTCTCTAGATTGGCTGTATTATGCCAGGATGAATAAAGAGGAAGAGTGTCCAGTGTTAAAAAAAACCTCCCTGAATTATTTTATCCAATTTGTCTAAAAATAAACTCTGCATCTTAAATAATCTTAAAATGGCTTATTTAAATAATTCTTATTCTGAGTTCCATTTTTCCCAGTACAGAAAAATATATTGTGTATTCTATGCAATAGACAATCTTCAAATTATTTATGTACGCTATTCTATGTATAACACAGGGAGAGGTTCTTTGATACTGTGTAATACACAGTCTATTCAACTACTGAAATGAAGCAGCATAGAAAACATATTACTTTACTTACGTTCTGAAAGTAAATATTTGCTCCACGTGGGTTACTGTGACCTGCTAGTCATCAGTTAACACCTTCAGCGTGATCAGGACAGAATTTGTACATTCTAACAGTAGGATTGACGATGTTAACTATTATTGCCTAGGCTTTAGTATAGACACTAAGCATCTTTAACTTACCCCTCCAAAAATACAATCTTAATACTTAATATACCAAAATAAAGCATTTTACAAAATAGGAAATACATACCCAGTGTCCTTGTGTATCCCCATCAGTTCCTTCATTACAAGAGGCAGCTCATATTTCACTATGTAGAGGTAGCTTGACATTGCTGCAAAATAATTAAAAACTTTACATCTGATTCAAAACTGGTTATGTTGCCACAATAGGGGCTTTGGCAGTCTGGGGGTAGAAATTAATTTGTACATACTTGCATACGCAAGGGAAAACCTACTGAGATTATATTATATATATATATATATATATATATATATATATATATATATATATATATATATATGCAATCAAAAAGTCAACCCCAATTTTTCTTTAACAAAAACTGTATGTATATGTGTTAATATATTATGTGTTATATATGTATATATTGTATACACACACACATATATATAACCCGTACCTCCAATATTTTGCATAGTGACAGATCCAGAAGCAGCAATTTTTCCGACATAGCCAAACGCTTTATATCCCAGCTGCTCATATAATAAGGATCCTAAGAACAACAAAGGACAAACAGGTCATTTTACATTTCACTCAGAAAACCTTACAAAGAAACATTCAGTTTGTATGTATAAATAGGTTACCTCCTTCATTTGCAGTTTTCAGTAGTAGATGAATGGAATACAGAGAAAATATTGAAACAAATGACAAGAGAATCCTGCAGAGAAATTGAAAAATTAACCGAATTAAAGGGATGATAATAATAATAAATATTACATATGGAACTAAAACGTCTCTAAACGTCATTACACTGAGCCATCCTATAACTTTGTCTTTTATGTTGGCCCAATATACATAGTATAGAATTTATAAGCAGGTATTTCTGGGCTTTCCATTCAATCTCTACAGAAGAGTCAGATTATGCCAGATTTGCCCAGACAAGCAATTTACTTTAATAGATAGAGGAACTTGTTGTAACTGCAATGTATAATTGCACTTGTCCTGGTGTAAAATGATGTGCCCAGTCATTCATGCGTCAACATGACAAATTATGTCACATTTAGAACACAAAATGTAACATTTGTTCCACTTCTGAAATTCACAATCTAAATTTAATGTAGAAAATTCTTCAGGAGGGTAAATTCAATATTTTAGGTTTATATACACATTCAGAAACCTGTACATTTAGTTCATAAGCATACTATTATTTTTAAAGCACAGTGTAAAGCCAGTTTTGTAAGTAAACAACACTAAGAACATCCAGTTCTTATTATAGCTCTGTACATGTAAGGTTAGCCACACAAAAAGATCCTTCTTCATAAGGACCATCTTTCTATAAGGCATAAAGTGTACTCTGCCCCTAGTGTTCACTTACAAAAGTACACTTTCCAACCAATATGTTTTAATATCATTCAAACGTCTTGGCATCAATCCAATGCAAATAAAATATATTAAAAAAGAGAATTGGTTCATCAGGATTAGAGATTGGCAGGGATTAAACGGTATCTTAATATATACACAGGAGATACCCTCTGCTATTGCCATGATGCATTTCAATCGTAATCTTAAAATCATACACATTCGTTTTAACACATAACTGGCGACATAAACATTTAATTAGATTATCTATCAGAAACACTTACATAAAGAGCGCAATTCCTGTATTGGCCATGGCATATGACAGACCGAGAATACCACTACCCACAATGGCATTGCTGAGATTAAACACAGACATTCCAAAAGAAGTGGTCCCTGGAAGCTAGCGAAAAAACAAAACAAAAAACAGGTTAATCAATAAATCCAAAATCATTTAACCTTATTTTTATCTTTGATGACTAATAACTTAAACCCACTTACATATTCTGTTTCACATTTCTTTTTTGCATGTGTTGGCTCAAGAAGGAAATTCTGATTTTCAGGATCCATATCATAAGGTCTGAAAAGCAAGGAACACTGCGTTATAAGGGGAAATCTTGGCTATCGGGCATACTTCAGCATTTATCCTTTAGAGGACATTCGGTAGCAAATTGAAGCTATGGGCACACCATAGCACAAGCGCTGTCGTAAAGCAAGCAATCTGACATTTCGATGAATATAAAGAGATGGCTATCTTACACTTTGATAGAGAGCTTCTTTACTGGGTAGTCGGAATAGTTGAAATCATCATTGCTGTTTGAGCTGTTGCTAGTAGTGTCCTCATCGTTAGCAATGTTAAACCTTCCCATTTCTTCTCTGGCCATAGTGACAATTTATTCAATCCAAGAATCTGCTTTGCTGGGGTTGTAAAACGTCGAAATAATGTAGCCACTGGCGCTGCCGATGTCAATGGTAAGGCTGCTGCTGCTGCCGCCGCCGCTGCTGCGCTTGGCTTTCTGCCTGCAAGCAAAGGCAAACGTCAATACTGCAGTGTGCAACATCGACCACGTGACAACATCATGATCACGAGCTAAGCAAGAGGAAAAGGAGGAGGGGATGGGGAGAGAGTGGAAAAGTACTAGCTTGTGTCTCACAAGCAGACAGCAAATTCCAAACCCTCCTCACTTAACCCCCCCCTCACTTATGAAGCACATGCATTCCAAAGCCATGAGCAGTTATTTAACCGTTTGAGCGCTTGGTGGGTTAGAACACCCTTCCTGGCACCTATATAGATAGGGCATTTTTTTTTCCGCCCTTTGGAGGCAAGAATAATGGATTGCTAAATTCTTACCTATTTCCCAGTCACCGAATTGCCAAGCGGTGTAGGACGTTTAATATGATCAAAGCAAAAACTAAATAGTTTACATAAACAAAAACAGAATTTGTAAACATAAAATGATTGAACTATGCCAGGTATAAAACAAACTTGTTTCAGCCTGGAGTACACGTTCAAAATTATTAAATATTTTTTCAGTTAAACCTCAACTGCAGGTAACCCCACTCTCAAGTATTTACAAATAAAAATATATAAAGCAACAAAAAGGAATACTATAAACGCGGCCTACATTAAAAGCCAAAATATTGTCATAAAGAGCATGTGAGGCACAGAAATACACCAGGGCACATTATAAGTAATTTATGTCTAGAAAATTCTCTATAGGGGAGGGGACATCACTATCAATACCCGGGAGTGCGGCACTTCTCAGAAACAGGATTAGGTACAGAGCCACTCCTTGCTCGTCACTCCCTCCCCTCCATAACCTCTGTTCTACAGAAGGAGAGAATCTGATGCAACAGCTCATGTGGGTTGAAGCAGATTCTTCTTCATTCCTCCACTCAATGCATTACCAAGCCGGATTATGACTACATTCTGCTGGACCTTCAACCCATATGTTAACGGGCCTGGTGAAGAATGAATCTTACTATTTGGACCCATTCCCCCCAACAGACACAAAAGACTGATGATCAGACTGTAACTTCATTCTGATCACTGAAACCCCACTCGATCTAAGAAAAACGATTATGATGACTATGTTTATAAACACTTGTAATCTGCTGAGAATGATCGCTTTTGCCCACGAATTAACTCATTCAATTACATGATTTGTCATCAGGACTACCGATTACATTAACACAGACACACGCCGGCCTGTCTCGCCACGTTCTTCAATGAAACATTAGCCAACAAGTGTCATTTAATAACAGCTGCATCCAATCAACAAAGTAACTATTATTATAGCTGTGTTTAGGTGGGATACAGCCTAATACATATACCCTGATCACATCCACCCCCGCAATAGGGCTGTACCAGACATTTGCCGTATCCAGTTTATACAACACAGACGCATCCCCCCACCCCCCGCACTATGACAGCTCCGGTTCCCTAGACAGCATTATGACAACCAGAACACCCCAGACACCCCCCATTTCTATGGAAAACCCACGGCAATTACCTGATCACACGTAGACCGAAGTGAAGAATAATCTCACGAGAAACGGATATATATACGTTTATATAAATAACAGGCTGAAATTAAATAACAAGTAATAATAATACAAAAAATCTAACAGCCACAGCGAGCAGTAATATCAATACTGCAGATATTGCTGTGTGGTTAGAAATAGTTAAAACCGATGCTGTAACTAATAAACGTCCTTCCTCGGTGGCGACAGCTCGGCATCTGAGACCAGGGCATACTCTCACTTATTAGAGTATCGTACATAGGGGCTGGGTCGCGTCTGAATCGGGAGGCGGGGTCATGTGTCTCACTCTCAGCCAATCAGCAAGCGGCATCGTGTTTCTTTGTGTACTAACATAGGAAGCCACGCCCTAGGCTTCCACCACATTCATTATTGAGCCGAGCCCCGCCCCGTACCCTGTAACTTCCTGCTCAGGTCAAGTGAGAGTCGTGTGCGTGTCTGTTATCTTCTGTTTGTTGCATGCTGCTGTCAGGGCAGCTTTTCACCATTTAGTATGTATACAGATTTAATGCCAGGCATTGGCTTCCTATAACACCCGGGAGAATATGTCACAATTAATGCCCCCTGGAGCGCACACTTTGCATTTTTTTTGTTCTAACCAAGCTACCAGACACGGTTTGTTGTTTTGTCTGTTGCACATGTATCTTTAAGGGTTATTTTTGGCCCATTCATAGTAATCTGATTTTACGATTTTATTAATTTCATGGCTCAATTTCCAAAAGTTCACGTTAGTTCCCTTAATGTTCAATGGCAGAGGGAGATATCATGAATGCATCAGCTAAACTCCAACAGGGGGCGCTATGATCTTCTTCCTTTTTGTGCACCTATGAGCTCAAGGGTGGTGTTTCCAATTCTCTGTTGGTTGTATGGGGTTGGGTGTAAATGAGAGACGCTTGATGAGAACAAAAACAGAGATGTGAGTTTAAAAGAATAGGGGCCATATGAAACAGCAAGATTTGTATGTGTATTGCAGAACATGTGTTCTTGTTACTGTATACAACAACGTAATACTATAATATCATAGTGTTGAGTTACACGTGATTGTGTGTGGAGAGTCACTGTTTTATTTTCTGGCTACTGGGCTGTTCTTGGTGTACATTCAGTAGGGTCAACTTGAACCTGATTTTTAAACATCACAGTTTGCCCCCCGCTTTAATAGATGTCTCCGATTTATCCCCTAATGGTGCCTTAAATTACCATTAAAAGGGTTGGTTGTGTATATTTCTAACAAAAGAAAAAACAACTTTTACTTTTAATTAAAATGCCTGCAATCCCCAAATCATACATGTGGGCCTGAACACTCAGTATTGTGTATCTATGCGCATGTAACTGATGTATGCATACACACATTCTCAATGCATTTGCCCCTGCAGCTGGTCCCTCGGTGAGCCCAGTGGCATTTTATCTTAGATGCCGACACAGAAACATGAGATAGGGTAGGGAGTTGATGTCAGCGAGAAAATGAGGTTTAGCCACTAAGGATAGTGTTTCTAATAGAAATAGTTATCTCTGCTATAAGAAAAGCGGTATAAGCTTTAATATTTTATTTTGTAACAGGTAACCAAAAAAAAAGGCTGCCAATGACTTCCACCCATGTGTATATTTTTAAAAGATCCAAGGTACTTTCATAATGTGCTCCATAGATGCTGATCAATCATTTCAGAATATAACAACACAATGTAGGCACTAGGCAATAATCGCCCAAGGTAGATATTTCCACAGGTTAGAAATGAAGGAGGAAATTAATTATGTAAATTATTCCTGACTTTACTAGCCATTTGTTAACAGTAATGGAATATTAACCATCAATACCAAGTGGCATAAAATAAATTACTACAGTTGAAACAAATGATTGGCTTTGTATTTCAAATGGGGCTGGAGGGTCCTACACTGTACAACTCCTTTTTTTTTAGGCACAGTTACTTTAAAATCAGTACATAGTTCAATTTATGTATTTTGTGTTTACCACTCAGAATATGGAGCATGAATAAGTAGACTTTGTGATGCACACTTGCACACAGAACTACAGGACGACTAGTGGGTTTTTTTCTGCATGGATCTAGATTAATTACATTACATTTATTTATATAACGCCAGCAGATTCCGTAGAGATTTACAATATTTGATTAATGCAAATATGCATTGTTATGGTAACAGTTACCATAAAACACTAAAGAAAAAAAATAAATCATGATCTAAAAAATTTAATTCTTGTCATTGTAAAAAAAAGGCTAGTTTTAATGTATTGATTGAATGCTATTATTTCATCATTATAATTGAAAGCTCTTCTATGCCGCTCCCCTATGTTCTGCGGTGAGTCTGTGTGATGTACACTAATGCGGTAAGTGCATTGACACTGTATATAAGTGAGCTCCTAGAGCCTGCGCATGCGTCGATCTCTGGTGCAGCTGCCTTGCATTAAGTAATATAGATTGCGTCACTGATCTTGACTCCTATGGTGTATGCAAGACTACACTTTGTAACCAATTCATTGAAAACAAATTATTACATTTCAAAATGTAGTTGCACCTGGAGACACCTTGATGCCCACTGATTCCAAGACACCTTAGACATAATATTACCCAACAGGAAATCCGGTCTTGCTTGCTTACCGTGGGATAAGCTCGTGCCGAATCGTGGCAGGTCTGTAAGCACCAGATAAGTTGTTTGATAACCACGCCCCTGAAATACATGCACTTTGTGGGGGGGACGGGGACTTGTCTGCTGTAGGGATGGAAACCTGGGGGTTTTACTGCTGCTGTTTTCGGAATGGAACACAGATGTGTCAGAAGCTCTCATTGAAAGAAATACTGAACAAAAACAATTTTTGTTAATGACGTATTATGCATTTAGTGCTTCAGTAAATTTACATTGTAATTTGTAAAGCATTTTTTTGCTTTGCTCCTGTACTTCATCCCCATCTATACTGTGCTACTATGTATTACAGTAAATAGAAAGATCAGGTTCAACTTTATCATTTGATAATGACATGATGAATCGTCATGTCTTTGTGTGAATGTTAGCACATTAAAGTTGGCTTTAGAGATGTTGCCATTTCTTTTGGGTAGAAATAAGACGCAAATTTTGCTCATTTCCTTTCCCGTTCCGCCATTTAGTTTGTTTTCCCTAATTCCATCAAGACAGGGAAGGGCAAGTAGACTCAACATGAAGGATGCGCTATCAGAGATATCCAGAGTGGACATGAAAAGGTATGTAGAACACAGAGATCTAATACGTTTAAGTAAGCAGACACTTTATTGAACTCAAAACCAGAGATAAATGATAAGATAAAATGTCTGGATCTAGAGATAGAGAGAGTCTATAATACAGTATTTCTGTCTTTTGCCCAGGGCAGTCTTTTAGCACAAAGTCTTTTAGGGTTTTAGAGAGGCACCTTATGGTGGGATTCAGTTGAGCTGCTTTATTTTTCAATATTCAAGATTTTTGTGCAAACAGAAGACAAAGCATAAATCAAAATTAGCTAAACGTTTCCTCAATATACAATAAACATCGAACTACATTTCTACAATATGTCACAGTCACACAAAAAGAAAAGAGGGAAACGCTGCAATGCAATTTTCAGGCCCACAAATGTCTTAATGTAGCACTTGCCCTGCCACAGTGCCACTTGTGTAGTAATGATGCCACCTGTGTAGTGAGGGTGCCTGGGAGCAGTATACCCTGTGCACCCGCCTCAGCATAGCCCTGTCTATCACAGAGATTTAAATAGCAATCCTATAGCAGAAAAAATGAAATAATAAAAGTAATACAGGATAACTCTGTTAAGGGTCAATATCCTGGGTCAAAAGGTTAAAAATATTAAGGGTCAAAAGGTGCATTCTAAGGCGGGTGCACCAGTTGCACTGCACCCAGGTGCTCACTTGCCAAGGGCTCACTCCAGCCCTCACACTCTCCAAGGGGCCAGGTGAGGGAGATCATATGATCTCCTTTCATTGGCCTAGGTTGCAGAAGGCAAGCAGGTCCTGCACAGCTTTTTCAGAAGCGCTTGATGCGATGTCACATCCTACCCTTATCGTACAGCTGCACGTGTTCTGCTGTGGCTTCTACACCAGACCAGGAGTGAACCGCTCCCCTCTCACAAAACAGTTTAGGGAGGTTGTGGACAAAACAGGGATTGATGGGGACATGGCACAGGCTGGAGGAACATGGCAGTGGGTGGGAGGACATGGCAGAGCTGAGAGACATAACAGAGGCTGGGTGACATAGAGGGGCTGATGAGGACATGGCAGTGGCTGGTGAAAAAGATACAGGTACTAGTGGGGACAAGGCAGGTGCTCTTTTCATACACACCTCTGTCTCAGTGCTCCATTGCAGTGCACATGGCTTCATATCCCAGTGCTCAGCATCATTAGTATACAAGCATTGCAAGATAGCAATGAAACAGAGCTATAATATAAAAGTACCGTAATTAACGTTGGTTAACATTAACCCCTTAAGGACAATGGCCGGTCCCTAAACCCATTGAAAATGGCTTTGTCATTAAGGGGTTAAAAGTAATTGACGTTTTTGGTTATTAATTTACTTGCAAGCCTTGGCTGTTAATAGTATTGTGTGGGTTGTGTTAGTTAAGTGGGTAGTTCATTTTAGGACAAAAACTACATTAGCTATGGATTTGGGATAGCTACCACTGGCTACAACTGTTCGTACATTTATTAGTAGCTCACTGTCATAACAGGGAACATTTTGTTCTGTCTCAGTGTCTAGTGTTACATATTTCTCATTCTAATTATATTATAACTATAATATTTCTAATTACATAATTCTAATTCTCTTCTTTGATTAAGCCATTTATTTGGCACCCTCATCTAGCCATCTTTCTCCAACTATGGGGCCCAAAGCGTGCCAAGAAAATGTCAGCTGGACTGGAGACTCATCAGACCAAGCAAAGTTCTTCCAGTCTTCCATTGTCCAATTTTGGTGAGCCTGTGCGTATTGTAGCCTCAGTTTCCTGTTCTTAGCTGGCACCCGGTGTGGTCTTCTGCTGCTGTAGCTCATCTGCTTCAAGGTTCAATGTGTTGTGCATTCAGAGATGGTATTGCTTACTGCCTTTCTGCCCATTCTGCGTGAAAATCCCAGTAGATCATCAGTTTCTGAAATACTCAGACCAGCCCATCTGGCACCAACAACCATGTCACGTTCAAAGTCACTTAAATCCCCTTTCTTTCTTATTCTGATGTTCGGTTTAAACTTCAGCAAGTTGGCTTGACCACGTCTACATGCCTAAATGCATTTAGTTGCTGCCATGTGATTGGCTAATTAGCTATTTGTGTTAGCAAGCAATTGAACAGGTGTACTTGATAAAGTGGTCAGTGAGTGTATATGATATTAGAGTGAGTTTGTGTGTTAATTTATGGTGTTAGTTTGTGTGCTACTTGACCAGGGGGTGCCATAGAACTCCTGCAGTCAGGCACACATAACCCTATGCTTACCCCTTAATATACCTCTTTGTTTTCAATATGATTCCCTTTAGCAAAATATGCAGGGATTAATATTCAGTTATTTGTGATAGATTTAGCTTCAGCATTGACATTTACATATTGTTGTGTTTCATCTGTGCTGCTATTCTGACTCACTGTTTCCTTCTGGGTACGGAAGCAACAAAATACATTTTTATGTCCCAACACTGTCCCAACTTGCACGGAAATTATACATGCCAATGCCTTGTGGCATGGCCATGCACTGATTTGTAAAACACAAATATAATGCATCATAACAGGTAATATTAATTAATATTGCTGAAGGTTAAAAAGGTGAGCCCATCTTGGTTAGTTAGAGTCCTTTAATAGGTTTTTGTTAAATAAAGTAAGCAATTATGTGTTCCTTTAAGCTTTAAAAATCATTGGGGTGGGTCTGTCATAACAGTAGCTGTGGCTTTTTGGGTTTAATATATCCGGATATATGAACTTCCTCTTGAGTTTTGAGGAACTACCAATCGACAAATACAGGATCTTTCATGTTTTCACAAATGTTATTGCAGTGTTTGTTTTTTTTTACATACGCCTTCGGGAATCCCTTACTACATTGATATTTGTAGACATACAATATTTAAAAATATATATATATATTTTTAGATAAAACCGAGCTTCTCAATCCTGTCTTACTTCCAGGCTAAAATGAGTCACTTCTTGCAGAACAACAAGACAAGGCTGGACTATTTGTACTTACCCAGCTGTCCTTACAGTATACACCTCTTGGTATATGCTTCAATGAAGTCATGTAGAAAACAAAGGACAACAGACAGCTGGGAACCAAGATAACGGATGCCTAATAGGAAGTCGCATGACATGTATTTTGTTTTATATACTTTGTGTTTTTGATATATATTTTTTTGGTACTAGATTTTTGAGTCAATGATACTGGAGACAGAGATGGCAGGTTTTTGTGACAAAAGTTTTGTTCCACATAAGAAAATTAACTTGTTAATTATGCATCCTGACATAGTCCCTCTTGCATTTAGGTAAGGCACTAAAGCTGTCATATGTTTAGAAAAAATACATTGTTATTTTTTTTATACTTAGCGATTTTGTTCTAGCAAATTCAAGAAATGGCTTTAGTAACAAACAAAAACATGTACTAATAAGTTATGATATCCCTAGAAGAAAACAGATAACACAGTTTAACTGACTGAACTTCTGGCTCATCTAAAATGTTTATCCAAATATACCCTACAAATATGACCTCTTAGTAGCCATTGATGCCTTTGCTGGAGAAGCAGTGATTTTGTTTACACTTTGAACAATCTGGAAAAGGTGTGTTAGCAAACTGAATCACGGTTATTTTATTCCTGTAACGCTACACCATTGTTTAAGAGTAACGGCTGATGGCCAAACACAGATGAAGCCATGGGTTCATCTTTGTTTACCCCATTAACCATAACGTCCCCTAAATTAATTGCATGTACACCAAATAAATTACCTAATAAATTGGTATGGTTGATGGGGTCTTTAGTGTTAATTTAGGGGAAGTTATGGTTAATGGGGTGCTTAGGGTTAATTTAGGGACAGTTATGGTTAATGGGGTGTTTAGGGTTAATTTAGGGACAGTTATGGTTGATGGGGTGTTTAGGGTTAATTTAGGGGCAGTTATGGTAAATGGGGTCTTTAGGGTTAATTTAGGGGCAGTTATGATTGATGGGGTGTATATGGTTAATTTAGGGGCAGTTATGGGTAATGGGGTGTTTAGGGTTAATTTTAGGGGCAGTTATGGTTGATGGGTGTTAAGGGTTAATTTAGGGGCAGTTATAGTTGATGGGGTGTTTAGGGTTAATTTAGGGGCAGTTATGGGTAATGGGGTGTTTAGGGTTAATTTTAGGGGCAGTTATGGTTGATGGGTGTTAAGGGTTAATTTAGGGGCCGTTATGGTTGATGGGGTGTTTAGGGTTAATTTAGGGGCAGTTATGGTTAATGGAGTGTTTAGGGTTAATTTAATGCTGAGAACTGAGGTTTCATTTAATTAATTTAATAAAGTTAATTTACGGTACAGTTAGAGGTAAAGGGGGGCAAACTAAGAAGAATCTAAATCCTGGGGACAGTGAAGATTATTAATGTATTTATTTATAAAAGTATTGTGTCAGTGATATTCTCTGAATGATTCGAATCTCTGTAAGATCCAAATCCCTGTAAGATTCGCATCCCTGTAAGATTCAAATCTTTGAACCATTCTCTGCCTTCAGTGACATCACTAGAGTAGGCAGGCAGGAGGGTTCATTGACTGTAATGAAAGGGGCAGGGACAATCATTAGTGTGACTGCAGGGAGGGACTGGGAAACAGTAACTCCTGTGAGTCGCACTGAATGATCCAAATATTCGGATCATGAATCGGATCATTTCAATGAATGAGTCGAAATGATCCGATTCACTTTCATGATCCGAACTTCCCATCACCAGGAAGAAAAGACCTGTTTGAGTTGAAGAAGTGCAACCCCTCCTTTCTGATGACATAACTGTGAAAAGATAAGTCTTGGTGGGGGTGTAACAGCATTAAAAGAGGTGGACCAACATCACAGTAGATTATTATTATTCTTTATTGTTTTATAAAGTGCCATCAAATTCTGTAGTGCTGTACAATGGATAGCTGGGACATAACAAGCAGTATATATTAATTTGACCTACAGAAACAACTGGTGAGGAGGGCCTTGCTTAAACAAGCTTACAATCTAGAGGTACAGTATATTGATGTGGATATATTGATAGAGAAGACACAGTAGAAAAAAACCATAAAATAATTCAGAATTATTTAAATATACGCTTAAAATTAAGTTGGATATAGAAACACATCTCATTTACTCCTATGATACCACATATCTCATTTTGTGTTTTAATATAATTTTAATATAATTATATTTATAATAATATAATATCATAAAGCATTTTTAAACATAAATATATTTATATTTAAAATATAATATAAGCAAATAAAAAAAAAATAACTGACCAGTTATTCAAGGGTGTTTCAGTCCTGGTTACAGTGATTAAGCAGTTTGGGTCTGATTGAAAGGAATGTTTTCACAGACTGTTGATGGTGGCAGTAGTGTGACAGAGGTCATAAAGCAGGACAGAAAAGTATCTTCTTGGTTTTGTGTAACTCCGTAGTTGGTTGCATCATGTCACTACACATTTGCATGCGGTCAAAGTTTATTACATTACATAAATCTTTATTAACAGTGTTCCGGAACTTAGTCATTGGTCAGGAATTTGGAAACTATTTTTCTGATAAGACAGGACAATCATGGAAAGTTTTAACATCAATAATTTAGTCTGTTTACTTTACGCTAATATTGGTACTTATTATTTCATTTTAGTGCTAATTGGTCACCAAATACTATACAAATCCCCAAAACCTCTACAAGAAAGAAATGTATTAGTGGAAGAATTATTTTTATATAGTCAGGTCAGGTTCTTTTCATTATATATATATATTCCCTGGCTGTCCCTCTACCACCACTTAAAGAAGGGGCTTGTGCAAAAGATGAGAGAAAGGACCGTTACTGAAGCCCCACTGTATACCTACCTCCACAGTAAAACGTAAGATTTGTTGCAAATATATCCAAATTATTTGCCGTGTCTTTTTCCATGACTAGTTATACCTTGTTATATCTATTTGATATAAAGCAAGAAGAGAACTTTCTGGATAGGATAACACAGGAGGGAGTTGGGAGATGTTACGGCTGAAATACGAAACGAAACAGCCACATGAATATTCCTGGGCAGTGCCATCACATATTCCAACCTGTTAATAATTTGCCAGTGTTATTACATCATAAATTATGTAGTCTAAAAAATGGCTGAGAATACAGTTAGGAGTGTCTGCCTAGGGAGCCTCTATACAAGAACAATTACATTTGTATAATCACGGTTTCAGTGCCAGAGCTGTGAGTAGCACAACTCTATTCAGGTATGAACCTCCCAAATATGTTTTTAATCCAACGGATGGCTGTAAAGTTAAGGAGCAAGTGTTATTGGGCTGCCATAATCATATTATTATTATTATTACACCACATGCAACAATAGGCACATATAATTATATTAATATCATTCTACCATTTATATCATTAGATCATAATATACCATAATTTATAATCTTATAAATTGATTGTGGGGATTTTTAAATTTCTAGTTTGGTAAAGAGTTTGGTATGGAATAACTTGACTGGCCCGCACAGAACCCTTACCTAAACCCCATTGAACACTTTTGAGGTGAATTGGAACAAGCCAGACCTTTTCCTCTAGAGCCTGACCACACACATGGACTTTTGGCCGAACGGGCACAAATTCCCACAGACACACTCCAAAATCCTGTGGAAAGCCTCCCCAGAAGAGTGGAAGCTGTTATAGTGGCAAAGAGGGAGGGGCAATTCCATACTAATGCCCATAGTTTTGGAATGAGATGTCCAACAAGGCCACATAGGTGTGATGGTCAGGTGCCCACAAACTTTTGGTCATATAGTGTATTCCCTAGTTACAATCTATGGTGGCAGGAACAGTCGAGTTTGCTAGCAGCGTAGCATAAGGACACATGGAGAATAACTGGCAGAAAAGTTCAAGTTTAAAATTACAGTTGAACTGTAGACTTCGCTGTAATACATTGTGCTTTATACTTGAGTAATGATATGAGCAAATGACAGGCAAAGGATACATACAAGAGACCAGTCTCCATGACAAGACTTGTAGAAACAATTGGCGTATATGGGTAATTTAATGAAATATCTGGCTCAAAGCCTGTTGTTGACTTTCCTTGCTTCTGTTACAGCTCAGCACTTTCTCTGGAGTTCTGTTATCTGACGTAAGCAGCTTACGTTTGAATGTGGAAGTGGGTACAGGATATATACCGTATTTTTCGCTCCATAAGACGCAGTTTTTTTCCTCCCAAAGTAGGATGAAAAATCAGCCGCGTCTTATGGAGCGAAGATGCATGCAGGCAGGCAGGGAGGGGGGGCAACGATATACCGTATTTATCGGCGTATAACACGCACTTTTTTAACTAAAATCCGGAGCTTAAACCCTACCTGCGTGTTATACGCCGATAAATCCGGGGTCGCAACTGAGGCAGGCGGCGGCGGCCGCCAGCAGAGGAGTCCTGGATTTCTGCCAGTCAGGGGGGCCCAAGGGGTGCCGAGCGGTTGCTGAAGACAACCGCTCGGCAACTCTCGGGCCCCTCTGCCTGACAGATATACAGGAATCCTTTGCTGGCGGCAGCCGCCGCCACCGCCACCGCCGCCTGCCTCAGCGCTTCAACTCCTGTGTTGGAAGCGTTTGTCTCGGGTGCCGGCGCTTTACGCTGGGCGCCGGCATATGACGTCAGACGCCGGCGCTCAGCAGTGAAGCGCCGGCACCCGAGACAAACGCCTCACGCTTCCAACACAGGAGTTTAAGGTAAGTGACCGGGGCGGGGGGGGGAGATCCTGAGAAGGGGGGGTTAGGGAGTTAGAGGGGAGATCCTGAGAAGGGGGGGTTAGGGAGTTAGAGGGGAGATACTGAGAAGGGGGGTTAGGGAGGGAGGTCTTACTGTGTGTGTGTCTTACTGTGTGTGTGTCTTACTGTGTGTGTGTGTGTGTGTGTGTCTCACTGTGTCTGTGTGTGTCTTACTGTGTCTGTGTGTGTCTTACTGTGTTCATAGCTTATTCAGTTATTGTAATAAATATTTTAGCCCATTTTTTAGCTCAAAATATTTTTTCCTTTTTTTTCTCCTCTAAAATCTAGGTGCGTCTTATCAGCAGGTGCGTCTTATAGAGCGAAAAATACGGTAAGTTAATAATTAATATAGCAAGGGATATGATAAAATACTCATTTTATATATTACACCAAGTCCTTAATACTAAATTTTGCTATTTAATAATGAACTTTAAGCTGGATAAGCAAAAAGGACCAATTAAAAGGCAAAACATTTTAGGGAAATCTCTAATCTTTCAAGTAATGATGAGGTGCATCAAAGAGGAGCTTAAAAATGTTACACTTGAAATGTGTTATAAAGATTTGTCACTTAGTTATTTAAAAAATTAACTTAAACCTAGCATTAAACTGGCTCTGGTGAGTTTAAATGTACCAAATATCTATATATATAATACAAGACCAACATTGGGTTCTAACATGGCGGCAGAAGCATGCAAATAAATATCTGTATTTCGATAGGTTGCTTGGTTTGCTTGTGCACAGGTTAGCAAAACCTTGCCAGGATCTGCCTTGGCCCAGCTTGGCTTCTGTTTCACAATGGCTGGCTTGCCCACCTCTCCCTCAGACCAGCTATGACCAAGCTTAAGCACTACAGCTGTACTCGTGATGACTTTCCAGTGGGAGTTGCAGCTCAAGTAATATGTGAAAAGCCACATATCTGCAAATCCTACTTTAAGAAGTGCTCCCCAGACAATCTATATCAATACAGACACACACATTGAAATCACAAGACAATTTAACAATTATATCTGTCAGCAAATACTATTTTTATACATACACATATTCATATTTATTCAGTGGTAGAATAACACTATGTATTTTACGACATGCTTACATATCCAAAATGGGAATAGATATCACAGTAGGAGTAATGTAATTCATCAAATATTTTGTTCCTCTATAACCTATATGCTGACTTGAAATTTCAGTTATAAAACACGAGTGTATGCGTTCGCATTTGGTTTTATTTAAACATATTATTATCATTACCGTACTCTATTATTATTTTATAACATAAATATTGTCTTTTGGATGGCCCCAAGGATAAGCTACATCATTGCATGAAAGAGCAGGTATACCTAGTTCAGTTGAAAACTTTATTTAGCTAAATACCGTATTTGCTCGATTATAAGACGACCCCCCAAAATCTGAATACTAATTTAAAAAAAAAGAAAAAGCCTGAATATAAGACGACCCTATAGGAAAAAAGTTTTACCAGTAAATGTTAATTCATGTAAACTATGTGAACAATTTTTTTTAATAAAAGCTATGATTGAGAAAAATATTTTGTTTTTATTTCCTTTTTTTTTCAACCTGCCCCCCCAGTTATGAAGGTCTGCGTGATGGACGCAGACAACCCCCGCTGCTAACCGCACCTCCTCCCGGCTGCAGCGGAAGTTGTCTACGCGAATCGCGTAGAGCTCTACACGCTGCCCGGACTAAGCACCGGGGACTCAGAAGTACCGGTAAGTGGGGGGGGGGGTGTAGACAGGAGGATCCAGGTCCCCTGCATCGCTGCAGGGGATCTGGATCTTAGTCCCATAGTCAAACCTAGTTGAGGTCTGATTATAAGACGACTCCGATTATAAGACGAGGGGTATTTTTCAGAGCATTTGCTCTGGAAAAAACCTCGTCTTATAATCGAGAAAAAATACGGTAAGTAGACTATATTGTAACCTTTTCGTAAAACACCTTTTTTATTATAAGTTATAGCCCAGGGTATATTGTATATTTACAAGGAGTTGGCACCTACAGTTTTAATGAACAGAAATAAAAGTTAAGTGTTATACATCGGGATCCCACTATGCCAGTTTATATGTAAAGTACAAGTGATTTATATTATTTAATACTTATATTTGTTGTAAAGTGCAGTATTTGCCCAATGAAGTATAGAAAAAGCTGTGGTAATTTTCTGCCACACGGAGAAACATACTAGGTATTCATAATTGCAATTACACATTCACACGGTAAAAAAAACTTACAGTGGGTAAGTAAGATCATTTTATGCCCTGCACATTAGTCTGCCCAGCACATGCAAATTATTTTGGGAGGCAGACGCACAGTCAGGGTCACCTAATATCAATTCACCTCGTACTTCAATAGTTGCCTCACTACATACATTGTGGACATGAGTCAGGTAGACCTGACAGATGTTGCTATAAAACAAACATGTAGAAAAAAGGGGGGCAGCGAGAATTCTTCGTGTGGGTTATATTTGGAAAAGGAGTAAGCCTGGTTTCACTTCCACATAATGTTTTATAAAGACTATAACTTAATGAGCAAGGGCAGGCTTGCACTCAAAAGCCCAATAGGGTGATCTACCCCTTGTTATGCGGCAGGTGGGCTGCTACCCTCTGGAACTAGGCCAGAATACCCCTCTGTCGATCAGTCAGACCTTAGATTTAGCTTGGCTCCTACATATTTTAAGTATAAAAAATATGCAGTTTAAATGACCATAACATTAATATAACAATCACACTAACATCTTCTTAACCCCTTAATGACAAAGCCCATACATGTACGGGCTCAAAATGCATTGTTTTCAATGGGTTTTGGGACCGCCCATTGTCCTTAAGGGGATAAAAAACATGAGTGGGGCAGAACTCCTATTTACTTTGCACTTAAACATGCTGAAATTGAATTTGTTACTTAAAGGGGATGTCTCATGGACAAAAAAAAAATCTCATTGAACATGAAATATAGTGCTGTATACGGTAATGTAGGTTAGCAGTGACAAAAATCTGGTTCTATCTCATTTTGTTCCAATAAAATTCCTTTATTTAGTGATGTGGAAGTGGCAATTAGTGTCAGTCATGTGATGTTTTGGATGACTTTCCCTGCTCAAACAATACACTGATGATTCATTTTGGCAATACTAATGAATCTGTTCCTCCAGACACTTTCATAAGTCTATTATTATTTACTTAAGACAATATTATAAGGAGTCAAGGTCTGATTGAGCTAAGATAATAGAGATAGAACATATAAGAAAAAATGGCTAATATGCAACTAAATATGAATATGAAACAGCAAAAGTTTCATTATGCAAACACTAGAACTGTTTTAAAACAGAAAACATCAGATTTGTTTTTATATCTTTAATCCGATATTTGTAATTAAGAAAATTGGTAAGCGTTCCCTTTAAAGTACAAGAACAAATACACTTAACAGAGTTGTAATTTATAATACAGTAAGGCTCTGGCAGGGTTTACAATGCTAATTTGAACTATTTGCTGTGTCATCTTAACAAAGAGCATGATTACACACTTTTTCAAAGTACAATGGTGACTTTGCAGGAATACACAAATATAAGCCAGTTTTTTTTATTATTTAATTCAGGTGTATTTAAAAAAAGATCAGAATGGCATTATGACATACATGTAGTAAAGGGGGATCCCCATGGAAAATTATTATTTTTCTTTGAACATTAAATGCAATGTTGCAGAAAATGGGGTTTTAATTCATTTTGTTCCAATATGCTTCCTTTGTCAGTAGACCTGCAGAGTGCCATTGCTATCAATTATGTGAATTTTTGGTGACTTGCCCTGCTGCCCCACACCAAGCTGATTTTTTATGTAAATGCTAATGAAGTCTGTTCCTCCATAGACATTTATTAGTCATAGGGCCAAGCTGAGAGATTATGACTGAGGCATTATATTGTTTTCCACAAGACAGCAGGACAAGTAGTAAGGATGTTGCCTTAATACATTTGGGCAAAGATAACATGGTTAGTGTTCATACAAATGAGTAATATCCAGCTGTCTGAAAACATTATATTATCCAAAACTGGAATGTTTTTTTAGTTTTAGTCTGATTATTATTATTATTATCTTATCTTATTTATATTATAGTGCCAACAATTTACACAGCGCTTAATACAATACATATATTAAAGGGGTATGACAAGACGACAATTGACAGACTAAGACAAACCGATACATCAGGTGGAGAGAGCCCTGCTCGCAAGCTTACAATCTTGAGGGAATGGGGTGACAAGCATAAGGCACAGAGAAAGGGTGAGCGGCAGGCCCGGACTGGGACAAAAAATAGGCCCGGGCATTTAAGCCCGAGCAGCCCATATTTATTTATTGTTAAAGCCCACCCTTCATGTACCATCTTTGCATTTACTCATTCGCACAAATCATTAACACATTCATTAATGCAGTCTCACAAATCATTCAAGCAATTCATCCACACATGAATTCATTAATTGTCATACGCATTCACACAATTCATCCACACATTTATTCATTCATTCATTCTCATACGCATTCACACTACCCCCTCTCCCCATCTTATCTGCCCCTTCTCACTATGTTCCCCCTTTTCACTATGTACCCCCTCTCACTATCTATCCCCTCTCCCCATTTCTCACGATCTAACCCCCCTCTGCCCCTTCTCACTGCACCCCCTCCCTCACCCTACTTACCTTGTTGCCGGAGCAAGCAGCAACTGCGGCCGGGCCCGCGGCAGGACCGGACTGACTGGGCCTATGCGGCCTCTACGGCCGCATTAACGCAGGGCATAAGGGGCACCTGCCCCTTAAGCCTGCCGCAACTGCGACCGGGTCCGCCACTCTAAGGGGCCGGGAAGCCCCCACCAGGGCCAGCCTTAGGGGTCTGCGGCCGCACAGGGCTTACATTAAAACATCGGGGGTTTTTTTTAACTTTATTTAACATCCTCCATGTTAAATAAAGTTAACAAAAACTTTATTTAACATGGAGGATGTTAAATAAAGTAAAAAAAAAAACCCCCGATATTTTAATTTAAACCCTGTGCGGCCGCACACCCGTAAGGCCGGCCCTGGTGGGGGCTTCCCGACCCCTTAGAGTGGCGGACCCGGTCGCAGTTGCGGCCACACAATTCATCCACACATTTATTCATTCATTCGTTCTCATACGCATTCACACTACCCCCTCTCCCCATCTTATCTGCCCCTTCTCACTATGTTCCCCCTTTTCACTATGTACCCCCTCTCACTATCTATCCCCTCTCCCCATTTCTCACGATCTAACCCCCCTCTGCCCCTTCTCACTGCACCCCCTCCCTCACCCTACTTACCTTGTTGCCGGAGCAAGCAGCAACTGCGGCCGGGCCCGCGGCAGGACCGGACTGACTGGGCCTATGCGGCCTCTACGGCCGCATTAACGCAGGGCATAAGGGGCACATGCCCCTTAAGCCCGCCGCAACTGCGACCGGGTCCGCCACTCTAAGGGGCCGGGAAGCCCCCACCAGGGCCGGCCTTAGGGGTCTGCGGCCGCACAGGGCTTACATTAAAACATCTGGGGGTTTTTTAACTTTATTTAACATCCTCCATGTTAAATAAAGTTAACAAAAACTTTATTTAACATGGAGGATGTTAAATAAAGTAAAAAAAAAAAACCCTGATATTTTAATTTAAACCCTGTGCGGCCGCACACCCGTAAGGCCGGCCCTGGTGGGGGCTTCCCGACCCCTTAGAGTGGCGGACCCGGTCGCAGTTGCGGCGGGCTTAAGGGGCAGGTGCATATTGGGCCTGGTGGGGGCTTCCCGACCCCTTAGAGTGGCGGACCCGGTCGCAGTTGCGGCGGGCTTAAGGGGCAGGTGCATATTAAAAATAACCAACACGTTAAATTGAATTCCCATAAGGCTCACCCAGACATACTACTTCCATGATGCTGGCTGAGGGTCATAGGAAGTGCAGCCACAGTAAAGCTGCAGATGCTAGCTGTGACCTAAAATTTCTATGATTCTCAGCCAGGTGTCCACCATAATGCTGGCTGAGCATCATTGGAAGAGTAGTCCACAGCAGCAGAGATTTTTTTTTTAATTAAAAAAGGCTAATGTTAGCCTCCCTCCCAGGACCCCTACACACTGCCTTTACACATACACTGCCTTTACACACACATATACACATACACTGCCCTTACACACACCTCCCCATAAACACACATATACACATACACTTCCCCTACACACACACATATACACATACACTGCCCTTACACGCACATATATACACGTACACTGCCCTTACACACACATATACACGTACTCTGCCCTTACACATATATACACATACACTGCCCTTAAAAGAAAAATATAGACACGTACACTGCCCTTACACACACACATATATACACTGCCCTTACACACACATATAGATGTACACTGCCCTTTGATTTTGGAATAAAAACATTTGCTACTGCAAAAATGTTTAGATGAAAACTCTGGCATATGCCACTCTGGCATATATGGGTTAAAAGGCATAAAGGGAGGTATAAGTCATTTCTGGAGACAGAGTGGCATATAGGGTTTAAAAGGCATTTCTAGAGGCAGAGTGGCATATAGGGGGTTAAAAGGCATTTCTGAAGGCAGAGTGGCTTAAAGGAGGTTGAAAGGCCTATCATGGGGCACTCTGCCTCCAGAAAAGCCTTATGCCCCCCATATAACCCCCCAGATTTACCACTGCTTCTGACTCCCTGGTGTCTGTTGGGCACAGCGGGTGGAGGCCGGTGTGCACGCACCGGGCCGCCCAATGGCCGTGTCTCAACACTTCGTCCCATGTCTTAAAAAAAGCTGGAAGTGGCTTTCAATCCCGCTCGCAGCCGCTCAGCGGCTGTTTTGAATGTTCGACTGCCGGCCGCCCAGCCCAAGGACCTTTCCAGGTAAACCAGTGATCCAGTCCGGCCCTGGCCTCACCCTTCCTCTGCCCCTGCAAAGCGGGACAGAGGAAGGGATAGGCGGGACGGCGGGACAGATACCCAAAATTGGGACTTTCCCGCCTAAATCGGGACAGTTGGGGGGCATGCTGCTGTGCACCAGTGCCATCTTCCTTAAGCCTCTGAACTGTCAATTGACTCTTTCTGGTCTTGTGCACTGCCTACCTCTAGGCGACTGCACCTCCTGCCTTGCACTCCGAGCCCTGTCCTGACAGTTTTCCTTTACACATATTATATTTACTCTGTTTGATTTCACGTTTATTCTTAGCCGCAGTTCATTTTGTTCTCTCTGCAGTAAGACTTCATGTGTCTATTAGATTATGCCTATTTTTACCATTATAAAATTCACTGTGAACACGTGAGTATAAGTAGACCTTGACAGTACCCTTGCTTCAAATATAGCTGCCATTTACATTACTCTCTGTAAAGCCAAGGGCTAATTTTACTGTGAAACATTCAGAACATGTGCCGTATATTATGTGGTACATCTTCATTGAATTTCAAGACCTTAGCTCAGTATCTGCTTAAGGTATACCCTTAGAAGAGCGCTGGAGTCGTTTTAACAATCAAGTGGTTTTACTAGAATGACTTAACTCTGCTCATTTAAGGACACTGTTGAAATCTGCATTGTTGTGGAGACAGGGTTATCTTACTCGGCTGTTTGGTTCTGTGTCTATGGAAAGCACAATGGAATAAACAGTGCACATTTGGTGCGCCAGTGTTTCCATGATGAGAGTACATTTTCTACAGTATATGTACCAGCATCATGAAATCAAAAAGTTGTTCATGATACCATTGTTTTCTATACAGCTATTGCTCTATCTATGGCTTTACAACAACTGAAGGAAAAGTTTGAGGGTTAAATGCCATAATAATACTCAACATATACAATTTTGAGGGAAAATACACCCCTTTCTATAACTCCCACTTCTGCAGACTACAACTTTAATGACCCTCCTCACCATTCTGATTGATGGCTATGGTCAATGTTGACTATAGAACAATATTCGGGGGTGTCACTGGGGAGCAACTGGGGCTGAAGCCCAGAGTCTCAACTTCATAGCCCCGAATGGAGACTTTGGGTCTAAAGCTTACTTTAGCCCCAGAATCTTTATATATATATATCCCTCTAAAGGACCACAAATGAATGCTGAGCACCAAGTTATGACGCCACATCCCCGCTCTCTGCACCAGTGTTGTATGTGTGTGGGGGCGAGGTTCGCCTGGGTGCCACTCACCACTTGACCACACTCGGTTCCTTCCTCGCTGGGCTGGTCCAAAATTATTTACAAAGAGCCTCTCCAGGTCTACAGTTGAGCTGTAAGGGTTGAGAGAAGAAGGGAGAGGGTAAGGGGGAAAGGAGGAAAGTGAATAAGTGGTTGTGAGCATGCATGTATGTAAAGTAAGTATGTACTGTATGTATGCATGCAGCCATGTTTGTGCCTGAGCAAGGATGTGTATGTATGTGTGAGCATGGATGTGTAAATGTAAGTGCGTGTTAGTATGTGTGTATGTGTGTTGGCATGAGTGTGTATGTCTGTGCAAATGTGAGAGTGTGTGTAAAAAGGTGTGCTACTGCATATGAAAGTTACTGGGGGAGACGCAAGGGAAAGATGCCAAATATAATGAATAAGAATAGAGATAGGGAGAAAAGAAAAGATGAAATGGAGGAGACATGGGGACAAAGGGGAGAGAATAAAGAGAAGGAAGAGAGGAGGAGAGCGATAATGAGAGATGAGGAGAAAGGATAGAGATAGTGAGAAATGAGAGAGGTAATCAGAAATATGAGGGACAATGAGAAGGGGAGAGATAAAGTGAAATCAGAGGAGAGATAAAGAGGAATGGAAAAGATGAGATAAATAAAAAGAGGATATATAATGAGAAAGGGGAGATCAAAGGAAAGGGGGAAGAGATAAAATAGAAAAGAGACAGAAAGGGGAGAGAGAAAGAGGATGGGCAATAAAGAGAGTGAAAGAGGAATGTAGATATACAGAAAGGGGAGACATAGGAAATGGTGAGGTAAAGAGAAAGAGGGGCGTCACGGATCTGGCTAGTTAGTCCAACTGACTACCTCCGCTGACTTGTGCTCCTTTAGCCTGGGACAACACTCTAGCCGAGACTCAGTGTAGGGTAAAACCAAACGAAGACTGATGTATTTTGGACACACAGAGCTGGATATATCCAGCAAAACATACATTAACATAAAACAAGATATTGGGACACAAACCGCCCCCCTTAATCTGCCTCCCAACAGGGGCAGTAAAGAGATTAACAATACAATAGGGGGGAGACTGATTTATACAACATTAAACTGAAACAATGGTGGTCACTCCCTGGTGGCAGATCCTGGCTGTCTGCCGGAGATAATCCCTCAGCCAGTGATGAGATGATACTGCTGGGGGTAGCCACAGAAGCCTTTACAAACCCAGGGCCCATAGTCAATAGGGAGGAGGCTGGCAGTCAGGCCTCTCCAGTGGTCCCAGTGATGGAGGGTTCCGTCACAAGGGGGAGTGATAAAGATAAAGGTTAGAAAAGAAAATCTAAAGAGTAAGGGGGAGAGATAATGGATGAGAGATAAAGAGAAAGAAGAGGATACAATCTGGGCAATTCCTGTGGGTGCAATATGGGTGCAGGGGCAAATCCTTGTGTAAATATTATAGACATGGTTGCATATTTCACAGAGGTTGCTGGAAATAAATAAATCATAATTTTGTTAATTTAGAAATGTTTTGCAAATATATTTCAGCAGTCCTACGGCGAGTCTCCCTGTTCGGCACTCAGCATTACAAGCTGGCACCGAGACCGGACAGGGAGACTCGCCGCAGAGGAGAGAGGGGCACCGAGTGGGTACTGACAGCTTGGTAAGCGAAAACCACTCAGCGCCCCTTTCTCTCTCTTTCGCTTTTGTCGGGCCGGCCCTGTCTACTTGGCTCATGGGTAAACATGGCTTTGTTTTGGAACTGCCTTTGTACCGCCAACATTATTAAATACATGTTATATATTTTAGTGGATTTACTTAATAATAACTAAAATTTGAAAGTGCAAAGGTGGTAACCTGTTGATTAATGGGTTGTAATTAAACATTACACTGCCTTAAAATTGTTGTTTGATCATAAAAATTTGAGGCATAAATGGTGCTGGTTCAGGCATGTTGCTATTAACGTTTTATGAGTCATCTTCCTTGATTAAAATAGGTGGAAAAAAGCTTTCTACCTCTTCCCTGTTGTTTCTTCATAGTAAATGGTAAATAAACAAATCATATTACCTGTTTAACATATAGATATTGAGAGATGCATGGAAACCTGCTCTTAACTAAAGATCAACAACATTTCATCTCATTGCTTCCTCATAATATGCTAACTGCAACTGGGATTCCTCATTAAGCACATGTAGTTATTTTAAAGACACTGAGGACCAGTTGTAACTACTTGTGATACATATAGGGGGTTGCATTAGGAAATTATCTAATTATAAATCAGAGAATGCATGAAAAACTATTTGTCAACAGTCAAGAATTTGTGAAGAAAATAAATAAAGGCTCCAGGCACTCAAGGGTTCCAGCTCAGGCAGATTTATTAAAGGAAGACAGCAACAACGTTTCGACCTCACAATGAGGTCTTTATCAAGTTGAATTTGTGAAGAACCGGAGACTCAACTCTGACCTGATGATTTGGTTTGAGCTGAATGCTAGACTTAAGCCTGGCACTATTATCTTAGAAAGTTTTAATTTACTCGGATAGATAAGGTAGATAAGTAGCTTTCCATTAAAAGTTAGTGGAGGTCAATAATGCAAGGCAATTTAAACATGCATAGGACAGGCATATGGCTATCCTGAATTTATGATAAGACCAAATACTGATGAAGGTGGGCAGACTAAATGGACTGAATGGCTATTTGACACCAAATTCTTATATTCTATATTATTTTAAAGTGTCTGGCACATATGTGATAGTTTGCCAAAGTCTTTCCCTGCTCTTTGGAGCTGCCTAAGGCTCATTAGTCATCCTGGAGCTTGTTTGATATCAACAGATACCCTCCCACAATGACTAGTCACAAGTTGGCATTTTTGTTCAACAAAAAAGTATAACACAAAAACCATGGTTGTAATATATGGCTCATCTTGTAAAATTCCATTTGTTGTTGAAGGAGCATTAGAAGTCATACAAAAAATAAAAATACATATTAGGGCATAGGAAGAAATCTAAACTCACTTTTGCATTGCAGGACCACTACCACCAACAGAGTAAGAAAGATGAAAAAACGCACTTACACTTACCTTACCCAGACACACACAGTCACCACACTTACCTTACCCAGACACATACACTGTCACACACAACTCACTTACCATTGCCAAGTCTCAGCCTGCCCTTAATGCAATGTGAGCAGCTGTGCTTCTACTGCAAGGTGACTTGACCCCGCTCAATGTCATCTCCTCCTTAACAGCGCCAGAAAGAACATGCCTTCAGATGGCAAATTGCTGACCCTGTCAGGGTGCTGCCTGGGTCCCATGGGCCCACCTGGACCTATGTAAGGACCGAGTCTGATAATTAGATCTAGCTTATAAAAAAAGGGTCTGATACGACAACCAGGCCCGGACTGGCCATCGGGCACACCGGGCATTTGCCCGGTGGGCCGGGCTGCAGCAGGGCCGTATTGGCTTAGGGGCTGATGGAGCCGCACAGGGTTTTACTTAAAACATCGGGGGGGTTTTGTTGTTTTTTTTTTTTTACTTTATTTAACATCCTCCATGTTAAATAAAGTTTTTTTTTACTTTATTTAACAAGGAGGAAGTTAAATAAAGTTAACCCCCCCCCGATGTTTTAATTTAAGCCCTGTGCGGCCGCAGACCCCTAAGGCCGGCCGTGGTGGGGGCTTCTCGGCCCCTTAGAGTGGCGGACCCAGTCACAGTTGCGGCGGGATTAAGGGGCCCTGCGTTAATGCGGCCGTAGAGGCTATTTTAAGGTAGGGGCCTGGAGCTGCAGCTCCATCAGCCCCTAAGTCAATCCGGCCCTGCCGCGGGCCCGGTCGCAGTTGCTACTTGCTCCGGCAACAAGGTAAGTAGGGTCAGGGAGGGGGGTGCAGTGAGAAGGGGCAGAAAGGGGTTAGATAGTGAGAAAGGGGGAGAGGGGATAGATAGTGAGAGGGGGTACATATTGAGAAGTGGGGAAGGGGGTACATAGTGAAAAAGGGGGAACATAGTGAGAAGGGGCAGATAAGATGGGGAGAGGGGGTAGTGTGAATGCGGATGAGAATGAATGAATAAATGTGTGGATGAATTGTGTGAATGCGTATGACAATTAATGAATTCATGTGTGGATGAATTGCTTGAATGATTTGTGAGACTGCATTAATGAATGTGTTAATGATTTGTGTGAATGAGTGAGTAAATGCAAAGATGGTACATGAAGGGTGGGCTTTAACAATAAATAAATAAATAAAAATGGGCTGCTCAGGCTTAAATGCCCGGGCCTATTTTTTGTCCCAGTCTGGGCCTGACGACAACCCTATCTACCTGCAAGTCTAGCTGTCCCCAATACAACAAATCCTCTACTCCTATATACATAAAACAAGACTGCTAAATTTGCAGAAGGAAAACATGCAAGTACCCTTATGGGTTTTTGGAATGATGAAGAACAATTAGAAAGTATATGTTTTATTAAGAGCACCAACAGATTCTGTAACACCATTAACAATAGTAAGACAGTGTAAATGAACAACTTTACCACTGACAATATACAATTTAACAATAAAATAATTATTAATAACACACATCAAGATATACTGGTATAGAAGGAAAGAAAGGACCTGCTCTTTAGTTTTGAATCTATTAGGAGGTTGGGGGACACATATTAATATTTTTAATAAGAAGAAGTCCTGCTAGATTGGATTGTCATAGCACAAAATATTTTGATACATGTGCATCCATGGCTGGAATTCTTAACTCTTTTTATTAAGTCAAGAGCTATTAATTTAGAAACTGGGAATACAAAATTGCAGCTTTATTTGTGAAATAATTTAATATTCCAAATTTCTGTGCAGAGCTCACTTCTGAAAGCAAAAATACACCCAGCTGTTTATTATTTAAATACTTAAGCAAGGCAGTTTTAGATCTAATTAGGACGGGTTGAAGCATGCTGCTAATTTATGAAACATCATCTTCCTTGTTTGAAGCAGTTGAACTAACACATTTATGTCCCTGCTTTCCAACATCCTTGTAATAATTGAGAAATATACAAATGATATTACCCACTGCAATGCCCCGGAAGCGCAAAGGAATGTTGCAACCAACAGTTGACAACTCACAGACATTCACATAGCTTTAGTACCAAAAAACATTAAAACCTTTACATATAGTCATATTTGAATAATTGATTTGTTGACCCATCACACCGATATTGCAAATTGCTAACTTTATCTAAGCAGAGTTGTGTTAATTTAGTGTTGCCCAACCTTTGTGTAAATTTCTATAAATCATGTCCAAGCTTAGGCTGGTATGCTGGATACAATTAAATTGGTTTTATGCAGTAGAACAATTAATAACAATGGGCCTTCCCTGTCCATAACAGCCATCACTTATAATCCAAAGGGTAACTAATGAAATGAACATACAATTATAGTTCAAGTTTTGCTTTAAAATGAAATTGTAACAAAGTAAAATAATTAAAGTCTACAATAACAACAGTGTAAAATCCTGTGGAATATAGTGGGGCTCTACACATCAATAAAAAATAATTTGTGTTACTGATATGACTCATTTGTTCTAGTAGGATAAAAAGGCACAAAGGCAGTTACATTTTTTGTAGTCTATGCCTGAGGCATTAAATGATCTGGTCTTGTCTTGTGTTTGAGTTCACTGATGGATGTCAGGGTGAATAAAAGTCTGTTTTCCTAAAGCAGGACATTTGTGGATAGCCAATCTGTGCATACGTAGTGAAAAAAAAACATAGTCTGAAAGTTAATACCCCAGGCGCCAAACACACGTCTGTGAAAAAAAAAGAACATAAAATCCAGACATTTCTATGTTCACTACATTAATTCCTAATAGTCTCATCCTCTTATATTAAAGGTCAGGTTGCTTGTATAAAACCAGACTCGGTCAACTATGAAGCATTGCTTCAACATATCTCTAGCAGATACCCTTGCTTTTATTTTGTTAAAACTTCTGACATATGCTTGTGACATCAGCTGGCAGGCCTTTTAAGCTGATTATTGACTCAGATTTAATAAATACACATTTAAACGCAAACATTGACTCTTGAAGTTCTAACAGTTGCTTTATCCATTTACCCCAATCACTTCAGAGTTGCTGGCGAAAAACAATGAAGCCCCATATAATAAAAAGACAGATAAACACAACATTGCAACATTAACCTTTGTGGCTGTGATTATAAAGCATTTACAAGATATACAACTAACATGTAATCCTTTTCAATGAATTGTTCAATTCTAAATGGGCAAAGCTAAAATATATATCAATATACACTTAATACATATGTGCACTACTAGAGGAAAAAAAAGCACTTTTTGTCTGAAACATGGAAGTAATTTGCAACAGATACTAAAGCGAAAAAAGTTCATTATTTTTTTCAAACTCAAGTCACCATATCCATAAGAAGTTGCATATTGTTTAATAAACAATGACTTCTGATAAAAAAAATATGTTGTTGAAATACAAGTGCTACAAAATTGTAGTTTCAACTAACCAACCCAACTGTACTGTGCATTGGGAAAAGTCAACCCTGTGAGCTTGGTTGGCCCCCTATATACTTGGAATGCAGTAAAACTTTGAAAATTCCAATGATAAGAATTACTTAGCGATGGTGACTGAGCTTTCATTTCCATTTCCAAGATAAGCAATGTACCGTGATACATTTGAATATCACATTTGGTTGGCAAAACTATGTTGAATCTTTCCAGCTAAACGTGAATACTGGGTGATCTGGGAAAACCGTCTCTGTTTTGATTTTTTTGTGTAACAAATGCATAAAGTTAAATGATTGCTTAATTATCCAGTGCTATTGAATTTGAAGTTTATCATTCTTGATTTATAGCTTCAAACATGTCATATATATATATATATATATATATATATATATATATATATATATATATATATATATATATATAGGACTTAGTTTAGGATTAGTCTAGTCGTTTGGGAAAAATGGAAGCATGTGCTGTGACAGGGCCAGGCTAGCTGGCTCATGTGTCATATGAAGTTTAGCCGGGTCACGGAGCACTTTTGTGTCCGGTTCTGTATACCGTGACCCGGTAATATATTATATTGTGTTTATTGTGTAACCGGCCCAGAGACTGATGTGGATTCAGCCCCAGCCTTCAAAGAGACGATCCTATAATCTGGCTGGGGCTCTTAATCAGCCAACACAGCCCTGTCTGCCCAGACGGCACCCGCACTACAGGGGGGATAACACAGGTGGGGGAACCCATTGTATTCTGTAATCCCCTCACCTGATACATCTCCTGTATACTAATGGGATTTGTGATGGGATGTGGCTGATGGGATTGGGGGTTGGGTTCGGTACACATTGCATTGAGATTGTATATAAATTCTGTGTGTTTGTAAATACAAGAGTTCTTCTTGGTTTACTACGAATGGTGGTCTGGATGATAAAGAAAAAAAAAAAAAAAAGTCCCTCGTACGGATAGCACTCAGCTATCCCCGGATCAGTCAGACCACCATTCGTAGTAAACCAAGAAGAACTCTTGTATTTACAAACACACAGAACTTATATACAATCTCAATGCAATGTGTACCGAACCCAACCCCCAATCCCATCAGCCACATCCCATCACAAATCCCATTAGTATACAGGAGATGTATCAGGTGAGGGGATTACAGAATACAATGGGTTCCCCCACCTGTGTTATCCCCCCTGTAGTGCGGGTGCCGTCTGGGCAGACAGGGCTGTGCTGGCTGATTAAGAGCCCCAGCCAGATTATAGGATCGTCTCTTTGAAGGCTGGGGCTGAATCCACATCAGTCTCTGGGCCGGTTACACAATAAACACAATATAATATATTACCGGGTCACGGTATACAGAACCGGACACAAAAGTGCTCCGTGACCCGGCTAAACTTCATATGACACATGAGCCAGCTAGCCTGGCCCTGTCACATGTGCCCAGACATATTCTAGAGGATTATGGGAAAAGAATGGCTTGGTTTAATCTACATTGTATTTCCAAGTGAAGAGGTGTCATGTTCTGTAAGTCACACTTGCCCTTTAGTATACATTTCTTTTTTCCCCAATAAACTACATACTAAACTGTAATACTTCTGTCTAAATTTGTCATGTGAATGTATGCAGAACTTAAGTCAAAGATAGTTGTACATTATAAGTTTATAACAAATAGTATAACTTCTGGTGTTGAATACATGAAGTTAAAAGAGAGTCCTTTGTAGGTACCTAAACTTATAGTCAGACATATCTTTCAATCACCTTGGGGTCTATTAATAAAAAAATGCATGATTGTTCTGTAGAGTGTCAAGGAATATATGCATTTCTGTGTGTATGTTGCACTAATAATAAAGTAAAATAAATCACTTACTTGAATTGAGAAGTTAAATTGAGGTAGTAGCTGTAGGTGGAGTATTGTCCATAAATCCACACTAATTCCACAGACAAGAAATTACATATTAATAATTCACACAGAGAGAAGGCAATCTGGACATAAACTACATGTAAATAAATTAAAAACAAGTTGTGGTTATAAATAACAAATGTGAAAAATGAAGAAAGGATTGGAGGCACTGATGCAACCGTGAAAATTTTGTGAATATAGTGATTCTGCTCAATCCTACATAATACTCGAATAATCTGTATTGGCTTAAACTAAATGGGTTCATTTTGCTGTACAAAACACATAATTACAATGATTCATAGTACATTTATTTATCCATGCATTGATATGCATGTTACATCTATTAGACCTGATAAATTGTATGTTTAATAAAAGTTACATACTTTGTTGCTTGCTCTTTTCAAACATTTGCTACAAAAAATCAGTGTTTTTGTTTTTCTTTAATACAAAGTCATAAAATGACATTGAGAATGTTTATGTACTATATATCTGTTTTATTTGATCTATTAATTCCCTCTTTCTGCCAGAAGGCTGCTAGCTATATGATAGGAGACATTACCCCAGGCTTAACATTACCCCAGGCTTAACATATCAAAATCAGTATTGTACAAATAATTTAACCCTTTAAGGACAATGGGGCGGTCCCTAAACCCATTTAAAACAATGAATTTTGAGCCCGTACATGTACGGACTTTGTCATTAAGGGGTTAAATATATTTGTTTATCTGCAATCCCATGAGCCTTTAAAACACACTGATTTATAAAGGACTCGACAGATAGAAATAAAAGCGAAAGAGAAAGAGAAAATATTTTCCAAACTACAACACTTTGTTCAATTAATGAAAATAAACATGAGTTTTCTAACCTTTACATTCTCAGTAATACATCAATATTACTAAAAATATCATGCTGCATCATATTCATACTCCCAAAAGAATTTACTAAAATGTGGGCCATATTTTAACACCCTTTTTATTGATTAGATAATAGTAACATAAAATGCACAGGTACATTTTAACAGTGTAAAATAGAATTATTATTATCTTTTATTTTTTTACTTTTTTTACAAGAAGCTTGCTGAAGCAGACTCAGCAGGTACACTTCAATGCGTGATAACTGAGGCACCCAGTGGGTATATATATGTGTGTATGTATGTATGTATACTGTAAAGTATATACAATAACTCTAACATTATACTTATACAGTATACACTATATATATATATATATATAATGTGTGTCTGTGTGTTAGCATATAGTGTTAGAGTATGTTTGTTAGTGTATGATGTTAGCATACCTGTACATGAATTTATGGTGTTGGTGTGTGTGCCTGTTACTGTATGGTATTAGAGTGTGTATTAGTTATGGGTGGAGGGGCAAAGTAATACTGCACCCAGACACCATTAATCCTAGGGTTAGCCTTGGGTATGATAAAGAGGATCCTGCTAACAAGCAGGTAGATACATTCCATGAATGCAACAGTGTAAAATAATAAATATCTATTGTATGTACTGTATTGGCTCGGATATAGGCCGCACCCGAATATAGGCCGCACCCTAAAAGTTAGGGGCTTTTTTAAAGAAAAAAATTTCTTAAAAAAACCCCAAAACACTTAGTGGAACAGATATGCTGCCACTCTGCCCCCGCAAGATATGCTTCCACTCTGCCCTCCCCAGACATGTTGCCACTCTGCCCTCCCCAGATATGCTGCCACTCTGCCCCCCCAAGATATGTTGCCACTCTATCCCCCCCCTGAGATATGCACTCTGCCCCCGAGATGTGCCCCCCCGAGATATGCTGCCACTCTATTCCCCCCCCCCGAGATATGCTGCCACTCTGCCCCCAAGAGGTCCCCCTCTTCCGGTGCTGGCACTTCCGCCGTTGGAAGTGCCGGCAAGGAAGATTGTTGGCGTACATCGCGCAGACGTTTACCGGCTGCGGCGATGCAAGCGTTAATAACCTCTCGCTGCTGGCACGTCTGCACGATGTGCTTTAACAATCTCCCTTGCCGGGACTCCCCCCGTGGGAATTCCCGCTGCAAGGGAGATAATTAAAGCACATCGTGCAGATGTGCCGGCAGCGGGGGCTGTTTACGTGCATCGCCGCTGCCGGTGAACGTCTGCGCGATGGGCTTAGACAACCTCCGGTGCGGGCACCCCCCCCGTGAAAAGTGCTGGCAGGGGAGGCTGTCTGAGCGTATCGGAGAGTAGGATGCAGGTCCCCTGCACCGCTGCGGGGGATCTGCATCCTAACCCTGCTGCCTGCCCGGCGCCCGGAACTGCATGTCCCGGGCGTCGGGCGCTAGACCCCGAATATAGGCCGCACCCCCACTTTAAAGACTTAAAGTTTAAAGTGGGGGGAAAAAGTGCGGCCTATATTCGAGCCAATACGGTAATTATAATATTTTTCATTTATCACATAGTAAAAAAATTTAAAAGGATCACATAGCACAGAAACATAGAATTTGATCTATCTCGTTTGCCCATTTCTCCTTCAGATGGGAGGCTGTTTCATTTATGTACCACCCTTTCTGGGTTCCCTATATTACATGTAAACCTCTGACCCTTAAGTTTTAGATTATGACTTCTTGCTCTAACATTTCTCATCATTTGAAATAAACGTCCCTCCTGTACTTTGTTCACCTGTGAACAAGAAACTTTCAATGTCAAATAAAGTTGTCTTGGCCAAGAATGGTAAGGTGTAACGGACATGGCCTATTACCTGGCCATAAAATTGTATGTCTTGGTATTACCCCTTGATGATAAGGGTTATGTAAGAGACTTTGGTGAAGCTATCACAAATATGCTGATGGTATCAGAAAACCTATGATGTAATTAATAGCTTGGATCAAGTATGCTTCAGGTGATTAACTTCAAAAGCAAATGCTTTTGTTAGTGATGTATGTTAGATACATGCTGAAGTACTGGTGAAGCATGAGACAAAACAAAACAAGAAAAATGTATTTGTTATTAACCTCTTAAGGACAATGGGCGGTCCACGGGCTTTAAGTTAACATAAGAACTGTGTCTGCATTTATATCCAGCCCAATCAAATAAACATATGATATCAATGTTTTGCCTCCTATCAAATTAAATTCTTTAAAACAATGAAACAGAGTATTTTTTTTAAAACATAGAAATAATGAGTAGAAGTAAATAAACAGGTATTAAAAAAAAGTAATCAGGTTATGATTATAATAATAACAACTCCCTAAATATGTCTATGGCTACCATCACCTTTAGACCTTAAACTAGAGAAATGCAACTGGAGATCCATAGACTTGCAAGACCAGTAAATTGTCTAGTGTATTAACGTATGTTTATTTTAATATTGAAGGGACATTTTGAATAGTATATGTATCGAAAACCCTCAGGCAACCTCAAGGAGAAATTGGACCACGCTGCTGAGCCGATTTCTTAGAAAACATCAGAACATTTCAAATGTTTGCTTACACTACAGGTTAGATTACACCCATTGAGATAACATGATTTATCCAATTCTGTCAGAGCAGAGAATTCCTTCATAATATCTTATTGTTTGCGTTTGATCGCTAAGGTCAAAGCACATATTGTATTAGTGTTTGTAAAATACAAATTAAACATATTTTCTATGCCAAAGTCCAATATAAGTATTATGACTCTAAATAATAGACATTTTAGACCTGTATGTAAAGCAGACATTAAATGAGGATCTTGAGAATTCATCCATTACCTGTCCATGCCTTATCCAAAAGTATTTCACCCCATGCAAACTGCAAAATCCAAGTTATCTTATTCATTCTGCAATGTTGATAGTTTTGCAGTCGAATGATTGCCAAATTGGCGTTGTTTCCAGTGTTCTGGTGGCAGAAGTAAAATAAAACAGCATTCCACTTCATAAACGTACCCTTAATTTGATCATATAATGTTACAAGATGGGCCTTGCTTAAGCACAAATAAAATGGAAGCAGAGAAGTATGAAAATATGTATATTAGGAGAAATATATTTAGGCTGTTGTGATATTAGGGAGCCACCATGTTGCTAGGATATGGTATAAAGTATCTTGGAATTCAGGACCACTGATGTCTCTTCTTTTTAATGTAATGGCATATCAACGGAGCGAGGGTATTTAAAAGAAACATGAAAAGGAAAACAGCCAGTGCCTTTGGCTGTGAGGATTAACACAATATTTTATAGGAAACAAGTGTAAACACATTAGAAACACAGGATTACTGTATATAAAAGACAGAATCTACTGTCTGAGGTAAGAACAAGACAAAGGTGACATAGGTGAATAAGTATTAAAAATAATAATGAAGTAAACCATTTTTCTGCTGTTGAAATTAATGATATATTAATTAAGACCAAGTCTCAACCTTTGATTTTAACGTTACCCTTTAAGTTCTAATATAGTTTGTTCACTCTTTGTAAAATTAGATTAATTAGTGTTTACTCATCAGGGATTCGGCTATCTGCTAGCTATTGAGTTTCACCTTGTATTAATCCTTAATGGCCATGGGCATCTATTTTCTTTTAATGTTTTATGTATTTTGTCCTCTTTACTCTTATGACATTAAATCTGAAGGGGCTGTGGGTGGGAACTTCAGTGCATCTGTCTTATCATCTTATTGTACTTATGTTTATTGTGTGAACCACTCAAAGGTAGGAGTAGATTATTGAGAAAAAAAAGGATGCACAATCCTAGTGTCAATTTAGTAAGATATAACCATAAAACAATAGAAATGCACACACAATCATAAGTAAAGGAATTCAGTTGCCAAGGTAAGTCCCAAAGTAAATGGAGTGGAGATCTCTAAAGATCTGACAACCCTAAATACACTGCTTAGAGCGTCTTAACTTCAAAAAGCCTTGGGTAGCTAAGAGCCTTGGGTAGCTATCTCAAGTGTGTATCCATGAAAAAGCAGGAGAACATCTGCTAATAATACTGTATACATCAATAATTTAGTGTCAAAAATTAAATGATAATGAAAGGCTGCCAGTGTTGGCTCTTCATAATGAATAGAGTAGTGAGAGAGATGAAACCACAATTACACTGAAACCATTGCCATATCAATTTAACTATTTTGACATTCAAGCCCAAAATAAATTTATATCAACAGTTCCTCCCTAATCCTGCTCCTTTCCTAGCCAAAAAATGAATGAAGTAAGTTTGACAGGATTTCCTATTAGTAAACCCATGTGGTTTCTTATCATGCAAACCATCAGATATTTAAGAATTCTATCCTTTAACATGGTGCTTCTATTAATTTGCCAATTACTGACATAAGACTTACGGAAGTGGAACAGTTGTCAACCTCCAGTCTTCTGGAACTACTCCTGGCAATAGTGACTGGTTAAATAAGTCTGCTAATGGTTTTACCAGGACACTTCGAAGATCTTTTCATAACTTTGAGTGTATCCCATTGGGTCCCATTGATTTGTTTATTTTTACTTTGGAAAGTTCAAGTAGAACTTCTTCCTTTGATAACAAGGGTCCCTGCCCTTCATCTTCCTCTGTAAAACAGAAAAGACATATTTATGTAAGCAGTCAGCTAGATCTTTATACTTATTTATGTAATTCCCTTTTCTTTTTAGTTTAGTTATGCCTGGTTTATGTTTATGTTCTCTCATTCATACATCTCAAACAATGTTTTAACACCCTTTTTTGTTAACTAGGCAATTTTCTCATGAATGTTTGTTTTGGCACATTTAATAATGCTCTTTGCTTCCCTAAGCTTAGCTTGAGGCTTGAGACAACACCACCAAGATTCTTGACTTGATACATCATGCCAAACTGACCTCAACCTCTATGATACTCCTCTCCACTGATGAGGAGAAGGCATTCAATAGGGTGAACTGGACTCCAGATTATTTTCCCCTTCATATGGATAACTGGATCTCTGAAATACCTGGGGATACACCGGCTTTATGAATTAAATTTTCTTCCACTGTTAAGATCGCTGAGAGTAGATCTCTTCAAGTAGATCTTGTCACATTTTAATTGGTTGGGAAGAGTGGGCATCATAAAAATTTATTTCATCCGCATAATTTCATACCTTCTGCAGACCCTCCTCATTCAGGTCCCTTGTATATGCTTTTCCAATAATGCTGGTGACCTATTACCACATTTATTTGGAATAATAAGATACCTAGACTGATGTTTACCATCTTTACTAAACTAAAAGGATTGATGCTGGTTTGGGGCTGCCAGATATTGAACAGTACTATTGAGCAGCACACCTTGTTAGGGTAGTGGATTGGTAGATTCCAGCAAGCATGGATCCTTACTGAGCAGGCTCCTACCATTGTAGCATGGTTACCCAATTATTTGTACTTCTTTATGCCACGCCAATACCCAACTATCTCACCCACATTGTCAATCTGGGCCAGAACCGTGTCTCCAGGGGAAATGACAAAATTCCAGAGCCTATTGCTCTAGTCTGTCTCATAACTATCACATCCCCCTGGGCCGTCAGCATGTCAGGACTATCTCCCCTATGACAGCACTACCCCAGGAGTTTACTTCTTTTGAAGAGCTTTGTTCATCACAGGGCCCTATCACGCATATAAGATTTACTCACTCAGATGTCTCTGTCTGATGGACAGTGGCGCAAAATCCTGAAACGCACCCAAAAGTGTTTCATATCAAACAAGATTTAAGAAACCTCCTATAAAAAATCCCTGATGCTACATCTACTGAATGCCACAAAGGCGATCCCTGTATATGGGAAAAAAATCAAGACACCACCTATTTCGCATTGTATACTCAAAGCTGATGTTATTAAAAACATGGAAGGTCTGATACCATGGGGCTCAACAGGAATCGAGGTAGTTTTATTGGTCCGCTTTTATGGCTACTGTTATAGTCTGGCTGCTGTTCTGCTTACTACCAGATTTACTCAGCTGAAGGCTAATAAACAGCCTGTCAGACCATTATCCAGCCCACACCCAGCCTCTTCAGGCTATTTAAGCAGCAAAGGTTTACTTCCTTCTTGAGCTTGTATTGTTTCTGGCTGCAAGTTCACTATGTTCCTGATTACCTGTGCATGACCTGGCTTTTCCTGACATCCCTCCTGGCTCCAGACTTGTTTCTTAGTTCGTTGATCTCCATGTTCCTGACCCTAGCCTGTCTGAGCACCTGTCTTGTTCCAGACCCGGGCCTGTCTTTTGGTATACGCTCTTCTATCACAATTTGGCTTTGTTTGATTATTGCAATAAAAGGTGTTTTGCACTTAATGCTTTATGTTCGTCTGGTTACTGGTCCCTAACCCTGAGCTCCTGGCTTTAACCGCATGTCGTCACGGAGTAATAGCCTTTCCCTCTTCTCTGAGCTAATGGCGTTCTTCAGACATACCACTATAAGTGACAATCTATCCCTTGGGGGTTCCTGACATATGAAAGCATTTAGGCTCTTATGCTCAGGCAAAGTTTGGTCACAGTTTGAGGCTGTGCTGATTTAATTGGTACTGTTAGGTTATGGGTCAACTAATCAGCAGTGATCATCCCTCTGCCCCCTGCTTCTTTCACTCTCTTCTGTATACTGAGTACTGTATAATGTACTACATTCTGCATTATTTCACACTGTTATATGTTTCACCTCTGCTTTAAGGACACAATAAACATAAGATAAAAAAGTTACCTTCTTTTTCAGTATATACCACAGTGTTTTTTTATTCTAGTCTTACTAGCACAATTAAAGCAATGTTTTTCTGTCTTTTGTTCCATTTCTCTTGGAGTCCATCCAAGAATGTCCAAATCTCTCCATTGTAGAAAAATCCACCTCTCTAAAATCAAAAACCTCCGTTTTAGTATGGTATAATGCAACCTATTTTCTTATATTAAACCACAATTCTGATGATCACTGGAGAGCAAATACTTTTACACAGTGACATCTGAAATCAAGTCTTCATTTGTGAATACTTACTCCAGCATAGTCTTCTTCCTTGTTGGCTCCTTCACCAATTGTCTAAGACCAATTGTCTATAAGGAATTTAGGATGTGTCTACTCCTGACTGACCCAGCTGTTTGTTTTTTACAATCTACATCAAGAAGATTTAAGTCCCCCATAATGCTAACCTCACTTTTTATTGACAGCTGAGTCATTTCTTCAAGTAACAGATGGTCAAGCTCCTCTCCATGTTAAGGGGTTCTTTATATCACATCAATACAAACAACCATTTTGTGACCAAGTTGTGACCAAGTTCTAAAGTTACCCAAACTTTCTCTATGCTTTCTTTATAACTTTGTATAAGATTATCCTTTAAGCTATTTTACATAAAGGACAACCCCTCCTTCTTTTCTTCCATCTCTATACTTATGCTCATTATACCAGGTCTCAGTAACCACCACCAAATCCACATTATTACTTGTTAACAATGCAATAAGTACAGTCATCTTATTCCCTAACCTATGGACATTTGTACATATCACTACCAAGCTAATATTTTCAACTTAGAGTATATGTCACAGCATGTTGTGGTTTAGCTTTTTCTGTATCTATGCTAGGATTCCTTTCTCAGCTTCTCAAAGCTAAGCCCTGCACTTAACAAACACTAGCTATTAAATGTCCTCCAACCCTCTAACCATCTTCTCCCCCAGTATTGCAGCCCGCTCATCATTAAGGTGCAGCTCATTGAGTCTATAGCCAACCCCAAAGTCTGCCCAGGTCTCCAAACAAACAAACCCTCCTTCCTACACCACTTAGCTTGAAGCTCAATTTGGTCTCCTGTACACCAGCAGGGATTTAGCTCTGTTGATGCTCAAAGCACTAGGGTGTAATAGAATGTTCTCAAGTGTTGAATCTGTGTTAAGGGATTAAATCAGATTCTCTGTTTTCTATAGAGGTTTACATGTTAAATATATAAACCTGTCACCTCTCTTTTACAACCAAGATTAACATTTGAATTTTAGCACAAGGTCCTAAATAGCACAAATAAAATAAGTAAAAGTAATAGGAAAATATTATTGTATTACATGCAGTCTCAAACCTACAATTCAACACACTGTATTTTCCTACTTACATTAGTGATGATGTTCATTGTTTCCACCTTAAACCAAATTTTGCAATACCATTTTGACACTGGATAAAATTTATATAACATCTATTATACTTGGGCTAAAATTATAAGAAAGGCAAATGTTCGTAGTTCGTCAAATACAGGTTTTCTGTAGCTAAAACTCAATAATTTGTGCCTGTGGATAAAACATGCCTCCCCTACATGGGCATACACAAGAAACGATGTCATCTGATCTGATTTCCTAAAATACAGGCATATCTGCTTTTAACTAATGAGTCAATTTATTTCCACTTACAACATGGTACAATGTGCAATTGTTGGCTTTGGAAACCTGTTCTACTCAATGTTACAGTTATAAACATACTCAAAATTTAGGTTACTAAGTTTCAAACTGGAGAAAGAAAAACAAGTAACAGTTGTAAGGGACCTAACTGCCCTGAAGCCCGGTTGACCTCCATTTTTTCTAAAAAAGCTTGATGCCACTGAGCTTGTGATGCCATACAACCAGACCATCGATTAGAGGAGGCTGATGAGATTCCCTTTTAGTCAGTCATATTGTTGTGGAAAAAAAACAGAGAACTGTGTTTTTTCCAATGTAGAAAAATATATTGACCCTGGAGGCCTCCCCTTCCTATGTAAGAATGTGCTTCTACACATCTACACATGTAGCCAGGCCCTACTGCTCTATAGTTAGAGCACCTAGTCAACGTGTAACAGTATATAATTTATTGAGGTGTTTTTTTTATTTATTTCATGCATACTGGCTGTAAATAAGAAAATGTCTATAATCAAACTTGATGAAAATATGATAAACACTTTTTGGAGTACATTTGTACCCCGTCCCCCGCACCTGTACCAGGACAGATATCTAATTCCCTTGCTCAGGAAGCTGAGAGCCCACATATGACATCATATTCTGTTGCTTTCTGTCCTGAGGTGATGAATAATGCTAATGAACTGTACTACAGAGCCCAGGACATTTCTTTACTCAATTATACCAAGGAAGATAGACAACAAACAATGGGGTCAAAAGTTGTGAGTTTGTTTTTAAAAAAAATAGGAAAGTGAGAAGAAACAAAAGGCTTGGACAAGAGGAAATGCATCTATGATGATGCATATCGATAACATATTCCTTCTGGAACAATATAAGTGGTTTCTGGGTTAAACTTTAGCAATTACACTTTAGCTTGCTTGACTAAATGTGTTGTATACAAAGCATAATCCTAGTCTATATCTGAAAGAGTTTTCATCTCTTGATCAATGCCCTATAATGTACATTGTTTTAAACTTCACTGTTTGTTGACTTAGTATCTTCTCTCATGTAGTCTGGGAATTGGCTGTCTTTAATGTTCACATTGCTGCATTATACACTTCAGATTATTTAGACAGCGAGTTAATGACTTTATCTCTGTGGAATTTACTGGGCAGTAAGATGGTCAGCTATGGAAATTTACAGAAACATGACACATAGTGAAGTGAAGATATGTTGAGCAAATGCTTTATGGTTTATAGGTCTAGAAATCCAGGGACATATTTTATGTGCTGCAATGTGAAATATGTGTTCTGATTTTAATAGATAAATTACTGTAAATATAAAAATGTGCTATTTTGTTTAAAATATATTCACCAAAATAAAAGTATGCAGATAACCATACTTACATATATGACCTACATTAAGTTTAATTCAGATTATTTCACTTTACTATGCTTATTTGCAGTGCTGTGAAATGTTGGCCAATAAAGAATGTGGTATATCTAGTCCTTCCCATTCATTCCTCTATTTATTTAAGCACTAACCCTTTGAAGCGGCTTGTTGAGGCTTCATCAAAATTACTTCTTAGTGACTGAACTTTTGTATCAAGTCTACCTTTAGCAATACCCTCTCTTTTCTTCATTACATACTAGATAATGCACATTTCTGGTGTATCTAGACTACAGCACACCATTCCTGTTTACATTAAATGAATCAGCCCCTGCCCAGTAATTATAATTACACATGCCTTGATCCAGGATTTTACAATTTTGCCCCTAAAACCATGAAGCATTTTAATGATGATGTTTTCAAACAATCCAGTACATAATCAGCTATAAAACTAGGAACAGATCATAAACTATAAAGCCACGAACAGCTCAATTGTTAAATACCCTGACTGCAGAGCTTGTTCAAACCTGAGGGTCACAGGTTCCAAGGTCAACTCAGCCCATCTATTATTCAGCTGCTGATTTAGTTAACTCCAAGAGAATGCACTACAAATGCTTTGGGTCCCGCTGAGAGAAAGGTGCTTCATAAATCCTAAAGCAAACCAAGCAATGAGGAGATAGCTGGCTCTCTAATAAACAGTACTAAATCATATGCAAACGTTAGGTTTTTTATTTCCACCCCATTAATTGTTGTTATATCCTTAATATCCGATGCATAAACAAGATGTATAATAAACGGTTGCAGAGCCAGAACAAAGGGAATGGGTGAAAGTGGGCAACCTTGTCTCGTGCCTTTATGTAACGGAAACATGGGTGAATTTAAGTTATTGGCTGTAATAAATGCTTGAGGGCTACTATAAATCCAATGGAAATAGTATGGAAGAGAAAGCGCCACACTTGGATTCGAGAAGTTTATAAACCATGTTTAACAAAGATGTCTATATGATGCAAGAGAAGCAGATCCCTATTCTCTTTAGGTAAAGGGATTATAAGCGCTAATGTAAAATCTGGAGGTAAATCTTGTGTTAAGAACAATGAGTGGTTGCATTATTTGCTCTCGAAGAATTTTATAAAATTTCCTTTGGAAGCCTGTCTAGGCCTGGGGCTTTACCAACTTTCACATGTCCCAATATATCCTCTACTTCCTCTTTAGTAATAGGTGCATTCAGTATTTCCTTTTGAGACTCCGAGAGCCAGATCTGCCTGATGTAAGAAGTGATCTTGGGAATCCAAGTCTAGTGTGTCTCGACCATATAATGTTTTATAATATGGTTTAAAAATATATAAATTACCTCTGTGCAATCGATATGTATTGTATGATTGTATGATTTACTGATTTTAGGATCGCTATCGGTTTATAGACATTACCCTGTTTAGTTAATCTTGCCCAAATAATTTTCCAGGTTTATTTAACTCAGTAGTGTATTTAGCTGTGACACAATGACCTGTCATACAGGGTCCAAAGGTACTCAAAGATGGCTCCAGCCTGGCTGCCAAACAGGCAGGAACTCCATTGTGTAAACTAATCCCACTAACAGGATTGCTGCCAGGGGGAGATTCAGTAGCTAAAGGGGATTAAAGGATGGGTTGTCTACATGTACCTGTTTATTAATGTTAATTTATGTTAATGAAGTTCGGTGGCTATATGAGTCTATATTTTACAAGAATAAACTGTTCATTCTTGCTGTACTCAATTCAAGGTAGTTGTGTCTACTTATTGGGTACACATAGCAGGGTTCCAAGGTGCGCATGCTGGCTGGTGCTGGAAGTGATTCCAGGGACAAGAGGAGGATGCATGTGGGTTATCTCCGGGAGTTACTACAGCTCTCTTGGTGAACCCGTTACATTAGCATTTTTGAATTTTAGTCTTAAAGCTGTAGCTTCCATCAACACTGCATTATATGAGTCATTTCCTGCCAAAGAGATTTGCTTATTGTGTGCATTAGGAATTTAAGCTAGCTTTTTGGAGCATAACGTTTTGCTTAATTCTGATTTTTTCTTTGCTATGTAAGAAATGATGTGGTCACGTAAAACTTCATTTGCTGTTTGCCGGAAAAGATATTGGGGCATTCACCAATTACAATAATAGAGTGTTGCGCAAATATAATAAATTCACCTGATGTGATAACAAAAGAAAAATGTATACTTAAATATAAACTGAAGATTTGCTTGACCCAGAAACATGTATACATAAAAGACAGAAAAAATACACACAAATAGTGCAATATTGCAAAGTAATTTAAATATAGCCGGTGCCTAGACCCCAGTATAAAACTCACATGTGGGTGAGCAGTATAGTTGCTCACCAGTGTAGGCACAGGGAGACCCATGTGGGACCAACAGATGAAAGACTTTCAAAACATAGGTATGGTCCTTCGTTATAATCACAATATGCCGTCACAATATGGCAGTATAGCAGCTTTTTATAAGTAGATGCAGTCTTATCTACTTTTATGGATGTGTATAGGGTCTCAGAAACCTCTGCAGCAGCGTTGGATTAGTTCAAGAGTTCTATTGGGATTCCATCAGGTAGCATCCAATCCCATTATGGAGACTTCTCACACCGGCATCCCCGATCTTCAGTTAATATTGAAGTATACATTTTTCTTTTTTCTATCACAATGGGTGACGTTTTATAATTTGCGATTGCTTATGCACGTTTGTGGTCTGTGTGTTGAGATTAATGAATTAATTTGTATAATTAAGCACTTATATCACTCTTTTTTTGCTCTGATTGAGGCATTCACCAACTAAATGATTGATTCAAATTTAAAGCAATTCTAATAGGTTCATGATCTGAGATGATTAAATCTTTAATCTCTGCTTTTAAAACATGCTTCATCAAAGTATCAGACATCAGGAAATAATCTACTCTGGTAAATAAATTATGTGGGGCAAAGTAAAATGTGAAATATTTCCCTGTTGGATGTAATGTTTTCCAGCAATCAAATTTAGTGAACTTTGTAAATATCTTATAGGTTTATTTTTACAATACGGGCTAATCTTCTTGCTGTGATCAAAAAATGGACGTGCCCAAGCACAATCCCCACCTACAAAATGATCTCCTAATTATTAAAGTTCATCAAAAATCCATATACTGTTTCAATGTTACTGTGCATTAACAGGGCTCAGACTCCAGCTGCAATTATTTTATTAACAGATCTTCTAAAAACATACTGTATAAACTTCAACTCCAACTTATACTCAGTGCACATGTGACTCATCCACTTAACTACATCCTGCAGTGCAACACATATTAAACTTCCCACCTGGAACCAAACCCCCTCTTTGGTTCCATACATATTGATACATATACTTCCTGAACAAATTATCTACATGCATGTTTGGGGCATAAGCACATATAATAAAATCTTGTGGTTTTGAATTGTACGCGCCACCACTATGAATCTCCCCTGAGGAACTAATACTATATAACCTATTAAATATATAAATATAAATATATTTTTTATATTTTATGAAATAAAATTGCTACTCCCCTGCTGTTAGAGTTTTGTGCAGCCGCAATTCAATATAATTTTGGAAGACCAATGAGTTGTTTCTTTGACTTCTATTTTCTAAGTCTTCCAGTTTGTTTCCCAAAAGCATTGTATTTCCTTGTAGCTGTAATGCTGTTTGTTGAAGTGTCTGCACTTTAGTTTCACATGACTCAATACATGTTTCTACTTCATCCAGCCATGTGATTTTTCATAGTATTTCTCCATGCATAAGAAGAGTGTTTGATGCAGAACTGCAATGTTTAATTTGAAAAGAGGGTGCCTAGTAGTTCATTCAATGATACAGTACTGTATGCATTTTAATACCTGTGTGTCTTAAGCTTTGTCATCTGAGAGATCATAAAAAAATTAAAACTCTGAAGGAAATTACTATGTGTAAATTCAAGGATATCAGTTAACTAAAGCTTCACACTTAGGCCTGATGTAATGAAGCTTAGCTAAGCTAGAGTCAGACAACTATGATGAATATGGATATAGAAGGTTATGATGTCCAGTCTAAACAATAAAAGTATTGTAGTAAAAACACAGTGAGTGTCAGAGCCGAAGATGACTCTATTATTATTATTGTTTTATATATAGCACCATCATATTCCGCAGCACTGTACAATGGTAAATAGGACATGACAAGTTGTTTATGACTGATTTGACTTACAGAAACAACAGGCTAGGAAGCCCTACTCAAATGTAGCGGAGGGAGTTAGGGTGTTTTACACAAGAGGTAAAACTGCCATTGTTAGGGATGGAGCAGCCACACTAGTATGAGTATTGCAGGAGAGAGACTAGGAAAGGTGAGCTAAGGAATATGGGAGGAAGGATGTAGGTTCATAGGCATTATCTTTGATTCAGAGACAGTCTAGCTGAGCCACAGTTTTTAATGAAATAATCTGGGGTACTCAACAAGTGACCCCTCAACCTGAAGCCAATGGCCATGAATTTCAAATGCGAGGTACAGAGCTTGTCTTGAGCTGCCATTAGAAGTAGGTTTTTTTTAAATATGTATATACTACTATAATATACAAACACAATAAGATTAGAACAACAAAAGATTTGGGAAAAGTGAAAGATAGCCATGAAGTGGTTGTTATTTTGTTGGATGTGCAACTTTTTGCATTTTGTGTATTTGCTTTCTATGTATCCGTTTTATAATTCCAAGTTCCCAAAGTAATTCTTTTCCATAACCAAATACTACACAAGACCCTCAGCCCCTCTGCCCCTCTTTCATTTGATGGTATCAGTGAAGTAATTCTGCTTGATTAAATTCTTCTGTGAACATTATTGGTATCCCTGGTTAACAATACCTGCCTGTTCTCCTAATGCCAATCATGGTCTCTATGTCTTGACCTGAAATTTTTTACATTCATTGAGCAGCTCTTCTCATGTTGGCCTTTGAACTGTCATCAAAGATTGGCTCTGGGTGCCTGTGAATAATTCAGTGCTTTATTATTCAGGTAGGCTGTGTTTTCTTTTTGCTCTTTTGTGGTTATTGTATTTCAGCCAACCACAAACACATCTTTTTATATATATATATATATATATATATATATATATATGTAAACATACACAATTTATGGTAGAGGTGGTTGATAAAAAATCATAGAGTAGAAACATAGAAACAGAATTTCATGGCAGGTAAGAACCATCGGCCCATCTAGTCTAAGAGTCTCAGAGATATCGGTTTAAAAATGTTTTACTATACCAAAGTTACCTAAACAAAGTTGCCACTGAACAAAAAATAATGCAAAATATCAACTAAAATTATTGATGCCAAATATTCATAGTTCATATAGTAAATGTATGTGCACCCATTAGAAAACATTATAGTCATTGTTTTAATAAAACAGTCAGTTGAATTACTTTCACATCAGGACATAGTGATAAGTGTGAAAAAATTATAACATTTAAATCACAGGGTGCTTTTATAATTCTTTAGTGGCAAAAAATGAATACAATGTGATTATAAACCACTACACAAACCTTGACTTTTAACAAAATTAACAAAAGTATTTCTAGTTAATCTAAATCCTCTCTTATAGAATGGATTTAGTATTTATTGTATTATTCCTACAAACTAATCGTATTACCTTTTAACAGTTCACAACTTATATATATGATTTTCATCATAGAAATTAAATAAAAAGAAAAAATAGAACAAAGTATTTATTATTGTACATATTAAATAGAAAAAAAGTAATATTCCTTTTTATAATATTGTTGGTAAAAACACACCATTCTTATGTGGTGAATTTTAGTGCTTACTGCTTGGGAAACAAATATGCAATTTTCCTTACTAAGTAAGAAAAACTGCAACAAGGTTCCAACTTCCCATTTCATGATTTACTTACTGTATCTCATAGTATAGAATAATTTTGGCTTAGATAGATATGGCCTGCCACTGCAATTTCCAACAAAGACAAGGTGGCGTTAATATTAATGAAAATGGAAAACAAGGACGAGAAAAACAAATCTTTTGTTTATTGTGAACGTAATAAAATGTGTGCTATGGTGAATTCTGCACAGCACATAAACATGTTTTTTTTAAAGAATGCAAGTTATCATGTTGTGTACAATAAGGAGTCGAGTCCGAGCTGGTCTGTAGAGTCTTTTCTATTGGTGGAGCATATCACTCCTTCAACAGGTAAGTGACCTGATATTAGATTAAGGTCAATGAAACATTATTTTGTAAGATAAATGTTTGTTTTCCTGGAATAGATTGCAACATTATTTTTTTAATGCCAAGGATATTAGACATGTGGTAACAAACCATGGCTAATACTGATGTAGCACTGTAAGGTTTCCTATAAACAAAAAGTGCAAAGGTTCTTGATAGTGTTTGCATCAAAGACGATAATCATTAAGTCATGAATATGATAGAGTGGCCCCTTTAAATGTATGTGTGGTCCTTGTTGCAAATTCAGGGGGGATTCTGCAAGTTTTATTATTTATTGACAAGAATACAATCAGGACTATAAGTTATTCAGATACAGATGCACATATGAATTCAGTGTATATGTGGCCCATATGGATCACATATCCTAGGCATATCACAGGCATATCCCAGGCGTTAGGAAGCCACCTCACCAGCTTTGCTGAGCATTGTAGTGCTCCCCAGCATTTTAGGTGTAGCTGGAACAACACCAGTAGCTGTGGAAGGGATCAGGAGTTTAGCTGCATTCAATAAATGTTTTATGATGGGAGACAGGTCTCCTTGTATAGTATTTTGGTTCAAATGCCGGCCGGTCATTGGTTTATTAGACCACAGTATCTCTACCTTGCATAAAAGGAGCAAATCACCCTGTACCTCCACTAGATATGTAGCATGGTACCTCGCTCAGCTCAACAGCGGCAACACAGATCCAAGGACACCCATGGTTTCTGGCACAGCTGTTTGCCTAACACCTCCTCCCATTTCAGAATAAGTATAAAAACTATTACTGTTCTCTAATAAGGTCCCTGAATGGTATGTTAGAATACAGCTGGTGTTGTGTGTGTGATGATATAGAATGTTTAAAAGTATCCAATCAGTAAAACTGTGTGTAGTGGTTTAGAAAAATAGATACATTTATTAAAACAAAATACAAAATACAAAAAATAAATAAAAAAAATAGGGTCAGCTGCAGGGCCCTTGCAGCTAGACTCTAAAATAAATTGCATAAAATAACTTTCCTATAAGATCTATAAGGGTATCTCGTTATGATAAAATAATAAATTATGATAAGATAAATAACACAATATGCTCAAGGCAGTTTCCCCCCCTCCCCATTTTATACCTATTTTATCACGAGTTATTTTATGCAATTTATTTTAGAGTCTAGCTGCAAGGGCCCTGCAGCTGACCCTATTTTTTGTATTTATTTTTTGTATTTGTTTTAATAAATGTATCTATGTTTCTAAACCACTACACACAGTTTTACTGATTGGATACTTTTAAACATTCTATATCATCACACACACAACACCAGCTGTATTCTAACATACCATTCAGGGACCTTATTAGAGAACAGTAATAGTTTTTATACTCATTTGCTTTAGGTTGTAAAGGGTACACAACCTTATCTCAATACCAGTTCTCATTTGGTCCTACCCTCTATATTGTTGAGCTACCTATTCTGTTTATACCATTTCAGAATAAATTGTAGGGAGGTATCATACTTGGGTAGTGCCAGTAACCGATACAAAGTGGAAATACCCCTAACTCGAATAGATTCCTGCTGACACAGACTTTCAGATGGGGTAGGGTCTCAGCGCAAGTTATGTTTCTGTGGGATAGAGTGTATATAGTGCCTAAATTGTGCATATCTAAAGTCCGTAAGAGCATCAGCCTTCTGACCCCCAGTCAGCATGTTCAGAGGGTGTTATCCACTCCCATGCTCATCCAGAATTCAGCAGGAGTGTTAATATTTTGCATCAATCTGGCCCATGCAGAGTTAAAAGGCTCCTGAGCACCAGAGATAGTAAAGGTGTTGAAATATATTTTGAACTAGGAATTGCAAAGGTAAACATGGTAGATTCTACACTGATTGGGAATATTTGGTTTTCTGGAGCCAAGAGCAGCATCTAGCAGAGGAAATGTCCTTGATAAATTTATGACTTGGCAGAATATCAGGTCCGTTGAAGGCCATTGGCTCACATTTGTATTTGCTTGTTGCAGAAGGCGGAGATGGGAAATAATCTCATTCCCAAAATGATTCTAATTATGATGAAATAGAAAGTATTAACGCTGAATGCATGTTAGTTGACAATAACACTTGTCTTAATCTACTACTACACTACTAGTAGCTGTGGTTGAAAATTCGGGAGCATTTTTAATTCAGGGACAACATTTGTTGCCCAGTGCCCACATTCACTCTCACTCTTTCACACTCTCGTTCACTCTCTCTCTCTCACACTCTCTGAGTGTTTTCTACCTTCTCTGCCTACCAATCCCGCTTCTGCTGACCACTTCCACATCTTCTTCTTTTATTATCTCCCTTTTCTTCTATCTTATCTTCAATCTGGTATCTTCAATTTTCTATCTTTGTCCGTATCTCTGCAGACATCACCCGACAGGAGCTTCTGCCAAAATGGGGGCACTTCCAGTGGCATCCTCTCCCCGCTCCTCCAGTCGTGGTAGAGGATGTCACCAAAAGTTCTGTCATTTTGCCCTAAGGTGAACTTAGGGAAATATGGTGGCCCTTCAGATGACATCTTCTCCCTGATCCTCCAATATAGAAGAACAAGAAGAGGCAAGAAACTGGAAAGGGAGACAGAGAATATGTATTTTCTGGCGTATAAGACGACTTTTTAACCCATGAAAGTCTTCTCAAAAGTCGGGGGTTGTCTTATACGCCGGGTGCTGAAACTTACCGAGCCGGACTGGAGAATCACGATTCCCCACGAAGCCCCTAAAACTGTAGCGTATCTCTAGGGGAGGGGCGAGCGGAGAAGCCACCTCCCCTGGGCCTCTACTTTCAGGGCCGTGCAGAGGTAGGTGCAAGATCGGGATCTCCCCAACTAGCCCTGATCAGCGGGCGCCCGATGAGCAGGGCTGGTTGGGGAGATCATGACCTCCCTCTTACTAGCCCAACATTAGGGAGCTTGAGGTCTGGCACTTCAAACCTCGGCTTCCGTGCTCCCTAATCACTATGCGCCGGCTATTGATGCCGAGCGCGGGGATGACATCATGTCCCGGCGCTCGGCATTAGTTGCCGGCGCGTAGTGATGAGGGAGCAGTAAAGCAGAGGTCTGAAATGACAGACCTCACACTCCCACAACTGGATGGAAGATAGAAGATGAGAAAGGTAAGAGATGGGGAGAAAGGGGTGTAAGTGCAGTGTATGTGTATATATGTGTGTGTAAGGTCAGTGTATGGTCAGGTGTGTGTGTAAGAGCAGTGTAGGTATTTGTGTTTGTAAGCTGGTGTGTATATATATATATATATATATATGTGTGTGTGTGTAAAGGCAGGGGTGTGGGGTGAGGGCAGTGTATAAATGTGTATGTATGGACAGGTATATGTTAGTATGTGTAGATATATATATATATATATATATATATATATATGTGTGTGTGTGTGTGTGTGTGTGTGTGTGTGTGTGTGTAAGGGCAGTGTATGTATGTATATGTCTGTGTATGGGCAGTGTATGTGTATGGACAGGTGTGTGTAAGGGCAGTATATGTGTATATGTGTGTTTGTAAGCTGGTGTGTACGTGTATATGTGTGTAAAGGAAGGGCTGTGTGAGGGCAGTGTATGTCTATACATGTGTGTGTGGACAGGCATATGTTAGGGAGAGCTGACCCACCCAATCCAAGCAGGCTTTGTATACAACAACCAGCCAATCACCGGTAAGGTACATCGCTTGCCGTGATTGGCTGGTTGTTGTATACTGGGTAGAGGGGTAGTCTTATACGGTGAGTATAGCCCAAACTCTATATTTTAACTGGAAAAGTTGTGGGTCGTCTTATACGCCCAGTCGTCCTATACGCCCAGTCGTCTTATGCTGGCACACAGTTTTAAACATTATTTTCTAAATGTTTGATGAGATTGTGGAAGGCAACCATAGTAGGCTGGCTGCTTCATACAATGAGCACAACCATTTTACATTTGTTTAGAAAATCATCAAAACATTTTAAAATATTTTTTCACCTAATCCAAATTGTTTTAGTGAAAAATGTATTTTTTACAGCCAAATGTGACAATGTCTGTAAAAACTACAATAGCCATTACATAATACTACGGTCTGCACAGCATTCTATTGCAGATGCAAGCTTCTGGACTCGCTACAGGGGTATGTTATTTATTACATAGTTACTTAGGCTGAAAAAAGACATGCCTCCATCAAGTTCAGCCTTTCCCATATCTGTTAATTGCTGTTGCTGTTGATCCATAGGAAGGCAAAAAAAAATCCAGTTTGTAGCTCTTTTCTATTTTGCAACAAACCAGGGAAAAATCCTTCTTGAGCCCAGAATGGCAGCCAGATCTCTCCTTGGATCAAGAAACTATTTCCCCATAATAAAAAAATTATATCCCTGAATATTATGTTTTTGCAAGTATTCATCAAGTTGCTGTTTAAACGTCTGTACAGACTCCGATAAAACTACCTCTGCAGGCAAAGAATTCCACATTCTTATTGTCCTTACTGTCCTTCCAGTCTAAATGCATGATCACGTGTCCTATGCATAGTCCTGTTTATGAATAGATTTCCACACAATGGTTTGTATTGGCCCCGAATATATTTATATATTGCTATCATATCCCGCGAATGATGCCCCCTTTTATACATGACAATACCTTACTGGCCTAAGCAACTGCTGACTGACATTGCACATTGTTTCTTAGTTTGTTGTCTATAACAATTCCCAAATCATTCTCATTTGTTGTTATCAGAAGTGCATAACTTTGCATTTATCTACATTTCATTTAATCTGCCATTTGTGTGCCCAGTCCCCCAGTCTATCTAAATCCCTCTGCAGAAAAGTAATATCCTGCTCACATTGTATTGCTTTACAGAGTTTTGTGTCATCTACAAACAGGGAAACATAACTTTCAACACCTGTTTCAAGATAATTTATAAATATATTGAATAAAATTGGTCCCAGAACAGAACCCTGAGGCACACCACTTACCACTTTTGTCCATCTTGAAAATGTACGATTTATGTCAACCCTCTGTACTCATTAAGTCAATGTTCTACCAAAGAGCAAGAATTTGCATCTAAACCTATTTCTTTCAGTTTGAATACTAACCTATTGTGTGGAACTGTGTCAAACGCCTTGGCAAAATCCAAGTAGATTACATCCACTGCTTCGTAGAATGCAATTAAGTTAGTTTGACATATCCTATGTTTCATAAAACCATGCTGATTTTTGCTAATAACACTGTTCTTCCCAATGAATTCCTAAATATGATCCCTTAATAGCCCTTCAAATACTTTCCCAGCCACAGAAGTTAAGCTCACAGGTCTATAATTTCCAAGCAAAGAGCTTGAACCCTTTTTGAATATATGAACCACATCTGCCTTCCTCCAATCCTCTGGTACAATTCCTGTATGAAAATAATCTTGAAAGATTAAAAACAGAGGTTCACTTATTTCCGCACTTAGCTCCTTAAATACTTGTGGGGGAATACTGTCAGGCCCCTGAGCTTTGTTGACATTAACTTTCTTCAGTTGCTGTAGTACCTTGTCCTGAGTCATCAAAGCACAATTTGTATGCAAGATTTTTGCATTAATTATTTGCATATCCATTGCCATAGGTTCCTCCTTTATATATATAATGAGGAAAATTGTTATTTAAAGTTTCTGCATTTTCCTGGTTCTCATTAACTAACACACCCATCTCTGTTTTCATTTTACCTACAAAATCTCCAATAATTAACATGTTACCCAGATGCAGCTTTCCCAATTTGCTCTAACAGCTGTTCTTCCTCATCAGTATTAACATAAGGTGGTTTATAGCTTATCTCAACCAGTATTTGATTTCCTTTTTTTGCCCAAAGCTGATATCTACCCATGAAGCTTCCACGTTTTCCTTGTCAGATTCTACTTGCTTAATATTTGACTTTAGCTCATTGTTGACATACAAACATAATCCACCACCATTCCTGTGTTTTTTTCTATCCTTCCTAAATAATTTGTAACCACTTAAATTAACTGCCCAGTCATACGTCTCATTATACCATGTTTCCGTTATACCTATTATGTCGTATTGCTTAGTGTATGCTATTGCCTCTAGTTCCCCCATTTTGTTATTTAAGCTCCTTGCATTAGTACGCACACATTTAATATTATCATGAGTCTTTAGTATTTTATGTGAATTTTTATTACTACTACATACCTCCTCTGTTCTTGCCCATCTCTGCCCCCCTTGTTATGATCTAAAGCCCATCTCATTTCTTTGCTATCTCCATTTTGTAGATTTCTGTGTCCCCCCCCACCCCTAGTTTAAAATCCCCTTAAACCATCTAGCCATCTTGTCCCCCAGCACAACAGACCCTCTTCCGCTTAGGTGCAATCCATCACTGCTATAAATATTGTACCCAAGTGCAAAATCTGCCCAGTGCTCAAAAAAGCCAAAACCCACCTTCCTATATGCCACGCATTAACCTCCCTAACCACGCCACCCATTAACCTCCCTAACCTACCGCTGCCTTTCTACTGTTCTACTTGCCACACTGCCATCTCCATTGCTACACTAATACCGCTCTCCTTTGTCAGTCTCTTCACTGGTTGCCTGTATGATTCAGGATTCAATTCAAATTGCTTACTCTTCATAGTGGTTCCCCTACTTACACCTCCTCACTCATCTTCAAATACACCTACCTGTTCTCCCGCTCATCGGAATGTAAAAAGCCCTTCAATTTTCACCCGAATCGAAAGGGCAGTTAACGGAATTTGTTGTCCGAAAAGGAACAAGTCTAATACATATAGTGTGTTTCCAAACATGCAAAACAATCTTTGTAGGTCATTTATTGTTTGGATTGGGAAAGACAGATTATTTATTTTGCATATTGGTTTTCCTGTCTAACAAGAATGATGTCAGGGTGTTGATGCTTCCCAGGGAACGTGCTGAGAAAGTATAGCTGTGTTCACAACACCTAAACATGGTTTTGCTGGGAAATACTTTCTGTTTCCATTTCAAGCTGCCCTGAAGCATAATTTTTTTATAGTAATAAACAAAGTAGGGTAACATGTATCCTGTTCGTGCATATTCATATATACGAGAAAACATTGTAATTAACAATGGCACAACCATGTGTCATGATTAACTCATATAACGTAGTGGATGCATGGAAGGGTAACCCAGCAGAGGTGGTTAGTTTCTTTGTTTAAGCATTCAATGAGTTAATCTGAGGTTGATTTAATGTGTTTCTTTGTGAATGCCCTCTGTATCTGTTCTGGCTAGAGGTGTCATCTTCCCAAAGGACCCCTGTGGTGATTCATGGCCTAACAGATAAGGACCCTGAGTTATAGGAATTCCATTCCTATCTTAAGTGGGGGGTTTCCATCACCTTTACCCCACCATAACTTATTGGCACATCAAAGATGGGACCCGATTCTTGGGGATGGTGTCATATAATCAGTCATGTGGTCAGAGGGGCGTTTGCTTGCAAAAGTCTGATTTAGGGACAAAGCAGCGACCTCAAAGCAGAACTCCATGATATACTCTAATCGGAACAACATCATAAGAAACCATCTGGACTTAAGGAGTTCCCACAGGCCTACTTATTGGAGAAACTCGTGAGTGAGGGTCCTGTGTTTAAGTCCTATTGTTTTTAAGAACTGTTTGCTGTTTTACTTTTATTTTGTATGTCTTGTTTTTTGTAATTCTGGCACTGTGTAATCTTTGTCCTTTTGTTATTAAAATATTCATAATCCAAGTCTGTCTTTGGGCTCTAGTATCGATATCCACAAACCCTAAGAGAGGATAACACGTTACCATATTGTTATTAAGTTTTACAGGATATATATATATATATATATATGTTAGTTGCCCGGGGTGGGTTGATATATATATATAGAGATAAAGGTTCTAATTCGGATTTCTCACGAATCCGGTATCAAAATCGTGAGTGGTGGCAGACTACCTGGGGGGATACAGGCAGGATTTGGGGGTTAATTTGGTATAGCTTATGCCTTGTTAAGGGGTCAAGTTAGTAAATCCAGAGGCCTGGTGCTATTAACCCCTTCATGCCCACGCCCTCCACACAGTCACGGCTTGGCAAGTAGTCCTGACCGTGACACCATGTGTTAATTGCATTGGTAAAAACACAAAAAGGAAACTACTTAGCATTCTATAGGATATATGCTGCCTATTTCATGATGGAACAGTAGCACATAAATAATGGATGACCTTGTATGCATTGGACTTGTACATTAGAATTTGCACAAGTTTTAACACATTTTGTAAAATGTTTCAGTTTGTACAAATGTCAAAACAAATAAAAACTAGACTTGTGCATTCATATTTGGGCGAACATGAAAACGAACATGAAGGGTGTGTTTTCATTGTTCAGCCAGAAAACGAACATGGCGGCGGCAAAACGTACACGAAGACGAAGACTCACAACATGAAGAATCTTCGTCTTCCTCTTTGTTAATATCTCAAACTAACCTCCCTGGTCCCTTCCCCCCTCTAGCCTACCTTATCTACGCAGCATCGCAGGGGTTAATGGGAGCGGAAATTCGTAGGATTGTGCGAGGAGTTAAAGGTCTGTGTGAGCGACTCTATTGGTAGCCTGCAGGGACCTCCTCTGGCATCAACATAGGAGGTCCCTGCCAGCGACCAATAGAGTCGCTCTTATGGACCTTTAACGCCTGGAACAGGGAGACCAATGGTCTCCCCAGGCCAAGTTCCCCCATCAGGAGTTAAAGGTCTGTACGAGTGACTCTATTGGTCACTCATAAAGACCTTTATCTCCTGGAGCAGGCAGAGTTTCGCCGTCAGGAGTTAAAGGTCTGTACAAGCCACAAGTAACTGGCAGGGAGCTCCTTCATTGGTAGATGCCAGAGGAGCTCTCTGCCGGCGACCAATATAGTTGCTGGTACGGACCTTTAAAATCCTGGTGCCAGGATTTTAAAAGTCTATACGAACGACTCTATTGGTCGCCAGCAGGGGGCTCGTCTGACATCAACCAATAAAGAGCAGCTGCACTTCATTGGTTGATGGCAGAGGAGGCTCCTGCCGGTGACCAAAAAAGTTGTGTGTACGGACCTTTAAAATCCTGGCACAAAGCTGCTGCATACCGCGTTAACCCTGTATCAACCCTGTCAAAAAAAACAACAAACGAACACGAAGAATGTACACGTATATTCGCCCGAACTGAACACAGAAACGAGCAAATATTTGTGGAATACAAAGTTTTTTCCCCACGAATACGAACACGAAGACAAACACGAAGAGTTGGCCGGTGCACTCTATCACATGCTCTCTCTCAATCTTTTGCTGCCTTCTCCGTGTCTCCTCTTCTCCTTAGCTGTACGTTCTACTTGTTCTCTGTTTCTTCTGTCTTCTCCAGTGGTCCCCTTGTCCTAGCTCTCCACAGGATTTTCTGGCCTGGTGTAGTAGTTTAGAGATAGGGTAGAGCCTCATTGGAGGAATGGAGGGGAGTCTGCCCGTGCATTTCTATACTTCTCTTTCTCCGTGGATTCATCTGCATTATTCTGGCCTGTTGTGGTAGTTCTACAATAGGACAGAGCCTCAGTGGACAGTCTCTCCAATATACATAGATAGATATATACAATACACACACTAACACTAAGTTTGCAGTACAGTACAGATACATACATATACACATACGTGGACACACTACTTCCCCTTCCCTCTTACCTCAAGGAGACCTCTCGCCACTGCAGCTCACACTATGCATGCGAGCTTCTGCATTGCTGCCTCTCTACTATAGTGGGGTCAGTAACTCAATGCAACCCTGCTGCCAAGCAACGACACAAAAATATAAAAGGAATACTCAGCTGTCATGAGCATTAAAAGTGCATATGATGGGTTGAGTGTCACTTTAAGCAATAAGAAGGGACAATGAAAAGGATTAGGGGTTGGTGAAAAGATGAAACAAAAAAAGCTGAAATTGAAAGAAAGAAAGAAAGAAAAGCAGGAAAAATGGATGTGTCCACGGGTGACATGCAGAAGGGGTAAAAGTTTTTGTTGTCAACAGAGTGAAAAGGAGTTATGAAAAATGGAAGTACCGTATTTGCTCGATTATAAGACGAGGTTTTTTTCAGAGCAAATGCTCTGAAAAATACCCCTCGTCTTATAATCGGGGTCGTCTTATAATCAGACCTCAAATAGGTCTGACTATGAGACGACTAAGATCCAGATCGCCCGCAGCTGCAGGGGACCTGGATCCTCCTGCCCCCCTCCCCGATCCGCTTCCCGGTACTTCTGAGTCCCCAGTGTGTAGCTGGGGCAGCGTGTAGATGTCTACGCAATTCGCGTAGACAACTTCCGCTGCAGCAGGAAGGAGGTGTGGGGAACTCTGATCTCTGACAGCCGGGGAAGGTCTGCGCGGTGGACACAGACAACCCCCGCTGCTAGCCACGCCTCCTTCCGGCCCTGCCCCGGCTACATGACAGGGAAGTCAGAAGCACCGGTAAGTTTGGGGGGGCGGGGGAGTGTTAAATGGGGGGCATAAGGCATTTCTGGAGGCAGAGTGCTCTGTGAAATGCCTTTTAACCCTCTTAATTCCACTCTGCCTCCAGAAATGCCTTTTTAACCCTCTATACGCCACTCTGCCTCCTGAATGCCTTAAACCTCCTTATATGCCACTCTTCCCCATAATATGCCTTTTAACCCTCTAAATGCCAGAGTGGCATATAGGGGTATAAGGCATTTCTGGAGGCAGAGTGGCACATAGGTGGTCAAAAGGTATATCATGGGGCACAGTGGCATATAGGGTAAAAAGGCATATCATGGGGCACAGTGGCATTTTGGCAACCAATATGGTTCTTTTGGCTCTGAGTTTACATATTTGCATTTTTCTTTCCCCTTTATGGGTGTCAACAGGCTAGTAAAATGGTGAAATCCTGTGTTTAAAGTGTTGCAATCTGTATGGAAGGAAGTCACTTTCCCTCTATTTAACATGAATTAAAGAGCTGTTTGTTGCTGTTGCAGTAAATTAAGATTTCAAAAAGTTATATAGAAAAAACAACAGATAAATATCAGATACTATTTGGTGTCATTGTGTGTACGAATCAGTTACTTTTAGTTTTTTTGTTGAATATGTTATTAAGTACGTGTAGTTCAGGGGTTCTGAAATGCAACTTGTAACGTTATATTACAAGACAAGAAGCATGAGATGTTATTTCTCTCCCCGCATAAGACACTTGCTTTAACCTAACAGTTAGATAGAGGGGCATTTCGTTACCAAGAATAAAAAGTAGATTAAACCAATATATTTTGTTAACTGGGTCTATATATAACTAGGTTGTGATATCATTTCCTAGCAACTGGTTACCCAGTGCCTATGTTTATAAAATACAGCCTGGTTTGTCCAATTAACAATGTATTTTATTCTTGCTCTTGCAAGGTTGGTGAAATAATCTTAATTTTAATGATTAAAGTGCTTTAATTAATAGTTTAATTTTCAAAAGTATTGTTAGAGTGGCTGTGTGTGTATGTAAGTGTAAAGTTTTTGATTGTGCGTCCATGTACTTTTAAGTGTATGGTGTTAGAGTGTGTGCTTATATGCATGTATGTTTATGTGTAAGTGCATTATGTAAGAGTGCCTATGTGTGTTTATGTATGTATATGTGTATGGTGTTGGAGGGGCTGTGTGTGTATGTATGTGTAAAGTGTTAGTGGGTATGTGTATATGTATCATCCCCCTCCAACGTAATGCTTGCTAATATGACTTCTCTTCATTTCTATACCCATTCTTTATTTCTTCATCACCTTAATACCTTCCCTTAACATACGCCCTTCATATTCAAACAATATTCAGCAATAATTTTCATTATTTGATACAATTTAGCACATTGAGTAACTGGGAAACCACAGGACCATGAGGCCCCTTGATTTCACAAGCAACATATCCCACAGTGCCACATTTGTCCCAAAGAGTTGTGAGTGCCACATTTGCCCCAACACAGCTTGGCTGTGCCATCTTTGCCCCAAACTGCTTGCTTGTGCTGTTTTTGCCCCCAAACAGCTTGGCTATGCCACCTGTTGCCCCAACAGTTTTTTTATGAGCAAGTCCTACAATTAGCGCTAAACTTGTCGCATGGAAAGGTTTAAAATATTGGCATTTTAAATGTCCATGGGGTGCCTAGTTTAAAAAAAATGTATGATTTGATGGGGTGAATCGAAATGGTCACTTCAAAGATGTCCCAAATAAGACACTTGCTTTAACCTAACAGTTAGATAGAGGGGCATTTCGTTACCAAGAATAAAAAGTAGATTAAACCAATATATTTTGTTAACTGGGTCTATATATAACTAGGTTGTGATATCATTTCCTTTTTTTTAATTTAAGAAGAAAATTACAGCTAAACAGCAACACTGAAAAATGTTTAAAGAGCCTTTGCCCCAAAGTGTACTTGCCCTTACCCTTTGTGATGAATGACTAGGGAAGTTTTTTCTATGTGTTACCTAAATGTAAACCCTGTGAAACAGGAAGTCATGGTTGAACAATATCCTGTTCCTAGTCACCCAGGTGTGCTAAAAGTGTAAAGAATCAATGGGAATATACTTTAAATATATTTTTCTCAAATGAATTCATAGGGGAATTCAAAAGGGGTGCCAATATTTGCACCACACATATATTTAACAATTTTTTTGGATAAACCTGTGTTGTGTTTGCAATTGTTTTATATCCATGAGATCAGAGTATGTTTGTGTATTTTTTGAAGAAAAGATTTAAAGGTTAAACAATAAAGACAATCTGTACAGCCTTCTTTGGTCATATTTACCAAGGGTGCCAATATTAGTGGAGGGCACTGTAAGTAAAGGATATTCACCTAAATCAGTGCCCTGAACCTGGCACACAAAGAGTTAAGTTTTTTCGAGTTGCAATAGAGTGGCTGTTACATTGACATCTACATTCATCTTGAGCAGTATCTCCTTACACTATGATAGCAAATAAGTACATTCTGTAACACTGTCAATGATTACACAAGTTCCCTGTCCCTGGATTCCAAGGTCTCTAGCTTAACTGTATTTAGCTTTTGACAATCACTTCAATAAAGAGCTTATGTCCATAACACTGCAAGTGATTGACTTGAAATTACTGGAACACACTCAGATTTATTAATTTCAGGGAATTACGAATCTCACATAATAACAATCACAATAAAAAGGAAATAATGCTGCTATCGTGAACAAGATAAAGTTCAAGTTATAGACAGGTAATCAACGGTCTGCCTGCGATAAGTCCTTAGATCCACTCCCATAGGTTAAATACATTGGTCATATTTCCCAGAACACTTATAATTTTTGCATATGGCTGACCAGCATAGGTAAGGTATATAATGTAAACATCCAGATTTGTGGTGCTCCATTGTCATCATTATAGTTGCAAGTGTTGTTGCAAAAACATGTGAACATTTTCTTTGTAACCTAGGTAGAAAACATTTACACAATATTCTAATTATTATTTACCTAAACATAACACACAATATAAAATAATATCAGTTGATATAAAGCAGTTGGATATTATCACACAAATGTACAATATTTCAAGAGTAACAAAGCCTTGACAGAAATATGATAAACAATAAGGCTGGAGTTATTCTAAATGACTGAGGAGTGTATATAGGGGTATTTTCTCGTTATCAGCAGCAACACCAGTAACAGGAGCATGTTAAATATAGATACAACACATTCTTACAGGGCAAGCAGAAAGGTTTGGCCAGAACCTGCAAATATGCATTGCACAATAAATATACAAAGATAGAGGAGTACACTTACCTAAAAAGCACAAAAGGCACAAACAATCAGATCCATTATCTTTAGGGTTGAGTGGACCTTTTTGCCATATAGGTGCCTCAGAGAAGGCTTTACATTGCTTGAGAGTTTCATTTGAGTTAAAATGCAGTCCTGTTACATTGATTTAGATCCTTGGTATGCAATATAGCCTTGAAAAATTAGATAGGACTCGTCAAACTTAGAGTACTTTGATATAGTGGCAGGCTATATATGGCCATATAGTGTGATCTCTTTGTTTTGTGTACTTATTGGACATTATTATTCTAGCAGCAACCCAGGAACATAAATACACACAAATTCACACACATACGTACACAATCGAACACCTTACTTTTACATACATACATACATACGTAAACACACAGCCACACACACACACAGCCACTCCAACTCTATACACTTACAAATACATACAATTTTATTTTTATTTTTTAAATTGTAGGCCTTGCTAGGATATTTTTTAAAAAGTGTTATACGGATTTCTGTTTATCTGTATGTTTTTTTTCAGTTTATCTAAACCTGCATTTGGATTGCATGTGACATTCAGTTGGTCTCTTTTTATATATATTATACCCGCAATGTAGTGTTTGCACGTTATTTAGTTGATCTCTGTTAACATGTGGTTTTACGTTTGATCTATACATGCAAGGCAGGGTTTTCATTTGTTGCTCAGTTGATCTCTATGTTTCAGCGGGGTTCTCATTTAATCTATACCTGCAATGTAGGATTTGCGTGTGTTATTAACACATATTCTTTACACAAACATACATACATACATGCACATACAAAAATACACAATTTAACACTTACACAATACATACTCACACAATATTACCTTTCTTTGAACTGGAGTGTGTATCCCCTCCCCTACAGGCATTCAAATAGTTAATAAAAACAGATGATCAGGGCATAGGTCATACATTGCCACTATTTTTAAACATTAAGTGTTCTGTAGTAATTGGTAGTTCTATAGTTGTGGGTGCCTGGGTACTTGGTGATGAGATATAGGTGCTAATTGTACTGGTAGGTGGGGCGGTATGGTTGGATTTTGGCCCACTCTTCTTTACAATGTTGCTTCAGTTCACTGAGGTTTTTGGGCATTTGCTTATGCATGGCTCTCTTAAGGTCCTCCGCAGCATTTCAATCAGGTTGAGGTTTGGACTTTGACTGGGCCATTGCAACACCTTTAATATTTTCTTTCTCAGCCATTCTGTTGTAGATTTGCTAGTGTGCTTGGGCTCATTGCCCTGTTGCACGACCCCATTTCAGCCAAGCTTTAGCTGTTGGGATGGCCTAATTTTTGACTGCACGGATATGCAGATGTTGGAAATGTAACAAAAAAACAAAATAAAACTACAAACCAGTCCCGAATAGCCACTTTGTTCCCTTTTTGGGGTCTAATAAGACCTCTTCCAGTTGGGTAACCTTGTGTATGCTTGCTCAAGAGTGATAGCTTATTTATTCTGCTGCTATGAAATCTGCTCTAGCCCCGGGTCTTTTGGAGACCTTGCAATGTCCCTGATGCCAGCCCAACATAAATATGTAAAATATATCTGTTTATCTGACAAGTTACCAAATTAATGAGACTGTCACAATCATCCAGTACCCAATACAGCTTTGACATTCCATTATTGTTTTTACTATTATTATTATTATTATCTTTTATTTACATAGCACTAACAATCTATGCAGCGCTTAATACAGTACATATATTCAAGGGGTATGACAAGACGAGAACTGACAGACTAAGACAAACCGATACATTAGGTGGAGAGAGCCCTGCTCTTGATACACCTGTAAAAAAGTTTTTTACATTTGAGATTCATGAAACCGATTTCCCTGAAACATAATTTCATAAAATATTTAAGCGTTGAATTAGCAATAAGAGATCAGATCCATAATTCTAAACAATCTGACAATGTAAGATTCTGTAACAAAGATTGAAGGGTAAAGAAAAACAGTAGAATACTATGGAGAGCAATGCAATTGATACTATGACTGGTTACAATAAGCGTAATACACACAATCTGAAATAATAAAATGTAACATTAATTGTATGTGCATTGTGGTACCGTTGCTTTTAGAATTTATTACTTGTTATATTTGATACAAACTTGAAGGTCATTGACATTCCAAAATTTTACTTTATGAACCCGGCAAAGGCATGTGTAGTTAGCAGTAGACAAATTGATGTGTGTCTTCTATATAATGCCTGCACTGTTCTGAAAACTGTTTTCCTAATCATCCGGATTCCCAAGGAGATTTAATATGATATAGGAAGAATAGAGATATTCCTTTACAGGTATATCATTTCAGGGTGACAATAAATATTTACCTAATTAAATATTTGGGACGTTGAGCTCCTATCCTAATGTATGCATGTGTATTGTAATATTGGATTAAATAATGAACCTTCTCTATCTCTGTTTATTTTTTTTTTTACTGTATGGTAAGTATACAACCAATGGCATCAGTTACAATACTATATGCTATACCCACTATACTCCTTTCTACATATGTCACACTACTGTTAATTTTCTCACACCACCATCATTGTTTACATCTAGCTATTAAAGTCACACAAACTGACTACTTGTTCTGGAATTTAGACACCTACTTTTTGGAAGTTTGAAGCTTCAATGGCTAATTGGCATTCTAATTTGCCTGATCAAAGGGTTGTCAGATATGTCAAGTATCAGAGTCAAAATGAAGATGACATTTAATAAATACTCACAAAATGAGGTCATAAATCTATCTTAAAATGAATGTTGTCAGACATCCTAAAGTAATTTTCAAATTGCTACACTAGTGCCACTGGTGCTAATTAACAGTTATCTAAATTTGTAAGTTATGGTAGAAAAATTATTTATACAACACTTGAAAAATCTTTTGACAAACATTGGAAGGAACTCCACCCAAATATTTCTTAGGTGGTAATAGCCATTTGATCCTCTAACAAGAGACTATATAAGTCTGTTTACAAGACAAGGATCATGGGGCTATGAGATAACACTACACAAAAAATTTAATTTTTCATGGAATGGCAAGTTGTCAGCAAATATGGACTGGTTCTTTGGGTGGTCAATATGTTGGCAGGTTTTAGATTTGGATGCTAAAGTTTAATGAAAAGTCAGCACCATATGGAACATGCAGTACACACTGGTTCTGGCTGCATTCACTGGAAGAGGCCAAGGCAAATTGTAATATTTTTCTGCCTTTTTCTTAATGAATTGATGAACATGACACTGTTTCCACCATCTGGAATATTTTGAGAGATGAACATTAAATTTAAAAGAAACATTATCTGTTCAGAAAAATATTCTCCATAATTAAATATAGGGTAGAAAGGCAACAATTTGGCAACATTCTTTTTTCTTCACGGTTCTAAAAAATATATTATGTAATTGACATCAGAGAATGCACAAAACTGGTTTATGTAAATAGATAATATATGTTTACATTGTATATTTCTGCCCGCATGAAATGAAAGTGGTTATTTTCTATAAATTAAATTAGAGTCACAGTTTATATATTTCTGCTTTAGAGTTACTGCTTACTAGCTTGAGGACATTATAGCTATTTTTTAAAACATATGGTCTGTGTTTTGCTTATGATTAGAGTGCTGAACTCAGATCTTTTCTGGTTGTAATTAAACATATTCAGTGTCTCAAAAGAAGGCAAATCACACAAGAAATGACAAGTACAGTCTGCAGAAATAAAAAGCCGACATTTCGAAAATACAAAGAACTCAAGCATGTGCATTCATACACACAGCCTATGTCCTTTTGATTTCATCCATGCACAATGATTTTAATGACAAAGTCAGACAGACGATCCTGCAGCCCAATGCCAGCTGTCCTAGCATACCTATTAAGACTTGTGGATCTTATGGTGCCAGCCTTAGAGAAATGGCACTGCCAAGAAAGTCAATTTCTGCATGATAAAACCCAGATATGCTCAAATAATGGAAAATTACATAACTAAAAAAAGATTAAATAGTGGCATGATTACAACAAATCTGGAGTTTTGCAAATATAAAACCAGCGAGAGTTACATACAAAGAGAAATTCTAGTATAAAAAAGAGAAATCAGGTGAAAAACCTGGGAGGACATGACATCAGTTCATATGGTGATTTCAACAGGATTGTTCTTTATACATAACAAATCAAAATATCAGCTCTAAAAATGGGAAAGAAATGTCACATGGTGGAGATTTCCTATACTTTAGGAAAAAAACACTTTACTTGTAATCTAAATATCAAATGCCCAATGATGAGCTACTGGTCCCTCGCCTAATTATTAATTACATAAAAAATGAATACTTAAAACAGTGGAATGATTTGCATTAAGTGCCTAGGTTCATTTATATTTCTAGTATTTTTAATCTATTAGGGACTATCAATAAACAAAATTATATTCTCCCATGTATTTCTGCTAAAGGCGCTGTAAAGGGACAATTCAGCCATCATATGCACTTTAATGCACATACCTATATGGTCTCTTTACATTTTCATTTGGTACCCCTTGCAAATGTATGGAGGGATTCTGCAACATCTTTCAGTGGCAATGTCTTCAATGGAGCACTTCCCTCCTACTTTCTAATTGGCTTCCTGATTTTTTTTTAGAGGTTAAAGTATGAATATTAAAGTACTTAAAAAGTACTTTAATATGTATTCTTCATTGGTGTGGCTGCATAAGACACTAAAGTGTCTGTTTATGTAGGTAAACTTTAGCAAATACCGTATTGGCTCAGATATAGGCCGCACCCTAAAAGTTTGGTGCTTTTTTAAAGAAAAAGTTTTTTTCTTTAAAAAAAGCACCCAAAAAACATGCTGCCACTCTGTCTCCCCCCCGAGATATGCTGCAACTCTCCCCCCCAAGATATGCTGCCACTGTCCCCCCCGAGATATGCTGCCACTGTCCTCCCCCCCCCGAGATATGCTGCCACTGTCCTCCTCCTCCTCCCCCCCCGAGATATGCTGCCACTCTGCCCCCCCGACTTACCAGCGCAGACTCCCGGGTGTCTTGCGGGGCCGGCGGGGGACATCTACGCAATACGTGTATACAACTTGTAGTTGAAGTTGTATACGCGTATTGCGTAGATGTCCCCCGCCGGCCCCGCAAGACACCCGGGAGTCTACTCTGGTAAGTCTTGGGGGCAGAGGTAAAACGCATCGTGCGGACGGTCACCGGCTGCGGCGATGCGGGTAAACAACCTCCGCAGCCGGTGACTGTCCGCACGATGCGCTTAGACAACCTCCCGTGCCGGCACCCCCCCCCGTGGAAAGTGCTGGCAGGGGAGGCTGTCTGAGTGTATCGGAGAGTAGGATGCAGGTCCCCTGCACCGCTGCGGGGGATCTGTATCCTAACCCCGCTGCCTGCCCGGCGCTAGACCCCGAATATAGGCTGCACCCCCACTTTAAAGACAAAGTGGGGGGAAAAAGTGCGGCCTATATTCGAGCCAATACGGTCTCCTTTTATGGTTTAATCCCATCAAAACATATTTTTAAAACATATCAGGGTGGGCAATGTGTCAAAAAAGTGTTCTTGTTCTGAATGGGACAAACGAATATTTATGTTAATAATAATTAACATAATGAATATTGTGATATTCAACAGTATTATGAATTATGTTTCCAATGCTGCATTTAGTCAGAAAACTTGTTAAATTCAGGTTAAACAGCACCTTTTATCATTGTCTTATGTATTCTGCTTATGTATTATTTTTAATGAAGAGATTTCAAGAAATCTTGTTTTCTTCTCTATGAGGAGAACCTTGCAAAGAAAACACATTTTTAATAAGAGGTCTTTTGCCACACATGCAGAACTGCTAATGTTGTCTTGGCAGCAAGTTTCACATAACAGAACCCAAAAACAAGAAAATGAATGTTATGTAATGATCTAATATGCATTCTACTCTCCAGTTTAGAAAAAGTATTTGACAAAATGTGCTGTGTGATGCAGTGTCATGTCTAGATGAAATATTTGCATGGGTAGCTGTGAATGAGGGATGCTGTAATTTAGCCTGCAGTGCACATGATTTTGCCTGCCTAAATATTATTTGGTGAAGGTTTTTAAACAAAAAAACCCCTAAACGAATAGTTTAGTAGTCTACATTTTTATATTCAGCAAATAACCACCAGGAAGCTGTATTCTATACGCAATATTGTTATCTTCCAGGTGCTCCTGCTGAATTACAGCTCCTATTACTATCAGCCAGTCACTGTGTAGATGTTGATGGGAAAGTAAGCTTTGTGGCCAAAAAATATAAAAATCGCAATAGCTTAATAATAATAATAATAATAATAATAATAATAATAAAAGAAGAAAAAAAAGTTTTATTCAAGGGATCATGATTTGTCCCATGCTTAGATCTTACCAATTTAATTTGCACTATAATTATGACAGTGTGGATCTGCCAAAAATAATCTGTTGCATGTGACTGTTATGAGAAAAGCAATGTTTGTAGCTTTTAGGTTCTGGTTTCGCACACTGATAACTGTGAGAGAAATGTTTGGATTTCTAGGGCACAGAGTATACAGACAAAAAAAATGGTACACATTGAGGGAGTAGTGTGCAGTGTTGGTAAAATATGGAACAAACTATAGGTAACACAGTAAAAGGTTAAAGAAATATTAAGAAATGGGAAAAATCAGTTTTTCAAAAACTCACTTTTGTAATATTATTTTGGAAATATTCAACACAATATAGCAGGCTTAAATGCTGCCTCATTTAGTTTTGATCAACAATTAAGAACTGAATAAAAAAACATATAATAATGATAATAATACATGAAAACTGAAATATTGTGAAAAAAGGCAGTATGAAAATCCAAAAGATATCCCACAAACCTTACTTAAAGAAGCTGTTATAATCTTGCTTTTATATGCTCTGAGATTAAGGCTATAGCAGACTGTACACAAAACTTTACTGTTACTTCTACACTACATCCAATACTAGAAATAAAAAGACCTGGCCTTGAGAGATGTTATAAGTCTTTACCAAGACCAATTCATTCCCTCATGTGTTGAGAGCTTACATGCTTTCGGTTGTCAGAGTATTCATCTGTTTTCAAGTAGGAACAAGGTTTAGGGAGTTACGTATACGTATACAGAGCATCACTTTAAAGAAATGCAGTAATGCTAAACTGTGTAATTCTGTTATCTATGATTAATTTTTTTCACTCTTGTGGATTTTTCCATTAAAGTCTACTTGCCAAATGTTTCCCAGCATCACAAAAGGGTGGATTTTGTGTTCCGATCAGACTTATTCAAACACCCTTTGAATGAGTCAGATAGAATCATATATTTTATTACTTTCATTTTAATAAAAAAAATGTTTAGAGATCTGAAACAAATACTTATCTTGGGAACATTCTAAATATAGTTGGTGTTTCTGCTATTCCATCATTGCCCATTGTGTGACCAATCTGTACCAAACCTTGTTACCGTGAAATTATATTATGTAACATCGTCTTCTTTGGGCCTAACCACCGCAGATAAGAACCATTTGGCCCATTTTGAACGTTTTTCCTGATGTGAAGACACAGACCTAAATCAGTACTTAATCTTAGATTCAGGATAGCTTTATGTTTTATCCCATGCATGTTTATATCACCTCGATATATTAGCCGCTATCACTTCTAAGGCTGTTACATTTATCCTAAATATAAGGTTATTTATTTATTAAAATGTCCGTTTATTAATCTGCTTGCTGACATATTAATTTATCTACCCATGAGCATGTGACCTTTATAAAAATCTATAAAGAAGCTCTGAGAAATCAGATTTGTCTGTGAAATCAAAGTGTCTGTGGCACTGAAATGTGAACATAAAATGTCAGAATTAAATAATTCACAGTTGCAAAAATGACTACAACATATATTTTTCTTAGTTTTTTTGTATTTTATTTTAGTTACTAGATATTAGGATGATGAAGAAAAGAAAAACACTCAAAGGTTGTATATTTTGGTTGATGCCAGACGAGCCCCTGCTGGCGACCAATAGAGTCACTCGTACAGACTTTTAAAATCCTGGTCCAGCAACTTTGCCGGCAACGGTTAAAGGACGTGCAAGCAACTTTATTGGTGGTTCATATGGACTTTTAACTGTTGGAGCAGGGATACCAGTGTTCTCTGCCGGCCAAATTAACCCCTGACGGCGAACCTAGGCTTTTCGGCTCCCGTTATCTACGCAGCACTGCAGAGCAGAAATCCGTAGGTTCACCATAAGGAGTTAAAAAGGCCGTGTGAGTGAGCCTATTGGTCGCCTGCAGAGTCCTCCAATTGGTTGATGCCAGAGGAGGACCCTGCAGGCGACCAATAGAGTCGTTTGCACAGCCCCTTAACCCATGACGGCGAACCTACGGATTTCCACTTCCGTCAACCCCTGCGACGCTGCGTAGAAAAGGTAGGCTAGATGGGGAAGGGACCAGGGAGATTAGTAGACGAAGATGAACACGAACATGAAGATTCTTCATGTTGTGTGTCTTCGTTTACGTTTTGCCGCCACCATGTTCGTATGTTCGGTATTCGGGCTGAACAACGAAAATGCACCCTTCGTGTTCATTTTCATGTTCGCCCGAATGCGAATGCACAAGTTTACTAAATACTGTATATGTAGTACAGCCAGTAGCATGAGTAATTTTATGTTGGTTTATGTTTTGATTTTAGATGGTTACATAAGAAGCCACCCTGTGAAAGTGAAAGCCAATGATGTTTGGTAATAAACAAATCTTACAAATTTAGTGACATATAGTTTATCCTTGAAGTAATGTATTGGGTTATTTTAATCTGTAAAACAGCGATGAACATATTAGATGTCACTGCATGTTTCTTGCAATATGCATACAAGTGCTAACACAATTTAAAATTATTGTTTTTATTTCAAGTTAAGTTTATCAGATTTGGTTCTTTATTATTACTTCTCTTTATGTATTGTTAAAGCGCAATCTATGAATAAAATTGAACTTTTCCCACTCCATTGTTTGACTCCACATTGGTGAGCAATATAAAGTAATTACAATGCAGTTCACTTTTATTTACAGTGGAGGCAAACCAAAGTGCACTGTACAGAGCCAAGAACATCTCTTTAAGGAAATTAATGCTGGGTCACAATATCAGTAACCTTAATTTTGTTATCACAGCCTATGCATTATCGTCACAAAATAAAGCACTTCAATGTACGGTGCCAATAAATATTATCAGGAATATGCTGAATAGGCTGAACAGAACTTCTTGTTATAAAGAGATGAAAAGTCACTGCATGAGGTAAACATCCATGTTATCTACTGAACTGGATTCTTGAAAATGATTTTCTGTTGAATAATGCTGACATTTTTAACCCTATCTGGCATTTTCTATATGTATTACATAAATATGACTTAGTTGCTGCATGTTCACTCAACAGTTGATGGGAAGAAAGTCAGAGAATCAACAAATATATCTGGATCTCCTTCAAATTAATCTTTCTTTAAACTTTTTAATGATACATATAATTTCAGCTTTTAAAATCTTGTTAGCTAGAACTTGGAAAACACAGAAATAAAAAGGCAAACAGACCTTAAATTTTTCTGTGAAGGATTTTATGATAATTATGGTGATATACAATTATATTGCATGTTTGGTCTTCATGGTGTAATTTACTCAACTTTGTACAACCCCTGTGATTACCAGAGCTCATTAATAATACCCACCTCCTTACATATGTTTATACTGAAGATAAATTGATCTCGCAGAGAAGAATACTATTTACTTATTTATTAATTTATTTTTCCCATTCTTATTTGCTATATTAATTTGTTTAATGTATAAATAGTATTTATATCCTTTGCTATATTTATATTTTATACATGTATGTAAAAGTGATGAATGTTTATTTTCTATTAATTTTAAAATCAATAAACAAAAAAATTAAAAAAAAAAGATTCATAGGGAAAATTAACCTATTTACAAATTAAAAGTTTAATTATATTACTGAAGCCCAAACTCAATACTTTTTTAGGAAAACAATGAAAGGGAAATTGAAAGGGAACTAAAATGTTCTTGGAAAGTATAGCCAAATAAATATACACTATATGGACAGAAGTATTGGGACACCTGACCATTATACCAACAAGTACATTTGTGACATTGCATTCTAAATACATAGACATTAATATGTAGTTGGGCCTCCCTTTGCAACGTTAACAGCTTGCACAAGATTTTGGAGTATTACCGTGGGAATTTTTGCCCATTCATCCAGTAAAGCATTTGTGAGGTCAGACACTGGTGTTGGACGAGAAGTCCTGGCTCTAGTTCATCCCAAAAGTGTTCAATGGGGTTCAGGTCAGGGGTTTGTGCGGGCAAGTCAAGTTCTTCAACACTAAACCTATCCAAACATGTCCTTATGGACCTTGCTTTGTGCACAGGGGCACAATTGTGCTGGAATAGAAAAGGGCCTTCCTCAAACTGTTTCCACAAAGTTGGAAGCATAGTGTTGTTCAAAATGTCTTGCTATGCTCAGGCATTAAGATTTCCATTCACTGGAAGTAATTATCCCTCCTCCATCCAACGTTACAGTTGGTATAATGCAGTCAGACAGGTAACATTCTCCTGGCATCTGCCAAATCGAGACTGCCAAAGAAGCGTCATTTGTCTCTCCAAATGTTTCCATTGCTCTAAAATCCAGTGGTGGCGTGCTTTACACCACCTGATTCGATGCTTGGCATTGGACTTGGTGATGTGAGGCTTGCATGCAGGTGCTCGGTCATGGAAACCCATTCTACGAAGATCATGCTGCACAGTTTTTGTGCTAATATTAATGCTAGGAGAAGTTTGGAATTCTTCAGGTATCAGCAGAGCGTTGGTGACTTTTATGTGCCATGTGCCTCAGTATTTGCTGACCCAGCTCTGTGACTTTATATGGTCTTTGCTTGATGGCTGAGCTGCTGCTGTTCCTAAACGCTTCCACTTTCCAATGATACTACTTACAGTTGACCGTGGAATATCTAGCAGGGATAACATTTCTGATTTGGCAATTATCCTCAGAATGACCCATTTTTCCCCACAAATGTTTATAAATGCAGACTGCATGGCTAGGTGCTTGATTATATACACCTGTGGCAATGGGTCTGGTTGCAAAACCTGAATTCAATAATTAAGGGATGTGTCCCAATTCTTTTGTCCATATAGTGTATTTTGTACAATGACCCTTATCTTTGCAAGCCTGTGTGAAGTTGTAGAATGGGGAAGCTAAGTGCAACCTACAGTATATGTATTGTGTCTCTTAATAGATCAGCATGTTAATCAATTTTTTATAAGCACGGTATATGGGTGCCTATGCTTATTTATCCTTATGTTAAGAGGGATTGCTAAATGTTCAGTTTTAGTCAATGGTCAATCGCTAGGTAAAGGCCTGTAAACATATGGTCTGCCCAGTAGCACAAAGAATACAAGAATATTAAAAGATATTAGATATTAAAAGTGACATTTTATTTTGATAACCACACATATAGATGCAAATATATTTTCAAATGTTTATTATCTACAGTAAATATATATATTGCTATAAAATCATTTTTTTAAACTACATTATTATTTTTTAAACTAAAATATATCACAATATGAATAGGTAAGTAAAATCTTGTACATTAAACAGACCTTTGTATTTACTTTTCTGTGCACTTATCCGAAAAAACCAAGAATTTTTTCATATTAATGTTTCCAAACAAAATACTATTTCTGATCTTTAATGAAAATGTTATCCAAGTCTATGAGATTTAGCTACATTTGAAAATATAGGATTTTTTTCTTTCTTCACAGCAAATCCACATACATAAAAAAAGTCACATTTTGTACCTCATTAAGAGTTATGAGTACTTCGGGACCGAGCATACAGTACATCAACATTGGTAAAAAATTACATCTAAGAAGATGAAAGTAATACTAAAACATTTTCTGAGGTAACTCCTAATGACAAATAGCATTTCTGGGTAGAATTTGAAATATGCAAGTTAAGCAATTAAAATCATTAAAGGTTCAGGGGTGCAATGGATGCTTGGAGCTAAAGATGTAGCTAAAAAAATCCCCCCCCCCCCCCCGCCTTCTTACATTTATGGAACACCTTTTTAAGGGCACAGCTGTATATGTTATAGTGAACAAATTAGGATATTTAATTTGTGATGTCAGCATGCAAGATACATCCTGAATTGTGACTCAAGAAGACAGCCTACAAACCCGGGACTCATCATATTTAGTATAATTGTAACATAACTTTTGTTAATAAATTTTTACTAGAGTTAATGTGAGAATATGCTGTATTGCCAGATAAGGCTATCTGAACCAATGTAAACATGTCTACTTTGAGTGTCTACATTAAAAACTATAGTCCTACTAACAAAGTGTCTATGGACATTATATATTTTTGTTTGAATATCATTTAAAAAGAACAATGAAAAATATATAGTTCATTTAGACATATGAACATACTGTAAGTAGTACCAAATAAAACATAATGACTGTTTCTGTTTTAAAGGGCAGCTGTCCACATTTACAATCTCCTTTACAGTGCATAGTAATACTGGGAAAAGTGAGGCCTGAACATCAATGCTCATATTCAATATAAACACTTCTTATTAGTCCAATTTAGCATCACTATGAATATTTAATCCTATTGCATGTGTTACCTGTAGAATCTATTGCAGACTTATGCCATAGCCTTAGGGTTTTAGTATTACAATATTATAGATATAATGTGTTACCAATAGCATTAGCAGTATTATCTTTTCTTTTAAGAGCCAACATGTTCTGCAGTTCTGTGACATACACCCCAATAATGTTACTTGGAGTTGAATATAAAACATGAGTACCCATAAAATTATACAGAAACTATTAAAAGTGTAATATGAAATGAAATACATAGATTTACATATATACACAGAAGTAGGTTGGCTAGGGATGTGATCCTCTGCTCTTCCACAGACATATTGGAAAGAAACTCATGGAGAATGCTTCCCTGATGCTGGGAAAGACCTATAACCTCTGTGTGTCTCATAACATGTGGAAACTTGCGTTATCTGCATACTTCTTTTAACATAAAGTGTGTTGCTAACAGAAATTTGAAAAACAGAAAAAAGTTAATTCAAAAGTTATCTACACAAAAATGTTCCCGTACCTAATATGTGTTATTTACAATACTTATACTATATATAGACACTAGTCTATCTACCCACAACCCTTCCTATCTGTTTGGGCTATTCTGGAAGACAAAATCATTTATAAAAAATTAAAACAGCAGGGATAATTAAAAATAATATCTGAGCACCATTTAGTACATAACTATTCATTAAACATTATTTTAAAAGAGAGTATCATAGGGGTTTTTTTTGGATGAGAAAGATTATCAGAGGATGAGCCGCCATGATGTCTGAGTTCCAAAGAGATCCATTATTTTAAATTTAATAAACAGTGCTTAACCATTTAATATGTAAAAAGTATAGGTGCTTATTGAACAGGGAGCAAGCTGTTCAGTAACTTCAGCTCAAGCACAACTCATTTCCCTTCAGACTGACCTCAAATTTTAATACTTCCATGAATTAACTAAACTCCTGCACTGTCTCTTCTTAATGAAATGAACTTGTGACTCTGTGACACAAATAAATATTAATGTCACTTGGCAAGGAAGTCCTTTGGTTTCATGTCTTTCAATAGTATTTGAAATAGAAACCAGTTTCCTAAAAAGCTACCATGTGGGCTTGCAAGTGATCCAAAAAATTGAGGTGCATCTAAATGTGACAACCATGGCAAGCATTTTGTAATACAGGTTGTACGGCAGAAAACTGAACAGGTGTGTGTCTAACAGGCATCCTAAAAATATACAGTCTAGGATTGCTTTGCTGGTACAGTTTAAAGATACTTATTTCAACAACATGCTCGAATACAGTTATGATTCTTTTCTATCTCTTTAACTTAAGAGGAACAGCACAACACAGAGGGTATGGCATTAAACCCAACAAGGTATCATGTGTCAAGTGACCTGACTGGAATGAGCTGCGTTTGGACCAACACGAGTCATCTGTGATGACAATTCTCAGTCTGTTTACCAACTCTGGCAACTCAGATTCCATCTGTAAACTCTGTGTTTAATGTATATACCCAACAGTCATATACTTACTCAGAGCATTATATTATTTTTTGACTACTTGACTACTTGCCAAAGCACATGCGCCCATTCAAATCTGATCTTAGTGCTTTAGTGTAAACAACAGAAAGTTAAGTTCCACAGAGAGAATGTATAGGTCATTCAATGCATAGAGGCTGGGTTCCACAGGGAGAATGTATAGGCCATTCAATGCATGCAAACATTAACATACAAACAAAAAAAGCTCAGAAAAAGCACTAGCACAATTTTTTTTGGCAAAACAATAATCATATAAACACATAATCAGGAATAGATAAAACTAAACATGGACTTCTCTTGAATTGTTTTTCTACTCGTACAAAACCATTCATCATCTTAAGGAACAGTGTGAAGACAACACTTGTTTAACATAACTATACCACTAAACATCATTAATCCAGAAGATAGTTGCTGTGCACATTGTAAGGTGATATGGTGCAATCCCTGCACGGGAGGCCCTTTTCTCTGTGTTCTACATGCAGTTCCATAAACAACCACAGGGTGTGTTGAGTCTTTTGGCAGCAATTATGTTCTGATTGTATCCTTTCATTGCTCTTTTTAAGTTCGTATAAAGCAGAACTTGTTTGTGGCATTGTTACCCTTGTTACCATAAGAGAAATGCTGTGGGCCACTATATTATGGGGCTTTTCTCCCAGGTTAAAGGTGCCAAACCTCCCTTCAATCTATGCTACCTAACACTATCTCTAAGCTTAATTAATATTGCCCTAAACTATTTTACAGACGATGCACAATTTCAATGTCATTTTATAAGCAGAGCAGCAATTCAATACATAATACATGTAATAAACCAGGGAGCAATTCCAAGATGGCTTCCTGTGACATACTGCTAGGGTATATTGCAAAGACATGAGAACATGGATTTGCAGCCCCAACACTGTAATAAAACTATATATCTCTGTAACCACACAACTTGGGGTGCTACAGTCAAATGACTTATTTAGGTCTGTATGTTTCATAAACATTTAACCCCTTCCAACAAAGTAATTGCTGTAGATAAATGCAGTGCATACTAACTATATGACAGTGCAGTCATCGTCCATTGAAACTAAGATTACTTTTTTCATTTCATTTGTGCCACACAACTCCAGAGGCTTACACCATTCTAACATATCCAGTAATTTTTTTTTACATTTTTCAATATATAAATAGCAAAATCCTTATATAAAAAAGTTTGTGTGTTCCATGTTGGTACCAGCAACAGTCTTTGGATTGCTTTAATATCCATTGAGGAACTATCTTCCACTTGTCTTCACTGATATCCAGCCATAACCACAAGGAAAGTATCCAATGCCAGTCGGATGGGTTAGTGACGTTTGGAGGATGGTGGGTTGTGAATCCAGTCAGATATAATAAGTGACATACTTCCAATCATAAAGATAATACCAACAATAAGGAAAATCAAGGCCTGTAAGATATAAAATAAGAAACTTAATTATAAATTAACCAATTATATTGTCACACATACGTTTTTATCGCATGCCTTAATATCACCACTTTAATATATTCTTTGCCGCCCTTTTTTCTAAGAGCATAGAACAATCCCATAGTTCTTTTTATTTCAAGCAGATTTTTGCCACACTGGATTGAGATGCATTACATATGAGATGCATATGTGAACTCTGAGTTTGACTGTTAGGCTAGGTTTCCACTTGGATTTTTGTCCTGCGTTTTTTTTCTTGATGAAAAACGCCAAGAAAACGGCCACTGCATTTTCCTGCGTTTTGGCGGTTTTTTCTGGAGTTTTTTCTGGCGTTTTAGCCTTTCTGTGGAAATTGCTTTTTTTGACCTTAGGCAGTTTTTCCAGCCTTTACAAGTTAGAAGTTTCACCCAGCTAAAAAAGGGATTAGGATAAATGGCAAGTATCTGCCCCCGATGTCATTTACTTGGTAGACCCCTTTGTCTCTTTTCTGTGGTTTGTAAGGCGTGCTTTATTCCGAATGTCTGCTCCTCTAGGAAGATTGGCCCCAAATGATGGTGCAAATTGTTTGCTGTTGCTTTTGGCACGCAGGATCCAGTTGATGCGTCGCGTATGTTTGTTTGTAATGGCATGTTTGTTCCAAATGGTGTAAAATTCAATATGAACCAGTCCAGGACTTTGTTATGTGTGAAACTGTTTGTTTTCAGCCTATTTCTCGTAGTTCACACAGATACTGGGTCCATCCTCTGCATTGTAACTGTGGAAAAAACGCCATAAAAAACGCCAAGGCAATAAACCCACATGGCTTTTTCATGGCGTTTTTTCTCTCCCATAGACTTCTATTGGAGAAAAACGCCAAGATTTCCTTGAAAAAAGGAGTGTGAACATGCTGCGATTTTGAAAAACTGCCACAGAGCCCAAAAAAGCAGAAAAACGCCAAAGAGGACTGAAAAAACGCCAAACAGAAAAACGCCAAGTGGATATGGCATTCTGCGATTTCCTATTGAAAAACAGCTAACATCTGGCTGCTGCGTTTTTCCACTAAAAAAACGCCAGGTGGCGCTATTGGCGTTTTTATGGGCGTTTTTAGCATAAAAAAAACCAAGTGGAAACCTAGCCTTAATCTGGTTTTTGCACCAGATTCTCAGGGTCACACAGTCTGGAGCTGCCTTCGTGAGGACCACTAGTAAAGCCATTTGGTTAACACATTTGATTACCATAACAACAACATCGCATTTGTACATAAATGAACAACAGCATTTTAAAAATGTTAAGTCTGAACCAGAAAGAACATAGGTAAAATAACCAGGCCATGTTCATAATCTATGTGCCAATTAGTTGTTACAGTGCAGAGAACATTGACCCCTGCTGTCACTGAGTGCTTATTGCATGATTGTGACTCATTTGACGCATTATATAGCAGTGAGTAATCAGCGCCCTGTTGAAAGTAGCATTCTATGTTCTAACCTGCTTATGCCTGTCCCACATACCCAAAGAATGTTCTCAAAAGAGTAATGGCATTTGAAAAACGTAAAAGAACACCATAACGTACATATAAATAACATAACTGCATTGACTATGAGGTAAAATATTTTGAAATAAACACAATTTAATTCTAAAATATGCTTGTTAAGAAAATATATTTCTATATTCCCTTTTCTTATGAGTAAAGATAGGGTAGTTGCATTATTTATTGAGGGTATGCTAGGTAGAAAGACCTCGTGCATGGTACCTATGGAAACCCCTTAATGTAACTTTTAATGTAGAATTATTGTCCTCCTTTATCCAATTTATGATTGCACACATAAGCCCACATAATTCACACTACACATATTGGAGGGTAGGCACATGTCTTATTGGCTTACATGCACATAAAATACATATTTACAGAATACCATTTTTTGCACATGTGTTATGGATCTTGAGGGTCAATGGAACATTTGCCATACACATATTTACAGTATATTAACATTTGCAGGTTTGCGTGTTTTACATTTGTTTATTGGAGAAGTTGACTTACAGGGTACCTGTAATATCACAGTGATCCCTGCATCTTTTTCTATGTTGGCTCAATAAAAGGTATCACCTATCAGTGAAGACCCCATCTATAGAAAGAGAAAAAGCTCCCTCTTGTGTATGAATAATGTACTGCACACTTCAGTTAGAATTCTTTCCAACTAGGCAAGCAACACACTGCATTGAAGCATGCATCTGTGTCAAATGTGTCTGCATGTTTATCTAATGTATTGTGTTACACAAAACATAGTCCTTTTTGGGAGTATTTTTTTCATTCCAGTGTTACGTTATGAAAGGCTTGTTTTTCCTCTTATTTATTGGATGTCAGGGTTCTAAAAGAACCTTAAAATAATTATAGGCAGCACATAAGCCCTATAAAACAAGGAAGTAATCAAAAGGAAAGTGAAATCTAGCAGCTAGAGTAATAAGAGTGCACAAAAACCTACTGCAAGAAAATACATAAAAATGGAGAATACAATGACACTTAAAACCTGTGAAAACCCCTATAGTGCTATTTAAAGTATTGCATTTTCAGAAAAGACTTGTAATCCACAAGTGTGGGTACTATATACAAAAGTACTGTAGCTAAACACAAGCAAAGATAAGCAAGTAGTCAAATGGTAATAACCATTGCAATAGAAACAACCATAATAAAGAACAATAAACACATTGTATAATACTGTATAAAAAAGTGACTATAAAAATAATAATGGTCAGACTGACAAGAAAGGCTCCAATAGTGATGGCTGTGAGCACTGCCTTATGTCTGGCCCAAGGTAAATACATCACTGTGTGGACACGTCAAACAACATCTATGCATATTCTAAACATATAAAACTTAAGCTAGTTATTTAATATAACCTGCAGATTTACACGTGAATGAATAGTAAATCCATATGATTCATGATCTAATTTTTGAGAACTGAAAACCCTGAAATGAACATTAGATATTATTAAAAAACATATGGGTTTTAGAAATAAGCGTAAACATTTCAAACAGAAAATACTTTATATTTGATTGAACAGTATGAAAATAAACCAACCCCAATTTTCTGTGGTGACCGAAGAGGCTCCTTTTTCACTATTCGTAGATAAAATGCAGCTGGAAGAATAAATATCAGCATGGTTGCCGCTGATGCACCTTTGTGTAAACAGAGATATGTACAATTAGAACTTTCATGGACATACAAGGTCCACAGGAGATTACCCCACTTCTCCCCCACAATGATGGCCATTAGGTTTGCAACGAGATGAAATGTTTCAGGGCTGTACTAAAATCTGTGCTAATTTCTTTTTGTTAAAAAAGGCATCTTTAAGGTACAAAGCAAGTCTATGCAATTGCACTACTTATAACATCAGCGACATATACAAATTTCAGGATATCCTGCCCTTTAAGAAAATAACTGAATGACAGATTCTGCTCCTGTGCCATTGACTGACTTTTACGTAGAAGAAATTTGCCATTATGTAGGACTTAAGCTCGTACAACCTTTTTAGAGCTGTAGTTCGGTTGGCTCTTTGGTTGTCTACCCTAATAGTATGTCATTCTGTTGACACTGATCACCTTTAACAACTCTCTCCAATAAAATAAATTAAAACTAAGATATACAACACAGTTTAATTGATGTAGTCCACATGGAAATAACAGATCATAATAACATACCAATAAATCCAAAGATATCTTTAATGGTGGGCACAAATATCACAAGTGTGTTATTTAGAGCCAGGAGTATAAGCGCTATGAGAAAATGTCTTAGCAAACTGAATGGTCTTCCAGGAAATATTAATGTAGTGATGGAAGTCCGAATCTGTAAAAAAAAAAAGAAAAATATAAAGATATGACACATGTATAATAAACAATGTATTTGCATGTAAATAAAGGATTAAACTAATAATACCATGTGTATACATCTTGTGGGAAGCAGAATGATACAGCAATTTGCGTTTAAATTTACTCATAGTGGTAGAGACAAAACTCGTTTCATGTCACTCCTTTTATTATATATATATATATATATATATATATATATATTCAGAGACACACACAATAGATAATATATCTATTAAGTTATTATGTATGTTAAAATACAGATAACAATATAATCTGGTAAGAACTAATTCATTCAAATGTTATGTATTTTCTGAGATCTAAACATCAGGCTAAAATAAAAATGAACATTTTATGAAATCTAATAAACAGTTTGAATTAATAGTACAAGACCTTTGACTCTTGATAGCCATCTCTCGTACCTAATAGTTTTTCATTTATTGATACACAGGCATTTTAGAGGATATTATTAATTATTATTTATATATTATATACTATTATTTATATAGCACCAACAATTTATACAGCCCTTTTTATAGTGCATACATTTATAGGGTACTGAGTATATTAGAGTATATTAACAAAGAGTCCATAGTTATTGGACAAAGCCTTTTCTACACTATTTTGCATGTGTACACACAATTATGTTGATGTAGTGAATTACAGGAATTTAGTTTGTGTACAGGATGTTCAGAGCTAAATTTAAAGATTTCTCTGCACCAACTGCATTCAAGTCTTACAAGGAAGTAGGTGAAAGTTCATAGCTGTAAGATTATATGACAGAGCTTCAAATTATATGGGCATGGCCAGCCCTGAATGGACCTGAAACCTAAAGTAACTTTTAATTATAAAAAAAGATTTTTTGATGATGTGAACTATAATTAGTTAAGTCACCAGTTTGTATAACTTACTTTTTTTGTTTTGCTTTTTTCATTGTTTTTCCTATTATTCTGCTAGGCTTCTTGAAGCTTGTGCTGCCACCCTATATATTCTAGCAGGCATCCATGCCAATAGCTCAACACTGAATCTAGCTTCAAGGTTTTAGTTGCCCACAGCCCTAGGTTTTCTGGTCCTGATAACTTGGCTTTAGGGGAAGAGAGGCAGTATGGCTTCCAAATTGACTTTTTTTAGGAACACATATACATTTCATCGATGAGCACTTGTTAAAGTGCAGTCTTCCATTATGTGAGGGTGTACAAACTCTCAGAATGGAATTGTTGTATGTGTCCTTCAAAAAATGGCTAATATGGTAACCCTAAATTGGTATTACATTGGGTCAAAGTCATGCATGATGTCATATCTGCTCCTATGTTTCAGACTGGGACCAGTAACTGGAGGGAAAAGCACTGAAGTCAGCCAGCTGCCCCTGGGTGAATTAATACAATGGCAGAAATCAGTTAAACATCTTATTATTAACCAATACCATTAAGGGTAATTTGCTGCCTTATCACATATTTTCAGGGTAATATTTAGCTAAAACAAGCAGATCATAAATCAGTGTGCCGTGCTAGTTCCTGTAAATACAGATTGAGTTCATAACATTGAATGTGCTTGACCACCTGTTTTCTTTTTACCTCTGCTGTGTTTTGGCCCTAATACCTAGTTTTCTGTAGAGGCTAATAGGACAAAGTACAAACGGACCATAACTAAGCAATTAAATACATGCTATACACACATACGCATGGATTCATGAACTAGGCAGACATAGCATGAGAAAGAGGGAGGTGATGGAATGCACATTTGACGTGAAAAGTTCTGGCCAGAGGCATGTGGTTTGTTCATCACTAGTTGCTGATAAAATGTGGATCCTTAGCCAGAAGTACAGGTAAAACATGTTTCATTAGCTACTGAAACTGGTTACAACTTGAACTATATATATTTTGCTCTCCTTGAGGGCATAACAACATCTTTAAAATAATGTACCATTACATAAGATATATTGCTCAAATTCAGATCTCTGTTGGAGATATTTAAAAGATAAAGGTCATGTATATATATATATATATATATATATATATATATATATATATATATATATATATATATATATATACTGTATATATGGTGGGATTGTTTGCAGTTAGCTCCCCTGAAAAATGTATGTTGAATATAAGGGAGGAGATAACACTTGAAGCCATCTTATTTAATATCAACCTCCCATCAGTAAATAAACTACAAACATTTTAAATGTCACAATTATTAATAGCAATTAAAATTTGCATAGCGTGAAAATGGAAATTAACTGAAAATATCCCCTGGGATGAGGTAGCCACACAATTTGAACATCAAAAGACGATGGAACTAGGTTTTTACTGGTTGAGAGACCAATCTAACTTATACGAACAAATTTGGGAGCAATGGAATGGAGAATGAATTATGTAATTAGTTTAACAATAACTATATGATTATTTTTTTTTTTATGATTATACAATTTGTGATAAGAAACTCTATGTATGATATGTAACTTATTTATGGAAATATTTATATTTTTATGGATAAAAAAATGATATTATTTATTTTTTTAATAAAATAAAATTAAAAAAAGTGGCTTCAAATAGAAAATGCCACAGACAAATGTGAATACACTATAGTGGATTGAGTAAAATGTAACCTGTGAATATTATATTTATGTTGTCTAAAAAAAATTTGGAGTGTGGATCTTTCTGGACTAACTAAGTTCTGAATTTCAAGACATTTGTAACACTGGTGTCAACAGTATTATATTTGTAGTTTATGAAAGGCAATCTTGTAACAAGCTTCCAGCTGCCTTACATCTTCATGGCAATAGTTGAAAGCTCTGTCTGCACAGCCTATTTATTTTACATTTAAGTCATTATTGAATATTAATGTAACCACAAGCATGAAATATCACAAAGTGCACCAACCCAGCCAAATTGCCCATTTTACTTGAATTGCTGTATATGATACCAATTATAAATAGTTATTATATAAAGTTTGAAATTAGGACAATGCTCTGCTAAGTAATAAAAGTCACTATGGCACCCACACAGAGTAGATTGGCGGCATGTGTAAGGAAAAGAAATACGGAGCACAAGCGTTATGATAGCCTACAATTAAATGCGTGTGGACATGAAACATATAAGTTGTCATGGAATTAAATGGTTTACAGCTGCGGCATCCATTTATTCATACTGGCAGTGGGCTTTCCGGCTAGGGAGAGGAGACCCATGTTTGTGCTCTTAATTTCTTTTCTTCCACTTCTAAGTAGTTCTCTCCATGAAAATACATTAAAAATAAAAATGACTTTGCAGAAAAAGGAATGGAAAATAGATTCAACATAAAGGCCATATAAGATGTTTTGTATGCAGTGAACACATTAGCAACATGCAGGGCAGTAAGGGGGTAAATTATGCAGCTATTCCAGGCTTCAAGCTGCAGGGGGCACTGCAGTGATATCTATTTTATGTCATATACATAAGTGCCGGTACTGATGATTAACGGGGAAAAAATATCAAAATAATAGCTTGCCTAGATTACCAAAAAAATCTACTTACTGGAAATAATACAATGGGGACGGTTAAGGTTACAGCGACCAGCACTGCTAAGCGGACACAAAGCAGAAGCGTATCAAAGGTATACACTTTCGTGTAAGTGTGAAGCAATTCATCTTTAACTTCTCCTGCAAGAAAAGGAAACAATGTTATAAGTGTATTCTATTTCTCACTAGTCCTAATTTGTACTTTTTTGTGGAGGCCTATGCTCCCAGCTCTCCCATCTGTGCTGATTATAATACATCAAAGATATCTCTGATCTTTAATAATACCACTATGGGGAAGCACCCACTGCAAGGTTAATGTGAAAGGGCCCAAGAACCGATAGTGTACAGAGGAAGGAATGATTTACTTGGTCATCCATTGAGTAGCACCAATAACACACTGCCAAGGATTCATTACTGGAGCTTACTTAAAAACTATTCCCTTTTAAGTGGCATTTGTGCTACAGCCACAGTGAATTGGTTCAATATACTTCTTTTATTAGCAGAACTAGGGTGGCTGCTTATGACATCTACGGTTCCCAGGAGTAGGGGCACAGAGTAATTCTATCTGTTGTACAATGCAACAATTTAAGTTGGAGAATCTTTTGTAAACTTTTTTTTTTATAGTGCTTTCTATTCATTTCTCCTTGTAAATGTACCCAAGACAGTTGGAATGAATTGGTCAGACTGTAGTCAAATGTTTGTCTACAAAAAATATTTTTTTTGGCATAGCACTGGGCCACTTTACCACCATGCTCAAAATGTGCTGCCCATTCTACCGTACACATAATCTAATCAACATTATTGTAATTGTTACGCTTTATCATATATTGCAGAATTTTCACCATCAGTGATACTTTGTTTAAAATCCAAATTCAAAATGAGATGTAAACAACAAATTTAAAGATACACTCTAAGCAGCTGAATAATTTTTTCCCCCAGAAAATATTGTTACACATATAGAGCAGCAATACATATTTTGCAGAACATAATAACATTCTCACCATAAAATGTAAGATAACCAAAAAGAGCAGAAAAGAGATACATTGCCAGCATTGCAGCTATCGACAGATTAGAAACATTCTGCATCTTCTTCCGAGATCGGCTGCAAAATGCATATTAAAAGCGTGCGTTACAATCCAGGCATCTTTTGTCAACATAATTAAATGTATATAGCCCTATTACTATATATATATGGCCAATATTAATTATTTGCAATCAAAATTACTTACATCAGAAAAGATGAGGACAAAAAAAATAGTTTAAATATTTTCTACAAAACTATATCAGTTATTGTCCATTAATTTGAATAGGATGCAATATATGAGCCTTTAGAAGTGTTTATATTTTAAGTCATACCTTTTAAGTTCACTGTAGATTGGCAAAACTTCTGGGTGACACACAAAAGCAAAGGCCAAAATTGGAATAGCATAAGCTGTCTGAAATGTGCAAAAATATGCTTTAGTTAATGTATTAGACAAACTGATGGAAAATGTAGGTAGATTAAATAAAGCAGTGTTTTTCATTTATTCCAATTATCCAGTGAGTATCTTACCATATTACTACAGTATGAAATATGATTTACATAGCAGATGGTATGCTGCTTATAACAGCCATACACACTTTGCATAGGAATTCTTGGGGTATACTCAATTATTCCATTGCTTCATAATAATCCGACATAACAAATGCCATTTCAGTACTGTAAAATAAATATCCGAATCCTTATAGTTTCAAAACTAAATCAAATATTATTAACATTATAACATTCTGAAAAGCAATAAAATAAACATTTTCATTAAATAGCAATGCAGACTGAATATATTTAGACCAAGAGTAGCCACTAGCATACCTGTAAACTCTTGGCTCTAAAACTCCAATCTCAGGTCATACATTCTGGAGCTGACTTCTTCATTAATACACTTATTTAAGACCTTACTGTGCCCTGTCCTGCTTTTCTCACTAGTACATCGGAGCTGAAATCCTTATTTGACTATAGGTTTATTTACCTCCAACCAAGCAGTGGTTTTTTAGGGCTATTACTAGAATAATTTGGTTGCCACTACAATAGAATGTTTGTGATGAAACATCAATATTTTAATATTTGGAGGGACTTAAAATCAGCTAATTTATAATATTCCCAACACAGGGACACTAGGTAGCTCTCCGCCTCTTGTTGGGAGAAAATCCTCCCATTACCCTTAGAAAGCTTTTGTAAGCTTGCGAACAGGGCTCTCTCCACCGGTTTGTCTTAGTCTGTCAATTCTTGTCTTGTCATATCCCATAAATTTATGTATTGTATTAAGCGCTGCGTAAACTGTTGGCGCTATATAAATAAAAGATAATAATAATAATAATAATTGTCCTACAGAAACTGATGGGAATCACAGGGGCTACTTGCTGATCATCCTTGATTAAGATATTATGTTTTTTGTTTGGTTTCAGCTATTTTAGAGGCAGATCATAGCTTAAAGAAAGCTTAAAAGCATATATAGTGTAAAGAAAAAGCAAAGCAGGGGGTAGGATATGGCCCACTTGGCCCCAACCAGACCCTGGTTCTTAGGTACGACAGAACCACTGGCTGTGATGGAAAACTAATGTGATTATGTGATTATGGCTAATATCATCAGGAGTGAAGAATTGAGGTATTGGGTGAAGTACTATCTTGTGCCTTTATTGTATTGCCTTGCATTGTTTTATTTGACTACATTGTAAAATGAATACATTGTATATAAAAAAGATATTATGGTAAAGTGGTTGTGAAACGCTTACCTGGGAATTGAACACAAAGTATTTTGGTTGGCATTTGTCATCTGTGTGAGCTTCGTATTCCACACCACTGTTGGGGTTACTGTCTTTATGCTCATTGAGTCCTGCTGTTTGTGTGTAATCCATCATGAAATTCATCTCAGAACTGTGAGTGTTATTCTGAATTACATATGGGTACAGGTGATAAGTACTGTTGCTAGTTGAATTTCCAATATTATGATCCAGCAGAGGCAAGGGGCAAGGAATTTGGGTTTTCTTATAAATGACCTGAAATAGTCAATTGAATATATTAATGTTCAAAATGATCCTTTATTTTATGTATATGCACTATAACATTACATGTATTCAATCTGATCACTGAAGGGGCAGTAATGCCCAAGCATTTTTTCTTAAATCAGTGACGGTAAAAAATGCATGAATGTTCTGCAAGATATTAACACTGTATTATTTCGATGACTACCATGAAGCCCTGGAGACTGTTATTGGTCCACAGGCTTCATTTTGAGAACCACAGGTGTAATGCACATCATTTGTAAAGTAAAGATTATCTTGTAACCTTTAACAAGGTATTCAAGCCATGCCCAGCTATCAATCCTTTCACTATAGTTATATAAAAATCATGAAGCAATTCTTACCACACTGACAAAAAACACCATGCAACTCAAAGAAAATCCACTAGTATAGCCAAGGTAACCTGTAAAATTAAAAATAAGGGAATAAAGAAACATGGTTGTAAATCGTCATTTTACGTGTGTAGAATTTGAATTGCAAAACTTGTTAAAGACTCCTTTCTCTTATGCAAGGTAAAGATAATATACATGCTTTAAATAATTACCTAAATTCTTTAGGAGAGATAGTGGAAGAATAATTCCAATGGACACAAATATGACAAGGTAGTTTCCATTCAGGTACCATTCTCTAAATACGGAAGAAAATTGGGATATAAGATTATATTGTATGTGTAAAAAATTGTCAACAAAATACTGTAATAAATATACCAATGCTGATAATCAGGCAGCATGTAGAAAATACAAAACATATAATGTTTATTAATTTGTTGAAGACATACACAAAAGTGAAACTCAATATCTAACATGTTTCAAATCAGCAGATGCTTAATTATAGATTGCCAAGTATAGGAGAAACTATATTACTACTACTTGGCCACTGAAATATTCCCACTTCCACTAAAATTGTTCAAGTTAATTTATCTATCATTAAACGTTTTAGAATTTTTTATTGCCCCGCTTCCTAAAGAATGTTGGTCATCATCGTTCATGCTGTGCAGGACACCTTCAAGCAATAAAAGGGTAAAACATGGTGCCATCTTCACTGTTATACTGTTATTTTTGCATAAATATTTAAAGTTGTGATGTCTCATCCAATCATTTGTATTCACAAACTGCTGCATTCACATATTCAGGAGAAGACCTAAACACCTACCCAGTATTTTCTTCAAGTCCTAAGAAGGTTCGCATTACTTCAGGAAGTTCATATTTTATAATGAACAGATAGCTTGACATTGCTGGAACATAAAATATAAGAATACATACTTTTAGGAAATGTACAGATTTTTGCAATGTTGGCGTCATTTTTGTACTATTTTCTTGAAACATAACATTTTGCAACTATTTCTGAAATAACTTGTTCCTTGTCAAATAATATTTATGTTTTAATAATATCTGTAGTCTAACACTGCCCTGCAACATGTATAGTTATATGGGAAAAGTTCTTGAATGTTATCTTGAGAATTAAACCAAGGCTCAGCACAATTGGACCTCATTATGGACTTTTTTATTAGAAAGTGAAGTCACATGGTTTGAAATATTCCAGTCTAAACTAACAATATTTTAATGGACATAGTGAATCATTTCCATGACATCAGGAACTGAAATATACCTTATATACCCGTCCCCCCCAAAATAATAAAATATGTTGGTATACAATATTAACCCCTTCGTGACAAAGGCTGATTTTACTTTTTGTACTCTTCGTGACAATGGCCTTTTTTGAAAAGTAGTTTTTATTTTGTCAAAAGAAAAGATGATTTCCAAAGCAAATACAGACAAAACATACCGAATACAGAACACAGAACAGAGCAGTCCAAACAATCTCAGCACAATAGAGGATGTACACAAATGAGCCCCGGCATAAACAGTGGGCCACCTCGCGTCAACAGGCACGGGTGGTGGTGCCTGCGGGAGGATGGCCATAAAGGCATGTGGGATGCTCAGTGAGTGTCGAGACAGGAAGACCTGAGACAGGGCTGTAGAAATCAGTGGAAAATAGCAACAGAAAGAAAGATAGAGGAAAAGAGAGTAGGGTCAGAAGACGAGAAAAAGACATAATAAAGAAGGGAGGAGGAAAAGGAGAAGGAGGGGGGGGAGAGAGGGGAAAAAAAACAAAAAAACAAAAAACAAATAAAGGGACCAGACGTAGTGATAACACCTCAAGGACTCAGCTAACCGAACAGAAAACGTCCACCATAGAGGACCACATCATCAGATCCAGGAAATGGCCGCAGAGGGCATTCCGAACTTCTCCAGCCACGGCTCCCAAGTGAGAAGAAAAAGATGTGACTTGTCATGTAGGTATGCCGTGATTTTTTCCATCTTCAGCATGTGCCAAATTTTTGCTTCCACAGCAGGAATTTCAGGAGTCCCCGATTTCCACACTTGGGCAATGGCGAGGCGGACCGCTGTACAGACTCGGAATATGAGACGATGGGCTGGCTTCGTCAAAGTGTCAGAAGGGTAACATCTGCAGAGAAGAGCCGACCAAGGCTCTGGATGGAGAGGCTCCCCGAGGGCATCACTCAGCAGACTGAAGAAATGAGACCACAGAGGCGTGATCTTGGGGCAAGTCCACCAAATGTGCAGCGGAGCCCCAGTCGCGTTGCATCCGCGAAAACAGAGGGGAGAATGCGTCGGGAACATATGATGCAGTCTGGAAGGAGTAAGGTGCCAGCGAGACAACATCTTAAAGCAGTTTTCCTGCACTAGGGTGCAAGCTGTGACCTTCCATACATTCTCATAGATTTCCCCCCAATCAGAGGGGTCGAGATGCTGATCCAGGTCGGACTCCCAGCGACATTCAAATGAAGGCGGTGATGGATATTTGACCCCCAAAATATGGCTGTAGAGATCGGAAATCGCACCTCTGGATTTGTGAGGGCGGCTGCTCGCCAGCTCGTAAAACGTGGATACATGGTCAGGGTAGCGTTTAAGAAAAAGATTGAGGAAATGAGAAATTTGGCGGTATCGAAAAAGTTCAGCAGCAGGGATACCGTGCAACGAAGTCAGTCGTTGAAAGGAGTAGGGTCGATTATTCAGGAGCAGGTCTCCCACTGTGACCAGTCCCTTGTCAACCCACCACTGGAACGGGCGCGCCTGGAGGCCCGCAGGGAAGTCCCGGTTCTGAAATAATGGTGTTAGTCGAGAACTATCAGCCGTGAGTCGGTACTTGTGGCGAACTTGATGCCAGAGAGAGAGTGAGTGAAGAAGGGTAGGGCTACTGGAGACCCTGTGTTTATCCAGTGTATGGTGCCACATAAGCCAACGTAGATGCAGCCCGGAGGAGACATCCGATTCTAATTGAACCCAACGGGCAGGAGAGGGGCGCACAGATAGAGACAAAAGCATCGCCAACTGGGCCGCAACATAGTATTCATAGAGGAGGGGGGTAGATAGCCCTCCAGCCTTCTTTAATCTGTATAGAGTGGATTTAGCGAACCTGCTCCTTCGGCCCTGCCAAACAAACCTCTCAATAGCTCCCTGAAGGCTAGCAATATCTCTACGTTGAATCGGCAGTGAGATAGAACGGAAGAGGTACAGCAGTTTAGGCAATAAAGTCATCTTCACCGCATACATTCTCCCTAAAAATGATAAAGTGTAGGCGGACCAAGCGGAAAGATCCCGCTTCAGATTCTGGAGCAGTTGCGGATAGTTGGCCGCATACATTTGCTGGTGAGAAGGGGTGATGTTAATGCCCAGAGACCGCAAGGAGAGGGGCTGCCACTTGAAATCAAAATTAAGGGAGAGGAGCTTCACCGTATGGGAGGGAAGGCTAACATTCAAGGCCTCACATTTATCCGGATTCACTTTATAGCCGGAAAGCTTCCCGAACTGCCCCAGCAGATGATATAGATTGGGCAGAGATGTGAGCGGGGAAGTCAAGGAAAGCAGGACGTCATCCGCGAAGAGACTAAGTTTATATTCCTGGCCCCCCACAGTAAGACCTCTGATATTTGGGTGCTGACGAATGGCCTGAGCCAGGGGCTCAATAGCCATCGCAAACAGTAACGGTGATAGGGGGCAACCCTGACGGGTCCCGCCCTTAATGGCAAAGGACCTAGATCGGAACGTGCCGATATCTACCACTGCTGAGGGGAACGTATACAAAGCCTGTACGCCACATAAAAAGGCCCCAGAGAAGCCAAAAGCCCGCATAGTGGACCACAAATACCCCCAATCCACCCGGTCGAAGGCCTTTTCTGCATCCAGAGACAAGAGCATCATTGGCGTATCGGTCCTCCGACACGAGTGGACCAGGTTCAGAGAGCGCCTAATATTGTCCGGAGCCTCCCTCCCCGGAACGAAGCCTACCTGGTCAGGATGGACCAGAGCAGGCAGGACCCGATTTAAACGGAGTGCAAGCACCTTAGCGAACAGCTTCAAATCTATGTTAATGAGGGAGATGGGTCTATAGCTGGTGCAAAGCGAAGAGTCCTTACCTTCCTTGGGGATCATGACTATCTTGGCCCTCTGCATGTCTGGAGACGGGCTCGCCTCCCCCTTGAGGTATGTATTAAATAACGCGGTCATATGTGGGAGAAGGCAGGCAGCAAAAGATTTGTAATATTTAGCGGTGAAGCCGTCGGGACCAGGGGCCTTTGAGTTCTTAAAACATTTCAGGGCAGCTGAAACCTCGTCCACCGTAATGAGAGCATTAAGGTTAGCTAGAGCCGAAGGAGCAAGGGAAGGCAACTTGCAGTCGGAAAGAAATATTTGCAGGTCAGTTGGTAGCGATGCGGAGGAGGAAGTTTTCTTGCCGTCATATAAATGAGAATAGTAGTCCGCAAACCGATCCGCTATGGCTTCAGGGTCAGAAGTCAGGCAACCAGATCGTGTTTTTATATTGCGTATAGTCCGGGAGCGGATGAGGCTCTGTAGTCTCCTTGCCAGCATGGTATCCGGTTTGTTTGCTTTCTCGAAAAACCTTTGTCTGGTGCGAAGAAGCGCCTTGGTGGCATCTGTGGAAAGTAATAAATTCAGTTGGCCCCTGATGGAAACGATCTCCCGAAAAAGACGTGAGTCGCCTGAGCTTTTGTGTTCTGTCTGGAGTCTGGACAAAGTGGTCTCAAGGTCCTTAATCCGGGAAAGATGCTGCTTCCGTTTAGCCGAGTTCAAGGCCAGGAATTGTCCCCGCAGGACCGCCTTGTGCGCGTCCCAAGCGGTACCAAGGGTAACATCAGGAGTCAGATTCTCCGCAAAGTAAGTAGTGAGAGATTGCGTTATGGTTTCCCGAACCTCAGGATCGAGAAGCAGGGAGTCGTTTAGACGCCAGAAAGGTCGTAGGTTGGGAGGGAGAAGGTCCGTCAGCGATATCTCAACCATAGCGTGGTCGGACCACGATATCTCGTGGATCTTGGACTCAAGAAGCGAGGGAAGGAGGCATTGATTAAGGAAGAAATAGTCCAGCCTGGAGTACATTGTGTGAGGGTGTGAGAAAAACGAATAGTCCCGATCCGTGGGATGGAGGAGTCTCCAAGCGTCGAACAAACCAAGAGATTTGACAAACTTCTGCAAAGGCTTAAAGAGGGAGCCCGGGCAAGTCCGAGCCTTCGAAAGAGTCCTGTCCATGTAAGGATCCAAAACTGAATTAAAATCCCCTCCGATAATCAGACCACCCGGTGGAGTTGTGAGGAGCAGTTGTGCAAGCTCATCGAAGAACGTAGATGTCGGAGGGCTAGGTGCATATATGTTGACAATCGTGATCGGACGGTCGTTAAGTAGGCCATCCAAACGAAGATACCGGCCTTCCGAGTCGGAGAACGTCTGGAGGACACGAAAAGGAAGTCTCTTATGGATGAGAATGGACACACCATTATGCTTATCCGGAGCCGCGGAGTGAAAGTGCACAGGAAACCGTGGGTCCCAGAACTTGGGGACAGATCGCTGACGGAAGTGAGTCTCTTGAAGTAAAACTATATCAGCTTGGGAGCGAAGATAATGCCTTGTCGCCATGCGTCGTTTCTGCGGGGAGAGCAATCCCTTGACATTATGGGAGACTATCTTCAGCCCCAGCTGGTGGAGGGGGGACATTTGCCAGGAAGCCGAGCCCAGAGGCAGGGAGCGTGAGGAGAGAGAATAAAAAAAAAAAAAAAAAAAAAAAAGGGGAGAGGAGAGAAGAAAAGAGGAAAGAATAGGAGAGGGAAAGAGAAAGAGCACCGGCGGGAAAGACCACCAGGGAGAGAACAATAATATTTCAGAGAATAGACTCAACGCAACCGAGTCTATTCAGAGAGGAACACAGGGGAACCTGGGTGAGGAGATGAGAAGAACACTCCCCCGGCAAATAACAATAGGAACCTATTACATCTATAATAGACATATGCAACAAAACAAACCCGATCAGGGCTGTAGAGGACCCCACCCCGTGTAGGGGACCATGGCCATAATACCCACATAATTGTCCCTTGCAAGCGAGGAGACCCACGAAGGGAGGGAGACATGTAATATAGATATAGCGCACGTGGATGAGTGTAGAGAGGAGAGAAAGAGAAAAGAAAGAAAGAAAACAAAACAAAAAAAACAAAAAAACATATACGTATATATATCCGTATATACGCGCATGTATCCCGGAACCCCTAGTCCCACTATAGGGGAATGTCCAGAAAGGGATATAGTATCTCATTGAGGACAGAACGGGGACAATATATAGGCAGCGGCATAATGAGACGCCTAAATGAGTATACATGTGCCTAGGAGCCGTGAATCCCCCAAGGAGGAGCCGGGAGTAACATAGGCGGGGAGCCACAGAGGACATGTGGATTGTGCGCATACATACATACACAGACACATACACACATACACATATACACATACATACATACATACACACACACATATAAACCCACACATACTGCCCCAACGAGGAGCCGGGAGTAACATAGACAGGAAGCCACAGAAGACATGTAGAATACGTGTTTATAAAAAAAAAAAAAAAAAAAAAAAAAAAAAAAAATGTACATGTGTACCTGAGTAGCGGTCAAATGTGTATACATGGATCCGCTGCGAAGCCGCATGTCCCTCAGTCGGGGTGAGGCTCCGACAGGAAGGTAGTCCCCCAATAAGGAGCCTGTCACAACTTATACAGCTGTATGGTAGAATGAGCATAAACGCGTAGCCCCCCCGGACCCCAGCCACCACGGGCAGAGCGAAAGTAATATAGAATGTGTGATGAAGGGAAGCAAGAGCCCAAAGTGGTACCCCGCCGAGTGGGAAACAGTACACAGAGAGGAGCCACAGGGGCTCAAACAAAATAACATAGCTCATGATATCCAATATACAGGGGCACACAGCAAAGAGACATCTGAGCACACCAAAAACTATATACATGCGGCGGAACAGAGAAGGTAGGAGGAACCACACCCCCCCAAGAAAAACACTGACCCCACACAGACGGAGGCTGCTGACACGACCTACTCAGTGCATCGACGGGATAGAGAGAGAAAAAATAAATAAATAAAAAATAGAAAATAATAGAAAAAAAAAACAAACAAACAAAACAAAACAAAAAATAAAAATAAACCACAAGTCTCAGAAAGGAAAAAACACGGCGCAAACACTTAGCTGTCCTCCCCGAAAGTGGGTCAGGGTACACGGTAAAGCAGTCGTATAAACCAGCACCATCTTAAGTCATGTCCTGAGGTCCCGCAGGGCTGTCGGCCCGGCAAGGTGACGGTTGGCGAGACTCCACGACCTGCTGGGCATGCCCATCCGGTCTAGGTGGCGAGGTCGTCTCGAGGTGCAGTCGGTCCAGGCCCGCAGGTGGCCGCAGTCCCAGGCGTCGTAGGAACGGTCCAGCATCAGCGAGCTCCCTCAGTTGGAGAAGCAGGCCGCCTCTCTGCACGAGGAGCTTGAAGGGGAAACCCCATCTGTAGGGTACCCCACGTTCCCGTAGAAAGTCCGTAAGAGGCTTCAGGGCCCGGCGTTTACGAAGGGTGGTAGGGGCGATATCCGCGTACCACACCGGGGTGATGCCATCCAGCTCCGGGGAAACGTTCCGAGTCGCACGGAGGATAGCCTCCTTTGTAGTAAAGTAGTGACATTTGATGACAATATCTCTGGGAGGTTCTCCATGTCCCAGCTTGGGGCGCAAGGCCCTATGAATCCGCTCGAGGCGCAGTTCTTCCTCCGGAACGTCGGGCAGGAGTTGCCGCAGGTAGCGGTGTATAAACGAGCGAGCATCCGTTAGGGTCTCCGGAACCCCCCGGACCCTCAGGTTGGAACGCCGGGATCGATTGTCCATGTCCTCTATGGCCTCCTGCAGATCAGCGCACGTGGCCTCTAGGCGAGCAATGGCGTCGTCACGATCTTGATGAGCAGAGGTAAGTTGGTCAACCGCGGCCTCCAGGTGAACTGTCCTGGAGGCCAGAGCAGTAAGATCAGCCGAGATAGCCGACAAACCCGCCTTAAGATCCGATTGCAGCTCCTGTTTCACCGAGAGCATGCAAGCCTTGAGATCCGCAATGTCGCTGCGTGTACTCGGCCCTGCCTCATCCGCGCCGACTAGGCCCTCACCCCGCGCAGCATCCTTTTTCTTGAAAAAGTCGGGCATCTCGGAGGTGACCCCTGGTTTTCCACCTCTACGGGTTGACATCTCGGTAGTAGACCACAGGGTAGGGAAAATAGCCGTATCAAGCTAATCAGAAGGGCTAAGAAAGCCGCTGTTGCCGGGTTAGAGCAGGAGCTCACTCAACGTGCGTCCATCTTCCTCAAGAACCAGGACACGCCCCCGTGACAATGGCCTTTTTAACATTTCTGCGCTGCTCGTGTTTAGCTGTAATTTTCTTCTTTCCCGTTTACTGAACCCACACACACTAGATATTGTTTTTTTCAGGACAAGGAGGGCTTTCTTTAGATGACATTGTTTTGATTGTATCATATTATTTACTATTAAAAAAAGTATAAAATATGGTGAAAAATTTAGAAAAAAATGACTGTTTCTAACTTTTAGTTGAAAAATCTTTTACTCATCTATAAAAGGTAATAAAAAAACCTGCTAAATAGATTCTACTATTTGTCCTGAGTTTAGAAATACCCAATGTTTTTATGTTTTTTTGCTTTTTTCTGCACGTTATGGAGCAATAAGTACAGGTAGCGTTTTGCTATTTCAAAGCCATTTTTTCCAAATCTGGTAATTCTTCCCCCCATGTGCAATTTCGGTTATCTTTGAAGCCGGCCAATGCAATTTACCCCATCAAATCATATATTTTTTAAAACTAGACAGCCCAGGGTATTCCAAATGCTGGTATTTTAACCCTTTCCAAGCACTTATTCTACCATCAGCCTTTGTCAAACTTTATGGTAGTAATTTTTTTGCATTTGTTTTTTCACACACATTTTACTTTAGGTAAGAATAAACAGGTTCTGGTATATGTCACTATCATAAAACACCCCAATATGTGTTCAGCAACATCTCCTGAGCGCAGTGATACCCCACATGAATGATTTTGCCTGGCTGTTCGCGGGCAAAAGGGCCACATTTGGGGCATGCACATTTTTCAATGTTGAACTTTGGCATTTGGGGATCCACTGCCCATGCTCTATTTGGTACATCTTTGAGCCGGGCCATTTCAGTGTGCCCAATAAAGCTATATATTTTTGAAAACTAGACACCCCAGGGTATTTTAAATGCTGGTATTTTAACTCTTTGCATGCACACATTTTACCACCAGCATTTTTTCAAAGTTTGCAGTAGTATTTTTGTGTGTGTATTTTTCCCCCACACACCTACTTTATGTATGAATTTACAGCTCCTGGTATATGCCGCTGTCACACGACACCCCAATATGTGTTCAGCAACATCTCCTGAGTACAGTGATACCCCACATGCATGGGTTTGTCATTTTTGGGGGGAACTAAAAGGCCACATTTGGTACGTGTGCATTTTTCTAATTGGAAATTAGATGTGTGGCCATCCTTCCCCCCGTGTTAATTGGGACCTTGTTGAACCCGGCCAATTCAATTTACCCCATCAAATCATACATTTTTTAAAAGTAGACACCCCATGGGCATTTAATATGCCAGTATTTTAACTCTTTCCATGCGAGAATTGTTTTAAGCTAATATGCTAATTTTAGGACTTGCTCACAAAAATATATATTTTTATATATATATTTTTTTTTTTTGCCTTTTTTTTCAACTTGAAGGTTCCCCTGATAGTGACATCAGTGGGAAATTATTTTTACATTTTACTGGTTTTTTACTATTTTTTTTCTAATTATTATTAATTTTATTTTATTTTTAATTTATTTTTTCTAATCACACTGTGATTAGAAAGCTGAGCTCCATTGACTTGCATGGTTGAATGCAGTACCTATATTCAACCTGCAAGTGGAGCCAGAGTTCTCTAGAGGATCTGGAGACCGTCTAGCGAACTTTTTAGACTTTATTGTTTTTCTTTATTGAATTTTCCCGGACTGCCGCCATCTTGCTGATGGCGAAGATCACCGGCAGCTGCGGCTGGTAAGTGTTTGGTGTCGCTGGATGCCTCCTGATCGAGGCATTCCAGCGACACCATTTAAGTTTAGGAGGCGATCGTTGGTCGCCTCCTAAACGCTTTTAAAACGGGCGTCCGCCGCCATACAAAGTATGGCGGATGTTGACGCCCCGGGGAGGGGCCAGAGATGGCCCCTTTGTGCCGATAATGGCGTTGCTGAATGCCTCGAGGTCGAGGCATTACAGCAACGCCGTTTCGGTGCAGAAAGCGAAAATAGATCGCTTTCTGCACCCGTTTAATGACGTGCCGGTCCTGGCACGTCATTTGTCGTTATCGACTTGAATTTCCGTGACGTGCCCGGACCGGCAATTGTCATCAAGGGGTTAAATGTGAAATATGCATACTGTATAAACACTTAAATTTCCTTCTTCAGCACGCTGGTGTTTATTTAATTTCTAAACAATGTGAGCTTAACTTTAGAATTCAATCAAAGCAGAGATAGCTGTAATCCATTTGTAGGGTTGTGGGAAATTCCTTTAGGGTGTATTTAATGGATGGGATCCATATTAGTCTTTCTTTAGAGAGATGTCAAAGTATCACTGACATTCGTATGTTTCTCATGAAGTCACACTTGTGGAGACTCAATGTTTACCACAAAAGGAAGAACCTTATATACTTTTAAAAATGTTTTGAGGACTGTACAAGGCCAAAGAAAGGATTGGATGATCTATTTTAAGATATATTATCTCGTCGAAAGCAGTAAAGTTACTATTTGCTACTTTTAAGCAGGAAGTCAAATGTTTATATATAGAGACAGTTGTATAATCTTACCTCCAATATTTTGCATTGTGATAGATACAAAAGCTGCAATTTTTCCTGGCCATCCAAATGCCCTTTCACCTAATTTTTCATAAATTAATGAACCTATGTATAAAAGTAAACAACAAAAAACAAATTAACCAATGCATACATTTACACACATATATGACAGTGATAGAAATAATCATACATTTAATAAATTGCAGAATATTAGCAAATTAGTAATTAAAAGTCAAAAAACGTTCTGTGGCGCAAAGGGAAAGGTGGATAGATGTTATATAACACATAAAGGCACAGACACAGTGCCAGACACTGGTTGAAAAGCATTCGAGACACTTTAAGGCAAGGAACCTCTAAATAACAGCCCCTCATTTACACTAGTACCTTGGAAACCAGATGCCCATGGATACTGAACTGGGAATACAGGCTTGGCTGTTTCCAACTCTTGCACATTTGTGTGCACAGATTGACTAACCTAGTTCCTCACACATATGTTCAATATATGTGTAGCATCAGAAAG